>CM028132.1:464975000-467962500 GCA_016271365.2 Neoceratodus forsteri | reverse complement strand
GGATTTGAAAATTTTCACTACCTCTGTTCATGAGATGGGGTCATAAGAAGTCTATGTTGAAAATTTGGGGTCAAACTATGTAAAAATGCCATAGTTATGAGAGCACATTGGCATTTCTACACTCACGTTTTGGTAATTTTAAATATTTTGACCCCAAATTTTAACATAACCATTTTCTCACACCACCTCATGAACATGAAAGCTGTCATTTTTCAAATCCCAACCAAAATGTGTTTTCACACCTGTGGCATGGAATGACATTTTGCTGGCGTGCAATCACATTTTGGCAGGGATTTGAAAATTGTCACCTACTAGGTTCATGAGGTGGGACAATAAGAAGGCTATTCTGAAAATGTGGTGTACAAATATGGTAAAATGCCCAGGTTATGAGTGAACATTGCAGTATTTCAATGTTCAATCATAACTTTGCTAATTTTCAATATTTTGACTCAAGGCTTTCAACATAGCCATTTTCCACACCACCTTATAAATATGAAATGTGTCCTTTTTAAAATCCAAGATGAAATGTGTTTTCACACATCTGGTGAGAAATGACATTTTGGCCAATATACTATAAAATGCTACATGCCATGTTTATAAAGGGGAGTCATAAAATGACTATCTTGAAACTCTTTTGGGTGTAGTGCCAGTCTTGGCCCCAGTGGGTATGCTTTGTGATCCCATGCCAGTGAGCTGAGTTCGGAGGCGAGCTCAGTGACCCAGCTGGATGGGGTGAGTGTGTGTGCGTGTGGGGGGGGTGCTGTTATGTGACACCCTCCCCAACCAGGGAATGAAAATTGCGGGGTTGTCCACATGAGCCTGGTACCGTATCATGAAGACAACTGTCCTCTTAGAATAGGGCCCTGCACCTCTGCACTCATGGGTGGCAGAAGGCCCTGTGCATTGGCTGACAGATGGACTCTTTGCCCTGTGTGTCTGTATCTGCATCCACATGGAAACGCAGGAACTAGAGGACCCTGGAGTTCCACAGCCCAACAGACAGCCCCATGAATTCCTGAAGTCCATCTTTTTTTTTTGTAAGTTCCATTGTAATGATCATGTTATGTTTTGTACCTTATTGTCCTTATTGCCTTGATGTGGAACCTTTGTAAAAGAGCCCTCGGCTCAAACGTGTCATCCGAAATACAAATAAATAAATAAATCGCTACACTTCTGTAGTCAGACAGAGTCTTCCCTTGGTGCAAGGCCCAAAAGGCCCTGTTCATCTGTGTCTGTTCATGTAGGTCCAGAAGGGACCTATGTGAATTGGGATATGATTCTGCTACCTCAGAAAGAAAGGAAATTCTTTGTAAAAAAAAAAAAAAATCTGTTAATGCACCAGTTAGGGTTGAAGTTAACACCACAAATGTAAGGAAATGGTGTTAGGGTTTTCAACCCTAACTCCCCCCCTCAACACCCCCCCCCCCAAGCAGCAAAGGGAAAAAAATAGGGTTTTTACACTCCAGAGTTTTAGCAAATCAGTGGTGGGCTCTTCCTTGGGACTGTCAACCCTAATGTCCACTCTGTTCCCTAAGCAAACAATGTCAGATAGAAACATAAAAACATAGATGTTATCAGCAGGAAAGGACCCCTTGGCTCAACCAGTCTGCCCTAAAAAACACAAAATATCCTGCCTACCATGTCACTGCAGATCCTACTTGATCTGTGGCTTAATCCCCCCACCCCAGACCTGTTACTAAGGTCCCCCTGTCTCTATCCCATGCATGCTTGAAGCCTGCTACTGTCTTGGTACTTACCACATGTGCAGGTAGTTTGTTCCAGGTGTCCATCACCCTTTCCATGAAGAAGTACTTCCTCACAACCCCTCTGAGCCTTACTTCTTCCAGCTTCCTGTCATGCCCCCTTGTCACTGAGCATCTCTTTCTATGAAAAATGCCACCCTCCTGTACCTTATTGATACCTTTGAGGTATTTGAATGTCTTTATCATGTCTCCCCTTTCCCTTCTATCCTCTAGAGAGTACATATTTAATTCCTTGAGTCTTTCCTCATAGGGCTTCTGGTGCAAGCCAGGCACCATTTTGGTTGACCTCTTCTGTACTGCTTCAACTCGATCTATGTCCTTCCTGAGATGGGGCCTCCAGAATTGTGCACAGTACTTAAGGTAGGGCCTCCCCATCAATTTATGCAGTGACAACACCACTTCCCTCTTTCTGCTGATGATACCCCTCCCTATGCATGCTGGCATTCTACTAGCCTTTCCTCCTGCCTTATCACACTGCCTTGCCATCTTCAGGTCATCAGACATGATAACCCCCAGGTCCCTTTCCTGTTTTGTTGTTGTCACCCTCTCCCCTCCCCATTTAGTATGTTGACCCTGGGTTCCTGTTTCATTTGTGCATAATTTTTCCCTTTTTGGCACTGAAGCCTAGTTGCCATACCCTTGAACAGTCTTCCATTTGTTTCAGGTCATTACTCATTCTGTCTACTCCACAGGTGTGTCCACTCTGTTGCAGATTTTTGTGTCATCTGTGAACAGGCATTCTTTCCCTTCCAGCCCTTCTGCAATGTTGCTAATGAAGACATTAAAGAGGACTGGTCCCAGTCAGAACTGACCCCTGTGGCACCCCACTAGTTACCTTTCCCTCCATCGAGTGTACTCCATTTACCACCACCCTCTGGCTTCTTTTGCTCAGCCAGTTTTGTACCCACTGTACTACCTTTGTGCTCACTCCCAGGCTGCCCAGCTTGTTTACCAGTCTCCTGTGCAAAACGGTGTTGAAAGCCTTACTGAAATCTAGGTAGGCCACATCCATTGCCCCTCCCTGAGCCACTTCCCTAGTCACCCAGTCGAAGATGACATCCCCTTTCATCACGCAGGACCTACAGGGCCCTGCATAAAGGAAGATACAATAGAATTAGTTGACAACATGTGGCAAGACATACCTCTCCATCTCTGAAGAGTGTATCACTATGAGGCACAGACTTGGAGCTGCACCTTGTGCTTTGGACAGGAGACTATGGGCTGGGCGAGGGGTGAGCATTAGAGATGACAGCCCCAAGAAAGACCCCACCACTGATTTACTCTCTGGAGATCCAAACCCCTAATGTTTTTTCCTTTTCCTGCTTGAGGGAGTGGGGGTGGGAAGTGAGGGGTGGAATCCCTAATGCCACATTTCCCTACTTTTGTGGCATTAACTTGAAGCCTAACTGGTGCATTAACACAGTTTTTTTGCAAAGAATTATTCTATGTATAGTGGAACCATAGTGCTATTAGAATCATAGTGCTATTATATTTAGGGGTGAGATGGTATGTCTATGTTAAATAGAAACACAGACACATAGAAGTTGATGGCAGATAAGGACCCCAAGGCCCATTCAGTCTGCCCATTTTTTCTTCCTTATGAATGTGCCATAGGCTTTTGCTCTGTCAATGGCCTATCTATTCATGCTCATCTGTATTGCTCCCTTATGCCTATCCCATGCCTGTTTGAAGCCCTGTACTGTATTCATATCCACCACTTCCTGAGGTAGGCCGTTCCATGCATCCACCTCCCTTTCTGTGAAAAAGAACTTCCTTACATTACCCCTTAATCGGCTTCCCTCTAATCTCATGCTGTGTCCTCTTGTCCTGACTCTTCCACCTTGCTAATGTCCTTAAGATGTTTGAATGTTTTGATCGTATCACCTCTCTTCCCTCCTTTGCTCTAGGGTATACATATTGAGCTCCATTAATCTGTCCTCATATGTTTTCTGATGCGGTCCCTGCACCATTTTGGTTCCCCTTCTCTGGATTGCCTCCCTTTTGTTAATGTCCTTGTGCAGGTGTGGCCTCCAGTACTGCACGCAGTACTCCAGATCGGGCCTAACCAGTGTCTTGTAAAGAGAGATTATTACCTCCCTCTTACAACTAGTGATACTCCTACTAGAACACCCCAATATCCCTCTAGTCTTACCTACTGCTTTAGTGGTCTGCTTGGATGATTTCAGGTCATCTGTGATGATGATGCCCAAGTCTCTTTCTTCCCTTGTGATTGCCAGCAACTCCCCTCCCAACCTATAGGTAGCTTCAGGGTTTCTCTTCCCTATGTGCATGATCTTGCACTTCTTTGTGTTAAACCTCAGTTGCCACTCTTTCAACCATTTTGCCAGTTTTTCCAGATCTCTTCTCAGTCTGCCCACCCCATCTGGATCATCTACTCTGTTGCAGATCTTGGTGTCATCTGTAAATAGGCAAACCTTAACCTCCGGTCCATCATAAGAACTAAAAGAAATTGTGGCACTATAGAAAAGTATCATCAGAGAGCAGATGAATTGCAAGAGAGGTTATTACAGAGGGGATATGTTAGAAATTTGATTGTCCAAGTAAAATAAAATGTTGAGCAGATACCTAAGGAAAATCAGTTAAATGAAAACAGGATGAGTCTACAAACACAAAACCAGGATGCACAGGTCTAATGCTCAAGTTAATGAAATCGCTGACATAATTAACAAGCATTTGTTAATGCCGAATGTTGTCTCGCTGGCATTGGTATTGGTAGTGCAGGAGTTACAGATGCATAATAGGAATAGCAGTAAAGTATTGAACTGACACCAACTCCACCCCCACCCTGCAGAGACTGACAAGCGTGGTGTGCCTTTGGGTCATCAGCTATAACGCTCATGCCATTTTACCTCACCCTACCCTGTAGACACTGACAAGTGTCGTGGTGTGCTTTGGTGTCTTTGGGCCTTATACTTACCCCATTCCATAAGGAAATACGCTGAGATAGGTGCAGTATAGGAGAATGGGGTGAACTTTGGGGCCGAAAACTGCAAGGCACACCTCGATGCCTGTCACTGGCTGTAGGTTGGGGGGTGGGGTGGAATGGCATGAGCATTACAGCTGAAGTTCCCAAGTCACACCCCTGATGCCTGTCAGTCTATAAAAGGTGGGGTGTTACAGTTGGAAGCCTTAAAGCCGTAGCCGTTTATTGGTATTTTTCACTCCAAATTTTCAACATGGGCTTTTTGTGACCCCACCTCATGAAGAGCGTCACTATCAATTTGTTAGCCGAAAGGTGATTTTGCACATAGACTGCGCCATTTGGTGCCACAGGTAGGAAAACACATTTTGGGCAGGATGTGAAAAATGACAACTATACTGTTCATAAGGAGGTGTAAAAAAATGGCAATGTTGAAAATCTGGAGTGAAAATATGAAAAATTGGTGAAGAAGACGAAGACTCAGCATTTATATAGCGTTTTTCATACATCCCAAAGCACTTTACAAGCAATGCTAGACTGGTAGTGAAGTGACTGAATGTGTGGTGGCGGCCATATCGCACATCATCACCCACACACAGCCTGGATAATTGCATGAACCGGTTTATGGGAAGGGGAATGTTGGCCAGGACACCGGGAATGTTCCCTACTCTTTGTGAAAAGTGCCCTGGGTTCTTTTACTTCCACCAGGACACCCACCAGGATGGGCAGAAGGGACCTTGGTTTAACATCTCATACGAAGGACAACACACCCCAGCAGTACAGCACCTCCCAATACTGCACTCAGATGCCAGCAATTTTTAGGTGCAAGTCCAATCCCAGTGTGGGACGAGAACCCACGACCTTCTGGTCCAGAGGCGGATGTGCTACCAACTGAGCCACGCTGAGCATGAGCATGCATAGAAACTGTGCAACACACATCCGAAACCCAATTATTTTTGGGATTTTTTTAACCACATTTTCAACAGAGGCATTTTGGGACCTCCCCTCATGAACAGTGGCACTGTGATTTTGTTAATCTGTCTCAAGAGTTGATTTCCCACAGCGACCACACCATTGTGCGCCAGAAGTGCGAAAGTGCGAAAACTCATTTTGGGCAGGATGTAAAAAATGACAGCTGTACTGTTTATAAGGAGGTGTGAAAAAATGCCAGTGTTGAAAATCTGGCATGAAAATATTGCAAATTTGTGAAGTTACACGAGTGCGTAGAAATTGCACAATGCACGCTTGTAACACAGTCATTTTATGGACTTTCATCAGCAAATTTTCAACATAGGCATTTTAGGACCTCTGCTCATGAACAGTGTCACTGTAATTTTCTCAAACTGTCCCGAAAACTGATTTTGCACAGCGAGCGCGCTATTCTGTGCCGGATGTGCGAAAACACATTTCAGCCAAGATGTATAAAATGACAGCTGTACTGTTCATAAGGAGGTGTGGTAAATGCCAATTTTAAAATCTGGAGTGAAATATTACAAATTCACTGTTACGAAAGGCATGTGGAAACTGTGCAATACTCATTCGTAAAACAGTCATTTTGGGGATTTTTTTCACCAAATTTGCAACATAGGCTTTTTGAGGCCCCCAATGAACAGTGGCACTGTCATTTTGTTAATTGGTCCCGAAAAGGTGATTCCACGCGGTGACCATGAAATCACCTTTTGGAACCAAATAACGCCATGACAGTGACTGAATTCATGAGGAGGATCCCAATAACCCCATGTTGAAAATTTGGTTCCAAAATTAACCAAAATGCCCGAGATATGCACCAAAGTTGAAAAAACCCTATTTATGCCATTATACATTCTTACCGGCATTTCTTCAGTTCGCAGTCAGCTTTGAAGAGTGCAGACATGTTCCTGGTCCACTGAAGATCATCGTGCCAGATTCCGGAGGTAAGTATGGGGTGAGGGGGGTGTGGGGAGGCAGGGTGCACAGAGGGTGGGTGTGGGTTGGGAAAGGGCCACCAGACTCGACGAGGGACCGTTTTCTGGTTTGCAGGGATTTTTTTTTTTTTTTTACAGAGGCATTTTGCTCATTGGGGTGGGCTCTCAGCATGCCACCTAATTGTTTGGGAGACTGTAGCCAATGGGGGATTGGGCACTCCGATCAGCACATATGGAGTAGTGGGGGGGCAAGAGCCAAGGGGGACTGGGCACCCCCCCTGGGCACACATCAAATGTGAGGTGGGCATTATACCAATGGGGAATGGGCTCCCTCATTGGCAGATTGTACCAGGAACTCTGGGACTGAAGCCGACAGGGATTGGGCCCCCCGTCGGCAAAGAAAGACTGTTGGGGGGGCTGCATGATGCCGAGGGGGATTGGGCACCCCCTCGGCACAGAATTGAAATGGGCGGGGGGGGCCATTATGCTGACGGGAGGGCCCTCTGGCCGGGCACATGTAAATGGTCGGGCATGCCAACACAGGGACTGAGCACCCTCAAGTCGGCATTGTGGCAGGTGGCAGTGACAGCCGCTGCTGCCATATTTAGTGGACTGTTTCACCAGGAAGAGGACGTCGGGAGGCGTGTTCTGGTGCCGCTGCATGAGTAGCTTGCCTCTCATTGCAGTGAACCTTTTCTTAGATGTGCTCACCACATTACGTGTTTCTGGTGTGGTGCCCGCATGCTGCCTTATTGGGGAATGAGGGACACACCTACTGATGCGTGCCCTGCATTCGCCCACAGTGACCGCACCTCCAAATCTGCTACTAATGCAATATGTTGTCTGGTGCACACGTGTGAGCTAACAATAAAAGCACTGGCATATGGCTAGACAGGACCTGGGTTTAAAGGATTTACCACTAGAGGGACCTAAGGTGGTATTCAGAAAGAGGAAAAGCCTTAAAGATCATTTGGTGCAGTCTATGCAACCTACTGATCTTAATCCTAGAATGTGGCTCCCAAAAAGGGATAACAGTTGCCACAAATGTGGCAATTGTAAATACTGTCCACAACTGGTAAATACCAAGACCTTTAAACATCTGTCACATCCTGTCACAAATAGGGTGAATATTGTAAGAAGATTTATGACTTGTGAAACCTGTGGGTTAATATATATGGTTCTATGTAAATCTGATGCCTTTTATATAGGCAAAGCGAAACATGCTTTAAAGTTATGTATAGGAGAACATAACAGAGCCATAGAGAATGGTGATTTAAGAAATGCACTAACCCTGCATATGTCAAAAGTAAATAACAAGAGTGAACGTAATTTTGATTTTATTGGTTTGGAAAAACCTGTGCTTTCATGAAGAGGGGGAAATTATGACAGTTTGTTACTGAAACGTGAACAATATTTGATCTATGCCTTAAAAAGTATGGAAGGCAGAGGATTGAATTGCAGATTAGAAATCAAACCATTCCTAAAAATCCTAATCCACCCCCCCCCACCCCCACCCCCGCTAGCACAAGTCTTTACCTGTTCACCCTCATAAAACAAAGGTTGATTATGCTGGTATGGAGATAAAGAAAAATGAAACTGTGTTTAATTTATCTATGCAGTTTTATTATTGGTTCTTGTATATATTATTCGGTATATTCAATATGATTTTCTGTCTTCTTTTTCTTTCTTTGCAGATTTGCACCAGCTACCAGGCTGTTGTTTAAGGCACAAGTGCAATTTCTGTTTCTCCCTGTACAGGTTTGAAAGTTTGATATGCCTTACTAGTGCCTACAGTATTAAGACAATACTTGGACTGCACAGTTTGTTCATGTGATTTTCTAGGAAAATTACCTATTCCCCTGTGTAGTTCATCCTGCATTTTTAACAATGTTTTTTCCAATGACTAGCATTTATTTATATTCAGCACTGTCACTTTAATGGTATGTGTATTTAAGAAGGATATTGATTCACCACCTTGTACCTTTAAGAAAGCTCAGTGGGAGAGAAAACATGTCAGGTGACCCATGGTGATGCTGCAACACTCTATGAGGAAGCAGGGAGGTTTCAGGAAGCTATGATTGTTTCAGTCTCGCGTGTACGTTTTTACCTTGTGTTTTCTTGGATTTTATACTCGAGTATTGTGCACAAATTAAAGAATTACACACTTCCTTTGGAGCCTGATAGTGAGTTCTTCCTGATACTTCTGATACTTTGGCATAAAGGTCCATGGAGAAAGTAGAAGCGAGGGGGTGTTTAGCAGAAGTATGTTTTCCTGCCTAGCCTTCAATGGTGCTGGTTCCACAGACGATCCTTCTAGCCTTACCTACTGCTTCAGTGGTCTGCTTGGATGATTTCAGACCATCTGTGCTGATGATGATGCCCAAGTCTCTTTCTTCCCTTGTGATTGCCAGCAACTCCCCTCCCATCTTATAGGTGGCTTCAGGGTTTCTTTTCCCTATGCGCATGATCTTGCACTTCTTTGCGTTAAACCCCAGTTGCCACTCTTCCGACCATTTTGCCATTTTTTCCAGATCTCTTCTCATTCTGCCCACCCCATCTGGATCATCTACTCTGTTGTAGATCTTGGTGTCATCTGCAAACAGACAAACCTTACCCTCCAGTCCATCTGCAGTGTCACTGATGAAGATATTGAACAGGACTGGCCCCAGGACTGATCCCTGAGGTACCCCACTTGTGATTTGCATCTCTTCTGACAGTATACCATTTACCAACACTCTCTGTTTTCTGCCCGCCAACCAATTTGCTACCCAGTTGACCAACCTCTGACCCACCCTAAACCTACCCATCTTATTAATCAATCTTCTATGTGGAACAGTATCGAAAGTTTTGCTGAAGGCAAGGTAGGTGACATCAACTGCACCCCTTTGGTCCACCACTCTGGTTATCCAGTCAAAGAAATCTATGGGATTAGTTTGACAGGACCTTCCTGTTGTAAACCCATGCTATCTCAGATCCTGTGCTCCTATGGATTCCAGGTGTTGCACTATCCTTTCCTTAAGGAGTGCCTCCATAACCTTGCCCACTACTGAGATAAGACTGACTGGTCTGTAGTTCCCTGCCTCCTCCCTGCTGACACTCTTGTAGAGCGGGATCACATGAGCACTTCTCCAGTCTTCTTGGACCTCTCCTGTGCTCAGAGACTCACTAAACAGTTCTGTTAATGTTTCTGCTAGTTCCACACTTAGCTCCTTTAATACCCTGGGATGTATGCCATCAGGTCCCATTGCCTTGTCCACCCTGAGTTTAGAGAGCTCTTGTAGGACTCTTTCTTTTGTGAAGGGACTTGTGCACACCTCCCTTCCCCCTGTGTCCGTGGTGCTAAGCTGAGGGCCCTGCCCTACCTTTTCCTCAGTAAATACTGAGCAGAAGTATCTATTTAGGATAGATGCTTTCCCTTGATCCTCCTCCACACATTCGCCCTTATCCCCTTTGATCTTAGCAATACCCCCTCTGGACTTTTTCCTTTCACTAATGTATCTATAGAAAGTCTTGTCCCCTTCTTTTACAGTTTGAGCTAGTGTTTCCTCGATTTGGGCCTTTGCCTGCCTTACTGCCTTCCCTGCTTCCCTTAGGAAAGTTTGGTATGCCTCCCTATCTTCGTCCTGCTGCATTCCTTTATATTTCCTGAAGGCCAACCTTTTGGCTCTGATCTTTTCTGCTACTGTTTTTGAGAACCAAAGTGCTTTCCTCCTTGTTTTGCTCTTGCTTTTCTCCCTAACACAATGGGATGTTGCTTCAAGTATTTCATCCTTAATGCTTGCCCACGTTGCCTGTACTCCCTCACCTGTATTTCATCTTGCCAAGGCTAGCTTAACTCTGTTGGTCATCTTATCAAAGTCAGCTCCTCTGAAGTCCCATATTTTTGCCTTGGAATAGGATGATTTAGTTCTAGTGGCCAAATTGAACCATACCGCAGGTGACCTTCTACCTGGAGACCTGTGAACCTTTCTCCATTAGTCAGTACTAGATTCAGGATAGCCCTGTCTCTCATGGATTGTTGCACCAATTGTTTGATGCCCTTCCCTTGCAGGGAATCCACTATGTGTCTAGTTCTCGCAGATGTTCCTGCTGGTATTGACCAATCCGTATCTGGCATGTTCAAGTCTCCCATTAGCAGAACCTCCCCTTTAGCTGTCATATTTTGTATATCTTCTAATAGTAATGTGTTTATGTCCTCCCCCTGGTCTGGAAGCTTGTAGACAACCCCAGTTTGTATGGTTGTCCCGTTTCCTGTTTCCAGGGTGACCACAGTTCTTCTGGCTCCTTATGTGTGGTCTGAATGGCAATTTCCAGCCAATTATAATTTGTCGGTATATAGACCTAAGGAGCTGATAATTGGCAAGTAGACTCATTGTGATACTATTTGCAAACCTTCTGAATAAACAGAAATTTAAGTGAGTAGTTTTAAAGTTAACAGGTATGAAAAAAAAACAATGAAACGTACCTGTTTTAAGAAGCCCATTTTTTTGCTCACAAATAAACAAGAAAAAAACTATAGAGATTTGAAATCTAAAACATTCAGGTTCATTCGATCTTGTCACAAAGAAGTACCTTTAGGGGCATAAATAAAACATTATAAAACAAAAAGAGTTATTAATATTGAAAAAAAAAACGCTGGCTGTGCATGCACAGTACATTTTTTTTCCAGTAGTGTTTCATTTGGTAATTTTACATACTTGTAAATGCACTCCAGTGATCACTGGCATGTTCGCACCATGCGCCCACTTGCTTTATACCATCTTTCTTCCCTCACTTTTTATGGAGTAAGGGAGTGCTGCTGGATGCCAGGAACTCCTTGACTTGGGGTGGGGTGAGTGAGGAGTTGCTACTGGACAATAGGGACTGCTCGGCTTGGGGCAGGGCGAGTGAGGGGTATGCCATGTGATGCCAGGCAATGTTTAGTTTGGAGTGGGTGAGGGAGTGGGCACCACTGGACCATAGTACCTACTTGTCCTTGGGTAGGGTGATGGAGAGATGTGCTACTTGTGCCAGAGTTTACTTGGCATGGGCAGGGGCGATGGAGTGAGTGCCACTGATTACTAGAGAAGGTGTGGTATGGGTCTGGGTAAGGAGAAGCATGCACTGGACATAAGGACCTGCTTGGCACAGGATGGGTGAGGAAGGGGGTGCCATTGGATAGCAATTTATTTATTTATTTGTTTTTGATTATCGGGTAGGTGCGCTAGACATAGAAAATGCATATTTTCAAGCACAACCTGGGAGGTTACAAGGCAAGAAATCAAACGGTACTGGAAAAAGGAAGGCACATAGATTTACAACTGACATTACCAGGAATCAGGGAAATCAAGAACACAGTGATAAATACTACATAGCAGCGATGTACAGCAACTCATAGATATTATAATTACACAGCAGCATAAACAAGCATTTGTCAATGCCGAATGTTGCCGCGCTGGCATTGGCTTTGGTAGTGCAGTGCAGAAACACATTTTTGGCAGGATGTGAAAAATGACAGCTGTACTGTTCATCAGGAGGTGTAAAAAAATGGCAGTGGTGAAAATGTGGCATGTAAATATTGCAAATTTGCGGAGTTACAAGGGTGCATGGGAAATGTGCAACTCACACTTGTAATACAGTCATTTTATGGAGTTTCGGCACCAAATTTTCAACCTAGGCATTTTAGCACCTCTGCTCATGTACAGTGTCACTGTCATTTTCTCAAACTGTCTCAAAAAGTGATTTTGCACAGTGACCACGCTATTCTGCGCCAGACGTGCGAAAACACACTTCAGGCAGGATATGTAAAATGACAGCTGTACTGTTCATCAAGAGGTGTGGAAAATGCCAATGCTGAAAATCCAGAGGAAAATATTACAATGAGCATCGTTACTTAGCGGCGCAGTAAACTCGCTCAACGCACGCTCGTAACACAGTCATTTTATGGAGTATCATCACCAAATATTCAACATAGGTATTTTAGGACCTCTGCTCATGAAGTGTCACTGCCATTTTCGTAATCTACCCCAAACACTGATTTCCCACAGCAACCGCGGTATTGTGCGCACCGGAAGTGCGGAAACACATTTCGTCCAGGATGTGAAAAATGACAGCTGAACTGTTCACAAGGAGGTGTAGAAAAATGATAATGTTGAAAATCTGTCATGAAAATATTGTGAATTTGCGAAGTTATGAGCGTGCGTAGCAACTGCACAACGCACGCTTGTAAAACAGCCATTTTTTGGATTTTTTCCACCAAATTTTCAACATAGGCTTTTTGAGAGCCCACCTCATGAACACTGCCACTGTCCTTGTGTTAATCAGTCCTGAAAGGTGATTCCGCGCACTGACTGCAAAATCACCTTTCAAGACTGATTAACATCATAACAGTGACAGAATTTATGAGAAGGGGGTCCCAAAAACCCCATGTTGAAAATTTGGTGCAGAGATTCCAAAAAATGCCTGAGATATGCATTAAAGTTGAAAAAACCCTATTTATTCCACTATACAGCTTACCGGCATTTCCTCAGTTCACGGTCGGCTTTGAAGAGTGAAGACATGTTCCCGGTCCACTGAAGATCATCGCACCGAGCTCTGAAGGTAAGTATGGGGTGAGGGGGGGTGTGGGGAGGCAGGGTGTACAGTGGGTGGTGCGGGTGGTGGGTAGGGAGACTACGAGGACCATTTTCTGTTTACAGGTAGTAAAAAAAAATCACGGACAGTTTTCTTTTTACAGGTGGTTTCTTTTGGGGGAGTACAGTAGCCAGCGAGTTAGGCACCCGTCGGCATGAAAGAAGGGAGGACATCATACGATGGGGAGGGCCCCCACCAGCACATTAAAGCGGAAAGGGGCGACAGATTCGACGGGATTGGGCACCCCGCCGGCAAACAACGAAAGTGGGGGGGACACATCTGCCAACTGAGATGTGCATGAATAAAGGGGCATGGTGCACGGAATTGTTTCTCCAGCTTGCCAGCACCTCGCTAAGTTTATAAATGAATGCAATAAAATCAGTTATATACTGTACATAGTTATACTGTACATAGTTTACAGTGTATCTCAAAATTAAACACTTAGTTTTTTAACATTTTAACATAAAGACAGTCTTTATTTATAATTAGGATTGTAGCATCATTGCATGTGCTCCAGAGCATCAGCAAAAGAAGAGACTGCAGTTGCCATCATCTCCCGACACTGTGGTACCAATGTACGGCTTCTATGGTGTTATATTGCAAAGTGTGCTAGTCAGTTCGGCATACTTAGGGAATAATGTCTGAACCAAAATATGAGCTACACAGCAATGAATGTAGGGAGTCTACACAATGCACCATGACATCAGTAAGGCATGGGAGACAGTATAGTGCAGCATCTGTTGTATTTGCTGTACACTTTATGCATGTGCATCAGAGATCCAATGTAATGGAAAAAATGGGAAAATACAAATGGCTTGACACAGACCGAAGTGGTAATGAAGTATGGTGACATAAGTGAGGAAGGGTGGTTCAAATACAGACTAACCCTTGAGTACCTGCCACAAGGATATGTCCCTTTTTGTAGTGGACCAATTAAATGGTACTTAGGGGCTATCTAAACATAAATGCAATACCATGAGAAGGGTATTGGCAGTGTCATTTCTAACCTTGGGTGGTGGGGGACTATCACCAACTGTACTGTGTATTTATTTGCTCAATTTATAATGCACCTGGAGGCACACATGTAGCGGCAATAAGCCAATGCCATGATGGTATTACAGATGCTTATGCAGACACTAATGACAGCTGCAGTCTGTATAGTTCCTGGGCGCTTAGAGGTAACTCAAAGCTGGTGCAATAATTTGTTTAGTTTAGTTTAGTTTATTGTTCTAGGAATTACTACCTTTGAGCCAGAGGCTCTTTTACAAAGGTTCCACGTCAATTAGGTACAGTACAAAAGGTTACATAGATAACACAGCAAGAAAACATATACAAATACATATCAAATAATTTGTGCAAAAGGACATGAGATATCAATAATCACATTATTATTACAAGAAAGAGGTCATGTCAGATTAGGAGAAACAAATAGGGAAAAAGTCCAGAACAGAGAGGGTAAGTGAAAGGCGTGGGGAGCAGACAATAGCAGGAGAAAAGGCTTCCCAAACATGTCTTTGTCAAATAACGTAACAGGGTGGGTAGTGAGAAAATAGGAGGTTTAATCAGGGCAGTCACAGGAGCTGGAGGTGGCAAGGTGAGAGAAAAGCCTTGATTTGAAAACACCTAGAGAGGTGGAGGCAGTAATATGAGTGCTGAGGGCATTTAGCCAGCTGGGGCACGATAGGCAAATGATCTTTGTCCTGAGAGTCCGGCATCGGGGACTTGGAGAGGCTGGTGTTCTGATCTTCTGGTAAAGCGGGTGCTAGCTCGGGCATAACAGGTCTTGGATACAGGGTGGAGTGAGGCCCAGAGTGGATTTATTACGCCATCAGGCAGGTAAGGTACTTTATCCGGTTTGAGAGTTGCAACCAACCTGAGTCAGCATAGAGTTCACATGTGTGGGTACGCTTTATGTGCACCAGTTAGCAGCCGACAGGCCTTATTTAGGGATGTTGTAATGCGACTAAGTGCTATAGTAGTGGCAGATCCGTATATAACTAAGCCATAGTCAATGACTGAGATGATAGAGGATTGGATGGCAATCCTCAGTGCAGAATGGGTAAGAAGCTGTCGGTTCCGATACAGAATCCCAATTCGCTGATTAATAGTTTTTGCTGTACTATCAATGTGAGTTGTAAAGGTTAGACCTTGATCAAAGTTGATTCCAAGATATTTGAAAATTGGCACTTCTTCAAGGCTATTTCCCAGGTATGTATTAATGGTGAGTGGGACTTGCCGTTTCTTGTTTTGCGGGTTAGAGAAGAGCATGGATTTAGTTTTTTTTTGTGGTTTAGAACCAGCTTATGTTCAAGGAACCACATCTCAACTTTGGAAAAAGCATGCTGAAGGTTGAGGTGTAAGAGGTTCGGATCTTTATGAGTGGCAAGAATCACGGCATCATCAGCATAGAGGATTATTTGTTCAGGGCAAGATTTGGGGAGGGAGTTTAGGAAAAGGCTGAAAAGGAGGGGGCCCAGGATGGATCCCTGGGGGAACTCCTGAGCGAACCGGTTTTGAGTCTGAGAGAACTCCAGCTACTTTTACAGATTGAGAGCGCTGAGCAAGGTAATTTTTTACCCAGTCACCAGGACCCTGTGAGATCGCTAGGGATAGTAGTTGTTTGATAAGTAGGCCATGGTGAACTGTATCAAATGCCTTGGTTAAGTCAATGTAGACTGCTCCAGTTAGGTTTCCTTTGTCCATGGCATTGTGGATTGCTCCTGAGAATTCAAGTAGGGCAGTCGATGTGCTGTGCCCTTTCCTAAATCCATGCTGCTGAGTGCATAGGATGTTGTGCTTTCAGGTAGTCTGAAAGTTGGTCCGCCACAAGCGTTCAAGGGCCTTAGAGAGAGGTGGTAGTATAGATATCGGGCGATAGTTACCAGGCAGTGACTTATCACCACTTTTGTGCACCGGAGTGACAACTGCAGCCTTCCATTTCCTAGGGGAATTTGTAGTTTTAAATTTATAACATGCCGTAAACAGGGGAACCGGTGACTTCAACACGTTACTCAATCATTGATACTTCTAAGGGGGAAAGTACAAGCAGGAACCCCACCCCCAAACACACACATACACAGAGAAGAAAGCTGTAGTGTAGACCAGTTGGCACTAGGGCAAAGACAGACCCAAACAGTATAAATAATTTACAGATAATAAAAGTTCTATGCTGCAGCATTTTTCTAAGTGTATTTATGCAACTGGGGGGTTTGCAGTGGTTGGGGTACAAGGTGCCTGCTTGTAATTTCCACCCTGTACTCCATCAGAGTGAGTGATTGATAAATCAATTGGCAGGAGGTCACTACTAACTAGTATCAGGTGAGGAATTTGGACAAATTGGATTTGGACAAATTGTGAGCCATTTATCCTGCTCAAGCAATGCCACCAGATCGAACCGTGCTCTCAGTGTCAAGCTGGAGCAGCCAACAACTCATTCGCATAGGGAAAGCAATCCCCCCACTCCTGCAAAAAAAAGAAATATAAAAACCCAGGGTATTATCACTAGCATTTGTGTGGGCAGATCGATGCCAGGAGTAACAGAACACACACCATACCTCGATTTTGCACAGTAAAATGACAGCAATGACGGGAACCAAACCGTAGCACTAGGCAGCAAAATATAATATTAACAGTCCGTGTTGCTAAGTCTGCTCTCACTGCTGTACTGGAATGGATTGGGACTACTGCTGTGACTGCCTGAGCTACTGCCCACATCATTCTCGCTGCTGTCATAGGGTCATCCCTATGGGGATCTACTATGCAGTGGATGTCAAATTGTGGCACTTTGTCAGTGTCTGAAAGATCACTGTTAGTGCAGGACAAAATAATGCTTTCATCATCAGACCCTGAAAATGACCTGTTTGACATTACCATTGTCGTGCTGCACGCTGTGACCAAGAGCTCTGTTATCAAGACAGAATTGCTGTGACTAAGAACTAATTTTAATTACGCTGAAACTAACCCCTGACCCTTTAAAGGGACCCCTTTATCTGACTACTGCTTACGTGCCCCCCAGGGACCAAACGCAGGACATTGCCTCTCTTACAGAATACCTTACCTCTCTACCTCCTTTTGTTGATCAAATTCTGGTGGGTGACTTAAATGTCAACTGGCTCAGCCCCTCCTCCTCCTCCTCCTCTACCCGAGACTCCTTTTCTGTAATAGACCTAACGCAACTAGTTACCCACCCTACCAGGACTAACCCCAAGAGAGGCTCCAGTACCCTGCTTGATGTGGTACTCACCAACCGCCCTAATCGGATCCCCAATGTACAAGTCCTCCCAGACTCTCTCAGCGATCACTCCCCCATTTTATTCCACTGGTCAACCTCAGTCCCCAAACCCATAGCACAGTCCACATGCCGGGGCGTCTAATACCTGGTGGACTGATAAAACTCTAAGGAACTTCTGTCCCAAATTGACTGGTCTCCTATACAGGCAACTCCTGACATCGACACAGCTCTCTCCTTCTTTACCCAAACTTTTAATAATGCCTGTGATATCTTTGCCCCAGTGTTGACCCGCCGTTCTAAAAGGAAGAATGCCCCTTGGGTTACCCCAGCTTTGATCCACCAGCTCAAACATAGGGACAACCTATGGCACCATGCCATTGAGACTGGCCGGCCCAATGACAGGCGGTTATATGCTGCCACCAGAAACAAGTGCACTCGGGCCATCAGAAAGGCCAAGTCTGAGCACTATCGGTCCTCACTCACTGCCTCATGGGGGAATCCCAGAACCTTCTGGGATAACATTAAACAGTTAAATGGAAGTGCACACTCCCCCCACCCACCCAGATCAACATTAATGGTGTGATCTCCTCAGACCCAGCCCTCATAGCCAACCACCTCAACACCTCATTCACTGACCTTAGCCCTATCCTCCCTACAAATTTTTGACCCTCCTCCCCAGCACCTCGAATCTCTCTCGCCCTTATTTTCTCCTCCGCCGTGTTTCTGCCCAAGAACTTAGGCGCACCTTATCACTGCCCTCAAGAGTAATAGTACAGGCAGTGACACCCTGAATCCGTGTATCCTCTGGCTGGTCTTAGACACAGTCCTTACCCGATCATGCCTCATCAACCACTCTCTTTGCCTGGGAAGGTTCCAACTGCCTGGAAAGTCGCCACTGTCACCCCTATCTTTAAAGGTGGTGATAGGACTGTGGCTGGAAACTATCGACAGATCTCCATTCTCTCTCCTCTCTCCAAGGCCTTGGAAAAGTGGTGGCCTCTCAAATCTCTGACTACCTCTCCACCTACAATGTCCTTTTGTCCTGAGCAGCATGGCTTCCGAGGGCCACAGTACCAACACAGCCCTCCTAGAGTTCTCCAACTTTCTCCACTCCTCCTTAGACACTGGTTCTCTGGCTGGTGCTGTCTTCATTGACCTCTCGAAAGCTTTCAACACTGTCTCCCACCCCCTCCTTCTTGATGCCCTTAGTCTCTCTGGTTTTGCTGCTGGGCCTATCTCCTGGTGCACCAGTTATCTGTCTGACCGCTCACAGCGTGTAAAAATTAATGGGACCTACTCAGACATCTGTCCCATCTTTTCTGGGGTTCCCCAGGGCTCCATTCTGGGCCCCTTACTATTCTCCCTTTACCTTAACTCCCTTCCACACTCTTGCTCGGGGAACATTCTATTGTACGCTGATGATGCAGTCATCTTTGCCTCAAATCGTAACCCTACTGCCCTCCAGGACTCGCGCAGAAGTCTTCACTGAAGCCGAGGGCTGGTTCAAGGAACATAGATTGGTGATAAATCTTAAAAACAAAACCATGTTCTTCACTCATCCCCAAAACAAGTCCTGCAACTTCAAACTCCTCATTCACTCTGGGTCCTCATTCCCACTCGAACAAGTTTGCTCCTATAAATACCTAGGGATCCATTTTGACCCTCCTCTCCTTCCATGGACACGTCAGCTGCCCTAGCCACTGCCACTAACATCCGATTGGGCATCTTACATCGGTATAAACACTGCCTCCCCGAGGCTCTTCGTTCATGAGTCACCTCCTCTATCCTGTCCCTAGTGGACTATGGACTGCCGGTGTATGGTGCTGCTGATCAGACCGCACTCCATAAAATTTGCATTACTCTGAATAAGGCCTGCAGGTTAATTACTGGAGCACCTAGGATGACACACACCTGTCTACTGTATGCTAAAGCACTGGTACTTGATCTCGACGAGCACCTCAAATATCTTACCTGTACCCTTACAAAAAAGACCCTCCTTGGGCTTTCCCCACCAGGATTGACCACCATACGCCGCTCTGTCCCACTAGTTCATACTCGGACCTCTGGGAAAACCTCTCTTGTTATCCCTAGAGCTAGGACCTCTCACGGCCAAAGAGCCTTCAGCTTTAGGGCCCCCTCCTGGTTCAACACACTGCCCCACTCCATCTCCGAAGCTCCAACTATATCGTGCTTCAAAACTTCCTTACGTAACCACCTTATTAACACCCGATGCTGTAACTGCCGCTAGTCAAAGCCGTACTCAATACTTATGACAAAGCTTATTACTAAGCTGCTAAGGACGACATAACTCTGGTATTGTTTGCATCCATCCTACCTGTACCAGCTTGTTTGTATCTATGTCTTAATTTACTGTTATACTTATGTGTTGTACTGCTATACTGTGTATTTTGGTTTGTCTTACTGTGACAAGGTACCTTTGTAAATGAGCCTATGGCTCAAAGGTTTTCCAAACTGCTGTTTAAATAAAATAAAATAAAAAAAAATAAAAATAATTGCAGAGCACAGATCTCCCTGTGGTGACATTGCAAAGGTAATGAGTGTCAAAGGTCACCAAATACAGGCTCCAATACACAAAATTACACTTCCTGCATCTATCAAAATACATTGCGAATCAGTTCTATATGCAATCACCTTGCAGTACATGCGTTCATATATCAAAACTTGGTAAATCGCTTTAACCTGGACATGCAGCAGAAACAATGAATGATATGACAAAATCTGTTTCAAAAGTATGTGAGCACTCAAAATGGCTCAAAACCCTGACCAGCACTGAGCAAAACCGGATTACCTGATAAAGACCCTGAAAACCTGATCACCGGGTAAAAAAACCTGACAGGTGGCAACCCTAGCAAAATGTCTTCCTAGAAATATATCTCATAATGAGGCACTGGCTCCTAAAGGGGGATGCATTCTTGGCCTTGCTTCAGCAGGTAAGAAAATGGGAGCAATTCCCTCTTCTTTATTTTAACCAGCCATTGTGCACATTATTTCTTCCTGTAAATCCTTTACTAGTAATATATATGGGGGATGTATGCACTGAAGGGCACCTCACCAACATTCATGTGCCTGTGTCATCTTAAAACATTTATTTTCCTGACTGTGGCCATTTTATTTCTGAAAGGGACACCAGATGTAAAGTTTTCCTGTTTTTGTAGTTGCACATACTAGTCCTTGCTCTGTAGGGCAGCGTTTTCTTAGTGGAGCGGCTTTTACACTATTTCTTGCTGAAAGTAAAGCCTCTCCATGTAATAGCCTATAAAGTAAAGTTTTAAATGTCTTTTTTTTCTCTATCTCTGCACACAATAACATGCTTTTAAGGGCAGGGTGTGTTTCCAACATAACAAGAAAAAGGGAAACACCAACTACTTCCTTATATTTTAACAACCCTCTCAAGAAATTACATATTTCTGGGGACCTTTTTTTCAGCTTGCCCCATATCTTAAATGCACGTCTGTATTATGGTTTCATTCTTTCTTTAACATGTACATGTCTTTTTGAGATCCATACGGTTGTGCGTAATGTGTTTTCCTGACACCTACTGCACCGACAACAGTTGCCTGACATGTAATATTTACCACTAAATTTTTGGCTGTTCTACGTTTTCCCAACATTTACTCACAGTAGACCGATTAATTCAGTTTTTTACTAGTCTAGCATTAGTAAATAGAAGCAATAGTAGATTGTCAACAGTAGACAGAATAATGAAACATTCAGCATTGTTGCCGACATTTTCCCACAGCATAATGAAACATTCAACATTTTTTACCAGTCTAGCCTTAGTAAATCGAAGCAGAGCTTAGCTTACCAGCAATCGTAGATTCCAGCATGATGCTCAAGCGTCTTCAAAAAGTTTAAAATCCATTCTTTATTGAAAAATAATATTTAAGAATTAAAATTCCAGCACCTCTTCTAAAATAACTTTGTATGCACCACCTACAGCACCATAGGGTGTGCAATGCCTTGAACAAAGTCTTTTCCAGATTGTGATTCCCTGTCAGCAAGAATATTAGAGATCTTCTCTTCCTGCTTTGCATATTTTTGTTAGCGGAGATTTCAGCAATCCACAACTGATTTTCTCTATATTGGATTCAGTTAACGTCTTCTCATGTCGCAGCTCTGTTAGAAATCTTGTTATCCCACATGCGAGCCACCGATCAGTGTTCCCAGTCATCGGTGCCAAGCCTCGACATTATTCTGTGTTCTGGGCATCCCATTAAGTGTAAGATCATACACTGATCAGAAATGCGGAGGGTAAAGAGGGTTCACTCTGATGACAGTATTATTTCTCATTCAGCGGCATACTCAGCCAAACAAATATGTCTCCTCGAACCACTCTAGCACTGGCACACTAACAGGATGCATTTCAGCTTTTATTTCTCCATACACAGTTGGAATATCATCTGGTGGAAGGAAAGTAAGGGCAACTAGTTGCCACATCAACAAACTGAAGTCAGGGTCAGAGCCATATGTAGTTGCTAGCCCACAGCTCTGGATTTTCCTCCACACTATCTGTCCCAGATGAAACAAGCAACCCTTGTTTACTGCATCCGGAAATTCAACATTTATTGTGGCCTGCTAGAAATCTGTTAGGATGAATTTAGGAGATAAGCTGTAGTCAAATTCATCTGCAGCATCGTTTAAGTCCTGGAATAACTTTAAATAGCATTCATTTGATTTTGCAGACATCAATGCATATGTTAGTGGTACAATGCAAGATGTTTCAGCAGTACCAACAGGGGCATGGTTGGAGTAAAGCTGATGAAATAGTGTGGGAACAGTTCTAAATCTCCCATCCATGAGCCACAAATCTGCGGCCCTTAGCTTCTCAATGTTTTTTTTTGTACTGAAGAGCAACACTCTATCCGTGCCACATGCCAAATCCTTCAGTAGACATAAGTGACCATTTACAAGCTATAAATCAGGCACTGGCACCTAGGCATATTGTACCGTATCTCCTCAGACACTTCGGCTAGTTCATTTTTTATGAGTTGTGCAGGAGTATCATTTGTAGTCAGTGCTCGTGATTTAAGTGATGCAACAGCAAGTGCGATATGAGTATCATTTGCATCAGGTGAATGGTTGTGGGAAGCAGTGCTTCATAAATTATGTTGCCCACCAACCAGGACAGTGCATGCATCTCCATGACACCTTGACAGTTTTCTTTGCTGGCAGCACCAATAAAATAAATCACCCCAGCTCCTTTCTTTAACATATAAGCATCCAGCAACAGACAGCTTGTCATGTCTGCGCTTTGAAGGAACCACTGAGCAAACGATAGCCTCTTCACCACTCATGATTACAAACTGCTTGCAAAATTACACTGGACAGAAAAGAGGCTGCATTTCAACCATTTCTTTTGTAGTGTCCGTATGTAATTAGGTGTGATTACAGTCAACCACCTGTGATTACTGCTGATGTCAGAGATACACCTGTACAGGCATTGGCAACTGTAGACCGCACCCATAGTTATGGTCTGGCTCCTGCTTCTGTTTACTGTTTACTTTTTAGCGCAATTTAGACAACATAGGGTAAGTCAAATAAACAGTCTGGTA
Source organism: Neoceratodus forsteri (assembly GCA_016271365.2). Taxonomy (NCBI): domain Eukaryota; kingdom Metazoa; phylum Chordata; order Ceratodontiformes; family Ceratodontidae; genus Neoceratodus; species Neoceratodus forsteri. The sequence goes on along the minus strand of CM028132.1, from coordinate 467,939,476 downwards.
TCTTTGCTTCTAAGCTCAAAATGTAACACTGTTTGATGAAGTGGGACAGCGAAGCAAAAATGTAGCGCTTGATTGATGAAGTGTTTGGGGTAGGTGGGCTAGGAGTCGGTAAAGAGCTTTACGGGCAAAATCTAATGCGGGATTAAAGAATTCGGGCAATCGACAGCAGGTGATCACTCATCGGGAGAATGTGAGTCGGGCAACCATACCAGACCCGTCTTTTCTTACTTAGCATCAGCACTGTAGCATTAAGCACTTTAACATGAAGCACATTAATATGAAGCACTTTAGCATGAAGCACTGTGGCACCTTCCAGAGACAGAAAGGGATATATAAAGATGAGATTAAGGATAGTGAGATCGGTGGATAGCTAGGTAGGTGTCCAACCTACCTAGGCAGAAATGGTGAATTTAATAGGATGGATCCCTTGTTGCTGCAGCAGGATAAAATAAAAGAAAGAAGAAGATAGTAAAGATGTTTCTAGGTGCACCAGGTATCTTGGAGGGTAGCAACTACCACAGAGAGGACAGATTTGGGGTAGTAGGCAGTAAGTGCAAGTGAAGTAAGGTTAAAGGGAATATGCAGTGTCCCAGCTAATGTGAGAGTAGGGCCAAGGGGAGTTCAGGGTGGGAGGAAGCAAGTGCAGGGGTCAAGTTGATAAGAGGTGACTATGTAGCACCCGTTTGAAGATAGAGTGAGTAGAGGTGAGGCAGACAGCAACAGGAATAGAGTTCCAGTAGAGACAAGCAAAGTGGGAAAAGGCCTGAGCTTCCATAGCTCTTTTACTTCTGGAGACTTGTAGAAGATTTTGATCTACAGAGTGGAGGGTGTAGTAGAGGCTGGGTTGTATCAACATTTTTGCTAGTGTGGAGGGAACACCAGAGCGACAGATATTATCAATTAGCGAACCAAGAGAAAAGCAATGTTAGCATCTGGGAAGAGTCAGTGAAGCCTACTGTATAGTTGTCAGTGATGGGTAAGGCAATGTGAGGCCAGGACAAAGCAACAGACACTATTATATGTAGTGTCCCACTTGTGAAGACTAGCTTTTGAAGCACTAATATAAGTGATGGAGCTGTAAGTGAGAGTAGGCAAAAGTATGCCCTGTGTTATGCCAATTCTGGCAGAGCATATTAGTGCATGGCTAGTTCTGTAGGCCAGCCCAATTTTAGAGTTGGCAGCCCTGCAGATGTTGGTGATGTGGCAGTCAATGTCAAGTGAGGGGTCAAGGGTAATGCCCAGATGTTTGAAAAAGTTGACATTTTCAAGAAGGGAACCATCACAGCAGGATACTGATAGCCGCCTCAGGCATTTCTTCAGTTGAGGAGCAGACCCAAATAATATAGCTTGAGTTTTGTTGGAGTTGAGTAATAATTTGTTATTTGAAAGCCAGACTTGGATGTGGCGAAAGCCAGAAGAGAGAGTAGAGTTAAGGTCAGCAAAATCCTTGGAGCAGTGATAGAGAACAAGGTCATCAGCATAGATCAGAGCTGAGCAAGTAGAGGTATTTAGGGAGATGATGTTTAAAAAGATGTAAAGAGAAGGGGGCCAAGAACAGAGCCTTGGGGTACCTCAATATTTATGGTAGAGAGTTCAGAGGTAGCTGAGTTATATTTGACATATTGCTGTCTGTCTGTTGAATAACTGTCATGCCAGGCAACAACTTCAGGGAAGAATCCAAGGGACAGCAATTTGATCTTCAGTAGGGAATGATCAACAAGACCAAAAGCCTTTGTTTGGTCATTGAAGACAGCACCAGTTAAAAGGCCATTGTTCATAGCAACTTTAGTGTCATAGGTGAATTTAAGAAGAGCAGTGGAGGTGCTATGACCTTTTCTAAAACCATGTTATGAGGCTGAGAGAGGGTTTCAGTTATGTAGATAAGCAATAGATTCAAGAGAGACAAGTTTTTCCAGGAGCTTACTTAAGACAGAGAGGATAGCAATAGGTCGATAATTTGTGATGGACTTGGGATCACCTTTCTTGAAAACAGGAACAATCCTGGCAAGGAAACAACTCCAGTGTGAAGAGACATATTGAAAATTCTGGCTTAAGGAAAAGCAAGGAGAGGAGCGGCCAGCTTGAGGAGTCTAGGCTCAAGACCATCAGCACCAATGCTACAACTACAGCATCTGAGATGGAATTGAGAAGCTTACAAACCTCTTGTTTAGTTATCACATGAAAATGAAAACAAGGAGATGTGCTGTGTGAGTCATTAGTGGAGTCAGGTATGGTAGCAGCAGGGGTAAGGAGGGAACACATATACATGGATAAGTCAGTGACATGTTGGTTGAAAGAGTTAGCAATTGTAACAGGGTTGTTACAGTGCAAGCCATCAAGCACCATGTCATTAGTGGACTGAGTATGTTTAGCTCCCATAAAACTCTTAATGTGAGCCCAGAATTTTTTTAGAGTCGATCCCGGCGTTAAGTAGAAGGTTCTTACAGTAGGAGTTTTGCAAGGCATATAACCCTCTTACAAGCATTCCTCTTGGCTTGGTAATCATACAGGTCTGACATCAAGCCAGAGGTTTTTAACTTAGACCAGCTGTTATCTCTGGATTTTAGTTGGACAAGGAAGTCCTTGCCAAGTCATCTTGTAGGGGACCCCGGATCCTGCGAGACATAATAGGGACATGCTGATCCTGAAGAGTACAGAATTGTGTATGGAAATAGTCAAACACATCATTAACATTATATGTGGTGAAGAGAAAAAAAACAGTCAATGCTAGATAGAGCATCAAGAAAGACAGAGTTATGATTAAAAAAGTCATGGAAAGAGATGACTTTGGGTGGGGTGAGGGGAAGAGCACAAACACGCCATATGCAGTAGATGGAAGAGTGGTCAGCAATGGCATCTGAGAGGATGCCAGCACTAGTAATACTATCAGTTCCATTAGGCAGGATCCAGTCAATTAGGATATGCAATCTCATGTTTATAGAAAGCCTAGTAGGGTCAGCAGTAAGTTGGTGAAGGCTATCCCCCTGTACTAGTGTCTGATAGGATTTGTTGGATTTACCTAACCAATCTAGATTGATGTCACCAAATAGTTTGATTTCATTACGGTCAGCCGCAGTGGTAGTATGTGAGAGGAGTTCTGATAGGCCCGCAGTGCCTCCTACTGGGGGGTTGTAAGCACAGATAATATGGAGTTTTTGAGTGAAAGGCCTCACAGTGAGAGAAAAGAGGGGTAGGGAGGGCAGAGAAGCTAAGGTGTGTCTTAAAGTAAATGGCCACTCCACCTCTCCTTTTAGATGAGAGGCAATCCTGACACATGAGATTAAAATTTGTTAGGGAGCAGGCTGAGTCAGGAGTAGAGGGGTTTTAGCCAGGTTTCTGTGATACACAAGATATCAGGATTGTATAAGACCACCCATGCCTCTGGGTCAGAAAGATTGCATAGAAGGCTACATATGTTTATGTGGACAATTGGCAGGCCCTATACTCCAGTCCAGTGTGGATCCGAGTGGAAGATAGGGGCAGCCATACCAGGATTAAGTTCAGTATCTCCAGCCAGCAGTAGTGTAAGGGGACTAAGATACCAAAGAATACAAGGAACAGGTAAAAATAGAAGTCTAAAAGGTGAGCAAGGTTTCGTTATAAACTTAACAATAAGGAGAAAGTGGCCAGAGGAGAGCAGTGGGGTTAGATCAGAAGAGGAAGTCTGAGAGGCAACCAGAAGTTAAGAAGGCCACATTATCAGCTTTCACAGAATGGAGTACTTTGCTACTAGTAGTAAGACAACTGGGAGCATCTGAATGAGCAAGGAGTTATGGGAAGGTAGAGTAGACCAAGGCAACAGGACTGCAGATATGTGAAAGTGGGCTGATTGGTTCCACACCAGACAATTGGCTATTTAACGAGTATCAGCTTTGGGTGGGAGGGTGGTTGGAGAGGGAGGGTGGAACATGCAGCGCAGCACTGCTCTCCTAGATCAGAGTATTCTGAGCAGCCAGAGGTACCTGATGAGGTAGGGGGAGTCCTGAAGCAGGGGGGAGAGATAGCAGGGAGGGTCCAGAGTTCTGTCCTTCCCTCAGTGACCCGTAGCAGTCAAGCAGCACTGGATAAGAGTTACGGTGGGCTGGGGAGAGAAAGATAAAAGTTAAGCAGGTTGGGTATGCAGGTGGGCGGATAGTAACCTGAGATGGAGGGGGGTTATTCAACGTCTTAGCAAGGAAACAGGAGCAGGAGAGAGAAAAACAGCAAGTAGTGTGTAAAACCTGCACTGTAGCTAGCTACTGCACATACAGACGTGGTATGTAGAGGTCAAAAACTTCCTAAAACATTGTATAAAAGTTACAAGGTGGGATAATGTGGCTAAGCCCGATTAGATAAAGTTAAAATCACCCTGAAACAGCAAAGAGCAAACTAGTATGCATTAGATTAGGTGTATAAGGCACTTGGGTATTTCAAAAGGAAACAGTTTTTTTTCCACACTGCTTCCAAAGGGCTCTTTACATCACTTTTTAATCATTTTTTTGTGCAAAATATAAGAGCATCAACAGTTTCTAGAAACCTCATAAACAGGTGTGAAAATGCTCATACATTGAACTCAATTAAAATTTCATCTTGCACTAGTCAAATCCCTTCTGTAGAGTTACAAAGATAGGATAGTGTTCATCGTTTTTTCAGTCCAGAGTTCTAAATGCTGATTAAATTCAGCTTTTTTTAAGTCTGGGGTTCCAGTAGAGCTGATGGAATTAGGGACATAGATGTTCAGCACTGCCAGATGTACAACACTTGAGGCCAGTTTAAATGTCATGTTTTAATTAAGCAATAAAGCACAACAACATGCATGTTATACATGCCCTAGAGTACCTTACTGTGATTATAAAATGGATCCTGTGTAGACCACCATTTCTGGGGACTGCTAGCATGCTCCTGTTTTTCCCCATGAGGGAATGCTCATCACTGGTATGACACAAGCAGAAAGTGTGAAATGGTCCTTGACAGGATGTGGGTGAGGGGAGGTTTTCAGAGCGTTCCAGTTAAAAAGAGTAGCTGAGTCGTTTAGTTCAGCTGGTGGCCAAGTCTATGAGAGGTGAGAATTCTCCTTGTGGAGGCTTCAGTAATCATTCTAGGAGTGCAAGAACACACTCAACAGTGCAATCAATGAAGTGGTGGGGGACACTCTGAATGGAGGTCTCAGGGTGGGAATCAAGCCTCAGCCCAAAGTGAGAACAGCAAGGAAGAAAAGAGTAGCTTGTGAGTCTGTTCCTATGTGTGGGGGGCAAAGATTCTGCCAGTGAAACTGAGCTGAATCTTGAATTGTTGTGTTCCATGGCATCTATATATTCTGGGTGAATTCCACCTATAGAATGTTAATGGGACTATTTTCTCTGTGGTTTACGGAAGTACTATTACAAAAAAATGTTAACTGGGAGTATTCATTTACATATTGTTACATTTTGACCCCATTTATGATCATGATAAGGCACTACAGGATGTTTTGTTCTGATATAATGGCACTTCTTGGATGGTTGAAGGCCCTCAGCGATGCCATATACCTAACAGCACATCCAGGGTGTACCGTTATATCACAACAATGCACACCTGGTGGATTTTATTGCTTAATTCCATCTGGCATTTTTATGTCCCTTGCAACCACAGAGTTCTATAGCAGAACACATATGCAGTGTGACAATAATGTAAGCACTTGGGGGGGCGTGGCCAGCAGCCATCGTGAAAGAACGTGTTTTCCTCAAGCTCCTCTGGCTCCTCTGGGAGCATTTTCCTTGATATTATTTTATCTTCCAATCCAAGATTTCTGCCTTAGTTCAACTGCAGTTGAAGTCCGATACCAATTATATATCAGTAGTATCATTCTGAGCTCTTCTTGAACTATGGGAAACCCAAAAAAGAATACTGAAGGTGCCAGCGGCAAAAAAGGGAATGCACCAGGGCTGAGTGGTGGAAAAGCCATGATGGCTACATCCAGTTTGGGCGATGCTGAGCCCAATATGACAGATATACTAAAAGCTATACAATCCCTCGACAACAGGGTACTCGCTCTGGGCAATACATTTCAAGACTTCAACTCTAGGATCTCCATCTGCAAAACTCAATTGACTCCCCTGTCAGAGGCCAAAGATGCTGCCATGGCGGTGCTGAAAGTGGACGGTGAAACTTCCACTATCTTAAAAGACAACAAATCACTTAAATTTCACTTTGACATCCTAGAAAATCAAACAAGAGCTTCTAATCTGCATCAGCTGGGGTTGTCAGAAGGCCCTGAAGGGGAAGACTTGTGAACCTTTGTTGGGAGGTGGCTGGGCACAAACTTAAACCTGGAACTGATCCCCGAAGAGCACTGAGCTTATTGGATCACACCTAGGATGAAAGCGGCCCCAGACACTCCACGAACTGTACTTATTCACTTTTCGGGACCACATGAAAGAGACACAACCTGGGCAGCAGCAAAAAAAAACAAACAAAAAAAAAACGGCCCATTGGAATCTATGGATGAACAGAAGTTATCCATTTTCCCAGACTTAAGCTTTGCAACCCAGGACCTATGGAAATCATTTGACTCTATGCGTACACATTTTTTTATCCTTGGGTGTCTCTCACATTCTTCTATTCCTGACCCGGTTACAGATTATATACTCTGGTAAACAATATTTATTATCTGACCCAAAAGATGCTGAGTCTCTTGTTTATAAAATTAACATGGATTTTGGATCTTGAGATGCTACTGAAGAACCTAGAAATGAGTGCTGATTACTCGGACTATTCTTATTGTGCTGTGAGTAATCTGGTGTGATACAGGGACCAGAGGTGCCATGTTAATTTTTGTTTTCATGTTGGCTTAATTAATATTGATGCACTGTTATTAACAAAGCTACAGTTCTGCATTGTGAAGCTTTTCCATATTCCCTGTTAAAATGGCGGAGACCACATGTCTATCTGGCACCTCATGGGGCTCTTACCCCTCCCCCTTCCCTGCATAATACTTACACTATTGGCAATTGCATAGGCTATATATTTTCTTTAATTTTATCCTTATAACAGATCATTCTGGAATTTGAATTTTCAAATGGTGTATCAATTAGGATGCAATGGAATTTAAGGACTGTTAAATGTTTATTCTCTGGGACTTTGGTAGTTTAGTTTAGCAAGCTTAACTAACTCCTGGAGACAAACGATGTTTCTTGCCCATTTGACATCATGTATATATATATATATATATATATATACACATATATATATATATATATATGTACATACATTGGAAAAAACTTCATTTAATGCATCAATTAGTGTTAGAGCGACAAAAGTGGGGAAATGAGACATTAGGGTTGAGCCCCTAAACCCCCCACCACCCCATCCTCCATGGACCGACAGATGCTAGGGTGTGCCATGGGGTCATCAGGCACAACTCTCACCCCATTCCATGCGTAAACAGGTTGATATGCTACAGCAAAGGAGAATGGGGTGAGAGTTAGGCCTCTTGACCCCATGGCACACCATGGCATCTGTCAGTCTGTGGAGAATGGGGTAGTGGGGTGGTGGAGGGTTAGGGGCTCAACCCTAACATTTAATTTCCCCACTTTTGTCACTTTAACCCTAACTGATGCATTAAAAGAAGTTTTTTGCAATGAATTTCCTTACTTTTTAAAAAAGTGTAATGTAAGTAGTAAATAGCATGTGTTGGTAGGAGCAGTGGGCCCTTTGGGCCCCTCACTGCCACCAAGCTGTCCATTTCTGCATAACGATATGTGTCTGTGCGAGTGTGGGCCCTCTGGGCCCTGCAATCCCACTTACACATAGCTACAGAGCCATACAGTAGCACTATAGGGCAAGGAAGCCTTGTAACATTAATTTACCGATATCTCGGGAACTGTAGCAGCAAGAAAAAAAAATGCAAGTTTCATTGTAATCATGACAGTGAGATGTCCATGAAACATAAGTCAAGTGAATCCATATCTTGCATCATTTATGAGATACGGGCACCAAAAAGCAGTGTAGGTGCTAACTATGACGGCATAATACTAGCCCACAGGCCTGAAAATGAGAAATTGGAATACTATTTTCCTAATATCTCAGTAACCGTACAAGGTAGAAAAAAATTCAAATTTCATGTTATTCATGGCTTTCAAACCTACTTCTGTATAGGGGGACTAAGAATTTTTGTGACGAAAACTCCGTATCTCGAACCGTTTCAAGATACGGGCACCGAAAAGCGTGACGGGCACCACAATGTTAGCCTATGGGAAAAATCTCAACTTCATGATGGCATATCTATGGAACTGCTTAACTTTCCAACACCTAAATAGCATAATTCACATCTCTAGGGCATCACCTTAATACCCTGAAAATTGCAATTCAAAAGACCAAACTGTAAAGTTACAATGCCATGGGAAAGTTTTTAAAAATGTAAAAATTCCTAGTTCATGAGGTAGCAAAATCCCTGACCATCAGATCAATCCCTGTCCGCGAGCTGTCAAAATCGTCATCCGTGAGAAATCCTTGACCATCAGATTTTGTTCATCTGGTTCCTAAGTGATGGTCAAGGACTTTACTAACTTGCGAAAGAGGATCGGGTGGCAGAATAGGATTTTGACAGCTCACAGACTGCGATTTTGTCAACTCATGAAAGAAGATTCAAAAAACCAATCCCTGTCTGCTAGCTGACAAAATCCTAGTCCACCACCAGATCCTCTTTCGTGAGGTAGCAAAATCCTTGACCATCAGCTTAATCCTCATCCGCGAGAAGGGCCATCTGGTCACAAAGTGGCAGAAAAGGATTTTGAAGCCTCGCCCAAGAGGATCAGCTGGCAAATGAGGATTTTGTCTGCTCATGGATGAGGATCATTAGCGAGTCGCTGTCAAAGCATTTTTACATTTTAAAAGGCTATTTTTTGGACAAAACAAAGCAAACCAAAGGTATGGGTTTGTAGAGGGCATCACCCTGAGCAAAACCCATGCCTCATTACACCAACAAGTCACCCTTGGAGAAAGCTATGACATTTTGTTTTAGGGGGAAAATAAACAAGATGGCGGCTTGCGGACAAGGAATTTTTCTGATGGACTAGGATTTTTTAAAATCCTTGTCTGCAAACTGACAAAATCCTTGACCGTGAGCCCAATCCCAGTCTGAAAAATAGACATATAAATCTTGGAGTGAACTGAGCACGCTCAGAACCCAAAAATTAAATAACATTGGAACAACTTAATATTTTTTTACCAAACTAATGCTGGATTGTTCTTTGACCCAAACTGTTTCTGTGTTCCAAATGTCAGACCAAAAGACCATACGATGTGATCACAGCGCCATGGGCAAAAAACGTGTCAAAAGTGGTGAAAAAATGCATTTTTCAGCACTGTGATGCGCAGAAACCTTAAGTCTGACTGAACCACAACTTGGTAAATCAAGAGGTCTAAGGTATGACACCAAGCATTCCACATTTCGTGCAAATTCATGGAATGGTTACAAAGTTATTAACGTGCAAAAATTGAGTTTTAACATTAAAGTGCCTACTCAACCCTAACTATAAGGGCGCGACTGCGCCCCTATAATATATCATCTTGGCACCTAGCAATCTATGTAGTTTGTTTATTTGCAATGTGTTCACACATTACCATGCTGGGCAGTACGGTAGGCGATCACTATAAAATACTTCATGCAGTCCTTTGGACAATATTTTCCAGTTTGAAGTAACAGATGTTGAAATCAAGGTCTTTTCTCTTTCTTGTATATATAGTTTTCCTTTTTTCTCCCCCATGTCTTGAAGTGAGAGGATAAACACGTCAATATGTTATGTTTGTTACTCCGATCAATATATGGGACCACAAGGCTGAAGTGTAAATAGCCTTTTGATACTATGTTGTTAAAGATCAATTGCCCCTTGTATTCTCTGTGAGGTGTTATTCCTACCTTAATATGTCCCCACCAGTCCTGTGAGTGATGGGATGTAGTCCATTTTGATCAAAATCCCAAATGTCATGAATAAAAAGTTAAATTAATAGGTAGATGCTCACTGCTCGCTACACCCGTGCTGTCTGTTTACCAGATGCCACCTTTCACCTCACGCTCACTGTGTGATGCAAATCTTGTCTCACAGTGTGCAACTGCAGTGCCTAGGAAAATTCGATCTTTCTTTTTGCCACAATGTCATCCAACGAGGCTGATTTTGAAACAGATCACATTATTTTTCTTGTGCCTATTGATCCGTTTGAATGTGAACCTCTAGCCCTAGTCAAAACAGCCTCATCGCCTGTTGACAGCAGCACACAGGATGACAGTGAAACTGGTGCTAGTTTGGAGGTGCTGTTGTCAGAACCATTTGATGAGCGGTCAGTATTGCAGGGCTGCAGTAATGGGGGGGAAGGTAGGGATGTTGTCCAGGGCCCTGAGCTCATGAGGGGCCTATCTGAGGAGTTGGGATTACCCCTGGCAGTAGCTGGTGTGGGAAACAGAGGCCCACTTCAAGTGACTTTTCCTGGGCCCCAAACCTCATAGCTGCGGCCCTGAGTATTAGCACATCTGTCACAACGCTAGCTGTATTTTGCTGTCACACACTCTTGTATTTGTGAAGTTACAATCTTTTTCAGTTGTGCTATTGTACCCTTTTGTTAATATCCTCTGAGTTTCCGACACATGGGTCCCCCCCTCAACTGCATTATTATCGGTGTGATTTTTGTTTCCAAGGTTTATTTCCACTGTTTTAATATATCAAGTCATGATGTTTTTTTCCTGCTAGATAAGATTTGTCTCCATATTCAAGTTTCCTTTAACAACTCGTTTCACTAACTACAGGTTTGGCTCATGTGGCTAAGCAGGGGGACACGATGAAGGTTCATGTGGCTATGCTTCTGGATATACAGAAGATGCATGTGGCTTAGCTGGTGGACAGGAAGAAGATGTATGTGGCTAAGGTGGTGTACACCCTGAATGAGCAGGTGGCTAAAATGGTGGCTAGACTGAATGAGCATGTATGTAAAAATGACAGATACAGTGAAGGACCATGTGGTTAAGCGGATGGGACACAGTGACTGTGCATGTGGCTAAGCTGGGTGACAGACTGAAGGAGTATGTGTCCAAGCTTGGTGAAACATAGAAGGTGCATGTGTCTTAGCTCGGTGACACACTGAAGGATCAATTGTCTAAGCTGTGGGACATACAGAAGGTGCACACTCAAAGTTTGCCTCATGTGGCTGAGCTTGGTACAGAGTGAAGGTGGTATGTGGCTCAGCTGGGGGACACAATGAAGATGCATGAGGCTAAGCTGTGGTGACACACTGTAGGAGCATGTAGCTAAGGTGTGGTACACAGTGAATGCGCATGTGGCTAAACTGAGGGACACACTGAAGGATAATGTGGCTAAGTGTGGTGACACACAGAAGTATCATGTGGCTAAGCTGGTGGACATAATGAAGGAGCATGTTGGGAAGGCGGGAGGGAACACACTGAAGGTGCATGCTTGGAGGAAAAAAAAAAATCAATAAACACTTTTTCCATTAAATAGTGCCCCCTCCCCAAACACCATCTTTCTATGTACTGTACAAATAGCACCACCACATGTGACCCCCTTCCTCAGTCACCATGTTCTGGCAATTGGTCCTGAAGCAGTACAGTACAGCACAGTACTTCACACACCTACGTGGCTGCATTCTGACTGAACTGTCAGTAAGTGACCAAATACAGTACCCAGTAGTCACCCTCTCTGACTGCATTGAATGGGTATAACTCCATGGCCTGTTGCAGCTGCTTGTTATTTTTTGTGCTGTAATGCTGAAATGTACAACATAGGTGGGGAGAGTCCATAGCAGGGTGGGCGGGACGTAGTGTGATGTCATTCATCATAATTTTGTACAATGGCAAATTTGTTTGTTACTCTTTCGTTCTACCCCTTAGGGCAAATGTATATGTGCAGGCACCTAGGAACCTATGTCAAAGAACCAGCATGTATGCCAGCAGCTATGCACCTATGTCAAAAGCTATGTATCTATACCAGATGCAAGGCTTCAATGTCACAGGGACTACCTATATGCTAGCACCACTGCACTCATATTACAGTGAGCACCTATGTGGTGGCTCAAATGCACCCACATTAAAGGGCACACCTATATGCTAGCAGTAAGGTACCTTTGGTACTGGAACTGCCTATATGCCATCAGCAAGTCACATACGCTATAGGAGCCACCTGTATGCCAGCACCAAGTAATTTAAAGTACAGGGACCACCTGTATGAAAGCAGCAAGGCACCAACAGTACATGTCCTTCCTGTATGACAGCACCATAACACCTCTTTTTCAGTTCTCAGCTGCATGCTGTCATAAAGGCACCAACATCACCGGGCACACAAAATGATACCAGGAAGGCACCAACTGTACAGGGCCTGCCTCTATGTTTGCACCAAGGCACCTACTATATAGTCCAACCTGCATGTTTGCATCCAGACACCTATGTAACATGACCCTCCTGTATGCCAACTCCAAGGCACCCACATGACATGCCTATATGCCAGCACTAAAGCACCTACATTACAGGACCCACCTGCATGCCAGTACCAAGGTATCTGCTCTACAGGGCTTGCCTCTATGGTGGCTCCAAGGCACATACTGTACTGTGACCACCTGTATGCCAACACCACAGTACCTACGTTACAGTTCACAACTGTATGGCAGCACCAAGGCACTTATGTTTCATGGACTGCCTGTATGCCATCTGCAAGGCACCTACATCACAGGGCCCACAAATGATGCAAGCAAGGCATGTACTGTACAGGGCCTGCCTGTATTTTTGCATCAAGGCACCTACTGTACAGGTCACACCTGTATGGCAGCACCAAGGCACCTATATTACATGTAACGCTTGCATGCCTTCCCGAAAGGCACCTACATTACAGGTTCAACTTGTATGTCATAACAAAGGCACATACTTTACTGGTCTTGCATGGATCCCAGTAATGAAACATTATAATTGTGTCACACTCGGACTGTTACATTTCTACCTTGATAGTTATGATCTCTGTTATTGCAACACAATGTAATGTATACCTCTTTGTAAATAACATGTCATTCCTTTAGGTGTAACTGCAATTTGTGCCAATCTATGCCGACATGAGATGAGTGTTGATGCTATCATTTTTGCACACAAATGCATACTAAGATGGAACCTTTTCCCAATATTCAGTGCATCACAGAACATCCAGGTTTTCAAACATTATGCTTGGACGAATATGTTCTGGAAGAGGCATTGATTGGATTCATTTACCTTGATGGTCCTGTAGGGGAGGATGAGGCAACTGAGCAATACGTGCTTATACAATTTTTAACATGCTTTTTCAATTAGGGACTTATTTCAGTATTGTGACATATGTAAAGTTAATGTATATTACTGATAATAGAATTAATAACCATCCAGTGTGAATGATGTTTCAATGGTTTAATTTTTCCTGTCACCACAACTGATCACCTTTATTCCATGAGTCTTTTCAACAACTTAACTTGTCGTCTTGTACTAAAATGCATCTTTCAAATATCATGCTATGCTTGTTGCTAACTTCACTATTGGCAGTATATTACATATGTTCATCACCCTAGCTAGGCAGAAAAACTGTCAATCACAATCCCTTAAACTCTCCCCCTGTCTCACGGTTACTACAGTACTTTGTGCCATGAATTTCTTTTAATGCATGTGGCAACTGGTGTGTAAATGGAAGCATCTGTACCCTCTTGTTAGTAACCCATTTGCATCTAAGTATTGTGAAACAGCAGACCATTAAAAGTTTCTATTACACACTGCAATCTGATTTGCTGTTCGGATGGTAACCATCCTGATCACCGTGGCACATGGCTTTAGTGCTGGGACCGGTTCTGTTTAACATTTTCATTGCCAACATTTCTGTGGTGGTTCACAGCAAGATTAGTCTTTTCTCAGATGATGCAAACATTTGTGCAGGAGTAGTTGGGGGCGGGGAGCAAAAGTACTTCAGGAGGATTTGATAAAACAGGAGGAATGGTCTCACATTTGGCACCTTGGTTTCAATGACAAGAAGTGCAAAGTGATGCATTTAGGATGCAAGAACCCAGGACACAATTAGTGGGTGGAGGGTGTCACTTAACAAAATCCAAGGAGGAGAATGATCTGGGAGTGCTGGTAACCAGGGAGATGAACCACTCTGCTCAGTGCCAGAAGGCAGTACCGAAGGCAAACAGGATGGTAGGGTGTATAGCAAGGGGGATTACTTCTAGGCACTGGGAGATCATCTTGCCCCTGTACAGGTCCCTGGTGAGACTGCACATACAGTATTGCCTGCAATTCTGGTACCCCTACTTGAAAAGGGACATAAAAGTACTGTAGGGGGTACAGCGCAGGGAAAGAAAAATAAACCTGGGGCTGGGGGACAGACCATAGGAGGAGAGACTGACAAAGCTCAATATGTATACTCTGGAGCAAAAAAGGGGGAGAGGGGATATGATTGAGACCTTCAACTACCTGAAGGGTTTGAATAAAGTAGACACCCAGTGTATGTTCAATCTGAAAGGTGTAAGAGAAACCAGGGGACACTGTATGAAGATGGAAGGGGGCAGGTTCAAGAGGGAAATGAGGAGGCACTATTTCACAGAAAGGGTGGTGGCATGGTGGAATGCTGTGCCAGAGGAAGTTGTATTGTTGCACAGTGTTGGTGGCTTCAAGAGGGGGTGGGACAGATTCAAGGGGAGGGTACAAATCGGGAGGGGGTGGGAGATCAGGGACGGCATATTGGGGGGGCAGCTGCAGTGTGATGGACTGAAATGCTGCACACTCTAGCATACTAAATAGCCATAATGTACTCTATCTGCCTGGCAATTTCGTATGTTCGTATGGATTGTTCAACATGTGTGTATGTGTGTCAGCAGATTAAGGAGCTGGTCCATTTCTTCTAGTGATCAACAGTTGGAATCCGGTAACTTTTCACTGCACATAAAACACATTGATTTGTTAATACCCCTCAGCAGTTGTACCGGTCAACTATCATCAAGCAATAATGCGTGACGTGGCATGTGTTGTTTTCAATACATGTCACAAGACAGTGGGGAAACTGAAACACACAAATGTTAATGGTCCTTGTAAGCAAATGTTATTGCAAAAATGGTCTTCAGGGCATGTGCAGTACTGGTATCTACACACTTCTTGTGTGGTTAAAGTCACTCGGCCGAGCCTTGTGACACACAACACAAGACGTCTGTGAACAAGCTTTTAGCTTAGTGCGTCTCTCCTGGTAAAAAAAAAAAAATAAAATAAAACCACACACCAACACACCAATCAATCACTTTATTTAACCAGGCATATACACCATTGAGTAAGCTCATTTTCAAGATGGTCCTGGGCAATAGTACATTGCAGTTCAGTGCAAGCAAAATACAGATTAGTTAAGGTAGTAACAAAAATTTAGGAAACATTGTACAATAGTGCATTGCAGTTCAGAACAATCATAACACAAATAGGGTAGTAAAACAAATGTAAAAACATATACAGGTGAACCACAGAAGGCCAGTATCAAAATGCCTGTCATAATGGTGAACACATACAATTCAGAGCAAAAATTATGTAAAAGTAGAGAAGCAAAAGTCCAAGACACTCTACAGATAGTAGTATAGGTAAGAATGGAGGGAGGCAGGTGAGAAGAAAATAGGTATGTTAGAGGTAGATGAAAGGAAGAAGAAGACCAGAGTGAAGGGGAGGAGTTACTATTAATGTCAGAAACATTTTTATTACAAGAACCTATAATCCTCAATGCATATAGTGTATGGTAGGGCTGATTGTTAACCTAATTCGATCCTTTTTCAGTCTTGGTGTACTATCGTTGTGATGTCATGATGTTGTTGTGCCATCATGTGTACGTTACATCGATGGTACAACAAGCTAGAACGTCTTTGTGCCTGTGCTGTTAGCAGAGAATTGGCCGTGGTGGTGAGTACTCACATGTAACGGAACAGTGCACAGCAGTGTCATCTGCTACAAAGCAAGTGCTTGTAGTTGTAGTTGTTTTTACAAGAATAACAAATTCTACTCAGAGAGTGAGTACGAGGATCAGTTCCTTGTTTGTTGAGTGTGTGTGGGGTGGTGGTGAGTGAATCTTTGTAGCGCGGTGGCAACCACAAACTCACAAGAAGTGCTCAGCTTTTAAGTTACTGTTGCTCATACACTATGTCTGATAATGGATGGTGAGCAGTAAACAACATCGCTGAGTTCACGATTCGAGGTTGTCACACAACTGATAACCTCTCGATCATAGATTGCAAAGTTTACAAGGTTGTCATGGCAACCTCTCAAAGTGAGCATGGCAGTGTTGTTCACTGTTGCCCATCCATTATCCTCTATATAACTTTGTGTATATCATTACTTATTATTTTTTGTTTTCTGTTTCTGTAGATTATATCGTCACCTTGCATATCACAAATTTACCTTTTGGATTTTCAAAAGGCTTGGTCGAGGACCTGCCTGTGTGGTTCATGCAATTCACAACAGGCTTCCATCCGAGCACCATACTGGGTTTCACCACTATGATTATTGAGAAGTGCATGCCTGACAGTATTGTTTACACAGAAATACATTACCATCACATTAAATACAGTAATAAATGCTATATTGACATGCAGTGCAATGTTTATTATTTTTTTTAATCTACAGTGAGGTTTGTTGCATATATTGCATGGTGTAACATTCCAAATAACAGTTAAGAAACATAACAGCAACATTGTGTGGAGTGTCTTACTCTATAGGTGTGTTGCATTACTATGTAATGAGAAACTCAGGTTTCTGACATTAATAGTAACTGACCATTGAAAAACTATTTAGCAGGACAACTTAGTCCATCAACAGATGTGTGAAATGCAAACCGAATGAGTAAAACTTTACATGGTTGTTAAATAAAGTATAATTACTGATGACCTATAATATCAACAGGATTATGGTGGTTGTCAAACGCCGTAATTAGTGGATTTCTGGTTATTATGCTTCAAAAATCCATAATAACCAGAAATATGGTTATTAAGGTGTCCTAAACAACTTTCACTTTCTAGCAGTTTTCAATGTGCCTGTAGTGTGACCGAGCATTGTTTGCTCTTGTAAAAAATATTGTAGATATTTTACAGAAAGTAGCAGTGATTAGCATAAAGAACACGCCAGCTGTATTCCTTAAGGTTATTGTTTTTTAAATTTCTTAGTAAAGAAGCTGCCGAGTACTGGGCGAGCACAGTGAACAACTCGGCTGCTTCAGAAGACTCAGCAGATTACAGTGTTGCTATAGCAACGCTTGCTAACGCTTGCGTTCAGTCTTCTGCAGCGGCAGAGTGACTCGCTCTGTACTCAGTGTATTGTTTCATAAGAAACTTAAAATATCCTTGAGGAACACAGCTGGTGTGTTCTTTATAGTAATCACTGCCATTTTCAATAACATTTCTACAATATTTTTTACAAGAATGAACCACGCTCGGTTATGCTACAATAACTTACAAAAGTAAAACTTATCCAAAACCACAGACCTGTAATTATAAGAAATAAAGCATAGATACATGTATATTGATGGATTTTTTTGTACACACCCTCAGTGTGTGATGAACATACAAACTTCTCAAGGTTCGCTCTTGCGGTTTATGGGTCATCACACACCTCTGGTGTGTAAACAAAAAATACATAATATACATGTACCTATCCATTATTTTCTATATCTTACTTGTAGAGCTTTTGGGTAAATTTTTACACATGAAGAACTAGTACATATCACAAAATAGATGGCAGGGATTGTTATGGAGTAAAAGATACTGTGAGATTCACCAACAGGACTTACATTGTAGTAGTCAGCTGCCTACAGCGGTTGACCCTGCACTGGATTCACTGACATGCATACTGACAGTGGGTGGATTCGGTTAGCATTTTGATTTTGGAAGTGAAGTGCTTGTCATTCACTTTTAAATGTGTTTCTGTGGGGATGGCCAATACAACATCTTGTACAGTATTATGCTTTGCAAACTGGGCAATGAAATCTGTGGGTTCTGATTGGACAAAAGCCCTGCCAAGTTATGCATCTTTCAGATAACATAGCCCAGGTTTTAAGAGTACCAGCCTAGATTGCCCCTTCATTTGAAACAGTTTTTGAAATCAATAATTCATGCGGCACCTCTAGTCGTTGGTACCAGCAGTTGTGGTGATGGTTTAGTCGGTTTGCATCTTATACGATATACACAATATAACTGTCAACACGTTACAATTTGCAATATCAATATTGAGTGAAACAGCATGGCCACAACATCAATTAGTACTTAATTGTCTCTCTCTTCAATACCTGGTGAGTACAATAAAGCATTTTATCAATCCATGACAAGATCTAGAGTTCCAGGGAAGCAATATCAGCACATTGACGAAAAGTCATTTCAGAACTGAAAGTCAATACTGCTTCATCTAAACAATGCCAACCATTCCTGTTATATCAATATAGTATGAGTGAAGAAAGAAACATCTTGTTGAATGATCTTATGCAATGTTCTGTGTTCCGGAAAACACTGGTCTTTAATCACATTCTACTTCTGCCGACCATGTGCTACAAAAATAAACAAACAATAGACAGACATTTAGTGTCACATATGTAACATGTGCTTGTCTACTAATTGGTCATTGAGAAATAATAGTACCTTGTGTCAAGAGACGACTTGTTAAATCTGCTGCAGTGATGTCTAATCAGGTCTTCCTTATCTTCCTTCTCAAATTTTTCAGCAAGTGGTTTGGGAACAGGCTTAAATGTAGCTTTTCTGGCTATTTCATATGTCAGATACCTTTCCTGGAGAACAATTACCTCACAGATGAGATCAATGACATTGTCTGTGACAAAGTGAAATAACTACATTTAGACTGCACTGATGCATCATACAATTCATCATGGTGACATTGATTTTACCCATTTTATCACCAGTAACACATTGAAGCTGTTCTGACAATTGATACAAATATATTACCTGAAAGAAATAAAGATCATGGGCTGACAGCATGCAGACAGACTGTGGTCAATATACTGTACATCTATCCTTTCACGAACTAGTTAAACAATAACCACAGAGAAGCTGGTCATTTCATAGTGGTTTATTGACCAGTTGAGGGGATGAGTGGTCAAGAAGACAGCCATGGACTTCCTCCATCAAGTCGGTCATTACTTCAAGGAAATGTTTGGTTTCGATGTGGTTATTGTGATGATAAGCATATCCCAAGTAAGCAATAAGACATGGCTGGTTGTTGGTAGTACTAAGATACCTGCACGCCCAGAGGCGTAGTTAGGCAGGACACCGCAGGTCGAGTGCATTCATCCTCTGGGCGTACTGGTATCTCACTACTACCAACACCTAGTAATGTCTTATTGCTGATATAAAATGGACCGTTAGTCAACTTTGCAAAAAAAGAACATTCAGAAAGTTTTCAGTCACCAAAACTATAATGAAGTGTTGATGAATAATGTAAAATACTCCTTCAACAGATGTTTTTCTCCTGACAGTCATGTGTCTTTCTTCACACTCAATACATTGGGTGATTGTTTACCACCAAGTGCACCACCCCCTTACCAAACCACCATGGTCTCTCAATTCATCCTCAAGCAGCACAGTACTTGACCTGGTAATATGGCTGCATGCTGAATGAAGTGTCACTGACTGACCGCATACAGTAACCATTACAAGCACATCATTTGACATTGTTCTGTACATTGAATGAGGCATGTTATTATGTTCACATTAATTGTCACTCATGAATTGAATTTAACTTTATTACCATAAGTAGGTGGTAGACGTATTGCTTTTACAACCACTGCGCCACCACGTGACTTTGGGTAAGACACACTCCATCTTTTTTTCCCCTGCCTTGTCAGTTGCTGTGCCCTTGATGAATTCTCATTAAAATGTAGAGCCGCAATAAGCAACCTAAACGTTGAAATGTCATCAATTAATACTATGTAATACTGTATTTCAAATGAAAGGTATGTTATGTATCACCAATATTATTTTTAAAATTAATCTTGCCTCCATGCAATTGAAAAAGAAATGCAGACTCTTGGGTGCAAAAAAAGTAACAATACAATGATGTGATTCAAGAGAAGACATCTGCTCTGCCGCTGACAGGTTTTTTACATCATTGCACAGAATTTTACTGTACAATATAGCTTCTAGCTCTCTGTGTGGTTTACTACCTGAGAATCACAGTTTTGTGTTTAGTTAATAATTCACTCAATTATTAATATGTAATAATGTAATAAGAATAGTTGATCCTGCTATGTGCTAACCTTTCTTTAACCACAAACGTTCCTCTAGTGGTCCATGTGCACATTCGTTGTATGGAGCGCCATGTCCACTGTGAATATTGGCTACGTGAGAACTTATTGCCATCCATTTTGCGTGAGCGAGACTTCCGTCTCCTCTACTTGATGACGCCACCCAGTAAACATGATTATTTATGGAATCTGCCCACTCTTTGAGTTGTGCACAGTCTCTTCTTCTATCTTTCACCTCTACCTTCTTCTTAATACCTTAAGAAACCCCACCCCCCCAAAAAAAAAGTTGCAATCACAAAGCCATAACAATAACTTTACAATTGCTGACCTGCATCTACTCATGACTTTTCTGAAGGGACATACTTTTTTTAATTACAGACCAGTATTTAACATACACTTAGCGATGTGCCAAACATCAAAGCGATCTGCAATGCTTGGCTCTTCCTCCCACATATACTTTTTTAAGTTCACATGCCTATATGTTGTGAGACTGGCAATAGTCACACCTGCTGATTTTACTTTGGACAGTCCTCGCTTCAATCCCTCAACCTCCATACAGTTAGAATTCTTTACTTCATTACTCTTGTTAAAAAAAATGTAAATAATATCACTATTTAAACCAAAATGTCTTCAGTAGTCTCATGAATAATTCATTAGATTTAAAATACAATGTACTGAAAGTAACAGTTGACCTCCAATTGCAGTCCACAAAACCGCAATCATTAACGTCAACTGATACAGTATGCCACTAAAATGTGTGCCAATGCACACAGTTCCACAAACAAAATATAATCGTGTTAACATAAATGTTAGATACACTGCCAGGTGCACAACTTACTGCTGGGTACAGTTGTGAGGTATGTAATTGAAGGTTGACAAACCATTACACCTAACAGTACCCTATAATGAAATGGTTATAAAGAATGCGGACTCCTAATTGGCCAAAAGCAGCTTTCAGCTGGCACGTTATCCAAACACAGTGTCACAGCTGACAGTAATATGTTTAAGAAAGCCATACAATTTAGTAAATAATTGGCCATTTCATAATCACAATACATCACTACAGGGTGCTTCTTATGGTGGGCTAATGACCCTTCTCGTGTGGTGGAAGCAGTCAGCAATGCGTCATGCTTCAGCACACCTGAAATGGGCCATTATCACACCATAACGCACCCCTGTCATGCCTTATTGCTTAAGAAGCACATAGTAACAATTTTCCTGTTAACAGTACTTGCCACCTAAAAGAATCATGATCAATGATGCATGTATGAACCCCCAGAATACAACATATAATATATAGTAGAACGCTGTTAACCTTAGGAAATCATCATTTCCTAAGGTTGTTATACCATCGATGTGACGTAGAAATGTTGTTAACCTATTGATGCTACGTCACATCGATAGGTTAACAACGGGGCTCGGTCTGTGCATGTGCGCGCCTTTTATTTACACTCAGGAACCAACGGATGCACGCAGCAGTAAGGGAAGGACTGAACGGCCGTGGTGGTGACTATATTTCGAAAAGTAAGCAGCCATTTTCAAATTTTTTTTTTGGAACCATACACTATAAAAAATAATGTGTGATCCTTCTATCGGCAACCAGTTACTGTTAACCGTCTCGAGGTTGCCATGGCGAAGTAAACCTCTCGAGCTTTGCTCTTGAGGTTTACACGGTTGCCCTGGCAACCTCTCAATGGTTAACAGATCGGTTACCGATAGAGGACCATACATTATCCTCTATGTTTTCAATGGCACACTAATGTCCAACACAGCATCAGGATCCAAGACTACTGTATGCACAAAATAAATATTTCACACTTGTTATCCCACCAGCCCAGCATGATCCCCCACTCCGGTATGAATGAAATGAACAATTTTTCATGGTAGTCTAGCATTACCATCAACTACACATAACTGAGCATCGCCCGGTATGAATAAAAAGAGACTTTTTACTGACACTGCAGTTTGCCCACAAAACAACAACAGCAATTTCAGAACAACAGCACACTCACTACAACATCACCGAAAGGTACCCCAGCCTGGTGTTACTTTTACAGCAAGTCAGTGGTGTATCAGAAAAAAATAATTGCTTGGTTTATTGCTGTAATAGCAGTATTACCTGGATCAGCTGCATATCAATTACTTTAGCTTATATTAAGTCCATAAGACTATAGGATCCATATTTTGCCATGTGACCAGGCGAGCAACATCTTGCGTCACCACCTAGAACTGCACATGAACCTGGGAAGGTTGAAAGCAGTTTTTCCTGCTAATTTTTCCACACACCTCTTACAGCTGGCACCAGGTAGCTTGATTGAATTTTGTGAAAGGTATGTAAAGGGATGCATGGTACTTTCAGATGCTTGAAAAAAGTTAAGGATGCGGAACGTCCTTGCTCCAGTAAATAGATTACCTGATGTGGGAGAGACTGGAGATATGGCTGATTTTCCCAGGTAAAATGATGACCATTCACCCATAGCTGTTCCAGTGTGACCAATGTACCCATCAATGTCCGTAAAAATACTTTGCAGTTGGACTGACATCAGACGCACACTTGCAGAAGTGTGAGTATGGCACTTTGGAACACCAAAAACTTCCTCTCATCCTTACTTGATTGCGCAAACGTTAGCGCTTCAGACTTATTTTGAGGCAAATTACAGTTTACTATGAATGTAATATCATATTATTGTTATATCCCATTACTGTTATATATTACGTACTGTACACATAATTACGATTAAGAAGTAATCAACGTTATCAGAGACAGTAATGTTCCATAAAACAGTAGCAATAACAAATGAAATTAGTACACTCAGAACCACAGTTAGCACTGTCAAACTAATATATTCACAGTACTTTAGAGTACTGGTGGTTGGTAAGGGATAGATGTGGATTGACAGCAGATAATAGATGAGCAAAAATATAGAATTCAAGAAACAAAAGGGAAACACAAGAATAGCAGGACAGATAACTGTACCAGTTAAACCAGTATGAAGTGTGTAATGCAGTCCGAGAGGGTAGCATCTTTCAGAAAAAGAGAGAGACAACAACAAGGGGGCACAATTTTAAGATAGAGAGGTGAAGGCTCAGGGTGAATGTGAGGAATTATACAATGGCTTTAAGAAGCAAATAGTCAGATTGGCTGACCTGCATCTTTCGGGCATTGTAAATTCTAGCATTATCAATGCAAAAAAGGCGCCATTCAGCCACCTTTCTAAAATCTATCAGACACCAAATGTTACTGGTGAGAAACCACCATGATGAATGCCTGATAAGCGGCTGCTAATCTGTGGTGTTGGTAATTCATGGCTGCTCCACACCTAGCCCTGTCAAAAAAAACTGTTTCATTATTTATTCTCTACCACAAAAAAACAGGGGTCCATTGTCTCATAGCAATAAACCATGACAGGGTGTGGGTGGTGCTGGGATTTACCTACACAAGACAATGTTTGGTCACTCGGCCTGCAGCCTCGTGACCGAACCACACCAGACTTGTGTAAACACAGCATCACCCACACCCTGTCGTGGTTTATTGCTGAAGTATTTCTTCATGGAGGGGGAAGTGTATGCATGGATCAGCCTTCCAGAGGAGGTCGTGTGATCAAAAACTGTGTTGTAATTCAAGAATACGTGGGACAGACATAAGTCAATTATAGTGTGTGGTGTCGAATGAAGTACGAAGTTGGTGAACTGGGATCTGCAGTTTAGCCATTAGGTACTGATCTAAAGTCACTTTCAAATTCAATGTTACCTGTGGTTGAAGTGTTTGTATCACTCGGCATACATTGGCATTACAAGACAAAACACCATGCGTGGTTACATCCAATCAGCACCGACACACGGTACTAGTATATTGCTGAAATATAACACATTCTTAAATTTCATGTAAAACACAAACAGGAATATGTGATATTCTTACATTTCAGCAATGCTATCATCCATACAGTCCTCACTGTCGCTTCCATTGCTGGAATCCATCTCCCAGTCTGGATCCAGGTGATCATCTGTGGTTCTTCGTCAGAACTAAATTCATATATCAATGACTCTTCATCACTGCAATTCAAATCAGTGTCCTCAGGTGTTTGCACCTCACTATCACACTGCGTAGATACTGACTGAAATGTTTTTGCTGCACTGTCAGTCTGAACAGCCATTTCAATACATCTAAATGTGGTTTGAGTGCCTCTTGACTGTCTTGTTTTCCCAGCTCCAAGTGGGACGTGCTTCATGGTTTGTGTAGATCTATTTGTTGTCTCCTGAAAATGGCACAAAGTAAATTTTCAATAATAATAGTAATACAACAACACATTTAAATCAACTCATTCATCAGTTACGACGATTATGTTATAGCTGCATCAAGATGATACACTGTTTTCAGCCTCAGCAGCAGCCAACTGGTGATCCATCTCACCATGTTTGTCCCAACACCGATATATACCATCTTTCCCACAAGCCTCCAATGCAGTATGTAGTATATTGGACTTGCAGAAATATAAATTCAAGACATACACCTCCTAGACTCTGATGAGTTCCATGGACACCAAGTCATAATTAAGCAATAAGGCACAACAGGGTGTGGGGTATTGGGGGTTTACCCACACCTTGTGTGGTGTGTCATGAGGCAAAGCCGAGTGACTTAACCACACAAGAAGTGGGTAAATCCCCAATAACTCACACCTTAGAGTGCCTTACTGTGATTATATGATGGACCCATCTGTAAAATAAATGTAAAATGTGTTTAATTTTTTTTAAATGCAATTCCTCAGCCGTGGGTAATGCAGGATTTAACCATGGTCACGTGACATATTTTGACCACTGAGGCTGCAGGATTTTCACATACCATTGTATAGTATAAATACAGTTTGTGTGGCAGGATGTTAGATAGAGAAACCCATGATATTAATGGAGCACATTGTCCCAACAAAACAAAGTTAGTTGCCTCCCTTTTATGACTGTCTCCATAAGGCTTCCCACAACTCATGCAATGCTGACCGGTCTATACTTTCCTTGCTCATACTTGGGGCCAGTCTTCTGAATAGGCAACACATAGATCATCTTCCAATGTTCTGGTATGCAACCTGTGCCTATGGAGGTACAGAAAATGTCAACAAGTGATCATGCCATGATATCCGCCAGCTCATTGAGTACCCTAGGGTGGACGCCATCAGCTACCCATTCCTTGTCAACAATTAGTGCCCTTAACACCTCCTGAAGCCTGGCATCAGTAATTGCTGTATTAGTCCACCACCACCCTAACCACTGCACCCCTCCAATGCATTATCAACACACATTTGTCATTTGTGAACACAGAGCACAAGTATTATTTAAGTACCTCTTCCTGGTTTTCCACCTTCTCCGCCCACACACCCTTCCTTCCTAATCCTCACAATTTGGTCCTTGTTTATCCTTACCTCCCTAATGTTTCAGAAGAAGTCATTCTGAAGAGAACATATGAACATACGTAGACGTCAGCAGAAGAAGAAAATTTGGTCTATCAAGTCTGCTGGTATTGCAGGGTCAACAGCTTGAGGTAATGCCCCTGCCATCCCTCCCCACTACTCCCATCCTCCCTATCCATGAATCTTACCTTCCACCATGCCTATCCCAGCATCTCTTAAACCTGCCCACTGTCTTCCATGACACTACCTCTTCTGGCAGCACATTCCAAGTGTACATCACCCTCTCTGTGAAGAAGTGCTTCCTGACCTCTGTCATAAACATGCCACCATCCAGGTTAAGATGGTGCAACCTCATGTTATGGTTCCCATTCAGCTTAACGAGACTCTTGTTATCAACCTTATTTATCCATTTCAATAACTTGAAGGTCCCGATCATGTCCCCTTTCATTGTCATGTCTTCAAGACAGTATACATGTTCAGTACCCTCAACCTCTAGTCATATGACTTGCCCTGCTGACCGGCTATCATCTTTTTAGCCCTTCACTGGATATTCTCCAGCATGTTAATGTCCTTTTTGATTTTTTTTCAGTGTTTTACTACCATCCATAATGGCATGCACGAATCACAGTTCACTGTACACCTTGCCTGCTGTCAGAAGCCTCTTAACCTCATTTGAGTTCTTCGCAGTGTTTTTGAAATACTCACAGTAGTCCCCACCAGCTGAACTGTAACCTGTCATCTGCACATTTTTTGTTATTGTCACTGGTTGGGCCACAGCAATCTACTAACCCGTAACCCTTGGGTAGACAACAGTCCCACCGCCAGGTGTTGAGCTTCACAATTCTTACTTTCCTCATCGTACGAGCGCAGGGTACAGGGAGCACCTCTGACAAAGCCACCAAATCATCAAATTTTGACACCTCTGTACCTCTCTCGTGTCTTACACTGAGTACATATTCACTGTCATGAACAGATGGCCATATGACTTAATCTACTATCTCACTATCATCTTTCTGTCCATCCTATGCAGAAACAGGATAATGTCCTTTGACAGATGTGGACACAAATAATGAACTACATACTACAGATGTGGACTTATGTGTGACCCATACAAGGGCAATATAACGTCATGTGTAGTACAAATACCACACTACACACACAGATAGACTTCACAGCATATTGTGTACCTTTAATGCGACTGTCGTGCACTACTAATCATCACTAAAATGCCATACTGTGTTGTGGAAGGCTAATATGCGTGGAATTACATGCACTGAATATAGAGGATTTTGTATGAGCAGTCATACACAAGAAGGATATCATTGTATCAAGTGGTTTCCTTGCTAACAGAATATCTAAAGAGCGCAGCTGGAGAGGTGCTGCCTTACCAAGGGACCCCCAAGATAAAAGAATATCCTTTTTGTGTATGACTTTTCAGACACAATCTTTTATAGTGTATGGGCAGTCACAGCATAGAAAACCACACTAAACCAGATAGAGAAGACAATGGAAAATAGAACTTTCAATATTCTTTTTTTTTAATGACACAGTGTGCTGCAGATGTTTCTGCAAGTTCAAGTTTGAAAAACAAAACAAATTCAAGCTTAACTGGATGGAGGAAAGCAACTATGTGGCAGCATTACAAGTTGTTCTGCTGTAGTAGTGACATCATCACTGCAGCATAACAGCATAATGATGTCACTAGTGCAGCAGAACAAGCGTATTCAAGGCATGGGATTCCATGCTGCATGCTGACATTGTTATGTTGATGTGCTGCAGTACAAATGTCACTGCTGAAACAACAACTTTGAATGCTGCCACATAATAGATTTCCCATATACAGTTACTGTATGCTGCAAGTTGAGGTTTTTCACACTTCAATGTTCAGAAACATATGTAGCACACTGTGTCATTGATTTGTGAATACAACAAACAATATCATGTCCAACGCCATCATAAACGTCAGTTTAGTGAAACAAAGCACAGTATCCTCAATCACTATGATGACTGTAAATGACACAGAATTGCTAATGGGAAAATATATGCACAAGCATCGTGTTGTGCAAACTCGTGGATCCAATTCACATGTACCACTCCATCTTGGGTCTACACTTAACAGTGATTCAGTACCACTCAATGGAACAACACATTGACTGTGCATTGCAGCACATCCACTATCCTATATCATCTGTTCCACTGATAAACATACTTGGACACCACAACTTATTCTTTTTTGTGTGATTATGGACTGCAACTTTATTTTCTTCAGAAAGGATAAGGACATGTGGAATTCATAAATGAAAGAAACAAACAATGAATAATGTACTTAGTACCATAACTGTCTGGGTACCAACACAGTTAGGTAGCTGTTCCTCAACAGCATCTTGGCCTACAACCATATTATCCATTGCATGATCAAGGTGTTGTGGTTCCATGTTGCCACTGCTCTCCACATATCTCTGCCAGGACCTGGAAAATAATTGTGAAAAAACATCTAATTACACATGAAATTATATTACTTTCATGTCCTATTGTAATAGGCAGATTGGAAAGCAAATGAATTCATCATACAGGGACAGGCAAGTGCATAGCCAGGGGTGTGGATGTACTCCACGATCCAAAACCTGAGACTAGCTGTGTGCACTGCAGCATGTTTTCTAAATAGGACTTGAATGTTTCAAACAGTAACCTGTAGTGAGTGCCCAGACACAAACAAATACTTACATTGAATACAATTGGCATGTCTTCAACATGGATCTGCATGGCTTATTAGGGAAAGGCCAAGCAGTAAGACAAAGGAAGACTTGATCCTTGGGCCTTCTGTACGTTGCCCAGAAGTACTGCAATCATATATATATATATATATATATATATATATATATATATATATATATATATATATAGTTGTCCATCATGCAGTGGAAGAAATGATGTAAGCCACTGTGTGTGGCAATCATTGGTGGGTGATATATGCCTGAATAACTTGTGGTCTGATCTGTCAGGACATTATGTGCAAGGGAATGAGTTCCAAGACACTGAGAGAAGCACAAAAGTTATCATGCAACCCGGTACATGCAGGTACAATGCCACATCAATTTTCTGAATGTTTGCAATGATGTAGGGGAATTGTTTTCACTGGGGTCAGGTAAGCAACAAGACATGACAGGATGTGCATTTCACAGTGATGCAAAACAATGCAGGACTGCTATGTACACTGCCTTTGCCATGCATTACAACTGTGTAACGCACATCAAAGGAATGCCTTACTGCACTTATAAAGTGGGTCACTGTATTATAAATGGGGTTTCTACTTTTACACACTGGGAACACGTATCTAAGAAAAAAACAGCTGTTTGAAAGCATTTGCTTTTTTTATAATTGTGGATATTAAAGTGACACAGTGGGAGAGTATATGAAACGTAACACATTCAGACCCACCCCAGCACAACAAATGAAGAATTGTATAAGAAATGTTGTAAAAATGCTAAACAAATCTTGTACATAACTTCAGCCTACGCCTTTTTGCAACAGCTCCACTACTACATTCAGCTACAGGCCTCACAAAGGAAAACGGGGTTGGAACAGCATCACTCTTCAGCCTTTGTTGTCAGGGTTAAAATCCAATGCTCTCCAAGATGCTTGGTGGAATGGAAAACTGATCCGGTGCAAAGCGGTCTGAGCAAAGTCGGATGCCATTCAGCACGCTTCATGACTGTCATCCATTGCTGACGCCTATGTTTTCTTTGGGAAATTTGTAAAAGCTACTGCCAGTTGTGGTGTTATTGGTGCACCCAAAGGCAGTACAGTAAGGCATTATATGTTATAGAAAGGAAAGAATAGGAACAAAAGAAATGTTCACAGTAAAGCAGTCAGTGTTGAGAAATAAGGAAATAATTGTGCTGATACAGCCATGGCCACCTCACAGAAGACACAATAAGGTGAATAAATAAACAATTATAGAAATGCTCAAAGTTGAAGACGAACAAAAGAAAAAAAATAAGCAGTCAACAGTGAGATACACTACTTTCTCACTGGCTCACACCAGAAAAAAAGAAAAATATTAAAAATAAGCCAACATTTTTACTGACAGAAAAAATTCACCACAGCACGATATGTAAATAGATGTTAAGTACATGTCAACCGGTACCACATGACCAAAACGTGACAGGACAGCAGTAGTGTAATTCAAGACAAAGTTTTATTTTTACATTATTGCTGCTACACTCATCAATTCCACAGCACATTTGAACATTTTAAATTTCCAGTCACAAATAAAAGAAAAATAATAAGAAAGTAACCAGAGGTTAAATGGGCTGAAAGCGGGAAATGATGTCAGGTCACACGGACCTGTCAGGCTTCATCGGGAGTGAGCAGAAAAAGAAAAGTTCTGTTTCAGTGGTGGCAGATGGAGACCATGGCTGGTCGCACCAGAGATATTATCAATTATGAAACGTTTACTGCCCACAGTAGGTCACAAAAAGATGAAAGCTGGATAACAGTAATGTGGATTCTACTGCAGTTACTTGGCAAGTCGCATGAAACATTGCCAGTGACTGCATCCTCTACACAGCAGGAAAACCAGTGGCTGAATGATGGCATATTACAATATTATGCCAATATCAATAAAAAAAAAAATTAGACATATCGAGGTGTTAGCGACAAAGGTACTGACAAGTAAAACACATACAAAACAAAATGTGGTGATTATAGCTCTGCAATTGTTGACAGTCTCGTTAAATTCAATGACACTTTTGGGCATTTCATCGCAGACAAGCTTCCACTGCATGAAGCTGACATACAAATTACTTAATCATTAAAAAAACATTAAAACACCTTTTTGCAGGTGGTAAGGGTGGGGGTGGGTTTAATAGATAACAGAATGCTGTGTGTGTGCATCGCGGCTGACTGTACACTGCAGGCTTGGTAAAGTAATACACATGCACTGAAAAAAAATTAATACATAATCAAACGTAGAAGTGGAATTTGAAGTCAGTTTCAGTCAACAAACGTCGAAAATGAACAGGGATAACATAATATTTTGTGTCTTTAATTGATCAGGTAATGTTGGCCACATTGCAAAGTGCTGGGCTGTGCTGCACATCAATCACATGTGAAACAAAAATGACCAGTACAGAGTCAATGTCTGCTAAATAGGCAACTTGCAGGTTGTGGTCATGCCCACTGGATAGCTCGCACTATGGATGGAATAAAAATGATCAAACAAGGTAAAGAATACATGTTTTTTACAAAAACAACGGCAATTTGTTTATGAGTGGTAGTGAGACACACAGTAATAACTTTATTAAACAATAGGAAGACCCTGCAATTGATCTTTAACATTTATTATAACTCAGTCCATCACACTTGTGGCTAGCCAACTGGTGTATAGATTGATTTTTGTAGGCAATATGTTGCTTTTGCCATCCAAATGTGCTGGAACCATGGGCATGTCATTATAACTCCATCCATCACAGTTGTGGCTATCCAACTGAATTATAGATTGTTATGTATGCTGAATATCCATGCCTACGTGCTTTTTGTAGGCAATATGTTGTGTTTGCCCTTCAAATATGCTGGAACCTTGGGCATGCCATTAATCCATCCTATGTTAATGTATATTGCTCATTTTATTCTGAATAATGTACATGCTGTGGAATGTTTTGTGAGCTGGGACTTACTAAATAATAAAGAGATTTTACAAAACAAAACAATGTAAGTACTTAACAAGGACATAAAGTGCAATACTGTTCTGAAATGGCCCTTACCACTGGTGTGCTAGTCACAGACACCCAGTGAGTCTACTGTAAGGACACATAAGATAGAGTAATAACAGAACTTGGAACAGTATTTGAAAAACAGCTTATGTAGAAAATACTGTATCTTGTAGGTTTTACACAGTTTTTTAATATGCAGAGAACTGTGCTTAAAATGGACTGTATGGAGAACTGAGGTACTATGAAAATGCCTGGGACAATACGTCAAAGTTGCCTGTGTGTGTTTAATAAATGTGCTGATCTGCTTGAACCACAAACATCATGTGTGTACACTAACTTATTACAATGGACTTTGTGACTGTGTTACAGTTTATTATTGGGAGACATTCCCCCCTGTGCCCAGAGTACAGGAAGGAGTCATCCAAGTGAAGGTACCATGCGCTGCAAGACAGCGAGAACCAAAGGACACCACTGGACCTGGGCCTAGTCACCTCCATGCCAAAAGGTAATGCCACACTTGTTTTATCTACTGCTGCACAACACCTTGTAGAATGTAGAAAATGGAAGCATTGCTGGGATTCATTGTCTGAAGACGCAGTGTGCACATGAGGTAATGAAAATTTGTTACTGTGCAGTGTTTAAGTTAAATTGTTGCAGTTAGAATCACATAAAGAGAACTGTTGTGCACGTGCAGTAAAAATTCAGAAGGTCTGGACTGGCAAGTTTGTGACATTAGGGCATTTTAGGAATGCCTTGGTCATTCAGGATTGGTTACAGAAAGGTAAACCCATGCACATTGATTGAGTCCTGCAGTTGTGAAAAGCATGATTGAAACAGAGTACTGAGAGACACACTGCCGAAGGACCATGTGCATCTGCAAGGAAAAGTTTTTTTGCAAAGCATGACTGAAACAGAGTGCTGAGAGATACACTACCAAAGGACCATGTGCATCTCTAAGAAAAAGTTTTGTTGCAAAGCATGACTGAAACAGACAGCTGAGAGATACACTGCCAAATGACCATGTGTGTCTCCAAGGAAAAATTTTGTTGTTGCAACAAAGATAATGTTTGCATTTAGGGGATCCAGATTACCAAGGTGGTGAGTCCACTGTTTATGGAGACTTCTGTCAGTGATGCTGTTCAGCCAGAGGTCCTGGACACTGTACCCATTCAGCAAGGAAAGAAAACTTGGGTGAGGAAGCCCTTCAAATTCTGCTGTGGCTGCAGGGAAGGGGCAGCTGCCTGGGGCTCCAGGTAGAAGAATACAGAAATATATAGAAAGTAACAGTAGACAAAGGCCAAGTGGCCATTCCAATACACCCATCTGATGTTACTACACTGCTTCGGTCTTAGGGGCCATCCCAGCCCCTTGTCTCTGCCCCCCCACCCCAAACTGATTTTATCATTACCATAAAAAATAATCCTGCCTTTTCTTTTTTAGTAGTCAGCCATGCAAGATGTGCTTGCCCTACTAGAACCTTGCTTTATATATATTTTTATGTTTGCTTGCATGCATGTGCAAGAAACATAGTGCCACCATACGGGTTTTCGTAGGTGTGGCACCCCCACTTCCAGTGCCCTCAGGGTTTTTGCAGGCACGGCCGCACCGCACCAATGAATGCCCCAGCTGTCTATGACAGTAGTTCAGATTGCAGTGGCGTACAGCTGAAAGCGAATGACTGCTACAATTAGTGGTGGTAACGTGTAGGCAGTTTGCATACTGCCCTCAGCAGTATGCAAATTGCCTCCACGTCACCACTGCTGATTGTAGCGGTAGCTGTGTGCACACTCCCACCCCCCTTTGTTATGTGCCGAGGGGGTGCCCAATTCCCCTCGGCTCATGCACACCCCCCAGCACACTGTATGTCCGATGGGGTGCCCAATCCCCATTGGCTTCAGTGCCCCCTCCCCAAAAAAACAAGCTTCCAGCTGCCATGCTGGGAGCCCACCCTAGTGTGGCAGAAGTCCTGCGTACTCATGTGTTCCCCCCACACTATACGGACAATATGGGTGCCCAATCCCCTGCTGGCTCCACTGCCCCCCCAAAACATCCAGGTGCCATGCTAGGAGCCCACCTCAGCATGGCAAAAGTCCCACGTTGTCCATGTAAAATAAAAAAAATAAAAAAAACCTGTAACAAAAGAAAACGGTCCCTCGTTCATTCTCTTGCCCCCCTTCCCGCAACCCGCGGCCACTTTCTGCGTACCACACCTCCCCACACCCCCCACACCCCTTACCTACCTCCGGAGGCTGGCGCGACAAATCTTCGGTGGAGCGGGAGCATGTCTGCACTCTTCAAAGCCAACTGTGAACCGAAGAAATGCCGGTAAGCTGTATAATGGCATAAATAGGGTTTTTTCAACTTTAGCGCATATCTCGGTCATTTGTTCTAATTTTTGCACCAAATTTTTAACATGGGGTTCTTGGGACCCCATCTCATGAATTCAGTGATTGTCATTTGGTTATTCAGTCCTGAAAGGTGATTTCATGGTCACTGTGCGGAATCACCTTTTTGGACTGATTAACAAAACTACAGTGTCACTCACTGTTCATGAGGTGGGCTCTCAAAAAGCCTATGTTGCAAATTTGGTCAAAACATTCCCAAAAATGACTGTGTTACAAGCGTACATTGCACAGTTTCCATGCACTCTCGCAGATTCATGAATTTGTAATCACAGTAACACTGTTCATGAGTGGAGGTCCAAAAATGCTTATATTGAAAATCTGGTGAACAAAATCCCCCCAATAATTGCATTACAGAGTTTCTATGCAAGCTTGTGACTTCACCAGTTTTTTTTATATTTTCATTCCAGATTTTCAACATTACCATTTTTTTACACCTCTTCATGAACAGTACATCTGTCATTTTTCACATCATGTTGGAAATGTGTTTTCACACCCGTGGCATTAATGACGCAGTCACTGTGCAAAATCACCTTTCGACTAACAAACTGATAGTGTCACTGTTCATGCGGTGGGGTCACAAAAAGCCCATGCTGAAAACTTAGAGTAAAAATACCAAGACATGCCCAGGGCCTTAGGGTTTCTGCCACAACGTCCTACCCTGTAGGGTCTGACAGGTGTCCGCCATACCCTGTAGGGACTGACAGGTGTCAACCGTACCCTGTAGGGACTGACAGGTGTCAACCGTACCCTGTAGGGACTGACAGGCATCAGGGGTGTAACTTGGGATTGTAGACAGTAATGCTCACGCCATTCCACCCCCACCTCCACCCCCACCTGCAACCAGTGACAGGCATCGAGGTGAACCTTGGACTCTTTGGCTCCAGAGTTCACACCATTCTCCTATACTGCACCCATTTCAGCGTACTTCCTTATGGAATGAGGTGAGTGTAAGGCCCAAACACCCCAAGGCACACCTCGACACTTGTCAGTGTCTGCAGGTTAGGGTAAGGTGAAATGTCATGACCGTTATGGGTGATGACCCAAAGGCACACCCCAATGCCTGTCCATCTCTGTAGGGTAGGGGGGAGCTGGTGTCAGTTCAATACTTCACTACCATTCTTATACTGCATCTGTCTAACTCCTGCACTTCCACTGCTAATGCCAGCAAGCAAACATACAGCATTGACAAATGCTTGTTCTAATTGTTATGGCTGCAGAGTGAGAGCTATGCTGTTGTATTGCTAACAGAGGAAGAGGGTCTAAAAGTACATCACCGGACCCTACACTAATCACAGTCCCTCTTCTCAGTGGAGTTCCCTAATACCATTGGTATGTATGGAATCCCTGTGCCTCCTCACTGTCTTTCTATCACACTTCCTCCTCCCATTCTACTTTAATCATGTCTCTACCTCATACCTGTTTCCAATTCTCCCTCTCTCCCCAGCCCTGACTCTGCTTCTAAAAATAAAAAGGAATATATACTTGCCCTTCCCTCACCAGTCACGGCTCCCACTGGCCAGGGGAACTCACCTGCATCTGTGCCTGCCTACCATGAAGTATTGCCTTAAAAAACAAAACCTTCTCTTTTCCCTTGCCGGTCAAGTCTCTTCTAGTTTTTCCCCTCAGCAGCTCTCCCACCTACTAACATTCAGTTCCTGGTACCCATCCCCCCCCAAACACACCTGCCTACAGTTTCTCTGAATAAAAACCAAAAAAGTCCCCCCATTGCCATGTCTCCTGCCTACCTTCCAATTGCTTCCTCCGGTGTGCCCAAATCCAAAAAAAAACAGTACCACCCCTGCTGTGTTTTCCCCCTCCACTGCTCCATCACTTCCCCCAGTGTGGTCAAATCCACACAAAAACAAACAGTACTACCCCTGCCATCTCTTCCACCCTTCTGCCAAACACTTCCCAGTGTGGCTGAATCCAAAACCACAGTCCCACCCTTGTCATGTCTCCTGTCTACTTCCTGTTCACTTCCCTCAGTATGCCATTATTCAAAAGTAGTCCCATCCCTGCTGTGAATCCTGCCCGCCTCACAATTATGTCCTTGGCATCCCAGTGGAGGAACACTCAGTTACCACCTGGCACTATTTTTTTTTTCCAGTGTGTCCAGTGCTTATCCCGGACTCAACAGCTTCCTCTAGCACTGTTTCCATTTTCACAGAGCAAAGGCCCAGTGCAACTCTTCACTATCTCTTCAGCAGGAGTCCCAATTCAGCAAGCAGTGCCCCCCCAACCAGTAATGGATCAAAGACCAGGAGGATTAACTGTAAGTAAATTTCCAACCCTTTTTCTCACGACTAAGTAGGGTGCAGTGCTCATCATTGACCCTCTAGCTCCCTCCCGGCACTATGTGGGTTCTCTGTCTTTCTTCTCCCCCTTACCACATCTATTTTGTGAAAACTGGTAGAGCAGGATTTCCAAAATATGTTTAACCACCACCACCACCCCCGCTACTTTACACAGTAAGCTACCCCTTGGTACCCTCAAATGGGCATCCAAACTACTTTGGACACTTTTTGGTACCATCCCTAGCTTTGGGAATGTATACCAGGCTCATTACTTCTAGAGGTGAGAAAAGGGGTGGGGGTGTACAAATGACCATTATACCCAGGTCCTGAGGAGAGAACTTTTGCCTGTGGCTATGCTAGGTCTGTACTTCTGGAAGGGTACCCAGTAATTCCGCCAGGAAGCAGTAACATGAATGTCCAAACCAGGTTGGGGTTCTAGAGTGTGGCTTTATTCCAAAGTTGGTACACTAAAGCAAAGGTGAACCCCAAGAGTTTACACTTCGTGGCACAAGGCAATGCAGAACAACATCTGTAGTGGACAGAAACTCTAATCATCCCATATTGCATAAGACCTTGAACTCTCTTCAATGGCAAAGCCTCAGCTGAAACATACATTTCCTCTAGTGGCACTGGCCACAATGGAGCACAAAATTTCTTCTAGTGGCACTGGCCACAACTTAGAGAACATTTGCCAAATGGCATAAGATTTAAACATCTGGCAATGTGGCAAGTGGCCACAATGGAACACACTGGTGCTCAAAATTAGCACAAACCCACACCAGAGGGTAAACTTTCTCTTCAGACATTGGCCACCATGTTCTCAATAAGCAGGTGCTCTTACGGAACCCGTAGAGCTGAACTGATCACTCCAGATGGGGGGTTGCCCACCTTTTGCTTCCACGTCCATACCCAGCCATTATTTCAGTTACACCTTAAACTTTTAGTAAAACAGTAGAACTATGCATCTTGGAATGACTTTCACATCCTGCATTTGAAACACACTACTTCTGAGTGTAAACTAAAGTCCTGAACAATGTGCCAAGTCTCACTGGGGACTCCACGGTTGTCAGCCAACTTTAAGAAAGGATGAGAACACACTCAAACGAGAACAGAACTTGGTGCATTTGTCCCTTTATCAGAGTACACCCCAAAAGAAAACACAGGTACATTCCTCCTGGAATACCCAAAGTCAGATTATTCATGATTGTACACAAACAGGCAGCTTCGATGTCCTGGTTCAAAGACAGGGGTTTTCCCCTCGGATCCGTTATGTAGTCCTCCTCATCTCACAGGGGATGAGAAAATCAGGAACTCCTGCTAGACAGTTCCCACCACTTCTACTGGCAGGCAGATGGTTCTCAGCACGGGTGAGAAAAATAGTCTTTCCTCACAGAGCCTACACTGCAGCTCTCACTCTTCCAACTGCTCACACTGAACTCCAAGTAACAACTAACTGAAAATTCTAAAGCTCCCCACTCACAGCTAGCTACTGTGGCTTATGCTGCTGCAAGAGTTCTAAATGACATCACCTCTCAGCTCTCAGCTGAGACCAAGTAAACAGAGGGTGCAGGTGAAAACCATTTAACCAGTTATTCACCAGCTGCCTTCCCTACCTAGCATTGACACTGATGGGATTCTAGTAACCCCAGGGGACCCGGAGGATTACACTCACCCCTAGTCAGGTAAATGACTGTCTGAAGTCATTTCTCTACCCAGCACCAGGCCATCCTACCCTCTGTGTTACCTATGGGGAGGTAGCACTACTTCTCCCCTACCATGTGCCAGACACAGACAGGCAACACTAAAGGCCCAGAGGCCGGCTGATGAACTGCAGCCCCTACCCTACAATCTATCTATGGATACTCAGTGGCTACTCGCAGCTGCCTGAAGCAGCAGTGGCAGATCCAGGAGTCCTATACATAGATACATAGATACATAGACAGTGTCGGCAGATAAGGGCCTATGGCCCACCCAGTCTGCCCATTTGAGCTTGTAAGTTCAGTTTATGTTTTCCTAGAAGTCTGTTGCCCCTTACCCCTGACCGCCAGAATTCCTTTATGTCTATCCCATGCATTCTTAAATCCCCCGTGATTGTTTCAGCCCCCACCACTTTCTCTGGCAGGGTGTTCCACTTGTCCACTACCACCAGTTCTGTAAAGAAATTCTTCCTCAACTTTCCTCTGAATCATCCTCCCTCCAACTTCATCACATGCCCTCTAGTCCTGGAACATCTTTTTCACTTAAAAATAGTGCATTCCTGCACCCTGTTCCTCCCTGTAAGATACTTGTATGTCTCTATAATATCCCCTCTCTCCCTCCTCTCCCATATCCCTATAGATGGGGGAGCTCAAGTCAGATAAAAAATAAAAATAATAGGCTGGGGGTCTGGTGGGCTGCCTAGGCCCGTAGAAATTTTTTTAACATTCTGGTGCATTTTGGAGGGCATTTATAATGCAATTTCTACCCATTTCCTCCGTCTCCATGCTTTGTGAGTTGTACCCTAGCACCATCCAAAGAGTCCCCACAGTCCACATGACAGTATGTTGCCCAAAATACTCTCCCACCTCAAAAATAAAACAAAATACCAAAAGACTGCAGCTGGGCAGCAGCACATCCAAAACACATAAAAATGAGATAAGTTGAAAAAGACTTGGTGATAAAGACAAATTGCAGACAAATTAACTGACAATCCAAGTAAACAAGTTCACAATTGTCCCTCTCTCAAGCACGTTATGACATTACCATAAAGCCAACCCATCTCAGTTTGTCCTGCAGTACAGATTAGCCTATCCCCCAATCTTACCTCAGTAAAAAAAATAAATACAATAACTATAGAAATACGAGAACAAAGTCTCTTTGCTACCTAGTTTCTGAAAATATAATTTCAAGTTTGCTTGCTATTTTTGCAAAACAGATTTTATTCTATAGAGCAACTTATTCCAAAGAAAATACATTTTTAATTAAAATATTTTTTATTGTTTTTAAAATTTCCTTTACTGGGATAACCCCATGGTATGAGGCATTTCATTTTTATGATAGGCCCAAGAAGTCATTGAGCAGACAGCAGAACACAGTTTTTAAACAAGTATAAAAATGTATTTTTTTTATTAGCAACAGCACGTGCTTGGGCACATCACAACTTGCACCCCCTCCCCATTCAACACATATAACTACATAAACTAAATATTTGATTCTGTCACTTTTTTCTCAGGTTATGTAACTGCTTATGTCAATGTGCCAAACAAGGTCTTGTGACTTCTGTTGCTAATTTTGCTCTCCAAGCATGCAGAAATTCCTGCACATGTCATAATACACAACAGAACACCTTCAAAACCCTTATGTCTATTACTTCTCTCCGTGCTCATTCACACTGTACAACAACGACTGAAAAGACCACCCAGATTAGACATATAGTACATGCTGAAGTTTTTACCTTGGTTCAGAGGTCTCATGTACCAGTTTCTGTCTCTCCTGGTTCATGCTGTTGCTGAGACCAGACCTGCCCCAGCATTAGTTTTGTACCACTTCTGACATACTTCCGGAGGGCACTACCCTCCAACTCCCTTGCCTGTGAATCCACACCAAAATCAATTTGCCATATAGGACAAAACCAGCAGTGACCTTAAACTATTTTAATGTCATGAATTTAAGCTCCCCATACTAGAAAGTAATAACACTAGTACTACATTTATTACACACCCAGTTTGATGGAACACTAATGCCCTGTCCCATCCCAGCAGCCACCTCCCACCCATCATAGTCTGAGACTGTGAAAGTCTTTCTTTTTAAAGCAAGAAGTAACTGATTAAATGAAGACTTGATCCATTTTTGGCAGGCTGAAATCTATGTGCCCCTAGCTTGAGTACTATCTCCTGTCACCTGGCTGCCGAACTTTCTCTCTAGACAGCACACACTGACCCCATGACTCCTAATGAGTAGAGCTCTCAGCTACAGCTTGCTTCAGCTACCGGAAGATGACATGAACCTCACTCCAACTCCTTGTGCTGATTTACCAAGGCCACACTGAAACCCCGGGCTCCACTCTTCACTTGTGGGCTCCGCGCTCTCTCTCTCTCTCTCTCTCTCTCTGTCTGCTCCTCAGTAGTACACTTGATCCTCTATTGCTCCAATGTTAATCTTCTGAGTGAATGAATTACAGCTCGCTCTTGTTTCAGCAGCCCAGACATTTAATGAAGGTGCCTTTTGCTAGCCACATCCACTGCTGGATGCAACAGCAAATCGGGAGCAGTGAGCACCAGGCGACCTGGTTGAGATCTGTATTGTTAAGGTCCACTCTGCTTTGCTACAGTTGTACCCCCCCATGCACAAAACCCCGCTGAACACGAACAAAGGAGCTGCACCAAGCCTGAAAAAGTAGAGATCGAATGCTTAGGCTCACCAAGGCAAGACCAGCTGCTGCCACAGTACTGGGACCTGACCACATGGTGCAGGATGAAAGTTAGTAAAAAATTCATGTGAAAGACCAGCTTTTGGGGGGGTCAACTCCGTAATGCGGGTGGGGGTGGTTGTTTACTGCACTACCAGGACACTGGAGGACAGATGAGACCCGTGTGGCTTGGAGCGGCTTTCATGGAGGCATTAGTGCATACCGATTAAGAATGCAGCACAGTGTGTTGCTAATAGAAGAGCTCCATGACGGGGGAGCTATAACACCCTTAGCCCCCCCCCAAAATCTGCCTATGTGAAGCATGCCTTAATAGAC
Organism: Neoceratodus forsteri; assembly: GCA_016271365.2. Taxonomy (NCBI): domain Eukaryota; kingdom Metazoa; phylum Chordata; order Ceratodontiformes; family Ceratodontidae; genus Neoceratodus; species Neoceratodus forsteri. The sequence continues at coordinate 467,898,701 of CM028132.1, read as the reverse complement.
CAGAACTGAAGCCCCTACTGCAGGTCAGAACCACAGCCTGTCTATCCCCTTAGCCCTCAAAGGAAAATCTATCTGACCAGGCTGCTCACTGGGAAACTTCCCCCCAAATTCCCAGGGTCCCTGCAAACAGAAACAACACATTGCAGTGCATTACATCTCCCAAAACTTTTCCCACAATCTCACACCTGTGAAGAAAAAACCATGTTAACACCTAGTTAACCATAGACAATTCTAAAAACTCTAAGAAAAAGAGGAACTCGGCTGAGCTCCAGCATTATCTTCTTCTTCATCTTAGTCTTCATCTTCTTCGTCTTCTTCAACTTCTTCTTTCTTCCTCAGTAACACCTGCAAGAGAAGAAAAACAAAACACGTTCTGCATATCACACATTGCCTAAACCTCCACCTGAACACTAGAGCATCCCAAAAATATTTTTCTTTTTTTTTTTAATTCAATATGCTTTATTGAAGTTTCCATAACCAGTACGTAGTCACAAATGGAGGGATAGCAAGAAATATCAGATACAGGGTCAATAGAGCTCTCCTTAGGTAACATCAGATAATATCCACCCTTACAACCCCCTCCCCATTTTCCCTTCCTACCTGTCCCTGACCCCCCTCCCTAACCCCCATGTCTCAAATCTAAACTTAATCTAAGGGAAGGAGAATTGTATTATGCTTTAGATTTTCATGAAAGGATGCCAAGTTCCCTTGGCTTGTATATACCTCACTTAATATCCATGAGTAATAAACCAGGTATATTCACTATGTTCATGGTGAGTGAAACTCTGGGTAGGAGCAGGTCAAAAGACAAGATGAGAGTCTGAATCCTGTTGCTATGGGATGGAGTATAAAGTGTGGAGTTTCCCCCATCTCTTGTTATAGGTAAACATTTTGCTTCTTAGACTAGCTATCATTCTTTCCAGGCAAAGGTTGGCCAGCAATTCATTCAGCCATTCTGAGTATGGTATAGTTGATTGGCCTTTCCAATGACGTAGTACCACACATTTGACAGAATGGGAAATAGGGACTTACAGTATCTCCACTCCTTGACACTGATCTGTGAATAATCCCCAACTAAGCAAATCTCTGAGTAAACAGTGCCTCCAAACCTAAGAGATGGTCTATTTTGGTTTGAATATCATCCCAAAAGGAGGCAATTTTGGGACATTCCTAAAAGACATGCATAAGGGTCCCTGGTGCCTGCCCACATCTAACACAACTTGGGTCAGCTATCTTTCCCATCCCTGCTAATTTAGCTGGGGTGAAGTAAATATTATGCAGGATGTAAAGTTACATTAGGCAAAGTCTGTCATTAGAGGAGTAAATATAGATGCCCTGCCATATTTTGTCCCACTTAAATTCCCTAGTGGGGAACTGGGAGGACCAATATGTGGAGTGCCCTTGTGCTTCAGGGTAGATTAGGGAATAAAGAATGGAGGCAAATTGGGAAACTGGGTGTTGCTGCCAGGCTATGCTACGAAACTTGCTGAGAAGGTCACATTGGTTAGTAGTCCAAGGACCCAGTCCAAACCATCTAATCAACAGGTACCGGATTTGATAAATATGAAAAATCCTATTGATTGGAAGGTGAAATTGAGTTAAGAGCCCTGGGGTAGTTCTGATCTTCCCCTGGGTAACCAGGTTGGAGATCCTAAGGTCTACGTTAGGTGACAGTTCTTTGACAGTTAACATTCTCCCCCCAATCTTGAAGTTGGGGTTAGAATACAATGGTTGAGAGATGTCTCTTAGGTTGTCATGTTTGAGAGCTTTACACAGCTGAGAGTGAACTTTGATGAACATATGTATCAAATTGCTTTGGAAAACTTGAGGTACCTTTTTGGGATCCAGAAAGAGGAGGCTAAGTGGGGAGATGCCTGAACTCTCAATTATATGGTGTTCTATCTGGAGCCACAGAGGAGTGTATGAAGGTTCTACATCCGGAGGTGAGGGAGTTAACCAGTGAAGATATTTTTCCATGTGGCTCGCTAGATAGTAGTGGTAAAATTGGGTAGTTTGAGCCCACCACACTGCTTAGGGGCTCCTAGACATACATAGGATCGTGTTGGAGGTGTTTTAGACCAAAGAAAATCAGAGATTGTACTGTGGAGTTTCTTAAACCAAATTTGAGGGAAGTGAAAATTTTACATATTTAGAGGGTACAACACATGGGGAAGAATGTTCATTTTAATAACATTAACTCTGCCCTGAAGGGAAAAGTAAAGCGGGGACCATCTATTGAGGTCTTGACAAATAGTTAAGAGAAGGGTGTCTAGATTAAGTCTTTTCATTTGAACCATGTTAGAGGATAAGGTGATGCCCAAGTATTTAACTTGGGAGGTCCAAGCTAGTTGTAAGGTACTAATATCGGAGTGAAAGATCCGGGAATTTAGTGGCATGACTGTTGATTTCTCCCTATTCAGTTTATAGTTAAAGAAGGTACCGTATTTTTCAATGATTGATAGAACTGCAGGTATTGTGGACACTGGGTCTGCTATATGGAGTAGACTATCATCCGCATAAGCAGATAGCTGAAGATCCAGTTCACTAACCTGGATACCTTTAATATGGGGAGAAGTATTAAGCTGGTATAACAGTGGCTCCAGGTAGAGATTAAACAGTAATGGGGAAAGCAGGCACCCCTGCCGTGTGCCTGAGTTGAGTGGAAATGGAGCAGAGAATACCCCTTTGCAGTATATCTTAGCAGTAGGATGGGAGTAAAGGACTTTAATCCATTGGATAAAGGTCCTAGGGAATCCACATTTCTCCAGAACTACAAACAAAAAAGGCCAGCTAATTCTATCAAATGCCTTCTCTGCATCCAGGGACACCAGTGCCATAGGACATGGTGCATCCCTGGACGCAGAGAAGACATGGAAGAGCTTCCTTATGTGGTCTGAGGAAGAATGACCTTTAACAAATCCAACTTGTTCCAGACACATTAAGTCTATCCATATGCTTGACAGTTGTGCGGCCAATATTTTGGCAAATAGTTTGATGATATAGTTCATAAGAGAGATTGGACGATAGTTAGTGACTCTATCTTTAGGTTTATTTGGTTTGGGTAATACTACAATAAGTGCTTCCAGTAATGAAGTGTCAACAAGATCAGAATTGCAGCAGTAAGTAAACAGCTGGAGCAACAAAGGTGATAATTCTTTCTCAAAGGTTTTATAGAATTCAGGCGGGAAGCCATCTGGGCCGGGAACCTTCTCCACTGGGAGCGAACGGATGGCCTCCATGATTTCCTGCTGTGTTATTTTGCATGATAAAAAGTTTTGTTGCATCTGTGTTAAAGAAAGGAGAGAAAGGTTTGCCAGATAGGATTGCATGTCCTCCGACTGGGGTGACTGTGTAGGCGCCCCATATATTTGCCTGTAGTAAGTTTTAAATTCCTGAGCAATTTCTTTGGGGGTGGTAAGGAGAGAGTCATTCTCTAGGAAAGTAAGGGCAATCGCTATTCTAGACTCACTTTGTCTCCTTGGTCTATGTAGCAGGCTTGGGTTTTGAATAGGGCATATTGGGCTTGTTCTCTCAAGGTCTCTGTATATTGGTTCCTTAGGAGAGAGTCGCGTTAGAATATCATCAGGTGGGTTTTGCGTACTGTTGCTTCTATAGACATGATTTGAGTAAGGAGAGAGGATGAAAATGTTTCCCTTTTGCGTTTTCTAATAGTAGCTAGTCGGATATATTCTCCTCTCGTGAGCACCTCGAAAATGAGCTTGCTCAACGGTGATCACCTGGTTAAATGAAGACTTTGATTGATTGATTGACTGATTGATTGAATTTATCTGTTTCCGGGATGGATCCATTGTTGTGGGAAATGAACTGCGAGATGGTGTCTTTAATTTTATCTATTGCCCCCTTCTCTTGCAGTATATATGAGTTTAATTTCCAAATGTTTTCTTTATAGATGTTAGATGGCAGTGACCCCTCTAGCCAAACCGTACCGGGTCATAATGTCGTACACTTAATAGCGTACAGCATTATGACGAAACCTGAACCTATGCACTCTCCGAGTTGGCCCCAGAGTTAGCATCTTTAGTGGGTGGGACCTGGGGGCAGTAATGGGGGTGGGGGCAGAGTCCCCACAGCACAAAGAAATCAAGAATTGGCGCAATCAATTGGTGCCGCATTTACATTCTGCTGTGTAACATAGCTGACCCCCTTGCCTAGCCAAACAGAGGAGTGATCTGAGAGTTCTTGGAACTATCCCACAACCAGTGAGGCCGGAAAGAAACCATTGTTAACTATAAAATAGTCAATGCAAGAGAGGGATTTGTGGAAGGAGGAGCAGAATGTGAATTCTTGAGTGGAGGGATTGAGTAGGTGCCAGGGGTCATTGAGACCGAATGATGCCATGAACTCGTGGAGAGCTTTTTGAGCAGGGGATAGGCCTTTTTCTCTATTTGAGGATTTGTCCAGCTCAGGGGTGTGAATGAGGTTCCAGTCTCCTGCTAAAATGATAGAGAGTCTGGAGAATGTACCTAAGGAAACTAAGAGGGCCGTGAAAAATTGTGGAGAGTCCCTGTTAGGGCCATATATTGACCCCCAAAGGACTTCAGTATGGTTTAGCAAGCCCTTCAGCAGGACATATCTACCTTGCGGGTTGGAATAGCATTGCAGCAGTTGAAACTGAACCGCCTTTGCTATTAATATATTCCACTCCGCTTTGTGAGGAGGCATTACCAGCTGCATATACCTGACCAATCTGGCAGCGTCTGAATAGTGCCCCTTCAGATTCTAGTAAATGGGTTTCTTGAAGGAAAGCTATTCGGCATTGTAATGTATTTAGATGTTTCAGGATCTTGTATCTTTTTACCCTAATTTGGGCCCCTTTAACGTTCCAAGATATATATCTCATAGTAAGTGTTTCCGACTATAAAGTGGATTAGACATACTAGTGTGAGGTATATGGCAAACCTATTGGCCACATAGTGCCAAGCTGTGCGGTATGGATATCGCACTTGATTTCCAGGTAAGTTAGTAACATAAGTTACATAGAAACATAGAAGTTGACGACAGATAAGACCGCAAAGCCCATCCGGTCTGCCCATTTCTTTTTCTACCTTATGAATGTGCCATTGGCCTTTGCTCTGTCAATGGCCTATGTATTCATACTCATCTGTATTGCTCCCTTATGCCTATCCCATGCCTGTTTGAAGCCCTGCACTGTATTTGTATCCACCACTTCCTGAGGTAGGCTGTTCCATGCTTCCACCACCCTTTCTGTGAAAAAGAACTTCCTCACATTACCCCTTAATCGGCCTCCTCTAATCTCTGCTGTGTCTTCTTGTCCTGCTATTTTTCTTATATTGAAACCTGTTAGACTCTTTCACCTTGTTAATGCCCTTAAGGTGTTTGAATGTTTCGATCATATCACCTCTCTCCCTCCTTTGCTCTAGCATATACATATTGAGCTCCGTTAATCCGGTAATCTATCCTTATATGTTTTCTGATGCAGTCCCGGCACCATTTTGGTTGCCCTTCTCTGGACTGCCTCAATTTGGTTAATGTCCTTGTGAAGGTGTGGCCTCCAGTACTGCATGCAGTACTCCAAATGGGGCCTAACCAGTGTCTTGTAAAGAGGGATTATTACCTCCCTCTTCCGACTTGTGATACCCCTACTAATACACCCTAACATCCCCCTAGCCTTACTTACTGCCTTAGTGGTCTGCTTGGATGATTTCAGGTCATCAGTGATGATGATGCCCCAGTCTCTTTCTTCCCTTGTGACTGCCAGCAACTCCCCTCTCAGCCTATAGATGGCTTCAAGGTTTCTCTTCCCTACGTGCATGATATTGCACTTCTTTGCGTTAAACCCCAGTTGCCACTTGTCCGACCATTTTGCCAGTTTATCCAGATTTCTTCTCATTCTGGCCACCCCATCTGGATCATCTACTCTGTTGCAGATCTTAGTGTCATATGCAAACAGACAAACCTTACCCTCCAGTCCATCTGCAATGTCACTGATGAAGATATTGAAGAGGACTGGCCCCAAGACTGATCCCCGAGGCACCCCACTTGTGACTTGCATCTCTTCTGACTGTATACTGTTTACCACCACTCTCTGTTTTCTGCCCATCAACCAGTTTGCCTCCCAGTTGACCAACTTCTGACCTACCTTGAGCCTACCCAGCTTATTAATCAGTCTTCTATGTGGAATAGTATCGAAAGCTTTGCTGAAGTCAAGGTAGGTGACATCAACTGCTCCCCCTTGGTCCACCACTCTGGTTACCCAGTCAAAGAAATCTATGAGATTAGTTTGACAGGACCTTCCTTTTGTAAACCCATGCTGTCTTGGATCCTGTGCTACTATGGATTCCAGGTGTTGCACTATCCTTTCCTTAAGGAGTGCCTCCATAATCTTGCCCACTATTGAAGTAAGACAGACTGGTCTGTAGTTCCCTGCCTCCTCCCTGCTACCACTCATGTGGAATGGGATCACATGAGCCCTTCTCCAGTATTCTTGGACCTCTCCTGTGCTCAGAGACTCACTAAACATTTCTGATAATGGCTCTGCTAGTTCTACCCTTAGCTCCTTTAGTACCCTGGGATGTATGCCATCAGGTCCTATTACCTTGTCCACCATGAGCTTATTGAGCTCTTATAGGACCCTTTCTTTTGTGAAGGGACTAGTGCACACCTCCCTCCCCCCTGTGTCCATGGTGCTGAGCTGTGGGCCCTGCCCTACCTTCTCTTCAGCAAATACTGAGCAGAAGTATCTATTTAGGATAGATGCTTTTGCATAGTCTTCCTCCTCACACACACCCTTATCCCCTTTGATCTTAGCAATACCCACTCTGGACTTTGTCCTTTCACTAATGTATCTATAGAAAGTCTTTTCACCTTCTTTTCCTGTTTGTGCTACTGTTTCCTCGGTTTGGGCCTTTCCCTGCCTTACTGCCTTCCCTGCTTCCCTTAGGGAAGTTTGGTATGCCTCCCTATCTTTATCCTGCTGCATTCCCTTATATTTCCTGAAGGCCAGCCTTTTGGCTCTGACCTTTTCTGCTACTGTTTTGAGAACCAAAGTGGTTTCTTCTCTTTGCACTTCCTTTCTCTCTAACACAATGGGATGTTGCTTCAAGTATTGCATCCTTAATGCTTGCCCACTTTGCCTGTACCCCTCACCTGTATTTCTTTTGCCAGGGTTAGCTTAACTCTGTTGGTCATCTTATCAAAGTCAGCTCCTCTGAAGTCCCATATTTTTGCCTTGGAATGGATGATTTAGTTCTAGTGGCCAAATTGAACCATACCATGTGATGGTCACTGGCCCCCAGGTGACCTTCTACCTGGAGATCTGTGATCCTTTCCCTGTTAGTCAGTACTAGATCTAGGATAGCCCTGTCTCTTGTGGGTTGTTGTACCAGTTGTTTGATGCCCTCCCCCTGCAGGGAATCCACCATGTGTCTAGTTCTGGCAGATGTTCCTGCTGGTATTAACCAATCTGTATCCAGCATGTTGAAGTCTCCCATTATCAGAACCTCCCCTTTAGCTGTCATGTTTTGTATATCTTCCAACAGTAATGTGTCTATGTCCTCCCCATGGTCTGGAGGCCTGTACACAACCCCAGTTCATATGACTGTCCCATTTCCTGTTTCTAGGGTGACCCACAGTTCTTCTGGCTCCTTATGTGTATTCTGAATTTCTGTAGCTTTGATATTTTCATTGACATAAAGGGCCACTCCATCCCCCCTTTTTGCACCTCGGTCTCTTCTGAAAAGTAAATAGCCAGGTACTGAAGTCTCCCAAGTGTGGTTACTGGTAAACCATGTCTCGCTAATGGCTACTATGTCCAGTTTAGCTTCTGTCATTATTGCCTGCAGGTCTGGGATCTTGTTTCCCAGACTGCGAGCATTTGTGTACATGATTTTCCCTTGGCCAGATTTTGATATGTTAGTTGTTGGGTGAGGTCTGGCATTTCCCCTGTGCTTCGTATGGGGAGCCAGACCTTTTTCCTTACCTGGTGATGCAAATGAACTACAGACATGCTGAACTCCTGTTTGACCACTAGCTGAGGGGGGGGTGGGGTGTTCTTCCCATTTCACGTATGGGGTGCTGCACCCCTCTCCACATTTGCTAGTTTAAATATTCTGCAAAGACATCAAACTTCTGCCCTAATGCACTGACTCCCTCCTTAGTCAGATGCAGTTAATCAAATTTAAAGAACTGTCTCTTTCCTGCATAATAAGAAACAAGTAACATAGTAACAGTAAACACTTCTCAATAAGCCCACCCTCAACCCCAATCCCCAAGTCCTAACCAACCTCATTATAGTAACATATAAGACAAGGCTATAATGACTCAGAGCTCCCACTGACCTAACCCCTACCCCATACCTCATTAATTCCCATAATAACATTTTTCTTTCCCCCAGTCCAAGTGACCAATCTCTTACAAATGCAGTGGCTGTGATGTCAATCATACTACCAATAATTTGCCCCTCCCCTCATTAATTAGATGGAAAGACCACTGTAATCAGTCCCCTATTTCAAGAAGGCCACCTCATTAGGGCAGATTATATACATTTAGGGATTCAGCATCCATTGGGTCCCTAAATCTATTTCTAAACAATAAACTAGTAAACTATGGGGACTATAAACAAAAGCATTGAATACCAAAATGAACTCATCAAACTGCTAGGTGCAAAACAGACAGTCTAATTCTGCTGAGCCTGAATCTATAGCCAGTTGAGCCAAAATAGAGACTGGAATGCTATTGGCTCAGGAAAGAGTGACCAGGCAGTCCAAGTCCATCCTTTTAGCACCCTAATGATTAATAATGTCTGAAAAAGAAAAAGGGTTCTAAGCCATTTTGCGTCACGATCAGGATTTAATAAACAAAAGTAGAAAAATAAAAAATAAGGTTTTAATTGTTTGGAGTTGTATATTTTATTGATTGTATGGTGTTGTGTTGTATTTATTTGATCAATGTCCGGTGCCCAGAGCCTCTGGGATGGGCGTCTTTTTAACTAAAATTTGCCTTGCCTTGCCTTGCCTAGATAACAAGCAATTACAAAAAGTATCTTGAGTTTTGCTGACTTTATATCTTTTAGGGCACTTTCTGAGTTCTCAGGGTCATCCCTCTTTGTGTTATCAGCAGGCATCACCAGTCTATGGTATCTCTTGGTTAGCTCAAACAGACCTTTATTTTTACTACAGGTAGGGGTGCCTCCCTATGGTGATGCCTAAGCAATTTTAAACTTTCAACGTGGGGTGCCCTTCAGGAAAGAAGAACCAGCGGTTCTAAGGTTGCTGCTTTGTCCGAGTTCATCTCTGAGGCAGTTAGGTACAGATAACAAAGCCAAATGACACAGGTAACTCCAGTAAACCTACATCTCTATCCAAAAATATTTTTCTATTAAAGTACGAAAGTGAAAAATGGAAAAAGACATTTATACAACACATTTGGCGGTGGAATGCCCTAAAGAGTCCACACTGGTGACAGAATGTTGTTGCCCGAGGGCAAAGTCCATAAGAGTCTCTTCTGGGCCGTAGACCGCTGAAGAACAGTCCTAGAAGAGGGCAGGGCCTGAATAGCACTGCAATCCATGGGGAGAGTCTTTGAGGACAATTCAAACAGTTTGTGGTCAGTCTGCCAGTGTAGGGTGTGTTGTGCAAAGTCAGTTAGATAACGAAAACTGGTCTTGCCAGTTCCTTGAAGACGGAAACAAAAGATCACCTTACTTCTCCGAGCTGAGGACCCTCTCCCTCCAGACCAGGTGGCATCTTTGGAAACAGCTGGGTAATGTCCTCTGAAAAACCAGGCAATGAAACAGGAAAACAGCTTAGCTGATGTCATCTGGAAACCAAACGATGAAACAGGAAAACAGCTGGACTAATGTCATCTGAAAGGCCAGGCGATGAAAATGGGAAAACACTGCTGGGCTGACTAATCTGGATGCACCTGAAGAATATTGGAATACCAGTAGAGCTGCATCTTCCTCCTTGGATACTGCTGCTGCTGCTGGATGACAGACACTGGGCTGCCACTGCTCGCTTCCCTCTAGGCATGCTGGGCATATTCAAAGGGAGTGGCACCATTATGGGTAATACCTCTCAGGGTGAAGTGCAAGAACTATGACGCCATCTGGGCATTCAAAGTTGATGTTGTGGAATGTCTCATTCCCTGCCTTGTCCACAATTTGCACAGTGTCCATAAACAGAGTTCTGCCCAATTTCCAGAATTTAAGTCCATCATTTATGACTCTGTCCCCGACACATTCTGCTGCACCAGAGTAATAATTCTTGCTTGCCTCTTCCAACAACCAGGAGTGCCTGTTCTGTTCAATTTCCTCCCAGACTCTATGAGGAAAGGTAGTAAAGGACTGCCCATAAATAGCGTCAGCCCTCTTACGCATCAGTCTCTCCTCCTTGCTACTCTTCACAAATGTGCAGCCCATGGCCCGGCTTGGGGGGGTGGCCAATCCTGGTTGAGCCAGTGCCGCATACTTAAAGAACGAAAGAACTTGTCCACAACAATCTCTGTGAGCAGGTCACTGGAGCCTTCTTTTTCTCCTCTTTCTGGCTCCTCTGAGGCAAGAGCTTGAGGCAACTCACAGGGACCCTCTAAATGAAGATGCAGATCTTCATCCTCCTCTTCTTCACTCAGGATCTGAGCCCAGGAGTGAGTAGATGTCCTCACTCCCGAGACAATCCACTCCTCAGTGGGCTTGGAGGTAGACACCTCCCAGTTCAGTGTCTTTTGTATTTTGTTCTCCCCTACTAGGCTAGGACTTGGACCCTCCTTCCATGAGTCCACAGATCCTTCCTTTGCACTGTCCATCTGGGACACTGGTGTAGAAACATCTCTTTGTGCCTGTCCTTGCAGTAGATCAACATTGCTCTCTCCTTCTGTGCTACACTGTTTGGGGCTTCCCCCAACAGGTTCAACCTTGTGCTGCGTGCTGCTACTGGCAGAGTTTCCTACTCGGGTCCATGTGGGATGCTCTCTCTGGCACTGCACCCCTGCTCATACCATACTTTACAAGGCAATCTGAACAGTGGGGTATCAGAAACACATCCCTTCCAGCCTTGAGGCACATAATGCACAGTCTCACTGGATAACTAGGGATTGCTACATCTGGAGGCAACCCTTCACCACAGAAAGTTTTCTCTATTTCTCTTAGTACTGCCACCTCCTCTGCGATCATAGCTCGGGCATGATTTGGATAGCAGGGATTTCCAGAAGCCATGTCTGAAATCAAACACGTAAAAAATTTGCTGCTACTGAATTGTTCACTAGTCTCTTTATAGTCTTACAAAATGGCTCCCTGCTGCTGTGTTTACATTTGCTAACCCCGCCCTGTAATGGTGGCAGTAGCTCTCCTCATACGTCAAATCTGTTTTTAACTCAAAACAGTGTTTCCGACCTTTTCTGGCTACTGATTTTGCTCAAAATTGTAATCAACTGCACTGGTTGTATTTCTCAGCACATTCATATAATTTTATTTATTTGAATTTTGATAACTGGGTAGGCCCACTGAGACATACAAGTCCCTTTTTCAGGGGTGACCCAGGGAAAAACAATTCCACAAGTAGATTACAATACAAAATTAGGATACATAGTCAAAATCATGAGGAGAAATAAGAACAATCAGACAGTTAAATAACAGTAAGTAGCTGAATATATGTGGAGAAAGAACGTCTGATTCCTCTGTTGTTGGATGATGGTTCCAGTGGCTTGTATCGAGAGTCCATAAGGATGCAGGAACCCCTGTGCTGCAACAGGTGAGCTGATTCATTAGAGAGTCATGCACAGTACAGTGAGTGGTCCACAGACTTGTACTGAGGTCCATAAGAGTGCAATAACCCAAATGCTGCATTAGGTAAGCTGTTCATTACAGGCTATCGCCAAGTACAGGTTCACAGTACAGTCTAGCTTGTTACAAGCATGAAAGTGGCAAGAGAGAGATTTAAGAGTATAAGTGGGAGAGGTAAAACAAGAGGGAAGGAAAGGGGTTATGGGAAGATGGGGAGTCAGAGAGGTCACAGGAGAGGATTTAAACATTGACTTTGAGATCAGCATCAAATCAAAGAACTATTTACACATGCTCAAAGTCACTTGCAAGCCACAGTATTTCTATTGCACAGGAATGCCTGTTTGCTGCTGCCTAATATATAACTCACAGTCCCTCTCTTGCTTAGAAACGTTTTACTGTTGCTGAACCCATCATAAATGCTCACAGTCTATGCTCAGAATTTTTGTTTGTTGCCTTCCTGTTTCAAGGAACAGTCTTCTTTGCAAAGCAATCACACCGCTTACACACAGATTCAGCTGTCTTAAAACCACACAGTTTGATGCTCAGTTGGCTGGTTTTTGCTCACTGAAACCAGTAGCTGGCTTTCTCCAGTGGAAATTTTCAGCGTGGTGCCAATCCTGGAAGGCCTCTGGAGTGAAACGGGCTGGCGGTCCCGCCGATCATAGCCACAAATGCCACGCTCACGTTCCAGTCAGTTGGACAACAGGTTGAGCCAACATTCACACAGCAAAAGTCTGTTTTCTACAGATTAGAACTTTCACAAGCCCCTTGGTGGTTGATCCTGCTCTGACCAGCTCACACGCCACTCTCTCTCTCTCCTCTTCAAACAATCGGCTGTACACAGAAGCTGGCTAAGGTGCAGGACTGATTGCAGTGGCACCAATCATTCTACACCATGCAAATGAGCCTCTCTCTCTCTCTCTCTCTCTCTCTCTCTCTCTCTCTCTCTCTCTCTCTCTCTCTCTCTCTCTCTCACTCTTCCTTCACGGTGGTCATCGAGCAGGAGCAAATTTAAACTGCAAACTGTAACTTTTTTTCTTGGCTGCAATTTCAGTGGTGGGAGAGACGTTTTGACCATTTTCTCTACAGATTCTGCCAATTTCTCTAGTGACTCGCCCAATTTGCACACAAAGCACTTGAAACTTTCAGGGCACATTTCTCTCTCTGTTTCCCAAAGTCCACACTACTTTTGGCATTGAAAATTGCAAATTAAAAAGTTCTATAAACGTTCTGGATCAAAGACAAGGACATACACTTCCAGGCTTTACTGTCCATTGCAAGTTGACAAAACACACAGCAGCACTCTATTCTTTCTGTAGTAGCAGGCATGCAAGCAGCACCTTTGGCTGGCACTCTCCTGGGTAAAATCCTTTTGTGCAAAGCTTCCTTTCCTGTTTGGGCTACCATGCTACTGGACAGACAAACACTAGCCATACCCTCACAAAAATCTCTAGTTCTCTCCCCAAATTAAACAACATCCTTGGACGAGCCCCCTTTTTTTGTAACCACCACCCCCCCTACTTTACACAGTACGCTACCCCTTGGTACCCTCAACTGGGCACCCAAACCACTTTGGACACTTTTTGGTACCAACCCTAGCTTTAGGATTGTATACCAGGCTCATTACTTCGAGAGGTGAAAAAAGGGTGGGGGTGTACAAAAACAAATTCTACAAATGACCATTGTACCCAGGTCCTGAGGAGAGAACTTTTGCCCAGGGCTATGCTAAGTCTGTACTTCTGGAGGGGTACCCAGTAATTCTACACAAGAAGCAGTAACATGAATGTCCTAACCAGGTTGTGGTTCTAGAGTGTGGCTTTATTCCAAAGTTGGTACACTAAAGCAAAGGTAGACCATCAAGGGTTTACACTTCGTGGTACAAGGCAATGCAGAACAACAACATCTGTAGCAGACAGAAACTCTAAACATCCCATATTGCATAAGACCTTGGACTGTCTTCAGTGGCAAAGCCTCAGCTGAAACATACATTTCCTCTAGTGGCACTGTCCACAGTGGAGCACACAATTTCTTCTAGTGGCACTAGCCACAACTTAGAACATTTCCCATATAGCATAAGATTTAAACATTTGGCAATGTGGGGTGGGGGTCCACTAGACCACCAGGGATGGTGTTTCTTGACAGATATGGGCAGGTCGGAGTTAGGGAGGGGGGACTGCTAGACCATCAGGGTGTGTTTTCGGTGTTCTGGTAGGGGATAGGTGCTGGAGAGACTGCTGGACCACAAGGGATGTTTTGTTTTGCCAGTGTGGGGATCCAGACTGTGTGTGTGTGGGGGGGGAGACAAAATAAAATACCAGGGATGCTGGTTGTTCTGCAAAGGCTGGGATCAGGGCTCAGGGAGGGGGGACCGCTAGACTACCAGGGATTTTTTTTTAATTTTATAACAGAGGGGATCTGGGATAGGATGAGATCACTGGACCACCAACGGTGTCATTGTGCTTTACATGGATGGGGATCTGGGCTACAGATGGACTGCTGGACCACCAGGATACCCAGCCCTTGACAGTGCATGGATGGGGTGTGGGGCACCCACCCACTCTGTGCACTGTTAAGGGCTGGGTTTCAGAAACATTAAACTGTGCCATGCTGGAGGCCATTTAGTGATTCTGAAAACTTTCAGTATTGTGCTGCGCCACATATGCATGAGGGAAGCTTTGCACAGGCTTAGCACAATATTATGCACAACAGTGTTGTCAGGGTGCGCTGCGCAAAGGTGGCTTCTGAATATGGCCATGCCCCGATGGCCAGCACTATTCTTGGTTACTGCATCATGAACCAGTTATGTGTTGCACTAATCTTTTGAAAATAGGGCCCACGCTGAGATGTACAGTCTGTTCCACCTCACTGGTTCTGAGTATGAAAGCTGTGTCTACTGAAATATAGACAAAGTTTTGAATGGAAGCAGAGAAAATCCTGAGACCTGAAAGAGAGAGAGAGAGAGAGAGAGAGAGAGAGTGGAGGTAAGTGTGATGTAGGCACCCTTCAAAGTACCCCATTCTATCCAAGACAGGAGAATGGGCGATTAACAACAGAAAAAGTGAATATATCATCACATAAAGACTGATTATAGTAAGAAACATTGCTGAACAAAAATAGGAATTTCTATATTGATTTTTACAATGAAATCCACTGTTTAAATCCACATAGACAAAAACGGGGGCATTAGTTACCATATAGGAGTACTAGGAAAGATCCTGATCCTAATGGCCAATATTTGAGTGCTCCTGACTTATCTTTCTCTGGCCTGCAGTTGTGGTCAGCACAGTCATCTTTTATTTTACTCTGAGCTGTTTAAAGATCAGCGGTTCCAGTTCACAAAGGTCCGAGAATGCCACAGGCCCTGGGTGTGCCAGGCTGTACACATGGGGCGCCAGCATTCCCCGCCCGACTTGATCAGGATTCTCGATCACATGTGCCAATTGCCACAAGTTAGACCTGCTTCTTCTGGTCTATGTTGTAGCAGTCTTGGGGACCTGTTTAACAGGGCTTGCACCAAATTTTTGGTGCAAGCTGCCGTAAATTGGGTAAAGCATCATAAACGTACCCAATCTTCTTGAATTGGGTGCATTCTGCAGCAAACATTTTGGTGCAACTGTGCTAGCCACCAGGCATGACACAGGGCTAGGCACAAGCCCTGCATCACATCAACCTTCATGAATCCTGGCCCGGGGCATCTACTTTGGCTATATAATGACTTTCGGTTCCAAGCAGAAACTTGCCAAACTTCAGACCCCCCCCAAGTGTTCTTCACGCTGGATGGCTCCACCCTCAAAGTGGTCCCCACTTTTACATACCTAGGGGTATGGCTGGACAGCCATCTCAATTTCTCCATCTACATAGATGCCATCTGTTCCAAACTCCACCCCAACTTGGCATTCTCTATCGTAACAAAGACTGCCTCTCTCTCTTTATCCATCGGGAGCAGGTCACAAAAATGATAATCCCAGTTTTTAACTATGCCAGCGTAGTCTATGGCACTGCCCTTTAGACATTCCTTTCCAGACTTGGGACCCTTCTTAATGCTTTCTCTTGCTTTGCCACCAACTCTCCTACCCCCCCTACACATCGCTGTTTCTCTACTCCTCCCTCTCTATAATGCCTCTACCCCACAGGAGTCTTGTCCACTGCCTGTCCTTCATTGTCAAATACTGGTTTGCATCTCTTCCTTCTTATCTCTCTTCCCGCCTATCACCTGCAACCCTCTCACCCTACTCGTTGCGCTCTAAGAACCCCTGCTCTTTCTCCCTTCCCTGTCCTCACTCAACAGCCGGTCAGACTGCCTTCTCTTACTGCCTCCCTTTCCTCTGGAATCAGCTCTCCTCAGACTTTCATCAAATCCCCCCCAATCCCTCCCTCAGATACCTCCTCGGACTCCTTCCCATTCCCCAATGCTCCTGCCCCTCCGCCTCTGCACCCTCCCTCCCTAGTCTCCTCTCCCCTCACAGCTCCCTGACTCAAACAGTCTGTAATTGTTCCTACAAACAAATATTGTTACCTGCACAGATTGTTCTTAACATTTAATTTCAACCACTTCTTAAATGTTTTTTGGTTTTATTTTCCTATGTTTGTATTATACTGTAGTACTGTACTGATTTTGTATCCTCTGTTCATATTGTTTCCCTTTTCCCCGGGTCGCACCTGGAAATCAATCAATCAATCAATCAATCAAATCTTTATTTTTCCAGGTGGACACCACTGAGTGAGCTCATTTACAAGGTGAACCTGCATCACACAAGGTGAAGTAGCAATACATTTATGTACAGGCAAGAAGACAGTCAGTGTAGGTATACATAAGGATACAGCAGTAAAATAGCAGAGTAAACAAATAATTGGTAACGGTTTAGCATACATATTCATGGTCTGATATTTCTATATAAATTATAACTTATTCAGGGAAAAAAGAGGGCAGCTAAAAAGGGTGCTGCATGGAAAGAAGACTGATCAGCAAATTAACAAAACCTCATGCATAACGAAGGAAATCATGGGGTAGGGGAAGTAAGGCAGACAAAGGTGGGGCTGGTGCCGGGAAGCTATACTACCAGGAGAGGAAGGTTAACAGGCTGGGGGACATGTGAGGATGGGCAAGTGTAGAAGGGAGGACTAGAGACGTAGGTTTCATAAGCAATTAGGGATCGATGTGTGCAATAATGGAGATTAAACCTTGTGGAGTTCTATGAATGGGTAACATCAGAACTGGATAGGGGTAAGCCTGTGGATGTATTATTCTTGGACTTCAGCAAGGCGTTTGACTCTGTCCCCCACAATGGTCTGGTGGAGAAACTGATGGGGTTAGGAGTAGGCCCTTTGATGGTCAGATGGATTGAAAACTGGATAGCTGGACGCACTCAGAGAGTAGTGGTCTGTGGGAGCCTTGAACCCTACAGAGGTTGGTAGTGGGGTACCACAGGGCTCGGTCCTGGGTCCAATCCTGTTTAATGCATACATATCAGACATCAGGGAAGGTATAGGGTGTGAAATGAGTCTTTGTGCTGATGACTCCAAGATGGGAGCAGTAGTTGAGGAGGGAAGAGGGGAGGTTGGCCCTGCAAGGGGACCTGGACACCCTGGAAAGCTGGGCTCACACATGGAAATTAAATTTCAATATCACCAAGTGCAAGGTGTTGCATCTTGGTCGGGGAAACCCTAAACACAGGTACACCCTGGGAGGGGAGGTGCTGGAAGCCTCAACAGGGGAAAAAGACCTAGGGGTCATGGTGGATACATGTATGAATAACACTGAGCAGTGCAGGAGAGCAGCTAGCAAGGCAAACAGGATGTTGGGATGCATCGCAGGGGATCACCTCTAGGAGCAAGGAAGTGATTCTGCCACTGTACAATGGACTGGTTAGACTACACCTTGAGTACTGTGTACAGTACTGGAGACCACACTTGAAGAGGGACATACAGCTCCTGGAGAGGGTACAGAGGAGGGCAACAAAGATGATACGAGGGCTAGGGATTTGACTTACGAGGACAGACTTGAGGAGCTCTGCCTGTTTTCATTGGAGGAGAGGAGAGACAGGGGGACATGATTGAGGTCTCAAGTACCTCAAGGAATAAATAGGGTAAACATGGAGGGGATCTTTAGACTAAAGCAGGGAGGCATCACCAGAGGGCATGGTTTGAAGTTGGAAGGTGGAAGGGTGAGGGGAAAGAGGAGGAGGTTTTTCACTGAGAGGGTGGTGGACCCTTGGAATGCTCTGCCTGGTGAGCTGGTTCAGAGATCCACAGTGGAGAGCTTTAAGAGAGGGTGGGACAGACACAGAAAGTGGATGTATCAGATGATGGCCTGTCCCGGGGGGGTGGGGATGGATGATAGGGGTTTCTGGAGCACAAGGGATGGGAGGGTCTCGGCACCCAACTAAGGATCTAGGTTCGAGCAGACTTGATAGACCATAAGGCCTAATCTGCTGGCAAATAGTATGTTAGTATGTTAGTAGTACAATGGGAGGTTAGTTGGAGGCAAACACAAGCGAGCTAGGGTCGATGGAAGCAATTGCATACTTCTGTGACAGTTTTCGCATACAAGGTTTTGAACACAGCAAGACTAACAGGGGTCCTCAATTTCAATGATTTCTGAAGCTCATTCCAGAGCAATGTCAGTACAAATCCTATGGCTGCTCTCCCAAAGCGCGTACAGGCCCTGGGCACTTTCAGAGAAATCAGAGAGCAGCTCCTTAAAGCATAGTTTTCAATCACACTTGGAGGTAGACAATCAGCAATATACTGTGGAAGTTTGTCAGTAATAGCTCTGAATGTTCAGAAAGCCACATTTCTATTACACCTATATTATAGGGAGGTCCACCCCACAGCTGCATATAAAGAGCAGTGGTGGGTGGAGAAGGGGAGACCAGTAATGAAACGCAGGGCTCTGTGATATAGTATGTCCAGTTTTCCAAGGTATGAGACAGCATGTTGACTATAAATGAAGTCAGCATAGTCAATTAAGGAGAGGAACGTGGACTGAACTAGCTGCCTCCTGACCTCTGTAGTTAGTAGGCGGTTTATCCTGAAGAAGAGACCAAGCCTGTACCTCAGTGTTTCCAGCAAATCCACCAAATGATCCGCAAAGGAGAGTTTGTGGTCTAGCCAGACCCCCAGGTATTTGAATTTCGTTACAAATTTCAAGTTTTCTCCTAATAAAGTGGAGATGGGGGGAGGGTACCAGCAACAGCAGGGTATGCCATATAATTAACAGGTACAAATAGCATCGCTTTTGTTTTCTTGGCATTAAGTAGCAGTTTTTTGCTAAGGAACTGGTGTTGCAGCAAGTTGAAATCGTCTTGCAGGTCTCTACAGGCAGTTTCAGGTGATGTACGGCTTAGGTAAAGCACTGTATCATCTGCAAACAGGTGGATACTTGCCTCCTTGATGCCGACGTCTATACTATTGATGTAGATAACAGACAGAAGTGGCCCAAGGATGGAGCCCTGTAGGACACCTCTTTTTAATGGTTTGGGAGTGGAAAGCTCTCCTTTAGCCTTGACCTGCTGATGCCTGTCCGTAAGTTAGTCATGAAACCAGCACAAGGAGGTAGAGTCTAGACCTATCGTTTTTAGCGTAGAAAGAAGTAGGCTGTGGTCGACAGTGTCGAAGGCCTTGCTTAGGTCTAGAAAAATAGCACAGACAAACTTTTTGTTCTCTAGATCACGCTGCCAGTCATTTGTCACCTTAGCCAGAGCCGTAATTGTACTATGTTTATCTCTGAAGCTGGACTGTATAGGGATTAAAAGATTTGTATTATCTATGAAAGATCTCAGTTGGGCATTCACAATTTTTTCCAGAAGTTTTGACAGAATGGGGAGGAGAGAAATCGGCCTGTAATTATTTAGATCACCGGGATCCCCAGATTTAAAAAGCGGGATGACATGTGCAGTTTTCCATAGGTGGGGTAGAGTCCCTTGTGAAAGAGACAGATTAAATAGATGTGTGATTGGTACAGCCAGGACATGACAGGCAATCTTTAGGTAGTAGGGATCAAAGGAGTCCACGCCAGCACTTTTCTTAGTGTCCAAATATAGGAGTAGATCTTCAACCTCTTTCAAGGAGGTAGGTGAGAAAGAAATTAACCTCAGCTCAGTGTGCCTTTTTCCGGTTACCGATTTTTAAATAAATAAATATGATTCTCTAAACATACTCTTTTCAAGTATGGTTTAGTAGAAGACATCATTGTTAACTTAATTTTCCATTAATTTGCTGTATTTGTCTCCCTTCCTTCTACGTTATGGAAGATATGAAAACATTGTTTTTGTCCCCTAGGCTTCTTCTCATTTTCCTGCTGTTCTCCCTGCTGAAGTCATAATTGTCTGTTTGTGAGATCATAAGATGTTGCTGAGTAACTGATTCTAATCTCAAAAACACAGTATAATGACTTTAACAGAGGTAATAGCAGGAAGATTACAGTAGACTGAGTCTGTGACACAGTGATCCTGTTTTCTTGCAAATATTCTCATAAATATAGATTAGCGATGCACAAATACAGACAATTAAATAGAGAAATGGATAAATTCCTGGTTTATTTATGTGACTACAAATTACTAACCTGAGGTGTCATGCATTTTCTATTTCACAGACCTGTTCTTGATCCCATATAACTATATTCAGTGGGGTTTTATGGTAATATCATCAATGGGTTTCATTTTTTCCCCACAGGGAAATCCATTGCATAATTTGCTGTTATAAATGAGTGTTTATAATGGCAAACACACGCTGGGTTTCCCTTCTCCTGCACATGTGCCAGCCCCGCTCTTCCCTTTCTCAGCGCTGGACACCAGGGCTTGCAGCCAAAAACTTGCCAGCGACTACACAGCCACTCAGACTCGGCGGTAAGTCCATGAAAAAAAAATCACTGGTAAAAAATACCTAAACTCGGATATATTAAAAAAGGAAAAAAATGTAAATAACATCTTTCTTTCAGCAGCTGTGTCCAACCACGGATCTTGCTGAAACACGGTCAGCGCGGCTGCACATAAACAGTTTGTTATTTTATATAATAGCTGTGGCAAAAAAAAAATGGATATCCAGCAATTATATAAAATAAAATATGGGATGGTGTATAAAACTCACATTTTACACACACCCTTGGTACTGGATGCTTAAATAAACCACTCGAGTTTTGTTCTCAGGGTTTATGTAGCATCCAACATCTCGGGTGTGTGTAAAATTATTGTTACACACACCACTCCATATATTATTCTATATATAAAAAGGGGGTGTACATTAGGTATGCATGTCCCACTGTAACAGTGTTGTAGCAAGTCAAGACTTTTGGGGTACCCTCAGAAAAAAACTCCAGGCAAACGAAGTTCAATGAAAAACAGTTGCTTTACTTCAGCACCAAATGTTCACAACAGCTTATTTGGGCAGAGCAAATACAAAGCAAAATACTATTTGGCTCATTGGTTCTCAAGCCTGAAATCTTGGAGGCCTCAAAGGGCCTCAAAGTACAGCCACCAGAACTTACTGGTGGCCTCACTCCTTATTTGTTTCACCCCAAAACCCTTGCTATACCCTTGACCCCTTTATATAACATTTCTTTTCACACAGTGTGCATTAAAAGTCCCTGATGTGTTTTCACTTGAAATGTATCTCCTGTGTTTTTTTAAAGGTAAGAAATTTTCACATTTACTAGCTTTGTAATTGGTGCTCTAAAGAGCTCTGTGGCTGTAGAAAATTGTACTGGTGGCCACATACGGCCACAGTGGCCTCATTTGAGAAACCATGGTAGTTTCAGTCAGCTCTCCAGTTCACATTAGCCCCGCTGTCTTCCTCCATCTCCTAAATCCCCCTCTTCTTTTCTGGTTTCCTCTTAATGGCTCTTTGACTCTCAGGAGCAGCTCATTTGTGCCCCTCCCCTGCAGCGAATTTCAGGCCTGCATGCAGCTAATACAGATGGCCTTTAAAAAGCATGGCCAGAAATCAGCAGGGCTAGGTTCAGTACCCCCTGTTCTCCTGCTAGTGTCTTACTGGAGAGGGGTTCCTTAGTGAGGGAGTCCTGAGTGCAGGTTGTATAGATCTCTTCCCATACCATCCCCCTCAGAGCTGTGCCCATGGCATGCTCAGCACTGGCTATCATTAAGCTGACTGCCCAGGAGAAAAAGTCAACATTTGTAGGCAGGGAACATGCCCTACGGTGCACCAGAAATGAAAACAACTGCAGAGCCAGGTACCACCTGGGGACTCAGGAATTAGTGTCCTACATGGCATGCAGCCATTTGAGGGGTGCGTGATCAGTGACCAAGATGAAGCATCTTCCCAAAAAATTCAGTGCTACTACTGCCCACTTCACTGCCACTCTTTCTCTAGCATGGCATAACGTTGTTCCCTGGGAAACAATTTTCTTTACAGATAGAGGATAGGGTGAATCCCATCATCAAAATCTTGTGACAAGACAGCTGCCAACCCTACTTCTAAGGCATCCGTGTACAAAGAGAATGGACAGTTGAAATCAGGACTTTGTATCACAAGTCTCTTTCTTAATACACCTTTGATTGTTTGGCCCTCTGACACTTTGAGAACCACTAAACTTTATTTGGGGCAGACATTTTAGTCAGGTGAGTCAGTGGGGCAGCAGTGTCAAAAACTCCAAGCCATGGAAAGACCTAACTTGCTTTTTGGTAATATGGGACTTCAGAGGAGCTGACTTTGATAAGATGGCCAACAGAGTTAAGCTAGCCCTGGCAAGAAAAAATACAGGTGAGGGGATACAGGCAAAGTGGGTAAGCATTCAGGATGCAATATTTGAAGCAACATCCTATTGTGTTAGACAGAAAAGAAAGAGCAAAAGAAGGAGGAAACCACTTTGGTTCTCAAAAACAGTAGCAGAAAAGGTCAGAGCCAAAAGGCTGGCCTTCAGGAAATATAAGGGAATGCAGAGGGATGAAGATAGGGAGGCATACCAAACTTCCCTAAGGGAAGCAGGGAAGGCAGTAAGACAGGCAAAGGCCCAAACCGAGAAAACACTAGCATGAACAGTAAAAGAAGGGGACAAGACTTTCTATAGATACATTAGTGAAAGGAGAAAGTCCAGAGGGGGTATTGCTAAGATCAAAGGGGTTAAGGGGAAGTGTGAGGAGGAGGACCAAGGAAAAGCATCTATCCAAAACAGATACTTCTGCTTAGTATTTACTGAGGAGAATGTAGGGCAGGGCCCACAGCTCAGCACCATGGACACGGGGGGGGGGTGCACTAGTCCCTTCACAAAAGAAAGGGTCCTACAAGAGCTCGCTAAGCTCAGGGTGGACAAGGCAATGGGATCTGATGGCATACATCCCAAGGTATTAAAGGAGCTAAGGGTGGAACTAGCAGAGCCATTAGCAAAACTGTTTAGTGAGTCTCTGAGCACAGGATAGGTCCCAGAAGACTGGAGAAGGGCTCATGTGATCCCACTCCACAAGAGTAGTAGCAAGGAGGGGTATGCCTCCCTAACAGTGACATTTCTACTGCGACATGTGTCAATATCAACAACAGCACCATGCCACCATAGAGGTGCCGCTGGAAGGGGCAACCACTTCCCCTGACGTGCACTGCCTCCCCGAACTAACTCCAACCTGGAGTTAGAATCCTTTAGTTCAGGGGGTGTGGGGGGGCCAAAGCCCCCCAATGTAAAAAATAGATCCAAACTGTGCGGCTCCATGCCGACTGCAACTTGCGGTCGACATGCAGCCAGTCTCTGCAATGCCGGCTGCAATCTTTTTTGTCTCGCCAGCATGGTAAAGCCGCAGGGGGTCGGAAGGGAACTACAGATCAGTCAGTCTTACCTCAATAGTGGGCAAGATTATGGAGGCACTCCTTAAGGAAAGGATAGTGCAACACCTGGAATCCATAGGAGCACAGGATCCAAGACAGCATGGGTTTACAACAGGAAGGTCTTGTCAAACTAATCTCATGGATTTCTTTGACTGGGTAACCAGAGTAGTGGACCAAGGGGGTGCAGTTGATGTCACCTACCTTGACTTCAGCAAAGCTTTCGATACTGTTCCACATAGAAGATTGATTAATAAGCTGGGTAGGCTCTGGGTGGGTCAGAAGTTGGTCAACTGGCTGGCAAACTGGTTGGTGGGAAGAAAACAGAGAGTGGTGGTAAACGGTATAGTCAGCAGAGATGCAAGCCACAAGTGGGGTAACTCAGGGATCAGTCCTAGGGCCAGTCCTCTTCAATATCTTCATCAGTGACATTGCAGATGGACTGGAGGGTAAGGTTTGTCTGTTTGCAGATGACACCAAGATCTGTAACAGAGTAGATGATCCAGATGGGGTGGGCAGAATGAGAAGAGATCTGGACAAACTGACAACATGGTCAGAAGAGTAGCAACTGGGGTTTAATGCAAAGAAGTGCAAGATCATGCACATAGGGAAGAGAAACCCTGAAGCCACCTATAGGTTGGGAGGGGAGTTGCTGGCAATCACAAGGGAAGAAAGAGACTTGGGCATCATCATCACAGATGACCTGAAATCATCCAAGCAGACTACTAAAGCAGTAGGTGAGGCTAGAGGGATGTTAGGGTGTATTAGTAGGGGTATAGCAAGTCATAAGAGGGAGGTAATAATCCCTCTTTACAAGTCACTGGTTAGGCCACATCTGGAGTACTGCGTACAGTACTGGAGGCTGCACCTGCACAAGGACATTAACAAAATGGAGGCAGTCCAGAGAAGGGCAACCAAACTGGTGCAGGGACTGCATCAGAAAACATATGAGGACAGATTAACAGAGCTCAATATGTATATCCTAGAGCAAAGGCAGGAGAGAGGTGATACGATCGAAACATTCAAACATCTTAAGGGCATTAACAAAGTGAAAGAGTCTAACATGTTTCAACATAAGAAAAATAGCAGGACAAAAGGACACAGTACAAGATTAGAGAGAGGCCAATTAAGGGGTAATGTGAGGAAGTTCTTTTTCACAAAAAAGGGTGGTGGATGCACGGAACATCCTACCTCAGGAAGCGGTGGATATGAATACAGTGTAGGGCTTCAAACAGGCATGGGATAGGCATAAGGGAGCAATACAGATGAGTATGAATAGATAGGCCATTGACAGAGTAAAGGCCTATGGCACATTCATAAGGTAGAAAAAATTGGCAGACTGGATGGGCCTTGCGGTCATTATCTGCCATCAACTTCTATGTTTCTATTTAGTCAGTATGGGGCAGTCAGCAAGGGCTTTTATCTTATCTACAACTGGGCATACGTGGCCATTCCCAACCATGTATCCCAGGTATTTAATTTCCTGTCATGCTAAACCACATTTTGTGGCACTGGCCCTGAGACCTGCCTCCCCGAGCAACTGAAGTACTGCAGTCACATCCTGCAGGTGAGTGTCCCAATCAGTGCTAAATATGACAACATTGTCCAGGTACATTACTGTATATAACCCACGGGGACAGAGGATTCGATCCATCATTCTCTGAAATGTGGGCAGGACACCATGCAACCCAAAGGGGAGAACTGTAAGCTGATATTACAGACCAAATGGGGTGGCAAATGCCATTTTCTGCCAGGATTCTGGAGTTAGTGGGATTTGTCAATATCCCTTGGTGAGGTTTAGGGTACTAATGTGCAACAAGACTGTTTATTGCACCCCTCTGCATTTGCTTCCGTATCCAGATATGGACATCCGGGAGGCAAGCAGCACCTAAAACGTACACAGTTTTTTGTGATTTACTGAGGTTTTCCTTGTTACAAAGGACTGTGTGCATACTATTGTACTGGGGACTCCATTTTCAAAAGAAAAACATTGACGCAAGGTGCCAGCACCAAAGGGATATGATGCAAGAGCCACCTTGCATCAAAGTTTGGGGCTATCCCAATTTTC
Source organism: Neoceratodus forsteri (assembly GCA_016271365.2). Taxonomy (NCBI): domain Eukaryota; kingdom Metazoa; phylum Chordata; order Ceratodontiformes; family Ceratodontidae; genus Neoceratodus; species Neoceratodus forsteri. The sequence goes on along the minus strand of CM028132.1, from coordinate 467,873,109 downwards.
AAATGCCGGCTGCATCAAAATCAGGATACCATGTGGCAAAGCCCCCCTGCAAAACCCTTGCAGCAAAACAGCCCATGTGCCAGGTCACAAGGGTGGTTGTACCATAGCGGGGCTGCACCATCTCCTTGTTTACAGTTCTAGAAGCCCCACCATGGCCACAACAGGGGGCTGACCTTAGACCAGCCATAAGGTAGTCTTAGGGCTCAGTGCCACTGCCTGGCATGGCAGCGATTGTGGGGATCTGGAAGTTGGGGACTGGGGGCTGATGTAGCTCTGGGGGTGCCATGGGGTACAACGGGGGCAGGGGGGCACTGAGAGGGAGTGGAAGAGGCACCTGGTGGAGGTGCCAAATGGAGAAGTGGACAGCCACTCAGACCAAGTAGGTGGGGTTAGCATGGCAACATCATCATGGAATGGACCCAAGGTGGAAGCAGCCCTGGCACCTGCCCCACAGGATCTTCAGTCCCCGGCAATGTAGTTAGGCATCTGCTGGCTGTCATACAGGGGGACTGTGTACCAGAGGACTGTCACAGTGCCCAGAGCACATATCTGTGCACTGCATGCACACCACAACCTGCACCCACTGCCACCTTCCCATGTAGAGGACTGTGGGTTCTGTGGGGCAGGTGCCAGGGCTGCTTCCACCTTGGTTGTCCGCTACTCCATTTGGCACCTCCACCAGGCACATCTTCCACTCCCTCTCAGTGCCCCCATGCCCCTGTCATACCCTATGGCACCCTCAGGGCTACATCAAACCCCAGTCCCCACCTTCCAGCCAGATTACCCACCCCACCTCCATAGTTCTTCTAGGCTTATGGCAGGTGGGGGGGGTGACAGATCCCTTCATCAAACCCCGCAGATAAGTCACATGTTTAGCACAAACCTGTGGCTGTGGCAACTGTCAGGTCTTTGGCACAAGAACCTCCATTGTTTGAAAATTGGATACAGGGTCCCTGATGCATACTGACTCTGCCACAGCCCTAGACCATGGCAAATTGTGCTGATCTAAAGGCTCTTTGATAATCAAGCCCTGGGACTTACCAAATCAGTCCAGAAGTTCATCCACCCTAGTCACAGGATGTGTGTCAAACATGGAGAGGGCATTGACTTTCCAGAAGTTGATACTAAAGCAAGTGGGCACATCTGGTTTTGGGGCGATTACAATAAGGCTAAGTCAGTCATTCTGAGATTCCTTTAATGACTCCTAGTTCCAAATAGAGCGTATCTCCTCCCCACCATCTCTCTGACTTTTTCCAGGAGCCTGTATGGCTGTTGGCGGATCCGAACACCTGGGTCTGTGTCTATGTGGAGTTAGATCACATGAGTTCACCCTAATTTTGGGGAGAACACATCCCCAAAATTTCCTAGCAGTTGCTGGGCTTGATTTTTATGGCTGTGTGGGCGGAGCTCCACAGATATCATGCAATCAATCATTATATCATATTAGCACTGTGGAAGCACGTGACCGGACTTCTGTCCAGTTTGCTTCTACAGTGCTGCGGCATGCTTTTCAGTGGCTGTGTTTATGCGGCGCTTCCCCTCCATTGGCCGCATAAACACGCCCACTTGGCAGTGCACTTCTGTTTCTTCCACAACTGCAGAAGTGACAGGTGCTGTGCACAAGATAGCCGCTGACTCAGACTGCGCATGCACGAATATGGCACATGCGAAGTTCTGTGATCACCACCATCTTGTGTACAGCATACACCAGTGCTGCTCCTAAGGATATACTCTAGCAGCCCTACTAATGGCACTACTAACTAATAAAAAAGCTCCTAGAAGCTTTGCACAGCCATGTCGGCTCTGACCACAGTTTATTCTTGGTCAGGGAAAGCCATTTGCCCAGTGAGACAGGGCTTGCTTCTTTTAAAATTTTAGGGCTTAAGTCAAGGATTCTGTCCTCAGTGTCTTCATCCATCACTTACTAGGGCCCCCCTTTAGGATCCTCTGGGTCAGCAAGCAAACCTCCCTGTCTTTTCAGGGTTTCAGCAAATTAACATGATAAATTTGCTTTTTCTTTTTTCTGTCAGGCTGTAATACCTCATAATAAACTGCAACCCCCCTTCTCAGGACCTAATATGGTCCTTGTCATTTAGCCAGAGTTTACTTTCAGAGCTACTGAGCAGAGGAAATACTCTGTCACCAAGTTTAAACTCTCATAGCCTGGCCTCTTGGTTATAGTGTCCTGCCTGGCTTTGCTGTGCTTTGAACAAATTTTCCCTGGCAAATCTTCCAATCGTGTCCAGTCTTTCTCTCATTTGCATTACATATTGAAACATGTTAGGGGGGCTGTGTGCCTGTTCTTCCCAATTCAAAAGATGAGAAACCCATGGACGATCGTGGTACCTTCTGAACTGCAAACATTAAATGGGGTAAAGGTTCATCACAGTTTTTTTCCTCAGCTGAAACAAATATAGGCAGCATGGTATCCAGCCAGAACATTGTTTCAAAAACATCACCGCAATAATATTGCAGCTTACAGTGTCAGGAGCCTTTACAGTGACAGGGGGACCACATCATTGTGAAGTAACGCCTACCCCTGTTGCTGTTTGTCTGAGCGGGGAAGGGATAGCAGTAGTGGGGAAGGGATATCAGAGCAGGAGGTGTGGTGCTTGGCTGAGCCACTCCTGTGATGGAATAGCAAGGCACTCACTCCTGCTGCAGAGGAGATCTGGGGACCAGGGTTTAGTTCCCTGTCTCCCAAAACTGAATGTTTTTCCTTTTTTTTTTTTTTTAAGACAGTTTGCCCCCTCCCGAGTTTCTCACTGTCCACAAGATTCACACCCCCTCAGAGTTGATTATATAGTCCAGGGGGTGTGGGGTGCAGAGTCCCCCACAAAACAAAGAAATCCTGTTTTTTTTTTTTTTTGTATATTTTTACTGTTGTGTCAGTATTTGTGTGGTAGGCTTTTTAACCAACTTTGTGATTTACAGTTGATGTTTTGGTTGCAGCATTTTGTGCCATGATGTTGTTGTTGGCGATGTTATTGCCTAAAACCAGATAGCATACCCTTTAAGGATTTGTAAATCTTTCAACTAAGCCATTGGTCTGAGGGTGGTACACTGATGTCCGGATGGACTTAACCTTCAGTAAAGCACATGTAACCCCTAGATGGCGCTATCCCAGGGGCTACTACCCCTGCCTGATTTGCCACTAACAGGTTGAGGGGCCTGGATCCAATGGCGGGTGCCTCCACCCAGAGGTCAGGGTTTGCAATAGTTAAACTTACTTGGTCACAGCCCTCTGGGACACTGCAACCCCTTTCTTCCCACTAGTGGCCTACACAATATAGCAGAATTACCTTCAAGTATACACTTACCCCAAGGCTGGTTCAGGCACCGGGACATCCTGTAAAATAAGATACAGTGCAACAATCACAGTACAGTACTTTAACATAGACAAATACCTCAGGCAGTATAACTTTGTTGAAACAAACAGCTCTGATTTATTTAGGGGATATAACAAGGACAGGGAAATCAGGTTAATTAGCTTATCACTTTACTATTCATTTATGGCTCTGTGACAGGCCTATCCCTACCAGTTACTGTCCCTGGGTACCCAGGCCCTAGTGGCTAGTCCAACCGTGGCAGCTGGTAGGGGCCCTTTCACAGAGAAAAGGAAAATTAAACAGTCAGCAGTACAGTAATTCCATTTGATTTAATGTGGCAATTCAACAGGGAGCTACTCTCGAATTAGTACTCACGACCTCCAAAGAAGATATGGTCCTTCAATGTCAGCAGGGCTACTTTTGATCTCCAAGAGACTCCTCACACATTTATATGGTAAAAAAGAAAGCACTATACCAGGCAGGCTGCATCTGTATCCCAATCGCACTACTGCACAATAACCAGGAGAACACACAGCAGATTCAGTTCCTGACAGACCGGTATAATTCAACAATTTCTTCAGTCTTCTACAGGGTGAGCCTGGTTTCTACTCTTCAGAGATCCTTTGATTCTTTTCACAGGACGGATTCAGTCCTAACAAGCAGTTACACAAGTTGTAGACGAACTCTGGGCCTTGACACGTTTTTGACTGAAACTGTGCACTGAAGGAGCACAGGGTTTCTTTCCCTTCACTTTCAGATCTCAAACTGAAACTCCCAACAGACAAAAACCGGCACTTCCTTTGAGTTCCTCCCAGTTCTTGACTGGATTGGCTGTCACCACAATAGACTGCTGCTGTTGGTCCAAAAGGCACCAAGTCTAAACTACATCTCCCAGAGTCACTGCCCATACAATCCTCTTGTGGCTGGCTCAGATTATGAGTCCCAAGTTCTGATTCGTCCAAGGCATCATTTTAGAGCTAGTTTACCCTACACTGATTGGTCCAGTTCAGCAGTTCAAAACCAGAATGGGAACTAGGCAGACAGTTCTGACTGCAAAGAAAGCAGGTTAGACAAACTGTAATTTTATTATTACTGTAAATGATTTCTGGCAATCAGTTACATCTTTCAGACAGGTTCCTTTGCACCTCTAGTGACTGCAAAAATGGGGTGAATTGGCAGCAGCTTGAGTGGTACTCAATCAAAGAAACACACAGTCCCCCATACAAACTAATTATGTCTGCAAGCAGACAGCTCTTAAAGAGACAGTACCAGAGGTTCTAAAAACACTCACTGATAAATGGCTTAAACGCCAAACACCATTCAGGCTTGGAGCATTCAAGCAAGCTCCTGGAAGTCTTTTGGGAACCCCCATTTGCAGGGGGGTTACACACACACCTTTCTCATAAGTTTTGACATAAAATTGATGTCCTGATCAGTTAAGATCAGTATAAAAGGCTTGGCAAGCTCAACCCCTGCATTTACAATGCAACTTAATAAAATTAGTGGGGTGGCACTTGATGTGTGACCAAATAGAAGCATATAATTAAAGTACCAGGGCCCCCCCCCCCATTTTGCTGCATCAAAGCCTGCAATTTTTTAAAGTAACGCCAGTGATCTTACTTGTCATACATTTCAGAGGGCTTCTTGGTTTCATTATCCAGCTGAACCATGATTAAGCCTGACCACTTCGGCAAAGCGACCACCTCCATTGGTCAGGTAAAAAGCTTTGCATTTTAACTTGCCATATCAGAGCTGAGGTCTCCCTGCTTTCTCTATTTTTAATGAAGAGAACACTCTCCTGGCTTCATTACTTATATAATGTGCTCTGGCCAATGAAAGGCTCATAGATGTTTAATAGGGAGCTCACCAATCAGAAGAAGGCCACAATTCTACATTCAGATCAGTATAGAGAGTTTGGCAAGCTCAACCCCTGCATTTACAATGCAACTTAGTAAAATTAGTGTGGCACTTGGTGTGTGACCAAACAGAAGCATATAATTAAAATACCAGGGCATCCCCCCCTTCCCCCGTTTTCTGGCTGACACAGGAACTGCACTGCTTCAAACAGTACTTACAGCTGTTAAAATTGTCAGGAGCAGCGAGCTGAAAAAAAGTTGCAATGACGTTATTGTACATCTGTGTCCTTTGGGAAATGGAGTGTTAACATGATTGTAGGGGGTGAACACAACTGTAAGTGTGTTTTCTGGCTGTATTGGGAACCACATTGCTGTACACATCAATCACAGCTGTCAAACCTGTCATGATATGTCTGTCAGTGTAAAGGGTTACTGCAAGGCTGTGTCCCGTGATGGTAAGGGCAGATCAATAGGTTTTAAGGTCAGATCTGAAAGTGATTTTTTTACTGTGCTACTCATCGGATTCTCTCTTTAAAGGGATTGTAAGTGTGAACACACCCACCAGTGTGTTTTCTGGTGGGAGCCTGAACTGCGCACTTACAGCTGTCAAACCTGTCACCAGCACTGAACTGAAAGGGGTTAAATTAAATCTATTGTAAGGCTGTTTCCTTTCCAAAATGGGACTGTTAACAGGACTGTAAGGGTGAACACACCTATCAGTTGTTTTCTAGCCGTAGTGAAACCACTTTGCTGTACCCGTCAATTACAGGTGTCAAACCTGTCACGATCTGTCGATTGAAAGTCTTATTTTAAGGCTGTGGCCCGTAACTATAAGGGCATAGTTGGCTATAGCTCTGTTGCTTTGCCCATTGAGCTACAATATGAGTGTCTCCTCAGTGTGGAATGGTATGACTCTACCCTCAGTATATGGATGTGAAGCAGTCATATTCTGTGTTTCTAGATGCTGCTGTTTCTGTAGTGCCGTTTTGTGCTCTGCGTTTTTATGTGACTTGACATACAGCTGATCTTTTTGTCTTATTCAAGTATGTTTTTCTTCTCAGTTTCTCATAGTTCTAGTAGAGGAATGGAGGGTGCAATTTTACTGAAAAACTAAATCTCAGTTCCAGACTCCAGGGTAGTTAGTGGTGTCTACAACCCTGAACGTTAACTGCTCATTGTTGTATTTGAAAGTATTTTTTACTGTGAATAACTAGCAATCTGGGGAGTCTTTGAAAATGACAAAGTAAAAGGGTTAATTTCTAGATGCTTTTGAATACAGATCATGTACTGTAATCCAGCAGTGCCATTGGAATCCCTAGCAAGCAAGGGCCCTGAGATACCTCGTTTGATTCCAAAATTGAATCAGATACATTGGTGTCTAAACCTACATTTAAAATGCTGCTGTTTGGTCTAAGTCTGTGATGCTGCCACTAGCTTCAGCACCAACACACTCTGTAACATGGGCTTGCACGTTGACTTCCATTACAAGTTGCATCGGTGCCGTTTTGGTGCTGGTGTAACGATACCCATGCATGTGCAGTGGAGTTTTTCAGCCATTGGCACATAAAACAATCAGCAAACAACAGAAAAGGTAAAGTATTAATTAATATAGAAGAAAGCTGATACAGTACATGTATCAGACATGTCACATTGTTAACAGATATGCAGACTTGCGCACTTCACTGGAGTCTCTCTTTAAAACAAAATGTGCGAAAGTTCCATTGATATCTCTCTTCAGTTATCCCAGTCTGGTTGTGGATAGCCACATTTACCTGGTCATAGTCTTTGGCTGAGGCATCATCTAGGCTCCGCTAAGCAGCTTGTACCTCACCAGTCAGATATAGTACAATGCGACTGGCCCAACTTTCTCACGGTCAGGCAGTTATACTGGAAACTCTCTCAAAAGTCATAAGGAAGATTTTGGGATTGTCCTCTGAACACATTTTTTTTTTTTTGCTATTACTTTTTCCCCTTCTGTCATACCTGGTCTGCACCCATGTTCACTAAGCAACCCCCTTGGGTCTCCAGCTGCCGTCCATCATCCACACTCCAATCTGGGTCACCTTAACTTCCCTGTGGCTTACCCCCCCCCCACAGTGGGATGATGGGGAGCCCCTCCTCTCTCACCTGTCTGGATCCAGATTTCAGGCACCCCAGAGCCGATGAAACATCAGACGGCTATCAAGCCTCCTGACTAGGCAGCCACTCCACATTTTTCTTGATTTTCTTCCTAGAGTTGGGGGCATGCAATGACGCCAGTGGAGGGGAGCACGCATGTGTCTGCCCTTCAGGCATCTTCCCCAACTCCTCCCCTTGCTACAGCATGGTGTCCCTGTCCCCCAGCCTCCACCCAGGGGGCGAACGGGCACCGACTGTTGTGGACCAACCTCTCCAGAGAAGGAGAGCAGTCCAACAGATCCTCAATCCTTCTCCTCCCCTGCCAACTCCTGATGACCCGTGCTTGTTCCCGAACATGGGTCGCCAGCTCGGCACGAGGTAAGGTGTCCAGCGCCTCAGCTTTCAGCACCATCAGGCCAACCTCTGAACCCATTTTTAGTTTGCCTTGTGTGCACACACAGTGAACTTCTTGCTATGAGTGACTTTTGAAGGGTGTGACACTGTCTGTCCAATGCAGAGCAGTCTGCAATAGGCTCGACAGTGCCACGCCAATCATCAGCCAGGCTGATCATCACGGTGTTTAGCCTGAAACTTCATCTACTTGAAAAGAAAAAGCCAAACCAATCTTACAGTGGCTTTTTCCTTTCATCTGCAGAACACCACCCAGCAAACAGCTGTTCAGCGTCCTGATCAGCCTGGCTGAGTTCCCCCATCTCCACCACCCCACCAGTTCCTTGGGATTTCAGAGTTTTAGGCTCTGCAAGCTTCATGACATTATACTGCTGTGCATGGAAACAAAAACAAACTGGTGGCTCTAACAACTGTCTGCAGTAAATATGCATGTTATTTATGTATTTATGTATTGTGCATGCTTAATTGCACACAGTTTAAAATGTCCTGCTTGGGCAAACAGGAGCCATCCATGGCAGCAGCCCTTTAACCTTGGCCGGCAGTACTTTCCAGTTCAAGAATAAAAAAATATGTGAAGTGGCCCTGGTCTGTGCCTCTCATGATCTGCATGCAATCTTCCCCTAAGTGTCACAGAGAGCTTGCCTCCTCCATGCAGCAGCAGCAGCCACTGGTGGACTTACCCTCCCGTTTCAGCCCCCAAGTCAATGCAGTCATCCTCCGTGAAGCCTGGCTTCTTTTCCATGTCCCCACCATCTCCAACTTTCTTTTAGCAGCCGTCTGCCTGCCCTCATGGGACTCAGAGATGTACATGTCTTTCATCTCTCCACTTCGTTTGACTCCTGCTTGCGCTATCTCAGGTAGCCCATTTCTGACTGGTGGGGGTGGTGCCCAGCTTGAGCTGGAACCCCACAGATGAGGGAGAATGGAGGGGGAAAGATTTTTCATTGTGGCTTTTTTGCCACTAATCCCTGGTGACTAAGTGGTATCCCCCACCGTCCAATGTCCCAGAATCATTAGTGGCAGCGGTATCCCCCCCCCCACCCCCCGCCGCCTCAGGGTCCCTTTTATTTTTATTATTTCTCCCTGCAAAGACAAAAACATCCCTCAAAGTCTTTTGCCATTATTTCAGTAGTTAAAAAAAATCCATTGCCGATCATGCCTGCACAAACCGACCACCCACTGTGCACTCACCTCCCCACACCCCCTGTGACATCCCCACAGATCACCACTCACCTATAGAGGTCCCAGGTTTGAGAGACACTCCGCTGATCGAAGGCACGTCTTGCAGCTGGAACCAACAACTGCAATATGAACTAAGGTAAATATGGTTCAATGTACTGTATTTCAACTGGGGCGGGTTCATATTTTGGCCATAACTCGGCCATGTTTTGTCATTTTGATCCCACATTTTAAACATGGTGTTTTGGGGTCCCCACCTCATGAACAATATGACTGCCATTATAGAACTCGCACCGTAAAGGTGATTTTACAGTCAGTTGGCGGAATCATCTTTCTGGTGGGATGTGTGTAACAACGGTCATACTGTTCATGAGGTGGAGTACCAAAAGGACATGTTAAAAATTTGGGGTCAAAATGTCAAAACATGGCTGATTTATGACAGCTCGTTGCAATTGCAGTATGCACGCTTGTAACTTGGTCTGTCTGAAATATTTTTACACCAGATCTTGTATATAGAGTTCTTAGTATCCCACTAAATGTATGTCAAAACTGTCAGTTTTCATGTCCTGGCCAAAATGTGTTTTCATACCTGTGGCGCAGAAATGGCTTTGCAGGTGTGCAGATTTGCGTTTTAGCTGGGATTTGAAAATTTTGTGTAGAGGGTACATCAGGTGGGATAATAACATGGCCATGCTGACACATTACATGTGGCGTTAGGGTTTCCAACCCCTACACCCCACTCCTACCCTGTACAGATGAAGAGGCATCGGGGGTGGCATTGGAGTCATCAGCCCTAAGGCTCACCCCATTCCATTACAAAGTAAGCTGGGTGGCCACAGCATAGGAGAATGGGGTGAGCATTAGGGCTGATGACCCCAATGCCACACCTTGATGCCACTGTAGTCCTGTCCAACACAGTACAATAGCAATACCAACGGCGAACTTTCAACATTGGCAAATGCTTGTTGTTAGCATGGGGTGAGGTCCTACAATGACTGAATTCCCTGTGACCTAGAGCTGGGGTATAGTTTCTTTCTATGTTTTCAGTACCTGCTTCTTAAATTTCTGCTGTTACCGGTCTCTGTACACCATCCAGTCCCTTTGCACCTGAACTTGTTGCACCAGCTGGTGATCTTTCTGTGCCAGTTGTTTCTGTCTCCGAGTCTGCAGTTGCACCAGCTGTTGGTCTCTCTGTGCCAGTTGTTGCTGTCTCTGAGTCTGCTGCTGCAACAGCTGTTGGTCTCTCTGTGCCAGTTGTTGCTTTCTCTGAGTCTGCTGCTACAACAGCTGTTGGTCTCTATGTGCCAGTTGTTGCTGTCTCTGAGTCTGCTGTTGCACCGGTTGTTGGTCTCTCTGGGCCAGTTGTTGCTGTCTCTGAGTCTGTTGTTGCACCAGTTGTTGGTCTCTCTGGGCCAGTTGTTGCTGTCTCTGAGTCTGCTGTTGCACCAGTTGAGCCTGCTGTTGCTCCTGCTGACCCATGCAGTCCCTTTGCATCTGGACTGGTTGTGTTTGCATCTGGGTCTGTTACGCTTGGTGTTCTGTCAGCCATTTCAATACTTTGTTGGAGTCCATTTACTTCTATTTAGACAAGGGGAAGTTCAATCCCACCGCTAAAACCAACTACGTCTAACAGTGTTATAGCAAGCCAAGATTTTTGGGGGAACCCTCAGAAAAAAAAAGAAGTAAACAAAGTGCAATGAAACAAAAAAAAGTTGCTTTACTGCAGCACTAAACAAAGGTTTACAACAGCTTATTTTGGCAGAGCAAATACAAAACAAAATATTTTTTTAGCTTCATTCATCTTTCCAATTCACAGCAGCCCTGATTTCTCTCTCTCTCCAGCCTCCAAGTCCCATTTCATGCTTTTTTCTGGTTTCCTCTTAATAGCTATCTGGCTCTCAGGTGAGGTTCATTTGTGACCCTCCCCTGCAAGAAATTCCAGGTTTGGGTGCAGCCAGTACAGACTAAAGGGCAAGGCCAGAAATCAGCAGGCCTGGATGACACATTGCATTGCAAACAAGTGAGGTATGGTCTTCTACTTGGGGAGCTCCCCAGTGATCGCATCTGAGCCTCTTATGGGTCAGAACAAACACACTATGTAAGAAACGAAGCCAGACAGTGGTTCCCCCAAGACAGAGAGAGAGAAAGCCAGGGGACTTCAGCTTACACTGGCATGGTAAAATTTAAAATTAAAAAGATGAAGCCAGAGAGTGGCTTCCACACAACAAAGAAAAATAACAGTTGGACCTCATCTTGTACTGGCATGTTAAAATTTAAAGTGTAGTTTCCTGACCCATGAGTTGGTCACCTTGCTGCCAGTGGTCAGGCTGATCATGATGCGGCCAAATGATGAGATCAAGAAACCCTCAAAAATACTAAAATGATGGAATGAATACCAAGTAAGACAAGCATTTGTCAATGCCGAGTGTTGCTTGCTTGTATGTGCTGTTTAGGTATTTGGAAGTGACAGTTTCATGCCTTCCTCCCAAGACATCCACTGTGTCTTTCCGTTCAGTATTCACTGAAGAGTGGGAGGGGCAAGGGCCACAGCAGTATAGCAGTTGCCAAGGGGGTGAAGAAGTGGACAAAAGAGTCCTGCAGGAGCTCACTAAATTGAAGGTAGACAAACCGATGGAACCAGATGGCATACGCCCAAGGATATTAACAGAACTGCGAAGGGAGATAGCAGTACCTCTGGCAGCCATGTTCACTGAGTCATTCAACATGAGTGAATTGGAGGAGGGCACATGTGGTCCCTCTACACAAGTCCGCAGCATGGAGGAGGCAGGAACAAAGGCCATTCAGCCTCACCTCAGTAGTGGGGAAGATCATGGAGACATTGCTTAAAGAAAGGATAGTGGGGCATCTAGATGCCATCGGAACCCAGGACCATAGACAAGATGGATTCACAGTGGGGACATCATGTCAGATAAATCTGGTTGATTTATTTGACTGGGTGACAAAGGAAGTGAATCAGGGTGGGGCAGCGGACAACGCTTACCTTGATTTCAGCAAAGCCTTTGACACCATCCCATATAGGAGGCTGATAAACTAGCTGGGTAGGCTGGACATGGGGAAAGGGTGGTAAACTGGGTTAGAAACTGGCTAACAGACAGGAGGCAGAGAGTGGTGGTAAATTGTATGCAGTCTAGGGAGAGGGGGCGACCAGTGGGGTGCTGCACGGATCGGTTTCTGGGGCCAGTTCTGTTCAATGTCTTCATTAGTAATATTGCAGAACATCTGAAGGGAATTTTTTCACCAAATTTTCAACATAGCCATTTTAAGACCTCTGCTCATGGACAGTGTCATTGTGATTTTCTTAATTTGTCCCGTACATTGATTTCGCACACCAACTGCGCCATTGTGAGCTACATGGGTGGAAACACGTTTTGGGTGAGATGTGAAAAATGACAGCTGTACTACTCATAAGAAGGTATGGTAAAATGGCAATGTTGAAAATCTGGAGTGAAAATATTGAAAATTTGCAACCTTACAAGCGTGCATAGGAACTGTACAACGCACGCTCGTAAAACAGTCATTTTAAGGAATTTTTTCACCAAATTTTCAACATAGCCATTTTAAGACCTCTGCTCATGAACAGTGTCACTGTGATTTTCTTAATTTGTCCCGTACATTGATTTCGCACGCCGACTGCACCATTGTGCGCTACATGGGCGGAAACACATTTTGGGTGAGATGTGAAAAATGACAGCTGTACTACTCATAAGAAGGTGTGGTAAAATGGCAATGTTGAAAATCTGGAGTGAAAATATTGAAATTTCGCGAACTTACGAGCCTGCGAGGAACTGCGCATGCACACTTAAACAGTCATTTTTGATTTTAATTATCTAACATGGTTTACCCTTCGATATCAAATCATTGCTCATGGCATTCAGGCCCAAAGGGTGATTTTGTGCAGTGACTGCGAATCACCCTTCGGCCCGAATAACGCCATGGCAGTGACATCATTCATGAGAAGGGTCCCAAAACCCCATGTTGAAAATTTAGTGCAAAATTCCCAAAAATGTCTGAGATATGCAACAGTTGAACCCCCATCTAGCCCATTATACAGCTTACTGGCATTTCCTCAGTTTGCGGTCGGCTTTGAAGAGTGCAGACGTGTTCCCAGTCCACTCAAGATCGTCGCGAGGTCCGGAGGTAAGTATGGGGTGAGGGGTGTGGGAGGCTGGTGTGCAGTGGGTGGGTGCGGGTTGTGGAGGGGTTGGGAGACGCCCAGGACAGTTTTGTTTTACAGGTTTTTAAAAAAAAAGATGTCGTGGGGCGTTTGCCATGCTGGGGTGGGCTCCCAGCATGGCACAAGGACGCTGAGGGGGCATTCAGCTGACGAGGATTAGGCACCCCGTCGGCCAAGGGACGCTTGCCACGCTGGGGTGGGCTCCCAGCGTGGCACTTACACTGGGGGGAAGCTCAGCCGACGGGGATTGGGCACCCTGTCCCGGGCTATACAGTGTGCAGGGAGCGGGTGCGACCCTGCGCGGTGTCTGTGGGAGTTGTGAGCAGCCGATATCTTATCGGTGCTCACTAAAGCGTGGCTCTCTTTCAACTGTATGCCACTGCATTTTGGAGCTTGTCATAGACAGCTCCAGAATGCATTGGCTTACAGGGGCCGCGCCTGCCAACACACTGACTGAATTGGAGGAGGAGGTGACACACCTCCGAAATCTCCATTGATGGCACTATGTTTCTTGCACATGCGTGCAAGCAACATAAAAATGTATTTGATTTGAATGAATTGCAAGCATTTAAGCAGCTTGGGGGGGGAGCACAGGTACTATAACTACAGTATTTGCTCCTGAATTTTAATTGACATGGTGTTCCACAGTTTTGGAGGACAAACACTAAATGTGCTAGTCAAGATTCTATCCTGGCCCCTGTGCTGTTTTCCATGTACAGGCTGCAACTGGATGAGATCATAGGATGGTACCAACTGAAGTCTCACTGCTGTGCACATGAAACCCAGTTATGCTTGTTACATACAACAGATGGAGTGAATGCAGGCCCAGTGCTATGCTAATGTTTTCAGGGGATCAAAGACTAGGAGGCCTCCAACCGGTTAAGCTTCAACCCATGCAAGACTGAAGTGTTGATTATTAAAACTGGGTTTCCCTGGGTCAGTAATGACAAGGAACAATATCTGACTGCCATATTTAAATGGTGTCATCCTTGGAGTTGTGGATATGGTTAAAAATATGGGAATCCGTGTGACCTGCATGCTGACTCTGGAGCACCAGGTTTCAGCAATCATCCTTAGGGGCTTTTTCCATCTGCCTAACATTGCCTAGATTAAACCATATCTAGCACTAGGTAAGCTGGTGACAGTAGTCCATGCTTTCATCACATCCAGGCTGGGTTCCTGTAATGCTCTGTGTCTAGGGTTATCTGGGAGCTAGATGCACTGCATGCAGCTGGTCCAGAATGCAGTAGCAGCAGCATGTTGGATTTCTGGGACATCGTGTAGAAATCATATCACACTGGTACTGCATGAACTATGCTGGCTGTCCATTCGGTGGTGTATCAACTTCGAGTCACGCTTGTTGGTATACAAGGCCCTGCATGATTTGGGCCTAGTTGTCTGAAAGATTTCTGGACCCCACACGTCTGTCTACCCTCTGCTCCACTGATGCTGGTCTCCTGATGGTTCCTTGGTCAAGGCTGAAGTTGTCGGGGGACAGAGCATTCATGGTGACTGTTCCCATTTTGTGCAATTGTCTGCCTCTCCATATCACCTGTGCCAGGATTGTAGAAGTCTTTCAAGAGCAGGTGACGCCTTTGGAAAACTATTAGAAAACATAATATTTAGACACAATTCAGCTTGTATGTCATATATGTGCATATATATATTTTACAAATGTTTCCCCCATTACTTACTACTGAAGAAATTTCCACAAAAACAATATTTTATCCCTCAGAGTTTATCTGCCTCTGTAGCTTATTCCCTATTTGAAATTATAATGCTCTGTTGTGACATCATAGTCTGTTGCCATGGGAATAGCTATGGTGTCAAAAGCAGAGTATTATGACATCAGGTTGGGAAGATAAAATAGGAGCGGATGAACCCTCAAGAAACAGCTCTCCTGTTTTCATGCATATGACCTCAGTAATAAATAATGGGAATAAGAAATACAGAGCTAATGAGAAATATAAGCTGCTTTGTGTCTAAATATATTTTTCAAAGTTCTTCTTGAGGTATCGGTGGCTCTTTAAAGGGGACATAAAATTATGTTTCTGTTGTAGCATGCTGCCTGACCTAATTTTATTTAAAGGGGAATTGTCATCTTCAGAATTTCTTAATGTTTGAAAGCCCATAAAAGCTAATTTGAGTGAGCCATTGTGTCTATCTGTGAGTCTTTGCAGTCCAGAGTTATTCATATGTAAATCAGCCTATAATTAAGGGCTGGAGGTAGCCATGTGTTTTAGGTGCTTGACAAAGAATGATGTCACCGAGGGGCTTGGCTCTGCTTTGACTGTAGATAATCCAACAGGTTATATAGGAAATAGTCTGTTTTATTAAGTGTGTTTTAAGGTGTTATTGCAACACTGTCTACATTTATAATTGTTTTGTATGTGCATTGAAACTAGTATGTTATCACCTTTACATTTCAAACTGTTAGTAAAAATAATCCATCTTCAGGATTGCTTTAACCTCTAGGGTATACTGCCAGCTGATCATAAAAAACCTACACATCTCAAGGTTGGCTCTGTGGTGCCAACACATATTGGGGCCCCATATGAGGATTTCTAAACCCTGGTTGTGTTCATGTCAGTACAGATTTCTGGGGCTGCCATAGCACCAACTTCTGTCTTTTTCCGTTCCCTCTCTTACAGCCTTTTCTCTTACAATTCCGGGCAAGAACTCAGGTCTGCAAGATGCAAATGTGGCTAGGTACCTACTGGCCTGGCATCATGGGGCCAACCTTGAAATGTGTAGTTTTTAATTATCAACTGGCAGTACAGTCTAGAGGAAAAAGCTATGGACAAGCTTCGTTCATCCAGCAGAATGGGTTTGATTCCAACATACTCCATATGTATACTGTGCGATCAGAGTAAGTCACTTAACCTCCCTGTGCTCCCAAAACACAGCTGGGAACAAGCTGTAGCTCAGTGTGCCTTTCCTGGACAAAGACAGTAAAAACAATCTGAGCATGTGTTATGATCCTGAAAATATTATGCTCTTTCTGTCCAGATTTGACTTGGAAAGAAAAAAGTAGGACACAATTACTTGTTTATTAATTGCAAAAACTCATAGATGGGCAACATTGTTAAATGCTCTTTGTCCTTTAGCTTGTTTTTGGTTTTTACTGGGTTCACCATAACATAACCCTGTTAGACCATCTTAGGATAGCTGGTTCATTCCACTGGGGTGTCACACAGACGAGGCACACTGATGAGTCCTGGTAGGACGAAACACATGTATGTGTCTTCTGTTAATACCCTTTGCAGACTGTGTGAGAGACATTTCGGTACCATGCATTTCTGCTTAAAGTTGAACCAGCATAATATTCTGTGGCAATTTGCATATACAGACCATGGTGCTTTGCATTATGGGGGTATGTGTGATTTTGTATTTCTTTGAAATTTGGCTTCTCGGCCAGTGCCCTTTGGGGTAACCATTGCCTCGGTGCTTGCACACTGAGGTTCTTTGTCTTTTAACTTGTTTCTTGTTTTTATTGGGTTCACCACAACATAACCCAGATAGACCATCTTAGGGTAGGTAGTTCAGTCCACTGGGGTGTCACACAGATGAGGCACCCTGATGAGTCCTGGTAGGATAAAACATGTGTATGTGTCTTCTGTTAGCACCCTTTGTAGACTGTGTGGGAAACCTTTTGGTACCATGCATTTCTGCTTAAAGTTAAACCAGCATAATATTCTGTGGTGATTTACATTACGGGGGTATGTTCAATTTTGTATAACATTGTTGAAATATGCATAACCTGAAATGCATTATTAAAAGAGAATTTTACTTCTTTTGATGAAGTTAAAAGTATAACAGTTTCTTACTGAAATACTTTGGATGGAATGGGATTTTCTACCATAACAATGCCAGATTTCTATTGGACTATTTTTATTAACAATTTGAAATGTGAAGAAGATAACTCACTAGTTTCAATGCACATACAAAACAATTATTATAAATGTGATAAATATAGAAAGTGTTGTAGCAACACCTTAAAACACACTTAATAAAACAGATGATTTCCTATTTAACCTGTTGGATTATCTACAGTCAAAGCAGAGCCAAGCCCCTCGGTGACATCATTCTTTGTCAAGCACCTAAAACACATGGCTGCCTCCATCCCTTAATTACAGGCTGATTTACATATGAATAACTCTGGACTGCAAAGATTCACAGATAAACAAAATGGCTCACTCAAATTAGCTTTTTATGGGCTTTCAGACATTAAGAAATCCTGAAGATGACAGTTCCCCTTTAATTTTGTATAAGTTATAGAACCATGTTGCTAGCTGAAATGTTTTTGCTCCTTGTGGCTATTTAGTTTTTTTTTTATTTTGTTTATTATTTGTAATGTGTTTGAATTTATTCAGGACTATGTGTTTTTCTCTGCATGGAGCACTGAGACTCCAGGAAAGGAAGCCTAAAAATAAACTTGCCTTCCCATGACTTGTTTATCTGTTCTCATCCTGTGAGCTCACAACCGTGAGATTTATGTGAGGTCTCATGAACATGGATTAAAGAGTTGCTCTTTGGGTTAGTGCAAAATAATCAGGTTGCCTCACCAATGTATTTGGCTTCCAACTTAAACATGGGGCAAATCTTAGCTAGTGTAACAAAAATTGGGTCATCCTGCTCACAGTATCTCAAACATGCCTGTGATTGTTTTGCATCGTGTGTGGATCCAAGAAAATGTTTCTAACCATGTGTAATGTGAATTTGTTCCTAATTTATATAACTAAAATAATCCATCAAGTAACATATGTAATTGGGTTGGTAATGTAGCAGAACAGGTAGGGTACTGGCATTACCTAGAAATGGTGGTCTTTGCTTTAGAAAGAGCAACGTGTATTTTATCTCCCCAAAAGGGAAATTCAAGTAAAGTACTCATACTGTGTAAGGTTCAATATTGTTTGTGCCTGAGTATGTCTGGCTCCAAAATGGTGGCAGCAATTTGAAAGTGTTTTCTGGTCCATCATGCCATATTTCACACTGGCCATTGTCACTAAGGTTAGGTATGAATATCTCCTGGGAGAACAGGGTTTAGGGTTATGCCTGCACTATAATCCAGGTAAATATTTGCTGAGGGCATCAATCATTTTGTCTGTAGGTGAATGTAGACATAGAAATATAGAATTTGATGGCAGATAAATACTGCTTGGTCCATCTAGTCTACCCATATCAGGGGTACTAGTATGTTCCTGCAGTTTTCTGCTAAGAGATTGCTCAGTATGGTATGGCCCAGGCAAACAGTGTGAAGGCCCCCAATAGGAAGTGGGGGAGGAGAGTTTTCAAGACAGTTTCAGTAAGAGAGGTACCTGAGTCATTCTATTCAGTCAGGGCCCAGGTATAAGAGAGGAGAGTTCTCCTTGCAGAGGTTCCTGACATTCATTCCAGAAAGGAGATACCACATTCAGTGACTAGAGAAGAAGTGGGGGGAAGTCCCTTGTGAGACTCAAGCCTCAGTCCAATGTAAGAACAGCAAGAGAGTCAAGGAGTGGCCCATGTTTGTAAGGGTTGCTTTTCAGAAGGCATTGTATCCAAACTGAAGCAGGGCTTGAGAATGCTTTGCCAGGCAATTGAGTAACAAACATCCTCTAAAGTGAGAGACTGCCCAAATTTAGGTCAGCAGTCTAGCAGCCCACACAAGAGGGTCATATCATGGCCTTCTTTTTATCAGCACCTATGTAAAGGAGCGTGTCCTAACAAAGCATCCTGGTGGTAAGGGTTGAGGGCATAACTGTTGTGGGCTGTCTTTGTGGACAAAAGAGGCGTCATGTGTCCCTCTTCAGGGTCTGGTAATAGTTATGTAGGGGTTCCTTTGTTCCTAGAAAAGAATTTACCTGAAGTGCCTTTGTCACAGTGTGTTCCAAATGTTGTGTCCTATGAGACTGCAGCCTCACACTGATGTGTGCAGAAATGGGCTTCAAATGGACAGTGCAAGAACTGAGACAGCGTGAAATATGCCTAGGATAATACATCAATTCTGCCTATGTTTGTTTAATGAATGTACTGATCTGTGTAACGCTTGGCCATCTGATTATGATTGCTGGATGATAATTGTAATATAAAAATATAGTGTGTGATTGTCACAGTGCTTCCATGGGTCCCCACCCCCAGGTTTCAGTGAAAATGACAGGATATATATTAAACCAGGAGATATCTGTAATATAATTAACTTCCTTGAAACATTGTATTTTATGGCCTTTTTTTATGACCTGTTGCTTCTTTGAAGTGGAAAAGAAATGGGACTTTATGAGTCCGCCAGAGACTGGGGATCATAAACTTTTATGACGTATTAAGAGGAAGAACATTTAATATCAACTGGTGTTAAAAAGCTATAAACCCCTTTGAAATGCTTGGAGAGCAGAAACTGGGAACTCAGACTTATAATTTGGGAAATGAGTTTTGCTGATGTCACCTTATTTAAAATACCTTCTGATAGTACATCATGTTTGTATTTTTTTTTATATTCTAAAAGGAGGTGCTAGATGACTCATAGAAGGGGTGTGGGGAGACACACTTTAAACTCTACTGCATTTGAGCTGTTTGATATATTCCATCTTGGGAGAGAGAAACACGCAACTCTCTGATAAGCACTTAGAGGTAATACATCAGATAGAAAAGTATCTAACTGTATGTTGGTAGGAGTTTGTCTGTAGTTTTCTTTGTTTTATTGTAAGTGATTGTATGCTTTGTGATATTGTGTTCTGTGTTTACATTTTTCATATTGTTATCCATTTTTAGTAAAATCTATATTTGAAAGATACTGCCTGGGTCTTCCAAGTTCTTTTTTTTGCATGTGATGTATAGAGGGTTAAGACTGACAAAACTGTTCAAAAGCTTGATGGTGTTACTAAACTGGGAAAAGGTAAGAATATACCTAAGGTCTTTTATAGAGTATTAAGGGTTCATTTTGGAAGCCTGTCTGGGTGCCCCTGGTGTAAGATTGTACCACAAATCCCTGAAGAGGGTACGAATCTGTGCCTGTACATTGGCTATGTTAGCATAAGTTTCACAGTTTGAATCCCCCCAGAACTTGAAACTAAAGGTGATTCAGACCCACAAGCAGACAGGAGGGTTACCCTGTCTGTTACCTGTTCACATTCTTGCACTCTGAGGTTGGCACTGTGGGAGCAGAGAGCCTGACCTGCTGAGTGCGTTTGTGACAATCCGCTTTAACTATCAAACCTCATGTGTGTGCCCTAATTTGTTGCAAGGGACTTTTAACTGTGTTACAGCTCATTTATTCTTAAATGACATCCACCATATGCCTAGAGTACAGGAAGGAGTCATCTGAGTGGAGGCACTGTGTGCAGAGAGAGAGAGGACCTGTATGCTTTTAACCTAGAACAATAATTAAAACCTCCTTAGATTGGCTCCCTATTGTTAAGTGAGCTATAGGTAAGAACCAGGAGAAGCTGGTGCATAGTCAACTGGCAGAATACTTGCCTGCACACCAGCTCCTCACAGATTCCCAGTTTGGCTTTAGGAGGGAGTGTGGGATTATCACTGCATTAGTCAGGTTCATAAATGGCTTGCACCGGAATATGGAGAAGGGTCTCTGATGTCTTGGAAAATTATTGACCAACCTCCCATTTCTGGGGAAGGTTTTTGACAAAGTGGTGGTTCTGCAACTTGAGGTGTACCTTGTGGACTATTACATCTATGAGCCATTCCAGTCTGGATTTCTGTCAAGGCATAGCATCAAAACTGTGTGAGTCAGGGTGCAAAATGATCTCCTCAGGGCTAGAGATAGAGGAAACTGATCAATTCTCATTTTCCTTGAACTCTCCTCAGCACTTGACACTGTGGGCCACATAGTGCTAGTGGGTCACATTAGGGAGCTTTGTGGGCTCACTGGTACTGAGTCCTTTCTCGTGGGCAGGATGCATTGGGTAGTGATTTGGAATTTCTCTTGCCACCCAAAGCCCCTGCCTTGTGGAGTTCCCAGGGTACAGTACTGTTGCCTATGTTGTTCACACTGTACATGCTTCCCCTGGGTGAGATTATGAGACATTACAGCTTGGGTTTTCACTGCTATGCAGATGATACCCAGCCATATATGTCTTTTGCACCCAGGACGAGTGATGAAGTGGAGGTGCCAGACAAATGTCTGACTGAGATCCAAGACTAGATGTCCTCTAACTGGCTGAGACCTAACCCTGACAAGATGGCAGTACTAGTGATTGAGCCTGGTGTGGTTGCTGCTGGATTGGGAACGGGGCTTTTCTTGGGCCCCACCTAGTTGCCAGCTCCCACTAAGGTGAAAAATCTAGGTGTCATCCTCGATGATGGATTGACACTTGAGGCTCGAGTGCCATCTGTCATCTGGAGTGGTTTTTACCACTTAAGGAATGTTGCCCGGATTAAAGCCTTAATTCTGTCTGGTGACCTGCCCTCACTGGTACATGCCTTTGTTATGTCAAGGTTAGACTACTGTAATGCTCTATACTTTGGGGTCAGTGGGGGCATTCTCCATCAACTGTAGCTGGTGCAAAATGCAGTGGCAAGGTTGCTGACAGGTCTTCTGAGGACCTGCCATGTGACTGTAGTCCTGTGTGACCTGCACTGGCTGCAAGTTAGGTGGAGGATTGACTTCAAGGTGGGCTTGCTCACCTATGAGGCTCTATATGGTTCGGGCCCTGATTACCAGAGTTACCTCCTGTCCCCTGTCCGCTCACTTCACTCCTCCACTGAGGGCCTCCTAGTGGTTCCCAGGTCCAGGCTGAAAACCTCGGGAGACTGTGCATTTGAGGTGACTGGACCAGCCCTGTCGAACTCGTTACCAAGATCTCTGAGGGAGGCTCCATCAGTGGAGGCTTTCAAGCAGAGTCTGAAGGCCCATCTATTTAGAGAAGCTTTTGGAAACCACCTATAGTCTATATATTATTGATATAATGTTATTTTATTGACATGTACTTATTGTATTTACTGACCTGATTGTGACCTGTTTATTGCTTTCTTTATATTGTGTATGTCTTTTCTATCTTTTTGAAAGCGCCCAGAGCCTCCAGGATTGGGCACTTCAGAAATTAACGCTTACTTACTTACTTCCTTCTGACTGGTGCAGTCTTCGTGGACATGACCAAGGCATTAGATTTGTGGACTATACACTTCTTGGGACCAAAGTGAGAAGTCCACTAGCACTGAAAGAATTTGATGACTACTTAATTAAGCAAAGGCAGCAGGTTAGGGTGGATGGTGCTTTGTCTTCTTCCTGTTCAGTGCAATATAGTGTACCTTAAGCCTCCATCTTGGTTCCACTGTTACAATTTTTGTGAATGATATGCCATATCTGTGCAGTGACTCAAAACTGATTCTGTGCACTGATTAAGGGATATTGTAACATGGGCAAGAAAAAGGGTTGTGGATGACTGGACAAACACCATCAGCTGGTGTTGTCGTGCTCATACATTAATTCCCAATTACTCTGCATTTCAAGCTGAAAAGCTGACATCCACTCCAAATCATTCACAGACCAGAAACCCGGAAGTTTAGCACTGCAGCATAACGGCACAGCAGAATGGTGTTAAAACACGTAACATGGGCAAGAAAAGATTCTGACGAGGGAGTCAAACCCTTTTTCTTGCCCATGTTACAAGTGAATTAACCCACTCCAGAGGGTGGGACTACTTGTGAATTAATCAACGGCTGGGTGTTGGAACCACTCAGCCTGCAGCCTCAAGGTCCAACCCCCTCAACCGTTGATTAATTCACAAGTAGACCCACGCCCTGTTATGGGTTAATCCTTACTTATACACTGCAGCAACTAATAGTGATGTGTTAAATAAAAATCTGACATCCGAATTCGCCAGTTTGCAAAGATGCTTTGAAGTGAATAAGCTGCTAATTGAACAGGAAAAAGACAAAGGTCATGCTTTTTTTGTACTCAACAAGAGTACACAAATACTCTAGTAAATTAAGTACTGAAATGTTGGATAAATCTGTGGTAGAGACAGTTGAATGTTTTAAATATTTAGGAATAACAGTGGACTCCTGTCTTAACAGTGAAAAGCACTCAGAGATTGTTACTGATAATTTACATAAAATAATCAGATTATACCAGTTGAAAAATGTGCTGACATCTGAAATAAAACTGTAATTCCAAGAAATTGTTTGTTGCCTGTTCTGGAGTATGGCAGTTTTGTTTAGGGGATCTGCATGAACTGGCATCTTGAACAAAAGACAGATCTTGTACAGTGTAATTTCTCAATTCATGTCTGGCAGTTCTTATCAAGAGCACCACTGCAACTAGTATAAAAAACTAATGTAAGCCCCCCATCCCCACATCTAGGGGTATGTTAGGTGGTAAAATTGGGAGGGGGCTACATCAGCAGAAAACACATACCAGGCTATATGCAAACAGGTTCTTACCAGATCTGGCTTCGCTGGAACATGTCCTTTAATGCCAGTGGGGGTGCAATCTCAGTTGCTTGACTCTAAGGAACTTCAAAGTTAAAACAGCAACATTTAAATAACTGAATGTCCACACAGAATTAAAGCTGGGAAACATGGGATCCCATCTTTAATTGATAAACTTGGCCAGTTCACAACTTATGTACAATTATACAATGGGCTTTGAGTATCTGGCAACATGATTGGCTGACTGGCATCTTTCAACCATGGTAAATCCTGGCATTACTCACGACAAAGGTACCAGTCAGCTGGATCAGCAATCCCAGCTCAGTGAAATCAATGCAATCCACCATCTTTACTCACTGCTAAACCGCAAAGCTGGAGTGGGAGATTCAAAAGAACAGAAACTATTTTCTATGGTGTTATGGTAAAAATTGTCACAGTACCCAGTGCACTGAGACCTCCACACTCTTGCCACTGTCTTGCCAGTCCACCCACACATGAGGAATCCCCCACCCACACTCCAGTTTTCCCAACCCCGATGACTAACCAAAACCATTGGGCAACCATTCACATGAAGTGCCACTCTCCTGACACTGAGCTGCACCCTTTACAGTCCTTATCAAGATTTCATGGACAGGAACCCAAAACAACCCCAAAAAACATGGAACTCACACCTCCGCTTCCCCTGAATGGAAAGCCGCACTGACCCCAGAACCACACCCTGAACTGCCGCACCATGACATCGGCTGTCTCCCTCTTCAGCTCCATTCATGCTGCGTCTCTGTAGCAACACAGAAAAAACTCTGGATGTCCACATTTTATTAAAATAAAAAAAAAAGCTTGACTGTCTGCCAAATGGGACTCAGTCACACTGACATTGTCCTACCCTGAACTTCCGCATTCCGGCATTGGTCGTCTCCCCCTTCAGCTCCATTCATGCTGCATCTCCATAGCAACACAGAAAAAAAACCTGGATGTACACATTTTATTAAAATTTTAAAAAAAGCCTGTTTGCCTGCTAAATGGGAGTCATTCAGGAGACATCACCCATCGCTTGACACCATCTGAGCTCAGCTCCATCTCCCTAGCAAGAAATAACTATTTTTTCTGCAGGAGCAATATATTCCATAAAAATAGTTTAAAATACTAAAAAAGCTCTTTTTTTCTCACCAAAAAAAGGGCACATTGTATAATTGCAATAAACCACTCCATGGTATGGGTTATGCTGGGATTTAACCACACCTTACCTGGTTTGACCGCTTGGCCTGTGGCCTCGTGGCCGAACCACACCAGGCATGGGTAAATCCCAGCAGAACCCACACCCTGTCCTGGTTTATTGCTTAAATCTAATCCTTCAGACCTGTGAGTCCACAATGGAGTTAATAGCGGTAGTTCTTCATGATCGAGCTGACCCTCCACCAAACATAATTTTTTCCTGGGCTGGGGGTCCACAGCTGGGATTTTGGGCAGCAGCACTAAACTCTAAAGAGTCAAGTGACCCCTAAATACTAGGCAGCAGCATCTGTCCTCCTCACTATCTCAAGGGGCTCTCTCACTAAGCTGAAAGGTAGGCTACTATTCCCTCACGAATATGTGAGGTGGCAGGCCAGAGCAACCCTCGCACGTTGGGGCACTCTCCCTCCTCATCGTTTCTCTCTCTCATGGTGCAAGTGGGTGACTCTCCCCTTAACACACCGAGGCAGACGTCCCCACCACTGGATGTGTCTGAGCTGTCCATCTTGACTGGGACTGCCCATTTCTCTCTCTGCTATTTACTGTCCAGCATCCACTCCCCCTTCGTGGCTATGACCTCCGGATCTGTGGTTTCGATATTGGCTACATACCCACGGACACTCACTGACTTCCATATTTACTCCTGGTCTTCATCCAACCACTCACTGCTTAGGGGGCTGCAGGTTAGAATCCCCCTAACCCACAGAGCCATTTGATCTTATCGACGGCTGCCACCACGTCAAAACCACTGCTGCTATTACCCTGACCACCCAGCTAGCCGCATAAACTGGAAGCATGAGCAGGCAATCGCCCCTAGTCCTGCAACCCCACTGCAGCTCACTTGCATGGCACAAGGCCCCTTTTCTTCATGCTAAAATCCCCTATTTATAGCCGTGGCACCAAGGCAGGTCCCAACCCGCGGAGACCCTGCCAGTGGGTGGATTCTATAAATATTAATTAATTAACTGGGTCAAACTCTGACTGGGGAGAATTAGTATACCCAATCCTCACGGGTGGATTACACTAAATTGGTTGCCTTTGGTACAGAAAGATGTCTGGAGTGTGACTCAGTTTGTTTTAAAAAAAAAACAAAGCCCTAGGTGAGAAAGGCCTTTAGTAGAGCTTGTGATCAAACATGTCCCATGAAGAGAGTTAAGATCTTCTGAGCAGCAGCTAATTGTGATTTCTACACTTAAATCAACTATTGTTCAAAGAGCCTTTTCATATTTTGCTATAAAACACTGGAATGACTTACCAGCAGATAAACGTCAAATTAATCTTTTGCCTCTATTTAGGGATAGATTATCTGCTTCTACTTCCTGCACTTGCTATTAACATTCTGTCTATTGTAAGGTTTTTATTCCAGATTAATTGAATGAAATGTTTATTATTTGCTGTTACCTTTTGTTTTATCATGTAACATTTTCTGACCTTCCATCTTGGCTAGACCCATCAGACCGACCCCCAGCCCCATCCCCCGGAATTACCGGGACTTACCTTACACCCAGCCTGGGAGCAGTGCCTGCAGAGGGTCGGTTTCCATCCTGCTGCTGGCGATGTTTTTCCCTCACCATTTTCTCCCAGGGGGCCCCAGAAGTGGGTGTGCATGTGTGTGTGGAGGCACGCACCAGTCCCACGGTCCCAGTAACGGCTCATTTCCTCCCATCCCATTGGCCTATTGCCTGGCTCCTCTCTTGGCCCGTGCTGTCCCCAGCCTCCACCAGGTGGCAGCAATCAGCTGAGAGGAGTCATCCCAGCTCCCCGGAGAGGAGAGTGTGCCTGTCAGCAGCTCCAGCCAGCTCCGCCCTCCACCCCCCGCTGTCGACCTCCGACGACCCAGGCTCGTTCCCGAACCCGGGTCACCAGCATGATGCGAGGTTAGGCATCCAGCACCTTAGCCCTCAGTGCCACCGGGCCAGCCCTGCTGTTACTTTTTGTATTATCTGTTTCCATTATTATATGTAATATTTCTAAAAGTGTTGAAGACACCTGGGTCATGCCTATAAATGAACCAATTTGGTCTAGTGTACCTACCTGGTTAACAAAGAAGGTTGAACCATAACAGTACTAAAAATCTATTAGAAGACTATTAAAATAGTTGGCCTGTGGTTTCCAGAGTGCCTGGAAATAAACATTTGCCTTTGAGATCATGAAGACTGTGGGGATCTTGTCTCCCCATCTCCTGGATGTTCAGAAGCTTAAAAGAAAAGAAAAGTGAACTGTACTGAGACTTTCAAACCTCCCCAGCTGGAGTCAGAGCTCTTACCTGCTTGACACTGTGATTTGTCTTTTCTGCTTCATGCCACTCTGCACTCTGTCCTGGGCAGTGGGTCACATGACTGTTAGCCAATCAAGATGGGCCTCCACCCGGAGTACCTGGAGTGTGGCTCAGTTTGTTTCCTAAATAGATACTTCTGCTCAGTATTTACTGAAGAGAAGGTAGGGCAAGGCCCACAGCTCAGCACCATGGACACAGGGGGGAGGGAGGTGTGCACTACTCCCTTCACAAAAGAAAGGGTCCTACAAGAGCTCGATAAGCTCAGGGTGGACAAGGCAATGGGACCTAATGGCATACATCCCAGGGTACTAAAGGAGCTAAGGGTGGAACTAGCAGAGACATTATCAGAACTGTAGTGAGTCTCTGAGCACAGGAGAGGTCCCTAAGACTGGAGAAGGGCTCATGTGATCCTGTTCCACAAGAGTGGTAGCAGGGAGGAGGCAGGGAACTACAGACCAGTCAGTCTTACCTCAGTAGTGGGCAAGATTATGGAGGCACTCCTTAAGGAAAGGATAGTGCAACACCTGAAATCCATAGGAGCACAGGATCCAAGACAGCATGGGTTTACAACAGGAAGGTCCTGTCAAACTAATCTCATAGATTTCTTTGACTGGGTAACCAGAGTGGTGGACCAAGGGGCAGCAGTTGATGTACACAGCAGCAGTATGGTCTTCAGCTTAAAAGGTACACTTAGCAGCAGTATCAACATACATATCAGCTAACAAGGAAAAGTCTTTGGCCTCACAACCCATTTTCAAAAGGTTTTTAAAGACCTAAGCCACGTATACCCACCAGTGAGAGATGCTATCCCAGCCTGGGACCTCAATATATGCCTTGCCCAGCTTATGGAGGCTCCCTTTGAGCCTATGGGAACTGCTGACCTGAAGTATATCAGACGGAAAACAATATTTCTGGTTGCAATGACCTCTGCCAGAAGGGTAAGTTATATGCAAGCCCTCAGCACAGAGCCAAATTACATAACCCACACAGAGATAAGGAAGTTCTTAGAACCAACAGAAAATTTCTTCCTAAGGGGGTATCTGAATTCTACCTGAATCAGTTAGTGACCCTCCCAGTACTCTACGTAAAGCATTCCAGTTCAAGTGAGAAACGTTGCATAGCCTAGACTGAAAGTGAGACCTTCTATCTACATGGACTGGACAAAAGATGTCAGGTCCCACAGTACCCAGCTTTTCGCCACCTAAGGTGAGGTTGGCAAAGGCAGACCAGCTGCCAAGAGCTCTATTACTGGATAGTCTCTTGCATTCAGTTCTGCTAGAAAAAGCTGGAAGAATGCCACCAAAAGGCTTAAGTGCACACTCTACAAGGACTACCTCTGTGGCATCCTTAAGGGGCATCCCATTGTTAGACATTTGCAAAGCAGCTACCTGGAAAACAGTACACACCTTCACGAAGCACTATGGTTTGGACATATAGTCCAGAAGGGATGCCAGCTTTGGAACTGCTGTCTTGCAGAAACTTTTTTCCTAATTAGGTTCTGGACTCAGCCTCTGAAGGTACTAGCACTGAGTCTGCATAAAGTATAAACACTGAGTGATTCCTGGGGTTAGAAGAAAAAAAATACTCATCACAGTAATGTTATCTCTTTTTAAGGGATCATTCTCTTTGTTTAAACTCCCAAATCCTGCCTCCCCTTCCAGAAACTGAAATAGGCTCACACAAAAATGAGTTCCTTTTTTCACTGAGGTTGCTTAAGCAATAGACCATGAAAGGGTGTGGCGGCCTCGTGGCCAAACCAGGTCAGCCGTGGGTGAATCCCAGCATAACCCACATCCTGGAGTGGTTTATTGTGATTATACAATGCTCCCCCTGTATTTGTGTAACAAAAAATACAGGAGGGAAAGCCATTTTTTTGACAGTTTTAATGATTTTTCTTTAAATTTATTGTTACTCTACAAAATATAGTTCCTTGTTGCTAGGGAGAATAATGACTCTCCCCTCCCCCCAACAACTGAGATATTTGGTTCCAGGAATTTTACTTGTATTGGTTTTTAAGAAGGCGAGGCACACAAGGAAAAAACCAAAAAAAAAAAACGCATCACTTTACTTCCTGAACCCGACTATCTATGGGCAACAAAGTAGTCACACAGAGCACAGCAGTATTATGCAGAACGTCCCCAAAAATGTTCTTGACTCCCTCCAGCTTCGATAGTCACTCCCTGCAGCCTTCCTAGTGGTCCCGCTTTCTCCCACTCCCAGTATAGAACTCCCTCATTGTAAACGATGACTGCCTACCATCAGTCTCCGTTTCTGTTTGAATCGACATCCGAAACTGCTGACAATACTGCTCCTCAGCCTGTAGCACCAGTGAAGCAAATCCTCAGCTGTGCCTCCTTTCACACTCAGCAACCATTGCTCGCCTGTTCACCTTCACCTAGTACACACTAACTTGCAGCTAAACTTGTTGCCTATAGATAGTCGGGTTCAGGAAGTAAAGTGATGCATTTTGTTGTTGTTTTTTTCTCGTGTGCCTCGCCTTCCTAGAATGTTGTAAAGGGTCAGATATGACAGGGTTTCAAGTGGGAATGGCCAGTATTCTGTGGAGTAGTGTGATTATCAATCATCCTGTTTGCCAGTCCTGGGTTTCTGGGAGCGGAGGGTGAAGACAGTGGAGGCATGGAGCAAGGGATTCCCAGGTACAGACTGTATGGTTCAAAAAAATGAAGTGACGAGACAGTGTTTTTTTCATCAGCGGGCATTACCCGGGGAAGCGGGGAGTCAGTATGGATTTTCGGGTATTGTCGTTCATTGCCATCGTAGCCAGTCCTGACTTTGCTGTGGTTGGCGTGATTTCAGGAGAGTTCCTGATATGGCTCACTGCTGACTGACACCTTTTCCCGTTGGTGTATAGCAGGATTTACCATGGGAGACATGGTGCCAGTCAGCCAACGGTAATGCAGGATTTTGAAGCCCCATTGTATAATTAAGAATTACTACTGTAGTTACTACAACTGTAAGCTTGTTGTTATTGTTTGTATGGTAAATCTTCACAAGTCCGCTTCAATCTCTTTGGTGCTCTAAAAATTCTATAATAATGCTTTCTAAACATTTTTTTAGTAGCCTTTTAGCTAGTTTCAATAGCCGCTGCTCTACTCTGACTTGGAAACAGGTCTGAGCAATGGCCAGAGTGGAGAGAGGATGCAGAGTTTGAACCTACATTCCAAATTCTAAAATTTGCATAGGTTCTACCTTGGGGGTGCTACTCTCAGCCAAGATGACTGCATAAAGTATAAAGTATAAACATGGTGAGTGATCCCTTATCTGCTTCTATCTGCCGAAACACCTACCCTTCTCTAGATGTAAGGCACACTGCGGGAGGCAAAATCCCCAAACCCCTGGAAAGGACAGCAGTTCTCAAAGGCTTTATCCATGCTAGTATAAGTATAGGCCAGCAGACCATATGTGAGGCCACAATGCACACCATGGGCTATGGGGAGGTGGGCCTTTAGAAAGAGGCCATTCCTTACCCTGTGGGCAATACCCAGTTTAGAATTAACTGCCTAGCATGCTGACAGAATGTGAGGTGAGAAATCTAGTGACTGGTCTAAAGTGACTCCTAGCGGGCCAGCCCGGTGGTGCTGAAGGTTGAGGCGCTGGATGCCACACCTCGCACCACACTGGTGACCCGGGTTTGGGAACAGACTCGGGGCATCGGGGGTCAGCAGGGGAGAGGGTGGATTGAGCATCCCAGGACTGGTCTCCTATCTCTGGGGTGGATAAGGGGAAGCATGTCATGCTGTAGCAGCCACTGTTGATGACCGGGGGCAGCACAGCTGCAGTGCAAAGTAGGGGAGGAGTTTGGCAAGACGTCAGCTTACGCACCGCACGTCACTGCACTTCCGGCTCCTAGGGGAATAAAAATGGAGGAAAATGGCTAGGCGTGACTGAGGCAGCTTGATGGCCATGGTCCCGCTGACCTGGAGGAAACATAGAAGCATAGAATTTGATGGCAGATAAGGACCGCTTGGCCCACCTAGTCTGCCCATTTCCCTACCTAATGGATAAGCTGCAGATCCTAGGTAACCAACAGCCTACTTCCTCCTACCCCGCACTAGAATTGCCTTATGTCTGTCCCATGCATTCTTGAATTCCCCCATTGTTTTTTACTCCATGACCTCCTCAGGAAGGCTGTTCCATGCATTTACAACCCTTTCCATGAAGAAATACTTCCTCACATTACCTCAGAGCCGTCCCCTCTCTATCTTCAAATTGTGCCCCCTTGTTCTTGCACATCTGTTTTTCTGAAAGATGCTGCCTTTTTGGACTTTGTTGATTCCTTTGAGGTACTTGAAAGTTTCTGTCATGTCCCCCCTCTCCCTCCTTTCCTCGAGGCTATACATATTAAGCTCCTTTAGTCTTTCTTCATATGTCTTCTGGTGCAGACCCTGCACTATTTTGTTGGCCTCCTCTGACAGCTCCAACCTGTCTATCTCTTTGTGGAGATGGGGTCTCCAGAACTGCATGCAGTACTCCAGATGTGGTCTCTCCAGAGGGATAACAACTTCCTGTTTTCTACTGGTGATGCTTCTCCCTATGCATCCCAGTATCCCCCCAGCCCTCCTTATTGCCTTCTCACATTGCTGGTCCACCTTTAGGTCATCTGATATAACTATGCCCCAGTCCCTTTCCATTTTTGTTATTGTCAATATCTCACCCCCCACTGTGTACTCTTTCCCTGGGTTTTTGTTTCCCAGGTGCATTACTTTGCACTTATTTGCATTGAATCTAAGCTGCCATATATTTGACCATTCCTCCAACCTTGTCAAGTCCCTTCTCATCCTTTCCACCCCACCTTGTGTATCAACCCTGTTGCAGATCTTTGTGTCATCTGCAGAGACATACTTTTCCTTGCAGTCCCTCTGCAATGTCACTTATAAAGACATTAAAAAGGACCAGCCCCAGTACTGAACCCTGCGGTACCCCACTAGTAACCCCCTTTTCTTCACTGTGGACTCTGTTTACTATTACGCTCTGTGTCCTGTTGTCCAACCAATGTTTTACCCAGGCTACCACCCTGGGACCTACTCCCAGGCTAGCTAATTTGTTTATTAATCTTTTGTGTGGGACTGTGTCAAATGCCTTGCTATATTCTAGACAGGCCATGTCCACAGCCCCTCCCTGGTCTACTACTTTGGTCACCCAGTCAAAGAAATTGATTAGATTCATCTGACATGCCCTTCCTGATGTGAATCCATGCTGCCTTGGATCCTATGCCCCACTGGCCTCTTGGCACTCAACAATTCTTTCCTTCAGAAGTGATTCCATCATTTTCCCTATCACTGAGGTCAAACTGACAGGTCTGTAGTTTCCTGCCTCTGTCTTGCTCACACTTTTGTGAAGGGGAATCACATCCGCCCTCCTCCAATCCTCAGGTACCACACCATCCTCCCACGATTTGTTAAAAAGGGTAGTCAGTGGTGTTACTAGTTCTCCCCTTAGTTATTTTAGAGTTCTGGGGTGAATCCCATCAGGCCCCATTGCTTTATCCACCTTCAGTTTTAGGAGTTCTTTCTGAACCCTTTCTTCTATGAAAGGACTGATATCAACCCCCTCCCACCCAGAGAGCTTCTATTGACTGGATTAGGTGCCTCCCCTCCTCTTCCTTTGCAAGTGTGCAGGAATAGACTCTGAAATACTCTCTCTGCCCTCCAGCAAGCACTAGGCAGGCCTCAGGTACCCCCTCCCTCTGTCCCTTCTCATGATTTTCCTCAGCAATCAGTTTGCATCATGCTCCTTTGGCACCCGCCACCCCACCTTCCCCTTCCCCCAACTCCCAATCCTGTGAGTTTCCCTAACAGTCACTACTAATGCAAGCTGCCTGATCATGCTCCCTCACACTCCACCATTTACTCTAGCATGTCTTCTCCACTCAGCCTCCCCTCACCCCCATTTCTCCCTATGCCTTATCGCCCTTCTTCCCCCACCCTTCACCTCCACTGCAGTACCTACCTATCTCTTGTACCTCCTTTCTTCACCCCACTGCCAGCTATTCCCGTCCTTCTGAACTACTGACAAGGCACTTTGTGGCTGCTTACCCCCCCCCCATTAAGTGCTTTTCTTGTTATTTTAACTTGTACCTATGTTTTGAGTTATTCTGTAAATTCTGAATCCAAGCTGAATCGTTCATTGTGATGTACCTTTGCTTTCTCCTATTGTACTTTGTTTTGCAATCTATGATGTGGAATCTTTGTAAAAGAGCTTGTGGTCAAAGGTCTTTTCCAAATCACTAAATAAATAAAAAATAAATGAAAATATTATGCCATCAGTTATATCCCTAGACTAGAGAGGTGGGCTTACATATGTTTGCCACAGCAATTGCTTCAAGCATCAAAAGTTTAATTTCAGTCTGTTGTAATCTATTGTCAGTTTCTGATTTTGTTTTTTCTGGTCAAATTCAGAACTGGTTATTTTCAACAGAGATTGTGTCAAAGTGGTGCAATCCATTAAAGATTCTAGTTTTTGTCCATGTTAATGATTATTTTAAATATGTTCTAAAATGTAAAAGTTACCTCACTGAAGGATTTTACTTCAACTTTTGATAGGAGGTCAGTGACCAAAGGCATATTTGTAGCAGAGATTGGAGGAGACACTGATGCCTTGGAAGTGGTAGTAGAGGCTGAATCATAAGAGGATTTACCATTCAACCGCAACTGTGGCCAAGCTCACCGAGCCATGGATTGTTTCAGGTGGGCTCCAACTTTCAAATCAGAATTCACCCTTTCTTCTGCCAGGGACCGGGGTATTCACTTCTAACTGAGGAGCCTGCACTGGCCTGATTTGGGTCTTAATGGGTCCCTATGCATGGTCAGAGAGCCTTCTACTAGGTTCTGGCAGCAGGGCACAAGACTGCATAGGGGGCGAGAAGCAGTTCCACAAGGCCAACTGCTGCCTGAATGGTGCCCAATGCTGAGACATCGACTGTAGGGAGAGCTTTCTCTAGGGTGCCAGATCAAATGGGCTAGGCATCCGGAGCCCCCAGGGTCAACCATGTTGAATTACGGTACGTTTTTGAGCAGGGAAGGAAATCTTTGCAGCTCATCTAATAAAATTAAATAAATAGGTAAAATAAAGCAGCAGATAAGGAGCAACCAGATGCACTCAGGCCATGTAGATGCTAGACCACATGGCAGGTGAAGTACTCTGCTGCTACTCAGGAGCACCTTTTGTGCAACTCATCTGCCTCTACTCGGTTGATCCAGTCCAGTTACAAAATCAAAACTGTTTCTTGTTTTTTTTTTTTTGGGGGGGGGGGATGGTTTGTTTTTGTGGTCTAAAGGTGGGTAGAGGTGGACAGGGGTGATGCCTGTTGTTGCTTACCACCTCGCAGTTACTATGATGAAGATTACAATAATCCTCACACAGTAACTGCAGTAGTAACATGGGTAAAATGCCTCTCTCAGATTCTGTTTACCCATACACAGTACAATAATTCCAAGAAATCTGTCCTGATTAGGTCAGGTAACCTTAAAAAGAATATCTTACACTTGTAAGTTCTAAAAATACATTTTTCCCAACATTATATGTCAAATGTTTACTGCTCAGTGGATAGAGATTTACGTGTTCTACAAATTGCATCATGTTGTGATGATATGAGCCCCACTGTCCCAAAATCAGCAGTCAGTGATAAGCTAAAAAAGGTTCTATAGGACTACTACTGTATGTACTCCCGAACTGGTGAGGGTAAGGAGGGGGCTGAAAACATTCACGGAGGAGGAAAATGCAAGTGCCACGCCCTGAGAGGGTTGTTTTGAACAAAGCATACGCAACTAAAGCTGGGGCTAATAGTCAACATTATACATCACTGTTACATGTGTAGCTATATATTTGTCCAAAAAACAACTTTATGCAAGCCTCTGCTTTCTTAATAACAGATAAAGATCCTGACTGTTTCACTTGTCGAATATGTAGTATCCCCGGGGATTCATGGATAAAAGGCAGACAAAGTGAAGTTCAACTCCTCTTCCTTCCCAACTTTTTCAAACATATGTAGCCTCATGGGGTATAGACAGGTGTATTCCTCTTGTTTTATTTACGTGAAGTGTGTAGTTTGGAGTGGGTGTTTTGTTTCTAAATACTAATTCCACATAAAAAGAAAACTCTCGCCAAGATGGCAATAGCAGCTAATTACTTTGCAAATTGCTCTGCATAATGAAACCTGACAGCGAGCACAATGCGATGTGATCTTTTCTTGCAACAAACCTAATGATGAGTACGAATAAGCATGATCTCATTCTCAAAGTGCTTTAAGTTGTGTTTTACCTTGTTAAAAGGGGCTGTTGGAAACAACTGTGTTAGGCACTGAAACAACAGTACGCAGGCAGCTGCACAGGCATGCACGTGAAAACTGTTTGTATTTGGGTTTAAAAGTGTCCACTGATATACAAGGAACAACATAATTGATTATTACCTGTAATAGATATACATATAATATGTGCTCATTCAGATTTAGCAGGCGTTTTCCCTAATAAACAGGTCAGTTTTCTCCTCGTATGAAACACGAGGTTGCATCAAAAGAGCAGACAAGATTTTCACATTCAGGAAAGCTCTGCACTCGCGTGCCAGTTGAATCAAATAAGTCACCAATCTTTCTTTGTGTGAAATCACAGATATTTTTATTGTGCACAGATTCACATATATTGTGCCGCTCCTTCAATTTCCATATACAACCGATTCAGTGCATCCACCAACAAGCACTATATCCCAGTGCTTCAACCACAAATGTGGTCTTCCTCAGGGGGTGGATAATGTTAAGAGACCCTCCCCTTTTATAGCCACACTGCCAGATCTGGATTGCCCCTATTGGTTATCTGACAGAAACAATTATACATTTCAGTGGCTCTGGCGGGTCTCAAACCTTGGATTTTACTTTCTGTTTTTTCTTAAATTGTTTCTTAAATTTTTTCATTGCTTTTCATATTTCGTTCCTTTCAGTATTATTTAAACACCTTATAACACCCATTCCAATCCATTATAATATACAAAATGAAAGTTAAAGTCAAAATTACACATATACAAAATAAAAATGATTTCATAGTGAAATTACAAAGGAAACTCAGAGCTTAGGCATAATGACCCATTTTGGCCATTTTTAGTCATTTTAACCATTTTTAACCAGTTTTAACCATTGTCGGCAGAATCTAATCTGCTGGCAAATAGTTTTAGTATATTAGTATGTTAGGATTTATTATTAAACTTCTCATAGTCATTATTAATGCTTAATAATTAAATTTCATTGCAGTTTTAAGGATGTGTTGAAAACAATTGCACCCAGTATTGTATTTACACTTTTAACAGCAAAACATAAAATTTTTTTCCTGGCTTGTTAAATCAACCATCAAAAAATGTGCAACTGATAGCACAAACAAACAACGATCTCAGGCAAGGTTCATTTAATCTTCTTTATAAACGGTAAATGACCAAAAGGGAAACTGTGGACTCTGGCCTTCATTGCAATAATCCCTTCATTACTGACTCCCAAGCAATTGCACTGTAGATGCCCAAAAGATAAAACTGTGGATTCTCATCTTTAGCACTATAACGTCTCAACAATCCTGAGAACTAATTAAACACGTTTTATTATTAGTGCAGACTCTGTAGCTATCTTTAACCTTCAAACACTCATGCTGTTCTGCAGTTCTCCCTAATTTTTTTTATTTTATTTTGTAATAAATTACTGTTCTCAAAGGAGCAAAATCAACAGCTCACTATTCATTTTCATAACAGGTAAAGCATAGGTGGCTTCTTTGCAAACGTTCAAGTGCTG
The DNA here is from genome assembly GCA_016271365.2 of Neoceratodus forsteri. Taxonomy (NCBI): domain Eukaryota; kingdom Metazoa; phylum Chordata; order Ceratodontiformes; family Ceratodontidae; genus Neoceratodus; species Neoceratodus forsteri. The sequence continues at coordinate 467,836,364 of CM028132.1, read as the reverse complement.
TTAACTGTATGCCCATCTGGCTACCTGCTTTCCACCTCCTGGGTGCTCTGTCAGTGTCCAAGAAGAAAGCTAATCAGAAAATTCACTCGAGCTGCAGTGCTTGGTATGCTATTAATGCACAGCAGATGCATGGAATGACCCATTTGCAGGACCAGGCTTGCTTTCTTTTTCCCCATGACAGAACCATTAAAGCTTGTTAAAGAAAAAATTTACTTAAAATTGTTATTAGAGTTGCAGCTCCGAGGTCACTCATGCACTGTAGCACCTAGCACTCTGAGTTCGGGCATGCGCAGTAGCGTTAGGTGCTACTTCGCATGACTGAACTCGGAGCTGCAACTTTAATAATAATTTTAAGTACATTACACTCCTCAGTTTTCACCAGGAATTGCTTCTAGAGCTTCAGTTAATAGACCACTACATGCCACAATGTTTCTTTTTCTCCCGTGTAAATACGTCTTGCTCATCATTTTCACAAGCCTTCCAGCACAGGACAGGATGCCGGGGCACACTCCATCTTCTGGTGCAGCGGCACTTTTGACATGGCGCTTCCAGGAGCAACATTAAAATACTAAATAACTCAAGAAAGGTTAGCTTCATTTATTTTAAACCATATCGGTTGTTTTAATTGGGCGTTTTTGCAGCCCTGGTGATTGCCTCCACTGTTTTTGACCATTTTCCTTTAAAAAAAGCATTTGTCAATGCTGAATGTTTGCTTGCTGGTATTAGCCTTGGAAATGCAGGAGTTAGACAGATGCAGAAAGGAATGGCAGTGAAGTATTGAACTTCACGCCAAACCCACCTCCATCCTGTAGAGATGGACAAGCACTGGGGTATGTGTTTGGGTCATCGCCCATGACATTCATGCCATTTCACCTCACCCTATCCTGCAGACACCGACACATGTTGAGGTGTGCCTTGGGGTGTTCACCTTTACAGTCACCCCATTCCATAAGGACATATGCTGAAATGGGTGCAGTATAGAAGAATGGGGTGAACTCTGGGGCCGAAGAGTCCAAGGTACACTTCGATGCCTGTCATTGGCTGGGGGGTGGGGGTGGGATGGCATGAGCATTACAGTTGGCAATCCAAAGGCACACCCTGATGCCTGTGAGTCTGTACAGGGTGGGACATTATGGTTACAAACCCTAATGCTCCAGGTGTTTGTTGGTATTTGCACTACAAATTTTCAACATGGCCTTTTTGTGACCCCACCTCATGAAAGCATTTGGGACCTCTTCTCTTGAAGAGTGGCAGTCTGATTTTGTTAATGTGCCCCAAACTTTGAGTTCCAACAGCGGCTGTGCCATTCTGCGCCAGATGTACAGTATGAAAACACAGATTGGGCAGGATGTGAAGAATGACAGCTGTACCAACCATAGAGAGGTGTGAAGAGATGGTAATGTTGAAAATCTGTAGTGGGAATAATAAAAATGCTTACACTTCCGAGCACACATGGAAACTGCGCAACTCATGCATGTAACACTGTCATGTTATGGACTTTTGTCACCAAATTTTCAACATAGGCATTTTAGGATCTATGCTCATGAACAGTGTCACTGTGATTTTCTTAATGTGTCCCCAACACTGATTTCCCACAGTGACCGAGCTATTCTGTGCTGGAAGTGTGAAAACACATTTTGGTCAGGATGTGAAAAATGATAGCTATACTGTTCATAAGGGGGTGTGGAAAAATGCCAGTTTTGAAGATCTAGAGTGAAAATATTACAAATTGGCGAAGTTACAAGTGTGCGTGGAAACTGCGCAACACACGCTCATAAAACAGTTTCATTTTTGATTTTCCACCAAATTTGCAACATAGGCTTTTTGAGAGTCCACCTCATGAACACTGGCACTGTCGTTTCATTAATCAGTCCAGAAAGGTGATTCTGCACAGTGATCGCAAAATCACCTTTCGGGACTGAATAATGCTATGACAGTGGCTAAATTCACGAGAAGGGGTCCCAATAACCCCATGTTGAAAATGTGGTGCCAAAATTCCCAAAAATGCCTGAGATGTGCACCAAAGTTGAAAAAACCCTATTTATGCCATTATACAGCTTACCGGCATTTCTTTAGTTCTCGGTCGGCTTTGAAGAGTGCAGACGTGTTCCGGTCCACTGAAGATCACACGCCAGGCTCTGGAGGCAAGTATGGGTGGGGGGTTTGGAGGTAGGGTGCAGTGGTGGGTGCAGGTTAGGGGAGGGAACCTGACCGGTGTGGGACCGCTTTCATTCAGGAGAAAAAAAAACAACAACAAAAGAGCGCACAGGAAGGTTTTTTGGCTTGCTTTCAGCACATTGGGGTGGGCTCCCAGTGTGCCACCTGCCTTTTTTGGGGTGGGAGGACTTAAGCTGACAGGGATTGGGCCCCTGTCTGCAAAGAGTGACTGTTTGGAGGGCACGATGCCGAGGGGGATTGGGCACCCCCTTGGCACACAACAAATGGGAAGGGGGTTACATTATGCTGATGGGGAGTGGGCTCCCCCATCGGCAAATGAACTGGGTCAGGGGCATGCTGGCAGGGCGATTGAGCACCCCAGTCAGTTGGCTTTCATGGGGCTGTGAGGCGGCGGCATAAGCCACCACCATTATTTAGGGGAATGTTACACCAGGCAAGGTACTGCCCTGCAATGATGGGTCACTCCCTCATTGCAGCGGAATGGCTGATGCTGCAGAGACAAGGCAGCTCCTGATTGCAGTGACAAAATCTTTTCAACTTGATGGCACTTTTGGAGACCAATGTCATCGGCACAGTGTGCCTACATTGGTCCACCAGTGCCAAGCCCCCAAATGCAGTGCCGCCATTGGCTGCCACAGTGCTGCACATCTACAACCCGCTTCTCTCCTAAGCTGCCACATAATGTTTCTTGTGCATGATCTAAGCATACATAAAAAATAGAAGGACAAGAGGACACAGCATGAGATTAGAGGTAGGACAATTAAGGGGTATGCATGGAATGGCCTACCTCAGGAAGTGGTGGATATGAATACAGTGCAGGGCTTCAAACAGGCATGGGATAGGCATAAGGGAGCAATATAGATGAGTATGAATATATAGGCCATTGACAGAGCACAGGCTGATGGCACATTCATAAGGTAGAAAAAGAAATGGGCAGACTGATGTGCCTTGTGGTCCTTATCTGCCGTCAACTTCCATGTTTCTGTGTTACCTGGACTAGTAGCCATTCTACAAGCCATTCAGGCCATGGTTTTGGGAGCTGTTGGAGTTGCACATCTGTCGACGGGATCATGAGGGCTGTGGGCTGTTGCTCTTCCTCCCCATAACCAGGACCCTCAGAGGTTTAAAAGGGACCCTTGGAGGATTGAAAAAAGAAAAATAACTTAGCCAGGAGTTTTAAACCCCTAACCAGCTGGAGCAAGGGGATTCACCTGCAGGTTTATTTAGCAACTTACCTTTACCTGCCTAGGTATGAATGTAATTTCACTTGTTTTATATACTAGCTACTAATTTTTTCTTGCAGGTTTATCACCACATACCCTTTCTGTACTAGGCGTGAATACAATTTAGCTTGGTTGCTAGTTTCTCCAACAGGTTTATTTAGCTACAACCCCTATTTTAACAAGTACCAAAGTCCCTCCTAAAAGAAAAGTGACACCATTGAGAACATGTGTTACCTCTGTACACCCCATACCAAACCCTTCTGCTCCATGTACAGCACCTTGAAACCAACTGGAGACCACTGGCCAAAGGACTGTGACACCACTGCAAGTTTCCACAAGGCAGGTCCATACCACTGATGTTATGAGCCTGCTCAATAACTGTATAAAAAGAGACTCCTTCCCTTCTATTTTCACGCATCCCTGCTAGAAGTCAACCACTCTGAGGAGCATCCAATTTTTGGTAAAGTCTGAAGTCAGAAAAAACAAGACTCCTAGAAAAAAAACACACAGTACATCTTTATACAATAACTGCATTTTTTTAGTACAAAAAAATCACAATATAAAGAGCTTATACAAAATTCCTTATAGCGTTTGCCAGCAAACAGAATGATCTATAATATATAAGTACATATTTACAGTTGACTCTCAGTGCAGAGCCCTTGGGTTTATACTATTGCGAACTTTAAGCTGCTGTGTAGCAGTCTCAGTATTCATGGAAAGTACAATATAGAACTGTAAGCAAGTCCTTTCCTGAGATTAATATCACACTTTAGTCCATAGTTCCCTGACCTGTTGCCCGCCACATTTTGAGCATCTTCAGAGGTAAAGAGTCAACTTACTGATAGTAAATGATGTTCAGGCAATGCTTATTGCGCTTGAGAAGGTGAGTCTCAAAATACGATGAGGCAAATGCCTGTAAGTGTTACACGATTAAATAGTAGTACAGCTGAGAGTTAGCTATATAGGCTTTGCATGCAGTAATCAGTTTATTTGTTTATGTGACTATATTGCACTGGCATAAACTGCTGCAAAGCAAATGTAATCATTTAAAAGGTTTATTTTGTTATCACCTATTCAGTTAAGTGGGTTCCACTGCATCAGGCTTTTGAAAGGACCTGTTAAGGATTTATAAAGCCACTATACCTTAGCGCTCCATTACAAAAGGAAAGCTCATACTAACATTTTTATTAAGGTACACTGAGCACGTAATAAAGGGCTCCAGCATCCTGAGGGTATAAGCACAGAACATATTAAGTGAGAATGAGTTCTTGAACATGTACCCTATGTTTTAAAAATGCACTGTTATCCACTCAAGGGCCAGTGTGATCCTTAAATAGAAAATGAGATGGGGTAGAACTATTTTTACGCAGCAAACAATTCTGTGTTCATCTTTTAACAACAAAGAAATCTTCACATGCCTGCACTGAAAGTGTGCCCAATGCAATTCAGCTGGATGGAGTTTCTTTGGGGTGGCATGCTTATATGTCATCTTGTGCTACTTTTGCAATTTCCTTAAAAACGTGTTTCTTAAACCACCACCAAACAATTGTAGAGGTATTACAAACATTTTGACTGCCTCCAACCCCCAGTTTTGGTTTTAAAGATCCAAAATCAGTCAGTGCTCCTTTATCAATGGACTAGAGATACTGGGCCTAATAGAGGTATGCGCCAAAACCAAATTCTTGAATGTGTGCACGGGATTCCAGTTTTTTTTTTTTTTTTTTTTGTTTAGTTTTAACAATTTATTTACATAGGATAGCCCAGCTGTGATGCAACATTCTCATTTCTAGTAGGGTACTGCTTCTACTTATTCCCACAGCAGTGTGGGCTGGAGCACTGAGAGTTTAAAGAACTTGCCAAAGGTCCCACAGTAAGTATCTGGCTCTAGCATGGTTTGAACCTACTGCCTCCCTTGAGGTTTCTGACAGGCACATAAACGTGTTTACATGTGGGCATCAGGAACCATGGTGGTAGGGCATTCCTTTCTTTACCATTGTGAGGAAATGCTTTAGTTCTAACAACAGTGACCTTGTTGGGGGAGCAATTCCATGAGGATTACTAATCCAGAAAGGCATGGCTATGATCTTGCATGCTCACTGGACCACCAGGGTAAGTGAGAAGCTTTTCTAAAAATAGATGCTGAGCAAAATTATTTAAAACAAAGGAAAATGAGGGTGAGACTGGGTCAGTGGTAACAGCTGCACCAAGCTCAGTAAGCAATATTTCTATATGTACTTCAGTATTTCAACATTTTTGATGAGGAAAAATAATTTTTCAGGCCCTAGTCTTCTTTCTGTTGCAGACTGGAGCTTGTAGAAATATTATTTTCTTCATAACAAAACCAGAAATAAAAAGTAAGTAAAGTGTACTAGAGCATAATTCTTTTCAGTTCTGCTCCCCTTTGTCTGTGCAAAGTCATAATTTGCCTGAGCACAGTTGGATAATCTGACTTTAATATTTGCACATCAGGCTAAAAACACCCTTATCTGGCCAAAGGGCAAAGTTTCTTTGTGCATAGCAAAAACATGGCCCAAATTGGGCTTGACAGAGGTGGACCAGGTTTGATCCTTCCCCTCTCAAATGTTACAGTTCAATGTAACATCTCAGATCTGCTGAAAATAAAAGTAAATTCACAAAGTTTTCATTGATAACTGGAAGTAAAAATCCAGATTACTGCAGAAACAGAACTTTGATTCCCTATAAGATTTATTGTTAGCAAGGAGCCATAGTTTAGTATTGGTATGTGCTTGAGAACTGGGGGCAAACAACCTCTTCATGTAGAACACATAGAGTTCTGGGGGTGTAAAGAGGAATACTCCACATAGTAAGGGGCAGCTTAAAGATATGAAGAGGAACATAGAAACAAACAATGATGGCAGAAAAAGACCAGGGCCCTGATATTCAAACTGCGACAGGCTGTGGCGCAAGCATGGGCGCAGCTCAACTTGGCTGCACAGGGGTATGGCCTGGGTGACATTCAAAGGAGCTGCACCATGGCTCAGCAGCTTTGAATATCGCACCCTGGCCACCCCCAGTGTGCATGGCGCAGTGGCACTGCGCCAGTGCAAGTGGCCAGAGTGGAGCATGGAGATGCACTAGCGCAAGTGCCATTGCGCCATTCACAGCACCCGCGATATTCAAAAGGTGACATGACCAATCCCAGACGACTTGCGCCTGGCGACATGCCAGGCAGCAGCCATCAGGGACCGACGCCCCTTGCAACCCGATCGCGGGCATATGTTTAAAAATAAATTCCCCATCCTATATCCCTGGTGGTCCAGTGGCTCGCTCTCTGCCCAATTGCGGGCATCTGTCAAAATAAATTCCCCGTCCTATATCCCTGGTGGTCCAGTGGACTGCTATGTGCCCGATCGCGGGCATATGTCAAAATAACTTCCCTGTCCTATATCCCTGGTGGTCCAGTGGACCGCTATGTGCCTGATCGCAGGCATATGTCAAAATAACTTCCCTGTCCTATATCTCTGGTGGCCCAGTGGACCGCTATGTGTCCGATCGTGGGCATATGTCAAAATAAATTCCCCATCCTACATCCCTGGTGGTCCAGTGGACGGCTATGTGCCCGATCGCGGGCATATGTAAAACAGAAAACCTCCAATATCCCTGGTGGTCTAGTGGCACCCCCCACCCGCCCACTGAGCCCCATGGCCCTACTCCCTCGGTCAGTCGCGGCGGTGGCAGCACCCCACCCACCTGCCGCTTCGCTGCTTCGCCGACTGTTACCTCAGTACAGATGCCCATTGGTTCCAGCGTGAGCTAATGGGCGTAGTTCTGTCAGAATATTCCAGATATGTGAATGATTCATTCACATATCTGAATGTAGCGTAGGGCTGCATGCCCATTGGCTCATGCTGTGAACCAATGGGCGGCAGCCCTACTCGAGGTGTCGTCGGTGGGCGGCGGGCGGCAGGCAGGTATGCCGCCCGCCGGCTGGACCGGGGAGCGGGGCGCGGGCTCAGTGGGCGGTGGGTACCACTAGACCACCAGGGATATTGGTGCTTTCTGTTTACGATGCCCGCGATCGGGCACATAGCGGTCCACTGGACCACCAGGGATATAGGATGGGGAATTTATTTTGACAGATGCCCACGATCGGGCAGACAGCGGTCCACTGGACCACCAGGGATATAGGATGGAGAATTTATTTTTAAACATATGCCCGTGATCGGGCATGGGGCGCCGCCAGGTGCAGCCGGGAATTGCGGCTACCCAGGCGGCAGCTGCCGTGGTTGGGCGCCCCTGCAATGCGGCAGCTTCCTGTGGTGGCCATCAGTTGTTCCTTTTTTTGGGGCTTAACTTTGTGCTGGTGCAGGTAGGGGTTGAGCATGCATGGCTCTGCACATCCCGGGCTGAATATCAAGCTGTGCAGGTTATGCATGGGCACACCCCCCCACCTGTGCCTGCATACATTACTGATGCGCTCTGGCACATTGGGATTTGTGCCGCGCACTTTTCCCTTTTGAATATCGCGCCAGGGCACATCAGTGAGTTGCGCATGGTGCAACATTGTTGCACCATGCGCAATCCTTTTGAATATCTGGGCCCAGAGGTCCATTCAGTCTGCCCAAGTTCCCTATAATCCCTGAAACCTACTGTTCCTCCAGGGTACTAACCCTCCCCATCCTATCTCTATTCTCCTCCCTGGTCCTGTCACCCCGTAACCACTATTCCCTTCATTATGTCCCAACTCTGCTTGAATCCCCTGACTGTTTTCAGCCCATTGTGAAAAGTGAGATAGCACCCTCTATATGGGACAGGGGAAATAGGTTAAGTTAAAATGGAGCACAGTGTGTTACATCTGTGCCCCCCTACTTGGGTTGATGAACCTCTGGCCCTTGCTCAGAACCAAACCTGGGACCTTGAGTCCCAAAGACAGAAGCTCTAACTAGTCAGCAAAACAGAAATTTCCCCTACAGTACATTGGAGGCTAGATTGAGTCTTTTACTTCATAAACTGCAATCTCAAGAACCACCAACAGAGGTCTCTCTGCAGTTACTATTACTCAGCATGGTAGGACTTAGTCACTTACAGTGACAGTACTTAGTAACATAGTAACTAAAGGTCAAAAGAGACTCTAGGTCAGTCATGTCCATCCTCCCTTCATAAGCGCCACTGAAATAAATATGCTGGGTGGGATATTCAGACTGCACCAGACTGTGGCACAAGCCTGGGCGCACCGCAACTGGGATGTGCCAGGGCGCTGACAGGGTGATATTCAACAGTGCTGTGCCATGGCTCAGCACCATTGAATATCGCTCTGTGGCCATCCGCATTGTGCATGGCACAGTGGCACTGCACCAGTGCAAGTGGCCAGAGAGGGGCAGGGGGTTGCGCTAGCGCAAGTGCCATTACGTTAGGCGCATCAACCACAATATTCAAAAGTGCACATGCAAATGGGGCCATAATGCATGCAAGGCTCAAATGGGCCATTTGCATGTCATTATGGCCCCATTTGCATAGAGGTGCGCTGATCCCCAGCAACTTGCACCTGGCGCCCTGCCACCTCCTTCTGCTTTAACTGGTATAGTTCTCTGTTCTGCTCCTTCTGTGTTTCCTTATACATCCTGAATGCTATCTTTTCCTCCTTAACCTTCCCCGCCACTTCTTTTGAGAACCATAGTGGTTTATTCTTTCGTTTTGATTTGTTTATTTGCTTCACACAAAGGCTTGTTGCCTCTGTGATGGCGGTTTTGATGTTTCCCCATTGTTGCTCCACCCCACCTTGTTAAATTGAAAAACGCAAAAGACTCCAGACCTAACACCTGACATCCTGGAGTTCTGATTTATCTGATTTTTTGGTAAATCTTCAGGTCTGGAAAGGTTCCAATTTTTAAAGAAACAGTTCTCTCGTCCCAGTGCTCCTTTACATTTACTGTTTCAAAAAAGGTAAACACTGACAACATCACTGAAATCTTTTCTGCTGCCTCCTGGCATCTCACAAAGAGTAATCTGTATATCAAGTTTTAGTATTTCAATAGTCTAATCAGTCAATCTATTCTCAGATCATCTTTTTTATAACAAAAGATTCATGTTACTCATATAATCACAACAACTGCACTTCCCTACAGGAACAGCAGTGCTTGGAAAATAATCCCCCTCTGTTTTGTAGTTACTAGACCATGTTTCCATTCCAGCTATAACTCATGCTATTTTTAGCATGACTAGATGATGATGATGATGGAGTACAATCAGTATGTTAACAATATAAGCCAACCCAGTAGCGCAGTAGTAGCACTCCTTTCGAAGCTGATGACCTGAATTTGGAAGTGAGCCCGGGGTGTAAGAGGGCTGGTCCAGGGAAGGAGGATCAATCATCCCTAGGACTGCTCTCCTCCTCCTCCTCCTCCTCCTCCAGGGAGGGTGGGGAAGAGTCTGGTGCTCGACTGGCCCCTTGCGGAAGCTGGGGGAGAGGTAACCTGAGATGAAAGATTGGGGTGGCATGAAAGACATCAGTATGTGCACCTTGATGTCACTGCATGCCACATCTCCCACTGGGACAAAAAATGGGAACACATGCTGGCTGCCGCAAGGATGATTGCAGTCCTCCACAAGCCCAGCACCAGATGACTCGGGTCCTCCCGAGTTCTGAATCTGGTTCTGGTAGATTAAGGGACTCCCTGCCACCCTGCCACAGAGGACAAGCCATGAGGGACCACAGGAGTGATCAGTCCTGGGTGAAACTGGGGTGATGGGGCTGAGAGGACCATCAAGAAGGAGGGCCAGCTGGGAAAATGGGAGCATAAACAAAAAAAAAGTATGTTAGCAATATAAAAGTCAGAATATTTAGCATGAAAAGAAGATTACAATGTCCAGTAAACCCTGCCCATTACCTTTTAACCCAATGCCATTTGTTTCTTTATGTAGCTATGTACATAAATAACGTAAATTGTAAAATAAATGGACAGCAGACATGAGAGCAAGTTTTATACAATGGGAGGGTGTGTCTAGAGGATTGCATAAGCATCATTAATCATGCTGCTTTGAGAATAAATCATTTATCATCACCATTCTAATGTCTATCCTTAAAATTCTATTTTAGTCTCACATCTCTCAGTGCATACGATGAACTGACACTTCCCATGGCTAAAGCCACCCCTAACAATAGCCATTTTTACCTCTCATAAGATCGAAAGAACATCCAATGGATGAAAACAAAAAGTGCCCTATAAAAAAGAAAAAATAACCTCAGGACTTGTTTGTCTGATATTATCCAGCTGCATATCCCATATAGCTTCATCAGGTTAAAAGGCAGTGGAGGCAGGTAGGGGACAGATTCAGGATTGCGTGAAAGGGCAGCAGTTTTGTTAAGGCAATATTTTCATCCACAGAAAATGTAACATGGCCTTTCTAAAAACTCAGATTAGTCCAGAACAGCTACTGTTGGCTTGACAAAGAGGTAGTGGGGGCCACTATGCTATGTACAGTATATGCACCTGCTAGGGCTCACCCCAATCTTTCTTCAGGCAAAAAATATAGATTTATAAAAACTTTACTGCTGTAAAATACATTATGATACTTGGTCACCTAAACAAGCCATGAATTTCAGCTGCAGAACAGCACAGTACCATATGGTTACACGTCCACAAAAAGTTCTTGGTAGTTATCAACCCCGGAACTTGCTCCATTGCAACTGATGGATTCATAATTCACCGTGGGCCCTGTAGGTTCGAAGAAATACAGGTTTCCTCTTCTTTCATTTTGACCATCCTTGTCATTCAACTCTAGGTCAGTATTCACACCCTGAGCTACATTGTGCAAGCCCTGGTTTATGTACATTGTCTCCTCTTCATCCTGGACAGGAGGCAGAGAGGAATGTATCCCTTGGAGACTTGATTTCAGTTCAGAAAAGCTGGGTCGCTGGTTCACGTCTGCCAGCCAGCAGCTATTCATGATGCCATACCTGTAAGAGATGGACACAGAGAGACAGAAGGACAAATTCAACTATGAAAAGGGTATAGGGTAGGGCTTCAGTTAGCCAAACACTACACTAGTAATTAGTAGAAAAAAAAATTTAATTTTGAAAACTTTTCTTTTTTTTTCTCAATGGGTGAGCCACAGACTTCTTTTATCACTGAGTTCCAAAATTCTGTGTCATAAAAATACAACTTAATGTAATCATCCCATTTCAAAAATCTCTAGCCCCTTCTCTACAGCGAAGTATGAGGAACTTGCCTCTTTGTTCTACTACTACTACTAATGGTTCAGTAGTTCCATTGCGATCAAACTATCCTTCAAGATGTCAATTATGACTACACTAGCGACATGATAACATGATATTTTGAGGTTAGCTACTAAGAATTATATATGGATTACTGAAACTTCCCCACCCCCCCCGACGCTCAGAATCCTGACACCAGCTGCCTAAACACAGTTGCCCAACATCAGGATTTTGCCCGCAGCAAATATTTTTAATGTTTCAGGGGCTTCGCCCCCTGAACCCACCATACTTAAAAATATCAACTCTGCTGTGGGCAAAATCCTGATTTTGGGCAACTATATGCCTGGACAATTCGGCGTCAGGGATTCTGAGTGTCGGGCAAAAGAGTTTCGGTATCTTAAATGGATACCGCTTAAAAATATGTCACTTCTTATCTTGGCATGTGTATCCTTAGTGTTCTGTATATGTATGTAAGTTTATATATGCATATGTGTGTGTGTGTGTGTGTATATATATATATATATATATATATATATATATACACTATACTAGTGCAGTAGCGCTAGCATATTTTTATTTATTTACAATTTTTGATAACCGGGAGAGGCACACTGAGCTGAGGTTCATTTTCAGGTGTAACCTGGGGGAAAGGGAAGAGAGAAGTGCAAATGTATGACTGAATAATACAAGTGCAATTTTCAGAGTACAAAATCAAAGGTACAAATAAAGTGTCAAAATTACAACAATGATTATAGCAATTACATTGCTCAATATTTAAGAGCGAAGGATGAGTCATAGTACAAAGCTGGGGAAGGTGAGAAGAAATCCTTGGGTAAATTGTTCAACAAAAATGGACAGGATAAAAGCCAAAGGAGAGTCATGGAGGGAGGAAGAGAAATGAGGAGGGGGGTGAAAATATTGAAACAAACTGGTTACGAAGTGTAAAGATGGACAGGTACAAGTGGAAGGGGAGATTGGAAGACTAAACTCTTTAGACTGTACAGAGGGGGGGCTAGATGAAGAGTGGATGGAAGGGAGTTCCAGAGGGTGGGTAGACTGTAGGAGAAGGCTGCCAGCCCAGACCTGGAAGTAGGATGGGGAGAGAGAAGGTATGGGAGTCTCTGGAGCGTAATGGGTAGTAAGAAGAGGATAAAGGGGAAAGGAGAAATGAGAGGTAGGAGGGGAGGTATTCAAGTCAGAATTTGGAGATGAGGGTGGTGGCATGGTGCTGTTGTCATATGTGAAAACGCAGAAGGAAGAGGAAGGAGTAGAGGGAGCAATGATGTATGCAGGATGGGGCATTCAAGGCAAAGCAGCAAAATGCATTAAAGAGGGTGTCCAGTCTAATGAGGGAAGTGGCTGGGGTGGACCCAAAGACCCCGTCAGTGTAATTAAAGAAAGGAGTATCATTTTGGTGAGTAACTCATGACAAACTATAGGAGAGAGGGACACTTTGTTATGACATAGGGCACCTAGCTTTGGACAGTTTTGAGTGTTTTTGCTTTTGCTTACAGCCCAGATGATTTAGAATTTTGTTCCAAAATTTTCAAGGTAGAAGAGGCCTTTTTTTGGTTTGGTGAAGTAAGCATTAATCCATGACAAAGGAGGGCTCTACTAGGGAATTAATGCCCTTTTGGTGGTGGGGGGTGTTGGGCACGAGGCTGCAGGCCGAGTGCCTCCAATCACCAACCGGGCATTAATTCCCTAGTAGAGCCCGACTTTGGAGTGGATTAATGTGCCTGTAACATGGCAAGTGCTAGATAAGTATTGTTACAATACTGTTTCACTTACAACAAGATAAAATTCAGAAAACCAGTAATTCTACTTGAGAAACCATGCTGCACTTTTGTCCTTTTGAAACACTATGCTCTAACAACGTGCGCATGCACGCTGCAAGTTCAACATACATTAATGTAGTGTTGTAAAATTCATAACACATACCAACATAACATTACCTTCTCAAACACAAGAAAACTTCAAGATTTTTTAATTCTTACCGATGGTTTTAATGTTTTCCCCTTTGTTGTTAGATTACGCTGATACATGAGACTACTGAATTATGGGGGGCATGTACATTTACCTGTCTCTTCCTCTGTACAGCAGCAGTAATGGCTTGTATCATGATCCTATGTGGACTGGGTGCCTACAATCACCAGGATTACAATTTCTAAATATGCTAAGAAATGTAGTACAACAATACCGTTATTCCACTTTTTGTACACTACGTAAGTTTGTTGCTTGATCATTATCTACTTCATACTGCAAATAGTTGTGCTAGTTTACGAGGTCCCCTGGATAGGTAGGAGATTTAAAAGCATTCTGTCTGTGTGAGTTGCAGTATGGAGCTGCGCCACCTAGATGCAGGCACAGAGATAAACCGGCAGAATAAAATGTTACATTATTTTATTAATTTTCTCTCTCTCTCTTAGTAGGCGGCTCCCGATGGCAATCGGGCATTACTAGGGGATTAATACCCACTTGCCTTTGTGTCACCTGTTGTGTTTCAGCGAATAGAATAACAGCATTCTTCCACATCGTTTCTTGCCATGTTACAAAAATGATTATTTGGCTCCCATTATACGTAGTTGAAATTTTGTTTTAGTTCTAAGCATGCTCAGTAGGATCTTTCATTTATATGTTCAATGTAGAAGAGGAATTTCTGGTTCATGAAAGAAGATTTTTCATGAGAAAAAAAAATTCTTCGTTCATTTCGCCAACATCCTGTTTTTCATTTGTTTCCCCCCCAAAAATTGAAACCCCATAAAAATGATGCCTAAAGAAAAGCTAACACATGAATCTATCTAAGCAGGATTCTGGACTTTCTTTTTGGAAAAAAATTGCCCAAAAATATGCTTTTGGAACATCCCTAAATTCCTGGGTGAAAGGTTTAGTGAGCACTCCTGATTCTTATTTCACGAGCCAAAATTCTGTTTTTGTCTCACACAAGAAGAATCTCAGCTCACAAAAGAAGAACTGGATCTTGCAAGAGAAGAAATTTCTTGTTTTGGGGTCTCTTCCATAATGACACAAAAAAACATTGCTGTTGCCGTATTGGTCCTTGTTAACAAAAGATCCAGAAAAAAAGATGATCTGATACCTTTTATTGGACCAACACAGGACTGTGTGTAGTCCAAAAGCTTAAACACCTGTTTTCTTTTGTAACATTTATGTTGGTCCAATAAAAGGTACAACATCATCTTTTTTTCTGGATCTTTTGTTTTGTGGTCTTCTTTCATAGCAAATGAAGCTCATGAAAAAATAATTTATTCTTGCATGAGGTGAGATTCTTAGCCAACCCGGTGGCACTGAGGGTTGAGGCGCTGGATGCCACACCTCACGCCACACCAGTGACCCGGGTTCAGGAACGGACTTGGGGTGCCAAGGGCTGGCAGGGGAGAGGAAGGATTGAGCATACCACAACTGCTCTCCTTCCTCTGGGGTGGGTACGAGGTATGTGGTGCACTGCAGTGGTGCCTAGCAGAGGCTAGGCACACTGTCAGTAGTGTGCATTCCAAGGGGGAGGGAGCGCAGTGGACGTCTGCACATAGGTGCATCGGACGTCACTGCATGTCCAACTCCCTGGGGGCAGTAATGGCAGAAATATTGTGGGGCGACCGTGGCGGCTCATGACCGAGCCCCCGGACATGAGAGGCATAGCCATCTGGTTCCCAGTCACGGGCCACCAGAGGGGGGTGTCCCATTAATTTCACCGGGCCTGTGTGAGTCAGGGGCATGCAGTGTATGCCAGATGGGTGCGAGTGCCGGTGGCCAGCAGTCATTGTGGCCCACTCCGCAATGGAGGAGGAGCAAAAACAAAAGTGTTAAATGAGGTGAGTTTCTTCTTTCATGATCTTCCTTCAATCCGAATGAAGATGTTTCACAAACGTCACAAAAAAAAAGATTTCCTTCATATGAAAGAAGAATTTGTCTCTTGTGAGACCATACGAAAGAAGAAAACCTGCTAACAAAATAAGAACTTTACTTTTTTCTCCTGTTTGCCACGGTGGTCCCCATTCCAACTGACCCCACCCAGCCCCATCACCTGGCTCTTCTGGGACTTACCTTATGCCTGTTGTCCTCTGCCACAGGACTTGTGGCATGTGCCCAGCCACTGGTGTGGAGCCTGCGGAGGGTTGGTCCTCATCCTGCTTTCCGGGGGGTATTTTCTGCTGATTTTCTCCCCTTTTACTTCCCCACAGACCTTGGCCAACACAGTCACAGATGTGTGTGAAGGCACGCATGCATGCCAGAACCGAGCACAGAACCCGATCCACCACCCCTGGCCTAGCACTAGCTCGTCTCAGTGCCTGATGCTACCACCAAGTCTCCACTCGGTGGCAGCCAAGAGCCGGGGGGAAGTCCTACCTCCCGATCCAGGATAGGAGATCTGATTGACAGCCACTTCATCCACTCCAAGCCTCCGCGCAGCCGACCCCCGGCAACCCGTTCTCATTCTTGAACATGGACTGTTGGCATGGTGAGAGGTAAGGTACCCAGCACCTCAGCCCTCTGCACCACTGGGCTGACAAAACACAACTTTTAACAACTTTTGTTTATGCTAAGGCCATTTTAAAAAGAATTTTACCTCAGATATTCAACATGGCCTTTTTTGACCACAGCTCATGAATCAGGCAGGTGAAATTTTTCAAATCCAGCCTGGAAGGTGATTTTGCAGTCATTCTGTGAAATCACCTTTTGGGTAGGATTTGAAAATGTTAATTTTTATTTTTATTTTTATTTTTTATAGTCCAAGGTTATTAAATTGAGGTATCCATCAGGATTTAGATCCACTTGCAAAATGCAAAATTGCTTATATTTAGATAACAGATCTTCATACATGGTACATAGTCAAACTAACTGTGGATATGAAAGTAAGCTACAATATAACAACAACAACAAAAAAATACAAAAGCATAATATTTCTTAAAGAATCTCTTACAATGGGGTATTATACATATTGGCCAGGGTATTGGAAGGGTATTAGTGATCACTGAACAGGTTAGTAACTTGCTAACACCACTTTGCACCCCCAAAGCAGGGAAGGATCACAAAATGCTTTATTGGATTGCATGTTTAGCAAGTCACTAACCTGTTAGCAACTGGCCCTAAAAAATGCCTATGCAATGCAGCTGATAGTGCCTTGCATATGTGTACCAGCATGCTGGAAGATCTGGAGAGACCGCAAGCAGCTACATTATTTATTGCTTCCTCAAACCAAGATTTATATACTGGAGACCCCAATTGCAGCCCCACCGCCCCAAAACACCCTGCCAATACTTTACATAAGACTCCTACTGGTACTGACATAACTTTTACTTGGTTTCTAGTGGGCCCTCCCACCATCTGAATTCTGGATTGCATGCTTAATGTAGTAACAGCTGATTACAGTAGGCACACGATCATGAGCTGTAAGTCGCTGGCCAGATGGGGAGGTGAGCAGGGGGAATGTGCTGGCCACTGAGGAGAGGGGGTGATGCACTAGGGTGGATTGTGTTTGGCAGTGGGGGCAGACCAACGGGGGGGGAGCTAGGGACAGGGTGGGCAGGTTGGGAGGTATCAGTCCTACAGAGGGCATGGTTTCACAAAGCAGCCAGAACAGCGTGGTATGCAGTACAGTATTTCACATAGTGCATTGTAAGACATAAATTTATCATCTCTTAATATGTCCTATTTCTGGATCTGGTTTTCTTGCAATTTAGGTTTGATACTTCTAGAAATAAAGTCGTAGAGTATTTTACTTAAGCAAATACTACCATGTATTAGTGGCTCAGCAGGTAGCACACTCGCCTCTGAAGCCGGGAATCCAGAAGGCTGTGGGTTCTACCCCCATGCCAGGCACTTGGATTAAATCCCAATACTGACACTGTAGTGCAGCATGAGGGGGGGCACTGCACTTCCGAGGTGCCGTCTTTCAGATGAGATGTTAAACAGAGGTCCCATCTGCCTGTTCAGGTGGATGTTAAAGATCTCATGGCACTTCTCGAAAAGAGTAGGGGAATTTTTTATTTAAAAACAAAAGTCAACTTGTGTAATTACATACAAACAAAAAAATCTATTTTGAAAATAAACATGAATCATAATAATTAGACAAAAAACAAACCATAAAGAAATCCTTCACCCAGTTCCCTGTGTTTTTCCATATTTCATGTGCCCTTTTTTCTCCCATAATATCACATTCCCTTTTGTATATACAATCTATTTCAGCCTGAAATTTAAACAGCATATCCTGCATGGTTATTTTATTTTGCAAAATTTGTTGACATCGTGCTTGCCAAACTGTCCATTTTAAAACTGCAAAAATCACATAAAGTGTACTTTTATTCTACTTCTTCCATATTTCTGTTAGTTGTCCATATACTAGTACACTATAGCTCATGCTTTTCAGGATATCCATCCCCCAAAAATCTGCAATCTTATCCCAAAAAGTTTCAATGTGTTTACACTTAAAAAAGAGGTGCTCCATATCTTCTTCCACTAGACCACATTCTGTTACAGGACATATTCTTTCCTCTTTTCTGTTATGTTTTTGATTGCCCTTTGCATTTAACTTTCCATGGCTACATAACCACACAAAATTTCTTATCTTCTTTGGAATTCTCTCCTCTAATGTACATTCTAAAATCTGTTTTTCCTCTATTATATTCTTTGTGCTAAATATTGGATTTTGGAAAAAAATTCCTTTTCATAATATCTTTGTAATTCTGCTTTCTGCTTTTAATTAATAGGTTATCTAGGGTTAAACCCCACTGCACCATATATTTCCTGGCTATTTCCATGTATTCTGGTATCTCCTTTTACTCTTTATAATTTCCTTTTTTTCTAATGTTTTCCATTAAAATCTTAAACCACCCTTCTGTTAACCTTCCCCATATTTTACCTTTATTCTGTACCATTTGTACAATATTAGCATAGAAAAATATGTTCAAGAAAAAAACTATTGGCTGGACCAATCTTTAAACCTTCTTTTATAGGCCTGTATGTGTGACATTTCTTTACTGGGTTCATTCTTGTCCCCCCACAAAAGTTGAAAATTTTTTTCTAAAATTCTTGTTTGCATAGAAAGGGGTATTGGAAATACATATGCTATATGCAAAAAGATTGGTATGATAAAATATTTCGAAAGACGTATCCTCTTTTCCTTTGTCATAGACCAGTTTTTCCACTTTTTAACTTTCTCTTCTGCTATTTTATATTTTCCTTCCCAATTACTTATGTCTGCTCTACCACTCCCAAATTTTAAACCTAAGACGGAAAACTCACCTTCTATTATGTCTAAAGTTCCCCGCTTTTGACACCTTATGTGTCTTAAGTGGTAGATTTTACTTTTGTCTTTGTTAATCTTAATCCCCGTATATGACTGATACTGTGTAAAAATTTCCAACACTTTTTCCCCGATTCTTGATTCTTGACTAGGATCATACTATCATCTGCATAAGCACATGCTTTATTTATTTCTGTTCCTTCCCACTCAGTCCCTGTTATTTCTTTATCTTGCTCAATTTTCCTTAAAATTGGGTCTAGGCTTAACACAAATAAAAGTGGGCTTAGTGGACACCCTTGTCTCACTCCCTTATGTATATATAAAGGGATCCCTATGTGTCCATTTATCAAAGGTTTTATCTGGGCCTCATTATATAAAGCTTTTATTAATCGCCTGATACCTTCAGGAAACTTATATTCCTCCAATACCTTCCACATATATCCATGCTGTATAGAGTTAAAAGCAGTCACCTGATCTACTGCATATAAATATCCTTCTAATTTTCCCTTATGTGCTGCGTTTACTACTTCTCTAATGAAAATTAAGTTATCTCTTATATCTCTACCTGGTATGGCACAAGTTTGCGATATTTGCACTAATTTGTCTGCATATGTTATTATCCTGTTATTTATCAACTTTGGCAGTATTTTATAATCTGAGGTTAACAGGCTTATTGGTCTCCAATTTTTAAGACAGGGTTTGTCCCCTTTTTTATGTAAAAAGATCATTATGCCTATTTTCATACTTTCTGTCAGGTTCCCTTCCTCCATTATTTGATTAAACACATGCGTTAGCATTGGTGCTATCTGTTCTGCATACTTTTTATAAAAAATATTTGGTCTTCCATCGATACCAAGAGCTGTGTTTATGGTTAATTGTTTAATTGCTGTTGTAATTTCACCTTCTTTTATTTTCCCGTTCAAAGATTCTGCTTCTTGCTTATTCAAGTTTGGCAACTCACCAATGAGGATATTTTCATTTTCATTTCCCCTTTCCTGGAATTTTTCTTTAAGAAACTCCTGCACCTGATGCATAATATTTTCTAAACTTGTGTGTTCTTTACCCAGTTTGTCCTTTGCTACATACATTGTTCTTTTCTCTACCCTCTCTCTGTTGCTAGCTAATGGATTTATTTGCATTTCCGTTTCCTGTGTTCCATATTTTTATTCCATTGCCAAAGATTTTGATCTATTATATGGAAAGTTCCACATTAACCCTTTAATCTTCTCTTTTTTCTCCGAATTATTTACTTTGTATTTAACCTGATGAGAAAGTAGTTTATGCAGCTGTGCCCTTAAGCTTAAATATTTCATATAATTTGTTGTCTCCATTTTTTGTGACACCCCTATCATTAGTTGTTTTATGTCATTCTTTGTATCCTCCCACCATTCAAGGTTTGAATCATATAATTCTCTCACAGAGTTTCTTGCCAAAAATAAATCTAAGATGTTATTGTGACAGTTTTCGTGTTGTAGTCTCTCAGTGTTTATATGCCAATACCCTCTCCCAAAGTACATTTGATTCCCTAAATCTAAAACTATTTTAACCCCATATGATCTGTAGTTTCCATTGGCACCACTGTCACCTCTTTTATGTTTGACTCTTTTGGAATAAACCAAAAAATCTATTCTTGTGGACAGAGTGCCTTTAAAAAAGGTGTGTTCTATTCTCTTATTTCTTATTTTATATGCATCCATAAGTCCTCCTTTCTTTAAAACTTCTTTTAATCAATGAGTGTCACAAAACTCCTTCTTTGTTTTCCTCCCCCCAATCTTCTTTACTTAAACCGCAGTTGAAATCCCCTCCCCATATTACCAATTTGGAGGTGTGTATAAATGGTTCTATTTGCTCCATAATTCCTCTTCTTTCATCTTTCTTTTGTGGATTATAAATGTTAATACTTCTTATAGCCATTCCATTTAATACCACATCTATAATTAACAATCTTCCTGGAGATAAATCCATTAATTTTAAGAGTTTAACGTCATGCTGAAAAAATACAATTCCCACCCAAGAACATCTCTCTTCACCTATTGACAACCAAGATGGCTGCCACCCCAGTCCTTTTGTGCTCGATTTATTTGTTCCACAGTATTTTGTCTAGTACCTTGCAGTATTGCTGTATCTCCCTTAATTCCTTTTATGATTTGGAAAGTATCTCCTTTTTCCTTTTACACTTAATACTATTAACGTTTAAGGTTAAGCAACATAATTGTTGCATATTTTTAATTACAGAAGGATTGTTTTAACACCAACCCCAAAACACTCTTCATTGTTATTCACAAATCCTGTCCATTTTCCTTTGTCTGTCTTTATATCTTTTATTTTTTCATGTACTTTTTCAAGTTGGAGGTCCCCATTCTCATTTTCAGTCATTATTTCTTCCTCATTTTTATGCTCTTTATTTTGTTCAATCTGTGCGCTGAGTTCTGTTTTAAGGATTCTTTCCCAATGCCTCTTAAGCCGAGCTTTTTAAGACCCATATTGGCTATTCCTTTCAGAGCTGTATCCTTAGTAGCTTTCCGTTTTGATTTCAGCTTTTTACTCAATGTGGCCTGTTTGCTGGATGCCACATCAGCAGTACCCCTCTGCTCTTGACAGGCCACATCTACGTCACTGCCAGAAATGCAATCTTGCTCTATTTATTTTAGGACTTTTGCTTTCTTTTCCTTTAAAATACATTCCTCTCTCTCAACTTCACACAGCATTTCATTTTTTGCAGACTTACTGCGAGATTTGCTGTTCTCCATTGCAGTCATTGCTTTTTCTGCCTCTGTGTGTTTCCTTCCAAAAATCTTTTTCCGGATCCATTTTCTTCACTATGACATGATATTTCATCAGGAAAGCTGGTATCCTCAGGTATACTGGCTGGAGTGGAGACCGCAGCTCCAGCATCCTGCACATCTTCACTCATCTCCTCTAACGCACAGACTCCCTACTCTCACAGGTCCACACCACTGCCACATCAGCACTTCCTCCTCTTCTGCTATCTGTCTCCAAACAGCTCCTCCACTCTGCAGGAAGTCAAGCCCCCTGCTGGCAGAGTAGGGGAATTTCCCTGGTGCCTTGCCAAATTTCCCCCATTCACTAAAAATACCATCTACAGCTTAATCTGGCTCAATGTCAAGTTGGCATTCATCTGTATCCCCCTCCCCTGGGACAAGGCTGAAAATAGGCAGAAATGTCTAGTCCTCCTTTCCCAGTCAACAAAAATTAAATAAATAATAAATAAATGTATTCGTGGTATCCTGTCTGCTCCAAAGGCAGTAAAAGCAGCAGGGATGTGAAGAAAAATATTCCTAAAAATGGGCAAGAGTTGTTCTTAATAGATTGGTGATCAAACAAAATGTTGCTTATTTTCAAGGACTTCTGTTGCCTACCAGTTATATGTTGTACAATATTATGGGCTAGAGTTTTAAAGAATGCCCATTCCCAAAGAAAGTTATACTTGGAGACAGAAAATAGCAATATGGGTCAGGACACCCATAACCTTCCTCAGTTCTTGATGTACCCAAGTGGGCCCACAAAATTTTGGGTTTGCTCCCCTTCATAAAAAATTTCAGAAGATTGTTCTACAGTACTTGAAAACCATTACCTGGAAGGTCCCCCTATCAGGGACTGATTAACATACTGTAAATAAGGTGAGGGACAGCCATCATCTTAATGACTTTGCCCCTCCTCCAGAGAGAGATGGATATATTTTGCCAAGATTCAAGTTTTGCTTTAATGCTTTGCCAAACCATAATTAATCTCAATATTTTGAGTATGATCATTGGTTAGTGTTATGCTCAGATTTTATCTTGTGTCTTTTTTTTAATATTGTAGTATTGAAATATTGCCTGCCCACCTCTCCTTGGATAACCGCATCAAAACTGATTTTTGTTGGTTTAGTTTGCAACTGATGATAATAGAAAACGAGAGAATCTCCTGAAGAAGAGCCAGAATTATATAATCTAAATCTTTCAAAAACAGAAGAGTATCATCAGCTTGAACACTCAGTTTATGTTAATAACCATTAACTATAATACCGCTCCTGTTAGTGTTTGTTCTAATCTTGATTAAAGTGGTTCCAGGCAGAGTGTGAGAACAGTAAGAGAAGACAACCATTTTTATCCTATTTATCAGTGCAATTTCATTTTACAAATGACCATTGCTAGCTAATTTGGCAGTAGGGTGGAAATACAACCATAAAATTATGTTTAATGGTGAAGGCGGTAGTCCCCATTTTCACAACAGAAAGGCCATATACCTTCTGTCTACCAAGTCAAAGGCCTTACCTGCATCCAATAAGAATGCAATATATTTATCCTAAAAATGTTTTGCTAAGAGAATGCTTGCCTGTACTTTCCTAACAGCACTATGTATGGTATGACCCAGTATGAAGCCATTCTGATCCTGATGGATGATGACACTGGGGAGATTGTTCAGAATTCCATTCACAGCCAACTTCACAATAACCTTGTATTCAATATTTAGAAGCAAAATGGGTCTATACCTTTTAGTATTTATGCTTGGTTTACCATCCTTTAAAATTAAGACCACTTTAGCCTGATTCATAGAAATAGGAACATACCCAGTGCCATGCATCAGTTCATCTTCCATGAGTTTAATCCATGGCATCAGCTCCTTTTGAAAAGTAATATAAAATTTTGCAGCGAAGCCATCAATACCCGGGCTCTTATTTTTTTGTCAAAAAGCTAATCACTACTTGTATTTCATTATTTGTGAATTAAACTTGGAGAACAGTGATTGGGAATGACTCAAAGGTATTAAGGGGTACTAGGTCTGAACAGCGCTGTCAAAAACAGCACCATCCAGAACAGCGATGTATTGATGACAGCACTGTCCACAACAGTGGCAAGACAAAAAACTGCCAGTAAACACAGTGCCAAGCAATAACCAAAGTTTTTGTAGTTTTATGTGGGGAGATCAGTCCCCTACACACCATGATGTGGGGGGCTCTGCCCCCTGCACCCCCCATAACTGAAATATTCAACTCTGAGGGGGGAGAGGATTACTATGCAAAGATGAAATTTGTTGGGCCGTGGAATTAGTGTTTCCATGGCCCTTTCACAAAAAGGAAAACAATTTGTTGAGTGGGGAGACCAAGATTCAAACCCTGGCCTCCAGCTTCATATGGGCCAACCTGATATTGACTCAACCCACTACACTAGCAGGACAGCTTGACCAGCTTGCCATACTTTTCATTGACTTGAGTTGCTTCCTGTTTGTGCTGAACAGTGACGGGGTAGCGGTAGTTGCTGAACGCTATTCTACCCCTGTTGTTATTCTACCTGACACATTCCTGACCATGTGGTTTTAACTGTGCAGTTCAGGTAAGGCTATTCTGACCGGGTAGTATATTGGCATATGAATCAATATTTTCATACCTAACAGATGATTTTTTTTCTGATTGCCTTCATGTTATATTCCAACATAATTGAACTTAAATTATTGGGCTCAGTGACCATGAGTCCCAACATATCTTGAAGAGCTGGAATCATATCATTTTCTTTTTGTTTCTTTAGAATATGAGCTAAAGTTTTCCAGATTTATCATTTTGAGAATAAGATATGGATTTAACATTGTATAATCTTGTAATACAACTCTGTTAATAAGCTCATTTTTTTACAAGATTCCGGCCACTCAGGATAATATCTATCATGTTCTTCAAACATTAATCTAGATAATTTTTTTAAACTCTCATCCTCATTACATTCTTCTTCGCCTCTCTACTTGATAACCTAGCTTTGGAAAGAAATGATGACTCCATGTAAATATAAATTAAATAGATCACATAACTTAGTTACAGGGGTATCCAAAATATATATTTTTTTAAAGTATTCAGCTATGGCTTCTTAGATTTTTAAAATAAATTCTGGAAATTTTAATAATTTGTTATTGAATATCCAAGTGAGGGATTTATCTATTAGGTTTTTATTTGTAATGGAGATAGCAACCACTGCATGTTCAACTAAAATGATA
The DNA here is from genome assembly GCA_016271365.2 of Neoceratodus forsteri. Classification (NCBI taxonomy): domain Eukaryota; kingdom Metazoa; phylum Chordata; order Ceratodontiformes; family Ceratodontidae; genus Neoceratodus; species Neoceratodus forsteri. The sequence goes on along the minus strand of CM028132.1, from coordinate 467,811,541 downwards.
GGAGTTATATTTACTTCGAAACAGATTTGATTTAAATATTTTAAAATAAAGATGTAAATCTAGTCTAGAAAAAAACAATAATTTGGGGGCCACAGTGCTTAAATGCTCTTACTAATAGGTAAGCCTTTCTCCAAGGGTCAGTAAGGTCATGCTAAATCAAAAAACGATTTAGTAAATGTGAATTGTTTTTTGGTATAGTTAGAAAACTAAGAAGTCGTATCTAAAGTTGGATTAAGAAGGACAATTAAATCTCCTAACAGGACAATCTTTTCAGTCTGGAGAGCAATTAAATCTTCTCTAATTTTGGCTAGAAACAGATTATACTGCTCAAAAGGAGCATACTTTGACCCATAAATAAAGGTTTTCCTATTCATTATGAGTTTGACTAAGATGACTACCTAGTTTGTCTGCCCATCTGTCCAGCACTTTACAATTCATCCCCTTACAAATCAAAAATGCCACTCCTGCTGATGTCTTTGTACCTGGCGGAAATACATCACCCATGCAATTTCTCCTTAATTTGGCTGATTCCCTAAGGCCTACATTGGTTTTGTGTAGCCCACAATGTTAGGTTTTAGTTTATTCAAATAGTTTAAAACTATAACATGCTTAACTAGCATATTAAGGCCATCCATTCACATTCAGTGAAGCACTCTTAATGCTGTTACTAAACTGAACCATGGTGAATTCTAATAAAGTTATCACTGGTTCCCTCAAAATGTTTAATGCTTGGCCCCATAAGAAAATAAAAAGAAATTTTAACATGCAAAAACTTCAAGATACACATCTCACTCATAGACCCCTCCCCATCAAATGAAACAATCATGAAAGTGATGACATGAAAAAAAAATTGAAAAATTAATTCAACCCAAATAATTTACAAACCTAACTCTCCGTTTTGTCCTTCCCTGCCCCCTTTTCAACTACCCAACTTTAAAGATTAAATAAAAAAGGCACTGGGTCCAAACAGTGCTGACAAAAATGTTGTCAGCATGGTGCGCATGGTAGAAATGGCACGGTTTTTTTTTTTTTTAAGCACCCCCCATCTTTAGGATTCTCAGTCTGAGGGGGGAGCAGATCCTGGGGAAAGTTAACATTTGCGGGCCGTTATGGCCCCATGTAAAAAAAAACACCTATGTCCCTAGGTGTGCTAAAATGTTTGGAGACCAGGATTAGAACCCTAGTTTTCACTGCTGTTGGCTGAGTTGCTCAATGCCCCAGCCCTCCACACCACAGGAGCAGCTCAGTTGGCTGTTTGGCTCCTGGTGCTCTTATCATCTTTCAGCACCCCAGACAGCAACCAGGGGAGCACTTACAGCAAGCACTGTAAATCCCCCCTCGTTGGTCATGCGAGCACTTACCAGACTAACACCGTATAGTGCAGCGGTATTCTGGTAGCGCACACTTGACGGGGTACCATAAAAAAGCAACACAGGATACCTGGATACTTTTTCCTTGAGGCATTTCAGTGTAACTATGACAAGAACCAAATAAAACATACAAATGAAAGACTGCAAGATGGCAGAAACTCAATATCAAACATAGAAAAATTATTTCTGCCCATCTAAGATTCTTTGGATTACTGAGGTGTCATCCCAGTAATTCTAGTCAAAAATCTGTGACAGTCTCTGGCTCAAGTCCTGTTCATCTTATTTTGGATTGTGATAGATTATCTGTTGGCCTTCCAAGATTATTCTCATTTTAGCTGGCATCATAATAGCTGGTTTATACTTGTACTTCCAAAGCAGTGAACACAAATCACACTTTCTCCTCTTAGCAACCAGCATCACTGGAGGGTCATTATAGACGATTATCAAAGCACCGAAAGGTTTTATTCTTTTTTTCTTGTATACTTGGGTCATCAAGTTGTCTTTATCAATAGATGTGAAACATTTTATGATTACTTCCCTCTGTGGAGCTCCATCTTCAGGTCTTTTCCATAAGGATCTATGAATGCTGTCTAGTTCAATATTCAAACTGGCTGGGTCAGAGTCCATAGATTCAGCTACAACTTTTTCTGAAGGCTTTGTGCAATGCAGAATCCTTTTCTCATGAGTCCAGGACTCCAATTATCTTTATATATTTTTTCTTTGAGAATGTTGTAAAGTCCAGGAGTTTGTCCTATACATCCTTCAGACCTGTTTCTAGTTGGTTCACTTAGTTTAGTTCATATTTTGCATAAAACCCTTTAGGCAGTGCCTATTTTCAAAGGATTTAGGGTAAAGTACAACATAAACAAATACACAGTGGCAGGCACAGGTAAGCAATGCTGTACATTTGGTGTTTTTCTAGTAGTTCATAATATATTGGTATAAAGGTTTGCAGTACATTATGTACAAGGTGCAGTGTACATGGGAAACATGATAAGAATTCAGCAGATGATCAATGGTAGCAGTTACATAATACAGGTGGTATGAGCAAGGGCAGCAGTTGGGTTTTAAACACTTCAACTGAACTGCAGGCTCTTAAGGTGACAGGCAGATCATTCTATTTTTCTGCAAAACAGTACGAGAAAGAGTTTTGACCCAAGGTCTCCTTAAAGGTACCTGATCGTCCTCCAAATCAGAAATTCTCTGTTGGGTTTCCACAAGACGTTTCTTTAAGGTTTGGGCTTCTTCTCTCAGAGCTGAAATCAAATGGTGAATGAAGTTGACTTTTTTCCCCAAATTACCATTTTATTAAGTTTGGACTTAATCATTCCCATTTGATTCAGTATGAATGAAGCCCACAGGAGTGTGCTGCCAAAGTAAGCACTCTCATTGTCAGAATCTGAAAAGTTACTATTTTGGCCAGCTGGCGAATGTGAAATCTTGTACAGTTTGTTGTTGCTCTTCCTTTTGTTGCATGGTGATAGAAGTGACTGTTAAAGTAGGGATAGCAGATTAAGCTGGGTTAAATTTTTGGGAGGTGGAGGGAGATGCTTCTTCTGATAATGGAGATGTATTAGCCAGCTCAGCAATGCAAGTGACCTGATGCGACATCCCTTGAGGCTCCGAATGTGTCTGCTATAGCAACTAATTTGGGGGAATTGTCTAATGAGAAAGCAGGGTTATGTTGCATATCCTTCAGTTGACTTATACATGTAGGTAGTAAATTAAAAAGGAATACCATTTGATTGTTGGAGCCCTCAGTTTGTTTCAGGAGTATATTAATTTTTTTTTTTTGGTTGATACATTCTGTTTAGTAATCAGAGTATCCCCTGAATATGTCTGGGAGGGTTGCAATCCCTTAACTGGTAGCACCTTCAGTCCCTCTGTGGTTCTGATAAGCCCATTAGGATTACAGTCCTTACTGGAGCGGACACAGTCACAGACAAAAATGGTACAGAATTAGCCTCTGTAGTTAGCTACAAATAGGTGGCAGTCTGCCTTGAATCAGAAGAATGTACCTCATCTGTAGCTGATGTACACCTTTGTAGCCATTAGAGGACATTTTACCGCTTCTAGCTGAGGAACAACAAGAGTTGAAATTTTAAAAAAGAAGTTGATCTTGAATTGCTGATGGAACTGAAAAGGACCAGGCTTGCAGCATGAAAGATCAGCTGGAGCTGCATCTAAAACTAGCTGCCTGGAAGGCGTAGCCTCAGTAAAAGACAGCTGGTTTGGGACAGGGAAAGTAGCAGGTTTGAGACAGGGAAAGTAGCAGAGACACTGACAGGAGAAGAAACCAGGCTCTGATCCGAAAGCATCAAATCAGTAGTAGGCAAGGAGACTCCTAATGTGACTTGTGAAACTGATTCATTTCAATGTTAGAGACAGCTAGTGCATAATCTCAATCAGGAGAATGTAGGGGAGATAAATCTTCAGTTGGAGCTTTTTGCTCCATATTCCCCTCCATCACCATGGACAGACTGATAGTATCACATATTTTCACAGACTGCTCTCTAGACTCCTTGACAGGTAACATGACTAAAATAGTGGAAGGGCCCTGCAGAGTTGGATCAGGTATTTGATCCTTTGGCATAGTAAAATTACTTGAGGCAGAAGCATTATGTTTAGTGGAAGCACTATTGCGTATGTGAGGGATATGAGCGTGCATAGCACCATCATAAGAGATTTGTAATGGATCTTGTAGGTGAATGTCTTGTAGTTAGGATCATCTGCAATGCTTCAGGCACTTTAACCTAAAATAACTGAAAATGGATTTAACTGAGGTCTTTTTATTTAGCTTATCTACGGGAGCATTCCTCTTGCAAAATGTTTCGTCTTTCAGATGAAACAGTGAAAGCTTGCAGACAACCTTTTCTTGCAGTTGTAAAATAGAAACAGAATATGTCAGCAGGTAAGGTCCGCTTGGCCCACTCAGTCTGTCCACTTTGTCTCTGCCTATACTGTCAGTGCATACCATATCTGATCTCTGACAACCCCCCCCCGCTTTCATACTTAGATCCCTTTGTGCCTATCCAATGCATGTTTGAAGCCCTCCACTGTTTTTGCTCCCACCACTTCTGCTGGAAGACTGTTCCAGGTGTCTACCATTCTTTCAGCGAAGTACTTCCTCACATCCCTCACATCCCTCCTAATTGTTCTCTCTTCAAGCTTCTTTGCATGCCATCTTGTCCTGGTGCCCCTTCTCTTCTAAAAAATACTTCTCTCCTGCACCTTGATCATCCCCATGAGGTACTTATAGGGCTCTATCATGTCCTCCCTCACTCCAGGTATACATACTGAGATCCTCTTGTCTCTCATCTGTGACCTCCCCATGGTCAGAGCAATAACCCGGGTACACACCCCTGCATGGTGGTTGTAGTGTGGCACACCAGGTTGAGGAGGTTGGGTTTGTTTGTTCTCCTGTAGTGGGGGGGTTCATCCCAAAATACTAAATTGCACTGTACCTCCCCCCAGGAGAATAAATGGGACAGATGTTGTGCATGAAACCGCCTTCAGGACAGCAGTACCTACACTGGACAACACCACCCCCTGGGGACCACCAACAATTGTTACCTTTACCAAACAATAATCCAGTCAGGATGCACAGACTGAGGGCACACACAGAAATGCAAACAATTGCCAGTGGTTTGTTTTGGCACACAGCCTAGGGTAGCTGGAGAAGGAAAAATGGGTTAAGCACTTGCAGGCTGCCATTGAACATTTGCCCCATAATCTGTACACCATACACAGTGCACGCACCCAAGCAAGGGGCCCACTGAGATAAATCTATTACACAGGGTGTGGAATACTCTGAAACCAGCACCAGTAGTAGAACTACAGATCTAAGTAATAAAGCTATTACTGCACCAATAGACTCTGGGCACCCAAGAATTAGGTTAGAGTCCCGGTGCAGGCCTGGTGGCAGAGTTGCCCAGGATCTTTTGGTGGTGCACTTGAGAAACTTAGCAAGCTTGCATTTTACCACCCCCCCAAACAGGCCATAGTGCACTAGCACAGAAGTAATAAGGAATGCAGTTCCAGCAAGCTTGCTTGAACTTCCAAACAAAACTTGAAACCCCAGTTGTAATCCAACAGGGAAAATAGAAAGTCTCACCAGCAATGCCAGCACTCACATGACCCCTGGATGCTGCAGACCAGGAGCAGAATGATGGCTCAGGAAGAGCAGAGAACAGCACAAAGAAGCAGGAAAGCAGTCAAGAAGCCTTCTATTTGTTTGAGCAAATGACCATGCCTCAGCTCTTCTTGTCTCACGCCTCTAAGAATGCAGCTCTTCTGTATCAGCTCTCAAGATGCAAGCCTTCTGACTCCACTCTTCAAATGCGGTTCTTCTGGCTCAAACTTCTCTGGTCATGGCTCTTTGGAATCTCCTTCACTGGTCATGGCTGTTTGGAATATCACCCGGGATACAGGGGCATTACACAGCGGCCTCCCAGTTTCCAAGGAGCCCAGACCCCAGAAGTGATCCCATGGTTAGACTCCCCCAAATGAGTCAAGAGTACCCTAGCAATCAGGCCTGCACCCATGGCTCCCTGTTCCTTGATCCACCCCACTTGATAAGGGTTAGCTGTCCCCTTTCCTGGCTCAGAGTTGGCATGGACAGGATACAGTCTCTGTAAATGGGTGAACCCAGATGTAGGTTCACAAGGAAGGAGCCCTGGGGAGAACTACCAGTAGTCTTCTGGATGAACCTGGGGAGGACTCCAATAAATCTTCAGAACAAGACCAGGAGAAGACTCAGAGGAAGTATGGTCTGCCTAGGCCACACTCTTCTACTCATGGTTCCCTTCCTGGCACAATCACTTCAGCTCTGACAGTGCCATTCTGGAACAAACACTTTGGCTCTGTCAGTGCCCCTTCTGGCACTATCACAACTTTCACACAGACGGTGCCCTTCCTGGCACAAACTTCAGCTCAGACGTGCGCTTCTGGCACAAACACTTTACTCTGATGGAGCCCTTCTGGGTGTAAACTCTTCAGCTCAGATGGTGCCCTTCTAGCACAAACACTTGCTCTGACAGTGCCCTTCTGGCACAAATGCTTGTTTTGATGGTGCCTTTCTGACCCAAGCACTTTAGCTCTCCTTTGGGCAAATTTGAGCCCAGGAGAGAGCCCACAAAACTTTTAAGGAGTGGACCCTGAGGAGGATCCACATGGAGCAGGCCTGGGAAGGCCCTAGCTCCCTACAGTATGGCAGCACTGCACTGCTCGGGGTCCCAGTTGAACTGCTCCCTGATTCTGCAGGTCTCAGCAAACTCTTTTCTCCTCTTCCACTTCTAATTGGGCAGACAAGGCTGTCAGTCCATGCTTCTGCCCTTTCCTGCCCTCTGATTGGCTTAAAAAGCCTGCCAGTCCAATTTGGAGGAACCTCTTGCCTCACCCTGCCACAATCCATCACTTGGGTTTGCTACTCTTTGATTGGCTGTTGCATAGATCGTGAGTCATAAAGATAATGGTCCTTTACATGAATGGAGCCCTGTGCTCCAAATGTCTTTATCTTTGTCCCCCTTTAGTGTGCAGCCCTTGTTTGATGGGCACAACTCTGCCTGACTTTCCAGTGGGGCTGTGGAGTGGGTTTGGCTTGTGTGCTACCTGCCTGGTCAGCTGGCAGTCTCTTAGTGCGGCTGGGCACAACTCTCTTAAAGGCACAATGTGCCAGAATACCCCAATTCTTTTTCACCCCAGTGCCTCCAAGCCCCTTTGATGCTGACTGGTGTCACTGAGGCTGGAGCACACTAGCAGAGGTACTGTGGTGGCTGCTGATGCAGCTTTTGGGGCTCCTTGCTGGTGGGTACTTCTAGCACCAAAGAATACTCAAGCTGACCATGGCTCAATCCAGTGCACAATGCAGTGTGCAGTTGCAGCATTTCTGTTTGCTGCTCCTCCAGCCTCCTTTCCAGTGGCAGTACTGGTGTTGGAGCAAGCACAGCCAAGGGCAGCTACCTTCAGGGATGGCACCACCAGTGTCCAGTTAAGCCCCCCTCCCAAGAAGGGGGCTACACATCATAGGGCTTATGATGCAATCCCTGCACCATTTTAGTTGCCATCCTCTGGACAGCCATATCTATGTTCTTTCTGAGATGTGCTCTCCAGAACAGGTCACAGTACTCCAGGTAGGGCCTCACCAATGATCGATACAGTGGTACCACCACTTCTCTCCTTCAGTGAGTCCCCTCCGTATGCACTCTAGCATCCCACTAGCCCTGCCTACTGGCTTGTAACACACCCCGCCACCTTAAAGTCATCAGATATGATGACCCCAAGATCTCTTTCCTAGTTTGTGACCTTTAATACCACTCACTCCATTTTATACACTGCCCTTAGTTTCCGTGCCCTATGTGCATGATTTTGCACTTGTATTGAAACCCAGCTGCCATACCTTCATCCACTCCTCGAGTTTTCTCAGGTCCCTACTCATCCTTTGCATCTCCTTCGGTGTATCTACCTTATTGCAGATCTTGATGTTATTTGCAAAGAGCCATACCTTTCCTTCCAGCTCTTCTGTTGTGTCAGTTATGAAGACATTGAAGTGGACTGGTCCTAGCACTGAGCACTGAGATACCCAGTGGGTCACCTTCCCCTCAGTAGAGTGATTGCCATTTACCACCACACTCTGTCACTTGTTCATCAACCACTTCCGTACCCAGTTTACCACTTTGGGTCCCACCCCAAACTGCTCAGTGTTCTGATAAGCTTTGTATATGGTATGATATTAAATGCCTTGCTGAAGTCTAAGTAAGTCATGTCCACCTCTCCACCCTGATCTATTTCCCTGGTCACCCAGATGAAGAAATAGATCAAGTTCATGCTGCCTGAGGTCTTTCAACTCACTGGATTCAAGATACTCCACAACACTCAATGTTGTATAAGCAGGATTCTTGTTGTAAATGTGTGTTTATATGTTTATTAGTACTACATATCTTTGCCTTAAGAAATGTTTCACATAATGAACTATGTTTCTTTGTACTGTGTCTGTATATTGTCTTCCTATACAGTAGTTGTACCCCAGTCCCCAGGCACTGCTGAAAATGGGTCATTTGATCCAGTCCACTTTGCTAGTTAAACAGAAATAAATTCTGAGTCAGGTCATTGTGTGTCCAATTCATACAGTGTATTTTCAATTGTAAACCTTTTAAATTAGTTCTTCCTATGGAAATGCAACTGTTTCTGTTTGATTTCATTGCTCTGTTTGAGTGCAGCAGAGGTTATTGTCATGTCATCAGGCATTGTGTTATCTGCACTCCCATAAGGGTTTCTTTGTAGCCTATTCAAAATGGAGATGAATACTGATGATGTACCCAACATTGAGATTAATGATTTATCTTCTTTCAGAATTCATCAGTAGCTAAAATAAATAATTTATATCTAAGGTTAGACTCCTATCTATACTGTATAAATATATACATATACACCTACAGTATATATTGTACAATGACACAGTATGAACTTGGATATTGTACATATGGTACAAATTGGTACACAGACAAATATACACACAGATGTATTCTATATACACCTAAATGCAGTATAAACATATACATGCACATGATGTACGATATACACTGAGGTAATATGCTATATAAACAAAAATACTCACATATTCAATACATAGACATACATACAGTTAAATATGTGGACATCTCCAATACATGTTGTGCATGTAGACATGAAACAAAATAAATTTTGACCACAACTGCTAGGACAACCTTGAAATTTGGAAAAATGGAGTTTTATGTTTCATTTAAAAACAACCCAATTTTCCTTTAATTACTTCTGTACATTGTAATATGCACACAACTGTAGTACATGCAAAAAATCATTACAGATCAAGGGAGCATTCCTTTTCCATGTGCATTAGATATTCTTATTCTGCAAACAGTGTTTCAAGTACAGGTGCCCTGGAAATAAATACACTGGGGGAGGCTTATACATTTTATAAAAATATTACTGATTGACCTCAATCAATATTATAGTGCTACAACCCCCACCAGCATTATCAGTGCTACAGGACTTGTCTCACTGACATTCTTGGGGTGTCAGAACCAATCTCCTTCAGTTCACAGTTCTCATACCCTAATAATGCATTTGAGACTACTTACTCTGCTAAGAGTGCCATCTGGGGCATATAAATATGTATTTTAAATGCAACTTATTCTGTAAAGATACCCAAATATTCACACAAATCCAATACGTTCAAATGATCATGCAGTACAAAATGTAGATACGTATACTATATCTCATACCCAGTACACACACAGTACACACACAAATGCAGTATATACACATAAATATAGTTTAACACATGTATGCATATACAAATTTTTAAAGATACATACAGGCCCAGATATTCAAAGGAGTTGTGCCAGGCACATCCCTGAAATGCCCCTATGGGACATATTTAAGAGGCATGGATGCCCTGTGCAATTCCAGATTGACTGCAGCTCAAAGATAATGTATGCAGTGCATCTGGAGGGGGCGTTTCCATGCATATGCGGCACATCGAGAAATTCAGCCAAAATGTGTGGCACAGCTGCCCACACATCTCGGAGATGTGCCACACAAAGTTAGCTGTGTTAAAAACACACCTAACTGCTAGTCACCCACAGGCAGGCTGCTGTACTGCACAGTACAACACAGCAGCCACCAGCCCCAGGTGGCTAGCCCCCCCATCCCCGATCGAGCCACAAAATAAACATATTCCCCAATCCCTGGTAGTCTAGTGTCCCAGCCCCATCCCCGATCATGCCAAAGAATAAAAACATACCCCAGTCCCTGGTAGTCTAGTGGCCCCCCTTCCCATCCCCATTCCTGTAATAAAATAAAACCTGTCCCTCATCTCTGGTAGTCCAGTGGTACTCCCTTCCCATCCCTGAACTCGTGGTAATACTACAGAATCCAGCCTGACAACCCCTTGTGGTCTAGCGGTACCCCCCTCCCAGCCCCGATCGTAACATGACAAATACCCAATACTACTCTGGTAGTCCAGTGGCCCCCCACCCACTGAGGAATCCCCACCCCCACTGCTCCCTCCCAGCATGGCCAATGCAGCTGGTGGGCAGCAAAACCCACCCACACACTGCCACGGCTGGCCACTGACTGAGCTGTCACTGAATGACAGCTTACAGTACACACTACAAGACCATTGGTCAACATTGTCGACCACTGGGTTTGCAGTGTGTACTGTGAGCTTTAATTCACAATGAAAGTTTACAGTACACACTGTAAGCATATTGATCGACAGTGTCGACCAATGGTCTTGTGGTGCGTACTGTAAGCTGTCATTCAGTGGCAGCTCAGTCAGCATGCAGCTGTGGCAGTGTACGGGTGGGTTTTGCTGCCTGCCGGCTGCATTGGCCATGCTGGGGGGGGAGAGCAGGGTGGGGTGGGAAGTACCACAGTGGGTGGGGGGGCCACTGGACTACCAGGCTGGTATTGGGTGTTTGTCCCCCAGGACGCACCTGGAATCGAGTAGTACTCTGCTCATCATGCCCTCCTGGTTAAACTTTTAAATAAATAAATATTACAATCGGGGATTGTCGAGTTGGATTCTGTAGTATTACCATGGGTTCGGGGATGGGAGGTGGGGTACCACTGGACTACCAGGAATAAGGGACAGGTTTTATTTTATTACAGGAGCAGGGATGGGATAGGGGTCTGCTAGACTACCATGAATTGGGGTATATTTTTTATTCTGTGGCACGATCAGGAATGGGGGGCACTAGACTACCAGGGATGTTCGAACAAGACTTATTTTACAGATGGGGTTCAGGAAGGGAGGGAGGTACCACTAGACTACCAGGGTTGTTCGAACAGAAAGTATTTTATGGACGGGGTTCAGGAAGGGGGGCCGCTAGACTACCAAGAGGTTGTGTGCTTTTTGTACAAGGGCAATTGCAGGGCACCCAGTGCATTCTGTTGGGCATATCCCTGCACAACACATGCAAATGGAGCCATAACAACATGCAAATGGCCCCATTTGTGCCTTGCATGCATAATGGTGCACCATTTGCATGTTTGGGTCTGAATATCTGGAATCTGCACCTGGCGTATCTTCATGATGTGACATTCCAGGTATTCAGACCTGACAGGGGGATGTTCCAGCGCATCTTCGGCGGCCCCCTTTGTGCCACCTAGATATTTTGATATATTTAGATGGGATGTGCGTGTGTGCATCTTGTTTGAATATTGCAATTTTGTGCTCCGGTGCAACTCAGTTACGTGGAGCAAACACTTGCACCCTTTCTGTGCACAGTTTGAATATGGAGACCATACTGTACATCCATATACATAAAATACATTTTCAATATATACTCAGGTGTCCAGTAGTAAGCATACCATTGAACACATATGCATCTACTGTACGCACAAATGCCCAAATACAGATATACTTACTGAATATAATTCATGCAGCAAACACACAGAGCCCTGTAAGCAACTGCACACACACACACACACACACACACACACACACACACACACACACACACAAAATTCACACACACGCATTTTCCTTTACAGTGCAGGCAGTGACAAAAATACTACCAGCTGCACTACGTGGTTGTGCTACTTACAGTTTGTCAGGACAATCAGGGGGTTTCTTCAGTCGGTTCCCCTCTTGGAGGTAGTCATACATCTCATGGTTGTGTATGCCAGGGTATGGGGTCTTTCCCTGTGATATAGTCTCCCACATGGTGACCCCAAATGACCACTGCAAACAAAAGTATGTAATTAAATAAAGCGACATTCATCTGGTACAAGTACTAACTGAACAGATTGATTGATTGATTGATTGTTGATGTTTACGGTATAAACTTTAGCTCATTACCTTATGTCCATATACCTGTATCTATGCAATTGTATTTAAATGGCACTACCTCCTGTTGAACCTACTGCTATGTTCTGGTGGAAGTATCTTGTTACGTGTGATTGTTATATGTTATTATGTTGTTATTATTACCATGTAATTGTTATGTACGTTCACTCAACCTGTGATGTCTTAACCCTGTTGGCAATTGTTTTGCCCCAGGTCCATCTTGTAAATGAGCTTGTCTCAATGATGTTCCGCCTGGCAAAATAAATATTTTGATTGATTGATTTGATTTAGTGATTGATTTAATATTGTTTTGCCAGGTAAACATACAGCAATACAAAGTAATGTCATTTATCAATGCAACCCGGATAAGTGGAGCGGGGGAAAGAAACAATACAGCTATAGTATCAGCAAACACAAAGGCAATAAATATACAGGGGTTCAGCAATATACAGACATTTATTTTGATTAGCTAGTCAGTGGTAATAATTCAGATGCAAGGCACAAATGGATGCAATGTACAGCCTCAGGATCTGTTTGGCTGAGAGAATGCTAATGGGATGAGTGGTCCCAACAGGTAGCTTATCCCAGGGGTGAAGGAGCATGTAAAGGAAAACAAGTTGACCGGACTTGCTCTTACATCATGGGACGAGAAACTGTGTTACGAGTTCTGCATGTAAATTGTAGCTAGAATTAGAAGCAGAGATAAGTAATTAATTTAGGTAAACAGGGAATTTACCAGTATTTAAAGCCATGCAAGCCAAAAACTGATTGTGTGCCTGTAATCAAGCGAAGGCTAGTGCAGGTGGTTATACTTGGCACAGTGTTAAATACATAGAGAACAGACTGGCAGAGGGAGTTGAACAAGGTATCTGGTTTGGACAGGTGTGTTTTGAGTGCTATGACATAAATGATGTCACCATGTCAGTGGTAGGCAGGATCATGTGATCAACCAGCCATTTTCTCACCCCTTGGGAGAAGCAGTCCATTACCATGTAGTGGCATTGAGGTTTTTTTTTATGATTTAGTGACCAGAGACTGAATGTGTGAGGAGAAGATTAGGTTCTGATCCAGAGTGATAGGTATTTGTTTTGGGATACAGTGTTTAAACTGTTACAATCAGTGTGTGTGTGTGTCGAGGGGTGGGAGTCATACTAAGGTGAGGGAAATGCTTTAATTATTTCCTAGCACCAAAAAGCATAGAGGCAGTTTCTGGTTAATTTAAATGTTAATTGACTGGATTTCAATTGTTTCAAAAGATTGTCATAGTCAAGTTGCAGTGAGTTGTTAACCACAGTAGAACTGGAACCAGCAGTAACGAAAACAGTATCACCTGCAGGTTTAGGCAGTGAGAGGGCGATAACTAACAAAGATGCTAAAGAGAAGTGGCCCCAAACCAGAACCCTGAGCCTGACCGTACTGACTCTGTGACAAGCTGGCCTATGGTAGATGGAGAGGCAACATGCTGGGTTTAAAGTCCACAGAAGAAAATGTACTTTTATTGCTTCAAATGTAAGTTGTTGCTCCAGAAAAGCAGAATCAGTCATTTCAACTTCTCCACCCTGGTCAGGTAACATAAAGGTTAACACAAAACAGTTCTTTCAGGCTGACTTAAAGGAATCTTTGAACCACTTATGTGGGCCAGCAGTTTGTTCAATATACAGTCTCAAACAAAACAAATGTTTGTGGGCCAGCAGGTTTGAATGCACAGTCTCAAATAAAACACAGACAGTTTTCCCTTTTTGCCTTATTTGTAGGTTGTTATCAGCAGTGCATTCCACTCGCTGTTTTTGGCCCAACTGGCTAGACTGATCCTTTACCTCAGGACTCTCTGCTCTAGAACTGGTCTGTTTCTCAGAAGCAGGTTTCAAGTTTTCCCAAAAGCTCTATCCAATACTTAATCATTCCCCTTGGCTTTCTGCTCTGGTTCCTGTCTCACATTCCACTCTCCATCTTGCAGGGTTCTCTGCATAGGAGTCTCTACTCCCTGCAACAGTTTCCAGCTTCTCACTAACTCCTTGCTGGATTCTCTCTGCCTTTCAGCAATCCTTATAATTAGCCACACCTGGGGAGGAACCCCCCCTTGCCTGTTCATGTTGCATTCCCTGCATTTCCTCAGCCTCAAACAAGAGGTCAACCTCTTGTTTCCCAGTGTAGTGTTTACACTGTCACATACCTCCCCCCTTTGTGCGAAGGCACAGTTTGTCGGCCCCTGACCATTCCCCTCCTGGGACAGGAAGTCCGTGTTTCCATTCTGGGTCCTTGCCTGATGATGCACCATAAAGGAAAATGGCTAGAGAGCCAAGTACCACCTGGTGATGTGGGGGTCGTCATCTTTCATCACCTGTAGCCACCTCAGAGGGGCATGATCTATGACCAGGATAAACTGCCACCCATGCAGGTAGTAATGAAGGGTATCCACAGCCCACTTGACAGACACTCTTTCTCTAGCACTGCATAGTTTTCCTCCCGTGGAAAGAGTTTTTGACTAAGGTAGAGGATAAGATGTTCTTCCCCCTCAAACTCCTGGGACAGCACAGTTCCTAACCCAATGTCAGAGGCATCCGTCTGCAGGATAATGGTCCTGTTAAAGTCAGGACTGCATAACACTGGCTCTCTGCACAGTGTCGCTTTGACTTGTGTGAAGGCCTGGTCACACTCGTCTGACCATTGGACCTTACTAGGGGCAGATTTCTGGGTGAGGTCTGTAAGGGGGCTGGCAAGGGTAGAGAAGTAAGGTATGAACCAGCGGTAATACCCTGCCAATCCTAAGAAGGCACTCATGTGGGTTTTTGTGGTGGGTACTGGGCACTCGGCTATGGCTTGGACCTTACTGACCAAGGCTCTCACCTGTCCATTGCCTATACAGTACCCTAAGTACTTTGTTTCAGCTTTGGCCAAAGCACACTTAACTGGATTGGCCGTCAGCCCTGCTTTTCATAAGGACTGTAGTACAGCTGCCACTTTGGATACATGGGACACCCAATCAGTGCTGTGGATCACCACGTCATCTAGGTAAGCAGCTGCATAGTGGGCATAGGGTCACAACAACCGATTCATGAGCCTTTGAAAGGTTGCAGGTGCCCCATGTAAGCCAAAAGGCATGGTACAGAACTGGTATAGTCCAAAGGGGGTAGCAAATGCTGTATTTTCCCGAGACTCTGGGGTCAACGGGATTTGCCAGTACCCTTTCATTAGGTCCAAAGTCATGATGTACTTGGCTTCCCCTAATCTATCCAACAGTTCATCTACCCAGGGCATGGGGTAGGCATCGATCTTTGAGATGGCATTGACCCTGAGAAAATCAATACAGAAGCGGGTAGCCCCACCTTCTTTTGATACTAACACTATGGGGCTACACCAATCACTGCTGGATTCCTCAATCACCCCCAACTCTAGCATGCCCTGTAACTCCTTCTTAACAGTGTCTCATATGGCTTCTGGCAAGCGATACGATTGCTGCCGCACTTTCTCCCCTGGCTCTGTTTCTATATAATGAGCTATCATCTGGTTTGTCCCCGGGAGGAAGGAGAAAACATCCAAAAACTGGCTTACCAACTCTCCTAGTTGCTGTTTCTGTTTGTGAGACAGCTGTTCTCCCATTGGGACTTGCACCCCTAGATTCTCATCTGGCACTTGGGGTCCCAGATCCACTATGTCTAGTTCAGGGGAAATTAATAGGCTATCCCTCTGGTTCCAGAATTTCAGCAAACTGACATGGTAGATCTGGGTCTCTTTTGGTCTCTCTGGCTAGCAAACTTCATAGTCAACTGGGCCCACCATCTGGGTAACTGCGTAAGGCCCCTTCCATTTGACTAGAAGCTTATTCTGGCTGCTCGGCAACAAAACTAGTACCTGATTCCCTGGTTTATATTCCCTTAACTGGGCTCCCTGATTATAGTAGTACCCTTGTCTTTGTTGAGCCTTCGCTAGATTTTCTTGGGCAAATTTTCCCACCCAATCTAATCTTTCCTTCAATTACAGGACATATTGCACCACATTTTCAGTCTTGGGGTCAGGCTTCTCCCACATCTCCTTTACTACATCAAGAACACCTCGTGGGTGGCGCCCATAGAGGAGTTCAAAAGGAGCAAACCCTGTAGAAGCTTCAGGGACCTCCCGCATTGCGAACATCAGTAAGGGAAGTAACTTGTCCCAGTCCCTGATGTCAGTGGCTATGAACTTTCAAAGCATCATTTTAGGGGTTTTGTTGAATCGCTCCATGAGGCCATCCATCTGGGGATGGTAGATCAATGTCCTTATGGAGCTGATTCCCAATAAAGTACAAACCTCCTGAGTCAGGCGGGACATGAAGTTAGTTCCCTGGTCAGTCAACATTTCCTTCAGAATCCCCTTATGATTAAAGACCTTTTATAGCTCTCCAGCTACAATTTTGGCCAAAATGCTTCATAACGGAAGGACCATGGGGTACCGGGTAGCATAGTCTACAATCACCAGAATGTATTGGTACCCTCCTGTACTCTTTTCAGGGGGCCCCACTATATCAACCCCAATCCGGTCAAAAGGTGCCTCCATAACAGGTTAGGGCACTAAGGGGGCCCTTGGATTGTTCTTTGGAGCTACTAACTGGCACTCGCAACAAGATGCACAATAATCTTTAGCATGTTGATAGATGCCCGACCAAAAGAATCAGGGCAACAGTCGGGCTAATGTATTCTCTACCCCCACAGTGCCCTGCCACAGGAATAGAGTGGGCAAGGCGGACTAATTCCCCCTGAAAGACTTGAGGGATTAGCAACTAATAGCAAATATCACAAAAATAGAAGAGTTCCTCTATGTTGGAACAAACATTAAAAGAAACTTAGCAAAAAAATAGAAACAATATAAACAATTAAAAAAACACCCAACAGCATCAAATTGGTCCCGCTATAAATACTCTGTCAATAAATGCAAAAACCTGATAAGAAAACAAAAGAAAATACTAGAAGAAAAACTAGCCACAAATGTTAAAGATAATAAAACATTTTTTTAACTATATTGGCTCATTGAAACAAAATAGTTCTCCCATAGGACTGTTACATACAGTACTTCAATTGGCATCATCATGATGAAACCGAGATTGCTACACAATTAAACAAATATTTTATTAATTTGTTTAAGCCTAAACATACTAGTAATCCTCACAAAATAACTACTGATAGCCCATGTGTCCCAATATCTGAACAGGAAGTCAGAGACAATATCAAATTACTAAAACCGAATGGGTCAACTGGCCCTGATGGCATTTCACCACTATTTATCAAAACTTTAAGCGAATCTCTAATAGAACCCTTGACATTATTATTCAATCAACCATTAGACACAAGTGCTATTGTAACATCATGGAATAAAGCTATTGTTATTCCACTGCATAAAGCTGGTAAAAAAAGTCAAGTTGAAAATTATAGCCCTATAAGTCTAACTGCAGTAATTTGTAAAGAATTAGAAAGGATAATAAAAAGAATTACTACCCATCTGGAAAAATTAGGACATATAGACATCTATCAACATGGTTTTGTTAAGGGTAGATTGTGTCAAACTAACCTTCTTTACTTTCTAGAACTTGTTAGCAAGGCATTGGATAAAGGATTATTAGTAGATATAGTATTTTTAGATTTTGCCAAAGCATTCGATTCTGTTTCACATCATGTACTTATTAACCAACTTACATTATTAAAAATTCATCCGGTAATTATAAATTGGATAAATGTTTGGTTGACAAGTCACACACAGCGAGTCTCGGTCAAAGGCTGTTTGTCAAATAGGGGCCCAGTTAGTAGAGGGGTCCCTCAGGGCTCAGTTCTAGGGCCTATTTTATTTAATATATTAATATCTTCTATGAGCCTACAATCTACTACAAGCTGGTTTGCAAAGTTTGCTGATGACTGTAAGATATGAAATATTATATCTGATGTACACTCAGCTATAAATTTACAAAACAATCTAACACACCTGGTTGAATGGTCAAAAAGTAACAAGTTGCTGTTCAATGAATCAAAGTGTAAAGTTATGCACTTGGGTAAAAATAACCCTTGTTATACTTATTCAATGAATAATATTACAATTCAGATGACTAACCAGGAAATAGACCTTGGTGTTACTTTAACAAATGGGTTCACCTTTGATGCCTATATGGCTAACGCGGTTAAAAAGTCCAACAGAATATTAAACTGCATTTTAAGAAATATCAAACGTAGAGAAAAAAATGTAATTATTTTACTGTATGCCAGACTTGTAAGACCACATTTAGAATATTGTTCCCCTATAGTTGCTCTGAATTTAATAAGAAATAATAAACTTATAGAAGGGATTCAACTTAAAGTGACAAGGAAAATTTCTACCCTGTTGACAACTGATTATGAAACCAGATTAAAAAAAACTAACCTATATTCAATGGAATATAGAAGGGTACGTGGCGATCTGTGCCAAACATACAAAGCATTTCAAGACCCAGCAATTCTTGAAACTATAGGCCTAGTTAGACTACAAACTGAAGTAAATACCAGATCTCATATATTAAAATTAAAGGGAACCCTTAATAATACTATTAAAAGAAGCAGGTGGTTCACTCAAAGAGTAGTTAATACCTGGAACAAACTACCTCCCCGAGTAGTGTATAGCTCAACTCTTGATCTATTCAAAGTCAATTTTGATTTATTCATGGGAGATACTAAGTTCAAATTCCACCAATGAGTACGGTGGCAAGTCCATTATGGGTAAAATTACCCACTGAACTCATATAGATCTATGAACCTATGAACTGATGCTGGGTATCCCCCATCTAGGCCTCCTTACTCACTTGATACAGGATACCCCCTTGTAACTCAAAATGAGGATAGCGTGCTGCTTGATTCTCATCTGCCACTTCCCTTTCCCTGACAGCCAACTGGGTGTATACCCGACAGAGTAGACCATTGGCCCGTTGTTCTTTGGCAATGTCCGGGCAGTGCTTTAACACATCTTGCTCTGATAGGGATGGCCCTCTGGGACTTTGGTTAGGTGGGTCAGCGTTAGGGTCAGGCTGTGGGACTGGACCCACTTTTGCCTTTGCTTCACCTCCCTCCCTCCCTCCTGTGCACCTGTCCCTTTGGGACCCCTTTCCTTTGCTGCCCTACATTCTCACTTAGATTTGCGGGTTCTTGTCTGGGCGTTAAAAATCCCTGGGTCCAGGAAAGGAAAAACTTCCCCCAACTGCAGGTGGCTGGCCCCCCCTCCCTTCACAACCCTGAGACCGAGTAATTACCAAAGATAAGTCTGCTTTCCCTAAGTTGTCAAACCATTTCCAATCTCTCCCCAGTAACACTGAATAGGGTAACCCCGGAGCAACCCCCACCTTTATAGTCTCTGTTTGGCCCCCCCAGAGTAAGTGTAACCATAGCACCAGGGTAAGCCTTTACATCCCCATGCACACATCGGATAGGGATGGGGTTCTGGTCCTGCCAGTATCGGGGGTTCACAAGGGCCACCCTGACTGGGGTCTGGAGGCTTCCTGAGTCCACCAGAGCCTCTGTCTCTATTCTTTCTACCTCGACAGGGATTACAAAATCTCGGGATTCAGAGCCCCCACCCCCACTGTAACGTGCAGTCTATGGAAGTACAGTCCATATGGGGGCAGTTCCTCACAAAATGACCCTTCTGTCCACATGAGAAACATGCCACTGTGTCTCAGCTGTGGGGTGAGCCTCCTGGTTTAGGCAGCAGGCCCTCAGGAAATGTCTCCCTGGGCTGCTGGGTTGTCGTCTTTCCCAGAGTCTGACCCTTATTTGGCCCATAACCCCCCTCCCTATATAACTAAGGTCCCGTCACAGTTCCAGTCAATATTTCTTCAGTCTGGCTCCTGGGATGATTCCCCATCTTCCCAGGTGGCCTTGTAAGCTGGATCACGGGGCACGAGAAGAGTTCAGCATCCAACACTTGTTCTGAGATCTGCATAGCCTCTGCTAGTGTGGTGATCTTCTGTTTGCGGACCCAGCTCTGAATTCCCGGGGCAGGATGTTCAGAAATTGATCCAAGATAATTAACTCAGCCACCTCGGGGCCACTGTGTCCTTCGGGTTTTAGCCAGCACCAACACAGGTCCCGCAATTGTTGTCCCACTGCTCTAAGTCGTGCACCTGCTGCAAATTTGAAGCTCCAGGACCTCCGTCGGTAACTTTCTGCAATGATGCCTAGGCAGTCCAGGATTGCTGCTTTCACCTCTGTGTACTCCCCGGCTGTGGTACTGTCCATAGCTCGATAGGCTGCTTGGGCTTCCCCAGTCAGAGAGGGGGCAAGGCGGACAGCCCACTGGGGTCTGGGCCATCCAGCAGCTTCCGCCACTTGCTCAAACATTACCAGAAAGGCCTCAGGATCATCCTCAGACATCATTTCGGTCAGCATGGTGTTCATCCTAGGGACCCCTGGCCCCACGATAGCTGGACCAACCTCACCAGTAGGATCTTGTTGCGGTTGTTGCACCAGAGACTGCAGGAGCCGCTGTTGTTGTTGTCCCAGCTGTATAAGAAACTGCTGTTGTGCCTTCTGTTTTGCTTGTTGTGCCCATTGTTGCACCTCCTGTTGGGCTTGCTGTGCTTGTTACACCTGCTGTTGCACCTCCTGCTGCTGCTGTGCCAGCTGCCTGAAAGCCTGTTATTGCTGTTCAGCAAGGAACTTCAGCAATTTCTCCATATCCATTTTTCCAGAATGTAACTAGTCCTGTTCACTCCAGCAGGGGTTCAAATCCCACTGACACCAGGTATGACAAGCTGGCCTATGGTAGATGTAGAGGCAACAGGCTGGGTTTACAATTCATAGGAGAAAGTGTACTTTTATTGCTTCAAATGTAAGTTGTTGCTCCAGAAAAGCAAAATCAGTCATTTCAACTTCTCCAGCCTGGTCAGGTAACATATAAGTTAACACAAAACAGTTCTTTCAGGCTGACTTAATGAAGGAATCTTTGAATCACCTATGTGGGCCAGCAGTTTGTTCAATATACAGTCTCAAACAAAACAACGGTTTGTGGGCCAGCAGTTTTGAATGCACAGTCTCAAATAAAACACAGACAGTTTTCCCTTTTTGCCTTATTTGTAGGCTGTTATCAGCAGTACATTCCACTGGCTGTTTTTGGCCCAACTGGCTAGACTGATCCTTTACCTCAGGACTCTCTGCTCTATAACTGGTCTGTTTCTCAGAAGCAGGTTTCAAGTTTTCCCAAAAGCTCTAGCCAATACTTAATCATTCTCCTTGGCTTTCTGCTCTGGTTCCTGTCTCACATTCCACTCTCCATCTTGCAGGGTTCTCTGCATAGGAGTCTCTACTTCCTGCAATAGTTTCCAGCTTCTCATTAACTCATTGCTGGATTCTCTCTGCCTTTCAGCAATCCCTGTAATTAGCCACACCTGGGGAGGCACCCCCCCCTTGCCTGTTCATGTTGCATTCCCTGCATTTCCTCAGCCTCCAAGAAGAGGTTAACCTATTGTTTCCCAGTGAAGTGTTTACACTGTCACAGACTCATAGAGAATCAGAGGAGCTCCCATGACCACCGGTTGAGACCTCCCATTAATGTAGGCATGAAACTAATGAAGAGGAGGGCAAGAGATACTAACCAGAAGCATCACATTTGCAAGACAGAATCGAGTGGTCAACAGTATCTAATGCCTTAGCAACATCAAAGAAGAAGACGCCAGTGGAGTAGTCCTCACCCAGGTTAAAGAAAATGTAATCAGTTAGATGTAGAAGAGAGGTGGTAGTGAAGTGTGCAGGATAGAAACCATATTGGAAACCAGGGAATAAGCCAGTCCTTGGTGCTTCTGCCTGGAAAGCAATATATCGCAGCAATAACAAGAGGTATAGGATAGAGAAAAGAGGTTATCCTGCTAAGGATTTCATGTGATTTGGGGGCTGCAGTGATTGCACTGCAAATCCCCACTGGTCAATTGGACTGGAAACAATGCATTTTTCTGAACCTCATTCTTTTGTTCAGTGTCCACTGTAACAGCCACTGGCAGGGCCAGGGCTGCATCAGTGCTACAAGTTCCTATGCAGTGTTACCCCTTTCCCAGTCCATGTTAGCTATAATTTCAGTGCTGTAGTGCAGTTCTACACAGCTATAGATGCAGAAATAGCAGATTACTCACTCTGAGTGGCCTCTACTGGACAGTACTATCATCAATCAAGGTGTTATTGTGTCTCCCTTTGCTTTCATTGCATTCTTTGAAATGATCAGATGGTATAGTTGAACACTATCTGGTTGTGCGATCAGCTCTATTTAAGTTGGATAACCATACTCTGTATCAAAAAATGACTGTCTAATCAGATCACTTAGGTCCCCATCCACAAAACTGACCTGGAGCCCTACTCACCCACATAGATGAGCCTAGGGAGGAGACCTCTCTCTGCTCATGTGGTAGAGTAGCTCTTCACATCCCAAGCTGCATGTACATCCCCCACAAAGAGTGGTCCCTGAACAGAATCAGATTTATCAGATTCTGAGCATTTTGTTAAATTCACATTTTCGGTACTCAAGGCCAGAAATCTAAATTCCATAACCCCTTTTGGATGCAGAATCAGAATTAGCACAGTGCAGTGGGGCAGTATGGTACAACTAACGAACTCAGAATGAAACAGAGTGATGCACTTATTAAAGTGATTTTTATTAGAACAACAACACCTGCAGTGTGAATGGCCATTGGCCACTATACTACACCAGTCCTACTGTGCTCATCCACAGGATTACTTTTAAATTTGAATGACAACTGATTGAGGGGAGGGGAGTCTAAGGTACCTGGGAGAGCTGGGGTACTCTTGGAATAGGTGGCTGGCTGTGGAAATTGGGGAGGGGTTCACAATTGATTCAGTTGGAGAAGATGGATCACTGGGTGGTCATAAGTGGTGTTCCTCAGGGCTCTGTACTGGGGCCGGTGCTATTCAACATTTTCATTAATAATATTGGGGACAGCATCAAGTTAGAATGTGTCTGTTCACGGACGACACTAACTCTGTGGGAGGGTGGATTCAGCCGAGGGGATACATGACCTTGAAGAGACTCTAAAAAGACTTGAAAGGTGGTCCTGGATCTGGCAGCTGAACTTCAATGCCAAGAAGTGCAAGGCTATGCACACTGGAACCAAAAACCCCAGGATAAAGTACTACCTGGGAGAAGTCTGGGTATCTCTCACAGAGGAGGAGAAAGATCTTGGAGTGTTGATAACTAATGACTGATAATTAATGACTTGAAGCACTCTACACAGTGTAAGAAGGCAGTGGCAAGAGCAAACAGGATGTTGATGTGCATAGCCGGGGGATCAACAGTAGGCAACAGGAGATGATTTTACCCTTGTACAGGTCACTGATGGGGCCACATCTGGAGTATGGGATACAGTTCTGTCACCATCACCTTAAATAAGATATCAGCCTGATGGAGACAGTCCAGAGGAGGACTCTGAAGATGACTGCAGGGCAGCAGGGTAAATTGTACGAGGAGAGACCAAGGGCCCTGAAATTGTACACCTTGGAGGAACGGAGGGATAGGGGAGACATGACTGAGACCTTCAAGTACTTGAAAGAGATTAATAGAATGAACAAGGAGGGTCTCTTGAGGCTAAGCTGTAGCAAAACCATGAGGGGGCACAGCCATTAATTGTGGGGTGTTTAAGAGGGAGATTAGGAAACCTTTCTTCACAGAATGGGTGGTGACCAAATGGAAAATGCTGCCAGAAGAGATGATCTCAGTGAGGAGGGTGGACAGCTTCAGGAGAAGTTGGGATAGATATAGGAAGAGGTTAAAGGTCATGGGAGGGGAGGGGAGGAGGAACGTGATGGAAAGTTCGGGGGGGGGGGAGCTGGGACAACAGCCTCAGTTGTGAACTCTGCACAATGAGCAGACTAGTTAGACCAAAAGGCCTAATTCTGCTGGCTTCATTGTATGTTCATATGTACACACATACTACAGCTGACTAATGTATCTAATGGCACGGAGAATGGAAGACCTACCCAGTAGCAGCAGTCCACGCCACACTGCAGGTAAGGGGGAGGGAGGGAGGGAGGGAGACAGGTACCAGGCTGCCAGGAAAAACACCCTTATCCTAATTCAGAGTCAGATTCAGTACTTCTGACACCATCTCTAAGTCCATTCCAATGCCATAATCAGAATCAGATCAGACTTGGAATCCCCAATCCTTGGTGCTGAGGAAATGGATTTCAGAGAATCTGAGAACCCCTGGTCCTTACCTCTGTATTCCCACACCAAAGGTGCTTGCCACTGCAAATTACTCGGCATTGCAGGAGACTTGGGTTTGCATCCTGAATACATAAATTCATTATGTCCGAAGAGAAGGATGTGGCATTTGAGTAGATGTTCTTATACTCTTTTAATGGAAGGAGGTCTCAGATGTTGTATCACTGTTCCCCCCCCCCCCGGTTGTCCAGGGAAGCAGGGAACAGCTGACCACCAGTAACAATTCCATGTCTAGGTTGTCAACATGATGTTGACATGTGTGCTGAGCCCCACTATGCTAACATGCAGGAGGAGAGACACATGGAAAAGCAAAACCTCTCAAGCATGAACCTACTGTATTGACTCTATTACTGTTATTGATTATTTTTATGCTGCAACTTTCTTAATTTTTGTACCCACTGAAAATAAGCATAAGCTCAACACGGTTTGTCTTTATGCCTTTTTAATAAAATGTATCTACTGCTATGACTCTTTCTTTAAATATACCATTTTCATATAACAGTCATACAATTAATATGCAGCTTTATGGAAATTTCCTAACCTTTCTATCAAGGCACTGAAAACATTTTGGAGATTTTTTTATCAAGGTTCAGAACATTAGAATGGTCTGGTCTGAGGGGTTATGGGTTTGTTCAGAATTGGTTCACAGAATTCTACTGGGCACTGTAACCATGTGAATTTTCATTCCTGTCACACTATATAGTTAAATGGGAGCATACAGTATATAAAAATTTCTGTTCTAGTTTAACGTGTGCCTTGGGAAAAGAGTGTGAGCTGACTGGGCAGCGTGAATCTTGGTGGGGGGCAATTTAGCACAAAGTACTGCTCTAAACAACTGAGTGTAATTTTTTGAGAGGATTGTTGTACCCTAGCAATAGTTTCAGCATTCTAAAGTTTTACATTATGTTGGGGTACCTACTTGACCTTATTAAAGGTGTCTACAATTTTTTCTTGCAATGAAACACCTGCACAGTGCTGATTTAACTCCCCTCCCCATCACTGAAGGCATTTGACATTGCCTTATGCCTCACAGCTTGGGATGGGGCTGTCACTAATTCAGCACAATGCCCACCGTGTTGCCTTACATAGGGGACGGAATCATCAAACTGGAAGGCTGCTGTTCCTTTTCCAAACTTACCACATCACTCTTAGTTGTGTAAATAGACTCTGCCATGCTCTCTAGCGCCATCCATTTCACCGGCATCCTAATCACCGCTTTCTGACGATAATAATTATTGCTGTAGATCTTCTTGGAGAGCCCAAAGTCAGCCACACAGACCCTCAGATCATCCCGCAACCTGAAAAAGAGACAGATTTACACTTCGGCTAGCCTTTTTTTCCCTAGAATCTCAGTTTTCCAAACTGGGATGGCTGGTGCACTGGTTGAGCACTTTTGTGCACTCTGAAGCTGTGAATCTGAGTTCTGGCCACATATGTAGGGCCCTAGTTCTCTGCAGCACCTAAGCCTTAATTCTGCAGTGTTGCTCCTACTTTGACATTTCAGATTCCTTTCACTTCAGTAGTAGGAATTATTCACTCCTGTGTGGCACATTTCTGTCCATTCACTGGCAAAAATACTTTGTGATATCATTGATAACATGAGATATTGAGGTCGGAAAGGAACTTCAGGACATATCAAGATGAGGAGATAGCCTGGAACTGTAGATTAAATAAATAGTATTATTATTTTTTTTTAATGAATAAAATGGCAAATTCTGTGGCAACCCAGGCCCTGTGGCAGCCTACATTGTTATGTGGCCTTGTCAATGGCAACAGAACCGCAGAATTCTAACTGCATTTCCCATAGGTCAGGCTACCACTGAATCAAAGCTCTGGACTGAGGTTTTTCCATTAGAGCTTGTAGACCAGGGAAAGGAGCTACCTCTATCAGAGTACTGCTTATGAGAGGAGAGGGCACTCACTCAGAAAGAAATAGGAAGGGTGAATAACTGACTTTTTTCCCTTTTAGCAAAAATAATGCAAAAGGTCAGATGAAACCTACGAAGCAGAGAGTGTCATCCTGTACTCACATGCAGTTCCGTGCTGCTAGATCTCGGTGAAGAAAGCCCTTGGTGTGGAGGTAGTCCATCCCAGATGCAATATCAATCATAAATCTGATGAGGGTCTGCACTGGAACACTCTGAGAAAGAGAAATGACATGGGTGTGATGACAGGACCCACACTGTAATATAGAAAAGTGTACTATACATGTTTGTCCTGAAGGGGCTGCAATATAAAGCCCGGAAGTGTGAACAATTATGTAACCCCTAGGTGGTGCTACCCCAAGGGCTACTACACCTGTCTGCTTGGCTACTGACAGGTTGAGGGGCCTAGGTTCTATGACGGGTGCCTCCACCCAGAGGTCAGGGTTGGTAGTGGTTAAACTAGCTTGGCTACAGCCCTCTGGGACACTGTGACCCCTCTTTTGTTCCCACTAGTGGCCCACACAGTACACGGGAATTACCTTCCCAATACCCCACATATGAACACTTTTTACACATATAGATACCACTTACCCCCGAGACTGATTCTGCAGCACATCTCTGAGTACCTCCTGTAAAACAAGGTTAAGCAACATACACAACACAATGTAATGCTGGCACTATATGTACTGACACCACAGATAGTATATAGTTCAATAACAACAAATCTGATTTATGTAGGGGACAGTAACACGAGAGGGGGCAATCAGGTTGATTTAGCTTGGCAATATTCAAATCACAGTACTATGTACACATATAGGGTCCAAAAAGTCACTCTGGGTACCCAGGATGGGGGGGGGGGGCTAGCCAAATCCGTTGCCCGGGGTGGCCGGCAGGTGCAGATGGATGGGGCCCTGTAGAAAGTAAATATATGCACAGCACACACTTGTAATCCGGAGCCAGATGGCTCAGTCTGTGGGAAGAAAACACAAGGAAATCAGTTGACACATTTTGATTAAATGAATATCGCAGGGTGTTGCCCTGATTTGTACTCAGATACCCAAAACAGTTACTGAATGGATGGTGTTGCTTCTGGGTTTCCAGCATTCAGCACACACTGCAGAGTGAGGGGAATTAAGACCGCAATTCCCCACACACACCAAGCACATTCGTATGTAAAGGAAAGTACTACACCAGGCAGGCTGCTCCTTGATCCCAATCACAAAACACTGCAAAAACCCGGGAGCACTTGCAGCAGCTTCAGTCTCTGACAGGCCGATCGCACTTCAGCAAAATCTTCGGTCTTCTACAGGTTAAGCCTGGTTTCCACACTTCTGCTTCTTCTTCCTTCTACAATAGCTCAGATTCAGTCCGATTCAGCTGCACTAATGGCCGCAGACCAACATTGGGGCCTACACACGTACTTCCCGCGCAAATTACTAGCCGCACGGTACCAGAATATCTCCTTCACTGTCTACTGAACTGACTTTTCCAGCAGCAGTGCAGGGCATTTCCTTTGGCATCACAGCAGTTTGGTTGTCTGGTTCAGCTGTCAATCACTGTAGGGCTCCCTCTGTTGGTGCAAAAAGGCACCAAAGTCCAAACTACATTTCCCATGAGCACCTGCCATACAATCCCCTTTGTTGCAGGCTCCAGATGAGAGTCCAAGTTCTGATTTGCCAGCAGGCTTCATTTTAAGGACCTCCTTTCCACTGATTGGTCCAATTCAGCAGTTCAGGACCAAAATGAAGAAACTACACTGCCCAGTCCTTGCTACAAGTAAGCAGGTTAGAACAAACTGCATTTTCATTATTGCTCTAACAGATCACCAGCAAACAATTACATCTTTTAATTAGGCTCCCCCTGCGCATATAACGAGTGCAGAAACGGAGCACTTAGCCAGCAGCCCGAGTGGGATTCGGCATTGTAACACACAGTCCCCCATTCCAATTAATTATGTCTGCAAGCAGACAGCTCTTAAAGAGACAGTACGCAGAGACTCTAAAGCACTCACTGCAGTGCCATTTAACGGCTTAAACGCCAAACACCATCCAGACTTAGAGCACTTAGCAAGCTCCTGGAAGACTTTTGGAAACCCCCATTTGCAGGGGGGATACACCCTTCCTGGCCTGGAAAAATTTGGCATCCACGTCAAGTAAGTGCCCCCGTAGATTGCAATACAACATCATATACATTTACATCACTAACATATTAGGCTTATGTGTGTAATCATCAGTCACCATATCACCTTTGCCATAAACACATTTCTGATACTTTTCAGCACATTACATTTTACACAGCATTATACACACATTGTACCTTATTCAGGTTATTACCTCCGGCACATGAAACCTGGATATACGGGGCCCTTCCCTGTGAGCTACCTTAGGGCTGGATGGGGCAGGGGCACCATACCTAGTGGGCAAGACAAGTAATCTGGAGTTAGCACCAATGCTCTGTTTCAGCAATGAGCTCGGGGACACATGCACTCCCTTATGGACCATATTGAGAGGCAAATCCACAGGCCTCCCAGGAGAATCGTAGCTGAGGCGTACTACAGGCTTTACAGCCTACCAGTCTTTCTAGAGGGAACTGTTACAGTCTCTACATTTTGTTCCTCACTTTCAGTGTGATCTTTACTTGACAGGGGGGTTTCTTTCGGGGTAGCAGGGTTAGAATTTGGGGCACTGTCAGCTCCAGTATTTGCAATTTCAGGGGTCACAACACTTGTTTCACAGAGAGAGCTCTCCCACATTGCCAGTGGACCATCAGGGCACTCGAAATACTCCTCTTGCTCTGGTATATCACCATTCTGTCCCAGTTCATTATCGTCCTCCTCTGAAAGCTCATACAGTTCCACCATGCACAGTGATTCCATGTCATCCAACTTAACACTCTGCGCCTCACTCTCTGGGAGCATTGGCTCCAAGGACAAAGCTGGGGGCTTAGACAGTCCAGAAGGCCCAGCTTCATCTCCATAATTGACTAGGGGATTGCCTTGAAACAATTGACTCAGTTCACAAGAAGGGTAGTACCCAAAGTTCCATTCACTTTCCTCTGAGGTAGACTGATAGTCATCTTCAACTGGGATTTGCTGTGGAGACAGCTCTAACTCAGCATCTGTAGGTGCAGACTTTCTCTGTCTTTGCTTAGCACCAGCTATGGTCACCGGTCCAGGGGGAGCACTTTCTGGTGGCTCAGACTTAATCAATATTTGGCCAATGGGCAGCAGATGATTTTGATGCATTGTCTTAACATCTTTTGAATTATTTTCAGGCCTTACTTTGTACACAGGCAGGTCATCCAGTTTGCCTACTACAATGTGAGGGAGATGATGCCACCTGTCAGAAACCTGTGTTTGCCATGCAGTCCCAGATTTCTTAGCAATACCCAATCCCCCTCCCGGAGTTCTTGGGCTTTCACCTTTTTATCATACCTTTCTTTGTTGGCCAGATTTCTTGTGGCAGCCATGGTTTGAGCCAGTTGGTACGCATGATTCAGCTGGGCCTTTAACTTATGCACGTACTGTAAATAATTATCAGCTCAAACCCCATCAGGAGAAACTCCGAAACAAACATCTACCGGTAGTCGGGCTTCTCTTCCGATCATCAGGTGCTAGGGGGAGAACACAGTGGCATCACTTTTGGTGCAGTTGTAGGCATGTTCCAAGGTGCTAACTTGCTGGCTCCATCTGGGCTTGTCTTTTGGGTGGAGGATGCCCAGCATGTCCAACAGAGTGCAGTTAAAACGTTCAGGCTGTGGGTCCCGGGGTGGTAAGGGGTGGTTCTGGACTTTCGTACTCCCCACAGAGAAAGCAACTCTTTGATCAAACGACTCTCAAAGTCTCTCTCTTAGGCAGAATGGATTCTTTGTGGAGCCCCATAGTGAACAAAAAGTTTTCTACAAGTACTTTTGCCACAATGAATGCCTTCTGGTCCTTGGTGGGGAAAGCTTGAGCATATCATGTAAAATGGTCAGTGACCACCAGCACATTACTAATATTTCTTTGATCTGGCTCCAGACTTAGAAAGTCGATACAGACCAGCTCCATGGGGGCACTGGTGGTGATGTTAACAAGGGGGGCAGCCTTCTAGGGCAAAGCTTTCCTCTGTAAGCAATGACAAGTTCGAATGTGTTCTACATCAGCCCCATTTTAGGCCAATAGAATCTGGATCTCACCAAGTCAAGTGTTCTGTCTATACCAAGGTGCCCCATGTGGTTGTATAGGGACCTTAATACTAAGTCTCTGAAAGCAGTGGGCAAAACTAGTTGTTTGTCTATTTTTCCCCCTCTGTCTACTGTTTCTTGGTATAACAGTCAATTAATCAGTTTCAACTTAGGACCTTCCTTGTATAACGATGCAGTTCTCAAATCAGTGGAGCATAACTTGGATACATCTTTCCCCGTGTAGAGGGCTTCTAGAGCTGATTTCATCATAGGTCCTCGGGATTGAGCCCACTGAATACTGTCATTGTCCAGCTGAGGTGGTGCACCAATGTCTAATGCAGTACAGTGGCAATAAGCAGCAGGTATGCAATTCTCAGAGGGCCCCAAGCAATCCACTAGACAGTCCACTGCATCCATGGACACCTATTCCTCCTTGTCAAACTTCTGGCATAGCGCTCGAATATCAGGTTCTGACAGTCTGACCCATTCATTTCTGGAAACAGGCCTCCACTAGAGAGCATCAGCATCTATGTGGTTCAGACCTGCTCTATATTCAACAGCGTAATCATATATAGCAAATGCGGAAAGCCACCTATGGCCAGTAGCATCCAACTTGGCTGAGGTCTGCACATAGGTCAAAGGATTATTATCAGTTTTTACCAGTATCTTAGCCCCATACAAGTACTCGTGGAATTGGTCAACAATGGCCCACTTCAAAGCTAGGAACTCTAACTTATGCACCAGATAGTTCTTTTCAGATGGGGTCAGACTTCTGCTGGCAAAGGCCACTGGTCTCAGGCCATTCTCATACTCCTGGTACAACACAGCCCCCAAACTTTGCAGGCTAGCATCAGTGTGTAGGACATACGGTTTTTGCTGGATCTGCATAGGCAAGGACAGGAGCATGAGTGAGTTGATATATAATCTCATGAAAAGCAGCTTCACAATCAGGTGTCCATCGGGCTCCAAAGACTTCATTGGGGTGAAAATACACTCTTTCAGCCTCAGGGGAAGCCGACCTCTTATATTTTTTGCTACTAGGAGGGTAACCTTGAATAAGATTGAGTAGAGGGTGAATCACTCTTGAATAGTCCTTGATGAACCACCGATAGTAGCCACAGAATCCCAGGAATCTTTGCAGTTCTTTTAGATTGTGGGGCTGTGGTCAGATGGTCAGGCCTCAACTTTACTCGGGTCTGTTTCTATTTCCTTGGTGGACACTATGTGTCCCACATACTTTATAGAGGTTTGGAAGAAGTGACATTTATCGATGGATAGCTTAAGGCCAAAGTCTTCCAATCGGTCCAACACCTTGAACAATCTGCTCTCATGTTCTTCCAGTAAGCTGCCAAACACAATAACATCATCTAGGTATACCAGGCACTCTAATAAGTTCATGTCCCCCACTGCACGCTCCATCTGTCATTAAAAAGTGGCTGGGGTGCCTGAAATCCCTTGAGGTATCCTCATGAATTCATAGAAACCAAGTGGACAGATAAAGGCTGTCTTTCCATTGTCTTCTGGGGCCATCGGGATCTGGTAGTACCCACTGCAAAGATTCAACACTGAGAACCACTTGCTACCATTCAGGCAGTCTAAGGCATCCTGAATGCAGGGCATTGTATACTGATCAGGGATAGTCTGCCAGTTCAAGGTGCGATAATCCACACACATCCTTACTGTCCCATTCTTTTTTCTCACTACCGCGATAGGTGAAGCATATGGGGTTCTGGATTCTTGTATTACACCAGCAGCAAGCATCTCTTGCAGATACCATCTCACATCATCAGGTCAGCAGGGGCCAGGCGTCAAGGCCTCTCACGAAATGGCCTTTCATCATGCAGCTGGATATGGTGCTCAGCTCCTTGCACACATCCCATGTCCCATTCCTTTAAGGAAAACACTCGGTCTCTCTGGGCAAGCTTCTCACTGATCCTCACTTTCCAGTCAGCTGCCAAAGGGGAGTCACCGAATTCGAACAAGTCAGGCGTCACTCTGTCACTCTTCCCTGAACTCTTGTTACTGGGTAGCTCTGCAATATCTGCACAACGTACATTAGCCAGGGTGCAACCTCTATTTACCCGAATTTCTCTATCACACTATGAACTTGAACCATTACCCTTCCGGCATAAGCACGGGCTCTGGCAGGCAAAATACTAGGCTTGACCAGTAGTCCTTCCTGCAATTTTCCATCGCCTGGTGCATCCAGCATAAGTATTTTATTCTTGACATCCTTCCTGATACGGATCTCCCCCTGTAAGGTACACGGGGCATTTGACGCCAGGATCAGGGACTCAGGATTCTTCTTCCAGACAATTCCAACCAGTTCCTCTGGTTCCACTTTTTCAGCATCTCTCTGTGCCTCATAGGCCTTCTTGATCAAGGCCAGAATTCTTAAAGCTCTACCAGTCTGTGACCCTTGTTTCTCATAACACAATTGAGCCAACCATCCAAACATACGTGCATTCATCCCAATTAGTAGAGGAACCCCATCATACAGTCTGGTAGGGGGACACACTAAGGCCAGGGTCTCTACTTGCTCGGTCTCCCCAGCCATGGAGGTGGGAAAAGACAGCCAAATTCAGATATATCCAGAGTAGGGGTAGGCCTTCTCACTTAACCCCCAGACATGCAGCCCCTCCAATGGTTGTAAGGGTACATCAGACAAATGCTTCTGATACCAGTCTTGGAACATAATTGTCACTTGGGAGCCACTGTCTAATACAGCTCTTGTAGACACTCCATTCACCTTTACAATGGTCTCCATGGAGGGACCCACTATTCTGGACCAGTCTGGAGAGGCAGTAGCGGGGGCCTGTGCAACTGACCTTGCCACAAAGGGACGTGAGTTAGCATTTTTAGGACCCTCACTGGGATCATTTTGTGCACCTCTTAACCACTGATTTGTTCTCCAAATCTCTTCTTGTAGTCTATATGCAACTTTGTCAGTGTCTTTTGGGGACCGGCATTCTCTTTTCATGTGCCCATCCTTCCCACAATTATAGCAAAACATACTTTCTGGAGTTTGAGCTGGCCAAGGCATCACACTGGGAGCCAGGGTGGGGGTACTACTAACTGAAAACCTTGGCGCCATCTCTGTCTGCGGCGTGATAAGCATTTGGAGACATCTTGTCAATTCCCCCACTTCCATGGTCAAGACATAGAGTTTTGAGCTGTTGTCAGAAGGAGATGCCTTGGTGGGTACCCCAACCCCCAGAGCAGATCCAGTCGGATGAGGGTCAGGGCCTGTACTTGCAGGAGCAGCCTTCATAAAGAGACTGTTTTTTATTTCCCTGAACTCCCTCAGCAGTTCACCCGATGGTGGCACACCCTCATTGGTCCCCTCTTCAGAAGGACCTTCCGATGCTGTGATCACTTGGGCTGCACTCACCCCAGAATTAAAATCCCCCTCCTCATCTTCAACCTCCCGAAGTTCTTTTATCAAGTCACAACAGTCTGGTGGGTTACCCCTTCTGTCTGGGAGCCTTAATTGAAGGAGCTGCAATTTAGAATGTTTTGCATGTTGTAGTAGGTGCTCCAACCTTACACAGTTTAAGTCACTGGCAGCTACCCCACCTTTTCGGTAAGCCTTCTGCAGAGCTCTTTCCAGACGAGTAACATATGCAGACAAACTTTCCCCTGGCCACTGTTTTGTACCTTGAAATTTCTACATCAAGCTCTCCCCTGACTCAGTGCTCCCAAAATTGCCTTCAAGAGCAGATAGGTACTTCTGAGCAGATGCATCAGGATTTGTGGACCTCAAAAATATAATGGCCTCTAGGGCAGGACTCCTCAAACTTTCTATGATTCTTTTTCATTTCTCAGCCTCTGCACACTGCCATTCAGGTATCAGGGGGGCAACACAATCTATCCAGGTGTCCCAATCATTCTCCCTCTGGGGGGTGGGGAGGGTGCCAGAGAAGATCCTCAACCTTCGGTAAGAGTCATGACTAATGGCAGGTGCAGGAATAGGAGCCTGCATTGGATCAGCCACAGAAAGAGGGGCAATAACGGGTGCTGGAGCAGGAGGGGGTGTTGGGGAGGAACACCCCCAGGTGGCAGAAATAACTCCATTAAGTCCTCCACAGTTTTCCCTCCTCCAGCAACGACTTAGCAAATTTCTCCTCAAAAGTTTCAGATAGTGAGGGGTGCTCATTCCCCACGGGTCTTTACTGTCCTTAGTTATCACTCTCCAGGCAGTGAGGGCTCCCTCTGGTGTAACAGTTTGTGGCACTTTGGAGCTATCTATGGGGTCCTTATATTCTACTAGGGCCATGAAAGTGTGGGTGAGCAGTTTAGCATGTTGACCCACCACCACAGGGTTTTGTAAACCTTCCACCTTGGAAAGTACTCCCTCTACAGTGTCCTTATTGGTACCCAGGGGGATGTCCAGGATAAGCATAGCATTTTGGGGGTCGATCTCCTGCCCAGTACACCACCCCACCAACTGGTGTACAACCACTTCTGTTGGGGTATCCATTTATTTTTAACAGTGATTCGTAAATGTGGCCACAAGGGGATGCTAATCCCAGCAGTAGCCTCCAAGATGTAACCCCTAGGTGGCGCTACCCCAAGGGCTACTACCCCTGCCTGCTTGGTTACTGACAGGTTGAGGAGCCTAGGTTCTATGAAGGGTGCCTCCACCTAGAGGTCAGGGTTGGTAGTGGTTAAACTAGCTCAGGTACAGCCCTCTGGGACACTGTGACCCCACTTTGCTCCCACTAGTGGCCCACACAGTACACGGGAATTACCTTCCCAATATCCCACGTATGAACCTTTTTACACATATAGATACCACTTACCCACGAGACTGATTCTGCAGCACGTCTCTGAGGACCCCCTGTAAAACAAGGTTAAGCAACATACACAACACAATGCAATGCTGGCACTATATGTACTGACACCACAGACAGTATATAGTTCAATAACAACAAATCTGATTTATTTAGGGGACAGTAATACGGGAGGGGGCAATCAGGTTGATTTAGCTTGGCAATATTCAAATCACAGTACTGTGCACACATATAGGGTCAAAAAAGTCACACTCTGGGTACCCAGGATGGTGGGGGCTAGCCAGATCTGTTGCCTGGGGTTGGCCGGCAGGTGCAGATGGATGGGGCCCTGTAGGAAGAAAATATATGCACAACACACACTTATAATCCGGAGCCGGATGGCTCAGTCCGTGGGAAGAAAACACAAGGAAATCAGCTGACACACTTTGATTAAATGAATATCGCAGGGTGTTGCCCTGATTTGTACTCACGATACCCAAGACAGTTACAGGATGGATGGTGTTGCTTCTGGGTTTCCAGCATTCAGCACACACTGCAGAGAGAGGGGAATTAAGACTGCACCCCCACTCGCACTGCCATTATCTACATGTAAAGGAAATTACTATACCAGGCAGGCTGCTCGATCCCAATCGCAAACGCTGCAAAAACCCGGGAGCACTCACAGCAGCTTCAGTCCCTGACAGGCCAATCACACTTCAGCAAAATCTTCGGCCTTCTACAGGTTAAGCCTGGTTTCCACACTTCTGCTTCTTCTTCCTTCTACAAACAGCTCGGATTCAGTCCAATTCAGCTGCACTAACGGACGCAGACCGACTTAGGGGCCTACACATGTGCTTCCCATGTGAATTACTCGCCGCACAGTACAGAGCTCCTTCTCCCTTCACTGTCTCTACTGAACTGACTTTTCCAGCAACAGTGCAGGGCATTTCCTTTGGACTCACAGCAGTTCAGTTGGCTGGTTTGGCTGTCAATCACTGCAGGGCTCCCTCTGTTGGTGCAAAACAGCACCAAGGTCCAAACTACATTTCCCATGAGCACCTGCCATACAATCCCCTTTGTTGCAGGCTACAGATGAGAGTCCAAGTTCTGATTTGCCAGCAGGCTCCATCTTAAGGACCTCCTTTCCGCTGATTGGTCCAATTCAGCAGTTCAGGACCAAAATGAAGAAAATACACTGCCCAGTCCTTGCTACAAGTAAGCAGGTTAGAACAAACTGCATTTTCATTATTACTCTAACAGATCACCAGCAAACAATTACATCTTTTTATTAGGCTTCCTCTGCGCATATAGCGACTGCAGAAACGGAACATTTAGCCAGCAGCCCGAGTGGGATTCAGGCATTGTAACACGCAGTCCCCCCATTCCAATTAATAATGTCTGCAAGCAGACAGCTCTTAAAGAGACAGTATGCAGAGGCTCCTAAGCACTCGCTGCAGTGCCATTTAACGGCTTAAACACCGAACACCATCCAGACTTAGAGCACTTAGCAAGCTCCTGGAAGACTTTTGGGAACCCCCATTTGCAGGGGGGTTACAATTAGTTTCATTTTAAAGTTAAAGAAGTTGTTTGAAATTAGATGCATGTGTTTGTGTTGTTCATTACACAGCCTAAATAGTGTTACCAAAAAAAAAACCCTTAACTGCAGGTGATGTCTGAACTTGTAGACAGTTTCTGTACAGTGCATATAACTCGGGGGGGGGGGGCGTGTCAGTTATGTAGCACTCCTCCAAACACTTTCCAGTAGGTTTGCGCATGGAATTCAAATCAGCTGTCCAGCACCTTGAACACCAGATGCGTTTCGCAAATACCTGAATACCCGAATACTAGGGTATGCAACTTCCTCTTCTGCTCGATGACTAATCTATCTCTGTATCCTGATGAGGTTGGGTATAGCCTAGCGTAGCTCCTACTGTATGTCTATGAGTTTGTTTGATGGTACAGCTTGCTGCAAGCCTTCTTGCAAACCTTTTAGCCTGGGCAGTCACTTTCTCCGCAGGAGTTAAAGAGCAAATCTCAGCTCTCAAGGAAAAATGCTGCAGGGCCTACTGTATAGGTCCCGATCACTGGTGAATTTGTTTTTTTTAAATAGCTTAGCATTTGGTATCAAAGCAAGGAGGCAGCTGACTGAGGTAGCTAGAACATTTCTAAATAAGCGGTAAGTAGATTGGTACTATATTAGCAGTGTAGGGACTCCAAGGTAAATTGGGACCTTCAGTCAGGGTAAAACAGGCACAAAACATAGCAGTGTGCTGGTTTAAGTTGGGGAAGGCAGCTGAAAATTATCCCTGCAGTTACAGTAGCTGAGGGGATAGCTGTTAAATGTGGAGTGTGGCTTGGACAGAAGTGAAGCAGT
Source organism: Neoceratodus forsteri (assembly GCA_016271365.2). Lineage (NCBI taxonomy): Eukaryota > Metazoa > Chordata > Ceratodontiformes > Ceratodontidae > Neoceratodus > Neoceratodus forsteri. Next base: position 467,773,895 of record CM028132.1, on the reverse strand, counting down.
TGTCTGCATTTAGACTTCACTTTAATTTGTTCCTGCTATCGGCATGTTCCATCATGCTCCTGTCCCACCATGTGAGTGGCACAGTGCAGAAAACGGGCATCTGTCTTTGAGAAGTCTGAAGAGCTTCTGTAGTGAAACTGCAGGTCAGCAGGGAACTCTGGAGGTGGGACACCAGGCAAAGGTAGGAGGTGATACATCGTCTACTTACTGAACACTGTGACATCCAATTAAGATGCAGGCAACTAAGTTTTCTAACAGCAGGAAAAGTTTGAAAGGCATAGTAAACTCCCAGGAAAACATAGGAACTGGTAAGAGGATTTAGAACAGTGAAAGCAGGATACAACTTACCAAGGGTAAGTCTATCAGTGAGATGAGGGAAAGGAATAAAAAAGAAAGTAAAGCATTCTGCTTACTGTCCCACAGAACAAAAAGAAGTTCCATCCTATGCTGATATGGAATCTTAATGGAGATGCTCTACAGCAAGTCTACTCATTTAAATACCTACCATGTTGTCAAAACTGCCAACATGAAACTTGGAGTGCTATACTGCCAAAGGCACTCTATGACACCTGACACACTAAAACTAACCACGAGCAATTAGGTCCTTGCATCTATTGACTACGGCCTACCAATATACAGGGTAGGCACCGAAACTGCCCTCAATCGAATAAAAACCCTATTAAACAAGGCTTGCTGGCTGAACCTAGGAGCCGATTCTTCAACCCACTCCTGTGACCTCTACTCAGGTACCGGATGGCTTCGTCTCCATTTCAGAGCCCAGTACCAGACCTGCCTACTTGTCAAGAAAGCTCAATTAAGACTAGTGCCTCCATCTCTATGTGGACTCTTCCAGCAGGCTAGATCATCTAAGCCAACCAGGAGTGCAGAGAAAGGCAGGCTCCTGGTACCATTTAAACACACCACCCTGGCACAGAAATCCATCTCGTGCCAAGGACAAAATCAGTATAATGGGCTACCTGCATCACTCATTGAATGCAATAAGATTAGCCTCTTCAAAAGAGGACTTAGGACACTGCTACATTATGAACTGGCCTGCGCATGCTTCAGCTAGCCAACTACAGGACTCTTTGCTTGAATAACCCACCCTCCCCACCCCATCCCCTCCTACACCACCTCCACCTCCCAACCTCCACCCTCTTCTGCCCCTAATATTCCCACCCCACCTCTCCTGCACAACCCTCCATTGCCACACCACCTACCTCCCCTGCTGTTTATATCCCAACCTCTTCACACCTCTCCTCACTCCAGTACCCCTTCCCCAGTCTTCCCCATGCCTGTTCCCCTCTCACTTGTCTCCCACTGAGCTCCAGCTACACCCCCACACTGCTGGTATCACTGCAGCAACCCCCCTCCCATCTCTCACCCTTCCACAAAATGACAACGCTGTCCTTAGGCTGTTCCCCCACCCACTCCCCTCTGTATAGCTAGTCCCTATCTGTATGGCCAGTACTCCCAGGGGCCTGATAACCCTAAATAGACAGACTAAAGCACTTCCTTTGAAACTGTTTCCTTTGTTTGAGCTGTATCCTGAATGTTCCCTCACTGAAGTGCTTTATACCCTTGAAACCATGTTCCTCCTATTTTATTTGTAACTTGACTGAAACACACTGTTCCTTCAATGTATTCTAACTCGTATCATTCAAATGTATGCAACCGATATGTTTTGTCTAACTTTTTTTGTAATCTCTGCAACCCGTATGTTTGGCTAATTGTTTTGTGTATGACCTGGAACCTTTTAAATGAGTCCCAGGACTCAAAGACATTAATCCTAAACAGCAATAAATAAATAAACAAATAAAATACAGTATAAGGGAGAAGTAAGATCAGGAAAGGGAGAGCAGGGTAAACCCTGTCTAGTGTAGGTTAATAAACTACTTAAGGGGAAGCAGAACAGAGGAGTAAGAGTACCCAGAAGTAGGAAGAGGGTACAGAAATAATTCAAATTTGCATAGGCACTAAGCTAGAGCAGAAGAAAGGTGGCAATCATGGGAGTGGTGCAGTGCAATGGTTGCAGTGCCGCAGTCTTCCAGGAGACCTATGGACACTAAATCGCTGCCCCATCTGTACTCAGTTAGCTGGGTTGTGGGCACTGGTCACTGGACTCCAGGCCAAACCTGCAAGGGTACAGCAGACCTTCTGTCCCACCCAGAAGCCACCAAGTCTGTTACCACTCTGTCAGTGGGTGCCTAGGCAGAGACAGAGGTGATGGACCCTGGTGGGTTTCTGGAAGGTAGAGGTTGGGGGACAGATGCATGCTCCTCCACCGATAACACTGATGAACATTTTTGCTGTATTGGGGAAATGGGCCAACTGAGAGGCGGTTCCCATCGCAGTGGCAGGGAAGGGGGTCCTCAGAAATGGAGGTCTCAAGGTGGGGGAGTGAGAGGTCCACAGCCCAAGAGGAAGGAGTTGCTGGTGGGGGATTCTATAGTGAGGTGGATAAACTTGTGAGTTGAGGAGGGGAAGTATAGGGAGGTGGAATACCTGAGTGATGCTTTGGCTTGGTGGGATGAAAGGCATATCCAGGTGATTGCTAGGCCAGTGGGAACTGGGAGGGAGCTGGATGTCATTATGCCGCTTGGAACAAATGACCTAGCAAGGGAAAGGGTACGGGAAATACAGGGAAACTTCGGAGAGCTAGGAAGGGGCCTTCTAGCAGATAACACACATGGTGGTTTTTTCTGAGGTGTTACCTGTAAAGGGTCAGGGAGAGGCATGGGTACTTCATACCAGGGCCTTTAGTGACTGGCTAAAGGCATGGTGTATGTAGGAGGGCTTTGGCTACATCAGAGACTAGGGACCAAACTGGAAAGATATGGGTCTCTGTAAGGGAGATGTCCTGCATCCTTCTAGAAAGTGGACTGCAGTCCTTTCAGGGAGGGGTTTTGATGCTATTTGGATGAGCATTTAATCTAGCCTGGGTAAAAACAGAAAATCCAATGGAGGCAAAAGCTTGCCTCTCAGATGGTAAAATATCAGAGTGAGAGGGCCCCAGGGATGAAAACACCCTTAGAGCCGAAGTGCAGGAAGGCAGGGAATGTGACAAGATAAAAGAAAATGGAGGAAATAAATCAGGTAGGGGAGGACAATAGATTAAAGGAGACCAGGAATGGGAAAAACAAAACAAGAAGAGGTAAGACAGAGAGGGCTTCAGAGGGAGCTTCAGGTATCAGTGTAAGCAAAAAAAGGAGGGAGACGCAGTGCAGCAGGCAGAGGGAGAAGGTTTGAAGGGCCATGAGTGCTAATGCAAGGAGCCTTGGAAACAAAATTCCAGACTTGGTTGATATCATGATGGAAGCTAACCTGGATTTAGTGGCCATAGTGGAATCATGGCGCACCAAGCTTCATAACTGGGACATGACCATAATGGCTACTCTCTGTTTAGAAAAGACAGGGTGGGAGGAGGGGGGAGGGGTTTCATGATACTGTATGTAAAGGTGGGGATGGAAGTGCTGTGGGTCATCCTGGAGATAGAATCTGGGAGCACTATCTGCACCAGGGCAGTATGCAGACCTCCAGCACAAGGGAAGGAGATGGACATGGCACTAAGGGAAGCCAGCATCAGGATGGCAAGTAAGGGGAAAGGGCTGCTAGTTGGAGACTTCCACCTGCCAGAAATGGAGTGTAACCTTCTAGCTGTGGCTTCAGCAAGGAGCACGGCAATCCTTCACTCCCTACAAGGAACTTTCCTCAGGCAGCTAGTCAAAGAACCTACTAGAGATGGGGCAGTGCTGGGTCTGGTGCCTACAAACAGGGATAACATGCAGACGTCACAGTGGGAGGTCTCCTAAATTCAAGTTATAACTCTACTGGGTGGTTCAACATAAGGACAGGAGCAAAGGTGAACCAAATGAGATGAGGGTCATAGACTTCAAGAGGGCAGATGTTAAAGAAATGGGAGACTGTCTCAGAAATTGTCTCAAATGGGGAGATTGCAGGGGGGGAGTAGAGGCACAGTGTGGAAGAATAAGGGAGGATACAATTAGGGCAACAAGCAAGAATGCAGTGAATGAAAGAGGTAAGCAAAAACAGAAGGAAAAGGAGACTGTTATGGTACTTCAAGGATGTGGTAAAGGTGGTGAAAGATAAAATGGTGGAATTTAAGAGTTACAAAGAAACACAGGAGGAGGAGAACAGGGAGGTGTTCCAGGCAAGCAGAAGGAAACAGACAAGGCATATGGGAAAGGATTGCTAGAGGGGTGGCTAAAGGGAATAAGACTTTTTTCAGGTACATAAGTGAGAAGAGAAAAACAAGGGGAGGGATAGTGAGGATTAGAAGGATGGAAGGAGGAGACCATGCAGAAGGGGACCAACAAAAAGTGGATGTCTTAAACAGGTACTTCTGCTCAGTCTTCACAGTAGAAGGCGGAGAGGGTGGACCACCACGGGGAAGCAAGAATAGGAGGCGAGAGGTGAACACAAGTCCATTTTTACAGGAAACAGTTCTGAAAGAACTTGCAGCCCTGAAAGTGGATATGACTAAGGGACCAGACAGGATACAATCAATCAATATTTTATTTGTAAAAAAACACTTTTCCCATAGACCAAAGCGCTTGTACATATCTATAAAAACAAACTTCAAAAAATCACATCTTGAAACCTGTTAAAATACATATCAGCAAGCTAAAGCTTATTCAAACTCTGGAAAAGTGAGTTTAAATAGATGGGTTTTTAATGCAGATTTAAAACTCTCCACGGTCAAGCACTCTTGTACCTGACGAGGGAGAGTTCCACAGGGTTGGGGTCACAAATGCAAATGCATGAGAACCTGAGGTCTTCAAACAAACCCTGAGAACCTCTTGCAATCCCTCATCGGCGGAGCAGAGTGGGCGGTAGGGACGCAGAAGATCTTGCAGATAACGCAGATCCTGTTCATGTAGGGCCTTGTAGGTCAGTAAACCAACCTTGAAGGTGATCCGCCACTGAACAGGCAGTCAGTGCAGGCCACAGAGCACAGGCGTGACATGGCAGGATCTAGGTAAACCAGTCAACAACCTGGCTACTGCATTCTGCATCAGATGCAGGTGGTGGATATCAGCCCTCGGTAGCCTTCGGTACTAGGCATTGCAGTAGTCAAGACGGGAGGTCACAAAGGCGTGGCCCAACATTGGAAGGTCATCAGGCGGGACAAGGTGTTTAGTCTGGGTGATATTCCTCAGATGGTAAAATGAGGTCTTGATGATGGAAGACAACTGAGATTTAAGTGTCAACCCATCGTCAAAAATAACGCCCAGATTTCGCAGCCGGTCAGAGGTCACCAAATGGCTGCCACCAAGCCACAGCCCAGAAGGCTGACCAGCCAAGAACCCCTCTACCTAATGACCAGGATCCACAGCCAACACCTCAGTCTTGTCAGGGTTTAACCTCAGCCAGTTGGCACACATCCAGTCTTGTATCTTGGTGAGACAGTTGTTACAGCTGAGTATCATCTGCATAACAGTGAAAACTCAGACCATACTGCCTTATAATGTCTCCCAATGGCAGCATATACACTTCGAACAACATGGGTGACAACACAAAGCCCTGCAGCACCTCACAGGGCAAGGGGAATGGACCTGAGGAATAAATCCCCAACACCACTCTCTGAGTCCTGCCCATGGGGAAAGAATGGAACCACCTGAGGACTGTTCCCGACAATCCACAGACCAGCTGCAGGCGCTCCAGTAGCACTCCATGGTCCATGGTGTCAAATGCCACAGAGAGATCAAGAAGAACCATGATGGAATGGCTTTTCTGGTCTCTCACTATCAGGAGATCACTAAGTACCTGAACCAGTGCCTTCTCAGTACTATGTCGCTTCCTAAATCCAGACTGGAGAGGATCGTAGACATCATGGATGATAAGATGATCCTCTAGTTGCAGCGTGCTCACCTTCTTCCCCAGGGTACTAAAAGAATTCAGGGAGCTGGTAGCTACCCCACTGGCAACCTTGTTGAACAGCTCACTGGAAACAGGCAATGGTTCAGGAGGACTGGCAAAGAACAGGTATGGTCCCTCTAAATAACAGCGGCAGCAGGGTGGAGGCTAGCAACTGAGAGATCCCCTTTAATAAAGACAGGGTAAAAACCTACACATAGCTGGCAATGAAACACACAACCTAGGGCTGCAATTTATCAATTTTTCTTTACTGGGCGACTGGAACAATTAATTGAAGTACACTGTTTCAACTTGAGCCACAGAGACCCCATGTCTCATCAGATTATCCATCATTTATTACAGTAATTTGAGGCCCACACCATGCGACCACTTCAGGGTCCTCACAGTAGCTGCAGCCCTGACCTGTACAGTGACAATGGACTCTCCTCATCCCCGATTCATCTGGCACTCATCTACCAGGAGGAGACCCACCATTTCCTCTTCTCACTATGGGCTTGGTTTGAGACAATTCATTTCAACAATCTGGGCTGAATAGCACTCCAGTATGGTGCCTTATTGTCCAGAGTAGTACTAAATCTGCATGGACCTACCAGGCTATCTATCCATCCATAACCATGCTCATTGTCCTGGTAGTCCATAGGCCCACACATTGACCCTAAGGAGGGCCTTATATAACTCTCAACTGCCTGCATTGCTAATCAGGGACAAAGCTTAAAGAGCCACTGATGCCTTAAGAAAAACTTTGAAAAATACAGTATTTAGAGGCAAAGCAGCTTATATTTCTCATCAGCTCTGTATTTCTTGTTCCCATTATTTATTACTGAGGTCATATGCACAAAAACAGGAAAGTTGTTCCTTGAAAGTTCATCAGCTCCTATTATATCTTCCCAACCTGATGTCACAATACTCTTCTTATGACATCATAGTTATTCCCATGGCAACAGATTATAATGTCACAAGAGAACATTTTAATTTCAAGTAGGGAATAAACTACAGAGGCAGATAAACTCTGAGGGATAAAAACTTGCTTTTGTGGAAATTTCTTCAATAATAAGTAATGGAAGGGAGAAATCTGTAATGTATATATACTATGTGAAATGCAAGCTGAACTGTGTCTACATATTATGTTTTCCAAAGTCTTTCCAAAGGCGTCAGCTGCTCTTTAAAAATATCAGGGACAAATGGCCAAAATCTGGGGCACATCTTATGAAGTGGTAATATTAGCCGGCCCACCAGCACAGCAGTAGGATTACTGCTTGTGGCGCCAGCGACCGGGATTCAGGAGCGAGCCCAGGTTGCTAGAGGGTCGGCCAAGGGAAGGAGGATTGAGCATCCAAGGGATGCTCTACTCCTCTGGGGAGGGAGGGTTGCCACTCCCACTGCAACACCACCATCTGGGTGCACACGAGTGGAGGTGCAGCATAGAGTGCCAAGTGGGAGGTGAGGGCATCAGCTGGAGTCATGTCTCTACATGCACTCATCTCCATGGACCCTCTCGGTGGCCGATGATCTCCGGAGGGGACCAGAAAAAATGGAAATACCCCACCACCAAGCCTGACGACAGGACCCTGTAGCAGTCGGGACCAGTGGCAGGAGGCCCAACACAATTGGTGATTGGGGAGCTGCCCCCCTCTCCCCTTCCCTGCCTGGAGAGAAGTTCCATGGCAGGATGGGGGCCAAAGACTGCCGGTGACCAATCGCACTGTGGGATCCCAAGAGATGGGTAAGGCAGCAGAGAGGAAGGGGGCATAAAATATAAATAAAAAAATTAAAAAATAGAAATGGTACTATTAGCACAACAATTCCACCATAATGTTTGGTTTAGTCTAAAAGGCATTTTCTGAAGGAGAACTAGACTAGCACTAAGGTCTGGCATTATTTTATGTTTTAAATCCCTATTGTTCTGCAAGAGAAATCCCAAATTTAGGAAAGGTAATAGAAATTTTGACAAAATCAGGGATGTCCCTGAAATTGAAGGACAGCTGAGAGGTATGCCCCTGTATAATACTGTATCCTAAGCTCCTCCATCAGTGCTAAAAGCAGAGCATGATGCCAAGGGACCACATCCTTCTGCTGGGCACTACCAGTAACAATCCACCCCCTAATTTAGAGATGTTGTTTTTTTTTTTTAGAAACAAGCATTTGTCAATGCCGAATGTTGTCATGCTGACATTGGCAGTGGCGGAGGTGGAGAGGCATAGCGCTGTGAGTTTGTTGTGTCTCAAAAGGTGATTTTGCACAGCGAGTACGCCACTGTGCGGCAGAGCTTCGGAAACACGTTTTGGGCAGGCTGTGGAAAATGGCAGCTGGACTGTTGATAATGTGGTGTGCACAAATGCCAGTGGTGAAAATGTGGCATGAAAATATTGCAGATTGACAAAGTTGCAAGGGTGCATGGAAACTGCGCAATGCACGCTTGCAACACAGTCGTTGTCTGGACGTTCGCCACCAAATTTTCAACATAGGCATTTTAGGACCTCTGCTGATCAACAGTGTCACCGTCATTTCCTGAAAGTGTCCCAAAAAGTGATTTCACACAGTGACCATGCAATTCTGCACCGGACGTACGAAAACACATTTCAGCCAGCTGTACTGTTCATAAGGAGGTATGGAAAAATGGCAATGATGAACAGCTGGAGTGAAAGTATTACAAATTCACAAAGTCATGAGCGTGTGTGCAAACTGTGCAACGCGTGTTTGTAAGACACTCATTTTTTGACTTTCGTCCCTAAATTTTCAAACAGACATTTTAGGACATCTGCTAATGAACAGTGTCGCTGCCATTTTCATAATGTGTCTCGAGCACGGGCTTGTCACAGCGACCGTGCTATTGTGCGCCGGAACTGCGAAAACAGATTTTGGTCAGGATGTGAAAAATGACAGCTGTACTGTTCATTAGGAGGTGTAGAACAATGGCACTGTTGAAAATGTGGAGTGAAAATATAAGTTTGCAAACTTACGAGCGTGCGTGCAAACTGCGCAACGCACGCTCGTAACAGTCATTTTATGGAGTATTGTCACCAAATTTTCAACACAGACATTTTAGGACCTTGGTTCACAAGAAGGTGTGGTAAAATGCCAATGTTGAGAATGTGGCATGAAAATATTGCAAATGCACTAACTTACGAGCGTGCTTTGCGCAGTTGCTATGTACACTCGTAAAGCAGTCATTTTATTGAGTATTGTCACCAAATTTTCAACACAGGCATTTTAGGACCTTGGTTCACAAGAAGGTGTGGTAAAATGCCAATGTTGAGAATGTGGCATGAAAATATTGCAAATGCACTAACTTATGAGCGTGCTTTGCGCAGTTGCTATGTACACTCGTAAAGCAGTCATTTTATTGAGTATTGTCACCAAATTTTCAACACAGGCATTTTAGGACCTCTGCTCGTGAACAGTGTCACTGTCATTTTTGTAATGTGTCCCAAACACTGATTTCACACAGTGACTGCACTATTCTGCTCCGAAAGTGCGAAAACACATTTTGGGCAGGATGTGAAAAATGACAGCTGTATGGTTCACAAGAAGGTGTGGTAAAATGCCAATGTTGAGAATCTGGCATGAAAATAGTCACGAATGCACTAAAGATTCTGACATCGTTGTTCAGTTGTATGCGCTAGTAAAACAGTCATTTGGTTTCTCCTAAAACTTGCAACATAGGCTTTTTGAGTGCCCCTCTCATGAATAGTGCACTGTCATTTTGTTACTCAGTCCTGAAAGATGATTCCACGCAGTGACTGTGAAATCACCTTTTGGGACAGAATAACGCCATGACAGTGCAAGAATTCATGAGAAGGGGTCCCCAAAAAAAATGTTGGAAATTTGGGGCCCAAATTTGCAAAAATGCCCGAGATATGCATTAAAGTTGAAAAAACCCTATTCATTCCATTATACAGCTTACCTGAATTTCTTCAGTTCGCAGTCGGCTTTGAAGAGTGCAGACATGTTCCCAGTCCACAGAAGATAGTCATGCCAGACTCCGCAGGTAAGTATGGGGTGAGGGGGGTGAGGGAAGCAGTGCGAGTGGATGGGTGCGGGTGGGGAGGGGGCATCAAGACTACGAGGGACCTTTCATTTTACAGGGGAAAAAAAAAGTGAAAAACCCCATTGCGGGACAGTTTTTTTCTTTGCAGGGGATCTACCAACTGCGCTGGAGTGGGTTCCCAGAGTGCCCTTAACTGTTGGGGGGTGTCTGTAGCCGGCGGGAGTTGGGCACCTCTGGCGGCACACAACATGGGGGGGCCAGGAGGAAGTAATGCACCGCGATTGGGCACCCTCGCCAGCACATTAAAGAAAGGGGGTGGAGCCGGGATTGGGCACCCCCAGCATTCAACAATTGAGGGGTTATGCTAACGGGGAGTGGGCCTCTACTGGCACACAAAGAAAGTGGGGGGGAAACCAGGGTAGTGATGAGGCGGCCGCCTCATTACTGACCATGCATTACAATGGCGGTGAGCACAGCAAGAAAGGACTGCTGCATCTGACGAGCTTTGCTCGGATTGCAGCGGACTTTTTCTTAGATGTGCTCACCACATTACGTATGCATGGTGTGGCACCGGCATGCAGGCTGATTGGGGAATGCAGGACACACCTACTGGTGTGTGCCCTGCATTCGCCCAACAGTGACCCTGCCTCCAAAGTTGCAGTGTCCCATGATGTTGGCTGCGCAAGCGTGCCAACATAAAAATTACTAACCATACTGATGATGTTACTTCTAATGGATCCAGTAGTGAACCACTACAAAAGCGGTATCAGCTCCAGCCAGAGATGCTGCCGCAGAGATCTTGGAATGGTGATGATAGACTCAGAGCTCCATTCAAATTGTGGTGTTGCTTCCTTTACTGTTCTAACATTAACTTTGTGCTAAAGAGCAAATGGGTGCAGTGCTACTTTTTGTAAAATACTAAGCTATTAGCTAAGGTTAAAAAGCTAAGGAAAGCAGACATATTAGATTTTTTTTTAAGTTAAATAAAAACATATATTGAAGAATTATTCAAATATAAACTGTGTAAATATATTAAAATGATCAGGCAGAAATTAAGTATCCAAAACATATTAAATAGTGACTCTTATGGATTTGGGTCTAGAAGGGGAGGTAGGGATGGAACTGTATTGGTTTGCTATTGGACCTATTAGAAGAAACATCATAACTATTGCGAGTACTTTTTTCTTCTAACAACACGAGTTCAATATTGATACCCTACAAACACTACAGACTACATAACAGTACCTTGGGAGGCTGCATAGTCTGGAACCTATTTAGGGAAAAGGTTCTGTAAGACTGCAGTTCCAAACTTTGTATCTCTTACGGATAGAATGTCTAGACAGTAATGCTTTGTAAAAGTGTAAACAGTTTTCCAAGTCGCTGCCTTGTAGATGTCTGCAGATGGAATGCCCCTTGAGGCTACCACTGATACTGCAATGTCCCTTGTGGAATGTGCTCTGGGACCTATAGAGGACTGCTTTTAAGCTTTTTCACAACAGAATGGGATGCAAAAGACCAGTCATCTTGAGATGGTCTTTCCTGCTGCTGGTTTGCCTTAACAACCTCATCGCATGTGACAAATAGTTGGCTGCTGTCTGTCCTGATCTTCTTTGTTAAGTTAAGATAACAATTAGATTTTTTTGGTGCAGTATTAGCCGCTACTAAGCAATTTAAATCATAAATTGTAGTTTGAAAGAATTAATGTGACTTACTGGGGATTGAAGCCAGACTCCCAGAATAAACATCTAATTGTTATCTTAATTATTCCAAGTTGTAGGTTATGCAATACCAGATAAATGGAGTGTGTCAGGGAATCCCAGATCCAACTGTGCACGCCTGTAGTTCTAAGGTTACAGCACTGGGATTGTATTCCAGGGGCCTTGGTTCAATTCCCAATAGGACACATTAATTCTTCCTCACTACAATTTCTGTCAAGATAGTAGCTGAGTCCTCTCTTGACATCCAAGCAACGCAATTTCTGTACTCCTGAACTAAAATATGCTGTGGATAGTATAGGTAATGATGTAACTGCCTGGTTCAGATGAAATCCTGATACCACTTTTGGGAGGTATCCTGTGAGTCCTCAGAACCACCTTACCCCTGTGCATAATGATGTAGCATGGTTCCATGCATCGGATCTGAAGCTCGCTGGCCCTTATGGCACAGGTCATGGCTAAGAGGAAATAGTTTTCCAGGTTACAAACTTCAGATCCACAGAGGCCAGGGGATCACGTGCATTGACCAGCCAGATCTTCCTGAGGCTGCCAGAAGGGCGGGCCTGACAGATGAAGTCCGGATGGCACCCTCTTTGGGCAGCGTCCCATGGCATGGCGGATCCTCTGACGGGGGAGGAGCTAGCTGCAGCCGGTCGTATAGCCATCCCTCATGCCCCAGAGGTTGTGGCCCTCACGGGGTCCTGGTTGATGCTAAGGCAGCCCTCCCCTGGGAATGATCTAGTTGCTCCATGGTGAGCTAGATTCCTTCCAAGACTACCTAGCTGCGCACATCACACTGTACATATGGATAATTGGTTTATTAATAAACACATGGCTGTGGCCATTTCTCCAAAGCTCGTTGTTGTGGCAGTTTGTTCGGGTGAAGAAGCCACATGCCCTCAAAAGACAATGAGAATCTTTCCATTCTGAGGAGTCAGATTTCATTGTGGATGGTTTTCTTCAGCCTTTCAGAACATGCAACACTTTGCCTGAAAGATTCACACCTGAGTATTCCAAGTCCTCAAGAAACATGCCTTCAGTCTCAGTGTTCTGAGGTTTTGGAATTTCACTCTGCACTGTGACAAAGACAGGAGATCATGTCTCATGGGCATTGAGATGGATGTTCCTGCATAAGGACAGCAGGAGAGAGTACCATGGCTACCTTGCCCTGTCTGGCACTACCAGAATTATTTATTAAAGCCTTTCACCAGGAAAGACATACTGAGCTCAAATAGCTAATTTCCAGATGCATCCTGGGGGAAAGGGGAGAGGGATTTGATAAGAAAACATAATATATATTTATAAATCCACACAGCAGTGGAGATACAGAGCAACAATGAATAAAGTCATAAATGCAAAATATATATGTACAACATAATGAGACAGGGTAAATCCAGATTAGCAGTGTTGGTATATACAATATGTAAAATACAAAATGTATATGTACAACATAATGAGACAGGGTAAAAAAAAAACAGGTTAGTAATGTTGGTATATACAATATTTCCAAATACAAAATATATATGTACAACATAATGAGATGGTAAAAAAACAGGTTATTAGTGTTAGTATATACAATATTTAAAAATAACCGTAGTAGTAGTTCAGGTAACAGTGTGGCTAATAGATGAGGCAGGTACCCCCAGAATATAATGCTTAGGGTTTAGGAACCGAAGTACAATCAGATTCAGATCATGTGAATCCAAGGGAGTAGGAGCAGGAAGAAGTGCAGAATTATGCAAGGGACTTGAAGATGTTCAAAAGTTAGGGGCTAGAAGGAGGAAGGCCAAGGACAGAGCATGTATGGGGGGGATGAGGGAGGAATTGAAAAAGGGGAGGGACAGGAGGGGGAAATCAAAGGAGGAGGGGGAGAGAGAGAGGAGGAAAGGAAAGGAAAGAACAGGACAGAAGTATGGGAGGAGAGGAGTGGGGGAAGAGCAGAGAACTTCAGGCCAGGCACATTAAGGGCAGTGACAGGAGGGAGAGGTATGGGAGCAGAGTAGAGAAGTTAGAGAGGGTTTGGAGGTTGCAGAGTGAATGGGTAGGGGTGAGAATTCCAAATTTCAGGAAAGCGGAAAGAGAAGGCAGCTTGACCAGCATGACATTTGCGAGATGGGATCAGGAGGGAGCGAAAGCCAGAGTTTTGGAGGGAGTAGGGGGAAGGGGTGGAGGGTGAGAGGAGGGAGTCAAGGTAGGGAAGTAGGGAGAATAACCAAAATTTGGAAGTGAAGGAGGCACAGTGCATTAGACGGCGATCCTCCAGGGAAGGGAGGGAGAGAGCAGAGTAGAGAGCACAGTGGTGGGTGTGGGGAGGGCAGTTTAGAGTGAAGCGACAGAAGGAGTGGAAGATGGTATCCAGTCTGGCCAGGGTGGACCTAGGGGCAGCTCCATAGACTATGTTGCCATTATCATAAATGGGGAGAATCATCTTAGTTAGGAGGTCTCAGTGAGCAGGTAGGGGGATGCAGATTTGGTGACTATAGAGGACACCAGGTTTAGGGTGTAGCTTTTTGTATATGGTGTCTATGTGCAGGGAGAAGAGGAGGTGATGGTCAAGCCGGACACCGAGGTACTTGAATGAAGACATGTCATCAGTGAGGACTCTATCTAGGGTGTGGAAGGAAGGAATGGATGGGAATTAAGAAAGCCTCGGTCTAGTGCCAAAGCACATAAAAAACATTTTTTTGGCATTTAGTGATAACTGATTGGACCTAAAGCATTTCTGGACTGAGTTGAAATCAGGTTGAAGCTTGGATCTTAACTCTGCTGGAGAGGAGCCAGAGACAAACAGGGCCATGTCATCTGCATACATGTGGATGGACACAGTTGAGCAGGCAGATGGGTCATTTAAAAAGATGGAGAACAGGAGTGGTCCAAGTATGGAGTCTTGGGGACACCAGTGGTTTTGGGGAGGGAAGGGGATATGGTGTCACCAAGTTTCACAGATTGTGATCTACCCATGAGGTAGGAGCTGAATCATTTAGTAGCAGGGACTGAGAGGCCCACTGATCTCAGTTTATGCAGTAGTAGGGGATGGGAGACAGTGTTGAAAGCTTTTGCTAAATTGATGAAGATGGTGGCAGTGAGAAGACCCTGGTCCACTGCAGTGTGAATGGAATCCATAAGTCAGAGGAGGGAGAAAGTAGTGGAGTGGAGTTTGCGAAAGCCAGACTGAAAAGGGCGAAGAAGGAAGAGGAGTCAAAAAAGGGGAGAGAACTATGTGCTCCTGGAGTTTGAATAAGGTAGGGAGGAGGGATATAGGATGGAAATTCCCAGGATAGGAGGACTCACCACCTTTATGCAGGGAATGATAGTGTGTATAACCCCTAGGTGGTGCTATCCCAAGGGCTACTACCCCTGCCTGCTTGGCTAGTAGCAGGTTAAGGGGCCCGAGTTCTGAAATGGGTGCCACCACCCAGAGGTCAGGGTTGGTAGTGGTCAAGCTAACCTGGGCACAGCCCTCTGGGACACTGTAACCACCCTCTTTCCTTATTAGTGGACAGAACAATACACAGTAATCACTTTCACAATACCTCTGATACACCGGACAAGTACCCACACTGTTTGCACTTACCACCAGGGCTTTCCTCTGGCCCGGCCCTGGGAACCCCCTATAAAACAATGTTATACACAGCAAATAATAGCAGTACAGTACTCTTGCACAAACCAGAACCACAACCAGGGTAAATGCAAAAAAGAGTTTGATCTGATTTATTTAAGGGACTTGAACAAGTGAGGGGCATAATCAGGTTAATTTGCTTAAAGGCTTTATCAGTCATGCAGTTATGCATTTACTTCAGGGTCCATAAACAGTCATACACTCTGGGTACCCAGATGGAGAACATGGGCTAGCCAGGAACGTTGCAGCTGGTTGGGGCCCTGTGATGGAAGAAAGCAACATGTACAACACACACTATTTGTAATCCAGAGCCGAAGGGCTCAGTTCGTGAAAAGGAAACAACAAGACAATCAGATGACACACTTTTAGATTAGGCTGTTGTTGCAGGGAGTTACCCTGATGATTACTCATGATACCCAAGACTGGACACAGGCTGGACAAAAATCGAGACAGCAGGTGGTTAATCTGGAGTGCCAGGAGAGGCAGGGCCCACACGATTCGCTGAGGCGTCGTTCCTGTTCAAGCGTGGAGCAGGGAGCTAATCCCCATGCAGGTCTCTCATCGGTGGCTTTCTCTGTGCAGTGGGGTAGTCTGGCAGGGCCAGCATGGCATGGCCCAGGCCGAATGGAGATGAATGCGGATTCAGTCCGATTAGGCTGGATAAAGCTTCCAGCAAGCAGAGCACAGTTCACACAGTGGGGAACCAAATCACAAACCAATTTTCAATACACAGCACATTTACATGTAAAGGATTCTATGGTACCAGCAAGCAGAACATAGTTCACACAGTGGGGAGCCAAATCACGGCCCACTTTCAATACACAGCACATTTATATGTAAGGAAATTCTACTGTACCAGGCAAACCGCTCTCTGGTTACGATCGCAAAGTCTCTGCACAAACTGGGGATTCAAAACCAGCTGGAAACCCTGACAGGCCGATCGCATTCAGCAAATCTTCTGTCTTCTTCAGGTTAAAGTCTGGTCACAGTCCAGTGGCTTAAATAGTCCTCACAACTCTGATTCAGTCCGAATAAACTATTTTCCCTCTCAGGGACAGCAGGCAGACAGGCAGGTCAAAACTCAGCCCTTTCACAGATCTCCCATGCAAAACTACACAGAACTGCTGCTCAAAAATCACTTGAGCTGTTACCTCTTCACTTCTCAGCTCAGAACTGAAACTAGCTGTAGCAGTATGGGAAATTCCCCAAGATCCAAAAGGTTCGGTTGGCTGATCCTCCTGTCAGTCACAACAAAGGCTCCCCCTTCAGTACAAAAAAGCACAAAAAGCCCAAAACTACAATTCCTGAAGATTTTGACTCTAGACAGCTCCAGTAGTCCGGCTCCATTTTAGGTCCCACCAGTACTGATTGGTCCAATTCGCAGTCCAACACCAAGATAGTAGAGGTAAACAAAACAGTCCTTGCTGCAAAGAAGGCAGGTTAGACAAACTACTTTATTATTATCATTTCTAAATAATTTTCTGCAAATAGTTGCATCTTTCAACAGAGCTCCCTCTCAGATTACTTATGACTGCAATCCAGGCAGCTCTTAAAGAGACAGTGCACAGAGGCTATACAGGCACTCTCTAGCAATCACATTTAAACTGCTAAAACATAGGACACCAGCCTGGCAGTGAGCATTTAGGCAAGCTCGAGGAAGACTTTTCAGGAACCCCCATTTGTAGGGGGGTTACACATGCTTCCAAGAAACAAGGATGGAGGCAAGACAGAAGGGATGGTTTAGTAAGGATGTGATAGGAGAGGCAATGGCTGGGGCCGAGAGGTGCAGTGGCCTGGGGTCAAGCCCATCTGGGCTGCTGCTTTGCAAGGGGCTGAGGGCTAGAAGGGCTTTCAGAGAGGAGGATGGGAAACCAGTGAGAAGGCGAATGGAAGAATAGGAGTGGGAGAGGGAGGGAAGGAGGAGAGGAGAGCAGAAGCACAGGTGGTAAAGTATATGTTGAAGGCAGAGGCTGTGGAGGCACCTAAATTTAATATGGGGGGGGGACAGACTGGGTTGGAGGGGAGAAGAGGGCATGAATAACTTTCCAGAACTTGGAGGATGACTTAAATTCTTCAGGAAAGATGCAGAGAAAAACTTAGTTTTAGCTAGCCTGGTGGCTCCGGTGCAAGAATTCCTCAGGGTGTGTTTCTTACAGTTGCAGAGAACTCAAATTAAACAATTATTGTGGAGGACTCACTCCTCAGTTTCCACAGGACTCTCTGTCAGAGGGAATGGAGAGAAGGCATACAGGAACTTTTCCTTCTAGTTGAGGATAAGTGCATCCTAGGGCAGGGTCCCTTTGCATGGTGGCCTGCAGCAAAACAGTGGTAGCGTGTGATTTTCCCATGAGGTGAACAAATCTAACTTTAGTGTTTTCCATCTCCTGAAAGGAATGTGCACTACCTGTTGGTCTAGTGACCATTTGTGGCTTCCCCGGCTTATCTTGCTTAGGGATTCTGCCAGCATACTGTCCTGCCCTGCCAAGTGTACAGCTACAATTTTTGCATTTAGTGAGTAAGCCAGACTCCAGATTCTCATTACTTGTGTGCCAAGATTTGAGGACCCTGTACCACCCTGTTTGTTTATGCAATACATTGTGGTGGTATTGCCTGTTCTTATCAGAACTGACTGATCCTGCAGTAGAACTGAGAAGGACTACATTGACAGGAATACTTCTCCCCATCCTAGAAGGGAGGTAGCTCTTGTCAGTGTGAGAGTTGTGGACAGGTGTAGAAAGAGAATTCCTTTTCTGAGGTTGTCCACCTCTTTCCACCAGTCCAGAGAGCAGTGACCAGGCTGCTTGTTACCAGTATTGGTTAGCTTAGTGAATCTGACTTTTGGTGTCGATGCCTCTTTAATTGGTACTGCATGTCTCTGATCTGCAAACAAGCCCATGGCAATACAGCTGTTGCTGCTGACATGTGGCCAACTAGTTGCAAGAAATTCCTCGCTGGCCTTGGTTTGGCTGGCTTGAAGGACACTGCACAGGGCAGTCGACCTTCCACTCTTGCATGTGGAAGAAATGCTTTCTCCTGTGTGGCATCTAACTCTGCCCCTATGAACACCAGCACTTCACTGGGTTACAGCTGAGATTTTTCGGGATTCCGGAGGAAACACAGGTTATCCAGTGTGTTTCTTATGGTGCCAGAGAGCTCAGTGTTTCCTCTTTTGTCCTGCCTGTGACTAGCCAGTTGTTCAGGTAGGGGTACACTACTACTGCATTTCTTCATAGCTAATCAGCTACTGCTGTTAGGCATTTTGTGAACACCCTTGGAGCTAAGGTCAGACCAAAAGGCTGTGCTGTGAACTTGTACCAATCTTTTTCTAGCCTGTGTATGGTATCTTCTGTGAGATGTCGTACAGGGATGTCAAAAATTCAGAGAAGTGGAGCACCAGGCAAATCACTGCGGTGCTCATTCCATCCTAGTGAAGTATTTGGGGCATGATAGATGCCTGATTGCGAAGCTGCTTTTCATGAGATTATATATCAACTTACCCACTCTCCTGTCCTGGCCTATGCAGATCCAGCAAAACCCTATGTCCTACACACTGTTGCTAGCTTGCAAGGTTTGGGGGATGTGTTGTGCCAGGAGCACGAGAATGGCCTGAGACCAGTGGCCTTTGCCAGCAGAAGCCTGACCCCTTCTGAAAAGAACTATCCTGAACATAAGTTAGAATTCCAAGCTTTGAAGTGGGCCATTGTGGACCAATTCCACGAGTACTTGCATGGGGCTAAAATACTAGTGAAAACTGACAATAATCCCTTGACCTATGTGCAGACTTCAGCTAAATTGGATGCTACCGGCCATAGGTGGCTCTCTGCATTGTCTACATACAACTATGCTGCTGAATACAGGGCAGGCCTGAACCACATAGATACTGATGCTCTCTCCCAGAGGCCTGCTTCTCGAAATGACTGGGTCAGACTGTCAGAACCTGATATTCGAGCACTCTGCCAGAAGTTTGACCGAGAGGAGCAAGTGGCCTCAGACACAGTGAACTGTTTGGTGGACTGTTTGGGGCCCTCTGAGAATTGCATACCTGCTGCATATTGCCACTTCTCTGCATTAGACATTGGTGCTTTGCCTCAGTTAGACAATGACAGTCTTCAGCGGGCTCAATCCCGAGATCCTATGATTAAATCAGCTTTGGAAGCCCTCTACGCAGGGAAAGATGTATCCAAGTTATGTTCTACTGATTTAAGAACTGCATTGTTATACAAGGAAGGTATTAAGTTGAAGCTGATTAATCGACTGTTATATAGGGAAACAGTGGACAGAAGGGGACAAATAGATAAACAGCAGCTAGTTTTGCCCACTGCCTTTCGAGAATTGGTGCTGAGGTCCCTACACAACCACATGGGGCACCTTGGCATAGACAGAACACTTGACTTGGTGAGATCCAGATTCTACTGGCCTAAGATGGGGGCTGATGTTGAACAACACATTCGAACTTGTAGTCGCTGCTTACAGAGGAAAGCTTTGCCCCAGAGGGCTGCCCCCCTAGTGAACATCACCACCAGCGCCCCCATGGAGCTGGTCTGTATTGACTTTCTGAGTTTGGAGCCAGATCAAAGAAATATCAGTAGTGTGCTGGTGGTAACTGACCATTTTATGAGATGTACCCAAGCTTTCCCCACCAAGGACCAGAAGGCATCCACTGTGGCAAAAGTACTTATAGAAACCTTTTTTGTCCACTATGGGGCTCCACAAAGAATCCATTCTGATCAAGGGAGGGACTTTGAGAGTCGTCTGATCAAAGGGATGCTTTCTCTGTGGGGAGTGTGAAAGTCCAGAACCACCCCTTACCACCCCCAGGGAGACCCACAGCTTGAACGTTTCAACCGCACTTTGCTAGATATGCTGGGCACCCTCCACCCAAAGGACAAGCCTAGATAGAACCAACAAATTATCACCTTGGTACATGCCTACAACTGCACCAAAAGTGATGCAACTGGGTTCTCCCCCTACCGCCTGATGTTTGGAAGAGAAGCCCGACTACCGGTAGATGTTTGTTTTGGAGTTTCTACTGATGGGGTTCGAGCTGATAACCATTTACAGTATGTGCAAAAGTTAAAGGCCCAACTAGATCATGCGTACCAACTGGCTCAAACCATGGCTTTCAAAAGAAATCTGGCCAACAAAGAAAGGTATGATAAGAAGGTGAAAGCACTGGAACTTCAGGAGGGAGATTGGGTGTTGCTAAGAAATCTGGGACTGCATGGCAAACACAAGATTGCTGACAGGTGGCACCATCTCACTCACATTGTGGTAGGCAAACTAGATGATCTGCCTGTGTACAAGGTAAGACCTGAGGATAATTCAAAAGATGTTAAGACAATGCACAGGAATCACTTACTGCCCATCGGACAAATCTTGATTGAGTCTGAGCCCCCAGAAAGTACTCCCTCAGGACCAGTGACTAGAGCTGCTGCTAAGCAAAAGCAAAGAAAGTCTGCACCTACAGATGTTGAGTTGAAGTGTTCTTTACAGCAAGGCTCAGTTGAAAATGACTGTCAGTCCCTGTCAGAGGAAAGTGAGTGTAATTTTGGGTACTACCCATCTTATGAACTGAGTCAACTGTTTCAGGGCAACCCCCTAGTCAATCGTGGAAATGAAGCTGGGCCCTCTGGATTTCCTAAGCCCCCAGCTTTGTCCCTGGAGCCAGTGTTCCCAGAAAGTGAAGTGCAAAGTATCAAGTCGGATGACATGGAATCATTGTGTATGGTTGAACTGTATGAGCTTTCAGAGGAGGAAAATGATGAACTGGGACAGACTGGTGATATACCAGAACAAGAAGAGTGTGTTGAGTGCCCTGACAGTTCACTGCCAATGTCAAAAAACTCCCCATGTGAGCCAAATGTTGTGGACTCAGAGATTGCAACTCCTGGAGCTGAAAGTGCCCCCAGTTCTAGCCTCTCTACCCCAATGAAAGTTCCCTGACAAGTGAAGACACTGTTGAAAGCGGGGATAAAAACACAGAGACTGTAACGGTACCCCCTAGAAGGACTGGTCGAGCTGTGAAGCCTGTGGTACGTTTAAGCTATGATTCTCCTGGCAGACATGTGGACTTGCCTCTTAATGTGGTCCATAAGGGAGTGTATGTGCCCGAGCTCATTGCCCAAACTGAGCCTAGGTGCTAATTCCAGATTACTTGTCTTGCCTTCTAAGTAAGGTGCCCCTGCCCCATCCAGCCCCCAGGTAGCTGATAGGGAAGGGCCCCCTCTTTTCAGGTTTCATGTGCAGGAAGTAATGACCTTATTTTAAAATGTTATTGTATGTATAATGTGTGTAACATGTAGTAAGCTGTGAAATACAGAATAAGTGCATATGGCTAAGATTTAACCTATGACTGTGGTTTAAGGAATGCAAACCTAACTGTTAGTGATGTGAATGTGTTTGGTAATCTTCTTTAAGGGTTATAAAGGTACCTACTTGATGCGGACGCCAATTTCTTTTCAGGCTAGGAAGGGTGTAACCTCCCTACAAACGGGGGTTCCTAAAAGCCTCCTAGGAGCTTGCCTAAGTGTTTCCCCTGCCTGCTGGCATTTGGCATTTAGGCCGTTTAAATGGCACTGTGAGTGCTTGTAGAGCCTCCACATACAGTCTCCTTAAGAGCTGTCTGCTTGTAGACATAATTAATGCTGATGGAGGGAGACTGGTGTTTCCCTGCTCGAATTCCGCCTGAGCTGCTGTGTAATCTCTCCATTTTGTAGTCACTGAACGCGCAAAGGGAGCCCATCTGACAGATGTAACTGTTTGTCTGTAATCCTTTAATGCATTAGTGGAATTGCAGTTTGTCTAACCTGCCTTTATTGCAGCTGGGCCTCTGTGTGTGTTACCCCTCCATTTTGGACTTGAACTGCTGTGCTGGGCCAATTGGGTTAAGGGAGCCCTAAAATGGAGACTGCTTGGGCCAACCAGAATTGGGACTCTCTCTGGAGCCGGATTACAAGGGAAGTATATGGCTAGTGCTCGTGGGAATTGTAGTTTGGACCTTGGAGCCTTTTTGCACCAACAGAGGGAGTTCTGGAGTGATTGACAGCCGAACCCTCCAACTGGACCTGTTGGAACCTAAGGAAAATGCCCTGAACTGAAGCTGCAGAGGCAGATCATTGTTGCCTGTGAAAGGAGTAGGAGCGCTGTATTTTGCTGTGGTGTACACTTCGCGCAGGAAGCACGTGAGAGGCCTTGAAGTTGGCCTGCAGCCGTTGTAAGCTATAGTCGGACTGAATCCGAGTTTCCTGAGGAGAAGGAAGGCTGAAGAGTGGATACCAGGCTCACCCTGTAGAAGACTGGAGATATTGCTGAATCGCGCTCAGTCTGTTAGGAACTGAAACTGCTGTGCATGCTCCCAGGTATTTTGCAGTAATTGCGATTGGGATCGAGGAGCAGCCTGCCTGGTATAGCATTTTCCTTTTACATATGAATGTGCGTAGAGTTTGTGAGGAATTGCTGTTTCTTGTCCCCTGTCCTGTGTGCTGTGTAGTGAAGCTGGAAGCGAACCCCAGAGTCTTTCGGACTAAATCCGTTTGCTATCAACTACCTAGGGGTCCAGCCACAAGGGTCTTGCATCCATGCCTTGTTGTTTCTGGCAATCCAGAAGAACATCCACCATCAAGTTCTCAGCTTGGGTATTGTGAGTACAAATCAGGGTATTCCCCTGCAGCCTGTTCTCAATCACAAGTGTGTCATCTAATTCTTGTTGTTTCACTTCTTCATGGACTGAGCCATCCGGCTCCGGATTACAATTGGGTGTTGTGCATATATTTTCTTCTACAGGGGCCCCATCCACCTGCACCTGCCGGACAACCCCGAGCAACGGACCTGGCTAGCCCCCAACCTGGGTACCCAGAGTGTGACTTTTCAGACCCTGTATGTGTGCACAGTACTGTGATTTATTACTGCCAATTAACCTGATTTTCCCCCTCCCATGTTCCATTCCCCTAAAATAAACCAGATTTGATGTTATTAAACTTTATGTTGTCTGAAGTGTCAGTACCTAGAGAACAAGCATTGTATTGTGCTGTGTATGTTGTTTAACCTTGTTTTACAGGGGGTCCTCAGAAATGTGCTGCAGAATCAGTCTTGAGGGTAAGTGGCACCTTATGAGTGAACAGTGTGTATATGTGGGGTATTGGGACTGTAACTCCTGTGTACTGGGTGAGCCACTAGAAGGAACCAAAGGGGGTCACGGTGTCCCAGAGGGCTGTGACCAAACTAGTCTAACCACTACAAACCCTGACCTCTGGGTGGAGGCACCCGTCATAGAACCTAGGCCTCTCAACCTGTCCATAGTCAAGCAGGCAGGGGTAGTAGCCCTTGGGATAGCACCACCTGGGGGTTACACATATTATTAGGGGACTTGGGGGAGTCAGACAGCCCTGAGGGGCTTTTTTTAATCATTATGGGTGGATCGGGGGAGGGGAGTCAAATAGCCCTGCAGGGCTTTTATGATAGTTATGGGAGACTGGGGGCGGGGTGGTTCGATAGCCCTGTGGGGCTTATTCTACTGACTGGGGATGGGGCTGGAGGGTTGCATATACTGGGGATGGGGCTGGTGGCACAGTAATGCAACCCGGTGGGCATAAAGTACACTTATACCAGCTATTAGCTGGTGCAACTGTACTTTGACGGATGTCATCCGTTTTTTTTTTTTTAGAATAGCAATATCGGGGACTTGGATGCCCTTCCAGAATGAGGTGCAACTGCTGCCATAAACCCCCTAGTGCCATGCTGCAGGGGATTTATGGCGCAACTGCTGGTGTAAGTCTACTTTGGTCAAGCAGCATGTGATATATCACAGGTTGCATTGCAGAATACCAAATGTCACATCTCCTGGCATAAACTGCTACTTCCACCATTTTTTGGGGTGCAAGTCAGTTTAAGCCTGCCAGAACCCTTTGAGAATCGGGCCCATGGTCTTTTCCAAAGGCACAAAACTGGATTTCCACCTAGAATCTGTTTGCAACATGATCCACAGAATGATGGAGACAAGTAATTTTAATATCTCAGAACTTGCGCAGCAGAAGAAAAAATGGTAATTGGAAACAGATCAGTTTTAATAAGAGGTGGAAAAAATGGGCCTACCATCATAATTTCACCGTGCCTGGTAGCCAGCAGGAAGGTACGCAAGTCTCCATGCTTCATGAATGGAAGGATAACCATCGGCACTGGGATTTGTTGATCAGGCCGAGTCTCAAAAGAAATACCTGGGGGAGGAAGAACAAGCCAAGAAAATGTCAGAGCAGAAGCAAACTCTAAATTTAAACATCAAGTTTTCATTGTAATTCTATATGAGCATCTCTAAATATAATATATTCAGCTAGTAACACTAACTAGAGACTACACTTTAAGATTTCGGTTGTCTTTCTCAGTGTTATGATGCACTTTTGCCAATTTTATTTTCTTATTTATTTAGTAGTTTGTTGAACAGGAAATGTGGGCTAGACAATACTGTCTGTTTTCAGCTCAGTCCCATTTAACTATAAAGTCTGTATAAAAGCTTTCATGAGTACATTTCCACTTCATAGAGCTCTTATTGATGACATCATAGTCTTTCACATTACATCACATGGTTATCATGTCACAAACACAGCAGGATTATGTCAGATGTGCAATAGTAGATATTTCTGAAACACGCAGTGGAATAAATACTAGTTTATGGGAAAGTATTTTAAAGATCAGTAATGAGGCAATCTCCAAAACCCAGAAACCATCAAATATACATGCAGCTGCTGTAAGCATAGGGGGCCCAATTCCAGGTTGCAATTTTATGGGCTGCAAAACAGGGCACAGTTGTGCCAACCCCTAAAATCACTATACTGAGAGCATTGCATTTGCAAATCTTGGACTGCAAATTAGGCATTCCAGCTGTTGCTGTGGAAAATACGTGTTTGTGCACAGTAAAGGTGCACATTATGCATGTCTGCACATGATGCAGTGACTTGCACAAACATTCATAGGCAGGTCTCCCAGTCAAACACACCCCTCCCCCACACCTGACCAGTACCACTGAGCCACTTGTAGCCCGCCAAATAATTCCTTCAATGCTGTCATCCCTGGTAGTTCAGTGGGCCCCCAGACTCAAACCCCAGAACAAACAACACCTTGATAGGCCAGTGAATACCCCCACCCTAGCCCTGGTTCCCTGCTTGCATCTTTTTTTTGTTTCCAGTCCTTCCCCAATCTTGATATCCTAATGTCACTGTGCAGGGGCACAGCTGACTAACAACTCCTACATCCTGTAAAAAAAAAAAAAACTTGTATGGCAGGGACCTTGCAAAAGTGCTTCACTGGTGTGAGTTGGCTATGTGAAAGGAATAGCATTCCATTTACATAGCACCCCCCCCCCGCCACTCACCAGCATACCTTGATGTGCGCTAGCTCGGTGGGACTGTCCAGCCCACTTTGAGCATAGCTTGTGGGGTTGCAGGCAAGGGACCAGCACTGAATCATCTCTCAAATATTTAGCGATACTCCATTGAGACTAGGAACTGGACCCAATGGTTTTAGACCTTTTTTTTACCATTACTTGTTCTGCTTTTTCCTGTTCTTCCCTTACGTCACTCTCTCTGCCTCTGTCTGGCTAGCCCTCAAGAGCTCTAGCCTATCCAAGGTGCATGGCCCTGCTGCATGTGATAGGGTGGAATAGGACCCTGTCCCATTTGTTAGGAGAACAAGGGACACAGAGTCTGAAATAAACCTTTATTTTATTTTGCCTTTGTAAATAGTTCTACTGAACAAGTTTATTTTATGATACTGCTAGTGTAAACAACAAATTTGTTGGTGAATTCTACAACTGCTTCTGATTTTCCTGTGCTTCCTGACCTATGCCTTGATGACACTGCACTCTCACAGCTACTCTTTCCCACTGCCTGCAGGTCCCTTCTCTTCCCAACCAAATGGTTTGTAGACAGGGGTTAATGGCTGTGGTGGGGGGAGGCGGAGACTCCACCAGACTTTGTGTCAGCACACTGCCTGGGGGAAACCCTCCCCTGTACAGGGGGAAAGGGATCAAGTAATGCCCCAGGCCAACAGCATCCAGCCTGGGAGGAGGGCCCAGAGAGTGTCCACTGTAAAATACAGAGGAAGCCAATGTGGGGACAAGGCCTGATGTCAGCACCACCACCACGACCTCCCACCAAAGAGCCCCTAATAGGTCCAGACAGGACCTGGAAAGAGGTGCATGGGTGGGCACAATGTAAGGCAACTCCAACCTCCTGCATTACCAGGAGACAACCACTCCCTAAGTGCTCATAGTCACCATTCTCCCTAAAGTAGTAAAGGCATCTCTGAGACAGTCATCTAAACTTTAGGCCCTGTCTACACTACACCTGAAAATGCTGAAATGGTTCCGAACCATTACAGACTGGAAATGGTACAGCACGTCCACACCGCCAGGGAACAGGTGTGAAAGTGGTCCAGAACAGTTACAGAACGTCCACATTGAGCTGTGAACAGGTAGTGGACACAAACCCAGGAATGGAGAGCATATCCCAGGGTGCACATGGGGAAGATAGCTGCGAAGACAGACACCCACCCACATGGCCATCCAGCGGACAGTGTACACAGAGTGTGGCAGAACATGGTAAGGGGGCCGACAGCAATGTGTGCCCTGTGGCGGCCGTGGTGAACCGATGGTGTGATGCAGTGGAAGGGGTGGGAAAGAAAGCAGAGGAGGGCCCTGACGCCTGGCATGGAGTAGGGACATGGTGCACCCATGGGAGCTGGGAACCCTGATGCCTGGCATGGAGGAGGGACATGGTGCATCCACGGGAGTTGGGAACCCTGACCCAGCAGCATGCCTCAGGCAGGTACGTAGTGCACCACCAGGGCAAGGCATGCCATGCACAACAGCCACCCTCCAGATGTAGGCTGCGTGTGCCCAGCACACACAAGGGTGCCAGGCAGTACACACAGTCCCACCACACCCGTGACCCATGTCAGCGGAGACCCAACAGTGCCCCCACATAGCAATGTGGGCATGCAAGCAACCCGCCCAAGCAAACGAGCAACACAGTATTGTGTCACATGTCGGTCTTTATTGCAATGCTACCATGGCCTCTGGTGGCTGTAACACATGGAAAGCAACATTAGACAACAGCATGAACAGGCAGCATGCCCTGAGCACTGCTGCAGCACACAAAGGATACTTTAAGAACATACAATGTCGAACAGCAAAACCCTGTGCAGGACTGAACCCATGGCATAAGCAACACTGTAATGACCCCATAACCACTGCAAACCCACCAGTGGACACACAACATAATACTGAAACTGCACCACCCTCCAAGGCCCCCTACAGTGATAGGTGCTGATCGGTGGATGCAGGAAACCCGTGGGACACAGACCCTGACATGTGACCCAGCCAATGTAACACACTATGTAAGACAACAATATGGTCAACAGTGTACAACCAGACAGTAACCAACCCAATGTCCCCATGTCCCAACACAACACCCCCTGGTACCATACACAGGATGGGCAAACACCCAGTCCCCCGTGTGGACCTCTTGTGCCCGAACCCCTGTGGACCATGTGACAGATATGCCACGCATCACTGCAGAACACCACAGTGGGAACACACTAAATACAGGAGTGCCACCGTGAGCACAAAGCCCTTTGCCAAACCACACCAGGCACAGACAACACCGCTCTACCCCCAGTGCCATCACCATACCAGTGTGGAGAACTCAATGGGTGACCTGGGGATGGCCCGCGGGACACGCTGGACAACAGTCCCCTGCAGGGGGCCCATGCCATCACAGTGTGGTCCACTGGAACTTGCCATCGTACAGGTCCTGTGTGAAGCTCGTCGTGCCTGCAGTGGGTGCTGTGGGAGCAGCACTGAGCTGGTCAGCAGCACCATGCATCAGGGGTAGGGTAGCGGTGTGCAGACCAGCTGTGGCGGGCACGCCACCTGTGGAGCACTGCTGTGCCATGCCAACATGACATGGCGGTGTCTGGAATGTTGTGGCCAGGGTATCCTGGGTGGTGGCACCGCCTGTGTACACACACACCCCTGAACAGGGGATGCACGTCTGTGGGGCACAGGCATGGTTGAGGCAGCACACCGGAGCAGTCAGGCGGTGTCCTGCAGCCTGCCTACCTGTCATTGGTGGTGGACTGATGCAGGATGGCCATGGCCTGCACACCAGTGGGGTTCCCCGTGGACATGGACATGGCGGGACAATTACTGGTGGGCTGTGCCCTGAGGGATGGGGCAAGTGGGGATGGGGTGGTAGTGGTGGGGGGCATGGCAGTGGCACTCATACAATGCGGTGCACCAGCAGGGTGTGGCTGGTTGCATTGCATGGCCAGGAACATGGCCATCTGTTGAAAGAACTGCTGTGTCTGTGCGGTCTCCTGTTGCCGCATATGTTCCTCCATAGCCCACTCATCCCTTGCCCACTCCCTCTCCAGCTCCAGAATCTCCCTATGGTGCTCCTGTATAATTTTATGGGTTGGTTCCAGCACCGCCCCAAGCACATCTGCCATCCGTGCCGCCTTGGACTTCTTCTTCCGGAGGTTCACCAGGGGTTCCTGGCCACTTCGTAGCCTCGCAGCCCCGTCCTGTGGTGGAGGTGTCACTGGAGGTACCCGGCATCTCATCCTGCATGCCCGAGGACATTGAGGATGCATCCGCTCCATTGGTGTCTGCAGATGTACCTTCCCCTGGGTCTTGCCCTGCAATGGCAGAACACACAAATCACCATAGTACACATGCAGTCACCCCACCCACCCCATGCCCAACCCCTATCCCCACACCACTGCCCCCCGCACCCGTGCCAATGCCACACCCAGGTGCCACTGCCCTGTTGCGTGCCCATGGGCCACAGCATGTGCGCTATGCGCCACCATGCTCATCCGTGCCACCTCCTATCGCTGTGCAACACCCATCTGTGATCGGCATCCGCCTCATGCCCTGGCAGCACCACCATGCAGTGCCCCCCCCATGTCCCAGCCACCATATGGGTGCAGTGCACATTGTACATACCAGTGTCATGTGTCTCCTGATGCACACTGTCCGCACCTCCAGGCCCCTGGTGTGGGCGCACGTTCCCAGTGGCATCTTCATCATCTGACTCCGGTTGTGGGCTGCCCACCTGTGAGCTCTCCAGGATTTATGTCGGTGCTGTGGTTGGCCGTGTGCCTAGCATGGTGTCCAACTTGTCATAGAAGGGGCATACCACAAGTACACCCCCCCCGAGCGTCTGTTGCTGTCCTTGGTTTTGTGGTACCGCACCTTCATCTGCTTTATTTTGTTGCGGCATTGCTTTGCCATCCTCTCCACGCCATTCTCAAACAGGTAGTCCGATATCTTCTGGTAGACCTTGATGTTGTGTCTGGCACAGGCTAGCTCTGCCTGCACCTTCTCCTGTGACCAGAACTCCACCAGCAATGCGGTGGCCTCATCTGACCAGGTGGTGCCACGGTCTGACATGGTTCAAGCTGGCACACAGCACAGGGGGGTGGTACCGTACTACTGCTGTGGTCACCAGTGCCTGAGTAGCAGGGTGTATCAGTTGACCTCGCTCACAGGCTGTGCTTGGGGGTCAGGGTGGCTCTCCTGTGGTGCCAGGGTGGTGTGGTCTGGCACTGTTGTACTGTGAGGGCTAGGTTTGCACCTCTGGCAGCTGTTGGTGGCCTACTTCCCACCTGTGGTACACGGGTCTGTGCTGTGGTCTGTTTGACTGTTGCCTGTACCCTGCTGTCGTTGTGCCTTCCGGCTGTGTCCCACTGTTTGTTCTGGGACCATCAGTGTCCTGCTGGCACGTCCTGTTCGGCTGCCCCCCACTGGGCTCCCAGTGCTTCCACCTGCTCCGCGTTCCTGTCTGTGCCTCTGTTGGATTGGGTGCTTGGTTTCCCACCGTTGTGCTGGCTCTACTCCCGTACCACCACAGCCCTCTGCAGGTGTTCAGTCTACACATGCGGCCTCCTTCCGAGTTCCTTGGCCCCCGCCCCTGCCGTCCCGGCTTTTCTTGTGCTGAACGTTGCATGACGGTCTGTCGGATGACCATCGGCTACAGGGTGGAGCATTTACACGCTCATCGGTAACATTCCTGTTCTGCAGCCGTTACAGAAACCATTGTAGAAACCACCGCCCAACAGGTTTCTGTAACGGATGCGAATTCACCTCCTGTAATGTTACAGGTGTAAACGCGACCCGTTACTGTAACGTTTTACACCCTCTGTAACATTACAGAGGCATAATGTGGACAGGGCCTTAGTCAGCTTAACTGGAGTGAGGGCTTTGGGATAGAAACAATGTTGCCCCCCCACACACACATATGAAAAGAGAGCATTTTAACCACTGGACCACCTGGCTAGCCCATTTTAAACTTTTGTTCTTTTAGTAGTGACCTGCTCTTTATGTAAAGGCAGACAGACATGCCATGCACTGTAAGCCCATTTTCCCTAGATGATAGGTATAGAATCCTTCATTACACAAATGTGGGTCCATCCATAACCCACCAACAGTTACTGTCTTGGTGCGGACTTTGTTCTATGCCAATAAACAGGATGCTTGAATCTCCATTTGTCTGAAAATGAGCTATGCTCTTTCAGCAGGTGCTGTAGCAGTTGGTGTACAAGGGTTTACTAAATATACTCACTTTGTTTCAGACGCAGCAGTAAACCCACTTGTTTCTCCATACAAGTACGGTTAGAGTGCAGTATGCACACTGTTTTGGATGGAATACCTGCTTTTTAAATACCACTGCACATCTACACCTCTGATTTGAGCTATGCTTGGCTGGCAAGTGGACATTTCATTTAGGATCCTTTTCTCTCTGTTACTTTTTTAATATATGGATTGTTGAAATAATAGGGTTTAAAAGCATACAAAAAAATCCTCATAATAGCATCGTCCCTGAAGTAATAATACCATACTTGGCAGCTGATAATACTATCGTTCTGAGTCCATAATAGTATTGTTCGGAGTCCTGAACAATAGTATTATCATAAAAATGGAACAGCGCAAGTGCAAGCTCTCCCACAGCACGCTATGTTGCCAGTGTCAATCAAACATTATCGTCTGAAAACGTGGCTCATGACTGGCCACTTTCTCTTTCTGGGCGGGCGGAACATTTTGAATAACATGGCGGCCATCTCTCGCTTAGCTAGACAAAATCGCAACTGAGATATTTCTTTTTTTTATTTTAATTCTTACGGAAAATGGAACCGTCTATCCAGTTGATCCTGCGTTCTGGGGGGAAAAAAGAAAGAAAAGGTAAGTCTGCCTACCAAAAAAAAGCTTTTCCCCTCGATAGAGGAGTCAGTGCCTGGCCGTGGGACGGGTTAGAAGAGCAAGACAGTGCAGTAAGTGAGAGGAGCAAAACAGTGAGGCGGTCGGCCAGAACAGAGTCTTCCCACAGCAGCTGACCGCCCCTTACAAAAGAAACTGGATCCATATATTAAAAAAAAATAACAAATACCCAAGTGTGTATTGCCAGGCAGTAATCTCATCTCGAGGTTTTGGGGACTTTGGGAACCTCTCAAGCTTTGCAGTCCCCAAAACCTCTCGATGAGATTACTGCCTGGTAATACCAAATTAGGTATCCATTATTCTATTTGTTGACTTGTGAAAATAATTAAATGGTGGGCAGTGCAGCCTAGTGGTTAAAGTGCAGAAATGCAAACCAGAGGATCCCAGTTGAATCCCCAGAGCCACGTATTCACTGTGTGACCTTGAATAAGTCATTTAAGCACCCAGTGCTCCAGCCCACTCAGCTGTAAATCTGGGTGGAAGTAGGACCCTACCAAAAATGAAATGTTGCATTGAATTGTTTAAGAGAATACTCTCTCTCTCTCTCTCTCTCTCTCTCTCTCTCGCTCACTCACTCATTCCCTTTCCCAGCCTTTCCCTTTGATATTTCTGTGCATGCATTAACAATATTCTCTACTTATTTCAGTTTTTCAAAGTTTCATAGATGACCAACATATAACGAAAACAAGGTAAGAACATTAAATATTTCCAAAGGATGGAAGAAGTAAAGAAAGAAACCAGAGAGAATTTGACATAGTAAAGTGAAGATGCTGCCACTCCCCTCTTGTGGCAGAGTGGAGTTATTGCATAATGTACACACTCCAGAAAAAACAAGCATTTGTCAATGCTGAACGTTCGCTTGCAGGTATTTGCATTGGTGTTTGGCATTTATGCAGGCCCCCACCCAGTTGTATCCATGTCCCTTTAGCATCCATATCCCAACAGAGTACCTCTCTGCAACTCCTCTTGCATTGGATCAACATTTCACCCTCATGTTTAAGTGTCTGCCTTAGGAACCCTCACACCCTGGGTGTGCTCAAGGGTACGAGCCTGCATGGTAACTGCACAACCCGTGCTCGTAACACAGTTATTCAGTGAAATTATTTCACCAGCTTTTTAACGTATGCATTTTGTCATCTCTGGTCATGAACACTGTCACTATGATTTTCTTACTGTGTACGGAACACTGATTTCCCACAGGAATCACACTATTCTGTGCTGGAAGTGTGAAAATACATTTCAGCCAGGATGTGCAAAATGACAGCTGTACTGTTCATAAGGAGGTGTGCAAATGTTGAAAATCTGGAGTGAAAATATGACAAATTTGCGAAGTTACGAGTGTGCGCGGAAACTGCGCAAGGCACGCCAGAATACAGTCGTTTGGAATTTTGCACTGAATTTCAACATAGGCATTTTAGGATATCTGCTCATGAACAGTGTCACTGTGGTTTTCTTACTCTGCACCGAACATGATTTCCCACAGCGGCCGCACTATTGTACGCTGGAAGTGAGAAAACACATTTCTGCCAGGATGTGAAAAATGACAGCTATACTGGTCATAAGGAGATGTGGGAAAATGGCAATGTTGAAAATCTGGAGTGGAAATATTAGAAATTCATGAAGTTACGAGTGTGCGTAGAAACTGGGCAACGTATGCTCGAAACACAGCCATTTTATGGACTTTTGCCACCAAATTTTCAACATAGGCATTTTAGGACTTCTGCTCATGTACAACGTCACTGTGATTGTCATACTCTGTAATGAACAATGATTTCCAACAGCAACTGTGCTATTTTGCGCCGGTAGCGTGAAAACACATTTTGGGCAGTATGTGAAAAATGACAGCTGCACTGTTCATAAGGAGGTATGGAAATATGCCTATGTTGAAAATCTGGAGTGAAAATATTACAAATTCGCAAACTTAAAAGTGTGCGTGGAAACTGCGCAACGCACGCTCATGAAACAGTGATTTTTTTGGATTTTTTTCACCAAATTTACAACATAGGCTTTTTGAGAGCCCACCTCATGAACACTAACACTGTCGTTTTGTTAGTCGGTCCTGAAAGATGATTCCGCACAGTGACTGCGTAATCACCTTTCGGAATTGAATAATGCCATGACAGTGACTAAATTCATGAGAAGTGGTCACAATAACCCCATGTTGAAAAGTTGGTGCTAAAATTCCCCAAAATGGCCCAGATATGCACCAAAGTTGAAAAAACCCTATTTATGCCATTATACAGCTTACCGGCATTTCTTCAGTTAGCAGTCGGCTTTGAAGAGTGCAGACATGTTCCCGATCCACGAAGATTGTCGTGATAGGCTAAAGAGGTAAGTATGGGGTGAGGGGGTGTGGGAGGTGGTGTGCAGACAGTGGTCACGGGTTGGCGGGGGCCCAAGGACTCACCGAGGGACCATTTTCTTGTTTTACAGGATGTAAAAAAAAAAGAAAGAAACGGAGGTTTTGGTACACTGAGGTGGGCTCCCAGCATGCCACCTAGGTGGGGGGTGTGTGGGGAGGTGGGAGGCGGGTTGGCAGCGGGGCGAGGGACAAAAACAACGCTGCTGGCACGCTGGGGTGGGCTCCAGCGTGCCACCTACGTGTTTGCTGGGGGAATGGA
The DNA here is from genome assembly GCA_016271365.2 of Neoceratodus forsteri. Taxonomy (NCBI): domain Eukaryota; kingdom Metazoa; phylum Chordata; order Ceratodontiformes; family Ceratodontidae; genus Neoceratodus; species Neoceratodus forsteri. The sequence goes on along the minus strand of CM028132.1, from coordinate 467,739,784 downwards.
GCCAGAGGGGTCTGGGCACCCCTCCCGGCCATACTGTGTGTGTGTGTGTGGAAGCATGAGCACACTGGTGTGGGCTCCCAGCGTGCCAACTGGTTGTTTGTTTTTTTGGGGTGGGGGGCTGCAGCCGACAGGGGATTGGACGCCCTTCGGCCACACAGTGTGCTGAGGGGCGCATGAACCGTGGGGGATTGGGCTCCCCCCTCGGCACACAAGGTGGGGGCCGGGGAGAACAGGGAGGGGTAGGACATTAGCAGAGGGAGAAAGCAGGAGGGCTTTGAAGCCAAGCTGTGCATGACAGCAGTTCGGCTGACGTGTATGCAAATTGCATACAAGCTACCACTGCTGATTGCAGCAGACCTTTTGTTAGAAGTGAAGACCAACACAGCCGAACTGCTGTCATACACGTCTTGGCATGTATTGGTCCCCTAGGGTCGCGCCTGCTACACTGAGGACTGCATTGGGGAGGAGGGTCACGCACCTCCAAAAGGCACACTGTTGCAAGACATTCCTTGCACATGCATGCAAGCAAACGTAAAAAGATACCAATTTTGAAAAGCATGTCAACACAAAACCCATTTAAAAAAAAAACTGACCCAATGAGTGTGTATCCAACCAAATTTAAGGGCCTGTGATACAAATTTAGAGAAACTGTAAAAAAATAAGCAGGAAGTAGAGAGGACAACTGTATGGTTGAAACTTTTTAGCAGACCCTCTCCTCTCATAGACCTGAATGGTTGCTCAGTTTACAACATGGTAAACTCTGCCTCAGAGTTTTCTCCAGCCTACCTAGAGCAGCTCTATTTTGCCCAGCTGCATTCTTAACTTGCAGCTGATCAGTGAACTTCCAAAGATCTTGGTAAACTATTTGCAGTTACAACTGATTTATAGGAACACGTGAATTTAGCAAAGAAGGAAGACCATTGGACTATAGTGTTTGTCGTCACTCAATCTTTCAGTTATTACTTGGGGCCTACCCTGGTCTAGAGTTCAATGGCACCATTACTGCCAGCAGAAGGCCCCCCTCCCCAAAAAAAGTTGGTATTGCCTACACAACTCTGGTCTACAATAGCAGCAATATCTTGAAAAACAAGGAGCACGCACACACACACACAGGAGTGGCCTAATTTGCAGCACACCATCACATTAGTACTCAGAAATGATCCCTTGGTAGCACAGACCTGTTAAAGCCATTGGGGAGCGGGTATAATGTTATACAAACACCTCCAAAACAATATATTTCTGCCCTTTTAATTTTGTTAAGATATACTCCATTGTATGCAGTATTTACCCTTAGCTGATCATCCCCGTCCATGGAAACATTCTAAATGGTAGTTTGTAAGTTTGTTTGTTTGCTGACTTATTTATAATGTTACAGACCAGGAATAGCCAGTGAGATATACGGAAAACTAGTAAAGTGTGTATTTCTTCCTCAGTGGAACAACCATTAATATTTTCCAACCACGAAGGTTATCTATAATCTTACATATTATTGGAAGATCACTTTTATATTTTCTAAACTACCGATATATATTTTTATTTTTTTATCCATTTACAGTGCCATCCGCCAGGATCAAAAGTCTTCTTAGCACAGTTTTCCTGGGATAGCCTGCCAGATGCTGTAGAAACTCAGAATAATCCATTAGTAACTACTGCAGTTTGCCATGTAGTAAACTCTGGCCGTTAGTGAATGTCTTCCAGTTAACCAGATGCTTGAATTAATGTTTTGTCTTTTACTCTGAACATCACTTAATATTATATATTGTTTCCAAGAAATACAAATGTCCATCAAGAGCTTTGCAAATATGAACACTGTAAATGTTCCATTCTGAACTGCACCTACTATTTATGGGTTATTTTACTGCACTACTTTTATAATAATGTTCTTTGGTCATTTGCCATGGTTAACTGTGCCTTGTGATCCTGCTGGATGGTACTGTATACCAAAAATACTCTATCACCTGTGGATCAATATGCACTTCCAAAATCAATATATTGTGCCATTACAATTTTTCAATATCAACATACGGAACAGTAAATCATATTTAATAAAAAAAATATTTAGGAATGCATTTTCTTTTTCTTTTTTTTTTTACTCTATTTATTTACTTTCCTCGACTTGGGGGAGGTTGTGTTTTTGGTTCCTCCAACCCCCCAACCCCCGTCCAGCCAACCAGCTCAGCTGTTGCCCCGGTCGCGGACAGAGCTCTGACCTCCCCGTCACTACCCTCCCTGGTCGCATCACAGCGGGTACTTACCCCACCACCTCAGAGACCAGGAGTGCGGACCCAGGAGGGAGCTGACTTTCGCGCGACTGTTGCGGCGCCGGGGAGCAGCCTTCATGCTGCCGAGAATTTTTTTCTGCAGTGGTTCCCCCTGCAGGAAAGGGTGTGCAGTGACACCAATGGAAGGAGCGCATATGCTTCCACATGCACTCTTCCGCCCCATTTCTTGAGCGTCGGCAGCGCTGCCCCTCAGTTTCCACCAGGGGCCAGCCGCGTGCTGACTGCTGATGTCCTCCCTCCCCAGAGAAGGAGAGCAGTCCTCCGGATGCTCGATCCTTCTCCAATCCTACCAACCCCCGGTGACCTGTGCTCGTTCCCGAACACGGGTCCCCGGCGTAGCGCAAGGTAAGGCATCCAGTGCCTCAGCTCTCCGCTTCACCGGGCCAGCTTAGGAATGCATTTTCACATTGTGATACCCCAGACCCCTTACTACAGCCCCCACGCCTTGAGCGCAAGAAGGACAAAGGGGTAACCCTAGTGTCTAGGGGTAGATGGACAGTGACAGCTTACTGGGAGCCACCACCTGTAAACAGTTCCAGTTTTGGCTGCCTCCTTCACTCTTGTGTGACCACTGGGGCATAGCCTTTAAAAGTCCCTGTGCCACCCCAGCAGAGCCAATCTCCTTGTTATGATCCTGCCCCTCACGGTGGACCCTGATGGCCCTATTAGTCTGGATATCCACCACCCTCACCTCATTGCCAGGGCCCGCAGGGATGAATGGCTCCTCTGAGCCACCCTTGGTTGGTCAAAAGATTTCATTTATGCTTGCTATATATACAGTAGGTACCAGTGAGGTAACTTGGGGAAAATGGCAAATGATCTCATTTTAAAGAGCAAGCTTCATTTTCAGACAGATTTTGGCTCAGTTTTAATTGTTCCCCTTTCCCATATTTACAGCCGTGACACAAGGCACAGGACACCAGGCTTGAGTCATTACCTTGCTTGCACTCTAAACAATTTGTTTATATGCACTGTGCACAATAACAATGACAGGGCAGGGGAATACACATCCAGAGCTCCACCTGTGACCCCACAAAGGGCCCAGACATAATCAATATGTACAACCCCAATAAGCAACATCTTACTCTGTTTAAACATATATACTGTACATTTCATGCTTGTCCCCTCACAGCTGCACAGGGACAGGGCCACAGGATGTACAGTGCCTTCAAAGGCACAGTATTTACACAGAACCAGCTCCACCTACTAGCAAGCTACCCACCAGTACGTGAGCTTGGGCAAAAAGCTGAAAATGGGTCTGCTGCTTCTTACCTAATCACAGAGCCAAAGCAGTCATAGCAAACAAGCTTGCCATGCTCAGCAAATCTTGCCCAGCACTGGGACATGTACAGCTCCCTGCTGCTAGGGAAGAAAACTGCAATAACTAGGAAACAAGTATTCACACTTCTGGAACACAGCTAAAACAGTTAACCCATTAGTGCAACTTCAGGAAAATATATCAGTATGCATAGTAACCCCTATATCTATAGGGGTGTTACAACATTTTTTCTGAATTTCTGTTCATCTTTAGCCTATTTTATGGTGCTTAATGCCATTTCTTAACATCATTTTGCCCCAAGGAGTAGACTGAGACCTCCTTCTACCAGTGCCAAGCCCCTATTCCCACTTGTCGAGACTCCACTCATCAACCAGTCCAGGACTCCATGGCCCACCCCCAGCACACTGCTGTGCTGCCCCTTGGCTTACCCCCCACCCCCAAAGGGCTGGGTTCGCCTTCAGCCACTTTGGCATTTCTTTCCCACAGTCCATCTGGCCACCCACAGTGGAGGTGAAGACCTATGGTGATCCCTGGATGGTGGTGGTGATAGTCCAATGGTGAGCATGGAGGGTCGGCAAAGGTCCAGCCCCGATTTTCACCTAAGTCTCACCCTTCCCTCGGGAGTGTGTCATGTCATAGGGTGCCACCATGATGACTCACCTGTCTGTCATCAAGCTCGCTCCAATTTCCTCTTCCAAATACTTTTCCCTACACCACCACCTATGATCGCCCAGGTGGTGGTAGAAGAGTGGACATGCAACTCCTCCCTCCCTGAAGGAGGAGGCTGTCTTCTGGGATGCTCAATTTTCCTCCCACCTGGCCACTTTTCTGATGGCCCTAGCTTGTTTCAGAACCCAAGTTATTGGTGTTGCAAGCAGTAGTGCTACTACTGTACTGGCAGTCCATCAATTACTGCCATTTTTAACCTTCTACAAGTAACCCCTATTCTTTCTTACTTTTGCTGGCTACATCTCCATAAACAATGGATGATAATACACAGCCACAATTTTATGTGCTGCAAAACATGGCAATAAATGTACCTCATTATGCCGACTCATAAAATTGCTATTCTGGGAAAAGAAAATCTGGGCAGGGGAAGAGAGATCCCAAGTACAGATCCTAATAATCAAATGAAGGCACCTAGATATAACTGTGCACAAACATGGTTTGTGCACAGTACCAGCACATTATACTACTAAATGCATGTATGCTGGGCTGCCCAATGGAAGCACGCCATGCTTCGGTGCAGGCAGCCACAGTTCAGAAGTGAATTCAGCAGCTGGTGTTTAGCCATACAGGTTGGGGAAAGCACGCTGCTGATGGCAGCATGTGCCAGTCAGGGAGGGTGGGAGGCAGCATGCTTTAGTGCCACAGAGGCTACTGCTGGTGGGCCAAGGAGCTTGCCATACAAACAGAAGCACACACCATGCATCTAAGGCACTCCACCACACACAGTGTGCACCATCTAAGGGGCAGAGACAGAAACATAGCAGGAAAAACCCTGACTGATGCAGAGTGATGGACTGCTTCCTGCAGGCCCATGCACCACCGACCACTGTACCCACCTCCACTGGATCTGGATCCCATTATGGATCATCGCAGGGGTTAGGGGGACCCTGAAGACCCCCCCCCCCATGTGGGTAAGCAATGGAGAACAGACAATAGGATAAGTACCTGGAGAAGAAATCTGGGCAGCAGGTCAGATAGGGGCCAGTCAGAGACAGAACATAAACATTTAAATTAAAAAAAAAATGCATATGTGTGCATGGTGCTGCACATGGCACAGTGCAATGCATATACCGTACATGTCTGAGGTGGTACAAAACTGAATACCATCCCTCCACTCTGCAAACTGTACATTAGGGCCACTTCTGGCCATTAGATATTTCACCATATTGTGTCCCTCAACAGTTTCCCTGGTAGTCCAGTGGGCCCCCAGCCAACTGCAGAAATTCTGTACATCCATGGTAGCCTAGTGGCTCTGGCAGCCTGCACATGTCACTATGGATGATCATAGTATCATAGTAATGTGTTAGCAGAAAAGGACCATCCTGGCCCATCCAATCTGCTCATCTCCCCATTCCCCTACTTGCCACCGGTGCACAAGGAGCCTATCCTCTGTCCTCTAACCAACCCCATATGTCTATCCCATGCTCTCATGAATCCCTCCACCATTTCAACACCTGCCACCTCCTCAGGTAATCTGTTCTAGGGTTCAACCACCCTCTCAGTGACATAACACCACTTTACATTACCTTTAAATCTTCCCCTTTCCAATCTTAAAGTATGATCTCTTGTTTTAACTATGTCTTTCCTTTTAAATAGACTTCCTTCCCTCATTTTTTTTATCCCCTTCATGCATTTTAATGTCTCTATCATGTCTCCTCTCTCTCTCTCTTCTAAACTCCAGCGGATACAGATTTAATTCTCTCAGTCTTGTCTCATATGGTTTCCCTTGCATACCCTGCACCATATTTGTTGCCCTTCCCTGAAACTTTTGCAACCCCTCACCCCTGCCTTTTTAGCAAAATGACAGGTGGCATGCTGTTGAAGCTGACAGCAGTACCTGGTAGGGACCTGGGTTCGGGGAGGATGAGGTTACTCGGCACAGGGGACCTAGGTTTGGCTACTCTGCACAGGGGCACCCAAGTAAATCTGAACACAGGAAGCAATAACTGTAATGTCCAGAACCAGGGATGGGATTCTTTAGTGTGGCTTTTATTCACATCCAAGCTGAACAAAGCATAGACGGACCCCCATGGGGCTATATTTCCTGGTAATGCAGATTAGAGACAACAGAATACTTTATCACTATTTCCAGCCCTCAGGCTCTAAACCCACCAGGCACACAGCCTGACTTGTACACACTTGGGTTTTCCCCACTGGCCCGGCTCCCTCGCTGGCCACTTGATCCGCGGTCCATTTGAGGAATGAACCAATTATCCTGTTGTGGCTCCCCAGACCACACTAGAGTCTTCGACTCCTAGAGAGAATTTTCCTTACAATCCCACGTTTGGGTACTTCCCCCGTCACTGGCCAAGTGCCTGAGGCAAAGTAGAAATCCACAGAAGAAATCTGTAGAGGTGGACCTGGTCACTAAAGATGGGGGGCCACCCACCTCCAGCTCCCACAGCCCATACCCGGCCATTTCTCTGGAAACTGAACAATTCCTGTACTGAACCTTTAAATGTAGATTAAGGGTAGATGTCTGTCACATCACCTCTACATATTATTTGCAACCCAACAAACTCTGGAACTTGAAACTACTTTTACTTTGCTTAGCCCATTTCTCTAGGCTTCCCAATATTTAGTAGTTCAATCCCCACATTGTCACACAAGTCCCAGGTGAAAACATAGGCCCTTTTAGCCAGAGCAGACACTCACCCTCACGTTGCAGGTGCCCACAGGCGACTCACAATCTTCTTTTCTCCACATAAATACTGGAGCAGACAGGCAGCTTTTCCTCCACAAACAGAACTGAGGGGTTGCCCCAGGAATCAGGAAACTTCGTCCCCGGAGGAAGGGGCACTGAGACTCGAAAAACAACAGTCTCCACCACTTCAGTACTCTTCTGTGTCTCTCTTTAAGGTGGAGACACACACCCTACTACTTAAAAGTAGCCCTCTGTCAGGGCTGAGGCTCCTAGAGCCCTCACTGAGCTGCTTTAACAGCAAGCTCCCAACTTCTCACACACTCACTGAAGACCAACTGCAGACACTCACTTCAAAACTCCCAACATTCTATCTAACTCCCTTTGCTGCAGATTCCAATGTGGCTCATGCAGCTGCGATAGTTCAATTGGTGATGTCATCCCTCAGTTTCAGCTGAGACTGAGAACAGAGTGAGACAGTGTGAAACCCATTTAACTGGAGTTTCACAAGCTGCCTTCCCTGCCTACCACTAGGTCTTACTGGGATTCTAGTAACCCTGGGTAACAAGGGGGTTACACTTTTCTATTACATCTATGTCCTTTCTTAAATGACACCTCCAGAAATGTACCCTGTACTTGAGGTGCAGTCTAACCATGGTCTTTTATAATGGTATCAAGTCCTCCCTCTTCCTACTAGTTATGCCCCTTCCTATGCACACCATCATTCTGTTAGCTTTGCCAACTCCCTTACTACATTGGTCACTAACCCTAAGGTTGTTTGATATTATAATCCCCAGATCCCTTTCCTGTTCTGTTTGCTTTACCTGCTCTTCCTCCAGTGAGTACATGGCCAGTCGATTTTACACCCTATATGCATCACCACTCACTTCTTTGTATTGAACCTCAGCTGCCATATTTCTGACCATTTCTCTAGTATACTCAAATCCCTCTTCATGGCCTCAACTCCTCCCTCAGTGTCGACCATATTCCATAACTTTGCATCATCTGCAAACAGGCACATTTTCTCTTTAATTCCCTCTGATATATCACTAATATATATGTTAAAAAGGATTGGTCCTAGTACAGACCCTTGAGGAACCCCACTCGTAACCATTCTTACCCCAGAATGCACACCATTTACCACCACCCTCTGATTTCTATCCTTCAGCCAGTTTTCCACCCGTCTAGTTATTTTCTGTTCCACCCCCAGGCTCTCTGTCTTACTTACCAACCTGCGGTGAGGGATAGAGTCAAAGGCCTTACTCAAGTTCAGGTAGGCAACATCAACTGCCCCTCCTCGATCAACCACCTTCTTTGCCCCATCAAAAAATTCAATTGGATTTGTTTGGCAAGATCTCCCACTAGTGAATCCATGTTGCTTTTCATCTAATAGGCTGTCCATTAAATATTTTACCACTCTTTCCTTCATTTAGCATCTCCATCATGAAGGTCCACCCTTAATGCAGTCTCCTGATGTTTTGCACAACTGGTGTAGCATTCTGATTCCCCCCACTGCCAGAAAAAAGTGAGGGATATTTAGGAGACATTACAAAGGTGCTGCACCATGTGGGGCAGTGGTAGCTGGCACTGTGACTGGTACTGCATGCCATTTACATGCCAACTCCACTCCCTTTCACACTCTAGTGCACTTTGATATGCAGTAGCATGGAAGAGCTGCCCACCCTATGTTGAGCTCATCTCAAAGGGCTCACAAGCAAGGGTCAGGCAGCAAATCACTTCAAAATGATTAACCCTCAATTCCATGTGACTGAGAACTGGGTCCAAGGTACCCAGCCCTAGCAGTTCCGAAGTTAGTCAGTTTTAAAGAATCTATGTTTAGAAAGGGCTCACTTTAGAACTGTTAGGACTAGAAATTTTTTTTTGTTAAAGAAAGCTTGGAGTGAGGTTAACATGGATAAGTCCTACTGATACAGTTGTCACATGTCGTTACGCTTTGATATAATGTGTATCAATTTATATGGGAAGGGAAACGCAATGGTCTGACTCACAATATGCCACATTATCTTCGTGAGTGAGGGGGCAGGATAATAATTCTCGAGTAGCAGAGCACAGAGCCACAAGTCAGTTACGTAAGTCCCGCCCCCTCTCAAGTGATTACAAGTCTTGCATTCTAAGCCAGGCCATTGTGTGCCCATTTTATACACTATTAGTTCATTTTATAAAGAAGTAAATGTTTCTGTTTTACTTCTCCGCTCTGAGTTCAGCAGAGGCCATTGGGATGTCACCTCATCAGGCATTGCTCAAGCTGCTCTCCCATTGGTTAGAAGTCCTTTTGTGACCTGCCTAAAGAGGGGATAAATGGCTAAAATGAAGATAAATGATTTATCTTCATTTAGAATGCAGGGCCAGTGGCTCAGTAAGTAGCACTCTCACCTCAGGGTCTGGAAGGTCAGAAGGTCCTGGGTTCTAGCCCCACACCAACAACTTGGGGTAATGTCCATAACTGACACTGTAGTGCAGTACGAGGGGTGTGCTGCAATGTTGAGGGGGCTGTCTTTTGGATGAGATATTACACCAAGGTGCCTTCCCCCCTGCTGGCCACCCTATTCAACAAATCAGTGGAGACAGGGGAAATCCCAGAGGACTGGAGAAGGGCAAATGTGGTCACACTCCACAAAAGTGGGAGCCGTGAGGAGGCTGGCAACTACAGACCGGTCAGCCTGACTTCAGTGGTGGGGAAGCTTATAGAAACACTGCTAAAGGAGAGGATTGTATCATTAGTTGCAGCTAGTGCAGCACAAGATCCAAGGCAGCATAGGTTCATGGCAGGAAGGTCATGCCAAACAAATCTAATAGATTTCTTTGACTGGGTGGCCAGGGATGTGGATCAGGGAAGGGCAGTGGATGTGACCTACTTAGACTTCAGCAAGGCCTTTGACACTGTCCCACATAGAAGGCTGGCTAACAAGTTAGGCAGCATGGGGGGTGGGCCCCAATGTGGTAAACTGGATCAGAAATTGGTTGAAGGGCAGGATACAGAGGGTGATGGTAAATGGGGCTCATTCTGAGGAGAGGGAGGTGACCAGTGGGGTGCCACGGGGATCTGTTCTGGGACCATTACTCTTCAATGTCTTTATAAGTGACATTGCGGAGGGGCTGGAGGGGAAGGTATGTCTTTTTGCAGACACCAAGATCTACAACAGGGTTGACACTCCAGAGGAGATAGAAACAATGAGGAAGGACCTGGCCAGGTTGGAGGAGTGGTCAGAAATGTGACAGCTTCGATTCAATGCCAAGAAGTGCAGTCATGCACTTGGGGAGCAAAAGCTCTGGAGAGGTATACAGAATGGGAGGGGAGGTACTGGCAGCCACCAGGCTGGAACGGGACCTGGGGATACTCATATCATATGACCTAAAGGCAACCAAGCAGTGCAGAAAGACTGTGGGAAAAGCCAGTAGGATGCTGGGGTGCATTGGGCGGGGTATCACCAGCAGAAAGAAGGAGCTGGCTATGCCACTGTACAGATCACTGGTGAGACCACAGCTGGAGTACTGTGTTCAGTTCTGGAGACCACATCTGGTCTGGCCAGAGTTCCCCATCTGCCCCAGGACCTATTGTCCCAGTCCACCCCCTGCAGGGCCACTGCCAGGATTTTTGAAAAGGGATTCTTTTTTGGCAGTCTGTGACTTTTTCATAAAAGCTAGGGGTGAAGCCGTGGGGTCCTGTATGCTCTGAGGTGCATTTTGTGGTTTATTTTGAACCTAAATAACTCATATCTGAGCTCCCTTTCACCCCTTACTCTAAAGAAATGTATCATTATCTAACTGGCTGCACAGGGTGTATACATGTAGTATTTAGTACCCAAGGCTAGCAAGATGCTGATAATGTACTGCACCTGAGGCACAGAGTCTGTAGCTGTAGTTGGCTGGGTATTATACTACCTTATGTAATACAATGCATAGCCAACCAGAGAAGGGCTGTTGCTGCTGTGCCTGCTGGCCTGTAGGCCAGGGGTCTGGGGGCCGCTAGGCCCACAGATGCTCTGGGGTACTATATGCTCGATGGTGCATTTTATGGCTTATTTTGAACCTAAATGACTCATATCTGAGCTCCCCTCCAGCCGTTACTCTAAGAAGAAGAATTATCATTATCCAACTGGCTGCACAGGGTGTATACATGTAGTATTTAGCACCTGAGGCTAGCAAGATGTTGATAATGCACTGCACCTGAGTCACAGAGTCTGTAACTGTAGTTGGCTGGGTATTTTACTACCTTATGTAGTACAATACGCAGCCAACCAGAGCTGCTACTTACTGCTGTGCCTTCTGTCTCTAAGCCAGGGGTCTGGGGAGCACTAGGTCCCCAGATGCCCTGGGGTAATAGATGCTCTATGGTGCATTTTGTGGCTTATTATAACAGTGAGTGAGCAGAAGGTAACTTTGACAGTGGTGTGACATCCCAATGCAAAGTCATCTCCAACCCACCCCCAATGCTCACCCCAACCCCCAACTGGGTAAACCGAGTATCCCACTTGGAAAAAAGAATGTGACAGAAATCTCTGTTCAGTACTGGCCATCACACTTGTTGCCTCCTGTTCCCAACGATATGGTAGGCATGTAAGTGAGTGAGGGAAAGGTATCTTGACCATGGAGTTGCATCCCAATTGCAAAATTACCTTCTACGCCCACCCCCAACGTCCAGCCCCCACCACCACCACCATCATTCTCACATATTGGGCACCCCACTTAGTAATAATGAAAAAAGATTCTGGTTCAGTAATGGGCACCCCACGAGTTGCCCCCCCAAAAAAAGGATCTGGTGGGTATGTTACAGAGCTCATAACATGCGTGCTCACCAGATGCTGGAAATGCAGAGTGTGGGGTGGGTGGAGGTGGTAGCATTTCAGTATAAAGCCACACCACTGAAAAGTTTCTGTATTCTCTACTGCCAACACTCAATCTCAATGCCTACCCCCATTTCTTTAGTCAACCCATGCCACACAACATTTCTAGCCCAAAACAACCACAAAGATCATGCACAGTCATTGCACCTCGTAAATGGAAACGGCACTAAGGAGCCACACCCCCGAGTGTGGGGCTGGTCCCAATTTGCAGTTTTGCAATTTGACATCTGGGTGTGGAGCTCCTATTGCTGACTGTTCTCCTTTTAAACAGCTGATATAGTGCTGTGGATCAACACATATTAAATATGGGAGCTAGGAAACACTTTCTAGTACCGCATTAGCCATCATCTAAAGAAAAGTCTGCATCTCCACACACAGAACCTTTTGTTGCTGAAATTATCTACACACAAAACTACAGTGTTTAATTTTATTTCATTCATTGGTAACAAGGTAAGGCCCACTAGGCACAGGTACCTGTTTTCAGGGGCAACCCAGGAGCACTGGGGAGGTAAGTTACTTGCTCAGAGTTGCACAAGTATGCAGGTGGCAGACGTATGAGCTTGGTACATCTAGCAGATGAACCTGGGTTTGAGTCACATAGCCTCCACCTGCATACTGCATACACCTCTCTCCCAGTAACAGACCTACCAGCAGCCACGAAGCAGTGGGTCAAAAAGGATCCCCAGGGGACCGGCTCTGGAGGCAGGAGAAGCTTCAATTCACTGTCAATAGCAGCCAGAAGGACTGTCTTTTTTTTGTTAGTTAACTGTAAGAATTACCCGCATCCTTTCGTTTTTTTGGCCTGTTTCCTCTAGACTCACACTGTAGCCACAATGCTCCATCCCCGTTTGATCTGGAGGTGTGAATTGAAGGCAGCACCATCCATGATGCACTATGGCATGCTCACATCCTGATTGGCCAGCTGATGATGGGGTGAGGGTGGAGAGGGACCCCAGTGTGAAAAACTCAGAGAGCAGCTCAGGTGTTAAGGAGCATATTGGGAGGCAGATTGGGTGGGGGGGGTGTCTCACCCTGGTCTCATGAGGCAACTGAGCTCCACATCTTTGGCACTAAGGGAGCAGAGATTGGCAGGGGCCATGCGCCTGATGTCTCAGTCTTCTTAAAGCAACACAGTCCTCCTGTACATTTTTAAAGGAACAGTACACAAAATGGGCACAATTATAAAATTCAAAAAAAAGGAGGTTCCAAACCAGGGGGGTTCATGCGAACCTCACGAACCCCAGCTGGCAATGAGCCTGCCCTTTCTCTGCTCCCTACTGCTACTGACCTGAGCAACCACTAACCTCTTCACTCTGTTCAGCAATGCTTGAAACCATTTATGGTCTTGGCACCCACCACCTCTACTGACAGACTATACCATGGCTCCACCGTTCTGTAAAACAAAACTTCCTCACTTCCCTCTTAACCTCCCCCCACCAACCAGTTTCCACTCAGGATCTCAGGTTCCTGACTGTGTACTCCTGCTAAATAGTTCCTCCCAGTTCACCTTGTTTAGGTCTCTATCATATCCACCCTCTCTGGCCTAGTCTCCAGTGAGTGCATGTTCAGTGCCTTGAGACAATCTTTGTAAGATCTACCCTGTTGGTCCGGAATCATCTTGGTCACCCTGTGCTGCACCATCTCCAGCCTGTCTGTCTTTCCTTTGGTGAGGACTCCAGAACTGAGCACAGTATTCCAGGTGCAGCCTCACCATTGACCTATACAGAAGTAGTAGTAGTACCTCCTTTTTTTCTATTGTCAGTACCCCTTCTGGTACACCTCAGCATCCTATAAGTTTTATTATAGGCCTTGCTACACTGACTTGATTGTTTGAGGGAGTCACTAATGATGACTGTCTGATCATACGAACATACAACTGTGCCAGTAGAAACTGGCCATCAGGTCTATCTAGATCTGCTCGAGTGTGCAGCTAGCACCCATAGTTTGCAGCTGCCCCACCCCCCTCCCCTTTGTCATCCCACTGCTACCCCCCACTTTACCCACCCTCACTCTCCCCTGTTCCTGTCCCATGCCCTTTTGAAGCTGTCCACAGATTTACATGATACCACCCATTCTGGTAGTGAGTTCCATTTTGCTACCACCCTCTCTGTGAAATAGTGCCTCATCATTTCCCTCCTAAATCTCCCCCCTCTATGCTTAGTCCTTGACCCCTGGTGTCCCTCCCCCTCCTTAGCATAAAGACCCCATCTGCCTCATCCTTATTGATTCCCCTCAGAGACTTAAATGTCTCTATCATGTCCCCCCTGTTCCTTCTGTCCTCCAGAGTGTACATATTCAGGTCTCCCAGTCTGCTGTCATAGTCTCGCCCCTCCATTCCACATATCATCTTTGTTGCCCTCCTCTGCACCCCCTCCAGTATCCTGATATCACACTTTAGGTATGGCCTCCAAAACTGCACACAATACTCTAAGTGTGGCCTTACCAGCAACCTGTAGAGGGGCAAGATCACCTCTCTTCACCTGGATGAAACCTCCCTTGCTATGCAACCCAGCATTTTGTTCGCTTTTGCAGCTGCCCTCCTGCACTGGGCAGTGTTGTTCATGGTCCCTGTTATCATTACCCCTAGGTCCTTCTCAGTGATCCCCAGCTTAAACCCCCCCCAGTCAGTATTCTCTCCTTTGGTTCTTCACCCCAAAGTGCATAACCTTACACCTCTTTGCATTGAACCCCAGCTGCCACCTCCCTGACAACGCCTCTAGCTTGCTTAGTTCCCCCCTGCAGCTGCTTCCATCCCTCCTCTCCATCCACCACTGCTCCGATTTTGGTGTCATCAGCAAACAGACTTACTTTGCTCACCACCCCATGTGCAATGTCTGATATGAAGCACCCAAATAATACTGGCCCCAACACGAACCCTGTGGCACTCCACTCATCACCAGTCTTGGAGTTGAGAGCTCCCCTCTCACCACCACCCGTTGCAGCCTCCCACTCAGCCAGCTTGTAATCCAGTTAATCATTTTTGCCCCTACCCCTACACCAGTTAGCTTCACCCCAAGCTACCCATGAGGCACCAAATCGAAGGCTTTGCTGAAGTCCAAGTAAAGAATATCGACCGCATGACCCTTATCCAGCTCACACGTCACCCAGTCATAATGCTGTAGCAAGTTGGTTTGACAAGACTTCCCTGAAAGGAACCCATGCTGCCTCACATCCTGGAGGCCATTGTCCTCCAGGTATGACGACAGTCTTTCCTTTAGTATCATTTCCATGAGTTTGCATACTATGGAGGTGAGACTTACCGGACAATAATTACCCGATTCATCCCTTGGCCCACTCTTGTGTAATGGTACTACATGTGCCATCCTGCAGTCCAGTGGCACACATCCTGACTCCAGTGAGGTGCTGCCAGATCCACCAATGGCTTTGCCAAAACCTCCACCATCTCCCTCAGCACCCTTGGGTGGATACCATCTGACCCTGCTCCCTTGTCTACCTTCAGTGCCCTCAGTCCCTCTAGGACTCTACTCGCCTCAATTCTTCCATCTCTCACCTCCTCTCCCCTGTCCCCACCCTCCCAGCCCATGGTGGTAGCAGTCCCCCTTTCTTCTGTGAACACTGAGCAAAAGTATTCATTCAGTGCTTCTGCCTTTTCCTCCCACTTTTTTTTATGTCCATTCTCCACTCCTTTTTTTCTTCATGATGTATCTGAAAAGGTCTTTATCCCCCTGTTAATTCCCTGCACTAATCTCAGCTCCCTCTGGGCCTTGGCTTCTCTCACTTTTCCAGTCACCTCCCTGGAGCATCTTGCATATTCCTTCCTGTCCACTTCCTTCCCCATCCTCCTATACCTCTGGTGCACCTCTTGTTTTGCCCTCACCACCTCCACAACCTCGCTGTTCAACCAATATGGTTTTCTTGCTCTGCTCCTCTTACTCTGTGTCTTGGTGTAGGCTTCTGCTGCCTTTGTAATCCCCATTTAATAATATCCAATTTCTGCTCCGCATCCATCTCCTGCCTTATGCCCTCCAGTCTCCCTTTCAGTACTTCTTGCATCCTCCCAAAGTCTGCCCCCTGAAGTTTACCACTCGAGTAACTGATTTCTCTGGTTCCCCGCACATCGTGATATTAAACCACACCGTTTGGTGATTGCTGTCAGCTAGTGGGTCCTCCACCATTATTTCCCTTACTGCCTCCCCATTCGACAATACCAGACCTAAAGTGTTCCTTATCCTAGTAGGTACACTAACCAACTGTGTCAGGAGACCCTCCTGGATCGCACTGGAAGTGGCCGGAATGCTCCGGTCAACCCCCGGCAAGTTGAAATCCCCCACGATGACCACCTTCCCTTTTCTACATACCTTTCTGATTTGGTCTGCTAATTCTCTGTCAAGCTCCTCAGACTGGGATGGTGGCCTGTATACCACCCCAAACTTCAGTTTCCTACCCCTTGAGTCTAGAAGCTGCAGCCAGATTGCCTCTGTTCTCCTTTCTTCCCCCTCATCACTTGTGCATTTGATCCCATCCCTCACATAGACTGCCACCCCCATGATCCTTCCTGTATAATTTGTATCCTGGGATTGCCAGATCCCAGTCCCGGTGCTCAGTTGCCCACGTTTTTGTGACAGCTGCAATATCCACCCTTCACACTGCTAAGAGTGCCTGTAGCTCAGCTGATTTGTTTCCTAAGCTTCTTGCATTCAATAAGACCACCCTCCATATCCTGCCCCCTTCCCCTCACTGGCCTCTATCTCCTCCCTTCTACTCCCACCTTTTTTGGCAGCCCTGAGTCCTTCTCTGCTAACCTGGGTGTAGGCTGTGACTCCACTCTGTTGGATCCCCGCCTACTTACTGTCCACTTGCCACCCCTTCCCATCTAGTTTAAATCCACCTTTGTCACAATATACCTCCCCAGTCTTTGCTGTAATACCTCCTTCCCCTCCCCACTCAGGTGCAGCCTATCCCTTGCAAACAGATTGTTATTATCCCAGGTACTGCCCCAGCCGCTCTAGTTCGACACCATTCTACCAACCATGTGTTCAACTCCCTAATCCTCTCCTTTCTCACTGTACTTGTGCAGGGTACTGGGAGCACCTCGGAGAAGGCCACAGACTCCCCAGTCTCCTCGCACAAACTTCCCACTTCCTCAGTCCTCTCCCTTGTTACCTTTACCATTTCCCCTGCCAGGTCATTTGTCCCCACATGTATCACAATGTATGGTTTCCTCCTACCCCTCCTTACGCACCTTGAGATTGCCTGTCCTGCCTTGTCTGCCTTTAATCCTGGTATGGACTCCACCCATATCCTACTGTGCTTCTCCCCCTTGCTGCCCCATCTGATCCCCTTGAGTATGGAGTCCCCCAACACCAGTCCACCCCCCTCCTCTTTCCTTGTGCCCGTCTCACCCTCCACCCAGGTTCTCATTTCTGGGGCCACTCAAGACAGTGCTTTACCATGTGCCCCAGTGTCTTCCCCTGTGCCCCTATCAAGTGAGACCCCTCCCCTTCCTCCTGTTTGACTGCCAACCTCCCTCTCCCTCTCCCTCCTCACCTCTCTGAGTATTATCCTTCCCCTGCCACACCTTGCTCAATTTCTCTATTAGTAATGCCCCTCACTCCCTCCTCTTTGTGAGTGCTATCCCTTGTGCAATCTCCTCCTGCGTCCTCTTTCCCATGTGTTGCTAGTACAACACCCATGTTTCCTACTCCCTTTGCCTTACTATGTGTTTTCTCCTCCCTTCTGCCTACTGCTGCTTCTCTTTTTCTAGGTCCTATTAGAGTCCACCCTTCATCTGCTGGCTTCTTATCTAGTTTGCCCCTTCCCCCTGACCCCTCCCTTGACCCACTATTCCTTCTCTGTGGTGCCCCCACAATACTCTCAGATGTCAGCCCTCCTACCGATGCAATCCTCCCCTCATTCCTCAACCTCCCCAGCTCCCTGCCAAGCCACTGAACCTCTTCCTCGAGCCTCCTTAGCCTCTGGAGTAGTGTTCAGTTTAACCCCTACCATCCAGTACTCTGTCCTGTTTTTTTGTCCCCCTAGCTGCATAACCTTGCATGTTTTGGCATTGAATTTCAATTGCCAAACCTTAGACCACCTCTCTAGCCTTTGTACATCCCTCTGCATCTCCCTGATCCCTTCATGCCTATCTACCCTACCATGGAGCTTCGTGTCATCTGCAAAGAGACACAACTTGCCCCAGATGCCCTCTAAAGTGTCGCTGACAGACATATTAAAGAGGATAGGACCCTGAACAGATCCCTGTGACACCCTACACCCCACTCGTGACAATCTTCTCTTCCAGATTGACCATGTTTACCATGATCATCTGCTGTTTAACCTTCAACCAGTTTCCTACCTATATAATTATGTCCCTAACCCCCCCCGCCCAAGTACTCCAGCTTCTTCATCAATCTTCTGTGTGGCACCGAGTTGAAAGCTTTGCTGAAATCGAAGTAGAGTAAATCCACAGAGTGGCCCTTATCTACTACCTTTGTTACCCTGCAGTCAAAGAAAACTCCCAGGCTGGTCTGAGAAGATCTCCCTGCCATAGACTCATGCCGTTTACCATCCTGTAGACTCTTGTCACACACCACAGTCACGCTCATCTACAGAAAGTGACTCACTTACAAGGAAGGGACCAATAGAAGCCTTCTTTACCCCAAGATTTGTAGGTCACGAGGAACCTGCAGCCTGAGCAGCAGCGACTACTGGTGGTGGCAAAGGGAAGCCAGTGGTGTCAGAACAGTTTGCCCTGGCAGACCCAGTGACTAGAACAAACCTAAAACAAAAGTGCAAGGAAGGAGCAAATCTCTTTTTGAAAGACCAGTCCCCGAAGCACACAATGGAACTGCAATGTGAGTCTGATACAGACTCTTTGAAACTTCATCAGACACTGAAATTGAAACAAGCTGCCTTTGAAGTCTCAGTTTCACCTCTGCCGACACTGAGAGCAGACAGTGAGATAAAAAACTTTAAACAAATGAAAAGTATTTCATGAAAACTATTTTAGAAATTCTGTTTAAATTGCTGTGCATTTTTAGTAAAAAACTGGACACCACAGTAGGAAGAACAAGTGCTTAAAAAAGAAGTCCACTTTGATCAAGAATTAAAAAACTGAACAACCCCAAATTAAGGTTTAATATTCAAGCTACTACTGATGGCTAATACCTGAATAATTGTCAGTCTCCATAGAAAATAAAGAAAACATGAATAATAACTTACGATTTAAAAATCTTTCTCCTGACAATCAACTTCCGTCATTATGAAAGATGTTAAATAATTTTTGTAGGCCAGTCCAGTGGGGTGGTGACTGCCATACCCCTGAGTCCTACCACACCGGTGACCCAGGTTTGGGAATAGATGCGGGTCACTTTGGGGCTGGGGGGGAAGGAGGAGTAAGGATCCCAAGGACAGCTATCTACACTCGGGGGGTATATGTGTCCAGCTCAGTGGCTGCCACCTGCAGGAATTTGGGTAGCAGCACAGCAGGACACAAGGGATCCCACCAGCAGATGCCAGGTGGCATCTCTCCAGGCAGAGTACACACTGTGCATCATTGCATGAGGTATGGGCCCTAGGGTGAAAAGAACTGGCAGATAAAACTTTGACTATGGCTGGGTGATGGCCCAATCCCCTGCAAGCCCCTAACTAGTCATTAGGCACCTCTGACCATCCTGTGGCTGAGGACAACCAGACCATGGTGATAAGTCCCAGAGAAGCTGAGGGGACAGGTCCAGATGGAGGCAGGTCAGGCAAAACAGAAGATAAACTACTGACAAATAAATAAATAAATAAATATTCTTTGTGGAGATGCTGGAATGTCTCCCTGTAGCCCATGTTATTTTCCCTGTAGCCGCATCACAATGGCATTCAGTGTTCCATGGTATGAATAGGGTGTCTAGGAATGTAATACACTTTGAACCTGTTTTTCTGGTGTTTTCAAAACCTTGTTCTTCATGTTTCAGAATGTATAACTTGCTGTTCTTAACATTTCGGAATGTGAAGAGCAAGGTTGCTCTCTATACCAACTGCAGTATCACCCACCAATAATGTTGTGGAAGTGCGAGATGAGTTGTCACAGTGGCAGACAGCATCGTATGCCAATTCAAAATCTGCAGCTTCAAGCTTTCTAAAGCATACACTTCACAACAGAAAATTGCATGTACAGAGGAAGTTTTATTGTGGTAATGGGGGGAGAGAGAGAGAGACAGAGAGTGGAAGCAGATGGGCCGACAGACAATCAGGCAGGGTGGGAAGCAGTGATCCAGTGAGTAACAATTTCTGTCGAGATTGTCAATATTCTCAGTAGTCACAAAATATTTGAATTACTCTCAAACAGTGAGTCCACAGGTCATGTGTCTAACAATAAAAGAAAAAAAAATGAAACCTGAGGAGGCAGTGAGAACTCGAAAGTGTCTCGTTGTAGTACACTTTCAAACTGTTTTTCTGGTGTTTACAAAACCACAGCAGTACGTATATTTCTAAAAAAAAGCTTCTCCACGGCAACAGGGTCCAGGCTTCTAAATACACTTTTTTTGCTACAATCCTGCAAGGTAAGATGTTTTCCATATTGAAAAACAGTCTCAAATTGTATTATAAAAAATAACCGAACCCCACTTAGTTCAGAACCTGCCAGGTTCTCAACACCTCATTAGTTTGATAACATCAGGAAGGCACTCGAGCATTGCTCTCATGCCCTAATGTCACTGAACTAATTGACCAATGAGAATCTGCTTGTTCTCAACAAAGGAGGGTAAGTTGTGGTACATAAGGTGCGTATTCATTCTGGAATGTTGCCGGTAATGCAACCTAGCAGCCACAATGTCATTTTGCTAAGCCACGTGTTGCTATGCTGCATTGCTGGAAACATTCTAGACTGAATAAAACCCTTATTCCAAGATGCCCTATGGAATAGTCTCTACTTTTACAACACCAGTGGTTATACATTTTTCCTGATAATTGTTTTTTCATTTAAAATTTGTTGATCAGGTAAACCCCAAGAGCATCAAATGCCCATTTTCAAGGCAGACCCCAAATTACAAACATTAAAAAAAGTACAATACATGTAAAATCAGCTAAGAGTTGGATAAAAATGCATTTTTAAATGTTTTTATTTTTAATACATTCAAAGACACAAGATTCAACAATGACACAGAGAGAGCAAAACTTTGTTTTTAAAATGGATTGAAAATGTCCTGCTTCTTGTTTGGCTAAACAAGTTTTGAGACTCATATCTTAGTTCTCCACAACTGCACAGGTTGGAAAAAGGTTGGCAGTGTGATTTGGAATTCAGCCAACTCACTTACAGAACTTATGAGCCACTTCACTCATTCCTGATTGCCATCACAAACATGGCTGCCACCTTACTGTAATATAAAAACCTTTAGGTAGGCCATACAAATGAAACTCCTTAAATTAAGAAATAAATACATAATTGCATGTTCTTTCCACTTATGATTTTGAAAATCAAGTACTATTCAGAGTTTCCATTTCTGGGGTTTCTTTGATAACCATGAATGATCCCCCTCCTATCTTTACCAGATTGCCAGAGAACTCCCTGATGCTTACCCTGCAATGGAAGAAATTGAGGCTCTGGCTCTGCTTGAGGCCTGTGTGTGTCGTGTGTGTATGGCAGTGAAGGGGAAGGTGTGTCTCCTTGTAGGTGACACAAAGATTTGCAACAGGGTGGACACCAAGGAGGACATGGAGAGAATGCAGAGGGATCTGGGGAAACTAGAGTAGTAGTATAGGGAGTGGCATCTGGGTTTCAATGCTAAAAATTGCAAAGTCATGCACCTGGGATGGGGAAACCAGGGGTCTGTGTACCATACAGGGGGAGGTACTTACAGTTACCAAGCAAGACAGGGAACTTGTGGTGATCATATCTGATGATGTCAAGGTGGTAGGGGAGTGCAGGAAGGCAGTAGGCAAAGCAAGCTAAATGTTGGGGTGCACAGGAAGGGGGCCTGTCTAACAGGAGAAGGGAGGTGGTGTTGTCTCTGTAGTGCTCATTTGTCAGACCCCACCTGGGGTACTGCTTCCAATTCTGGAGGCCGCACCTCTGTAAGGATATAACAGAGTGGAAGCGCTCCAGAGGAGGGCTACTAAAATAGTGGAGGGGTTTCACAAGAAACCATATAAGAAGAGGCTGAGGGAGCTTAACATGTACTCCCTGGAGTAGAGGAGACATGATTGAGACCTGTAAGTACCTCACGGTGGAGAACAAGTTGCAGGAAGGGAGTCTCCTTCAAAGGAGTAGGAGCACTAGAACACGAGGGCATTCTATAAAGCTTGGGAGTGGGTTATAAGAGGGATGTGAAGAAATTATTTTTAACAGAAAGGGTGGTATTTATTTATTTTTTATTTAGTTGTTTTTTTAGCCAGGTATAGCACACTAAGCTGAAAGCTTTTTTACAGGAGCAACCTGGGAGCACAAGGAGGTTAAGTGACTTGCTCAGGGTCACACAATATGCAAGTGGAAGCTGTGGGATTCAAACCCAGGTCTGGTCTGCTGGATGTCACCAAATTTGCAGCTCAGAGCCTTAGACCACTGCGCTATACTGCCTCCTTGGTAGAATGGTAGAGCCCTAGAACTGCCTGCCAGAAGAGGTGGTACTGGTGAAGACAGTGACGACTTTCAAACATGCGTGAGATAGGCACATGGGTATAATAAGTAGATGTAAGTGAGGGACATTTATGTCCAAGTAGAATCCAGGGTGTAGTATTGGGTAGGGAAAACAGGGCAGACTAGATGGACCAACTGGTCCTTTTCTGTCAACACTTTCCACGTGTCTATGTTTATTATCATAACTAGACACTTTGGGGTGTTGATTATGCTGGTTTTACCACATTTCCAGGGGCTGAAGACACTCAGCCTATGGCTTTGTACCTTACTATGCTCCTGGTCATGTGGTAAAACCAATACAACCAACACCCTGTTGTGCCTTACTGCTTACTTATCCTGCTATCTAACCTCTAGATAAACATTTATCTTAAGATAGATGTCAGCTTCCTTGACCTTTGCACAGAACAGAACCAATCGGAGAGCAGCTATCACAATGCTGATGCTATCATATTCGTAATAAGTCTGTGCAGCACTGAATCCAGCAGTTCAAATTATAGAAAAATAGTAAAATCAGGGCACAGAGCTCGCCAGCAACTGGAGCACACACAGACTCAGAACTCTTCACTATTGGCACTTTTATTGGCAAGTTTCACTGGTTATGTTGCTTAAAACTTTGCCAAATATACAGATTTACATATAGTTTACTCGCTGGTGCTTGTAATTAGAAGATGGGGCTCAAAAATAAGAAAAAGCTTCTGGATCTCAAGACAAAATGGTTGGGGACTTTATACTTCCAAGGCCTTCTGTGGTTCTGCCAGTGCTGACAAAGGACCCAGTAACTGAGTGCACTTTCATTATCTTACAAAAAATTGAAGATAAAGTCAATCCAACAAATGACTATCTTGCAGCAATGGACCAGGCCATGCAAAAATTGGAATCGGGGTCAGCAGAGAGACATTCGGAGATTCGGTGGTTACTGACTTGTCTGCTCGTCGGGACCAGTTTGTAGAGCTTCAAGTTAAGGAGTCAAAATATCTTAATAATAAAATTAAAACACTAGAGAATCAGCTGTGTTTGTGTAATGTGCATGTGGTAGGACATTCATGTGAGACTGCATCTATGGAGCTAAAGCCACATTTGAATTCCTGTTGCAGGACTCGTTTAATATGGGGCCAGGGAAGATCCATGTTAAAAGTATCTTTCAGCTGCCAGATAGGCGACGACAGCAGCATGGACAGTAATGTTTCTCTTCTAGTCTCTCTAGTGTCTTTCTAGAGACACTGGAGAAGGAATCCAGGGCAGGTTGTGTCTCTTCAAAAATGATACAAAACTATGTGGGAGGGTGGATAGTGATGAGGGAATAAGGGAAATGCAGAGAGACCTACAAAAGCTAGAGGGGTGGTCATAGGTCTGTCAGCTAAAGTTCAGTGCCAGAAAGTGTAAGGTAATAATACATCTAGGGATAAAGAATCCTAAGACAGAGTACTGGATGGGAGGAGAGAGACTTAGCACTACAGGTGAGTAACAGGATCTGGAAGCTATCATTAGCAACTCACTTAAGCAATCAAGTCAGTGCAACAAGGCCTATAGCAAGACTAACAGGATGCTGGGATATACTAGGAGAGTTCCACCAAGCTGGTTCGACAGAAAAAATAGCGAGGGACACTACATCGACAACATTGCCCCAACAGCCTCTACACAGCCAGCTGGCCAAAGCAAAACACCAGAACACCTTCTGATACACACTCGTGTTGCATTTCATGGTTTGAGAGGCATGTAGTTTAATATCCTTGAAAGTTACTATTTCTACTTATCTCAGAGAATGTTCCTGTTAATATTGATTGCGATTCTTTCAGTCTTCAATAACTACATCAAAAATGGGCAATACGTTTTCTGTTGTTTGCTGGTGGGGCTGTGGTGAATTAGAGGCAGATCATGCTCATATTTTTTGGCTGTGCTCCCTTCTTCAACCATATTGGGATGAGATTATGGCATCTGTCTCCACTATTTTTGTTGCTCAACTTTCCTTACCTGTCACTTTTATTTTAATGCATGTTACCCCTCCAAACCTAAACCTATCCAAGCGGGAACTCCAATTACTTTTGATTTTAGAATTATGTGTGAAGAAAACTATCACCAAGTGTTGGTTCACTTCTTGATTCCCAGTCTTTTCAGATTGGTTTGCGCTTAGTTGACTCTATTTATTACTATGAGAGGTGTACTTACTGGAAGGCTTTTTCTGAAGTTCAATGGAGGGGGGGCATAGCTCCTCCCCCATCCTCTTCTTAAATGTCCAGCTTCTGCTCCCTCTGCTTCAAGCGAGTCTGACTCGTCAGCGCTTGAGTTGCTGCATAGATGACTGCGTGGGACCCGCGGCTGCTCCTCTCTCTGTTCCTATTCCTGTTCTGTCTCCTCCTTCCCCTCGTCCTTCCTTTCTGTCTCTTGGCTGCCTTTGTCGCCGCTCCCAGTCCCCCTCCCCATGTCATCTGCTCCTGTTTCCCCTTCCTTGTCCCCCCTTTCTTTTTCCCCATTGTTCTTCTTTCAGCTCCTTTGCCTCTTCTGCACCCATATCTCTGGTCTGTTCCATTGCCTCCGGGTTTGACTGTCTTCTCTTTTTTTTTGGGGGGGGGGGGCTTTACTTGCTCCACTTTTTTCTGAGCAGCCGCTCATTCCCCGCTGGCTTCCTGGGCCCGTTCCACTTGTTGGGCCATCATCTTGGTTCCAGCAACTCCCAGGATTGCTCCAGGGTGGCTCCAATCAGTTCTTACACAGCCTCCCATCTCTCCTGCCCAGGACTGCCTCCATTTAGCAATCCAATGCTCCATTGTTCCCTTCCTCAGTACTCTCCATCTAGCTGGTGCTTCAGGCATGACATCTCCCTCTGTGCCCAGTTTTCTTCCTCACCATTGCCTGACCAAACCTGCAGTGGGCTGCATGGATTTTATTTATTTCCTGGTATGGCTGTAGCTCACTCAATAGCTTTCCACTGCATTATCCAAACTTGTCTGTGATCCAATCTCACCTGTTTACAAGCTTCAGTTGAGTGGACTTTGACTCATGTTTATAATGCAACCAGCATTGCCTACATCCTCCAGTAATTCCACATTTGCTGAAATCTTTAACTGGGACCAGTTGCTGAGTTACAAACTCATTTGCTGCATCTCTATGCTCACCGCTGCCTTGCTATTTCTCAGGACAGTACTGTTCCTACTGGTCCAGCGAGTCTGCTTAGTAGTCTGGCGCAACCCATTCACTTCTCCTTCTTCCTGAGGCTGAAAGAGCGATCTCACCGCCCTTACTCTGCCAGTACTATACTATGACAATGGCGGACTCTCAGAAGGGGGGTCCGCTATCTCCTTCTACTATGCCCACATGGGGGCATTGCTCAGTGCTCTGAACATCTTTCCATCACTATGGCAGACTCACAGCAGGGTCTCGCCCTCCTTACCTTGGACTTCTCAATAATACACGATGGCAAACCCATGTGAGAGTCCCACTATCCCTACCTAACATGCCCCTCGATGGGACAGTTCTCATTACTCATGACAGTGGGGGTCCTGCCAGTCCAGCTAACTTATGTGCAGGCCTAGCTCAACTCACTCACTTCTACTCCTTCCTCAGCAGACCTACATGGAGGTCCTGCCAGTCCAGCTCACCTATGTGGAGGCCTAACTTGACTCACTCACTTCTACTATTCTTCAGGCAGACCTACATGGGGGTCCTGCCTCTCCAGCTAGCCCACGTGGGGGCCTAGCTCACTACTCGATCGCCTTACACGCTGTCCTCTAGCAGACCTCCATGGGGTCCGCTGGTGTACTGACCTGGGAACCTTCATAACACAACACGTTAAGTGCAACCCTCCAATCATGTGATTCTGTGGCCTTGGTGGACAACTGCACATGTCCATTCTACACCTTCCTCGCCACCCCTCGCGAGGGTTCAATGTCCTGTCTGTCTATCTCAATGGCCTCCTGGCATTCCATTCTACTCATCCAGTCATCCTGCACGGGATTCTCCAGTTCAGCTCGGCGTTCATGCGAATCTCAGAAAGCTCACATTTCATCCACGCTTACTACTGTGACAGCAGACCCGTGGGGGTCCATCATCCCAACCAACCCTGCCCATGAGAGGGCATCTACTCATCGCTCACAACTTATTTCCATGCTACAGGTGCACTCACTTGGGGTCTTGTCCTACTTATATTGGACTACGAGCTACTACTGCAATGGTGGACCATGGGGAGACCCATTATCCTTAATTCAGACAGCGCAATACTATGGCGATGGCAGACTATGTGGGGTCTCACCATCTCAACTGTACATGCCCCACGAGGGAACCCCTACTCGTAGCTCAAACGTACTTCAAGTCACTACAGCAGATATCACACGGGGGGGTTTCCCCCTTACCTCGGAGTATATCATACTGTGGTGATGGAAAACCCAAGTGGGGATCTCACCATCCCAAACCCGTCATGCCCATAAGGAGCATTTCTCATTCCTCTAATGTATTTCCATCTTCACTAAAGCAGACCCATGCTGGGGTCTTGTCTTCGTTAGGCTGACCACCTGAGACCTACTCGATTGCTCGAGCATTCGACCACTGCATACCCCAGACCTACATGAGATCCATGTTCCAGTTAGCCCGCATCTGTGCCTACCCTGCTTCATAATGCATTTATGCTCTACCATAATCCACCTCTCTTTCTGTTCCAGTTCCAACCAAGTTTCTAAGCTGGACATCTCCATAGCGTATATCTCAATTCCTTGAACATCTTGGGACGATTCTCCCTTCTGATAAGGTACTCGATCATACCCTACTGTTTCCTGGATTTACAGGTGTAACCCCCCCCTGCAAATGGGGGTTCCCAAAAGACTTCCAGGAGCTTGCTTGAATGCTCCAAGCCTGAATGGTGTTTGGCGTTTAAGCCATCTATCTGTGAGTGTTTTCAGAGCCTCTGGTACTGTCTCTTTAAGAGCTGTCTGCTTGCAGACATAATTAGTTTGTATGGGGGACTGTGTGTTTCTTTGATTGAGTACCACTCGAGCTGCTGCCAATTCACTCCATTTTTGCAGTCAGAACTGTGTTTGCCTAGTTCCCCATTCTAATTTTGAACTGCTGAACTGAACCAATCAATGTGGGTTAAGGTAGCTCTAAAATGGTGCCTTGGACAAATCAGAACTCGGACTCGTAATCTGAGCCAGCCACAAGAGGATTGTATGGGCAGTGACTCTGGGAGATGTAGTTTGGACTTCGGCACCTTTTTGGACCAACAGGGGCAGTCTATTGTAGTGACAGCCAATCCAGCCAAGAACTGGGAGGAACTCAAAGGAAGTGCCGGTTTGTCTGCTGGAGTTTCAGTTGAGCTCTGGCAGTGAAGAGGAAGGAGCCCTGTGTTTTTTGTGCAGTTTTAGTCGGAAACGTGTGAAGGCCCCGAGTTCCGGTCTGCAGCTTGTGTAACTGCTTGTTAGGACTGAATCCATCCTGTGAAGAGAATCAAAGGATATCTGAAGAGTAGAAACCAGGCTCACCCTGTAGAAGACTGGAGAAATTGCTGAATTGTGCTCGGTCTGTCAGGAACTGAATCTGCTGTGTGTTCTCCCGGATATTGTGCAGTAATTGCGATCGGGATAGAGAAGCAGCCTGCCTGGTATAGTACTTTCTTTTTACCATATAAATGTGTGAGGAGGCTTGTGTAGCTCAAGTGAATCCTGCTGCCATTAAAGGACTTTTGCCTGTTACTGTTTACCATATAAATGTGTGAGGAGGCTTGTGTAGCTCAAGTGAATCCTGCTGCCACGGTTTGGACTAGCCACTAAGGCTTGGGTACCCAGGGGTAGTAACTGGTAGAGATAGGCCTGTGCACAGAGCCATAGGTAGATGAGTAAAGTGATAAGCTAATTAACCTGATTTCCCCCTGTCCTTGTTATATCCCCCTAAATAAATCAGAGCCGCTTGTTTCAGCAAAGTTATACTGCCTGAGGTATTTGTATATGTTAAAGTATTGTACTGTGATTGTTGCACTGTATCTTCTCATTTTACAGGGGGTCCCAGTGCCTGAACCAGTCCTGGGGGTAAGTGTATACTGTGAAGGTAATTCTGATATACTGTGTGGGCCACTAGTGGGAAGAAAGGGGGGTTGCAGTGTCCCAGAGGGCTGTGACCAAGTTAGTTTAACTATTGCAAACCCTGACCTCTGGGTGGAGGCACCCGCCATCGGATCCAGGCCCCTCAACCTGTTAGTGGCAAATCAGGCAGGGGTAGTAGCCCCTGGGATAGCACCATCTAGGGGTTACACAGGGCTCCATGCAAGCCTTCTAATTTGCATAGACTCCTACCTCATCATCGTTCCCTGCTGGGCAACATTCCTGACCATTTCACCATCTATGATTTCTACGTCTTCAGATATTTGCAGCGTTGGCACTCATTCTTCAATCATGCTGGCTGTATATGTATGCTTTACAGCTGCTTCACTCACAGCTACCTTGGTCATGATTAGCCATCGTCTCTCATCCAGACATCAATTCAAGCTGGATCTCTTCATCTGCTCGAACCTTCATCTTCAGCATTGACTTCCTGCTCATCAATCTCAGAAACAGGACTCTCTGACCTTTTATCAGCTTACCACATCTTCTGGATCCACCCCTCTCTCTTTCTCAGGCCGTTAACCCTACCATGATAGCGGACCACATGGGGTCCCACCATCATCTCCAGCTTTGCACCACAAGGGGGGCCTGGCTTCTTGCTCAATGCACTCCTGCTTCACCCCGCAAGGGTGCCTGGCTGTTTATATCCCACTTCACCTCGCAAGGAGGCCTGACTGCTTGCTTAACGCATTTCTGCTTCACCCCTCAAGGAGGCCTGGCTGCTTATCTCCCGCTGGATACATATTTAGATCGTCAGGCTGTTTTTAAATTAATTTGGCAAAAATGGGTCTCCTTTTGGCTTGACTCAGACCAGAAATTTGTTCCTTAATGCTGCATGGTAATTTTACTATTAGTCAGTTTTGACTTTATTTATCTCTCCCCTTATTTTCTAGGTTTGTGTCCATATTATTTTACAAGTTGGAATCTAAGTTGTAATTGCATTTTGGTCCTGGGCCACTTGTAACCACTTTCAGCTATATTATTTTTCTTCTTTTTGATATTGGTATGAATATGTATGTTAGGAGGTTGGACAATGGGTGACTTCTCTCTACCTTACATTTTTTATATTGTTCTGATTGGTAACTTGTTACCTCTGCACTTTGTAATGGTTCTACTGTCCTGTTTGAGATGTCTTTGCTTGTTAATGATTTATATTGAATAAAGACCTCATTAAAAAAAAAAAAAAAACACCAGAACACAAAGAAATATCGCTAATGTTACACCAACAAAACAAATACCACAGTTGATGTATAAATGCGGGGGGGAGGGGGCTCCACCTTCCGCATCCCCATAAATTAATATAACATACTCCACAGCACATATACCATGAAGAAAAATTAACACAGCATTTGCCGCATTAGTAGCACCTACTCCACAACAGAAGAGCCCCACAGCACAACCCACATAAACACCTCTTCTCCCTAACACAACCCACCTGTCGACCCTAACAACCCACTGAATTGACCATCCCCCACACCTAACCTGTTGAAGTAAAACACCTGTCGGCAGCACACACAGCTCACTGACACTACTGTCGCACAACTTCAGTCACTGTTACAGCATCATTGTAGCAACGGCATACCTATTGGGAGGGGTATTGATAGCAGAAGAACAGAGATAATGCTTCCCCTCTATAGATCCCTGGTGAGGCCTCACCCAGTTCTGGAGTCCTCACCTCAGAAAGGATAAGGATAGGTTGGAGACAGTGCAGCACAGAGTAACAAAAATGATTCAGTGCCAGCAGGGCAGATCTAATGAGGAGCACCTAAAGGCACTAAATATGTACTCACCGGAGACCAGAAGGGAGAGGGGAGATATGATAGAGACCTTCAGATTCCTTAAAGGAATTAACAAAGTGAACTGCGTGGAACTATTTAGCCTACATATGAATTCACATTCACGTGGATACAAATGGAAATTAACAGGAGGTAGGTTCAGGAGAGATATGAGGAAGAACTACCTTAGGGAAAGGGTGGTAGAACCTCAGAACAGTCTGTTGGCTAAGGTGGTGGGTGCAAAAAACAATCAGGGGATTCAAGCAGGGCTGGGACACAATGAAGGGAATAGTGGTTACCGGGGGTGGCAGGACCAAGGTGGGGAATACAGAGATTATGGGGAGGGTTAGTATCCTGGAGGAATGGTAGGTTCCAGGGACTATAGGGCACTTGGGCAGAATGGATGAACCTCTTTTTTTCTGCTGTCACTGTCTATGTTTCAATGTTTCAATGTTTCTTCTATGCTGGTGGAGCCGGGATCCCCTGAGGAATGGTTGGTTCTTTTCGTGGCTGCTAGTGATAAGAGGAACCTGCAGTTTCAGGGGGTTAAAGTTTCCTTATTCCCTGATGCAGCCTCTCATACATAAACACAATGAAAAGCTCTTCTATAATGTCAGCAGAGGCTTGCACAGAACCGTACTGCTGCAAATGAGTTTTTCCCCAGCCAAACTCCATGTCTCATATAAAGTAAATCGTATTACTTTATTGACTCAAAAGCTGTGGATAGAGTCCTTGATGCATTACCAGATGGACAGGCCGATGGTTCCAAAGACCCTGATGATACTGAGGGGCCTGCTTGAATTAACACTTGAAATACCAGCATCCATTCTCTCTATTTGCTTTGGGAGTTCTCAGTCCCACGGACTATTTGTTTTCTATGGACAGTACTGCAGTTGTGTACTGATGGACAGAATCTGTCTGACTTAAAGTTTCATGTTGCTAAAATGTTTTTTGTGGGCAGAGGTATTTGTGGCTTTCTGAAAGTTAAATATGTCTTTTTCTGCATAATAGTGGAGCTGTTATCTTCTAATCGCTGGACTGTGTTACATTTCTTTTTTTCTTACAGCTCATACCAGCTTGCAGAAATATTTCTCTCCTACATGACAACATTATAGTTTATTACTTGTGAAAGGATTATTGCTTTTACTGAAATATTTTGTAGGTTTTTTTTTAATCTCAGAATTATCTATGGTTACCCCTCCAAAGCTGTGGATAAGAAGTACATGGGGTACAGCTATGGGTTGTGAGGGTAATACTTTTTACATTGGTTGTTCTTAAGAGTTGTATTGCTAATTGGGGAATTAGCCTGACCATTTCCCCTGCTCCCACTAGGGGGCGAGCTCAATTTATATTTACAATTTTGTATATATGAATAGCTAAGTGAGAGGGATATCCAAGCATTGACTCATGTAATCTGTATTCTCAGCTTTGTCCTGTAATACTGTTGTTGCATTCTATTTTTGTGCAGAATGTTATATATTATATTTGTACCTTTTGTGATATTATAATGAAAAGAAAGTTATAAAAAGGAAAATGGTAAAATCTTCACACAAAAAGGTAATTTAAAAAGTTCTATCTGTTAAACTAATGTTGTCTAAATCAAATACACAATAGATAACTCAAAATACACAATTTATCTCCTCTTGTGAAGGAATTAGACTTTGGATCTTTTGTTATACAGCAAACATAGACTCTAGAACTGAGAACAGCAAGGCACTACATAATAACTGGTTACTAAACAGACTGAAGGGATGTTTAGGTGTGGCTGTTGTACATTGTGCAAACCAGCAAACCAGAAAAAAAGTCTGAACTTGAAAGGACAGAATGCAGTGTAGAAATAAGGGAATTCATTAGCAGTGAAGGGATAGAATGCAGCTGGAAATAAGGGAACTCACTAGCCTCACTACATAATTTGCCATTTACATTCTGTGGTGTGAGTGCAGCAGGGCGTATGTAGGACATACAATCTGCCTTTTGAAAGTAAAGGTACAAGAACACCTCGGAAGTATAACAAAAGGCAGATGGGAATACCCCGGTTTGGGTACATTTTAGGGACTACCATAGATCAGACCAAACGCAACTTCAATTTATGGCTCTTGAGTGGGTACCACCACCTAGAAGTGGGAAGGGGGAGA
The DNA here is from genome assembly GCA_016271365.2 of Neoceratodus forsteri. Lineage (NCBI taxonomy): Eukaryota > Metazoa > Chordata > Ceratodontiformes > Ceratodontidae > Neoceratodus > Neoceratodus forsteri. The sequence continues at coordinate 467,707,410 of CM028132.1, read as the reverse complement.
GACAGAGTTGACAGACAGCTCCAGAAAAAGAGCCTGTGGATTTACACTTTGGGCACAGTCACCCCAAAAGGGTTAAATGAAGAATAGAAGGTAAAGCCTTTCATCTTGGAAAGGCATAATAACTAGAAATGTGTTTATGAGTAATGTGTGTTGGTACAATGAAAGAAGATTCAGGGCTTTTTTCCAATAAAACACCACCTCCAATTCCCCTCCCCACTCTGTTACCTACCTTAAATTGATTTACTTTGTACTCTGTGGGTGGGATATTCAGAGCAGTTGCACCATGTGCAATAGGGATGCACCGGCGCAAGAGCGGAGATGTGCCAAAGCGTGATATTCAGCAGGAGCGGTTGCGCAGCACAAAACCCAATGTGCTGAAGTGCAACAGAAATTAATGCATGTGCAAGTACATGGGGCATAACCAGGAATAATGTGCACAGTGCGATATTCAACAGTAGCTGACGTGCGCAACAGCGGAGCAAGCAGAAGTTGCACGAAAGTGGAAATGAGCCAATATAAAAGGGAGCAAGTGAGGGGAGAATGATTGTGCTACAGAGGAGCCTACAGCGGGTGTGGAGACAGAGTGGCAGGGAGGCAAGCCAAGAAGCAGGGGGCAGGTGTGGCCAGGAGGTGGATGGGGGGGGCCACTGGAGGAGTGTGCGAGTGAGTGACAATGGGTGTGTGTGTGTGTGTGTGCATGCATGTGAGAGTGCCTGAACGTGCCACAGAGGAAGGAGGCTAGTGGGTCAGAAGCACGGCACACAGTGGTGAAGAGCCAGGGCTGTACCCGGTGCAGGGGCAGTACCAGCACAACACACAGCCAGGAGGGACAGGAAGATAGCCACCCGGGGGGGGGGAACACCAACCAGGGATATGGCCAGTGCCACTTTCCAGATGGAAGCGGAATTGAGGGGTGTTAGAAGGCAGACAGCAGGGAGGCGTGGCCATGGAAGGGCCCGGCGGCGGTATGCTTAGAACAGGCTGTACCATGCCCATGTCAGCTTTGAGCTGTACAGTAACATCAAGATCGTGGGCTGGTACCACCTGAACCAGGCAATTCTGAGGCGGCTCTGTGAGCTGTGCAGTGAGGAGATGCAGGCACCCACACGACGGAGCCATATGCTGTCCTTGGAGACCAAGATCACAGCTGTCATGTGCCTGCTCACCACAGGCACCTTCCAGAGAGACCAACAGGGGACATGACAGGCATAACCCAGTTGGCCGCATCATGCTTACTCACACAATTCCTCAGCACACTGCTGCCACATGCTGCAGAGTACATCCATTTCCCCAGCACACAGGCAGATCGCACAGCAAACATGCAGGAGTTCCACAGAGTAGCATGGTTGCCTGGCATGCTCAGGGCCATAGACTGCACCCATGTCGGCATCCACATGCCACCTGGTCTGGAGGGGGTGGCATACATCAGCCGCAGGGGTTACCCGAGTGTCAACTGCCAGGCAGTGTGCGATGTCAGGGTGTGCATAATCAATGTCTGTGCCACACAACCTGGGGGAGCACACGATGCCTTCATCTGGCACCAGGCCACACTGTGCCATAGATTCGAGAGTGGGGAAATCCCCACTGGCCACCTGGTAGGTGAGTATGCATTGCATGCTGGACGATGGGTGCAGATGGGGGTGTGTGGGGTATGGGCAGGGGTGCCTTGGGGAATGGCCAAGAAGGCCAGTGGCAAAGTGTCACAGAGCACCATGCTAATGATACTTCTCTACACACAGATGACAGTGGGTACCCACTACGGCCCTGGCTGCTCACACCATACCGGCACCCCTTGACCCCAGCACAGCAACAGTACAATGAGGCACATGCCTCAACATGGACTGCCATCGAGTGGGTGTTCGGGCTGCTGAAGGCACAGTTCCGTTGCCTGCACACATCAGGCGGTGCCATACAGTACAGCCCCTCAAAGGCCTGTGGGTTATTCCTGGCCTGCTGTATCCTGCACAGCATGGCCACCGACTGTGGGATAGCCATTGAGGTTGGGGAGGGGGACAGCAGTGGGAATGATGAGGACGCCGGTCCAGCTGGTGTTGGGCAGCCACCCTCTGGGCAATGGGATCCCCGGCTGGCCCAGATGGCCCAGCAGCACCAGGACACCACTGCAGAGGAACACTTCAGACCACACAGGTAGGTCAACAAGGCCACGTGCATGCACCAAGGGCAAGGGCACAGCCCACAGATGGGCAGGGGTGGACACCAGGGAAGGTTGGCGGCAGGTGTGTGGGAATGGTTGGGTGACTGCACACAAAAGGCAGGGAACAGCAGGGCTGCACATGGCACCAACACAGGCACACACACCCCTACCCATGCCCACAGGGCCACAGGCACGCCCACCCCTACAGGCTCCCCCACACCCATACAGGACCCAACATGACCACAACCAGTGGCTGGCACTGTGCATGCCTCAGACACTGAGCACCATTGCACAGTGGTGGACAGCGCTACACTGGCATCATCATGCACATGCCACAGTGACCAGCAGCCAGGAGAGTGTGCACAGGGACCGTGTGAGTGCTGGACAGGGCACTACACACATGCAACACACACAGAGCACTGCAGTGCACACTGGGCAGCCGCAGACAGTGACTGTGGAGGGGGACAGGTCAAGTCATGCAGCACAGTAGCACGGCTGCCACGGATGCGGGGGTAGCCACACCGAGACCTGTCAGCCATACCAGGCTGACCAGTGGCCTCATGGGGTGGCACCGAAGGGCCCCCATGTGTGACACTGCATGAACACGACCGTATCCATGCAGGTGTCAGCAGGCCACTGAACATGCCTGCCCCAGGCATGCTTGGTATGCCCACAGTCGAACCCTGCGTCGACATGGCAGGGGTTGCCCAATGCTAGGAATGGGGGGTGGACAATGCACCCTGCGGGGTGTGTGGTGAATGGGCACACAGTCAGTCAGCCAGTGTAGCCATGGCAGTCACCAATGCAGTGGTCTGCCTGTCGATGGCTGTGGTCACATCTGCCCGCTGTTGGGCCAACTCTGTCAGGAGCAGGGCATGGTCCCTGCTGCGCCACACCTCTGCCTGGTGCAGCTCCGCACAAATTGTATCCACCGCATCCATGAGCCACACCTACTGATCCACTCAAGCCTGCAGTAGACGGCTGTGGTCATCCAAGGGGTTGTCTGCATGGCCAGCATGCCGGCCCCCATGTTGTTCCTGGCCCTGCGGCACAGCACCCCTTGAGGGTGGGCGCCGCACAGCGGTGCCTTCCTGGGCTACGTCCTCACATGGTGCACTGCTGTTGCCCTCCTCCCCATCTCCACATCGACACTGTCCAGCTGCTGCCACTGCCCCTTCTGCTGCTGATTGCCAGGCACCGCCAGTGTGGCCACAGCGGCGTCAAAAGCCCTACTACCATGGCCACACACCAGTGCTGCTTCACTGGATCCTGCAGCCACAGCCTGGACATGGGCTGGTGGGCAGGCAACCACGCTAGCGCTGCCTGCACTGCTGCCTGGGTGGACGCCATCTGTGGGATCCTCCTGTGTCCCACTAACATCACTGTGCATCACGTCATCATCGGTGCTGGAGTCGGCCCCAATCTGTGTCCCAGCACACAAGACACCATGAGAGGCGTCATGCTGGAATGCTGCCAGGGCCACACCCGCATCACAGGTATCAGTCCGGACAGCTGTGCAGGGCTGCAGGCGGTCGGTACCTCAGACGCCCATGGAGGTGGATGGGCGCTCCACTGGTTCCAGAGCCGCCCCCTCAGTGGACACACCCACCACCGCTGTCCCATGCAGATGCTCAGGAGCTGTAAAAGATTACAGTACCATTAGTGGTTCCACCTGACCCTGGATCCTGCCCCCCCACCACCCACACACTGCCAGCACCGGTCCTACTGTGTAGTGATGGGCTGCCGCCCATCTGGAAGCCTCTGCCAGGAACACCCTCAGTGGCACTACGCCTCATGTTGCCGGCCACCTGCTCCTCCAGTGGCGTCAGGCGGGGCACGTCCTGCTAGCCCCCACCAGTGGCAGCACACACTGCCCTGATGGCAGCCACCTTATCCTTGATCTGCCTACTGCCCATGCTAGCCTTCTTCTTGCACTCCTGCATGGACTGCTGGTGGCTGCCCTGCCAATTGACAGCACGTGCCACCTCACCCCGCACCACCACATGGGTCTGTGGTGTGCCCCTCTATCCACTAAGCAGTGGCTCCCTGTCGAGGTAGGCCTCGATCAGGGCATCCGATTCAGCCCTGGTGAAGTTGGACCTCCTCTTCCACACCCTCCCCTGCTTCTTATCATCCTCATGTTCAGACATGCTTGTGCCTGGGGAGATGGACAGGTGTTACCATGGACTGTGCAGTCCCATACAGCCCTCCCAGACCACTGTCCCCACGTCTCCACAGCATGGCACTTACCTCCAAAGGCTGCAATACCTATCCATGACCTGTGCATTTCCTGGTCGCATTTATAGTACATCGCATGCAAATGAGGGCATGTGCAACTGCAATGAGATGCTAATGCAGTGGATGTGCCATGGAATGGCTCATGAGCTGATTAGCATAACCTGGCTGAATATCACGCTATTGTGCCTTGTGCAGTGGTGTTGTGCATGCTCAGGCTGTGGCGCACCACTGTGATGTGCGCAATCGGCACCACACTATGCATGTCCACAGTGCTTCCGCCTATGCTAGTGGCGCAGCAGCCGCAGTGTGCACGGAAGGCAGTACAGAGCACTGCCAGTACTGTGCCTATGGCGCTCATGTGTGATATGTCCGATGGGGCACACGTACCATGGTGCACCTTGGGTGCCAAATTGCCTCTGCGCGGTAGGCCACTGCATGGTGTCACACACATGTACCCTACTGTGCTTCCTGCAGGGGACTCCCAATCATGCTGTGGTGCTCCGTGTGTGGACAGACCCTTGACCCTGCAACTGCCCTTTGTCTTCTAGGCACCATGCAGCCGCATGGCTGCCCTCATTGCGCAGTCCGATGCCAGCACGATTGTGACTGGCAGCGCAGTACCACACTGGCTCCGCACGTGGGGCACGTGCGCTACCGGGCACCATTTTGAGCTCAGCAGTCATTGCATGATGCCATGCACCAGAGCACCAGTATTGACCCCGGTAGAGCTGGAAAACCTGGTGGCTCTTGTGAAGCCCCATGCAGGTGCCCTGTTTGGGCAGGTTCCCCTACTAAGGCCATGCACAGAGGTGTGGCAGAGGGACTTGAGGAGGCTACAGGGAGCAGTAGGACCACGGAGCAGTGCCGCCACCGTTATGAGGACCTCCAGCTGCGTGATCCTGGCTGCCAGGGGTGACTGCAGGCATGTGCCCAGTGGGGTGCCGTGCCATGGCCAGGTAGGTGTTCCTTCACCATCACTAGTCAAATCCGTCTGTCGTGGTGGCACAGTGTTCAGGAGGCCATGCCACCGGAGGGGGGGGGGACAGGGCCTGTGTTTCCAGCTGTGGGGGTGCATCAAGTACACCCTGCGCCACCACGGCACAGACAGGCTGTGTGGCCATGCACACTGTTGAGGGGGGGCTATGGGTCAGACGTCTGCTGTTGATACTCTCTCTATGTTTCCCCACTAGGCCCGGATGGCCCAGGAGTGAAGAGGGCAGGTCAACGTTGGAGGTGTGACCATGCAGGCAGGGCACAGTGGTGGTGCCAGGGGTCAGCAGTGCCCTGTTGACTGGGACACAGGTGAGTGCCTTGATTCCCTTTACACCTGTGCATGGTGGGTTGCAGGGGTGGTGGTGAGGCATGGCCCCCTGCACATGGCCCCTACAGCTGTGCACGTCCCACAGTGCCCTCCACACCATCCTGTGGGTCTGCATATCTGGGTGGGGGTCGCAGGTGGGCTGTGGGTGCACTCGGCACCTGGCCATGCCACTGCCATCCCACTGCATTGCCATGATGCCGGACGGCCATGATGGTGCTGTGCAGTGCATGGGCGGTGGTGGTGTGCAGCAGTTTGCATAGCTGCGGGTGACTGGGTAGGCTGATCAAGTTGGTGCACCCACTGTGGGTGGTCACTTGCCATCCCAGGGGAGCAGGCCACTGATGTACGCCATGCACGTTGGGTGGGCTGCGTTGGTCTGGCCAGTCACTCATACTGATTCTGCTTCCTTGTCCTAGGTGGACCATGCTGGTTGGCCATGGAGAGATCCCTACAGGAGATCCTGCAGGTCACCTGGGCCACACTGGAGCTGCTACAGAGCATGGACCGGGGCGACCATCGGCGGCACAGAAGGCACCACAGGTCGGACAGAGGAGACCAGGGCCGCCAGTAGGGCCGGCTGCGAATGCCCATGATTATTCCTTCCCTGAACTGCACCCCACACCCCCATGTCCCCCACCTTTGCTTTTCCCAATGTGCCCTGCCCTCCTCCCCCATGTTGTGACTTTGCCCATCCCTTCCCCCATTGTGTATATATCTGTAAATAGTTTCTGTTACTGTTGTGTTCATTCTAAATATATGCTTTTACAACATGTCCGTGTCAGTCTCTGATTTGCAGCAGGCGCATGGAGCCTTGCTGCAGTGGTGTGCATGACTACTGTGGGGTGGTGCTGGCCTGGCCGTGGGTGTGTCTGGTGGGGATCCTCCACAGGTGTGGGTGCTGGCCATGGGCTCTGTCTGGGGAATGTTTGGTGTGCCCTGTGCACTGTTTGCCTGTGTGCAGCGGGCTGTGGTCCGTGTGCTATGTCCCAGCCACCCCTGGCGGTGTGTGCCATGCCTATGCGGCTGTGCCCCTTGTGTGTCTGTGGTACGCACAGTCGTGCCAACCCCACCACCACATGCATGGATGCTGATGTGACACTGGAGGCAGTCCATACCAGCCACCTTCCAGGCATGGTGCCCTGGCAGCTGGCGTCCTAGCCCCTGGTCTATTGCACATCTGCCCCTGTTGCCACTGTGGGCGGTGCTGTTGTAGGCCCCCTTCACGCACTCTCTGGTGACTGGGGCGGTGCCTGTGGTCTGTTTGTCACATGGGGTCCTGCTGCATACGGACAGTGGCCTGGTTCATGGTGCGAACACCACATGGCAGGCTCACTGGCACCATGGTGGTGTGCAGGCCACAGGTACATGGCACCATGGGCCTCGCGATGGTGGTGTCTGTTGCACCACTATGTGTGGTTGTTTGCCGGGGTGCCCTTGGGACTGTGCTGGGGGGTCATTGTGTGTGCCCTGTGTTGCCTCCTGTGTGGCGCATGCCTCCATGCACCACAGTAGGATGCTGTGCTGTGTGGTGGGGCCAGTGCTGGGTTGGGGTGTGTGCATAGGTGGCGGGCCATGCACAGGTCCTGTGTTTGGAGTGCCTTCCTGCTGGTGGTGGCATCCGGGGTGGGCCTTGCCACGTGCAGGGTCCCTCTGGTACTGCTGCCAGGTCTACCACCTTGCTGTACCTCTGTGGGAGCCATGCAGGTGGGTCTTGTGTGGGTTGTGGTGGCAGCAGTGGTTGGTGTCACCACATGCAGGGGGTGGTCACGGTGGGGTGAGGTGCATGCGCTTGGTGCCATGGGGCGTCAGAGTGCATTGTTACAGTGATGGTGGATTGCCTTTGGTGCCATGCACTGTTTGGTCATGCTTCTGGGCTGGGTGTCTCAGGCTCACTATACTGGGGGTTGGTTGGCATTGGTGTGATGCAGTGGCACGGGTGAGTCCTGGCCATCCTTGTGTTCCGGTCTCTGTTCGCTAGGGGTTGGTGCAGAGGCGCCTTGCCCAGTGGGTGGGGACTGCTGGCCCATGTCTGCTGTTGGATCAGCACTGGGGTTCATGGGCCAGTGGTCCATCCTGCTCACGTGTTGTTGTGCAGCTCATGGGGGCCTTGCCCTCTGGGGGAAGGGGGGGTTGGTCTGTCCTGGTGCATGCCCCTCGGCACATGGCGAATCCATGGCTGCTGCAGAGCTGCTTCCTGTATTTGTCCCTGTGCATCCCTAGGGGTGCTATTGCCATCACCCCTGCTCCATTGTGCAACCATGCGGCTGCACTGTAATTGCAGCTCGGCGCGATATTCAGCCCAGTGCACAGTCGCACCTTGGCCTGCGCATGGTTTGAATATCACACCCATTGAGCCATGGTGCACTGGACTTGTGCCTGATCCTACTATTGCGCATCTTTTTGGCACAGTCTGAATATCCCACGCAGTGTATCCTTTTGGCCCCCTATTCTGGAAGCCATGAGTTCTCTACCAATGAGTGGTAACTGTATTGTTAAAAATGTGCATATGTTTCTCCAAGGAAGACATGTGGACAGTGATTTGTGGTGCATTTCACATTAGTTTTTCAATGATAAGGAGAATCTGCTTCAGTCCACTCATGTAATCTGTGGTGCTGATTCTCCTGAAGGTGAGAAACCTACCAGCAAAGTATTCTTGGGTGATAGAAGCAGGTGGCATCTGTAGAGCACTAATCCTACCCCAGTCTCTAACTTCACTCTGTGATAAAAACTGAGGTACAGAAGTACAAATGCCAGAACATAAAGAGTGTTATTAGTTGGGTTGATTGTCCTGATGAATTTTATTTGGCCTCCCATGCTTCTGGATTGCCAGAGGCACATCCAAGACCAGTTATTTCCTTTCTTTCTAATATTGACGTTTTATTTTAATTAAGAAGGTTTTGTAGAAAAACAGAATTCCTGAGAACAGTCAGTACTTGATCTTGTACTATAAGCTGTAAATATAAAGTGGAGAATTGATAGCAGGTATAAACAAAGAAGTGTAGCTAGCAGTTGTGTACATCACAGGTTCTAGTCCCACCAGAACCTCTGAATGCTTTATATGAAACCCCCTCTCCCTTTTTAAGAAACATTTCTAAAATACCCATGTTTAATATTTAATATGGTGATGTGTGTATACATTTTGCAGGACTGCAGTATAATGTTTGCATATTTATGTAATTTTCACTAGCACAAAGCATTCTGTAATGATTATTAACATTGTAACATAAAATGTATTGGCAGAACAGGGCCACTTGGCTCACCCATTCTGCCCAGATGGTCCCTATCTAATCATTCTCTACAGACCCTAATTGGTCTCCAGTGACTCTCCCACCTCTCCTCCTGTTTAATAATATTTCGCTATATCTATCCCATGCATGCTTGAAGCCCCCTACTGTTTTCTCCTCCACCACTTCCACCGGCGGTCTATTCCACGTGTCCGCCACTCTTTCAGTGAAGTAGTACTTCCATGCTTTCCTCTTAATCTTCCCCCCTCCAGCTTCATCCCAAGCTTTCCAGTCCTACTGCTCTTCCTCATTTGAAAGAGACTCCACTCCTGCACCCTGTTTACCCCCCACGAGGTACTTGCAGGTCTCTATCATGTCCCCCCTCACTTTTTTCCAGGGTGAACATGTTGAGATCCATAAGTCTCTCATTATAAGGTTTTTGGTGCAACCCCTGCACCATTTTAGTTGCCTCCTTTGGATTGCCTCCACCCTGTCTATGTCCTTTCTGAGATGCAGCCTCCAGAACTGGACACAATACTCCAGGTGGGGTCTCACTAGCAAGGGATACAATGGTAACATCACCTCCCTCCTCCTCCTCCTGCTGGAGATACCTTCTCTAGACATTCCAGCATCCCACGCCCTACCCACTGTTTTTTCTACACACTGGCTGCTATTAGATTGATTTTATTTATTTTGGTTTAGTTAATTTAACTTTATTTTTTATTTGTCTTATTTATCAAGTATTATATAGGTATGGAAATGTTCTCTTTATTTATGTTCCTGACCTGTGTACGATGCACGGATCCCCAAGGAATAAACACTCAATAAATAAAATTTTACTTAATTGCTTACTTACTTACTTGTCACACTGCTCTGCCACTTTGAGGTCATCAGATATGATAACCCCAAGATCCCTTTCCTGATTAGTGACTGTCAGTACCTCTCCATCCTATACACCAACTCCTGGGCTCCTATGCCCTATGTGCAAGATGTTACACTTTTTGGCACGGAACCCCAACTTCCAAGCTCTTGACCACTCCTTGAAGTTCCCAAGATCCCTACACATTCTTTTTACCCCATGCTGACTGTCCACCCTATTACAGATTTTGGTGTCATCTGCAGAATGGCATACCTTCCCTTCCAGTTCTTCTGCTATGTCACTTATGAAGACATTGAAGAGGACTGGTCCCAGTACTGCGCCTTGCAAAAATCCAGGACCCTCATCCTCGTGTAGTTTGCCTCTGTTCCCACCTTAATGTTAAATCACATGGTACAGTGATCACTGGTGCCTAGATGATTGCCCACTGTGATGTCTGCAATGCCATCCCAGTTTGTCAGCACCCGATCCAGCAGTATCCCATCACTAGAACTGTATGTTCCTTTACTATCTCCCTGAGAAAAGTCCCTTTGAGGAAGTAAAGGATGGCCCTGCTCCTTTACAAAGCTGCAGTTGGGAGGCTCCAATCCACATCTGGTAGATTGAAGTCCCCAACTAGCAGCACCTTCCCTTTACTTGCCATCCTGATGATGGATTCACCAAGTCCTTATCCAACTCCTCTCCCTGTGCTGGAGGTCTGAATACCACCCCTGTACAGACAGAGGTCCCAGCCCTTGTCTGTAGGATAACCCACAGCACCTCCATCCACCTTTCCTGTTTCCTTTCCCCTTCTTTTTCCTCTGGATGCCCATGTACTCCCCATGGTCTTGATTCCCTCCCTCACATATATTACAACCCCTACTCCTCTGCTCTCCTCGCCCTTCCGTGTCTCTGCTGAACAGAAAGTAGCCCGGTATGGCATGCCCCAGTCATGGCTGTCAGTGCACCACAATTCTGTTATGGCCATTAAATCCAAGCTAGCCTCTGGCATGATGTCCTCCAGGTCCGGAATTTTATTTCCCAGACTCTGTGCAGTGGTGCACATGACCCTTCTACTCTACTCCCTCTCTGGCTGCTCCTCCTCCCCCTCACTTTTGCTGTTCTCTGAAGCTCCCCCGACCTCCTTTTTCCTTGTTATCTTCTCCGTTACCTGTCTCCTTTACTGCTTTCTTCTTGCTTTCATGATGTATTCCCCTCTTGTTCTCTGCCTTGTTTCCATCCCTGTCTTCTTGCACCCCTGCCCTAGGGAAGTTACTCCCCATCAGGCCCCCCTCCCTGCCCCTTCTTTATCTGGAGGGGCAATTATTACCTCCTTGCTTTTCACAGTCCCCCCAGCTAGTTTAAATGCTCATCCAAGAAGCATTTATACCTCTCACTAAGGACTGTGATCCCTTCATGGAAATATGCAGGTTGTCTCTGCCATAGAGGCCCATACCCTCTAAGTGGCAGACCCCTTTAAATGGTTTGAAGAAGAATATGGCTGAGTATGGGGGCTTTGCAAAGCTGTAACTGAATACACTAATTTTGTTAGCAGCCAGTGGTCCAGGGTCACCACATAAGTAGGATGTGACATCCCAGAAGCCCAATCTCAGATGAAACTCCATTTGAGCGAAGCCCCGAACATTTTGGCCATGTTTCAGCTTGTTTATCAGGCCCATTTACAAAAGCATTTAGAAGGTGTTTTGAAAGACTTTCTGCAACACCTTGTCATTCTGCACAATAAAAATCACTAGCAAACAACCCTGGCGTGGCAAGCAGCTGCTATAATGGGCCTGCAGGAGTTTACAGAGAAGTGCTGAGGCCCTTTATTACTGTTAACTGACTTTCATACTTGCAGTTTTATGGACAACCACTATAAAGCTCTGCAGTCCATTCCAAAAAATAGTGGTCCTTAAGTGGGATATATGCAGGTTTCCCTCAGCTGGGGAGTAGCATGAAGTAGTAGTATTCTCCATGCCAGGGCATATAAAGGGGCATCATAGGTTAGTAGGCAGAGGGAAGAGGCAAGAGCTGGATAAAGGTCTGAGGAGTGGGGTGTTGACTGGGCTGGCCAGTGGCCTCTTGGCTGTGAAGGAGTGTTACTATCAGGCCCTGTTCAAGGTATGAGCACTTGAGCTCTGGGGGTTGGCATTAGATCCATGGGTCCATGTGTAGATCAAGGACTAACAGTTTTTGGAAAGCCACCAAGGACACCAGACTGTTGTCAATACTGGGAGGAACACGGGAACCATAGTTAGGTGTAGATAGTTGTGGGGAACATGGAATGCAAATGGAAAAATTGTACTGAGACTAGTGCCAGGATCTCAGCTAGGAACTCCAAATGAGTTGGAGAACAGGTCAGTACCTGACAATTTCACACTGTGCACCCAATATAGAGCTCCTGTTCCTCCTGGTGTGGTCCATACAGTGGTAAAGGGATTACTCAGGCTCATAGCCCTCTTTCCCTGGAAAGGGAAAAAGGATTACTGTTGGACATCCTCTGTCCCTGTGTACATTGGTACGAATGCCTGAATCAGGATTATTCTGGGTGCAGATGATTTGGGGTGTGGGACTCAACCACATGAGTCAAAATGCATCTATAAATGAACTGGTATTAGTTGGGAGTGTTAGGCTTTTTGTCAATTATGATATGCTTATGTGTTCCGCTCCAGGGCACAACCCAAGTTTAAGTATAAAGTGCCTCTACATTACAGATCAGACCTGAAAGCATTGCTGATGGCAAAAATAAACATATGACATAGCTCTTTCTGCAGGCAGCACAGCATAGGAGTGGTTCTTATCATTAGGATGCTGCAAACTGGGTGCCTATGGAACTGAGGAGAGTTCTAACAGTTATGCACCTTAAACACTCACAGGAACATGGAGTGGTGACAGTGAGGGACGTAAAGGAAGGTATGCTCCAGACAGTTCCCTAACCCCCAATTCCTCCCCACAACTATATTCCATTTAAGTAGCAATAAGAACACCCCAGCCCGGATATTCTAGTCACTGGAGAAGCCCCAAGCCCCCCAAGGACCCAAGTTACATCTTTTTTGCTGTTACAGTTATTCTGTTCTGCTTTGACTCTGTTATTCGCAGCTTTCTTGGTTCACCCATATCGGTGGGACAGTCATTTTGTCGATGCTGATATGGGCAAAGGCAATACACCACCTGGCATTAGGGTGCCAAGCATTGCGACGCCCTGGATGTGTTGCGTCATAGCGCCGTCCCAGGAAACAGTCCTGTTTTGTGGGGGTCTTTGCCTTCCCTCAAAAAATAAATATAACAGCCTTCGGGCTGGGCATGACCTAGAGGGGGTAGAAACAGTGTGAGTGCAAAGGGCGGCATGACTGAGGGGAAATCTACAATCAAGATTGTCCCTGTCATCGGCGCTCTTGTTGCAGAGCCCTAATTGCGATGACAAAATTCAGTTGCTGTTCTAACCGTATACTACTTTCACTATTTGATGGCACTACTTTACACAACTTGCCTTTTCTTAAGTACAACAGTTTCCCACACATTTCTCCCTGCTCTGATGCTGACCTGTCCCTCTTTGATTTTCTTTTTTCTTTCATTTCCTTCCCACCCACTAGCTGACCTACTTTCTGTCGTGGTCCCCCCTCCCCCAGATTCATTACCTGCTATCTCTGGAACTTACCTCTGGCCTTGGCTGAAATCCCCACAGCTTTCCTCCTGTTGTGAGGTTGGATGGGGGTATGCCAGTTCCCCCTCCAGAAGCCTTGCTAGCTAGAGGCAGTCCTGAGCCCAGTAAATGGTGTGGGGTCTATGTAGTGCCATCCACTTCATCCTGCCACAGTTGGTGAGTTCTTCCTTGTTTCTTTCCTCCCAGATGCTCCATTGAGTGGGCAGCATCACACTGCATACAGAGTGTGCTAATGTCTTCTGCAGGGAGTGTCCTCCCGGTACTGGGTCAATATCCTGCAACTGGAACCATGTGGCAATAACCACGCAAGGTAGACTGTGTATGCATTCAGAGTGACAGGGGTATGATAGCAGAAGGGAATTACCACTACCCCTGTCACTCTATGCGTCATTGAGGAAATGCCAAGTAGCCATGTGCTGGGGGCCTGGTCGAGCCACTCCCGTGGTGGAGTGGCTAGAGCACCAACATGCAGTATAATCAGGAGACCTGGGACTGTGGTTCAGTTCCCCCCAGGTCTCCCCATGTTACTACTTTTGATCTTTTTTTTTTTTTAAACTTCCCCCTCCCGAGTTTCTCGCCATCCCTGAAGTCCACCCCCATCCCCGGAGTTAGTTATTTAAGTTCAGGGTGTGTGTGGGGGGTGAAGCCCCCATGCAGGGATGTGCGGGGGAGGGTGAAGCCTTTGGCAAAAAACATAAAGTCCCATTGTTCTCCATGGGCACGATGTTTGGGGTCGAGTCGATGTTTTGTCAGACTCTGTTTGTGATCGGCGCGCTGTGTTGCATGTGGCATTTGTAGCTGCGCTGTTTTTGTTTATGGCAGAATGACCCTGTGCCATCCTCCCACCCCTTAGCCACTCAGTTCACACCACCACCTATGGTCACCTAGGTGGTGGTGCTGAGGTGGAGCCTGCTGCTTACCCACCCTAGAGGAGGACAGCATCCTCCGAGATGCTCGTCCTCCTCACCCCGGTTAGCTGTCAGTGACTTGGGCTCACTACCAAACTTAGGTCAGCAATATCATGAGCAGTAGCGCTAACGCTGCACTGATGGGCTGACCCATCTTTGCTTCTCTGATAGTCTGCCAGTACTCCAAGATGCTCTCCATTGCTGCTAAAATCTTTTACTATTACTCCACATCAACACTAGTGCTCAGCTAACCATGCAGGTACTGTACAACATGTAGACAGCAATGCTAAATTCCAATGAAAAAGGAAAAGATTTCCTACATCAGACCAGCCCAAACCCACTATGGGCTGGATCTTGTGGGACGGAACTGGTCACTCGGGGACTTGAATTTCGGGGTCAATCATTTTTTTCATCCGTTGCAAGAGCATTGCTTTTTGAAACAGTGCTGTCAATACCTGTGCATGTAGGGGATAAGATACAGCAGAGTGTGCAGCTGTAATGAGATATACACATACCTTGGGGGTACTTGCACAAAGCCAAAGGCAGAGTGCTGTCAGCACCCACAAAGTGTGTGTATGTCCCACTTATAAAATGAATATCTTTTTGGCTGTCTTGAAATCGGGAAAAGCATTGTTTTTTCATCTGTTTCAGTTTGAGTTGATTTCATTTTATCAAATGGCAAATAAAAATCTAGTAACCTAATTGATTAAAACTAGTCACCTGAATGTGCATTAAGTTCCTATGGGAGGCAGGGTCAGCTATGGAACCTCATTTTTAAGTCAACTAAATCTCATTACCTGGAACATATCACTACATTCAAATTTGGGGCATAGGCAGGGGGAGTGTTCAGGGTGTTCAAACCCCCCCCAAATCACCCCCGAAATTTTTGTTCATGCCTGTTATCCTGTATTTTGGGGTTAGCTCAGCTGCTAAAAAAACTGTGTCCCAGTCTCCCTAGTGACTGGAGCTGGCCACAACACAGTGCGCATGCGGGGATCATCAGTGATGGATAAGGAGGATGGGAACATCATCATCAGAGAGAGCGGGAGAAGTTGGGTGAGACTAGTGAGTGCGCTGCCATGCTGCATCGTAGTCCATATGAGGAGAGCGCTGAGCGAGTTTGTGGTGTTGTGGTGATAGAGTCAGACCGTGTGCAGTGCAGTGCTCTAGTTGTAACCTGGGAGAAGGCAAGAAGAAGCAGTCACAGGCAAAAGAAAAGGGAATGCATTTTAATCCAGCTGCACCTGCAACAGTGTCCAGGTCCACCAGAGAAAGAACCGACCCGTCTGGGGCCGAGCTGCGAGTACCGCATCTTCTTGACTGTGCTGGATGCCAGCTGGACTGGTGGTGTGGTCGGAAGAGGAGACAGGAGAGGTCAAGGAAAAAGCTACCCTGGCCTGTAGTCCAGTCTTGGAGGGAGTGACTGGCAAGGCAAGCAAACAGGAGGATCATCAGCAGAAAAGTGATGGGGTGAGTCGAGAAATGCCAGGAATTAATGAGGACATTTTGGCAATAGTTCATAGACTAAACAACATAAATATCAGTAAGAAAACTAATTTGTCAAATACAAAACATCTAACTAAATTACAAAGTAAAGAGCCTTTACACATACTCCTTGTTGATGCCCATAGCCTTTCTAATAAAATGGATGAATTAAAAGACCTTTAAAACCAAAAAACATCGACATCTGTGGGGTCACCAAAATGTGGTTTAATGATACAGATTGGTGTACAGAAATAACAGGATACAAAAAGATTGAAAAGAATCAAATTAATTCAAGAGGTGGCAGCATCACTCTATATATATATATATATATATATATATATCTAACAACTACAAGTGTTACCCAGTGGACTGCACAGCAGACAAAAACAACAATGCTGAATTAATATGGACTAAAGTATTATTTGCCAACAATTACAGTGTTACATTTGGTTTGGGATACAGAACACCTAACTTAAATAGTCATAAAAAGACATTTAAGGGCAAAATTGAAACAATGGGACTTGATAATAATTATATTGATTGGGATAAGGGCAAATGCACGTCAGCACTTGAAGCCAGATTTATGGACCAAATGGTCCTTAACAACATGGAACAATTAGTTAAGGAACCGACAAGAGACAAAAACATTCTTGATCTGTTTCTAACCGATATAGAGGAGGATATAACAAAAGTGGAGGTAATTCACCCACTATCAAACAGCGACCATAACATGGTACTTATATATGCCAATATAAAACAATCTCAAGCTAGTCATGGATGCACCAAGATTAAAAATTTGTATAAGGCCTCTCTGGAGGCAGTATAGTGCAGTGGTTAAGGGCACTGAGCTGCAAAGGTGGAGACCTGGGTTTGAATCCCACAGCCCCACTTGCATACTGTGTGACCCTGAGCAAGTCACTTAACTTCCTTGTGCTCCCGGGTCGCACCTGGAAACAAGCTTCAGCTTAGTTTGCCTTTCTGGTTAAATAATTTCCCCTTTCCCTTATAAAGCTGACTTTACATCAATAAATAAATATCTAAAAGACTGGGACTGGGCCACTGATCTTTCAAATTGTAATTTAAATAATATCTGGCTTAAAATCCAAAATAAAATACAATTCTGCATTAACCATTGAGTACCATCTAGACATAAATATAAAATCACACATGCCCCCACAATGCAAAGCATCATGGGCTGCATATGCAAATCACCACAGAATGTTAAGCTGGTCCAACTTTAAGCAGAATTGCATGGTGCCGAAAGGCCTCTCACACAGTTTGCAAAGAGTGCTAACAGAAGACATAGACATGTGTTTCGTCCTACCAGGACTCATCAGTATGCCTCGTCTGTTTGACACCCCAGTGGAATGGACCAGCTACCCCTAAGGCAGTGTGCCTGGGATATATTGTGGTGAACCCATTAAAATAAAAAACTATTTAAAAGACAAAGAACCTCTGTGCATAAACACTGAGGCAAGGGTTACCCCAAAGGGCATTTGGCTGGGAAGCCAAACACATGTTTCGTCCTACCAGGACTCATCAGTATGCCTCATCTGTTTGACACCCCACAGTCACAGACACAGTCCTGGTAGGACGAAACACGTGTCTATGTCTTCTGTTAGCACCCTTTGCAAACTGTGTGAGAGGCCTTTCGGCACCATGCAATTCTGCTTAAAGTTGGACCAGCTTAACATTCTGTGGTGATTTGCATATGCAGCCCATGATGCTTTGCATTGTGGGGACATGTGTGATTTTGTATTTTCTTGAAACTTGGCTTCCCAGCCAAATGCCCTTTAGGGGTAACCCTTGCCTCAGTGTTTATGCACAGAGGTTCTTTGTCTTTAAATAGTTTTTTATTTTAATGGGTTCACCACAATATATCCCAGGCACACTGCCTTAGGGGTAGCTGGTCCATTCCACTGGGGTGTCAAACAGACGAGGCATACTGATGAGTCCTGGTAGGACAAAACACGTGTCTATGTCTTCTGTTAGCACCCTTTGCAAACTGTGTGAGAGGCCTTTCGGCACCATGCAATTCTGCTTAAAGTTGGACCAGCTTAACAATAAATATAATAACAATAATAACAAGAGATCCCCATATGTTGGAACAAGATTATAAAACGTCAATTATTTAGAAAAAATAAACTGTATAAAAAATATAAAAAAAATTCTTCAGTCACAAATTGGTCACTATACAAAAAAGCAGTAAATGAAAACAAAAGTTTAATCAGGATGTCAAAAAACACCATGAGGAAAAATTAGTTATATCTATAAAAGACAACAAAAAAAAGTATTTTAACTATATTGGATCACTGAAAAAAACAGTCCTACTATCGGGCCATTAAACACAATTAATGGAATTATCACTGATGAGGTTGAAATAGCAACAGAACTTAACAAATATTTCATTAATGTGATTAACCCCAAAATCGCTATAACTTCCCAGCGTACAGTACCCTCATGCACAATTAAACTTTGTACACAAGAGGAAGTTATGGATGTCATTAAGATAATAAAACCCAATGGCTCTGCAGGACCGGATGGAATTTCCCCTCTTTTTATAAAAATACTGCATCTCTGCTTATGGGACCCTTAACTGCATTGTTTAATACTTCCCTCACCACAGGCACTACTATCCCAATATGGAACCAGGCTACAGTGATCCCCTTGCATAAAAATGGCAGTAGAAATCTAGCTCAGAATTATAGACCCATAAGCCTGACAGCTATCTTCTGTAAACTAATGGAGAGACTATTAAAAAACAGAATAATCGAACATTTAACAGATTGTGGGTAAATAGATCTAACCCGACATTGGCTTGTAAAAGGCAGATCATGTCAAACCAACCTCTTGAATTTTTTTTGAGCCAGTGAGTGAAGCTCTCGACAAAGGCTTATCAGTTGATGTGATTTATTTGAACTTCTCAAAAGCCTTTGATTTAGTGTCACATAATATACTTATTAAACAGTTAATTAAGGCAAAGCTACATCCATTAATAATAACTTGAATCGAGTCCTGGCTGACAGATCGCACACAACAAGTTTCATTAAAAGGATACTTATTAACTTGGGGTAGTGTTACTAGTGGTGTCCCTCTGGGAACCATACTAGGGCCAGTACTCTTTAATATATTGATATCTTCCATGTTCCCCCTTAATAACCTTTGCTGGATGGTCAAGTACGCCGACGACTGTAAACTTGGTGGCATTAGCTTCTGGGGGCTTCTATCTGTCTCACTTCACAAATATCATATCCAACCCCCTCCAAAAAAAAATCATGCCTACGCCACTGATTCAAAATCCAAAGAAGCCCCACAAAATCAAGCAGCCACCATGGTGACTTACCCATACTTTATAGACTTAAACTTAACAAATCATATTTATCCAAACTTCTAAGGGAAGTAAAAAAAAAACAACCCCTCCACAGAAGGATTCAGGATCATTAACAGACTCAGAAAGGAATATAAGAAATTTTTGAAAGGTAAATAATATGCATTCCAGGTGAAGAATTGGGAAAAAATATTAAATGTAATAAAATCAAAGGACGACAAAGAATTCTGGCAATTAGTAGCTAAAGGAATGGGAGGCTATAGTCCTAATATTTATGCTTATGTTACCCCACTAAACTGGATTGCTTATTTTGAAAAAAATGCATTAGCTTAGAAAGAGAACAGGTTGGTCATATCTTTTCAGAAAATGAGTACTTTTTCCCCCCAATAAATATTACACCCTTGGAACTTGAATCAGCAATATTGATTATGACATCAAGCAGGGCACCTGGCCCTTATATGATAACCTGCTGGTATGTATAAAATTGAAATGATTTGGTGGAATAACTTATTGGCTATCTTATTTAATAAAATAATTATGGAAAATTTTATTCCTGAATGTTGGAAAGGCAATATTATTATACCACTATACAAAAAGGGCAGTTTATCATCCCCAGAAAATTACAGACCGATCAGCCAAACGGACTGTTTGAGCAAGATTTTCACTAAAACTATGTTATATAGATTAAATATTTGGTTAGAGGAAACAGGGTACTTGAATAAATTCCAAGCTGACTTCAGAAAAGATTTTTCCACTATAGACCAGATTTTTATTTTACATCATATTATAGAAAAATATTATATTAGAAAAAGTTCAGGTATATATTGCATTCACTGATTTTAAAAGTGCCTTTGACAAACTCAGTAGAAATCTATTATGGGAAAAATTATATAATATGCATATGCATTCCACTATACTAAGTCTTATAATAAACCTCTACACTGAATACTGGACTAAGATTAGGTATAATCTTCAGGGTAACTTTACAAAATCTTTTAGAATGAATTTAGGGGTAAAACAGGGGTGCATTCTGCTGCCGTTATTATTTAATTTGTTTCTAAATGATTTACCAGAATACTTTACAAAAGAAAGCTCACACACGCCAGCTGTCAAGGGTATCTTTATCTCTCTGTTGTTATATGCAGATGATTTAGTCCTGATTTCTATTTCAGCTATAGGCTTAAAAAATACCTAGAAACTTTATACAAGTATTGCGTGCAAAACCAGCTTGTGATTAATATTCCCAAAACAAACATTCTAATTGTTGGTAAACAGATAACCAAGACATCCTGGAAAATTGATAACAATGTTCTTGAAGTTGTAAAATCATTTTGTTATTTGGAATATAATCTCTCCTCCAACATGAAAATTAATACTCACTTAGCTTTTACTGACAAAAAGTTGACTCAATCTAGAAATGCCCTGTTGAGATTCAAGGCACAGTTTGGGGGGTCCACGGTTCTTCCAATGCTGAGAGTGATTGAAGCAAAGATGACTCCTATTGCTTTATATGTGTTGAGGTGTGGTACACTATGAAATTTGTGTCTATAGAAAAGCATTTCTCTTACTGATACAGAATTGTCTTACAGGTTTCTGAAAGTATAACAGTGCATATAGTAAGAGCTGAGCTACAGTAGGAAGAATCCAGATATATTATCTAGCAAAAACTGCTGAAGTCTCTTACTGGAGCAAACTGTTAGCCCAGGATTACTCTAAATTAATTAGTGTGGTTCTAAAAGAGAAAATTGACTGTTATAATAAGGGATATGTCTCTTTATGCTTAACTGATCTGGATACTCTAAAAAGATCAGACTCTACTCATTTGTGGAAGGACTCACTAAAGGGAGTAAAAGTCTCACTGGACTATTCTAAAGTTGTAGAAAGTAAAATCAAGCTTGTCTCAGTTGTTGAGGATATGAACAAGGTCAGGTCCTCAAAATTACATAAGTGATTTTCTGAGAATAAAATAAATCACATGTTGGAACCATACTTATTAATCTTAAATGATAAAAAGGACAGACAAATCTTCACAAAGTTTTGACTGGAATTATAGCCTTCTAAATATTTAAATTATGTTTATTCAAAGTCAAAAGCCCAAAGTGAAGTTTTATATTGTGACTGTGGGCTAGGGGAGTTTGAGTCACTCATTCATATTATTTTGTATTGTCCTAAATATAAACATATCTCTGATCATATAATGTTACAGTATACACTCTGTGATGATACAACTAAGGAATAACTATTGAGATTGCTAAAGCATCCTCAAACTATGGAATCTGCTAGAGAGATGATTATCCCATTAAGAAGGATATTTCAAATGCTTTCAAATAAGAATAAATTACCCAACTAACTTCACATTTTTAAGGGCCTGTTTGTAAATCAGGAATGGGAAATGATGATCTGAATGTTTTTAAACAAGCATTTGTTAATGTCGAATGTTTGCTTGCTGGCATTGGCATTGGTAGTGTAGAAGTTAGAGAGCTGCATAATAGAAATGGCAGTGAAGTATTGAACTGAAGCCAACCCCACCACCACCATGCAGAGAGTGACAGGCACTGGGGTGTGCCTTTGGGTCATCGGGCATAATGGCCACGCCATTTCACCACACTCTACCCTGCAGACACTGACAAGTGTCACAGTGTGCCTTGGGGTCTTTGGCCCTTATGTGCACCCCATTCCATCAGGAAATATGGTGAGATGAGTGCGGTATAGGAGAATGGGGTGAACTTTGGGGCCGAAGAGTCCAAGGCATACCTCGATGCCTCTCACTGGCTGCAGGGTGTGGAATGGTATGAGCATTACAGGCGAGAATCCCAAGTCACACTCCGGATGCCTGTCATTCTCTACAGGGTGGGGTGTTATGGTTGGAAACCCTAACACCTCAGGCATTCGTTGGTATTTTCACTCCAAATTTTCAACATGTTTTTTTTGTGACCCCCACCTCATGAACAGTGGCAATATCAGTTTGTTAGCCGAAAGCTGCTTATGCACAGCAACTACGGCATTTAGCAATCGAGGGTGCAAAACACATTCCTAACAGGATGTGAAAATGACAGTTGTACTGTTCATGGGAGGTGTAAAATGGCAATGTTGCAAATCTGCAGTAAAATGTTAAAAACTGGTGAAGTCACGAAGGCATAGAAACTGTGCAACGACACTTGTAATGTAATTAGTTTGGGATTTTACTGCAGATTGTCAACACAGGCATTTTGGGACCTCCGATCATGAACAGTGTCACTGTGATTTTCTTTATCTGTCCCGAACAATGATTTCCCACAGCGACCACGCATCTCTGCACTGAAAGTGTGAAAACATATTTCGGCCATGTTGTGAAAAATGACAGCTGTACTGTTCATAAGGAAGTGTGGAAAAATGCCACTGGTGAAAATCTGGACTAAAAATATTACTAAGTCATGAACTTACGAGGGTGCGTGGAAACTGCGCAAAGCTCACTCATAACACAGTCATTTTATGGACTTTGGTCACCAAATTTTCAACATAGCCATTTTAAGACCTCTGCTCATGAACAGTGTAACTGTGATTTTCTTAATCTGTCCTAAACACTGCTTTCGCACACCAACAGCACCATTGTGCGCTACATGTGTGATAACACATTTTGGGTGACATATAAAAAATGGCAGCTGTACTGTTCATAAGGAAGTGTAATAAAATGGCAATGTTGAAAATCTGGAGTGAAAATATTGAAAATTCGCAAACTTATGAGCGTGCGTAGGAACTGCACAATGCACGCTCGTAAAACAGTCGTTTTTAGGAATTTTTTCACCAAATTTTCAACATAGCCATTTTAAGACCTCTGCTCATGAACAGTGTCACTGTGATTTTCTTAATGTGTCCCATACATTGATTACGATACCGACTGCCGATGTAAAAGCATATGGGCGGAAACATGTTTTGGGCAAGATGTGAAAAATGACAGCTATATTGCTCATAAGGAAGTGTAGTAAAATGGCAATGTTGAAAATCTGAAGGGAAAATTTTGAAAATTCACAAACTTATGAGCGTGCATAGGAACTGCGCAACGCATACTCGTAAAACAGTCATTTTAAGGAATTTTTCCACCAAATTTTCAACATAGGCTTTTTGAGAGCCCACCTTATGAACAGTGGCAGTGTTGTTTCCTTACTTGGTCCCGAAAGGTGATTTTGCGCAGTGACTGTGAAATCACCCTTCGGGCCCGAATAATGCCATGACAGTGAGAGCATTCATGAGAAGGTGTCCCAAAAACCCCATGTTGAAAATTTGGTGCAGAAATTCAAAAAAATGCCTGAGATAAGCAGTAAAGTTGAAAAAACCCTGTCTATCCCATTATACAGCTTACCGGCATTTCCTCAGTTCGCGGTCAGCTTTGAAGAGTGCAGACGTGTTCCAGGTCCACCAAAGATCGTCGCGCCAGAGTCCGGAGGTAAGTATGGGGTGAGGGGGTGGGGAGGAAGGGTGCAGTGGGTGGGTGCGGTGGGGCAGAGACAGTGAGGGACCATTTTTCTGTTTCAGGTTTTTTTTTTTAAAACAAAGCAGGAGACGACGCGGACGCTTGCCATGCTGGGGTGGGCCCAGTGTGGCACAAAGGATGGCTGTTTGGGGTCGTGGAGCCAACAGGAGTTGGGCACCTCAGGACAGCATCTGTTGCCACACTGGGGTGGGCTCCCAGCATGGCACCCAGTACTCTCTGGGGGGAGCAGTGGAGCTGACGGGGGATTAGCCACCCCCATCGGCTATACATGTGTAGCCACGCTGGGGTGGGCACCCAGCGTGGCATGTAGAACTCTGTTTGAGGGGGGCGCAGCACAGCCGATAGGGGATTGGGCACCCCCGTCGGCTATACAGTGTGGAGGGGGGGCCGAACACGCAGTATGCATGTGTGTGTGTGTAGGAGGAGCTCGCATGAGCAGGCGATATCTTATCGCTGCTCACTGAAGTGTAGCTCCCCCTTTCAACTGTACGCCACTGCATTTTGGACTGCTGTCATAGACAGCTCCAGCAGGCATTGGAGAACTGTAGCTGCGCTTGCAAACACACTGACTGAATTGGAAGAGGGCTGCCACACCTCCGAAAACTCGGATGATGGCACTATGTTTCTTGCACATGCATGCAAGCAAACATAAAAATGATTGTTGATGCATTATGTGTACTGATTTGTAACTGTATGCTTTTAATGTTTTGTAAAGGCTTAACAAGCTGATCAATAAACTAATTTTGAACTTCGAACTTAAACCTAACACTTAACACCCTCTGAAATATGAGAGATTTATCTTTGTGGGGCCTCTCATACTCCAACAGTCCAGGGCTGACATTCAGGTTTGTGATACTACCAGTCTGAGTCTCCTGCGTGGTTGCACAACAACTGACTGCTGTGCCACCAGGTGCAGCAAGAAAATCATGACTGAGGTTACAACTAGTAAAGCTTTCTTTTGGTATTCATCTGTCTTCAACTTTCCAAAATTATAAAGGGCTGATCAGGCTAATTTTCTCCTGTCACACTCTTTTCTTTTTTTTTTTTTTTTTTTTTTTTTCAGTTTGTTTAGTCTACATGATATAGTTGTTTCTTTATGTAGCTGTCTTATCTTTTTAACCATGAAGGCACACTGCTTAGAAAAACAGCTGATTTCCAAGTGCATCCTTT
The DNA here is from genome assembly GCA_016271365.2 of Neoceratodus forsteri. Taxonomy (NCBI): domain Eukaryota; kingdom Metazoa; phylum Chordata; order Ceratodontiformes; family Ceratodontidae; genus Neoceratodus; species Neoceratodus forsteri. The sequence goes on along the minus strand of CM028132.1, from coordinate 467,682,590 downwards.
GGCGAAAACAAAAATGGGAAGAGACAGTAAACAATTCAGTCATAACAAATCATTACAATCATATGTAGATCATAATGAAAAAAGGAAACAAGTACTATTACAGTGAACGTTATTCAGAGAGTCATTTGTGCCACATGGAAGGTTGTAAGATTATACAGAATACACATAGCATCTCCTGCTTACGAGGATGGCACATCTTTCAAAATGTCCAGTCCCATCAGTGCTCTTCACCAGGGCTGGGGGAAATTAGCAGGTACTGCTTCTGTGGAATTTTCATAGGATTCCACAGATTTTGCAAAACTGATATTCCTACCCTATGATTAAGGATCTAAGGCAGTGATGTACAACATACGGCCCTGGGGCCACAAACAGCCTCCACAGCAACTGTATGTGGCCCCCGAGGACCTAGCAGCTTCCCCTTGCAGCCTTTGTTGATTTGATTTTGTTTATAGTTTCAGTAACATGTGGATAGATAAACAGATAGACAGATAGATAGATAGATGGATGTTTAATTTATTTTACGTGTACATTTAATAATGTCTTGCTAGACATTTGTCAGCTTGGACCATTTTACAGTGGCCCCTGGACCTCAGCCTTGACTCAAGTTTTCAGTCTGACCTTCCACAAAAAAAAGTTGTGCACCACTGATCTAAGGACTTGCCAGATATCATGACAAGTGGATATGGAGTTTTAAACTTACCGGGGCTCAGTTTTTGGCAGTTTATTTCTTAATGAAATTTCATGAACTTTTGCCAATATTTTCAGCTGATTCAGACGCAGTCATTCTTTATGCTATGGACTGAAAACTTGCCATACTAACCCATGGAATATGGCTCTATGCAACTGCCAAATTACCAGACATTCAGTTATGTACAGTTAAACTCACAGGGACTCACAATCTAAGTTTATTTATTTTTTATATTATTCTTTTTATTCAATTTTGCAAACTCAGACCATGCCAATATTCTTAAAAAAATTCCAAAATTCTAAAAAAAAAAAAGTTATAAGTGAATTTGTTACAAAACCTCTGAGGTATTTCGTAAGTTAGGAGAAGACCACCCAGCAGAAGCCCCAGGTAGGAGAGCTGGGTGCCCATGTGCAAACTATAATTGCCTCCCCATGGGTAAGTGAAAGGAATCCCCTGACACAAACTGTGAGTCATTCATTGAACAAAATCCCCCCCAGCATTCTATAATATAACCATGGTTACCATTTTTCAGTTAATCTTTTTATTGAACGTTTCAGCAATCAAACATCACAACACAGTCTACAACAAGAATATGCTCAATGACTGGGTAGTCATAACATCTTACAATCACAGCCCCTGTTGGTTACAGTGAAGGGGTCTGCAGTGGATAGACAAAGGTGAAACCATTTGTATAACTTCAGAAAAGTGGAACACATTTAACAAGAGTTCAGATGTATGCACATGCATCTATAGCAGGTAAGAATGGCTCTTTCTGGGAGGACTGAAGCCTAAACAGAACCCTGTTATATTGGGGGTGGGGTAATGATGATCAGGCCTACTGGACGCCTCTCTAGGACCAATTAGTGGCCATCCTCTGTTATTATGACAATAGGCTGATTCCAGATAGTGCCCCATACCTTTTTGTAGGTATATAAGTTGGTTATGTTAACATGAGAGACACTCTCTAGAGCTGCTAGCTGCTCTATGGTCTATAACTATTCGGAAACGGAGGGGACCTAAGAGGTCCTCCATTTACATAAGAGTATTTTTTGGCCACAACACTGACTACTAGCAGCCATGGTACCATGGCAGAGTGGTTGGGTATGCTTTCTAGAGTCAGTCCTATTGGAAACAAGGGGACATCCAGAGATACCGAGTTCCTTATAATAATAGCAGATTCCTCTGATCCACTCCCTGTAATCCTGTATCCTGAGACAGACCCAGACGATGAGGGTGAAGTGCCCCGTTCAAGGCATCTCCAGAAGGCATCAGCTGGTAACAGGCCCAAACATTTGAGTGCTGCTGGTGTGTGGTACCACCTCAATAATATTTTGTTTTGTATAAGAAGGCTCTTGCCATATTTTCAGGCCTTATGAGCCCTGGTGAGGCAGGTGGACCAGGTCTCATCTATGATCTGTACACTGAGCTCAGTTTCCCAGGCTTTGAGGTAGGTTAGGGAATGGTCTGGTAGTGTGACCCTCAGGTTTCTATAAAAGGGAAAGGGGAAATTGTTTAACCAAGAAAGGCACACTAAGCCACAGCTTGTTTCCAGGTGCGACCTGGGAGCACAAGGAAGTTAAGTGACTTGCTCATGATCACACAGTATGTAGATGGGGGCTGATGGGATTCAAATCAAGGTCTCCAGTTCACAGCTCAGTGCTCTTAACCACTACGTTATACTGCCTCCAATAAAGATAACAGGCTTTGCCATTTGGGCAGAGGGGACTCTGTGTGATTATAGTGGAGGTCCGCATAGGTGCTGGCCCCTGTATGCAGATGAACTTGGGGCCTATCAGGGCTTCTAAGTTGAAGTTACCTCCAGAAGTCATGCTTGAGGAGGTTTACCTGGTTTGCAGGGAAGTTAAGGAGTCTAGCTGTTTGCCATCTGGCATGAGCATGTTCAGAACTGTATGTATCCCCACCTGCCTCCATCTGAGTTCCTAATGCAGAGGCTCTCATTCCCCCATGGTTGGGGGGCATGAGTGATAGGGGTAGGATCTGTCTTTAGGCCCTTGGCGAGAAAGAGGCAAGCTGATCTGGAGGCTTTCAGTATGGGATGCTATTTGAGGGGGTGTGGGCCTATTATACAGATATGTTCACCCATTAGGTGTTGCTCTATATGTAGCCATTGATGGGAGCTTGATGAGGCTGGAGCAAAACATTGTAAAAAATGGGTGAAGAGATAGGCTATGTGGTACCCCTTGATCCAGACTGGGAGGGCAATGATCCCCCAGTATTTCTGGCAGTACCCATTGCAGGAAAGTGTTTGTCAGTTCCCTCTCACAGCCTTTGGGTAAGCCAACAAAGTGGAGGTTATTCCTCTGCCCTCAATTTTCCATGTCCTCAACCTTTTCCAACAGCAGTCAGATGGTTCTGTCCATATGAATATGTGCTATCAGCCCTTCCATGTGATCCTCATTGGCGGACACCTGCTGTTCAGCCATTGTCATCCTCTGAGCCATTTATCATGTCATCTGCATTGGCACATTGTGTCGATAGCTCAAGTTTCAAAAATTGGTTGATCAGATGCTGACACCAAACTTTTATTTCAGAGAGCTCTATCAAGGTCTGCACTGGGCATCTGTTACTATCTTTGGAGACTGTGCCATGTTCTCTGAGAAGGTTCTGTGAGCCAGAAGTCCTGTCAACGTTCAGCAGGTTAAGCTGCACCAATCAGGCCCAGAAATGTGTCGTCCGGCTCTCTGATGTCTGCTCCATCAAACTACACCACAACAATGAAGGTAGGTGTACTACACAAGCAAGACTGTGCTAGATTATGTTAAAGGCTAGTAGAGCAAAGAGAACTGGGCAGCCACATTGCCAGCTGCCAAACCACACCCTGAGTATCATCTAGTTTTAAATAAAGGCAGCTGATTCCTCAAAGTATGTGTTATTTTCTCCAGTCTATATACTGTATGTGGCTGTCTATTGCTTAATGGTGGTTAAATTGGAAATGTTTATGTATGCCCCCCAAACGGGCTTACCCTTTGGGAGCTGTGGCTCAGGCTCCTCCTTGGCATGATTTGCGCCAGTGGCTCTGGTGGGATTCGCACTTTCCGGTCCTAGTTTATTGTTCTGTGGCTCCAGCCACCTGATCCCAGTGTCTCAGCTTTGGCAGGTGGGTTGGCTACCAGATCTTTGCTTCTGCGCCTTCGGGCGCATTGTGGTCCTGGGTCCAGTGTTCTGGGTCAGCCGGGCTCTGGACCGTGTTTAAGGGAAAAGGGATAATTAAATATTTTTATCCTCATCCTGGAGGAGAGGGGGAAGATGCAGATGAAAACTGACATACAGAACCAGATTAAACTTTGTTGGTATTTTAGTGAATGAGGGGAAAGTTGGCCAGGGCACCAGTGAAATTCCCCTACTCTGTCAGTAGGGGGAACCTCATGACCGTCTACTACGATTGCTGCAATCATCAGCCCTGTTGGAGGGGACTGTTTTACCTGCATTAATGGAGGTTTCTTCCATTCCATTGTTGTTGAACTATCTTTCACAGCCTGTTGCGACTGCCAGGGATGAAGATACCCTTATGCAATAGTCCTCCTGCACTCCTCCTACTGCACTAACTCAGAGACTGCCCCCATATACATGGCTATGGATGAGAACCCAGATGACCTGATTTTGTTACCTGCAATACAGACTCAGAGTGCACAGTTATTGGAATTGCTGTCGAGGAACTGATCATCTGTTTGGCTGCACACCTTCCAGCACAAACACTGATCCACAACCTTCCCAACCAGGTTACACAGCAGACCCCAGAACCTGAAACAAGGACTTTGCAGACAACATTGCTGAGTCTGGACCAGCAGTGCCATCCACAGCCAGGCCTGGGAGACTTGAAGGAGGATCCTTTTGCCATGATTCTGGTAAACCAAAGGAACAATTTTCCTTACCCTATCCCAGTTCTCTTATGTGTAGACAATGCTGGACATGGCAACCTGCATGTGGCTTGGCCACAGATTTGTTTCGCTCTGGAGGTATCTCCGAGGGGGGTCCTGGCAATTGGACACAGCAGAGAACATACTGAGCAGCTCCAGCGCCCTTTCTTGGTCCCGTTGGTTTCATTGACAGAAGGTATGATACCTGATGTAGCGACGGAGAATACTGTTATCGGGATTCCACACAGCACAACATTGCTTGTATGAGCCTGCTTAGAGGAGCATCAGGCTTGGGACTAATCACCTTCTTTTGTATTGGCTTTTCCTGATTTCACAGCTGGCAGGGAACCCATGCAAGCTACTCCAGGGGCCCTCCCCATTCAGACCACTTAGGTCCTGGTGGCATCATTTCCTTTGGACACTGTAGAGATTTCACTGACTGCACCCAGCACCATGGTGCCCATTGAACTGATGACAGGATGTGAACAATTGGATTCAATGGACCAGGAGCCACTTCCTCCTTTGCCAGGAGGATGCCCAAGTGCACCTCCTTGTTCCTCAGTCAGTCAGCCTGGCTCCACTCCTCCCAGATGGAGCCTGGAGAAAGCCCTGCAGAAGGCAGGCTGGATAGTCGGACCTGATGGTCATTCCTTGATTCCAGACCCAGCAATAATGCCTGTTTATAAAATGGGCACAGCATTTTGTAAATGCTGATTGGCTGAAAGCCTTTTTCAGCCGTGGTCTTATAGAGCCATAACTCTGCAATTGGCACTAATTCTGCCAGGCTAGCCCTCTACAGCACCGTAACGGTGTGCCAAGCTAAAGACAATTTTGTGCAAGCCTTCCCTAATGAGTAACCCGCGGTATAGCTGCAGTGGGAGAGAATTCTCCAGTTGACTGTGATCACGTAACAAAGTCGAAAGTCACTCACTCTGCCCAGCCAGGTGCCAATTTACCAGCAAAAACATCCCAATGTCATGATGCAGAGTTTTAAAATGAAAATTTGACTTGAATTTTCTTTTTTTTAAGCAACAGATCATTCTCCGGAAGTCACCCATGGCTAATCCTGCTTCCTGCAGCTCCTCAACATGTCCACTAGTGCTGCCCGTTACATCGCTGAACAGTCTCCAATCCAAGCGCTCTCCCTCAGCCCCCATCACACTGCTCCATACTGTAGACCCCACCCTGTATAACCAGAACCGCTGTCCTCATCAGCGGCTTCATATTACATCCTCTGGGGTTTCAGTGTTAAAAAACACGGTCGTTTTGAGTCTGTGACAGACACGGTAAAACAGAAAGCCGATGTGAGCTACAGCAGCTGCAAAGGGACATGCTCGCAAACAGCCTCGGTCCCTCTAACAACATGACAGCCACAGGAAAATGAGAAAAAAAAAAGACAAATACTGTGTGCCTTTCTGAAGGGAGCTAACCTGAGCACTATGTCTTTTGGGGGGGGCCCTCTACTTCGCAAACAGCCTCGATCCCTCTAACAGCATGACAGACACAGGAAAAAAATGTAAATACTGTGTACATCTCTGGAAGGTGCTAACCTGACCACTATGTCTTTTGGGGTGTGGGGGAGAGGGAACTCTCTGCTGTCCAGCTAGCCAATGTGAAATACAGGGCAGTACAGTAATAGGAGAACTATTTTACCTATTATCACTATTAATAAGCACCTTTTTATGTTGATTGCGCGCATGCGCAAGAAACATGTTGAGACAGGTTTCTCCAGAAGCAGGTTGTGGAGGCATGGCAGTGTTGTGCCCAATGGCCCCACAGCCTGCAAATGCTTGTCCCCCATCCCCCAATGCCATGGCATGCTGCTGCTGACACTAGTTCAGCCAGTGTGCCACAACTTTCTAAAAAAACAGCCACTGCAATCAGGGGCCACCTCGTCATTGCAGCGTCAGCCATCTGCTGCAATGAGGGAGCGACCCGTCATTGCAGGGTGGGATGTAGGATCTCTGATATTGTTTGTGAACATGGTGGTGGCTTGGCGACATATTCACAAACAATATCTAACCCTCCCCCATGTTATTTGCCGACGGGGGAGCCCACTCCGGCATAATGTGACCTCCCATTTAATTGTGTGCCACGGGTGCCCAATCCCCGTCGAAAAGGAATCCTTCTTTGTTGTTTGCCAACAGGGTGCCAAGCCCGTCGGAAGAAAGGAACCCCTCTTTGTTGTTTGGCGGCTGGGGTGCCCAATCCCCCAGCAGAAAGGAATTCCCCCCTTTGTTGTTTGCCTACGGGGTGCCCAATCCCCATCGGCATAAATAACCCCCCTCTTTTGTTGTTTGCCGACAGGGGTGCCCAATCCCTGTCGGCTGCAGCTGTCCCTCCAGACTCCAGTGGCATGCTGGGAGCCCACCCCAGCGTGCCACATGCCCCTGTGAGCGGCCCCACGATGTTTTCTTTCTTTCCTGTACCTGAAAGAAAGAAAAAGGTCCCTCGTAGTCTCCCCGCCGCTCCCCACAACCCGCACCCACCCACTGCGCACCCAGCCTCCCCACACACCCCCATCCCATACTTACCTCCATAGCTCGGCCGACGATTTTGCTGGACCGGAACACATCTGCACTCTTCAAAGCCGACCCGCGAACTGAGGAAATGCCGGTAAGCTGTATAATGTAATGAATAGGGTTTTTTCAACTTTAGTGCATATCTCGGGCATTTTTGGGAATCTTTTCACCAAATTTTCAACATGGGTTTTTTGGGACCCTCCTCATGAATTATTGAACTGTCATGGCGTTAATCGGCCCCGAAAGGTGGCTTCGTGGTCACTGCGCGGAATCACCTTTTGGGGCCAGTTCACGAAACAACAGTGCCAGTGTTTATGAGGTGGGCTCCCAAAAAGCCTATGTTGCAAATTTGGTGGTAAAAGTCCAAAAAAATGACTTTTACGAGCGTGCGCTGCGCAGTTGCTACACAGGCTTGTAACTTCGTGAATTTGCAATATTTTCATGCCAGATTTTCAACATTTGCATTTTGTCCCACCTCCTTGTGAACAGTACAGCTGTCATTATTGACATCCTGGCTGAAATGTGTTTTCACACTTCTGGCACAGAATAGCATGGTCGCTGTGGGAAATCAGTGTTCAGGACAGATTAAGAAAATGACAGTGACGCTGTTCATGAGTAGAGGTCCTGAAATGGCTATGTTGAAAATTTGGTAAGGATACTCCATTAAATGACTGTGTTACGAGCATGCGTTGCGCACTTTGCACACACGCTTGTAAGTTCACGAATTTATAATATTTTCACTCCAGATTTCCAAAATTGCCATTTTCCCACACCTACTTATGAACAGTAAAGCTGTCATTTTCCCCATCCTGGCAAAAATGTATTTTCGCACTTCCGGCGCCGAATAGAGCAGTCACTGTGGGAAATCACAGTACAGGACAGATTAAGCAAATGAGAGTGATACTGTTCATGAGCAGAGGTCCTAAAATGCCTATGTTGAAAAGTTGGTGATAATAGCCCATCGAATGACTGTGTTATAAGTGTGCATTGCACACTTTTCACGCACCCTTGTAACTTCGCAGATTTGTGATATTGTCATGCCACATTTTCACCAGTGGAATTTTTCCACACCTTATTATGAGCAGTACAGCTGTCATTTTCCACATCCTGACCAAAATGTGTTTTCACAGTTCCGGCGCACAATAACACGGTCGCTGTAGGAAATCACTGTTCGGGATAGATTAAGAAAATCACAGTGGCACTGTTCATGAGCAGAGGTCCTAAAATGCCTATGTTGAAAATCGGGTGACGAAACTCCATAACATGACTATGTTACAAGCGTACGTTGAACTGTTTCCACACACCTTTGTAACTTCGCAATTTTGTAATATTTTCACGCCACATTTTCAGCAGTGGCATTTTGCCCCCACCTCCTTATGAACAGTACAGCTGCCATTTTTCACATCATGGCTAAAATGTGTTTTTGCACTCCTGCCGCAGAATAGCACGGTCACTGTGGACATCACTGTTTGGGACACATTAAGATCGAACAAGTGAGAGGGAGGGGAGTGACTGTGCTCAACTGAGCTCTTTTGGGACTGTTGCGGATTTGTTTGTGGGCAGAGAAAGGGCCCAATGCAACAGCCCAATACAAAAGGGCAGCCTGCAGCATTGGGAGAAACAAAGTGAGAGAGCTCGTGAGGGAGGGGGAGTGAGCAAACTCACCGGAGCTCTTTCAGGACTGCTGCAGATTTCTTTGTGGGCAGAAAAAGACATCAATACAGGCAGGGGCCCAGTACAAAGGGCCAGCCTGCAGTGGTGGGAGAAACAGTATGAGCGAGTGAGACAGGAGGACTGAGTGAGCTCAATGGAGCTCTGTCAGGACTGCTACGGATTTCTTCGTGGGCAGAAAAAGGTGCCAATGCAGGCAGGAGTCGCATACAAAAGGGCTGCTTGCAGCGCCAGGACAAACAGAATGAGCGTGTGAGAGAGGGAGACTGAGCGACCTCCACAGAGCTTTGTCAGGACAGCTGTGGATTTGTTTGTGGGCAGAGAAAGGGCACAACATAAGAGTCCAGTACCTAAGGGCAGCCTGCAGCACTGGGAGAAACAGAATGAGAAAGTGAGTGATGGAGTGGGAGTGAGCAAATTCACCGGAGCTCTTTCAGGACTGCCGTGGATTTCTTTGTGGGCAGAAAAAGCATCAATGCAGGCAGGGGCCCAGTACAAAAGGCCAGCATGCAGCGGTGGGAGAAATGGTGGGAGAAACAGTTGTCTCCCCATACGATGCACAGGGGTAATGCCAAACCTCACCCAAAAACTAACACACCAAAATCTGGCCAATGGAAAATCATGTACACAAATGCTCACAGCCTGGGAAATAAGATCCCAGACCTGCAGGCAATAATGTCAGAGGCTAAACTGGACATAGTAGCACTAGTGAGATGTGGTTTACCAGTAACCACACTTGGGAGACTCCAGTACCTGGCTATGTATTGTTCAGAAGAGACCGAGGTGCAAAAGGTGGGGAGGAGTGGCCTGTATGTCAATGGAAATATCAAAGCTACAGAAATTCAGAATACACATAAGGAGCCAGAAGAACTGTGGGTCACCCTGGAAACAGGAAATGGGACAGCCATAAGAACTGGGGTTGTCTACAGGCCCCCAGACCAGGGGAAGGACATAGACATTACTGTTAGAAGATATACAAAACATGACAGCTAAAGGGGAGGTTCTGATAATGGGAGACTTCAACATGCCGGATACAGATTGGTCAATACCAGCAGGAACATCTGCCAGAACTAGACACATAGTGGATTCCCTGCAGGGGGAGGGCCTCAAACAACTGTTACAGCAACCCACAAGAGACAGGGCTATCCTAGATCTAGTACTGACTAACAAGGAAGGGATCACAGATCTCCAGGTAGAAGGTCACCTGGGGGCCAGTGACCATCACATGGTATGGTTCAATTTGGCTACTACATCTAAATCATCCCATTCCAAGGCAAAATATGGGACTTCAGAGGAGCTGACTATGATAAGATGGCCAACAGAGTTAAGCTAGCCCTGGCAAAAGAAACACAGGTGAGGGGTACAGGCAAAGTGGGCAAGCATTAAGAATGCAACATTTGAAGCAACATCCCATTGTGTTAGACAGGAAATGGAAGTAAAAGAAGAAGGAAACCACTTTGGTTCTCAAATACAGTAGCAGAAAAGGTCAGCGCCAAAAGGCTGGCCTTCAGGAAATATAAGGGAACACAGCGGATGAAGATAGGAGGCATACCAAACTGCCCTAAGGGAAGCAGGGAAGGCAGTAAGGCAGGCAAAGTCCCAAACTGAGGAAACACTAGCACGAACAGTAAAAGAAGGTGACAAGACTTTCTATAGATACATTAGTGAAAGGAGGAAGTCCAGAGGGGGTATTGGTAAGCTTAATGGAGAAAAGGGAGCATGTGAGGAGGAGGACCCTGTAAAGGTATCTATCCTAAATAGATACTTTTGCTCAGTATTTACTGAAGAGAAGGTAGGGCAGGGCCCACAGCTCAGCATCATGGACACAGGGGGGAGGGAGGTGAGCACTACTCCTTCACAAAAGAAAGGGTCCTACAAGAGCTTGCTAAGCTTAGGGTGGATAAGGCAATGGGACCTGATGGCATACATCCCAGGGTACTTAAGGAGCTAAAGGTGGAACTAGCAGAGCCATTAGCAGAACTGTTTAGTGACTCTCTGAGCACAGGAGAGGTCCCAGAAGACTGGAGAAGGGTTTATGTGATCCCGCCCACAAGAGTGGTAGCAGGGAGGAGGCGGGGAACTATAGACCGGACAGTCTTACCTCAGTAGTGGGCAAGATTATGGAGGCACTTTAAGGAAAGGATAGTGCAACACCTGCAATCCATAGGGGCACAGGATCCAAGACAGCATGGGTTTACAAAGGAAGGTCCTGTCAAACTAATCTCATAGATTTCTTTGACTGGGTAACCAGAGTGGTGGACCAAGGGGAGCAGTTGATGCTTACCTTGACTTCAGCAAAGCTTTTGACACTGTTCCACATCAAGATTGATAAATAAGCTGGGTAGGCTCGGTGGGTCAGAAGTTGGTCAACTGGGTGGCAAACTGGTTGACGGGCAGAAAACAGAGAGTGGTGGTAAATGGTATGCAGTCAGAAGAGATGCAAGTCACAAGTGGGGTACCTCAGGGATCAGTTCTGGGGCCAGTCCTCTTCAACATCTTCATTAGTGACCCTGCAGATGGACTAGAGGGTAAGGCTTGTCTGTTTGCAGATGACACCAAGATCTGCAACAGAGTAGATGATCCAGATGGGGTGGGCAGAATGAGAAGAGATCTGGATAAACTAGCAAAATGGTCAGAAGAGTGGCAACTGGGATTTAATGCAAAGAAGTGCAAAATCATGCACATAGGGAAGAGAAACCCTGAAGCCAACCGATAGGCTGGGAGGGAGTTGCTAGCAGTCACAAAGGAAGAAAGAGACTTGGGCATCATCATCACTGATGACCTGAAATCATCCAAGCAGACCTCTAAAGCAGTAGGTAAGGCTAGGGGTGTTAGGGTGTATTAGTAGGGTATTATAAGACATAAGAGGGAGATAATAATCCCTCTTTACAAGACACTGGTTAGGCCTCATCTGGAGTACTGCGTGCAGTATTGGAGGCCACACCTTCACAAGGACATTAACCAAATTGAGGCAGTCCAGAGAAGGGCAACTAAATTGGTGCAGGGACTGCATCAGAAGACATATGAGGACAGATTAACAGAGCTCAATATGTATACCCTTGAGCAAAGGAGGGAGAGAGGTGATATGATCGAGGCATTCAAACACCTTAAGGGCATTAACAAGGTGAAAGAGTCTAACATGTTTAAATATAAGAAAAATAGCAGGACAAGAGGACACAGCATGAGATTAGAGGGGGGACGATTAAGGGGGAATGTGAGGAAATTCTTTTTCACAGAAAAGGTGGTGGATGCATGGAATGGCTTACCACAAGAAGTGGTGGCTATGAATACAGTGCAGGCCTTCAAACAAGCATGAGATAGGCATAAGGGAGCAATACAAATGACTATGAATAGATAGGCCACTGACAGAGCAAAGGCCGATGGCACATTTATAAGGTAGAAAAAGAAATGGGCAGACTGGATGGGCCTTGCGGTCCTTATCTGCTGTCAATTTCTATGTTTCTATGAGTGAGATAGGGGGACTGAGTGAGCTCAACAGAGCTCTGTCAGGACTGCTGCAGGTTTCTTTGTGGGCAGAAAAAGGCTCCAATGCAGGCAGGAACCCCATACAAAAGGGCTGCTTGCAGCACCAGGACAAACAGAATGAGCATGTGAGACAGGGAGACTGAGAGACCTCAACAGAGCTCTGTCGGGACAGCTGCGGATTTGTTTGTGGGCAGACAAAGGTGCCAGTGCATGCAGGGGCCCAGTACAAATGGGCAGCCTGCACTGGCGGAGAAACCAGAATGAGCGAGTGAGAGAGGGGGAGTAAGCAAGCTCAACAGAGCTCTATTGCAACTGCTGCAAATTTCTTTGTGAGCAGAAGAAGGTGGCAACACAAGCAGGAGTCCAATAAAAAGGGCAGCCTGCAGCGCCGGCAGAAACGGAATGACTGAGTGAGAGAAGGGGAGTGAGCGAGTTAAACGGAGTAAACGGAGCTTTGTCGGGACTGCTGCAGATTTCTTTGTGGGCAGACAAAGGCACCAACAGAGGCAGGAGCCCAGTACAAAAGGGCAGCCTGCTGCGCCAGGACAGACAGAATGAGTGAGTGACACAGGGGGAGTGAGCGACCTCAACGGAGCTTTGTCGGCACAGCTGTGGATTTCTTTGTGGGCAGAAAAAGGTGCCAATGCAGGCAGGAGCCCAGAACAAAAAGGCAGCCTGCGGCGCTGGGAGAAACACAACGAGCGAGTAAGAGAGGGGGAGTGAGCGAGCTCAATGGAGCTCTATCATGACTGCTGCGGATGTCTTTGTTGGCAGAAAAAGGCGGCATCGCAGGCAGGAGCCTAGTACAAAAGGCCACCCTGCAGCGCCGGCAGAAATGGAATGAGTGAGTGAGAGGGGGAGAGACAGCAGGCTCAACAGACCTGTGTCGGGCCTGCTGCACATTTCTTTGTGGGCAAAAAAAGCCACCAACAGAGGCAGGAGCCCAGTACAATCTACCTTGGCCTTGTACCCTCTGGGGTCTCAACTCTGTTACAACACTGAATTAACAAATGGTGCCTTAGGAGATCCACGCTACAGCTACTGAAAGTCCCCCACTGTCACACTTCACAGGGACAACGCTCTTTTGCTTATCGAGCACCACTCTGGTTCAATGGCCTCAGCCCCACCATTTCCTCTGCCCCAAGAATCGGTATGTTTTAAAACAAGGCTCCAGGGCTATCTCACTACCAACAGCTCCTGTGACTGCCCAATTTAACCTTGTTTCTCCACTTCCCTTCCTGCTCTAGTGGTCCCCCCCTCCCCTCCTCACTGGATTCTACCCTCACATCTTGGTATACCCAGTGTTGCACTTTTCACCCTCTCCCCACCCTTTCTACAATCCTCCCCCTTCCTCTCCCTATGACTCTGGCACTTCTTATCTGTTGTCTATTTTCTCTGACAAATGCTGATGGCTGCCTTGTTACAATGCTACCTTGAATTGTATTAATCTGTACTCTGTTTGCAATGTCCACATTGTTGTAATGTCTGTCTTGATGTTCCTCATAATTTGTATTTCTCTGTCATGGAACCTTTGTAAAAGAGCCAAGGCTCAAAGGTATTTGTAATCCTAGACTTAATAAATAAATAAAATAAACAATAGGGCAGCCTGCAGCACCAGGAGAAACAGAATGAACGAGCGAGAGAGGGGGAGTGAGCCACCTCAAAGGAGTTCTGTCAGGACAGCTACAGAATTCTTAGTGGGCAGAACAAGGTGCCAATGCAGGCAGGAGCCCAGTACAAAAGAGCAGCCTACAGCACCGGACCAAACAGACTGAGCACCTGACAGAGGGCCAGTGAGCGTGCTCAACATACCAATGCAATCAACATTCGGCATTGACAAATGCTTGTTTTTAAATGTTGGACATTTCCTTTCTTTTTTTTAACATTTAACGGGGGGAGGCATTTTATAAGTGCAATAAGACACTCCAAGGTGTGGGTTATGGTCTGACAAGAGCACTTCCCAGGTACCAAAGGCACTCAGCGCTCATAACACACATGGGGCATGCTCTTATCAGGCCATAATCCACACCTCATCATGTCTTATTGCTGGCATATAATGTGGACATGTGTCAATCAACTCCACAGGTTCCCCCACAGACTTCCACGATGTTGCCTTTTGTTCACCACCAGCACCTGTCATGACTTGCCACAAGAACTGGACCTTCCCGGGCTCTTTTCCTACAACAGGTGGTACAAGACTATTTACACCAGACAGTCAGTACAGTGTTTGAGATTTGGGATCAAGTGCCCCACCTTTTGGACTTTCTCTCATTTCCACAAGTCACACTGACAGATAAAGTCCTTCTTATTCAACCAATAACAGTATCAGAAGTCCTTTCGACTATTCAGTCCTTTCAGAGATGGATTTCCCTAGGATCAGATGGACTTGCATCTGAATTGTATCAGCTGTGTCCCTTTGTTTTTGGCCCAATACTGACCTTTGTTTTTAATATTTTGGCTCATTTATTGTTCACAGGAACTATTAATGAAGCCATCCAGATTTTTTTATTTATATAGGAAGATTGTCGACTTTTGTCAAATTTGAGCCTTATTTGTCTCCTGAACACGGATGCAAAGTTATTGACACATATTTTTTGTAAATGATTAGCTCGACCTTTCCATGCCATCATACATCCCTTACTGTCCTGCTTCATACCTGGTCATAAGATACAGGAAAATCTATTATTAATTAGGAACTTTATGGCCTTTGTCAGTCCAGACAGACGGGACATTTTCTCATTGTGTTGGACCAAGCTAAGGCCTTTGATACAGTTTCCCATGATTATCTGTTCTTCATGCTCCAATGGTATGGTTTCTCGGATGTTTTCATCTGATGGATCAGGCTTATGTATACCTACTCCATTGTGCCGACTGTTAACAGATGGCGAAGTACTTGCATCTGAGTTCGGCCTGGAGTCTGCCAAGATTGTTTGCTAAGCCCACTGCTGTACATCCAGCATTGGATCCCTTGTTACAGCCTGTAATAGCAGCAACCCAGATCACAGGTATCCCCAGATCCCTTTCTACTGCTTTGGTCAAGCTATCAGCATATACTGATTATGTCTGTTTATTTGTACATGATGTGGTTTCTGTGAAAATGCTGTTTATTTGATTAATGACATTGCTTTGCTGGCCTAAATGATTCCAAATGTCAAGTGCTTCTGATTGGGATGCACGGGGTTCTACTGATGTCAGTTGGGAATTTAATGGTGATGTTGGAACCGGTTAAAATTCTGGGTATTTACTTTGGCCGTTCAAACTTGCCAGCCCTAAATTGGACATATGCCTTAGATACCAGGGCTGACCATGTAGCTGTTTGGAAATCATGGCAGTTGTCAAAGAAGAAGAGGATAGGAGTGATCAAAACTTTTTTAATCCCCATCATCCCATAGTTCAGCACTATACTTCCTATCCTGGTTGATTTAGAAACCATAGAAACATAGAAACATAGAAGTTGAGGGCAGATAAGGACCACAAGGCCCATCTAGTCTGCCCATTTCTTTTTCTACCTTATAAATGTGCCATTGGCCTTTGCTCTGTCAGTGGTCTATCTATTCATAGTCATTTGTATTGCTCCCTTATGCCTATCCCATGCCTGTTTGAAGCCCTGCACTGTATTCATAGCCACCACTTCTTGTGGTAAGCCATTCCATGCATCCACCACCCTTTCTGTGAAAAAGAATTTCCTCACATTCCCCCTTAATCGGCCTCCCTCTAATATGCTGTGTCCTCTTGTCCTGCTATTTTTCTTATATTTAAACATGTTAGACTCTTTCACCTTGTTTATGCCCTTAAGGTGTTTGAATGCCTCGATCATATCACCTCTCTCCCTCCTTTGCTCAAGGGTATACATATTGAGCTCCGTTAATCTGTCCTCATATGTCTTCTGATGCAGTCCTGCACCATTTTGGTTGCCCTTCTCTGGACTGCCTCAATTTGGTTAATGTCCTTGTGAAGGTGGTGGCTCCAGTACTGCACGAGTACTCAGATGGGGCCTAACCAGTGTCTTGTACAGAGGGATTAATACCTCCCTCTTACGACTTGTGATACCCCTACTAATACACCCTAACACCCCCTAGTCTTACCTACTGCTTTAGAGGGTCTGCTTGATGATTTTAGGTCATCAGTGATGATGATGCCCAAGTCTCTTTCTTCCTTTGTGACTGCAGCAACTCCTCCCAGCCTATAGGTGGCTTCAGGGTTTCTCTTCCCTATGTGCATGATTTTGCACTTTTGCATTAAATCCCAGTTGCCACTCTTCTGACCATTCTGCTAGTTTATCCAGATCTCTTCTCATTCTGTCCACCCCATCTGGATCATCTACTCTGTTGCAGATCTTGGTGTCATCTGCAAACAGACAAGCCTTACCCTCTAGTCCATCTGCAAGGTCACTAATGAAGATGTTGAAGAGGACTGGCCCCAGGACTGATCCCTGAGGTACCCACTTGTGACTTGCATCTCTTCTGACTGTATACCATTTACCACCACTCTCTGTTTTCTGCCGTCAACCAGTTTGCCACCCAGTTGACCAACTTCTGACCCACCCGAGCCTACCCAGCTTATTTATCAATCTTCTATGTGGAACAGTGTCAAAAGCTTTGCTGAAGTCAAGGTAGGCGACATCAACTGCTCCCCTATGTCCACCACTCTGGTTACCCAGTCAAAGAAATCTATGAGATTAGTTTGACAGGACCTTCCTTTGTAAAGCCATGCTGTCTTGGATCCTGTGCCCTCATGGATTCCAGGTGTTGCACTGTCCTTCCTTAAGGAGTGCCTCCATAATCTTGCCCACTACTGAGGTAAGACTGACTGGTCTGTAGTTCCCGCCTCCTCCCTGCTACCACTCTTGTGGAGCGGGATCACATGAGCCCTTCTCCAGTCTTCTGGGACCTCTCCTGTGCTCAGAGACTCACTAAACAATTCTGCTAATGGCTCTGCTAGTTCCTCCTTTAGCTCCTTAAGTACCCTGGGATGTATGCCATCAGGTCCCATTGCCTTATCCACCCTAAGCTTAGCAAGCTCTTGTAGGACCCTTTCTTTTGTGAAGGGAGTAGTGCTCACCTCCCTCCCCCCTGTGTCCATGATGCTGAGCTGTGGGCCCTGCCCTACCTTCTCTTCAGTAAATACTGAGCAAAAGTATCTATTTAGGATAGATGCTTTTACAGGGTCCTCCTCCTCACATGCTCCTTTTCTCCATTAAGCTTAGCAATACCTCTCTGGACTTTCTCCTTTCACTAATGTATCTATAGAAAGTCTTGTCACCTTCTTTTACTGTTCGTGCTAGTGTTTCTTCAGTTTGGGACTTTGCCTGCCTTACTGCCTTACCTGCTTCCCTTAGGGCAGTTTGGTATGCCTCCCTATCTTCATCCCGCTGTGTTCCCTTATATTTCCTGAAGGCCAGCCTTTTGGCTCTGACCTTTTCTGCTACTGTATTTGAGAACCAAAGTGGTTTCCTTCTTCTTTTGCACTTCCTTTTCTGTCTAACACAATGGGATGTCAAACCAGATTATATAGTTTATTTTTCACGATGGTTTGGGGAAGTAGGCTCAACCTGATTAAGCAGGATGTTCTATATTTCCCCTACGACAAAAGAGGGCTAAATATGGTGAATCCAGTGGTTTCTTTTTACAGTATTTTTTTCCACTATAGTATCTTTCCATGGGTATCGGGTACCCTGCCACCCGGGAAAGAGTGGGCGACATATTGGATGACACTTAACATTTTTGAATGGGGTAGAACAAATAATTTTTTAGACTGGTACACTGTTTTCCTGTTTTTTTGATTCCTTTAGTGATGTTTACTAAACGCAGATGGTTGTTGTAGGATGTCATGCGCACCCTACACAGGAAAGCTTTTTACAAAAGGTTGATTCAAGCAGACGTACCATTTATGCCAGGAATACCACCATGCCTCAGACAAACGGCCTTATCATACTTGAATGATAAATTCTTCCCTCTCCAATATTGGGATGTAGCCTGGCTGTGTTGTCATGGTAGGTTGATTGTCTAGAGCAATAACAAACACAACAGCGTCACGGAACAAATCTGCCCGAGAGACTGTTGCCAGACAACAGTGGAATCCATTCAACACTTGTTTTTGATTGTTCCTATATACAGCCCTTTTGGTAATTTTAGGCACATCTTGGACAGAACACTTTTGGGTTTCTCTTTCGTATGATACATTGATTTATGGCTCATTGTCTGGCCACACTTCGGTGCATGATCCTTTCTTGTTGCTTCTGATTTTTTCCTGTCTTAAGGTTAGGATTTGGAGGGCTCATTGTAAATGTGTGTTGCAACAACAGATGTTGGGTCATCCCACTCTCTTACGGATGGTGGTATCTGAACTTCGCTGACAATGCGCAGCAGAAAGATCACGTCTTTCACCAATGGCGTGGATCCGCCATTGGAAACACTGCCCGTGGGCTCTTTTTTGATTACCTTTTTGATGCTACATTATTACTATAGTCTTCTAAAATGAGATCACTCGTAATTGGCTTCGCAAGTTTTATTTCTTTTTCCCTTATATTTCTTTCAGGAGCCCCCCTTGTCCCCTTGTCTGTTTCTATTTATGGGATATAGTGGTAGGATTGGTAATGTCTTGTCTTTCCCTCCCATGTTGTAATCATTCATGCCACTAGGTTTGTTTTATTTGTTTTGTTCTGTAACATTATTCATTGATTTTTCTTTAATAAACAATTCCCCTGCTTTTTTCGAGAAATGCCATGGGATCTTTAACGTCCACCTGAACAACCACCAGAAGAGGCAAATGGGACCTCGGTTTAACATCTCATCTGAAAGACGGCACCTCAGAAGTGCAGCACCCCCCTCATGATGCACTACAGTGTCAGTATTGGGATATATCCCAAGTTCCCAGTGCAGGGCTTGAACCCACAACCTTCTGATCTTCCGGCCTCAGAGGCAAATGTGCTACCTGCTGAGCAACTGACACTGCTAAATATGTGTCCCATAGGGCTTCCAGAAACAAGAGAGGTTTTGGCACCCTAAAATTCAGTCCAGGTTAGACCTTTGTTTTGGTGGGGGTTTTTGGCACCTAGGGTAGACAGGATAAAAGGGAGAGTGGAAGAGGAGAAATGGGGAAGAAAAAGAGAGTGAGTGAGAGGTCCAAGCAGGGATGATTGCCCACTTGGTCACTGGGACTGCCTTTGATTTCTTTTTTTTTTTATGGCATCTGTCAATCACCATGGGTGCAGAGGACATGGCAGCAGCCAGTTCTGGGGAAGCCTGTGTGGGGCAGACAGAGATGTTTCAGCTAGCCAGGAGGAGCAGTGATAGGAGAGGGCCAAGGGAATGGCCAAAGAGGAAGAAGTGGGCCGCCAGCAAACTGCCATTTGGGGGTGATCTGGTTGTGGTAAGCCCGGAGGACCGCTGCTGAGTGGGACCCTGACTGAAGGAGGACTGCCTAGGAGAACTCAGGAAGAGGAAAGAATGGCACCTGTGAGGTGAGGGGCTCAGTGCATCCTGGAGCACATGGCTCAACCCTTGATTCCAGTACTGCCCTAGTTTAACACAGTCCAGTATCTGAAGAAGGGGATGGGTGGGGACATTTGAATTTTGCTGGTCGAGGTAGAATCTCCTGCTTGGGCCCCATATGAAGGGAGCTTGTTTAAGGAGATTGGCCATTGGCTGGGTTGACTACCCCTCCTTGGTCTGTGCTTCTGACCTTTTATCCAGAATAAAGAGAGAGAGAGAGAGAGAGAGAGGCAGGGGAGCTGTTGCTGCCCACAGTTAAAGGCCTGACTGGGCCTCAAGGTATCTGCCTGGGTTTGGACTGCTGACTACCCTAGTTTAGGGTAGATGCCTGGACTTGCTGCTCAGATGTGATCTCCACAGTCCAAAGTACATCACCAGCTTTGGATGTGACCTTTTTGGTCCAGAGCACCTATTGAGCTTCTGTTATGTTTTACTGCTGCATGGAGTGACTGTTTCCTGTTTTATTTAACTGTTCATTAATTGGGATCCCTTGTTCTTGCAGTTCTGGTATTTGCCTCATCCGTTGGGATAAACTGTTGGCTGCTAAAAAGGACTTTGCCTCAACAGCCCAGCTCCTAGTGTGTGTGTTCCAGGGTGTGCAACAGGAGAACCAGTGAACCATCAGAGAAGACATCGAGAGGCCTGCCTGGTGAAGACTGTCTACAAAGGGTTCGGAGGGGAAGCTGGCAAGGCCAGGCAGGTGAAGACCCTCTTTCTCCATCTCCTGTCATCCAGTTCAGCACCCAGAGGTCTGAGGGCACCCTGGTTTCATCAGGTCTGGTAAGGCAGGCCGATCAGGTATGTGGACTCTTTTCTGCTGTATAGTGCCCCCTTTCCCTTTGGACTTTCACCATCATACCCCTAAATGCAGGGGAGGTGCTTACATTTAGGTTGGGACTCTCACATCTAGCTTTTTAGGTGTTATAACTGCCATTTCTAGGTGGTGGAACTCTTCTTTAGTAGTCGGTGAAGACAAGTGATGCAGGAACAGAGGTGCTGGAACTTAGTTCCTTTGTGTTCCTGCCCAATTTGACCCATGTTTCTTAGTGAGAATTTTTTTTTCCATATAGCAGCTTTTTGGACACCAGGGCCACCTCCGCCTGCTTTAGACCTGATTCCAGCACCCAGTGAGGTTCCACATGGTGATGGGTCCAAGGGTGCTGGTGACATCATTAATGGCTGCCAGTGCAAACTGTTTTTTTTTTTTTTTTTGGTTTTCTTCCTGGCCTCCCTCCTCCCTGGCGCCATGACACAGGGTGTGTATCCCCACCCATGTCACCTCAGATGCACATAGTGATATCCTACGGGAAGACAAACTCCCTCAGCCCACCAAAGTGGTTGCTATAGTACCAGAACCAGGATGCCACCCTCTGCTGGTTGGGAGTGCTGTCACGTGGCAGTGTTACCCCAGACCCCCTTGGCCACCTGATCGACCATGCATTAATATTCTAAAAAAAAAAAAAACCCACAAAATTTCACCTTAGATACTTCTGTTACTGTGCTGTTTTTTGGCTGCTTATACCACAGCGCAGCCATTCTTTTGACAAGTGATTGAACATTTCACACACACACACACACACACACACACACACACTCTCTCTCTCTCTCTCTCTAATTGTCTGGGTCTATGCACCTGCAAAATTTGGCAGCATTGTGTTATCAAGTTTTAATGTTTCAGGAGCCTAAAGTCTCACTGTTTATTCCCTTACAAAATGTAAACAAAATTTTAGGAAAATGTGGCTTCTTATAACTCAGTCACCTTTTTAAAACCATGAACATCCTTTGGTGTAGGGACAAAGAGCCTTCCAAATGTTATAACATGTTATTTAATTATTCAGAGTTACAATTAGCATATAACAATGCACTTTACTTGTTTGTAAAATACTGTGAAAATCTGTGAATGATTTGACGGCTTATAACTCAGCCATCCTTAAACCTAGAGACGTGAAATGTGCTATGGTGGCTTGTTAGGTATGATCCTTTTCTCCTACCAAATAATGTGAATTTTTATCAAGTAGTTTTCACATTGGGTGGAAAAATACCAAAAATGTTATTTGGTTGTGGAATCGGAATAAATAATTCTGTCCCAAGTCCACTAGTGAAATCAAAATTTTACAGGGCACTACTCTTACCCACCCAGTGTGTGTGTGAGTATGTGTGTGTGTCTTAGTAAAAGAATTATACATGATTTGAACAAATCACCACTCAGAACTAAAGGGCCTCTTATCCAGTGTACAACTGTGATCCCATGCAGCAACATTTAAAATTCTACTTCTAAGATGGGGAAAGGGGCACTTTATTCCCTTTTCTAAATAAAAACATTAACATCAAACTTAGAAATCACTCTAGCCAACCTGCATGACCTATACTAAGTTTATAAGTGTGAGATGCCTATTATGATATAAGAGTATACAGTTTGAGCAGACAGCACCGCTGTTCTTGACTTCACAGTCCTCTCGCCCAAGCTGCACAAGATGACATGCCTTTACCATGAGACATTTATTACAGTACTTATGAACTTATAAAACTGATCAGTCAACAGCTGAAGTACTTCAGCTGCTGCTTTATGTAAATTAGCCCTGATTTTTTGGGGTTGTAGTCTGGACTGTGTGATTAGTGCATTTCCCAATTTGTCTGGATATCTTAAGGCTCCAATAGTGCACAGTCTTCTCTGAATCCATGGATATTTCACAGTATCAGAACAATTCAAAACTGGCTGGATAATATCTTCACACCCTACTGTATTTATAATAAAGAACAACATCGTCCTATTTCTCAATGATTAGTTTTTGCGGTGTTTTGGAATTCTCATCTGATTAGGTCAGAATTAAGTCAGTCAGTGCTGGTCCATCTGTAGATTTCCTAATCCTCTAAGAATCTCCCAACATGTTTTGGGAGTTGGGGGCCTACAGTATTACATATTTTGGTTGGATTCTAATTTTGGTGGCACAGCTTGTTTTTGTAAGCGTCTGTCCCATTTAGAAGACTCATCTATAAAAATAAAGGTGCACAATATTATTGATTTTAAAATAAGTCCACAATGTCCATGAACTGTGTCAACTGACCTGCCAGATTTGTCTGCTCACACTTACCCAGGAGTTTGAGAACATTTGGATGGTTGAAATCCCTCATCAGTTCAGCTTCACTGAGAAATGCTTCTAGCTCCACTTGGGTATACATTTCAACTTGAAGCAAAAGGGAGAGTGATTAAAATATGAATACCTACCAGTGCAAAACACCAAATAGCACCCACAAATGCCCTTGCTCCATTATATCTCTTTCTCCATTCTGTAAAAGTCCAAGATGCCTCATAGCATGGGGTAGTGTATTGGGGCCAAAGAAAACTCTTACCCAAGCACTTTGCTGGATGCTTGAGACTTCACAAATAACTTAGATACATACTTTATTGCAGCACTTTAAAATATTTCAACATCTGATGTCCACTGTTACATTTGTGTTCATCTCATTTTGGTTTGTAAGTCACTTTTAAGTGCAAGGCAGCATGTGGCTAAAGTGTGGGAAATGCTGAGGTGGTCAGTGAGAAATCAGCCCCAATGGACAGGGGCTAAGGTAAAGTATACAGTGATTTTATATGGGGTTAAGGTGGGGGTGCAAAACTGGGTGGGGTCAGTATTGTCCATATTGGATAGGTTGGGTGTGAGCAGATTAGAAGGGTCAATGTTGAAATAAGGGAGTGTTAGAGTGAGCTGCTGGGCATGCCTCTCAACTGTCACACATTATGAGGTACGTCACTCATTTTACCTCTCAGAAACCCTCTGTTTCACATGGCACAGGTGATATTCCATATTGCCCACTGAAACTTTAATGCAGCAATTCAAAATAAACTATGATGCTCAATTATCAGCAAACATTACTACCATAAGTACACAGATTTAGACCGTGTTCTGAGTTTGCATTGTCATTTTTGATGATGCATCACACATTTTGCCTGTTTGTCACACATACTGTCACACATTTGAGTGATGAAAGGTTGAGAGGTATGCTGCTCGGTGGAGTTGTATTCATATAGAGGAAGAGTTGGTGCGAGTACCTTGGTGGCATTTTGGTTTGTTCATATCAAGGGAGGATGGGTATAAGTAACTGAGTGGAGGTTATACTGCAGTTGTATGTGTAACCCCACCAAATGGTGGGACTTACTTTTTCTGGCTGACCAGAGTGAGCTCCCACCTGCTACTACCTTTTTTTGCTCTCTCCTGCTCCTGAGTGCAGTCACTTTGGTTGGGGACCAGATGAGGGGCATTACAGCCACAGTTTACGTCTGGTGCTCCAGGCACCTGAATGGTTGCTGCTGATCGCAGCTGTTGGTGTGGCTCCCCTTGAAATTCTGTGGCCACAGTGACTTCTGTCCACAACATCAGAGGGCCTGGAGAAATGCTGGGAGTAGGAGAAAGCTGCATTGCTGGCATTTAATGTGCCCTGGTTGTTACTGCTGATTACGGATCACTGTTCCTTCCCTCCAGTGTGCTCTAGTCCCAGGGATTCCAGCTATATCTTCAGGGGGCCTGGAAACACAATGGAAGAGGGAGAGGAAGCAGTTTATTTTCAGCACCATGTGCACCTGTACTCTTTGCATCTCTGACCACACCTCAGATGGGGACCACCTGTCACTCTGTATGGAGCACACATCAGTGCCTGCAACAAGTGGGGGATTCCCCCTGTGACCTCCAAAACACAACTGGATATCTAAGCACAATAGTTCTATGCACTATGTGGGCGAGGGTACATGGAAATCATGCATACCTTGCCTGCACAGCTGCGCACCCACGGACAGGTGTGCACTGGCTGATATTTACTACCAGCCACCACCTGTCCATGGCCCTTCTGTGCAGGACTCTACAGTGTGGCAAGGGGCAGAGTCACGGGACTGGCCAGGCATCCAATAGGCATCCAATTGGATGCCCAGACCTGGCAGCTCAGTAGATCCCCTATGCAGTGGGGCATGCATTGGAAGCATGCCCCATGGATTTCTGACAGCCGGCAGCTGTGGAGGTGTGTAAAGGGTAATGCCACTAACCTAACCAAAGAGTGTCACAGAGCAGTGTGCTGGAAAGGGGTTGGGGGGGGTCATACAGCACACTGGGTCCACACAGCACACCGGGATGGGGAACCCTGTGTCCATGGGGTGGTGGGGGTGCTGATGCCTATGAAGTGGGGGGCATAGCTGTGTTGGGGGTTGCCACAGCACACAGTGGGGGACAGGCCAGACATCCATGTGGTGGGGTGCAATATACGGTGCTGGGCCAGGGTTCTGGTGCTGTGGGGTCCACAATGTCCTGCTGGTCCTGGGGCAGGTGTCTGGAAGTGTGTGTGGGGAGGATTTATATTGACTGCCGGGGCCGGAATGTGTGGTACAGGGTGCAGAGAGCACTTATGGCAGGGTCCTCCCTGGTGTACCCTGCATCCTCCTCTGTACCACTGCAGCCAGCACTATGCACCTTGGTGCATGGTGCATGGTGCATAGTGCTGTCATGCCTCCCCCCCCCCGGCACATTGAGGTCTTATGTGCTAAAGAACCTGGTGGGTCAGTTCATGAAAATAAGGGCAGGTGCCCTAATAAATACCTTTGCTGGAACCAGCACTCTTTCAGTATGGGGCAGCTATCTTTGTATCCCTTGATCTCTTACAAAGTCAGTCCAAGGTTGAGGATCTTGGACTGTGCCATAAATAGCTTATGGAAAATGACTGTGCCGTATGCTTGGCACCCTTTCACTCAACTAATAGGGCATCAAGTGCACATTCTGCATATTAAGTCTACTGATTGACAGACCACTGCACCAATTAGACACTGACTGGAGAGACTGACCAGAGGGGAACCTCGGGGTTCAGTGCTGGGACCAGTCCTCTTCAATGTCCTCATAAGCCACATTTTAGAAGTGCCAAAAGAAAGATATGCATATTTGCAGATGACAACAAGATATAAAATAGAGTAGATACTCTGCAAGGGGTGGAGGGAATGAGTAGGGACCTGAGAGAACTTCAGGAGTGGTTGAGGGTATGGCAGCTGGGTTTCAATGCAAAAAAGTGCAATATCATGCATCTAGAGCATAGAAACCCAAAGAAGGTATATAAAATGTGAAGAGGTACTGACGATCACAAAGCATGAAGAAGACCATCGAGTTACCATATCTGATGACCTCTAGGTGGTGGGGCACTACGGCAAAGCAGTAGGCAGGGCTAGGGGGATGTTGGGGTGCATAGGGAGAGGAATTACCAGCAGAAGGAGAGACGTGGTGTTACCACCATATCGATCAATGGGGAAACCCCACCTAGAGTAGTGTGTCCAGTTCTGGAGGCCACATCTCAGGAAAGGCATAGACAAGGCAGAGGCTTTCCAGAGGAGGGCAACTGAAATGGTACATGGGTTGTATCATAAGTCCTATGAGGAAAAACTGATAGATCTCAGTTTGTGCACTCTGGAAGGGGAGGCATGATAGAGACCTATAAGTACTTCATGGGAGTGAATAAGGTGCAGGTGCGGTGTATTTGTCAGAGGAGAAGATGCCACAGGATCAGAGAGCATGCACTGAAGCCTGAAGGGGGAAAATTTAGGAGGGATGTGAGGAAATACTTCTTCACTGAAAGAGTGGTGGACACCTGAAGCAGTTTTCTATTGGAGGTGGTTGAAACGAAAACAGTGGAGGGCTCCAAGCATGTACAGTATGGGACATGCACAAAAAAAATCTTAATATTAAAGCGATGGGGTGGGAAGTAGCTGGAGATCAGGTAGATCTGCGATGACTGTATTAACGCTGACAAACTAAGTAGACTGGGTGGGCCAAGTGGTCCTTATCTGCCAACAAATTCCATGTTTCTGTGCCCTTCCACAGAGAAACTGTGCGGCTATTCCAGAACTAGTCATTCAGCAGTTTGCTCTGTTTCAGAGAGGCAAGTCAGTTCTGCTGGCCCAAGCATTTGATGAGGCCTGCCCGAGTTTCCACAGCAAAGATACAGGAGTCATGCAAGAAGGTTTCTACAACCATGAAAACCTGCCAGTGAGAAGTGCTGTCTGGTTGCTGTTATTCTTAGAACAACATAGAGAAGCTTGATAGACTCATTCCTGCCTACAGTTAGCAGGTTATCAATTGCTGGCTCAGTATTTGTATCACACTTGCCAGCTTGCCATGTGGTGAGAGACAGTGTCCTGCCTTCAGAGAAAAGAAAGTAAAAGCATGCTTATCCAGTACCAGTGCTACAGCTACCAGTCTAACGTGTGGCAAATAACGTGTGTATTCCTGATCAGAACAGGGACATGGTCGGTCAGTCTGGAAGTCTAGAAATGTGTGTATGTGACATGTGGCCTGGTCCCGTGACAGGTCTGTCCACCCAGAAGAGACCAACGGAGTAGCAAGAGAGGTCCTGGTGACTGCTGAGGCGGGAAAAGCCTGCAACCATTTGAGAGGCCATTGTGGCAAGCATCATTGCTCAGATCATCCAGAGCAACTGATCACCTGACGTACTGCTTGAAAGAACCTGCACCTAAAGAGAAGGAGGAAAAGGAGCCCAAGCTGTAAGGAGAGCTGGTAACACCAGAACTATGAGTATTCTAAGGGCTTGCCTTGCAACTAAGTTTGCTACCAAATCAACAGATTTGGCCATCAGGCTGAAATATACAAATACACCTTACATTGAGGTTTGCAATTTTAAGCAATTGCATGGCTTGCGGGGTTTGGGTTTGAAAAAGTGCTTAATCTGTTTTAAAGTGCACCACCAATGGCCAATCAGCTGCAACTTCAACAAGCCTGCACCATTACTACAGCTGAGTACCCAGTGAAGCACGGTGAGCTCCTTATAAGTTTAAAGGGTTTTAGAACTGGAAGCAGTAGGAAGTGGATAGTGCCTCAACTACACGTGGTCTGGTAGTACAAAAAAAAGTTACAGTCACTGAATTTGCATTGCCACGGTATTTGCATTGTCTGGTGAGGTGGGTACTACTGTTTGGAGTGTTAAAAAGGCCGAGATATCAGGCACATAACTTTGGCACTGATTCTTTAAAGTTAGCAAGATTTGCAAAAAGAGACTTCATCTGCATTCCCTATCCCTTGTGAATGTCCCAATAAATATTTTAGCATTTATTTGGCTGGCAGTATAGCCTAGAGGTTAGAGGAACGAGGTGTGAATGAGCTTGGTACATCCAGCAGATTAAACCTGAGTTTGATCCTCACAACCTCCACTTGCATACTGTGAGAATCTGAGCAAGTCACTTAACTGCCCAGTGCTCCCAGGTCACCCCTGAAAACAGGCACTTGTGCCTAGTGGGCCTTACCTGGTTACCAAAGACTAAAAAAACAAATTTGAATTTTGCCTTATGACTATGTTATATTGTACCACTCTGACACCAGGCCCACTTAAACTTAATCGCTGGGTCCAGGCGCCATGCAAACTAAAAATATATGGATACAACCCTCCCCCACCCCAAATCAGGAAAATAAGAACCAAGACCCCTCCAACTAGTTTGAGCACACAAGGCATGGTAGTAACTGTAACATCCATGTCAACCATGTTTCATATGTTAGGCCATTTTTCCATATGGTACTTCATTGTGAAATGTACATTTCTAGAAGTTAAAAGACAAATCTCGAATCCAAATACGGCAATGCAAAATTTCCTATTTTGCATTCCCACATCAGTCTAGTATTGAAACCAACAACAGTTATCCCATTCATTCTTATTGCCCTTTTTTCCTTGACCATATTTTCAACAAAAAAAAAGAAGAAGAAAAAAAGTTTTATGGTCCCAAGTTACTTACTGATATAAACTGTGGCCCATAACATTTTCCAGGTAAATATAGCATAGAAATATGAAACATTAACGTGGCCTTGGGAATGATTAGGATCATCACTACTGAGCGTAAGCTCTCAGTCATTGGTTTTATTTATATATTTTGACTAACATTTTGCCCCCAAAGTGCAGTATAATTTATACAACCATTATTACACTGGTGGACTAGTGGTTGCACTACCTAGTAGCTACTGTACACTTTTTGACTGACTACCACCTGTCACTTCCATCCTCCACAAAGAGGTGCACATAGGGACTTCATATAACATGGCTAGGACAGACAGGAACATTTTTTTCTATAGAGGTTTTATCTCTCTAGTTCACCTCCATCCCCCAGGGATATACCCTATCAGGTCCAGAACCTCTGCCCCCCAGGTGCCGGTATCCCACTGGTTACCTCCACAGCTTGCCCTCCATGGCAGGGGCTCCAGTGAGAGGACCATCCTCCCTTGAGTCAGTTCATTATACAGACTAGGATCTGGTACAGGCAGGCACTAGGACCCAGGGGAATCCCTAAGGCTCAGACTATCATTTAGACAGAAGTGAAGATTTTCTCCCTTTACGTGGACCCTCTCCCACCTCCCCGACTTAAGCTTAGCTCCTTGGCCTCGGTCACACACAGCTGACCCTGCCGCAGGGGTTGCTGTGGTGCTAGTGCTCATTGTAAACCTCCCCAGATGAGGTGTGCTGCCATGTAACAGCTACCTTGGCCCAGTTTGTCTCCTAATGCCATGACCCAAACTCACTGCTGAACTCGGTCACCTGCAAAGTAACACGAACTGCTACTGCTGGGCAATCAGACACAAAAATGGGCAGACATCAGCATATGCATCCCTGACGCTATTGCACATCCTGCCTCCTGGGGAGAAAAATGGAAAACTGGGCCATGCAGGATGCCACCACCTTATGCCGCAGGTCCCGCACTACTGATCTGTGGCATCACCAGAGCCATATCCTGTCATCCCGTTGGAGGAAACACAGAGAGCCCCTTCCCAAAGGCCCTGCCCTGGGAGGCAATCCAGGGTGTAACTCTGGTGCGGTACGTCCTGGATCAATGAATGATGGGACTGGGTGTGGGGTAGGGCCAAAAAAAAAAAAGGCACAAGAATTCTATTGTTTAATAAAACATTCCATCCTGTGTAATCATCTCACTGTAATTACAAGGAGTAGGACTTTCTACCCAGTCATTAATGCATTCTCTACTTAACATTTTTCAAAGTCATTTTATGAGTGCATTATAATTATGGCCAGTAATCACACTTTCTAGGTCTGCTTAAAAATATAGGGGATCAAGGTGACAGAAATCTTTTAAACAAATTAATAAAAACTATATGCTATAAAAAATAATTCATGGGCAACCATGCCCAACTCAACGTGTTTCTGTCTGTCTTGAGATGAAATCAGGGACCTCTCAAGCTTCACTCTTATGGTCCAAGGTCCCTATAATGTCATCCCACCCTGCAGTGTAAACAGCCTTGTTGTGGATGGATCCCCCCCTGAAAATAGGGCAAGGACCTGCTCTGACCATCCTATTCTACCTGCTTACGTGGTGTTCAGGAGTCACTTAAACCCTTCATCCCACATCGGGACAGCTAAGAGGGTATGTCCATTTCCTGCTCAGCTTGACTGATCCTGTTGCTATACATACAATATTTTTTTTTATTTTTATTTATTTATTTCATTTTACCAGGAAGGTGGGCTGAATCAGTGTTTCAGCCGTGCCTCAGGACTTGGGGGTATACACTAGGAATCGCATACATTATTACAACGTACAATTAAATGTACTTAAAACCATGTAATAAAAACTGCAAACAAATATCTGTACATATACACAATTTTATCATGCAAAAAAAGGGGTGCTTCACGAAAGTTGTGTGTCATAATATTCTATATTTAAGAGTTTAGTTTAGAAAAGAGTTCATGTTAACAAGGTGTCGCTTTGTTTAAGAATTCCTGCAACATAAACCGCACCTACCTTTCATGGTTTTAACAGCAACTTTTAAATCAGTGCCATCCACTTGCTGAAGAAGTCCCTCGTACACTGATCCAAATTCACCTGTGAATTACAGAAATGGTTGGTCACTTTCAGTGATTACTGTATGTGAGACCAGGGATGTATGTAGGATTCTTTTTTTTAATATACAGCTTTTTGCTCCCCTGCTGCTGCGTCACCTAATTTCAGGCCCCTTGATCATCCAGCTTCAGTCCCCACTACACCCCCCACCGTCCAACTGGTGGTGATCCACACGGTGCTGGGCCTGGAAACACTGGGCCCATCATGATTGGCAGCGGAGAGACATCATTTTCCTATGATTTTTTCCCTCCCCCCTCCCATGGCATCCTGGTGCAGGCTGAGCATCCCCACAGATGGACTCTTGCACACACATAGTGATGCCCTGCGGGGGGCACAAGCTCCCTTAGCCCACTACAGGGGTCACTGCATCAGTGGAACCTGAAAGCTGCCTTCCCTTGATTGGGAGCACTTCCACATGGTAGCACTACACCAGCCCCCCCAGCTGCCTGACCCGTCTCCCAAGTTTGCTTCCGAACCCAGGATCAGTGCAGTAGTGCATAGCGCTTCAACTGGGCCTCAGGTGGCCTTGTGTATGTTGGATTCTATAGTAATCCACCCATAACTAATATCATTGAGGCATGCCACTGAAGGCTAGACAGAGGTTAGAGCATAGCACTTTATGAAATACAATCTTTCTAGTGTGCCAAGAAAGATGGCAGTGTCTCTTTCCACCTTGTACTGATGGTTCCTTACTGGAAGAAGTCCGCATTTTCAAATACTTGGTAATTACACTAAGCTCCTAACTGGATTTTTCCTTCGTATTGCATCAGTCTGTAAATCTGTCAGCTCCAAGCTAGGCATGGCCTATAGGGTTAGATATAACCTCTCTACCGAAGCAAGCCTGCCCATTGCACAAGGGGTGCTGCTGCCAGATCTTAACTGTGGGCTGCTACATAGAACATAGAAATGTACACAGTAATGACTCAAAAAGACCATCAGTCCATTCAGTCTGCCTGTAATACCCTATCTTACCCCAAGACCTGTTCTCTATATGGGGTTTTTGTTCACACTATCTGTTCGCATGTTCCCTGCCTTACTGCTACTCCCCTGAATAACTACTAAGCCCTTATCTGTGTCCCAGTCATGCCTGAAACCACGTTATAGTACTCACCACCTCAGCCGGTAGACTGTTTCATGGCTTAGCTACAATTTACCTTGTTCATTCCTGTCAGGAACCTGAAGGTCTCTACCATATCTCCAATCTCTTGCCTGATCTCCACTGAGTACATGTTTAATGTTTAGTGCCGTGAGCCATTCTTTGTAGGATCGGCGCTACTGGCCTTGAATCATTTTGGTGACCCTATGCTGCAAAGACTCCTGTCTTAGTGTTTTTTAGCTGAGGACTCCAGAACTAAGTACAGTATTCCAGCTGTAGCTTCA
The DNA here is from genome assembly GCA_016271365.2 of Neoceratodus forsteri. Lineage (NCBI taxonomy): Eukaryota > Metazoa > Chordata > Ceratodontiformes > Ceratodontidae > Neoceratodus > Neoceratodus forsteri. The sequence goes on along the minus strand of CM028132.1, from coordinate 467,650,599 downwards.
CCAGTGATCTTTAGAGAGGTAGTAATAACTTTTTTCTTGCTATATGGCTGCTGCCTTACCTTGGCATAAATAAAACAAATATTTCAAAGTGGAATGTCACATAGAACAGTACTGTATCCATTGCTACTACCAGATCAGTATCTCGTACGATTAATAGCATACATTAAAAACCGCACAACAGGAACAGCGTGGTAGAGTAGAGCGAGAGGGTGCAAAACCGTAAAAGGGTATATACACGGTAGTGCACCCTCTCACTCTTCATAGGTAGGGGATGAGACCTGTGCTGGGAGGTGGGGCCTGCTAGGAACTGCAGTGGCTCAACGGGATGAGCCACAGGCAGCAAGGGAAGGATGTGGTGCGTTTGGGACCTGGTTTTGATTCCCGGTCCCAGATGCAAGAAATGTTTTTATTTTTTGCACTTTGTGCGAAGTTAAGTGTTAAGCCCCTCCCCCCCCGAGTTGGTTATTTTATTTGGGGAGTTTGAGGGTACAGCCCCCTGTAATGGGGGGTGTGGGGCTCCCCGCAAAAGAAAGACATATGCCGCTTGCAATATATCACGCTGTATTGGCAGCATGGTATATTGCTGCAGCAAAATGTCCTGTGACATTATGACCCCATGCCTCCATTGCTTTGCCCTGCCCACTTTTCGGTTTACCCACCACTGCCTGCTCTGCACTGGCCTGGGCTAGTGTTATACCCAGCTTAAAGTACTCTTGTCTCCTGGGTTGTTCTGTGGATGAATTGCTTTGATCAGGATCCCCAGTATGCCATGGCAACTTACCAGTTAAGATCCATGGGATCTCCTCTACTCCAAGAATGCAGTTGTGCCACAAGGACAGGTCAGCTTGACTTTGCCCATTATGTTCCCAACTATTGGAATACCCTGCCTTCTACTGCAATGTGTGCTTCCAATCCCCCATATTGTCACAGGATCCTTAAGCAATTCCTGTTCCTCTCTAGCACTTGCTCCTGTACTTCATTATCTTATACTATGGCTATTCTTTGTGGTGTGAACTTGAATCGCACCGTGCATTTTATACATGGCTGCTATCCCCTACCTCTTGTGACTGAAGCTGCCACCACATTTGCTATTTAATGTATCTACAGTGGTCTCAGTTATACTGCAGTTGCTGCTATGTTTATTGTGGTCTGCTTTTTGTTGTGTTTGTTGGTTTTGTCAGCTGTAATAACATTACCCTGTCTTGTATTGTTGTATTATTTTTTGCTTTGTATTAGAATGTCACCACAGCTTTTATTGTATTGTACTCTTCCAGGCTGTGCCTAAAACTAGGCATCTTTATGCCTGGTGCACCTACTGTACCTGGTGAACATAAATAAATAAAATTAAATAAACAAATTAATAGATGCTGTATTTTACAGGATTCATCAGATTCATAGTGCAAATGCTCCCCACCCCACTCCCACCCTTGGCTTCTCAACATACTTGGAGCACAGTATGCAACTGTCAGCCCACTGCACATGCGCCATTATTCCTTGCATAATTCAGATCTGTGGTACGTTAGAAGTAAAAATGATGCCCTGTCATTACACTTCTTTCAGCCGAGGCTTGATAGTCACCTCAGCATGCCCATATGTCATAAGTGATGAGTTTTTTATCCATTTTATTTTTTCATTTATTTGTTTATACATACTTTGATAACCGGGTAGTGCACTGGTGCCAAGCATCCTTTTCAGGCAGGTCCCAGGTACTACAAGTACATTGCATGAACAGAAAAGTTATATAGTTCATGGTACAAAGGTTGGCGATCATACCATAAGTAACACGGGCTGACAATGTGCAATTTACAGGCATGTGGTTATACCATGAGAAAAATGATTGACAATGATATGTGCAATGGATTATACAGATAAAAAAATGATGATTGATCCATAGAGATATTAGTGTAAGAGGCTTATCTACAGGAAACAGGTAAAGGCACTAAGATTTAAAAAATAATCCTTTATCTCACGAGTGAAAACTTTTGTGGAGGGGTACTCTCTGATGGGGGCAGGTATGATGGTCCATAAGGAGGCAGCCCTGTAGGTAAAAGCTTTCTAACCCATCCCTCTTCACATGAGCAGGGTCAGAACTAAGTTATTGACTGCGGAACGGTAGTGAAGGAGGTTGACAGGTGTGCACAGCCCTTTTAGACATCACGTAGAATCTTACGTACAAAGTTGGCCAGCATGACACAGGCTCTGTATTCTGGCTGCAGCCAAATAAGCTGCTCAAGGCTAGGGGAAAATCTTGCAACCTCATGATAAAGGGCTTTTTTATTGCACATACTGACTTAGGGGTGGTGTCTGTTACCATGGCCTCATAATCTAACAATGGAAGAAGGTCACTTTGCATGATCCTTACTTTGGGGTCTCCCGTGAGTAACCTTTGGATATGGTAGAGTTACCCTAGTTTTTGATGAATGACCTTGATAGTGTTTCCCTGGTAGATTTCAAATGTGAGGCAAGGATCGAGGATTACTCCCAGATACTTGAAATCCACTACCAATTCAAGCTGGGTACCATCTATAGTAGAGATGTTGAGGTCTTCTGTGTGTCGTTCAATTTTGTGAGCAGAGCCTAAGAGTATATTCAAATGGGGAGACTGCAATACTCCACCCACAAAACTGAAAATTGTCTTTCAAGGTAAAGAACAGTTGTTTCAGGGGTGTGGATGCAGCTCAAAACTTATGAAAAGTATGTGGCTACGCTAACAGATCTGAACTAAGATGCTGAAGAAGATGCAGCCAATAGCACTCAGCTTTTTCTGATGAAATACTGTAACTGCTGTTTTTGTGTTCCGATTTATAGTATTATAGTTTTACTTAAAAAGACTTTGATAGACTCAGACCTTGGACTTTAGAAGTATGGACTTTCCATAAAGTGTATAGATAGATAGATAGACAGACAGATACATACATACATACATACATACATACATAAATATATAGAATAGTGGATGGGTGACCATTGGCAACAAGACTGTGTTTCCATCAAAGTTGTTGATGACATCATGGAGACCTCAGAGCGAAGCTCGAGAGGTCTCCATGATGTCATCAGCAACCAAGATGGAAACACAACCTTAGTTGTGGATGGTTAACCATCCACTATTTTATATAGTGTATGGTTCCTGGCTTGTGTCTTTTTTGTATGTTTTTTTTCAGTTGATGGTTACCTTGGTTATCTCATGCTGCTCCCACTCTGGTTGACTCCTGCTTCTCCCCACTCTGTCTCGGTTCGGCTTCACCCCACTCCTGCTAGCTCAGCATCATTTATTTTTTTAAATTAAATAAAAAAAATAATAACAGCAATTCACTTTTGTGGAACGGAGCTGTGTGAGGTTCTTCATGCCAAAACGAGGAGGGTCCACCGACTGGCTTTCATTTAATCATGCCACCATGTTGCTAGTATTTTTATCATCAGAGCATTGTTGAGTGAGCCAATCAGGTGGCAGGACAAGGCAAAAAAGTTGTACTCTCGATGTGGCATCAGAACGATAGTACAAATGTTTTGACATTTGATCTGTCCTACAATAAGAATTTGAAAGACACCATTTCTTATGTAAAATAAACCCTAACCATTTACTATACATACATACATGCGTACATATGTACATATGTAGATACATATAAGTCCCTCCTGATATTCTGTTCTTTTGATTTTCCAAATTTGGCTTAGTGGTCTGGATAGGATGTTAAGTTACTATATGAACTCTGATTTAAGTTTGGGACAGTATAGCTTGGTGCATAAAATGGAAATCTGCTTTTACTGCCCTCAGAAAATTATTGATTTGTTTCCTTACTTTTAACTCTTCCAAAAATTCCCAAAAAAATCTTTGTATTTTCTGTCTAAATGACCTGTCTATGTATGTTTTCGAGACGACAATCCTGTTGAATGTAATTTTATTTTTTTCTCTCTGAATAAAATATAAGTTAGAAAAAAAGCATGGTCTTAGTCATAAGTATGTTCAGAACACAGCTTTTAATGATGGAACCAGTGCTGGCGAGCATGGATGTTTTGCTTGCATGTTATGTTGATACTGGAGATGTTTCTCTTATGTATATGTACTATCCTCTTGTGCATCTTAGCTAGGGCTGAGAGTATGGAGATGGGTCTGTTGCTGTCCAGGGCAGTAGCATTGCCATTTTTGAAGAGGTACTACCATGTCCCACTTCCAGGTGTCTGGGATAGTTTTTGTCTTGAATGAGAGAAAAAACCTTTTGGTGATTGGTATTGTGATAAGTGATGCTGCTAGCCTAAGGAACTTGGGGGCAAGCCATCACTACTAGCAGATTCATTATAGTTTCAGAAGGTTAGCAGTTTCTGGAATTCCTTGACTGTCACCTTTTTTAGGTAAAAATGAGGAGAGTGCGTTTCCGAACCTTTCTCTTGTATGAAGTTTTGGACCCCCCCACAGATTTAGGGTTATAAAATTTTTCCAGGCTGCGGAAATGCTTATTGAACATATCTGTCACTGCATTCGGGTTGGTGTGTTTAATGCCCTTGACCTCAATGGTCATGGAAAGCTCAGTAGTTCTTGCGTTCAGAATACTATTAATAGACGTCAGAATTTTTTCAGTCACTTAGGCTGGCTTCTTGCTGCATTTTAAAATAAGAACTCTTTGCTGGAATGAACTCATGCTTGCATTTGTTTCTTTTTTTTATATAGGCCTCCCATTTACCCGAGTGGTGTGATTTTTGAAGGCAACCCATGCCAAATCTCTATCCTTCATTAATTAAAAAAGGTCACTGTTTAACCAGTTAGAATCTAGATTTTTTTACTCTGCACCTGGTCAGTGGAGCATCCTTGTCCAGTAATTTAGTGAACTCGATGATGAGACAATCTAGTGCAAAGTTCATATCAGAGACAGCATCCATGAAGGACCAGTACACTAGTGACAGGTCAGCTTGAAAAGCCTGCAGGTTCAAACCTCTGCAGCTGCAGTAGGCAACTTTCTTTGGGACTGGGTTTCATACTGCACTATTGTGCCAATGGTAGTAGATGGCAGAATAGTCACTGATGGAGTCTGACAGATGGCCTGACAGTCTGATCCTGCTTGGGTTACTGACAAGGACCCAGGCAATGAGTGAGTGACTTCCCATTTAGTGTTCAGTCTAGTAGGGGCTGCAATGACCTGGCTGAGTCCATGTTCCACCAATACATCCCTGTATGCCATGGCATTACTTAACCAATTTAGGTTGAAGTCACCCAATAGTATTAACTCGGTATGACCGAGAGTAGATGCCATGCCTGCCATGTTTTTAAGACCTTCAAAACCTGCTGTGGTGGGCTGTACACGTAAAATGCATTTATATTCTTGATACTTAGGTTAAGTTTTAATACTAGTCATTTACAAACTGTGGTAGGTACATAACTGATAGAAAGGAACTCAGCATCCAGGTCAGATTTAATATTGAAAAAATTTCCCCACCCATTTTGCCTAATCTAACTTTATGGTGGGCGGAGTGGTTTGGGATTGTAAATTCCAAGTTTTACATGCTACAGAACCATAGTGACATAGGAATGTAAAGTGATTTTTCAGTTACCTGCAAAAATATGTCAGCTGGCATCAACATGTCTTAAAGTTCAGAAAATTCCCCCATAGCTGGCCTGGTAGAACTGAGGGTTGAGGCACTGGATGCCACACCTCGCACCACACTGGCGACCCATGTTTGGGAATAAGCATGGGTCAACAGGGGTCAGCAGGGGTGGAAAAGGATTGAACATCCCTAGGAATGCTCTCCTTCTCCGGAGAGGGGGGGACATCAGTAGTCAGCAAATGTCTGACCCCTAGCAGAGGCAGAGGGCAGCACACTGATGCAAAAGATAGGGGTGGTGATAGAGCAGATGCCTAGAGGAGCGCACACAGAAGTGTGTGCACTATCCCTGCCAGTGTCATTGCATGCTCTGGCCCCATGGGGAAGCAGAAAAACAGAAAAAGGCTGGCGCTCAGTCATGGCGGCTTGATGGTTGTACCTCCACATCCACAGACCAGGAGGATCCACTCCTGGACCACAGATCTGGATTCAGTGGGGGAGGTAGAGCTCCCCCCACGAGCACAGAGTGTATGCTGGCCGGGAAGTGCATGTATGCCTGCTGGAGTCTGAGCGGGTGTGAGAGGTCTGCAGCTGGATGACCTGCAGACTGAGAGAAAGAAATACATGATAAAGAAAATTCCCCCAAAATTGGGATTCTGGGACATTTCAGGCCTGATTCTTAGTCACAAGGAACAGTTGTGAGACAATTCATTGTCTGTGACCTCCGTGAGGTATGATCACAGTGGGACCTAAGGGCTTTCCACAAGAGTCCGCATCAAAGTGCATTGCTGCATGGAATTGAGTGGGGTTGACACGTGAATGGCACACAATGTCACTGACATAGCCAAATAACCTTGGCATACCCATTGCAGGATTTTTGTGATGACTCCAAACTACAGCCAATAAAAGCTGCTGTTGAAGGCCGGCCCATTGGCACAGCTGTAGCACTACTACTCACAATGTCAGTGATCCAAGTTCAACAGCAAGCTCGGGTTGCCAGGGGCTGGCTGGGGGGGGGGAGAGGACTGAGCATCCCAGGGGACACTCTTCTCCTTCTGGGAGGGAGGGTAACCATCCCTACTGCTATACTGCCATCTGGGTGACCACAGGTTGCAGTGCAGTTTGAGGACGCTATGGAAAGGGAGGATGTCAACTGAGATCTGGACTGGAAGCACGCCTTGTGTGCAGATTTTCCTTGGATGTCTGTCCATACTGATGTCATCGGGGATGGGAGAAACTATGGAAAAAGACCCCACAGCTGGCTTGATCACAGCCTCCAATGTCGTTGACAGGACCGAACCTTGAAGCCCACGGTTACCATCTGATGAAATTTTGTGCAGGTAGGGGGGAGTAAAAGATGGGTGTTGTCTCCTTCCCCTTCTGGAAAGGAAACTGAGGCAGCAAAGAGGCAGAGTACTGGGGGGGGGGGTATGGTAGTAAGTCTAGCCACAGGCACCTAGAAGGACCCTGAGGGAGTGGTTCAGTTGCGGTGTAGAATGGGGCATGATAAACAGAGAATTAAAAAAGCTGCTGTTGGAGTGCTGCATGGGTATGCACAGATACTGGGGGACTGAGATCACTGTGTGACCAATTTAACCTCAGGCTGCATGCATAGGATTGAGGCTAGGAAAGGTGTACCATTGGGCTACCAGGGAGACCAGTGTAATGCCCCAGAGTTGGGACATCACAGAAAAAGAAAATCAATAAATAAATTAGGGGTTTACAGGTGCCCAGGGTGCCTGCTGTAGGTGTGGACTGCAGGGTATCAGTCATAAGGGGCCCCTCAAGTCAATTCCCCTCCTTGTAAGTGGGAAGCACTGTAAAATAATAAAGAAAAGTGTCCTGTGCACTTAAACATTGTCAAAAAATAGATTTTGTTGCAGATGTAGTAACAATGGCCTGGATGGAATGTTGTGCTGAGTTGCTCATGCACAGCATTCCACTCCAGCCATTCTAGAACCCTGGGGGTTCAAGTTTGAAAGTTTAACTGTTTTTGTTCAGTTGTTCCTGGGCAGCTATAGAGGAGAGACGACACAGTAAGTCAAAGGGACCAGAAAGGGCTTACCTGGGGATTGAAGCCATCCCTGAGGCCTTAGCTGTGTGCCTGCTCTGCCTCCACTGCATGAAGACTCCTCCTGCTGCTGTGTGTTGCGGTCGGTAGTGCCATCAGGGAACCACGAAGAAAGAAAACATCCAGTTTGGTAGTTTTGGGCTGTGAGCCCTGTTGTTTGATTGTTTTAGCCCCTTATTTATTTTTTAAAAAGTATTTCCCGGTCCCCTGTCGGTGGCTTGCAAGTGCCGCATCGCCGGTCGTCCTGTTGTCTATCCGAGGCCCCCCTAGGTTGTCCTTCACTTTTATTTATTTTATTTTTATTTATTACAGTATCAGAATTACAACCCTTAGAGTCAAAGACTCATTTACAAAGGCTCATTGTCATAACACAAAGTAGGATAGGGTAGGAGAAACATACAGTGAGTGGAGAACAGACAATAGTGCAGTAGCAGTAGCATGGCAGAATATATACAATTACAGTTTGTACAATTGAATACAGGTGGAGCGGTCCATATCAGCGAGAGAAAGACCCCTTCTTGCAGGAGACAGGCCTATACATGATGATAGCTAATCAAGAAGGAGTGATCACTGGGCATATATACTGTGAGGACAGTAGTGGTAGACGGTAGGGGTGTGGTGCTGATCTCAACATTGCTGGTGTAGGCTTATACATGATTGTATATCTAGCAATCATAAGATATGTACACTGGTACAGTATATGAACTGGGTGGGTGGTGTGGGCTAGGGGGTTGGATGTGGACCAGTAGTGGAGCAGTTATTTACAACTGCAGTGACGGGAGCTTAAAAGGTGGCTACGCAGGGATGACTTAAACAGTCCAATTCTGAGCTCAGATGAGGTATCAGGAGAGAGGGTGTTGAAACAAGAGGGTGCCCTGTGGGGAAAGGATCTCTGCGCGAGGGTCGTCCTAACCCTGGGGACTAGTAGCAGGGTCTTAGTGGAGCTACAAGTGTGAACAGGAGGGGTGGCCATGCTGATTAGTTTAGACAGACCAGGGGGTTAATCCAACACAGATTTTTTGGGTGAGCAGGCAGGTCTGGTAGAGTAGCCGCTCTTCAAGGGAGAGAATGTCAGACAAGGCATAAAGTGTGCAGCTTGCAGCTTCCTTCGGTCCCTCCCTCTGCCAGCAACACCTCCCATCTCCTCGAATCTTGTGGTGCGGTGAGTCGGCGGCAGCATGCTGATTCATGCTGTCCGCCTGAATTATTGAAAGAGAGACTGTTCTTTTATTTTTATTTAATCGCTAGCGCACAAGGCGCACAGGGGCGTGGTTGAGCACCGCGGAAGGGTCGGAGGGCTAGGACCTGAAAAAAAATATTAATATTCAGGAGGGGGCTGGGTAGGTAGCGATGCCCTTGGGAGGAGCCTACAGGCCAGGCAAGTGAAAAACCTGTTGAATATTTATTAGAGGGGCGGGACAAAGGAGGCGACGTGCCACAGGAGTGACAGCTGTCAGAGAGCTGCAGAATTTAAAGGGGAGCCCAAAGTTAAAAGAGCATCAGGCCCATTTCAGAGGGCACCAGGCCCAGATTAAGAGAGGGCTACCAGGCCCAAATTAAGACAGGGCACCATGCCCAAAGGGAAGTGGGCACCAGGCCCATGATTTTAAGGAGGGCACCAGGCCCGTGATTTTAAGCAGGGCACCAGGCCCAAAGTAAAGAGGGCACCAGACCCAGATTAAGAGAGGGCACCAGGCCCAATATACAGTGGGCACCAGGCCCAAAGTAAAGCATGGCACCAGGCCCGAGATAATTAAGAGGGCACCAGGCCCATAGTAATAAAGGGCCCCAGCCTAGTGTGTTAGGTCAAGCCAGCCCTGAGGTAGTAAGGACAGCCCAGGTCTAGTGTGTTAGGGCAAGCCAGCCCCAAGGTAGTAAGGGCAGCCCCGGCCTAGCAAGTTAGGGCAAGCCAGCCTAGTAGTAAGTAGGGCATCCAGGCCCCATAGCCATTAAGGCATTTAGGCCCCTAGCATTCAGGGCTTCTGACCTAGTGGCAAGTGGTACACCCAAGTGTAGTGATTGGGGCATTCATAGCAAAGAGTTCGGGGTAGCCAGATCCTATCCAGGAGGGCCCTAAAGTGAGAAAAGGGTCTAATCAAGGGTGCTTAGCTCACAATATGGTGCGAAGTAACTGTTAACAACTGTACTATTCATGCAACTATTTATTGCTCAAGCATCTGAACGACTGTGTAATTGCTAAAAACACCCAGACTGCATTGTGACATTAGGATTGTGGTTATTTGCCCCTGGCATCTGAACATTTGCTCTTGGTACTTGAACAATTGCCCCTGGCATCTGAACAATTGCCCTGTGTATCTGAACAATCGCCTTGGTATCTGAATAATTGCCCTGTGCATCTGAACAATTGCCCCACAAGTAAATAATTGCCCCAAAATTGATAATCTGCCCCTTCTCCTGGCAAATTACCCGGTCATCACGCAGTTCTCTTGGTATTGGGAGAAAGTGTGCCTGTTAGCTACAGTGGCCAGCACATGGGAACAGACTCAATCTTCTGCCACATTGATGTTCCATGGTGTGGTTTGCTGTTCTACGTATCCAGAATCAGTCTCTACCTGGAAGAAGACATCTTCATCATCATCCTTCACCAGAAAGTATCCGACCAGCAGATCATTTACTCTGCCCTTGTTGTTCGCCGACGTCGAGTTCGTCATAGTTCGTACAAGTCGCACCCGCTGTTTCTTCTGTCCTTCAGTTCGAAGTTACGTTCGTCAAAGTTCAAGTGCATCACATCCGCTGTGCCAGTATTGTTTCATTTGGTTCCTGATCCGGATGTCCCAAAGTCAGTCGCCCTCCGCAGAAGAGTGTGCACATCCTGGAAGAACCTGGTCTGTGTACCCTGGTTGTTCGCCGCAAGTCGAGTCTGTCAAAGCCCAGTGCGGGAACCGTCCACCGTTTCATTGTTTTGTTCAGTTCCTTGTGTAGGTACCTCAGAATCAATTGACTTCACCTCAGATCCTTCTGGTTCCTGGTTGCATCGGAGATCCATCTTCACCTCAGATCCTTCAGAGTCTTGCTGGCCCTTGGAGTGCTGCAGCATCGTCCAGGTCGTGGTAGTCCTCCAGTGGTTTCGTCACCACGCATCTCCTAGTTTCCCTTCATCCTTGGCAGCCCCAGAAGTAGGTTTTGGCCAGGGAATTCCTTGCATCCAGTGTTGAATCTGACAACCCATAAGGGGTTTCATTCCAGGAATCAGTTTCTCTGGTTCTTTCTTGCCAGCAGCCTTGGAGAGAGCGGGTTTTGCCGAGAAACCTATGGTCTGTTTACCATACCTCTCATCACCCCAGTGGCCTGAACCAGGTCTGTGCTGGGATTTGTGTCCAAGTGTTTTACAGTTCTGTTCTGCTAATCTTGTAGCTACCAACGGGGATCGACAGTGCGCATGAAGACTTCAGACCGTTGGACTTTGTTATGATTCTATGGTCGTAGCAAATCTAGATACTTTGGGTAGTGAATAGAACCCGACTTCTGTATTATACTAGTCTTACGTACAGCTCACTGCTAAGAAATCTTAGAGTATATTGGCAATAGGCCGAGGTGCACCTTAACAGATTTCCTTGTAGTTGTTTTAGCAGTGTGAGATAAAAACAATTCTGTTTTCTCTATTGTTGTGTTGCCTACCCCTCTTGTGACTGTGTCTCCCGATCCTCTGTTATTGAATGAACGCCCTGCGGGTATCGAATCTCTTGGACAACTCCTGCCTCTCCTTGTCTGGGTAACTTTCATCTATCCACATTAATTCGGACCTTGGTGTTCCACTCACTCCATCATCATCATCAGACTACACCACTACACCAGTGAGGGATAGAATGACATGGAAGTTCACAGTATAGTAGCACACCATATATAAATTATAAAATCTATGCACAACTGTTGACCAAAGTGGAGGAAAGGGTAATGGAGGGTAAGAAAAAAACAGGCAGATGCAGAGTCCTGTTCAAGTCATGCAATGTTTGTTATGTTTAATATGACAAACAATATTTTAGTTGGACTGCCTCCCATGTCAGTGTCATGATGGGCTATAGATCATCAAATCAAATCATATTTTAATAATATATTCATGATTCCTATGCTCTGTGGTTGGGGATTTTAATGTGTAATCATTATTTGAAAAGCATTCAGTAAAATTTAAACATAATGGTTTGGGGGCTTCAAACATGCAGACCTGACATAATTGGATTACTTGCATTAAACATTCATGGGTAAAAACAGATTACACACTCTCCAATAGTCAACAGGTTTTCACTGGTGTCCCACAGGAGGCAGTTCTAGGTCTACTTTTATTTAGCCTGTTTATTAACAAACTTCCCTCAGTGTTAAATAGAAAAAGTTCTTCTTTATGCCGATGACACAGTCATCTTCTCCAAAAAACATAATCCAGACCACCTAGTATACAACCTCCAAAGAGACTTCTCTGCCACTGAAGTTTGGTTCGCTAAATACAAGCTTCTTATGAACTATTAAAAAAAAAGTAATTGTATTTGCTAACCCCCAAAATAGACACAAGAACCACTGGATGTCAATCCTTAATAGCCTGCAAACCCATCTAGAGCAAGTATATACTTTTCCTTAGCTTCAACCTTGACACAGGTGTCTCTGCTGCTGCAAGCAGCCGGGTAGGCCTCTTCTGTCCGCCGGCTGCCTTCCCCGCTGTACTGCCTGCCAATCACCAGACCAAAGCTTCACACTTGACACTGGTGCCTCTGCTGCTGCAAGCAGCCAGGCGGACCTCTTCTATCCACCGGCTGCCTTCCTCGGTGTACTGCCCACTGATTACCAGACCGAAGCTTCACCCTTGACACGGGTGCCTCTGCTGCTGCAAGCAGCCAGGCGGGCCTCTTCTGTCCGCCAGCTGCCTTCCTCGCTGTACTGCCCGCCAGTCACCTGACTGAAGCTTCACCCTTGACACAGGTGCCTCTGCTGCTGCAAGCAGCCGGGCGGGCCTCTTCTGTCCACTGGCTGCCTTCCTCGCTGTACTGCCCGCCGATCACCAGACTGAAGGTACGCTGCTGAAACTTGACTGGCCAGAACCATTGGCTCTGCCTGCTGACAGGCTGCTGCAGTTCTTTAATTTCTTTGCTACTCTGTCTCCTTCTGGACTTTAAGCTAATGTTACATACTGGTTGTGGTACTGGTTGAGCCTCTCCAAATTGTCCTGTGAATCCTAATTTAAATGTGAACCTAATCCTGTTTACAGCAATATTGCACTCCAAGGGTAGTTTGAAGTGCAAGTTCTTTTAGGCTGCAGGTTTGTAGATTTTAAAGTATCACAACTCTCTTTGTTTCAAGGTGCAGTGCTAATCTACCCTGGATCGGAAACTAAGTTTAAAGTGATACAGTTTTTTCTGTTTAGACTAGATTTCATTTGGGTCACAGTTGTAAGCTTTGCCCTGCAAATAATCCAATTTCTGCTTCACTTTCTCTCCTACTGTCTCCTCCCTGCATGAATTTTTATGCCCACCCTAGCTCCCTAACCTTTATTAAATACTCTCCCTCCCCCCTCAGCACCACCCCTATGCAATCTTCTTCCTTCCTTCTCACTAATATTGCATGTCCACTTAAAGATTGAGAGTGCAGCTATTAGGCCTAACACTTGTCCTGTCCTCCCTTAAAGACATCTTCCTTTTTAGGTCACCGCCAAACTGTAAGGGTACACATCAGCCTATAAGGCCAGGACACCCTCCTAGCTCCATCACATCTTAATCTCTTTTACTTTCCTCCCCCTCCCAAGACAATGCTTGCTGTGCCACCACCCTTTTCCAGTCTTGGACATGGCAACCAGACTAATGCTAATTCTTATACTCCTGCCCACTCTGTTTGCAGCTGCTGAATGACCCTAAATCAGCTGGCCCTCTTATCACGGAGCACCCCTATGGCAGCATCTACAGCACTATAACATCCCTGCATAGCTGTGGCCCATGTGCCAACTGCATGCCTAACAACACAACCTGGCCTACCTGGCCTAGAACGCATCCAGCTCAGCCAGGGCTTCCCCCTTCCAGAGTCCTGCCAAAAACTGGCTGTTCTCTCTGATAAGCATGCAGCTCGAATGAATCCACAAAGACAGCACAAAGCTAGCCTTAAACACTTTAAAAGTTACCTGGTCAGATTGATACTCCTGTTACTACTGCTTTCAGGCAACATCCACCCTAATCCCGGACCCCCCCCTCTATATCAGAGGTTGAGTGCACAAAAACCAGGCACCTTAACCTTTGCGTCACTAAACATCTGCAGCCTGACAGCAAAGTTTAACAACCTTCAAGCCTGGGTAGCCCTACATAACCCAGACATACTGTCTGTGGTAGATACATGGCTCACTCCCAAGATCCCCGATGGAGCCGTCAGTCTACTGGGCTATTTGATCTTTAGGAAAGATTGTAAATCTAAAAGAGGTGGTGGCTGTGCAATCTACCTTAAGGACAGCATTCAAGGCATAGTCCTGAATTTACCCAGCCTAGGGTCGTTCGCCCAGGCCCTTGCTATTAAGGTCCTTCTTGGAGCCCACAACAAAACTGTCACAATTATATCTGTCTACATCCCCCCAAAGAACTCGGTCCAAGGTCTCCATGATGTCATAGACTGTCTTGAAGCCTAACCCTAAGCTCTGAGGTTATAGTCTTATGTGATTTCATATTAATTAGCTTGCCCCTGAAGCTAACCAATTCAAGGATGCAATTCAGGCTATCCACTTTACCCAGCTCATTGAAACACCTACTAGGACTAACTACAGGACATGCACTAGTACTTTGACTGACTGGGTGCTCACCAACCAACCTGAGCATGCCTCTAATGCCTCCGTCCTCCCAGACAACATCAGTGACCACTCCCCTGTCTTGTTCAGTTGGGCTAATAATTTCTCCAAACCACCTCCTAGAACAATCACCAGCAGGGTTCTCAAACCTGGTCACGCTGACCGCTTCAAAATGGATCTCCTCAGTGCTGGCTGGTCCTCGGTTTTTGAGGCTTCGGCGTTGACGGCGCACTCGACCATTTCATCCTCCTCTTCAATACAGTGTGTGACACCCATGCTCCCATAAAACAGCAGAAGATCAAAGGTTACTTTAAGCCCTGGATGAGCCCTGATACCCTTGAGCTAATGAAAAACAGAGACCACCTCTGGCATATAGCTGGGGCTACTGGCAAGCAGTCTGATATCCTGAGCTACAAATGTGTGAGGAACAACTGTACCAGGACCATCCAATTAGCCAAAAACATATACTATAAAGATGCCCTAACCAAGAACTGGAATGATGGGTGCAAATTCTGGGCTAATCTAAATGAGATCACCGGGCAAGAACCCAAAACGGCCCCTACCATGCTCTGCGTTGATGGCTCCCCCATCCTTGACCCTAAATCTATCGCCAACATCTTTAACAATGCCTTCACCGACTTGCAGCATGTTCTCCCCGCCGACTTCTTCTCCCGTACCATCCCTGCTGCACCCACGCAATCCCCATCGCATCCCCCCTTTTGCTTCAAGACTATTACCTTCAGAGAAACCAGGAAATATCTGCGCAAAGTGCTTGGGAAGAGGAGATTCAGTGGAGATAACCTCGACCTGAAACTAATCTCGCTCTCACTCAAAGAAATCCTGTCCCCGCTCACCCATATCCTTAACCTCTCACTCCATCTCGCAGTATTCCCCCAATAATGGAAAGCTGCAGTAGTCACCCCTGTGTACAAGAGTGGGGATTGTGCCCTTCCCAGGAATTATAGACTCATCTGTATACTACCACCACTCTCGAAGGCCCTTGAATGAATCGTTGCTGACCAACTTGTCGATTATCTGGACAAGCACGTGCTCCTATGTACAGAGCAACATGGCTTTAGGGCTGGGCATAGCACCACTATAGCCCTCCTGAAATACACAGGCTTCATCCACAAATCCCTCGATCTTGGCCAGCTAGTCGGGGCTATCTATATTGACCTAACAAAGGCCTTTGACACAGTCAACCATACCCTCCTAGTTGACCAACTCACTGCCATAGGCCTTGCCCCTGAGGCAGCTGCATGGTTCCGCAGCTACCTACACTGCCATTCACAGCAAGTCAGGATAGATACCATTCTCTCTGACACCAAGCCTGTGTGCTCAGGCATTCCACTGGGGTCAATACTGGGCCCCCTTCTCTTTAGCCTATTTCTGAATTGCCTCCCCCTAGTCAGTGCCGTATCCTCCTCTATGCGGATGATGCAGTTATATTTTCTAATGGATCTGACTCCACTGCTCTTGAGCAACAGCTACAACGTGACTTCACCAGCGTTGAGTCGTGGTTCAAAAATCATAAATTGATAATGAACTACAAAAAAACAAAAAACATGTTGTTCACCAGCCTTAAGAACAAGCACGAAAACTACCCGCTATCAATATGTGATAAGGGTGGTGTTCCTCTTGAACGTGTTCATCACTTCAAATATCTTGGAATCACTCTTGACAGCTCACTCTCCTACGCCTTCCACATAGACATCACAGCTAAAGCAATCAACAAATGCTTAGGGCTACTTTATTGCCATAGGCAGAGCCTGACCCCTGAAGCCCTCAGCATAGCGGTCCACAGATCAGTGGGTTCCCTAGTGGACTACAGACTGCCGATATATAGTCCTGCCACAGATACTGCCCTCCGACGTATAAAAACTGCCTTTAACAATGCCTGCAGGCTCATCTTAGGGGCACACTGACTAACCCACACCTGTGATCTTATACAAAGGCTCACTGGCTAATGCTCTTTGGTCACTTAAAATATCAATCCTGCCTCCTGGCCAAAAACATCTGCCTTGGTCAGCTCCCGACTGGGTCCAACAACTCCTAGTTTCCAGCACTAATCCCAGGCCCACCCGAAATTCAGAACTGCAGTCCTTCCTGACTCCAAAATGTCAGACATCTCAAGGACAAAGGTCCTTTGCCTATCGGGCACCATTGTGGTTCAACTCCCTCCATGAGAACATTATTAGCCTGCCCACTCTGTGGACCTTCAAAAAGAACCTAAAGAACCATTTAATACAGGAATCTCAATGTGTCTGCCATCGCTAGCACCTAGCAAAGGCATCTCCTACCATCTGCTCTTCTGCCAAACAGATATCTCTCTCTGTCTTTTGAACACCCTACACTTGGGGCTCAACCCTCCACTCCATGTCTCCAGCACTTCTATGCGCTAACCCCCTCGTGTTTCTGACAACTAACAGGCTCCCTGTTGGGCACAGTTATTTTAGTCAGTTCCTGTATGTATCTGACTGTGTTTACCTATTCCAGTTTTAGTTTCTGCTGTATTTTTTGCATTCCTTTGTTTAAAGACCAAATGTACCTAAATGCTCCCATTCTAATTCTATTGCCCTGTTTGTCTCAATCCTCTGTATAATCACGTACTTGTTCTAAATGTACTAACGTGGAACCTATGTAAAGAGCTCTGAGCTCAAATGGTTAATCCGAGATCAGAAATAAAATAAAAAAGTAAATAAATACCTTGGCATTACCCTGGACAGCTCTCTGTCCTTTGCTCAGCACACTGATCTAATCATTAAGGTTATTAACTCTAGAATTTGTCTCCTTTAGAGACACCGTCACAGCCTTACCCATGAGGCATTGTCACTTGCCGTTAATAGCTCTATACCTTCCATTATAGTATGGACTGGTGGTATATGGAGCAGCCCCCGACTCCACCCTCAAAAAGGGTTAGTGATGCCCTTAACAAATCTTGCAGACTGATTCTTAGGCACCCATCAATTAACCAACACATGTGACCTATATGTGCTTACTGATTTGCTTACACTTTAAGGTAGAATATGGTACTGAGTGTATTTCCTCGGTAAGAAAACGTGCCTTTGACTGACCCCATCTGCCATCCAGAACCTCCTCATCACTGCACCCAAACTCCCACCACATGAGAAGCATATCTAGACAATCACTTCTTGTCCCTTTCTTCGTACTTCTCAAGCACAGAGGTCTTTTACATATTGTGCCCGACGCTGGCTTCATGAACTCCCAACTGACATAGCAAATGAGCCCAGACTGGGGCCTTTCAAGAGGAAACTCTGCCAACACCTTACTAATCAAAGCAGATGTAACTGCTAACCCCATCTCTCGCTATGGCCACCTTTCCCTCCTGCCCTCTTTCTCCCTTCCTCCGCCTACCTCCAACTCCCCTTCCCCCCTTCCATACTTACCAAACTTCCAACCAGTTCAGTCATTTTCCTATCATCCATGATGCACTCACTTCTATCCCCACCTCTCTCCTCCTACCTCTCCCCAACCCTGACAAAGGAAAAAATGTTCTGCTTGCTCCTCTATATGACTGTAACGATGTATCTCAATTGTTTGTAACTATGTATCCACCTGTTTGTTTTAACACACCTTGTAACACTGCAAATTTACTGTCTTACAATGTGCCAATATGAAATGTATTCTTCTTTTATTTGACATGGAACCTTTGTAAATGAGCTTCCAGCTCAAAGGTGTATTTCCAAGACTTACATACATACATACAAACATACATAAATAAATAAATAAGCCTTTTATTCACTGGGGAGATAAAACAAGCATTTGTCAATGCCAAATGTTTGCTTGCTGGCATTGGCATTGGTAGTGTAGGAGTTACAGAGCTGCATAATAGGAATGGCAGTGAAGTATTGAACTGAAGCCAACCCCACCACCACCCTGCAGAGACTGACAGGCATTGGGGTGTGCCTTTGGGTCATCAAGCATAACGGCCATGCCATTTCACCACACCCTACCCTGCAGATGCCGACAAGTGTCACAGTGTGCCTTGGGGTCTTTGGCCCTTATGCGCACCCCATTCCATCAGGAAATACGGTGAGATGGGTGTGGTATAGGAGAATGGAGTGAACTTTGGGGCCAAAGAGTCCAAGGCATACCTCGATGCCTCTCACTGGCTGCAGGGTGTGGAATGGTATGAGCATTACAGGCGAGAATCCCAAGTCACACCCCTGATGCCTGTCATTCTCTACAGGGTGGGGCGTTATGGTCAGAAACCCTAACGCCTCAGGCATTCGTTGGTATTTGCAGTCCAAATTTTCAACATGGTTTTTTTGTGACCCCCACCTTATGAACAGTGGCAATATCAGCTTGTTAGCAAAAAGGTGCTTTTGCACAGTGACTATGGCATTTAGCACCACAGGTGCAAAAACACATTCTGAACAGGATGTGAAAAATGACAGCTGTACTGTTCATGGGGAGGTGTAAAAAATGGCAATGTTGAAAATCTGCAGTGAAAATATTAAAAAAAACTGGTGAAGTCACGAGCGTGCATAGAAACTGTGCAATGCACACCTAATTAGTTTGGGGATTTTTTACAGCAGATTGTCAACACAGGCATTTTGGGACCTCCGATCATGAACAGTGTCACTGTGATTTTCTTTATCTGTCCCGAACAATGATTTCCCACAGTGACCACACATTTCTGCGCTGAAAGTGTGAAAACACATTTCGGCCATGTTGTGAAAAATGACAGCTGTACTGTTCATAAGGAAGTGTGGAAAAATAGCACTGGTGAAAATCTGGACTGAAAATATTACAAAGTCATGAACTTACGAGGGTGCGTGGAAACTGCAAAATGCTCACTCATAACACAGTCATTTTATGGACTTTTGGCACCAAATTTTCAACATAGCCATTTTAAGACCTCTGCTCATGAACGGTGTCACTATGATTTTCTTAATGTGTCCCAAACATTGATTGCGCACACTGACTGCGCCATTGTGCGCTACATGCAGGGAAACACATTTTGGGCGAGTTGTGAAAAATGACAGCTGTACTGCTCATAAGGAGGTGTGGTAAAATGGCAATGTTGAAATTCCGGAGTGCAAATATTAAAAATTCGCAAACTTAGAGCGTGCGTAGGAACTGCACAACGCACGCTCATAAAACAGTCATTTTTAGGAATATTTTCACCAAATTTGCAACATAGGCTTTTTGAGAGCCCACCTAATGAAGACTAGCACTGTCATTTTGTTAATCAGTCACAAAAGGTGATTTTGCGCAGTGACTGCGAAATCGCCCTTCGGACCTGATTAACGCCATGACAGTTCAAGAATTCCTGAGGAGGGGTCCCAAAAACCCCATGTTGAAAATTTGCTGCCAAAATTCCAAAAAATGCCTGAGATATGCATTAAAGTTGAAAAAAAACTATTTATTGCATTATACAGCTTACCGGCATTTCTTCAGTTCACGGTCGGCTTTGAAGAGTGCAGAGCGTGTTCCTGATCCACCAAAGATCATCGCGCCAAGCTCCGGAGGTAAGTATGGGGTGGGGGAGTGTGGGAGGCAGGGTGCGCAGAGGTAGGTGCGGTGGGCAGGGCAGACCGCCAAGGAACATTTTTGTTTACAGAGTTTTGTTTTTCTTGGCCAGATGACAGCAGGATGTTTGCCATCTGGGATGTGCTCCAGCGTGGCAGCTGGAAGGCTGTTTGGGGGGTCTGGAACCGACAGGGAATTGTTCACCCCTGGCCATATGGATTTGTGCCACGCTGTGGTGGTCTCCCAGCGTGGCACCTGGAAACCTTTTTTTGGGGTGTGTGGAACTGACAGGGGATTGGGCACCCCCGTCGGCCATACAGTATGTGCGTGGGGGGGGGAGTGCATGAGCACGCAATATGTGTGCATGCGTGCGGAGGGGGGAGCACTGCTCACTGAAGCGGAGCTCTCCCTTTCAACTGTACGGCATTGCATTTTCAACTGGTGTCATAGACAGCTGCAGCGTTCATTGGAAAACTGCGGCCATGCCTGCAAACACACTGACTGAATTGGAAGACGGCTGCCACACCTCTGAAAACTCAGATGATGGCACTATAAAAATGAGAAGTACTCAGGAAAAGCTGCCTTAAAAAGAGTGATGTCTTTTGAAACAGACAGCAGGCAAAACAATGTTTTTTTTGATGGTTTGTTTTTTGTCTCAATTAAAACCTTTTTTGTGGTGGTATAGACTTGAGTATTTAAGCAGCCTCTGACTTGTACGCACTTTTTTTTTGGGGGGGAGCATGTAGTGTTCTGATATTATAGCCCCTAATTGATTCCCATTTTTTGGGGGGTAGTGCTCATTTATTTAATCAACCCCCAGTTGTAGCCCATTGGGGGGGGTAGTGCTCCACTATTTGAACAGCCCAAAGCATGTAGCTGCAGTTTGTTTGTAAGGGGGTAGTGCTCTGGTATGTTAGTAGCCTCTGGCTTACAAACTGTTTCGGTGTGTGTATGGGAGGGTGGAAAAAATTACTTACCATAGTAATGTTGTTTCTTCTAATGGAGTCTTGCTGTATTCTGACTATGTGCAGTTAGCCCCAGCACTTGAACTACTCCAGAGAGTAAAGGGTTAACTCTATGCCAAGGCATAGAATGTTGAGCTTGAGCTCAGTTTTCAAACCTCTGTTTCTGGTACTCTGAAGTATAATCGTCAGATTCTTACAAGCACTAAACTAACTCAATAATTAGAAATTGTTTCTAAAATTTTTATGCCAAAAGGCAATAAACAGATTTTTAGGGTCAAAAGACTCAAGTCAAGAACCCCAAAAAGAGTCTAAGCAGGTAGTGAAACAACCAAAATATTCATAACAAAAACCAGAAAAACCCTTAATAAGATAAAGGCATGCCAACTACACCTCTGGGGCACAGCACTGTGCCTGCCAGACCACATCCCAAAACTACTAGGTTCCAGGAGGGGAGACAGGGAGGGAGGTCAGAATACAGTAAGACTCCATTAGAAGAAACAACACTACTATGGTGAGTAATTTGTTCTTCAAACAACATGAAGTCTTGCCGTATTATGACTATATGCAGACTACCAAGCAATACCCCCTTGGAGGAGAGAGTCACAGAACCTACTTTGGGAACAGGCTCTGCAGCACAGCTGTGCCAAACCTAGCATCACTTCTTGACTGAATGTCCAGAGAGTAATGCTTGGTAAATGTGTGAACAGTTTTCCAGGTGGCTGCTTTACAGATTTCCACTAAAGGTATATCTCTAGCTGCTGTGACCGAAGCAGCTGTACCTCTGGTAGAATGAGCCCTCAGGCCTGTGGGGGGGTCTTTTCCAAGCTTTGAATAGCAGAACTGGATACAGGAGACAATCCAGCTGGCAGTAGTTTTCTTGGTGGCAGGTTTACCCTTTCCCACTTCTCCATAAGTGAGAAACAACTGAAAACTGTCATTTCTATGGGCCTTAGTGCATTCCACATGGTAACTAAGAGCACTCTTTACATCAAGACTGTGTAATCTTCTCTCCTCAGAGGAAGAATGGTCAGTGAAAAATACAGGCAATAACATAGACTGATTCAAATGAAAGTCTGATACCACCTTGGGAAGAAACTTTCTGTTAGTTCGAAGGACCACCTTATCCCTGTGAAATGAAATGAAATCAGGTTCCACTGATAAAGCCTGTAATTCACTGATTCTCCTGGCAGAGGTAATGGATACCAGGAATACAGTTTTCCAAGTCAAGTGCTTCAGCTCAGCTGAGAATAGAGGTTCAAAGGGGGCTGCGTAAGCTGTGCGATACAGATATTCAGGTCCCAAGAAGGGGCAGGCTCCCAAAAGGGAGGATTAACATGTACCAGACCCTTGAACATTTCTTAAAGACTGGATGAGATGCCAGGGAAGAGCCCTTACCAGCAGAAAGGAAGGCAGACACAGCTGCTAAATGTACCTTGAGAGGAGCAAGCTGGAGGCCTAAACTGTTGAGATGCACCAAATAGTCCAATACAGTGGCAATATCAGCCAGCTCTGGCTGGACTTGCCTCTGGGAACACCAAAACCCAAATCTTTTCCATTTGGAGTTGTAAGTCTTTCTAGTAGCAGGTTTCCTGCTAACCTTTAAAATGTCCAAGACTGATTGAGAAAGATATAGGCTTGCATATTCTAGCTCTTCAAGAGCCAGGCTTTGAGCTTGAGAGTCTGAAGGTTCAGGTAAAGAATCCACCCCTGTGAGGAGGTAAGGAGATTGAACTGTCTGGGAAGACGGAGGCATTGTCACTGACAGTGACAAGAGAAGAGGGTACCAAGGCTGTCTGGCCCAGTCTGGAGCCACTAGAATCACCTTGCAGGGCTGAGACCTGATCTTGATCAGGACTCTGAATATCAGAGGAAAAGGAAGAAATGCATACAGAAACCTGCTTGTCCAATTCAACAAGAGAGCATCCTCAGGAACAGGGCCCAGAAGAGGCAGTCTGCAGCAAAAGAGAGGAAGTTGGTGATTGTCTGGGGCTGCAAAGATATCTATCTCTGGAGTGCCCCACCTCTTGAAAATGACCTAAAGAATTAGAGAGTTCATGGTCCATTCATGGTGACCATGCAAAATCTTGCTGCGAGCATCTGCTAGAATGTTGTCCTTCCTTGGGAGATATGCAGCCATCAGGGAAGCCTGAAGGGAATAAGCTAGAGACCATATTTTCATGGCCTCTGTGAACAAGGCCAAAGACCGAGTGCCTCCCTGCTTGTTGATGTACCACATGGTTGTGGTATTGTCTGTCCTGATCTGCACCACTTTCCCCTGAACAGCAGTTGAGAATGTCTGAAGTGCTAGATAGACAGCTCTCAGTTTGAGAAGGTTTATATGTAGAAGAGACTCCTGGTGAGACCAAGTTCCCTGAGCTGTAAGCTGATCCAGATGAGCCCCCAACCCAGTAAAGAGGCATCTGTGGTGAGAATTACTGAAGGAGCCTGACTGATAAAGGGGACACCTTGTCAAAGACTGTACTCCTCCAGCCACCACTGGAGGGCCTGAACTAGAGTTTGAGACACTGGAACCAATTTGGAGAGAGGGTCTTTTTTCTGAGACCAATAAGATCTGAGATAAAACTGACTATCTCTCATCTGAAACCTTGCTCCCGGACTACTGCTGTGAATGCTGCCATGTGACTCAGCAACTGTAGAAAGTGTCTGGCTGGATAAGAAACCAGAAGATGACAGGAGGAAACCCGATTGACAAGGGACTAAACCCTTGAGAGAGGGAGAAATGCTCTTGCCTGAATAGTGTCTAGTTCCACCCCTATGAAAGTGGGCAGCTAGGCTGGCTCCAGAACAGACTTTTCTAGGTTCAGAATGAAACCCAAGGACTCTAGAAGTTTTTGAGTGACCTCTAGGGCTGACTTGACTTGGTCTGAGGACTGATCCACCATGAGCCAGTTGTCCAGGTATGGGAACAGAAGGATACCCTGTCTCCTGAGGATTGCCACCACTACTGCAAGACACTTGGTGAACACCCTTTCAGCAGATGTTAGGCCAAAAGGCATAGCTTTGAATTGGTAATGGCCTGAGGGCAACTTGAACCTGAGGTACTTTCTGTGGGAATGTCTGATAGGTATGTGGAAGTAGGCATCCTTGATATCTAGAGAGGCTAGCCAGTCTCCTGGTCTCAGAGAGGGAAGAATTACTCCCAGAGATCTTGAATTTTGGTTTTGTTAAGTGTTTGTTCAGGTACCTTAAATCTAGGATGGGTTGCCACTCCCCTGTCTTTTTTGTGACAATGACATATCTGGAATACAGTCCTTTTCCCCTGTGACAATGAGGTACCTTCTCTACTGCTTGCAGAAGCAGAAGAGAGGAGATTTCTGCCTCTAAGACCTTTGTCTCCAAGGGAGAGGTAGGACTGAAGGACCTTGCTCTCATTTTTGGGAACCTTTTGAAACTGAGAGCAAGTCCCTTGCTCACTACTTCCGGGACCCATTTGTCTGAAGTAATAGACTCCCAGGCCTGGGAGTAGTGAGCCAACTTGCTCCCTACTGGAACTAGGAAGGTGACCCTTACCAACACCTCAGGGTGTCTGTTTAGCAGGGGGCTTAGACTGCATGGATGATGGGGTTCTGGTCATCCCATGCCTGCCACTTCCCCTAAAGAGGAGGAGTCCTGAGCTTGGTAGAAAGGCCTGTGAAAAGGCCTGCCCCTGCCAGCCCTAAATTGCAGCCTCTGAGGAGTGGCCTGCTTTTCCTTGGCTACAGCACTCCTATAGGTGGTTCTTTATTCATCCATCTTCTTCATGTAGTTCTCCATTTGCTCACCAAAGAGAATTACCAGTTACAGGAAAATTCATGGCCTAAGTTTGGGTATCCTGTGAAAGACTGGTACATCTAAGCCAAGCAAACCTCCTCATGGAGGTAGATGTAGCCGTGACTCTAGAATGCACATCATTCGAGTCCACAGCAGCATGAAATTGCACTTTGGATGCCTCTGTACCATCTACAGCCACCTGCTCCAGCTCCTTGGCTAGCTGGGAAGGGGGCATTCTTAGCCAGCTCTAGAACCATATCCCACATAGATTTCTGGTACCTGGCTGTATATGCCATGTAATTTGATTGCCTGAGCCCCAAAGAGGATGCCAGGTACTGTTTCTTAGCCATGGCATCCACTTTCCTGGAATCCTTATCGGGGGGGGGGTGAGATGCCCAGGGGAATATTAGCCTTGTCACAGACTGCAGCTTGCACTATCCCAACATGGCTGCAATGTGCTGAAAGGAATTCTGTGCCAGGGCCTGATAAAGCATACCGCCTGTCCATTCTTTTATCCACAGGAGGAATGGATGTGGGAAATTGCATGATTTTCTGTGTCTGCTTCCCCAGGGATTTGTACAAAAGGATAGACACTCTCTTTGACTCTGGAACATCCATCATTTACACATAACCAGGCTCCTCCTGATCCTGCTCAGCCTCTTCCATAGTAGCTGAAGAGTCTCAGCCACCTTCTTGTAAAACAAGAAGTGGGAGGGGGACTCAGAAAGCCTGGGAGGGGAAACTTTGGAAGGCCTGTCTGGGGAGATGTCAGGTTCTACTGGCTCATCTAGGCCTTCAAACTCTCCTTCTTCATAATCTTCTTCCTCCTCCCAATTGCCCTCATAGTATGCCTATGGATCAGTATCTGAGGCAACAACTTCCGACCGAACCGATCGCCTTTGAACTGTTGTCGGTTTGGTCGGAACCAGGCAAAGTGATTGCAATATTATAACCGCTTTCGCTATTTCCTCAGCGGTCGGAACAGGGGGTGTCAGATCTGAACCGTCTGATTTTCTTTTTCTCTTTGATGGAACTGACTCCACAGAGTCAGCTCTCCTTTTGCCCGAAAAGGTATCGCCCAGGTCAGTAGGCTCTTCTTCAGGTACAGTCGCAATCGAACCGGGCTGGCCATCTGGATCAGCAGACTTCTCTGCCTCCCTTTCCTTCAGCCTACTCAAACGTTTTTCAAGAGTGGCTTTTGGAAAGTTTTTACAAATTTGGCAGTCTTCCTTGAGGTGGCCAAACCCCAGACAATAAACACATATGAGATGGGGATCAACCTTGGCAAAGGGCTCCCCACACTCGGTACAGCGCCGAAACCCAGTGAGACTGGTTTTCTTTTTTTTTCTTTTTAGGTTTCTCAGACATGCTGAATACAAGAAAAAGTCACCCTTGTCAGCATTAAGCCAGGTAACTAGCACTTATTGGTTACAACCGTGTCACGGGTCAGTTAAAAAAATCCCACAAAAATCCGGATTTTTTTAGGAATCAATAAGTACTGGAAAACCACAATAACGTATACAGAAAAGCCCAAATAACAACATTAGATTTCGGTTCAGAACCGACCGGAAAAGAACTGAAGACAAAAAAATTTCTAACAAATTCAGCAAAAAATACCACTACCTACTACTGCCACTTACTCTTACTGAGACAGAGATAAGAATACCGATAAAATAAGAACTGCGGTTGAAAACACTGACCGATTCAAACTATTACCGAACCGAAGCGCAGGAGGGATCTCCAGAGCACCTTCACAGTTAGGCAGGGTAAGAAATCTGATGGTTACACTTCAGAGTACCACAGACAGAGGGTTGAAAACCGAACTCAAGCTCAACATTCTATGCCTTGGCATAGAGTTAACCCTTTACTGTCCAGAGCAGTTCAAGTGCTGGGGCTAACTGCATATAGTCAGAATACAGCAAGACTTCATGCTGTTTGAAGTGTTCTAGCATTTGAGTAGTCCATAGCCAGTAGTCGTTTTGGAGGAAGTGCGGTGCTCCAGCATTTGATCTGCTGCTGATTTATAACCGTTGGGTTTAGGGGTGGTGTGTAACTACTGTAATGGTTTCTTTCACCATTATTTACAATTGTTTCAGTTTTTCTTTTTTTTATTATACTTTAAAACTGAAGGAAAGGATGATTGTTATATTGACCTCACACCGACCATGAATCCAAATCCAGAACTTTTAAACCAGAACCAATACTAGGGATGATTTAGCTAACTGAAAACCAGAACCAGACCTTTCCTGGTTTTACTCACACCAGGTGGTTACCACTAGAAGCAAGGAACAAGAGTGCTTCTGAAAAACCTGTGCTGTATACCAAAATGTCATGACAGGTTCATCATGAAAGCAAAAAACTCCCAACTCACCAGACCCAAGGTCTCGCCCAAGGGACAGTCTGTTCCTTTCCATGATGGCTTCTTTTAACTTCTCTTTTAGGGAATCGCTGATCATAAGGTTTGGCACTAGAATGAAGAAGACACATAAATCAGTGAACCCTGGAGAGGAGATAATTGAAAATATTGCAGTTATGCTACTGATCATCAGGCTCTAGTGTTCTTGCTAAATCCAGCACCCATAACTCCCAAGCATACCCCTCCACACACACACACACACACACACACACACACACATACACACACACTACATGGAGACAAGATATTTCTATAAATGAACACACATGCCCACTGGGCAACCATACATAAATTTAATGGTATTGTTTTATTAAAACAAATAGTCAACCTGTGCTGACTAATAATGGTTATGCATGATGCTTTACAATGGCTTTGGACTTTAGAAATTGCATAAGACTGGAAAAAATACAAAAATTAAAAAAAGTCCAAAAATTGACTGACACATCTTTGAGGGTTCAATCAGACTGCCATAATTTCTCAGAGGGCAGCATGACTTAATTATAGTAAAATTGCATATTGTAGCACTTGCTGGCAAATGCCATTAAGGAGTTGTCCTCCAATAGTAGCCTATAGACACAGTTTTGTAAATTTAATCATGGAGCATTTTGATGTTACAAAGGCCGGGGTCCCAGTCCCAGTGTGGTGACTCACCATGCTAGGGCTGAGGTACATTAAATTACTACAGTACTATGTGGGTGCCTTAGACTGAATACAGGTGTGGCCATTTAGGTCAGAGCTAGAATTCATAGGCTGGTCGATTACCTAATAAGTGGATTACTGCACTGCCAGATAGGAGACTCAAGTTTGGGCCTGATTTTTGTTCTCTCTGTCTCACCAGACTTGTAGAGGAAGGGCATTCTGTAAAAGTTATGTACTTACCTTCCAGAGAGGGAGGAAGAAAGTGCTAGAGAGCATCTCTCCATAATGTCCCCTGAAGCTGAAATATGTGTGGGACTCAGTAGGGTCTTTGAACAGACTAGTGTCCACAGTACTTGCTGTCATGCTCATGTGTTGCATCATGCTCTGTGAGCACTGGGGACCAGGAGGGGATCTGGGGAAAACAGGGTGTTCTTCCCCCTGGGTGAAAAAAACAGACATTGTGATTGGACTGGAGTCTCTAATTCCAGTGCAGCAGAGGAGACAGTCTCTACTCAGAGGGGACATAAGGGAGAAGCTTCAATGTGTGCTAATGATGTTCACATCACTGGTTTGTTCTGGTCTGTGTTTAGCAGTGCACCACAGTGGGAATACCTGCACTGATAGCAATGACTTTCAGTCACCAGTGAGGATCACTGTGCAGTGCAGAGATCAACAATAGTGTAAACAGTAGCGGGGAGAGGTTTTTTCAAGTTCCAAATGAAATGCAAAGGTTCTCATTTATAAATGTTTTAAAACCTAATAATTTGCACCCAGTTGCAACATAAATCAATATCAACACGCTAATTGCTCTTCTGCATTTCCAACAAGTGGAAGCATTTTTTTTAGTTCTAAGCTTTAGAACCTTCCAACTTATAAGGGGGTTTTATTTTTTTTTTTTTTTGAGACTTAGTTCAGCCGATCACTGGTAGTACAAAATCAAAGTACTGATGGTATTAAAGATGCCAAAGAAGGACTGTATGAAATAATTATGTGGCCAGCAAAAAGGCCGATAGATTCCCTTAGCAATGAAACAGGAATTGGCTTGGGGGATGGGATCTTAGACACAGCAACTATCAGTTGTAGTGAGAAAGAAAAAAAATTGCTCTGTTCTGGGGATCAAACCCAGGACCCCTGCCCTCTACTGCTTGGTAGCCTATAGTTCTACTGGAGTTCTAAATTTCCAAGGTAGGAAATACGAGACGTGGAAAAGGACATTTGATGCAATGCTTCTTAAATTGCATTTAATCCTCAAAGTGTGATTCGGAACTTTCAAGTTATCAGCAATAATGAATATCAAAACTTCCTGAAGGTCTATCATTAAAATCAGCAATGCCTTCTAACTGTGTCTTTCATTTTACATAAATTGTTGTGAGAAAGAAAAAAATTTTCAACTCTGCAGATCAAACCCAGGTCCCTGCTCTCTACTTCTTGATAGCCTATAGCTTGTACTAAACTTACTAGACAGGAGATGCATGCTGTGGGAAAGGATCACCAGCAGTGAGTGCAGACCCCCCAACACACACACACACACACACATCGCCAGCAGTGAGCGCAGACCCCCCAAAACACACACACGTACACACACACACACACATACACGGATCACCAGCAAAAGTGCAGACCCCCTCAACACACACACACACACACACACACATGGCTCACCAGCAGAGTGAAGACCCTCAACACACACACACACACACACACACACACACACACACATGGATCACCAGCAGAGTGCAGACCCCCCCAACACACACACAAACACACACACACACAGATCACCAGCAGTGAGTGCAGACCCCCCAACACATACACACACACATGGATCACCAGCAGTGAGTGCAGACCCCCCCAACACACACACACACACACACGTGGATTACCAGCAGTGAGTGCAGACCCCCCAACACACACACACACCTGCAGTGGATAATCCTGGTTAACAGTCTGACTATTTGAAGTAGTGTTTCCCAAAGTCTGAGATGAAAATGTTCATGTTTTCAGTAATATAGAACTTTAGACCTTTTTGAATGTATGCCACTATCATCAGCAACGACATCTAACAAGTTCTTCCATACTACATAAAAAGTAGTGAGAAAAACAAAAACAATTTACTTTGGGGATTGAACACAGGCCCCAGTCCTATACTACATGGTAGCCAGTAGCTCTACCACTGTGCTAAGCGTCTTATACAGGAGATGTATGCTGTGGCAAATGACATCCATTAGTGAGTTCAGACCCCCTCCCCCACATACAGCTGCAGTAATTTTTTTGTAAAGGACAGTCTGCTTATTTCAAGTAATGTATCCCAAGTTTCATTTAAACCTCAGAGTCTGAGCTGGAACTTCTTAAGTTATCAGCAAAACAGAATGTGACATTTTGCAAAAAAGTCTAGCACTAATATCAGAAATGACATCAAATTATTTATCTCATACTCCATACATTATAATGAGAAAGAATAAAAACATTCAACTCTGGAGAGCGAACTCAGGCCCCTACTCTCTACTGCTTAATAGGCTGTAACTTTGCCACTGTACTGAACTTCCTATATAAAAGATGCATGATGTGGTGAAGAACAGATGGCAGTGACTACAGTCCCCTTCCCCACACACACACAGTTGTAGTGGATTTTTATAATTATCAGTCTATCTATTTGAAGTACAGTAATGCTTCCCAAGCTGCATATAAATCTCATAGTCTGAGCTGGAACTTGTCAAGTTATCAGCAATACAGAATGTCAACCCTTGCTGAAAGTCTATCACTAACATCAGCAATGACATCTAATAATATCTCTCATACTACATAAATTGTAGTGAGAAAGAAAAAAATGTTCCTCTCTGGGGATTAAACACAGGTCCCTACCCTCTACTTCTTGGTAGCCTGTAACTTTTCAGCTGTACTACATTTCCTATACAGAAGATGCATGCTGTGGCAAGGGACATGCAACAGTGAGTGCAGCCCCCTTCCCACACTCACACAGAGCTGCAGTGTACATTTGTAATTTACAGTGTCAAACGTAATGTTTCCCGAGTTGCATTTAAAGCTCAAAGTCTGAGGTGGAAGGAACCTTTGAGATTATGAGCATTATAGAACTTCTAACCTTATTGAAACTCTATCACTAACATTAGTAATAACATCTAGCAATTTCTCTCATACTACATAAATTGTAGTGAGAAAGGAAAAAAGTGTTCCAAACTCAGGCTTGTGTAGGTGTGAATCCCAATGTCAAAACCTAAAAGATCTATCATTGACATCATCTGTGATGTCAAGTGACCAGATCACTTGCACTGAATGTACCTTTGAACTTGGCTGAATGCAAGAAAGAGTATGCCTAACTGCTATGGGTGCTCACAGCTATGCTGTTGGTGCATAAAAAGACAAACTTAGGCATGGCTTGTTCCTAAAACGTGTTCCGTGTCATACTGCAATGGTACAGGAGCCCTGGAATTGTATTCTTCACTGGATGGAGTCAGAGGTTTGCATTTTTAGGGTTCTGTCTATTGTCAAAATTCACCAGATTATTCACTATCCTTACATGTAGCATCCTCCGGAATCCGTCTGTAGGATATCACAGGATTCATTGGCAGAAGCTGGACTTCAGGCTCCATTCTGTCCCTGTAGATCAAAACAGGACTGATCATGCTGTGTTTCTAAACTCCTGGTATTAATTAAGAAATCCAGCACTTTATGTTTGTTTTTGGAGAGGTTTCTGAAGCAATGTCACAACAGAGGGCATGAGGGAAAGCTGATATCTACAATCACACTAAAGTATAATCCCACAATGCACCTCAAAGTACCTTAGTGCATCTAAAAATGTTCTTTCTTGTAAAGGTGACTCGAAATACATGTTATAATCTAAAATAGCTTCATATATACAATAGTGGCCATGAAAGGCTTTAAAGCAGCAATATTTTTTTTTGTAACCAGGAGAGACACACTAAACTGAAGTTTGTTTACATGTGCAATCTGGGAGCACAGGGAAGTTAAGTGACTTGCTCAGGGTTACACAGTATGCAAGTGGGGGTTGTGGGATTCAAACCCAGTTCTCCAGGTCAGAGCTTTAAACCACTGCGCTATACTATATTTGTTAATCAATAAAAAAAAATCATATTGTTTTATAGCAAAAATGTACAGTTGTAGTTGTACAAAAATGTACAAAGTGGTAGTCGTACAAAAGTTGATCAGTACTGAGATAAGCCAGGTATACTGAGGCAGAATCACATTACAGTCAATGCAAATTGTAACTTGACTGCCTCAAGGTACCTCAAGGTAGACAACTTTTATAGAACTACCATTTTTGCTAAAAAAACAATATGAAAATAGAGGGGGGTAGACTTAGAGGTAACATGAGAAAGTATTTTTTCACACAATGGGTGGTGGATCCATGGAACGGACCCATGGCAGAGGCTGTAAGGGTAGAAATGGTAGAGAAATTCAAAAATGCATGGAACAGACATGAAAGAACTGTAGTGATAAGAAAGAGAGGGTAAGGTGCAGATCATTTAGGATCTGTGTTATATTGAACAGGTAGGAAAAATGGGCAGACTAGGTGGACCAAGCAGTCCTTATCTACCATCAAATTCTGTGTTTCTATGTTTCTAGGTTGGAAGCAGCCTGCCACCATGTGGGGAGATGGGTACTGGTGGATTTTGTGCTGCCCGGGGAACGTTCCCCTCCACCACTGGCACCACACAACCTTCAGCCACTGCTTCCTGCCTATGGAGTTGAGGGCTGTGGCACCTATGGGGTAGGTGCCAGAGCTGTGCCCACCTGGAGCTGGGTCATGGTCCATCCCTGCCAACCCACCTGTACCAGGGCCAATCAACTCACTGACATCATGCATGCCAACTCTTGTGGGTGCCACTCAGCACCCTAACTTTGCCAACTTATCCCATCTCCCCCAGGGCAACCCCCATGCTCCTTCTGCCCTGGTACCCTACTTGCAGGGCCCCCCAATTGCTGCCCTGTCTGGCAGTGGAGCATGGCCTTTAGACCACCCCCTGCCTGGTCAAGCTAAGCCCCCCTGTTGTGTCCACTACAGGGTTTCTAAAATTCCAAAAAAGGGGCTAATGCATCCTCGCCATGGTGCAAGCCCGTTTGTGACCTGGCACATGGGTGCTTCTGCTGCAAGAGTGATGCAGGGTGATTTGGACACAAGGCATCCCAATTTCGAAGCAGCCTGCATTCAAAAATTGGGATTGCTGCAAACTTTGACACAAGGTGCCACTTGTGTCAAAGCTGTTTGGCTCAGGCACCTTGTGTCGAAGTTTGCCATTTAAAAATTGGGGCCCCCTGTGTCTTCACAGCTAATACTGTCTTCATTACATATGCAATGTGAAATTCAGTCATTTTATATTTATTTATTAGCTTTTGATGATCAGGTAAGTATCTATAAATAAGCAGTAAGGCACAACAGAGACTGATGTCAAGCAATACCACCTTCTTAACAACTTTTTTCTTGTGCAGTTCCTGGTAAGGTAGAGTTACTACTTAAGCAGTAAGGCATGAGCAGGAGTATTACATAAGGACTAATCCATGGTTGGGTGTGTGGCACTAGCGCAGTAAGCACACCCTTTGCATGCCTTGGGTGGGCTGTGAAGCACGATGTACAGCAGATGGCCTGCAACCACCCAGGAAGTGCAGTTATTGTTTCATGTATAACATTCAGAAAATGGGTCAATATGTGTTATGGAGAGGTTTGTGAAGTAATGTCATAATGGTGGTGGGGGGGTGGAGGGTGGGAGGGGTACAGGCATGAGGGAAAGCTGATAGCAGAAAATGTTCCTGAACTGTTGCACTTGTTTGTTATGTATTTTTTTGTTGTTGTTTTAGTATCTATTTATCCTGCCTTGGCCACCTGAGCTGCTTCCCCCTTTGGGGACATCCAGCCGCCGCCCGCCTCTACCACAGACACCCAGACTCTGTGGCTCCCCAACCCCACCCCCCACAGTGGGGCCGCAGGGAGCCCTGCTCATAACTCCCTGAGGAGCACAGATCAAGGCGGGTGCTGCAGTGAAACTGCGGACAGCAATCAAGCCGCTGATTTCAGGTGCCATTTTTTCCTGGTTTTCTTGTCCTGTCAGTGCATGCTCAGACAGTGCCCCCAGTCTCCATTGAGGGCCACTGCTGAGTGATGCATTCCTGGATCCCACCCCCAGAGAGGAAAGCAGTCCTCCGGATGCTCAGTCCTTTCCGCCTCTGCCAACCCCCGATGCCCCGAGTCCGTTCCTGAACCCAGGTCACCAGCGTGGGTCGAGGTAAGGCATCAGTGCTTCAACCCTCTACGCCACCAGGCTGGCTTGTTTGCTATGTTGATTACTAATTTGAATGTATGTAACCAATTTCTGTACTTGTTACCTTTGTCTTGCTGATGTATTTTGCTCTGTACCTTGTATCATGCGTACCACAATACTGTGTTTTGTTTTCCTGTATTACTACTAGGCAACTGTATTGACCCTCTTGTACCTTGCACATTGTTGTGATAACCTCCAATGTTGTGATCTCCCAGGTTGTGCCTGAAAAATAGGCAAATGTTTTGTCTAGTGCACCTACCTGGTAAATAAAAACTAAACAAAT
Organism: Neoceratodus forsteri; assembly: GCA_016271365.2. Lineage (NCBI taxonomy): Eukaryota > Metazoa > Chordata > Ceratodontiformes > Ceratodontidae > Neoceratodus > Neoceratodus forsteri. Next base: position 467,616,361 of record CM028132.1, on the reverse strand, counting down.
AATGTCAGGTAATCTAATCACACCTCCCATGTGACAAATGACATGTTATACAGCCAGTTATGGACATTTTGCTGTCATTTTTCATATCCTGCCCAAAACATGTTTTCGCATCTGTGGCGCAGAATGGTGTAATCACTGTGCAAAAGCAACTTTTGGGATGGAATATGGAAATGATAGTGCCACTGTTCATGAGGTAGGGTCCCAAAAGGCCCATGTTGAAAATTTGGTGAAAAAAATTCCAAAAAATTATTGCATTATGGCCATGTGTTACAGTTTCTATGCATGCTCATAACTTCACCAATTTTTCCTATTTTCACTCCAGATTTTCAACATTGGCATTTCTTCACACGTTCTCAAGAACAGTACAGTTGTCATTTTTCACATCCTGCCCAAAATGTGTTTTCACACCTGTGGTGCTGAATGGCACAATTGTAGCACGAAATCACCTTTCGGGATTGAGTAACAAAATGATAGTGCCACTGTTCATGAGGTGGGGTCCAAAAAAGCCCACGTTGAAAATCTGGAGTGAAAATACCAACAAACACCCAGGGCATTAAGGTTTCCAACTGTAACGCCCCACCCCCCAACCTATAGAGACTGGCAGATGTCAGGGGTGTGACTTGGGGTCATTGACCGTAATTCTCATGCCATTCCACTCCCACCCTGCAGCCAGTGACAGACATTGAGGTATGCCTTGGGGTCTTTGGTGCTAACATTCACCTCATTCTCCTATAATGCACCCATCTCCACTTATTTCCTTATGAAATGGGGTAATGCCTATCGGTGTCTGCAGGGTGCGGTGAGGTGGAATGGCATGAGCATTATGGCTGACAACCCAAATACCCCCAACACCTGTCAGTCTCTGCAGGGTGGGGGTGGGGATTGGCATTAGGGTTGGAAACACTAATGCTTCATTAAGGAAGTAAATCAGGGAGTGGCAGTGGATGTCAGCTACCTTCATTTCAGGAAAGTCTTCAATGCCGACCAACATAGAAGGCAGATATAACAAGACGGGTAGTCTGGCTACAGAGCACGAGCTGATACATTGGGTTAGAAACTGGCTGACAGACGAAAGGCAGAGGGTGGTAGTAATGGGATCCAGTCCAGGGAGAGGGTGATGACCAGTTCTTTTCAATGTTTTCAATACAGACATTTCGGAACAGCTAGAAGGAAAGGACTGTCTGCCTGTCTGCAGATGACACCAGCATCTACAACAGAGTGAATACTCCAAAAGGGGTGGAGAAAATGAGCAGACACATGGAGAGGCTTGAAAAATGGTCTGAGAAGTGCCAAAAGAGGTTCAATGCAAAGAAGAGCAAGTAATGCACCTGGGAAGGGGGAAACCTGGGGAGAGTTACTGGATGGGGGTGAGGTGCTGACGATCACCAAGGAAAAAAGGGACATATGAGTTATCAGTTCTAACGACCTTAAGGTGTCAAAACAGAGCACAAATATTGCAAGGAGACCCAGTGGCATGCTTGGATAGGCAAAGGTATCATTAGTAAAAGGTGTGAGGTGATGATGCCATTGCATAATGCACTAGTGAGGATTATCCTACAGTACTGTGTGCAGTTCTGGAGGCCACAGCTGTGCATGGACATTGACAGGGTGGAGCCAGTCCACAGAAAGGCAACCAAGATGGAACATAGCTTGCAAAACAGAACATACCAGGACAGATTAAAGGATTTCAATATATACTCACTGACGGACAGGAGGTGGCGGTGGAACATGATACATACATTCAAGTACCTCAAGGACATACACACGGTGCAGGGGCAGACATCTTTCAGTGCATCAAATGTTCCCCATTGACAAATGCTTATTTAAATCTGGAGGTACCCACAATCTTTGCATTACAGACTTTCATCAATCCTCCCTATTTTGGCCTATTTTGGCCAAACTATTAGAAAAAAACTGGTTAATGCTCAATTGCGGGACTACTTAGGTGGTACACCACACAAATATCATAACACCCATGCATTCCAGCTTTAGATCCAAGTACAGAAGTACGACAGCCCTGGCCAAGGTCACTAACGAGTGACTGGGTGCTTTCAATTGTAAACAAGCTATGGGGGCCATTTTCCTTGACCTAAGCAAGGCCTTCATATTCTGCTTCATACATTATGTTACACAAGGATTGGTACAGGATTCTTATCTTGGTTTTCAAATTATTTAACTGGATTGCCACAACAGGTAAAAGCAGAAGATCTCTCTGCTTGGGTTGGTTCTTGTCCCATTACTCTTCATGTTGTACATAAACAGCCTAGGCTCAAACATCAGTAATGCCAGCCTGCATTTCTATGCAGATGATATTGTCCTCTGTCACAAGACCCAACATGATCACTGCTTGCTCTGGCCTCCAAATGGTGTTTAATCAGCTTCATATCTGTCTATTCCACTCCAAGCTGCTTCTAAATGCCAGTGAAACAAAGGTCATGTTCTTTTCAAATACTGCAACTTTATCCTGTGTTACAGCCCCTTCCATCATTAGGTTAGTGGGGGACACTCTTGAGGTGGTGGACAATTATAAATACCTTGGGGTCTAGCTTGACAATAAACTGCTTTTCCGTACATATTGAGCAGTTATGTAAAAACAAACAAACTGCAGGCCAAGTTTAGATTCTCTTACAGAAACAAGTGCTATTTCCCAAAAGATGCCCAAAGGTGCATGGTCCAGATAACCTTCCTCACATTACTAGATTATGCAGACCTAATACCATTGCCTAATACCATTGCACCAGGACTTGTCTAGCCAAACGTGATGTGCTTTACCATAGGGCTCTCAGACTCATCATGGATTCCCCCCATAGGATTCATCACTGCACATTGTATGCTGCTGTCTGTTGGTCTTCCTTAGCCAGTATCAGACTAAAAAAATCTGTGTCTGCGGGCATGCAAAGTCTTTCTGAATGAATTGTCACGTTATATCACCGAACTCTTTTGCAGTTCCCATAGCAGCTACACCCTAAGAAAAAAATCAATTTTTTCTCTTGGACATCCCAATGTATGCCACACTGTTTGATAAGTCTGCAATCAGTTGTATTATTCCCACAACATGGAAAATACTGTAAAACTCATTAAAACAGACCTCCCTTGTTAGCTGACGTATCTTCAAAACCCATATCAAAGTTCTTTCTTCTGAGGTCTACTCGTGTGGCTAAACAAACATATCTACATTTTGGTTAAACTTTGTCAGTATGTTGCTATCCTCTGTAATAGTTTTGTTTCTATGTAAGGGGTATTACTCATACTGAGTATAATATATGGTTATATTTATCACTTGAGCTTTTTCCTGCCTTTGTATTACATTTTTCTCTGATTGTATTCAATTCTATTCAATTTTGTTTTTATACTGGAAAGTATGTGAGCAAAAATGCCCATTTTCTCAAACGTCCAGTGGTACAAAACTTTGATAATACAGAGAAAAAGGTAATATCAATATTTGCAAAATTTGACAGTATTTACAATAGGAACAATGTAGATGACAGGATAATCTAGAATAGAAAAAAACATATAGCGCACACAACAAAGCCAATATACAGATACTTATAAACTCTAAGGTAACTCAAGGGTTGGTGGAAATTGGGGGGGGGGGGTATCCCTGTCTATAGTTATTTTGTACCTTGAATCCAACTATAATCTGCTGTAAATCATTGCTTTTTAACTGTTTATGCTGTCTTACCTAAGACCTCTTTGTAAATTAGCTTGCTTAATGAAGCCTTTTCCTGGTGAAATAAATTAATACAAAATGCAAATACATGTGAAGTACTTTTGTGCTATGAAACATGGTACAGTTAATTATCATTTTTAAAAAGTTAACAAATGAAATAAAACTCACTGGCAATTATTTATGAGGACTTCACCTTCCAGTAATAGCTGGATTGGTGCACAGCCCCTGAGACTACATGTGGTAATAAACACATGCGAGTCAGAAAATAAGGAGGCAGCACTGCCATCAGTAGTTTTATAATGAGAAGTCAAAGGCAAAAAGACAACTGGAGAAACTAACACATTTTATTCAACAACAGATCAAACAGACAATTACTGTAGATTAACCCAAAATGACACAATTTTGTTTCCTAGTAAGCTAAGAATATTTGTATGATGTGGGTCATGGTTTGGGCTCCCTTCTTTCTCCTGTCTCTTTTGCCCTCCCTAATTATCTTTTAGTTATTTCAGCCTTAAAGAGCAACCAATGCCTTTAGGAGAACTTTAACAAAACTAACAGGATCTTTGCTCCTTAAGAGTTCAACTATTTTTGTTGCTTTTTCCCTACCTATGATCACAGTGCGCAGCTTGTGACATCACAGACACTCCCAGGACAACAGATTGTGATGTCACAACAAACAAGCATTTGTCAGTGCCTAATGGTTGCTTGCTGGCATTAGCAGTGGAAGTGCAGGATTTAGACAGATGCAGTATAGGAATGGCAGTGAAGTACTGAACTGATGCCAATTCCACTCCCACCCTGCAGAGATGGACAGGCACTGGGGTGTGCCTTTGGGTCGTCACCCATAACATAATGGTCATGACATTTCACCTCACCCTACCCTGCAGACACTTTCAAGTGTCGAGGTGTGCCTTGTGGTGTTCGGGCTTTACACTCGCCTCACTCCATAAGGAAATACACTGACATGGGTGCAGTATAGGAGAACAGGCTGAACTTTGGGGCCAAAGAGTTCAAGGTGCACCTCAATGTCTGTCACTGGCTGCAGGGTGGGGTTGGGGGTGGAATGGCGTAAGCATTACTGTTGATAATCCCAAATCACACCCCTGACACCTGTCAGTCCCTAAAGAGTAGGGCGCTATGGTCGTAAACCCTAATGCCCTGGGCATTTCTTGGTATTTTTACTCCAAGTTTTCAACATGGGCTTTTTGTGACCCCACTGTATGAACAGTGACACTATCAGTTTGTTAGCCAAAAGGTGATTTTGCACAGCGACTGTGCCATTTGGCACCACAGGTGTGAAAACACATTTCAAACAGGATGTGAAAATGACAGCTGTACTGTTCATGAGGAGGTGTAAAAAAATGGTAATGCTGAAAATCTGGAGTAAAAATATAAAAAAAACTGGTGAAGTCACGAATGTGCGTATAAACTCCGCAACACACACCCGTAGTTATTTTGGGGATTTTTTTACACCAGATTTTCAACGTAGGCATTTTGGGACCTCTGCTCATGAACAGTGTCACTGTGATTTTCTTAATCTGTCCTGAACACTGATGTCCCACAGCTACCGTGCTATTCTGTGCCAGAAGTGCAAAAACACATTTCAGCCAGGTTGTGAAAAATGACAGCTGAACTGTTCATATGGAGGTGTGGAAAAATGCTAATGTTGAAAATCTGGAGTGAAAATATTACAAATTCATGAAGTTATGAGGGTGCATGGAAACTGCACAATTCACGCTCATAACACAGTCATTTTATGGACTTTTGTCACTAAATTTCCAACATAGGAATTTTAAGACCTCTGCTAAGGAACAGTGTCACTGTGATTTTCTTGATCTGTCCCAAACATTGATTTTGAACTCAGACCATGCCATTGTGTGTTATATGTGCGAAAACACACTTCAGGTGAGATGTGGAAAATGACAGCTATATTGTTCATAAGGAGGTGTGGTAAAATGGCAATGATAAAAATCTGGAATGAAAATATAAAAAATTCTCGAAGTTATGAGCATGCATAGGAACTGTGAAATGCACTCTTCTCGTAAAACAGTAATTTTTGGGAATTTTTTCAGCAAATTGTTAATATAGGGTTTTTTGGGGCCTACCTCATGAACTGTGACACTGTTGTTTTGTTAATCAGTCCTGAAAGGTGGTTCCATGCAGTGACCACAAAATCACCTTTTGGGACTGAATAACAAAATGACAGTGACTGAGTTCATGAGGTGGGGTCCCAAGAACCCCATGTTGAAAATGTGGTGAAAAAACTCCTAAAAATAGTTGAGATATCCACTTAAGTTGAAAAAACCCTATTTATGCCATTATACAGCTTACCAGCATTTCTTCACTTTGCGATTAGCTTTAAAGAGTACAGACATATTCCCGGTTCACTGAAGATGGTTGCGCTGGGCTCTGGAGGTAAGTATGGGGTGGGGGGTGTATGGAGGAGTGGTGCACAGAGGGTGGGAGCAGGTTGGAGGAGGGGCACCAGACTCAGCAAGGGACTGTTTTCTTTATTTTTATGAGTTTTAACCCAGGCCACCATTGAGGTGGCTGCGGGTTATTCTCCCATTTTCTGTTCCTGACCACCTCCTTGACATGAGCGCAGGCCCCTGTCAGCCTTCCATGCTTTGCAGCACCTCCCCCTGTGTTAAGAGCAATCTCCCTGGCTCAGCAGCAAGGGTCACTGCAGCACCACAGCTCACTGTCAACCCTCCATGGTTGAGACACACCGCCGCGCAGCCGCTATCTCAGCTGGACCCGCCTCCTGACACGGCCACTTAGGTTTGTTGCCGAACCCAGGCTGTCTGTGTGGCAGCACAATGCACAGTTGCTGGTCCACCCAGGTGGCTGTAGTCCACTTTGTTGATCCCATATAGATATTTTAAAGTTTCCATCATATCCTGCCTATATAAGCGGTTGAATCCAACCATCAGAAAAAGGTTAACAAAGCCATCTTATTGAGATAGAGGAATCTGTTGTTTGCATAATTATTTTTAATCATTCTTTTAGCAGCATGAGCTACTTGACTGTGTTTACATTAAGCCCTGCCATTTGATGTCCCAAAACAGTGTGTTGCAGCGGTCAGCCAGACAGTAGGCTTAGTGGGAATCAAATGAGGAGGGGAGGAATTCCGCCAAGCCTGTATGTATAATTATTTTAAAATTAGGAACACTGCAGGGGACAAAAGAATGAAGATGGAATATGCTGCATACATAAAGAGGAAAAATGAAATCCTATTATAGGATATTAACAATGTGACCAGGTGTGACCAGCATTTAATAAGTAGGATAGCAGGACATGCTGGAAGGGGTTGGGGGTCTGTAATTAAAAGAATGTCTTGCATTTTACTTTTAGCTCCGGTGAGTGAGCTGTTGTATCCCACTTTACTGCTCTATCACATGAGGCTCCAGGGATGCAGCAAGTGCTTGCGGACACACCAGCCAGCAATAGCTCATTCTAGTTTTGTACTCAAAAGTAAAGGCGGCAGTTAGTGCTTTTAATGTTAAATATGTCCCAAGGACAGCAAAAACATATAAAGTCAGAGCTTTGCATTCATTCATTGTACTTCATTAGCCCCTGTACTGTGTCCAAGATTATGTGTGTGTGTGTGTGTGTGTGTGTGTGTGTATATGCGTGTGTGTGCGTGTGTGTGTAAATATACATAAATTCCATCTATATTCTACCGTCTTTCTCTATGTACTGTATGTTTGCTTGTCTCATTCAGTATGACTATCTCCCTGTCTATCTAGTTCTGTTTGTCTGTCTGTCTGTCTGTCTGTTTACTGTCTGTTTACTCTCTGTCTCCCTATCTCCCTATCAGTATGCATAGTTCACACAAAAAACAGACCTTAGGCTGCATGTTCTGTGTGAGTGAATTGCAATTTTGTAAATGTAACCTTAAAATAAATTACAGCTAATTTATTTTTGCAAACTTTGTTTATTTTTTCTCAGTCATTTCAGAAGATGGAGGTGCGTGCTCAGTTCCATGCCCCTTTTCCCCAAATGCGTAGCTGTTGTGTGTCATTGCTGGCACTGAGTCCATGGAGGATAGTGAATAGAGCAACTGCTTTGGTACCAGGCATGTGCAGACCTGACAGGATAGTGGACTGCCTCGAACGAGGTGTCACCTCCTCTGATCTCCATCTATTGAGGCGTGCTGATACCAATCCATGTTTTTTTTTTATTAAAGGGAGAGTGCAGCTATCTCACTGAATATGCTAAATCTTCTCTGCAGTCCTAATGCTCCAGTTAATGAGGAAGTGGGTTACCCAGGAGAGATGGTGTGGAAAGTTAACCCTGTGCTCTTTCACTCCCAGCCTTTACCCTGCAGGAGTCACTGCAGGCAATGGTGTAGAAGCACTGGGAGTGGGGAAGCTCACAGTTGCTGCAGTCCCAGCTGCTCCCAGCAGAAGTAACTGCAGACAACAGTACTGGAGCACAGAACATGGATGAACTCCCTACCTCATCCCCAGCCTTTCAAAGCAGTTGTCACTGCAGGCACTGCTGTTGGAGCACTGGATGTGAGGGAGCTCTCAGTTACTGCAGTCCCAACCTCTCCCAGCAGAAGTCAATTTAGGCAGTGGTGTCGGAGTACTGGGTGTATGGTCGTAGCTAATACATACATTCCCAGCCTCTCCCAGCAGGAATCATTGCATGCTGCACTGCTGGAGCATCAACTGTGGGAGGAAACTCCCAGCTACTCCAGTCCCTACTTCTCCCTGCAGGAGTTAACATAGGCAAGGGTATTTAAGCACATGGGTGTGAGGTCACTCCTAGCTAGTGTATGAACACTGGTTCTTGGGGAACTCATAGCTACCCAGCCCTTGTGTCTCCCATTAGGAGTCACTGTAGGTGTAAATCATGGGGGGAAGTGTACTCCCTGGTACCCAAATTGCTGCCCATCACAAATGGACACTAGTAACAACACTAAAAAAAAATAGCACTCCAAAGAGTAAACTGATTTAAATTTTTATTCAGCCATAAAGACAGATGCAGGACGGATACCCCAGGCTATATGCATCTGTCCTTCAGGATGAATAAAAATGTAAAGGAGTCAGTGTAGGTAATGGCCTAAGAGCTAGCACTGACTGTGGGGAAGCTCACAGGTACTACAGTCACAGTCTATCCTGCCAAGAGTCACTGTAGGTGTGGGAGCAGTGGCTGTGGGGCAGCTCACAGTTTCTGTCCTTGCCTCTTTCAGCAGTAATCACTGCAGACAATGATGTCAGCAGTACTGACTTGTACAGGAGTTTACAGCTACTCCAGTCACAGCTCCGCCCAGCCAGATTCATTGTCAGATATAGTGTAAGAGCACTGCTTTGGAGAAGTCATAGCTATAGCAGTCCCAGGCTCTGCCATCAGGAGTTACTATAGATTTATTTCTATCTGTCTTCAGTGTGACGTGGTACCTTTGGAAATGAGCCTCTGGCTCAAAGGTTGTAAACTGATGTACAAATAAATAAATAAATAATGGTGTGTGAGCACTGTGGGTTGTAATATGCAGGAGACTGGGAATGGCTAACAATTGATAACTAAGAAGCAGAATGCTTGCTGACATTAGCAGTGGAAGTGCAGGAATTAGACAGATGCAGTGAAGTATTGAACTGATGCCAACTCCACCTCCACCTTGCAGAAATGGACAGGCATGGGGTGTGCCTTTGGGTTGTCGCCCTTGACAGTCATAACATTTCACCTCACCCTACCCTGCAGACACTTACAAGTGTCGAGGTGTGCCCTGGGGTGTTCGGGCTTTGCACTCGCCTCATTCCATAAGGAAATACACTGAAATGGGTGCAGTATAGGAGAATGGGGTGAACTCTGGGGTCAAAGAGTCCAAGGTGCACCTCAATGCCTGTCACTAGCTACAGGGTGGAAGTGGGGGTGGAATGGCATGAGCATTACTGTCGACAATCCCAAGTCACACCCCTGACGCCTGTCAGCCCCTAAAGGGTAAGGCATTATGGTCAAAAATCCTAGCGCCCTGGGCATTTTTTGGTATTTTTACTCCAAGTTTTCAACATGGGCTTTTTGTGACCCCACCGCATGAACAGTGGCACTATCATTTCGTTAGCTAAAAGGTGATTTTGCACAGTGACTGTGCCATTTGTGCAACAGGTGTGAAAACACATTTTGATCAGGATGGGGAAAATGACAGCTGTACTGTTCATGAGGAGGCGTAAAAAAATGGTAATGTTGAAAATCTGCAGTAAAAAAATAAAAAAAACTGGTGAAGTCACAAGTGTGCATTGAAATTGCACAACACACACCCATAATTATTTTGGGGATTTTTTTACACCAGATTTTCAACATAGGCATTTTGGGACCTCTGCTCTTGAAAAGTGTCACTGTGATTTTCTTAATCTGTCCTGAACACTGATTTACCACAGCAATCATGCTATTCTGGGCCGGAAGTGTGAAAACACATTTCGGCCAGGATGTGAAAAATAACAGCTGTACTGTTTATAAGGAGGTGTGGAGAAATACCAATGTTGAAAATCTGGAGTGAAAATATTACAAATTTGTGAAGGTATGAGGGTGCGTGGAAACTGCACAATGCACACTTGTAACATAGTAATTTTATGGACTTTTGTCACTAAATTTTCAACATAGGCATTTTAAGACCTCTGCTCATGAACAGTTTCACTGTGATTTTCTTAATCTGTCCCAAACATTAATTTTGCACACCGACCTCACCATTGTGCGCTACATGTGTGAAAACACATTTCGGGTGAGATTTGAAAAATGACAGCTGTATTGTTCATAAGGAGGTGTGCTAAAATGGAAATGTTGAAAATCTGGAATGAAAATATTAAAAATTCTCGAAGATACGAGCATGCGTGGGAACTGCGCAATGCATGCTTGTAAAACAGTCATTTTGGGGAATTTTTCACCAAATTTTCAACATAGGGTTTTTGGGGGCCTACCTCATGAACTGTGACACTGTCATTTCAGTAATCAGTCCAAAAAGTGGTTCCATGTAGTGACTGCGAAATCACCTTTTAGGACCGAATAACAAAATGACAGTGTCTGAGTTCATGAGGTGGGGTCCCAAGAACCCCATGTTGAAAATTTGCTGAACAAATTCCTAAAAATGGCAGAGATATCCACTTAAGTTGAAAAAACCCAATTTATGCCATTATACAGTTTACCAGCATTTCTTCAGTTCCTGGTCGGCTTTGAAGAGTGCAGACGTGTTTCTGGTCCACCGAAGATCATCGCGTCAAGCTCCGGAGGTACATATGGGGTGAGGGGAGGTTAGTGCACACAGGATGGGTCCAGGTTGGGGAAGGGGACACCAGACTCAGCGAGGGACAGTTTTCTTAATTTTTACAGGAGTTTTAAACAAAAAATGGTGTGGGACTATTGGCATACTAGGGTGGGCTCCCAGCATACCACCTGGATGTTTGTTGATGGGGAATGGAGCCAACTGGGATTGGGCACCCCCTTGACACACAACAAATGGGAGGGGCATCATCTGCAAATGAACTGAGGAGGGAGCATGCCAACAGGGTGATTGGGCACCCCTGTCAGCTGTAATGGGGACTATAAGAGGCGATGGGTGTCTGTCGGCTTCTTGGGGACTGTGAGATGCCATCGGAGAAGCCACTGCCATGTGTCCTTAAAATGATACAAGAGACAGTGCAGCTGTAATTGGCTGCTGCAGTCAGGGACTGCCCCACAGCAAAACAGCTGACTACATAGTGATGGGGCACGCACTGATTGGAATGGCCAATTGCTTTGAGCTAGTGTCATGCTCCTTAACTACCATCATTGACAGCATGATCCTCTATTCGCTGCGGCAGAGACCAGCCCCAGAACGGACTGTTGCCCTTCGGCACAACACTGCCTCACCTCCACAACTCACGTGTGCAGGAAGCTGACGCAATGTGTTTCTTGCACACGCATGCAAGCAACCACAAAAATATGACTTGAAGTAGAGAGAAAGCAACAGAGGCAGATAAGAGTAAGGGATAAAGATCGGGTAGTTATGTAAATTTCCTCTGTAATAAATAGGGGGAATGATAAATCTATAGAATTTATACAATATAATTAGTTTTTTTTCACTAAGACAAAAACACTATCAAAGGCACCGAACTCTATCTAGCTAGATCAATTTTCAATCTTGCTAGTAGGGTATGTCATTTCGTTTGAATTGCTAGTTGGGTACGGGTATGTTGCTCTGTACCCACACTAAGCGAAGTGCCTCAGACTCTGCTGAACTGCCCAGTAGCCACGGTTTTAACAGTCATGAAGTAGATTGTATAAACCAGACATCCGATCGGTGGCTGACAGATATCATTTTTATCTTCATTCGTGGTCAGTGACCTCTCAAACTCTTACTTGTGGCTTTGCCACTTGTGAAAGTCAAGAGGTCACTGACCACTCATGAAGGTAAAATTATCTGATTACCACTGTCAGATATCCCCTAAATACAGTTTATATAATACATGGATGGGACCCCAATCCCATTATAAAAAACATGATTTGCTTTCACATATATGACACCCATTAAAGTCAGATATGATGGCAATTAAAGTCATATACCACATTAGTTACACTCATATACCTCAAGTAAAAATGTCACTAAAAATTAAAAAAAAAAACTAACACAAAACATAAAACACCTGCTTCCAATCAAACCCAGCTCACCTGGACTAGTATCCAATTAACAAATTACCCCCTATAAAATACCCACAATACCCCAGCTAACTTACATTCGTTACATACTGGAAGCAAAATGGCTTAAAGTTACACAGATCAGGGACACTTGGAATTTAACAACCAGCAAGAAAATAAAAATACAGTTGAAAAAACAAATTTTGATGTAAAAACCATCAAAACCTATCTTGCAAACCATGGAGAAAATTGAGATCTACTGGACATTCCACCAACAGAACTGGATAAAATGCTGGCAAATTTCATCTTCACCCACAAAAAAAGCAGATGGATCACGGTATGAACCAGAAACCATTCAAGGCATACTAGAAAGTCTGGCCTGATACTTTGTGTGATAAAATTATCCATATATCATTTATTGTCACAAAACCACAATAACGAAAACATCAAAACAATGAATGCAAAACAAAAATACAGTACTTAAAAATGAAGGCAAAGGGAACAGACCTGACAAAGCTGAATCTCTTACAAATACAGAAACTAACATGCCCTACAAGACAGGAAGCACAGGACTACACTTACCAACAGCATTAACCCACATGCTCTTTTTTAGCATCGGACTACACCTGGCATTCAGAACCATGGCAAAATACAACCTAAAAATCGGGAGACCTCAACTTAAAAAAGAGGCATCAGGACATAAATATCTTGAATACACAGAGAAAAAAAAAAAAACCAAGAAGCAGTATGAACCCCAGAAACATCAGACCAGTAAAACCAAAAAATGTTTAAAACTTAGAAAATCCAGAAGGTGATCCTATTACAGGTTATGAAAAATATGCCAAAAACAGACCAGAAACAATGAACAATGATGATGCTCCATTTCACCTAACTCCAAATGTGAACTACACTCCTCAGTCCCTCTGGTTCAGAACCATACAAAAATAGGTAAAAACAAGATACACTACATAATGAAAACTCTGGACTTCCAGAAAACAAAAGGATAGCTAAACATAGCACAAGAAAAACATCAGTTCAAATACTTATGGATTCCAGCCTGCCGCCAACCAAAATAGCACAAACATCTGGTCACAAATATCTTCAGTCCATAAAACATATGCCACCCTGTCTGAGAACAAACAAAGAAATCACATCGAACATCCTTGCCACAACCAACAAACCAACCACCAAAACCAGAACTTAAAGCATGACAAAAGAAACAATTCCCGAAACCAGAAAAACTGAAACTGCAACCTGGGACTCCTTCTGGAATGCAGAAATACCACTAAATAAAGAATTATTGCAGCTGCTAGACATAAAAACAGTCTGACAAAGAAGAAAACCAGCCCAGCACATCAAAAACATTCCTTGCTGAACCAGATAAAATATAGGGAGAAACCTACCCAGAATCAATAAATTTACCAAATAATACTGGAGTTTTCCAATAGCCCATGTAACTTGGCCAACCACATCTTATTTCAACAGTCCTGCACCTCAGGAGAATGCATACAACACCATCCACGTGGACAGCAGTAGCCATGCTCAGGGTCCTACAGCTGATACTAAGGGTCCAACCACGCCAAACCAACTGGGATTTATAATCCCTGACTCATAATTCAAAACTCCACCATCCATTGAGGGACCAAGAATGCCAAAATCTAGGCTGACAAGAAATAGCATAGATTCAATCAGCCCTATAATGAACCCGGAAACACCATGAAGCTAAGCTAATTCCGAGCACATGTGCATTATGACACCATGTGGCATGACATCAGCACACAGAATTCAAAGCTTCTACAGTGTCCTCAACAAACCAGCTCCAATATACATGCCTGTAGATCCTGAAAATGCAAAAAACAAACCGACCCCAGCATTTATACCCCTGCAGCCGCAACTCAAACAAAGCGACCCTGAAATAAGAAGAATCAGCATTTATATAGTGCTTTTCATACATGTTGTATCCCAAAGCACTTTACAAGCAATGCTAGACTGGTAGTGAAGTTACTGAACGTGTAGTAGCAACCGTTTTTGCACATCAATACCCACACATGGCAACAGAGCACCAAACATCCACAATTTTCACTATCTCTCAGACAGCAGCAGATATTGATCTCACCACAAAAGCAAACAATTAACCTGTTTGGCAACAATTGTACTGTCCAAAACATGACAGTGAAAATATATAACATGGGCCCTGGTAAAAGAAAAAAAAAATGAACAGAATTGTAGATTCAAGCACAGAGTTTGATTAGTGACTAAAACAGACAAATACAGTTATTGACTATAAGTAAAACCAACCTAACACTAATAGTGAATGGAACTAACATAACAGCTCTTAATGACTGCAATCAAGACAATGAATATCTCTGTACTGCATACCATGACTCTTTCCCATTTATATAACAAACATCCTATTGTATTATATAAAACAAATGCTGCAAAAGTGTAGTATATGATGATATAATGCCATCTCAGTGGCTAATTAGATCAATAGACCCACTTGCCCTTCATGCTCATGGGTTATTGCCCCTGAGATGGCATTATATCCTCATATAGTACACTTTCCAGGCATTTATTCTCCTCTCACTCTCCCTCTCTAGATATACATATATACAGACAAATACATATACATATATATGCATACATATATATATATATATATATATATATATATATACATACATATACATATACTTACACATGCACATATATATAGAATATGCAGTCCCTCTACTGGAAATATTTGTCGATATTTTTTGCTTGAGTGTCTGTTGACCCAATAACATAACGAGTGGCGAAGCTACGAGTGATGTCATCAGGTCAGTTGATATGAGAACAAAAAAACAACAATATTTCCAGCAGGGGGGACTGCATATTCTATTTATGCCATACCTCCAAAAAGTGAAAAAAATTGTAATTTCTTGTCATTTTTTGCCGATTATAAAAAATCTAAAGCAATTTATAAATGAAACATGATTAATTTTGTAGATATTTTTGTCCTGATCATCTTTTGTGCTCAAACTACAATGCTATCATATTTTTTATTTTAAAGTCATATGCATTTGTTTGTTACAAAAAGTGAAAACAAAATTTAATTCTGCTGTTTTTTTGCTAATTATAAAAAATGACATGGTATCTACAATTGAAACACCACTCATTATGTAGATATTTTTGTGATAAACAGATTTCAAGCTCACAGTACCATGCTATCGTTTTTCATTTGAAAGTAGTTTACATTTGTTTGTTGCAAAACTTGAAGAACTTGAGTTTTCTGCTGATTTTTTTGTACTATTTATAAAAAAACTAAAAGGTAGTTATAAATTAAACACCACTTATTTTGTAGATGTTTTTGTATTGAACAAATTCTGTTCTCAAAGTATCATGCTATCATTTTTTGTTTTAAAGTTATTTACATTTGTTTGCCAAAAAGGTGAAAAAAATTGAATTTTTGCTGCTTTTTTGCTAACAAAAATTAAAAGTTAGCCAAAAATTAACCACAACTCATTTTGTGAATATTTTTGCTCTGAACAACTTTCGTGCTCACAGTACCATGCTAGCATTTTTTATTTTAAATGGTTACGGTTAGTACTGTTAGTGAGGTCAACTATGCAAATGAATTCCAGTATAGCACAGTGGTTTATGGCTCTGAGCTACAAACTTGGAGACCTGGGTTTGAATACCACAGCCTGCACTTGCAAACTGTGTGACCCTGAGCAAGTCACTTAACTTCCTTGTGCTCCCAGGTTGCACCTGTAAACAAGCTTCAGCTTAGTTTATTTCTCCTGGTAAAATAATAAATAAATAAAAAGAAAAATAAATAATAAGGCATGATAGGATGTGTGTTATTTAAACAATAATACATGACAGGGTGTGGGTTATGCTGTGATTTACTCACACCTGGCATGGTTTGGCCATGAGGCTATAGACTGAGTGGCCAAATCCTCACCAGGCGTGAGTAAATCCCAGCATAACCCACACCCTGAGTGGATATTTGCAATTATACAGATGGCATCAGTTATAGTATGAAGAAAAAAGAAAGACAATTTGAGGTTTTGTGGTCATTTTTTTTATTAATTATATTTTTAAAGTTAATATATTCTTCCACATGATAAAATAGTTCCTAATGTATACATAGGGTGGGATATTCAGAGCAGGTGTGCCATGCGCAGTAGGGATGCGTCCACGCAAGAGTGGACATGCACCAAAGTGCGATATTCAGCAGCATCGGATACACAGTACAAAACCCAATGCACCACAGTGCAACAGTAATGAATGCATGCACAAGTGCAGGGGGCGGCACCAAGAATAATGTGTGCAGTGCGATATTCAACAGCAGGCGACATGCGCAATAGCGGAGCAAGTGGAAGTTGTGTGAAGATGGATATGAGCGAATAGAAAAGGCAGCAAGTGAGGGGAGGATGAATGCATTACAGAGGAGTCATAGCGGGGGACTGTGGAGACAGAGTGGCAGGGAGCTATGCAAAGAAGCAGGGGGCAGGCATGGCTAAGAGGTAGAGGGGGGGCCACTTGAGGCGTGTGCGAGTGAGTGTGAGTGTGTGTGTGTGTGTGTGTGTGTGGGTATGTGTGCATAAGGGCCTGAGCGTGCCACAGAGGAAGGAGAGCAGTGGGGCAGAGGCAGGGCACACAGTGGTGATGTGCCAGGGGTGCACCCAGTGCAGGGGCAGAACCAGCAGCACATAGCCAGGGTGGCCAGGCATATGGGTCACCCGCCACATGGCAGACTCACCGGCACCATGGTGGTGGGCAGGCTGCAGGTACACAGCACCATGGGCTTCACGATGGCAGCATCTGTTGCACTGCTTTGTGTGGCAGTTTGCCAGGGTACCCATGGGACTGGGATGGGGGGCATTGTGTGTGCCCTGTGTTGCCTCCTGTGTGGCGCATGCCTCCATGAGCCACAGGAGGGTGCTGTGGTGTCTGATGGGGCCGGTGCAGGGATGGGGTGTGTGCATGGGTGGTGGATCATGCTCTGCTCCTGTGTTCGGAGTGCCTTCTGCTGGTGGCAGCGTCCGGAGCGGCCCTTCTCATGTGCGGGGTTCCTCGGGTACTGGTGCTGGGTTGCCCACCTTGCTGTGCCTCTGTGGGAGCCATGCTGGGGGCCTTGTGTGGGTTGTGGTGGCATCAGTGGATGGTGTTATCAAATATGGTGGGTGGTCACAATGGGGATGTGGTACATATGCATTGCGCCCCAGGATGACTGGTTGCTATGGCACAGTGGTGGGGTATGCCTTCAGTGCCATGCACTGTTTGGTCATGCTTCTGGGCTTGGTGTCTCAGGCTCACCATACTGGGGGTGGTCGGCATTGGTGTGGTGCTGTGGCATTGGTGGGGCCTGGCCAACCTTGTGTTTTGGTCTCTGTTGGCCGGGGAATGGTGCAGGGGCACCTTGCCCAGTGAGTGGGGACTGCTGGGTCACATCTGCTGTTGGATCAGCGCCGGGGGACATGGGCCGGTGGTCTGTCCTGCACCCATCTGGTTGTGCAGCTCATGGGGGCCTTGCCTGGGGGGGCTGGGGGCTGTCTGTCCTGGTGCATGCCTCTCGGTGCGTGGTGCATCCATGGCTGCTGCTCAGCTGCTTCCTGTCTTAGTCCCTGCGCATCCCTAGGGGTGCTATTGCACATCAACCCAGCTCCATTGTGCATCCCTCATTGCGCTATGGCGCATCGGGTGCGATATTCAGCCACGTTGCACAGGCGCACCTTGTCCTGTGCATGGTTTGAATATCGTGCCCGTTGCGCCAATGGCGCACTGGCCTTGTGCCTGCTTCCTCTATTGTGCATCTTTTTGGTGCAGTCTGAATATCCCACCCACAAACTATTAGGCTTGTTAATGAACTGTGTGCTTATTAGTACATCAACTTTTTCAACTGTTATTAAATTGTTATGGTTGCTTCACTGTGTTTAGAAACTAATCCTTTTCAATGGAGTTTTAAACAAAATGAAAGTATTCAGAACTGCTGTAGAACTGTAATAGATATGCTACACAATTAAACAAAAGTATTCAGAACTGCAACAGATATGCTACACAATTATAACAGAACACTTTTAAGAAGAAGAATTATTTCTGGCCTTTTATTCTTTAAAGTACATGTTGCTTGTTCCGTGGCTGATGAATTTTGAAAATACAGGAACTCTCAGTGGACTTCTCAGTGGCTGGCGAGGTCTTGCGGGAGAGCGAGATGTTGATGTTTCTGTGGGCATTTCAGATATTTGTTGCATGCTGCATGGTGGTTCAGGATCCATTTCTGCAAACTGCATTGCCTCTTCCAGACATGCTGCATCTTCTTCAAGCATTTCTTGGAGCTCTGTGAATTCTGTATGAAGAAGGTAATTACAAGGGTTGTATACCGCCAGTTGGAAGTCACCTGTGTTTCTGTTTGGAACTTCCTTGTCCTGCTCAGTGGCTGATGTGCCCAGCATTTTTTTCTGTGCAGCTACATTTGAAGGAGCTGCTGAACTTTGCAGGAGGGCTATACTCATTTCTGGGGCTTTTCATTTGGGTGCTTGTGCTTTTTCATTTTTTTTTGGGCTGGAGGTGCTGGAATCAGAACATTGTTGACTGTAGTTGCTGCTGCAAGATTCAGGTTCTAGGGTAGGTTTTGAGGCTAGAATTGTACTCCATTGTTGGCGCTCCTCAAGATTTAGACCCAGTATGAACTTAGAGCAGCCTCATTTTTGTGTCCTTACATGGACATAATTTGTCTGGATTCAAGCCCTACACTGCTTAACATAGTCACAGCAGTAGCTCACCGGGAGTGATTTGTGTATGTATGGGGGAGGCTGGCTTCTTGGCAGATGTGAGGCAACATTGAGCTGAGATGGTTCAGGCCCATTGGCTCAAGACTGTACCAATAATCCATTTCATCAAAAACTTCCTGAGGTTGCTGCTTCAGGTGGCAAAAACGGGCAGGAGCGTTTGGTGGTAATTTGCTCAAATATTTCTTGTAGCTCTTGATTGGACATTGGGGGTACCCAGGCTGTTCAAAAAGGAATCCCCTGGTGGTTTCTTTATTGGGGTCATTGACTTTTTTTTTTTATTTTTTTGTGTCCTCATTGAATGTTTTTGTGAGATATTTCAGTCCATTTGCAGTTTGTTTTATTTCAAACGAGTCTTTTTTGAAAGAGCGCACCAAGAGTGCACCCCTTCATTGCAACGTCTTGCCATTTGGAGCTGCAGGTCTAACCAAACTTTTTTTTACTAGACCTGGGGCAGTATTAGGGGAAAGACAGGCAGAATTTCTGAAGAAGTCCAACTGTTCTGTTGTAAACAGTGGATGGTGGGCTACTTTGTCATTTCCTTCTCTATGCTGCCTCACCACATCTTTAAACACATTATTTGGGGTGGTGAACTCTGGGTTATTCATTAGAGTTATGCATCTACCGAGATGAGAGTCATTCAGATGTCAGTTTAGACCTGATCGTAGGCTCATAAAACTGCTCAGCCCATATTCCTTGCCTTCATTGTTTCTGACACTACTATAATACTGGCAGAATAATTAATTTAGCTTGGGAAGAGGTATTTCTTTTAGATTTACTGTTATTTGTTTCTCAGAATACCAGCTTGCAAAAACATGTAATGCCCACTTGGTCTGCTTTAAGGTCATGGGCTCATTGTGGTCCATTTCTAATCTCAGAATGTCAGTTTTGGAAATGTCAGTATGCCTTATTGTTTTTGCAGTACTTTTCCTTTTTTTCTGTTACAGCCTGCGGTGTTATACGCTGGAGAAAACTGTTTTGGGTCATGCTGTCATCCTCGGTCTCAGCTGTTGCCCCTGCTGTGGTGTCCAGGGCCCCGTCACCATCCCTGATGTCTGGTTCTGCAGCTGCCACCTCTTGGAATTCTGTGTCTGTGTCTACAAGCTCCTGTCAGAAAAAAATAGCTGTTTCAATGTTCCCGACAGTGGAGGTAGGTATCTCTGGTTCCATTAAATTACTGAATAATGCTTCAAGAATTTCAGGGCTATCCATGGTGAAGTATGGTATGAAGTCAGCCATGCTGTGACAGTTTTCTGACAGGATTTGAGTAACAGCTGATGGTGCTTCTGACTTGTGGTAGCGGGAGTTTTTTTAACACATGCTTTGGCTTTGTTGAGTGGTTCTGATTGGTGCATTGTTATTGATTGTAAACAAAAACTGTCATTAGCTGGGTCTTTTGCTGTGAGTTACCGGGGGATTTATTCATGGCTAGGAGGGGTCTTAGCCAATAAGATTTTAGGATTTTAAACTGCCATTGTATAATGTCTAATTGTGTCACTCCTGGGTTGGGTTGAAGCACAAGGTGAAGCTGAGTGCTTCCACCACCCCAGGAGTGACATTATTAGACAATAACACACCCTGGTGTGCCTCATTGCTATTATACAATGGCTCATTGTGTATTTTGTTGTTGGATGGTAGTAAAATTGAGAGGCAGAGACAGATTGTATTGTTTTGATTTAATTAATTTTTACTTGTAACAGTGGTAAATTGTAATTTTTTTTTAAATATATTTTTATTGAATCCAAGTTTTTCAGGGAAAGATCAGGGCACATCATTTGTTCATTCATTTTACAATATATATATAATACAGTTTAAGACAGTTGTTTTGTGCTTGCGCCTTTATCCATTTATTCATTTTTGATTAAAATTAACTAATAAATTTGATATCTCTTTCATATGCTCCCTTGTGGTATTCCCAAATCTCATACAGATTTTGCCTTCTTCTATGGAATTAAGTCCTGTCTATGTCTAGATATCTAGAGCCACCATTAAGTCCAAACTTCAGTACATCTCTTAACCTTTAAATTAATATGTGCAGTCAAAAGCTCCATTCGATATATTTGATAGGTTATATCTTCCCATTCCTGAGGGGAGGGTGGTAGCCTCTGGAGCCATCTCCTCATCACAGCCTTGTGAGCTGCAAGGAGTAATATGGCTAGCAAGAGCCTGGAGTTGCCCTTCCCCATTCCCTTAGGGAAGTCAAAAATAAGTGCACATTCTAGTGTCAAAGTCCTTATTTCTGGGAATAGTTCCTTCAATGCTCCCCCCACCTCTCTCCAGAATGTCTCTAGGAGTGGGCAGCTCCAAAATATATGTTTATGGTTAGCCAAAGGCTCCTTGCATCCTCTCCAGCACCCTGATCCAAGCTGAACATCATACTTTCCTACTATTTGTGGTGTTCTAAAAAACCTCATTATACACTTACAACCAAACTCTCTCCAAGTAAAAGATCTTGTAGTTCTATGTATTGTCAACTATATCAATTCCCATCTTTCCTTCTCTAATTTAATACCTAGCTCTTCTTCCCATCGTTGTTGTGAATGTAGTATAGTCTTTCTTTTTACTATTTAGGGCTTGATATGTTTTAGAATTTACGTGATCTGGTATTGCTATCTGTATTGAATTTTATTATAATACTCGTTAGTGGATGTATTTTCCCTGGATCCCAGGAGATGCCCATCAGGTTCCTACAGTAATTTCTTATCTGCAGAAATCTGAAAAAGTCCTGTTTCACTAACTGGTACTTTCTCTCCAGAGTCTGAAATTGGCTAAATATTTCCTGTTCATATAATTGATAGAATCTATTAAGTCCCTGGTGTTGCCACCTTTTAAAATTATAATCTTGTCTAGCTGGATCAAACTTGGGGTCTGCTGTAATTTTCTGTAAAAGTTGTGTTGTAGGATCTTTGATTTTTTGTATTATTGTTATCCATATATTTAGGAGTTGTCTTGTTTGCTTAAATCTGATCTCCCTTTTTATAGTTGCTTTTGAAATGGTTTGTCTAAACATTTCTCCATTTCCTCTGTTGTGGTCCCTTGTTCTATTTCTTTCCAATGTGGGCCCATCCCCTTATCTAGCCAATGAAGTATGTGTGATATTACTGCTGCTTGTGCATATTTTTCTAAATTTGGTAGGGCTAATCCTTCTTTATCTTTGGGCAATTGGAGGGTCTTATATTTTAAAGTCTTTTTTTGGTGGAAGAAATGAGAGGGTCTGAAAGAGGTACAAGAATTTTGGCAGTATATTCATTCTTACAACATCAGTCCTTTGGTTAAGCGTGAGAGGGAGAGGATCCCATCTCTGGAAATCCTCTCTAATAGATTGTATAAGTGGTATACAATTAGCTTCATAAAGGTTATGGGTTTCCTTTGTAAGATTTATCCCCAAATATCTAAATTTATTACTCTTCCATCTCAGTGGATATCTCTCTTGAATTGCCTTACTCAGTTGATAGTTAAAGCTCAGTACTTCTGTTTTACTTGTATTTAACTTATATCCTGAAATAGACTCCATTTCTCATAGGAGGGAGAACAATTCTGGTAAGGAGGTCTCTGGTTCTGTTAAGTAGATTAGCAGGTCATCAGCAAAGAAAGTTGTTTTGTGAATAGTATTAAGATAATTTATTCCCTTAATCTGTGTATTCTCTCTAATAGCTTGGGCTAAGGGTTCAGCATACAAGGCAAATAGGGAGGGGGATAGGGGGCAGCCCTAACGAGTACCCCTATTTAGGGTAAAACGGTTTGAATATGACCTATTCACTTTAATCATAGCCTCTGGGGAGGTATATAATCATTTTATAATATTTGAATTTCTTACCCCAGAAGTCTTTTAGCATCAGTAACTTTTTGCACTTAGCTGGCTAGGTGCAATTGCCACAGAGGTGTGCCTTTAAGATATTTTTTAATTAGCATAGGGCCTGCCAATCAAGAGACAGGAGGGGGTGTGAACTGAGTGAGAGCTGTTGACTGCTTCAGAATTTTTTCTCCACTGGACTGAACATATTGCCTCTGAGGTGTCTCCCAACTTTCCTTGTTGACAGCCTCCTAGTGCTTATCTGGGTAAAGTTTTCCTCATAAATAATTTCCTTTAGTGTGCTGAGAGATAACTTTCACTTTTTCATTAGCGCTTCACAAATTTGTTATTTTTTAGCGTGACTGTGCTATTTAGACTATTTTTACCACAACTATTTACTTTAAAGCCTAATTTTATCACGGGTGTTTATTTTCGATGGTTTCCTTCATTTTTGACTAATTTCTTGTGGGAACCATCGAATTGGGGACAGTTGCCTTGTTTTTTACCTCAGACCTTGTGGGGTTTACCGTGAGGCACCTGCGGTAGATTTCAAACTTACAGTGCCTGGGGGGTTTCTCTCGAGATTGGCAATTACAAGGAAACCGTTTTTGTTATATTACTGGAACTTGGTATCATCTGTGTCACGACTATCCGTAAGCTTCCAGCAGCCATCTGTGCGCAGTTGAGTATTACTGGTTTTCTATTAAGACTGGCACTGGTATAGATCCCAGTTTTACAACCAAAAAAAAAAGGCATTGGTAAGAGACAGTTTATTAACTGGGGCAGGACTGGCCGGTGACATTTTCACAGAAATCTGCACTCATTTCATAGGTCCAGAACTGGTTTGCTTTGCTTAAATTGGCGAACATAGCAGACAAACCTTTGATAATTATGACTGAGGATAAATCAAAGATTTCCAACAAGGGCCCATTCAAAAATACTAATACCAAAAGTCGAGGTGCTGAGGAACCCTCCAGATCCCAGTCAAAAAGTAAAGCTTCCAAAGATGAAGCTCCTCACAAATTGAAAAATAATAAGAGTGACAAAAAAAGGAAGCTTGATCAAGCCTCTGATGAAGTGGCTAAAAAGAAACTGTCAAGACAGATATGCTCCCGTTGCTCCTGGGAAAGCCAATAGTGAGACAGGCAGCTTAAAGCATTCAGAAAAAAAACAAAGCACTTACAAACTGTGCAGGTTCTTCTGTCAGTGCAAGATATGGAAAAAGCATGGCAACTGTTTCAGACCCTTCAAAAGATGAGTCCTCTATTTACTGGGGCTGGCAAGCACTCTTCCACAGTTCTCTGTTCTGTAGACTGTGAGGGTGACGCAGATGATTATCAAGTCTATGATGCCCCTGACATGGATTTTGAGGGCCTTTAGCCCCAGGAGTCCCCGGACCTTTGTTTTGGGGATTCCCCAGGTGATCACGAGGATCCTTCCTCTATGTTTTCATTTATACAAAATATGCTGGATACCCTGGACCTCCCAACACAGGAGCCCAACAAGGATGTCAGTGAAGACAAAGATTATAGGGAGATGAAGGGTTTTTCATCCTCAAAGACCCTAGTTGTCCCTATCTATAATGCATTTAGAAAAATTACCATGAAGGTGCTTCAACACCCCACTTCAGTACTAGGGGTTGAGAAGCGGCTTGAGAGAAAATATAAATCGTCTAAAAATTGTACCGAGTTCCTGTCAGCACACCATAGCCACGAGAGTATAATGCAGCAGGCAGCTTGCGAGAAAGCTGGAGTCTCCTTGTCGCCCTCTTCCCCTGACAAGGATTCCAAGAAAACTGACTTTATAGCAAAGAAAATGTATGCCACAGCTTCCCTGCATCTCAGGCTTTCTTACATGGCATTCACAGCCAAATATCAGAAAGCCCTTTGGAAATCTGTCCAGGCTATCGCCCGCAAAGGATCAGACTCTATTGTACAGGAGCTGGTGGATATGTCAAAAACTGCCATGGAAGCTACTATGTATGAGTTCCACATGGCAGATGACAATAATGATGCAGCCTCTAGGGCGATGGCCCATGCCATATCTCTGAGCAGCTTCACCTGGCTTAGAACAACCAGTCTGACCACAGTCACTCAGAAAAAGGCCATGGATTTTCCCTGTGATCAAAATATGTTTTATTACAGAACCACTGACTACACGAAAAAGGTCGATGAGTACAAGGCCTCCTGGCAAAGCCATTCATCCAAGCCTAAACCCGCCACCCCTCAGAGATCC
Source organism: Neoceratodus forsteri (assembly GCA_016271365.2). Lineage (NCBI taxonomy): Eukaryota > Metazoa > Chordata > Ceratodontiformes > Ceratodontidae > Neoceratodus > Neoceratodus forsteri. The sequence continues at coordinate 467,591,271 of CM028132.1, read as the reverse complement.
CGTCCCAGGGGCGGTAGGGGCAGAAGTTTTGTTCCCTGGCCTTATAGTCCCTATCCCCAATCTGACTTTAGCCAGTACAGGGAGTCTTTCAGAGGCAGGGGCAGAAGGGGCCAAAGAAGATCCACCTCTACCCAGCCATCTGCCTCTCAGTCTAAGTCCTGATGTGAGTGTCCAGGTCGCCTCCCCATTTCTGATTGGAGGCAGACTCTCACTATCTTCAGCACTGGTCCCTCATCACGTCGGACAAGTGGATGCTGGAGATAGTGGAGAAGGGTCTGTCATTACAGTTCAAGCAGCTGCCAGACCTCAAGCATACCCAGGTGTCAAGACCTCTGTCACCATCACAGATACCGCTGTTGGAAATGGAGATACAAAGCCTTCTGGCTTTACGAGCAGTGGAGAGGGCCCCCACTCACGAGAAGGGCAAGGGCCTCTACTCCAGGTATTTTCTGATACAAAAGAAAATGGGGGAGTGGCGACCTATCTTAGATCTCAGATATTTAAACATCTGAAAAAAACAAATTCAAAATGGTCACTCTGTCACTGGTCATACAGTCCTTGCAGCAGGGTGGCTGGCTAGCCTCCCTCAACTTAAAGGACACCTACTTCCACATACCCATAAGGAGATCTCACAGGAAGTTTCTCAGGTTCAAACTTCCTTCAGGTCTGTCCTCGGCCCCAAGAGTCTTTACCTAGTGTCGTGCAGTGGTAGCAGCACATCTCAGGAGACTGGATGTTGCTCTCTACCCCTATCTGGATGACTGGCTCATAGTAGCAAAGTCTCCTTGCCAAGTCAAGGAATCTATTTCCCTCACAGAATGCACTCTGGAGTCTCTAGGTTTCCTGGTAAATCTCAAGAAGTCTCACCCAGAACCTACCCAGCTGCTCACCTTCAAAGGGCCCAGCTGGACACTCGGAAGGGATATGCTTTCCTCCCACAGGAAAGAATTCAGAGTTTCCTTTCAGTGGCAGATTCTTTCGCCCAGGGACAGCCAAGACCAGCCAGACATTTCCTCAAACTTCTGGGACATTTGGCCTCTATGACTGCAGTAGTACCAGGGGTCAGGTACAGGATAAGACTCCTGCAAGCCTACCTCAGAGCTCGCTGGTCTCAGAGAAGCAACACATTTTCAAAGTTAATACTGGTGTCAGAGCAGTTCCTCCAAAATTTGCTGTGGTGGAAGAACCCTGCAAATTTGCAGGCAGGGGTTCAATTTCAAGCTCCTCTTCCCACAAAGGTGATCACCACAGATGCCTCCCTGTTGGGCTGGGGAGCTCATCTAGACTGTGCCTCAGTAAGCGGCAACTGGACTCCCGAAGAGTCGCAGTTGTACATAAATCTTTTGGAACTCAGAGCAATCTTACTAGCTCTCAAAGCTTTCACTCCCAGCATAGAAGAGCAGGTGGTTCAAATTTGAACAGACAGCACCACTGCAATGTTCTACATAAACAAGCAGGGTGGTACCAGATCAGGAATACTCTGTTTGGAAGCTCTGAAGCTCTGGTCTCTAGCATCCTCCCTGGGAGACAGCCTCTCAGCTATTCACCTCCCAGGCAAACTCAATACTCAGGCAGATGCTCTAAGCCACATCAGTCAAGGTCAGAGTGAATGGACACTGAACAAACAAGTACTAGCCACAGTGTTCAGGCAGTGGTGCACACCAGACGTGGATCTGTTTGCCTCACCTCTCAGTTTTCAGCTTCCTCAATACTGTTGCAGGCCCCCCAGTTCTGGGAACACTTCCTCTGGATGCCCTGATCCTGGACTGGTCAGGGAGGTTCTTATATGCATTTCCTCCCTTTCCCCTGATATTCAGGGTTTTGCTGAAACTTAGGCAGCAGCCTGCATCAATGATCCTAGTGGCTCCAGACTGGACCAGGCAAGCCTGGTACCCTCTCCCTCTCTCAATGTCCTGCAACAGGCCCATTCACCTGCCTCCAACTCGCTCCCTACTGACCCTTCCTCAGACAGGAGTGCAGTACCCAGGCATACAGTCTTCACCTCAAAGCCTGGTTGTTGAGGAGTTAGAGTTTCCATGCTCACAGTACTCTGAACAGGTCCTTAAGATACTGAGGATGGCTAAAAAAACAAACACTAAGAAAACTTATGCAGCCAAATGGAAAATGTTTTCCCTCTGTTGCAGAAGCAAAAAGGTCGAACCCCTATCAGCTTCAGACCGTCAGCTGCTAGACTACCTGGTACACCTACAGGCGTCAGGCTTGAAACCATCTTCACTCAAGCTACACCTGGTGGCAATTTCAGCCTACCTTTCGGTGGGAAAGAAGAAATCATTTTTTTCTCCATGACATTTTTAAACAGTTTTTCAAAGGCCTCTTGCACCTCCAGCCTCCAACCACGGAGCCTGTTCCTCCTTGGAGCCAGAAACTTTGCATAGATGGGCTCATGAATCCATCTTTCGAGCCCATGTCCATGGCCCACATCAAGTTTGTAACTTGGAAGACCATCTTCCTGGTAACCATTACGTCTGCCAGGAGAATTTCAGAAGTACAGGCCCTGTGCACTGAGCCGAAGTACATCATCCCTCACAAAGATAAAGTTAAGCTCATGACAAATAGGAAATTTCTGCCAAAGGTGGTTTCAGAGTTTTACTTGAACCAGTCCATTACTCTGTCTGTCTTCTTTACTAAGCCAGCCACTCCTGGCGAGCAAAGCTCTGCAGCTTGGATGTCAAAAGAGCCATCTTTCACTACCTAGAGCATACTAGACAGTCCAGAGGCTCTTCCACTCAGTTGTTCCTCACCAACGGGGATGTAGGCAGATGAAGACCGGCTACCAAGAGAACTATTTCTCGTTAGTTGGTCTCTTGTATTAGATTCTGCTATGAGAAAGCTGGTCGACAACCTCCAGTGGGGCTCAGGGCCCATTCCACCAGGGGCACTGCAGCCTCAATTGCAGCAGCAAGGGACATTCCACTACTGGATGTCTGCAAAGCAGCTACCTGGAAATCTGTGCACACCTTTGTGAAACATTACAGTTTGGATGTGCAGACCAGATCTGATGCCAAATTTGGCAGGGCAGTTCTGCAGAGCCTCTTTCCTAAGTAGGTTCTCTGCCCGCCTCCCACTTGGTACTACTTGGTAGTCTGCAAAAAGTTACTGATACTAAAGGACTCCTGGGGTAAGAAGAAAAAAATTACTCACCGCAGTAATCTTCTTTCTTCCAAGGGGTCCTTTAGCATCAGTATGCTCCCACCCTTCCTCCCCGGTTCACCTGTTGGAGAAGGGCTCTTACGTTACCTTTTACCAAATTTGACGTTTGTTATTGATGAGTTTTTACCTTGTGTTGCTGTTTCTATTTCCACTTTTGGGCATTTGCATGTTTTTTGAATCCTGTTGATTCTTTTTTCGGGGCATTTGCCCTAGTTTTTCCTTGAAAAAATTCTGAAGTCAACAGTTCTCACTCAGTTCACACCCCCTCCTGTCTCTTGATTGGCTGACCCTACGCTCATTAAAAAATCTCTTAAAGGCACACCTCCGGGGCAATTGCACCTGGCCAGCTAAGTGCAAAAAGTTACTGATGCTAAAGGACCCCATGGAAGAAAGAAGATTACTGCGGTGAGTAATTTTTTCTTCTCCATCGTGTATCTCAAGAATTGCCAGGAGACTATCAAATGCCTTCTGGGTGTCCATACTTAAAAGTATAAAGGGGGTTTGCTCTTGTTGGATCGGTTCTAGAAGATGTGCTGTTTTAATATTGTCTGCTGTTTTTCGTTTTATTATAAAACCTGCTTGGTCCTTATTAATTATATTTGACAGTGTGCTCTAATCGTTTAGCCATGATTGCTGTAAAATATGTATAATCTTGGTTTAGAACTGATATGGGGCGATAGCATTCACAATTTAATGGATCTTTATCTGGTTTAAGTATTGTAGATATATTGGCATACTCTCAGCTATTTGGTATGGGGAAGTAGTCTCTTGTATTGCATTGAATAATTTAGTTAACATTGGAAATAATGCTTTTCGAAATATTTTATAAAATTCTGCCGTATAGCCATCTGGGCCTGGGCTTTTATTTGATTTAGAATTGCGTATGACCATTCCCATCTCCTGTGACATTATGGACCTGATTAGGGAGTTACTTTGTTCCTCTGTAATGTGAGGTAGTTGCATTTTTGTAAAAAAAAATGTTTATATTTTTCTTCATTTGGTTCCTGCGGTTGATTATATAGTTTTAAATAAAATTCCCTAAATCCCTCAAGTGCACCTTTTGTTTTATTCAATATTTTAGATTGTGTAGGGTGTTTTACTTTTGTTATTGTTGAAATTGCTTGTTTTCGTAATCTATAGGCCAAAATTCTAGCAGCCTTACTGCCCCCTCATAGTATCTTTGTTTTACATACATTAAAGCTTGTTCTGATTTTTGGTTTAATAGGTCTTGTAATTTTGTCTTCACCTGGTTTATTTGTGTAATTATGTCTCCCTTTCCTCCTGCATGTAGGTGTTGTAATCTCCCTAGTTCAATTTCCAACTCTGTTTGTTTCTTAGCTCTCTGCTTCTTTTGATGGGTTGCATATGCTATGATTTCACCCTGTGATACGGATTTTAAAGTGTCCCTTAATATTCCTTCCTTCACCTCCTCCCTACTATTCTCTTGTAGTATTCTAGGGCTCCATTCTTGAACCTTTTCTTTAAACTGTTTATCTTTAATAAGCATATTATTAAACCTCCATTGTCTCATAACTTCCTGTTCTGATTCTAATTCCACTGTAATAATAGCATGGTCTGATAGATGAATTGGTGAGGTCTTTGCGTTATGTATTACATCTATAGACCCCGCTTCTACCAGGAAATAGTCAGTTTGTGAGTAAATGTTGTGAACATCTGAAAAATGTTTATAGCCTCGGCATGCTGGATAGCAGTGCCACCAGGTATCTATTAGGGCAAGGTCTTTTATTAGCCTTCTGCCATGTTTCTGTCCTCTTGTAGCTCTAGGAACATTAGGGTTTGAACTATCTCTTGAAGGATTCATTAAAACATTCAGATCTTTACCCAATATCAATATCCCCTGTTTAAATGCTATGATTTTATCAAAAATAGTTTGCTTACAGTACTCTCTGACCCCGGGGAAATATATAAACTCCCCACTGTATAGACTTGCCCCTCCCAGTATCCCCTTAATCAAGAACAACCTGCCCTCATTATCTTGATATGATTCTATTATTTGAAAAGTTGAGTCTCTTGATGTCAGGATTACCGTTCCCCTCCTCCGTCCCCTCACATAGGCACTTGCTACGATACTTGACATCCCGTATTTAAGTAATTTCTGGTGTTCATCTTTGGATAAGTGAGTCTCTTGTAGGAGAATGATATGGGGATGCATTTTTTTTAAGGTTAAAAATTATTTTAGTTCTCTTTATAGGATTGCTTAATCCATTGACATTCTGGGATACCACTCTAAGGAGTTTCTTAGTCTGAGACATCTATATAGCTGTGATATTTTCCCTCTTCTATTCTATCTCTTTTATTGTGTCTCTGTTGTATTATCTATTGCCCTAGGCCACATCGTGCCCCTCCATATTATACTGTTTCCATGTCTCTTCTGTTTGTTTCCCTGATGCCTCTGTGTCCCTTCCTAATTTTTGCCCCCCCAAACAGTTCTTTCCTCACTCCTTTATAAGTTATGTACATAGTGACTTCCAGTGTCAGAATCATCTCTGACAAGGATGGAGTATTCTGTCGAATGTGGGCTTCTTGCCTCACTCTGTAGGCCTGCCCCGGGGGTTGTACATATCCCCCATAATACAACTGAGAAATAAAGTGGGCCCTAGCCAGAACGTTAGTCAGGCAATCCGGTCCCTCAAAATAAAGTCCTAAATAATAATTATAAGCACAAACACAAAACATTAAACTAAGGTAGACTGTACAGGTGCATATCTCTGGTCGCTTCATCTCGCTTCTCCTTCCCCTCCTTAATAAAGTTTCAGGGTAGTTTATTATATTAAAGCATTTAGTCTTTCTGATTAGCAGGTATGTCTTCAGATTTCAGATCTCCCTTCACATTACTATCTTCTGTTCGTTTAGGCTAAATGTCTTTGTACATTCCTAGTCAAATCAGTCTTTCTCTGTAGAAAAACTCTAAAGAGTCTTTTTACTATAAAGTTTCCCTGGCTCTCGGCCCTAGGCAGTGCATGCCACATTATGGGTTTAAAATTATAATCATTACCATCTCCTCCCTCTAGGAGGCTCAAGTTATTTATTTCCAGCATGCTTACTGAGGTCCTCAGGTCCCCCTTCAGACTCCTCGGCGTCCGTGTGGTGATCCAAGCCTAGTCAGGACACCCCCCAGGATTCCTGTCAGACCCCAAGCAAACTTTCCTTCCTGGTCTCCAAGTCCCCCCTGAATGCACCCCATTATATGTAAGTATATTAAACAATGTCCTAAGTCGATCGCTCCAGGCACGCCCACCCCCTCAGATTCCCAAACGAAAGAGTATTTAAATACCATTCTTTTAGCAAGAAAGAAAGGCCAGCTTCCCGACCTTCCTTTAGCTATGTTTTATTTTTCTGGCATCTGAAATAGGACACATAAGCGCTATCCCACAAGCGATCCTTCCCCTAGACCTGTTTTGGTGCCATTCAACTGAGATGTTCCCCGGAGATCCCTTTTTTCTCTAGTTCAGCTCAATAAGGTCCCTCTACCATATTAATGCCAGCTATGTACTTCCCTTCAGGGTACAATCCCCTGAGCCCAGTCCAGAGCATCTTCCCCTCGAACTACCTTATCATCTAGACGAAGGGCCTACTCTTCCGCACGCTGGATTTCCACCTCACCAGGGCATTGCACTCTAACCCATAGGCCTACTCATCTAAGGGAGACAATCATTGTATGTTAGTAGCAAATTGACCCAATAGTCTCTTAATCTCTTCTAAGACTACTTGATGCACTTCCTTTCCCAGTCTTTTTTTCCTTGTTCAGGCTTCAGTTCATAGTATACAGTTTCCCTGGAAGTTTAGATGATAGTTCGGATCACCTCTGCCTCAAGTCCTCCATCGTGCTTGCCACTGTGTTGTAAATAACCTGTCCACTCGAATACTGAAACATCAATCTGGATGGGTAAAGTGTGCAAAATTTTAATTTAAGATGTCTCAGGATTGGGAATAAGGGCACATACTCATCTTCTCTGCATTGTAACCCTCGCATAGTCATTATCAAAGAAAAGTCGCTGTTTGTCCCTGAATATTTTTCCTCTCGCCCATGCTTTCTGTAGTATTATTTCTTTGGTGTGGTAGCTCAAGAATCTTATAATTCTTGAACGTGGACGTGCCTCTGGATCCAAAGGTTTGGGGCAGAGTGCTTGATGTGCTCACTCTATTGCCACGAGGAAATAGTGTTCCAGATCTAGCTCCTCTCTGTATTTTTTCAAAGTATCCCCTCATGTCTCTGCCCTTACTATTCTCAGGTATGCCATAAATACGAATATTCTGGCATCTCTGTCTGTTCTCTGCATCTTCTTGTCTTTCTCCAAGTGCTTTGGTTATTTCCAGAAGTTGAGTTAAAGTTATTTGAATCTGAGAAGTCTCTAAGGCCTGATTGGAGCTAGTCTGTTCTAGTGACCTTACTTGGGTTTGTAAAGTTGTTACATCAGTGCAAAGGAGGTCATGGTCTGATCGAAAGTCCTGGAAATCCTTTTTTATATCTTGTAAATCTGTTATTTTGTCCAGTTTGTCATTCAGAATGATATCTTTGGGCTTTTGCTCCTTCCGTTTTGATTTCTTTCCGGAGGACACCGTCTGGGCCCGTGACAATTCTGAGGTCTCAGACTCCGATTTTTCCTCTCCCGATTTCTCTTCTTCTATCGGTAACACTGTGTATCTGTTTATAGTTCCCTTTTGAGTAATTGATGCCATTTGTAAATATTTCAGGCTGCCATTAGTTCCAGAGCTGCACCGGAAGTCTGGTAAATTGTAATTTTGACATAAAATAGTCCCTTGTAAGTAACTACATTCATTTAAGGATTGTTTTCAAGTTAATTCAAACATTTATAATAGGATGAACTGTTAGTGAACTTTTAAAATCATCAAATGACAAGAGGTTGCACTGTTAAATATTATATTAACTCTTTAAAATGTGCTTAAAACAATTTTTTAAAAATTGCAAAAATGGAAATGTCCATCTGAATGGCTATTCTAACTTTGGAACATTTTTTATTTCCTTTGGCTGTCTGCAAGGTCACTACTTGTAGAAGTTGAAGACACAGTTTTGTATTACCTTGAATGTTTATACAGTCTCTGTTTTCAGCTCTTTGGATACCTTCTTCATCGTGTCATGTTGCTTGGTGCTGTTCTGGGGTCATTGATGGAGTGTGTGTCATTTGCTGCTCTGTGTTCAGCAATGCTGGTTCCTGCTGCAGTGTTCTGGGGTGTTGTTTGGGAGAGGATTTTGCTCCACAGCTCTCGATCAGTAAGTTTTGCTGACCAATAAGACTTAAAGGACATTTTGCTTTTGTGGCTGGTCATTGTCATGATTTCCCTCACTTTGAGACTGGCCTCCTACAGTAGCTGAACTGCAGTGGCTCACAGGCTGTGATTTGTACAGGTGGTGGAAATGCCTATGATCCTGCAAATACAGGGCAACATGATTGACAGGTAAACTACCATCAGTTCCTGGGTGTACCAGATGGGTTCACAGCACAGTTCATTGTCTGGTTTTCTGCGGTGTTGGAGAAAAAGGTAGGGAGGGTTTGGCAACAATTTTGAAAGGTGCAGTTCTAAGCACTGGACAGGACACAGCAGGTTTCTGGGAAGCTCGAACATTGCCCCTCTTAGGTTTTCCTGGTTCCACTCTAGTACTTTTGTATGATTCTTTGTTTTTTAAATTGAATGACATAGTGATACGTTTTCTGCCCTCCTCTGTTATTTTTATTGTAAAAGACTCTGGCTTCAGTGCCCTCTGCCCCTTGTACCCTCACCTAGTGAAATGGAGCTGTAAGTCTAGCCACACTCTCCTCACCAGTCCGGTGGCAATTTCTGGGGTAAGCGTTTGGGATTCTCTGTTTTTTTTTTAATTGGATTTGGTGATTGCTGGGTGGTGCCTGGCCACATATTTGCCCTGTCAGCATATGTTTTTTAAATGTCCCATGAACACATTGTTAGCGGGCTAGAAGTCGGTGTCCATTAAGATGTTCATGCAGTGGCTGTTTGAGGACTCCTTAATGAATCTATTCAGCCCTATGCGGAGACTGATATAGCTTGAGATGCTATACTGCTGCCCATCTGTGTTGTGGACGCTGCCATAATACTGTCTTAATGTATTTAATTCACTGGCAGAGACTGTTTTGATGTCACAGGCTATGGCTTTTTCAGTGAACTAGTCAGTGAACACTCTCATAGCCCAGGCAGTCTGCTGCTTTGAGTTCTCTTCATTGTGGTCTTTTTTAATCTTATCTATGGCTTTGGCTGGCAAAGCTAAGTGTCTTGTTTTCTGTTTTTTCTTGCCAGTACTTACATTTGTTGACTGGCTAGAAGATGTTGTGGGTGTTTCAGTGTTGCTGCCATCACTAAACATCTCATCAAGATTCCTGTCAGTGAGCAGCTCGAATGTCACTTGTTGGCTCATCACAGCTGAGAGGTAAGAGAAGCGGGGGAGTGATACAGCTGTTTCCTGTGGCTGGTTAGTGGGTCAGATGTTACCAGCCCTAGATACAGTGATGTTATTGCTCAATAACATCACTGTATCTAGGGGTATGGGAACCAATCAGATTACTTGACATTTTAACGCCATTGTATAATGAGCCAATGTGGATCTACTATAGGTATGTTTGGACCTACAGTGAAAATATTGTTGATATTTTTACTGTAGGTCCCTAGCAAGCAAAACCTCCACTGATGTCTGGGCTAGAAATATACTCACAGGCTCACAGGTATGGTGTGTATATATATATATATATATATATATATATACTGTATATGTATATATATATAAATGTGTATGTGTATATGTATATATATATATATATATATATATATATAAAACAAAGAACCTTAGTGTGAAAGCATTGAGCCAAGGGTTACCCCAAAGGCAGTGGCTGGGAAGCTAAGCTTCAAAGAAATACAAAATCACACATACCCCCATAATGCAAAGCATCATGGGCTATATATGCAAATCACCACAAAATGTTATGCTGTTTCAACTTTAAGCAGGAATGCATGATGCCAAAAGGCCTCTCAGACAGTCTGCAAAGGGTGCCAACAGAAGACTGTGTGAGAGGCCCTTTGGCACCATGCATTCCTGTTTAACGTTGAACCAGCATAACATTTTGTGGTGATTTGCATATATAGCCTATGATGCTTTGCATTATGGGGGTATGTGTGATTTTGTATTATATATCTATATATATATAGATATATAAGGAAATCAAGCTGATTTGTACCCAGATGTTATGTTTTTTTTTAAGTTTTCCTTGAGGTATCAGCAGCTCATTAAGCCAATGTGTAGATGATCATAACACTGCTGTTATATGGTTTTACTTTTTCACAGTATACTGGTATGAGAATATCACCCCTGAGTTTGTTCTCATTACTGTATATGTTTCTACATAAAACTTAATAAAAGTTTGAAAAATAAACTAAAGGCAAAAAGAGCATAAAACTGTTGCTGTGTTATGACTCCTGAAAGTTCAAATCTCCACAAATGACTGAGAACAATATTCTTCTGTGCAGAGTTCCCAGTTATCAAAGGGCTTGGCTGGTTGACCAGTTGCCTAGGGAATTCTGTATATAACTGAACTGGCACACTGACAGGTGCAGCTGTTGGGAAGATTGCAGGAAGGTTGCAAGTGTAACCCCATTGCTACAACTGGATAAAAGGGAGGGCAGTGACATAAAACTGCACAATACTTGTTTGTAGTGTTGAAAAATGGGGACAAGGTCACATCTGATCAGCTTCAAAAGAAAGTGAATCAAACTAGAACTCCACATTACATTCACATATAACACCAGTCCCATAATTATGAACCCAAAAGTCAAAAGGGAAGGTTTTCAGTAAGCATCTTTTCGGGAGCAGTTTTGCATCACTTATTTCCTTGACACCCCGTGGCATCTTGTTGCATATGAATAGAGATATCAAGAGTTAGTGCTATTGTACAGAATGCAAGCTTCCTTCAAGTTGTACCCAGATCAGTGACACCTAGCAAGACTGAGGCACTGTGCGTAACAGCCATTACAGGCAAAGGGGCAGCAATCAGGATAGGGGTAGTGTACAGGCCCCCATCACAAGGGAAAATGAGGACAGAGAACTGATTGAAACAATTCACAAAATGACTGACAAGGGTGAAGCAATAATAGTAGGGGATTTCAATTTACCTGATATAAACTGGACTTCTTATACTACAGCATCAAGAAGAAGCCGGGATATTTTAATGGCCTTGCAAGGGGCAGGGCTGAGGCAGCTTATCAATGCTCCCACAAGCATACCTCTCAACTGACCCTGATTTTCAGGGACGTCCCTGATTTTTCCTCAAAATTTTAATCTGTCCCTCCTAAGAATTGTGTTTCTGTGACCAAATTGTGGGGGGTTGTAAGCACAAAATAATGTCAAGCATTAAAGTTACAGACTTGTTCTTCCTTAGAAAATGCATTTTACATTAAGCCCCTTATTCTACCAGCTCCCTGAGTGGATACCTCCAATTTTGAAGATGTGTCCCTGATTTTGGTCCTTTGTCCCTGATATTTTTAAGCATTGTCCCTGATATATGAGGCAGGAGGTTAAGAGGTATGCCCACAAGGGGTGAAGTTGTCCTGGACCTGGTTCTTACAAATAGTGACAAAGTAAAGGAGGTTGAGGTAGGGTGCCATCTAGGAAATAGCGATCATCGCATGGTCAGATTCAAAGTGAACACAATGGAGGACAACAAGCATTCCAGAATCAAGGTTCTAGATTTCAGAATAGTAGACTTCCAGAAAATTAGATCCAGCCTTGAAGGGAGACTTAGTCACAGGAAAGGAAAAGGGGTGGAAGAAATGTGGGAGGGCTTCAAGAGGGCTATCAGAGAAGCTACTGCCCAATGCACCAAGAAAGTAAGTAAAGCGAGTAAGAAGAGAAATCCCCTTTGGTTCTCCAAGGAGATGCCACCATTGAGAAAGGAGAAAAAAATGCTTACAGGACATTTAAGGGATCTAATAAAGAAGAAGACAAGGAAAGGTACAAGAAGAAATTAAGAGAAGCAAGGAAAGTCATAAGGAAGGTTAAAGCTCAGACTGAAACTAGGATAGCACAGGGGGTAAAAGGAGGTAACAGAACCTTCTTTAGATATATATGGTAAAAGAGGAAAACAAAGGGGGGTTAGTAAGGCTAGCAGCAGAAGGAGGACGTCGAGTAGAAGGGGATAGGGAAAAAGCATAAGTCCTGAATCAATACTTCTGTTCAGTGTTCACAAAAGAGAATGCAGGAGATAGTCCAAATTTACAAAGAAGTAACACACCGGGATCAGAGTAGATGTAAGCCCCTTCACAGAGGACCAAGTCCTGGAAGCCCTAAATAAGCTAAAAATGGACAATGCCATGGGACCAGGTGAAATTCACCCCAGGGTACTCAAGGAACTTGGAAGTGTACTGGTTGCACCCCTGGCAGAACACTTCACCAAATTTGTGGAGAGTGGGATAGTGCCCAGTGACTAGAAAAGGGGGAAGGATGGTCCCACTTCACAAATCAGGGAGTAGAGAAGAGGCTGGAAATTACCACCTAGCGAGCCTCACTTCTGTTGTGGGAAAATTGATGGAGTCCCCACTCAAGCAGAGGATAATGACATATCTGGAATCCAGTGGGCAGCAAGACCCAAAGCAGCATGGTTTCACAGTCAATAGGCTATGCCAAACAAATCTGGTAGACTTTTTCAACTGGGTTAACAGGGTTGTGGGCAAAGGGGCAGTGGTGGATGAGGTCTACTTAGATGTTACTGAGGCCCTCGACTCTGTTCTGCACAGGAGGCTGTTAAAGAAGCTAGACCACATGGAGGTGGGAAAGGAGGTGGTAGGTTGGGTGAGAAACTGGCTGAGTACTAGGACACGAGATTGTGTAGGTAAATGGCACAGCATCAGTAGAGGGGGAGGTGACAAGTGGAGTGCCCAAGAGATTGGTGCAGGGGTCCTCTACTTTTCAATGTATTTATAGCAGACATAGAGAATGGACCAGAGAGGAAGGTATGTCTGTTCACTGATGACACCAAAATGTGCAACACAGTAGACTCCCCCAAGGGAATAAGGAGTATGAACTCAGACCTAATAAAGCTGGAGGAGTGGTCCAAAGCATGGCAGCTGAAATTCATTACCAGAAAGTGTAAAGTCATGAACTGAGGCAGAGACAATCCTAAAGTAGAGTATTTTCGGGGAGAGGGAGTGACTGCCTGCCGCCAGTCAGGAACGAGACCAGGGTTCATTATATCAGACTACTTGAAGGTGGGGATACAGTGCAAAAAGGTGGCACTCAAGGCCAGTGGCATGCTGGGTTGCTTTGGGAGGGGAATCATGAGTCACAGGAGGGAGGTGGTGTTGCTTCTGTACCGGGAAGTTGTGCGTCCCAACCTGGAGGACTGTGTCCAGTACTGGAGGCCACACCTCAGCAAGGATATCGACAGGATTGAGACAGTGCATTGGAGGGCAATGAAAATGATTCAAGAACTCCACCACATGCCATACGAAAATAGATTGAGGGAGCTCAACATGTACTCCCTGGAGCAAAGGAGTGAAAGGGGGGATAGAACTGAAACCTTTAAATACATCAGTGGTATAAATAAGGTTGGCGTGCAGGAGCTCTTTAAATTGTATGCAAGCAGGAGAACTAGAGGGCATGATACGAGGCTCAAAGGTACGATGTTCGGGAGCAATGTTAGGAAGTTCTTTTGCACAGAGAGAGAGTGATGGACCCCTGCAACAGTCTCCCTCAGGAGGTTGTGGGGGCCAAAATGGAGAGGGAGTTCAAAAACACATGGGACAGACACAGGAGGATCATTAGACAGAAAGTCAGTTGGGGGGGGTTGTAACCCACAAATTAATTTTTAGCAGACTAGATGGATCTTGTGGTCCCCTTCTGCCATCACCATCTATGTTTCTATGATTTTTAGGCATGTCACTTATTTATTTATTTAGCTTTTGTTGACTGGGTTGGGTTCACTAGTCATGCATATACCTATTTTCAGCTACGGCCCAATAGAAATACAGTGCAGCATATAGGAGACGACAGAGCGAGCAACAATAGAATTGAAATATGGCAATAAAAAGAGTAAGCAACAGGGAGACATTGACAAGAATAAACAATTACACAGGTAGGGGCAAAAACATTAATTATACAATGTACCAGAACAGTATACTGTACAACTAGTAAGTAGCAAAGCAAGGCAAGGCACATGTGCAAGACTGTAGGGAGAGGAGAGGTGTCAGTAATTAAGGGGTCAGAGCTGAAGTGTAGGGGGTTAGACAGGGGAGGAAATGGGGAAGGAAGGGAATAGAATAGGGACAGGAATATCTGACTAGGGACAGGTACATATGGAATGGTCCATCAAGAGGGAATGGAGCTGTCTTTTGAAAGTGCTAGGTTCTTGGCAGGAGCGCTGAGCAGCTAGAAAACTATTCCACTATGTAGGAGCAGCAGAGGAGAAGACCATGGAACCATATTTGGAATGAGAGCTAGGGACTGCTAGTTGCTCAGCATCAGACGATCTGAGTGCATAGCCATGCAACCAAGGTACCAAGAGGGGGGCTACGGAGATCAGTTTCTGTGTGGAGATAATGTTGTGCACCAATTTACCTAGAGAGGAATCAAGTAGGGCAGTAGAGGAGGGCCATCCTAATTCAATGTATAGTAAGCAGTGATGAGTGAGACGATTGCAGGATAATGAGAATCTACAGATATTGTTGTAGCATACCATCTATTTGTCACTCAGGATATTTGAGCAGTGAGCAAATACGTGTAGTCTATAAGATAGCTTAGGGAGGAGAGGTCACGTGATGCAGTGGTGCTGAGTGGCTGCCTGCTTTGGAGCTCCCATTTCTCCCCTCTCAAACTCTAATTTTCATTGAGCCCAAACTACCAATCCACTACCAAACACTGTCTAAACACCTTTACTACACCTGGAGTCGACAGTGGAGCTAGTTGAGGGTGTATATTGCCTGCTGGAACATCGCGATGACAGATGCAGAAATGAAGGCCTCAGGAGTCAGGCACACCCACCTACAACACCAGAAAAGCCTCAAAGAAAGCCAAAAACTCTGGCTCTAACCTCTCTTCAACCAGCAAAACTTCTTCCAGTGGAGGTCTTAATGTTGCAATGGGTACTACCTTAACAGAGGAGCGTTTTTTGAGGAGCTTTTCACCATTTAAAGATACCCTGCAAGAGATCTCCAACGAAATTAAATCAATGAGGCAAGACTACGCTGACCTCTCAAGAAGGATAGGGGACTCAGAAGCCAGAATAGGGTCAGTGGAAAGATGGCAACAGAAAATAGACCCAGAGATAATGAAGCTTCGCCAGCAAGTACAAAAACTCCAACTGAAATCTGAAGACTTAGAAGGGCGCAGTAGATGAAATAATGTTTTAATTTTAGGTCTCCCAGAACTGGAGGAAGGAGGAGACACCATCAAGTTAAATCCAACAATTCCTGAATAAGGTCGTAGGCCCTCACCTGTCCACCAGCAATACCATGTGGAACGAGCCCACAGATCCCTCAGACCCAGGCTCCCCCATGCGCCCCCAGACCTTTAATCATAAAATTTTTAAGCTACCTGGACAGACAACATGTTCTTGACAAAGTTAAGCAGTTGGAGGCAGTTTTATGGAATGGAATCAAGTTGAGGATAACTCAAGACTTGCCCAGAGAGGTCAGTTTGAAGCGTGCTGCCTTCCACCCAATAGTGAGCAAACTGATTGCTGCTGGAAAGGCTTTCCGGATGATCTACCCTGCAAAACTCTCTGTCCAAGTGGAAAGTGTCTGGCATTCCTACGAAACTCCCGAGGAAGCGTTAACTGAATTATCAAAACTGCTGCCTGACCTTTTCAAAGGTCAATTAATAAAATGACTGAACCTAGTCTTGGGCAGGCACAGGCTTGAGCAGATCACTATCTGACGTTAAACATTTCTGCAAGCTAACCTCCTAGTCTTGCTATTTCTGTGTTTGGTTGGTCAGTTTTTGTTACTTACTGGGTAGTTGCGATGCTCTGTTAAGCGGTGGATAACCCTGGGGTGGCGGCCTCTGCTTCCAGTGGGGGACTCCTCCTGGGATCCGTGTGGTAATGGATTGGGTGGTAGTAGGCCGTGCGGCCTAGTCGACCTGTCTCTATTTCCCATCGTGTCCTGGCCTCTCGACCCACTAGTGGGAACTAATGTGGAGGGTGCAGTTTCCGGAGGACCTATTTGCGGTTGGACCGATTTGGTCCGTCAGCATTTTCGGCCCCGATGCGTCTTCCCCTTCACTTTAAGGCTCCCATTGGAATGGAATCGAGAGGATAAGGCCACCGGAGCTGCCCCAGGTAATACTACCTGTTACATTTTCCTTTGAGCTGGGGGCGGTCTCAACAATTTCTCTTCTAAGGCAGCGCCTCTTCTTTCGAGGGACGGGGGCTTATAGGCAGGTCAAAGTTGTGCCATGCCTTGCGACCAGGTAGGGAGTAGTTGGGTACCCTCAGATGTGGCAATATAATGGATACGGTTTATTTTATGATTGGAATGCTGTTGATGAGGGTCGAATCCCTAGTCTCGATGCTTTGGGGATTTTATTATTATAAGGACATCCTGGGTACCCTGGGGAGGGAAGATGTACAGGGTAATCAACTGTTTTAGGGTTATGGTGTTGGATCGTGGTACTGGGTAGATAATGTTTACCTTGTAATGTTGTGGGGGCGGGGGTTTTTGCTTATACTGTTTTTGATGTCTGGATGATGAATATTCGGGCTGATGTTTGTAAGGTTTTTCTGGTAATGTTATGGGGGGGACGGGATACTGCTTACAGAGATAATAACTACTTTTTGTGGGTGCTGCCACTTAATTTTGTTGATTGCAGTCTATTGATGTTCAATGCTAGAGTTTGGCAGCCTATTAATGCCACTTGTTCCGGGTCTTTACTTTTTATCAGAGGAGTAATTTTGGGGTGTGTTGGGGAAAGGTTTGAGGGTGTCACCACTGTTTGGAGTAGGATGAGATCGCAAAGGTTAATTGGTGTCTTACTACATTATGTTTTAGAATATGGCTAGCCGTACTGTTAAATTGATCAGCTGGAATGTGAGAGGGATTAGAGATGTTAAGAAGAGATCCCGTATTTTGGTTAACTGCTCAATACTGGGAGCTGACATCTTATGTTTGCAAGAAACCCATATCACAGTAGCCGAAAGTAATATGTTAAAAGTCAGAGGCTTTTCCCAAAGTTTTGTGGCTGGTGATTCATCGGAAGCCAGGGAAGTAGCTGTCATAATTAAGAAAAATATACCTTTTAACCCGACGAAGGTTACCCGAGACTCAGAAGGTAGATATATATTGGTGTCTGGATCTCTTTTTAACTCTCCTATTGTTTTAGGCTCAATATATGGTCCAGTGGGAGGGAACGTAACATTTATTATGCAGCTAATTGACAAGCTCAGCTCCCTTTTACCAGCTTCTTTTATCCTAGGAGGGGATTGGAACATAGCTCCAACCCAAGAACTGGATAAAACCTTTAGACCAGTAAGACCATTGCTTCCACCACAACTGGCGTTGAATGATATGAATAATATGTTAGGTCTGGTAGACCCTGGAGAACCTTCTACCCCTCAATAAAAGCTACACTTTTTTCTCCACTCCATAATTCCTGGTCGAGATTAGATTATTTCCAATTTCCACTTCCTCATGACTAAAGTCTCCTCGCAGGTATAGAGCCTATAGTAATTTCGGATCATGCGCTAGTCTGGTTTAAATTCTCCCCACAGTCCTTAACGCCTCGTGACACGATCTGGAAACTTAATACCCAGTTATTAAAGGAAGAACACTCTCTCACTCAGATTAGATCTCTTATTAGTGATTATCTGGAAACTAATCGAGGTTCAGTGACCAGGACGGATATCCTTTGGTGCTCTTTAAAGTGCTTTCTGAGAGGGGAACTCATCAAAATTTCCTCTAGAAGAAAGAATCTCAGGTCCCAGAATCTCCTCTACCTCTCAAACCAGATTAAAATAGCAGAGAATATATTGGCTACTTCTAACTCTCTGAATAATCTAGAGCAACTTCACAAACTTAAAAATGAATATGAAGGACTGATACGGGAAAAGACGGAGTTTGCTCAGCTGAGAACCAGGGCCAAGTATCTGGATCAGGGGGAAAAACCGAGTAGACTCCTGGCACTGAAACTTAAGGAGGTGGAGAATTCCAGGCTGATTCCTGCACTGGAAGACCAAGAAGGATCCATCAAAACAGAGCCCCAAGACATAGCAGCAATCTTTAAAGAGTTTTACCAAAATCTATACAGCACTAAAGTATCCCCCTTCCCACACTCAAGGTTAGAGGAGTTTTTCCGGTCACTGACACTTCCTCGCCTTTCGGAGGATCAAGTGGCCTTCCTCTCCTCACCTCTTTCCCAGGAGGAAGTAGAACAGGCCATTCATAGTCTCTCGTCAGATAAAGCCCCTGGTCCAGATGGGTTTCCGGCCAACTTTTATAAGGCCTTCTGCCAGGACTTGGCCCCCCTGCTCCTGGACCTATATAATTATTTGCTGTCAGCAGATATCCTAGATTCTTCTTTACTGGAGGCTATTATTATCCTGATCCCCAAGACGGCTGAACCCTCCCGGAACCCGGCCAATTACAGGCCAATCTCGCTGCTCAATTGTGATATTAAAATTTTGTCCAAGATTCTAGCTTCCCGTATTAAACAAGTGTGGACCCCATTATTGAGTAGTGAGCAAGTAGGATTTGTACAGGGAAGGTCAGCGATGGATCATATCAGATCGCTCTCTCATGTTTTTAGGGCTGCTCAAACTTCTTTGGTCCCTATGGCGTTGGTAGCCCTGGACGCGGAGAAAGCGTTCGACCGAGTTAACTGGGAGTTCTTATGGCATACTATGTCCAGGTTCGGCTTCCCGGGGGATTTCCTGGGTTGGGTCAAAACTCTATATAGAGCCCCCACGGCAAAGATCTACTGTAATGGGATCCTCTCACCCTCCATTCAATTACATTCCGGGACCCGACAAGGCTGCCCCTTATCCCCGTTCCTATTTAATCTCTATTTGGAACCTTTGCTGCTCAGCCTCAAAGCTGCCCCAGGGATCCAGGGATGCCCCGTCTTTAACCAAACTCCTAAGATCTCAGTGTTTGCGGATGATATTCTCCTACAGTTAACTAATCCGGCCGAGTCCCTGCGGGTGGTAATGGAGACAATTACACAATTTGGAGAATTATCCAATTATAAACTTAATCTGGCAAAGACGGAGATCTTCCCACTTAACGTACATCTCACCCGGGCTTCTGTGTCCCACCTGGGCATGAAGTGGACCCCAGCCTATTTGAAATACCTTGGCATTTATCTGACATGGGACTTCTCCCTAACTAAAAAGCTCAATTTAGAGGATTTGTTGGGCAGAATTAAGTCTGACCTGCAAAGATGGGGGAAACTGCCATTAGCAGTGGGGGCCCAGATCAGCATCATCAAAATGAACATTCTTCCTCTGCTCTTCTACCCCCTAAACCTCCTGGACATCCGGTTACCTAGGTCCTTCTTCAAAAAAATTCATTCGACCTTAACTGATTTTATTTGGAATCACAAATCTCCGATGCAGCCTTGATAAACTATGCCTTCCCAAAGAAATGGGGGTCTTAGATTACCAACTTCAATTCTATTATTGGTCTAGTCACCTTGCCAAAGCAGGTAAATGGTTGGGGAATCAGGGATGCTTATTCTCCTATATGGCTAAATATGGATCTTGACCTTATTAAACGCTATAATATAAACCCCACCAGTCTTTTTATTGCTGTTTCACATCTCTTTCCCGAGATCCAAGAGTCTCCAGTGGGTGTCACAGTTAGAGTACTTAACCAACTCTTCTCCTCCGCTAAAGTCAGATATATTAGAGACCCTGGCCAACCACTGATGGGTAACCCTAACATTAGGATAGGGAAGAAAATGTTAGTTCCTAATTGGCTTCCCAAATACAGAGCTCTCAGTGGAAGATTTTATATGCAAGGTAGGCAGGGCTCAACAGCTGATTTATTACTGGTCTTGAATATCCCCACCAATGCCATCTTCAAGATATATCAATTAAAGCATCTGGTAGATAAAGAGTTTGGCATAGCAGTGCCCCCCTCAACTGTTAAACCACTATTAGTGGAGGTTAAGGGCTGTGCGGTTAAACCCCATGGGGTGTCTAAGCTGTACACTTATCTCTTGAAATTGGTTCACCCCATTCCTCTAACTGGTTCCAAATCCTGGGTGTTATCTCCTTCTGGTTCTCCATTCCCATGGGGTCAAATCTGGAAAGATTTATACATTTACAACACTCTAGATAGAAATAGGATGATTCAATATTTCATAATTAATAATATGTATATCACACCAGTCCGGAAATCAAAATTTGACTCCTCTGTCCCCCCAAAATGTTTCAGGTGTGGGATAGAGCAAGGTGACCTCCCTCACATTTTCTGGCATTGCTCTAAAATTGCTCCACTCTGGAAGATAATTGAGGATAAACTAGACCCCATACTAGGTTTGAAAGACCTCTTCACACCAGAGATTTGTATCATAGGGGATTATGCAAATATCAGGGTTAGGGAGAGGAAATACCATATGGCACTCATCTCTATGGCGGTGAAGAGACTGGTCCTCCGACACTGGACAGATAGTTTGGAAATTTCATACCTAGACTGGGTGGAAGAAATGTCCCAATGCTTCAAAGTGGAGAAGTTGATTGCTAATTTTAGATCCTCCCCATTGACCTTTCAGAAGAAATGGGGCAAATTATATGCTCTGTATCTTCATTGATAGTGACCCCATGATACATAAGGAAACTGAGCGAAGAAGTACACCCCTCCTGTCTTGGACTTTCCTGGCTTCCCTCTGTTTTTCTCCTATATTAAGTTATAGCCTCTCACCATGTCAGTTTGTAGAAATCAGTCTCCTGGCCAGTTTCTTAGGTTAAGAATTTTTATAACACCTAACTACGAAGGTTAGTTTATCATCTCTCTCTCCTTGTGGTGACGCCCTCATTGGGGAGGGGGTGGGATTGTTGAACTGGTTTATCCTGTTTAATGTTTTCTAGCTTCTCTTGATGCATTTAGTTTTTCTCTCTTTTCCTTTCTTTATCCGGCTACTGAAGTATACTCTATTTTGGGCTATATTGGATATTTGTATTATACCCAGATGTTATTGGTATATTGCTGTAACTACAGTTGAAATTTAATAAAAAGAGAATTTAAAAAAAAAAAAAAGATAGCTTAGGGAGGAGGCAGCGAGCAACTATAATGCGTGCAGAAGGAGAGAGATTGTTTCTGGACTGGTATGTAATGCCTAGGCTGGAGTTAATGGCATTACACACAGAGAGAATGTGAGAGGACGAGTCAAGGGAAGGGTCAAGTGTGATTCCAAGATACTTGAATACGGTAACAGTAACAAGGGTGGTGCCATTCTCTGTTGTTGCGGTTAGGAGGGTGGGTAGATTTTTAAGTTTATGAGGTGTCCCAAAAAGCATGGCTTGGGACTTGGAGTAGTTCATGAGGAGTTTATTGTCCTTGAACCAGGACTGAACCGATGTTAGATCAGGCGCAAAGGCATGGTTGATGTCAGTTACACCAGAGGCATGACAGAAGAGGGCCAAGTCATCTACAAAAAAGGGGGGAGAGTAGTATTCTTAAAACAAACTTTTTTTTACTAGATCTGGGAGTTATTATGTAGTGAGAATAGCAAGGGCCAAGGATAGACCTCTGGGGGGGTTCCACAATGCCGGTTCAATAGAAAATCTGTCGACCACCATCACAGCTACAGCACTAAGTCAGCCACAGTTGCGGTCAGCATTGTGTCATCAGAGAAGTAATGTGTTTTTTGTGGGAGGCTGTGTCCCCCGTACCCCCCATGTGGGATCTCAACCCCCCGCCCCCCCACTTTAATATTCCAACCCAAGGCTTGATCCGACGGGAGGCGCACACCCAGGAAGCCATGCCGAGTCACAGTCAAGACACCCTGGAGGTGTAAAGCCAGAGTGAGTGGAGCTGACCCTGATTTGCTGGTACCTATTGGAGAGATAGTTGGAAAACCAGGGATGGCATGATCTGAGACTCCAATGGACCTAAGGTTGTTTAGCAGTATAGGATAGATTATTGTATCAAAGGCTTTAGATCTTTAGGTCTACAAAGACAACACCAGTGAGGTAGCCATGATTAATCACTGAGTAAATTACATTCAATAGGTAAGTAGCACAGTGGTGGTGCTGTGGTTCTTATGAAAGCCATGTTGGGCCAAACATAGGAGATTGTACTTTTCCAGGTATGTTTTTAGTTGAGTGGCTACAATTTTTTGTAACAGTTTATCGAGTACTGGGAGCATAGCAATTGGCCAGTAATTTGATAATAATTTGGGCTTTCCTTTTTAAAGAATGGCTACGACATCAGCATTCTTCCAGGTTAATGGTACAATACAAGTGGCAAGAGAAAGACTGAAAATTCAGGTTAGGGAGAGGTATGAGCTCCCAAACTGCCAATTTCAGAAGTCTGGGTTTAAGGCCGTCAGGGCCTGCAGACTTGGATTCAGGTATTGAGAGGAGGAGTTTGCTGACCTTAGCTTTGGTGACTGTTCTGAAGTCTAGGGGTTGGGGCTGAGAGGTGGGAGATGGAGCTGAAGGATGGGCATCAGGGCCAGATTGAGAGTTTAGTGTATCTGTAACTGCAGAGAGGTCAGAGAATTGTTGATTAAACGCATTGGATATTGTAACTGGGTTGTTGCAATTAATCCCTATTATTTCAAAATCAGGAGGGGTGCCAGGATTAGAATACCCCAAAGATTCTTTAAGGTTTTTCCGATATCTGTTGGGAGTTTTGCATGAGGCCACACGCTTCTCACTCTGAAATGTACTCTTACTTTGTCTGATGGCTGTCTTACACCAATTTCTTAGGTGTCAGTACTTAGTTCAACTACTGTGGGAGTTAGAGGCTTTGGAAGTAGCCCAACTTTTATCCCCCTCTTAAGACAGCCAGTAAAGGATGGGTGAAACACTTAGTTTTTTGGCCCCTAACACTTCTAGAGGTGAGCTGGGCATGTTTATCATGACATTTTAGTAGGGTTATGCTGAAATAATGAAGTGCTTGGTCAACGTCAGCAGTTGCCCACAAGGGGGACCAGTTAAGGCTCGCCAGGTTGGATTTGTAGTCAGCTGGATCAAGGAGTGCATAGTTCCGGATGTGTATAATTCAGGGAAGGGCATGTTTCATGTTAGTCCACCAATTACAATAAACAGGAGCGTGATCAGTGATGAGTAATGGAACCTCCTCATTAATCCACTCGTGCATGGATACGTCTGATAAGTTCAAAAGAGACATTTTAATTTTGCTTAAAAATGTTAATCTTGCTGCCTGTACAAACTGAGGACCACTGTACAGCACTTGTTATGTAATGTGTTCAGTCACTGTGGCAGTGTTCGAGAATATCAACTGAAGCCCTATACTGGCAGTTGCCTGGTGCACAGATCAAGGTAGTGCACACTCTGTACCCCAGGAATCTTAGTCTAATAAGCCCTGGACTTCACTCTTAGCTTTGGTTCTGAAGGCGCACATTGTCAACTGTTTTCTGCTTTGCCTGACTTATCGTGGACTTCCAGCCAAGAGGGCAGGACAATGGCATCCTGCAAGCTGCTGGAATTGCACTCTGTAGGTTGGCCAATAGAAGGTGCTCAGCACTGAAAAGTTCCTCCCTAACTCTTCTGCCTGTGGCTCCGATTCCACTGCTGAACACAGGACAAAAAAGGCACTGCCTTTGTCCAACAAGCTAACACTGTTTCTGCCTTCTAGCTTAAACTAGATAAACCATAAAGAAAGAGGTGACAGGGTATTTTCACTGACTTTGTAGGGGTAAGAGCTCAAGTGTCTGATGGTCTTCTTTTTCTAAATTTGTTTTCCCCTTCCTCGACTGGCTTCCCTTTGCTGTCTACCCCCCAGCCCCTTCACCTGCAATCTCTGGGGCTTCCAGTCTGCCACCTTCAGTGCCCAATGGTTTGCCCCTCATGGCAGATTCTACCAGGTTTCCTTGCCCATGAGGAGTTTAGCTTGAATGAGCTGGCCACCATCCCAGTAGTCAATTCAGGGCCTACAAGTGGTCGCAGCATAATAATGCCTCAGCCGATTATTTTTTTTTCTCCTCTCCTCTCCTGCCCCACGCACCTTGTGGGCTAGGATTAAGTGGACGCCCACATGCGCATGTTACCCAGTCAGGAGGCGCCCACCTTCCCCTTGCAGCTCCAGCCTGCACCACAACCTGTGGTCACCAGGGGGCAGTATTGTAGCAGAGCACACAGACGTTCCTCTCCAAAGGAAGAAAGCACCCTGTGGGATGCTCAATCCTTTCCCCTGGCTTGCCCCAGAGGCATTGGGATCACTTCCCAGCCAGGCTCACCAGCACCATTAATGGTAGCACTACTGATGCACCAATGTGCCTACCCTGCATTTTTCTAAATTTGTAGCTGGACAGCCTCATTCCAGAGTAATCATCTCTTGTGATCCTCCAATGACAATGCCTCCTACTCCAGCCAAGTCTCTATGACCTGCACTACACTACTGCACCCACCACCTAGGAGCTGAAAGTAGGACTACAGTGCAAATCAGAATAAACTGTCACAGCAATTAGTTGTTTCTTAAATTGTGTGTTTTTTTTAAAGTGCCAGTCACTGGTTACTCACAGTGTGTCACTCCTCAGTACCTAACCAATTCAGGAGCAATGTTTATAAAATGTCCTCTCCTGCTTAGTGACTGCCAGCCCCCCCCCCCCATCCTATGCTCCACTCATGGGTTCCTATGTCCTAGGTTTATGATTCTGCATTTTTTTTGGCATTGGACCCAAACGGTCATGATCTTGTCCACTTTGCTAGTTTCCCAAGATCCCTGCACAATGTCTCTTTTTTCTATAACCTGTTTATTCTCCCTGGCCATGGCAGGCTTGGCTCCCCATCTGCCTCTGCCCCATCAGCCCCCACTATCCATCATCTCCCCATGCTTACATGTTCTGCCAGTGCCCCAAAGATTTCACCACATGCTGGAGTCAGGAGAGGAAGGCCAATCCTTTCCCCCGATGCCTGAATCCAGTTCATGCCAACTGGCCCCCCGGTGATGCAAGGGGGTTGGTTGTTGCAGTGTGTGGGCATCATAAATACCTACTGCACTGTATTTTTTCCTCCTTGATTTTCTCCTCATCCCCACCTCAGCCACAGTATACTCTGGTGAGTGCATGCATACGAAGGTACGAATGCATATGGAGGCACACACGCATCCTGGGATCATTGCTCTCTCCCCCACCCCTTACTCCTGTCCGTGTCTCGAGCTTCCATGGGCTACCACCAGGCTTCCACCTGTGGCAGCCAAGAGCTTAGATGGCCATCCACCTCAATCTTGGACAGAAAAGCTGCCAGGTGGCTGCTCAATCCTCTCCCACCTCCCCCCCAGCCAACTCCCAGCAACCCCTGTTTATTCTCAAACATGGGTCACCAGCGTGGCAGGAGGCAAGGTGCTCAGTGCCTCAGCCTGTATGTCACTAGGCCATCTCCCTGCACATTCTCTCGATCTCCTCCTGAGTTTCCACCCTATTACAGATTTTGGTATCGTGCAAAAAGGCACACCTTCCGCAGTTCATCAGCAATGTCACTTATGAAGACATTGAAGAGGACCAGTCCCAGCACTGAGCCCTCTGGCATCTCACTGGCCACTCTCCCATCATTAGAATGAGTGCCATTAACCATCACCCTCTGTCGCCTATCTGTAAACCAGTTTCTTACCCAATTCATCGCTTTAGATCCCACCCCTATGCTGCACAGTTTCTTTGTCAGTCTTTTGTGTGGCACAACGTCAAAGGCCTTACTAAAGTCCAGACAGGCTACATCCACTGTGCTCCCCTGATTTATTTCCCTGCTCACTCAGTCAAAGAAATCAATCAGATTTGTCTGACATGCCCTCTCCCCACCCCATTAATCCATGCCTTTAGTCTTGTAGCCCATCGGATTCAAGATACCCTACCGACCTTTCCTTTAACAGTGCGTCAATTAATTTCCACTCCACTGAAGTGAGACTGACTGGCTTCTAGCTGTTAGCCTCTTCCCTGCTGTCCTCTAATTTAGAGGGACCATGTCAGCTCTTCTCTAGTCATCCACAACCCTGCCTTTTTCCAGTGAACTGTTGAATAAGGCTATTAGCTGGTCTGCTAGCACCTCCCTGAGTTCCTTGAGTACCTTTGGGTGTATGTACATCAAACCACACTATACAGTGATCATTGGTACCCAGGGGACTGCCCACTGTGATGTCTTTAATATCATCACTGTTTGTAAGCACCAAATCCAGCACTGCCCCATCCCTAGTGGGTTCTTTGACTAGCTGCCTGAGAAAAGTCTCTTGTAGGGAGTCAAGGATGGCCCTGCTTCTTGCCAAAGCTGTTGGTGGAATGCTCCACTCCATGACGGGAACACAGAAGTCACCAACTTGTAGCACTTCCCCCTTAAATTCCATTCTGATGATGGCTTCCTTAAGTGCCTTATCAAACTCCTCTCACTGTGCTGGAGGTCTGTACAATAGCTGGGTATGGATAACAGCCCCAGAGGGTGTCTCCAGGATGACCCACAGCACCTCCTGCTCTCCCTTTGCCTCTGGGTGTCCCTGTACCTCCATGACCTTTGTTCCCTCTGTCACATATAGCTCAGCACCTCTTTCCTGCCCTGTCTTTCCTGAACAGAGAGTAGCCAGATATGGCCATGTCCTGATAGTGGTGCTCAGTGCACTATGACTCTGTTATGGCCACCAAATTCGGGCTAGCCTCTGCTTTGATGGTCTTCGGGTCCAGAATTTTATATCCTAGACTCCTTGCATTGGTACATATGGCTTTCTATGCCTTAATCCCTCCTCACCTGCTTCCTTTCTTTCCTCTCCCATTCCTACCTGTGCTGTCCCCTGAAGCTCCACCTGATGCACCTCTTTACTTTTTAACTTGTCTGCTCCCTATCTCCTTTATGCCTGTATTGTTGCTTACCTGATTTATGTACCATTTTCCTTTGCCTTATCTCCACCCCCTTCTTCATGTGTCTCTGCCCTAGGGGAGTTTACTCCCCACATGCCCTCCCTCCCTAATACATCATCTGGGGGCGCAATTGTTGCCTCCTTTGATCGTACAGCCTCCCACATGGCTGGTTTAAATGCTTATCCAAGTAGCATTTAAAATTCCCTCTAAGGACTGTGGTCTCCTTACTGGAAGGATGCAGGTCATCTCCTCTATAGAGGCCCGTATGCTCCCAGATTGGACCTCAGTCCCAAATATTGCCAAAGCCTTCCTGCATGTGCCATCACTTCAATCAATTTGTTAAACGCCCTGGTGCGGAGTACCTTTTTCTCTTCCCAGTCATACACAGGTAACAGCTCAGCAACAGCCATAGTGCATTCAACCTGCTTGAGGTCCCTCCCCAGTTCCCTGAAATTATCCTGTACTACCCCAACACTGTCCTTTGCCAGGTCATTTGTCCCCATGGGATGGTCTCCATCCCTCCAAGCTGCAGCACTTCTTAGGCACTTCCCTTCTCTCTCCCTTCCTCCCCTGGTCACAATCCTATCCCCATAACAATAGAGTCTCCAGTAGCAGCTGCTTTCTCCTCAGCTGGGGACCTCTTCCTCCCTCCTTGGAGCCTCTCCTTCTGAGGACCCCCGCTTCCTCCCTTTCCACTGCTACAGGTGCCCGCTCATGGCTGCCCCCATCTTGCCAGTATGGTGAAGGAATTCTTCAGTGGTACATGCTGAGGAGTGTGCATGCTTTCCACCACCCCCACTCACCGAGAACCCACTAAGGTCTGGCTGCTCTTCCTTTGTCTAGACTACCTCTGGGAGTGCGGTGGCAGACATGGTAGCTCATGGGTTGTGCAGAAGGTCCTCAGCACCACTGGCGATTAGTACCAGTGCACATAGTCTTGGTAACAACCTCTGAACTAGTAGCCTTGATGGAAGAGGGATGCCTGGATATCGTGGCAGTCACAGAAACATGGTACACAGAGAACTGTGACTGGGATGTCAATATGCCAGGGTACACAATCTACAGGAGGGACAGGGAGGGTAAAAGAGGAGGAAGAGTAGCTCTCTACATAAGGGAAAAAAAATCAAAGCAACAGAACTAAAAGGTAGATAGGGAGGGGAGGAGGTACTGTGGGTCACCCTGGAGACAGGAAATGGCACCACAATCCACACAGGGGTTGTATACAGACCCCCGTCTCATGGGGAGACAATGGACAAGGAAATGATAGAAGGAATCCTTAGAATGGCAGAAAAAGGAAAGGCTTTGTTGATGGGGGACCTGAATATGCCAGATGTTAACTGGAGGACCTTTACTACAGCCACATCTAAGAGCAGGGTCATTCTCAATGCCCTACAGGGGGATGCCTCAGACAGCTAGTGTTGGAACCCACTTGGAAGGGAGCAGTCTTAGACCTGGTACTTTCGAATAGGGATGGAGACAGGATCTCAGATTCAGAAGTGGGCAGCCATCTGGGAACAAGTGAACACCAAGTAGTGTGGTTCACAAACACAGCCGTAGAGTCAAGCCATACGAGAGCAAAGGTGTTGGACTTTAGGAGGGCTGACTTTGGCAAAATGGGAGAGTGCCTCAGAAAAGCACTAGCAAACAGGCAAGAAGGAGGGGTGGAAGAACAATGGGGAAAATCAAAACTGCCATCACAGAGGCAACAAGTCTGTGTAAATCAAATCAACAAAACATGAAGAAAAAAGCCACTCTGGTTCTCAAAAGAGGTGGCAGGGAAGGTTAAGGAGAAAACAATAGCATTCAGGAAATATAAGGAACACAGAAGGAGCAGGACAGAGAACTATGTCAGTTAAAGCAGAAGGAGGAAGGGAAGGCAGTCAGAATAGCAAAGGCCCAAACTGAGGAAAAGATAGCCAACTCCATTAAAAAGGGGGATACAACCTTTTATAGGTACAGTAGGGAGTGAAGAAAGAACACTGAGGCTTAATAAAGGGGAGAGAATGTGGGCAGAGGGTGACAGTGATAAAGCAGGAATACTGAATGAATACTTCTGCTCAGTATTCACAAAAGAAGACGAGGGGAGATTCCTAAACTAAACAATAGAAACACTCTGGATAGGGGGGTAGATACCAGTCCATTCAAAGAAGAAAGGGTTCTGAAATAACTCTTAAAACTGAAGGTGGATAAAGCAATGTGGCTGATGGGATTCACCCAAGAATTCTAAAAGAACTAAGGAGAGAACTAGTCACACCACTGACTACCCTCTAACAAATCATGGGAGGATGGGGTGGTACCTGAGGACTGCAGGAGGGTGGATGTGATTCCACTTCACAAAAATGGGAGCAAGGCGGAGGGAGGAAACTATAGACCTGTTAGTTTGACCTCAGTGGTAGGGAAAATGATGGAATCACTTCTGAAGGAAATAATTGTTGAGTGCCTAGAGGCCAGTGGGGCACAGGAGCCAAGACAGCATGGATTCACAGCGAGAAGGTTGTGTCAGATAAATCTAATATATTTCTTTGACTGGGTGACCAAAGTAGTAGACCAGGGAGGGGCTGTGGACATGGCCTATCTAGACTTTAGCAAAGCATTGACAGTCCCACACAAAATATTAATATACAAGTTAGCCAGCCTTGGAGTGGGTCCCAAGGTGGTAACCTGGGTAAAAAAATTGGCTGGACAACAGGGCACAGAGGGTAATAGTAAACAGAGTCTACTCTGAAGAAAGTGGGGTTACTAGTGGAGTACCACAGGGTTCAGTACTGGGACCAGTCCTCTTTAATGTCTTTATAAGTGACATTGCAGAGGGACTGGAAGGAAAAGTATGTTTCTTTGCAGATGCACAAAGATCTGCAACAGGGTCAATACAGAAGATGTTGTGGAAAGGATGAGAAGTGACTTGGCAAGGTTGGAGGAATGGTCAGATGTATGGCAGCTTAGATTCAATGCAAAGAAGTGCAAAGTAATGCACCTGGGAAACAAAAACCCAGGGGAAGAGCTCACAATGGGGGCGGTGAGATACCAACAAAACCAAAAATGGAAAGGGACCTGGGAGTAGTCATGTCAGATGACCTAAAGGTGGGCAAACAATGTGAGAGGGCAGTGAGGAGGGCTGGTGGGATACTGGGATGCATATGGGGGAAGGCATCACCAGTAGAAAACGGTAAGTTGTTAACCTTCTGTACAGACAGCTGTTGAGACCCCATCTGGAGTACTGTGTGCAGTTCTAGAGACCCCATCTCCGCAAGGACATAGACAGAATGGAGGCTATCCAGAGAAGGGCAATTAAAATGGTGCAGGGTCTGCACCAGAAGACATACGAAGAGAGATTAAAGGAACGTAATATGTATACCCTTGAAGAAAGGAGGAAGAGTGGGGACATGATAGAAACTTTCAAGTACCTCAAAGGAATCAACAAAGTCCAAGAGGGTAGCATCTTTCAGAAAAAGTGATTTGCAAGAACAAGGGGACACAATTTGAAGATGGAGGAGGGCAGCCCAGAGGTAATGTGAGGAAGTATTTTATCACAGAGAGGGTTGTGGATACATGGAACGGCCTTCCTGAAGAGGTAGTGGAATCAAAAACAGTAGGGGAATTCAAGAATGTATGGGACAGACATAAGGCAATTCTAGTGGGGAGGTAAGAGGAAGTAGGCTGTTGGTTAACTAGGATCTGCAGCTTATCCATTAGGTAGGGAAATGGGCAGACTAGGTGGGCTAAGCGGTCCTTATCTGCCGTCAAAGTCTATGTTTCTATGTTTCTATGTTTCTATGTCAGTTCAACCCAGATTCCAACAACCTCTGCAATAAAATGCATCTGTAAAATATTTGCACTCCCTTACCTCTCTCTTTACCCATATATTATGTCTGTGTGACATTGCCCATGCCATGCATAGCCACAGTGCTGGGACACATAAGGCTCTGTACCATGAGGAGCTTCAACAGAGTGGTACACAGCCAACTACCATCCCTATGCCAGGCAGTGCCACACTTGGCAGCATCAGATCTATGGTCAACAAAGAGCAGCGACCCCATGTTCAAAACTGAACACAAGTCACCTGTATGGTGAAGCAGTGACCTCACTTCCCTGCTCTCCTGTTCATTTTGCAAGGGTGTTCCAAATGGTTCCTTCATATACAGTGTATATAAATTCCTTTGTCTCTCACATCACCTCTTCCTTTGCACAGAGATGAATTGATCTATAAATGATCCTCAAGACTCACCCCTTAATGGTCTTAAGAGTCTTTAGTGTTCATGGTCCCCACCTGTGAAATGCCTTACTACTAGATCTAAAGAAATGGAACTACAGTATATTGGGACATCTTCCAAGAATCAATCTACTCCATTGGGCCCCAGTCTTTAGTCTTAGGGACAGAGGTGCTCAGCTCCCACTGGAGTACATTTTTTTTCAGTTACGGTTACTGGGGATGGTGTCAGTACTTGCATGTGCATGTCACTGTGCGCCAAAGTCAGTAACCATTGCTGACAGCCCCAACTGCCTCAGTTTTGTTTTTCCCACCATTGAGTGTACACCATGGGAGTGAACTTCTGCTGTTTTGGCCTAGTATGCACCTTATTTCTCTTTTCTTACTTTTTGTACGAGCTATGTTAAGTAACAAGCCCAAGTCTCTGAAATCATCGGGGTCACTTTTCTGGCCAGGCCAGTGTGGGAATAATATTGCCTGCAGTGACTGACATGCCATCTGTTTTACTTGCACTGGACCTAACTACAATATGGATGCCTGCAATGCCTTTTTCTCCTTCAACTGTTAGACATTGGAGCTTTGGACTCTGAAGATTGGATGATCCATGTCAGATGTCAGGGGCATGTCTCAGCAAAGGCTGTCTTGTGGAAGGTCAGACTGTTTCCCCCCATTCCCACTGCTCTCCATAGATGGCTGAGATTCAGAGTCATAGGTGGTGGTGCTGGGAAGACCTTTGACCTCTTAGCAATTGCAGGAGTACCCACCATGTTCTGGTTGCCATTGGCCCAACAACAGTTCCATGAATGGATAGAGAACATGAAGTGGTGATCAAAGCAGACAAAACTGGTGCTGTTCCCAGCATCCTCTTGTTCTGCTCATGGCATTCCAGCATTCTGTCCCTTTACATCCTCTTCTGAGATATAATAGTATAATATTCTGTCTGATTATCAATCAGGATTTAGAAAAGGACATATTACAACCCATGTAGTTTCAAAAGTAACAAATGATATTTTCACTGCTTTCAATTTAGGACAAAGTACACCCGCTGTTTTTCTGGACTTAAAGACATTCAATACTATTGATCATACAATTCTATTGAATAGGTTGAAAAATATAGGAACAGATTTTTTGCCATTATCTTGGTTCCAATTGTATTTGTCATTTCGTCAAAACTATGTAAAGGCATGCGACTTCAAATCTGACATGTTGGTATCCACACGGCTCTGTCCTTGGACCCCCTATTATTCTTAATGTTAATGAGCTTCCACACCATTGTTCTACTCTATGCAATATCTATTTATATGCAGGTAATACCATCTTGTACACTAGTCAAAAAGATCTGAATATAGCAGTGGATAATATATAACAGGATTTTCTCAAAATTCAAACTGCTTTGCTAGAGCTGAGGTTACTTTTGAATGTAAAAAAAAAACAATGGTTGATTTTTTCAAGAAAGATAACAGATTGTTCCAAATACAAAATATTTTCTAACAATGGTACTGAAATTTTTAGGACACCAAGTTATAGATATTTGGATATGGTGTTGGATGCTCAATTAACATTTAAATTCTATATAGCATATATCTCTACAAAACTAAAGTGTTTACTAGTTCTTTTATAAAAATAAATCACATTTTAGTTATCCGCTAAGAAAATTGTTAGTTAATTATTTGTTTCTTTCTGTTATTAATTATGGTGAATGCCTGTACAGAAATTCTAACAAGTCTATATTGGGAGCTCTTGTTGCTCTCTGTCACTCTGCATTAAGATTCATTGCTGGATTACCATGGAAAACTCACCATTGTCAAATATATTCAGCAGTGGGATGGGATTCATTACAGAACTGAAGGTTACAACACTGGTATTTGTTTGCATATAACTTTGTAACTGATAAACTTCCATTTTTCTCATGAATTCAGTGAGTATTAAACAAATTGACAAGCATAGCTTAAGATCATATAAGTTACCAAAGTTTATTACGCCCAGAATATGTTTAACAAGCATTTGTCAATGCCAAGTGTTGCTTGCTGTCATTAGCAGTGAAAGTGCAGGAGTTAGACAGATGCAGTATAGGAATGGCAGTGAAGTACTGAACTGATGCCAGCTCCATCCCCACCCTGCAGAGATGGACAGGCATTGGGGTGTGCCTTTGGGTCACTGCCCATAACGGTCATGACGTTTCACCTCACCCTACCCTGCAGACACTTACAAGTGTCGAGGTGTGCTTTGGAGTGTTTGGATTTTACACTCACTTCATTCCACAAGGAAATACGCTGAAATGGGTTCAGTATAGGTGAATAGGGTGAACTCTGGGGCCAAAGGGTCCAAGATGCACCTCAAATCCTGCCACTGGCTGCAGGGTGGGGGTGGAATGACATAAGCATTACTGTTGACAATCCCAAATCCCTTGGCGCCTGTCAGTCCCTACAGGGTAGGGCATTATAGTCAAAAACCCTAACATCCTGGGTGTTTCTTGGTATTTTTACTCCAAGTTTTCAACATGGGCTTTTTGTGACCCCACCGCATGAACAGTGACACTATCAGTTTGTTAGACGAAAGGTGATTTTGCAGAGCGACTGCGCCACTTGGCACTAGATGTAAAAACACATTTCAAACAGGATGTGAAACATGACACCTGAGCTGTTCATGAAGAGGTGTAAAAAATGGCAATGTTGAAAATCTGGAGTGAAAATATAAAAAAACTGGTGAAGTCATGAGTGTGTGCAGAAACTGCACAACGCACACCCATAATGTAATTTGTTTGGGGATATTTTACAGCAGATTTTCAACATAGACATTTTGGGACCCCTGTTCATGAACAGTGTCATTGTGATTTTCTTAATCTGTCCTGAAAACTGATTTCCCACAAAAACCTTGTTATTCTGCACCGGAAGTGTGAAACACATTTCAGCCAGGGTGTGAAAAATGACAGATGTACTGTTCATAAGGAGGTGCGGAAAAATGCAAACATTGAAAATCTGGACTGAAAATATTATGAATTTGTGAACTTATGAGGATTCTTGGGAATTGCGCAATGCATGCTCGTAACACAGTACGTTTGCCACCAAATTTTCAACATAGCCACTTTAAGACCTCTGCTCATGAACAGTGTCACTGTGATTTTCTTAATCTGTCCTGAACATTGATTTCACACACTGACCATGCCACTGTGCACTACATGTGTGAAAACACATTTCGGCCAAAATGTGAAAAATGACAGCTGTACTGTTCATAAGAAAGTGTGGTAAAATGGCAATGTTGAAAATCTAGAGTGAAAATATTAAAATGCTTGAAGTTGTTATATTAGAACTGCTATAATGCATACTTGTAAAACAGTCATTTTGGGGAATTTTTCACCAGATTTTCAACATAGGGTTTTTGGGGGCCTACCTCATGAACAGTGTCACTGTGATTTTCTTAATCTGTCCCAAACATTGGTTTCGCACACCAATTGCGCCATTGTGCGCTACAGGTGCGAAAACACATTTCTGGGGAGATGTGAAAAATGACAGCTGTACTGTTCATAAAGAGGCATGGTAAAATGGCAATGTTAAAAATCTGGAGTGAAAATAAAAATGCTTGACGTTACGAGCGTGCGTAGGAACTGCTCAACACGCACTCATAAAACAGTCATTTTGGGGAATTTTTTCACCAAATTTTCAACATAGGGTTTTTGGGGGACTATCTTGTGAACCTTGACACTGTCATTTTGTTAATCAGTCCTGAAAGGTGCTCCATGCAGTGACCGTGAAATCACCGTTCAGGACCGAATAACAAACTGACAGTGACTGAATTCATGAGGTGGGGTCCCAAGAACCCCATGTTGAAAATTTGGTGAAAAAATTCCCCAAATGGCCGAGATATGCCCCAAAGTTGAAAAAACCCTATCTATGCCATTATACAGCTTACTGGCATTTCTTCAGTTCGTTATCGGCTTTGAAGAGTGCAGACGTATTCCTGGTCCACAGAAGATCATCGCACCAGGCTCTGGAGGTAAGTATAGGGTCAGGTAGGGTGTGTGTGTGGAGGTGGAGTATGCAGAGGGTGGTTGCAGTTTAGGGAAGGGGGGCAAGAGAATTAACAAGGGACCCTTTTTGTCTTCTAGGTTTTTTTTTTTAAAGATGACGGGGGACATTTGTCACACTGGGGTAGGCTCCCAGTGTGGCACCAGGAAGTTTATTTGGTGGGGGAAGTGGAGCTGAGGGGGATTAGGCACCCCTATGGGCCAAGGAGACTTTTGCCATGCTGGGGTGGGCTCTCAGCATGGCACATGGAAGTTTGTTGGGGCAGTAGAGCTGATGGGGGATTGGGACTCCCACTAGCCAATAAACTTTTGCCATACTGGGGTGGGCTCCCAGCATGGCAGATGGAGTAGTTTGAGGGGCAGTAGGCTGATGGGTATGGGGCACCCTGACGGGCCACAGTGTGCTGAGGGGGACACATGAGCTGAGGGGGATTGGGCACCCTTTGGTAAACAACAAATGGGGAGAGATGCATTATGCTGACAGGGATTGGCTTACCCCGTCAGCAAATGAACTGGAGAGGGAGTCATGCCGACAGGGGGATTGGGCACCCCGTCGGCTTTTTATTGAAATGTTTCACCGGGAAGGCACACTGAATGGCGAGTGGTGGCTTTCTGTCAGCTTCCTGGGGACTGTGGGAGCCCAACAGGGAAGCCGT
This sequence comes from Neoceratodus forsteri, assembly GCA_016271365.2. Lineage (NCBI taxonomy): Eukaryota > Metazoa > Chordata > Ceratodontiformes > Ceratodontidae > Neoceratodus > Neoceratodus forsteri. Next base: position 467,555,215 of record CM028132.1, on the reverse strand, counting down.
CGACATGGGGACACCATGCAATCAGCTGTTTTGGTAGCTTGTAATGCACCAAAACAGCTGATTGCTTGGTGATGTGGCCGAATTTCTTTACGCATTGTGGTATGCTCATTTACTGCTGACACAATGTGTTTCTTGCATATGCATGCAAGCAACACAAAAATGGATGATTATATCCTATCAGTTTCTGTTTCCCAGACCCAGGAAGAATTGAAGAGTAAACTAAAACTGGGTGCAATAATCTTAGTCTCACATTTTAAAACACTTGTAGATGGCCTCTTCCATAAATCCTGTGTAAGTTATGTCTGATTCATTTTATAATGATCCTAGCAAATTTTGATATTATGAAAATTATGTATATTATGTTTTTTTACATGTTCTATGTTATGCTTGTTTTTTGTAATTGGATGCAATTGTAAAAGAGTTTCTCAATTTGCCTTCTAATAAACTAAGTTGATGAAGAGATATGTCCTCCCTCTACATCACCTCTGCTGCTGAAGGCATTAAAATAAGTGTGCATTTTTTTATCTAACCTACTTAATTGCACTCAGACCACTAACCTTACCATTTAAAAAAGGTACAATGTCTTTATGATGTGATCTGATCATGTTGAATTGCGTAACTTTTGGTTGGTTGTCTGGTTAGTCAGTCAATTGGTTTATTTGCTTCAGGGACCCTACTGAAAATGAGACGTGTCTCAGTGAGCAACATCTTGGTGCAGTACCTACTCCATGCAGTCTCCCGAATGCCCAAATGTTACATCTTTATGGTCATAAAAACTATGTACTGTGATGTAAAATATGCAACTGTTACCTTTGTGTTGAATTCCTATCTACTTATCTTCCCACCACTGTATTAATGTGACATTGGATAGAACTATCTGTATCCCCATAGGCTCATGTATTTTGTAGTAACAGCAAGTAATGTTCTGTTACTTGCTCTGCTGTACCACACTGAATCTGTATTGATTTCTGCATTCACCATATACTCTGCCAGTACAAGACTGAAAATAGAAAATATTTCCTAATCTGTTTTTCTCAGTCAAGAAAAATAAACCAATTAAATGAACAAAACCTCTGACTAAATACATATATCTGCTCTGTGCCATCCGAAACAGAAAATCTCAAATTAAAATGAATATAGGCAATGAGTCCTAAAACATAAGGGACTGGCCTGAGATATTTATGAATTTGTACACATGCTGAGCTTTGGTTGTTAAAAAAAAAAAAATTGTCATACACATACATGAATTTGATTTTCTTCCTCCGGACAAAACCAGCTGCCAGTAGAACAATGATCAAAATCAGGACACCTGTAAGCACTGCTACAGCAACCGTCACTGAAAGAGATGAGTCTGTTATTGCCTGTGGGGGGGGAGCTGTCCAGTTGTCAAATGAGCTGTGGATAGTCCTGAAAATTCAAAACAAGAAAGGTGAGCCCAGAGTAGAATTTGCAGAGGGAAACAAAGTGAGGCCTGGATTAATTTTTCTTGAGACATTTATATGACTGGATTCTTTTCAAGTCACTAGATATATGTTCATCATATCCAAGTACTACTTGCCATCTGAAGAAATACCATACCACCAGCAAAATTTACCGATCTGTCACTTGTGAAATCATATATGTAACCCGAATGAACCAAGTTCAGATCACTCATCTGACAAAATTTGTCTCCTCTGTCAGGACCAGTTTGGGTTAATGTTGTGAACAGAGAAACGTCACACCAAAGGTGTGCTGACTTTGTGGAGAGAGGTCATTGACACTGGGGAGGGTGGATTGAAATGAATGCTATAATGTAAACACCTTGGTAAAACATCACACACAGGAGTTATGTTGACATTATGGAGCTCAGGTTGTGTTGCAGGGAACTCTGGGATTAACATGCCCTAGCAAAAGGAACAGCTGACAATAAAATATAAGCTCAGAAGCATATGAGTTGGTCTACTTGGGTCAAATGTTTCTGACATGCATGTGACCTTAAAGTAAGGAGAAGAAGCTGGAAATCTGTTAAAACAATTTTAAAAGTGCATTTCTTGATATTGCACTCATCCACTGAAAAGCAATAGACAGTATTTCACTTTAGAGCAGGCAACAGCAGGCCACTAAACATAATTGAAATGGTACTGTGTGTATTCTAGTGGCACAGGCAGTTCTGGTTCACGTGGACTCTAAGTCTGTTGGAGGAGGGTAGATCATTAGCTTCCACAGAGTGCAGCAGTGATAAGAAAGCTATACAATGCAAATATAAGGGATATGTATTTGGGACCAGCGGGATAAATGAGTTATATATATATATCCAAATTCCAGGAACTCACCTATAGAAAAAACTCTTACAGAGCTGGAAAACCTACTTTTAACTGTGCAGCTAAGGTGTCAAGGGTACCAATTTTAATGGGAGGACATTTTAATGTAAGGGTTGGAAATAGACAAGAGGATACTGGAAATACCTGGAACTTAGATGATGCTCTGGACATTCTGATTAGGGCCTTGCTAGATAAAAACATAAATAAATATTGGGGTACAGTTATTAGAAATATTAAAGGAGCAACATTTTCAGATTATTAATGGACTATTCCCTGGGGAGGTGATAGGTAACTGGACCTTTCCAAAAAAGAATGGTGGAAGTCTATTGGACCTAGTGCTGATTGACATTTTCTTTTCGTAAGGTAAAAAATATGAAAGTCCTACTGGTTTGGGACAGTGACAATCTGCCAGTAATGGTTGCATCAATGCAGAAATTGTATATCAAACTAGATAGTACTGAAAAAAGAATAGATACAGACAAGAATATGACTGTGTTAAATCAGAAAAGGATTAAATGGACCCCATATATATCTGACACTGTGAATTATTATTACAAATGGAGGAAATTAGAAATGAAAAAGAAAACATAATACAGTCATTAATGACATTAAGGAGTAACTGGCTCTTAAGTACAAGGGATGCATATACTGGAATTATGGAGAGGGAAACAAACTTAGAGAAACATATCTGACAATTTACATAGACACGATAGGAGAAAATCTGAATAAAATTAAGGGCAAAGCAAAATGATTTGATGCACTGTGTTATTATATGAGAAAGGTAGCAAACAAACAAGGGAGAATAATGAAGAAATATCTAAGGTATGATGACAGAATTGCCTTTATTAACCTAAGGAAAGAATATATATGTATATTTTTTTTTAGTTGTTTAACCCGGAGTAGCATATTAAGCAGAAAGCTTTTTTACAGGAGTGACCTGGGAGCACAGGGAAGTTAAATGACTTGTTCAGGGTCACACAGTATGCAAGTGAAAGCTGTGAGATTCAAACCCAAGTCTAGTTTTCTGGATGTCACCAGATTTGCAGCTCAGAGCCTTAAACCACTGTGCTACACTGCCTATAGATTACTCCTTGATTAAAAAATATATAAATATTGGTTATGGGAAACATTACAAAAAGCAATAATAGAGAAAAATGATAAAATGTTCTTGAACCTAATTGTGTTTGGGACAGACAAGCTAAAGAATAATGTGGAAGCATTGCTTCATCTAGAGGAATTGCAAAAATATTTTAAAAAGGTTTTTAAAGTTGACCAAAATGGTATAGCAAAAATAGAGGACAATGAAAGAAATTGGACCAAAAAATAATAAGAAAAGAGGACTGTCTAATTTTTATGGTACACGAATTAAGTGGGGCAGTTTTAGCTCAAAAGAGGCATAAGGCGCTAGGAATTGATAATATGCCAGCAGAGATCTATCAGGTAGACATCGGTTGGAGAGCTACTTTGTTAACCCCATTTTAAAATGCTCTGGCAGAGAAGGAAATCATCCCTGAGATTTGGCTAACAAAGATAGTAGTGCCAATACACAAAAAGGGTACCAAGTCTGATCCAACCAATTATAGACCAATATCTTTACTATGTATCATTCTAAAGATATTTTTGAGACTCTTATTAAATAGGTTACAAATCTGGATAGATGAGAAAAAAATAATTCCAACATTCCAAGCAGGTTTTAGACAGGGCCACTTTACCCTGGATCAAATTTTTACCTTGAGGTATACAGTATGTTGGACTTACATTACAGTAAAAACAAGAAAAATATATGCAGCATTCATTGATATCAAGGCAGTCTTTGACAGTGTCAATAGGACTATATTATGGAATACTCTTGAAAGGAAAAATATAAACAAAAAATTGTTTGCATTAATAAAAAAATTACACACAGATACGTCAATTGTGATTAGATATGGAAAAGATGACCCTGACACAGGCATTACCAACTTGTTAAGGTATCAAGCAAGGTTGCCTATTGGCACTTGTTTTATTGAATATTTATATCAAAACCATGGTGGAAAACCAGCTCCAAGCTGACACTTTCCCACCAGTAGGGAGTAATGTACTTATTAAAATTTTACTTTTCGCCAATGTTGTGGTACTCTTTTTACATACACCTCTAGGTCTCAGGAGGGGCATTAAGTCAATAATTAATTCATTGAAGAAAACAGATTTAGAAATCAACTCACAAAAGAACAAGATCATGGCTTTTGGAAGTCATAATAAGAGGAGTACCCCAAAACACTGAGGGACAGAAAATGTACTGTTGGAGGTAAATGATTATTATCTAAAACAGTGCTGGCAATAAACAGATTCACTAATACACTTGACAATAATTCCTATATACTGTAGCTCAAAGAAGGTGCTATGACTCCAAGGTGAATGCCCACATTTTATATGATTATTATTATATGATTTTTTATGATATTTTTTATCTGTATGTCTTCTTACAAATGTAATTGAATGTTTAATATTAAATGATACACTGTAGAAACATACTTTGATGGCAGATAAGGACCGTTTGACCCACCAAGTCTGCTAATTTCCCTACCCATTGGCTAAGCTGCAGATCCTAGTTAACCAACTGCCAACTTCTTCCTACCCCCCACAAGAATTGCCTTAGGTCTGTCCCATTCATTCTTGAATTCCCTTGCTGTTTTTAACCCCATGACCTCCTCAGGAAGGCCATTCCATGCATCCACCACCCTATCTGTGAAAAACTACTTCCTCACATTGCCCTTGAGTCATCCCCCCGTCTATCTTCAAATTGTGTCACATTGTTCTTGCACATCTCTTTTTCTGAAAGATGCTACCTCTTGGACTTTGTTGATTCCCCTGAGGTACTTAAAAGTTTCTATCATGTCCCCTCCTTTCCTCAAAGGTATACATATTAAGCTCCTTTAGTCTCTCTTTGTATGGCTTCTTTTGCAGACTCTGCACCATTTTAGTTGCCCTCCTCTGGACAACCTCCATCCTGTCTATGTCCTTGCGGAGATGGGGTCTCCAGAACTGCACACAGTACTCCAGATGGGGTTTCACTAAATGTCTGTACAGAGGGATAACAACTTCCTGTTTTCTATTGGTGATGCCTCTACTTATACATCCCAGTATCTCCCCAGCCATCTCTACTGCCTTCTCACATTGCTTGCTTACCTTTAGGTCATGTGCTATGACTACCTCCAGGTCTCTTTCCATTTTTGTTGTTGTTACTACCTCCCCCATTGTGTACTCTGCCCCTGGGCTTTTGTTTCTCAGGTGCATTATTCTTTGTATTGAATCTAAGCTGCCATACTTTTGACCATTTGTCCAACCTTGCCAAGACCCTTCTCATCCTTTTCACCCCGTCTTGTGTATCAGCCCTGTTGCAGAGCTTTGTGTTGTCTGCAAAGAGGCATACTTTTCCTTCCAGTCCCTCTGCAATATCACTTATAAAGACATTAAAAAGGACTGGACTCAATACTGAACCCTGTGGTACCCCACTAGTAACCCCCCTTTCTTCAGAGTGGACTCCATTTACTATTGCCCTCTATATCCTGTTGTCCAGTCAATGTTTTACCCAGACTATCACCCTGGGACCAACTCCCAGGCTGGCTAATTTGTTTCTTAATCTTTTGTGTGGGACTGTGTCAAATGCCTTCCTAAAGTCTAGGTAGGCCATGTCCACAGCCCTTCCCTGATCTACTACTTTGGTCACCCAGTCAAAGAAATCTATTAGATTCGTTTGACATGACCTTCTTGTTGTGAATCCATGCTGCCTTGGGTCCTGTGCCCCGCTGGCCTTGAGGTGCTCAATTCTTTCTTTCAGAAGTGATTCCATCATTTTCTCTACCACTAAGGTCAAGCTAACAGGTCTGTAGTTTCCTGCTTTGCTCCCACTTTTGTGAAGGGGAATCATATCCACCCTTCATTCCTTAGGTACTACACCATCCTCCCATGATTTGTTAAAAAGAGTAGTCAGTGGTATCATTAGCTCTTCCCTTAATTCTTTTAGAATTCTTGGGTGAATCCCATCAGGCCCCATTGCTTTGTCCACCTTCACTTTTAGGAGTTCTTTCAGAACCTTTTCTTCTACGAAAGGGCTGGTATCGACCCCCATATCCAGAGTGTTTCTATTGATTGGATTAGGTACCTCCCTCTCCTCTTCTTTTATGAATACTGAGCAGAAGTATTCATTCGTATGTCTAATTCTTCATCCAATTGTTCCCCCACCCCCCTTGTCGCACCGGGAGATGAGCAACATGTTGTTCAGTGTGCTTTTCTGGTGAAACATTTCAATAAATAAATAAACAAATATGATTCAGAAATATGGATCATAAATGAAAACATGAGCAAGTTAAAAACAATACAGAACATATTCTTGAAACTTGCAATGGGTCTTCCATGATATATTTTACTCTTCCCCAGGACCTACACTGTGCTGACTGGTCCCCAGTGTTCCAGACCCCTGACATAGACTCTGCCCTTTACATCTTTACAAACACCCTACTTTGGATCTGGAACACCCATGCTATCCTAAAAAGGCTAGGGTCAAGCACATCCACCACCCCAGATCACATCAGACCTTTTATCCTTCTGGAGAATGAGGGATAAATCTTTGGCACTGTTCAATCAATCAATCAACTTTATTTAACTAGGCATACAACACCATTGAGCAAGATCATTTTTAAGGTGGTCCTGGACATTAATTCGGTACAATACAGAAAATACAGTAAGTGAAAAAAAAAATAACATAGTACAGATATAGTTCAAATCCTCCATGTGCCCTGCTCACCTGCAACTTTACAAATCACACAGAAATGCCTGCATCAAGGCAATTCATCAAGCCAAAGTCGACTATTTCAAGTCTCAACCCCAGGAAAATGCCAGCTCCCCAACTACTTTCTAGAAGGTTATACACTCACTCATGGACCCTCCCACAAATCCAGCCCCTTCCCCCCCCCGGCCCTCAATTTCAATGGCTCGACTACCTCTGATCCCTCCATAGCTGAATCATTCACTAAATGCTTTATTACCTGCACACTCCCAGACAATCGATCTTCAACCTCACCGAGTTCCCTTCCCCCTCCACATGAATTTGGCTCTAACGTTCCCCCCACCCCATAAAATCCAAAGATGTTTATCAGGCACTCATGTCCCTGAATCCAGTAAAATCTGGCCTGGACACACTCCTTTCTAAACTCCTCTGCATCTCAGCCCCAGCCATAGCCTATCCTCTTGCTTACCTCCTAAACCTCTCCCTCTCATTAGGCATGGTCCCCCAGGCATGGATACCTCTCCAGAAAGGTGGGGATCCAACCTCACCAAGCAATTATAGGCTCATCTCACTCCTGCCTTCCCCTGCCAAACTGCAAGAATCACTGATATACTGTACTCCAGGCTTCTGGACCATCTAACAGCCTCTGGTGCTCTCTCCCCCTACCAGTCAGGCTTCAGGAAACACCACTTCACTATTACCTCTCTGCTTCAAGTCACAGACCACATCCACTCTGCAATGAAGCAAGGCCATGTCACCTCTGCCATTTTTGTGGACCTGACCAAAGCCTTTAATTGTGTTTCCCACCACCTTCTGATCAGCAAACTGCACTTGTCTGGGTTATCCCAACCTGTGGTCAATTAATTCAGCTCCTATTTACTCAACAGACAGCAATCAGTCCAATTTGGAAATGCCCCTTCCTCACTCCTCCCTATCTTAGCTGGCATACCCCAATGTTCTGTACACAGACCCATCCTGTTCTCAGTCTTTATAAATAATCTTCCCTCCATCTGCTCCACCTGCCACATACAGATGTATGCTGATAACACTGTGATGTACTCCTCTGGCTTCCCCAACGATGATGTATTTACCCCCCTACAGCAAGACTTTGCCAAAGTTCAACATTGGTTTCAGGAAAACCAGCTGAAACGTAACACATAAAAAAAAACATTTCTATGATATTCAGGTCAAGACAGAGGCTGGCTCATCGCCAGTCCCCCACCCACCCACCTTCGTCACACTAAATGGCTCCTCTCTTGAGGTGGTCAACACCTTCCAATATCTAGGATTCTGGCTGGACAGCCATCTAGATTGTTCCTCCCATTTAGATGCCATATGCACCAAACTCTGCCCAAAACATGGCATCCTTTACCATAACAGAGATTGCCTCCCATTACCTACTTGCTATGACCTGGTTACAAAAACAATTCTGCCCATATTTGATTATGCCAATGTTGTCTATGCCTCTGCTCTTGCTACCTCCCTCTCAAAAACTTGATGCACTCCTAAACTCATTCTGTCACTTTGCTACTATACCTCCTCCCTTCCCCTCACTCATCACTGTCTCGTCTGGCTCTACAATGCCAGTTCAACAACTAAGTTGTCGACTACCATCACAGTGATGGATTTATGTCGACCACAACTTGTGGTTGACATAAATCTGACTGGAGACTTCATCTGTTTTTTTCATCAGGGGCTTTACCCCCTGAACCCCGCATGTGAGGGTCTGTACCTCCGCACTCCCCGATCTATAGGACTCTAACTCTGAGTCAGAGCTGGATCAGGGAGGGGGTGAAGGACCAGGAGACAGAGTACCAGGGTCTCGGATGGACTTACAGTGAAAACGTCGATGTTGTCAGCATCAACATTTTTGCTGTAATAATGTTGGTGTACAGGGGGCATACCATCTCCTGTATTCCTCCCTCTCCATCATCCCTTTTTCCCCACAGATGGGAGCTCCACTGCCTCTCCCTCATTGCCAAGTACTGGTTTGGGACCCTTCCCCCCATCTTCTCTCCCACTTATCTTCTGCTCACCTTTCCACCTACTCACTCCATTCCAGGGATTCTAATTTTTTCTCTCCCCCCCCCACTGTCACTCTAGGGTGGGACAGCATGCATTCTCCTATTGCCTTCCTCTTTTCTGAAATCAACTCCCCTTAATTACTAGTCACTCCACCTCACTCGCCTTATTAAAGTCCAAATTTTGTCTCCTCCCCTACTTCTACTGCTGCTGCCACTCCTCCTCCACCCCTCCCACCTAGCCTATTTATTTCCTCTCTTTACCCTGTGCCTCCTTCCTACAGCTACTCTACCTCCTTTTGCTCATATCCCTTCTATTATGACACTCAACTTGTGTACTTAGTTGCAGTATTCATAAATATTGAAAAGTCCTGATGTTTTAACTCGGCTTGTACAAAAAAACAAAATTGTCAGTGTAATCCCAACACCTATCCAGGTGCTGTACTCACACTTTGTTGTAGTGTAATGTAATGTCCTGATTTTATGTATAAATGTATATTTTACCTTGTATCCCTCACTTGATTGTTCCCCCAGGTCACACTTGGAAACAAGCTTCGGCTCAGTAAGCCTTTCCCGGTCACAAACTTTAAAATAAATAAATAAATAATAAATAATGCAAGTGCTGTAGGTAGAGCCAAAACTGGAACATTGACCTTAAAAACAAGGGCATTAAAAAGGTGCATACGGTTTTGGTTAAAAAATATTTTTGCAACAACGGATAGGCTTATAAACCAGTTGTTGGAAAAATGTACGGTGTAGTAAAAATATGACACTTGGTTTGGGCAGTTAAACCATTCATTAAATAAATTAGGACTTGAAAGAAACTATATATTTGACAATAATGGGGATCCAGAACTGTTCACAAACAAATGTTGTACAAAGAATTATTAATGTGACAATATAAAACTATCTAGCTATAATTCAGGACTCCAATGAATATAGTTTATTGAAAAATATTAAAATGAATTTTGTAACAGAAACATATTTGCTGTTTTGTGAAAATGTATATCACTGGAAAGCAAGATGTAGATTAAGGTTGGAAATGTTATGGTATGGGTGGAAAACTCGTCATGAATGGCAAATGCCATCATGCATTTGTAATTTAAATGCAAGATTATCAGTGGCGCATATTCTTTTCGCATGTAAAGACCTTGAAACAGAGAGAAATACATGGCAGGTTTCAGATGTTCAAGATATCAAAGGAAAAGACACTGAAGAAAGAAAACATTAATTTACTAGTAAGGCATGAAGGAGTAATATTATATGGCTTGGAAAACTTTGCACAAACACCACTAAGAAAACTTAATAGGCCCCCAAAATGTGATGATTCTTAAGGGTTACGCATATTTACATATTTATATCAGATATTCAAATGTATGATGCAATCATAATAAACATATGTCAGTAGTTTAGTAAAATGTTAGGTCTTGAAGGGAAAGAGCTAAACTCTGTGCAATGTAACTTCAGGGAAATTTTCCTGTGTTTTGATAGAGAGTACATCATTTCTTTTAGAAGCTGAATTACTGTATTTTCCCATGTAACTCGTGCAGGTCTATAGGCCCATTTTCCCTGTAAATGACTTCATGTTCCATAAAACACAGGAATCTCTGTAGATCTGGAAGGCCTGTACTATGTGGATAAATCTAAGAATGTAGATATATTACACAGTAGCTCAAAATAACTATTCCCCATCCTTTCCTGTTCTTGTCCCATTGCTAGTCTAACTCAGCCAACCTAACCTTCCATTGGTGTCCTCTGTGTCCTGGCACTAGTCAGGTAGCCACGTATTATTTGCTACCACACATCTGCCACCAAGATGACAACTGAGCCATGTATCAAATCCTTCATTCTTACAAGAGCAGGTATCTACTGAAATAAAAAGCTTGAAATTATAATATGTACAACCATAAATGTTTAACATTAATGTTTTCTTGGATTTTGTTTTACTTTTTCCAGTTACTGATCTTCCAAATATTTAAGGAGCAGCTGACACTTTCAGGAGAATTTTAACCAAACATAATATTTAGACACAGTCACTCTTGTTTCTTACATTAGTTCTGTATTTCTCCTCCCCATTGTATATTACTGAGATAATTTACATGAAAACAGGATCTTTGCACCTGAAGAGTTAATCTATTTATGTTGCTTTCTCCCTAACTGAGGTCATAATGTACTGCTTGTGACATCACAGTTACTCCCATGGCAACAGATTGTGATGTCACAACAGAGAGTTATGACATGAAGTAGGGAGTAAGCTATCGGAGGCAGATGAACTCCAAAGGAACTCCAAGGGCTAAAGATCATGTATTCATGCAAATTTCCTCAGTAATAAATAAAGGAGAGGCTAAATATATAGACTATATATAGAATACAAGCAGAATTGTACCAAGCTATTTTGTTTTTTACAGTTTTCTTTGAGGCATCAGTAGCTCTTTAAGATAATGCAGTACTTATTTTACTGTGTCTTTCAAAAAGACTATCTGTCTCCAGTTGACATGGCAATTGTCTCTATTTGTGACACCACAGTCTTTTTCTTTGGTAAGACCTCTATAGTTTGTATTTATTTGAAAATGTTTCACCAGGAAAGACAGCATGAGCTATAAACAGCTTGTTTCCAGAAGCATCCGTTGGGGGGGGGGGCTGTTACAAGCATGGGGAGAGCAAGCAAGAACATAACAATATAAGCAAAAACATATAAAATACATACAGTGCAATCTAAAATACATAAAGTGAGGTGCAAATACAAATACAGTCCATTTCAATCCAAGACAAAGGAGAGCATCGTAAAATAGAGCGTGGTAGGTAACTAAGCTAATGCCAAAAAGAACATAGGATATGATGTACCGAGGTAAGCAATACATTATGTAGATATAATCCGATAAGGGATAGGGCCAGAGGATAGAGAATGCCTATGAAGTACTAGAAGAAGTGGGTTGAACACAGGGTTACTATACTAAATTAGGACCTATAAAATAAGCAGATTATAACACAAGTGGGGGTGGAAAAAGGGGGGGAGAGAAGGAAGGGGTGGGAACAAAGGGGGGAGTGAAGACAGGCAGCCAAGAAACATGCCCCTATGCCCCTTCAGGATGCTGAGAACCCTGAAAGGGGAGAGGACCCAGTGGAAAAGGTGATGAGAAAGAAGGAAGAAGAAAGGAGGCTGCTGATAGATGTAACCTAGAACTGGAAATGGGAAGGCAGTGGGGGGGGGTAAGAGGGAAGCGAGGAAAAAGAGTGTGGTAGGTAACTAAGCTAATGCCAGAAAAGAACACAGAATATGATGTACCGAGGTAAGCAATACAATATGTAGATATAACATACATAGGTAACCCAGTAATGTACAGGCCAGAGGATGGAGAATGCCTATGAAGAGCTAGAAAAAGCAGGCTGAACACAGGGGGCCTGATTCCAGAATGGGTTATGCATGTCACAAGGTGACTTGCGTCAAACCCAATGCTGCAAGTAGCACTGTGCACCATGCATTACACCAATCGGTATGCCAGAAGGCAGCCTGCAACATGGCGCAGGCTGTCTGCACCAAAGGTGGGCTATGCCACTGGCTACACCAGAAACCCCACTGTGACATGGCACAAGGGGGCTTCCGGCAACAGTTACAGCCTGATTCCAGGAGTGTGGCTGACAGAACGGCATATGAGCTATTCCGAGATGGCCACAGTAGACAGTGGTCTAAGTACAGTTGGACCACCTATTAGCTGGTCTAACCATACTCTACGTCCCCAGTGGGTGCACCTCTGTGCCTGGTTCCCCTCCAGCCACCCCCTCCATGGTCCCGCAGAGGCCACCACCCATCCCCCATTGTCAGAGCTACCCTCTGGGGGCTGCAGGCACCCCCATGCCCCCATCCCTGGGCAATGCCCCACAGGGCAGTTCACAGCCCAGTGCACCACCATGCCACTACTGGCATGCATGCCACACACACCATGGTGGTCCAGTGGCCCCCCACCCTCCCCAACAGCCCTGCAAGCCATTGCCACAGTGTTGGGATGTGGGGCATTGGGGGGGCCGTGCCATGCATCCTGCACCCAGTCGGTGGGCAGTAGTGTGGCTTGTGGCACCATGTGTAGATGCACCCTTCCTGTGGTGCAATGCTGGAGGTGTCACAAGTCACAGTTGCTGGGGACTCTGCCTGTTCTGGAATCTGGCACAGGGTCCCCGGCGTAGTGGCATATGTCGCAACTCGCAAGAGCCAGTGAGTTGCAACATACATCTTAGAATCGGGCCCTGGGTTACTAAGTGCTAAATTTGGACATATAAGATAGGCAGATTATAACACAGTGGGGGGTGAAAAAAGTATCATAAACAAAGGCATGATTAAGTATGTGGGAGGAAATGCTGTATGTTACAATCTTCGCGGGATAGGCTACATAGATATATTCTAAAGCCTGGAAAGAAAAGCAGAAACTTAAAAAACATATTCTCTTGTAACTCAAAATACTATAGCTAAACCATTATATTACTTGTTTCCGCCTCCCCCCGGTTTTCGCCCCCTCCCACCCTTACGTCCTTGATGTGAGCACGCAAGTGTAGAGGCACATGCACACTGCGCACTACGGGATACCTCACTCTACCCTACTCATGCCCACTTGTGCCACCACCAGACCTCCACCTAGTGATGGCAGGACTGCAGGAGAGCAACCCCACTCCCTGGGAGAGGACAGCCACTGCAAGGCAGCTAAATCCTGCTCCAACTCTGCCCCTTGTGCCTGCTGCCCAATGACCCAAGGTCATTCCCCAACCCAGATCAACGGGTATAGCACAAGGTAAGGCAGAGATGTCTCAGCCCTCTGTGCCACTGGGCCAGCCTATATTACACGTTTATATGTATAGTTCCACATCTCCTGTGGTTATGGATGCTTTCTCAAGTTCTTTGAGTGAGAGACCTGTTAAGCAAATCCCTTCTCCCACTCTTGTGTAAGAGAACTACATGAGCCATTCTCCAGTCACTGGGTACTTTCCCTGTGTCCAGTGAGTTACAGAATAGCTCAGCTTGTGGGTGCCTCATCTCCTTAAGCACACGTGGATGTATCCCATCCAGTACCATTGACTTATCCACCTTATGTGAGCTTTAATCCCCTAGTATCCTTTCTGCTGGAATGGGATTCACATTGGCCCCTTCACCTTCCTCTCCCACGTTTGCGCTGATGGCACAGTCAGACATTGGTCCCTCATTCTCCAACGTAAGAGTATAGCCTCCTTTATTCTTTCCCACTGTGCCTCTATTCCTCCCTGGCACCCCCCCTCCCCGAGGCAATTTCTGAGGCAGTCTCCCATTTCTTTAAAATCTGCCTTTCTGAAGTCCAGGACCCTTGCCCTCATGCGGCTCACCTCTGTTCCTGCCCTTATGTTGAACCACATTGTATGATGAGCACTGGTACCTAGGGGATTGCTCACTGTGATGCCTGCAATGGTGTCTCTGTCTGTAAGTACCAGGTCCAACACTTCCCCATCTTTAGTAGATTCTTTTACTAGCTCCCATGCTGGGAGTCAAGGACGGCCTTGCTCCTTGCTTTAGCCACAGCTGGGAGGTTCAATTCCATATCTGGCAGCGTGAAGTCTCCAACTACCAGTACCTTTCCCTTACTTTCCATCCTGATGGTGGCTTCCCTTAGTTCCCTTTCCATCTCCTCCCCATGTGCTAAAGGTTTGTACGATACTCCAATATGGATAGCAGTCCCAAAAACTGTTGAGGCAGCATAGTGTAGTCATTAAGAGCACTGAGCTGCAAACCTGAAGACTTGAGTTTCAGTCCTACAGGCACCACTTGCACACTGTGTGACCATGAGAAAGTCACTTAACTTACTTGTGCTCCAGAGGCACACCTGGAAATAAGCCTCAGCTTAGTGTGTCCTTCCTGGCCAAAAATTGAAAATGAATGAATGAACAAATAAATAAATAAAATAAGAGCCTGTCTCCAGGGTGACCCATAGTTTTACCAGCCCCTCCTGCTCTTGGTGACTCTATACCTCCATGGCCTTAATTCCCTCCTTCACATACAATGCAACTCCTCCTCCTCCCATCCTTCTTGCTCTGTCTTTCCTAAACAGAGAGTAGCCCAGTATGGGAGTGTTCCAATTGTAGTGCTTGGTGCACTATGATTCTGTTATGGCCACTATATCAAGGTTAGCCTCTGCCATGATAGCCTCCAGGTAAGCTCCGCTCTTCTACAAGACATTAGGAGATCAGAACTATCACTCTCCACTTGCCCCAATTCAGATGAGCTTAATGCTTTAGAAGTTCTTAGAGCTCACTATAATTCAATCCTGACCGAAAAAACAGAATATCTTCTCATACGCTCCAAAATTCAATACTTTGACCAAGGAGATAAGGCCAGGAAACGCCTGGCTTTACGTCTCAAGGCACAGGCCTCCAACAAAATAGTCCCACGCATCCAAAATTCCGAAGGAACAATTGTTTCCTCTCCCAGAGAAATAGTGTGTTGCTTCCAAGAATATTATAAAACCTTATATTCCCATCCGTCCTCCAACATTAACCCATTAATGATAGGCAACTTTCTACAGACCATCCAACTTCCCCAATTAGATGCTAATCAAGCAGCCTCGCTTAAGGCACCTATCTTCACTGATGAAATCAGATCAGCTATCGACTCCCTTCCGTTAGATAAGGCACCCAGACCGGATGGCTTCACTATAGAATTTTATAAAACCTTTAAAACTCAGTTGACGCCAGTTCTCTTAGATACATACAATTATATGTTCAACCACGGCATCTCTGATCACTCTCTACTTGAAGCCACAATTGTGGTTCTTCTTAAACCAGGTAAGGATCCACTTCATGTCACCAATTACAGCCCCATCTCTCTCATCAATGTGGACATGAAGATACTTGCTAAGATTCTGGCTACTAAGTTATCTAAGGTCTGGCAGGGTCTCATCAGTGGGGAACAAGTCGGATTTGTGGTGGATAGGGTATCCTCTGATCACATGTGGAAACTTGCCTATTTGATCTCTGCGTCCAGGGACTCTCGTATTCCATCTGCTTTGTTCTCCCTGGATGCAGAGAAAGCATTTGATACGGTCTCCTGGGATTATCTATTCCATTTACTACCCTATTTTAACATACCAGTGCAATATTTCACATGGATTAAGATTCTATACATACAACCCACAGCGCGGGTACTCTGTAATGGTCAACTATCACAATCCTTTAGTCTACAGCAAGGTACCAGACAGGGATGTCCACTCTCCCCTTTTCTGTTTGATCTATACCCGGAACCCCTTATTAGATGCATTAACACTTCTCCTAAGATCTCAGGCATATCTATTGGTCCTCACCAATACAAACTTTCTGTCTATGCCGATGATATACTGCTGCATGTTTCATATTCTTCTATATCGATCACCACCATGCTTGAGCTTATTACAGAATTCAGCCAGTTCTCTAACTATAAATTGGATATGTCCAAAACAGAAATAATGCCCTTGAACGCTTTTACGTTTTCAGCAGACATCTTCCATCTAGGACTTCACTGGGCTAAGGACAAATTAAAATATTTGGGGATATATCTTTCCTGCTTTAATACCAAGATGAAACAATATAACCTAGACAAAATTCTAACCCAAATCAAGATAGATCTCTCTCACTGGACAATATTTCCACTTTCTCTCTGGGGACGAATAAATGTAGTGAAAATGAATGTTCTTCCACGGATCTTATACCCCTTACAGATGACAACCCTCTTTTTATCTAAAAACTGGTTCACACAAGTTAAGACTCATAGCCAACTTCATATGGGGCAGCAAGACACCATGGAGGGCCCTCTCTAAGCTACAGAGGTGCAGAGAGAAAAGTGGTCTACAGTTACCAGATATTCTATTCCATCATTTCTCCATTACTTGTTCAATTCTCACTCATTGGCGAATGGCCATGACATCCAACAATCAGATGCAATATCATCCCCTATGGCTTCAAATGGAAAAATTCCTCGGTCTGTCACATGGCATAACCCTCAATACTCTTATATATACTCCCTTTAAGAATCTACCTAAAAGTCTTCGTGATTTACCTGTAGGGATAACACTTGAGTGCATGCTCAACTCTGCAGTATATTCCAGACATCCACAGTAAGAGACACTTCTCAGCCGGTTCTTTGCAATCTCAATTTTAAGATAGGGGGTTCTCCTCTCCCATGTAATTTTTGGCCAGGAAACGCACAGCTTCAGGTTATAGACTTGTTACAAGAACATAAACTGATGCCATTTCAAACAGCACGAGCACAATTTAATCTCCCTACATCTTTCTGCTTCAAGTATATCCAATTACAACATATGTTGCTACAACATTTTGGATTAGGACCCTGGGAACAGAATTTAGTAGGCCCGCTTCATCCAACTGTTTCTAACTTGCCATCATCTGATCTTATCTCATTTTTTTATTGCCTCCTAAGGGATGGCATAGAGGAATTGCAAAAACCACTACATTACATCTGGGATCAGGTATTACCCTCAGAACTCTCAATGCCCCGGTTATAGTCTAAAATCTGGTCACAACTATATCAAGATGTGAAATGGGTCAGATATAATGCATTCTGCAGTACTATGTTCTCCATGATATGTATTATACCCCGGTATGGCTTCACAAAATGGGGAGACTTTCTTCTAATCTCTGTTCAAGGTGCAAGGAATGTTCTGGTACACTACTGCATATTCTATGGGATTGTAGTAAAGCTATACCCCTATGGTCCACCATCAAATCCAAGCTGGGTCCACTTCTAGGTCTCTCAGAAGCTTTCAAACCAGAAATTTGTATATTAGGAGACTATGAGGATTTCCTGATTGGCAACCAATGTAAACATATGGCATTAATATCTTTATGTGCCAAGAAAGTAAGCATGCGACATTGGCTGGATCAGAACATCCCTACCTACACAAAATGGTTGACAGAGATACTCTTCGCCCTACAGGCAGAAAATACCATTGCTCATAAAGCTAAAAGACCAAATTACTACCATAAAGTATAGGCAGCTCTACACACTGTACTTACCATTTAACAAGCAGATAAGTTTTCACTAACTTTTAGACATCTGTTTGAATAAAAACTAACATAAATCTTAGGCTTCTCCCTATAATC
Source organism: Neoceratodus forsteri (assembly GCA_016271365.2). Lineage (NCBI taxonomy): Eukaryota > Metazoa > Chordata > Ceratodontiformes > Ceratodontidae > Neoceratodus > Neoceratodus forsteri. Next base: position 467,537,018 of record CM028132.1, on the reverse strand, counting down.
ATATCCCATACCTGTAATTTTAAATGAATCTCTTCCACTACGTACCTGGGGGAGGGAGGAGGATTGGGTGGTAAAATTAATAGGGGAATAGGAAGTTAAATAAGGTCATGCTTCTTGCATTTTGAAGATGTATATGTAAGGATAGACTCAGCTTATATACATACTACTTGTTCCAAATGTATATTTATACTCACTATGAAAATTATCTAAGCTACTTCTATATATTGTATATGGATCAAACTTGTCATAAGGCTTTTCATGTATCTGTAACATATGACATGAGAAATCTTCCTTAAAATAAAGTACATTCATTCTGAAAACAAAAAGGAAGCACTTCTTCACAGAGTGGGTGGCGGACACTTGGAATGCACTGCCAGAAGAGGTCATATTGTTGAAGACAGTGGGCAGCTTTAAGCGAGGCCAGGATAGGCATAGGGAAAGGTAAAAATCATGGGTAGGGAGGATGGGAGGTGGGGAGGGAGGGAGGGCAGGGCGTTAGCTCAAGCTGTGGACCCTGCAATACGAGTAGACTTGATAGACCAAATGGCCTTCTTCTGCTGACTTCTTCATATGCTCATATTTTCTGAAGCCCACATTTCCCCATTTCAGCACCTGGAGCTCACTGATTTTGTTACCTAGGCTCCTGGTATTATGGCATACCCACTTCCATCTGACCCCTGATCCTACTTTGTTACTACTGTTCTGCTTTCCTTGTCCTCTCGTTCCCTTGCTTTTCTTGGTGCTTGAATCCTTTGTGTTTTCCCTGTCTAATGTCCCTTCGCCTAGTCAAGTAAAGGCCAAAGCTGTCTTTGTACCCTCTGCACTGCTACAAGCCCCCAGATGTGGTGGAGAACTAGCTAGGATTCCGTTCCTCTTCCCTGCTACTCCAGTTCCACTAGACCCAGTCTCCCCTGCAGTCAGCTTAAACATCTGCTATAGATGCCAAACTTTTGCCCCAGTGTGCAGGCCCCCCTCTCATAAGATGAAGTCTGTACTATCCCAGAAGTCCCCCCAATCCCCCACAGAGTGGCACCCCTTCTCCTGACACCATCCCTTAAGCCACCTCTTAAACTCCTCTATTGCATCACTTCTTATCCTATCCTGCTTCCCCGCCCTGCCCCACAAAGTGAGGACTTTAGAAAAGGCCAGGGAGGCTGAGTGTGCCGACAATCTGTCCCTCAGTCTATGAAAGTTCTGCTTCACCATCTCCAACAAATGGTTTGCAAAATCATTGGTACCCAGGTGTACCAGCACCCTCAGCTCCCCCTCCTCCCTCTCCACCATCTTCCCTATCCTGCCTAAATCCCAGCTGGCCAATGTCCCAGGAGGACACCGAATCATCCCCCTCCCATCCACCCCCTCTACAGCATCCTCTCTAACTCCAAATAATTGAGTCCTCAACCACTAAGACTCTTCTGGTAAACTTGCTCCTCTTGGGTGCCATCACATTGTCCTGTCCTTTCCCATCGACTGACTCAGAGCCCCCTAACAGAGTCAGGGGTATGAACTTCCTCAAGGGGTGCAAAGTGATTCACTGGATGGTGAGGGACTGGACAACCTCCATTATGGCTACCCCTGTGTTGTCGAGGCACAGGTCAGGAAGCATAGGAAAACCAGGAGCAGTTGTAGAATTCACAGAAAGTGCTTATTAGTACTAACAGTAACATAAAAAAAATTGTTCAGAATAACTATTTACAAAGGCAGAATAAACAAGATCCATCTGAGTTCTCTTTCAATCTCTATGTGTCTCCCAAAACATTGCAGCTGTCCCTTATAAGTCTTTGCAACCCCCATCCTTAACAAGCATTCTGTTTTTTCTAAAATGTTCGTGTAAATGTCAGGCAAGTGCAGCAAGAACACAATGTCCCAGAACGGAGGCCCCTTCCCCATAGCTTCTGAAAAAGGGCTTAAAACTGATCTCAGGTTAACCCCTTGAGTTCCCAATAGCTTTTTGCAATAATCTCAAACTATAATTATATACATTTCAACAGTAACACTATATAATTTCTAAACAAAGGGATCCCAATATCAGTTATATTTCCACATAATGATTTGCATATATTTTTATACCAGTAGATATGCAAGGGAGGAAAATACAGAAACAGCAGGGAAGACTGAGAAACAGTGAGAGGCAAAGAATTGCAAGACTGTCGGGGTGATCAAATCCTAGGTCTCACAGGAAAATGTGGTTGCACAACCAGACAGAGAAGAGACAGAAAAGGAAAGAACAGAACAGATCCCTGCATTCAAACTCTCCATAACAACTGGGGCATGGTCCTATTCAACCCTGTCACATACACCTCCTCCTTAAGAGAGAACCTGTTTTATCAAACAGGTTTATAAAACTTTCTATTAATTTTCTAACATTAGCATCTAACTTTCAGAAATTAAGTACATGTGCAGTATCCTTTTTTTCTATAACAGTACAGCAAACAGTAAAGTTTAAACTCATAAATCTGTTTTTCAACCTTCAGAACTCTCAATTCCTGATCCATATCTTGACAGAAAATCAGCATTGCTATTCTCTTTACCAGATTTGTGTATCACCTTGAATTTAAATGGCTGCAGTGCTGGGTACCACCTTGTGATTCTGGAATTTTTATCTTTCATTTGGTTAAGCCAACAGAGAGGACTGTGATCGGTTAGAAGTACAAAGTCAGCTCCTAGTAGGTAAAACTTTAGGGACTCCATGGCCCACTTTGCTGCTAAACATTTCTTTTCAATGGTGGAGTACCTTTTCTCTTTGTCATGCAATTTCCTACTTCTATACAGAATAGGATGTTCCTTCCCATCTATATTTTGACTCAGGACTGCACCTAGGCATACCTCTGATGCATCTGTTTGTAACAAAAATGGTTTCTAAAAATCTGGACTTCTTAAAACAGGGGCTGAACATAATGCAGCCTTAATGGCTTGAAAAGCTTCATCACACTCTGGGGTCCATTTCACATTATTTGGGTACCGTTTTTCATGAGTTCAGTGAGGGGAGTAGCTAACTCAACAAAGTTGGGAACAAATCTTTTATAATAAACAGCCAGCCCTAAAAATGATCTGACATGTTTCTTTGTCTTAGGGACAGGGCTATTAGCTAGATCTTCTATTTTAGATATTTTTGGCTTAACTTCTCCATTTCCCAACACATAGCCCAAATATCTGGCTTCCTGCATGCGTAATGCACATTTGGTAGGATTAATAGTCAGACCTGCATTTTTGATAGCTTGGATAACTGCTCGTAGGCATTCCAGGTGGCTTTTCCAGTCTGGACTGTACACCATGACATCACCCAAGTACGCAGCACAATAACCAGTGTGAGGTGATAAAATTACATCCATGTACTGCTGGAATGTAGCTGGCGCACCATGTAAACCAAATGGCATGGTGGTGAACTGATAGAATCCAACAGGAGTGGCAAATGCAGTTTTGTCTCTGGATTCTTTAGCTAAAGGGATTTGCCAGTAACCCTTGATGAGATCAAGGGTACTGATATACTTTGTACTCTCCAGTCTGTCCACCAAATCATCTATTCTGGGTATAGGACAACTGTCAAATTCTGACACATGATTAAACTTCCTAAAATCAAGGCATAGTCTTACACCCCCTTCTTTTTTTATTTACAGTTACTATTGGTGATGACCAAGCACTTCTCAACTCTTCTATGACATCCAATTCTTTCATTTTTTTGTATTTCCTTAACCACATCAGCTCTTAACCGCTCTGGTAACCTGTATGTATTTTGCTTAATAGGGCGAGCATTCTTTGGCACTATTACTTGCTCAGCCCCTTTTGCTTAGCCTGGTACTGTGGTAAACGTACTGTTAAATGTCTTTGGCACATTATGAATTTCTGCAGTTTGTTCTGAGGTTAAGGAAACATTCACCTTTAGAGCATCAGCAGTTACAATTTGTTCCAGTTCATCATAACCTACATCAATATCTTCTTTATCAGTTTCTGGTAAAACTAGCAAAGCAGCTTTTGGCGTTTTTTTATCCCATTTCTTGAGGAGGTTAGCATGGTATATCTTAATAGGATTTTTCCTGTCAGGAGTCTCATTCTCTTAGTTAACGGTGCCAGTACGTCTAAGCACTCTATAAGGACCTTGCCACTTCATTAACAGTTTATTTTCTTTTGTGGGTAACAGTAGCAAAACCTTTTCACATGGCTCAAAACCTTTTTCTTTTACCCCATGGTCATAATATACCTTTTGCTGGTTTGGGACCTCTTCCTGATTACTAGGGGCAATTTCAACATATTTTGCCAGCTTCTTTCTTAGGGCACAGTCATGTTCCGATGTTTCTTTTATCACATCCATTGGCTGGCTTGGCTGCCTACCATACAGCATTTCAAATGGTGAAAACCCTGTTAATGCCTGTGGCACTTCTCTGTAAGCAAAAAGCAGGTAAGGCAAGTAATGGTCCCTGTCTTTCCCTTCCCCGTTCACAAATCTTTTTAACATGCATTTTAGGGTTTGGTTAAAACATTCAACAAGGCCATATGTCTGAGGGTGATAGTGAGAGGTTCTTATGGCAGTGGTACCTAGTAGTCTGTACAGCTTCTTAAGTAATGCAGCACCAAAATTACTATCCTGATCAGTAAACATTTCTTTAGGTATGCCCACTCTGCTGAAAATTTTTGTAAGCTCTGCTGCCATTTTTGAAGCTGTGACAGTACGCATTTGAACTGCTTCTGGGTATCGAGTAGCATAGTCGCATACTACCAGGATAATTCTGTTGCCCTTTTTACTTTTGTCTAAAGGGCCAACCACATCCATTGCAATTCTCTCAAAATGCACATCTATCAAGGGTAGGGGCACCTTGTCTTTTCTAGTGACTGGGGCTACTTTCTGTCACTCAGCAAAGGAATTACAATAGGTAGCAACATCTTCACGAATTCCAATCCAGTAAAAGCTGTACAGCAATCTGGCAAGAGTACGATCCCTCCCTGAGTGACCAGCCATAGGACTATCATGTGCTATCTATAACAACTCAGATCTATACTTTTGTGGTATAACCAATTGTTCTGTCTGTTCCTGTGTCCAAGGTTTAACCCAAACTCTGTACAGTAACCCATTTCATTTTTTAAACATTGGTTCACCCTGTTTTGGTTTCACCACTACCTGCTTAAAATAACCCTGGAGAGAAACATTGTTAGCTTGTTCCGAAAGAAAATCACAATCAGTGATCAGTTTAGTTTCAGCATTTTTATATGTTAACCCCTTATGTCCATCACTCATTTGTTGTCACAGTTTCTTCAGGCATCATCTTTCTTTCCTCGATTTCTGGATCTTGGACCTGTGCTCAAACAAGTCCAAATCAAAGTCACTGAAATGAAAAGTGTTCCCACTGTTTGAGATTTTCTTTGCCTGAGCTCTTGTTACCACTGCTGCTGAAACTGCAGGGTTCAGTTCCTCTGAGAGTAACTCAGTAAATCCTGGCCAGTCATTTCCAATAATCACTGGTACAGGTAACTTAGGTAGTACCTCCACTTTCATTTGGTGGGACACACCCTTCATGGTCAGAGTCTCTTGGGTGGTGGGTTAGTTTTGAGTGTCCCCATGGATGCAGATGACACCAGTACCTGGTCCTTTTGCACAGTGTTTTCCCAACACTTCAACATGCGCTAGGGTCTGTCTGCTTCCCGAATCAATGAGTCCCTTTACAATCTTATCCCCCACCTTCACATCTGTTAAATACTTGCCCCAATTTGCCAAGGACCAATCTGCTCCAGTGTCACTCTTCTTATGGCAATTTCTTGCAATATGACCTGGCTTATTACAGTTATAGCAAATAATGTTTTGGGCACATATTTGTTACCCTCACCAGAGTTCTTGTCAGACTTGGAGTTTAAATGGGAAAAAGAGTGTCTTACCGGCGCTTGGCTGTTACCTCACTGCTGTGGCATTTGTCTGGCCATTTGGTAGTCTTTGGCCAAAGAAACAGCATTTTTCCCACTTTCTGGTCAGTGTTCCTTTACCCAATGCTGCACATCTGTAGGCAGGATGTTACTCCATGGCAAATGTGTTGATGATCTGTGGGACTGTTGTGTCCTCTGGTTGGAGCCATTTTATCAGGAGTTCTCTGAGTCAGGTGAAGGCTTCTCCAGGATTGTCAATTGAGCTGTACTTCAGACATCAAAATCTTTGCCTGTAGGTCTCTCTCCTGAGATGTCATACCTTTTCAGGAGTTCACTTTTCACTAGGTCAAAGTTTTCTGACTGTGCAGTGTCCATATTGCTGTAGGCAAGTTGGGCTTTCCCTGTCAGGTATGGTACCAGTCTGATTGTCCATTGCTGCTTTGGCCATTGTCAGGCTGTGGCAACTCTTTCAAAAGTTATCAGGTATGTCTCAATATCATCCGAGGGACACAACTTTGTAAGTTTAATGGCTTTTAACTTGCACATGTTTTGTTGCTCATCTGGATCTGTGCCAGATCATCTGCCTTTGATAGCTTGCAAGGTATCCAGCCATCACTGCTCCTGTCGCTGCATCTCTTCTCTTCTCTGTTTCTCCATCTCTTTTTGTTGTATAGCCCACCATTTGAAAAAGGCAGTCAGGCTTTCAGGTTCTGTCACTGCCTGTTCTTCTTCCATAACTTGTGCTGGCTGTACACTCTGAGCTTGGACTTCTGTCTCTGCTAGTTTGTCTGCCATTCTCCTGGTAACCACTCCTGGACTTGCTGCTGCAGAATCCATACCTTTCTCTATGCTTCCCTGGTACTAGGTCCAGTACCCATGCACAAAACTCCTAGCTTAGAGTATGAATGGCATAATCCCACTTAGGCTGACACCATCTGTCATCTAGGCAAGGTCAGGAAGCATAAGAAAACCAGGAGAAGTTGTAGAATTCACAAAAAGGGTTTATTAGTATTAGCAGCAACATAGAAAAAATCAGAATAACTATTTAGAAAGGCAGAATAAACAGAGAAGATCCATCTGAGTTTTCCTTCAATCTCTGTGTGTCTTCCAAAACATTGCATCTCTCTCTCTCTTACAAGTCTTTGCAATCCCCCTCCTTAACAAGTATCCTATTTTTTTTCTAAAATGTACTTGTAAATTTCAGGCAGCTGCAGCAAAAACACAATGTCCAAGAACTGAGGCCTCTTCTCCATAGCTTCTGAAAAAGGGCTTAAAAATTGATTTCAGATTAACCCCTTGAGTTCCCAGTAGCTTTTTACAATCATCTCAAACTATAATTATATACATTTCAACAGTAACACTGTATAATTTCTAAACAAAGGGATTCCAATATCAAGTTACATTTCCACATAATGATTTGCATATATTTTTATACAAGCAGATATGCAAGGGAGGAAAAGACAGAAACAGCAGGGAAGACTGAGAGACAATGAGAGGCAAAGAATTGCGAGACTGTCGGGGTGATCCAATCCTAGGTCTCACAAGAAAATTTGGTTGCGCAACCAGACAGAGAAAAGACAGGAAAGGAAAAAACAGAACATATCCCTGCATTCAAACTCTCTAGAACAACTGGGACAGGGTCCTATTCAACCCTGTCACACCTGCCTCCCTCCTCCCTCCCTCTCCCTACCCACCATTCTCCACTCCCTGGACCAGTGGGTCTCTGGGGTTGTGGGGGGCCTCCAGTTGAGTTGATAATGCAGCTGAGATATTTTTACCCTTGTTACCACCAGCTGAGAGTGGAGCTCCACCAGGTTCCTACAGATGGGGCAGTGCCCCCTCCTCCCTAGCATATCCCTAGAGAAGAGCCTCCTACAGCCACCACAACTGAATGCATATCCTCTGAACCCCCATCCCCATAAAGACGTGTAGTAAACAGACAACTAATTTAACTTGTGGTGCCAAACCAGGTAGGGTGCAGCTGAAGGCTCAGCTGTAGTACAGAAAACAGGGATGAAAAATACCATGTAATGTTCGCCCAGACAGGGTGTAGCTGTAAGGCTCAACTATTGCACAGAAAACAAGAATAAAACTACTACATAGTGTTCACCCACATAGGGTGTAGCTGTTGTCTTGGTTAATATAGCATAAACTACCCATAGTGTCCACCCAAATAGGGTGCAGCTGTAGGCTTAGCTATAGCACAGAAATCAGGAGTAAAAACTATCTTGTAGTGCTCAGGCAGATAGGGTGAAGTTGAAATATGTAATTATAGCACAAATTAATCCTGCAATGTAAGCTACACTAGCTATAACACAGAACACAGGTATGAAATTAAACTTTACATAGAGTAAGCAATGAGTAAGTAACTGTACCTGATGCAAATAGATTACAGCATGGACCTAGTACCAAAAGGCTCTCCAAATAACACCTCCACAAGCAGTGCAGTTAATTGTTCATATACAGTTTTACCAAGGATGAGATATGCAGACAAGCACCAGACACTTCACCTCCCTATCATATCCCTCCCTGGCTCCCAAGTCTACTCCCTTACTTTAGAGTTTACCACCATCAGCTGCTTCCCTTTGGACTTGGGCCCTCTCCCTCCCTCCTTGGTGCCTCTGCTTCTGAAGACCCTCTTCTTCCCCTCCCACTGAGATGGGAGCTTCCTCACAGTTGCCCCATCCTGACAGGATGGTGAAGGTGTTTTGCAGTGGCAACGATGAAGGAGTGTGAACCTTTTCCCCACCCCCAACCTACCAGATCCCACCATGGTCCAACCATTCTGTCTTTGTCTAGGTATCTTCTGGCAGAGCAGCAGCAGACTAGGTGGCCCTCAGGTGGGATAGAACATCTGCTATAGCCTTGCCAGTTCAGCTGGGAGTCTAGCAGCCTGTGCCTGCAGCCCAGAGAGGTGAGTGCAGATAGGGTAGCACCTCAGTCTCATAAGGCCTCCAAAAAGACTGCAGCACCACAACCATTACACAGTACTCCTCCCATGATCTCTGCCCTTTTTTTGTCCATGGAAGAAAAGAAACAATGAATGTAAGAATACTTACTGATCTCTTTTGCATGCAGAAGCAGAGTTGCAACACGTCTTTGCAAGGGATCCTGAAGATCAGAAACACCATTCGCTGCTTCAATCTCAATGTGGTATTCTGCATGTGGAAGGAGGCCAACCAGTACAACCCTGGTTTCCGTTAGCCATTCTTCTTCTGGACTCTGCCAAATCTCTGTGCATTGTTCCCACTCTGTCACGACGTGCACTTTACATGTGATGTGGTACCTCATGTCCCCTCGCCCTCCTGTGTCTGCCGGCACATTCCATGAGAGAGTCACAGTGGTACCATTGTCCTGGTAAGTGACATTTTCTGGTGCAGAAGGTGGTTCTGTCAAGAAAACAAGAGGCTTAGTCTCAGATAACTGTAACCTGCGTTTTAATTAACAGTAGATTTTTCAAGCATTCAATGTCCATAAGTGGCCCACTGGCTATCAAAGTGTGGTGAAGGCAAAAAAATTAAAAGGAAACACCATAAAATCACAGAGCTGGAACTCCGGAAACTGTAAGTAAGATGTCATATCACCTTCATACAGATACAGTATATGCTTCATGAAACATCATATATAACAGCATCTACTTTGAAGGTGATAGTAAATAATTATAATTATTTGATTACTCAAATGAGTTTGCTTTTGCGGCTTTACGTTTGAGCTAGTCTGGGTTTAATAACTTGGAACTGGGGTAAATATTAGACCTATATAAATATTACTTATCTTCTGATAATGGTCTGTTTATTGTATATTGAAATGTGAAACTGTTATTGAAATGTAACTTGCATGTATTTTCCTTTTGCTCTTTCGGCTGTCATTTGAAATGTGCTTTGTTCAATGGCTTGTCCAATTTTATATAGAGGATAATGGATGGGCAACAGTGAACAACAATGCTGTGTTCACTTCGAGAGGTTATCATGACAACCAAACAGACTTTGAGAGCGAAGCTCGAGAAGTCTAGGTTGTCATGATAACCTCGAGAATTGAACGCAGGGTAGTTGGTGCAATGCAGTGCAGTGGGTGCAGTGAGTGCAGTGGGTTTGGCACAGTAGTCTTAAGGAGGACATTCTGGGTACTGCAGTGCTGTCCCATTATTAGGCACCATTCTGGGCTGAGGGCAGAGGTGGCCAGTCTCCAGGCCAAGCTGGCAGGATTACTGGAGACCTTCACCCCCACTCAGAAGCCATCATGTCCCCAGCCACTGCCTCAACAGTTGCCTGGGCAGAGGGCTGAATGGACTACGGTGGGCTCAGGGAGGTTGAGGGAGGGGGGTCAGAGGCACATCCCCCATTTAGTCCAACTTAAGACCACCTATGCTGTCCTGGAGGAGTGGGACAGTCCTGTAAGGGAACCTAAGCTTGAGACTAGGGAGAATGTGCAGATCCTCAAGAATAGAGACCCAAGGGTGGGAGTAAGAGGACCCCAATGGAAGAAGAAGCTACTTCTGGTGGGGGACTCAGTTGTCAGGGAATGGATTTCAGCACAGGTAGCTAGGTGGAGTGGGAGATTAAATGACTTCTAGGAGTCACAGCTTGGAGGTAGGGGCAGTGGATCCAGAGGATCACTAAAGCGATAGCAAGAAGGGGAGGCTAGAGATCGTTGTCCACCTTGGGACAAATGAACTTGCCAGGGATAAGACAAGCACAGAGTAGGTGCAGAAGGACTTCAGAGAGTTGGGAGAACACCTTGGAAAGGTAGCAAGCTCTGTAACATACTAGGAGGTGCTGTTGGTCCATGGCAGGTGAGAGGGTAGGAGTCTCCGCATCAGAACCTTCAACACTTGGTTGTAGGGCTGGTGCAGGGATAAGGGTTATGGCTTCATTGGGGACTGGGGACCCACTTGGAGCAATGTGGTCCTGTATAAGGGTGACAGCCTACATCCATCCGGAAAGGGGGTGGCAGTCCTCAATAAACAGTTTAAATGCTTCCTGGGCAAGTATTTAAACTAGCTGGGGGGGGCAATGGGCACAGGGAAACTCAAACAGCCCACCCCCACAGGTTGCAGCAGCCAAAATGGAGGAGCCAGAGAAATAGTTGTTGGCAGGTACACCTAAACCAGTCATAGAGGGTATGGCAGGGGAAGGCAAGGCAAATTTATTTATAAGGCACCCAATCCCGGAGGCTCTGGGTGCCGAACAGATATCAATACAGGAGACATAGCTTAAAACACAAAAAGAAAATGATAAAATACCCACAATCAGTAAAAAAACACAGCTTTAAAAGAAACCACTTAAAAAGCTTCAGCACACCATACCTGGGGACTGGACATAGATGGAATCAGCAGTCTGCAAAAGCCAAGGCAAAGAGGTGGGCCTTCAGTCCCCACTTAAACCCCTCAATCGAGGGGTCTCCCTGACTGCAGGTGGTAGCAGGTTCCACAGGGCTGGCCCAGAGATGCTAAAAGCATGATCTCTTGAGGTCCTGAGCTGAACCCTGGGAACATCCAGGAGGCACCTCAAAGAGGAGCAAAGGGAATGAGCAGAGGTCGCTTGTGTCAGGAGCTCTGACAGGTAACCAGGGCCCAGGCCATATAGGGCCTTAAAGGTGAGAAGACCTACCTTGAAAAGGACCCTCCTCCTGATGGACAGCCAGTGCAGGGCACGTAGGACCAAGGTCACATGACTGGACCTCAAAAGACCTGTCAGCAACTGGGCCACTGCATTCTGCACCAGCTGCGGTCTGTGAAGTGTCCCTCCCATGACTCCAAAGTGCAGAGAGTTACAGTAGTCAAGCCTAGAGGTCACAAAGGCATGCACTAATGTCCTTAGGTCCTTGGGCATAATGAGGGCTTAATCTGGGCAATATTCCACAAGTGGTAAAAAACACTACTGACAACAGATGGCACCTGATCTTCAAAGGTCAGTCTGCTATCAAGGATCATGCCCAGATTTTGCACCCTTGGGGAGGCCACCAGGACAAGACCTGTATTAGCTGCAGGTGGCAACCTATCACGTCTGCGACTGGGCTTGATCACCAGTACCTCCATCTTGGCAGGGTTTAGACTCTAAGCCAGCTGGAAGCCATCCACTCATTGATTTTAGCCAAACAGTTGTTAAGCATGTCAACAGCTCCTGATGTTCCAGGGGCAAAAGACAGATACAGTTTGGTATCATCTGCATAGCAGTGAAATTCCATGCTGTACTGTAAAATGATCTTGCCTGGGGCAGCATGTACACTGCAATCAACATCGGTGACAAGATCGAGCCCTGTGGCACTCCACATGACAGAGGCACTGGAGAGGAGGAGAACTTCCCCATCACCACCCGCTGCACCCTCTCAGAGAGGTAGGACTCAAACCACCCGATGACAGTCCCGGTGAATCCACAAAACTCACAGAGCCGATCAAGAAGCATGATGTGATCGGCAGTGTTAAAAGCTGAGGAGAGACTGAGGAGCACAAGAACTGACCTGTCTCCTTTATCTCTAGCCCTCAGCAGATCATTATGCACCCTCACTAGAGCTGTTCCTGTGCTATGTCTGGCCTGAAAACCCAACTGGAATGGCTCATAGATGTCCAAGGACACCAGGCAATCCTCAAATTGCTGTGCCACTAACTTCTTAACAACCTTGCCCAAAAAGGGCAGGTTGGAGATAGGATGGTAATTTGCCAGGACGTCTGGATTGAGGGAAGATTTCTTGAGAAGGGGCTTCACCAACGCTTCTTTCAGAGCTGCTGGGGAAAAAACCCTCCCCCATTGAGCACCTGGCAATCCTGACGAATACCGGGCCAACAGCCTTGACACATCCCATTAAGAAATGCGCAGGGGCCGCGTCCAGTTCACAAAAAGTGTCCTTCAGCTATAAGATCGCCGTAGTCACCTCCACTGGCCTAAACTCCTTCCAGACAGGCAGAGTACCTCTGAATCCCTGGCCCAACTTCTGAGAGGCGAATGCCTCCCTGGCAGAATCCCCGACCAGATGGCCAACACTCTGAGAAACACATAGCAAACTCCTCACATAAAGTGGATGACAATGCTTTTTTTGGCTGTAGGCAGGCAGGATGTAAAATCCTGTCAACAGTCTGAAATAGCTGGGATGGTCTGTTTCACCCTGCAGCAGTTTCCCTGGACAGGAATTCTACCTTCTTATGGGAAATTGCTGCCTGCATAGTGGGCACACAGGATCAGTCTGTCAGCCTCCAGCCATGTCTTTCGTCAGCAACACTCCAACTTCCAACCCATGATCTTCATCGCCTTGAGATCTCCATCAAACCAGGGAGATCTCAAGAGAGAAGATCTGGGTCATATATGGACTGGTACGAAGGCATCCAGAGCTTCAGAGACCACCCTGTTATAGGTGGCCACTGCCTCTCTGGTGCCAATCGCACATGCAGTGTCAACCCTAGATAGGTCAGCAAGCAGCAACAGTCTCTCTGGGTGGAAGCCCCTTAAGGGGCAATAGCTGACCATCTCCACAAGGGAGGGACAACCGGGGGGGGCCCCAAATGTGAACTCCATGGTACAGTGACCAGACCAAAAGATCTGATCAGTCTTGAGGTTATCAACTTCAAGACCCAGCTGGAACACCAGATTGAGTGTGTGGCTGTACCGCTGGGTCGCAGAAGCAACAGCTTGTGACAGGCCCAGTGAAGACCTTTGCTGGAGGAGGTCATAACTGAAACACAAAGATTCATCGTCAATCCAGGCATTGAAGTCCCCAAGATTAAACAACTGGGGACTCCAGCACTTGGCTGACAATGAAGTCTACTACCTCCTGCAGGAATTCTCCCCCGGCCCCAGGAGAGCGGTAAATGAGGAGAATACTGCAACCTGCACCTGCACCCCGACGCACAGTGATGCACTCAAAAGATCGTGTGTCACCAGCTGGGTGCCCCGTGAAGCCCAGGCTAGATTGAAAAACAATGGTCATTCCCCAACACCTGTGACTCTTCCTCTGGCAGTGCACTACAGAATACCCAGTGGGGACGGTGGCCTCAAGAACTGGGCTGGCATCGTCACCCAGCCAGGTTTCCATAATGCAAGCCAGGTCGACAGAGGAAATCAAGTCTGCAAAAATAACAGTCTTGTTCCCTATCGACCTGGCATTGCATAACACTGCCCAAAGAGGGTTACAGGACATAGCTGGTCCTCTAGCTACCTGCCCACTCGGGCTGGTGGGAACCCTGGATACAGAAACCAAACACGTCTGGCCTCTCCCTAGGCTTCGTTTACATGGAGGGCATCTCCTGGACCTGACAACCTCAATGCTGTTCACCACCCTTCCTCAGCTGCCCTTGGCCCTCAACAAATCACTCACCTCCTAACAATCCTGACCTCCCTGCAGCACCTAGCTGCAGTGGCAGAAACTGGGAGGTCGGTGAAGGGGCGAAGGTCACAGAGCCAAGCGACAGCACAGGTAATTCTAATGGGACTGTGGCACCAACACATATCTGCAAGTCTAGTCCAGTCCCCAGGAAAACTGGAATACACTGGATTTCAAAGTGCAAGGGCAGCCTTAGCTAAATAACTACCCCCAACCACTAAACAAGTAAAAACCACAAAAACTAAACTACCCCCTCTAAAACAAACACAACTCATACATACAATGTATGTATGTGTACAGCCATACTGTGTGGCTGATCAGGCCACATTAGATCTTTTGCTATAGTACAACAAAAGTCTAGGCATCTTGCTGTCATTAATAAACCATGGTCACGCCAAAGTCTCAAGCTCATACTGTTCCTCCTGCTGCTATCGGGAAATGTCCACCCTAACCCGGGACCACCCACGTGCAATCTATGACAGGGAAGTATGCATCCTAATGCTGAAACTGCCTCCTTGCAGCCCTTGTTAAAAAGTGAGTTAAGAATTCTTTCACTCAATATAAACAGCCTCCTACCTAAGTTACCCCAGATCCAAGCATGGGTTGAACTGCTAAAGCCAGACATCATTGCCTTCACGGAGACCTGGCTATCACCCAAATCTCTGAAGCATCCCTAACTCTTGAAGGTTTCAACTCTTTCCTCCAAGACAGGCTCACCAAACGGGGTGGTGGCTGCCTAGTCTATGTCCATAACGACATTAAAGTACAGTTGATGGACTGCAGCCAACACACTAGTGAAGTGCAAATCCTCCACCTCAGACTTTCCATTGGGCAACAACACAAAGTCCTGCTGCTAACAACTTTATACATACCCCCAGGGAAGCAGTCTACAGGGCTCAAGCTCTTTGAGGAGAATATGCAGGTTTTGGGAAAAGAGTGGGACCAGGTAAATTTGGGGGATTTCAACATTAACTGGCACTCTAACAAGGAAAACAAAGCCAGGGACCTAATAGCTGGCTTATATCTTACACAGATGGTTACCCTTCCCACCAGGCATAACTACAAAACAAGCACCTGTACACTCATTGACTGGCTACTCTGCTACAACTCGGATCACATATTAGATGTTAAGGTTCTGCCTGATAGCCTCAGCGACCACTCGCCAGTCATGTGCACCTGGGCAAACAAGTTCACAAAGTGCCTGCCAAAGGTCACTACCAATACAGTTCTGAGGCCTAGACTACGAAATGATTGCAAACCCTACTTATCTTTGATCAACTGGTCACCACTTGACCATGCAACAGATGGCAACAATGCCTTTGAGTTCTTCCAAAATTCATTTACTCGGACGTGCGATATTTTCGCCTCTAAAAAAACAAAAAAGTCAAAGGAAACCACACCCCGGGCCCTGACTTAATACTTCACTCCTAGAACACATGAGTCATAGAGACAACCTGTGGCACAAAGTTAAGGACTCATGAAAGCCGCATGATGTATCGGCTTACAAAGCTGCAAGGAACTCCTATACTAGGCTCATTCACTTGGCCAAAGCTAGCTATTTCAAGGACCTCCTCAATAATAACTGGGGGTCCTCCAAAGGGTTCTGGAACACACTAAAATCCCTTACTGGTAGGACCTCAAGGGCATCTCTGGACCTACTAACCACTGGCTATGGGTCTCTCCAGGAACCTCTTCTGATTGCCAACGAGTCCAATACCTCCTTCACTGATCTAGCAGGGGTACTTCCCAGTGAGTTCCTAAACCCAATGGATAACCAACCTCACGGAAACACAAAACCCTCATCAGAGAGGGTAGGGCTGCCACTATTCTATTTTCAGCAAGTCTCAATCTCTGAAACTATCAAACAAGTAAAGAGGATCCTCGGAAAGACCAGAATGGGGAGTGATCAGATAGATATGAAGTTGATTGCCATAATGCTTGATGTACTAGCAGACCCAATCTCCAAGGTTTTTAATGCCTCCCTAAGATTGGGTGAGTTCCCAAATGCCTGGAAATCCACCCTGGTTACACCAGTTTTCAAATCAGGGATAAAACACTCACCACCAATTATAGGCCTATATCCATCCTCCCACCCCTCTCCAAAGCTCTTGAGAGAATAGTCTCTGAATAACTTACTGACTTCCTCGACAGTCAACAACTACTCTGCAGCAATCAACACGGTTTCCTCAAGTCTTCATTGACCTTACAAAGGCATTTGACTCAGTTAATCACCAGCTACTACTAAACACACTGCTCTCCATGGGACTGGCCCTGGATACAGTCTCCCGGTTCTGCAGCTACCTGACACAAAGAACTCAACGCATCAGAATCAGTGACTCACTCTCTGACCTTAAGGTAGTGGCCCTTGGAGTACCGCAAGGGTCCATACTTGGACCGCTCCTTTTCAGCCTGTTCAACAACCGCCTCCCTGATGCCTGCCCTGCTAGCATCATTTTATATGCAGATGATGCCATTATATTGATCCCAGGCAGGGACCACTTGACCATCGAGGAAGGTCTACTAGATAGTTTCCACAAACTTGAAACCTGGTTCTGGCAACATAAACTGCTACTTAACCATAAAAAAAAAAACAAAAGCATACTGGTTCTCGGTCCCACAGAACAAAAATAATTTCGTCCCTCTTCGAATTCTGAACCATAAGGGCGACACACCCTTGAACAGGTCTCCTCTTTCAAAAATCTGGGTGTCTACCTTGATGACACTCTCAATTTCTCCCACCACATTGATCAAGTTGTCAAAACCACCAATATGGAACTGGGCATCCTTTACAGAAACAAGCACTCTGACACCTGCGGCCCTTAAATTAGCCGTAAGCAGCACAGTATTATCATCTGCTGATTATGGCTTACCAATATACATCGCAGGGTCAGACACTGCCCTTAACAGGATACAAAAACAGGTGAATAGGGCCTGTCGTCTGGCACTAGGGTCAGATTGTTGGACTCTCACCTGTGCACTCTACTCTGAGACAGTCTGGCTCCCACTGTACCTAAGAGCCCAACACCAAACATGCCTGATCATAAAAAAAAAAAAGCAACTAGGCCTCTTGCCAGAATCCATTTGCAGTCAAAAGGTGGTCTACAAGTCCCTTTCAAGCACACTTCACTGGCCCAAAAATCCATTACTTTTAAGGGCCCCAAATGGTTTAATGAGCTACCCGACACGCTGACAGTAAACACAAAGCTGAGTCTGTTCAAAAGGGGGCTACGGTCCCACCTTAAGAATGTAAACACCTGTAACTGTGCTAGTAAATAATTTGACTTTTCTATTTTCCTCCTGCCCCCTCCTCTGCCTTATCACCTTCCCCCCCTTTTTCGAATTAAAGCCCTCCTACACCACCTTTGCCCTTTACCCGTCCCATACCATATCTGGCTACTTAGACAACATCAGCCTGGCTGCTTACCTTTGTCTACAGCTAAACGTGGACCTATTCTTGACATATCTTACTATTGCCAGTGTATCCCTACCCTGCAACAACTTGATGTAAAGTAGCTTATTTTTAGGTTGTATTTTGAAACTAGCAAGTCCTGTACCGCATGTGCCATTGTAATGTTTCTCATGCTGCCTACCATGTTCTCCTTTTCTCACTGTTATCTTAATTTGTTCTTATTTGTATTGTATTGTACTCATATTTTGTTTCCGTTTTGTCCCTGACTTGAAATCTTAGAAAATGAGTCTTTGACTCAAAGGTGTTAATCCAATCTAAATAAATAAATACAAACCATGCAAACACTATACAAATATATTTATTTAGATATACACACACTCCAAGCAAACCCTATAGACCCAACCCCCCCAAAGAAACAATACCCCCCTCACCCACAAAATGCAAAAGACAAACGGGGGAGGAGACAGCAAAGAATATGAGCTGCAGCAAGTCATTTCAATAACAAAATGTTGAGCTAAAAATGAAGCTAGTGTCCAAGAAATTCACAACCAAGCCTCAAGGCAGGTAACTATAGAGGTGTAGTTTCCAAATCAAACTGAAGCTCTCACCACCAGATTTAAGAAACACTTAGGCAGAGAAAGAAGAAAGGAGGCAGAGAAAGAAGAAATCTAGGGCTAGAGGTAAAAAAACAAGAGGGCAAAAGGGGGAACAGAAGGGGGGGGCAGGCAGTAAAACGTGGAAGGCCATAATTACAAATGCCTGCAGCCTGGGAAATAAAATCCCAAATCCGGTGGCCTTGATGGTAGCTACTGACCTGGACATAGTGGCAATAACCGAGATGTGGTACAGCACACTGGGAGGTAAGTATACCAGATTATTCCCTATTCAGGAGGGATAGGGAGAGTAAAGGGGGGTGGGGAGTGGACCTGTACATCAGAGAAAGTATAAAGCAACTGCAGTACAAGGTAAACAGGGGGAGGGAGAAGCACTGTGGGTCACCTTTGAGCCAGGCAATGGCACTGCAATCTCACACGGGGTGATCTACAGGCCTCCAGTTGGGGGGGAGGTGTATAAGGGGGCTAGTTGATGAAATGCAGGAAATGGTTACAAGAGGGGAAGAGGGGATGTACTACTGCTGGGCAATTTTAATATGCCACATGTGGATTGGACCATCCCGGCAGCTGCCTCAGCCAGGAACCGAGGCTTCTTGGGCACATGCGGAAGGCAGGAGGTGGCTATTTGGGTGAATGCCATCACTTTTGTCATAACCCAGACCTGCATTGTCCCACAATCTCTTCCCTGCGCTCAAGGGATCCACTCTGTGACCCAAGATGGGCATCCAGTTGGATGCCTGCCTGGGTCCACTGCTCCACATGGTCTACCCTTGCGTACCTGCACGCCGGGGAGGCGGGGCCATGGACAGGTGCTCTACGGGTTCTCGCGGTTGTGCATACCACACACCCTGCACCTGTCTGGAATGCTGAGTTCCGTAGGCAGGTTACGCATCTTTGGCTCTATGCCCCATTGGAGAATAGCACCCATAGAAAGCATAGAGGCAGGCCAGAGAAGGGTGACTAAGATGGTATAGGGCTTGCCCCAGAAGACATATGAGAAGAGATTAAAATACCTCAATATGTATACACTGGAAGAGAGGAGAGACCGGGGAGACATGATAGAAACCTTCAAGTATCTTAAAGGCATAAACAAGGTGCAAGTGGGTGACATCTTCCAGTAAAGGAGAAGTACTAGAACGAGAGGACAGGATAAGGGGTAATGTGAGGAAGTCTTATTTCATTTAAAGGGTGGTAGATGCATGGATTAGCCTGCCACAGGAGGTGATGGGAGCAAGCACAGTGGCAGGATTTAAACATGCATGGGATAGGCATAAGGGAACCCTAGAGGTGGGAAGGAGAGGATAAGCCGATGACCAAGTAGGGTCAGCGGCCGCCAATAAAAGTAGGAAACACAGGCAGACTAGATGGGCTTAGTGGTCCTTATCTGTTGTCAATTTCTATGTTTCTGTGTTGCCTATCCATTGTCTTTTATAGTGTATGGGCAACAGAGACCAACAACTGAGCATTTCTATTATTTAGATTTTTATTATGGGATGTTCAGGGGATGTAAAAGAGGGAGAGTTTTTATTATTAATGTGCACAAACATCAGGTGTTTACCATTAAATTCTTAAAATGTTAAAACATCTTACTTTACTTCCCTCAGTTCATTTTTGCTTATAGCTCCTGACAATTTGACAGGTAGTGCGGTCTTTCCTGCACTGGTTTCTCACCACAGAAGCTGTTCTGCGAGTCCTGATGTAAGATTTTCAGTTTGATTGAACTGAAAACCAGCTAAAATAACAAGGTGGGTTTAAATTCATGTACTGCTGATGATTTTAGCTGTAAATCAAATAGAAAGGAAATAATTTCTGTTTAAACAGATGTACATAGTAACATTATAACATGATGCAGTGTATGGGAGAACGCGATTAAAATCCCTTGTTTTTTTTTCCTTCAGTTTCTTCAGATAATTGAAAAATAAGAGTGATCGGTGTGGCTGTCAGGGTAATGGGAGCACGAGGGCATTCCAAGTTCTTATACCATCCTAGTCACATATTCAAGAGGTTACAACAACCTCTTGATGTCACTACCAAGGTACAACAAGCCTTGGAATTCACTGATTTCCATTTGTAATCGTCCTCTCCCATAAACTATAAATAAACATTGTCTGAACTGAACTGAACTAATTATGTTTCTTTCACTAATAGTCAATCTTCCAATATGATTTGGCTGTGTCCCCCTTCAAAAAATGCTTTTTATTACTTTTTTTTTTACTGCCGCAGAATGTTTGCCACTGACCAGAAGCACTCACAGCCAAATTTTCAGTCAACCTAGATGTTGCACTGCACAGGGTCAACGTGCATTCTACTACCATGCACCACACTGGACTAACACCTTTCCTTCGGACATCTCCGATACCACAACCATTGGTGCGTTCAAGCATAAGCTCAGGCAGCACCTTGCTGCGGAAGGCAACTGTGACTGCGTTGGCCATTCATGATGCCCAGAACAACTTTCCTATGGAGCACCGTAAAGCAGCAGCATTTAGTGTTCCACCTAATCCTAGGGGCACCTACCTTCACAGCACTTCAGTGTTCCACCCCCCATCTACCCCCTTCCCCTCTCCACTGGGCACCCCTTCCCTTCTCTGCCCCTGCCCTCATGCCCCCCACCTGCTGCTGTCCTAGCCCCATTGTCTCCAACCTTCCTTAAGTCTGTTCTTAACCCCTTACGCAGGCATACACTTCACTATGCTGCAGCTGTGCCTGTTCTCCACTCTGTCCCCCACAAGTATGCCTAACTCTCTGATGCAGGTGCCTTCTCACCAATGTTGTAGCAAAGTCTAAATGTTATACCTTAAGCTAAATGCTATCCCAACCTTGTAATTCACATCAATTTATTGTCTACCTAGCTTGTAATGTATTGTTTTGTACCAGTGCAATTTTGTACTTGCATGTAATGTAATGCTATGTAACTGTTCAATTTTTTTCTTATAACTGACGTGGAACCTACAAATGGGCATCCGTTCACAGGTGTTCTCCAAGATATCAATAAATAAAATCAATAAAAATAAAAAAATAAAATAATGTTTACACACGTTTGTTTTTTTTAGGTTTTCTGGACATTCTATGATGTCAGTTTACACTCTTCTGCAAAGTTACCTAATCACTAAGGGCCTGCTCCATAGCTCGAGTCCCAAGGTCGTGAGCAGTTCACCTATGCACCTGTGCAGCACTGCACCTCAAGACATGCATGTCATACTATAGAGCCACAGTGTGGACCAGCCAACATAATGTGCACAGAGAGTCTCATGTAGAGCCCCACACACAGGGTGCATGAGCTGTGTGAGGGGAGTAAGGAATGCCCCTGCATCACCCATAGTTAGGAACAGCACAGTTCGACTTTACGCCGACAACACTGTCCTTTTCTTTGGCCATAAAAAACGTACCCTTTTAACTAATACCCTCCAGACTGACTTCGATAAAATTATTCACTGGTTTTCTTATCTCTTACTCTTAAATAGTAAAAAACTCAAACAATGTTATTTGGGTCTCAGTCCATTGTTAACCAAGCATATTCTGGCTTTTCCATTACCCTAAATAATAATCCTCTACAGATTGTACAAGAATTCAAATATCTTGTTCTTATTTTCAGCTCCACTCTAACATTTAAATCCCATATTGATCATACCATCCCAAGGACCCAGCAGGGCCTGCGCCATTTAAAATGGGCCAGCCGCTGCTTGTCACCCACTGATCATAAACTAATCGTGACCCAGGCAGTCTTATCCATTTTAGATTATGATGACACAATCTATCGGAAGGCCAATGTTTCCAACCTCTCTTCAGTGGACACTATTATCAGCTTTTGTGGTTTATTTTTTTTTTCAACTTTGTATTCATCCTCCTACCTGCCTGCAGCAGCACCACTCTTCTGGGCTCCACTGTGTCCTACGTCATAGTGCCCCAGAGGATCATCTGCATATATGGGTGCCCCACACTCTGGAACCCTGAGCACTCTGAATGACCCCCCGGCCAGGGGGAGGAGTCCCCCTAATTCCCCCAGTCCATAACCGAGCATGCACCTTGTGCTTTTCGACCTCTGGTTTCTCCAATCGCTGGCACCCAGAGCCCGTCTACTGGTGACACTGTGGGTGTTTTTCCTGGCTTTTTCTCCCACTCACTGTGGATGTCAGTGTGCTGGGAGGGCCAATGAGACAATGGCACAGTGAGACGTGTCTTTGCTCCTGCTCTCGGCTGATGTCCACCCCTCCAAACATGTTCTGCTTCCCTCCTACCGCACCTTCTACCCAAGTTCCCCCAGGTGTCAATATTGCAGTGAGGGCTGCAGTTCTCCCCTCCCTGGAGAAGGAGAGCAGTCGTCAGGTGCTCGATCCTTCTCCTTCCCTGCTGACCACCGGTGGCCTATGCTCGTTCCCAAACATGGTTCGCCAGCATGGAGTGAAGTAAGGCGTCCAGCGCCTCAACCCTCAGCACCACTAGGCCAGCCCTTTTGAGGTTTATTTTGAATTCCAAAGGAATGGAAAACCATTGTATGTTACTTAGTCAATTGAACTGGCTATCTCCCCTCATCTTGATGTACCCTTTATTGATTATCCTTGATTTATAAAACTGTAAATCATTATACCTCAACCTATCTATCAGACAGACTATCAGTTTCTACTCAAAGTCATAATTTGTGAGATGTTCCGAATCATGGCCTAGTCCTACCCTGAGTCAAAACTCACTTTGGAAAGAATAGTTTGTCCTGTAATGCCCCCCTTTCTCCTGGAATAAACTCCTTCACTGCAGAACTCCTGTTCCTTGAATATTTTCAAGCAAATATTGAAGAAGTTACTTCTACAGAAATGACTCATCTGTACCTGTTTTTTGTTTTTTTAATTGTTGTTTATATTCCTCCTCCATCTGCCCTTGCATTCTGGGGGTAACCCCAGCCCCATAACCCTGGCGTCTACCATCCTGCACTATACCCCCAGGGTTTGCCCCCCCAGGTGGGATCGGCAGAGCGGGCCCTCTCCTAC
Organism: Neoceratodus forsteri; assembly: GCA_016271365.2. Lineage (NCBI taxonomy): Eukaryota > Metazoa > Chordata > Ceratodontiformes > Ceratodontidae > Neoceratodus > Neoceratodus forsteri. Next base: position 467,513,850 of record CM028132.1, on the reverse strand, counting down.
CAAAACAAGATCCAGTGTTTGCACCGTGGCTGGGCCAAGTGCGGGGCCTGCGAGCTCTCCCACCATCTGCCGGGAACTTTTTCCATTTTTTTGTGCCCCCTTGTGGGCGCGCAGATAGCAATGATGCCTGCGATGAGGTCGCACATGCTCCCGTGTGTGCCCACATCAAGCTTCTGCCGTGCTCCCCAGCCCACGTTGGTGCAGCTCCATGTCGCTGAGCCCCAGCCTCCGCTAGCAGTCAGGCGTGCACCATCCACTGATCTCCCCACCCATCCCCAGAGAAGGAGAGCAGTCCATCGGAAGCTCGATCCATCTCCTCCCCTGCCAACCCACGGTGGCCCGTACTCGTTCCAGAACATGGGTCGCCGGTGCGAGGTGTGGCGTCCAGCGCCTTAACCCTCAGAGTCACCAAGTCGGCTCATCTGTACCTTTTTTAACTAATTGTGCATGACTTAAAGATTTATTTTCATTGTGTTTGTGATTCATGCTGCCTATGTTTTTATTTGTGAATCCAACTTTTAAGTACTGGTTTGTTTAAGTCTCTCTGAGTTGTACATATGACTTGGGACATTCTGTAAATGAGACTTGTTTCTCATAGAACTCATCCTGTAAATTATTAAACTTTTAAATAAAAATTAAAACCCAAAGTGACCAGCTCAAGTGCAGATGCAAAAGAGACGCAGTGGATATGAATCCATAGGGGGTCCAATGCAGTTGCATTAGCACTGTTGTGCCCAGCACATCACTGGGTGTAGGTGCCTGCATGTGAGGAATGGAGACTGGGTTCAAGGGTGGGTGGAGTGGGTGCCTGGGCCCCACTACTGGTTGGAGTGTAATGCAACATAACAATGCAGAAGGGGAGGTCTGTAGTGCACAGAGTAGAGCCACTGGAGACAGAAATCAGGTAACTGGAACTGTGGCCACCTTGTCTTTGCCACCCAATCCCTCTTGTGCTGCCTTCTCTGGCCCCAGTACCTGTTGTTCTGCCTTCCCTGAGCCCAATCTCAAATGTACTACTTCCGTGACCTGATCCTTGTTGTTCTGCCTTCCCTGGCACTGATCCCTATTGTGCCATCTTCCATGTCCCCAGTCCCTGCTGTTCTGCATTCTCTGGCCCCAGTTTCCATTGTGGTAACTTCCCTGGCCCCAATCCCTGTTGTTCTGCCTTCCCTGGCTCCGATCCTCATGGTGCTACCTTCCCTGGCCCCGATCCCTGTTGTGCTGCCTTACCTGACCCCAGTCCCCATTGTGCTACCTTTTCTGGCCCGGATCCCTGTTGTGCTGCCTTACCTGACCCCATTCCCCATTGTGCTACCTTCTCTGGCCCCAGTCCCTGTTGTGCTGCCTTCCTTGACTTCAGTCCCCATGGGGCTACCTTGCCTGGCCACGATGCCTGTTGTGCTGCCTTCCCTGACCCCAGTCCCCATTGTGCTACCTTCCTTGGTCCCAATCCCTGTTGTGCTTCCTTCCCTAACCCCTTTGCATGGCAGTGGTGCCATACAGTGGTAATATCAAAGGCTCTGTATGAGTGGAGGGAACTTTACTACAGTTCCCACTTACATGTAAAGCCCCTGCTGCCTTTGCACCCTGTAGGCAGCATATTTGGCACCCAACTATCTACAGGATGCATGTCCATGGGAATGCCCACCAGTGCAGAGCTGCACTGTCTGCACATAAAACTCTTGCTGTGCATTGGTCTGGCTGTGCAGAGGTCCACTGTGGATCCCGAGCAGCCATATTTTGGTGGATTGGCAGCTGAATTTGTGCATGTTGCCTGCAGTGTGCCACTCCTTGGGTCCAGCGACAGCTGTGGATCAGGCCCTCAGTGTGGAACAGAGGGAACATCAAACAACAAAAGCAACAGAAAACATTTAAAACAGAATGTTAGAACTTGTAAATGGTGTGAATGTAAGGCACACTTGACTGCATTACAAGACCTGGCCAGAATCGATAGGGCTGCCGCCAAGGAATTTGGGGTAAAATATTGTAACTTTGTTTCTTAATATTGTTTTACATCACATTTTCAACATAGCCTTGTTATGACCCTGCCTCATGAAGACAGGCAGAGAAAATGTTCAGCTCATGGTTTAAAGGGGATTTTGCACAGGGACTGTGAAATCAACTGTCGGGATGCTAAAATGCATTTTGGACAGGAGTTGAAAAATAACAGCTGCCACATTCAGGAGTTGCTGTAAAGATATGGCTGACAATTACCAATGTTACGAGGCTACATTCACAAAATTCAGCACAGGCTCATAACTTTGTTGTTTTCAAATATTTTACACCAAATTTCAACATACCCTTCTTATACCCCGATCAGGGGCAAAGAAAATTTTCAGCTGTTGCACAAAGGTGATTTGATGCAGGGACTGCAAAATCACCTTTTGGGACAGATTAGCCTAATGGCAGTGACATTGATCATGAGGTGGGGTCCCGAAGAAGGCATGTTGAAAATGTGGCCAAAAAATATGCAAAATTGCCCAAGTTATGCCTCTAAGTTCAAAACCCCATTGAAATACATTGAACGACATACTTGTTTCTTCAGTCCACAGTTGGGCTTTGAAGAGTGAAGATGTGTCTTCGATACAGAGAGGATTATGGTGTTGGACCCCCAATGGGTAAGTAAGGATTTGGAGGGTGGGGTGGCAGGGTGGTAGGTGCTCAGTGGGAGGGTTGGGTGGGTGTTCAGAAATGGCATAAAAGACATTGATGGACAGTTTCATGTTACAGGTTAAAAGAAAGAAAAAACAGGACCAAGATGCCAATTGTGGCATTTGGGGATTAGGCACTCCCAGTGTCACTGCTATGTTTCTGGGGCGGGGGTTGTTAATATTGTACTCGTAACTTAGCTGCATTTTCTGTGGTCTGTGCTGTAGCCTAGCAGGTGTGTTTTTTTAGTCTGCACTACAGTGAAATTTGAATGTGGAGATATTGCTGCAAAAAAAGAAACTAGTTGCTCAGTTGGGATTTGTTTTGGAAGTTGCTTGGCCAGGGTTTGTTATAGTCCTGCAGCAGCGGGAGAAAGAAACATTTGCTCCGCCATGTGTTTTTTTTTTTCCATAGAAGCAAGGGATGCTGCAGAAAAGCAAGAGACATTTACGGGAGAGATCGAGGAATGTAGTTTTTTTTTATTATGGAGGAGCTGAGATATGACAGTTTTTATTATGGGGGACGGACTGCTGAAAGTGAAAAAAAAAGATAGTGCGAACGCGGGGGTTGTTAATATTGTACTCGCTAACTTAGCTGTGTTTTCTGTGATCTCTGCTGTAGTCGAGCGGGTGTGTTTTTTTAGTCTACACTACAGTGAACTTTGAATGTGGAGGTATTGCTGCAAAAAAACAAAGTAGTTGCTCAGTTGGGGTTTGTTTTGGCAGTTCCTTGCCCAGGGTTTATTGGGTCCTGCAGTAGCAGGGGAGAGAGAAGCATTTGCTTGGCCATGTTTTTTGTTTTATTCCATAGGAGCAAGGACTGACACAGAAGAGCAAGAGACATTTACAGGAGAGATTGAGGAATGTACAGTTTTTTTTATTATGGAGGAGCTGAGATATGACAGTTTTTATTATGGGGGATGGACTGCCGAAAGTAAAAAAAAGGAAAAGGAGTGAGAAGACGGAGTGTTCTGATGTGGAGTTGACTTTTTTTTCACACTCCAACATGTTGTTGGTTTGCAAGGAATGTGGGAGTTCTTTTACTCTGTATTATTCGGTTTTGTAAAGGCAAGAGGTCTGCAGGGCTCCGCTCACCGCAGCCCTAAAAAAAAGAAATAAAAATCATTGTTTGAATAAAAATGCAGCCAAAACATGACAGAACAGTGGATACTGATGACTGGAAGATACAGGAGGATGTTTACAGTTGCTTATGTTGAACCTAGATTACCTTCTGACCTTAAAAAGCAGCTGACGTCTCCAAAAGGACTAGGAAAAACATAATATTTGGACACAATCCCTCTTATATTTCCCATTAGTTCTGAATTTCTTTCCCAAGTATTTATGATTCAGGCCATATGCATGAAAACAGCATCTCTTTTCCTCAAGAGCGTAGCAGTCCCTATTGTTGGATCTATGACAGTCAGTCAATAATTTTGTTCTCAACCGACATTACAGAGACTCCATCATGTCAACCACATTTGCGGTTGGCATAAAGGGAGTTACATCCAACTGTATTTTCTTTGGGGGGCTTTGCCCCTGAACCCCCCCATGAAGGGGGCTCTGCCCCCAACACCCCCTGCTATTTAATTAATCAACTCTGAGTTGGAGTTGCTATAGGGAGGGGGTGCGATACTCCCAGAAAGGAGTGCCGGGGTCCAGTGCTGACACTACAGCAACCTGGCACTGTTGTCATTGAAGTGTTGGGTACGGTAAAGTTGTCGCAGTAGTGACAGTATACCCCTATTGCTTATTCCCAAACGGATGTAAAATTACTCTGCTAGTGACATCACAGTTACTCCCATGGCAACAGGCTGTGACATCAACATAGAGGATTATGACTTCAACTGTGCAAAAAGGCTGCAGGGGCATGTAACATAAATATAGATATGTAACATAAGGGAAGATCTCTGACAGAGTCCTCTTTGGTGTTCAGAAAGGTTAAACATCTCTCAGGTTAAAGGAATGTCATAGGAGCAGGGCTAAGTTAAAGTGTGCTTTGTTTCAAACAACCCCTGTGGGGAACAGAGTTCCCTCTGGGAATGGGCCCAGAAGTACTGTACTTGAAATTTCATCCTTATTATATCAAAAGAACTGTTGGGAGAGAATATTTGATTCTTGTTTTTTTATTTTCTCTTTTTGCTACCGCCAACTTCCTGGAACCTCAGCCACAGACCACAGACTCTCACTGCCACCTCCACATTGGATGCACCACTTCAATACCCCCGGCTTACCTCCCAGGGTGGGGTTGTGGCACTGACCCCTCAAGGTGCCGCAGATAACGAGATAGGTCAAAGGGCCATCCTGGAGGCTGATTGAAGCCGAGGGCAGGCTTCATCTAGGGTGGCCAGCAGTTTGTTTGTTTCCTGGTGTGTAGAGGCGGGGATGTGCAATGACATCCAGTGTTCGCCCCGCCCCTGTGATTGCTTGGTGTTGGCACACGCAGTACACCCAGCCTCCACTATGTGTCCGCATTGCACCGAACACTCTACTCCCTCTCCTACAGAGAAGGAGAGCAGTCATCAGATGCTCAATCCTTCTCCCCCGGCTGGAAGATATTTGATTCTAAGGAGCACCCTGTGGTTTGGGTAGCCTTATCCAAACAATAGAGACAGCTGGATTTGTTGTGGGTAGCTACAAATAAACATCTTCATCTGGAGTTATGAGTTTTAGACTAGAAATTGGTTTGGGTTAACATCTGAAGCAAAAGGACAAGGGGAGGTGGACCTTTGTGACTGACAAGATGATGCGATAGGTGGGTGGAACCCTTGAGAGGGTTGACCTGATAGCACTCCTCAGGCCCCTCAGATTCAGTTAGGGAGCAGAACATATTAGATGTCCACTGTGAGAAAAGGGAATGCCTTATGTATGCTAAATCTCAGGCCTTAGTAGAAACTTGGTTCCTAAGAGAAGAATAATCCCAGGAGTTGGGGCAAGGTCTCTTTGTTTTCAGTCTAGAAAGTAGAGAGTGTTTTTTTTTTGTAAGCTATCTGTTCAACTTTTTAGATTGCATTCCTTAGTGTGTTTATCCCATTTTGTATTTATTATATATTCTGTAATTTTGTAATTTAAATATTAAATATTTATATATTTAATTACAGGTGGGAAAGATAGGAATTCTTCACCTAGAGCCAAGCCAGAGTTGAGCCAGGGGCCTGGCTTGCCTCTACGAACCAAAACATGAGCTGAATCCTGGCTACTGCAGGCTGTTCTCTCCATATGAGTAGAACATCTTAGACACTGCACTAACTGCTCAGGCTGACAAAAAGGCTTACTTTAACAATAGCTGGCTCAGCTTGACTTTGGCTCTCAATTTCTGATAGAGGTCAAGCCGAACCAAGCCAAGCACTTAGCTCAAGCCAGGCTCAAGCCTGCTCTGGCTCGCCCACTCTATAGAAATATAAAAACATGCATAGAAACAGAATCTGATGGCAGGTAAGGACCATACTGCCCACCTAGTCTTTCCATTTTCTTATTCTATATTTAATATTCTCTCTGACTATGTAGTGTTTTATGGTACAGTCAATATCTATTTCTGCTAAGCAATCTGATGTCCTGTACCAAAGACCATGACTAACAAGCACAACAGTAACCTGCAAGGGTGCCGGAAGATGGTAAAAGCTGAGGGGGCTGAGAATCAAAAGGGTACTTATAATGGAACAAAGGGCACTTTTTCTGCTAGTTTTTGCCATACAGAAATAAAAAGTGGAGGGGCTACCGCCCCTTCCGCCCCACGGTTCCGGCACCTATGGTAACCTGTATCTGATACTGAGTAGGAAAGATGTTTCTGGGAATGACTGAAGTGTCCATTCTGTTATGAAATTAAAGGCTTTGCACTGACGAGCAGTGGCCAGTGGTGGGAAGAAATCCAGGTACCCTAAAAGTCAACCAGGTGGTGGCAGCATTTAACTACCTGGAGACATCTGGGTGTCCAGTCGCTCTTGTGTGTGAATTTGTGAAATACTGGTGCCAGGGGGCTAGAAGTTAGTCATGGGGCAGATGAATTCTACAGGATAAAGATCCTATTTTAGTGCATATTTCCTCAGTAAAGGGTGAAGAAAAAGCAACAGAAGAGATATATAACACAGAGACTGAATTATGACTACATATTATGTTTTCCAAAGTTTTCCCAGAGGCATCAACAGCTCTTTAAAGGGGAACATCGGTTAACTTTATCTTTCAATGGCTCCTTACCTTGTTCAGTTTTGGTCCCCCCACTCATTTTCTTATTGTTTTCAGTTTTGCATTTTGTTATACTTTGTTTTTGCAGCCTGTGTCCTCCCCCATTGTTGCACACCATGCCACACGGCTGGAGCCGGAAGCACTGTGCCAAAAAAATAAACAAAGAGAACACACCTGGAACTGCAGCCGCAAACTCCAAGAAGGACTGATTTGCTCATACGTGTCAAACCATGCACATCCGTGACCATACACTTCAGATTTAATTGTGCATGCGCATTGGAGCATGTCCCCAGGTTGCGCTCTGCCTAGTTGCCATTTGGCATTGGGCAGCCATACTATTGCCAGTGTCTCAATTTCACCTTATCAATCAGATGTCCATAGGATATGTCTCTTCATTCTAATTTTCCTTATTTTGCTCTGCATTTCTCTGCCTGTGGTCGTATTACCTAGTTTCTCCAGTTACCTCTTATTTGCTGCAGTCAGAGCACACGTGATTGACACTTGTTGACGTGAGGTACCCTGTAACCAATCACTGTGGGCTCATCTGGCACCTTCATCCGTTGCTGTTGTTACTACCTCTGCCCCTTGGACCTGACTTTTCTGTCCGTCAGCGGGTCCAATTCTAAGTCATATAAATGGCTGTCCTACTGGCACTCTTCATCAGACATCCAAGCAGAATTCCTGAGAGTCGGAGTAGAAGATATCCCAAGAAACTGCCGTTAGCAAGTCATCAAGTGCCTGCCATCAAGACTTACAACACAGCATTAGGGTTGCCACCTCTCCGGTTTTTGACCGGATAATCTGTTTTTTAGGGTCCTTATCCGGTCATCCGGTTTTGATTAAATGCAGTCCGGTTTTGGGGAAATTTTGAGTGCTCATATACGCTTAAAACTGATGTATCAAATCATTCACTGTTTTGGCTGCATTGCATGTCCAGGTTACAAAGAAATTCTGATGTCACAGTCATTCAGACCTACCTTTGTTTGTAAAACCAGTCTGTCTAGGAGGTGTAAAGTATGGCCATTAATATCATTAGCAGTAAATTAACCTAATCTTTTCCACTCTGAATTTTAAGTATGGTCTTTTACTGTTATGACAGGAAACAGCTTTTACACCTTTATGTGCTTTCATGTGTTTCTTTTTGTTTGTCCTATATTCTGGTATGCTTTAGACCCATGTTTGCTAAAATTAATAATTTAACTTTTATTGCCTTAATCACTACATTTGCTCTCATTTTGTATTACCTGAACATTCCATGATATTTGCTACACTTTTACAGGTCATTCAGATAAACAGCATGGAATGGTGTTTCTGAAATTGTGGAATGTCTTAGAAATATGAAAAAAAACAGCAGTAGCTGCTGAGGTAAAGGGGAACACAGTTCAGTATTAAAGGTGCCACAAGCATCGGATAATTAAGTTATCAAAAGTTGGTCAAAGCATCAAAATACATGACTGACATGGAAAGGAAAATGGGATAGTGTGTAACAGAGGGCTGAGCAGTAAGCTGTGGATGAGCTTGGCGCATCCAGCAGACCAGAGTTTGATTCCCACAACCTCCACTTGCATACTGTGTGACCCTGAGCAAGTCACTTAACCTTCCTGTGCTCCTGTAAAATGGGCTATGTGGCCTATGGGAGGTAACCTGGTTGCCAAAGAATAAAAATAAATAACTGAATAAATAAATCAAATAAATAGCAGTATAAAAATGATTTCCTATCACTAGTAATGTCTATTCCAACATTACAAATGGCTTTGGAGGAAGAGCGATATACTTGCCAGTCATAAAAAAAGGGGTGAAGCCAGAGGTGGAGTTTGGGGTGTGGTTTATCATCTGTTTTTTACCTCATCCAAAGGTGGTGACCCTACACAGCATTGCCTGTGAGTGCCTACCCACTGTGACTGAACACTAGCAGAGAGTCTGTCATTCATTTAATTTGCTTTATTCCTGCAATTACCTTCGTGATTACCTCACTTAGCTAGTCGGCTCACCCACCGAAGATCACCCGCTTCATTTTTGTGCCTGCACCAAAACAAACATCCACCTGTGACTATCAGTGTACCATTTGCTTTTGAGGTAAGAGACTTGTGTTCATGGGCATTTTGCCCTGCCCCCCCCGCCACAAGGTGCTCATTATGGTGCCATGTAGCAAGAGCAATTTTGCCCTTGATAGAATAGAGACAGTAGCTGGGGAAAAAAGAAACAGCTGAGCCTGGACCAAGACAACCATTCACCTGTGACTGCCAGTCCACAGTTAGTTTGTGTGATAAGATCAGTGTGTCCTCCTGTACTTGGCCCAACTCCACCCTCCCCCCCCAGCTCTGGATCATGCTACCAAATAGCAAGAGCTGTTGTGTGATGGACAAAATAGAGTCAATGGTGAAACGGCTATTGCCCGATGTAATCTGCATGTAAATATGAACGCAGGACCTCCTCTAAACTACATGTGAATCAACTTAAAATTATAATGTACAACAGTATGTCAAAGAGCTGCCAACTCACAAGAACTGTTCAGCTTATACCTGAGTCTGCATAAAATGAAAAAAACTGTACAGTATTACTGAAACTGGTAACAAAATGGTGAGTCACTTGTTTGCCTACACTACTGTGCCTGGTTCTTGTTGAATCATGTGGTTTTAGCTCTTGCTGTTATTTAGATACTTACATTAAGTTCCTGTATGTGCGCAGTACTAGCCAAGTGCCCCAATGGTGGTTTTCTGGCATGCAAGCAAAGTAACAGTAATATGGACAGAAAAGTCAGACCCAAGTCGGCAAAGTATGAAGTTGGTGCGAAGTAGGAACTGGGCACAGAAATTATTCATATATTATTCGTGTTCTTTTTTCTGATGGGGGAAGGGTGGAGGAACATAGCAAAGGTGATATGCAATATAATCCGCCACTCATCCTAGTATCAGAGAACTTTGATATTTAAAAATTGACCACATACTGACATTATATTGACATATGATGGTGACTGCTAGGTTTTGGTGATTACGCATTATTTGATCACAGTTTCGGTTGCGAGCTCAGTGTGGACTTGAAAACCAAGTTGTGATGTGTACTGATGTAACAAAATGGTGCAACGAATTGGCTTTGCAAGCCTGTGTTCAGCATACCACTCTGGAACCATTTGCTACAGAGGGAAAAATATGGACTGACATAGCACATGTGTCCGCCCAACTAGTATGACTGTGTAAACAGTGTTGCTGTACACCATCCCTCCCTTCCATTTGCAGTGCACATAAGTGACACCAACAATCAAACTGCAGGACACTGTCCCTAATATTTTGGGGCATACCCTATCACAACAATATACAAGTTCAGATCACTGTGGAAAGCAGTGTGCTTCTAAGCACTGAAAAAATTTGATTTTGGATCTCATAATGTTACGTATTACGGCATAAAAGCCTAAAATAACTTCACATTCTCTGTGTGCACTGCTCTATTTCCATCATGGTAGGATGAGGCACTGAGGTATGAGGATGGTTAGAATTAGGGATGTCCCGTGTAGTCAGGGATGCTTGAGAGGTATGGGGGTGGGGGATTTCACGCACGTATGAGAACAGTGAGGCAGGGGGAAAACATCAGCAGCAGCACCAAAGCCGTCCTGCCTTGATGCATCAGCCCCTAAGCCCCACAAGGTGAACTGGTGCAAATGGTGACAAGCACTGTAAATTAATTCAGTCCAGTGTTTGTGTACACAGTGCACAGCATGATTAAAACTGTGGTAAGTTATTGCCGAGTAGCTCCGGCTTACTTGCTGTTTTGTTTTACCCTTGGCTGCAGTGTGAATGAGGTACCCTACTCAGAATATGGGTCAGAGATCCAGTTGCTCATTGCTGATTCGTTCATAAGACCGGTTTCTGTGCATTCAGCTTTTCCCTTTAGAGGCACGTAATTAAACATGCACATGTATATTTCCGTGGGAGAGGCACAGCAACTGCTAAGTGTAGAGACAATTGGTCTCAAATGATGTGCTAATATCCACTTGGGATAGCAGTTTAGGTTTTAATCTTCTGATCATCACCAGGTGTCAAAGTTCCTCAGGAAACAGAAAAACAGATTATGACTGGGTGTAACTGTTCTCCGCAGCTGACTAACACTACATATTTGGGCAGTTGTTATTTAGTAAGTCTTGATAGAAAGAAAAAGGCATTAGGCAAGAGCTGAGGCAGTACCAGTCCTATCGATTTTGAAATATTTTTTGGACGTTGTGTGTAACTTTGCTTTTTACTTTGATTCAATCAAAATACACTTTCCCAAAAAAACAAGGAGTGGAAATGCATGCAGTTGTAAAATTGTATGTGCTCCCTCCGGCAGATAAAAAGAAAATGCTCATGTCTGCACCTGCATTATGGAACAGACCACTGTAGCCCAGGATAGCAGTATACGGGATTTGGGAACTAGAGCAGCAGAAAAGTGGGGCAGCTCAACTGGGACACTAATGAAATGCAATACTGACTCACTCACTCACTCACAGGGCATTTTCTGGTGGTTAATGACTGTCTGGAAGAGTTGAAGACCTTTGGCACAGCTGAGTGCTGATATGCAGGCGGTTATTAATGTACACAGAAAATGCCCTGGGCGAAAGTCATTCTTGCTTTCATAAGCTGCTGGATTTTATTTATTTATGTATTTATGTATGTATGAATTTATTTATGTACCGGAAAGATGGACTACCATCCTATCCATTTGCAGTCATAACTGCGGGTAGGAAAAAAAGGCACGTCTATCTATCTATCTATCTATCTATCTATCTATCTATCTATCTATCTATCTAAAAATAGCAGTACAGTTCATGTTTATGTTATATCGAGTAACTATTTAAATGTTTTGAAAGGAATAAACAAGACAAGTACAGAGGGGCTGTTCAAAGTAAGGGAGGGGAGGGACACCTCAGGGCCATGATATGAGACTGGAGGGAGGAAGGTTCAGGAGGGAGATGAGGAGACACTTTTTTACTGAGAGGGTTGTAGCTCAGTGGAATGTGTTACCAGCAGAAGTGGTATCCGGTAGAACAGTGGTCTATTTTAAAAGGGTCTGGGACAGAGCAAGGGAAGGGTCAAGGGAGGGAAGGGAGGGAGGGGCTGCTGCAGAATAAGTGGTGCTAGCAGCACATTCAAGCAGACTTGATAGACCACTAGGCCTTTATCTGCTGACAAATTTCATATGTTCGCATGTTCATACAGCTGGAATCACATTAGCAACTGAGGAACATTTTGAATATTTTAATAAGTAGCTAGTAATTTTGACAAGGTTTTGCACTTTTACCAGAAAACTGTGTATCAGTCCTTTGTAAAAATCAGATTTTGCTAAAACAGACACTGAGGTAGCAGGTGCTACAGCATAGCCTATCAAGATCTGTTAGTGGCAGGAAAGTCAATCACATATTCTGTTTGACTTATACATTGAGAAAACATGGTTACAGCCTTTTCAGACATAAGGACAAGGCTGGTGCAATGCATTCTGGATCACTAATAAAGGAAACCCACGTAGCGGCACATCCTTGTGCTTTGACATATGAATCTCTGTTGGCACTTTGCAGATATGGAACATAGATACCTATATTTTCACATGCCAGACACTGCAGTCATATGGAAGGGATGCTATGGAGTGCATGTGTCAGATTATTACAACACCAGCGCCACCGGACTCTTTCTGATAGAAACATAGAAACATAGAAATTGTCAGCCCTTAAGGTACTTAAATGTTTCTATCATTTCCCCACGCTCCCCCTGTTTCCCCCAGCATGTACATATTGAGGTCTTTCAATCTCTCATATGTTTTCTGGTGCAAACCTTGCTCCATCTTAATTGCCCTTCTTTGGACCACCAGCACCCTGTCAATGTCCTTGCGAAGGTACGGCCTCCATAATTGCACACAATACTCTACTGTAGGTGATGCCTCACTAGTGTTTTGTACAATAGCATCATCACTACCTCCCTCCTTCTGCTAGTGATACCCCTGACTATGCACCCCAGCATGCCACTGGCCATCCCTGCAGCCTTTGTACTTTGCTTGGACACCTTTAAGTCATTTGAAATGATTACCCCAGGTCACTTTCTTACATGGTGATTGTCCTCAACTGCCCCCCCTCCTGTTTGCACTTCTTTAAACTAAAACTCACTTATTTAGTTATTCATGTAATTATTTAAAATTTTGGTAACTGGGAAAGGCACACTGAGGATAAGCTTGTTTCGAGGTGTGTCCTGGGGGAAAGGGGAGTGGGGTAATCACAGGATGTACAATGCAAAGTATCAACAGTTGCAACAGTACAAAAATGAGACATACACAAGTGGTCCCAGACCGAGGAACAATAACAGTTTTCAGTAGTGCCCATAGACAATATGAGTTATAAGTAATTGCAAAACAGAAGGGGTGACTGGGGGTGTCACGGAGCAGGAAGTGAGGCAGAAGCATTATGCACAAGTGCCAATGCCATCTGATAGGCCAAGAATGGTGTTGAAGAGGTGCAGAGAGGATGGATAGGGGGTAGGATAGGGAGGTGTAACAGAGTAGCAAGTGAGTCAGGACTGCCATGTCCAATGTGGCTGTGCCAGTAGGTGAGGCTAGGGAAAAACATTAATCAAGAGGAGGGAGATGTGAAATAGTGTGGAAGGGAATGGGGTTACAGTGGCTATGAGAGGTAGTTGGCATCAGGTCAGAAGTGTGGTAGGTGAAGGGAAAGAGCGTGGGGGGCAGTATCAAGGAGGACGGGGGAGCAGCTACAGGGGGGTGGGGGGAGACACTTCAGTTATTGTTTTATGCAGACTGAGTTGGTACAAGGCAGATGGATTGGGAGAGTAGATTCCACAGAGGTGGCAGTCTGTAGGGAAATGTTTCCTTGCCTGCTTGGGAGTGAGGGGGCGGCCGAAGGAAGGAATGAGAATCTCTCGACCTGAGGTCATAGCCCAAGGAGGTAGAGTGAGAGAGGAGGTCCGATAGATAGGTAGGTAGGGACGGAGGCAGACCAATACTTAACAATGGATGCAGCACAGTTGGTGAGTAGCAAAGGAGGGTAGTCCAAGAATGGAATACAGGGTGCAGTGATGGGCGCAAAAAGGGAGGTTAGAGGCAAAGCGACTGAAAGCATTGAAGAGAAGGTTGGGTCTGGAGATGGAGGATTGGGAGGCAGAGCTATATACAACATCTGCGTAGTCAAAGGCGTGGAGAATGAGCTTAGTAACTAGGTCTTTTTCGACAGGGGAGACAGTCCTTGATTCTATAAAGGGAACCCAGTTTGGGCTGGAATTTGGTGTGTATAGAGTCGATATGTTCAGAGAAGTCTAGCCTGGGGTCCTGCCAGACCCCAGATACTTAAAGGACTGTACAGTGTCTATCAGGGTGCCATCCAGGGAGATGAAAGAGGGGGGAGATGGTAGTTTGGCTAAGCGCTGGGAGAAGCCAAAGGCCATGGTGACAGTTCAGTTGCCACAGCTCAGACCATTTTTCCAGCTTCCCCAGGTCCCTCCTCATTCTCTCCACCCTTTCCGGAGAATCCACCCTGTTGCAGATCTTGGTGTCATCTGTAAATGGACAGACCTTTCCCTCCAGTCCTTCTGCAGTGTCACTGATGAAGACATTGAACATGACTGGTCCAAGGACCAATCCCTGAGGTACCCTGCTGGTCAACACCCCCTCCCCGGATTGGATACAGTTTACTACCACCCTCTGTCTCCTGTCTGTTAACCAATGCTTTACCCAGTTTACCACCTAGGTTGAGTGGGTGGGCCACTTAAGTGCCCCTGATCCTGTATGTACCCCCCCAGCTAGTTTAAATGCTCATCCAAGATGCATTTAAACCTTTCACTGAGGATGGCTGTCCACCTCTCGGAATGATGTGGGCCATCTGCCTTGAACAGAGCTGCATTGTTCTAGATGGGTTCCCAGTCCCCAATTAAGCCATATCCCTTTGCACTATACCAGCCCTTCAATCTGTTGTTGAAGCTGCTGCTATAGAGATTACTATCCTTACCCTTTCTGTGTACTGGCAACACCTCCGAAAAAGTCACAGAGCTTGCAACCAGCTCCAGGCACCCTCCCAACTCCCTGAAGTCCTTCTGCATCTGTTTGATGCTTACTCTGCCCTTGGATAGGTCATTCGTTGGTGTGTAGCCATGTAAAACAAATGCAGTCCTTGCTACTGCATGCTAGCAGTTGTGTCATATGACCATTTCAGGCATGCAAAATGCATTATTTGACCATGGTCTGAAGTACATGGTCCTCCTGCAAACCTCTTCATGCCAGTGTATTCATACAAATGGGAAGCCTTGAAATGTGTACCTGCAAACACAGCGAACAGTAATGTTACATGCTATATCAAACAACAATAATAGGTTTCTTGTACTGTGTGACCAGGGCGGTAGATCCGGGACGGGCGGTTGCTGTGGCCTACTTTGAATTCACCATGCCCATTGACATTGCCCCACATAGTAGGTTGGCAAATAAGTTTGGCAGGGTGGTGGTGGCAACATGGTGGTAAATTGTGTAAGCAATTGGTCAAAAGGCGGGACTCAGAGAGTGCTGGTAAATGGGTTTCAATCGGAAGAAATGGACATGAGCAGTGGTGTGGCACAGGCATCCAACCTGTGACTAGTCCTCTTCAATGCCTTCCAAAGTAACATTTCAGTGGGCCCTAGGGTGGAAGATAGGTGTTTTTGCAGATGACAGAAACATCTGTTAGAGGCTTGACCCAACAGAAGGGGGAAAACAATGGAAAACAATGAAAATATGTTTGGTTAGTGGTCAAAAGTGTGGCAACTGGTATTCAATGTAAAAAGAATGAAAAATCATGCACTTGAGGAGCAGAAATCCAAGAGAGGAATATAAGATGGGGTGGAGGAGGTACTGCCAAGCAAGAACTGGACCTGAATGAACTAAAGGTGACCAAACAATATGAGAAAGCCGCAGGGAAATCCAGTTGGATGCCATGCTGCATAAGGAGGGGTATCACCAGCAGAAGTAGGGAGGTGGTTATGCCACTGTACAGATCGGTGTTGAGACCTCAGCTGGAATACTGTGTCCATTTCTGGAGACTGCATTTTGGGAAAGACATAGACAAAGTGGAGGCAGTCCAGATGAGGGATATCAAAATGGCACAGGGCCTGTATGAAAAGCCCTATGAGTAGAAGGCGGTGGAACGTCATATGTATTCTTTGTACAATATGTTTCTATCTGTAATCCTGGTACACACATTATCCTCCAACCGCTGACAACATGCACATCATACTGACTTGTGTGCGTATAATCTTGCTGTTTGCAATGGTTGTTATCCCAGTCAGATTCTAAATCCAGGAGAACAAAGTCCGCATTACTGTCTGACATTACGGCACGATGATTCTTTTCTAATGATGACATGTGTGTTTATGCTGCCATACATTTTTTTATTTTGAAAGAGTTTGACACATTTTGCAATTTCATTATTTTAAAATGAGATTTGGTTTGCTGTGTCAATATACACCCTCTTGTTTTTTTGCCTCACCCCCAAGGCTCAACCCTGCTCCACCCACCATCCCCCCCATGCCCAGGCTTACCCTCCTGGGCGGGGACTCCAGGCAGGCACCCCTCCCATGGACACTGGGTAGGCTGGACCAAGCTTGCCCCCAGGTCAGGGCCTTGGGATCAGGGACCCCCCCCGGCAGACACGTGGTGCCGGTGGGGGTAGCGGCTGAGCCGGCATTATGCACGGGGGCCTGCTTTTTTTTTTTTTCACTGCAGAAACCCCCATGGGCAGGAACATGCAATGACAACCAGTGTCTGTTCCCCCCATGTGGCGCTGGCTGTGGTGGTACCCCCAGCCTCTGCCAGAGGTCTGCATTGTGCAGGACACTCAACCCCCTCCACCCAGAGAAAGAGAGCAGTCCCTGGGATGCTCAGTCCTTCCTCCCCTGACCAGCCCTCTGATTCCCAAGTTTGTCCCTGAACCTGGGATGTTGGCACTGCCAGCGGACACCTTGCCACTGCACTGGTGGGCCAGCCCAATACGCACCCTTTTTGACCACGTCAGTATACTAACTGCCAACATTAGGGAAGTAATAGGTGTGCTATCTGCAGAGTATAGTTTTTTTCCAATGCCTGGATAACCTTATCTGGTGCTGCCTTTTTTCTTCTTTTTAACAAGATGGTATCATTTGAATATCACAATGGCCAGGATGAGGCCAGTAGTTCAGACAGCAGCAGTGAGCTTGAAGAATTTTGTGCCACTGTCCTACATAGGTCCTCAATTGGCACCAGAGGGATCAGACCTTACATGTTTGAGCCACGGCGACAGTCTCTACTAACATCGTCCAGCAAAGAAAGCACATCTGGTGATGATAGCAGTGCTTCACTGGGCATCAATCGATTGGAGGATCTAAGCTGGTGCATCTGTGCTATGTGCACCCTAATGCCAAGTGTCACGAAGTGCTTGTGCTGTCAGGAAGTTGAACATGACTTAGGTGACAAACTGGATAGTCTTGTCTGCATCACAGAGAATTCCACATTTCGTAATGTCTGCTTGGATCCATTGGTGGTGCACTTTGCACTTATCTCAATCTGTGCATGCTACCATCATCAACGGCCAGCAAGCCCAGCTACCAATAGGTAAGGATAGAGATTTATTGACCTACAATTCTGCCATCACCTCAAATCGATAATGTCTTACTGATGGCATAACATTTCTATATGCAGTGCTCCATTGGCTGACTCCACAATCCACAAGAATATACTGTACGTTCAGTAGTAATGAATTTGATCATGGCTGTACATGGAAATGCCATTGTCCCATAACCTACATAGTGTATGTTGACATCATTACCTGACAATGCATCTGTCCCAGTATTCATACAGAAAGAGTTGCATTGTACACAAATATATGTACATGTACCTCTTGACAATTATCAAACACAAGAGTTGGCCACATACCACCTCACATTAATACGTGAACACACTACTACATGAATTAAAGCTCCATTGTCCTTGATGAAAATGTGCACTAAACAACAACATTCTACATGTCTACTGCATTCCAGATGATTATGTCCTTTAATAAGGCCTTTGGTAAAGGACATAATTGTACGAGATGTGGTAGGCATGTAGTATGCTGTCAATAGATTGTACCTTTAAAGAATGGGCTCTTCGATCGGGTTTCCTGGGACTTTCTTTTTGAAACCTTAACCCGCTTTGGTCTCCCAGATGGATACCTTAAGTGGATCTGTTTATTGTATACCTCTCCAACAGTCAGGGTCTGGTGCAATGGCATTCTCTCCAATCCATTCCCTCTTACACGTGGCACAAGACAGGAATGTTCGCTTCCCCGTTTTATTTAATTTCTACTTAGAACCTCTAATTCGGTGGCTCTCGCTCTCACAAGATATTACAGGACTCAAAGTTGGTGAACAGAGATTCACACTTTCTGCCTATGCAGATGATCTACTCCTGCATATTGAGGAACCACAACACACTATCCCCAGTGTGTTAAAAGAAATAGATGCTTTTTTGAAAGTGTCGTATTACAAGTTGAATTACTCAAAAACTAAAATCTTCCCATTGAATAGCTGGTTTACTCAGGCCCAAATAGCATCCCATAATTTGTCTTGGGAGTCAAAATCACTTACATATTTAGGTATTAAGCTAACAAGGGATATAAATTCACTTGTGACAGAAAATTTAAGTGCTTTGCTACAGACATTGAAGACAGATATGGGTACGTGGGGAATGCTACCCCTCTCCCTTTGGGGAAGAATTAGCATAGTAAAGATGAATGTGCTTCCCCGTCTCCTGTATCCATTGGGAATGATAGGATGTTTTCTTCCTAAGGTCTGGTTTAATAAATTGCAGAAAACACTTAATGCCTTTACATGGAAAGGGAAACAGGTTCGGAGAGCATATTTTAAACTCACGGCTCCTAAAACACAGGGTGGATTGGCAACCCCTTCTCTTTTCACTTATTATTGTGCCCATCACATTAGCAAACTTGCTTTTTGGACACAAAGTACGCTCCCCCTAGGATCAAATGGATATGTCCCTCTCTGGGTGGAGATGGAAAAACATTTAATATCTAAATATCTCTACTCACTACCTGCCCTTTTATATGTTACTCCCTCTTATATTCCAAAGCACTTCATAATACACCGATAGGATGGTCGCTTAGAGCAAAGCATCAGATGCAAAAACACTTTTCTTTGAACTGGCATAAGGCACTCACGCAGTCTATCATAGGCAATCCCCATCTTAAAATTGACAATAAATCCATATTACCTTCCTTTTGGGCCCCTCTGAAAGCCTGTAAGTTAGCAGACTTTTTCTGGCAAGGGGAATTGGTCTCTTTTTCTCATTTCCGATCTCTCTACAAAGTGCCAGACTGGCACAAATTTAAGTTTATCCAGACTAGTCAGGCAATCTCTTCCTTTATAGGAAATACATCCTGCCAGATTTCAATGGAATCAGATTTGCAGACATTAATGCAGGCAGCAAGTCAACCCCACTCTGTCTCAGTGGTTTACAAAAAAATTGCAAGCATTAGATCCATATCTGCCCACTGGTATTTGCTATTACTGGACCCAAGAACTTCATCTCTCGGGGGAGGTGGACATCTGGAAGAAAATCTGGCAAGATTGTTACAGATTTATAAAACAGGATAGACTTCGTTTAATTCAGTTTAATATAATGCATAATTTTATTATACACCAGTGAAACTCTTTAGATATGGTCTAATAGCTTCTCCCATTTGTACAAAATGCCAGTAGACAGAGGGTATGCTGTTTCATATGTTATGGACCTGCTCAAAGGTTCGAACTTTGTGGCAGGCTGTCAAAAGTGTAATGGACCCCCTTTTGGGGTTGGATTCACTGTTTACTCCAGAAACCTGTTTGGTGCATTTATTTCCCCACAGGACTGCAAAGATTAGAAAGGCCCACCTCACCCTAGTGGCAGCAAATGCCAAGTTAGTTATTATGCGACATTGGAAAGATGACCAGTTACCCTCGGTCATGGAATGGTATAGAGAGATGCTCTTAGCGCTACAGCTAGAAAGGCATATTGCCTCCATGCGACATAGCACTCAAACTTATCTAAGTCTATGGGGCCCATTGGATGCATTATTGATGTCATGGAAACCTTAACATCTACCTTACAATTGCTTGTCATGATACAAAAACCTATCAACACTCCTTGCCATTAGACACTTGGCTGGGGAAAGGGGGGAGGGGGGAGAGGGTAAAGATAGGGCATTTAGTGGTTGTTGTATTTCTTTTTTTTTCTTTGTATTATTTAAAAATGGTAAAATGCTTGAACAGGATGCAATTGTATTTGTTTCCGTTAATCTGATTGTATGTTATGTCGCCTGTTTGAAGCTCAAATAAAGCATATTTAATTTAAAAAAAAAAGAATGGGCAAAGGAGCTGTACTTCATTGAATGGTTCACTTATGGATTTGTGGTGGTGTGTGCCCACTGATTGTGTCTGACAATGACAATCAGCATCCTGAAGCAACACCCATCTTGTGCTGCCTTTGTTTGCTTCACTGACTCAATGAAATTTAGATAAACAATTTGCCCATAGCTCTCTCTGTTGGTCTTTATTTTGCCAATGTGCGCAACACAGAGTGGTCTATGAAAAGTTTCTCCATTGTAATGCACCTCGTTCTGCATTTCCATAACTGCATAGCTTGTCACTTACTATTGGTGCTCCACTGTCATTGCTTCCACAGGTTGTCATGATAACAAAGAAACATGGAATTGGGCGGCTGAGAAGGACCACTCCCTCTGGAGTTGGCCCTCTCACTAGCTATCTTAGGCACGGCCCCTGCCGGGCTTCTGAGATGTCACTGATCTGGGCAGATGCAGCAGCCTGTTTACTCAAATTCAAATACAGCAGATTGAAGTCTTCTACCTGCAGCCCCTCCCCTATTGCTGCCATTCTGTGGATGGATTCTGCAAGTACCCTTGTCCAGCTTTTCCACTTGTGCAGGAGGACAGTAGATCACCCCAGTACGAATGGCAGTGCCATTTTGCATCTCTAGGGTGTTCCACAGTGCTACTGCCTCTCCCTACATTCAATGTACCTCTGTTGCCTTAATTTCTTCCCAGGTCAAATGCCAATGAACTGGAGTCACCAGCATGGAAAGTAGTCAGGACACCCAACCGCTATACTGCAGAGTATACTTTTTTTTTTTGCTCCATTGTCAGTGTTATCCTTTAGCAGGAAGAATATAACATTACACAGCTTCAAGTATCTTTGCAAGTGGAAAATACTGCAGTGGCCAGGAGCACTGTAACCAACTGCCTTCTAACAATGTTTAAATTCTCTGGTACATGCTCCCTTTAGACATTATTAATGTATGTACAACAGGAAAAACACGTCCTGCGGTTAAAGGGACATGGTCAATCCGTTTATGCCTCAAATTGTCCATAGCTTAAAAAACGCACATCATGGTTGTTAACAGTCTGTAGATACTGCTGATGAAGTTGGAAGTTCGATTCTGATCCTTTTCTTCTTTTAACAAGTAACAACCAGACCACCCACCATGCTGGTGTTATCACACAAAAACATGTTTGTTTACATTCATTGATCGTCTTGCACTGCATCCTTCCTGGACTTGGGAACACCCTTAACATAATCTAGCCACAAGTGTGCTGTTCATTGGACATCCTTTTGAATTGTGGTCTCAGCACAAGGTTCCCTTAGGGCAGACAATGTCTGCATGCCCTAACAGGGCTTCGCAGTCTCAGACTGATGTACTAAGACCTGTTATTCACACAATAGGTGGAATTAAGACATAGGAAACTTTAGGAACCTCAAGGCACTGCTGTTGAGGTAACGTGCATAAACGAAAAGAGCAATCATTGCAGTATGAACGTGTATACTCCCCCTAATAAAAAGGCTGTTGAGTACACATACCATACGTATAATTATGTAATTTGTTTTTCATTTGCAGAGCAATACGATTGGCAGCGTACATACAATATACACACTGGGTGCATGGCATATTGAGACGCAAAGTCCGCAAAGTAATTCCTGCCAGCATCATGACTATAATCAGAGGGAAGTTGCCTGAAGCCAGTAGTGTGTACTGCGGATTTATGGCGGCTGATGAAGAAGTGGACGACACACTGACACATTCATTTTTAGAGGAAGTGCAGTCCTGGTAATGGCCAGACGACATTGCTGATTATTATGCCATTTCATGACAATGCGCACATCTAGGGGACAATTTCATTGCATGTGGTTCCTGAGATTTATGAAAAAGAATGTTCATTGATGAGTCATCACATACAACAACGTGTGTCATCCATCCAATGTTTGTGTTGTCTTTAGTGTCACCGTAACAAGGGAAATTAGCAAACTACTGTAGATGGATAAAGGACTAATGAGTGTCAATAACAATCCCTTTGCTGTGTTGCTAAATCAGGGTCAGGGTGTGGTGTAATACTAAGAAGCGATGTCTCACACCAACCTTGCCACCACCCTTTCTGTGAAATAATGCCTCCTAATTACCGTCTTGATTAGATGTCCCTACAGTTTCAGAGTATGCCCTCTAGTACTCGTCTACACACAAAGCGTGCAACTTTATGCAGAAGTTACCCATTTTATAATCTTTAAATATTTATTTGTATCTGTCATCTCAGTTCTCCACCTCTGATCCTCCATGGAAATTACAGGATGCATTCCATCAATCTTTACGCATATGGCATGTCCCCCAGCCATAGGATCATTTTAGTCGCACAACGCTGTTCTGGCTCCAGAAGATTGACAGCTTTCTTAAAGTGTGGGTGCCTGAACTGTGCACTGTACTCTAAGTGTGGTCTCAACAGTGACCTGTACAATGGCAAGCTGATTTCTTCCCACCCCTGCCTTGCATTAACTTTAGGTGTTGTCATCCTGCACTGTGCAGAACGATTCATGCCCCTGTTAATTCATACCTATGAATCTTACTCCTCCACTGCGAATGAGTTGGATCAATATACTACACCCCCACCAGTAGCCATACCTATGGTTTTTGACTGCCCAGAGCATGACCTTGCATCTCTTAGTGTTAAATTTTCATCCGGCAACTGATAGATCAGCACTGTAGCTGTGCCAGATCATCTTGCTGAACATGCTGGCCTCCCCTCCTTACTGTTCATCACCAAACCAATATTGGTGTAATCTGCAACCAGTCTCATTGTAGTCTTGCTCACATGAATGATGTGAGCAGGTGAAGACATTGAATAACAGACAGTGGCCTGACTACTGAGACTTGTGGGACCCCATTGATCACGGCTCGTTAAGATGACAGCTTCGCCTATAACACTTACCCTCTGTTGCATGCTCTTCTGCCAGCTCCTAACCCATCCTACCAACTGACACATGACTGCATGCCCCCTTAGTGTACTACTCAACATCCCATGATGCACCAATTACATGGCCTCGCTAAAACCCAAGTACTAGACATCAACCTCATGGTCCTTATCAAGTGCACTGGTCACCAAAACATAAAACTTGACCAGGTTGGCATGATACAGCAAAACTCATTGGTTTGACACCTGTAGCAGAACCATGTTAAAATGGTATCTTGTGCTAAATCCAGTGTGAATTGCACATTGTCTGATATATGATACGCGCATTTGCATGTAAGACGCTTTTTGCTCGTAGTGTATCATCCTAACTATGTCCACCTCACTGAGCCTCTCATGCTGTGCCAGATTGGTAAATGTACATAAATACAGGTTACTCACCTGTAACAGGAGTTCTAGGAGTGGTATATGTTGTTCATCCACACTTACTGGCAGGTTCCTTGCCGCTTTAAATCTTGCCAGAAGGTCTTCAAGCTGGTTCCTCCCACCCACCCGGGTGATAAAACTCTCGGCTGTGCCCCATGATGCCAGATCTAGCCCACTGGAAGCCAGGTTGTGCGTCAAAGCCGAGGAGGTCGGGTGGGTTGTGTGGATGAACAACATATACCATTCCTAGAACTCCTGTTACAGGTCAGTAACCTCTGTTTCTAGGGACATTAATATGTTGTTCAATCCACACTTACTGGCAGACTCCTAGCAGTTCTCCGGGAGGAGGGAGGCAAGGCGCACACCCTCTACTTGGGAAATAAGGACTGGAGAACCAAGGTCCCAAAACCAGCATCCCAGCATGACTCAAGGTCGATGTGGTAGTGGGTAATGAAGGTGTGTGCTGACTTCCAGGTAGCAGCCCTGCAGATTTCCTGGATAAGGACGTCCCTGGAAGCAGCCACCAATGCAGCAGTAAGTGTGGATTGAACAACATATCCATGTCCCTAGAACTGGTATTTTTCCTATAATTGCTTCATGTAGTATTTGTGATTTGTGTCACTTAATGCTCTGCATATTATGCCTTCCTCTTTTTCTGATTAGTTATACACTTAAAACAAAGTAAAATGAGAATGCCATTAGAATTCCAAAATTAAACTAACAGTCCCTGGTGCAGTTCCTGG
Source organism: Neoceratodus forsteri (assembly GCA_016271365.2). Lineage (NCBI taxonomy): Eukaryota > Metazoa > Chordata > Ceratodontiformes > Ceratodontidae > Neoceratodus > Neoceratodus forsteri. The sequence continues at coordinate 467,489,602 of CM028132.1, read as the reverse complement.
AGTTCTAAGTCTTAAACATGGAGGGGCCTTGGGTCTAGATGGAGCGACACATGTGGAGACAAGTGTGGGTAGAGTCATGAGGGGAGCAAAGAAGTCCTGTACAGAGGGGGTGGGCGACAGCAGTAATAAACTGCTCTGTGAGCAGCTCTTTGTTCCATTAGCTGCCTCTTGTGAGTTTAACTATGTTTGAAAATTTATTAAAATCATTTTATACTGCAACTGATTTTATGTGTGCTAACTGGGAGTGGTGAAGGCATATGGAGCTTGGACTGAGGACAGTATTGGTAATCTGAATACCATCTTGACAATTGAGGGTCTGGGCAAGAATGAAATGAGATACTGCCTCTCCACTGGGCTATCTTGTGTAAATACTGCACACTGTAAAAATGGGGAAAAATCAAGATCACACTACAGACAAACTGCAATGAAAAGGAGACTTTGCATCTCAGCTGCTCTAAGTGGAGAGAAATATTATATTGGTAAATACGAAATCACACATACCCCCATAATGCAAAGCATCATGGGCTGTATATGCAAAGCACCTCAGAATATCACGCTGGTGTACAGTTTGCAGACTGTGTGAGAGGTCTTTTGGCACCATGCATTTCTGCTTAATGTTTAACCAGTGTAATATTCTGTGGTGATTTGCATATACAGCCCATGGTGCTTTACATTATGGGAGTAAGTGTGATTTTGTATTTGCTTGAAACTCACCAAACTGTTCTTTCCTGGGACACATTAGAAAATGTGAAACTCAATGGAAAATAAGATTTTGTCTCTCGGATGGGTTATCCTGAGTAAATAAATTGTGAAATTGGGCAAAAGCAGAACTTTTTTACAGTTGGACCCCTCTGGAAAAGAAATATTGCATCTCAGCTGGTCTGATCTGGGAAATAAATTGAACAAACAGGACACCACTCAAAATTAGACACTGCTGCTCAGCTAGGCTATCCCAGATAGAAAACATGTAAAAAGTGCAGGAACCCGCTACTGCAGAACACCACTTGCAGGGAGATATGACATCACATTTGGTATGTCCATCCAAAAAAATGCATTGTAAAAGCAGGACCCCATGGAAAATGAGACACTGCCACTAATCTAGGCCATCCTGGATAAATGCATTGTAAAAACTGATAAATGCAGGATCACACTATACGCCCATAAAAATGAGAACTGGGCTTCATTTTCTAACAGCCACTAGACTTGTGCATGGTGTGCCAATCTGATGCACACTTCAAGCGTCTCAGGGACCATGAACCCTATTCCTGAAAACATGGGGTCTCTGCACTACAACTACAATGTTTGCTGCAGTCACAGTGCTGTGGCAACCTGAGGTATGCTGGAGGAATTGGGTGGAGTATCTAACCAAACCCAACCGTGATGGCACAACAATGAGCCCTCCATGGAATTGTGGTGGGAAGCAGAAGCATGCATGGCCAGGAACCAGGGCATATAGACCAGTGAGCAGTGAGGACTGGGGAAATGGTAGCATGACATCAGTGGTAGGGTACAGATGTGGCACCATGCAATGGTGCCATGGCCAGTGGGACATAGCTGCATAGAAAGGTTACACAATGGGAGGCACACATGGTCCCTGTCCAGAACCTTGTGGTGCCACCAGCCAGCACTGGCACCCGTCCTGTCACTAGCACACTCCATGGTGATGTAGTTGGGCATCAACATGGCTACATCTGGGAGCAAGTGACCACCAATCAGCCACAGAGTCAAGCCATACAAAAGTGAGGGTACTGGACTTCAGGAGGGATAACTTTGGGAAGATGGGAGACTGCCTTAGAAAAGCACTAGCAAACAGGCTAGAAGGAGGGATGGTGCAACAATGGTGAAACATCAAAACTGCCATCACAGAGGCAACAAGCCTTTGCGTGAAGCAAATAAACAAATCAAAATGAAAGAAAAAGCCACTATGATTTTCAAAAGAGGTGGCGGGAAGGGTTAGGGAGAAAAAGATAGCACTTAGGAAGTATAAGGAGACACAGAAGGAGCAGGACAGAGAGCTGTACCAGTTAAGGCAGAAGAAAGCGGGAAGGGAAGTCAGAATAGCAAAGGCCCAAACTGAGGAAAAGATAGCCAACTTGATTAAGAAGGGGGATAAAACCTTTTATAGGTACATCAGGGAGCATAGAAAGACAAGGGGAGGGATAGTGGGGCTGAATAGAAAGGACAGTGGGTGGGCAGAGAGGGACAGTGAAAAAGCAGGGATACTGAACGAATACTTCTGCTCAGTATTCACAAAAGAAGAGGAGGGGGAGGTACCTAAATCAAAGAATAGAAGCACTCTGGATAGGGAGATCGATAAAAGTCCTTTCACAGAAGAAAGGGTTCTGAAAGAACTCCTAAAACTGAAAGTGGATAAAGCAATGGGCCTGACGGAATTCACCCCAGAATTCTAAAAGAATTAAGGGGAGAACCAGTGACACCACTGACTACCCTTTTTAACAAATCATGGGAGGATGGGGTGTTACCTGAGGACTGGAGGAAGGCAGCTGTGATTCTCCTTCACAAAAGTGGGAGCAAGACAGAGGCAGGAAACTATAGACCTGTCAGTTTGACCTCTGTGGTAGGGAAAATGATGGAATCACTTCTGAAGGAAAGAACTGTTGAGTACCTAGAGGCCTGTGGGGCACAAAACCCAAAGCAGCAAGGGTTCACAGTGGGAAGGTCATGTCAGATGAATCTAATTGATTTCTTTGACTGGGTGACCAAAGTAGTAGACTAGGGAGGGGCTGTGGACATGGCCTACCTAGACTTTAGTAAGGCATATGACACAGTCCCACACAAAAGATTATCAAATTAACCAGCATGGGAGTGTTTCCCAGGGTGGTAGCCTGGGTAAAACATTGGCTGGACAACAGGACACAGAAGGTAATTGTAAATGGAGTCTACTCTGAAGAAAGAGGGGTTACTAGTGAGGAACCACAGGGTTCAGTACTGGGTCAAGTCCTTTTTAATGTCTTTAGAAGTGACATTGCAGAGGGTCTGGAAGGAAAAGTATGCCTCTTTGCAGATGATACAAAGATCTGCAAGAGGGTTGATACACAAGGAGGCATGGAAATGATGAAAAGGGACTTGGCAAGGTTGGACCAATGGTCAGAAGTATGGCATCTTGGATTCAATGCAAAGAAGTGCAAAATAATGCACCTGGGAAACAAAAACCCAGGAAGATTACACAATGGGGGGAGGCAGTAATAACAACAAAAATGGAAAGGGACCTGGGGGTAATCATATTAGATGACCTTAAAGTTAGCAAGCAATTTGAGAAGGCTGTGGGAAGGGCTAGGGAGATACTGGGATGTATAGGGAGAGGCATCACCAGCAGAAAACAGGAAGTTGTTATTCCTTTGTACAGACAGTTGGTGAGACCCCATCTGGAGTACTGCATCCAATTCTGGAGACCCTATCTCCGCAAGGACATAGACAGGTTGGAGGCAGTCAAGAGGAAGGCAATTAAAATGGTGAAGGGTCTGCAAGAGAAACCATACGAGGAGAGACTAAAGGAGCCTAACATGAATACCCTTGTGGAAAGGAAGCAGAGGGGGGACATGATAGAAATGTTTAAGTATCTCAGTGGAATCAACAAAGTCCATGAGGGTAGCATCTTTCAGAAAAAGAGATGTGCAAGAACAAGGGGACACAATTTGAAGATAGAGGGGGGGACGGTTCAGGGGCAATATGAGGAAGTATTTTTTTTCACAGAAAGGGTGATGGACACATGGGACAGCCATCCTGAGGAGATTGTGGGGTCTAAAACTGTGGGATAATTCAAGAATGCATGGGACAGACATAAGACAGTTCTTGTGGGGGGTAGGAAGAAATAGGTTGTTGGTTAACTAGGATCTGCAGCTTATCCTGTAGGTAGGGAAATGCGCAGACTAGGGGAGGCCAAGCGGTCCTTATCTGCTGTCAAAGTCTATATTTCTATGCTTCTATGTTTCTAAATATAGAAGGTTGTATAGTAGGAAATGTTGTGCTGCCCAAGGAATGTCAACATCAATCAACTGAACCTTGTACCTCCCAGCCAGTGCCACACGCCACATGTCAGGGACTGAGCCAGCAACAGGTGCCAGGTCTAGTGGCATCTGTGTGTCTGGGATAGGGTCCATGTGTGCCTCCCATGGTGTACCCAGGCTATGTGTCTGTGTCCCTCTGGCCATGGCACCACTGCCAGGTGTCACCTCTGTACCCAGCAGCTGCCACCGTAGTCCCGTCACCCAGTTTGGCATCCACACTGCTCCCTGTACCCTAGTTCCTGACCTTGCAAGCCCCTTCCCCACAACACCCTCTAAAGCACCAGAGCTGGGCCTTTAGAGTAGTTCATTGCTGGACTTTCCTCAGCCATATCCTGCGATCATGGCTGAGATTCAGAAATCTCAAATAAGGGGATGCTGCTGCCCTACCATTGTGAAATCCCCCATACATCCTGGCACACCACCTTTGCTGATGCAAGGGTGGCATGGGGTTGGCACATGGCATCCTGCTTTCGACACAGACTGCATTCAGAAATGAGGACCACAACATTTGATAGCAGGTGCCACTTGCATCAATTCCTTTTCATGCATTCACCTTGCACCCAATGTCCACTTCTAAAAATGGAGCCCATTACATATAAGCTGGTCTGTCCTAGGAAATATACATTGTAAAAGCAGGACCACAAAAATTCGATATTGTCTCACTGCTAGGTTATCCTGAGCAAATACCACATCAGAATGTGTAAAAGCAAGACACCAATGTAAATGAGATACTGCATTTCTGCCAAGCTATCCTGAGTAAATACAATGTAAATATGTATCAAAGCAGGACACCAGTGAAAATGAGATATTTCTTCTCTCAGCTGAGCTATCCTGGGCAAATACAATGTCAAAATGCATATAAACAGTACCACACTGAAAATGAGATAGTGCCTAGCAGCTGGGGTTTCCTGAATAAATACATTGTACCACTGGGTAAATGCAGAGCCCCACTACAGCAAAGTATATGTTTCAATAAAGTTGCGGACAGTGACACCTTTGCAATGTTTGGGGCCCTGAGAAAACTGCTGTCTAGTTACTCCTCCTCGTGTTTCTCCCAGTCCCGTTTGAAATACACCCTGGTGTCTACTGGTTATCAGTTTACAAATCAACAACTACTGCTTCACTCTGAGTCTTGTCCTTGTTACTCGAAAAATGAAACTGTAACAGTTTGTCAGTCGAGGAGTCGAGCAAGTCCTGTATGTCATGCTGGTGCTTGTACATTGGCAGTACCATGTGATTATAGATATATATATATCTATATACACACACACATATATATATATATATATATATATAGATATATAGATATAGATATATATATATATATATATATATATATATTAAAAAAAAAGAGTGAGCTGAATATCCCTTCACCATCAATGGGCAGGATGCCATCTGACAGACTCGGGTACATCAGGTCTCGCTGCCTGGAGTTCTGTATCTGGGTCTACTGTCTCACTCACCTCATCATGAAGCAATTGAGAAGTAACAAAGGGGAAAAAATAACCGCTCCCATCTAACAAGGTGCCACCGAGACAGAATGGGAAAAGTTACACAGTATGAACCAGCCAGTCACTTGCCATGAACATGATCTTTTGCAGTGGGATCTAGTGGAAGCAGACAGTGAAACAGTAAGTCTGCGCTGGTATAACATGTTGCTGCTGCTATGTAGGTGAGACAGGGGTGGGACAGTGTTTGTTGGTGGGTGACTTGGGCAGAGGGCACAACAGCAAGTGAGCTGTCAGATGAATATACCTGTGAGTAAGTGAGTGAGTGAGTGGGCAGCTGACTTGTGCACCAGCACTAAAAAGGCACACCATAATTCGCGGAAAAGATCGCGGAAGTGTGGGGTGTGGAACTAGCAACCAGGGGCTTGATCAGATTTATGGACCAGATTCACGGACAAGAAATGCAGTGCCATCTTTTGCAATGGGAGCTAGTGGAAACAGATTGTGAAATAGCAAGTTTGTGCTGCTATGAAATGTTGACCATCTCTTAGCACCTGCTAAGCCTTTTCTCACACCTTTAATTGCAATTTCAACTTTTCAACTGAATAACAACTCCTCTAATCCCCCTAATCCTTTTTTTTAAGTTGGTTTGCGCTTCAATGCCAATTAACATATTGCAGTAGTATGGTAGCAGATTTAGAGGTGCGGTCACTGTGGGCGAATGCAGGGCACGCATCAGTAGGTGTGTCCCTCATTCCCCAATGAGCCAGCATGCAGGCACTGACATCAGCAATACATAAAGTGGCCACTACATCTAACAAAAGTGCCGCTGCAATGAGAGGCAAACTCGTCATGCAGTGGCACAATAATATGCCTCCCGACATGCTTTTACTGGTGAAGCATTCCAAAAGACATGGTGGCAATGACTGCCACCGCCTGCCACAGTGCTGTCTTCAGGGGTGCCCAATCCTCCTGTCAGCATGCCCTGACCCAATTCAAGTACCAACAGGGGAGCCCACTCCTTGTCGTCATAATGCCCCCCCCCTCCAATTTCAATTGTGTGCTGAGGTGGTGCCCAATCCCAGTCAGCTTCAGTCCCCCCATTCCCAGTTCAATCTGCCGACTCCCCATCAGCATAATGTCCACCCCCCATTTGTTGTGTGCCAAGGAGGGTGTCCAATCCCCCTCGGCTCCTGCTCCCCCACTTGGTATGTGCCGATGGGGGTGCCCAATCCCCCATTGGCTACAGACCCCCCATAAAACACTCAGGTGGCACACTGGGAGCCCATCCCAGCATGCCAAGTATCCCTGTAAAAAAAAAAAACCTTCCCACAATGTTTTTCTTTTTTTAAAAATCTGTACAACAGAAAACGGTCCTTCGTTGAGTCCAGTGGCCCCTTCCCCAAACCACGCCCACCCTCTGCGCACCCTGCCTGCCCCCCTCACCCCATACTTACTTCTGAAGTATGGCGCGATGATCTCCAATGGACTGGGAACACATCTGTACTCTTCAAAGCCGACCACAAACTGCAGAAATGCCGATAAGCTGTATAATGGCATAAATAGGGTTTTTTCAACTTTGGTGCACATTTTTGGGAATTTTGGCACCAAATTTTCAACATGGGGTTATTGGGACCCCTCCTCATGATTTCAGTCACTGTCATGGCGTTATTCAGTCCCGAAAGGTGATTTTGAGTTCACTGCACTGAATCACCTTTCGGGACCAATTAACGAAATGACAGTGCCACTGTTCATGAGGTGGGCTCTCAAAAAGCCTATGTTGCAAATCTGGTGAAAAAAATCCAAAAAAAGGCTGTTTTATGAGTGTGTGTTGTGCAGTTTCCATACACACTCGTAATTATGTGAATTTGTAATATTTTCACTCCAGATTTTCAACATTGGCATTTTTCCACACCTCCTTATGAATAGTACAGCTGTCATTTTACATATCCTGGCTAAAATGTGTTTTTGCACTTCCGGCGCAGAATGACACGGTCACTGTGGGAAATCAGTTTTAGGGACAGATTAAGAATAGTGACACTGTTCATGAGCAGAGATCCTAAAATGTCTATACTGAAAATTTCTTTCTGAAAGTCCATAAAATGACTGTGTTACAAGCATGCGTTGCGCAGTTTCCACACACACTTGTGACTTTGAAAATTTGCAATATTTTCATACCAGATTTTCAACACTGGCGTTTTTTCACACCTCCTTATGAACAATACAGCTGTCATTTTTCACATCCTGCCCAAAATGTGTTTTTGCACCTGTGGCACACAATGACATGGTCACTGTGGGAAATCAACTTCTGGGACAGATTAACAAAATCACAGTGCCATTGTTCATGAGGGGAAGTCCCAAAATTCCTATGTTGAAAATGTGGTTAACAAAATCCAAAACAATAATTGGGTTACGGACATGCATTGTACAGTTTCTATGCATGCTCTTGCCTTCAATTTTGCATATTTTGACTCCAGATTTACAATGTTGCCATTTTTTTACACCTCCTCATGAACAATACAATTTTCATTTTTCACATCCTGCCCAAAATGTATTTTCGTACCTGTGGCGCCAAATGGTGCAGTCACTGTGCAAAATCACCTTTTGGCTAACAAACTGATAGTGCCGCTCTTCAGGAGGTGGGGTCACAAAAAGCCAATGTTGAAAATTTGGAGTGAAAATACCAACAAACGCCTACAGCATTAGGGTTTCCAACTGTAACACCCCACCCTGTAGAGACTGACAGGTATCAGGGTGTGACTTAGGATCATCGGCTTTAATGCTCACGCCATTCCACCCTCACACCCCACCCTGCAGCCAGTGACAGGCATCGAGGTGTGCCTTGGAGTGTTCAGCCCCAAAGTTCACCCCATTCTCCTATACTGCACCCATCTCAGTGTATTTCCTTATGAAATGGGGTAAGTATAAGGCCCAAAGACCCCAAAGCACACCACGACACTTGTCAGTGTCTACAGGGTAGCGTGAGGTGAAATGGCATGAGTGTTATAGCTGACGACCCAAAGGCAAACCCCGCCTGTGAGTCTCTGCAGGGTGGGGGTGAAGTTGGCATCAGTTCAATACTTCGCTGCCATTCCTGTTGTGCATCTCTAACTCCTGCACTACCAATGCCAATGCCAGCGAGACAACATTCGGCATTGACAAATGCTTGTTTCACACCATTCATACTGTCAATCCACCCCCCCTCAGCTCTCGCTGTAAGCTAGCTTTGATTTCAGCTCTGACTTCTGTCTTCAGCATTTGTTGAAGCCCATTTTAAGTACTTTACTCACAACACAAATACGTGAGCATTCGGGATATAAAGAACTGCTGTTGGACTAATGGTTCCTGTTTCTCACAATGTAAGGGCGAGTTGAACTCACAATGGTATCACAGTCAGCTGAACTCATAATGGCCAGACAGCTGTTCAGCTGTTCTTGTCACAGCAATCATTCTGCCTGCTGTGTGCCCTGGTTAAAAGAAAGGTAGACTACAGCAGGAATTTACTGTGCCCTATATCTCCCCACCTACCCTGGCATACTACAAAATAAATTAAATGAATGAATAAATTAAGTTAAATTAACTTAAACTGTGCTGTAAATAAGAACATTACTGTAAAAGGCTCTAGTGCTGCTGTGGTAACTGGAACACTCGGGTTAGACACAGTTTCCCGTTGAACTACATGTACTTCTGATAAAGGAGACAGCTGCTTAATTGGGACAAAAGGGCTGCCACCAGGCCGTTCTGATTAAGCAACTTCTGCTGTATCTTCTTGTACTTGTTTAACCAGTGCAAACGGGTCATCAACAATATCAGTACACCCCAACTAAAAATATGTTCTCATCTTCTGCTCATATTTCACACATAAAACAATATTTTGATATTAGAAATCACGAGATAACTTTTTTTAAAACATTTTTTTAAGTAGAACCCATGTTACAAGTGCAAGGAGATACTTCAGGAATGTGTAATTGTGGTCCATAATCACACTTTCTGCTCATGTGTTTAAAGGCACTCAGCGCAAGCCACTTGTGCCTAACAATACACTTGAGGCATGCGATTACTGAGACCCAATTATACACTCTGGCATGTCTTACTGCATATGTAATACAAGGTATGTATGTTATACACACGCACTAACCATTCAGTGTGGTAATATGACCCACACAATTATGACTCGTTAGAACCCGTGTTACTGAGAGAGGAAATGCTAGCCAGACACTGGTGATAACTTGCCTATTCTTCCATAAAGTGTCATGGGATCTTTATCTTCCACCTGGCCAACCACCAGAAAGGATCAGGAGGGACTTTGGTTTAACATCTCATTTGACAGACAGCACCTCCAACAGTGCAGCACTCCTCTCACCCCACAAGTGCTGCATTGTAGTGCCAGCATTGAATCAGCCTAGGTGCCTGGTGGTGGATCTGGACTCAGGGCCATCCAATCTTCCTGGCCCAGAGAAGGAGTGCTGGCAACTAAATTATCTTCATCTGATTATTGTAAGAAATGCACACAAACAGCAGATGAGTTGATTAAAAACATTCAACGCTCATTTATATTGAGGAATAAACAGTGTCTAATTCCTTGTACTGAACGTATATTAGACCTTATTTAGATTATGGGTCCCCTTTCTGGAACCCATATTTAAAACAAGACATCAGTCTGGTGGAGAGGATTCAGAGGATGGTGACAAAAATAATCCCTCGATTAACACAAATGACGTATGGAGAGAGGTTAATGGAGATGGGTCTATTTACTCTACAGAGTAGAAGACAGAGGGATTTGTTATTGTTATTCAAGGTTCTCCAGAACCCAGATTTATCGCCACAGTGTGGACTGAAATTTGGCACAAGAACAGACAATTTAAGGTCCCACAACAAACAGTTCATGGTTCTGCAGGCTACTACTAATAAAAGGGAGAGTTATTTTATTATCCGAGCTGCTAAAGAATGGAATAGATAGCCCCAAGAGCTGGTAGATAAAACTACTATTACTGGTTTTAACAAGCATTTGTCAATGCCGAATGTTGCTTGCTTGTATGTGCTGTTTAGGGATTTGGAAGTGACAGTTTCATGCCTTCCTCCCAAGACATCCACTGTGTCTTTCCGTTCAGTATTCACAGAAGAGAGGGAGGGGCAAGGGCCACAGCAGTACAGCAGTTGCCAAGGGGGTGAAGAGGTGGACAATAGTCCATTCAAAGGCAAAAGAGTCCTGCAGGAGCTCACTAAATTGAAGGTAGACAAAGCGATGGAACCAGATGGCATACGCCCAAGGATATTAACAGAACTGCGAAGGGAGATAGCAGTACCTCTGGCAGCCATATTCACTGAGTCATTCAACATGAGTGAATTGGAGAAGGGCACATGTGGTCCCTCTACACAAGTCTGGCAGCAGGGAGGAGGCAGGGAACAATAGGTCATTCAGCCTCACCTCAGTAGTGGGGAACATCATGGAGACATTGCTTAAAGAAAGGATAGTGGGGCATCTAGATGCCATGAACCAGGACCATAGACAACATGGATTCACAGTGGGGACATCATGTCAGATAAATCTGGTTGATTTATTTGACTGGGTGACAGTGAATCAGGGTGGGAACAGTGGACAACGCTTACCTTGATTTCCAGCAAAGCCTTTGACACCATCCCATATAGGAGGCTCATAAACTAGCTGGGTAGGCTGGACATGGGGAAAGGGTGGTAAACTGGGTTAGAAACTGGCTAACAGACAGGAGGCAGAGAGTGGTGGTAAATGGCATGCAGTCTAGGGAGAGGGGGCGACCAGTGGGGTGCTGCAGGGATCGGTCCTGGGGCCAGTTCTGTTCAATGTCTTCATTAGTAATATTGCAGAACATCTGAAGGTAATTTTTTCACCAAATTTTCAACATAGCCATTTTAAGACCTCTGCTCATGAACAGTGTCACTGTGATTTTCTTAATTTGTCCCGTACATTGATTTCACACACCGACTGCACCATTGTGCGCTGCATGGCCAGAAACACATTTTGGGTGAGATGTGAAAAATGACAGCTGTACTATTTATAAGAAGGTGTGACAAAATGGCAATGTTGGAAATCTGGAGTGAAAATATTGAAAATTCGCGACCTTACGAGCGTCCATAGGAACTGCGCAACGCACGCTCGTAAAACAGTCATTTTTAGGAATTTTTTCACCAGATTTTCACCATAGCCATTTTAAGACCTCTGCTCATGAACAGTGTCACTGTGATTTTCTTAATTTGTCCTGTACATTGATTTCGCACACCAACCGCGCCATTCTGAGCTACATGGTAGGAAACACATTTTGGTGAGATGTGAAAAATGACAGCTGTACTGCTCATAAGAAGGTGTGGTAAAATGGCAATGTTGAAAATCTGGGTGAAAATATTGAAATTTGTGAACACGAGCCTGCGTGGGAACTGCGCCTTACGTAAAACAGTAATTTTTGAATTTGGCGCCAAATTTTCAACATGGGGTTTTGGGGCCCCTTCTCATGAATGATGTCACTGTCATGGCGTTATTCAGGCGAAGGTGATTTAGCAGTCACTGCGAAATCACCTTTGGACCAAATAATGCCATGACGGTGACATCACTCATGAAGGGTCCAAACATGTTAATCTAGTGCAAAAAATTCAAAAACTACCTGAGATATGCAACAAAGTTGAAACCCCTATCTAGCCCATTATACAGCTTACCGGCATTTCCTCAGTTCACGGTCGGCTTTGAAGAGTGCTAGCGTGTTCCCACGGTCCACGAATCGTCGCACGAGTCAGAGTAAGTATGGGGTGAGGGGGTGTGGGGAGGCTATGAGTGCGCCAGTGGGTGAGTGCGGGTTGTGGGAGGGTCGGGAGGGTCGCCCCGCCAGGACAGTTTTGTTTTTACAGGGTTTTTTTTAAAAAGGCGTCATGGGACGTTGCCCACGCTGGGGTGGGCTCCCAGCGTGGCAAAAGAGATAGGGAGCATTCAGCCAGCGGGGATTGGCACCCCATCGGCAAAGGACCGCTTTCCACGCTGGGGTGGGCTCCCAGCATGGATCCTACTACTGGGGGGCGCAGCTCAGCTGGCGGGGATTGGGCACCCGTCGTATACAGTGCGTCTTGCAGGCGCAGCCTGCGAGTGGGGGGGCGCTGGTGAGCAGCCAATACCTGCTCGGTGCTCACTGAAGCATAGCTCCCCCTTTCAGCATGCCACTGCATTTTGGAGGCGTGTCTGGGCAAGCTCCAAAATGCATTGGCTTACAGGGGCCGTGCCTGCCAGCACACTGACTGAATTGGAGGAGGAGGTGACACACCTACGAAATCTCTGATGATGGCACTATGTTTCTTGCACATGCATGCAAGCAACATAAAAATGGGCTTGACAGGTATTATCACCTAAGGCAAAACTGGGAATAATTCACCCAATCAGAGTGGGAGACAATTGCGATGGGTGTCTAGCCTACTTTTGTCTTGTCTAACTTAGCAAACCTTGTAAACTAAGCCAGTGACACATAAGCCATCAAGGTTGCTAATACAAAGTCTGCTCTCCAAATCTTGGCTGGAAATCTCATCTAGGAGTTTCATCTAGTGGTCTCCCACAGGGCAGTGCAGTGTGCTGCCACTACACCACAGGCCTGGACAAAAGATAAGCATTTCACCAACTGTGGAGAAATTCAGAGGTATAAGAAGGACTGCACTGTTAGTTGGGGGCAGTACCTTTTTTCTTGTAAGGATACAAAACTACAGATGAGGGAAATGAGGGAGATCGCACCCATTGAAGGTCACACTAGAATTACAACTCCCAGCATTTGCAGTGTTTCAAAGCCATAACTCACCAACCTGGAGAGCCATGCATGGGTGGGGGCAATCAAAAGAAAGAAGGGATGGATGCGCTCTCAAGTCAGCATTAACTGCAAGACCCGGTAATAAGTAAGCAATAGGACACAGTGGAGTATGCACTGTACTGAGATAACTGTGCACCAAGGGGTGTAGTGGGCACAAAGCTGCAGGTCTACTACCTTCGGCAAATCCAAAATAGCATGTTCAAACCTTTTAAGTTGCTTCACACACTAGAATTCACATTTTTTTTCTCTAAGGGGTGCTACCGGGCTGTGGTGCTCCTTCTTAGCACACTCCCTTTGAAACACCTGTGTAAAATCTTTGATGGGAGCACAGTGTATAAAAGGAAACAATTAGTCACATTAGCCATTGAGGCACTGGAAAGTTAGGGACTAAATCAGGGGTCCCACCTTGATGATGGTGATTTAGTTTACTCATATTGGAATTCCAGTCTGAAACCAAGAGGACCCACTCCTCACATGGAGCTCAAAGTAAATATAGCTATTTTTGGCAGTGGAAGGCTTAAATATGCTATGTTGTGTGTGTGTGTGTGTGTGTGTGTGGGAGGGTGTGCACTGATATCTTTGGATTGTCTACTACCTTCAGCCCCTGGAACTGCAGTAATCTCAGCACAATGCACGCCCCTAGAGTGTCTCATTGTGCTTATAAAATGAGTTTATTTTTATAAATACGAACACACAAATCTGCCAGCAGAAACAGGCCTCATGGTCTATCAAGTCTGCTCAAATGTGCAGCTAGACCCATACATTGCAGCGGCCCTCCTTCCCCCCCTTCATGCTTATCCCCCCACACCCTGTCCCATCCCCTTTTAAAACTGCCCACCGTCCTACAGGATATCACCTCCTCGGACAGAGCGTTCCACTTAGCTACCACCCTCTCTCTCTGTGAAAAAATGTCTCCTCATCTCTCCCCTATATCTTCCCCCTTCCAATCTGAGACTATGCCTTCTCATGTCCCTCCCCCTCCTCAACTTAAATACCCCTTCTGTACCTGTCTTGTTTATCCCCTTCATGTATTTAAAGGTCTCAATCATATCCCTCAATCCCTTCTCTCTTCTATTGGGTACATATTTAACTCCCTCAGCCTGTCCTTGTATAGTCTCACCTCCAAACCCTGGATCATCTTTGTTGCCCTGCGCTGTACCCCCTCCAGTAATCTGACATCCTTCTTCAGAAATGGGCACAAGAACTGCATGCAGTACTCCAAGTATGGTGTGAGCAGTGACCTGTACAGAGACGGGATTGCCTCCCTCCTTCTGGAGGAGATTCCTCTTGCAGTACACTCCAGCATCCTGTGTGGCTTTAGCTGCCATCTTCCTGTACTGAGCTGAGTTGTTCATATTCCCCGTTATAACTACCCCTAGATCTTTTTCTTCCTCGGTGGTACCTAACTGAACCCCTCCCAGCTGGTAGATCCTCTCAGGGTTCCTTACTCCAAAGTGCAGTACCTTGCACTTCTTAGCATTAAACCCCTACTGTCATTTTTCTGACCACTCCTCCAGTTTAGTTAGGTCATCTTGTAGCCTTGCCACCCTACTATGTCATCTACCACTGCCCTGATCTTGGTATCATCAGCGAACAGACTGATATTACTCCTGATGCCATGTGAGATATCCGATATGAAAATCCCAAACAGCACTGGGCCCAGTACCAAGCCCTGTGGAACCCCACTCATCACAGCCCTTGGGGATGCGAGTTCCCCTCCCACCACCACCCTTTGCTGCCTCCCCTTCAGCCAGTTCACAATCCAGTTCACCATCTTTGTCCCTTCCCCCACATACTCCAACTTTCCCCCCAACTGCCCATGAGGCACAGAATCAAAGGCCTTGCTGAAGTCCAAATACAGGACATCCACTGCATGGCCCTTGTCCAGCTCCCTCATCATCCAGTCGTAATACTCAACTAGGTTCATATGACATGATCTCCCTGAGATGAACCCATGTTGCTGACTGTCCTGGAGTCCATTGTCTTCCAAAAAGGTCACCAGCCTCTCTTTCAGGATTGTCTCCATTAGTTTCCCTACAATGGATGTGAGGCTTACTGGTCTGTAATTGCCTGATTCATCCTCCAGTCCTGTAGTATGCATCCTGTGTCCAGGTAGGTATTGAACAGGTCTGCCAGTGACCCACCAGGACGTGTGCCAGTTTTTTCAGTACCCTAGGGTGAATGCCATCTGGTCCTGGTGCCTTATTCACCCTCAGAGCCTTCAGACTCTCCAGCACCCTGCTCTTTGTATTTACCTAATCTGTCACGCCCCCGCCCACCTTCCCCATCCCAGAGGTAGATGCCCGCACTTCTCTTTTGTGAATACAGAATAGAAGTACTCATTTCGTGCTTTTGCCTGCTCCATCCCTTTCTCCACCCACCCCCTGTCCTTCCTAATCTTCACTATCTGGTCCTTGTAGCTCCTTTTCTCCCTGAGGTACCTGAAGAAGTCCTTTTCCCCATCATTGATGCTCTTTGCCAGCCTCAGCTCTCTGGAAGCCTTGGCTACCCTGACTAGTCTGGTTAGCTCTTTGGACTTCTTCACATACACTTCCCTGTCCTCCCCCCTTCTAGATTTCCTGAACCACCTAAATGCTGCATTTTTTTTGCCCTCACTCCTTCCAAGACCTCCCAATTCAACCAGCTTGGTTTCTTGGCCATACCCTTCTTGCTCTGTGTCTTGGTATTTGACCCAGTAGCCACCACCAGCCCCAGCTTGATGATTTCCCATTCTTGGCATGCATCCAAGTGTGGATGAATTTCTACCAGGTGCCTCTCCAAAATTTACCTCATCTTAACAGCCTTTCTGAAGTCAGTCACCCTGGTTCCTGTACCTACAGCATCCTTGCCCATGTTAAGCATGAACCACACCAAGTTATGGTCACTCTCAGCCTGCGGGTCTTCCACCCCCAGCTCTCTTACAGCCTCCCCATTAGACAGTACTAGGTTTAGAGTTTTTTCCAACCAAGTAGCCTCATTAACCATCTGTGCCAGGAAGCTGTCCTGGAATGCATCCAGTAGGACCTGTTCCCTTGCACTCAAGGTGGCTGGGATGCTCCACTTCAAGCCTGGTAGATTGAAATCCCCCACGATGACTGTGTCCCCCTTCCCACAGACCCTCCTGATCTGCTCCGCTAATTCCCTGTCCAAGTCCTCAGTCTGAGCTGGTGCCTGTACACCACTCCCATCGTAAGTGTCCTACTTTTTGAATCCTGGAACTGCATCCATAATGCCTCAGTCCTACCCTCCTCCCCCTCTTCCCTTACACACCTTATCCCCTCCCTTACGTAAATCACCACCCCACCCCTTTTCCCCTTGCCCCATCCTTTCTGTACATCTTATACCCTGGGATTATCAGATCCCAATCCTGGTATTGTGTGGTACAAGTTTCTGTGATGGCCGCAATGTTCACCTCCCCTACTGCCAAGAGAGCCTGTAACTCAGCTGATTTGTTCCCCAGGCTTCTTGCATTCAGAGAGATGACCCTCTAGTTTGTTCCCTTCCCTTACCTGTTTCTCTCCATTCTTAACTCCCCCCTGCAATCCCTCCCCGGTACCATATTTGTTAGCTTGGGGTTAAGCTTCTTTGGCTCCCCTCTCCAGTAGCTCTGCATTCCTGCCGCACGCTTGCCTCGCCCCCGCACCTAGTTTAAATCCACCTTAGTTGCTATGTATTCCCCCAGCCTCTGCTTTAATACCACCTACCCCACCTTACGCAAATGTAACCTGTCCTCTGCGAACAGGTCATTATTGTCCCAGATATTATCCCAGCCTCCCACTAGCCCATACCCTTTGGTTCGACACCACTCTCCCAGCCAAGTGTTGAACTCTTCTATCCTTACTTTCCTCTCTGTGCTTGCCCTAGGTAATGGGAGCACTTCTGAGAAGGCCACTGATCTCCCTGCCTCCTCACACAACTTCCCCATGAACCTGAACCCATGAACCTGTCCCTTACCAACCCAACTGTGCTACCCACCAAATAATTTGTACCCAAGTGCACCACTACATGTGGTTTCTCCCTTTCTTATCTTGCATACATGAGAACAGACTGTTCCGCCTTATCCACTGTCAGTCCAGTTAGCGATTCCACCCATATTCAACTATGCCACTCCCCTTTGCTTCCCCATCTGACTAATTTCAGGATTGAGTCACCCAGCACTAAGACCCTGCCCCACCTCTCACCTTTGTGCCTCTGCACCATCCTACCTTTCTTGCACCTGCTTTCAGAACCCACCTCATCCTGCATATTCACAGCTTGATCTGCCATCTCTGTTATGCCCCCCTGCCCCTACTGGCTGATTTGTCCCCTCTGCTTTTCCCCCAGCCTCTACTCTAGTTCTGCCCCTCCCCCATTGCTCCCCTCATCTGACTTGCCCCCTCACCTCCAATGCCCTTCCCACATCATCCTCCTTCCCTACCTCACTGGGCCCCATTTCCCCTTCTCCCTCCTCTGCCTTATCCCTCTTGCCTTTCCTTTTACCCTTATCCTTTTCCTCCTACTCCCCCTACCCCTGTTCCCATTGTTCCCATTGTCTGTCCGAGTGTTGTCCCCTAGGCTTACACTACTTCCTCTTCCTCCTGCTCCCACTCGGAGAGCCCCTCAGTTATCCACCATTGAGGCCAGAACAGCAAACCTATTGCTGGACCTAGTGCTTCTACTGTTCATTTCTCCCCTTGTGCTATCATTAGAGTCCCCTTTGCTGCTTCTGTAATTGTTTACCCTCATCCCTACCCCATCTCCACTGGTTCTGTGCTCCTGATTCCCCAAGGGGGTGGCCATCCTGTACCAGACACTCCTCTCCTTCCCCCAATCCACACTAACTCCCTTCCTAGCCACTGTAGTTCTGCTTCCAGACTCCTCAGCCTGTGACAAATTGGACACCCCCCTAGCTTCCATAATGTGTCCATCCAGATAGCCACCCCACATCCACTGCAACCCACTATTCTTCCAATCCTGGATTGTCTATGGTCCTACTGCCCCCAGAACCAGTCCCCCTTTCCCTGGCATCAACCCCTGTCCTGCAGCCGTAATCCCCCCCATTGTAACCTTCA
Organism: Neoceratodus forsteri; assembly: GCA_016271365.2. NCBI lineage: Eukaryota > Metazoa > Chordata > Ceratodontiformes > Ceratodontidae > Neoceratodus > Neoceratodus forsteri. The sequence goes on along the minus strand of CM028132.1, from coordinate 467,471,261 downwards.
CTAGTGTGCCACATTGTTATCTTTCTAGTCCCCATACTGGTACTCCTAATTTCTGTGCTGGATCCCCCTGCACTGCAGTGCTTAATATAGTACAGATGAGTCTCTTGGCTTTAACCTAACACAATTACATCACCTGTTTCTATTTCCAGATTTTTTTTTTTTGTAGTTTTTTTTTTCTTTGTTATCTACCCATGAATTACAGGGATGACTAGGGTCAGCTAGTGTCTGCACCTGGCTGTTCTAGCCACCTGTAGCAATATGACCTCTCCCTAGTAAATGTGGAGTAGCTGGGTTATATAGTGTTATGTAGTGGAGCGGGTTATTTGCCCTAAAGAAAATGCATGAAGTTGTGTGACTATGGTGCCACCTTAAGAAAATGCAGGAAGTTGTATGACTCAGGTACCACCTTAAGAAAATGCAGAAAGTTGTATGACTCAGGTACCTATAAAGGTAGGGTGAGCACAGGGGGTAGGTGGGTGAGCGCAGGGGTGGGTGGGTGGGTGGGAGTTAAGTGCTGCCCCTGCTCCCACAAAAGCAATCAGGCAACAAAGTAAAATTCTCCGTCTATACACACAGCACCCCAGAACCTAGAACAAACATCAATTCAGACAGGTAAAAATGAAAGCACTTTGTGTTGCAGTTACTTCCCTCCTTCCCCAAAAGATAGCAGCCACCTCTTCACTCGCTGCTGATCCTTCCCTGGATGTCGGCTTCTGGCTTCTGTAAGGCTGCCAAGCTCCTTAAATCTCTTTTGCTTGGCAGGCTATTTAAATGTCATTAAGTGTTTATAAAAATTGCTAAAATAAGTGCACATTTCATTATTTAGCTGAATTTATGATAAAGTAGTTCTTCCACCTGCTGTAGCTTGATACTCAGTAGCTGTAATTTCTTGAAAGCGTAGTAGTTCTGGGTATGAGAGAATTCCAACCACCATGTTGATGAAAAAAATATTTAAGAATTAATGGAGACATCTAATTTCAACATACTGTAGTCTCTTATCTGTACACTAGAACAAGAGCAATAGTTCTGCAATAGCCACTCTGATTTTATTTAGTCCAGTTGGCAAGAAAGTGTTGTGTGGAAACATGCTGTTAGACTGAGAGAGAGAGAAATTATGGCTAGAAACAGAGAACTAAAACTAGAAAGATTTTCCTTCTAGTTCTGTGGTGGGAAGTCTGCAGCTGAGAATTGGTATGGATACATTGCTGGGAGCAGCTGGTGTGTTTTTTTCCACTTGTTTTGTGGTTTGCAGATGCTGGACTGTGATGACTGCAGGGAGGAGTGAAAGTGTGAGCAGTTCTGCTTACACCTAATCCACGTACTAATTGAGTACAATGTAAGTACAACATTGATCAAAAACTATGGCAACATTAAAAACTAGATTTGTTTAGAAAATGGTGCCTGTGTTTGCTTTAATTAATAAAAGGACAGAGGGTGACTAGTGGGGAGAGACACAGAGCTGATGATTGCCCATGAACATAACTGAAAAGTAAAGATCATGACTGAACTGTTAAACATGGCTGGCAATTTTTTTTTAACCATTCTATTATAGCGTATTAACCTGTGAAGTTACCTTGCATTGTGCTTTATTGTTACATGGTCATGGACGGGCTAAGCCAAAGAAGTTTATGGGATTTTAGAAAATGGTGTAAGAAATCCCAGGGATCTGATTGGCTGATAGCCCTGGCAAGCTGTGCATCTATCAGACAACAGAGCCCAGGTTTTAAAAATGCTAGCTCCCAACCAACCCCATAACCAATATTAAAATGGCATTCGAATTCTCAATTTAAGCTGCCCACCATTTTTTTTTTCTCGCTTAGCCAGAGCCCAGACCTGACCCATCCATTCTCCCGATGTCTTGTATTCCTGATTTTTAGTGTAAATGCTCAGTAAAAACAAATATGAAGTTTTTTAATAAAAATAAATACCAGACTGCCAAACTTTGACCCGACTACCGTAATCTTTTTACAACCGCACAGAGCGACCACACTGAAGTGAAAGTGCCCATGGCCACCACAAACTCCCAGCCCGTACAGAGCTAAGGCTGTGGCCTGCTCCATGCGGGTGGCAGAGGGAGAGGATACGGAGCCAGCGGGAGGTATACAAACAACTTTTATTTTATGGTGGCAGGCACTCTGGTGGAGATCTGGAGTCCATGATTGCCACAGATGGGGATCCCATCCTTGCCACCTGCATTGCAGTCCTGGCTCGATGGCAAATAGCATGCAGACTCCCCCCCCATCCCGTCCCTTTCAGCTCACCTGTTGATGGAACCTCTGTTCCTGACTTGCCCCTGCTCCACTCCTGCTGAAGCAAAGCTTTTACGCACCTGTTTTTATTTTTAAAAAAAATGCTAACAAGTTCAAGAATCCGATTACCTGCTGTATGTTTTCCCGATCAGCCACAGTAGGTTTTCCCCCAATCAGCCAATAGCACCACTGTAGCCGACAGACTCCCAAAGTGGGGAAAAAAAATAAAAGTCTCAGCGACAATTGGTTCAGATGATGGTCTCATAAAGAAGTCAAAAAAGAAAGGAAACTGAGTTGGTGTGTGTGTGTGTGTGTGTGTGTGTGTGTGTGAAGTGGGGGGGGGGGGGGTCGTTGCTCAACAACAAGGAGAAGCTGTTTCCAGCAGTAAGAAAACTGCACACACATGAGCAGTGCTGCACTGTCCTCTACTGGTAAACTTTGATAAGTATACCAGTACAGGGATTACTTTACTAGGAAAGCAACTTTAAGCCAGTTTTAGCAATATTTTATACAATTATTTTAATTTCTTAAATATTATACAAAAATGTTTAAATATAGCCTATCTTCTAAGTGCAATAATACCCTCCAGGGTGGGCGGTATGGGCAATACCAGACCTTCCAGGGGCTATAAGGCCCTCCGCCTGCGGCTTCAGGGTTCATTATGCCCCTGGGCAGTCTGGTATTGCCCAATACCGCCCACCCTGTCGGGTGTTATTGCTTACTTCCTTCCCATTTTACAAAGAAGAACCATAGTATTGTTGCACCCCTAATGCTTTCAATGGATGTCAATCTAAACACTGATACCAGTATTGCAATGGAATGAGCAGGGTTGTCAGCTGATAAAAGGGAAGAAATCAAGGCTAGAAAAAAATCTAATTAAAAATGAAGGTAAGGTTTGTCACATACTTACTGGTGCAACCCATTTCAACTGGATCAGTGTCCTTCCTGTAATAGCCCTTCCAACACTGGCATGAGGTTGAAGACTCCTCTTCTGTGGTGGTGTGAGGAGGGCACTTGTCACAAGCTGTATTTCCAGGTGAGGGTTTAAAGTAGCTTTGTTTACAGGCTGGAAGGTGAAAAGACAGTTACATTAGACAGTAATATTCATTACTACTGTAAAGTGACTTCCTCTTTATAATATGCCCCTTAACCCTCTAGCAGACATACCGAACAACTAGCTAAGGCACCATCCAGAGAAAGCAGATGACAGTTAAACCTGACTAGATAACAGAGATAAGTGGAGTAAATCTGAGGACCACCTTGTATCACTAGATAGTGCCTCTTATAGTTAATTAGAATACTGAATTTAGACTCCAAAGGCGCTTTTACACACAGGTTTGTAAAATGAAATAAACGTTACCTGTGTGGCGCTGATGTACTTTGTTGTGTTCCGGTTTCCTTTTACACCCCTACGAGTATTCCGGCTAATCCCACCTCCATTTGTTTCGGCTTCCCCAGAGTTTGCTGCTCTAATGGCAGTTTCTGCAGTGGTACGGAATGGCTGTTTACACAGCCAGATCAAATAAACACATTACGTGCAAACCGCAAGAAGCAGAGATTGCGGTTTGAATGACGTCCTGAGGCCGAAACAAATGCTTTTACACAAAAGGATGTAACGGAATACTGTTTCTGTAACAGTTATTCCGTTACATAGACCTGTGTGTAAAAGCATCTCAAGTCTCCATGTTTTCCTTTCTGGCGCTATCCATCAGCCTGGTAGACAGAGAATAATTTGGTCAATTAAGCATTTTTGGACCAAGGTACAGTAGTTGACCAGATTGTTACAATTGGTAACAGATTGCAAAGACCCCACTCAACATTTTTAAAATGGAGCAGATGTTTAAACAAATGTGGACTGTGGCAATATTTGGCCAATATTAAGCACAGTAGATAATCTGCTATCTGCCCATCTCTACTAGACAAATCAACTATTCCTCAACCATCAAATCCCATAAAATGGGAAGGTTTTAAAAATATTCAAACACCACACCACCACCACTAGCACTTTAAGTGTTTGTTCAACCTAAAACAGGCTGGAGATTTCAAAATGTAAATTACCTAATGTTCATATGTCTTTCATGCCAGCTACATGCAAACTGTATGGAAATTAAAAGTTTGAGAGGGTCAGATACAAGAACCCCTTCAGAACCTCTTTGTGTTCAGATTCAAATAATTTTGAATCCAAAATACAAATGGCTTGACATTCCAAATATGTTTTCAAACCTGTTACAAATCAATAACCTTTCTTTGAATTAATTTTTCATGATACATTTGTATTATTATAGTTGCTGGTCACTATATTCTGGCCTCCCTGAGGAAGAATCGGAGTGATATGAAGCACTGGGGAGTTTTCTTGTCTCTGCAACACCCTTGGCTCTCAGCATTCGCACAAATAAACCTGCACTCAGCATTCCACTTTACAACTTGAAGTATGACTGTTTTTTGAGTCTTTGCACAGTGGCTCCCTTGGGTTTCTCTACTGTGTTTTTTGTATTCACTGCTGCACAGCTCGGCTTTCCAGCCTGAAGCATGGCCCATCCTGTTTTCTTCTACTACATTTATTACCCTGATTTTAAACACTTTCAAATCCAGTAATACACAACTGATAACACACATATATATTTTATCACTTGGGTATTATGACACAAGTAATAATACACAAGTGATAATACACATACTGTGTGTGTACATATGAATACATAGGAACATTGGAATATTACATGCAAAAAGAGGTGGTATCCCCCTGTAAATTGCATGTTAGTTCCCACTAACTGTGTCCAGCTACAGACAAGATATGTTCATCTAGTCTATTCTTCAATGTTGTTAAGTTGTTTTGCACTCCTCCTCCTAGAGTCCTTCCCACCCCAAGACCGCCCTCTGTATAAGCCAATAATTTCTGTGAACTGTTTTGACTATTTGTGTATTATGACATTTTTGCAATTTTGATGCTGACACAGCACTTGAGGGCCACATAAGCTTGACCAGACAGTCTGCCTACGTCATGGCTAAAGATATCCTCCTGCTTCTTAACCTCTTACGCATCTCTGCGGTGTAGTAGTGGGCCCCAGTAAGACTGTGCCTCAGTTCAGTTATTCTAATCCTGTTCCTGTTGCTGCTATGAATTGAACCCTATCACCCTTTCCCTGTACATAGGGGTAGGTAGTATTTGGGTAGCAGGCATTCTCTGCAGCAGATGAGCCTTTAGTATTAACCCTTGCACTTTTAATTCATTCACAGGGACACTGGTTTACTGGGATTGAGAAAGGGCATATTCTGTTTTGCACATTGTAAAAAATGGTATTGTCATCGGTGTCTGCTAAGCCAAAATCTGCTTTTACTGGTGTTTGGTTTTGTGTACTTTATTTAACAATTTTTAACTCTGCTAACATGCATTTTAGCAATTTTGATTTCCACTATTACACATCCTTCCATCCTTGTACCAATTTAAAGTTATTTTAGGTACAAGATGTGATGGCAGCAGCAACACTACAGCCCCCATCCCTAAGGTGTAATGGAAGCAGCACTACGGCCCCATCCCTCAGGTACGATGGCAGCATCAACAGCACTATGACCTGCATCCCTCTGGTGTGATGGCAGCAGCAAAAGTACTACAACCTCCCTCTCTCATGTGTGACAGAAGCAGCAGCACAGTGGCCCCCATCCCTCAGGTGAGACAGCAGCAGTACTACATTCCCCATCCACCAGTGGTGATGGCAAAGCACTACAGCCCCCACCCCTTCGGTGTGATGGCAGTAGCAACAATGCAGTCCACATCCCTCAGGGGTGATGGCAGTAGCAACAGCACTACAACCTCCCTCCCTCAGGTGTGACAGAAGCAGCAGCACTGTGGCCCCATCCCTTAGGTGTGATGGCAGCAGTACTACGTTCACCATTCCTCAGGTGTGATGGCAGTATCAGCACTATGGCCCCCATCCCTCAGATAGGACAGCAGCAGTACTACATTCCCTATCCACCAGTGGTGATGGCAGAAGCACTACAGCCCCCACCCCTTCGGTGTGATAGCAGTAGCAACAATGCAGTCCACATCCCTCTGGGGTGATGACAGTAGTGACAGCACTATGATCCCCTTTCTTTAGCACCCACACCCCATATGCACAATTTACAAATGACTTGGTCTCTTTGCTTGTTAGAACTCAGATGTGAATTAATCTGAACCATCACCACTAAGGTGGAATACCTTTGTTTTTTCCTATCTATAATTTAACTGCCTGAATTGGATTTCTGCCTGTGACACTGCTGACCAGGGTTAGGGAACAGACTTGGGTGTTGGAGGGCCTGCTGGTGGGTGAAAGCTTGAGTGTCCAATGACCACTCACCTTCTCCTGGGAGGGAGGGAAGGTGGGTTCATGGCTCAGCATTTGCTGGCCTCTGGTGGAGGCCAGAGGCATGACAACATGTCAGCCCTCACTGCAGGAGGGAGTGTGACGGACGTCAGCTTGTGTCTTGACATCGTGTGGTCTGTCACGCTCCCAAGAAAATGGGAAAACACTCACTGACCCAACCGAAGGACAGCTGTTGGTCCCTCCATAAGCCAGAATCCCCAGACATGTGTCTGTTCTGAACCCTGCCATGCCCAGGATACACTGGAAGCTCTTTAGGGCAATTCTCCTCCTCTGGTAGCCTCCCACAGGGGTAGGGGTCCACTCAATGAAGGGTTACTTTGAGTTACCTGGTAGCACAGCAGTACAGGGCAGTGGATGGTGGTCCACACTCAGCAGTGAAGGTAGGGGGCCTTGGCAGGCCTGAAGGAGTGAATGGCCAGGAGGTAAAAAACTGCTCGAATTTGCTTCTTTGAAATAAAGTGTCTTAACCTAAAAAATCCACAAGTGATTAGTGGAGGACATTCAAATGGATTTATGCATCTACCAGACATGTGGATGCTTTTTTTTCCCTTGGTGTCCATGAAAAGGGTGTCTCCCAGTTTTCATGCCTTTGTTCAGATGTGAATTGAGCACTACTCTGCCCACCAGCATCATATAGCCCCTGGGGTCTTACCTTCTGTATGTCATTGACTGTGCTTTCAAAATCCACTAGCCAAACATAAGTACACTTAAATACTTAACATTTGCTTTTTGTTGAAGCAGTCTATCAGAAAACCTTTTGTTGTCACAGAGACTGAAACAGTAGGTGGGAGAAAAGCTGCAGATGATCCAATTCACCTAAATGGGGTGCTAACTGTGAAGTATTTTCATAAGTAGTAAGGCAGTTTCTTCTTTGTGAACATACTTTCATTTAGACTAGTTTTCATTCAAACAACTGAGGATTGTAGATGCCCCTACTGGTTATAAACTTGAATACGCTAGTTGGTAACAGTGATCCTGCATTTAGCAATCTACAACCTAGATGCTTATATGCAAAGAATACAACAAATACCTGACTAAAATCTAAAAACAAGCTTATAAAACACATAAAATGTATCTGAATATTTATCTTTACCTAAACAAAATCATTTTAGCCTAAGTAAAACTCAAGTAAATTACATGGTACCCTGACTACTATTCTATGATGTAGTAAACATATATTGGTACTTTTTTTATATTCTTTGTAAAGCAGGTAAGGCCCACTAGGCAGGACTGTCTGTTTTCAGGAGTGACCTAGAAGCACTGGGGAGGTTAAGTGACTTGCTTGGAGTCACACAGTGTGCAAGTGGAGGTTGTGGGAATCAAACCCAAGTCTTCTGGATGTACCCAGTTCATTCACTGCTTGTTACTCTAACCACTAGGCATGGGTGGTTAAACTGAATGGTTGATTACAACAAAGCATTGTGGGTGATTTCCTTACTGACTCTATATGCAGCAAAGCAGAAAGAATACAAAGCACAGCAGCATTCATTTTAAGATGCTGAAATCGGGGTCGGCCTGCTGGTGCTGCGGTAGCACTATTGGTTGCAATGCCAGCGACCCAGGGTCCGAAGAGAACTCAGGTTGCTGGCGGTCTGGCAAGGGGAGTAGGATCGAGCACCTGGGGAACTGCTCTCCTCCTCTGGGGAGGGTGGGCTGCAGGTTCTGCTGCTTTACCACCACCTGTGTGACCACAGGTGGTGATGCAACAGTGCTGCAGAGTGATCAGGAGGGGAGGACCCTAGCCATGATCTGGAGCAGGGGCATGTCTCTATGTAACCTACCTTCTTGGATCTCCTCTAGTACCAGTGCCCTCAGGGACAGAGACCAGAAAACCAGAAACAATGACCTCACATTGGCCACTGGCATAAGGGACCCAGGTGCCCCAGACTTCATAACCAGGCTCCATGAGGGACCCACTGAGCTGCCCGACACACACTAAGGGAGTGTGAATGGGTCCTGGGGTCCCCTCCCTTTCCACCTGGTGGGGGTACAACCCAGGCAGGATAGGGGCAGGACCACAGGAGCTCCTGAGCATTATCTGGGGGTGAAGCTAAGGGATACCCAGCCTGAAAAGTGGAGACTGATGCTGTGAGAAGGGGACATAGAAAGAGAAAATAAAAATAAAATTTAAAAAAATGCTGAAATCTTACAGATTCTGTGCAGTGACATGCAATTTCCGTGAGGCACTGGTACAAGAATTCAAAATCCGCAAACCAAGCAGGATTCCGTGATTGTTACCGGTGTTACCGGTAAAAATGGAAAACCAGGGTCCCTGTTCATTCAGTATTATGTTTATGTAGTAACTCTCTGTTAGCATACAGTATTATTCAGTATATTACATGTTAGTATATGGCACTGTCTCCCACTTGCAGTAATTCTATCAGTGCATAACAGGTGTATGCTTGTGCTATGGCTGCTAATATGCCTTTCTTTCCTCAGCTACTGATTCCCTTCTTCGTTGCCCCCCTTATGAGACAGTCCAACCACACATGAGCATCTCCCCCACGTGAGCTGTAGTTGTTATACAAGTTCTTGCATTACAGGTCGTAACTGCAGTATAAGCCCCCTATTAGAAACTCTCAGTTTTCTTCTAGTCTATTCTCCTTGCTGTTAATGCCCTGGGCTCTGAAGGGTCAGCAAAAAAAAAAAAAAAAGTACAAAGGAGAGATCTGCATGTCCTGTCGGGGAAAAAAAAAAGACCTAAACTGTGCTGCAATACTAAATGATTGCAAATTGTAGATATTTGACAGCGAGTAAAATTATTATAAGTCTACTGTTACTACTACATTGTGGGGATACCCATTCAAAATGGTACCGGGTCAATATAGTGCTACAATAACAGCGCTGCAAGAACCACGCTGTGTAAAGCGCAAAAGCATTTAGAACAACAGGGGTATAATAGTAGTAGGGAATTACCGCTACCCTTGTTGCTCTGTGCTTACACTGGGAAGGGACGAAGTAGCCATGTGTGTGTGTGTGGTGCCTGGCTGAACTGCTCCCGTGGTGGAGTGGCTAAAGCACTGGCACACGGCAGGTTGGAGATTTGGAACCATGGTTCTGTTCCCCCAGGTCTCCTGGTGTTGCAACTTTTTTTTACATCCAAAAAAAAAGAATTTTACGCCCTCTTGAGTTTCTTTGTATCCCTGAAGTCCACACCCCTTTGGAGTTGATTATTTTAAGTTCAGGTGGTGTAGGGGGCAAAGTCCCCCACATTGGGGTGTGTGGGGGGAGGGCTGTTAAAAGTCCCATTGTTTTCTGTGGCTATTCACTGTTTTTGTACAATCGGTGTTTTATATGATCTTATTTTGGAGGATGCTGTTTTGCTTGCGCCATTTATTCTGCGTTGTTTATGTTAGCGACATTATGACCCCATGCCTTCAAAACTAGGTCCAGTAACACATGATGTGGCACTGGGTAACTACATGGTTACATTGTGGGGACTGTTGTTGTACACTTTAGTGCCAAAAGCATGCAATTAAAGTATGGGTTGACCACTTCAAACCAGATTTATTAGTGGCTGGCCCATTGGCACCGTGGTAGTGATACTGCCCACAACGTCGGTGTCCTGAGTACGGGAGCAAGCTGTGGTCATTGGAGGTCAGCTGGAGGGAAGGGGGATTGACTGTCTTGGGAAATGTTCTCCTTCTCCAGGGCAGGAGGATTACCATTCCCACTACTATACTGCCACCTGAGTGACCACAGGTGACAGTGCAGTTGAGAGCATTGTCGGAGGGGGGAGATGCAGGCAGAGATCTGCAGCAGCAGCACACCTAGGCTTGCATATGCATACGCCCCTGGGATCTCCATGAGTGCCCGCATTCTCGGGGAGAGGAGGAAATGAAAAATGGACCCCACAGCCAGCCCAACGACGGCTTACAATGACACAAAGAGGATCAAAAAACAAAACCCTTAGAAGCCAGGCTGATGAAGATATCTGCAGGTAGAAGGGGATGTGTCCCTCCTTCTCCATCCAGGAGGGACTGAACCCAAGGCAGCATGGAGGTAAGATACTTGTAGGGGGCTGGTATTAGGCCAAGATATGGCATCTAGGAGGACCCTGAGAGATAGGACTGGCCATGGCGTAGAAGGGGGCATAAACAGAGAATGAAAAAATAAAAACAGAGTTCTTAGTAGTATTGAAAACCTGGCTGAACTACAAAGCACCAGACTCAGTGGTTCTTAGAGATGACTCTGTCTTGTGGAAGGTGGATGAGTTGTTAGTATGCAGTATTCTGTGATATATTATATCATTATAACCTATTATGCAGCTGTTGCAGTGTTATATGTATGTAAGCAATAAGACATGCTAGAGTGTGCATTATGCTGATATAACAGCACACCTCAGGTGTGTTGTTAGGCATGAGGCACAGTCAAGTGCCTTTAAATACACCTCAGATGTGTGATTACCAGTATATCATCATAATGGCACACCCTGGAGTGTCTTGTTGCACTTACAAAATGCCCTTTAAGTATCTGATTTAAAATGAAGTAAAAATAAGAAATGATTTTAAAAATATAAAAATAAAGACCTTTCATTGATGTTTCCTTCCATTTTAACTTTAAAGACAAGCAATGGTACATAGTCTGGTAAATTGAGGGAGGGTATCTAAAAAACAATAAAATACAATGAAAACTCTGTGAACCTTCCAGGTTTGGGGATATAGATTTTTCCACTACAGACTCACCCATCCCTGGTTTAAATGCATGTGATGTGATTAAGCAATAAGGCATGATAGGGTGTGTGTTATCATGTAATAACATCACTCCTGGGGTGGGTTGAAGCACAAAGCGAAGCCGAGTGCTTCCACCACCCCAGGAGTGACGTTATTACACGATAACACACAAGTTGGAGTGCCTTATTGCAATTATACAATGACTCAATATTATAGAAAACAAAAATAAAAATAAAAATGTTTTAGTACATTTTTAGTGAGGCAGTATATCTTTGTTTCTGAAAAAAAAGGTGCATGCTCCATAAAATCAACACAGTGATGTTATTGTGTAATATCATCAATGTCTCAGGCACACACTGATCAATCAGAGTCCAGGAAATGTTATTGCCATTGTTTAATTCAGCAATAAGGCAAGACAGGGTGTGGTATATCATGGGATATCATCACACCTTGGGTGGTTGGGCACAAGACCACAGGCCGAGTGCGTCCAACCACCCGAGAAGTGATGATGTCCATGGTATACCACACCCTAGAGTGACTTATTGCTATTATGAACTGAGTTTCAGGTTTAAAAAAAAAGAAAAGAAAAGAAACTGGTTTTAAAATGTTTTATGAATGAGTTTTTGGGTGGTGTAGGAGTACATTTTGAAAAAATAGTTCTCAGACAGTAGCGAGCAAGTAGGCGGGTGGCGCCGGAACTTTTTCTAAGCCATGATGATGTAGCCTGAGATCATCACGGCTGCAAAAAGCTCTCGGCCAATCAGATTCCTCTATTTACAATCCTCAGTTCATAATTAACTTTAGGGACTCGGGTTTCAAAACCCGAGAATGCCGCTAGCCGCTGGTGTACCGATCATATGGCGCACAGAGCTTGCGGCATTCTCCTGGTACAGTTCAGGATTTTCACTCCCATGCACCAAATACTAGAAGTTAGACCAGCTCCCTACCTGGTCTAACTTGTGGCATGCTGCGAACCTTTTTTAAGAGGATAAATATAGAAAGCATCACAACTGTACCCGATGTACTAAAATTGGGGAAAGCTGCATTGAAGGAGTTTGGCGCAGCTGCGCCAGTGAACGAAGCTGATGCAGGGCTTGATGCAAGCCCTATGTCAACCTTTGAAAATCGTGCCCGAGGACTTTCTTTAAGCAATTTGGGTCTGCCTCTGCTGTTTCCACCTCCCCTCTTTGCTTATATTAAAGCCTCTCTTCTCCAGCTTGTTTCTTTTTGCTCTGTCTTTTCCACATCCAAGAGAGGGCATTTTTAGTAGTAATAGTAGAACAGTAGTGGAATACTAGAACTCAAGGTTTTGCACAATTCCACTGGTAGAATGTTCGTCTCCCAACATAGACACACACACACACACACACACACACACACACACATATATGCCTCATGTGAAGAAAGGTCCTTAACTGTGTCAGGATAAGCAATAGATATTTCCCTAGTAGGCAGGTAAAGATTGGAGGAGGATGTTTAATGTTCAGCAAAGAAATCCTAGTAATTAAAAAAATAAGCAGTGCTTCATTATGTTTGCTTGCACGCATGTGCAAGAAACAAAGTGCCATCATCCGAGTTTTCGGAGGTGTGGCAGCCCTCTCCAATTCAGTCAGTGTGTTTGCAGGCATGGCCACAGATCTCCAATGTATGCTGGAGCTGTCTATGACAGCAGTCCAAAATGCAGTGGCGTACAGTTGAAAGGGGGAGCTATGCTTCAGTGAGCAACAATAAGATATCGCCTGCTTATGCGCACTCCTCCTACACACACACACACACGCACGCATACTGCGTGCTTGCCCCCCCCACACACACACACACTGTGTAGCCGATGGGGGTGCCCAATCCCCATTGGCTGTGCTGTGCCCCACCCAATGCAGAGTTCCATATGCCATGCTGGGTGCCCACCCCAGCGTGGCTGCACATCGTATAGCTGATGGGGGTGCCCAATCCCCTGTCGGCTCCATTGGTCCTCCCCCCGAATACAGGGTGCCATACTGGGAGCTCACCCCAGTGTGGCAACAGATGCTATTGCCAACAGGGGTGCCCAAGCCCCTGTCGGCTCCACGCCCCCCCACCAGCCATCCTTGTGCCACGCTGGGAGCCCACCTCAACGTGGCAAACGTCCCACGTCATCATTTAAAAAAAAAACCTGAAACTTAAAAACGGTCCCTCGCTGTCTCTGCCCCCACCCGTGCCGACCCACTGTGCACCGCCTCCCCACCCCCACCCCATACTTACCTCCGGACTCCGCGCCGACGATCTTTGGTGGACCGAGAACACGCTTGCACTCTTCAAAGCCGACCGCTAACTGAGGAAATGCCGGTAAGCTGTATAATGGGATAAATAGGGTTTTGACTTTGCTGCATATCTCAGCCATTTTTGGAATTTTGCACCAAATTTTCAACATGGGTTTTGGGACCCTTCTCATGAGATACTCTCACTGTCATGGCGTTAAGTGGGCCCGAAGGGGTGATTTTGCAGTCACTGCGTGAAATCACCTTTTGGGACCGAGTAATGAAATGACACTGCCACTGTTCATAAGGTGGGCTCTCAAAAAGCCTATGTTGAAAATTTGGTGGAAAAATTCCTAAAAATGACTGTTTTACGAGCATGCATTACACAGTTCCTACGCACGCTCATAAGTTTTCAAATTTTCAATATTTTCACTCTAGATTTTCAACATTGCTGTTTTACCACACCTCCTTATGAGCAGTACAGCTGTCATTTTTCCCATCTTGCCCAAAACGTGTTTCTGCCCATGTAGCGCACAATGGCGCAGTCGGTGTGTGAAATCAATGTATGGGACACATTAAAAAATTACAGTGACACTGTTCATGAGCAGTGGTCTTAAAATGGCTATGTTGAAAATTTGGTGAAAAAATTCCTAAAAATGACTGTTTTACGAGCGTGCGTTGCGCAGTTCCTACGCACACTCGTAAGTTTGCGAATTTTCTATAGTTTCACTCCAGATTTTCCACATTGCCATTTTATTACACTTCCTTATGGACAATACAGCTGCCATTATTCACATGTCGCCCCAAATGTGTTTCCGCACATGTAGTTCACAATGGTGCAGTCGGTGTGCAAAAGCAATGTTTGGGACAGATTAAGAAAATCACAGTGACACTGTTCATGAGCAGAGGTCTTGAAATGGCTATATTGAAAATTTGGTGACAAAAGTCAATAAAATGACTGTGTTACGAGTGAGTATTGAGCAGTTTCCACGCACCCTCGTAAGTTCATGACTTTGTAATATTTTCAGTCCAGATTTCCACCAATGGCATTTTTCCACACTTCCTTATGAACAGTTTTTGTCATTTTTCACAACATGGCCGAAATGTGTTTTCACACTTTCTGCGCAGAGTTGCGTGGTCTCTGTGGGAAATCATTGTTTGGGACAGATAAAGAAAATCACAATAACACTGTTCATGATCGGAGGTCCCAAAATGCCTGTGTTGACAATCTCTGTAAAAATTCCCCAACCTAATTACATTACGGGTGTGCGTTGCACAGTTTCTATGCACGCTTGTGACTTCACCAGTTTTTTTTAATATTTTTACTGCAGATTTGCAACATTGCCATTTTACACCTCCCATGAACAGTACAGCTGTCATTTTCACATCCTGTTCGAATGTGTTTTGCACCTGTGGTGCTAAATGCCATAGTCGCTGTGCATAAGCAGCTTTTGGCTAACAAACTGATATTGCCACTGTTCATGAGGTGGGATCACAAAAAAAACATGTTCAAAATTTGGAGTAAAAATACCAATGAATGCCTGAGGTGTTAGGGTTTCCAACCATAACGCCCCACCCTGTAGAGAATGACAGGCATCAGGGGTGTGACTTGGGATTCTTGCCTGTAATGCTCATACCAATCCACATCCTGCAGCCAGTGAGAGGCATCGAGGCATGCCTTGGACTCTTCCGCCCCAAAGTTCACCCCATTCTCCTATACTGTACCCATCTCACTGTATTTCCTGATGGAATGGGGTGCACATCCTTAGCATCCTTCAAGCATCTATACCCAAGTCTCTTCCCTGAAAAATGCAATTGCTTCCACAAGTTCTAGTTTATTCGCAGTTCTTTCCTTCCCCCTCTCAGGCTGCCATCATATCATGGTAATTCACTTCCCTAGAATTCATCTCCACAGATACCTCACCCCCTGGCTATAATCTTCTCCCATTAACTCCAGGCTCCTACCTTAGCCCTTATCACTGCCTTTCACCTCCCAGTTCTAGCACCAGCCCCTGCTCTAGTCATGCGTACCCTTCCTACCATGTCACTTGTCTCAGTCTATGACCACCTCTTTCAGTCATCCAATCACTATTTCTCTTTGTCCACATTGACTTCCCTTGGATCTTTTGAATCTTGGGTATATCATGTTGAATGTATGCCATGTTTACTGCCAATGTTGATATGTATATACTGGTTTACCTAGAGTGCATCTCATATGTTCCTACCATATCCTGTTATGTTTAAACAATTTCTGTTCTTGATTTCTGTATATAAGTGTTTTAATTATTCATGTACATATACCAATTATTGAACCTTGATTACTGTATATAAGTATATACGTGTTTTAAATCTTCCTATACATGTACCAATTATTGAACCTTGACCTTATCAGGTCCATCTTGCAAATGAGCTGTGCTCAATGATGTTCGCCTGAATAAATAAAGATTTGATTGATTGATTGATTGATAAGGGCCAAAGACCCCAAGGCACACCGTGACACTTGTCAGTGTCTGCAGGGTAGGGTGTGGTGAAATGGCGTGGCCGTTATGCCTGACGACCCAAAGGCACATCTCAATGCCTGTCACTCTCTGCACGGTGGTGGTGGGGTTGGCTTCAGTTCAATACTTCACTGCCATTTCTGTTAAGCAGCTCTGTAACTTCTACACTACCAATGCCAATGCCAGCAAGCAAACATTCGGCATTGACAAATGCTTGTTTTTAATGTGTCTATTTGTGTAAGAAGAGTGTAATGATCAGGGAAACAACATTTAATCCTTTTTTTCTTGTTTGTTATTTAAGGTAGTTTTTTTTTTTCTTTTTTGACTTTCTTTATGTCACTCGGGTGGGGATGTACCCCCTCTATCAGTGCCTGGATCTGCCACCCGGAATCCTCCCCAGGCTGCCCAGTCTGAGAAGCTCACAGCTCACATCCTGCAGTGGGACTCCACAAAGAGAGAGAGAGTCCAAGAATCCACCTGAGGCCCCAGTTGAGGCTTATACCTAGGGTGTCATTTTGGGTGGAGGTCCAGAGGTGTCACTATGCTGCTGGCCCAAGGGATTTTACTTTAGTTCCCCCTGGAGGTGTGAACATGCAATGACATTAGTGCAGGTCATGTGCACTCCTGCACACATCCTGCAGACCTCAATTGTCACCTCTCCCCATTTGCATGTGTTCCTGGTCAGAGTACGCTCAGTCTCCACTGGGTGTCACTCATATGCCAGGAAACCACAATCCTCTTCCCCCAACCCCCAGTGGAGGACAGCTGTCCATGGGGATGCATATCCTATCTCCCCCTGGCTAACAACATATATTTACTAGGGGAGTCTTTAACTGCCTGAGTTGTGGTGCGCAAAAGGGGGACAACTCAAAGTAAATAAGATTCCAGATTGAGGGTGAAGCTTTGACTGTCTGAGTTGTGTTGGAAAGGGATTAAATTGCCCAAGTTAAAGCAAGTAAGAAGGGAAAACAATTCACAGGTGACTGGGTCGAGAGTCCCAGTGAGATGCCAGAGGTGGGGACGCAGCGTTAATTGCCCTCTTTCTGATGGGAAGAAGGGAGAGGAAAGTTGCAGCATCCAATACTGCTGCTGTTTTATTGCAATTAAAAAAAAATTACATGACCTGAGACCCTGTGAGATGGCAGAATTGGGATGAAAGGCTTTAATTGCCTGAATTGTGGTGGATGGAAGGGTCTGGGAGGCTGCAGCATCCAGTACTGCTGCCAGTTTATTGCAATCTATTTTTTTTTAAATTACCTGACTAGGAAACTTGATGAAATGCCAGAGTTGGAGGTGAAGCTTTGATAAAAAAAAAATCAATCAGTATCAATGTAATTTTTTTCCCGTCGGTTTCATGAACTCTTCCAAAATCGACATTTATCAGTTTCTACTGATTTTAGTCTAATCCTGGCAAGTCTATAAATAAGCTATGCTTAACGGTCTTTCCTTTTCAATTCAGTCAATAAACTGACTGATTGATTTGATTAATTAATTGATTGATTGATTCATATTAGAGCTGGGAAAATGAACACAAGGAGCTTAAACCCAGTCTCAGTGAGTCATTGGCATAGGCAAGAACTAGAAAACTAATTCATAGCCCTTGCTGTGACCCTAGGATTATACTTCTTCCATCAAAAGAAGAGGTGTGGCAAGTGCTTATAGTACTGTGGGAACATCTATACATCCTGAATCTCAAGACATTCAAACATACTCAGCACACAAAGAGATAAATTTAAAGCAATGGCATGAAATAGTGGAGATCAGAATCTCAGGAGTACGTGTCTACTCCTAGCTTCTGTGTAGATATGCTTGGACAATATGAGGCATCTCTCAAGGGTCAATTCTTGGGTCCCTCCTTTTTGTCATATACATTAATAATATTGACCATCGAGTTATGAATGCAAGCATCCATTTATTTGCTAATGACACAGTCATCTATGTTACAAAACCCTCCATAGAAGATGCATGTTTCCCACTCCAAAAATAATTTACCTTGTTACAACATAATCTATTACACTTTAAATTATTTCTCGATGCCAAAAAGACTAAAGTTATGCTTTTCTCACCTCAAGACAATTTGGACAATCTAAATTCCCTCCCTTCTAACATTCTGATCACAACCATCTTGGGCAAAACTATTGAGGCTGTCAAGAAATTGAAATATATTGGCTTTTGGCTTTTGGATGGATCACAGAGTTTCCTTTTCCACTCCTATTGGGGAACTCACTAAAAACCTCAAGCTTGAACTCTTCTACAGGATCTGACGTCTGCTAATTTTTGAAGCTAAACTAAGTCTTGTCACGTCAACCTTCTTCCCCTTCTTGACTACGCAGACATCATATACCACCATGGTTCTAAAACTGCCCTTGTAAAACTCGACATCTTTTACCATAGGGCACTAAGATTTGTCAGTAATGCAGCAGCTAACACACATCATTGTATGCGCTATGCACAACTAAGCTGGCTGTTCTTAGCTGCTCGAAGATGCCGTAATGCTTCCCTCTGGGCCTACGGAGCTCTCTCCTTGAAACTACCTTCTTACATTCATGACCTCTTTAGTACTTCCCCGTATTCATATTCTCTCAGGCATTATGACTTTATTCGACTGCATATACCCAGAATTAGGTCTCGCTTTGGCATTGCATCTCTTAGTTACTCTATTCCTTCCCTGTGGAATACTATTCAAGATATTTTAAAATTAACCCAGCTGATTGGTCCAAACTCCTTTACATCAATGCTAAAATCTGTACTGGCAAAAAAATGTTAGTGCTATATCTATGCTATATCTAGTCCACTGTTAGGCCATTGTGCCCTATTTGTCCCAGTCGTAGCACTTTTGTAGATGCAGCCTTTAGTGCCCTTCCCTTCTCTTCTGGTTTCCTCTGCCCATCCACTTTCTTACCTCTACCTGCTACTCTTCCTTGTCCCCGTTTTCATAGCTCATTCTTTCTAAATAGCTCCATGCTCCTGTCTTCTCCTATTCTTTTCCCTTCCCTCTTGCTTAATCATCCTTCTAAACTATCCCTTAGTTTCATTATTGTATTACTATACTGCCTTCAATATGTATTTAGTAGCTTTATGCATTGATCATATGTTCCTATGTATGCTCCTGAAGTGTAAACCATTGAATGTCATTCTGCTACAGTGCTAAGCTCTGTTGCTAACCCCATGTGTTGTAAACTGCATTTTGTACTTCTTGTTGTGTCTTTTGCTATGTTGATATGCAATTGTTTTACTGTGAATTTTGAAATGTTTTTGCCTGTCCTCCAGGACCACTTTGTAAATGAGTCCTTCTCAATGGTGTATCTCCTGGTAAAATAAAATTGAATTGAATTGAATTGAATTGAATTGAATTGAATTGAATGAGGCCACAGTGAAAGAGGAAGGAATGATGTCTCAGAAAACTCAATAAAGCAAAAACTGGGTGACAAAAGTGAGGATAACAAAATATTTACATTTTTACTTAAGTGTTTGCAAAAAACACATTATACAGCTTCCTCTTGCTCATCAAGACTGACAGGCCTGCAATAATTAGATTTGGCGTGACCCACTGCTGTTCCCCATTACATGAAGGGAAGCTCCATTTCCTGTTTGCAAAACATCTTCCTTCCTCCAATACAATTTTAGTACCAGTTGTGACTAGATGAGGACAGGGTGCAGAAAATCCAACCATGGCCATACCCACCAGATTGATTATTTATTTATTTATTTATTCCACAAGTTTCACCAGGAAAGACATACAGAGCTGGTAGCAGCTTGTTTCCAGATACATCCTGGGGCTATGGGGTAGAGGAGGGTCATGAATAACAAATAGAACAGCATTTTCATACCTGGTAAATACATAACTAAGCATCAGATAAGCATCTTATACTGTAACAAGCAACAAGGAAGGCATTTAAAGGAGCTAGGAAATATAACTGCCCTTCCATCTTCCTTTTCATTCCAGTTATGTATTCTGATTTGCTTTGATGATTTTTTTCTGAAATAAATAATCTAGCTTTAGGGTGTCCCCATATCTACTTAGAGTTCCACTCTCTTCACTAGCTACTTTTCTTTCTTTTGACATTTTTAAGACATTCTATGACATCAATAACTCCCATTCCATGCTGTTCATCTGAATGGCCTGGAATGGTGTTATTGATGTCACAGAATGTTCAGGCAGTATGAAAAGAGAGAGCAGCAGCAACTGCTGAGGAAAGAAGGCTTCAGGGTAGTTTCAAAGGCAACAAAAGTGGATTATTAATTTGAAAAAAGGTCAAAAACATATCAGAATACTGGGTAGCCAATAAAAGGACAACTGGAGGGCATCTAGATGTGCAAAAACTGTTTCCTATCACCTTTAAGCAGAATATGTACATTCGCATGACTATAGCAGGATGCAATCCAAGGACAACAAGAAGATGCAAATTAAGTGCAAAGAGCAGATAATGCAGGCAGATGGTAGTGAAACTAACCAGTAAATATTCAGAAGAGTCTGTATGAAGGGGCGGAAAACAGTGGTTGGCAACTGGAGCTAGGGTGAGGAGATGGAGGGTAAAGGAGATGAGGGGTGGGAGAGGTGGAGGAAGTGGAAGGAGGGTAAGAGAGGTACAACAGAGGGTCAGGCACAGTTGCAGGAGTGAGAAGAGATTGAGAAGAGAAGAGAGAGAGAGCATAGGGGAGAGGCAGAGCAGATGAAGAGGGGGGATAGAATTCCATAGTTTGGGGAAGCGGTAGGAGAAGGCAGCCTGGTCAGCTGAGCATGACCTAGTAGGAGGTACTAGAGAGTGGAAGCCAGAGTTACAAAGGGTATAGTGGAAAGGGGGGGAGAAAGGTGTAGTAAGAGGGCAAAAAGAGCCAAGCGAGACTTAAGCGATAAAGGAGGTACAATGAGAGAGGCACCTGGTTTCAAGGGAGGGAAGGAAGAGGGAGGTATAAAGAGAGCAATGGTGGGTGCAGAACAAGCAGTCCAAAGCAAAGTGACAGAAGGAGTGGAAAACGGAATTCAGTCTGGACAGCGTGGACTTAGTAACAACGCAGTAGAGAATGTCTCCATAGTCAAAAATGGGAAGAATCATTTGTTGGACAGTGGCTCGACGAATTGCTGAGGGATGCAACCATGGTTCCTGTATAATGCATCTAATTTAGGGTGTAGTTTTTTATGGTTGGTATCCACATGCCCAGAAAGTCAAGCTTTTAATCAAGCCAGACCCAGAGGTACTTAAAGGTGGGAACATCATCGATCATGTTCCCACCAGTTCCAATGGTCATGGAGACAATTCTTTCATGTTGAAGGACAGTAGGTATGATTGAAACCAATGTTGGACATCGTCAAAGTCCAGCTAGAGCTTGGCCATGACATCGGGGCAGAAGACCCAGAAACATAAAGAATTGTTTGATCTGCATACATATAGATGGATGCAGAGAAGCAGGCAGCAGGAAGGTTATTCAGGAAAACTGAAAAGAGCATTGGGCCAAGGACAGAACCTTAGTGGACATCAGTGGTGCTAGGGAGTGGAGGGGATAAGGAATCTCCAGTTTTAACCAATTGAGTCCTACCATCAAGGTAAGAGCAGAACCAGGTAGTAGCAGATATGGAAATCCCCACTGCTGTAAGTTTGTCAAGGAGAAGGCGTCGGGCTACAGCATTGAAGGCTTTGGCCAAGTAAACAAAGATGGCAGAGGTGGTAAGGCCCTGATCCATGCCTGAGAGAATGGAGTCCATAAGCCAGAAAAGGGAGGAGGAAGTGATATGGAATTTACAGAAACCAGACTAGAAAGGGGTGAAGAAGAAGGATAAATCACAGAAGCAGGAAAGCTGAGAATGTACTAAGTGGTCTTGAAGTTTAGTAAGGGTGGCAAGCAGGGAGATGGGTCAGTAATTGTCAGCATTAGAGGGGTAACCTCCTTTGGAAAGGGGTATGACAGTAGCATATTTTCTTGTGTCAAGGATAGAGGCAAGGGAGGAGAGGCTTAGAAGGGAAGTGAGTGGTAGAGCAATAGCTGGGGCAGACAGATGGAGGAGTTTTGGGTCAAGGCCACCAGGGTTCCTGCCCATGAAAGGGCGTAGGGCTAGGAGGGACTTGAGAGCCTCAGCAGGGGATATAGGAGAGAAGGAGAAAGGGGGAGATGGGGAGGGTAAGTTCAAGTTCAAGTTCAAGTTTCAAGTTCAAGTTTATTGCAGGAAAACTCCATTGAGCAAGCTCATTCACAAGGAGGTCCTGTGACATAAACACTTAAAGTACAAACACAGATAGGTAATAACAGTATATACATGAAATACACGTTACATGATACAGGCTGGATATACATACAAGGGTACCACATAGGGTGACCGCAGGTGGTAAACAATGATATGAGACAGGGAAGCGACTTATAGGTCACATACTGATAAATGAAACATGATGACTGGTGTGATTTGATTTAATCAAATCAAATCAAATATACAGTATTTTGGCAGCTAGAACAAACAACAGTCTACAACTGATATGGGAGGGAGGAGAGATTTGATAGAGTAGCAGTGAAGCGTAAGCAAAGATAAAGCCAGGAGTAGAAGGGGAAGGGAAAGCAGTTAATATGACAAATCAATTATACCTTACCAGTGGCTAAATATGGCACACATGGGGAAGGAAGAGACTAAATGACAGTTACAGGTGTCTTTTATTTTGGCTGAACTTAGCTATTTGTAGAAGTTTATTGAAACTGTGCTAGTTAGTTTCATCACGGTTTGTAATTGGTTCCAAATGGAGGAAGGGCATATGCAATGTACGTTTATAAAGAAGTCCAGCGTCTTTGGTATGTCAAGCATAATAAAGTCAGATTTTCTTAACGAGTATGCACTATGTGAGATACTAATAAGGGAAGAGAAATAGTTGGCAATTTCTGCAGGAGCAGTTTAAGAGTCCATAGCCCAGCATGGAGCAGGCGTCTAGTAGTAAGGGATGTCCAACCAACAGCTGCATATAAGTCACAGTGGTGCGAACGGTAAGGGGAGTTGGTAATGAACCGTAACGCACAGTGATAAAGGATGTCCAGTTTACTTAGATTTGCAAGAGTGGTGGAGGAATAGATTACATCGCCATAGTCGAGTAGGGGGAGAAAAGTGGCCTGTACAAGCTTGTTTCGAGTTTCAAGGGGGAAAAGGGGCCTATTTCTGTAGAAGAAACCTAACCTTGCTTTTTAACCTTCTAGAGACATCTTCGATGTGGTCACTGAAAGATAATTTATTGTCGATCCAGATACCTAGATATTTAAATTTGGTTACAACTTCCAGAGGCTCGTTTAGCGTGGTGACAATGAAGTCTTGGGCAAGAGTATTGGGGGGCCTGAGACAGCACTGGAGAATATCATCGCTTTAGTCTTCTTGGCATTGAGCAGAAGCTTTGCCTTTATTAAATTATGCTCAGTTGTGCTAAGTCCGCTGAAGCACTCCCTTGACTTCAGATAACGATGAACCAGAAGTACACAACACAGTATCATCTGCAAAAAAGTGCAGATTGGACGTAGATATGTTAGCATCTAAGTCATTGATGTACAGAGAAAACAAGATAGGGCCTAAGATGGATCCTTGGGGGACTCCTCTTGCAACTGGCAAGGCAGCAGAAAAAAAGCCTTCCGCCTTTACTTTTTGGAATCTTCCAGTTAGGTAGCTAGAGAACCACTGGGTGGTATGGTATGTGGCACCAACTTTGCAAGGCAATTGACTAATAGTTTGTGATCAACAGTATCAAAAGCTTTGCTGAGGTCCAAAAGACTGCACCAGTTACCTTCTTAGCATCTATAGCAGAGATCCAATCATTGGTTACTTTTGCTAGTGCAGTGATTGTGCTATGATTAGCCCGGAAGCCAGATTGAGCTCGGTTAATGAGAGAGAAGGTTTCCAAGTGAGATTTTAACTGAATATGGATCAGTTTTTCGAGAACTTTAGAAATGATAGGCAATATGGAGATAGGCCTATAGTTGTTTACATCGCATGGGTCACCTGATTTAAATAGAGGGAGGATATGTGCTGATTTCCAGCAGGACGGCACAGCAGCAGATGTAATGGAAAGATTGAAGATGTGGAGAATTGGGGCAGTGAGATGGGCATAGCCTGACCTTAGGAAAAAAGGTTCAAGCCATGGTCCCTGTGCTTTGGTGTCTAAGTTAAGAAAAGAATCTTCTACTTCTTTATAAGTTATCTCCACGCAGTTGGAAGGGACTGGGTGCAGGACTAGATGTGGGGAGGGGTATGCTGGCTCACCGCAGCACCAGCATAAGGTGACGAGTCAAAGCTAATCCAGCTGTGGCAAAGTGGAAGTTAAGTTCCTCCAGGATTAGGGACTTGTTTTCCACAATCTTGCCACTGCGACTATCTTTGTTGGGACAGAGGGGCCATGGGCGTCCTTCTATAAGCTTTGATAGTCTTCCATATTTTATGAGGTTACCTTTAGCTTGTTCGAGTAGAAATATAATAGTTAGCTTTAGCAGGCGAAGTTTTTCACACAGTTATTCCTGGCTGTTCTAAAGGCCTGCCAATCCGAAGATTCTTTGGAATGTCTAGCTTTAGCCCAGAGCTTATCTCGAGCTATAAGGGCTGCCTTGAGAGTGGGGAGGGGAGGGATGGAAAAGAGTAGGGAGGAGGCACAGGTGGTGAAGAAAGCACTGAACTAGGAGGCAACAGAGAGGGGGTCAGAAATGTTGACATCACTTACTTTGAGGGGTGAGACAGAGGACTGTGTGGGGGGGGGCATGGATGACATTCCAGAACTTGGAGGGATGGTTAATGTTGGTCTGGAAGGTGGAGGCATAGTACTCCACCTTGGCAAGCCTAGTGGCTTTGGTACAGGCATTGTGAAGGGCATGGTACTTGGGTAAATCAGCAGGGGAGATAGGGGATTTTTGAGCTTTCCAGGCAAGATTCTGAGCATGCAGGCAGGCCAGCAAATTAGTAGAGATCCAAAGGAAGTGGGAACTATGGACCCTGTTTTTTTCTGAGGGGAGTGTGCAGATCCCAGATAGACTGAAGTTTTGATACAAAATAATTGAAAGGCAGAATAAATGGAGCTGGCAGAGGAGATTGGCAACCAGTCGGTGGCTGCCAAATCCATGTGGAGGGAGGATAAGTCCAGTGATCAGAGGGACTGGATCTGGAGGAGCTCGAGTGGTGCCTTCGGGCAGTGTAATTTGTGGACACAGTAGACCAGACGGTGGTCACTGAGTGCATCCAGAAGGATGTCAGTATCAGAAATCCAGTGGGGGTTGGAGGCAAGATCTCAGCCCAGTAAAGTGTGATTTAGGAATTGATGGTTGTGGCTGGTAGAGTCAGAGATCAGTTGAGGAAGATTAAGGGACTTAATGTTTTGGCAGAATTTGGAATGAGAAGGGGAGAGTCAATTTAAATTGAAGTCCCCAAGGATGAGTAATTCACCTGTTGAGGCATGTGTAGAGATAGTAGTGAGAATATCAGTGGCAGAAGAGGGGGGAGGCCTGGGCAGCAGGACAGACCTGCCATGATGATGGGGACAGAGAAAGAGAAGGAGTTTGAGGAGTAAAAGTTCATAAGCAGATGAGGAAGAGATAAAGAGTGTAGGGGTGAACTGGATGGCAGAGGAGAGGTAAATGGCAGCACCACCGCCCCTACTGGCATGATCCTGGTGGGTAATGGAATACCCAGGTATGGTGACTGCAGTATGCAGAATCTTGGGGGAAAGCTATGAGTCAGAGATAATTAACACATCAGGATGAAGGTTAACCATGAGCGGTTGTAGTGGATCTACCTTAGGGAGGAGACTTCTGACATTAAGATGTGCCACTCTCAACCCTTTGGGAAGTAGTTGGGAGAGGAGTGAGCAGTGTCAGGCAGTACCATAGGAAGGGCAGGGTGAGAGGGCCAGCAGCTGAAGCACAAGCCTCCAGATGGCACACACAAAGTCACTCCCACACTGATTAATTATCTGCCTGCATTAGTCCCGCTATTATTCTCTGGCCGCTGGTGCAGCTGCAGTGGGATTTTGTTGAAGATATCTTTCTTCCTTGTTCCTCTCCACTATGTTACTGCCTGCTTAAGGTGACCCCTCCCATTGCTGCCATCCCCCACTGAATGAGCCCAACAGGTCAGCCACCACCTCCACTGACACTTTACTGGTTTTCCGCATAATTGTGGAAAAATAAATTCTTGACTGGCCAATTCAATTAAAGTAGCTGTTCTCACTTGTACATGATCTGCACTGGCTGCAGAATCATAGACTTTAAGCACAGGCTGCACTGCTGCACAAACTAAAGCATGCTGCTGCTTAATGTCTTCTAGCTCTAGCTAGTTGCTTACAATTTCTGAAATCTCACTGCTACTGTGCTGTTGCTTGCCAGCTTGCTGCTCCCTGACTGCTGTTGTCCTGCTTGTCCCTGACTCCCTGTGTTCCTGCCACAGCCTGCCCAGAAAGAATTGTTTGCTACCTTGCCTTGCTCTGCTCTCATCAGTAAGTTTTTTCATCAGTAATTTAAATGAATGTGTGACTGACAGTTTGTTATAATGTATATTCAAAGAGTTCTGGATAAGGAGGATATAGGATTTGTGCACGAGGCTGCAGGTGCAAGCTGGTCACTTGGGGAGGGAAACAGCGACAGCAGTCGACAAGGTACTGTAGTAGTCAAGGCAGGTCTGAGTGCAGGTTAGCAGGCAGCAGCCATAATGAATCTGATCCCATGAAGTCTCGGAGAGTGGAACTACTGTGCCTTGTTAGGTAAATTATTGTCCAGTTTTAAGTGGATGGGATTTGTTTTGGATTTGTGAGTGTCTGATCCTTGGGATTTGCAGAACAGATGAGGATGGTTACATAATATGTAAAAAAACTGTCTAAGCTGGTGATGGTGTGAGCAGACTGGTGGTCTTGGTCATTTGTTCTCTGCACAACTTTGCCGTGATTAGAGATGCAAAAATTGTTTTCGGTTTCCTTATGTAGACTGTATTCTTCGTTCGTCTGGCTACTTATTTTCTCTTTTCGCTGTGGCAATTTTTATTTTATGATTGCATGTTAGTCAAAAGCAAAGCACAATATGTAAAAGGCTCCGTGAGAAAGAGCTGTTAATATTATATGTCTTGTCCAAATTAATTTTGATAAACTGTCTCGGACGCATGCTTCTGCAATGAAACGACTCAACTTTGAGGTTGCAGTGACCGTTCTTCTTGTGCAATGCAAAAGATTTTCATTAGAAGGCGGAACCAGGGCTCATTGTAGAGTGCCCAGGAAAGAATGGTAGTGATTGTGAAGCTTTGTATTCAGTCACAATCATGCCTTTGGAGTTAATCTTATCAGTAATGTACAGCCAGGCAAATAAATTTGGAACTGTTTAAAATCTGCTGCCAGATTATTGGGCTTTGATGTCTGTATCTTTATACACACACTCACGATGCACCAATGACTTGCTGTAGACCAGCAATAGCAGCTTTTGCATTGGTTTACAAAGTTTTAAGTGTCATAGTCTAGTTCACTTAAATAGCTTTGAATCAGTAAACTGGGTCCAGGAGATGCACAACCTATCAGCAGAAGAAAGCTGGTCCCTTTTTAAAGGTAGCATTTTGGATCCTGAAAACAAATACATCCCAATCAAGAACAAATTTAACAAAAAGGGAAGATACCCCTATGGTTTAAAAAAGGTTATAAACAAATCAAAGGTAAGGAAAGGGCCTTTATAAAGCTAAAAAAAAAGAACAAACTAGTTCAGCAAGGAACAGCTATAGGCATGAATTAAGAACCCTGAAGGGAATGATAAAGAAGGAAAAACAGAAAATTGCGTTCTGCATCACCCATACAAAGGATAACCAGAAAACTCTTTTTGCAAATGTGAATGAATGCAAAAATACCCAAAAGACCATGGGTCCACTAATTAATAATGGTGGCTTGATATACATGATGATAAGATAGCAGCCAGCATCTTTATTAATTACTTCTGTTCAATATTTGGTGTAAAAGATATAGTACAGGATGTATTTATTCCCAAATCAACAAATAATCAGATAATCACACCAAATGATATATGCAATGCAATAAGTCAAATTAAGGACTACTCTGCTGCAGGCCCTGATAACATCCAGTCAAAATTTCTAAAAGAAATGGCACCAACTGTTTCCACTCCACTGTGTATTTTGCTCAATAAAATCATGGAAACGAACAGTGTTCCACTACACTGGAAGAGGGCTATAGTAGTCCCCGTATATAAAAAGGGTAATAAGGGTTACATTTCCAACTATAGGCCTATAAGCCTTACTTTAATCTGTAGTAAGGTCCTTGAAAGAATAATTAAACAGAAACTGGAAATACAAATACGAACTAAAGATCTTGTGGATAGTAACCAACATGGGTTTAAAAACGGAAGGTCCTGTACGACTAACCTAATAACATTCAATAATAAAATCAGCTTAAGCCTAGACCAGAATATACCTTTTGATGTTATCCTACTGGACTTCAGGAAGGTGTTTAACACAGTGCCCCATTATGAAATCCTAGTAAAACTCATTAATATGGGGATTGATTACAATCTAATTGGATGGATAAAAAATGGCTAAGTGGAAGACTCCAATGGGTGAGACCTACCGGGCAACTCTCAAGTGAGGGTGGGGTTCCACAGGGGGTCTGTTCTGGGACCAGGCCTGTTCAGTGTTTTTATTGGTGACATGGATGAGGATATCAAAAACTATGTATCAAAGTTCGCCAATGACACCAAGCTAGGGGGTGAGGAAAATACACCATCTAAATAGCCAACATTAGTAGAAGACTTAAAAAAGATAGACATGTGGACAAAAAGGAACAAAATGATCCTCAACCAAGAAAAATGCATGATCCTGTACTTTGGGAAACAGAACCCACATTACCCATATATGTAAAATGGTAAGCAATTCCAGGTGGTGGAAAAAGAGAGAGATTTGGGTGTTATTAAAAATAAACACCACAAGAACACTGTTAATAATAATCCAAACTGCTAATAGAATCCTTGGGAGTATCCAGAGAGCTTTAGTCTCTCTTTGCGAGCAATGCATCATGCCAATATATAGGGGTTATAAACTCTCTCATTTAGATTATGCTTCCCCATTTTGGAGCCCTTACCTCAAAGACATATTTACGTGGTAGAAAGGGTTCAATGAAGAACCACAAAAATAATACAACACCTAAAAAGACTACCGAACACAGATCAACTAAAAGCAACAGGGTTAGTCAAATTGGAAGATAGAAGAGCAAGAGGAGATTTGTTAGTTATACAAGATCCTCCAGGAACCTGATACCAGATTTAACATCTATGTGTAGCCTACACTATAACACCAGAACACAGACTCTTAGGTCACATAATAAGCAACTAGTAATTGAAGGGCCAACACAAACAAAAGGAACAACTTTTTTAATGTAAAGGCAGCATTGGTATGGAATAAACTACCTAGTGATATAGTGAATTCCAGATCTCTAGCAAGTTTTAAAACAAAACTGGATAAACACCTCAGCTGGGTAAATAATAGAGGAACAGCTGCCCACTAGTAATGGGAGACAAACAAATGGACCTACAGACTTCTCTTTTGGCTAGTACCCAGTAATACCAAGTAATAGTTACACTGTAGCTCCCAGCTGAACGTCTGTATGCAGAATGTCCTTACCATGTTGTAAAGGCATTTAACATGTGGATTCTATGATCACTGTATGTGTATACATTCTTCATTCACAGAATAACACATTTATCAACAGTGGCTAATATCTGTAAAAGGTGAATGTTTCTCTAAAGATAGTTTAATCTTTAAATACAAACTATAAAGCTTGCATAAGGTTTATAATTTGATGTGTGAATTGGATTTTGATTACAATATCAAGCCTCTTTATTGTGGTTACTGTGAATTTGTAAGTGTTCTAGGTCAATAGTTCTCAGACTTTGTCACAGTGAGCCTCCTCAAATCCATGGAAAAGATTTTGAGCCTCCCCCAAAAACTGAAATAATCTTGGGCCTCCCCAGAGAAAAATAATATATTGTACTTTGCACAGTACACCATGAATAAATTGAAAGCCCTTTGAGTACTTGTCTCGCATTCAGTTCTTTGTCTTATTCTGACGTAGAACCTTTGAAAAAGAGCTCTTGTGCTCAAAGGTGTTATCTGAATAACAAATAAATAACATAAACAAATATTATCATTCAACTTATTGTAACCCCCCCCCCCCCGGCCAACCTACGTACTCTGTTTTTTTTAATTCTTGAATCATTGTTACCCCTTGTTGCAGCACCTTCATGGGTCAGATTACTTTCCCTGTTTCCTCTCTATATGAAATAACCTTCCTACATACTTTGCCTCTCCCCCTCCTTCCCTGCTCCTAAGCAACTTCTCAAGGATTACTTTGCTCCTTCCTGCTATTGCTCTTAGCACTTCTATGCTCAACCCTTGTATTTGGGTTTTTCTGCCATCAGGCTACAAATTGATCAATTACCAGCACTCATTATTAGTTTATTGTTCATATTATTTGCACTATTGTTCACTGTGTATTTCTTGATTGTTTTGCAGTTACCCTTTGAAATGTATTCACTCCCTACCTATCCCCGGGTACACCTGAAATGAGCCTTGGCTCATTCACCTTCCCTTGTCACCTATTAGTAAATAAATACATAAAATTCACCTACTATTATCCTCTTTCAGTTTGCATCATCTCTTCACACAAAATATATAAAACTCAAAATTTAAATACAGCTCTTTTTCAGACTTGCTTGAGCCTCCCCTGGAACATGTTGGGGCCTCCCCAGGGAGGCTGGCCTCACCATTTGAGAACCCCTGTTCTAGGTCATATATTTTAATTTATATTGTTTTATTAAATATATAGCACAGAACAAGACCGTGCTCCCACACTGATTTGGCATTCTCCTGTAACTTCACAGTCATTTCCATGTGTTTCCCTGTAGACCTCTCTACCTTACCCTACCTTTTGCCACCTACCCAATTCTACAAAGCTTTGCACACCAAAATCCCTGCGCTCCCCTGACAAGGCCCTAGCAGTGATGCTATTGCTATTTTCTCATTTCTCTTGGTGGAAGTCCACTCCTGTTGCATTTGGTATTCTTCATGCTTTTAGCCTTGTAATGAACCAGCCTACTTGTATTACATTTAAGCCTGTAACCTAAATTATTGTATTGTAATGCATGTCTGTATTGTTTAGTTTTGTACCCATGATGTGGAACATTTGTAAAAGAGTTCATACTCAAAGCTTGTTTCCGAATAAACAAATAAATAAATCAATAAATAGATTTCATTATCTCCTATGGAAGCTGAATTATTGGGTGTAATTTCCCATTCTGCTTACTATGCTCTGCACCAAGGTCCTGTTTACTTGTGTTTTGTGATGTGAAACTGAATAAACATAAATAAAAAAAAATAAACATATATATATATATATATATATATATATATATACACATATCTGTGTGTGTATGTATGTATATATATATATATATATATATATATACATACTAAGATTCAAGAAAAATTTCTTTTCTGTACAGGATGAGGGCTCAAAATGTGTGGCTTGCCGCGTGTGTGAAAATGCCTTGCTACAGTGCTGGGTCCAAGACTGGGCTCAATGTCTCCTGCAACCAATAGCAGCAGCTATAATGCCTCTAACCTGTGAGTATCCTTTTTCTGGGTAAAGCCAGTTATGTCAGATGGTTGACATTCAGTCTATCCAATGAACGATCGTGCAGTGGCATACCACCTGGAAGACAGGGCTTTGTGTCTGAACCCTGAAATCAGATGCTGGAACCCATTAGGGGTCAGAGGCATAAAGGAAGAAAGCCAGTCTGCTTCAAAGGAGGTAGTGTTCAGGCCTCCCAGAATTTGTGCCACCTACTGGTCAGTCATGGAGCAGCATGGGTACTGGATGTTAAGGCAGTCAGTCACACAAGTCACAATGGTGCTCAGTCCAGAAATGGTTGAGCTGCTCACAGAAACAATCAAGCGCTGGGATATAGCTGTATCCAGCTCTCACTTTTGCACCATTTTGCAATAAATGGATTTGAGAATCTGAATTTTGTATTTGTTTTACAATGTTTGACCAGGAAAGACACATTTAGCCAAGGTTTGTTTCCAGGTGTGTCCTGGGAGCGCAGGCATGTTAGGTGACTTGCTCACGGTCAAACAGTAGGGAAGTGATGGCTGTAGGATTCAAACCCAGTTCTCCAAGTTTGTAGCTCAGTGCTCTTAACCATCACACTATACTGCCCCCCCCAAAAAAGAAAAAAAATCATCTCTCTTATTTATTGCTCATAAGTGCACCACTACTCCAATATCTGAAGGCAGTCACACCCCTGCTGAGGCTGGCCGGAGGAACAGTGCATTCTGAATGGCCCCCAGACAAGACAGTGGCGGAACGGGGGAACCAATGGAAAAAAACAGGAGGAAACAGATTAGGAACTAGACATGACTACAGACAACAATGGTTGCTTTTGCATTTTCATTTTGGTAAAATGTATAATGTTTTGACTTAATAAATAGAAGAAATTATAATATGTAAGTGTGAAGTTGCTGTATACAACAGATTTAAAAAAAGTGTGTTTATAGATTTTCAAAAGATAATATATGATAAGGAATAATACATTGAAACAATTTATCATTAAAAGCACTATATTCATATTTGTAGTATTTTAATAATAATCATAATAAGGCAGCTGATCTCAGTTTTATATTCTAAACATGCAATAAATAATAGTGCTAATATTTATTGATTAATAAAAAAAAGGTTACTGGGAGAGGCACAATAAACTGAAGCTTGTTTCCAGGTGCAACCCAGGGAAGGGGGAAGGGGAGAACACAATTACAAAGTTTACAGCAAGTCAGATGATGTGGTTACAATGACGACAATTTAGGGGTGTTATCTTAGACCACAACTGCTTCCTTTCCTCTTGGGGGTCTCATCAATTCAAACCCTTCCAGAAAACCCTGCTTTAAAACTGATGTGCTTAGGCAAGGCAAGGCAAATTTTATTTAAAAGACGCCCAATCCTGGAGGCTCTGGGAGCACCATACATAAAACCAACATGAAAACAAGCATCAATAGATAACCTTTATCATAAAAGCTATAAAACTAGTTAAATAAACTTCAATAATATATAACTAAATAAATAATGAAAAGAAATCATGGACAGGCAGTATAGCAAGTCAGATCAGGGTGATATTTACAAAGCTGGGTCAGGAAAAGCCTGCACAAACAGGAAGACCTTGAGATGTGCCTTGAATACCTCCACCGAGGGGGGCCTCCCTTATAGATGGAGGAAGCAAATTCCACTGGACAGTGCCAGTGACACTGAAAGCTCTTTCACCGGCAGTTTTTAACCTTATCCTGGGAATCAGAAGGAGGCCCCTTGAGGAGGAATGGAGAAAGCGGACTGAGGTAGCAGGTTTAAGAAAGTCCGCCAGGTAACCAGGGCCCAGGCCATGTAGGGCCTTAAAGGAGAGCAAGCCCACCTTAAAGAGGATCCTCCACCTGACTGTCAGCCAGTGCAGTTCATACAGTGCCAGGGTGATGTAACAATACTTAGACTGCCCTGTCAACAGCCTGGCAGCCGCGTTCTGCACTAGCTGAAGCTGGTGGAGAGCACCTCCCGAGAACCCGAGGTAGAGCACATTACAGTACTCAAGCCTCAATGTGACAAAGGCATGCACTAAGGTAGGGAGGTCCAGGAGCAGAACCAAGGGCCTAATCTTGGTGATATTCCTCAGATGGTAAAAGCTAGTATGGACCATGGCCAACACCTGAGCCTCAAGTGTCAGGTCACTGTCCAGAATAACACCCAGGTTAAGCACCCTGGAGGAGGCCTTCAAAGCCACAGAACCCAGGACAAGTCCTGACTCTGCACCCGAGGCCTTCCTATCATGCTCCCTGTTTGACTCCATTACCAGTACCTCTTCTTATCGGGGTTCAGTTGCAACCAGCTGGAGGCCGTCCAGTCACTGATTTCATCTTAGCATTAATCAATGCCAAAAGTTGCATTCCTCATTTATGGAAAGATCCTAAGGCCCCTACATGGGAATAATGAAAAAGGGTTGTTAATTGGGTACAAAAAACTGGAAACAAAAAAAGCATTATATATAGAATAATGGCTGGGTAGGTGGTTATAACAAGAATTTTACACACGTCCGAGGTGTGGGATGCCACGTAAATCCTGAAACTGAAGGGGGTTTGTAAAGTCATCCCACACAGAAGGTGTGTGTGTAAAATGTGAGTTTTATGTACCTACTCAGCCTTGCTGGGGATCATTTTTTTTGTCACAATAAATATATAAAATAAACAGCTATCTGTGTGGATCTGTGGTGTCCATGGTCGGAGGTGGCTCATGAAAGAAACTTTTTTTAAAGCAGCCCAGTTTAAGAGTAAAAAGAGGATTTTTAGCCCAGTTATTATTTTCTTTTTTTGTACTTACCACCAACTCCTAGTGGTGGTGTCGTATTCAGTGCTGAGAATCAGCGGCCAACACCGAGAAAGGGAAGAGTGGCTGCTGGCGCATGCAGGGAGCAAGGGAAACCCAGTACGTGTTCGCTGTTATAGCCCACAGGTTATAAAGGATGAATTATAACTAGGTTTCCCTATGGGAGAAAATGTTCCCCTGTTATTATATGACAGTTAAATATATTACAGCTTATTGGGCCCTTTAGTAGCCTCTGTATAAATTAATTGGGGAAAATACAATCTAAGTTGTAGATGTATCTCTACCACAGTTGTTGCTACTTTCAGATTAGGTGTAGTCATGCTTTTTTGATTTATTATTTGTGCTATGTATGACTAGTGCCCCAATTACTATTTTGTTATGTAATTCAAAAAAAATATTAACCGTTATAATACAAGAAATATAACAATAAACAAAGAAGACCTAGATAACTGGGGCTGCAATATTAATAAACTAACAAACAAAAAACAACACATGAACAGGAATAGCACGCATCCACCCAGCACCCACCCCTCACCCATACTCTGGAGCATGAAAAAAAAGGAAGGGAAGGAAATAATAATTAAGCAGAACCATGAAGCAAAAATACAGTATGAGGAGGGGTATAAGAACCATGCCTTATCAACCCAAGCATTTAATGGCATAACTGGAAAGGCAAAGTAACCCTTGATTCAAGCACTTAACAACAATAAAGTAAGCAAAAATTCCTATTGCTGTTGATATGCAGTTAGGCAGTCCATCATACTGGCAATTGTTTTCTCTGCTTGAAGAGCAAATCAAATTTCTTTATACCATTCTGCATAAGTCGATAAGCTCTGATCACACCAATGTTTTAAAATGACTTTTTTGGCACAGGCAGAGATTAAGGCCATATGATTTTTCTTTGTCACCAACAATGTCTTCTTTTGCACACCAAGTAAACATATATTTGGAGAGGACGCTTGATCCAATCCCAAAAGAGGCTCTAACTTCAATTGCATAGTAGCCCAAAAAGGAGCAACCCTAGAGCAATCCCGTATAATATGTAAGAGCGAACCTGGACCATCTTGACAGCGAGTGCAAGAGTCAGAGGGCACCTTACCCATTATATGTAATTTAACAGAAGTGTAATAGAGATTATGTAGTAATTTAAACTGCATATACCAATATCAATCATACTTACTATATTTATACATATCCCCCCAAGTAAGAGATCAATCATATCTCCCAACTGAGGCAGAAAGAGCATGATCCCAGTACAGCGCTATGCCCTCTACTTTGTTAGGAATTAATGCATAAAATTAAGTATAGAGAAAAGAAATTGCATGGAAGGAAAGTACCCCTGTCACTAGGGATAAAAGCTTCTGACCATGTTCATTAGACCATAAACCAAAACCAAAATGCTAAAACAAAGAATGCGATAGCTGCATGTATTTAAAACAAAGCCTAATGAGCGCATCATAGCTGTACTGAAATTCCACAAACCTAAGTAGAACCCCATTAGCTGTAAGCTAATCAACCAATGTATTGTCTTTATAGCACCAAAAAGAAAAAGAACTTACCTGCCCTGCCACTTTAAGATTAGGATTACCTACAATAGATTGCAAAGTATCTCTAACAGGATCCCAATGGAGTAAGGTACATAGTTGCCTATGTGCTCACAGCAACATCGCTAGCGGTGTGTCTTGAAGAACATGATGAAAGTTACTTGAAGGGGTATATAACAGCACATTAATGCTGAGCTTCAGCTGTTGACACAAAAATAACTCAATATCCAACCACTGAGGGACATAAGGACTAGGAGCTGCACCCAAAGAATCACGGTACCACTGAAAATATTTAACGTTATGAATTGCTAGATAATACAAATAAAAATTAGGAAGTACGCCATCCCTTTTAGGAGCTGTAAGTTTATAAAATGCATGCCTGGTCACTTTACCATACCAAACAAAATGTAAAATAACTGTGCAACCCATTGAACCAGGCCTGAGGAATAAACTGGGTTAATATAATTAGAGGATGGTAACATCATTGGCAATAGGTTAATCTTCACCACATTAAACCTACCCTAGTGAGAAAGTGGGAGATGAGCCCAATGGGCCAAATCCTATTTAATCTGATCGAACACCAACTCTAAATTATACTGCTGCATTTTCCTTGAAGAGGTACTCAAATATATACCCAAATATTTAAGTTTATCCGGCACCCACACCAACCCAAGGTCAGCAATATCAGTCTTATCAACCCAAGTATTTAATAGCATAACTTCCGTTTTATAAATATTCAGTTTATAATTGGAAATGACATCAAAGTTACAGATAATATCCAAAACTACAGTCAATGAGGTCTTGGGGTGAAGCAAATATAACAGAATATCATCAGCATAAAGGGACAATTTAAACTGCAGGGGTTCAACTACCACACCCCGAATCACTGATGAACCATTGCTTTTCCTAATTAAGGGTTCCAAAAAAAGATTAAACAACAACTAGGAAAGGGAACAGCCCAGTCTAGTGCCCCGTCGCTGCACGATC
Organism: Neoceratodus forsteri; assembly: GCA_016271365.2. Taxonomy (NCBI): domain Eukaryota; kingdom Metazoa; phylum Chordata; order Ceratodontiformes; family Ceratodontidae; genus Neoceratodus; species Neoceratodus forsteri. Next base: position 467,434,314 of record CM028132.1, on the reverse strand, counting down.
ACATTAGAATGAACACCATTACAAAGGATCTAGGCTATAGGATTTGTATAAAGAACATGAACCCACACGATAAATTCTTGGGGAACAGTGAATTTATCTAAGACCACAAATAAATAATCCCAGGAGACCCAGTCAAATGCTTTCTCCCCATCCAGAGAAGCCAAAACAACAGGGTCAGGATCTCTCTCTGGACAGTGAGAAAAGATGGCCCAACTTCCTGAGATGGTGAGAAGAAAGTCATCTAGGAACAAAACCCTCCTGTCCACTGCTAATTGATGTGACCTATATCCTATTAAGACATGAGGCTAAAACCTTAGATGATATTTTATAATCCAGATTGATCAAAGCAACAGGTTTCATAATTTCATAGTTGTTGTTTAAGTCTATCAGTGTTAACCCTGATGACTTGCCACATATCAGTGGAATAATGTCATTTTTACGGCTGCATGGGTGGAGCCATAGTGATGTATTGCCTTGATGTAGGAGACAAAATTACTGTGTTAGCATGTGAAAGGAAAGTGAGGCAGTTGTCCTCCTCTAAGTGTTTTGCCTGGTGCTGAGGCATATATTGCTGCCTCCTGCTTAAAGCAGTAGTACTACATAAAAACATCAGTGCCACATAGATGTGTTCCTTCTGATCTGCTGAGCATGTAGCTGTTTAAAAGTTTAAAATTCTGTTGTGCTGTGCAGTGCAACATTTGGCTAAAAAGAGCCCATCTTCTTCATTGTTTGACCTCTGCTGCCTACTGCACACACACAATGCCACTCTGTTTAAAACTGGTTACGCTTCCTGTGTGGTGCAGGCTCCCTTCTATGCTGCTGGAACTTTTCTGTCAATTCACATAAGAGAGTATACTAAAGTCAGTGGTGAATGGGTTAATTTACAAAGGAATGTTGCTAACAGTGGGAAGTAACTCAGTTCTGCTCTACTGCCAGGGAAACTGAAACACTAGCAAAAGAGCATATGCAAGGCTAAGAGACAAGCTAAATTCTCCCAGGCCATACCTTAAAACAGGCAGTCTCTACCTAGTGTACCTACCTGGTCAATAAAAACGAAATAAATGTCATGCTCCAGTGACATTGTAATAAAGTCTGCAAGCCTACCTTTTTCCAGCACTTGTTCATCACATTAATTCAAGAAACATTAATTAAATGAGTTCCTATGTTATGGGACAAGGGAAATCCTTCAAGAAACAAAAGTTCTGAACAGGCAGTTGAGTGTGTAAATCAGTGTCTAAACAGTACTGCCCCAAATGCCATAATGTTTAAACCCCAAACCAACTAGCCATAAATTCTCAGCTTGTTTTCTTTTTTTGCTGCGCTTGTACTGTATATCAGTGTGTAGTCTGTCAGTGTAACGGTTAGTAGTTTATGTCATGAACGGGATCTTATTACTTCTTTTACTTCACTGAACTCTGTGTTTCTGCTGTCACAGTCATAAAATCATGTGCAGAGATGCCATACAATAAGAGAAAAAAAATAATGTTTGCGTCTCTTACAAAATACAAACCAGTATATTACTGACACAGGTAGACAAAATAAAAATAAGATACAGTTCATAACAAAACCTAACAGCAGTTTCACTGACAGACACACTGATATAAAACATTGTCACTTCACCCATGCTTCAAAGCCTGTTGGTGCTAGAAAAATAGCCATCTCTCATGAAAACTCTAATGTATCTCTTCCTGAATGAAGGTTCCTTTATGTTGAATGTCTGGTTGTTTCTTGAAAATAAAAAAGTAAAATAAAAATAATGACTCAAAACACTGTAACATTCCCAACCCAAATAACACATTCAAATTCGGCAGCACATCTAACTACTAGTTAGTAACCAGAAATCAGCACACTTATTTAACAAGTTGCACTCTGTTGCACCCCTTACCAAAAGAAAGATACAAATCTGCGTAATGTGTAGATAACCATAACTATTGAAGCTGCTAGGATAGTCGTGTTTTAGTGTTTTATGCCACTCATCCAGTTTATTACTATTTTACTATTTACTATTACTAATATTTGTTTGACTATGGCAGTACTACAAACATGAACAAAATGGCATGGGTTCTAATCCCACCACATGATTACTGTACAATTTGTCAGCAAGCTTTGAATGTGGTAGTACCTCAAATATGCAGAAAGTGGCATAGATTGCAATCCCACCACATGATTACCCACAATGTGTCAACAAGTTTTACAAGACTTTTTGGGGGACAAGGCAAACAATGTCTGTACTCAGACAGACATAGGAAATGCAAACAAATAAAAAGCAGGAAGCATAGCATGAAAGAGTATGAAAATGAACACTGTTATACAAAGTACAAGATAGTTACTGTATGCTTGCTATATGAATAGCACCCTGTGGGATGAACAAGGTGAACTTGGTAGTTCTATTCAGTTGATTGTCTACAACTCCGAGACATTTAACATTTCTCATTAGTGAGATTCTTGATCCTTGAACTTTACAGAGTAAAATACACACATCACAAAATGTTACTTTCTTCGCACCACAAAAACCAGCATAGGTGCAGTAGTCACTTTATAATAGTGGCAACAAATCACAAACACATACTGCTTATCAAGTTAGACGTATCCATGAAAGATTTGTTTATCAGCTGTGTCATGAAAACACAACAATTAAACTAGCAAAATAAAAAACCTTGGAGAAGCATAAATTCAGGCTTGAACTTTACGACCTGTAATGGCAGGCTGTTCAAAGTTAACCTAAGACCATTGCATCTGCTACAGGAAGTAATTCATTTCACAATGTGGAGTCTTACCATATGTAAAACTTAACAGGCATTTAATTATAAAGTATGACCCCGTGGAAAAAAAACAGTAATCTTTATTCATGTTTCGGAAAATGATTTAAACAAGCACTACCACTAAGGAGTAGGCAACAGCTGTTATCTTTTGTTGTTGTTGTTGATTACACAACATTTGCAGTGCAAACAAAAAAATACACTGGGACTGCCTTGCATACCAACATTTCTAATTTCACAACTTACATCAACATCTTAATCCAGATATGTGAGCAACAAATGACAGTTTGCCTTGATGCAGTTCCATTTACTCTGTGCTAATTAACAAAAGCTATTCAACTTTGTTGGGGTATACTCATCAGATAGGGGAAAAAAATGCAGTGACATTTTGGCAGATGCTGTATTACTGAATAGGGAGGCCTGTAGGGAAGCTCTCTGTAATGGTGTCAGGGTTTCTAACAATAAAATGAGAGGTATTAGCAAGTCTCACCCACGTGACAGTAGGAGTGTGGTAAATCCAGCATCTACACCATTATGCCAGTGCCAGCAATGTCTTCAATTAATCCTTACTGATTCAATGGCTTTTTCAGGGATCCATTGGACTGAGGAAAGCACAGACACACTGCACACCTGAACACCTGAACAGGACTTTGTTCAGGGATCTGACATGTCCAGGAATACTCCCAAACAGCTGGGTACCTCAAGGTCCCCCTTATAACTGTATTCTGGGCATTTAGATGAAGTACAAAATCACACATGCCCACACAATGCAAAGCATCATGGGCTGCATATGCAAATCACCACAGAATATTATGCTGGTTCAACTTTAAGAAGAATTGCATGGTGCCGAAAGGCCTCTCACACAGTTTGCAAAGGGTGCTAACAGGTTAGATACATAGATACATAGATACATAGACAGTGTCGGCAGATAAGGGCCTATGGCCCACCCAGTCTGCCCATTTGAGCTTGTAAGTTCAGTTTGTTTTCCTAGAAGTCTGTTGCCCCTTACTCCTGACCTCTAGAATTCCTTTATGTCTATCCCATGCATTCTTAAATCCCCGTGATTGTTTCAGCCCCCACCACTTCCTCTGGCAGGGTGTTCCACTTGTCCACCACCCGTTCTGTGAAGAAATTCTTTCTCATGTTTCCTCTGAATCGTCCTCCCTCCAACTTCATCCCATGCCCTCTAGTCCTGGAACATCTTTTTCGCTTAAAAATAGTGTTTTCCTGCACCCTGTTCTTCCCTGTAAGATACTTGTATGTCTCTATCATACCCCTCTCTCCTCCTCTCCTCTAGGGAGTACATGTTCAGTTCCTTCAACCTGTCTTCATAGGGACTCTGTGATGCAATCCATGCACCATCTTTGTTGCCTCCTCTGAACCTTCTCTACCCTGTCTATGTCCTTACGTAGGTATGGTCTCCAGAACTGTACACTGTACTCCAGGTGGGGCCTCACTAGTGTCTTGTATATGGAATTATGACCTCTCCTTTTCCTGCTGGTGATGCCCTGCCTATACATCCCAGCATCCTATTTGCTTTACCTGCTGCCTTGTCACACTGTTTCCTACCTTGAGGTCATCAGAGATGACAACCCCAAGATCCCTTTCCTGCTTGGTGCATGCTATATCCTCACCCCCAACTGATATATTGTGCCAGGGTTTTGTGCCCCATATGCATTATCTTGCACTTCTTTGCATTGAATTTCAACTGCCAAACCCTGACCATTCTTCAAGTTTCTGCAGGTCGCTTCTCATTCTGTCTACACCCTCTGGTCTGTCTATTCTGTTACAGACCTTTGTGTCATCAGCGAACAGTGAAATTCTGCCTTCTAGATCCTCGCGAATGTCACTGATGAAGATGTTGAATAGGACCGGTCCCAGCACTGATCCCTGTGGTACCCACTGGTCACTCTTCCCTCTGTGGAGTGACAGCCATTTACCACCACCCTCTGTGTCCTGCCACCCAGCCAGTTACCTACCCACCACACTACTGTCCTGCCCACACCCATATTCCCCAGTTTGTGTAATAGTCTTTATGTGGCACAGTGTCAAAGGCCTTGCTGAAGTCCAGATAGGCCATGTCCACTGCCCTCCCCTGATCCACCTCCCTAGTCACCCAGTCAAAAAATTCAATGAGGTTGGTCTGACATGACCTCCCCCTGATGAAACCATGCTGCCTTGGGTCCTGTAGTCCATTAATAACCAGATGTTCCACCAATCTCTCCTTCAGTAGTGCTTCCATGATCTTCCCCACTACCGAGCTGAGGCTGACTGGTCTGTAGTTCCCTGCTTCCTCTTTGTTCCCACTTTTGTATAAGGGGACTACATCTGCTGTCCTCCAGTCTTTGGGTACCTCCCCTGTTTCCAGTGATAGGCTAAACAGGATAGCCAGAGGTTCAGCCACCACCTCTCTTAGTTCTTTAAGGACCCTGGGGTGCACCCCGTCTGGCCCCACTGCTTTATCAACTCTTATTACTTCCAGTTCCTTCAGGACCCTTTCTCGTGTAAATGGACTTGTGTCCATTTCTGCACCATTCTCACCCCTTGTACTCCCTTCAGACCCATTACCCTCCTCTTCCTCAGTAAAGAATGAGCAGAAATACCTGTTCAAATGAAGTGCCTCACTGAATTTTTTCCATTTGACCTACAGAGAGTGCTTCTCTCTCTCTCTCTCTCTCTCTCACACTCTCTCTCTCTCTCTCTTATTCTCACTTTTTTACTGTCACATCACTCTAATTATGCCATTTTCAACCCCATCTCCTCACTCACACCACCAGTTTGATACGGTTTCTGGTTGCCACACTGTCTCCTACCATTTTCTAGATCATTTCTTAATTTTGCCACAGCATTAACCTGGCTCCAAATAAGACCTATCGAGTAAAAGGCAACTATTATAAGTGGATTACCCCCTCCCTAAAGGCCCTTATGACTGGCCACGAAATAGATAAATAACCGGTCTTCAGCTTTTTACCATCCTTCCTCACTGTTGTACTTGAGTGTCACTGATTACTATACCCAGTATATTTCTTACTTGTCCCATAACCACTGTTTCTTGCCTTATATTTTTCTCTCTTTGTTTCATCTGCTAGCACACCAGTGCTATAATTCAGATTAGTTAAATGTATTTCTTGGAATTGCTGGTTGTTTAACATGAAGTAGGGTTAGTTAAAAGTATTGCTTCTTTTTTTGCATACAATGTTATGCAATATTTTATAATATTTTTTGATTGGATATGTTTTATTACAACAGATATGTGTAACAGCAAAGATGGAAACCCCACTCGCAGTCATCGGCTCCATGCAGTTTGATGATAACATAAGATAAGCAAGACAGTTTTGTCAGAAATCAGAGAGGGAGAAGGGATGTGAGCAAATCATAAGACAAAAACACAGGAGGGAGGGTGAAGCACTTGTCACAACACCTTTATGTTTCAGAATAGCCCCAGTCAGTAGTCCATAAAAAATATGTCCCCCCAAAAAGTAAATAATCAACTTGCCCTTTTATGTATGATACATTCAAAATTAATTGTATTCACTTTCTGGACACTGGGCAGTCAGAATCAGTGATCAGATTGCAAGCAGTGATTGGAAATTATTGGTAAGGATTGGCAAGCTGGATGTATTGCAGTAGTGCTAAATAATGACTAATAGACCACTTTACAGTGTACAAAAAAGTTTATTAAATCAAATTACAGACTTAAAAAATGTATTGCACGAAAGATCCCTCCTCATTTTCAGTTCAGGTTTGCAGGGTGCTGTTTTAAGTTATTACTCCTGATCTCTAAATGCATCCAATTCTCATTCCCTTTTTACGTTCACTTGCGCGCATGCGCAAGGAACGTTTTGGGACAGTAGCACACTTAGAGGTGTGCCTCTCCCACCCAATGCATTGCTTCCTTGAGCAGACGTGGCGGTCCTGCACCAATGGGTGCAGCAGCTCAGTATGACAGCGGCGTTCCTCTGCTTCAAATAAAAACACCGCTGCCATACTAGCACCGCCCCCTCATCACGGCTACCTCCCGTGCCGTCCATCACGCCGGCCCCAAAAGCCAGGCTACGCTGGGAGCCCACCCTAGCGTGGCAACATTGTTTGCTGGACGGAGGTGCCCAATCCCCCATCAGCTCCACGGCCCCAAAGCCATCCTGCTGCCATGCTGGGAGCCCACCCCAGTGTGGCAAACATTTCTTTATTTTGCCGACGGGGTGCCCAGTCCCCATCGGCTCCTCGGCCCCCAGCGTGGTTTGCGATGGGGATGCCCAACCCTGTCGGCTCCTCGACCCCCAACCACTCTTCTGCCACGCTGGGAGCCCACCCAACATGGCAAATGTCCACCGTCGTCTTTTTTCAGACCTGTAAAACAAAATTGTCCAGCGGCGTGTCTCCCAACCCCCACAACCGCACCCACCACTGCGCACCCAGCCTCCCCACACCCCCCTCACCCCATACTTACCTCCGGACTCCGGCGCAATGATCTTGATTGGACTGGGAGCGGCGTCTGCACTCTTCAAAGGCGACCGCGAACTAAGGAAATGCCGGTAAGCTATATAATGGGCTAGATGGGGGGGGGGTTCAATTTGATTGCATATATCAGTCATTTTTTGGAATTTTTGCACCAAATTTTCAACATGGGGTTTTTAGGACCTCTTCTCATGAATGATGTCACTGTCATAGTGTTATTCAGGCCCAATGGGTGATTTCGCAGGCACTGCGCATTCACTGTGTGAAATCACCCTTCAGCCTTGAATAATGCCATGACAGTGACATCATTCATGAAAAGGGGTCCCAAAAACCCCATGTTGAAAATTAGGTGCAAAATCCAAAAATGACTGTTTTACGAGCGTGCGTTGCGCAGTTTCTACACAGACTCGTAAGTTCACGAATTTTCAATATTTTCACTCCAGATTTTCAACATTGCCATCTTATCACACCTTCTTATGAGTTGTACAGCTGTCATTTTTCACATCTCACCCAAAACGTGTTTCTGCCCATGTAGCACACAGTGGCACAGTCGGTGTGCGAAATCAATGTATGGAACACATTAAGAAAATCACAGTGATACTGTTCATGAGCAGAGGTCTTAAAATGGCTATGTTGAAAATTTGGTGAAAAAATTCTTAAAAATGACTATTTTACGAGTGTGCGTTGCACAGTTCCTACGCACGGGCGTATGTTTGTGAATTTTCAATATTTGCACTCCAGATTTCCAACATTGCCATTTTACCACACCTCCTCATGAGCAGTACAGCTGTCATTTGTCACATCCTGCCCCAAATGTGTTTCTGCCCATGTAGCACACAATGGCGCAGTCGGTGTGCGAACTCAATGTATGGGACACATTAAGAAAATCACAGTGACATTGATCATGAGCAGGGGTCTTAAAATGGCTGTGCTGAAAATTTGGTGAAAAAAGTCCTAAATATGACTGTTTTATGAGTCTGCGTTGCGCAGTTCCTACGCACGCTCGTAAGTTTGCGAATTTTCAATATTTTCACTCCAGACTTTCAACATTGCCATTTTACCACACCTCCTTATGAGCACTGCAGCTGTCATTTTTTCACATCTTGCCTAAAACGTGTTTTCACCGATGTAGCGCACAATGGCACAGTCGGTGGGCGAACTCAGTGTATGGGACACATTAAGAAAATCACAGTGTCACTGTTCATTAGCAGAGGTTTTAAACTGCCAATGTTGACAATTTGGTGAAAAAAATCCAAACAATCACTGTTTTACCAGCGTGCATTGCACAGTTCCCATGCACGCTCCTAGGTTTGCGAATTTTCAATATTTCCACTCCAGATTTTCAACATTGTCTTTTTTACCACCCTTCCTTATGAGCAGTACAGCTGTCATTTTTCACATCCTGCCCAAACCGTCTTTCCGCCTATGTAGCGCACAATGGGGGTAACCAAAAGGTTATACTGACAATTTATTGTGCAAATACCAGCAATCGCACAGGGCATTAGGGTAAAGCACCATACATGCCAAACACCACTGCAAACACCTGCAAGCGAACGTTTGGGCATTGACAAATGCTTGTTTGTTTCAGAATAGCTATAGCCAGTAGTCCTGTTACAAATCCCACCATAAAATAAAAGTAAATCAGAAGTTAATAATTAAATTGCCCTTTTGCTCTCTCATGAGTGTCACTGTCTCTCTGTGTATAGCAGTGTACATATCATTGACAAGGAAGGGCATTATCAGCTGTGATGGCTCTGATCAGAGTTATTTCTTTCCCCATGAGTTTATCAAGTTCCTTTTTGAGCTGATCTGATCCAGGGTACTTTTGTATAGAATTGCATCTGGTAGTACATTCCAGGCACTCACAACTCTTTGACTATACATTCCCCTCTTTTATTTGTCTTTACTATTTCACCTTTTAATTGTTTGCTGTGTGATCTAGTTTGTCTTTTGCTGTCCTTTCTACTTAATCATAAGGGAGGCAGTACAGCACAGTGGTTTAAGGCTCTGAGCTGCAAACCTGGAAACCTGGATTTGAATCTCACAGCCCCCCACTTGCATACTGTGTGACTCTGAGCATATCACTTAACTTCCTTGTGCTCCCAGGTTGCACCTGGAAACAAGCTTTGGCTTAGTGTGTCTCTCCTGGTTAAACAATTTCCCCTTCCTAATCTTGAAGTCCACCAGATTTGTTCATTATGATGAGCCCTGTATGCATAACATACAGTAGGTCCCCCCTTAGTTTTCTGTACTGTACAGAGTAAAGAGCTAATGTTTCTTTCCCTATAAGGTTCAGTCTTGACATGTTATGATTTTTTTGGTTATTCTCCTTTGCACCTTGTCCACCGGTTTCATACTCCCAATGGTATGTACTGCAATAAAAGGTGCACAATATTCTAAGTGGGGTGTAACCAGTGTTGTATACAATGAGATAACCACCTCCCTCTTCCTACTCTTGACATTCTTCATAATGCAGCCCACAGTCCTGTTACATTTTTTTTACAGTTTCTCTGATGTGGTGTTTGAACATGAGTTTGTTATATATAAATATATATATATATATATATATATATATATATATATATATATATACACATATGTGTGTGTGTGTGTATATATATATATATATATATATATATATATATACCTAGTTCTTTTTCTACATCCGCTGTTGCTAGGATTTTATTAATAAGTGTATACTGTCTATAACTAGATCTATAACTACTAACCCTAGAAGGATCTTTACCTGGTTTCAATATAACCGTAATGAGGGCTTCAATTCAAGTCAGGTCCGAGGTGCCATAAGAATAAATATAATTACAGGCATCCAATAGGATTGTGGTGAACAAATCTTTAAATTTCTTAATAAAATTAGGGGTGTAACCATTGGGGCCCAGAGCTTCATCCAAAGGAAAGGAATGAATAGCTTTCACAACCTCCTGCAAAGTAAGAGGTGATTTCAAAAAGGCATGCTGGTAATCATTTTGTTGTGGAATCTCTAAGTCCTTAAAAAATCCTTGAATTTTCACAAATAAGAGTAATTCTGCTCAGGAGTATACAAAGTTTGATAATAAGTCTAAAATTGGGCCCCTGCATCCCAAGGATAGGTGGTAATCTAACTTTACTCAGAGACTGTGTGGGGGACGATCTGAACTATGGCCTGTTTCCAAAGGCGCAGGGCAGGTAACTTACAGTACTTGCTTCTCACCGTGGTTAAAATATTTAGTATTGGCTTTCTGAATGGCATGTTCTTCGTGTTCATGCAGAAACTCCTCACATTTGGCTCCTAGTATTTTTGATACATATGTTATGCACTCAATTTATGTTGTAATTTTTGGAAATGTGACTATTTTATTTATTTAGAACTGTCTAGCAATCAATTGTATTGAAACACATATCCGTAAATAAAAATCTAAAAAAACAATGAAGGACCTTTGCCACCCCAATGGCCCAGTGGCATGCACTGGCATGCAGGCGACCCGGGTTCAGGCGCCGACTCCAGCCACTACATCGGGAGGGAGGCCAGACTGTGCCCCTCAGCCAGGAAGGGCAGGTGGTGGGTTCTGGTGCAACTGTGATCACTGTGGTCAGTACAAAGAGCTTGCTCTGAGGATATATACAGTATATATATATATATATATATATATAATATTCATTGCAAATAAAACTTCATTAATGCATCAGTTAGGGTTCTTACTAAAGTGACAAAAGCAGGGAAATGTGGTGTTAGGGTTTCAAACCCTAACACCCCACCCCCATCCTGCAAACACTGACAGGCATCGGGGTGTGCCTTGTGGTCATCAGCCCTAAAGCTCACCCCATTCCATAAGTAAACAAGCAGAGATGGGTACAATATAGGAGAGTGGGGTGAATGTTAGGGCTGACGACCTCAAGGCATCCCCGGCCTATCAGTGTCTGCAGGGTAGGGCTAGATGTTAGGGGTTGGAAACCCTAACACCACATTTCTCTCCTTTTGTCTTTTTTTTTTTTTTAGTAAGAACCCTAAGCGATGCATAAGCAAAGTTTTTTGGCAATGAATTTCCCTACTTTTTTAGACAGTATAATCATATCCTTATTTGTCTGTGCCTCCATAGATGCATATATGTATGTAGCCGTGGAAGCACAGAGCCTTCTGGGCCCTGCACTTCCATTTATAGGACAACGACAAAATTGTCAGCATAGCCATCTTATTACCTCACCTTATGTAACATGGTACAGAAAATTTTCGAATCCACGCCAAAATGTAATTCTGTGCAACTGCAATGCCAATCCATGCCACAGGTGTGAAAACACATTTTGGACAGGATTTGAAAAATGACAGCTGTGACATACATGTGGTCAGGTAATAAGAAGGCAATGTTAAAAATCTGGGGTCAAATATATAAAATTTCTGAAGTTGCAAGCAGACCTACCGAAATTGCAATGAATGGTCATGACATTAGCATTTTTTTATATTTTGACCCCAAATTTTCAACATAGTCTTCTTATGACCCCACCTCATCAACTCCATACGTGACATTTTTCAAATCTGTGCCAAAATGCCATTCTGCACCACAGGTGTGAAAACAAATTTCAGACAGGATGTGAAAAATGACAGCTGTACTGTCATAAGGTGGTATGAAAAAATGGCTATGTTGAAAATTTGGAGTAAAACTATTGAAAATTACCAAAGTTACGAGCGTGCATAGAAACATTTCAATGAACGTTCATACCGCAGCCATTTTAAGGAATATTTTCACCAAATCTTTAACATGGGCTTTTTAGGACCCCACCTCATGAACACTGTCACTGTCATTTTGCTAATCAGTCCCAAAAGGTGATTTCATGCAGCAACTGCAAAATTACCTTCCAGGTCCAATTAATGAAACAACAGTGACAGTGTTCATGAGGTGGGGTCCCAAAAAGCCCATGTTGAAAATTTGGTAAAAAAATATCTAACAACACCAAGTTATGAAGATAAGTTGAAAAGCCAATGAAATACATTACACAGGCACTTATCTTGATTCCTCAGTTTGTGGTTCGGCTTTGAAGAGTGTAGATTTGTCCCAGTCCACAGAAGATGACAGTGGATGACCTCTGGAGGTAAGTATAAGGGTAAGGGGTGTGGGGTGATTGGGCACAGTGGTAGGGTCAGGATGGGGGAAGGTAATGGCAGTGATGCTGAGGGATTGTTTTATTTCAGGTTAAACAAAAAGCGTCAGGGGACAGTTTTCTTTTTGCAGGTATACATGCATAACAAATCTATGTTCAGACACTGGGTGGGCTCCCCAGTCTCTCACTCTGCTGGGGGATCCTGAGCGCAACAAGAGAATAGGTACCCGATGTTGCCAAACAAATATTAAAATAACAGGTCGGGGTGCATCCGACACGGGGTGGGTGGGAATCCCAGTGTTGTACCATACAAAATCATTAATGACACTATATCAGGACACTGGGGTGGGCCACCAGTGTCCGACAAAGCCAAATAAATGAATAAAGAAACAAATAAATTAATTAAATACACTACTACCGGGGACTGGAGCCCCAGTGTGCAGATACATCTTACAGTTGAAGGCACACAGGCAGGATCATAAATGTGCTCAGCTGAAGTGGAATGTAATTGTTTTATGTATGCTGTTGTCATATCTTGGCAACCTTCCTCTGAGAGATTTGAACAGTGTTGAGGAGTAACTAGTTACTTGTAACTAGTAACTGTAATCTGATTACTATTCTAGGTAATTTGCAATAGTGATGGATTACTTTCAAAATAAAGTAAAAGTAACTATAATTATATTACTTTTCCTGAAAAGTAACTAATTACTGTGATATAAATAGAATAACAGATGGGGATCCATCTGTTACCATTACTGTAATCCATCAAGGGGTTCCTGTGACTTCATAAACCTCAAAGAGTGAAGCTCAAGAGGTTAATGACATCACAGGAATCCAGAAGATAGTGCAGGTGTCTTTTGATATTCAGATTTCAGTGTGACCAAAGGCTGCTCAACTGACAGTGTACTCAATTTATTACAACATCTGGCTGAAAAATGCCTTCTGACAAGCACTGTGTAAGCACCCTGCATCTTCACCCCTTTTACATGAATGCAAGTTTCCTATCATTTTTGTCTTTTTCACAATAAAAGTTTAGGCAGCATTTCATGGCTGTGAGATGTCATTTTGTAGCCTTGCTAATATTCAGGTTTGCATAGTCTAGGTATTATGAGTCAGTGCTGTTAGTGTCAGTAGCTCAGTAGGTAGCACACTCGCCTCTGAGGCCGGAGATCAGAGGGCTGTGGGTTCAGTTCCCACATCTGGCACTTGGGTTAATATCCCAGTACTGACACTGTAATGCAGCATGAGGGTGCTGCATTTCTGAGGTGCCGCCTTCGATGAGACGTTAAACCGAGGTCCCATCTGCCTGGATTGGTGGTAGTTCAGGTGGATGTTAAAGATCCCATGGCACTTATCGGAAAGGGTAGGGTGTTTTTATTGACATAAAAACATAAACAGCAACACTTTAAAGTAGGATAATCGATAGAACAACACTTTTCCATAACATATAACATAAAAAATCAAAGAGATGTGCAAGTATTACATTGTAAACGCTATGAGAACAAAAAATCATGAGAAGTAAACTATTAACAAATATCCAGTCCACTTTTAACTTTATTATTTGAACTTAATAAAGTGAAGAAAACCTTTCCACCATTTCGTAAAGTTCCTGGGGTCACTCTTGATCGTCCTGTGTATAAATCAGTATAAGCTCCTTGATGACTAACCGACTTACACAAGAGTAAGGCATTCTCTTTTGATAAAGAACCCATTGAACCCTGGCTTGCATAAATAATATCTTAGACATCCCAAAAATAAGGATAATGTTTCTTCGTGAAATTCAGACAAATTCTTGGGATAACATCCTAGAATCAAAATTCATAAGACATATTACATAACCATTTAAATCCCAAAGCTTTTCTAGGTATGACCATAAACCGTCGCATATGAACATCTAAGAAAAAATGTTCCATCGATTCTTCTACATTAATACAATCCAAGTATAGGCACAATCTTTCCTGTAAAACCTTGTACTTAGCATTTCCTCTGACATTCAGTTTCCGTAAAAGATCAGCCACTCGTCTCCCATTGTTTTGAGGCATCCTCTTACAGTTTAATTGAGCTAATACACTAGAATTTAAAGTCATAGGACAATTTTTAAATCCTGGTTCTGGGGAAGAGTCAATGACATTAGAAAATGATAAAGCCCCTTCATGTTGTTATTCAGAATTACCTGTTTCTGTGTTTTCCATTTGAACAATTTCTGCGTAGATTGGCCTAAAATATGATGGAATATATAAGTAGCGATTCAGTTTAGGGGCTATAATGTACCAATTCTTAAAGTATTTACCCATTGTTTTCAAGTTCCATGACTCTACTGCCTCTAGTTCTACTTTTAACCCTTCTTTAATTGAGTTTGATAAAAACAAAGCATGCACAAAAATCACTGGGTCTACCATTCCTAAACCACCCTTATTTTTCATTAAATACGTATAGCTCCTTTTAACAGGATTTAGCGATTTCCCATAACATTTGAAAAAACACACTATATATTCTAGTCTCAAGAAACACAGGAAGCGGAAAAATCATCATACATACTGTATCGTTGGAAGAAGAAATTGCTTGATTACCTGAACCCTTTTAATTTGGTCATTTTCCACTGTTTCCATCTATTAACCTTTCTCTCTATTTTAATAATGACATCTTCCAATTTTCAACAGGCATGTTCTGGGAACTGAACAATACCCTAATATTTTAAGAGGTTTACGGAGATGTTAATACCCTCCTGACACACTTCCTCAGCACCAGTAGCTCCAATAAATAATCCCTTTGTTTTATTTAAATTTATTTTTGCATTTGATACCTTTGCAAAGGCCTCAAATGCAGTCACAAAATGAATTACTGAGGCCTTATCTTCCAAGTATACTACTAAATCAGCATAGGCTTGACCCTTAAATGCAAATCCTCTGCCCATTCACTGTAACACCCTTCCAAATCTGTCTCGAAACTATCGTTTGCAAAAGGGTCTAGAGTGAAAATATAAAGAAGAGGGCTTAGAGGGCAACCCTGTCTAACTCCTGTAGTTAACTTAAAACCTTCCACCTTCTGATCTTTTAAATATGGAATTACTGTATAATTATCATATAATTTCTCAATTATTTTCACTAATTGCTTTGGAACCCCATAATGCTTAAGGGTAAGGAAAAGAGCGGCAAATGAACTCTATCAAGCTTTTTCTAAGTCAGCTGCTATTAAGCATCTAGTTGACCCTAACTCAGTAAAATACTCAGTTACATCTCGAATCAACATCAGAGCAGACTGGACTCTTCTATCTGGTAACCCACAATATTGAAAGGGTGAAATAACTTCTTTAGCTAAATTCTTCAGCCTATTATTTAAAATACCAGTAAAGATTTTATAATCAGAGTTTAAAAGAGTGATTGGTCTCCAGTTAGTAATGTTTTGCTTATCCCTGACTTAAATATATAAATCAATAACCCTTCTGTAAAGAGGGATAGATTGTAGCTTTGTCTAAAAAAACCTAAATAAGAGACATAGGCACTGACTAAGTTCGTCTGAAAATAATTTCTAAAAGTTATTGGAAATCCCATCTATTCCGGAAATATTTAGTTTCAATAACCTAATGGAGCTTGAAATCTCTGTTGGAGTGATAGGTTCCCATACCTCCGATCTCCCAACTAGGTTAACTGGAACTAAAATATCTTTTAAATAGTGGCCATAGCTGAATTGGGGATTGTTTCAAGAGGCTTCAAAGCGGTAATGTTCTACAATCACTTCTCTTAGTTGGGCCACAGAGGATACAAATTACCATCTGAATCTTTGAGTTCCTCCATTTTCATAGAATCTCTTACCTGTTTACACATTTCGAATGGATCCCCAATGGGTGATTTTTAATTCCATTAGTTAAAATGGCCTGCATGGTTTTCCCTCTATCATACTGAAACTCTTTCATTTTTTCTTTAAGATTAGCAATTTGTTCTGAGTAATCCATCCTAGAAGAATAAGCTATAGTCATAAGCCTCTGTAATTGTTGTCTTAAACCTAAATATGTGCAGGAATTTGTCATTCTTGCTCTAACTCCTTGCAATTTAAACCATTTCCTTAAGTCCGATTTAGTCTCTAACCACCAATCTCCCAAATCTGAATATAAAAGGCTACTGATAACCTGGCTCTTAATAGGTATCTCACCCCAGCTTGTATATAAGGGAGTTCTAATGAGGAGTTATTGAGTTTCCATCTAACTAGCCTTTTTCTTGCCTGTCTGAAAAGCTAAAAGAACTTAATAGAAAGGAATGGTCTGAGAATTCACTAGGAAATATTTTAAAGATTCTATTTGCATATTAGGTGACACAAACATATGATCTATTAGAAAATCTCTTCCCTTTTTAAGCGAAAAACCTTCTCCAACCTGTAAAGCATTATGACAGTTCAAGAGTCCAGCACTTTTTATAATTTTACATAAAGCATTAGAGTCACAGTATGTTTTTATTTTTTACTAGCATGGGTGAAATGGGACAATTAAAGTCCCCCATAATACTCTAACTGTTGTTAATAAAAAGGCTGTACTGATTTAAGACAATTAACTCTACCTGCTTTTGTTTGGGGTTATAAATGTTGATAAACCTATAGCTTAGCCTTGCCACTTCCATCGATAATCAGGACCCTTCCTGGTATTAGATCTATCAAATTGTGTAACTGGAAGTCATATGAATTAAACACTATTCCTATACCATCTGCAGAATCTTCCCAAATGACCAAAATAAAGGACTAAAACCAATCTCTTTTAAATGCCACCAACTGATCTATGGAATACATCCATGTCTCTTGTAAAAACAAACAGAAACAGGAAATTCATGTATATAATGAAAGAGGGCTTGTCGCTTAACCATATTCAATAAGCTATGAACATTCAAAGAACCCCAAACCAACCTCATTAACCTTTTAAGTATTTAAATCATTGTTTTCCTCTTTTTCTTTTTTATCCTTGTAATTATCCGTGATTTGTGACCTGGTTGAAAGTGAGGATTTTGAGAGTCTGAATCTTCAACCTCTATCTCAGTGTTACCCCAAGAGGAAAACAGAGCCGCATATGAGTTACTGGTATCAATCTGTTCCACTAGAGGCGGGAGATTTTTGATAGTGAATTCCGTAAGATCTTCTTTGGGGCAGTACAGTCACTGGTTTATCAATGGCAGCTGCCACCATCACCGCATCTATGACCCCTTCCAGTATAACACACTGGAGGAAATCTGAGAGGTTAGGGACCCATGTTGCCTTAACTATCTTAACCATTTCTGAGGATATCTCACGCTGATCCTCCCCACTTGGTGAGTTTAACTTTTTTGTTCAACACCTTCCTTTTAAACCCCTTCTTTTCCAATTTCTCTCTTGCCTAGAGGGTTTCATCTGATTTGTTGCAGGGGAGGGGCACGTATCCTGGAGAGTAGCTTTAACCATGGATTCTTGGGCTTTTTGAATAAAAACCTCAGAATTAGAACAAAGGGTTTTTGGGCAGCCCAAGGACATAGTTTGAACACATGGCCTTTAGTTTGCTAAATCGCAACTTGATAGATTGCTGCAAAACATGGTTAAATGTCCTACCTCCCCACAATTATCTAGCAGGGGCTGATCGCATACACTTGAAAGTACGCTCTAGCCCCACACTTATAACATGCACGGGCTGCCCGCTGTAAAACATACCCCTCTATCTTTTCCCTAACAAAAGGAGTTAGGTATATGTTCAATTCCAGCCTCTGTTTGCCTTAATTTAACTTTATACTTCCATCCTCCAGTCCAGAACCCTCTGTATCTAAAATAGGCTCTGACTCACTTAGTACTTCACATTTTTTTTAACCAAAGGTTATGTCTTCCACCCATACCCCTTCATTTGGAACATAACTGTAACAAACTTAATCAGGGGTTTGAGAGTGGTATAACAATAAAGGTGTCCACATAGGAGAATACTTAACTTGACCATACCTAACCCAGAACAACTCTAAAGCCTGTTGAGACGAAAACTTATGTCATAATTGTCCTCCCTGAAATATTAATGAAAGCATAAACATCCTGAGGGTGAAATGCAGTGAGTCTTTCAACAAGGTTTCCCCACATAATGCCTATCTGGCCTAGTTTCTAACCCTCCTTTATACCTCAGCCTCACAGCATTACGCCTAGGGGCTGCTTCCCTATGGAATTTGAGAAAAGTTCGGACATCAATGGCTTCTGTGAAGGGAGGTTGTACAGTGACCTCATCTGTACTAAACCGAATGGGCTCCTGCAAGAATTTCCTCCCTTTCTGCTGCTGGCCACCTGGAATCCACTCAGAGAATGCTGAGATAAAGATAAGTTCAGTCCCAAGCAGGATCAGGCTTCCATCACCAGCTACTGTCTGTTTCCACCCTGCTTCACTTAAAGCTTTATAGGGTGACCAAGAATCTTGTGAGCCTTTTTATGTAAAAAAGGGTCTGCCATCTTATATCAGCTGTAGACTTTTTTGGTTCATTTTGTCAGAAAAAGAAATCTGTAGCCCACTTTGAGGAACCGTCAGTCTTTTGATATGTAACAGCTGAGTCAGTTGCTGAAATCTCTTGACTCTGCTGTTTGAACACAAACCCAGCTACCTTGTTCAACTGTGCTGTTTTATTTTCACAAAAGTAGATGGCAATATATTCTGTGCAGATAAATCATTTATCTTCACTTCGTTACTTCCTTTGACATTATCAGAGACCAAACTGGCAGTAAGCACTCACTTTTAGCAGCAGAGATAATACCAGCCTGTACTGAATTCAGAGAGTTATTTGTTCTTGGGAAATGGAGCTCAAGCCTTGCTGCTCTAAGATCTATTCCACAGAGCTGTTGACAATCTTGGGATCAGCATAACTCTGCCTTTGTGCTCTTCATTACAATCAGGCTGACACCTGCTGTAGTCAGGGAGTTCAACACACTGCAGTGAAGCTTCATTAAACAAGGACAGAGCATTCTTTTAACACCAGAGGCAAACTCTTTTGCTGGCAACTCTATCCTGCCAGAACTATAACTTAAATAAGACACAGTACCTTTTTTGCTCCATATTTTGCGCCACTGTCCTGCAGTCTGTTTGCTGTGTTTTAATATCTTGGCTTTCTCTGTCAGCCTGCAGTTTTAAATTCATCCGCTTCCTTTGGAGCTATCTGATGAAATTGGTTCTTCCATTTCTGCAGAAAACATTATCGCAGCATTTTCCTGTTTCAGACCCACATTTAGAGGTTTAATAAGCGACTTTTCTGTAGAGGTTGCAGGTTCAAATACGACAATACCTTTCTCTTCCTGTTGTTGCAATTTCCAACTGTCCAGTTTCTTTCTTTGTTTTATCCAAAACCGATTGCTCCCAGCTCACAAAAGCATCCTGAAGTTCAATATCTGATTCAATTTCAGCCAAATCCGGCTGGAGCCTCCACAACACCTGGAGCAAGAGTCGAGGCTAGCTCTCCTGCTCCACAGACTTCCTTCTCCTTCCATTGTCCACTTGGAGTGGCCATCTTGGAAATGGCCTGTCCCCCTACTGGCCACAATGCAGAAACATCAGCACAGCAGCATCAGAGTAGGGGAATTTCCCTGGTGTCCTGGCCGAATTTCCCTCATTCACTAAAAAATACCTCCAACAGCTTAATCTGGTTCAAGGTCAGTTGGCATTCATCTGTATCCCCCTCCCGGTGTGCCTGAAAATAGGCAGGATTTGTCTAGACACTTACCGGTCAACAAAAGCTAAATAAATGAGCTGCCAGAGCTACAGTGTGGTGTAAACCCATGGCATGACAACTGGAGCAAAGACATGCAGTCTTGTGACATGTAGCCTAGGAATGTTGATCTAATACTGGTTTGCCCTGCAAGATGTTTGCTCTAACATGGTGGCTACAACTACAAGGTAGCCTTATTTATTGCACCACAGCTTTCTACATGGTTACAGTCCCACTGATGGTGGATGTCGGGGTTGTTTTCGGCAGTTGTCTCATTATGGAAAATGTTAGGCTGAATGGCTCTGGTGAAGTGTCGTTGTGCTGTGTGTCCTTGTACCAGTTGTTCAGAGCCAGTGTAAATCACTAACCCCTCCGGTTTGATGTGTAGAGAATGAAAATGAGTGTGTACACATACTGTAGCTTTCACCTTTCAGCCTTCTTACTACGTCCTGTTAGTTAGTCCCTACATAAGTACTCCTCAGCTCATTCACTTCTACTATACCTTTATATCTTCACCTTTTCATTTTCCAGATTCTATTCTTACTTTATCTACTATCACTTTTTCTCCTACAACCTTCCTCTGTTTTCTTTCCTCAATACATTTTTCTTATTTTCCTGCCTGCTTTTCTCTCTTTTTTCATAATTCCTGAAGAAGACCTATGGTAGAAACATCGATTCAATCTGATATCCATTTTCATCATGCATTTAATCTTACTGTTTTGTTCTATATCTGTAGCATGTGCTGGGCAAGTAAAAGTCAGAATACCCCATTTTATTTGTCAGTTTATTATTAAATATATCATTTTTGCAACATTTGATATATAAATTATACTGCTTATGCACCGCTACATGATACAGCTAAGAATCACTATAGGAACTGATGAAATTTGTTTGAGAGGGCAACAGACTGGCCAGTTGATATACAGTTTATAGGTCACTAGCTACACTACTGCATGTCATCAGTTATGGCCCTCTATACTAGCCATTGTGAACCCCGATGGAATCAAGGCCAGTCTAGCCATTGTAGGGAAAAAGGTAAGTAGTCCGTCTGCAGGCAGGGCTCAGGGCCTATTTTCACTAACAACACCACATGCGCCAAACTGCCACAGTAGGCCACTTAATTGTCTGTCTGCCCACCCACCTACCAGGTCTATAATGCTTACCAAGCCCATCTCAAAGAAAATCCTCATTAAAGGAGTATGTAATAGAGTGCAAAAAGTGTGTTGTGTGACAATTTGATTGTAAGTGACATTGTCTGACTTCAGTCGTGGCATACTGGAAGTGGCATAATAGTCATGGCCAACTTAGTTATAATTATAACTGTGTCTCAGTGGCAGTGGCAAGTCAAGAATCAGCTGTGGGAAAGAGTGTTTAAATTGTGTATTGGGGTAAGCAGGTGTGTGCTGGTGGAATTTATTGAATGTGATGTGGGGTGGATCTGTGGCTGGCAATGTCAATGTCAGGATTCAGGCTGCTGTGGGAAAATGAGAAAAGATCACCAAGGCAAGGAAGGACAGTAGATCTGCAGGGGGGTGAATGTGTGTCTGTGTGTGTGTGTGTGAGTGCAGGGGGAGCTATATGAGGGTGGGATTTTATTATGGAAATTTAAAGGGGTAGTAGTGGCTCTTGCATAGTCAGGAGCAGAATACAGGCTAGATGTGGGAAAAATCGCCAAGGTAAAATAATGGAGGGATTCATCATTGTCAGGGATATGATCTGGCAACACATACTCGAAAGAGGGCAAACAGATATAACACAGCACGGCTTCAGTCAGTGTAGGTCATGACTGACAAATTTACTTCTTTGAGACAGTAAGTGGTGCATTGGATAAGGGACTGCCAGTGTATGTGATCTTCCTGGACTACTCAAAGGCATTTGACTCAGCTCCTCACCATGAGTTGATAGAGCAACTAAAAGAACTAGAATTTCATCCATGTGTTATATCCTGGGTGCACTCATGGTTAAGTGACTGGCACCAAAGGTACAGATTAGGGGTTACAACAGGGATTGGATAAGTGTGACAAGTGGTGTCTCTCAAGGGTCTGTGTTGGGACTTGTGTTATTTAGCATTTTAATTTCATCAATGCAGATGTCGGACAAGGCATGGCTATGCAAATATGTGGATGATGCCAAGATTGGGACTATAATTAAAGAGACCCTCCAAGATACATCTGGAAGCCCCTGCACCATATATATAGGTGCCTTTCTGCCAAAGGATCACGATATGATGCATATTCCCGAAAAGTTTTTTCTGATAAAAAGTTATATCCCTCATAAAATTCTGCATGCCAGGTCCCAAGGACTTCCCATTCTTTTTTGCCAGCTACACTCCAGCCCTGCACTCATGGATGTGATGACGAGATGCTAGTGAGAGCAGAGGGCATGCTCCATTATACTCAATGGGCAGATACTTCTCAATCTGTTTTAGTAACATGATGGCCACTTGGTAATGAAACGTGGGCACCAGTCGACAGAGATTGCGCGCAAAGAATCATAGCAGTCAACATACTCAGATGAGTTTGATACTGGTAGTGTAAGGACTGAATGCAGACAAACACAGAAGTCATTATACGCCACTGAATTAGAGGTTGGTCTGCATACAGTCCTTGCATTACATGCCAGCTCTGCTCCTACAGCTATCCACTCACATGAGTTTTGGCTGCAGCATCACCTTTCTTTCCTTAGCCATTGATTGCACCCCCTCCACACACACACACACACACACACCCTCAGCTACTTTAATGATGTATTACCATCCATACTGTATTTGTTTAGTATGTGTCAATACTTCAATGTTTCCACTTTTTAAATGATTTAATGAATTACTGCAATTAACAATTAAAGAGCACCAATTTTGGTGCTTTTACGAAGCCCCCCACTGTTGCCTTACCTCACTAGGAATGAAGCAGTCCATATCCTATACTTTTTTTGTGTAGCAGTTTTTAAAAGCAAAGGGATCATAATTCCAAGCTGGCCACCTGATCCTTTCCCCTTCCTGGTACCAAGAAAAGCAAGTTTTGTCCCTGTGCCACCCTATGCTCCAACATTTTGTGAGGCAATTTTTGTAGAATGTGGAGGCATGCTACATTGATAAGAATGGGGCATATTTTAAATGTTCTTTAATATTTTAGCGATCCAATGAAGTTAAATCAAAGTCACCACTTAACTAACAACAGCCTTGTTAGTTGAGCAGTGGCGTTGATTGGACCTCAGTGAACCTCTAAAATATGAAAAAAACATTTAAAATCCACCCCATTTATATCAATGTAGTGTGCCCTGAGCTCAACAAACAATTACATCACAAAGGTGAAAGCTTTGGGGCAGCACACAGGGGCAGAGTTTGTCTCTCTCTTGGTACCAGGAAGGGGAAGGGATCTGTGGCCAGCTCTGAATTATGGTCCCTCTCCTTCAAAAAGTGCTACATCAAAAATCACAAGATAAGAACTGTTTGATTCCTAGTAATTTAAGACAACAGTGTGTGTGTGTGGGGTGGACTTGGGAAAGTTTTCCAAAATAAACACAAGTGTTGCTTTTAATGTTTGTACATTTGCAAAAGTTTTATAACTGTATTTATTTATTTCACCAGGAAAAAAGCTCCATCGAGCAGTGCTCCTTTACAAGGAGGTCCTGGTTTGGACAGGTAACATTACAGAAGGTAAATGTCTGAAAGGAAGTTGAGTTTTTCGGTCACATTGGCGGCGGGAGAGACTGAAGATTGACCGCATCGGGGAGCTGAGTTTTTTGGCCACATTGGTGGTGGGAGAGCCAGGGGACAAAAAGCAGGATTGGCAGCAGGTCAGGGTAGGAGAGGCCTAGGATGTTTTTGGCCACATCGGCAGTGGGAGAGCCAGAAACCAGAAAAGTAGGATTTGGCAGCAGGCCCAAACAGCCAATCAGGGCCAAGGGACGAGATTCAAAGGAGCGACTGGGCATAAAAGCAACAGAGCCCAGTTGCAAACAACCTCGCATCTGAAAGGGCTGAGTTTTTTCACCCACATCAGTGGCAGGAGAACTGAGGATTGACTGCATCGGGAGCTGAGATTTTAGGCCACATCAGGTGGGAGCCAGGGACAAAAGCAAGTAGCAACATAAAAATAATTGACATGTAGCATGCATCTCTATTTGCATCACATCAGGTATTTAATAAATGAGTATACATAGTGGTGAATTACAAATTAGTTATTTTCTGAAATAAAAGAAAGATTCCATGCAAGAAATAACATCCATCTTATAGCTACTGGATGAAGAAAAAAATGATCCTATGCCAGAAGTACAAATTAATACAAGTTAATAATTTATACTAACAAAAATATAGGTCAAAATGAATATTGTATAATATGTAGCATTACCACAGATACATGCAGGCTTATGTGTCTGCTAGAATCTCAAAACAATACTAATATGTCTATTTGAACTTCCTCTTACAGGCATTAAGATGCTAAAGTTTGTTTATATATGAATAAACTTTCCTTGCTTATATGATACTTACAATTAATATTACAAACACTAGACCTAAAGAGTCTTTCAATTATGGTATATATTTTAACATTAAGCAGAACTACTGAACCACTTAATTCCTCAGAGAAAAGCTCAGAAGGTTGTGGGTTGTAGTCCCACAGAAGGAACTTGGTCTAATACCCTATACTGACACTGTAGTGTAGCACAAAGGGGATGCTGCACTGTTGCGGGGTGTCATCATTTAGGTTAGATGTTTACACATCTTTAGCATCTATCCAACTGGAAGTTTAACATCTAATGACACTTATCATGAGTAAAGGAGTTTACATACTAACCTGGATAACACTCCCCCATCAATACATTTTCCCTCTATCGATAAAATAACCAGCGTGTATGTGTCTGTCTCTTGAGGGGGACCAGAGACATCAGCCATGCCAGAGGGCAAACTTCAAGTATCTCCCTGAGGGGGACTAAGACAAGGCCTGCCAAAACAGCAGTGATTTTCAGAGTGCCTCTTTTTCCTAAGAGTGACTAAAAGATGTCTCCTTGAGGGAGACGAGGTGATGTCTGCCACAATGGTAGCACTATTTCAGGTGTTCTCTTCTTGTGAGGCTCACTAAGACAAGGCCCACTGCAGCTTTTAAAGTGCTTCCCTCTCCTATGGGGGACCAGGGAATATCTACCATGTCAGCAGCAATGTTTCATATGCCCCACCCCCCTTTTAAGGGGACTAAGACAATTTATCAATGTTCTTCTGTTTGTAAGGGGGGGCGACCAGGAGATGTCCACAGCACTAGTGGCAATGTTTAATGTATCCCTCTCCCTAGCCTGACCTTCCCAGCCCTCCAGAAATACTCTATAATAACTACTGCACCCTTTGATCTCTGATTAGTGATTCTGGGAGGCTCCAGGATAGCACATTCATTTTTCCTGCCACAAAGCACACATTCCTTACACGCCATGACATGTGAATGGGAAGGGGAGAAGAAGCTCTTTGCATCAACAGTGGTACTGAGCAGACTGACTGGTTCAGTATGCTAAGCATTATCATTGTTTCAAACTCCGCAGCCTCCTCCTCCTTTCTTGTCACATGTCATGCCAATAATATACTGGTGTTTTGTAAGCGCAGCCACAAGTGAGCAAGTCTGAACTAAAGTAACTGACTGCTGCTTCTCCCCAATATCATGACTCAGGGTTTAAGAATCAATTGGTATGTTAGTTGATTGGGAGGGCTGGGCTTCGGAGGGGGGTGTGGATTCTTTGCACAGACCCAGGACTTGACCTGTTTTTCCCCCACTGACTTAGCCAGTCTGGGGAATGAGGTGGGAGGTTGCTGGGGTGAGGGAGGGCGGCCAGTGCTCCCATTGATATAATTACACATATATTTGGCCAGGTATATTCTTGGGTTTTGCAGGGTTAGGCAGACGGACACATAGAGAATAATGTATGTGCAGCCAACACAACAAGGCTGTGTTTCCATTGAGGGGTTGAGATGACAGCATATGAACCTGAGAGCAAAGCTCAAGAGGTCCATGCTGTCATCTCCACCCTGAGATGGAAACACATGGTGAGTTGTGTGTGGTTGATCATATTTTATTTTTATAGTATATGGTTTTACACTAGCGTGACAGACCCTCTCTGAAGTGAAAACAAAAATCTTGCCATTTCTTTGTTCTACTCACATATCAAATGAAATTTCCAGATTTTGAAAGGTAAAAGGTATGACTTTGGGCACTGGTAGTTAGTAAGTAGCTAGGTGTAGAATAAATGAGAAATTTAAAATTGTATGACCTTTGAACTGTGCATAACAACTGTTGGAATGTGCATAACAACACTTTGGAATCGCATAACAGTTTAGAATGTGTAACTAGGATTTTGAGGAGGCTGATTTTTATACATAAC
Source organism: Neoceratodus forsteri (assembly GCA_016271365.2). Classification (NCBI taxonomy): domain Eukaryota; kingdom Metazoa; phylum Chordata; order Ceratodontiformes; family Ceratodontidae; genus Neoceratodus; species Neoceratodus forsteri. The sequence goes on along the minus strand of CM028132.1, from coordinate 467,407,970 downwards.
AAAGGGTAACCATACACTATAAAAAAGTAATCCACCAGTAACTGTGTCATTTTCTGGTTTCTGCTTCCAGTCAGACTCATATTGTTGTGTTCCCAATAAGCATTCTGGCTTACAACAAACAGTCTTAAAGGAGACAGGAAATGATTTCTACATAGTAAACTGCCCCTCCATCTTCCTTTCCATGTCAGTTATGTATTCTGATATGCTTTGATGATTTTTTGATAAATAAACAATCTAGCGTTGGGGTGCCCTCAGATCTACATTGAGTTTCACTCTCCTCACCAGCTACTGCTCTTGATTTTCATATGTCTAAGACATTGGATGACATCACAAACTCCCATTCCATGCAATTCATCTGAATGGCCTGGAATTTTTGTTTCTGATATCATACAATGTTCAGGCAGTATGAAAACAGAGAGCAGCAACTGCTGAGCACAGACAGATTCAGGATAGTTACAAAGGCAACAAAATTAGATTACTGATTTAATAAAGAAGGTCAAAAACATATCAGACTAGTGGGTAGCCAATAAAAGAACAATTAGAGTGCACCTAGAGATCTACAAACTGTTTTCTATCAGCTTTAAAGAGGGACTGAGGCCAAATATTTTGGCATCAATAAATTCAGAATTTGGATCAGCATATCTCCAATCAGCCTCATGCCAAAAATCAGATCTCTGTGTTACTTTGTTTAAAAATTACAAGTCATTTTGTAAGCCTTAATTCACTGCCTTTTCAAAACAGGCAGTTATAGTGAAAAGCTACTGATGATGTCATCTCCTGAACTCACAACCTAGTCCACCCTGCAAGCTAATTTATGTGACTTATTTCTCCTATGTTACTTAAAACTGCAGGTGTAGTAAACATCTGATAAAGGAAAACTGACACTGGGTGGGTCAGCACATACACTTCCATAATGTATAGATGCAAGGTACAGTATCAGAATGTAGGGGGAATGCAGCTGCAAACATGGCTTTAAAATGACAAAATTGTGTACAATTTTTTGAATACTGTAGGTATGGGATTTCAGAATGTCACCAGGTTGCAATTGTGGAATGCAGCAATGACACAATCTCAGAAAGTAGCTGGAACACATAATTTCAGAATGAGGTGGTGACTCAGAATGTGTTGGTGATGCACAATTTTTGAATGTAGTGGTGACACACAATTTCAGAATGAAGTGGTGATGCTAAGTTTTGGAATACGGTGGTGATGCACGGGTTCGGAATGAAGTGGTGATGCACAGTTTTGGAATGCGGTGGTGATGCACAGGTTCGGAATGAAGTGGTGATGCACAGTTTCAGAATGTGGTGGTGACGCACAATTTCGGAAAGCGGTGGTGACATGCAGTTTTGGAATGCGGTGGTGACACACAATTTCAGAAAGCAGTGGTGATGCATAATTTCAGAATGTGGTAGTGATGCACAATTTCAGAATATGGCGGTGACGCAGAGGTTTGGGATGTGGTGGTGATGCACAATTTTGGAATGGTGGTGATGCACCATTTCTGAATGTGTTGGTGACACATAATTTCGGAATGCTGCAGTGACACACAGGTTCAGAATGTGGCTGTGATGCACAATTTCAGAATGTGACAATGACTCACAGGTTTGGAATGCAGTGAAGCTGCACAATTTCAGAATATGGTGGTGACGTACAGTTTTGGAATGTGGCAGTGATGCATAGTTTCAGAATGTGGCAGTGATGCTCAATTTTGGAATTTGGTGGTGACAAATAATTTCTGAATGTGGCAGTGACAATTTTGAAATGTGGCATTGAAATACAACTTGGCAGAGATGTGCAATTTTGGAATTTAGCAGGGATGCACAGTTTGGAAATGTGGCAGGGATGTGCAATTTCAGAATGTGTCAGGGACGCATCATTTTAGAATGTGTCTGGGACGCATAATGTTGGAATGTGGTGGGATTGTGATGCACGGTTTTGAAATATGTTGGGAGCGTACAATTCTGAAATGTGGCAGGGACAAGCAATGTCAGAATAATATGGTATGTCCTGTTACATTCCAACAGCATGCATCCCCACTATATTCCGAAATTGCCAGTCCCCACAATTCCTCGATGTGTCCTCATCTCATTCTGAGACTGATTGTTCCACCAAATTTTGAGATGGCACATCGCTGCCAAATTCTGAGATTGCATATCCCCCCACCCTCAACATTTTGAAATTGTGCACCACCTTGACATTCTATGCCTTGGTTCAGTGCTGCATTCCAAAACCACGTCCTGACATGTTCTAAAGTACAGTAGCATGCACCTGAACATTCTGGAAATGCAAGCACTGCAGCCAACCCTATGTCAATGTTTTTTTTTTCATTTAAGGATTACTATAGCTACAGTTATGTTTTAATTTTGTAGAAGTAGGTCCTATAAGGTTGTTGACAGGGAGAACTGGACTGTGAGTTCAGGAGATGACATCATCAGTGGCTCTTCACTGAAACTGATTTTTTTGAACAGGTAGTGAAATCAGGGTCACAAAATAGCTCATAACTTTAAAATGAAGTAACAGAAACCTAATTTTGGTATGAGAGTTATTGGGGGTATGCCTATTCTACAGTAATTCTGTAATGCAGCACTTTTGGCAGGATTGTCTCTTTAAAACAGCATGGCAGTTGCTGTAGAGCAGAAACACAACTAGGGCTGTTACCACCTCCCTCATATAGGTGGTGATTCTCCACGGCATGATGTACATGCTGCAGGCACGTATCCCACCTGTGGAGGTCAGTGCCAGAGACCACTGCACAGTGGCCATATTCACAGCTATCAGCCACCATGCAGCCCCCTTCTGTGGCCCCTCCAACATTGTGTGTAGATGCACTGGGGCACATCCGTGGACATGGGCAGGCATCCGATGGGATGTCTGGACCCTGTCTGCCACTGGATCACCTGTGCCCTGGGGTGCAAAGAATGTCGGGTGGCTGTGATAGTAGCCATGACATCGGGCCAGGCGGGTGCTCAGTCGGCCACCCCTGGCCCATCATGTGCAAACCGTGAGCTAGGACAGCATGTTGGAGGGCCTAGCCATGCCTCAACATCCCCACTACTTCTGGCAGTGGCTTCCCGTGGGGGGGGCACAGACCAGCTACATCTGCCCTCAGGATGTGTAGCCTGTGCCGCCCCTTGCCCAGTGCTCCACACTTTACAGAAAATCACAGAGCATGGATACGCTCCCCCAGACTGCCCCCTTCACAAATCTTGGTGTGCGGGTGGGGGATCGGGTGTGTGCCAGCCCACGCCCTCGTGGAGAATGGAGTGAAAGGGCTGTGATGGCCACAGAGTGTCTATGCCCTCAGATACAAAGGTGCATAGACACTCTGTGATTTAGAGAATAGCTGCCGTAGTGAATGAGAGTCTCCTACCTATTGCCAGTACAGACAGGTAGTAGTTTTGGACTTCTGCAGATAGATGGAAGGGGTACAAAAGCGACTAAGATTTTATTAGCATGGGGCATCAAAATTGATTCACAGAAGCAGCAGTGCGTGCACACACACACACAAAACTAAGCAACACACAAAAAATGCATAAATAAATAAATACATAAAGCAACTGTACGAAAAAATTATATATTTTGTTATAATTACTGGTCAGCAATGTTTTTTCTATGGGTTGACTCAGTTGATATTTGCTGTAATAACTGGCTGGTTATTATGGCATTCACATGCTCTGCCACTCAAAACACAGCACTGCTTCATTTGCTCTCATTCTTTGTGTGGGTGGGCTGAAGAGTTTCGCAAACATGGTGGCTCTGTCTCTCAGTTACCGAGGAGCAACCACAATGAGACTCTCCTTGTCTCTCCATCTTTTTTTTTATTTTTACAATATATCTGGTTGATCCTACCTTTTACAACTTAATAAAAGCAGTATCTCATTGATTCTGCTGTTTATCCTCTTCGGGACATAACCAGTGCAAGCAGAACAAGAGCGGTGGCTGACTGGGAATAGCGCTAGTTAAAAGCAATCATGACTGCAAACTGTAAGTAGAAAAACAAAAAAACAGAAACACCAAAAAGAAAGAAGAAAATGCTAATTCTGGTAAGGGAGAGAGGGAGAGGGAGACAGAGATCTGTGTGTGTGTGCGTGTGTGTGTGTGTGTGTGTCACACATGGTCACAGAAGTCAGTCTGTAAAAAAAAAAATTGCTCCCCAGCAATTATAAATAATAAAGGAAAGGGTAGTGTGCATACAAGAATTTAATGCACACTCTCAGTGTGGGATGCTTTTATAAATCCCTTGAGCTTTGCTCTTGAGGTTTATGTAGCATCCCACACCTTGGATGTGCATTAAATTCTCACACTAACCTCATCATTTATTCTATATTTATTTACTAGTTGCAAGACAGAACAAGAATTTAAAAATAAAAGCATTAAAACAATTATTACACTGGAAGGGCATTAGCAACAAAGTCAGGTTTCAACGAAATGTCAAATTACACATATCACACACATGCAAAGGATCATGGGAAATGTATGCAAATCACTTTGAATAAAATAAGAGTATCTTTAAGCAGGACTGAAGGGTGTCACAAGATCTCACCAATAGTTTATAAATATTTGTTTATTTGAAAGTTTGTGACCGGGAGCGACACACTGAGCCGCAGCTCGTTTCCAGGTGCAACCCGGGGGCAAGAAAAGGGGAATATTTGAACAGATGCAAACTGACTTACAGAATTAGATTAAGCTGTTAGTAGTATTTTAGTGAGTGGGGAGAATTTGACGAGGACACTGGGGAAATTCCCCTACTGTTTTGGTAGGGGGAGCTGCAGTCCCTATGGCCGACAAAACAGATTCCGGTCAGTTTGTTGGTGTACCTGCAGGAGAGCAGATCTCTGTCCCTGCAGGTCCAGCACAGGAGATCACTTTTCAAACTCAAAATGAAGAAATGGAAGTAGATTCTGAGCTGGATATGCAAAAGGTGTTAGCAGAGGACGATCTGGTGCAGAGGCTTACACTGGAACAAAGACAACGTTTATTGCACCTACTGCAAGCTACAGAAATGGAAAAGCAAAGCACAGAGCAAAATCTGGAGAAAGCAGAGACAGAAAGACAGTGGCAAAATGGAATGGACAAGGTAATTCCTGCAGCATTACTCAGCCAAAGGATGATGCAGCTTCATCAAAGAGCCATTTGACAAGCAGCCAATGCCCTTTGATAGCATTCCACAGTGCAAAACTTCAGCGGCAGGTTGGAGACACGAGCAGAAGAAATAACAAAGCAACAATATGCTCCCAGTGCATCAGAACATGTAAGTGACTAATCTCGAATTATTGGTGCTAGAAAACCTGACTCAAAAAAAAAAAATTGAAACGAGTGAAATTAGCAAACAGACATTGCAGACATGAGCCAGTGCCCGAGTACCTCTCAAACTGATTTAAATAAGGAAGCAGGAGAAGGCAGTTCTATAGACACTGCAAACAGAGGCCTTAGAAAAGCTGGACAAACTGAAACTGTGCCTGAAAAAGATATTAAAATGAGTAGAACTCCCTGGACAGTTAAGAAAGCTCTTTCAGGTGCAGGCTGGAAAATAACAGAAACAGGGGAGTGGTTGCCTGACTCTGATTATCGGGCAGTACCTATACCTGTGGGAAAAGGGGACACTAGAAGCTCAACTATGAAAAGGAAACAACAGGCAACTAAAAACAGTATTCCTTTTCCAAAGGCAGTTGATCTAGAGTCAAAGGATATTACAGTATAAAGTGCTGGAAATTTAACCACGCCCCCCCGATGATACTGATTTCATGGACCTTAAAACCCACAAGCAGAGCAAGTGATAGTGGCTCAAGCCCCACAATTGTAGGATCAATTTAGACAAAAGGAACAAATATTTCAGCATGCAGCCCCTGCACAGAGGAAAACCGCTGTTCTTTTACAATACCTGGGGGGACTCCATCACCCCCCGATAGAATTTATGTTGGAAAGACACTTATTAAAGAATCCATGCATTTCTTTTCAAACGAGATATATGCACTGATTCATGCATCTGGAGATACAATATTTAATAATAGTTTTTAAATGCCTATGGGTCTGGACAGGTTTTGGGTGACATATAAGAAAATGAGGAACTCGGCCATCTGGCTCCCTTTCCATGCTATTCCACTCACAAAACAGGCAATACAACAAGTCATTATTCTTTTCAAAAATGAGGAAATTAATGTGCATGATATAGAGCACTAGTTACAACAAAGGTCTGATCTTCTGGGTGAACCGTCCCCTATTTTGGATGACGAACACATATGGACGGAGGGGATGGAAGTTTAAAGTGAAACTGAGAATGGGAGTACAAGGTCCAGGACATCTTCCAAGCTCATTATTTTTGGGTAGAGACAGAGGCCACTGATTTTAGCCAGGCTAACCCAAGACTTGTTTTAAGTGTGTGGCATTTTCTCATCTCAGTAGTGCATGTGATCGCATAAAGGGTAATTTGTGTTTAGAAAATGGTCATAATAGTGTACAATGCACTAATGAATTACACTGCAACTTGTGTGAGGAAACTGGGCATGTGTACAGGACTTGTGAATGGGTAACATACAATAGAACTGATTGCCCAGACCAAGATGTAATACTTAATAATGCACAAAAGTCAAGTATAGAACAGCATTGTAAACTTCACAAAAGACAGGCACAATCTGAACAAAGTACCTTAACAGCAGAACAGGCTACTACAACAGGTAGACCGCGGCAAAATCCCCACCGCCGCCCCCAGGTGTTACCAATGGAAGATGAGGGGAGCGAGGAGAACATTAGCAAACAGCCTACTGAGGCTGGTCTTTCAAACCAGAAATCAAAGGAAACAGCAGCAACTGTTTCAACAAAATGAACTGACCCTGATGTGATAATAATGCCTCCCCTGGAGATGGTGACTATAGTTTCCAAAAAAAGAGGATTGAGAAAAAACAAACCAAAAGCTAAACTCCCTAAGACTTTTACATCTCCACAGGCTATTGAATTAATGAATAAATATGACATTTTTCATTCACAGGACTCTGGAGGAGAGTCAGAAACTTCTACTCTTTCCTCACAGTAGGGAGTAACATTGGACTCAGAAGATGAACAGCTAGCAGAAAAAGTACAAGCTGCTAGACTTAAGCTAAAATGTCTGGGCCCTCACCCAAGAAGGAGTAGAAGATTGGATAAACCAGCTGTATAAATGATAATTCTTTAACTCTGTTACCCATGGCCTCCTCTTTCACATTTAAATTAGCTACTTCAAATGTGAAAAGTATTAAGAATCCTAGGAGGAGAGTGGTAACCTTTTCAGTATTAAAGGATCTAAATTTAGCTATGTGTTTTCTACAGGACACTAGGTTAAATATTAATAGTGACATTTCTGCTGCAAGTAAGCTCTGGTGTTGGGGTCCTTCATTCTATTCTATGGGCTTAGAAAGATGTGGAGGTGTGGGCATCCTCTTGGGCCTTTTGGCACCATGCAATTCTGCTTAAAGTTGAACCAGCATAATATTCTGTGGTGATTTGCATATGCAGCCCATGATGCTTTGCATTGTGTGGGCATGTGTGATTTTGTATCCTCTTTACAGGTTATGACTATAAAATTACTAAAGTAGTAGATATTTACCCATGAAGAGCCTTATTGCTTGATTTCCAGCATAACAACGAAGAATGGAGAGTCATTAATATATATGCTCCTCAGGCAAAAAAAGAAAGATTTGATTTATTTACTTTAGTTAAACCCTATTTATTTACAAGTAGATTAGTTCTATGAGCAGGTGATTTTAATTGTGTGCAAGGCATAAAGAATAGAAAGGCTAAAAGTAATAAACAATTTTGCTACACTAATACGTTGAATAAAATTGTTAATCAAGTGGGATTAATAGACACATACAGGACAATACATCCAACAGGGGGGATATACTTTTTATAAACATACATTAACCACAAGCATAGACTTTGTCTTTTCAGCAGCAGCTATAAAAACTTTAAGAACCCATACAATACCTGTAGAAAATTCTGATAATGTATTAGTCTTAGTGCACATTTCTTTTTCAGATGCAACACCAAGAGAGAACAGACGTTGGAAGCTGAATGCTACCTTACTTGAAAACCAAGACATGCAAGAACAAATTAAAGATCTCTTGAATGCTAGAAAATCAATTGCCTGTTTTGAAGACAATTTAGGTACAGTAGATGGTGAGTTACAGCTAAGATTGAAATGAAAAAGCTGTTACAAAAACTGGCTTGGGAAAAGCACACAGAACAATATACGAAATATTTGATCCTTAGAGCTCAGTTTTTAAAATCCTTTCACTAGTAAACAAAGGTTATGGTCACTTTACAGAACAAGCAAAAACACGAAAAACAGAAATGGAGAGCTTACAATACTCAAGAGCCTTATCTTTATTATATGAACATAGAATAACCACACCAGGTAAGACAGCTACGGGTGATATATTTGAAAGCTTTAAAAAAGGGTTCATCAAAAAACATGGACAGATTAATAAACCAAGAAGGGATAGAAGTAGTCACACAAGAGGGTATACAGAGAGCAGTTGAACAACATATGAGAACCCTCTATTCAGACCCAGAGATTACAGAGGAACAGATCTTGAAAGTTGTTCAAACAATAGAAATACCTACGATACCTGATGGATTTTACAAAACTTATTACCAGTATCTATGGCAGAAGGAGAAAACGTCATCATGGTATTAAACAATAATACTGCCTCAGTGCTTGATGGGTTAATGTCAGAATTTTATAAAGCTTTTAAACAAGAACTAGCAGAAGTTTGGGTGGTAATTCTTAACACCATACTAGATACTGAGAATTTAGCACCCCAGTTAGGTCTATCTGCACAACTTTTTCTTTATAAAAAAAATGAAAGAGAATTTCTCAAAAATTGGAGGCCTTTAAGTATCATAAATACAGATTTAAAAATGTTAATGACAATCCTAACTGATAGACTAGCCACAACTGCCTCTTATGTGACAGAAAAAAAAATCAGACATGCTTGGTCCAGGGGAGAAGTATTCAAGATAATCTTCTATTCATAAGAGAGGTGATGGAAGTAGGACAAAACAGTGATGTAGATGGTTATATAATAAGCTTGGATCAAGAATAAGCTTTGATAAGGTTTCTCATAAATATTTGGAGGTGGCGTTAAAAAATGTGGAATTCCATCTAAATTTGTACAATGGGTCAGATGTATTTATAGGGAAGCAGCTGCAATTCCAATAATAAATGGACACTTGGGTTCATGATTAAAGTAGATAGAAGTGTAAAACAAGGGTGCCCTATGAGACCCTTATTATATGTTTACTGTAGGGATCCTTTATCAAAGTTATTGCAGCAAAATATGGAAATTAGAGAAATACAAATACCAAGTGTGACTGGTCTTACCAAATCTATGGCATACGCAAATGATTTGTGCCTTGTCTTACCAGATATAGCATCTATTGAAAAAGCTCTTAAAACGGTGGCTGAATTCTCATTACTAACAGGAGCTAGCATAAACTATGCTAAAAGTGCTAGCTACAGAATAAGTAATGTTACGGTAGGGAATTTGGAAATACAGGGAATAAAAATCTTCGATTCTTCAATAAACATTTTTGGGATATCCTTTGGTAAAGGAGATATGGCCTATGTGAACTGGAAGGAGAAACTAGATGCAGGAATGAATAAGGTACAGATTTGGAAAACATGGCAGCAGACTAAAAAGAAAAAAGTTTCAATAGTGAAAACCTGTCTACTTCCTATATTTACTTATTTATGTGCTGTATTTCCACCTTCAGCTAATCTAGAAACAACAATATTGAGTCCGGTATTTCAAAAAATTTGGGGAAGCAGATTAAACCCTATCAAGAGAGAAAGTGATCCCCGAATGTGGGATACTGTCTGGTTGTGCAGTCATGGAAGACTAGGAGTAAAGGGAATAGAAAACACAAAAGGGTGGAGGAAAGAATGTGTCCTAGAACAACATGCCCTCAGTTAGAAGAATCATTAGAACATTTTCTTGTACAATGTTCTTATGCAAGAAAATATGGCAACTCCTCAGTATTAGGTAGAATAATAATTTTGGAATCTAATGACATATGAAAATATAATTATTCTAGAGACTTGGGTTCTATAAGTAGGGACTCTTGGATTAATTTGTTCTGTAGCAAATTTATTATGTGGTAAGAAGATGTACATTTGTGATTCAACAGTTAAATATTACTCTAGAAACAGTAGTACAGTCACTAGAAAAGAATTACGTGCAATACGGAAAAATGACATGGCTGCTTTACCAATGGAAATGGTAAAAAGCGATGGAGGAGTGACAAACTACATAGTAATGGTGTAAGTCAGAATAGAGAGAAATGTGTATAGGGGTTAAGGTTCTTCTGTTTATAATTTGTGATTTCTCCCTTTGTTATTTTCATTATAAAAAACATTTTGTGTATCCTGACATACTATTGTAACAGTTGTGATCTATAATTTTTACTCTAATAAAATTCCCTCCTACTCTTTTCAAAAGTGCCATGGGATCTTTAATGTCACCTGAACAACCACCAGACCAGGCAGACAAGACCTCAGTTTAATGTCTCATCCAAAGAGCCGACACCTCAGAGTACAGCAGCCACCTCTTGATGCACTACAGCATCAGTATTGAGATATAAATACTAACAACAGCAAATACAGACACATATTTTGCCTATGTTAGGAGCATTAGTTCACCAAAACTATTATCCCAGCTCCAGGACAGGGAGGAACCTGTTCTGTGTTCTCATTTATTTGGGTCATGGTGAGCTTGAAAAACATTAGAAATTAAAAAGACAAAAAACTTCAGTGCAAAACCAGTAAAGTAACATGTACCCTGGGAGGGCATTGGCAACAAAGCCAGGTTTCAACGAAATACCAAATTATGCATATTCTGCTAATGCATGACATCATGGGAAGTATATGCATGGTGAGTTGCATGTTTTTCATGATGTTTTCCATTAGTTTATAATTACCATGATGTTTGCATTAGTGGAGTACAGTATGTGTACTTTGGATACTACGTAAGCCCTTATATGCAGTCTCTATGTGGATATACTTGGGCAGGCAGGATTAGGCAGAGGCACACACAGATATAGTCTAAGAGGAAAGAGTAACTTTTCCACTGTCATCCTATTAGACCTCTACATCCTGTGACTCTAATACAGTGGTTCTCAAATGGTGATGCCAGCCTCCCAAGGGAGGCCCCAGCTTGTTTCAGGGGAGGCCCAGTCAAGTCTGAGAATGCACAGTATTTACATTTTAAGTTTTGGCTGTTTTGTGTAAAAGGATAAAACAAATTAAATATGGATAATTGCAGGTGAGATTCTTTACTTGTGCACACATTTGTGACCAGGAAGTTCCCATTGAGCCAAAGCTTGTTTATAGGTGTGTATTTATATGTAAATTAATGCCCGGGGGAGGTATGCTGAGTCAAGGCTTGTTTCTACAATAGGTATTTATATGCAGATTAGTAACTTGGAAAGGCACATCGAGTCAAGGCTTGTTTCTATAGTAGGTACAGTATTTATATGTAAATTAGTGACTGGGAAAGGCACAGTGATCCAATGCATGTTTTCAGGTGTGATCTGAGATAAGCGTACAGAAAGTTACCTAACTGCAGGGTAAGAGGAGGAGAGATGAAGTGGCTAGGTTAATTGTTCCAGATAGAGAGGAAACAGAGTAACAAGGGCCAAGTCAGAAAAGTGGAGTGACAAGTATAACCTGGGGTGCTGGGTCGGGGTAGAGAGCAATAAGTTGAATAAAAAGAGAATATACACAGTTAACTTTATTAGTTTCACTTTATTCCTGGTGTACTGTGCAAAGTAGGATTTATTTTTTTCTGTGGGGAGAGCCAAGATGTTTTTCAAATTTGAAGGAGGGTCGAAATCTTTTTCATGGCTTCAGGGAGGCACACTGTCACAAAGTGTGAGAACTAATGCTCAAATAAGCCTGCTGGCTTTGTCAAGCAGACTTAAAGCAGGACTCAATGCTGCCAAAAGATCTCATAAACAGAAACTGGCAGATTTACAGAACTGTCCCTGAAAAGATCCTAGTTAACCAAAAGAAGTAGGCTGTTGGTTAACTAGGATCTGCAGCTTATTCAATAGGTAGGGCAATGGGCAGACTGAGTGGGCCAAGTGGTCCTTCTCTGCAGTCAAAGTCCATGTTTCTATGAAAAGTTACATGAAACAGAAATATGCTCATTCCCAGATGTATCCCTGAGAAGTTTACCAAAGACTCTTTCACTGAAGTGTCCCTAAGAAGTTGATCCAAGGGCTCATGCACAGAAGTGTCCCTGAGAAGTTCAGCCAAGCCCTCGATCAGATGGAAGTACTGCAATTCGACAACATCAATGACCCCTATAATAGGACTCTAAATGGTGTACTCATCAACCATAGCCTAGTGCTCTCCAGTGACATTTTCTGATTTCTGCAGCATTATTTATTCATTTCTGTGGCAGAATGCAGTCCTGCTATTGGCTAAAATATGGTGTGATGTCACTGATGACATCACATGCCAAGCACAGAAGCTGGGCCTCACAATAAACAAGACAGGTAAAGTAGCCTCTCACCATGGAACAAAATGTATATTTGAATGCAAATTCACCAAGAACAATGGATTCTGTAGCACTATATATAGTCTGTGGCATGACATAAGTTCTGTAGAAAATTCCACAACTGCAGAATTGTAGAATTCCAGGGGTCTTGGCCATAGGGGAAACTGCATGCAGGTGAAGTTCCATTGGCTAAATGTGATGCTGCAGTGGTAGCTGGGAAGGCAAGGAAACCCTGGAAGAAAACTTGGGGGGGGGGGAGCCCACATCAGCATAGATCAGTTAGTAATTTAGGTCCCTGTACTGAGCTGTTCCCTATCAGGAGAGACCCTCTGGGACAGTGGTTGTAGGAGATGGGAAGAGTACCACAGAGTACAGCCAGAGAACTGGGAGGACAGTGAAATATATTGTTATGATGGACTGACAGAGGGGCGAATTGGTCAGAAAACATCACCCATTTTATTGAAGTGTATATGGATGTAATAAAGATGAATTATACACTTGGGCCAGAATTTTCAAACAGAGCCTGGAAAGGGGCAAGTATGTGCCATGCAACTGAAGTTGCGCCAGAGCACAAACTTGCTATATTTAAATGAAATGCGTTGTCGCGCATTCGTCTGAATATAAAAAAGGCGTGCAGCACAAATGGGGGCTGCTGAAGATGCACCAGTGCATCCACCTGCCAGAATCTGAATATCTGGAATGAGGATGCATGGTTCATCCTGGGGTTGTGCCAAGCAAAATTCCAGATATTCAGACTCCATCTAAATGGGGACATTAGCCATACCAGGCACAAATGGGGCCATTTGCATGTCATATGGCCCCATTTGCATGGCTCAGTCAGGGATGTGCCTGGCAGAATGCTCCAGGAGCCCTGCAAAGTCCCTGTGAGCATCCAACAAACACACCACATCCCCCTACTAGTCTAGTGTCCCCCACCAGCCCCAATTTTATAAAATTAAATCACTGCCCTGTCCCTGGTAGTCTAGTGCCCCCCCAGCCCCAATTGTATAAAATTAAATCATTCCCCTGTCCCTGGTAGTCTAACATCTCCCCTCCCAGCCCTGATCGGTATGAAAATAAATCATACCCTGTTCCTGGTAGTCCAGTGGACCCCCCCACCCATCCCCAACCATGATGTAATAATAAAGACCATTCCAAATTACCCTGGTATTCTAGTAGTCCCCTCCCATCCCTGAACCCTTTCTGTAGAATAATAACCATAAACCAACATCCATGGTAGTCTCCCAGCCCCGATCATAACATATGAAATGACCCGAAAGATCTCCCTGGTAGTCCAGTGGACCCCCCCACCCACTGAGGCACCCACACCCCACCCCACCCTGCTCCCTCCCTCCATCCCAGTGTGGTCAATGGCGCCAGTGGGCAGCATATCCCACCTGTACACCTCCATGGCTGCCCGTCGACTGGAGCTGTCACTGATTGACAGTTTGTTAGTATGCACTACAATACCATTGGTCAACACTGTTAACCAATGGGCTTGCAGTGTACTGTAGCTTTCATTCATAACTTGTGAATCACACAAAGTTGTGAATGAGCGACAAAAGTACACATTGTCGACCAATGGTATTGTAGTGTATACTGTAAGCTGTCATTTAGTGAACAGCTCAGTGATGAGCAGCTGTGGAAGTGTGCAGGTGGATTTTGCTGCCTCGGCATCATTGGCCATGCTGGGATGGGGGAAGTGGGGTGGTATAGGTGCCTCACTGGACTACCAGGGAGTTCTTGGGGTCATTTTCTATGTTATGATTGAGCTGGGAGACTACCATGGATGTTCTGTTTATGGTTATTCTATGGACGGGGTTCAGGATGGAGGGGAGAACCACTAGACCACCAGAGTATTTCAGAACGGTCTTTTATTATTACATCGGGTTGGGGACAGGCCGGGGTCCACTGAACTACCAGGGATAGGGGCAATGATTCATTTTTCATACAATTGGGCTGGGAGGGGACACAAGTCTACTAGGACAGGGAATTATTTAATTATTATACAATGGGTGCTGTGAGGGGGATACTAGGAATACCAGGGACAGGAGACGATTTATTTTATATGATCGGGGCTGGGGAGTAGCCCCAGTGGCTGGCGGCAGCTGTGTTGCACTGTGCAGTACAGCAGCCACCTGTAGGTGGCTTACAACTTTGGCATGGTTCTTCCATGCCTATTTTGCATGACACATCTCTGGATGTGCGGGCAGCTCGCCCGCACATCTCAGCTGAATATGGAGATGTGCCACGTCTGCAAGGGAACACCCCTCTGGATGCGCCACATACATTATCTTTGCACTGTGGCGCATCCTGAGTTACATGGTGCATCCCTCCATTCGAATATGGCCCAAGAGCACATTTCAGAGATGCACTGACACAACTCAGTTGCACTGGGTGCATCTCCTTGGAATGTCTGGGACCAGGTTTGGAACATTGGTGTGAGCCCCAACTTCTATTTCCTTGACTTTGTGGAGTCGGCCGAGGTTTCCCCAAGACACAGAACAATTTATCTCTTTGCTTGAAAAAGACTGGGCTTCCTGGAAAACTTTGGCGGCTAGGACAGTGGTGGTGCAGAAAAAGCTGGATAAAACAAGTGGGGATTTGGGCCACATAGCGGCCCTGCAGCAGCAGTACAATGCATTGCTGTGCAGATGACCCAGGTTAGGGAGAGGGCTTGGGTCATTCTGGCTGTGGTAGCCAGGCTAGAGTAGCACTGCCTATGTTAGCACATCCCTGCCTGCATGGGTGCATCTCCACAGGAGGGGGAGAGGCAAGGATCCCCTGCATGGAAACAAGCCTTCTGGCCTAGTGTATGGGGTCACTGTGGCAGACCGCCCCCAGGCTGGGATGTGCTCCAGCTATAGCTAGTGGGACTTTGGGGGCTTCTTGGACCACTTTGCTGGCTAGGACAGTGGTGGTACACAAAACATTGTGTCTTCCTGTTGCTAGAAGGCAGCCAATCAGCAGGACAGTTAGACCTCTCCAACCTGAGAATGAGAGCACCAAAATGCACACAGTCCTCAACAGCCAGCTTCCACTCCTGGCATTCCAGAATCCTAGCTGCCCTGTAGCACAGAGCTAGCTTACACTGGTTCAATTCTGGCCCAAGTCAGCAGTGATCAAAAAGCAATGATCATCAGACAGCTGCTCAGAGGCCTACGTTTATACGAGCTTCTGGTGGTCTCAGTCCAGTTCCTGGTTGGAAGGTGTTCATAACACAAAAGCACACACTCACTGTTGATACTAACCAGCACCTTTGCTGTCAATCTCACATGAGACCAAGGATTGAATGAGCATGGTGTTGGCTTTTCCCTCATTTCCATGGTAGCCCATTCTTGACAGGAGTTGGGGCCCATTACAGGGCAGTGCAGAGAAGTTTGTATTTCAACTGCACGTACTGTACTTGCAGATGTGGGTTGTAGAGCACTCCAGTCCCCAGTATAGTCAATAATGTGCCACCTTTTATGAGCAAAATATTAAGTACATAATTTTTTAAACAGTAAAACAATTATTTTGCATAATACCTCTGGGATGGTGGTGGTGGTTGAGCTTTGATTTCTCCACCTTGCCCCCGTAAGGTGCTGCTTGCCAAAGTGACCCAGATCATCTGGGTGGGACACATTGGGAAAAAGGGGCAAGGTGAGATCAAAACAGCTAACATGGGCTAACAACTTTCCAATCTAATTTTTCAGATTGTAGCTGAGTGTTAGCTATCTGGTCAACTTGCTCCAAGTGAAAACAGCACTAACTACAATGTTATGGGGGGAAGTATCTGCTTATTATGGTACAGTATACAGTAGAAAGGGCTAAGTAGTTTTTTCTTGTCAGGATCTACAGATTCTGCTGGTTTGCTGAAAATGTGTCTGATAGTTTGTAAGGTAATGTCAAAAACACATAAAAATAGCTAATGAGTTTTTTGAAATCAATGGAAAAGTTTTGAAGACTGAAACATTAAGGTTTATTAGATCATGTCACAAAAGTGGAGCTTTTGAAATATTTAGAATAAAAATATTTTTATAAGAGAGATCTTATTAATTTATAACCATTGGCCATGAAAATGTGGCAGCATGTGACAGAGATTTTTCAAAGGTGTTTTCACCACCTCTGCAACCATGTCCTGGGTGGGTGCATGTGGCCGATGTGATGCAGCATTCACACCAAACCATGGAGCCTACCTCTGGTGTAGATAAACTTTCTTTGATTTATTCCTGACACCAAGAACCCTTTACTGGTGTTGGTCCACATTTTTTAAATTAATGTGTAACCTCTAGGTGGCGCTATCCCAAGGGCCACTACCCCTGTCTGCTTGGCTAGTAGCAGGTCAATGGGCCTGAGTTCTGAAACGGGTGCCTCCACCCAAAGGTCAGGTTTGGTAGTAGTCAAGCTAACCCGGGCACAGCCCTCTGGGACACTGTAACCCCCCTCTTTCCTTACTAGTGGCCGGAACAATACACAGTAATCGCTTTCACAATACCCCTGATACACCATACAAGTACCCACACTGTTTGCACTTACCACCAGGGCTTTCCTCTGGCCTGGCCCTGGGGACCCCATGTAAAACAAGGTAATACACAGCAAATAACAGCAGTACAGTACTCTTGCACAAACTGGAACCACAGTCAGGGTAAATGCAAAAAAGAGTTAGATATGATTTATTTAAGGGACTTGAACAAGGGAGGGACGAATCAGGTTAATTTGCTTAAAGGCTGTATCAATCAAACAGTTATGCATGCACTTCAGGGTCCATGAACAGTCACACACTCTGGGTACCCAGCTGGAGAATGGTGGGCTAGCCAGGAACGTTGCAGCTGGTTGGGGCCCTGTGATGGAAGAAAACAACACGCACAACACACACTATTTGTAATCCAGAGCCGGAGGGCTCAGTTCATGAAAAGAAAACAAGACAATCAGATGACACACTTTTAGATTGGACTGTTGTTGCAGGGAACTACCCTGATGATTACTCACGATACCCAAGACTGGACACAGGCTGGAGAAATCGAGACAGCAGGTGGTTAATCTGGAGTGCCAGGAGAAGCAGGGCCCACACAAATCACCAAGGCATCATTCCTGTTCAAGCGTGGAGAAGGGGGCTGATCCCCAGGTAGGTCTTTTGTCGATGGCTTTCTCTGTGCAGCGGGTAGTCTGGCTGGGCCAGTGTGGCAAGGCCCCAGCCAAATGGAGACAAATTTGGATATAGTCCGTTTTGGGCTGGATACAGCTTCCAGCAAACAGAACACAGTTTTCACAGTGGGGAACCAAATCACGACCCACTAACAAGTCACAGCACATTTACATGTAAGGAAATTCTACTGTACCAGGCAAACCAATCTCCAGTCACAATCGCAGAGTCTCTGCACAAACTGGGGATTCAAAAGCAGCTGGAAATCCTGACAGGCCGATCGTATTCAGCAAAATCTTCCATCTTCTTCAGGTATGCGCCTGGTAAAAAAATCAGTGGCTTATTTCGTTCTCACAAACCTGGATTTAGTACGAAATAATTCTTTTCTCTTCTCTCCCTTTCGGTGGCAGCAGGCAGACATGCAGGCCACAACTCAGACCTTTCCACAGTTCTCCCACGCGAAACTACTAAAAAGGCTGCTTGACTTTCTCAAGTTGTTGTCTCTTCTGCTCCCCAACTTAGATCTGTCTCAACTGCCAGCAAGCCTGGGACTTTTCCCAGAATCCAAAAGGTTCGGTTGGCTGATCTGTCTGTCAGTCACAACAAAGGCGCCCCCTTCAGGTGCAAAAAGGCATCAAAAGCCCCAAACTACAATTCCTACCAATTTTGACTCCAGACAGCTCCTGTAGTCCGGCTCCATTTTAGGTCCCACCAGTACTGATTGGTCCAATTTGCAGTTCTGGGTCAAGATAGCAGAGATAAACAAAACAGTCCTTGCTGCAAAGAAGGCAGGTTAGACAAACTACGTTATCATTATCACTCTAAATGATTTTCAGCAAATAGTTACATCTGTCAACAGAGTTCCTTCTCAGATTACTTATGACTACAATCCAGGCAACTCTTAAAGACACAGAACACAGAGGTTATAAGACACTCTCTGGCAGTCACATTTAAACTGCTAAAATGCAGGACACCAGCCTGGCAGTGAGCATTTAGGCAAGCCTCGAGGAAGACTTTTGGAACCCCCCATTTGTAGGAGGGTTACACCCTTCCCTGCCTGGAGAAAACTTGGCATCCGTCAAGTCTGTGCCATCATGCATCAGTTAACATAAACTTATTACTTTACTATACATATTCACTACATTTCCCAATACTTTGTCCATGCTGACAATACATTAAGCATATTTCACACAAGTCAGTTGAACATTACTATACTAAATCAGGTAATAACTTCTTGTACCTTGAACAATGCAAGAGGAGGGCCCTTCCTATCAGCTAACTTGGGGCTGGATGAGGCAGGGCACCATGGTGAGAGGGCAGAACAAGTAACCTGGAATGGGCCATCAAGCTCAATTTAGGCAGTGAGCTGGTGAAACATAAACATCTTTGTGAACTACATGGACAGGCAAGTCCACAGGCTCCCGGAGAATCATAACTGAAACGCAATACTGGCGTGACAGCTCGCCAGTCTTTCTGGGGAGACAACCCATAGTCTCTGTACTTTCAGCAACAGTCTTGGGGCTTTCATCACTTGTAAGGGTGCCTCTGCCTGGATGGGAACATCCAAACTTGGGGCACTGTCAGCTCCTTGCTCTGCAGGCTCTGTTTCTATAACACTTGACCTCATTTTGCAAAGGCTCAGGCACAATCAAAACTTTGAGGCACTGAAAAGGGGTTGTCTGCACTGTCAAGGTGTTCTTCAAATTCTGGTATGTCACCAGAAATACTCAAACCATCAGCCCCTCCTTCAGGCAAATCATACAGTTCCACAAAACACAGAGACTCAGCATCTTCAGACATGATACTTTGCACTTTACTTTCTGGGAGCATTGGCTCCAAGGATGAAGCTGGGGGGTAAAGCAGTCCAGAAGGCCCAGCTTCATCCCCACAATTAGTCATAGGGTTACCTCGAAACAGCTGACTCAATTCATGAAGGGTAATAGGCATTGTCACATTCACTTTCGTCTGAGGTTGACTGACAGTCACTATCATTCCGGACCTGCTGTGGGGGAAACCTGGAACTTGTAACCACTGGGGTAGGTCCACTCTGTCTCTGTCTTGCAGCATGAGTCACTGGCCCAGGGGAATCAAGCTCTGATTCTTCAGCCTCAATTATGACTTGGCCAATAAGTAGCAAGTGGTTACGGTGCATGGTCTTGACAGCTTTGGAGTTGTTTTCTGGGCACACCTTGTACACAGGTAAATCATCCAACTTTCCAACTACTACATGGGGAAGATGGTGCCACCGATCAGCAATTTTTTGTTTACCATGCAGTCCCAAATTGCGTAACACATGGTCTCCAGGTTGAAGCTCTTGAGCCTTTACTTTTTAATCATGCCTCTCTTTGTTGGCTAGATTTTTCTTGGCCGCCATTGTCTGGGCCAGTTGATAGGCATGGTTCAATTGAGCTTCCAGGTTTTGTACATATTGCAAGTAGTTTTCGCTCGGACCCATTTGAAGAGACCCCAAGACAGACATCAACTGGCAGCCGGGCCTCTCTCTCAACATGATGCAATAGGGAAGGATCCAGTAGTATCATTTTTCATGCAATTGTATCGTGTACCAAGGTGCTAATCTGCTGGCTCCATTTATGCTTGCCTTTTGGATGGATGATGCCCAACATGTCTAGAAGGTGCGGTTAAAATATTCTGGTTGAGAGTCTCCCTGCGGTTGATAGGGGGTGGTTCTTGACTTTCACACCCCCATAGAGAGCATTTCTTTGATTACTTGACTCTCAAAGTCTCTGCCCTGGTCAGAGTGGATTCGCTGGGGGGGGGGCACCATAGTGGACAAAGAAATTTTCTACTAGCACCTTGGCCACGGTAGATGCCATTTGATCTTTGGTGGGAAAAACTTGTGTATACCGTGTGAAATGGTCCGTAACCACTAACACATTGTCAATGTTCCGCTGATCAGGTTCTAAACACAAGAAGTCTATGCAGACTAGTTCCATGGGGGTGCTGGTAGTAATATTAACTGGGGGCAGCCCTCTGAGGCAGAGCTTTTCTTTGCTGGCAGCGACTACAAGTCTTTATGTGGTGCTCAACATCAGCCCCCATTTTGGGCCAGTAGAAGCGAGATCGTACCAGGTCAAGGGTTCTGTTAATACCGAGGTGCCCCATGTGACTGTGGAAGGACCTTAGTACCAAATCTTTAAAGGCTGTGGGCAGCACCAATTGTTGCTTGTCTACTTTGCCATTATGATCTACTGCCTCTCTATACAACAACTGATTGAGCAACTTCAATCTGGGGCCTTCTTTAAACAATAAAGCAGTTCGCAAGTCAGTGGAACACAACTTAGACACATCTTTCCCCATGCAGGGGCATCAAGTGCTGGCTGAATCATAGAATCTTGGAATTGAGCCCACTGAATGCTGTCATTGTCAAATTGAGGTAGTGCACTAATATCTAGAGCAGAGAAGTGGCAATAAGCAGTTGGTATGCAGGTGTCAGAAGGGCCCAAGTAATCTACTAAACAGTCCACTGTGTCCGCAGACATCTGTTAATTTCTATCAAACTTTTGGCACAATGCTCGAATGCCAGGTTCAGACAGCCTGACCCAATCACTCTTGGAAGTGGGCCTTTGTGATAGGGTGTCAGCATCAATATGGTTCAGGCCCAGTCTGTATTCGACAGCATAATCATAGGTTGATAATGCAGAAAGCCACCGGTGCCCAGTGACATCTAACTTAGCTGAAGTCTGTACATAGGTCAACGGGTTATTGTCAGTCTTCACCAATATCTTTGCCCCACAGAGGTATTCATGAAACTGGTCAATAATGGCCCATTTTAGCGCAAGGAACTCCAACTTATGCATAGGGTAGTTTCGTTCAGGCGGGTGAAGCTCCTACTGGTGAAAGCTACTGGTCTCAGGCCATTCTCATGGTCTTGATACAGCACCCTTTAGACCCCACAGACTAGATTCCGTGTACATCGGCTTTGGTGAGGTCAGCATAGGTGAGGATGGGGCGTGGGTGAGCTGGTATATGATCTCATGGAAGGCTGCTTCACAGTCAGGCATCCAGCGGGCCCAAGAATTCACCTGGGTGGAAGTATACTTTTTCTGATTCTTTAATGGCCCATTTTTTGTATTTACGATTGGTAGGAGGGTAACCCTGGGTAAGGTTCAAGAGTGGGCGAATCATCTTGGGATAGTCTTTTATGAACCTGCGGTAGTAGCCACACAACCCAGGAAACATTGTAGTTCTTTCAGATTATGGGGCTGGGCCAAGTAGTCAATGCTTCTACCTTACTGGGATCAGTCTCTATCCTTTTGTAGATACTAGGTGCCCACATACTTCATGGAGGTTTGGAAAAACTGGCACTTATCAATGGACAGCTTGAGGCAAGCCTTCAAGTCAGTCTATGACTTAGTCAGTTCTCATGCTCCTCTAAGGTGCTCCCAAACACAGTGACATCGTCCAAACCAGGCATTTCAGCAAATTCATATCTCCCACCACACATTCTATCAGTCGCTGAAAGGTGGCTGGGGCACCTGATATCCCGTGGCATCCTCAGAAACTCATAGAACCCCAATGGACAGACGAAGGCTGTTTTCTCATGGTCTTCCGGGGCCATCGGGATCTGGTAGTATCCGCTGCAAAGATCCAACACTGAGAACCATTTGCTCCCATTCAAGCAGTCCAGGGCTTCTTGTATACGAGGCATAGTGTATTGGTCTGGGATGGTCAGCCGGTTCAGGGTTCGATAATCAACACACATCCTCACAGACCCATTCTTCTTATGCACAACCACAATGGGGAGGCTTATGGGCTCCTGGATTCTTGTATCACGCCAGCAGTGAGCATTTCCGCAGGTGTCTTCTGATATCATCTATGTCTGCTGCGAGGGTGTTGGGACCTCTCTGAAATGGCCATTCATCGTGAGGGCATATGTGATGCTCCACACCCTGGACACATCCCACATCCCATTCCTTCAATGAAAACACTTGGTTTTTCTGGGCAAGTCTCTTGCTAATTCTAGCCTTCCATTCAGCTGGCAATGGGGAGTCACCAAAGCCAAACAAGTCTGGGGTCACTCTTTCCTTCTCACCAGGGTGCTTGTTGCTGGGCAATACTGCAGTGTCTGTGCAGTGTACCATAGCTAGGGTGCACCCTCTGTTCACCAGGATCTCCCAATCTGACACATTGTGAATCTGCACCATCACTGGTCATGCATAGGCATGGGCACAAGCAGGCAAGATGCTGAACTTGAGCAATAATCTTTCTGGCAATTTTCCATTGCCTGGTGCATCCAACATCAGTATTTTGTTCTTGACATCTTTCCAGAGGTGGACCTCGCCTTGAATGGTACACTGGGCATTAGGGGCCAGTACCATTGACTCGGGATCCTTCTTCCACACGATCCCCACCAGTTCATCCTGGTCTACTTCCTCGGGTTTCTATTGCAAATCATAGGCCCTCTTGATCAGAGCCAGAATTCTCAGGGCCCTCCCAGTCCGTTGCCCTTGTTTCTCATGACAGAGTTGCGCCAGTCTCCCAAACATATGGGCATTTGTCCCAATTAACATGGGGAACCCATCATACAGCCCAGTGGGGGGACACATTAGGGTCAATGTCTCTACTTGCTCCTCCACACCAGTTACAGTTGCAGGAAAAGACAACCAGAGGCAGACATACCCTAGGTAGGGATAAGACTTGTCGCTCAGGCCCCACACATGTAGCCTTTCAGGGATTGCAAAAGCACATCAGATAAGGGTTTGTCATACCAGTCCTGGAATACAATGGTCACTTGTGACCCACTGTCAACACAGACCCGATATGAATACCATTCACAGTCACCATAATCTCCATTGAAGGCCCACTATTTTGGACCAGTCTGGAGGCAGTAGCAGAAAGCCTGGACAGATGATTTAGCCGCACATGTTGCAAGTCACAGGACTTAGCTGCGATGACCCCACCCCCTACTAGAATAGGGCACAGGGTCACTGTCGAGGTGCTGGTGGTGCAAGTTATTCGGAGGCAACTTGGCGCCACCCTTCAGAATCTGGCCCACAGTGCTTATGTCATTTAGAATGCTCAGCCTCAGTAGCAGTATTAACCATATTGAAATGCTGAATAACTTAAAATGAAAACGATAGCATGGTACTGTGAGCGAAGTTGTTCTGCACAGAAATATCTACAAAATGAGTGCTGTTTCATTTATTGATACCTTTATATTTTTTGATAATTAGCAAAAAACAGCAGAAATTTTTTTTTTCATTTTATCCGCAAAGGAGGTTAGACATGACAGCTACTGCAAGCCTCCCTCAATATCTGTAGCCTACTTAGGAAATTGACTCCTTTCCAGGGTGGAATGCTCAACACGACCCAGACATCCTTGCTTTATCAGAGACCTAGCTCTCAAAAATATCCCTGATGCTCTGTCACCTCAATGACTACTCTTTCTTCTGAACAGACAGGCTAGGCAAGCTGGGAGGTGGTTGTGCTATCTATGTCAAAACACCTGCAAGCCATATCAGTCCCACGTCCACCACCAGCCATAGTGCCCAAGCCACCACAGTCAAGGTCACCCACGGCAATCCTGGTAAATCACTTTACATTATGTCAGTATATCTCCCCACGAGGCCAAAACCAGCCTTTGATTCTATACTGACAAGCATCACCCATCTCCCGCCATGGAGCGAAATAATTATAATGGGTGATTTCAATGTAATTGGCCTATCCTCATCTACACCTACAAAACGCCATCCTTGCTTATGACCTCACCCAGGTTGTCCAATCCCCACTAGACTAGACCCCAGAACAGGGTCCTCCATAGTTATTGACCTTATCCTGACTAACCACCCCACCAACCTCTCCAAGGTTAAAGTACCCATGACGCAATAAGTGACCACTCCCCAGTCACCTGCTGGTGGTCTAACAAACTCCCACCCAGCATCCCAAAAATCACAGTCCAAAGGCGCCTCAAAAAGGTGCCTCCTCACGACCTCCAAAACATACCTCACTTCATGTGACTGGTCTCCATCCACTGCTCAGTCGGTAGACACCCCTCAGCTCCTTTATCACCACCTTTAACGTGGCCTGTGACATCTTTGCCCCTACAAAGCAGATCGTAAAAAAATAGGATACACCATGAATATCACAATCTCTGCTTGACCAGGTGCACTATAGAGACAGCTCTCTCTGGCGCAGAACCCCAAGCCTCAAGCACCCAAGGACAGGCAGCTATACAGAGCATCCAGAAACAAATGTGCCTCAAGCTATCCGACAAGCAAAGGCAAACTACTATAAACAATCCCTCACCTCCACATGGGGCTCGGGAAAAACTTCTGGAACAATATTAAGGAACTTTGAAAACTGTCTCCCCTGCCCTAGCTCAGTTCTAGTCGAGGCCTAACCCAGGACCCCTCTACCATCTCCAATACTCTAAACAACACTTCTCAGACCTCAGTCACATACTACTGCATAACTTCTTTGACCCTGCCCCCAACTGCCCTTGGGCCCTCAGACACAAAGCCCCTTCTATTGCAAATTATTCTCCTGCAAGGAGGCCACGCCACCTCTCCAAAGCCCTGGCAAACTCGCGCTACAGCAGTGACTCCCTCAACCTTAAAATTCTCCGACTAACTCTGGGACGTGACCTTGCCAAATCTTACAAAATACTAAACTGGTCATACACCTAGCCAATTCCCAATGCTATGGAAAAAGAATTATAACACCAATCCTGAAGAATGGTGACCCCACCTCTCCTAGAATTGCCGACCCATCACGATCCTACAACCCCTCTAAGGCTCTCGAAAAAATTGTGTCGGACCAACTTGTAGATTATCAGCCAAACATAATCTTCTCTGCCAAGAACAACATGGTTTCAGGAAGGGTTACGCACAACCACTGCCCTCCTAGAATTCACATCTTACATACATGAGGCACTGGAACAAGGGTCAGTCGTAGGTGATATCTATGTCGACTTGACTAAAGCGTTCGATACTGTCAATCACACCTACTTCTCCACTCTTCCCCCTAGTATTTCTCTCCTGAGGCCATATCCTGGTTCAAAGACTATCTCACTGGCGGACCCAACAGGTCAGAATCACACACCCTCTCCACCAAGAAACCAGTCCTAGCGGCGTTCCACAAGGGTCCATTCTAGGGCCGCTTCTTTCACTCTTTTCCTGAACTCCCTCCCTCAATCCTGCAGCAGGAAGCTCTTACTCTATCGGATGACCAGTAGTGTTCTGGAAACACCCTGAACCTCCTCCTCTAAATTGCCCTGCAAGGTTTCTTTAAAGAAATTGAATCCTGGTTCACTGAGCATCGCTTAGTACTTAACTACAACAAAACAAATCCATGATCTTTGCCCATCGCCAAAGCCCCTCAGTACTGCCCCTATACATCTCTAACTCACATGCTACCTTATTGAACAGGTATCTAACTTCAGATATCTGGATATCACAATTGATATGTCCTCACCTACCACACACATATTAAACACCTCACCTCTGCTGTAAACACCTGGCTGGGTATTCTATATAGACAAGCACTGCCTACCCCTTAGGCCCTATGTCTTGCTGTATCCTGCTCAGTCCTCTCATTGGTGGATTACGAGTTGTAATCTATGGCACCGCTGACCTAACCTCCATTCACTGCATCATCTAGCCCTCAACAGGGCATGCCATTTACCACAGGCTATGATAGATTAACCCTACATTGTGAGCTCTACAAGCTGGTGGACTGGCTGACCTTTGAAGGGAGGCTCAAATATCATGACTTGCCTCAAGCCAAAAAAATACTAATGAACTTAGCTCCCAGAGGCCTACACCCCATCATCCAGCCAGTCCCACACAGGAGGACCCTAGACGCACTGCTAGCTCCTCCCTCCTTGTTCCCCACTGTAGGACCTCACTAGGAAGAGGTCCTTCCATTATCTGCACCCTCTGGCTAAACAACCTACCCCTTCCATCTCCCAGGCCCCTAGTCCCAAACTATTCAAAACAGGTATCATGAACCTCCTCCTCCTTGATTCTGGTGACTGTGGCTGTAGCCAACCTCCTCCTTGCCCGTATCTCAAAGAAGGTGTAGTTAAAATAAAGGTTCCACCCCTGCTGTAAATAAACTCTGACTCAGGACCCTGCTAAAGACCCTCCGACTCTGTATCACTTGTCTAGCAACTATGACACAGGGTCTACATATACCCTCAGGTGGTAGCTAATTTGTATTGTAAAACTCTGTGCCTTGTGAACAATGTATAACTGTTATTGTATGTAGTGTTTGTGTTTCTTGTACTGACATGGAGCCTTTGCAAAGGTCTACGACTCAAAGGATTGTAATTCAATTTCTCTCAAATAAATAAATAAATAAATAAACAAATGTAAATAACTTTAAAATGAAAAATGACAGCATGGTATCGTGAGCACAGAGTTTATTCAGCAGAGAAATATCTACAAAATGAGTGGCGTTTCATTTATAGATACTTTTAGTTTTTCAGAATTGGCAAAAAACTGCAGAAAATTCAATTTTGTGCACTTTTTCATCAAACAAATGCAAATAACTTAAAACAAAAAATGATAGTATGGTACTTTGAGCACAAAAGTTGTACAGCATATACATATCTACAAAATGAGAGGTGTTTCATTTCTAGATTCCTTTTAGATTTTCTGTAATCAAAAAATGCAGAAAATTCAATTTTTATTCACTTTTTGACTAACAAATGCCCCTTCAAAGCAAAAACAAAAGAACTGCATAAATGGAATATGCAATGGAACACTTGTTTAATAAATTATTTATCTGCACTCGAGCAGTTTGACCTCGGACACCTCACTTGTGGCTTACACCACTCATGAGGCTACCAAGGTCAAACTGCTCTTGTGCAGATAAATCATTTACTACACTAACTTCCATTGCATATCCCATATATAGTATATGGGAGAGCTTTGTTGTCACTGAATTCCATCAAAAGATAAAGTTGTTGTACCATCGATATGACATAATATTGCTGTTGTACCATCCTGAGTACGTCAACATCGATGATACAACAACATGGAACGTCCTCATCATGTAACATTAGGCAGCACTCAGCCGTGAGGAGGACAGATCTATTGCAATCATGGGGAAATGGCTGCTGCAGTGAGATCTTTTAAAACAAAGACAGCAGTGCTGATGAAGTGACACAATCTGGATGTTCTGCATTGGTGGGTAGTGTCATATTTTATTTAAACACTTTAGTCTGTGGCAGTTGGAAGCGTGGACGCGGAGGGCTTCTTCTTGTCGTGTTGGAGGGATGAGCAACAGCACAATTATTACAGCCATGATCAAGAAATCTTTTTGCTGATGCCCTTACACTATACAAGACAATATATAGAATGATTATAGCATCGCTGAATTCACTTCTCGAGGTTACCAGGCAACAGTAAACCTCTTGAGCTTTGCTCTTGAGGTTTACAGTGCCATGGTAACCTCTCAAGATACAGTATTGTTGTTGTTAACTGATGCCTATACATTATCCTCTGTATATATGTAACACACACACACACACACACACACACACACACACACACACACACAGAGAAGGAGTAAAATGGCAAGATAAAAAGATATCTTAGCCAGCAACATATCAAAAATATTACTGTTACTGTTGTCACAATGGATATTTTTACGTTACTGTCATCACAGTGGAATATCGAACCAATCAGATAGCAGCTTTGACAATGTTGATGACATCACAATGCATAATGCAGTCTGAAGCCAGCTGTTAAAATCAAAGAAAAACACCAACATCTTCAGACAAACTGCAGATTTAAAAGCTATAACTTGCAAACTATTGTTGTATATAGCAAATATACAATAGTATGACTCAAAATAAACAATTTATCATCACTTGTGAGTGGAGAAGACTTTCATAACTCACTCTCGTGGCTCTGCCACCTGTGAGTTATGGTCCTGCCTCACACTTGAAGATAAATTGCATATTCTGAATCAGACCATTGTGTATCCCTATATATCTACATTAATTGCAAAAACTTAGATTAATGCATCCGTTGGGGTTGTCATTACAGTGACAAAAGTTTGGAAATTCAATGTTGAGGTTACCAATCCTACCCCCAACTCCCCACCCATCACACCAACAGGCATTGGGGTGTGCCTTGTGATCAACTGCCCTAACTCTTACTCCATTCTGTTTGTAAGAAGCTGAGATGGTACAGTATAGGAATGGGGTGAGAGTTAGGCCTGATGACCCCAGGCACACCCGACACCTGTTGGTGTGTGGAGGATGGGTGGGTAGGGTTGGTAACCCTAACATCAATTTCCAAACTTTGTCGCAGTAATGACAACCCTAACTGATGAATTAATGGAGTTTTTGCAATGTGTGCTCCCATCTATACATAAGTGTACATATTTTTTAATGATATAACATCTCCATGTGGGACATGGGTGCCCTCAATGCCCTGCACTCCCACTACTGCATATGTAGGCCCAGAACTCCCATTATTGCATAATGATCCGTATGTGGAGCACAGGGCCTAAGTATAGAGACAGCGCAACCCCAGAGCCATTCCAGATAACCCTTATGCTGCAAAACCTGTAAATATCTCAGTAACTATGAACATTGGAAAAATTCCACTGCAGTTGTATTCATGACCTGGCCATTCCATGCATGCTTAAGCTGCGCTTAGCAAAAATCCTTATCTTGAACCATTTTCAAGATATAGGTGCCTGTCTGGATGGTGTAGGGCCAGACCCATGAGGAACTTTGGACCAGTGATAAAACAGACAGAACACTGACAAAAGGGATAAGATCATGAATAAAGTATTTATTCTGATTACAGATATAAGCCCTGCATTGCCTTGCCTGACACCGGGCCAGAGTATTCCCTATACTCCAGAACATATAATCAGACTCGGAGTGCAAATGGTGTCAAACCTTCTTATACTAAGATGATCCCTAAGCAATGGCTAGTCCATGTGTATGTTATAATTACAGCTAACATACAAAACAAGCCCTATTGGTTAAAAGTTAGGCGAATCCGGTATCTATAAAGATATACAAAGTATAGAAAAATGCCAGCTGGCATTCTGGTGCAAAGACAATTGATTACTGCTACAGGCAAACAGCAGTTCACCAAATGGTGCTGTTGTATATGGTAAAATTATTATATTTTGGATAAGGCAGGCCCAAATACATTCAGAAGTAATTGTAACACAATCCACTAGATGGTGGTACAGATTACATTTGATCATACATAATCTTGTTGAGGGCACTAGAACATAAAACAATGCTTGGTTCTTAGAAAATACAATAAAATCATATTCTATGGTATCAGTAGTCATAACATCATAATATTGCAATCAGCAGCAAACAATAATCAATAATTAGTCCCTGTAACCACTCTTGTATGGTGGTTATCATGCCTTGCTTAGTTAGTAGTGATCAGTGTCATTATGGTTAGTAGTCACAGAACAGTGTTGTCCAAGATGCACTAGGGGTATAATATGGAGTGGGGCCAGCTTAATATGCCCCCTTGTTGCCTTCCCACTAAGGCAACAAAGTTGATATAAGTGGATGTGGTATTACGAGACTGATCGTGGGCCTTGTAAAGAAATTCAAGTTGTTCGCTGTGTTTTTTAATGTGCATCATAGACAACAAAGGGATATGGAAAGTAAAATATTAAAAATGCTTGTACAACAACAAAACCTTTAAAGACAAATTCTAAAGTAAGTATCCAAGGGCAACTGTTAAGTCTCCATCATGGAAGAGGTCATTAAAGGGATTCTCCAGCTTTGGAGATATTATTGCTAAGTGGATGAGGTCTGTGTCTTTACTGTCTAATAATGATTTGAGCTTCAATGACAAGGATCAATCTTGACATTAACATGGGTAAGTACTGTGAGACAGCACTTAAATGGCCAGGATCACTGGAAATGTAATCTACTTCCATGACTGGTACCGGTGATAACCTTATGGTCAATGACTGTGGTTTCATGAGGAATAAAACAAAAGTTAGGTTCTGGAATTTGACAAGTCAGGGCACCGAAGTGAACTGTTTTTGATTGGTGACTACACAATACTGGCCATCAGCATTATAAGATACCTTACTTGTTGAATTCACCATTTAGTAAGCTTGATGGGACAGGTGAAGGATGAGTTCATGAAGTGTCTGGTAGAATGATGGACATCTTCTTTGTAGTTGTTGCAGAGTTAAGGCAGTGTCCCTTTGGCATACGGGGTGAGAAGTCAAAGATGAGTTACCTGTGCTGTGGTTAAAAATTTCATTAGTGTGCAGGTCAATATCAAGAGAAAAGACCAGGCTGTTGTATCATGGAATAGCCACAGACAGGTTTGATTACATCAAGCACATCATATCAGCAGAGATGATGGTAACCCTTTAGCACAACAGTTTATTGATGGTGCCACCCCAGGCATCGAGGATGTTGGAATACCAACAATGGAGGTAAGTCATTCCGTTCCTGAAGATGTCTTCTTGGAGAAGTCCCACAGAATGGATGTTTGCTAGTTTGTTGAAGATGGCAGTTTTAGGATCAAAATGTGTGAAGAGAAACAGTAAACGTAACATACATAGTGTCATGAATAGTATTGTCTAGTTTTATAAATGGGCTCTGTTGGTGTTAGTACATACCCTAGGTTCTGCAGTGGATAATGGAAACTGCATATTTTTTCTATACATTTAGTAGTGCATGATAGAGATTTACAATGTGGAAAGTACCATTTGGCCATAAGGGAACCATGGATCAAATCTGGGATGCGACTCAATTCGAGTTCTGGAAGAGATTAGTCATATAGTCATTACAAAAGAGCCATAGGCTGAGCAAAGTAATTCTCTGGCTATAAATGCTGCTCTGCATCTTTATTGTTCTGAAAACTAGTTAATTAATTTTATTCTTAGTGTCATTAAAGTGTGTTGCAATATTGTGCATATTGTAGACCATGAAGTGCTCTTCATACGGTAAGGCCATCTACCCTTATAAAACAGGGAAATAACATTTGTCCTGCACAAGTTTAAAATTTCAAAGTCTCACATGTAGAGTAGGCGAGTCTGCTAGATTCCATATAGACCTATTAGTCCCTACTAGACCAGTAACAGTACCTCACTGCCAGCAACATCAGCAAAGGCACATTTGCTGCAAGCCACTTTAGTTTTCTTTGGGTTTGGGATGGCTCTAAACACACCTCAATGTGGGGGGAGTATGGGACCTGCTACAGGGGTCCACAGTGCAGGTTTGATATGCTGCCAAAGGTGAAGCAGCATGGCACTATGGAATTTAGAAGTGTTGGTGTTGGAGCACCAACCAAATTTGGCCATATTCAGTTGGTGAGATTTAAACAATAGAAACATGCACAAACTGCACGTTGTTGACAAGATTACCTGGTAAAGAAGTGGCAACAAGTCCGCTACTTGATCCTTGTTCGAAATAGGGCACTCAGTAACAGGTTCTTCAGTAGTAGGTACAACAGTTAAAATATAGTAGTGCAGCCAGCCTGGTGGTGCTGAGCATTGAGGCACTGGACAGCACACCTCAACCACACTGGTGACCTGGGTTCAGGAGCGGACTCAGGCAGTCAGGGATCAGCAGAGGAGAGGTAGGATTGAGCATCCCATGACTGCTGTCCTTCCTCTGAGGTGGGGTGGGGATTGCATTGCTCTGCAGTGGCAACTGGTGAAGGCCAGGCACTGTGAATAGCATACACAGTTGAGGGCTGGAGTGACGCATGCAAGTGCACGTAAGTGTGCTGGATGCCATTGCACAACTGGATTCGAGAGGAAGAAAACTGGCAGAAAAATTGCAGGCGATTGTGGTGACTGATGGCCATGCCCTGCACCCCTGGACATGAGAGATGCACCCCAGGTATCAGGATCCAGGTCCCCAAGGGGGACTCTGTTGTGCTGGCCTGTGGAGGACAGCGTGTTGCTGGGCAGACCAGGTCTGGGGTGCGGCGGCAGTGGCCGGATGACTCACCTCCTGCTCTGCAGTAGGGGTGAAAAAGAAAGTTGTGATAAAATATATATATATATATATATATATAGCAGTGTTAGCAATAGAATATTGTGCACAAAATTATTTACTAGATTCATTATCATAAGTACTACAAAAGGCAGGTTTAATAAAAGCAGTAAGATTATATAAACCAGCATGTTGGGGATGAGCTTGTCATATCGAGTAGGGTACCATTTAGAGAAATATGGGTATTGGGCCTACTTGAAAGTGCCTTTAGCTAGGTGGGCTACTGAATTTGTTTACCTTGGTCATCAGTTTGCCATTCAATTTGTAGAGAGGATTGTCAGAGAAACCACCATGTCATTGAGGTAGGCATCCTTGTCTTCCTGGACTGTAATAAGTCTGGATGGGAAAGCAATGCTCACTCCTTGGTTAAGAGTTGGGTGTTCTGATACATGGCCGGGGAAAATGTCTCATCCAAAGGATGTAGAGCATGGAGAAAGTCTCTCTTCAAATTAGGGTTCAAATTTGGATTCATGTTTTGGGGTTAAGTAAATACATCCTGTGGTATGACAGCAGTCAAGATTCCAGGGATAAGGAAAATAAGCAAAATAGCCATCTTGTGGGTAACATGTAAGGAAGAAAGAAATTAACATCAGTATTCACTATTTCCTACCAAATGGGTAAGGACGGAGGATGCTAGTCTCCTTTAAACAGCTGCTGGTTGGCATGAAGCCATTTGTCTCTGCTTGTTTTCAGAATTGATTCTTATCTGATAGACTGCTGGACTGAGCTTGTTGATGATTGGTAAGGTCTCTCATTTATTGCAAAGGATGTGGGGTGTGCAAATTTGAGCACCATTACCTGGTCTCCAACTTGCCAATCTACTTCTTTGACTGTCTTTTCAAAATGCATTTTGATTGCAATGGGCTTTTCCAATGTTTGGGGCAACAAGCAGATGGGTCTTAATAATCTTTCTCTGAGTTGCAAAACATAGGTGTCTACTGCCACCGGTCCACAGTGGGCATGTTCACGTCTATCACCTGGTGCTCAGGCAGTCTCATGGTTCTACCAGTCATAACCTCAAAGGCGATGTGCTGGGTAGATGAAGCGGGAGTGCCTCTGATTGCCATTAAAAGTAAGGGCAATAAGGAATCCCATGTTTTAGGATTGTCATCAATAAATTTGGTGAACGTGGATTTGATTCCTCTGTTCATTCTTTCTACCTGTCCAGGGACTGGGGTGTAGGGAATGTGAAACCCTGGTGTATACCAAGAAGTTCAAGTGTCTTTTCATTAACTCACCTGTGAAACTGGTTCCTTGATTGGAGTCTACCTGAGTGGTAGGCCCCACCTGGTGAACAATTGTTCTACTAGGATTTTGAAGTTACAGTACTGTTGCTGTGCAATTCAGGCAGGAAAGGCCTTGATTCATTTTGAGAATAAGTCAGTGACTACAAGTGCATACTTGTTATTTTTGCTAGTGTTTGTGAGTGGCCAATGAAGTCAATTGAATTGCATGCCAGGGACCTGATTGCCTCTGGGGTGTAATTTAGCATTTTTATTTATGAGGATAGGATTGTTTTGTGCACAGACAAGACAGTTGTCAATGTAGTGTTGGATGTCAATGGTCATGCCAGGCCAGCCAGCGGTCCTGAGTCTCTGTAGTGTGTTTTCTGCTCCTGGTGTCCACCAATGGGAGTGTCATGTACTGGTGTATGAATTCAGTGTCGATGATTTTGGAACTACCCATAACTTTAGTTGTGAGTTATCTTCAGGCTGATATCAGATCAGTCTGCCATCTTGAGAGAGATGGAGTTTATTTGAATGGCGATATAAGGATTGTGAGTTGGCAACCTTTTCAGCGCCTTAGTTCAAAAGGGTAAATATCTATCTGAGTTCTTTGTCAGATTTTGTGCAGCTTGCAAGTACAATGGGACTATTGTTTTTGTTTCTGAATTGCAGCAATGCTGGCAGGGACAACATCTGTGAGTTCATTACCCAGATATCACCTCCTAGGGCACCTTCCTTAGCAAAGGGGTCCACTCTCTCATTGAAGATGTGATAAGGCTCATTTTGAATGGGCCTAACTTTGTGGATGTACAAGTTTGAAGAAAGATTTATGTACAACAGCCTCAATGTAAGCAAAGAGATCTCTGTATTTAATGGGGTGCCATCAGAAGAAGTGAAGGAATGGAGCTTCAGAATGGTAGGAGCTTTGTGAGAGATACAGACCCAATTGGAGTCTATAAAAATGGATGGTGTCAGATGGTTCCTCTTTACAAGTTCCAAGGCTACAGCAATAGCAGCAAGTTCTGCATACTGTGAGGAGTTGATGTGACACCCTTTGAGGTGTGCATGACCTCTCCATCAGGGAAGTGAACTAGGACTCCTATCTCAGCCACTTGGACTCCTCATGGTATGAGGCAACCATCAGTAAAGATGTGACACATGGTATTGTCTTTCAAGTGTTTGTCAGTTGCTGGGAGAAATGGGCCTGGTTAGGCAGTGCAGGAGGTTGGAGGCCACACTCATGTGGTTCTCAAGGTATAGGAGCCCATGGGCAAGAAGTGAAGGCATTTTGGCTGTTTGTACTTGGATACTCTCCATCTGCAACAGTAGTGACCAATGGGTTAGTCTGATGTCTCTATCTGATAGCAAAAGTTTGTAGGGTGTGATTAGTGTGTAGCACAATGGGTAAAACCCAATAATGTACAGAAAATGTTTGACAGCACAGTAGGTATCCAAGAGGCTTCTTCACAAAGAGTGTATCTGAGTTCCACTGGGGTGAACATGTGGGGTGCATAGGCAATGGGTCTGAGTACTCCATTCTTTTGGGCAAGCACTGCAGACATGGCAATGTCAGAAGTGGCTGTTTCCAGGTGGAAAGGTAGATTAGGTTTGGGTTGACCAATGCTGGGGCAGAGGCAAAGCTTGTTTTAACTCTGTGACTGCTTTAGAGTGTACTGGATTCCATATCCATGGAACATCCTTTTTAGGGCTCACAGAGGGGCGGCCTTTTGTGCAAAATCACAGATAAAGTCTCTGAAGTAGTTTACCATCCCCAGAAAATGTCTGAGTGTTGCCACACTTGTGGGTAGTGGCAGATCTTGTAGGCTCTGAATCTTGTTTAGTGCTGGATGCCTCCCTTGGGAGCTGATACAGAGGCCAAGAAAAGTAACTTCCTTTTGGCAAAGCTGTATCACTGATGGGCTGCACTTGAGGCCTGCCTCTGCAAGAGTGTCAGTAGTCTATTTAGGAGCTCCAAGGGGCTTCTCTAAGTCTACAGTTATGAGTAGTAAGTCATCCACATGCTGCAAGAGGCATTAGAGGACAACAAGTTTTGATAGCTTCATGCACATAAATATGGAAACATGATGGGCTGTTATGGAATCCTTGGAGAAGATATTTCCAGGTGTACTGTCGTCCTTCAAATGTGAATGCAAACTTGTACTGGCTGTCATGGTCAAAGCGTAATGACCAGAAACCACTGAGACGCCCAAAGTACTGAATCAGTTCTGCTCTGGTTTCAGTAGTTTGAGCACATCAGGTGCTGATGTTACGTGGTGAACAACTAGGAGTGACTTGATTGAGTTTTCTGTAATTAACTGTGAGTCTCCAAGAATGACTGGGCCTTTTCACAGGCCAAATGGGGAATTGGTGGTTGACACACAGTGTCTGATGACCCTTGCTGTAACAGGGATCCGATTGTGGCTCTCAGAGATGGCAAGGCTCTGCAGGAAATGGATACTGCTTGAGTCTGATTGATGCTGGTCCAGGGACAACTATACAGGTGTCCATCCATCCTACAGTCATGCTTATGCTTGGCAAAAGCATCCAGGCATCTTTCTTCAATGGCAAGAGCCTATTGCAAAGTGGAGTGATTTTGTAGTGTTACAATGACATCATATTCCGTGTTGTTGGCTATCGCGCCACAACATGTGAGTCAGGGATGACATGTATGATATTGTCCTTTAATCTGGATAATCAGCAGATTAGCCAGATCCACAACACAGACGTATCATGCTAGGAAATCAATTCTAGGATGCTGGGGTGATGACATAGGACCATTAGGTCAAACACAAAGATAGTGCATAAGGTGCCAATGATCACTGCCAATGGGTGTGATCAGTATGTAGCTAACCTAGTTCTGTCCACTCTGTGGGTGATGGTGCATTTGCCCGTGGACCAGGCTGAGTTCATTGGATCTTCTTGGTGTAACACTAACATGGCTGTGCCGGTATTCAAAAACAAAACAGTCTGGCAACCCCGACCATGGCCTTGGTCATGGCCGTCGTACCACCAAGCATGAGTTTGTTGATGATATGAACTGGGGCCTGCAACCATCAATCAAATTTACAAGCTCATCCTCCGTGGGCATTGGTATTGAGTGAGGCCTATTGTTCCTGCAGCTCCTCCATCAGATACTGGGATGGTGTTCTGGGTCTCCTGGCCTGTGTGGCACAGGCCACGGTTGTCTCCGTATCTTAAGGGAGTTTGAGAGCTGAGGGTTTTGGTGATGGGCCTCTGGTCTTGAGCTCCATGAGGGCCGGATGTTGTTGGCAGTGACTGCTGCAATGGTATGTTTGGGAAAAGTTTCGCCACAGACTACAACTTCCCAAGGATTAAGCGGAGCTTATCATTGTCCTCCTTAATCCTAATGTTTTTGTCCAGTATCTCCCGAGAGGGAGGGCCTTTATTTGGGCCTTTGTACAAGGCTGTTATTGATTCTGCTGATTTTGGGCCTTGTTCTGGTTCTTGTTGAGTTCCGGTTCCCCCCTTGGGCCTTATGGGGGTAGGCTGGCTTGAGGCCTGTGAATCTTGTGGATAGGCCTGTGGTTGTAGGGTGGAGGCTGGTAGTGACCTTGGCCCTGGGGTTGGTAGATCTTTTGCTCGGCCTGGGACTTTCCTTCTATGGCATAGTGCATCTGTAGCTCACCGAATTTTTCTCTGGCTACCTTTCCCTTTCCAGAAGTGAGGTCTCAGAGATACAGTGTAAACATGCATTCTGCTCTCAAAGGACATCACAAAACATATTAATTCTAGGAACACAGTGGGTTCAACCTTGTCAGGATAGCAGGGACCAGATTTTTAATGAAAAGGGCCTTATATTCAATCTGTTGTCATCAGCTGCTTCCCACTAGGTTTTTACTTGTCGCGTAGGCCAGCCATAGACGATTGTGAAAAGCTGTGGGACTTTCCTTAGCAAACTGCTTAACCAGTTGGGCAAGCGCCACACCAACTATCCTGGGGTTGGCGGCTATGATAAACTCAACGACTATATCTTCATTCTTGATGTCACAGAATTTCTGACTTTCATGGAGAGTTTCCACATGGGTCAGGTCAATGGTTTGGCACATAGTACCTGTACTCAGTAATCCGTGGGGAGACTGAGCATTTCACACTGGCTATTGACTTTTGCAGATGACAGCTGAGGTTGTCACTGGGGATCATGCAACTGATACAGTTGGCAATCTGTTACACTGACTAAGCAACCTGCAAGGGGCTTGTCAGTAGAACTGGCGGAGGTGGATGGGGCAGCAGATTGAGCTGCTGCACTTGTCACCACAGTCTTGATGAAAGGTTCCTCTTGGTTTGTTACACAATTTCCTTCATGGTGGTCTCAAGGCAGAGATCTGCCCGGGTTCAGCATGGTTTGGACCAATGCATCATTGATCCACTTTATGATTTCATTCTTATCCTGCTTGGTAATCACAGTAACAGTATGGGGTAGGCCCTGGCCCATCACCTCGATCACGAGGGTCACCATCTTCTCCCAATGGCACCATGTTGATGGGCAGGGCTTGATATCTGCCCATCGCTTTGATGGTGCAGTTTTGCCATTTGGTTCTACATGAAACATGGCAAACTTTACTTTATGCTGTCCCCTTCATTCATATGCTTCTACAAACTCCGTATGCAGTGCTGAGTTCACAATTCTCCTAAGTTCTCTGTCTAACTCCCTAGACACTCTTTTCAGTTCCTCTCACACTACTCATTCTCATCACGTAATGACTCATTCATCCTACTTAACAGGTCATTCATATGTAACAACTGTGTTTTATCTTGTAACAACCTACAATTTTCCTCTCTCTCAAATGATTTGTTCTCGCTCCTTGGAGTTTTTGGTCCATTTGCTTATGTTGTTGTGACATACCACTCACCTGAGAACCCAGCTCCTGTTTCAAAGCTGTAATTTTCAGTTCACCAGCTGTTACCAATGCTTCAGAAGCTTCTAATGCAGCAAAAGTGCTGCAACAAGCAAACCCTTCTGGTCATGTTGTTTTGCTGTTTGCTTTGCATCCACATACAGTGCGGAGACACTCTGCACTGATTTCCTCTGATTTCATGGCCCACATGAAATCGCTCCACCCTCCATGGGAGGCAAGCAAATTAGAGATGTCAAGTCTCAGATCTGTACAGATATTGCTGGCCATTTTAGAGAACCTCTATAAAGTTTCCTGAGACTGTTTGGTGGAGTGCATCGATCTGCTACTGAAAGAAGCAGTACATCAGGTCGGCACCTGCTACTCCGCCTTCCAAAGCTGACAGGCAGAGGGTAGCATGATCCTTGTCTTGCCTGCACCCTGCTCAGTTTAGGAAGTTCTCAGAGTGTAAAGACTGGTGGGGTATCCCCAAACCAGTCCACTGATACCCTAATATCTCTAATGCCCTCGTTTTTGCACTGGTCCTGCCGCATTTGCCATAATGTCTGGATGGTGTAGGGCCAGACCCTGAGGAACTTGGGACCAGTGATAAACAGACAGGATGCTGAAAAAGGGATCAGATCATGAATAAAGTATTTATTCTGATTACAGATATAAGCCCTGCATTGCCTTACCTCGACACCTGGAGCCAGAGTATTCCCTATACTCTGAAGCATATAATCAGACTCGAGTGCAAATGGTATGCAAACCTTCTTATACTAAGAAAATCCCTATGACAACAGCTAGTCCATGCGATATTATAATTACAGTTAACATACAAAACAAGCCCTAATGGCTAAAAGTTAGGTGGCTCCTGGTATCTATAAACATATACAAAGTTTAGAGAAATGCTGGCTGGCATTCCAGCATTAAGACAATAGATTACTGTTACAGGCAGACAGCAGTCCACTAGGTGGTGCTGTTGTATAAGGTAAAATTATTATATTTTTGGATAGGGCCGATCCAAATACAGTCAGACGTAATTGTAATGCAGTCCACTAGATGGTAGTACAGACCACACTTGGTCATACAATAATCTTATTACAGGCACTAGAACATAAAACAATGCTTGGTTGTTAGAAACATACAATACAAATCACATTCTATGGTATCAATAGTTATAACATCATAATATTACAATCAGCAGCAAACAATAATCAATAATTAGTCCCTATAACCACTCTTGTATGGTGGTTACTGTGCCCTGCTTCATTAGTAATCATCAGTGTCAATATGGTTAGTAGTTACAGAACAGTGTTGTCCAAGATGCACTAGGGTAACCAACATACAGTGGGGGCCCAGCCTAACACGCTGAAAGGTGCTGCAATCACCACAGTCTTATCCTATGGGAACATTTGTAACTTCAGAGTGCTGTAGCTATGGAACCAGTTTCAATTTCTTCACCAAAAGACACATCTGTTGGGCAGTGGACCCATGCTCACCCCATTCCGTGTGTAAGGAAGCTGAAATGGTACAGCATAGGAGAATGGGGTGAGCGTTAGGGTTGATGACCCCAAGACACACCTGATGCCTGTTGGTGTGAGGGGTGGGGTGGGTGGTGAGGTGGTTGGGTTGGTTGAGGTAGGATGGGTGTTGGGGCTGGGAACCCTAACACCACATTTCCATACTTTGTCGCTGTAATATGAACCCTAACTGATGCATTAACAGAAGTTTTTTTGTAACAAATTGCATTACTTTTTGCAAAAGTATCACCATAGCTGTAGTTGTTATGGAGCCCTGTGCTCCCATCTATTCATAAGTGTAGAGACATTGTAATTAACCTTCATCTCCCTGTTGGAGTGCAGGGTCCAAATGCTTCATGATTTCCTTTTTATTTTAATGTGAGAGCGCAGGGTTTTTGACTCCTGTGCACCCATCCCTCCGAATGTGTGAGTAAAATTATAACCTATAGCCATTTGATTACCCCAGGACATGCACCTGGTACAGAACATTTTCAAAGCCCTGCCAAAACATAATTCTGCACAATCATGACACTATTCTACAAATGTGCGAAAACACATTTTGGGCAGGATTTTAAAACTACAGCTTTGACATACATAAGGTGGGGGTGATAAGAATGCTGTATTGTAAATCTGGGGTTAAAATATTGAAAATTACCGTGAGTTATTACCAGGCATACCTAAATTGTGACAAATTGTCATAACTTTGTAATTTGTTCATATTTTGACCCCACATTTTCAACATAGTCTTATCACCCCTCCTCATAAACCCCATAGGTGAAAAATTCTTAATCCTTGGCAAAATGCCATTCCATGCCACAAGTGCGAAAACACATTTTGGGCAGGATATGAGAAATGACAATGTACTGCTCATGAGGTGTGAAGAAATGGCTATATTGAAAATGTGGAGTGAAAATATAAAAATTGCCAATGTTACATGCGTGTGTAGTAAAGTTTTCAACAACCATGTGTATCTCAGGTGGGTATTTTGCACCAAATTTTCAAGATGGGCTTTTGGGACCACACCTCGTGAACACTGGCACTTCATTTTTACTCAGTCCTAAAAGGTGATTTACACAACTGCACCATCAAAATCACCTTATGGGTCTGATTAATGAAATGACAGTGACAGTGTTTATGAGGTGGGTCCCAAAAGCCCACATTGAAAATTTGGTGCAAAATACTGAAAAATGGCTGTGATATAAATATAAGTTCAAAATGCATTGACAGCCATTATAAGGCACTTACCTTGATTCTTCAGTTCATGGTTCGACTTTGAAGAGTGCAGATGTGTCCTGGTCCACAGAAGATGACAGCCAATGATCCCAGTGGTAAGTATAGGGCAAGGTGTGTGTGTGTGTGTGTGGTGGGTTGCTCAGTGGGGAGAGGACGGGCTATGACTAGGACCGCTTTTTATTTTTAGATAAAAATAAAAGACGGAGGCCTGTTTTCTTTTTCACAGGTACAATTTAAGCAATATTTTGGGACACTTGGGATAGTCTCCCCAGCGTCCCATGGTACTGGGGATAGGACATAACTGGGAACACTGGGTGGGCTCCCAGTATCCTACACTGGTGGGGGTTCTAGTGACAACATGGGGGATTAGGCGCCTATGTTGGCAAACACAGTTTTAGTTTTTAAAATAATATTTCAGGACACTGGGAGTGGGCTCCCAGTGTCCCACACTGACTGAGGTGGTGGATTTCTACCACCAACATGGGGATTGGGCACCTGATGTCAGCAGAAACTTTTTTAATTAAAACATGCCTTGACCCATTGGGAAGCAGTAAAAGGATAAAGATCCTTTTTTTGGTAAACACTAAATGGGGGCCGAGGAATCTGATTCTGGCCTTATTTTTTTTAAAATGGCCAGGAAAGATATAGATTTTACAGGGCTGATGGTTTTTAAAGTAAAGTAGTGTGCAATCTGCAATAATTTTCATGAAACAGTGCCACAATCTGCAGTAGTTTTGTACAACAGTGCTGTTAGTTGCACGAAAACTGCCACAATTTGTGGTAATTTCTTGAAAATAGTGCCGCAAATTTGCGACACTACCAATAGCCAAACAAAAAAAAAACAATATTTTGATTATTTTCACAAACTAAGGCCAGAATCGTGTTCCTCAGGCCCCAATTAGGTAAACACAACTGTTGGCATTTACTAAGGGCAGTAATTTTTGAATTACAGCATTTTCCCCATCACTAACTAAGAACAAGATGGTTAAAGCACAAGGGTATACCCATCTGACAGCGACAGTTCAACAGCGAGGTCCCCACAGCGATTACAATGCCATGCCACTGTATGGGACCTGCTGAACTGGGCACTGTCTGTCAGCTATGCACCCCCTGAATCAGCTCTGACTCAGAGATGATAATTCTTAGTGGGTGGTGCGGGGGCACAGCCCGGGGAAGCCATCAAGAAAACACTGCATTACTTGAGAAACCGCAGCCGATGCTAAATGGGATTGACCTGCCAGTTTCGCTGTCAGGCGTCATGAGAAATTTGTTGAACACCCATTGTGGATCCACAGCACAACACTACTGACACCATTTGAGGCAGCAAAAGCTTTGTGGCAGCAAAACCTGCTTTGTGCTGGCACATATAATTTTTCCCATAGGCTATAACGTGAAATTAAAATTTTAATAACTTTTAAATGGATAAATATTTTTTCACCAAACTTTCAAAGGCACATCTATGACCCACACCCCATATATCCTAACAATTTCAGATCACACCACAAATCCATTTCGAGATGCGGTATGGCAAACGACGGCGCCTAAAATGTAATTTTCACATTTTTGACACTACACATCTCTGCAACTGCTCATCCAACTGGTCCAAAAGTGCCACATCAAGAGATCTACAGTACCTAATGGCGATGAAACATTTTATGCACATTGTTCATACAGTTGCAAAGTTATTAAAGTGCAAAATTTGGAGTTTAACATAGAGTGACTGTTGAACTCTAACTATGTTGGCACCACTGTGCCAGTAGAATATTCATATACATATCTATATACAGTGTATATACATATATGATAGATAGATAGATAGATAGATAGATAGATAGATACGAGATAGATACATAGAGGCAAAACTCAGTTTAATGCATCAGTTAGGGTTGTTCATAGTGACAAAAAGTGAGGAAATTCGATGTTAGGGTTGAAAACCCTCGTTGCTACCCCACCCTACCTCCCCAGTCGGCATTGGGGTGTGTGATCAGCCCAACTCTCACCCCATCACACATGTGTAAAGAAGCTGAGGTGGTGAAGTACAGGAGAATGGGTGAGAGTTAGGACTGATGATCCCC
Organism: Neoceratodus forsteri; assembly: GCA_016271365.2. Lineage (NCBI taxonomy): Eukaryota > Metazoa > Chordata > Ceratodontiformes > Ceratodontidae > Neoceratodus > Neoceratodus forsteri. The sequence goes on along the minus strand of CM028132.1, from coordinate 467,364,416 downwards.
AATGCACACCCCGATGCCGGCTGGGGGCAGGTGTGGGTGGGTATGGGGTTTTCAACCTAACATCAAATTTCCTCACTTTTGTAGCTGTGGAATAACCCTAAATGATGGCATTAAACTGAGTTTTTTGCCTCTGATTTCTTCTTTGAGAATGTGCAGTAGAAGTAGTGAATGGAATGGGTGGTGGGGTCCCGCTCCCACCATTGTGATGTTTCTGACATAGTAATGGTAAGTGCAAGGGAAGCACAAAGTGCTAACAGTTATGCACATGGTGACAGAAAGCGACATGATAAAGCAAGCGTTAATAGAACGCAAGCTAAGTGATGCCAAACCGAACAGTGATGCAAAAGGAGATGCAACCATATAGGAAACGAAACCGTATGTGCACAGTCATGGTATGGCAATTGGAAATGCAAATGGTAATGTTAACAGCATAAATAACGCCAAGGGAACCGAACGGAAATGCTAACCCAAGCACATGGAAACGCAAACCGTAACGCCAGATGGTCATGGTACCGAATTGTAAATGCAAATGGTAATGTTAACATACAACATAGCACCAAAGGAAACAGAAACGGAAATGGGAATGGAAGCACGACAGAAACGCAAACCGTAAGGCACGGTCACGCACGCAGTTAAAATGCAATAGTAATGGTAACAGCAAATAATAACACTCAAAGGAAACAGAAATGCAAAAGCAAATGGAAGTATGGAAACACAAACCGTGAATGCGACAGGCACAGTAACGCAATTGGAAACGCAAATGGCAACAGTAACAGCAATGAAGACGAAACCAAAAGAGAAACGTAAACGAAGGGGGGTGCTGAAACGCAAACCGAAACGCAAACAGAAACAGTAGTGGAAATTAAATGGTAACAGTAATACAAACTACAAGCGCAATGAGAAACGCAGAGGGTACATACACGGAGACGATACAGGAATGGTAACGTTAAACGGTACGGAAATGTGCGAAATGCTAAGTGTTACAGGTAATGGAAGACACCCTGTTTTTGCCCAACAGCTGCATAAGGAACACATTGTACAAAGAATGTGCGTATAATAATGGGCCTTGATCAGAAAATGAGCTGTTGGAATACTAAATTGCTTTATATCTCAGGAACCGTATGATGAAAAAAAAAATGTAAATTTAAAATGATTCATGAGTTTCCTGGCTAGGTTTTGCTGAATGTCATGATGAAATTCTGTATCTCGCACTATTTCCTAGATACGAGCCTCAAATGCACGCGTAACGCCACCATGTTAGTCTAAGGGAAAAAGTCAACTTTGAGTACCGTAATCGGCATCCGCAGCAATATTTTGTCACCAAAACAATCGAAAGGCACATCAGAAAGATGTTGGCTGCTTTCCTCCAAATTTCAGCTTAAAAGACCAAACTGTTCTTTTGCAGCAGGATAACAAAGAACTCCTGTCATTTTGGCCATAGTCTGGAAAAGTAGATGTTGCAATTTAGAAGCTTTCGCAAAATTTCACAGTGTCACAAGTGCAACACTACTACTGCGGCGCTACTTTTCAGAAATTTGAAAAACATATTTCTGGGGTGTTTAACCTAAAATAAATCCAGAAGCAAATGATTTGATACCTTTTAATGATCAATATGAATACAGTGCTTTAGGACCAACCAGTCCTTCTTCAGAAGCTCATGGCAGTTGTTTCTTCCTGAAGCTTGAGCTTCTGAGCTTCTGAAGAAGGACTGGTTGGTCCGAAGCTAGAGCACTTTGTTCTTGTTACATCTATGTTGGTCCATTAAAAGGTATCAAATCATTTGTTTCTGGATCTATTCTTGTATGACCAATACCGCAACTACTAAATCCACACCCCAAAATAAAGACATGGCTAGCATCCTGAGGGTCCACTAGGTGAACACAAAAGAATTGTGTTCCTAGAGGGTCCCAATTTTAAATGCCATGCATTTTTCTGATCAGTAACTGAAAACAATGGTGAATTTGTGACAATACTAGGCCATTTATGACACTAAAAGTACATTTGTGAAAGTGTTGAACTTATTGTTAACTTTTCCATTGACTTATAATGAGAACTTGTTTTTGAATAACTTTTGAACCGCTCAATATTTTTTCATGAAATCTTCAAAGGCACATCGGGACCCTGACCACACGTTCCTAAGTTTTCAGACTGGTTCTGCGCAAACCATGCGACCTGTAGGTGTGAGCAAGAGAATGTAAAAGCATAATTGCACATTCGAATGTCGCTTAATAACTCCACAGCTATAGATCCAACTAGTACGTAAAGTTGGCAGATCCCAAGATCTACCATGCCCAAATGTGTATACCAAATTTCAGACAAATTCATTAAACAGTGGCAAAGTTATTAGGTGCAAAGTTTCACCCTTTAACCTTAAAGTGCTACTCAACCCTAATATGGTAGCACTCACATATACTATAATATATATATATATATATATATATATATTTATATTTATGCCATACCTATGAACTTAGGTTCATAACTTTGCCATTTTTCGAACTTTTACACCAAATTTTCAACATGGCCTTTTGGGACCCCACCTCATGAACACTGTTATCTTGTTAATCGAACCAGAAGGTGATTTGTGGTTGCTGTGAGAAATCACCTTTCAGGACCAGTTAATGAAATGACAGCTCAGTATTCATGAGGTGGGGTCTAACCATTAATTGGTATATGTAAAAATGCCAGTCACATGCATCCATTGAATTCTTCGTATGCCGTGCATATCTTTGGTACTTTTCATATTTGCTGTTGTATAGTTCACCATAGCCATTTTTTCACACCACCTCATGAACAGTACAGCTGTCATTTTTCTGCTAATCTACCAAACGTGTTTTTGCACCTGAGGCACAGAATGGCACATTTGCTGCACAAAATCACTTTTGGAACTCATTAATGAAATGACAGTGCCAGTGTTCATTGATGTGGGTCCCAACAAGGCCATGTTGAAATTTTGTGAAAAAATTTAAAATGCCCAAGTTATGTACAGCCATTGAATTTATTCTATGTATCGCGCATAACTTGGTACTTTTCAATATTTTGCTGCCAAATTTTCAACATGGACTTTTTCCACACCTCATGAACAGTACAGCTGTCATTTTTCACATCTTGCCCAAAATGTGTTTTTGCACCTGTGGCACAGAATGGCATTGCAGTTACCCGTAATTACGTTTTGCCTTGCATTTAACAATTTCTCTGTACCGTGTACATGAGGTGGGGTAATAAGATGGCTATGCTGACAATTTGGTCACTGTTTTTGACACATGGAAATGCAGGGCCCAGATGGCCCTGGGCTTCCACACCACATACATATGCCCATCTATGGGGGATTGGAGCACAGGGTCTGAAGTGACAAAAGTAGGAATGTGGTGCTAGGGTTTCAACCCTAGCACCTATTCTACACCCCACCCTCACACAGACCCACAGCCAGGGAAGGGGGCCGTCTTGGGCCCATGAACCCTAACACTCACCCATTCTATTAGAAAATAAGTGACATGGTTACAGCATAGAATAATGGGGTGAGTGTTAGGATTCACAGGCCAAGATGTCTCCCCCCACCCAGCTGTGGGTCTGCAGGGTGGGGAATGGGATATTAGAGTTGAAACCCCAATGCCACATTTCTCTACTTTTGTTGCTTTAATGCTAACGGATGCTTTAATGTAGTTTTTGCAATTGATATATCTATCTCTGTGTGTGTGTGTGTGTGTGTGTGTGTGTGTCTATACATATATTCATTGGAAAAAAACTTTGTTAATGCACTAGTTATTGTTAAACAACACAAATGGGAAATGTGACATTGGGTTCTAACCTTATACCCCCTCCCACCCTGCAGACAGCAACAGGCTTGAGTGTGCCTTGGGGTTGCTCAGCCCAATGCCCACCCCATTCTCATATACTGTACCCATCTAAGCTTTCTTACTCATGGAATGGGGTAGTGTTGAGGTTGATAACCCCAAGGCACACCCGCCTGTTGCTGCCTGCAGAGTGGGGTTGGGGTGTTGGTGTTGGAAACCCTAGCCACATCTCCTACTTTTGCGCTTTAACCCTCACTTAGTGCATTAACTAAGTTTTCTAAAATGAATTTCCTTACTTTTGATATATACTTTTTCTGTAATTAGTTTTATAAATGCATGAGTGTTTTCTATAATTTTATAAACGCATGAGTTATTTAAAAAAAAACTTTTACCATATACAGTGGGGGCTATGGGATCCAAACAGGTCTCTAGGTTCATAGTCCAGAGCCTTAGTCACTGCACTGTGCTGTCTCCTTTGATAGCACTGTGTCAGTGTTCTCTTATTCAAAGTCAAGACAGTTCCAAACTAAAACAACCAATAATACTTTCCTGTTTCTCTGTATTGCCAAAATTCTTTTTTAAACTTTGCATATTTCTGCCGTTGAATTGTTTAAACTTTTCAATTCACATGAACACAAACTCTATACTGTAATGTTTATTTTCCAAGTCAAAGAACAGATCCATGCCTTAGCCTGCGATCACAGATCCCTGGTATGGTAAGGACACAAGATACAGGTCCACCTGACTTCTCCCTGGAACTGTCAGACTGCTGCCGGGCTTCACCAATTCCAGGCACACTCTCAGGGATTTAAATATTCACTATAGCCACAGTACCCCGCCACTCTAAAAAGTATCCTTAATAGGGTGCTTCACTCCTTTTACTCTCCAGAATCAGCTGAAGAGTTTTTCCAGCATTCACGCCCTCAGCAAAACTACCTGCTTCTAATGACCTGCCAGACATGGACACCTCCCAGCCACAGTCACACTAATTCTAGGCTCCAGCAGGCCCTCTCAGGCCTATGAGGTGCCACTCAACAAGACCCTGGATACACCAAACTCAGAGACAATGTGGGGGTACTAGCAAGAAAAGGGTCGGCAACCAACGGAAATCCTGCCACCCTACCCGCAACATCTGAGCAACAGTCAGCAAAGAACGTGACTGCTCATCGGATAGCTTGAGAGGCCTAGCCGCAAGTAACAGATTTGCTCCTTTGCAAAAACTATCCACTTCACCACCTCCTGGACCTGAGCTCTACAAACCTACACCAGCCAGGAACTCTTCTTCTGCTGTGCACCAAACTCACCAACCTGCAGATCAGATTCCTCTTCCAGTCAGCAACTCCTAAAGTTTGGATGACCGCCAGCCCTGCTCCTATGCAGCTGCTGCTGCTTCATCTCCACAGACATTGGCCTCTTTGAACAGTGACTGATGCACTGTCTAATATTCCAGCAGAATGTCGTTTTTATAGGTCTGGTTCTGCAGCTGCTGATTTGTGGACTCCTTTCCTTCCTCCGTGACTACAGACTGGTTGCAAGCAATCAGGACTCTTGCTCAATTAAGACTGTGCTTGTCTTAAAGGGTGATGTAGCTGCTTTACTTTAACAGCGATAGCCTTCTATTGCCCTATTTTCTCACCTTATTCCTTTCAACCTCCGTGTGTTTGTTCCTCCCTCTCCCTCCCTTGCCTGCTCCTCTGTCCCTCCACATTTCCCTCCCTGAACCACAGAGACTTCCTACCTTTTCTATTAACTGTCTACTTCTTCTCACCTCACTGCTCCTGCTTGCTGCCCTGTCCTTGCATTCAGGAGCCCCCATTGCATGACGCCAGATCTCCCTGGAGTGGCTGACCTTGTTGCCTCCAACCCTACCTGGTCAAGTGTGCACCACAGGTATATATAATCTGGTCCTGTAGCACATGTTGACCAAACGGGTAACACTCTTATGGGGACCCCTTTAACTTCATTTCATATATGCAATACTAGTCTTAGTCTCCTTTGATACCTATCCTGCTCTTCATCCCAAACTTCCTTACATCCTTAAACCTTCTGTACTTCAACCTCAGCTCCTGATAGAGATTTATATAATGTTTACTGTTACCCCAGTTGCCTGCCATTTAACTCCTGATCCTATGCCCATGTTCATTCCGTGGTGTCTGAGGGCTATGCTGACTCCTTCTTCCCTTCTACAGTTTCACTCTATTATTTATGTCTACCCTTCAACACTGTTCTCCTTCCTTCGCTACCTATCTTATGTGCGTAGGGCTCCCAACACTGACAGGATAGCCTCCTCTCATGCTCCTCTCATCCATCTCTGTAACAATCCCTCTGTCATTCACCAGCCCTTTGCTCTAATAGTTAGCTGATCTCTTTTCTACCGTCCTCTCTTTTGTCCTCATTCCCAGCTCTCTCCCATGAGTACAACCTTGGGGAGGGGAGATGCACATCCTGGACCTATCCCTGCTACTTAGATAGATTTCCTGCCACCTTGTGTCTTAGGGATTTGGCCCCTATGGACACTTGTACTACAATCCTGTAAATGGTTGTATTAGATGTCACTTTGTTGGTTACTGACTCATGGTTACTTGTTGGTGTTACTTAGGATACTGTTCTCTGACTACACACCTTGTTTATTTACTTAATGAAATATGGTTTGGTCTCCTTGCAGTCCTATCCTTTATCACCTCTTACTCTAATCCTCCTTACCCTGGATAGAACATAGAAACCTAGAAGCTGTTGGCGGAAAAGGACCTCCTGGCCACCTAATCTGCCCTAAAGTCCATAGCTACTGTGCTTCGTCGACCCTAATTGATCTCTGGCCTTACCCAGCCTTCTCCGGCCTTGGATGGGATAAATTTTAGGCTGCTACCTTTCTTGTCTAACCTCCCTGCACTTATGGGCCCCTGTACTAGTGGGATCAATAAATGATTTACACTGCATTTCATGGAATGTTAAAGGCTTAACTCCCCATTAAATGCAAAAGTGCACCCTCATCTTAAGAAGTGCATGCGCAGGCAGATTTTCTGCAAGAGACCAAACTATCCATTATGGAAGCCCCTAAACTTAAAAGGAGTGGGTTGGCCAAGAGGTTCACAGTGCTGCCTCCTCTGCTAAATGTGGTCTCTCAATCTTGGTGCACAGAATGCGATCATATTCTGCAGTACAGCCTATTCATAGTGCAGTCTAGTGCCATCCGTGGGAGGTGAGAGGAGGGCTGTGACGGTCAGCAGAGTGCGACAGATGAGGGGATGGGGAGAGCAGGTGCAAACAGGGTGGTGGGGTCACTAGACTACCAGGAAAATTAATTGGGTTTGAGGGGAGAGGGACTGTGAGAGGGGCGGACCACTAGACTGCTAGGTAATTTTTACATTTTTATATGAGGACAGAGATTGTACATTGTGGGAGGGGGTGAGGGATCACTAGACTACCAGGTATTTTTTTAATAAACAGATGGGGATTAGGCATTGGGGACAGGAGGAACCACTAGACCACCAGGTATTTTTTTTTTTTTTATTATGGCGACAGCGATCGCACATCAGAGAGGGAGAGGGACCACTAAACTACCAGGTATTTTTCTTGTTTTTGTTAATCGGAACAGCAATCGACATCAGTCCACAATCTGTACACAATTGAATTTGGCTAGCACCAGCCACAGGGGATCATATACTTATGTTACAAAACTCAGTGGTGGGGGCAAGTTTTTTACATAAAACTGGGGATTGAATAGCTTTTGTTAACATCACTTTGTTCCCACAGAATCTCTATGAGCCAACCAGAGGGAGGTGCTGGAACTTGTACAGCCAGCTTTGGCAGGCATGAGGAAAAGTCTAAACACACTTGGGCTGTTCGGTGGAATCTGGCACAGCACAATTGATATTTGAATTAACCTGCATGTTTTTGTTTTCCACATCGCAGCTTCTCCAGCCCTACTTATTTGCTTTCTCTGACTTCTGTTGTGACTGTCAGCAGTCAGGGTCCCATTAAAATCCTGAATCAGACAGCAGGAAGGGAAGTTGAAACAAGTCTGGAGTAGGTGGTGACCTGTTTGGGGAGTTTAGGATACAGCATTTAATCCTTGTAGGCCATTTAGAGTTGTAACAGCATAACCAAACTTGCTATGCAGAATGGGAAGCTAACACAAGCCTGGGCTGCTTTCTGTTTAGATTTTGGAGCAATACATTTAAGTTTGTAATGATTCCTTCACTAGAGCAATTTTATGTTTGCTTGCACGCATGTGCAAGAAACATAGTGCCATCATCTGAGTTTTCGGAGATGTGGCAGCCATCTTCAAATTCAGTCAGTGTGTTTGCAGGCGCCGTCGCAGTTCTCCAATCAACTCTGCAGCTGTCTATGACAGCAGTTGAAAATGCAGTGTCAGATAGTTGAAAGGGAGAGCACTGCTTCAGTGAGCAGCGCCCCTCCACACGCATGCACGCAGGCACGCATATTGCATGCTCATGCACTCCCCACGCACATACTGTGTGGGCCGACGGGGTGACCAATCCTCATCGGCTCCACTTACCCCCCAAAAAGCTTTCCAGGTGCTACGCTGGGAGTCCACCCAGCATGGCACACGCGTCCGTGTGGCCCACGGGTGCCCAATCCCCATCGACTCAGGCCCTCCCCCAAACAGCCTTACAGCTACCATGCTGGGAGCCCACCCAGCGTGGCAAATGTCCCGTCCATCTTCTTCTTCAAAAAAAACAGTGAACAAGAAAATGTTCCTCTGTGGTCTCTCAGCCCACCCACGCCACCCACTGCGCACCCTGCCTCCCCACACCCCCCTTACCCTATACTTACCTCCGGAGCTCGGTGCATAATCTTCGTGGACCGGAACACGCTCTGCACTCTTCAAAGCCAACCGCTGAACTGAGGAAATGCCAGTAAGCTGTATAATGCAATAAATAGGGTTTTTCAACTTTAATGCATATCTCAGGAATGTTTTGGAATTTTGAAACCAAATTTTCAACATGGAGTTTTTGGGACCCCTCCTCATAAATTCTTGAACTGTCATGCGTTAATCGGGCCGAAAGGGTGATTTACGCAGTCACTGCACAAATTCACCTTTTGGGACTGATTAATGAAACAACAGTGCCAGTGTTCATAAGGTGGCACTCAAAAGCCTATGTTGCAAATTTGCTTAAAAAAATCCTAATGACTGTTTTACGAGCGCATGCTATGCAGTTCCTACGCATGCTCGTAAGTTCGAGGAATTTTTAATATTTGCACCTCAGATTTTTAACATTGCCATTTTACCATACCTCCTTATGAGCAGTACAGCTGTCATTTTCATGTCGCCCAAAATGTGTTTCTCGCATGTATGCATAATGATGCAGTCAGTGTGCTAAATCAATGTATGGGACACATTAAGAAAATCACAGTGACACTGTTCAGAGCAGAGGTCTTAAAATGGCTATGCTGAAAATTTGGTGAAAAAATTTAAAATGATTGTTATATAAGCGTAGCGTTGCTCAGTTCCACGCGACGCTGGTAAGTTCGCAAATTTTTAATATTTGCATTCCAGATTTTAGCATTGCCATTTTACCATACCTCCTTATGAGCAGTACAGCTGTCATTTTTCACATTGTCAAAAATTGTTTCCTGCATGTAGCGCAAATGGCGCAGGCGGTGTGCAAAATCAATGATGGGACACATTAAGAAATTCACAGTGACACTGTTCATGAGCAGAGGTCTTAAATGGCTATGTTGAAAATTTGGTGAAAAATTCCTAAAAATGACTGTTTTATGAGAGCGCATTGTGCAGTTCCTACGCTCTTAAGTTTATGAATTTTAATATTTGCATTCCAGATTTTAACATTGCCATTTTACCATACCTCCTTATGAACAGTAGAGCTGTCATTTTTCACATGTTGCTCAAAATGTGTTTCCTGCATGTAGCACACAATGGCGCAGTCAGTGTGCGCAATCAATGTTTGGGACAGATTAAGAAAATCACAGTGACACTGTTCATGAGCATTGTTCAGTTCCTACGTGATACTTGCAAGTTTGCAATTTTTAATATCTCACGCCAGATTTTTAACATTGCCATTTTATTACTTTTCCTTATGGGCAGTACAGCTGCCATTTTTCACCTAAAATGTGTTTCCGCACATGTAGTGCACAATGGTGCAGTCGTGTGCGAAAGCAATGTTTGGGACAGATTAAGAAAATCACAGTTACACTGTTCATGAGCAGAGGTCTTAAAATGACTATGTTGAAAATTTGGTGACAAAAGTCCATACAATGACTGTGTTATGAGTGAGCATTGCGCAGTTTCCACGCACCCTCGTAAGTTCATGACTTTGTAATATTTTCAGTTCAGATTTTCACCAGTGGCATTTTCCACATTTCCTTATGAACAGTACAGCTGTCATTTTTCACGACATGGCCTAAATGTGTTTTCACACTTTCAGCGCAGAAATGTGTGGTTGCTGGGAAATCATTGTTTGGGACATATAAAGAAAATCACAGTGACACTGTTCATGACCGAGGTCCCAAAATGCCTGTGTTTACAATCTGCTGTAAAAATTCCCAAACTATTATATTTACGGTGTGCGTTGCACAGTTTCTATGCACGCTCGTGATTTCACCAGTTTTTTTATATTTTCACTGCAGATTTTCAACATTGCCATTTTTACACCTCCCCATGAACAGTACAGCTGTCATTTTTCACATTCTGTTCATAATGTGTTTTGCACCTGTGGTGCTAAATGCCACAGTCACTGTGCAAAAGCAACTTTCAGCTAACAAACTGATATTGCCACTGTTCATGAGGTGGGAGTCACAAAAACCATGTTGAAAATTTGGAGTGAAAATACCAATGATGCCTGAGGCGTTATGGTTTCGACCATAACGCCCCATCCTGTAGAGAATGACAGGCATCAGGGATGTGACTTGGGATTCTCACCTATAATGCTCATACCATTCCCACACCCTGCAGCCCGTGAGAGTCATCGAGGTATGTCTTGGACTCTTCGCCCCAAAGTTCACCCCATTCTCCTATGCCACACCCATCTCACCATATTTCCTGATGGAATGGGAAAAGATAAGGGCCAAAGACCCCAAGGCACACAGTGACACTTGTCGGTGTCTGCAGGGTAGGTGTGGTGAAATGGCATTGCCGTTATGCCTGATGACCCAAAGGCACACCCCAATGCCTGTCAGTTTCTGCAGGGTGGTGGTGGTGTTGGTTTCAGTTGAATACTTCACTGCCATTTCTATTATGCAGCTCTGTAACTCCTACACTAGCAGTGCCAATGCCAGCAAGCAAACATTCGGCATTGACAAATGCTTGTTAATGTCACTTCAGTGGTATCAGCACCACACACCTCCTATGACACCAGTGTATGCAGCTTAACACTCAGCATTGACAAATGCTTGTTAGATTTGGGCTGTTGTTGGGAGGCTTTAGAACATTTTTTTAACTTGTGAAAACTCATTTGTTTTCCAAATTGATCCCAAATGGCCTAATACACACCCCACCAGGCCTGTTACACTCAAATCCTGCTGAGGTCGTTTTAAAGTGGAACATCCCTAGATGTGGAGTAGTTTCTGAGTTTATACTTGATAAGCTGCAGCTATATGTAAAACATAATATCATGAAACCCAACATATTTGGTAATAGTACAATGACCATACTGGGCATCGTGCACCACAATATATTTAAATTTACAGAGACACAGATGTTGGGAGAATACCAGGAATGGAAATTGCAGTCAGGCCCCTGGGTGGGCCTGGCTTTAAGGCATGCCTTGTGAAGGCTGTGGTTGAAGTGTGTGTGTGTGTACATGCAATTTGTTGGGAACCTGGTGGGATGAGTTGCAGAGGGTAGGTATACAATTAGGTTTGTGGAACCACATGGTGTTGCATATTTTTTTTATGAAAGGAGAATTATTTTGGTAGCCCGCCTCTGTGTTTGTGGGTTTGAAAAGGGGGGGCCTGGCTCTTTGTGTTGCCAGGCATTATGGTTAGGATTGGCATGAGCTTTTTAGGATACACCAACTGGAACCATGGATAAATTAGGTGGAGCTCTTCTATGTCTGGAAGGTGGATATTTGCTAAATCACAAAAAGGTTTTGGGCATACAACTCATAGAAGCCAGAATATATAACGCTATTTAAAGATACATAACAAGACAAGTTTGTCTTGTTATGTGTCTTTTAAATAAACATTATATTTTACGCTTTCTTATGAGTTGTATGTGCCCGTAACTTTTTGGTGATTTAAGCAATTTGTTTGGTTTTGTGCACTACTTCCCAGTGCGCACTCATTTGTAACAACAGAAAGGTGGATATTTCTTGTTGTCCAGTCGAAGTCTTTTGTATTGTCCTGGAAGACAGAATGCTGGTGAAGGTACAACCCTCCCCCAGCTCAGCTGATTACTTATTAAGGGCTTAGGGCCCTGCACCAGGCTGGTGCTGGTTGGCATGAAGCCACCTATTAATAGGTTTTGTGCAGTTTGGTCACCCACTTGACAAACAGAGGGGCTGAGCTAGTTTACAATGTTAGAGTACATTGGGCCTTTTCAAACCTTTAAGCAACAAATTGATTATTTGCAGACATTTTTCCCTGTGACTTTGGAGAGATATTGGTATGCCTCCTTTATTTCTGATCTGCCAGCTATGGCTCAGTCAGGTCCAGAGGGATGTTTGGTTTCTGTTGTTTGCAGCCACCATAGGTGTTGCACTGGAAGGAGGAATGGTTCATATCTCCCACCTTGAGCTCCTTTTTTTGGGTTGAGGATTCAGTTTCATTACTGTGGTGATGGAAGGGTTGTGCTTGAGCTGGCCAATGCTGGAGCAGAGGTTGGCAACAAATTAGTAAATTCCCATGAAATTTACCTGCAACAGTTTTGCATAGATGTTAGATGACACTATTTACAGTAGGGTGTGGCTGTTTAACCCCAAATGTTCTGGCAATTCTATTTGCCAATCAGTCTTCACCTCAAAAGGTGTATGCTGAATAGATACTCTCCTGCCACGTCGCCAGAATGATGAGAGGCTTAGTCTCTGCAGTTTCTGACCAAATGGCAAAGAGCGACCAGTCATCAAGTGATGCAGTAAATAAGTAATAACTTAACTTGACCCCACAAGACAAACATTTGTTACAGCTTACCTAGCGAGTCCAAAAGATCTTGCTCAGTCTAACGGATTAGAATGATGAAATTAGTGAGCAAAATAACATTCTTTTCTTATATGCTATGACAGTTGCTATGGTAACTTCTGTCTAGTGAGTAGTGTGGTGTTACAAACAAGTTCTTATTGGTTCTTAGAGTAGGTGGCTCCCGGCTATCAGTGATATACAAATAATGCTAAGCTCTGTGTTTGCAATACAAAGGACTAGCTATGGCAATAATGCATCATTATTACAATTAAGGAGGCCACAGGGTGGCACTGTAGGCATACTTATTAGAATGATCTCATTTGTTAGCTAGCATCAGTACAAGTTTACATATTATGATTATTGATAAAACTACATACATCCTGTCCTTGCCTACGATTCTCCTGTGGGGTAGGGTGACTCTATCACTATATAGTTAGTAACTAAACCTTATAGCTCTCGTTTGGAGCTGTTAGTAGACATATCACACTCCTGCTATCAGAGTTGCACTAGGGGCACCAGAGGTGAGGTGGTTAGGCTAACAAGGGTGTGCCTTTGGATGGTTGGTGAAAAAATATTATAGCATTTTTGAAGTATAATGATTTCTAGGTTATCGACTTGACAGGCAGGTAAAAAAACAAGCGCAATTGATTAAAAAAGTTTTAGCCGGCTCTTGCATGCAGTGGCTGGATTTCGCTTGTGACGGCAACCCGGGTTGGGAATGAACTCAGGTCATTGGAGAGCCGGAGGAGGTTGGAGCATCTGTAGACAGCCCGCCTTCCAGGGGAGGGTGGGATGTGAGCTGGGCACCTGCTGACCCCCTGGCAGAGGCCAGAAGCATGGCAGAGTGTCAGGCTCAAATTTCCGGGGAGTGATGGATGTCGCGCGCCTTTGATGTCAGGTACGCACTTCAAGGAGAAACTGGAAAATGGCTCCTGGCTAGCTAGATGATGGCTCTCTGGTCTCCTCGCGCTCCATCATGGCCCCACTTCTCCACCTCAGCAGCACCTGGAACCGATGCTGCAGTGCACTGAATGACCCCCGCGGTGCCTTCCCTCTTGGTGGAGGGGACCCACCGGTGAAGAGGTTATGCCTGGCTACCTCAGGGGCTCTGCGATCTGGGGTAGGTGGTGGGATGGCGATGACGGATAGGACCTTGAGGGCCCGGGAGGTGCTGGCCGGAGGAGCAGATGAGTATAAAGAGGAAAAAAAGTTTGCAGGTGTTAACAGGTCATAATTTACTGTTTGTGTCCAGAGAAATACTGATCACAAAAGGTAAAAAAACACATCGCCAGTGGTCATTTGCATGATTTACTTGCTGAGGGAGAAAACACTAGATAGCAGCCATTTTCTTTTTACTGTTTAGATTTTCCAACATTAAAAGTACAATCTAATTATGTATTTAAAAACAAACAAGCACATGAGCCTAGCTAAAGGGACCCATTCAGCCAGATTCTGCTGTTTAGTTTTAAAAAGCATTGCCAGAAATATAGTTATCTGGGCACCCAAAATTCAGGGTGCCCAGCTTAGAGGAGCCCTCAACCCACATTATCTGTATGAGAATAGTGGGACTTTCTTGATTTATGCAGCCACAGCTAGAATGGGTGCTGTAGGTGCTGTGAGAGCAGTGAGCTGCCATTTCCCTTGTGTCTAGTGGCACCCCTAACTGCTATCCCTTTATGAATGTAATGTTAACCTGGTGTCTAGTAGCACTCCCACCTCCTTTCAACTGTCCTGATTTTGTTGGGACTTCCTGATTTTGCCAAGACTGTCCCTGGTCCTGAGTAGCCTACAGTTAGTCCCAAATTTCATTCAGGAGTCAGCCCACCATGGAACACACCATTCATTCAGCAGTCAGCATGCTGTGTGGAGCACAGCACTGTGCTCAAATAATAGCTTTAAATACAACTTGCTGGTCTTAGTCACATATTGTGTCTGACATATGCAACTGTGCTGACAGCCAATCAGGTGCTTCTAAAAAGGTCACAGGATCAGAGACTGGCATCTCACGTTGACATGCTAAATTAAAAAAAAACTCAGGTTCAGTCAAAAGAAAGAAAAGCCTATCATCTGTCTTTCCTCTGCCAGTGTGCCATCCCGTAATCACAGGCTCTCCCATCAGGTCTGTCTCCACGACAAAAAGGAGACAACCTCGAGGACAAACCTCATCTCTTCTTGCTTTCCACCAGGCGACACATCCATAATGCTGGTGTGCTTCTGCTTTTGGGATTGTGATGCGCTGAAGAGGGTGACAGAGAGAGACAGAGAGAAAAAAGAGAAAGAGAGAGACAGCGCAGCATCTCATTGTCCAGAGACTGTCCTGCCAGCACCAGCTTCACTTTTACTTATGTAAAAGAGCTGCTGTAAATGTATTTATTTTTTATTTCGCTTTTGTTGACCGGTATGTGCACTAGACAAATCCTGCCTATTTCAGGCACGACCCGTGGAGGGGATAATGATGAATGGCAACTGATCTTGAACCAGATTAAGCTGTTGGTGGTATTTTAGTGAATGAGGGAAATTTGGCCAGGACACCAGGGAAATGACCCTACTCTGTGAAGGCAGAGGGCGCTGTGTGGCTAAGCAGTGGTGTTACTCAATGGTGACTGAGTTCTGAGCTGAAGCAGATGTGTGGGAGGCTGAGGAGTGCATCTCCTCCTTAGCTTCCTGGCAATTTTACAATGGAGACCAACGCTGAACTTTGGTGAATTCTGAAGGAATCCTACCATTTGAGGAACCTGAGGTTATGATAGATGCAGCAGGAGATAAGATTCCCTGTGGTCAGGAGGCGTTGAGTGAAACCGATTTGGAAGCTTTGAGGCTGAAACTGCCTTCGATTACGACTACAGAAGGCGAACAATGCTGCATAGACGCGAGGAAGAGTTTGAAGGACGACTGGAACATCGGAGGGCACAAGTGTTGGAGCAGGAAGGAACTACGGGATGGCAAAGCAGCTGTGGTAATGGAGGAAGACTCGAGCAAGGAACAAGGAGTCTAGTTGGAGAGGGATTACCAGGAATCCCGCCAAGCGTTGGAAGTACAGCAACATGAAGAAGGAAAATGATGTCAGAGGGAGCATGAGGAAGCTCTGGGAGGGCAAGCTTTGACCAGCACTTGTTTCCTGAACAGCAGTCAGAGGCAGGTAGTGTAAACTCCTCCAGACTTGTATTGCCAAAGTTAACTTTTCATTTAGAGCCTCTGTAGGAGGCCCAAAGTGACTCTTTACTGAGTGGGGAAAAGTAGAAAGTTGCTAAATAAAACAGGGGGACTCAAAGAAACCCTCAGATCATTTTCTGAGTGAAAGGCATGACTCAGAGGACTGGGTGGACACAGCTTTACAGGCTGCAGGTTGGGTAAAAACCCATCTGGACAAAGTTGGGATGCAAACCTCAAGGATGACTCTCTTACTGCAATTTCTGAGCCTTCGTCCCCCTTGCCGAGGTGGTGCTATCCTCTTGCCTGCCTCCGGGACAAGCTTCCCTGAAGATACTGAGATGTTTCAGCAGCAGGATGACTCTCATCCTTTATTACAGATTATCAAAGACCTGGAAACAGCTGATTTAAATGACTCAGTACAGGAGTTTGTTTTGAACCAGAGGTGCTGCCTCAAGGTCTTATTACTGTAGAAAGGTCTGAAAATGATTTTTTAGGGGCGGACCTGACAAAGTAGGCATGGGAAGGTAACAGAGCATTTATTTCCGCTGATAAAGGCCCTTGTTAGAGCCTGCAGAACGCTTGAATGCTGTGCATTTAAAGTTCAGGGCAACTTAGAAGTGATCCCAGACAGGAAATTTGTAGGCAGAGTATTATTGAAGGATAGTATGAAGTTCTTTGCCTCTGAAATTTATGCCTTAATACATGTGCCAGGAGATGTATTATTTGAAGTAAGTTTAAAGCATCCAGCTGGGTTAGAAGGTTCTGGAACAATACCGGTTACTGAAGCTTTCCCTTATGGAAACCATTTTGACAATCCATTGACAAAACCCTTAACAAAAAAAATCAAGTTCTTTTTGGAATGAAGGTAAATGAAGCAGATATCTCTTATTGGCTACAGTACAGACGAAGTTCAAGGGGCCCGGAACCTATTTTGATGAGGAACAATTATGGACAGGGGGGTGGAATTATCAGATAGTATTGAGATTAATAAATGGACAAACATATCATTTACTGAATTGTTTCTTTTGGGCAGGGACAGGGAGTGATCTTCTATCCTGGGCAACCAAGGGCTTGCTTTAAATGTGGGAAGTGGGTCACCTGAGCAATGTCTGTGACAAACAAAAGTGTGGATTATGTGGATATTTGGGGCATGTTGGGGCTCATTGTCCAACCTTGAAATATAACCTTTGTGATGAAAAGGGTTATTATTTTCAGATCTGCTCTTGGCCTCACATAATAGCGTAGATGCTTTTAGTTCTGGCTGAGCAGGATGTATATGTAGCCACAGCCCAGAAGGAAAACTACGATGATGGAGTTGTTATCAAAAGGACCTATTAGCACCACTACCACAAAGGGTTCCTAGGAAAATAGGGGAGGTAATGGTGGAGGAGGTAGTAGGGACACAAATTCAGGAAGACATAACCAGTGTAAAACCGAATGAGAGGGAGGATGTGAGGTGGAGGGGCCTTTAGAGGGTAACATAGTTCAGGATTTGGACCAAATAGTGCATACGGAAGAAGGACAGGTTTCTATGCCCCACCCGTGCAAACAGATACTGGAGTTTAAAAGGGTCACTAGGTCTAAAGCAGGGAAGTTGGGAATAGCTGCCTTAAAACAAACCAAAGAGGTAGAGGAGGTAACAGTACAGAATTCTTACGCTTTATTTGAGGGTGGGATGGATGAGGATGGTTAAGTCAGATCTCTCCTCAGTGGCCTCCTCTCAAACAGATGGGATTTTAGAGATAGGCCCTACAGAAAAGCTAAAGACTAGGAAGAGGAAAAGAAAAGATGAATGGTGTTAGTTATTTTTCTTTTTCTTCTATTTTTCTAGGTTTTGATGGCTGTGACTTTTGTACAATCAATGTTAATTGCATCAAGGCCTCTGAGAGACAGCAGAGCACTTTTTGAGCCTTAGTATTGGAGATGGGCACGTTTTTTATTACAAGATACTAGACTACACTCTCTGGTTGAAGTACAAAATGCACAAAAGATTGGAGGTGGGAGTTTCTTTTAGGTCAGTTGGTGAGGATGCATGCTCTGGGATAGGGTGCTTTTCAAAGTGAGGTTAAGAAATATTACGTGTAGTATGACTTAATACCAGGGAGGGTTTGATTATGGATGTAGTCTTGCAGAAAGAAGTGTTCGGGTGATAAATATATATGCGCCCAAAGTAAAGCAGAGAGGTCTGATATGTTTAGACGATAGAGCCTTATCTACACACTTCAAAGTTGGTTTTATGGGGTGGAGATTTAATTGTGGACTTGCAAATAGGAATTGGGGAAGAAACACAAAAAAGTGTTTTGTGATATGAATTCTTTAAACACACTTATGCATCGCAATCACACTAGATGTATATGCTATCTTACAATTAGAACCAAGTCATACTTTTTTAAAGGTAAATTATCCATTAGGATCGATTTCTGGTTAGTATCTGCATGACTAACCTGTCAAACAGTGAGTGTGTGACCTTTGGAAACCTCTGATCATTTAATGGTAGTTTTATGTTTAGGGACCACACAGAAGGTAATGATTGGGAGAGGGTATTGGAAAATGAGTATTTCCAAACTTCAGGATGCATTGGTTGAAAGGGTGTTAGAACCTTGTTGCATGCAAGGAAAGATTTATGTTTCCTGTATGATAGTCCCATAGAGTGGTGGGAAGATTTTAAGAGAGATTTACAGGATTGGTATGTGCAGTTACAAAACAGGATGCAAAAATGAATATATTGCATATTTAAGATTAAGGCACAGTATTTTAAACTTAACTCAGGTAGGAGATAGTATGGGTCAGTCGAACATGGCTTCAAGCTATAAAAAATCAGATGCTGCAGTATTTGGAAGGTGTAGTTCGTAAAAAAGCAGTACAGCAGAAATATAGATACAAGGGACGAAAAGCACTAGGTTAGCCCCTTTGAGATTATAGCAGGTGAGGCGTATAGTAAGACTTTGACAGGTCTTAGGGATAAACAGGAATTTTAAAAGAACATAGTCAGGATATTATGCTTCTTGTGCAGCAACACATGGCAACTACTTTCAGGAAATAGGAAGGAATCCTTTAATTTTTCCAAGGCATAGAAATACCGCCTTTAAGCAGTGAAGAAGAGGAGGATGTTTTAGTTGTCCTATTTCTCAGGCAGAAATTTTAGAGGCTATATCGCAGTTATCAAATAGGACAGTTCCAGGTAGAGATGGGATACCTAGTGATTTTACAAACATTATAGAGATATTTTAGCCCCTGCCTTGAAGTACTTTTCCAGCCATGGGAGGAGGAAGACTTGCACCTCTATGCAGCTGGGGATAATGTTTTTCTTTTTCAAGAAAGGGATCCACAGGATTTTACACAATTGGAGGTCACTAACATTACTAAATACTGACTATAAAATACTTGCAAAAATACTTAACAAGAGATTAGCACAGATAGCGTAGAGGGTGATTCTTCAAGATCAGACATGTGCCATCCCAGGCAGAAATATTGTACAAAACCTGGCAATTATTAGGAAAATTGTAGAACAAGGCTTGAGGCAAAATTTGAAAGGTTATCTGATGGCAGTAGATCGAAACTGCTTCTGACGCAGTTAGTCAAGAATATCTTTGGCAGGTTTTAAGTCATTATGGAATTCCGTCAGGGTTCATAGACATAATAAAGATTTTGTATAAGGAAGCTCAAGCAGTGCCTTTGGTGAATGGGTTTTGGGGTCCCGATTTTTTGAAGAATGGGGTGAAGCAGGGTTGCCCAATGAGCCCTTGTTGTATGTTTTGGTTTGGATCCTTTATTGAGGAAAATTTAAAAAATACGAATTGTGGTGATAAAAATAAAGATGGGTATGAGTTCTCAAAAGTATCAGCTTATGCAGATGATTGCATTTTTCTGTAGCTGATGGTGAATCTGGCCTGGCAGTTATATCCATGATACAAGAATCTTCTAATATAACAGGTATCAAGGTTAATATGATCAAAAGTATTGTTCTGATTCTCGGAGATAGCAATACTGTAAAAGAGTTTCCATTGTGATGGCAAAGAGCAGGTGAAAATTCTGGGTATCTATTTTGGTACTAAGGAATCGGAATCCTATAATTGAATCTGGCCTAACATAAAGCACATCTGAAAGTGAAAGACTGGCTGAATTGGAAAATGTCAAGGAAGAAAAAGTGTATCTTTTAAGGGCCTATTTAGCCTTGTTTTTATATTTATCCCATGTATTTCCCTTGCCATATAACATGCATACTAAAGTTTTGGGTTTATTCTTTCATTTTTATGGGTAGCAGATTAAATCCGTTAAAAGGAATCATACATATAGAGCATGAAAAGAAGGGGTTTAAACATGATACAGCCCATAATCTACCTTTTTGGGATTTTTTCTATAGTTCTATCCTCCCTTTATTAATACAGACATCTAATTCAGGACAAGTTTGTTTACAGCTTTGGGGTAAGGCCTTTTTGAAGCATGGGTAGGGGAAATGGCACCTGCAGAACGTTTACTTCCTAGTTATGTGCAAACAACAATTCAATATATACTTACTTGGAAAATAGATCTATCTTGGTGTAAGGGAAGAAGAAAAAGGTTTTTATCAGGCAATCTTAGATTCTTGGTATCTGGAAGATCCAATATTTCAAGTCCCTCTTAGATTAAAACTACCTTATTATTGGAAAATATGTTAGAGACAAGGATCCCTTTGAAAATGCAAGATTTTGCCTGGCTTTGTGGTCACTAGAAACTACAGGTGAAAACAATCAGAAGCATAAACAAATAAATGAGCAAGAATGTGGAGAATAAGCATGTGCTGGGGTTGTGGAGACAATGCAGCATCTTTTTTTGAATGTTTTCATGTACGAGGTTTCTGGACATTTCTGTCAAATCTCTGGGGTGAAAAATCATTTTTACTAATTGATTATAATATTTTGGTTTTAGGACAAATTCCAGCTCATGGGCAAAATGGGCAACAGTACATTACATATTATTTTGGTATGTATTAAATGGTCCATTTGGCATGCAGGATGCTCACGATCCTTACAAGGTAAAATAGTACAACAGCAGGATGTTTTTCTATATACAGCAAGAACTGGACAGTATTTATGCCTATGAAAACGTACTTTTAGTAAGGATGTATTTGAAAATGATGGAGAAATATTGACTGGTGGGGTAAGGGTTTTGTCCTAAGTCTAGCGTGTTAGTGATAAGAAAGATTGTTAGATAATTTCGACAAGCAAAATGTATTTTTAGTTTCTCTGGTCCTTAAAATAGTGTTTTTGTTATAAGTATTTGGAGTTTGTTTCTGAATTTTTGAAAAATTTTCCCTACTTCTAGAGGGAGGGAGGCGGGTGTGTTTCCTTATGCTCAGAATCTTTCTTTGTATGGCCTCATGCTTATTTATGTTTTGTTTTTTCCTTTTTATTATTAGTTTTGATGATAATGATTTGTATTTTCCTTTGTGAAGTTTGTTTTGATTTCAATAAAATTTCCCTACTCTTTTCAATAAGTGCCATGGGATCTTTAACATCCACCAACTACCACCAATCCAGGCAGATGGGACCTCAGTTTAACGCCTCATCCGAAAGACAGCACCTCAGAAGTGCAGCACCCTCTCATGCTGCACTACAGTGTCAGTACTGGGATATTAACCCAAGTGCCAGATGTGGGAACTGAACCCACAGCCCTCTGATCTCCCAGCCTTAGAGGCAAGTGTGCTACCTATTGAGCCACTGACACTTACTATTGCTGTAGCTGCTGGATGCAACTGAGGCTGACTGAGCAAAGCAGCTAGAATAAAGCACCTAGAGGACTTACATACAAAAACCTCCACTTTCATTGCTCTCCGATATAGAATCACTGCTATTTTGACTGTCTCTGTGATTTACATCTAAAAGTTTTCTGTCATTTTAAATTGGAGAAGGAACAAGCTGACTTTAGTCAGAGTTTTTACCTCACTATAGATGTGTGACCGCGTGCTCACGAATTCAAAACTGCCAAGCTGGCAATCATAACTAGCATTGGAAACGGTATCACTACATTTTACTAAAACCACTTTCCCCAACACCCAGAAGCCCGACTCCAGAAGACCGACACTCAAAATCCTGACAGTGGATTTTGCCCCCCTTGGAGTTTGTTTTATTAATTAAGGGGATGCGGGAATGAAGCCCCCTGCATTGGAGGGTGCAAGGAGTAAACTCACAATCCCACTGTCGGAATTTTGACTGTCGGAGCTTCTGGCTTTGGGCTTCCGGTGTCGGGGAAAGTGGTTTAAGTCTTCAGTAGTAAATCCGTGAAACAAATGAAAACAATGCAACACAGAATTGTTTTACATATTAAACAGTTAATTAACCATCATAGAAAAGTGCTTGATAAAAGGCTATTTAATATTTATTAAATTTCACCTAAACCACTAAAGAACAACACAGTAAAGTAGTAATCAGCAAATGCATGGGATGATGGCATTTATTGAATGGTTGCATGTGGAAAAGTGTCTGCTGTTCAGTGGGTGCAGTGACTATCTTGTAGTTTGGCTTCTAAAGTGCTGGAACCGATAAAATGTGGCTTTACAAGACAGACTGTATTTGTTTTATTCAGTTGCACATTTGTTTACATGGAGATTCAGTTTTTCTTACTAGATAGCTTGTTCTATGAAAGTGATTTGTGGCTGGCTTCAGGGAAATATTACCTGAGACACCCTCAGCTTTAAAGAATCAGCTATGAAAAATGTTGCTAATGGACCATGAGGCTGCCCTTGATGACTGTAGTTCTGTAAAATAACCAGAATCTATACAAGGCTGAGGTTACAGTTTTATCATATGTGCAGTATAAGTGCTGGTATGCTGAACTCACATTTATAAAAGGTATGCCACTGCTTGCCTGGGACAGGAGGTCTCTTTTATATTGAATTACTAAATTATGTATTACGCTCAGATGAGCAAAGTCTTTTTTTTTTTCAAGAACTGAATATTGTTTGTTGGAGATCCCTGAAGGAAGGGGCTGAGGATACTGTCAGAGTTGAAGTATTGGTAGGATAGCAGGAGCTCTGGTACTCTGAAAGGAGGAAACCTAAACAGAAGGCTGGAAGGATGACCTTGTTTCATGGCGCAGAAGATATGGGACTACTAGTCAATGAGAATGGAGCCAAGTCTTAACATTAGAAACTGTTTCTCCTTCACTAAGTCTGTGTTGCATAGAATGCTGTATTAGCCACTCAAGTTTTTTATTTATTGCTTATGCAATTAACACTACTAATATTTCAATCTAATCCACATCATGTCTCATGATTTCTTGTGGATATATGTATTTGTCTGTGCCAGTACTTTTGATGGAAATTTAAACTTTCCAATTTACACAGACTGTAAGATTCCTGGCTTGAGGCTTTCTGTGGCCCTATTGTGGACACAGATATGGAGCCCCAACCCTTTGTCATTATGTAAAGGTCTGTATTTTGAGACAATTAGTAAACATTTTAAACTATCAAAGACAAAGGTGAACTGTGCACTACCCTAAATTGTGCAACTGCATAAACTGGAAAGTGGTTAGCATGTGTAACCCCAGGAGCCAGTAACAGGTTTGACTCCATGAACACCCACTCTTCGCTACTCCTGAAGGCATTGGCCTCCCAGGTGATGAGGTCTTCCAACTCCTCATCCACTCCAAGGACAGTCAGACATGGACCCCTTTTCCATGTGTACACCAGTTCTGAACCAGCAACAGTCAGAACCCATCCAACCTCTTTGTTGGCTGTGGAGCCATTATTCACATCTAAAGTTCCACTATGTACTGGTAGATGCTCAAACAATTCCCTGCAGAAATCCTCAAGCCCTTCCTCACAAACAGCTGCTTTTGCAACTCAGGGGTGGCTTCTGAACTCATAGCCCAAATGGGGCCATACAGACACAGCAGATAGACGCTCTCTCTGAGGTCCACTGGACAAGCCCATACCAAATTTAACTCTGCAATCTTGGCAATGAGGGATCACAAATATGTCCTGTCCAACTTTCTTACACACTACACAGACACTGACTGGTCATTCAGGTAATGCTGCTGCTCTTGGAGTTCCCACACAGTCAAAATCTTTCTCAAATTTCCTTAGTTCTTGCTCCTTCTGAGCTACCCAGTCCAGACATGTAGCAGATATTGACTCAACCACAAGCCATCTTGCACACTGCAAAGAAAACACACAACAGAACTAATGTTATTTGTTGCATTCTTCACTTTTCCCTTCCAAAAGTCCTGTACAGCGCTACCTGCACTTTTAAATTGTGACCTGCATTTACATACTTTGTCCCTGCCCTGGCACACCATGTCCAATTTACATTAAGGCATTGAAAATTCCTCAGTGTGCTTACTTTACACAGTTTCAATTGCAAGTTACCAGAAAGTAAATCTTCATCTGCCCAGAACAACTTTTGCTGCAAAACATTTTAATTCAGTACTCACAGATGCTGATGCCTTCAAAGCCTTTGCTGCAGCCTACATAGAAATGACAGCTCATCGCACACACAGGATGGTCCCAAATGGTGAGCAACATGGAAAATGCAGGATTCTGACACTGGACTGAACTACCTTCTGAATGCTGTGGAATCACCAGTCAGGTTGCCTGAGAATCTTCCGCTAAAGTAATCCAAAGCCCACCAATGAGCCAAAAGCACAGGCCTTGACACTTTGAACACTCTCAACACACCTCCATGTGCATGCACAGTCCAACACAAGACTCCTGCCTGAGGTGGGGTTTATGCTGCACTGTTCAGTCACATGATACCATGCAAATGAACAGGAGCACACTCTCTTCTTCTCTCAGGCACCTCAAGCTGCTGAAATGATTTTAAATGACAAAACATAACCTTTTTTTTCTTTTCTAAGTCCACCAATGTGCTTTGACAAATTTCCCTCACAAATCAATACTTTGGATGGGTGCACCACCACCAGACAAAAACCACAACCATAGCCTCTGCATGGCAGCCATTTCTCCCAAAATCCTGGATGAGCCCCATGTTTTGTAACCCACTCCCCTTTGGCAAGAAACAATACAGTATTACCCTGGCATTAGGGCAACACCTGTCTTAGCATCTAGGAGGTAAGGGAGGGTACAAAATAACATTTCTATTTTACCAAGTCCCAGTGGAGAATAATTGAGCAATGGTGGGTCTTACAAGTCTGAGGGGCCAAAAAGAGTCACACAGGTCACACACAGATGTAATGTCCATAGAAAGCATAGAAACATACAGTATGGCTTTATTCTGACAGGTGTCAGTCAGAA
This sequence comes from Neoceratodus forsteri, assembly GCA_016271365.2. Lineage (NCBI taxonomy): Eukaryota > Metazoa > Chordata > Ceratodontiformes > Ceratodontidae > Neoceratodus > Neoceratodus forsteri. The sequence goes on along the minus strand of CM028132.1, from coordinate 467,339,138 downwards.
AATGTTGGTGGTGCCACAAAGGCTTTTGCAGATACAGAACAATTGTACAATGAAATCAACAGGTGTAAAAATTACTACCAGAGCAAACATTTCAAATATCCATTCCTCTTCTTAGCAAAAAGAACTGGGCATCAAAGTCCCCAAACATTTTTAGAAGACACTGGGCACCATAGCCCCTGAACATTTTAGAACATGCTGGACACCATAGTCCCCAAAGATTTTAGAACACACTGGGCACCATAGTCTCCTGAACATTTTTAGAACACACTGGGCACCATAGTCCCCAAACATTTTTAGAACACACTGGGCACCGTAGTTCCCAAACATTTTGAGAACACACTGGGCACTGTAGTCCCCAAACATTTTAAAACTCATCTGGGCACCATAGTCTCCCGAACATTTTAGAAAACACTGGGTACTGTAGTCCACTGAACATTTTAGAACACATTGGGCACCAAAGTTCCCTGAACATTTTTAGAATACACAGGGCACTGTAGTGCCCAAAACATTTTAGAACACGCTGGGCACCATAGTCCCCAAACATTTTAAAACACCGACCCTTTGAGTCTGAAAGTTACCTGTGAGCATACATTCTGGAACAAGAGGGAGGGTAAAGTTAACTCAATCAATCAATCAAAATCTTTATTTATCCAGGCAGGTACTATTGAACAAGGCTCATTTGCAAGGTGGACCTGCTCATGAATACATCAAAGTACAGTACAGAAGCAGGTATAAAAAGCAATAATATACAAGGAAGAAAAAGTATATACAGTGTATACAGTACAGTACAAGGTTGAAATAAATAAAAAACAGCATTATTTTACAATTGAAGAAGTCAGCAGATGTACAATCAACCATAGGCATACAGAGGTTATAAGCAGAGATCTTTGAGTGAGGCAGCCAGCAACTACACCTATAGGGGAAAGAGGCCATGTATGGGGTGGCAGGTTAGAGAGGTAAAGAAGAGGAGGGATATATTACCGGCGACTGGGGAAAAATTGAGCTAAAACCACAGAAGGTGACAATGGCTGTCGGGTACTTGTTTATTATGATAATGACGGAGGAGGGGTAGATAATTGGGACACTACTATGGATGGGTTGGGATTTTAGCCAGGCTGGAGTGGACAGGGAAGGGTAGGTGCAGCAAGAAGAGTTAATAGGGAAAGAGTGAGAGCCAGGGGTAGAAACATGGCGAGCGCCAGGATGGAAAGAGAGAGTTACCAATTAGTGGGCTAGTGGTGAGGAAAACATTTGCAAGGTGCTTTCATGTAGCGATCAGAGAGCCTTGAAGATATTCAGGCTAACAGGGCAGCTCAACTTCAAGTTCCTTTGTAAACCGCTCCACAATGTGGGTAAAGAGAAGCTTAGAGCAGCTTTGCTGAAGCAATTTTGACCCTTGGAACTTGGAGGGCAATTAAGGAATAACTCTTAGAGCGAGGTACCTAACACATCTGGGGAATACAATCTGAGACATATGAGGGAGCTTGTTGGTCACCGCCTGAAGGCCCATAGGGTGGCATTTCTATTCCTTCTATAGTGAAGAGAAGTTCAAACGAATGATAAGTACAGGGAGCAGTGGTGTGTGGAAAGTGGAAGGCCAGTAATGAACCTGATAGCTCTGTGGTAGAGGGTGTCCAACTCAGCCAGTGCAGTGGCTGTAGAGCAGGTCCGCATAATCTATTAAAGATAGGAAGGTAGCTTGAACCAGTTGAATCTTGGCCTCCTTTGTGAGCAGGTGGTTAATTCTGTAGAATAGTCCTAATCTTTGCCTTAGTTTCTTCTGTAGTTCTTCGAGATGGTCGGTGAAGGAAAGTTTATGATCGAGCCAAACTCCTAGATATTTGAATTTAGCTACATACTCTAGTGTTTCTCCAAGAACAGTGGTAATTTTGGGATAGCCCCCAACAGGAATTGCCACATACAAGGAGGGGGAGAAAAGCATAGCTTTGTCTTTTTGCATTGAGCAAAAGCTTTTTGTTTATGAGCTGGTATTGTAGAAGGTTAAATTCAGCTTGGAGGTCTTCACAGGCTGCTTCCGGCATGGAGCGACTCAAATACAGTACAGTGTCGTCCGCGAATAAATGGATGTTGGCTTTTTGATGGGGTCATTGATGTTAATGTAGACTGCAAAGAGGAGGGGACCAAGGATAGAGCCCTGGGGATGCCCTCAGCATAGGTTTTAATGGAGAAAGATCACCTTCAGCTTTAACCTGCTGTTTCGCTCTCCGAGGTAGTCTGCAAACCAGCACATAGATTTATGGTCCAGGCCTTGCCTAAGGTGTTTAGGGAGGAAAGAAGCAGGCTGTGATTGACTGTGTCGAATGCCTTACTAAGATCCAAGAAAACAGCACAGACATGCTTCTTGTTGTCAAGGTCTAGGAGCCAATCATTGGTCACCTTAGCTAGGGCTGTTATGGTGCTGTGCTTTGCTCTGAATCCAGACTGAACCGGGTTTAATAGGTTTCTAGATTCTAAGTATACCCCTAGCTGGCCACACACTATTTTTTCTAGTAATTTAGACAGGATGAGGAGGAGGGAGATTGGTCTGTAATTATTTAGATTGCAGGGGTCACCTGCTTTTAATAGAGGGATGACATGGGCTACTGTATTTTCCATTGAGGGGAGGCTACCCTGGGAGAGTGACATGTTGAATAGGTGGGTGATTGGCACCGCAAGCACATGGTAGGCACATTTCAGATAGTATGGCTCTATGAAGATGGAGTCTGCTCCTTCCTGGTGTCCAGTTGCAGCAGTGGTCTTCCACCTCTTTTAGAGAGACAGGCAGGAGGATGAAGGCCTTCTCGGTAGAGGGACTGTGGGTTGATGGGCCCTGAGCTGTGTGGAGGTCATTGTCAGGAGAAGTATCAAATCCTAGCCCTGCCATTGCAAAATGGTTATTGAGGGCTTCCAATATCTCCAATCGGTTAGCGATAATGCTGCCACCAGACTTAATTTTTGCTGGAATGGAATTACCAGGTGCGTGTCCAGACATGTCTTTTAATGTTTTCCAGAGCTTTGAAAGATTTCTTGAGGTTTAACTCCCTTTAACTTTCAGGAGGGTAGCACCTAACTCCCCAAAACATTAGTGAACAGATTTGTCCCTCTGCAACTCCAGTTGTGTTATATCACCTGTTACTGCTGCTCATGTTGTCTGTAACTCTCTGGGTCATGCCTGAAAATAGGCAATGCTCACACAGTACAATGTTTTAGGGTATCTCTGTATTCGATAGACCACTGTTGATGTTTTGTAGTATTGTATCACCTGTTAAATGCTGCTCATGTTGTCTGTAACTCTCTCCGGAGCATGCCTGAAAATAGGCATTGCTCTTATCTAGTGCACCTACCCGTTTACAAAAACTAAATAAATAAACTGGACTGAGTTGACTAGCTCGACTTCAGCCAAAGTCAGACCTCCTCTGAATTCACACAGGACCAAAGAATTTGTGAAGGCACTAAAGCCCCTTTACATGACAGGCTGTGCACCGCAAGGAGCCGACGAGAGCACCTGGATCATTACCTTTTGTAGTGTATAAAGAAAGCCACACCGCATCCAAAACAAACACTCGCTGATACTGCGTGCCCTGTTTTCCTGGGTTCACTGTTGCATTGCATTGTGGTTTTCCATTGTATGCTGCCATGTAATTGCAGCACAGTGCTCTACACGATCCCGAGACCACCACCTTCTCAGCTCCTTACTCCTTAGTACGCACCTTAGTATCATGAGACCCTACAAGATCCCCTGTTGCTTACACATTCAGCACATCCCTGTACTGGCCCTGATGCTTGTACCTACAATATTTTACCCAAGTTCAGCTAAATGGATTTTCAGATACTAGAAAAAACGCTGAACTCAGGGAAACTAGCTCTTTTTCTGAAACAGGCTAAAATTTACTTTTAAATCACTTTAAAAGTGGAGCCATGATAGTGGCAAGCACGTATGCATATTGAAATTTGAATATGCATAGCACATGCCTGCTATCACAGCTCCACTTCAGTCTTATAATAAAAAGTAATATCGATATTACTGTATGTATGGCTACGTTAGGAAGTTTTAGGATTTTTGTATGTAGTCTGTCTATAATGTCTTTGTAACTTGAATGAAAGACAGGACTAGTTTGAAAATAGGTCCTTGACCCAAAGTCATATCCTGTCAAAAATAAACATTTTTACTACTACTACTACTACTACTACTTCCAGGCACCCTCCCCCAGCTGGATGGGCTATCCTGCTTTATAGTCCTTGAAGTGACACATTAAACACACAGCATTTCCAGGAGTAGTTAGTAGGGCAAATGTGAAAGTGTGGAACTGAAACACCTTTTCAGCAACAGAAGTCCTTGTGCTTGATATTGACTGCAAAGTTTTATCAGTTCCAATTGCATCTGCATGCATGCCTTGTTACGTATGACTGGAAAGAAAAGAATGAACTATACAAGTTCTGACAAATGCTCAGCCCATTCACAACTTTATCTTGTAATGTTTTCAACTAAATGTATGTTGCGCAACTTTTGTTTAGAAGCAGTGAGAGATTCAGTGAGTAAGTCTGGAATGACTGATGTCACTGAAGTAATGAGGCTGCTGAGCAACTATTATGGGTGAACTGAAAGTTGCTGGCTCTGTTTGTGTCCTGATGCCTCAGATATGCCTCCCCACAACTCCCAAAATGAATTAGTGCTGTCACAGTGGCATGCTTATACTGAAACTGTGTAAGAGGTATGTGATGGTGATCAGAATATGAGCCTGTAGCACTGTAACCAAGTAAATGAATGTTCCATTTCCTCCATTCATTTATTATGAAACACTCAAGTGCATACAGACGTATATCCACTGAGCTAATGTGAGACATTGATGTGATGGCAATAATTGTGGCTAAAGCTCGGTATGCTAGAAATACTATACAGACAGTTGATGTAAACTGACAACTCACAAAAATATATATATATATTTTTTGCAAAACCATGAATGTAAATTGCTTTCCTTTCATTCCACATTTTCATTTACATCCTCAGCAACTTGGTTACAATGTGACAGGTTCAGGATATAATTACACTATCTCAAAAATTATGGATGGATGGGAGTGCAGGGCCCCTAGAGCCCTGTGCTCCCATAGGCAAATAAGGATACAATTACACTGTCTCAGAAAGTAAGGAAATTCATTGCAAAAACTTTGTTAATGCACTAGTTAGGGTTAAACTGACAAAAGTAGGAAATGTGGCATTAAGGTGTCTAACTCTAACACCCCACCCCACCCTGCAGGCAGCAGCAGGAAAAATCATTATGGTTTCACCTCTCTTGCATCTTGAAAATTAGGCATGGGGTGTGCCTTGGGTTGTCAGCCCTAATGCCGACTTATTTCTGGCATGGTGATTATGTCACCAGGATGTTGGCGCTGGCTTCTGGGGCTACGTGATTTATTGTTTTCGATATGCACGAGTGCAAGCATTTTAGAACGTCGGGTTTAATAAGGTGTGTGGGTTGCAGTGGTGTCAGGTGTGTGTCTGCAGTGATTTAGCTGAGCCAGGTGTTGCATGCCACAGCAGATGTGGGGTGTTCATTTGTGGTGAAGTACTTCTTGTACTGTTTGGACTTCTCGGTGTTATATGCAGTGCCGTAGCGGCATCAGAAAACTTGCTACAAAGTTTCTTGGGCTCTTGTAATTATTTTCTGTTTCTTATCTGCCTTTTCCCTACCTTGCTATGGCATGGAGTTTGTTATAGTAAGCTGTGGAATGGGGAGGGTAGGGGTGAAGTTAATGCACTTTCACATCAGTTTGTGCTACCCTTGATGTTGACTTAATGCTCCAGGAATTTACTGTGGTTGCCCTGCTGGAACTAAATTTATTTTTCCCAGTATGGTGCTCCAGCTGCCTGATGACAGAATGTCAGGCGCCATAGTTGCTTTGGCACATTCCTTGTGCTGTAGTTTACATCACTGTCTTGTATGTCACTGCGGTATGGGTGAACCTCTGATAGATGCCTTCTTCTTTGATGTGGAGGGACTTTGCCAGTTTTGCCCACGCATCTATATTCCAGAATATCACCCAGGTGCAGCGGCCAGACAAAGGCAAATGCAAGAGTCAGAAAATCTGAGCTTGCAGGAGAAGAAAAATATGTTTAGGGATGAGATTTAAAAGGAGAAGGAAATCAGTGATGTTGAAAATGAGACAAAAGTGTTTCAGACAGGGTGTAGCTATGGAATAGCTCTACTGGCAATGCCATAGAAACATCATACTGTAAATAATGGGCTACGGTCAGAATCATGACTTCTCTACTCAGGACATATATGGGGCTGATCCTTACTGATGGGGATAATTATGATAATCACAATGCAACCCTAGCATATCCTCCTCTGATGCATAACACCCACCACACACACATATACAATATAGTGGCATGGTAGCACTAATATACTTAGGGCAGGTAGGCACCGCTATGTTACACTTGAACACTTACTACTCAGCTGTCTTTTGACTTGGGAACTGAAAATTGGCATGCCTACCCTTTATTGTGCAATCTTAGAACTTGCCAAATTTGGTAAAACTTGATTCAACAGTTTTACAATATTGGAGAGGCCCATGTAATAAAATTCTCCATTTTTTTTCAGATATTTAGATATTTTTAGTCAGCCTGAACTAGAAAACAACCAACTTTGGGATTGCATGTGTTAGCGAAACATTGTTGGTGAATATTGTTGCACTTGTAGTGCCCCCACCTGAGGTTTAATGTAGCAACCAGGAGCCCAGCTCCAGATCTCTGATGGTGATATGATTCTGTTCCCCCATAATTAAATATGGCCACTGGCTCATCCCGAGGATGCATAGCTGCCACTTCATGCTTTCTCAAGTTCAGGCTGGCACTGGAAGCCTATCCTAGTAGTTAGTGACCCAGCTTTGCTGTCACCCCATTCTTCCCGGATGATGGCTGTCACAAATGCTCCACTCACCTACCTGAATTTCCACCGTCTGGGATGGTTATTGCAAAACAATTGACAGAAGCATGATGTGACAAATCAGGTAGCCTGGTGGCAAATGGCCACTAAATAAATTGATTTGGTTACCAGATTTTGGAAGTTACTGATCAGCTACATACCTTCCCACAAAGTGATTTTTGAGCCCCTAAAATGATGGCTGTGAAAAATATTGATTTGGCAACCAGATTAAAATCTAGTGGCCAAACTGGCCATTAGCTCACAACATGATTTGTCTCACCCTGGATATAAGACATGCAGTATGCAAGATGTGTATTTCATCAATCCGTCTTACAATAATGTCATTATCACAAACTGTGGTTGATGAAATTTATTCACACTGCATGTTTTTTAAATTGCATTTGTAATTACCATTCCAGGTAGGTCGAAAAAGTGACTGGAGGTTTGTGCAAGCTGCTTGGGGGTGTTAAGGAGGGGGTGCTACTGGATGCCAGGGAATTCTTGCCTTTAAGCAGGGTGGCAGAGGATAGTGCCACTGAATGCCAGAAACAACTTGGCTTGGGAATGGTGAGGCAAGGGAAGTTTACTGGATGCCTGAGTATGTTTGTCTTCAGGCAGGGTAGGGGATGCCACAGAACCCAAGGGATGATGTGACTTGTGGCAGGTTAAGGAGGGCACTAGATGTCTGGAAATGCCTTGCTTGGGGCAGGTTGAGGAGTGGTCCCACCGGATGCCAGAGACTATTTGGATTGGAGCAGGGTGAGGAAGGAGCCAAGAGAAGCCAGGGACTACTTGGATTTGGGCAGGGTGAGAGAAGGGCCAGCAGATGACAGAGACTACTTGAAATGGTGCAGGGTGAGAGAAAAGGGCCAACAATTGCCAGAGACTACTTAGATTGTGGCAGGGTGATGGAAAGGTGCCAATGGGCAACAGAGAAGGCTTGACTTTGGGCAGAGGTAAGGTGGGGTGCCACTGGACACCAAGGGCTGCTTTGCATGAGGTAGGGTGATGGAGAGGATGCTACTGGAAGCTGGGGACAACATGGCACACAAATTGGAAAAAGGAGGAGGTGCTACTGTATGCCAGAGAATGTGGCATGAGAGAAGGTAAAGAGAGGGTGCCATGTGACCCAGAGACTGCTTGACACAAAAAGTAATGATTGCTAAACAAACTACTGTGCATTTGTTATTAAATATCCTTTTAGAAAAAATGGCAATTAATTGCAAACAAAATACATTTAGGTATCAGCTGGGGTTGATGCACAAAGTCACAAAGGCCGGGATATGCAAAGCTGGGGTACAGTATGACATTTACTTACTCTTAATGAATTGTGTGGTGTAGTGTTGTCGGTGTTTGACTGTTTGCTCAAAGCAGCCTTTGCATTACCCTCATTTTGCATCTTATCTCAAAGCATTGGTGTGTGATGCCTTGAAAGGTGGTACTGGATTATGATAAAATGATAACACGAATGCTGCTTTGAGCAATTGTTCAACCTCCCAAGGAACACTACACTGCATACAGGATTTACCAAGAGTCAGGGTGATTTTGTACTTTGACGTTGCATTTCTCAACTTTTGTGACTTTGCTGTTCCACCTAACTGCTGCATAAACATAGATTTTAGCAGTTGTTTTTATTTTAATTTTAGAATTTTTTTGCCTGGAGAGGCCCACTAAGCTGAAGCTTGTTTCCTGGTGGGTCCTGGGAACACAGGGAGGCTGAGTGACTTGCTTAGGGCACACAGTATGTAAGTGTAATATCCAAATATATTTTTAATCTTGTTATGAGACAAGCATAGTGAAGTCAGTTTGAGGTTTTCACTGGAAACACTGAGCTATTCATGGAAGTTTGCACACTGGAAAATTACTGTATGAATAACTTCAAAATGATAGGGAGTGTCAGTTCTTAACAGTTCTCTCTAATTTTCTCTGTTCCCTTTTCCAAAAAGTTTAAGGTTGCTTCAATATCTCTCAAGGGACATAGCCAGCATTTTCTTCTTTTAAACACAATTCATTTACCTAATATAATTTACTAAAGATTACATCTTTTTAATTTCCTATTGTCTTTTGCAGGGTTTACAACACATGTACAATACTTTGTCCATGCAAAGCGCTCTAATGAGAATTTTTGACACTGAAGTGTGTATTTTTATGAAATATGATTTCTATGAGAAGGTCTCTTATGGAAAATCATTGGTTTTTGAAACACAGACAAGAAAATGTATGCACGTTGGACAACTATTTAGATGCCCAAACTTGAGGCAAGACAAAGAAATATGAAAACAGACATTAAATGTAATTGTAAACATAAAGGCTTTGAACTTTTTCTTTTGTAAATGCTCTTTAAAGACAAATTGTAGTGGTACATGAATAACACTGCAGGGGATGGTCAGTTGAAATGATTCTTTGATTTCAGTAAGTTTATTGATTTGGAAACAGGTTACGTGAGACTAAGATAGCATGCATCATGAGCCAGCTTGGGATAGTTTGGGGAAGAAAATTTGCAAACAGCTAGTAAGAGGAGGAATATAAGACAAACACAGCTGGGGAGTATAGATCACAAGATGTTTTGTGAGGATCAGGATTGAAGTACTTGAGATTATGGGTGCTAAAAATTATATTGCTAAAGCTTTGGTACTGCATGCTGGGGAAGTAGGCTGGTCCAAGGAATCTTTATTCTGAGAAGGGAGTCTGTACGTGTCCGCATATACATGATGAATGTGTTTAATAATCAACCCATGTGTCTAAAATGCAATAAATGTCTCATATTGAGGCATTTTATACAAAAGTAAGAGGTGATGTCACTCTCCCCACTTGTGGCTTAGTGGGGAACATAAGGAGGTAACTGTTCTTTCATACATCATGGACCAGACCCTCCAGTTCCTCACTTACAGCAAAGCTAACTTTATTTCACATGGTACTTTTCATGGGTTCACAGAGTGGCTCATATAGACTGTAGTACTGAGTACACTGACAACATGATGTAACAGACTTTACAAGTGGGGTGGGGATCTTATACAGTAAATTCATAGAAACATAGAAATTGTCAGCAAACAAGGACTGCTTGGCCCATCCAGTCTGCCCGTGAGGCCCTATTCATTAAATATCAGTTGATTTTGGGTGATCTGATGGCACCATGCTGTTGACTTGGGTTTGGGAGTGGACTCAGGAAGACAGAGTCAAAGAGGCCTGAGCTGGTGAGCACTGTAGAGTTTAATATGATCCAGCTCAGAAAGGTTGGCATTATGCTTTGCAGACACAGCACCCCTTGAAGTGGGTCTGGGAGTCTGCTCCTTGCAAAGGGTGATGCTAGTGCACAAGTGTGCTGCATTATGTAAAGCACTGGCCCTATATCTGGAGGAGGGACTAGAAATGCTGGGAGAAAACTCTATTAATTAGTAATTATGACACAATGTGCTTAACTCTGGCTTATCCACTGAGTTTTAATCACATTTCTTATATAGATTTTTAATTTTGTTGGAGTGGTACTGCCATGTGCCTAATATCAGAAACAAAAGTATCTGGTGCACCTCTTCCCCACAAATGATGCTCAAAGCAACCTGCAAATCATTATTTTTCCATATGTGGTTTCTCCTCACTGCCACAGACCTGACAGGGACTATGACCCCTCCCTCAGAGGGTACATCCTCCAGCCCATGATCTCCCTGTTCGTCCATTCCCCAGAATTCCCTGGGATTCTCTGTAGCAGGCCAGGATGAGGAGTGCCAGCGTTTTCCCCCCAGTACATCAAATCTGGCATTGGGGTGGTCTGAATGGAGTGATCGGGCAACCACTGGTCCTGTCAAGTCCTGGATTTTCTGCCATTTTTCTCCTGCACCCACATCTGTGCAATGGGTGGGAGGCCATCTCCACCTCTGTGGAGGCAGCCATTGCCCAGAATGTGGGCCAACCTCTATGTGGCTGTGCACCTTTGCTGCCACCGCTGGGTGACAGTCGACAGCACACAGCACAAATCCTCCACCCTGAAGAAGGAGAGTAGTCCTCTGGATGCTCAATCCTTCCTCCCCAGCTGACCCCTGAATGATCCGGTCTGTTCCCGAACCGTTCGCCGGCATGGCGCGAGGTGTGGCATCCAGCGCTTCAACCCTCAGCACCACCAGGACACTAAAACAACCTGCAAATCATTCTAAAGCTTTTTTTCTATTTTCTTGCTTGCTTCCTTCATTCCATTATTTTTAAAGAGGTTCTTAGTTTTATAAATCAGAATTGTGATTAATCCAGACCACCAATGACAAGGGTGACCTCCTCCTTGGATAGGTACCCTTTCTTAATTTTAACATGCCAGTATAAGTTGTGATCTTAGTGCTTTCTCTGTCTCATGTGACAACCAGTCTCTGGCTTCCTTTTTAAAAAGAGTGCTGACCCATGAGGGGCTCACAAAACCTTGTCAACCATCAGCATGATGTACACTGGCACATGCATACCCCACTCCATGCAATCTCAGCACTTTGTAAGGTTCTTGATGTGGGGAGAGGATAGCCCTCCCCTGAGGCCCCACTGCAGGAGTAAATATACAAAGTTGACAGAAGAGGTGAGGTTATTGGTGAATGGGCTTGGTGGCTGCCTGGTGCAGACCTAAGAATAGGTCTGAATTAGTGGGCAGTCAGTGTAAAAGCTTTATAGGGAAAATGTAGGAGTGTAATTATGTCCATTTATTATATTTTAGAAAGTGTTCCTCAATATAGAACAATGGCTTTAAATTAGATTATAGAGGATTAGCCCACTGAGTAGGGCCGGCTTGTTTATAGGGGTATCCTGCCAACAGGCAACATAATGTATACAGTTTGAACTGAAACAGTAGCACATACAGTTATACTGCAGTTATTAAGCTATTTTAAACAATCAGATGCCACCTTATAATGTTCCTTATGTTTTTCTTGAACATATGAAGAAAGCTGATATCACAGAATAAAGGAGAGGCGAGTTTCACAGTAGGAAGAGTGGTAACCAAATGTCAATCTTCCAAAACATAGTGACCATTCCACAAATCCACAAATGTTGGTATGGGTCTTCCATATGTGCAGTGCATCAGGAACAGCTGTGGAGTGCCCCAGTGTGCATACAGTGAACTCTGTGGCTTCCACATTCTAAATGCATGCTCCCTCAACACCCTATTATGAGCTGCCTGTGCAGCTACATGGGTAGCCAGGTCGGTGGGCAAGGGAGTAGGGACATGCTACAGTGCATTCACAGCATTATGTACACTGTGAGGAAGGCCACTAGAGGGTGTAGAATGCTACGTGGTGCACAAACCTGCATAGTGCTTATGCACCACTTTACCAGTCACCCTGTTCCACAGTGAGGGTCCCATTCTGCCTGTCTTCAACTTGTCCCCAGTCCTTTAAGCTGGCATTGAGGACTGAGGGCACTGTCTTGTCATTTTTTGTGGGTGCAGTGCTTTTTAAGGACTACCATATCACACAATAAGGGGAACACAAAAGGTAATGTGCTCACACAGCTCTGCCAGTACTAACTACAGGCTGTGGCCCCAAAAGCAGGCAAAACAAAAATTAAAAAGTGGCATTCACGGATTGGGGTGAAGAAACTAGCCATAAATTGCAATATGCTGCTAAAGTGGATCTTTATTGCCAACCTATGACTCCATATGAAACAGCAATGCTTACTACCCTGGCGTTTTGCCTGTCAACCACGAGGCTTCATCAGGGGGCTTCCAAGGAATCCATTGAGGAGCTGTCATGATTGGATAGACTATGTTCTGCACAGCTCTGCTCCTCCAAGACACCCCTGCACCCACATACATCTTCACAATCACAGAAAGTTGTGGTCAGTTGCTGTTGATTTTGTCTGTTGTGGACTGGCATCAGGGTGCGCACCTCCATAGCCTTGACGCATGTGAACTGTGTCAATCCCTGCCTTCTTGTAGGAGGCAGTATAGCATAATGGTTAAGGGCACTGAGCTACAAATCTGGAGTCCTGGGTTTGAATCCATCAGCTCCCACTTGCATACTGCGTGACCCTGGGCAAGTCACTTAATTTCCTTGTGCACCCAGGTCGCACCTGGAAACTAGTTCTGGCTTAGTGTGCCTTTCCTGCTTTTAACAATTTCCCTTTCCCATGTGGATTAGGGTCTTAGAATTAATGATGAATACTTGAAAATTGGAGGTGACACGTTTAACTGCTCTGTACTTTTAATGCACTTTCACTTTCACAGTGTAACTATACTTTAGTTAATTAGTTATCCTGCTAATGGGCAACATAGTGTATACAGTTTGAAATGAAACAGTAGCACATACAGATATACTGTAGTTATTAAGCTATTTTAAACAATTAGATAACACCTTATAAATTTCCTTATGTTTTTCTTCAACATGTGAAGAAAGCTGATATCGCAGAATAAAGGAGAGTGAGTTCTATGACTAGGAAGAGTGGTAACCAAATGTCAACCTTCCAAAATATAGTGCCCATTCCACAATTATTTTGTGGATTATTGGACAAATTGGATCAGCCTAGTCATATTTCCAATTAAGAACCAAAATATCAAGGGAATTGTTGGTGCCAAAAGTTAAGAAACAACTTTGGGAAAACAACATTTAAATATAAAGCAGCTAACACCTGGAATGAGCTGCCCCACAAAAGCGTACGCTCATATGTCTGTGAATGCATTTAAAACTGCTATGAACAGGAATTGTGTCATAGATGTACTTGTAATCGATTACTTTTTAAATTTATAGAAAGTTAAAACTTTGTGTCCTATTTAAAAGTCATTTAGACTATATTGTCAGGTCTTGTATTGTATGTTGAAATGTCTCAATGCAGCTTGTAACTATTTGAAACATCTAACAGGAACACCTTGTAAACAGGGTATTTATAGCCCTAATGATGTAAGTGTTATCTAACAATGCCTGTATAAATAAAATGTTTTACTAGTACTACAGGGTTTTAAATAATTGATTAGCAGTTTTTTCTTGGGACGTTACTAACTGTACAGAAAGTATTTATATAGATTTTCTGGAAGTGCTGTGTTTGTTAAACACAGTGAGGCAAGACTTATGCATTTTCACAAAGATTTAGCACTTTTATGAGCAAACGCTAATCAATTTTAGAGTTAAATAAATCCCTGTACTACTACTACTACTACAACTCTACAAATGATAGTATAAGCCTTCCACATGTGCAGTGCATCAGGAACAGTTGTGGAGTGCACCCAGTGCACATGTGGTGAACCGCGTGGCTTCCACATTCTAAATGCATGCTCCCTCAGCACCCTATAATGAGCTGCCTGTGCAGCTACATGGGTAGCCAGGTTGGGGATGGGCAAGGAAGTGAGGACATGCTACTGTGCATTCACAGCATTATTTACACAGTAAGGAAGGCTACTAGAGGATGTGCATGCTACATGATGCACAAACCTGCATAGTGCTTACGCACCACTTTCACCAGTCACCCTTGTCCATGGTGAAGGGCCCATTCTGTCTGCCCTAGGCTTGTCCCTGTCCTTTAAGCTGGCTGTGATGAAAATCTCTCACCAGGGACTTCATGTTCACTGCCACCACTGTGATTTTACCAACAGGAACCAGGGAAATCTGTTTCTACCTCCTCCTTTGCACAAGGTCAAGAAGGTCAACACAATAACTGTCTGTTGAGTGCCCTTCAGAGATGGACTGCAAACAGAGTCCAGCAGAAATGGTAGAATTACCTTTTAAATAAAACAAGCAGTCACTGATTCTATAAAAATATGATTCTTCACTAAACGACTACAAGTATTTACAACAGGATTTCTGTACAGTCAGATAAAAGGATTACAGTTTTCTAGAAATGAAAATAAATGAAATTACACCAGACAGGTTGCAGATAGAAGAATCTGAGCTATTCTCACTTTAAAATCTATTTATTTACCTGTTGCTGTCTGAAGAAAACATCATTCCTAAGCTATCTTTCTTACCAGACCTCTGGCTGCAGGGCTGTGGGTTTTCAGATGTTATTGGGTCCAGGAGGAAGTGCTGGCTTTCAGCACTTCTGTTTATTTTTTTCTGACTGTGGAAGGTGGTTTTGCCCTTTGAGTCACAGTTTACCACTGCCCCTCCCCAAATGGATGTGCCTATGTATGTGTGTGTGCATGTGTGTGTGTGTGTGTGTGTGTGTGTGTGGATGGATGGATGACATCATTCAGGCCAGTTGGCTCACCCCACACCCACCACTGCTTTGTCCACTTTTGTGATTCTGTTTTGAAGAATGTCCAAGGTGTGTAATCCCATGCTTCTGCCTTTTAAGCTGACTGAGGTGTTCAAACTGGCACTCTTCCATATGCCTTATAGAATCTGTGACTGAATGTTCCCAAGGTAACATTCCCCTGAGCAACTTAGGTAAATGTTTCCCATAAGACCTGTTTGGTCATGTGACCTCAGACACCATGTTTTTGCCCATTTATTGCAAATAGCACAACTTGCAACACAACCATGACTATGTTTACAAAGGAAATTAACAAAAATAAATTAATACATTACTCTGGTCACATGTCCGTCACATCTACCCCCAGGAATGAAGGCATGTCTCTTTGGTGACCCCAGAGACACTGCCATTCATGATCTCCTACTAGTAGTTGATAGCACCATCGGCCGAAATGAAGTCCTAATACTAGGTGACATTAACCTTAACTGGTTAGGCAAAACAAGTCAAGCCTCCCACACCTTAATACAAAGCCACAACTTTCACCAGTTGATCATGGACCCTACCAGGGTAATGGCCCCCCAGGTCCAGCACACTCATTGATTGGGTTCTTACTAACCGCCCTGATAGCATAAGTTGCTCTGGTACCTTACTGATGCAATCAGTGATCACTCCCCCGATCTACTGCATTTGGCTCGAATACTAGACCACCCCCACCCCCAAACTTATCACTTTTCGTAATCTTGCTAGTTTCAATCCCATTCATTTTACTTATGACCTCTCAACAACTGACTGGACCCCTGTGCACACTGCATCAAATGTCCAAACTGCCCTAAATTGTTTCCTTCAAATATTTAGTCAGCTCCAAGACACCCATGCCCCAGCGGATCACTAGACACTTCCGAGGTACCCAGACCAAATGGCTAACAAAAGATCTGCTAACCCAGATAAGGGCCAGAGACAAGGCCTGGTATTGCTTTTAATCTACTGGGTTGCAGTCTGACTACTGCAACTTCTGCTCTCTAAGAAACGCCTGTAAAGAAACATTCGTCTCTCCAAAAGTTCCTTCTGTAAGAACAGGTTATTAAAAGCCTCTGGGGACTCAAAGAGTTCTGGTCAACCATAAAACCTTTCTTGGCTCCAACCACAAGGCCCATACAAGTGACATGTTGGTCAATGGCATTCATTGTAACAACCCATTAACCATTGCTAACTCATTTAATCAGCACTTTTCAGACCTAACCAACTACCTGACCTCCCTCCCTTCTGGTCATTGTACTCCACCACAGTGACACCCACCCTCCACCTCCGAATCCCCATTTAGGTTTCGGAGCATTCATAAAAGAGAAGTTTTACAACTACTACTCTCCATTCCTGACAATACCAGTCCCGGATCGGATGGTCTTGAACCTAGGTTCTTGAAGGTTGCTGCCCCTTTCATAGTCTCCCTCTTACCAAAATCTTCAACATATCCCTATGCTCAGGTTCAGTCCCAAACATATGGAAAATTGCCAAAGTCACTCCTATTCCTAAAAAGGAGACCAAAAGGATATCAAAAACTACCGTCCCATTGCTATACTCTCTGTACTTAGCAAAATCCTTGAAAAACTAGTAGCCACCCAATCCAGAATACCTTCAAAATACAACCTCCTGTCCAGTGCACAACACGGATTTCGCAAAGGCCACAGTACCACCACCGCTTACTAAAACTAACGAGTGACATCTACTCTTCTATGGACTCAGGCCTCTGACAGGTGCAGTCTTTATCGACCTAACTAAAGCTTTCACCTGGTAAACCATTCGCTTCTTCTGCAATCCGGTCTTTTGGGTTCTCAGAAGACACCGCCTTATGGTTCAGAAGCTACTGACTAATAGACAACAGACAGTAGTCTTCAACGCGCCATCTCGGATCTTGTCCCAATCCACGTTGGTGTACCTCAAGGCTCCATACTTGGCCCACTACTTTTCACGATGTTCATCAATGACATCCCCTCTCTGCCCTCAACTGCTCATCTTTACTCTACTCGGATGACTTGGTTATCTACCACTGCAAAAACTTCTGATATCATAAATCGTATTCTCGCCACAGAATATGCGAATCTTCAAACCTGGCTCACTAATAACAAACTCGTCCTCAACTCTAGTAAATCATACTCAATGCTATTTGGATCTCCGGCAAGGCTCAAATCTAATCCCACTCCCTTATTATCTGCAGCTGACAGCTCCCCATTGCCCTCTGCCAAATCTTTCAAATACCTGGGAGTTACCCTAGATGACTCCCTTGACCCTGACCAGCACATCTCCACCATCTGCAAATCGGTAAATGCCAAGTTAAGTGGCGCCTATCATACAAGTTATACCCTCACTCCCCAGCCAGGCTAGCAGTGGCTCAAGGTTCCTTCTGCCAGCCCTGGCATATGGCTCCATAATCTATTTGTCTGTAGCTAAATCCTCCCTCCACAAATGGAACACTACTTACAACAATATCTGTCACTATGCCTCGGCATCACCGTGCTTTAAGCACCACTGCCAACTCTATCAGGACCTAAAATGGCTTAGACCTTCTGCCTATCGCTGCCAGACCTTTGGGTCACTAATAGACAGTGTTACCAGAACTGGACTCCCCTATCCCTCTCCCTCAGTGCTGGAGCAACAACCTCACCTATGAGCTCGATCAACTGAAAAGCCCCCTGCTTGTGCCTAGGTGCAGAACCAACATGGGTACACGCTTTCTTACACAGCTCCTAGATACTGGAACTCCATACCCTCCTCTATCCGTCAAGCATCCACCCATGCTACCTTTAAAAACTACACCTTGAGCACCTTCACACTGTAAACCCTTGCACTTGCTTTAATCCACCTTGAACTTTCACCCTCTTCCTTATCTTCAGTTTAGTTCTACCTGCTTACCTCTTCCCTCCTCCTAACTACCTCCTCCTCCACTCTCTTTCCCCTCCCTCCTCCTTTCCCACCATTTCTTTCTTTTCTCTCTCTCCACTAGCCACCTAACCTGATTGCTTGGCACTTACTCAATCTGCACTGCTCTACCTATCTCCTCTCAATGTATTTTCTGTTTCTCTACACTCCAAACTTCTTGTTTTCTTAGGACCATTACTTGCATTTTTACGCTTATCATTACTGTACTGCTCTCATGTGCTGTGAATATCATTCTATTATCAAAGTATTTGTATCAAATCTCTAAATACTGTTGTTTCTTTCACTTTTATTGTTAGATTATCCATGTGCGTGTCACATGTGTATTGTTTTGTATGAAACTGTCTTCTCCCGGGTTGTGCCTGAAAATAGGCATTGTTCTTGCCTAGTGCACTCACCCGTTACCAAAAGCAAAATAAAATAATGTAGGGCCTAGGGACGGCATAAAGGAACATGTTATACACTTAGCCCACTTTGACAGTCCATTCACATTGGCATTCTGTGCACCACTCGGTTTCCCCATAGGCAACCCACAAATCCTCATAGTACCCCCCATCTCATTGACCTGGGCCAGAGCCAGCTGCACTGAGATGATCAGGTTATTCATGGAGGATCCCTCCTGGGCTTCCCCAAGGACGTCCACCAGGGAATCAGCCTCATTCCTCTCTTCTGGCACGCTGCACAGCGAGGACCATCTCCTCCCTATTGTAGTAGGGCTTCATCATATTCACATGATATACCCTCTACCTGCACCTTCTGTCAGGTAGCCCTGCTACATAGTTAACATCATTCAGCTTCCTGATTTATGGAGAATGGGCCTTCCCATGTTGCCTGCAGTTTATTTTGTTGGGCTGGAACAAGTACCATCACTCGCTGTCCAACTTGACTCCCGGCTCTGGCCCCATGGTCATACCAGGCTTTCTGTTGCTGTTGTGCAGTGGCTCAGTGGTCCTGGGTGAGCCCCATGAGCTCCTTAAGCCTGGCCCTGAAATCTAGGATGTACTCCACAACAGACTCCTTGGGAGGCATGGTTACCTTCCCATTCATCCCTGACTAAATCTAGAGGTCCCCTCACCCTGTGACCAAACAGGAGATCAAGGGTGAGAACCCTGTGGACTCTGTGTGACTTCCCTGTATGCAAAGAGGAGGTGGGGCAAATATTTGTCCCACTCCTTTTGTGCTGGTCTGCAAGTGGCCTGAGCATAGTTTTAAGGGTCCCATTGAACTGCTCGACCAAGCCATTTATCTCGGGTTGACAGGGCGAAACACAAAGCTGTTTCACCCACACTTTTCCCACAAACAGGTCATTACTTGCTGATCAACTGTGTGGCACTGGACAACCCTGATTTAATACTCAGCCCAACTGATATGTTCTAGCACTTGTCTAACTGCTGGCCGCCTGTCTGGCCCTGTTGTCTCCTCCATATAAACCTGTAATGTATCCTTGTGTTTGTAATAATTTTGCTGTAAATTTTCTACTATTATATTACTAAACTTGCTGTTACTGTACAAATATTGTGTGCAAATGTACCATCTCCTTCTGTTCCTTCCCCATGATGCATCTGGAAACTAGCAGTTGTCTGCTTAGTATGCCTTCCTGGTGAAACTTTTAAATAAATACTAAATTAAGGATGACATGGAACTTTATCCCTGGTTTGACAAAATCTCCTGGGAAATTCCACTCAGCTGAAGATTCCCAGGAGCTCATCAGCCACCTTTTCTGCCTCATGGAGGACATGACCACTGCTTTAGGGTACCAGGTTGTGTAATCCACAACAACCAGTATGTATCTTTTACCTGTGAGACTTGGGGTACTCAGAGGCCCCACTATTTCCACAGCTACCTCTTAAAGGATCTATAGATAATAGGCAGGGGCACCAAAGCTGCCTTAGCCTTGTCCCCAACCTTTCCAACCCACTGGAACTGTGGACAAGTCTGACAGTCATTTGTCATGTCTGTGTACATGCTTAGCCAAAAGAACTTATTGGTGAGCTGCTTTTTGTGTGGTTAATATCCAGGTGGCCTGAAAAGAATGTCATGGGGCAGGGCCAAAGCTACTTTTGTAGTCCTGGGAGTTTACCGCTGCTGGAGTACCTCTCCTCTAGCTTCCTCTGTGGTGTGCACCCTGTACAACAGCCCATTATCCCAGTAAACTGATTTTTACTCCCTCGAGAGGCCTCAGCACTATCTGCTACCTCTCCCAGTTTTTGTTAGGCAGAATCAGCTCACTGTGCCCTGCCCAGCTCCTCCCATCTGACCCTCCCAGTTCCTCTTCAAAAGGAATGCTACCCTTGGTGGCAGCCTCCTCTGCTTGCAGCTGGGGCTCCGGCTGCTACTCCTAGC
The DNA here is from genome assembly GCA_016271365.2 of Neoceratodus forsteri. Lineage (NCBI taxonomy): Eukaryota > Metazoa > Chordata > Ceratodontiformes > Ceratodontidae > Neoceratodus > Neoceratodus forsteri. The sequence goes on along the minus strand of CM028132.1, from coordinate 467,318,790 downwards.
TAGCCCTTCACCCACAATAGCCACTTCCCCAGTTGCTTAGGGATGGGTCTGCATAGCCTGTTTCACCCCTCCTCACCCTCAGAAGCTTGCCCTTTGCCTGGCTATGGGCAGTAACACATACTAGTTTTCCTGTGGTCAGAATCATGCCCGTGGTCACATCCACAGGGAGATCATATACAACTTCCACCTCCTGTACCCCATGGCACCTCCCAGCTCAGGAAGACTTGAGACATTGGCACTTGGGCCACTGGACGTGAGACTCCTGAATCTTGGAGATTTCCCCAGCAGAATCTGCTCCACCTGGATTAGCTCCTACCTTGCCATGGAGATGGAAGCACCAGTGTCCCTCAATCCCTGTGTTACTGCCCCATTAACTAGAATAGGGTGAATAAGCGTGCAGGAGTTTTGTGGCACTACAGTGTGTGCACAGTTTACCAACTGCAATGTACTGTCTTGGTCACCCCTTCTCCCAGGCTTTTGCTCTTTACTCCTGTTTTTAGGGCAGTCATAGTATAGATGCCCCCACCTATTGGCAAATCCATCATTCCCTGACCCCGGCTCCTTGTTCCTCTTAGAAACGGTGGGTTCTGTTTTGGTCTTGGGTGGAGGCTGGTTCCCTTTAGGCTTCCCTCCTGTGACCCCTTAAAACCATGCTGCCCCACTCCTATAGTTCTTAGGCTATGAATGTGGTCTGCTGGCCACATACAAATCAGTACTTTCTGCTGCCTCCTTTGTGAAGCTGCATGCCTGGTCCAGCAGCCAAATGTGCAGGTCATCGTGTACAACTTTAAGAAACTGTTCCTTACAATTAAATCTTTAATTTGCTCTACAGTCCTTGCCTTAGCCCCCATCTACCCAATGGTCTAAATAAGCACACATCTGGACATACAGTTCTACATTGCTGTCTCCTGGGCCTTTTCTTAATTCTCTAAATTTCCATCTGTAAGCCTCAGAGTCAGTTCAAATGTTTTAATAATATTCTTTTAACTTTACTATAATCCATGCAATCATTATTGTCCATTTGAGCAAATGCATGCAAAGCATGGCCTGTAAGCAATGGGGTCATGTGGATCATCCAAGAAGCCTTGTCTAATTTAAACTGCCCACAAAACTTCTCAAATGATTTTAAACCAAATCCACATCATCTCCTTCCGTTACTGAGGGAACATTTTAGAGTTAATAGTGGTTTTGTGGGTTGAACCCCTTGCCATCACTTATGGTTTGACGCAGTGTTTGCTGGTGCAGTTTCTCTATCTCAGTCTCATGCTGTCGTTCTTTCTCTCACTCTGCTCGTTCCTTTTCTCTTTCCTCTCACATCAGGAACTCTTGCTGGCAAACCTTTCCTTTCCTCCACCTTCATCCTGGTACCAGTTGTCACATGGGTCCCACCACTCTGCCACCAACGTGACAAAAATCCTCAACAGGGCCTTCAAGTTCACTGCCACCACCATGGTTTTTACCAACAGGAGCCAGGGAAATCTGTTTTCACCTCCTCCTTTGCACAAGCTCCAGAAGGCCAACACAATTACTGTAGGTAGTGTGCCTCTTCAGAGATGGACTGCAAACAGAGTCCAGCAGAAATAGTAGGATTATTCTTTTTAAATAAAACAAGCAGTCACTGATTCTATAAAAATATGATTCTTTACTAAAAGACAACAAGTATTTACAACAGGATTTATGTACAGTCAGACAAAAGGATTACAGTTTACTAGAAAATAAAATAAATGAAATTACACCAGACAGGTTGCATCTGAGCTATTCTCACTTTAAAGCCTATTTATTTACCTGCTGCTGCTGTCTGAAGAAATCTCTATTCCTAAGCTGTCTTTCTTACCAGACTTCTAGCTGCAGGGCTCAGGATTTTCGGATGTTACTGGGTCCAAGAGAAAGTGTTGGCTTTCAGCACTTCAGTTTATTTTTTTCTGACTGTGAGATGTGTTTTTCCCTTTGAGGGACAGTTTACCACTGTCCCCCAATGGGTATGCCTGTGTATATATGTGTGTGTGTGTGTGTGTGTGTGTGTGTCGTGTGAGTGTGGATGAATGGATGACATCATTCAGGCTAGTTGGCTCACTCCACACCCACCCCTGCTCTATCCACTTTTGTGATTCTGTTTGAAGAATGTCCAAGGTGTGTAATCCCATACTTCTGCCTTTTAAGCTTACTGAGGCATTCAAACTGGCACGCCCCATCTGCCTTACAGAATTTTTATTTATTTATTTATTGAAGTCTAGGATTACAAATACCTTTGAGCAGGAACTGCTCATTTACAAAGGTTCCACGTCGAAGGAATGGGGGTATACATACATACAAAGGTCAACATAATAATACATAGTTACACAATAAAAGAAGTAAGACACTGAGGCATAGGAAATTCCAGTAATTCAAAATGTGCCAAATGTTAAGTAGCATGACATACCAACCAACGACAATCTTAGAAATAAGCACTGCAGGTGAGAGGGAAGGGGTAAACAGGCAGGAAGGCCATTGTCGGAGGAGTAGAGGGTGAGGTAAGAGCTCTAAAGGGGGAGGGAGGGAGGGGGAGGGAGGGAGGATAAAAGTCAGGAAATGCCGGGAGGAGGAAAGGGAGAGGGGGCAAAGGTAGGCAGGTAGAAGGGGGCAAGGCGGGGAGAGGTAGCTGTCAAGACTGAAGGAGGCAGTGAGCGTGGGCCCCTGATTAGGTGAGGCAGTCACAATGACTACTTGAAATGAGATGAAGTCGGAGTTGTCTTTTAAAAGGACCAAGAGCAGCAGCAGTTAGAGTTTATTTGTTGAGAGTATTGTACCATTGTGGTGCTCTGTGGGCAAAAGCCCTCTGGCACGTGGTAGTCTGGCATCTGGGGACAAGGAAGGTTAGTTGTTGTGAACTTCTAGTCCACTGAGTGCTGTGGGGTCAATGAGGAGCTTTTCAATGCCCGGGGCATGACCCTGAGGAGGACTTTACTGGCTAAAGGCAGGTTTGATACTGTATCCAGCTGATGCGAGGAAGCCATCCTGCCTGAGTGTACAGGTCACAAGTGTGTTAAGTCAGTCAGCTCCAGTTAGCAGCCTGCATGCTTTGTTGAGTGCAACTGTAATTCTGCGGAGGGCAGAGGCGGAGGCAGAGCCATAAATTGCTAGCCCGTAATCAATGGTGGAGGTGACAGAGCTGTTGATAGCCAACTGAAGAGTGTCAGGAGTCATGCAGTGTTTGTGCCTGTAGAGCAGGCCTTCACGGATGTTGTGACTTTGGCGACAGAATCTATGTGCTGATGGTAGGAGAGTGAGCTGTCCAATGTGACACCTAGGTATTTAAAATCAGGAACTTGTTCAAGTAAGGTCCCTGTTTGGTTTAGGATGGTGAGGTCAGATTTGCACTTGCTCCTAGCATTGTAGAAGGTCATAACCTTTGTTTTGCTGTAGTTCATGACCAGTTTGTGTGACTTGAACCATTCTTCGAGCGCATCAATTCAAGCTGTAATTGTTTCTAGGAGCCTCATGCTTTGGTGGTTGGTGAACATGACTGCATTGTCGGCATGGAGCAGTAATTTATGGTGACAGACACTGGGAAGGTCATTGAGGAAGAGGCTAAAGAGTAGTGGCCCCAGGATAGACCCTGTGGGACCCCTGAAAGGACTGACTTTTCTTCCAAGGTGACACCGCAATCCTAACCCGCTGGACCCTCTCCCAAGGTAGCTTGAAAACTAGAGCACACTTCATTGGAGAGTCCAATGTTTGATAATTGCTTGAGTAGGAGTGGGTGGTTCACAGTATCAAATGCTTTTGTAAGGTCGATGAATACTGCCCCTACACAGTTTCCTTGATCGAGAGGTATGGCTGAAGCCTGTGAATTCTAATAGAGCAGTGGTGGTACTGTGCCCTTTTCAGAAACCATGTTGCTCAGAACACTGGATGTCATATTTTTCAGGTACTTGACTAGTTGGTCTGAGGCGATGCGCTCCAGGGCCTTAGACAATGGGGAGGATGGAGATAGGTCTGTAGTTCGAGTGCAGTGATTTGTCTCCACTTTTGTGTACTGGTGTGATGGTTGCCTGTTTCCAGTGAGATGGGAACTAGGACATCCTTAGTGATAGGTTGAGGACCTTTGTCAGGAGTTCAAGGACTTCTTCAAGGACAAGTGCTGACAACTTTAGGTCAAAGGGAGTCACCGCTGTAGCCTGTGTTGTGAATGGCCTTCCGGATATAGGTTCTGGCTTCATGCACTGGGATCTCCTTGAAGTAGAATTGTGGGGCAGGGTGTAGAAGAGGAGTAATTGCAGGAGGGTTACTACCAGAGGGGCATCAAAGAAATTAGAAGGAGGACACTATCCAAGTTGGAGAACCATTTTTAAAGATGTTGGTAATTGTGTACAGGTCAGATGTTGGTGTTCCATTTATGTTGATCATGGTGGGTGGTGACTTAGGATCCTTGCCTGTAAGGTCTTTCGTTACTTCAAAATTTTTTCCATCATCCCAGGAGTTGGAGAGAGCCTTGAAGTATTTGCTTTTACGCCCTAACTGCCCGCGCACTCATTTCTGGCAGCTTTATATTTATGAATATCTCCAGGTTGGGATGTTGCACGGGCACAGTGCCAGAGATGATCCCTATGTTTGAGTAAAGTGATTAGATCAGGGTTATCCAAGGGTTAGCTCTGCCCCTGACCTTCAGCTTTTGAGAGGTGCAAAGATATTGCAGGATCAGTGAAGTGGCTGATGAAAAGGTCTAAGACTTGGTTTACATCAATGGCAGAGTTGACTGGTGTCCAGTCCAGGTGGCTTAGATGTGTCTTTAGTAACTCAAGGTACCACTGCTGCAACACTCTGGTGTGGATTATTTGTGAGGGGCTTAATGAATTTGTTTGTCCAGGTACATGTGACTGGTGAGTGGTCACTGATCCCATCAGGGAGCACTGAGACTTTGAGATTTGTTCAGGGTGATTAGTAAGGATCCAGTCCAGAAGTGTGTGCAACCCTGTCCTATAGTTGCATCTGGTGGGGTGGTAACAAGCTGGGTGAGGTTCTGTGACGTGACAGCATCCTTGTAGTTTCTGGCATCCAGCGATAGCCAATTTATGTTGAAGTTGCCTAGTACTATGAGTTCAGAGTTATGGCATAATCCTGTAGGCTTTCAATATGCTCATAAATCGATTGGGCTGATCTTTAGGGGTAGGTACACAGAGACAATGGTGAGTTCCTTGTTGTGTGCCCTGAGTAGAACTTTAATAGCGTGAACCTGCGAGGGTGGTTTAGGGTTTAAGAATGGAAGACTTGACCCAGATAGGAATTCCTCGGTAGATGGCACAGTCCCCACCTCATTTGGAAACCCTGTCCTGCCTGAATATAGAGTATCTAGGGATGGTGACTGCAGTGTCTGGTATCTTGGGATTAAGCCATGTTTTGACAACAGGGAGTACATCAGGGCTATGTTGCTGGACCCAGGTTTACAAGATGTCAAGTTTGTTAAGGAGGCTGCAGACATTGATTGAGGCTAATGTGAGGGACCCCTCCCGCCTTTTGTGGCATGGGGTGCTATCAGTGAATCAGTGGCTGAATGTTCCCAAGGGAACATTCCTCTGAGCAACTTGGACCAATGTTTCCCATAAGACATGTTTGGTCATGTGACACCAAAAGCCATGTTTTGTGACCATTTTTTTGCAAATAGCACGACTTACAACACAAGCATGACTATATTTATAGAGGAATTTACAAAAGAAATGAATACATTACTCTGGTCACATGTCTGCCACACTGGCATTAAGGACTGAGGGCACTGTCTTATCATTTGTTTTGTGTGCAGTGCCTTAAAGGACTACCACATCACACAATAGGGGAGCACAAAAGGTAATGCACATACACACCACTGCCAGTGTTAACTACAGGCCTTGGCCTCAAAAGCAGGCAAAACAGAAACAAAAAGTAGCATTCACAGATTGGGGTGAGGAAATTAGTCATAAATTTCCACTATGCTGCCAAAGTAAATCTCTATTGCCATCCAGCTGGCTCCATAAGAAACAGCAGTATTAACTACCCTGGCACTTCACCCATCAACCATGAGGTTTTGTCACAGGGCCCTCAGGAATCCACTGAGAAGCCAACATGATTGATAAGCAGTGTCCTGCACAAATCTGCTCCTCCAGGACACCCCTGTACCCACATGCAACTTCATAATCACGCCACTCAGTCTTGTACAGGCCAAACTTCTTCTAAATGCTAAAAACAAAGGTCATGTACTTCCACTCAGTCACCAACTCACCACACAAAGTGGAATAGCTTCTTGCCCCCATAAAAACACTCCTTGATGACAACCTCGAGGTGGTCAACAATTAAAATATCTTAGGTGTGACCTTGACCAACACCTATCCTTCTCTGCTCACATCACCTCCTTAGAAGAACTGAGACAGAGACTTGGCTTCCTTTATAGGAATAAATCTCTGTTTAATAATGAAGCTAGGCTATGACTGGTACAGATAACCTTCATGCCTCCTTGACTATGTGGATATCATCTATGGCTGCTGCCCGACTCCTGTTGCACCACTGGGCACACTATACCATTGAGTAATACTTTTCATCTCCAACGCCCATCATCGCATGCATCACTGAGACCTATATGCCTCCCTTGGCTGGACATCCTTAGCCACCAGATGGCTCTATCACTCCTTCACGTGGCTGTAGAAAGCCCTCCTGCTTAAACTCCCCCACTAATCTCTTCAGCGTACATCATCCTCTTACACAGCACCACCCACATTATGCTGGAAGTCCTTAGCACCCATTCCTGCTTCGTAGTTTGGCCATAAGCCACACCCTACCCCGCCTGGAACAAAGCCCAGGCATGCCTCAAACTTCAACACCAAATCCTCTTGGGCAGCTTCAAACATCTACTTACTAGCAAATTACATGTCTCATGCACTTGTCGCTGCTTATGGCATGGCATACTTTAGATGGCTGAGACCGCATTCCCTGTATGAGTGACCCTCTGCTCTATGTCCCCTTCCCTTCACCCACCCCTGTAAGCCTCCAGGTCTCTGCCTCTTTTCTACCCACCCTCCCATTGCTCTCACCTCCCTCTTATCCTGCTCGCTGCCTCCATGCTACCACTCCTCTTCCGCATACTATTGATTACCCTAACTCCACTGTCCTGATCTCTCTCTCCTGAACCCTGCCTATCCTGGTAGACTCCTGGTCTACTTGTAATCCTACTACACACTGTCAGTACTTCCCTGATCACTTCACTTATGCTGACATTGTTCCTTATCAGCCGCAGTGTTCTACATTCTGCACATATGCACACTATGCCAAGACTTTCCTCTCTTGGTAGTCTCCTCTGTACACACATGCATGTATGGATGTACACATGTATATATGTTCTACATGTACACTGTAAAATAAAATATGTTGTCTTTTGCTGTTATTGCTGATTTTGCTTTTTAATATGTTATGCTGTGCTACAACTGTATTTTCTCTTTATGGTATTGTTTTGTAAGTGTATTGCACATCTTGCCTCAGGACCTCCTTGTAAATGAGTCTGTTCAATGGAGTTAATTCCTGCCAATAAACTTTGACATGACTTGACAATCACAGAAAATTGTGCTTGGTGCTGTTAATGCTATCTGCTGTGGACTAGTGTCAGGCTGTGGGCTCCACAGCCTGGATACATGTGAATTGTATGAATCTCAGCCTTTCTGTGGATTAAGCCCTTAGAATTAACTATGAATATTTGAAAATCTGTGGTGACACATGTAACTGCTCTGTACTTTTAATGTACTTTCACATTTACAGTGTAATTATACTTTAGTTACAGTAATGATTGCATACATTGCAAAACTGAAAGCACATTGAAATTACAGAGTAGTAGTTACACATTTTCAATGAAACTGGGTGCATCCTGTTATAATAATCACCTGACTGATTGCAGCTGGAGCTAATCAGGAATACTACAGAGTGTGTTTCTGGTTCTATTCAGTAGTCAGTGGCTGGCTGAGGTGTGGAGAGGGTTGTGTTGGTCACTCACCATGTAACTGCCTTCTTTTGTGTGTGGATAAGTGGGGTGGGAGGAGGTGGTGGGTGTCAGAGGGTGGGATGGGGTGTATCTGCTTTGATGGGGTTGATCAGGGGAGGACGGTGGATTTTACAGATAGTGTGTGGTGGGGTGGAATTTGCTCAGTTGGAGTCAACGAGACCTTTATGTAATTATTCATCATAGTACTTTGCTTGATACTAGGGGAGGGTGGTGTGGAGCTACAAGGATAAGGGGACAGGGGTTTATTCCTGGAGCTTAGGGTGGAAGAGAAAGGTGAGCAACATTGCCATGTTGGTGGGGTGATGGTTAAAGACTTGTAATTTTTTTTTATAGTGTAGTTTTGCACCAAAACAGAGGAATCTTACATTATACACATCAACGGAATGGCAGTCTGGATTCGGGAGGCCAGACATGAAGGGTAAGTACTGGAGGACCTTCTATTTAATGCAAGCAACACTTATATGCAGGTCCTGAACTGGCCAAATATGATTAGCTCATGGGAGCTGGATTTGTATCCTGGCCCTGAGTGGGCAAACCTGAATTTTCCATGGGAGTAGGGCTCATATGCCAGCCCTATGAATGGTGTGTGAGAGGAGGACTTCTGTATGGGCCCTGGAGTGGGCAAACCTGAAAGAAACATAGATACAGGGCTCATAACCCAGCCCCAAAAGAGACAAATATGAGCAGTCCATGACAGTGCATTACTGAAAAACTAACGCACCTGAAAGTCTCCTCCTGCAAAACAGACCACCACTAGAACAGTAGGGAATCAACTAAAAGCCAGAATAATAACTAGATGTGCTATAGAACCACACTACAATAGAAGCAGTTAAAGTAGTAAAGTGGAGCACAAGGGTCCTCACTGGCTCCAAAGTAGCAGAGGCCACAGAAAAAACTGATGCTGCAGTTATTTTATGTCACCATAACAGAGAAGTTATAAAACAAGAAATAAACGCAGTGGATATTTGCAAGGATATGCGAATCATAAAGCAGGTTCCTAGAGGAAAACAGAGAAAGTAAATTGTGTTACGACATGCAGTATGCTACAGCAAAGAGTACCTACCATGCGGTATGCTATAGAAAAGAGTACTGTGATAGCTGTTCCGATCAGAGCAAGGCTGCTAACTCAGGCAGCTAGAACATTTCCGCTAGAGCATTTCAATCAGAAGTCTAAGGGCTATTATAAAGATTGGTATAGGGATGAGATTTAGTTGGTAGCAAGCCAGTTGCAGGGACTGTGCTGTGGGGTGCTCTTCTCCAGGGTTACGTTCTGGGAGGGGTCAGTGCCCTTTCATGGGACTTTGTAGAGCTCAATGCTCAGTTGTTAGCAGCAAGGGAAGAGACATCTCTCCTGCGGCACTGGCTTAGCTGAAGCCTACAGCCACTCCACACCCCACTCCCCCAGAGGCCCACTGGACAGTGGTGGAGAGGGTGAGGATGGCAGGTGGAAGTCACAAGAAGGTCAGCCATCCCCACACCATCCCGAAGACAAATTGCTTTACAACCTTGGAGAAGACTCAGGTACCTGACTCCACCGGGGTGGGTGGGTGGGGCTGGAACCTCTGGGTCATTTGGGAGATGGGAGTAACTACCATAAGAAGAAGGCAGCTAGGAGAGTTCAGGATTCTATGATCAGGGAGTAAAGAGAGTGGTGAGTGGGGGAGGGGGAGGGATGGTCAGGTGCCTTCCTATTGCACCAGCCATATGGGATGTTGGCAGAATAGGGAGGATAGCGGAGGGGAGCTGGGGGTGCTAGTACACTTGGGTACCAATGATCTGCCAAACTAGCCAATGGAGCAAGTGAAGTGGAATTTTCAGAGGCTGGGGTACAGATTGCAGGCACACTCGGTCTCCTTGGCCTTTTCTGAGGTCCTCCATGCATGGAGTGGGGAGAGAAGATGGATTAAGGAGGGAAGAGATAGAGGAATTAAATAGGTGGTTAAAGGGATGGTGTCAAGAGAAATGGTACCACTTTGTGAGTGACTGGGGGACTTCTGGGACAGGAGGCTCTTCAAAGGTGATGGCCTTCACCTGACAAGGGAGGGCACCTTCTCAGACTGGGGAAGAAATTTGATGTCTACAATAGACAGATAAACTGACTTTGGGGACACTGAGATTAGGGGAACAACGGTAAAAGAAGTAAGGGAGGGGACCTAGCTAGTGCTCCCATACTGGGGACTGATAGCAGTAAGGCAGGTAAAAATAAGATTGAGGTTTAATAAGGAGTAGTGAACAGGCAAAGGAGGGAAGCTCTTAGGGTTTGCAAGCAATAGGAAAAATAAGATGATAAGGAGAATGGGAAGGAATGCAAGTGTAGGATCAAAAATAGGAAAACAGATCTGAGCTAGTTGGAAAGGGTCTTTCTTAATGCCAGGAGTCTGGGTAATAAAATCAGTGAGCTCCAGGCATTTGTGGGAGACACTTAGGTAAACCTCATAGCCATGCCAGAAACTTAAACCACAGGAATAATTACTGGGACTTGACAGTCCCGGTTACACAATGTTTAGACAGGATAAAGGGAAAGGCGGGGGCATAGCCCTATATGTCAGAGATGGTATAGAGGCCATGGAGGAGGAACATATCACGGACTAGTAAACAGAGTCGCTGTGGGTCACCCACAGCCCCTCAGTCAAGAAAATATGGGTGAGTGTGATCTATAGACATAGAAATATTGAATCTGATAGCAGATAAGGGATTCTTGGCCCACCCAGTCTACCTGTTTGTACTACCTTCCATACTTTCCCCAGACCCTGTTTGATGCACAGCTCTTTATCTCCACCCCTTCCTTACCTATATGATTCTCTTGTGCCTGTCACAGGTATTTTGAACCTCACCACTGTTTTCACCCCCCACACCTCCTCTGGAAACCTTTTCCTGGTGTCCACCACTTTTCTGTGAAGAAGTACTTCCTATATCTCCTGAATCTGCCCCATTTTAGCTTAAAGTATGTCCTCTTGTACTACAGCACCTTTTTTTCTGGAAAAAAAACCTTCTTGTACATTATTAACCCCTGTGAGGTATTTAATGGTCTCTTATCATATCTCTCCTCCCTCATCTCTTCCAGGGTGTACGTGCTGAGGTCTCTAGACTCTTCTCAAAGGGCTTTTGATGCCGCCCCAATATCATTTTCATTGCCCCTTCTGGACTGCCTCCACTTATGTCCTTCTGGAGATGTAATCTCCAGAACTGGATACAATTCTTTAGGTGGGGTCTCACCAATGACCTAAACAGGGCAACACCACCCCTTTTATGCTGGTGATACCCTACCAATGCACCTTAGCATCCCACCAGCCTTCCAGACTGCTTTGTCTCATTACCTGGCCACCTTCATGTCATGCATTATGATTACCCCATGGTCTCTTTCCTGATTTGTCATTGCCAGTACCACTTTGTCTATTTTATACTCCACCCTGGATTTCTGTGCCTCAAGTGCATTATTTTGTACTTTTTGCACAAAACCGAGCTGCCATACCCTTGACCACTCCTTTACTTTTTTCAGATCACTGCACATCCTCGCCACCGCCCTGGAGTGTCCATCCTGTTGCAGATCTTGGTGTCATCCACAAAGAGTCAGACCTTCCCTTTCAGGCCCTCTGTTATGTCACTTATAAACACATTAAGAGGACTGGTACCAGCACTGAACCCTGAAGTACCCCGCTGGTCACCTGCATTCTCCTTGGAGCAATCTCCAAGTAACCACTACCCTCTGCCTCCTGTCACATAACCAATTTCTCACCCAGTTTACTACCTGTTACCCACCCCTGAGCTGCCTAGCTTTCTTTCCAGCCCCTGTGTGAACAGTGTCGAAATCCTTACTGAAGTCCAGGTAGGCCACGTTCACCATTCCTCCTGGTCTAATTCTTCCAAACAGTCAAAGAAATCTTTCTGATTTGTTTTGCATAACACCTCCCCCCCACGTATTCATTCTGTCTCAAATCTTGCAACCCACTGGATTTGAGATACTCCATTAGTCTTTACTTTAGCAGTGTTTCCATTATTTTTCCATGATCCATGTTAGGCTGACAGGCCTGTAGTTGCCAGCCTCTTCCTAGCTACCACTTTTGTGAAGTGGGACCACATCTGCCTTCCTCAGTCCTCTAGAACCACTCTGGTCTCCAGAGTTTTGTTGAAATGGCTCTCAGAGGTGCAGCCAGTACCTCTCTGAACACCCTCATCACCCTTGGGTGCACCCTGCCTGGTCCTATAGCTTTGTTCACCTTCAGGTTGGATAGCCTTCAGGAATCGCTTCTGAAAAGAGACTAGTGTCCACTTCCCATCCTTCAGTAATCCTGTTGTTCTTATGTGGTCCCTCCTCCCTTCCCACTGTGAACACTGAGCAGAAGTATTTGTTCAAGATGTTTGCCCTTTCCTGGTCATCTTCAGTGTAGTCCCCCCATCTCCTTTTTAACCTTACAATCCCTGCCTTTGTCTTCCTTTTTCTCACTTACATACCTAAAAAGTCTCATCCCCTTTTGATACTGCCGGGGCTATTTTTTTTGTTTGCACCTTTGCACTCCTTTACTGCTTTCCTGCTTCTCTTCCTTTCCGATACACCTTATTTATTTATTTATTTACGAGTTTTACCAGGAAAACATACGGAGCAACATGCTCGATTCCAGATGCGACCTGGGGGCCGAGACCACATACATAGTTGGAAATGCTTAGACAGTACAGAAATGAGCAAAGGCTTGTACATTAACAATTTAGAAGAAAAATTTGGGAGAAAAATTGCAGCCAAGGGTAGGATACATACATTCAGTGTAATGACTCAGAGGGTAGAGTACTGTACAATACTTTTTAGTTTTCTTCCTATCCTCCTCCCTCTGTGTCTCCTTGTAACCTTTTGAATGCAAACCTTTTAGCTCATATCTTTTCTCCACCTCTTTAAAAACCAGTGCAGTCTCCTGTTTCTCTTGCCTTTGCTCACTTGCTTGATGCTGAGTTTGTTGCCTTCACTATTGCCCCTTTTAAGTTGGCCCACTGTTCCTCCACCCCAGATCCCTCTGGCCAGGTCATTCCTGAGGCATTCACCCATCTTTACAAAATCTGCCTTCCTGAAGTCCAGGACCCTTGTACATGTGTGGTTCAATTTGCAGCCATCCTTATGTTGCACCACACTGTACGGTGAACACTGGACCCCAGGTGACTACCCACCTTGACTTCCACAGAGTTGTTCCTGTTGGTGTGAACCCGGTCCAGCACTACCCCATCTCGAGTGGGTTCACTGACTAGTTGTCTGAGGAATGCCTTACAGGAGTCCAAGAAGTCCCTACTTGCTAACACTGCAGTTTGGAGGCTCCAGTCTACATCCAGTAGATTGTAGTCCCCACTAGCAGCTCCTCCACTTCTCAGCTATTTGCCTACTGATTCCAGCGGTGCCTTATCCAGCTCCTTCCCTGTGCCAGAGGTCTGTAGACCACATCTGTGTGAATAGCGGCTCCTTTCTCTGACTTCAGGGTGACCCACAGTACCTCGCCCCAATTCCCTGCATCTCTATTGTCTTTATGCTTTCCCTCACATTAAGCACCACCCTCGCCATTCCTTCCCATCCTCTTTCTTGTGCACAGTGTAGCCTGGTATGGCCTTGTCCCAGTTATGGTTGTCATTGCACTGACTTGCTAATGGCCACAATATCCAGACTGGCCTCTGCCATGATGGCCTCTATGTCCAGAAACTTGTTTCCTAGACTTCTAGCATTAGCACAGGGACTTCCATTTTATTAGCACTTTGTTTACTGCACTTGGTTTCTTTTTGTCCCTCACTGATTTGAATACATACTTCCCCTTCTCCACTTGTTTATCATGCTGCTTTTGGATTTACATACCCTGGGGATCCCTATGCTCTGTGTCAACCTGTGGGGAGGGACAGATTCTACCTCCCTGATTTCTCAAACTGCCCTCAGCTAGTTTAAATGTTCATCAAAGCAACATTTAAACCACCCACTGAGGACTGTGGTTACCCTCCCAGATGGCAGGACCATCTGCCATATATAGGCCCCTCTCCTCCCAGGTGGACCCCAGTCCCCAATGTAGCCATACCCTCCTCTCTGCACCATTCCCTCAACCATGAGTTGAATGTCATGGTGTGGAAATCCCTCTCCTTTCCCTGTCATAGACACCCCACCTTCCAGAGCCCACTGACCCAGGTTCTGAGCAGCAGCGGGCTGAGACGCAGGGCAGAGGTGGTAAGTAACTTTATCGCCATTTGTACATCTTCTGTGGCCATCTCTTTCTCCTCTCTGAGCACTTCTTTTATCATGTGCCTATGCTTGTATGAGAACCACTGCTAGCCCACATAAAGTGTCTGACTGCTGTAGCAGTGCTAAGACTGCAGCTACTTCTAATTGACTTTTCTTTGCACCTGTCAGTAATAGCTGCTGCAGACTCATGTGTGAACAGTGTTTGACTGCTGGAAGCCTGTGTTCTCACTGTTTGACTGTGTTCAGGATGTTTTACCACCTGGATATGTTTCTTTAATGCACCTGAGCCTGTCCGTCATCATCAGAGGGGAGAAGCCAGTAGCGTTTAAACCAATGGCTATCAGAACAGCGGTAGCATTCTGAGTGGCAGCGGGCTGCAAGGCACCACAGAGGTGGTAAGTAACTTAATTGCCATCTGTACATCATCTGTGGCCACCTCTGCCTCCTCTCTGTGAACTTATTCTATCATGCACCTACATTTGTATGAGAACCACTACTAGCCCACATAAAATATCTGACTGCTGCAGCAGTGCTCAGACTGCAGCTACTTCTTTTTATTTCTATATATATATTTACAGATTTTTATTCCTGTTTTCTCCCAGTACCCACGCCATACCTCAGTGGCGCATGCGCATGTGGAGGCATACGCATGCCGTGTCTTGAGGTACCCTCCCACCACATGTCACCCTCCACCTATGCTATCCAATCGAATGAAAGTGAGGCTACAGAAGGGGTGGCATTCACCCCAGGAGAGGAGACTGCTTTCTGGCTGCTCAACTCCTTCCCTCCTCCCTCACCCTGTGCTGGCTCACCAATGACCCGAACCGCTTGAACCTGTCACTGGCGTGGCACGTAAGGCATCCAGTGCCTCAGCCCTCTGCATCACCAGGCCGGCACTGACTGTAGCTACTTTTAATTGACTTTTCTTTCACATGTCAGTAATAGCTGCTGCAAGCTTGTGTGAACAGTGTTTGACTCCTGCAAGCCCGCACTCACTGTTTGACTGTGTTCGGGACATTTTACCACCTGGATGTACGCTTGTTTCATGCACCTGAGCCTGTCCAACATCATCAGCGGGAGGAGCCAGCGGCTATCAGAACAGCAATAGCATTCTGAGCGGCAGTGGGCTGAGAGGCATGGCAGGAGGCGTGTCTGCCATGTCCACTGGATACACTGAACCTGGACAAGAAACTCTGCCTCTAAAACAGTTTGAATATACCTTTAATACTAAGCTACTCCACAACCATCCTGAACTGCAGCGTGACATGGAAGAAGAGGGCGAGTTCAAACAACTGTCCAATACATTTATATTGCCTCCTATTATTCGAGTTTGTCTGTAAGAACTGCTGTGCTGTAAGAACTGTTGTGTTTTCGATGCTAATTGCCAGCCAGCAGCTAAGGTGTTTCAGTGGGTGGGGCTAGTCAAATTCTTGGCTTTATCAGTTCTTACCCCAAGGAATGGTAGTTTACTCACCTGGTAAGGGTGATTGTGTTACTATATACCTATGGCACCTCCAAACCTTACCTTAGGGTTATGTATGCCTGATAGGATGCTGATGCACACGTGACCTAAGATCAAATTACGTCTCTCCTCCAAGCCCCTTCCTGTTTCCTTCTATCTCCAGTTTCGATACTTCCATAACTGTGAAGGAATAGTTAGTTGACATGCACAGACAGAATGACAGTACCCCAGATACTGATGTGTCACAATAAAACCTATGGATTAGACATTTACTTACACTGAATTTCTTTGTTTCGCTTCATAATTATCCTAACAAGCATTTGTCAATGCTGAATGTTTGCTTGCTGGCATTGGCAGTGGTAGTGTAGGAGTTAGAGAGCTGTGTAATAGGAATGGCAGTGAAGTACTGAACTGAAGCCAACCCCACCACCACCCTGCAGAGAGTGACAGGCACTGGGTGTGCCTTTGGGTCATCAGGCATAACGGCCATGCCATTTCACCACACCCCACCCTGCAGACACTGACAAGTGTCACGGTGTTCCTTGAGGTCTTTGGCCCTTATGTTGACCCCATTCTATTAGGAAATATGGTGAGATGGGTGCAGTATAGGAGAACGGGTGAACTTTGAGGTCAAGAGTACAAGGCACAACTCGATGCCTCTTACTGGCTGCAGGTGTGGATGGGGTGGAATGGTATGAGCATTACAGGCAACAATCCCAAGTCACACCCCTGAGGCCTGTCAGTCTCTACAGGAACGCCGTAGACGCTCATTGATATTTTCGCCCAAATTTTCAACATTGTTTTTTTTGTGACCCCACCTTATGAACAGTGGCAATATCAGTTTGTTAGCTGAAAGCTGATTTTGCACAGTGACTACGCCATTTGGCATCACAGTTGTGAAAACACATTTCAACAGGATGTGAAAATGACAGCTGTACTGTTCATGGGGAGGAGAAAAATGACAATATTGAAAATCTGGAGTTAAAATATCAGAAAAACTGGTGAAGTCATGAGTGAGCACAGAAACTGCACAACGACACCGTAATGTAATTAGTTTGGGGATTTTTACAGCAGATTGTTAACACAGGCATTTTGGGCCTCCACTCATGAACAGTGTCATGGTGATTTTCTTAATCTCTCCCAAACGGTGATTTCCACAGTGAACACGCACTTCTTCGCTGGAAGTGCGAAACACATTTTGGCCATGGTGTGAAAAATGACAGCTGTACTGTTCATAAGGGAATGTGGAAAAATGTCAGTGGTGGAAATCTGGACTGAAAATATTACAAATTCATAAACTTATGAGGTGCGTGGAAACTGCGCAATGCTCGCCGTAATACAGTCATTTTATGAACTTTTGTCACCAAATTTTCAACATAGCCATTTTAAGACCTCTGCTCATGAACAGTGTCACTGTGATTTTCTTAATCTGTCCCAAACATTGATTTCAAACACCAATCATGCCATTGTGCGCTACATGCGCGAAACACTTTTGGGAGATATGAAAATGACAACCAAAATAATCTCTGTTCATTTGTGTGCTGTGGAGGAGCTGCCAACCATTGAATTATGTAGAGCAGACACTTGGTAAAAGGTATGAGGGAATTATTGTGAAGCTATTTACAGGATATTTAAAACTCCCCTTTTAAAACAGCAATTAAAAGCAGGTGAATTCAGGTAGCTGCTGTACTGTTGCTGTCTTTTGACATGACAACAGTCCTTCACATGTGCTGATTTCATTTTTTATATCCTGCATTATCCTAAGTTATTTAATTGCTGTTTTTTCAAGTTCAGTGGCATAGTTGAAACCATTGTCACACAGGCTAGAACATCCCTTGTAAGTTTACTCATGTAAGCTTCAGAAGAAGACCTTGTTGGGCCAAACACTTAGACACTTTGTTCTTTTTGTAACATCCATGTATGTTGGTTCAGTAAAGGCAACAGACCATTTGCTTCAGTATAATTTTTTGAATGCACTGCATTAAAATAAGAATTCTATTGTAAGACCCTGGCAGACTACATACAGCAGGGCTCCCAGATCTATAGGAGTCATTTACAGGAAATTGTTCCCATTGACTTGCACTGGTTACAGGGCATCAGACATAAGCCCTTTTACTCAGGATTTCATGACAAGTTGAATTCTTTTGGGGAACAATTGCAGTGACTGAAGTGAATATAGGTTCACTAGGAGAGAGTGAGTGTGTGTGTCTGTGGGAGAGAGAGGGGGAGAGAGAGAGAGAAGGGAAAAGGGGGAGGGGAGAGAGACAACATCTCCTTAAAGTTATAGCTCCCCCACCCACATTATGGTGATGTGGTGGGCTAGGTGTATTGTTTGTGAAGAGGAGAGAAATTACATTTTTATCTCTTTTCAGATTCCTTAGACACTTGCAGTACATCAAGTTGTTACATTCTCAGTGTATATTGACATCAGTACATATCAGGCTATGTGGTCTTAATTCCTTGAGGTTTCTCTAGAGTTTTTGTTTGACACTAATATTATCAATTTATATTTAAATTATCACTTATATAGTACTGAGGTTTTGAAATTTCTTGGGCCTTATATCTAGCTGGAGAGTGCAGCTGGGTGACAGGTCCAGCTAAGTTTTACACATCACACAGTGTGCACTTTATGTCTTTAAGAAAACTTTACTGGTAAATTCTTGACTATAATGCAGACATTGAAACTTCATGAGCCCTATAACAATCTTAGTTTGTCTTTAATCTGGGTGGGGTTGCCTTTCAGTAATCACATCCTTATACTAACTGTGACACTCATAGCTTGATTTAGGAGTTATCTGCTTCAGCAGTGTTATCTTATGTCAATTAAATTTATATGCAGTAGGATTCTTTGTACGTGTGTTCCACCAAGCACATTTAACCCAAGGTTGCTTCTGGCTGAAGGCAGTATAGTACTGTTAAACTTCTCTGACATCATCTTCTGTTTTTTTTTTTAAATGAGTATTTTAAACCATTGGGGATTTTTTTTTTTTTCTGCATTAGCTAGCTGTTATAAGTATTGTATTTTCTAAACAACTGCCATGAGCTTCTGAAAGAAGGACTGGTTGGTCCAAGCTAGAGCACTTTGTTCTTGTTGTTACATCTATGTTGGTCCATTAGAAGGTAAATAATCATTTGCTTCAGGGCATCAGAGCAATTCTGCTTCATGTGAAATAATGAAATGTACGGGGAGGGAGGAAAATTTGCCCTAGAGTTACAGGAAAATGCAAAATCAATGTGATAGCACTGCTACTGTGTCCTCTGAAGTCCATCATTTGTTTTTTGTTTTATGTTCACTTGCACGCATGAGCAAGGAACGTCTTGGGAGAATGGGATACTTTGGAGGTGTGCCTGCCCTGTAGCAATCCCTGCTCTGTTGAGCAGGCATGGCAGTCCTGCTGTCGCTGTGGTGCTGTGTATGACAGTGATGGTCTTCTCTTCAAAGAAAACCACCGCTGTGCTTGCAGCGTCCTCCCCAAATCTTTGCTACCACGCTGGGAGCCCACCCCAGCATGGCAAACATCCTACATCGTCTGCCAACAGGGTGCCCATTCCTTCGGCTCCACCTCCCCAAACAGCATTCTCTGCTGCCACTCTGGGAGCCCACCCCAGCGTGGCAAACGTCCCATCATCTGCGACAGAGGTGCCCAATCCCCGCTGGCTCCACAGCCCCCCAGTCAGCTTCTGCCATGCTGGGAGCCCACCCCAGCATGGCAAACATCCTGCATCATCAATTATAGGAAAAGAAACCTGTAAATTAAAATGGTCCCACGCAGTCTCCCCGCCTACTCCCACAACCCGCACTCCACCCACTGTGCACCTGCCTCCCACACCCTCACCCCATACTTACCTCCAGAGCTCGTGCAACAATCATCGCTGGACTGGGAACACGTCTGCACTCTTCAAAGCCGACCGCGAACTGAGGAAATGCCGGTAAGCTGTATAATGGGCTAGATGGGGTTTTTCAACTTTGTTGCATATCTTAGGCATTTTTGAATTTTGCACCAAATTTTCAACATGGGGTTTTGGGACCCCTTCTCATGAATTCTGTCACTGTCATGGCGTTATTCGGGCCTGAAGGGTGATTTTGCAGTTACTGTGTGAAATCACCTTTTGGGCCTGAGTAATGAAACAACAGTGCCAGCTTTCATAAGGTGGGTCTCAAAAGCCTATTTTGAAAATTTGATGGAAAAATTCCAATAAATGACCGCTTTTAAAGCTGCATGTTGCGCAGTTCCCACGCAGGCTCGTAAGTTCATGAATTTTCAATATTTTCACTCCAGATTTTCAACATTGCCATTTTATTATACCTCCTTATGAGCAGTACAGCTGTCATTTTCACATCTCACCCAAAACATGTTTCCGCCCTATGTAGCGCACAATGCGCAGTCGGTGTGTGAACTCAATGTATGGGACTCATTAAGAAAATCACAGGGACACTGTTCATGAGCAGAGGTCCTAAAATGGCTTGTGTTGAAATTTGGTGAAAAAATTCCAAAATGACTGTTTTATTTAGTGTGCGCTAGCAGTTCTATGCACGGTCAGAATTTGTGAATTTTTCAATATTTTCACACTCCAGATTTTCAACATTGCCATTTTACCACACCTCCTGATGAGCAGTATAGCTGTCATTTTCACATCCTGCCCAAAATGTGTTTCCGCCATGTAGCGCATAATGGTGCAGTCGGTGTGCAAACTCAATGTATGGGACACATTAAGAAAATCACAGTGACACTGTTCATGAGCAGAGGTCTTAAATGGCTATGTTGAAAATTTGGTGAAAAAATCATAAAATGACTGTTTTACGAGTGTGCATTGCGAGGTCCTACTTACGCCCGTAAGTTCGCGATTTTCAATATTTGCACTCCAATGACTTCCAAATACCTAAACAGCACATAGAAGTAAGCAACATTCAGCACTGACAAATGCTTGTACTTCTTTTCACTGATTTTTAAGCCATGTCCAAGTGCCAAATACCACTGCAAATACCTGCAAGCGAATGTTCGCATTGACAAATGCTTGTTTTCATAGTGTTATAGACCAACAACATGCCTTTCCCTGATTTGAAAGGAAGTGTGAATTATTACTATCTGAATGTTCTAGTGTGAACTAGCCTTCATGCTTTGCCCAAGAGAAGTGGAGGTGGAGGGTTGAAACAAAGAGAGTGGATGAGACAATGTGCAGTGTATCTGGCACAACTTGAAATCCATGTAACTCTTCTCAATTCAGTAAGCATCATTGGCTTTGTTTGAGAGTTGTGAGGGGATGAGTGTGGGAATGCAGACACATGGCTGACATACAGCATCTTGCTTCTGCAGTCACATAAAATGCCAGCTCATGGCAATTCAGAAAAAAATATTTTGAAGCTGCATTACCAGACTAAGTGTGCAGTTTAGTGAATTACCACAGGGGTGTGTATATGACAGCACACAAAGGTGCATTAAAGTGCTTCAGTCATGAAAACTTCCCCACTGGCTGCTGCTGAATTGCATAGCAGTATGTTCTCCTTTGTGCTTTCTGGCAGTTCTTTGCTTCAGCTGCAGGTAGTACAGTACGCCAAGTTCGTTTGCATAGGTTTTAGCAGTGGGAGTTCACATTGACAGAGTCTAGTAAGAGAACGCTTGGAATAACACATACAACTAAGTCTGAGTTTTCACATCAAATGCTGAGATGTTTTTTTCTGGAGGATTAGAACCCATGGAGTCCATGAAAGTGTGCTTTGAGAGCTGGTGTGAGTAAGGACTGTTAGGCACTCACATATTTGGTGGTCCTGCTGTGGCAGGAACAGTTTATTAAAGTAATGATGTATGGCTTGTCTCTCTAAGCTAGACAAGACTACAGCAATCTATCAGGTAACCAACACAGTTGATCTGTGTGTGTGTGTGTGTGGGGGCTGCTCACTGAAGCGTAGCTCACTCTTTCAGCTGTATGCCACTGCATTTTCAACTGCTGTCATAGACAGCTCCAGCAGTGATTGGAGAACTGTGACCACGCCTGCAAACACACTGACTGAATTGGAAGATGCTGACACACCTCTGAAAAACTCAGATGATGGCACTGTTTCTGCACGCGCAAGCAAACATAAAATGCTTGAGTAGAAGAACAAGGAATACTCTGTTCTATTTGAAATTCATAAAACTTTTTTTTATATATATACATGTAGTCTTGTTGATAGCTCTCCGAGGGCTGAGGTGCCATGGATATACAGTAACACAATCACCTTTACCAGGTGAGTAAACTACCATTGTGTTGTCTGTATATCCATGGCACCTCCAAACCTACCTTAGGGTGATTAATAAGCAATACCTTCGTAACTAGGGAGGGGGAGCTATTCATAGGCTAAGCGTGTCCTTTTGCGGTTAGAAGTACCTAATGTCCAAAAGTGTTCTTGACTGGTAGCAAAATGTCCAGCCTATAATGTCTTGTGAAAGTGTGGATGGTGGACCATGTGGCTGCCAAGCAAATCTGTGTTGTTGCGAGTTACACTCTGCCCAAGATGTCGATATCGCTCTGGTGGAATGTGCCTTTATTCCAATGGGTGGTACTTTATGGCATGATTGTATGAGTCCGTGATTGCTCTTTTGAGCCAGGTGGCTATTGTACTGCGTGCTGTGGCATGCCCTTTTGTCCTGTAGTAATGGCAAATAGTCTCGGTAAGTCTGAGTGACACGGTTCAGTCTATGTACATCTGAGCGCTTTCTCGACGTCCAGCATGTCGAGAGTCCTTTCTGAACTGTCGTTGGGATTATCATAGAATTTTGGCAGTTCTATTGGTTGACTCGTTTGAAATTGTGAGTTTATCTTGGGGATAAATGATGGAACAGTTTGAAGAGTGACCCTCGATGTGTGAAAGTTGTGAAAGGTTCCTGTGGGATAACTCTGTCAGCTCCCGACTCTGCAGGCTGAACAGATTGCTACTAGGAATACCGCTTTTACTCCTAACCAGTATAGTTCGATGTCTCTTATTGGTTCGAATGGGAGTTTTGTGAGGCATTCAGAACTAGTGTAAGGTCCCATGGTGGCACACTTGCTCTTATTCTGGGACGGATGTTTGCCGCCTGAGGAAATGCACGGGTTTCTGGTGCGATCCTGGGTAGACTCCGCTTCATCCTTCCTACTGCTGCACCCACGGCTGACAACTGCACTCTAATTGTGGATGGAGCCAGACCCTGTTGAGTCCCTGTTGCAGATAGAGTAGGATCTCAGAGATTGTCGGGATTCAGGTGGAATGTCTTTGGAACAGCACCATGCGGCAAAGGCGTTCCACTGCCTCAGGTAAGTCATAGTGGTTGAGTTTCTCCTTGACTGAAGCATGGTTTCTATGACCATTGTGTGATATCCTGCATTCAACAGTCTCTCCTTTCAGGAGCCAAGCTGTGAGGGTGAGGTTTTGGTGTTGGGGTGTGTCATCGGTCCCTGTAGTGGAATGTGTGGTGGGCTGGTAAGGTCAGTCTGTCCATTGCCATTGCCACAATGGTGGTGAACCATGCCCGCCGTGGCCAGTACGGTGCGATTAGTATTGTGATTTTCCATGACTGACAGATTTTTGCGAGCACCTGGTTTGAGTAGTGGCAGGGGCGGGAAGATGTAAGAGTAATCGTAGGACCATTGACTGCGGTTCCTTGAATCTGGAATATAATTTGTCCGTCTGTTTGTTTTTGTTGGTTGCCATCAGGTCTATGGCTATCCTGCCCCATCTCCTCTGAACTTGGGCCATTATATCTGGGTGGAGCTGACATTCTCTGGGATGTAATTGTTCACGGCTCAGCCAGTCTGCTGCGGTGTTCAGTTTGCTCATGAGGTGTGGCTGACAGTTGTGACAGGTGTCGTTGGGCCCATATCAGTATTGCATTTAATTCCCGAATCAAGCTTATGCTCCTGGTTCCCCTGTTTGGTGATGTATGCCACCACTGCTCTGTTGTCCAAGCGAGCAGAATGGATAGTTGTGCAATCCGTGGTTGAAAATATAACAGAGTGTTGAGGATGGCTTATAGTTCCAACTCATTGATAGGTAACTTCTTCTCATGTGGGCGCCACCTTCCCTGGGCCATTCTGTGTCCCAGTGTTGCTCCCCAGCCCCACAGGCTGGCATCGTGTCCATGGTGACATCGTGTACTATTTTGAATGGGTTTCTGTTCAGGTGGTGTTTTTGTCCACCACTGTAGAGATGCCCTGCCTTTGTAGGTTAGTTTTACTTTGTGGTGCGTGCTTTCCTTGGTTGGTGATCCGTACTGAGTAGCAGCATCTGTAGCGTCGCATATGGAACCTTGACCATGGGATTAGATTGATGCATGAGGACATGTAATTGGGATATTTGGGCAATTGTCAGGTCGGTTGTGGTTATGTGCCCCTTGTCGGTTGTATTATGTTTGTGATGCGTGCCTTTGTGGCCTTCACCAGACCCATCTTGGTGTCAATTAATGCCCCAGATGTTTGATGTTTTGAGATGGGGTGAGGCAGCTCTTGGCTAGATTGACCACCCAGCCATGGTCTCTCAACACTTGTAGTGTCTGCTTGGTTGCTGACTCTGAATCCGATATGATCCAGTTCGGATCAGCCAGTTGTCTAGATAAGGGATGATGTGTATGCCCTCCTCTCTGAGTTTTGCTGCTAGCATGATTGACACCTTGGTGAAGACCCGTGGTACTGATGCTAGGTCGAAAGGTAGTGTCCTGTCTGGAACTGTTGGCCCAGTATCTGGAACCTGAGGTATTTTCTGTGTGTCGGGGCATGGGTAAGTGTAAATATGCGTCCTTCAAGTCTATGGAGGTTAGAAAGTCTCCTGGTTCTTAGGGATCTGAGTGTGGATCTTATTGTCTCCATCTTGAATTTTTTGGGTGTTATGAACTGGTTTACAAACTTCAAATCCAGAACTGGTCGGTAGTCTCCAGTCTTTTTTGGGATCAAGAAGAAGACTGAGAAAATTCATCTGCCCCTTTCCTCTTGAGGAACTCTCTGGATGGTGTTTGTCCTTAGGAGCATAGCCAGGGTTGTTTGAACTTGTTTTGGGGACATTTTTTGTTTGATACGGGTGAAAATATTAATCTCTCCCTGTTCGGTAGCTCTTGAACTCGATGGCGAACCCCTGTTACTACCTCGCTTACCCATCTGTCCGCTGTTGTGGAGGCCCACATTGTGCTGAACAGTTGTAAGGGTCCCCTAGTGGGGATCAGGGCCTG
Source organism: Neoceratodus forsteri (assembly GCA_016271365.2). Taxonomy (NCBI): domain Eukaryota; kingdom Metazoa; phylum Chordata; order Ceratodontiformes; family Ceratodontidae; genus Neoceratodus; species Neoceratodus forsteri. Next base: position 467,293,957 of record CM028132.1, on the reverse strand, counting down.
TTGACTGGATTGGTGGGTCTTGTAGTTCTGCCGGATAGTCATTGGGTGAATCTTTTAAATGGTCTTCCTCTTTGAGAGGTGAATTTTCCTTTGGGGCTGCCTCGACCTCTGTATACGCTTTGACCCCTGGATTGGTAGGCAGATCTGTTGTGAAAGGTGTTTGCTTTTCTGTCTCGAAGGAGTTATTGCTGGCTCTGCGATCCGGTCAGGGGCTAAAAGAGTGAAACCTGCTCCGAGGGATGGCAGGTACCTGAGTCTCTGCCTCTCTCCGATTCCTTACCTGACCTCGCCATCTCAGGAATTCGTGGAGTCTATCTCCAAGACTCTATCTCCTTGAATGGCAATTTTAGCAGTCATGTCTTAGACTCTGTGTCTGCTTCCCAGAGCTTCAGCCATAGGGATCTCCGTGCTCTGTTTGTCACCGCTGTCGACCTGGCTCCCATCCTAAGTGTGTCCATGGCCAGATCTCCCAAGTATTTTGCTGCTTGTGTTTGCTCTGGTAGCTCGGCCTCTTGGGAGTTCAGAGTTAGCTTTTTGCTATCTCCTCTAGCCACCTGATTTGGGCTCTAGCAGTGCAAGCTGCTGAGGTCGTTGTTTTATGGATTGGCCTGACATTTCGTATATTTTCTTGAGATATTCCTCATTTTTTTGTCCCCGGGTCCTTCAATGCCGCTGTTCTCTGCTGGCAGAACGGTTCTTTTCTTAAGTTCTGCTATTTTTGGGTCTATCTTTGGGGCTGTACACCAGATTCTCATGCTGTCCTCCTGCACAGGGTATAGTCTATCCATAGATCATTTTTCTGGGATCCTCGCTGAGTCAGTTGTCTCCCACTCTTTAGTTATTATATCTGCCAGTGTCTGGCATATTGGGAAGAAGTTTGCTACCTTAGGGGCGGCTGGAGCATTGGGTCCAGCGTGCTTCTGGGGAGGGGTTGAGCCTCAAACCCCATGTTGCCCTGAACCACTGGATTAAATCAGTGATTCTCTCATGTGGGAATAATCTGGTGGCAATGGATGTGATTTCTGGCATGGGAGTGTCTTCCGTGTCCGATTCTGCAGTGATTCATTGTGGCTGTCCTGTGGGACGAGGCTCGGTGTAGTCATTGTTATTATCATTATTACCATTGTAGACTCCGGAGTCTGTTTGCTGCCTTATGGAGTCTGGTTCCCTGTGGTGGGCTGTGTCTGTGTGCAGTATTTTCTCTAGCCACTCTGTTATTTGAGTTCTGTGGTAGGTGCGGGGAGGGGAGGCATGGGGCAGGGTTATTTCTACCTGCCAACTGTTCAAGCACTTGCAACATGAAGGCTTGCTGGTTCTCTAGCATAGCAGTTGTAGCCTTCTGGAGGGAAACTGTGGCTGGATCCACTTGCCAATCTGTTCTGGAGTGGTTCGCCCCGCCATGGTAAAGTCCTGAGTCTCTCTCCGTGGCTCTGACTGTCCAACTCGCACACTGTGCAGAATGCTCCTTTTGGTGTGGCAGTAGTGGACTTCACAAGCACTGCAGTCCCTTGATGCTGACATCTGAAAGACAGCAATGGGTCTAGTGAAATCTATAGGCATGGTAGAGTCTGAAATTAATCAGTATGTATTCCTGCCTTTACCCTCCCCATCTCTGTAACAATGTGCCCAAAACTATTTGGGACTGTTGGTTTGGTTTAAGTTCTCTCTGTTTCTCTCCCATAATGTTACTTTTTCCTATTTACCCACTGTCCTGACCACCCTGTGTGGCAGTGTAGTGATTTACTGTGAGTTCGTCACGATTTTGCGAGGTATTGTGCATATGCATTAGGTACAGGGTCTTGCATGCATGCTCCTGTATCCTCTGTGCCATTTGTCTTACTCAAGATAGTGACAGGCTATTGCACATGTGCGGGTTTCAGGAGCGTTCCCACACATGCTTCATGCTCCTCTGGTGGATGGCTGCCTTTAAAGGTGGCGGTGGTGTTGTTGCGCATGCGCGACATCAGAATGCATCCCACACATGCGCATAGTGTGGAAGAAACACCGAGGAGAACGGAAGAAGGTGGAGAAGTTACGGGTCGCTTATTTAAAGCCGCGCACGTTGTAGGCCGGGTGCTATCGCCTGTTGTCACCAGGTAGACTTGTAGTAGGTGGCACCATGAGAGTAGTGGGATCACTCGCACTGCATGGTGCAGGATGGTCCACTAGTGGTTTTTAACAGGGAGGAGGGGAGGAAAATCTTGGGGTGAAGGGGAGGTCGTGAGTGCTCTCCTGACACAGCTTCATCCGCCCACCACGTAGCGGGGGCCTGATGAGTACCGAATTTTAAAGAGGCCTCATTATTTTTTATTTTGTATGCCTATACACCTGTGCAGTCGCTAGGAAGAAACTACACAGTGTGTCATTGTATTGCCGGAAGCCTTGCTCGAAAAGGAGGGTTCCCAAGCCAGCATATTATTTCAGAACTACATTGCCTGGAAGCCCTCACTCAGTAGGAGGATTCCCTAAGCTACTATAAACATTTCTGAACCGCACTGCCTAAATATTGTACTGCTCTAGCTATCACTATATTAGCGACGCAGAATCCACGCGAGGAGGTTACAAGCAGATTGTGGCTACCTAAACTCTGGAGCATTGTATGATTTAATTGTTTCACTATTTCACTTTTTTAAAGTTATTCCACCCAGAGGAAGACTAGAGGAGTCTCCCTGTGGTGTTCTTAATATTTTGTGCTGTTTGTGCCAGAATGCTTATTAAGAAATTTTTTGTATTTACCTTCTCTCTAGTTGCACTGGAGCTTGAGAAAGTGCCGTAGCCTTATCTGATGCACATCAAGACTGGAGATAGAAGGAAACAGGAAGGGACTTGGAGGAGAGACCGTAATTTGATCTTAGGTCACATGTGCATCAGCAGCCTATCAGGCGACATAACCCTAAGGTAAGGTTTGAGGTGCCATGGATATACAGACAACACAATCAACTGTATCAGACTGTATCAATCAAAGAATCAACTGTATGACTGTTTTTTCAGTAAGTCATTTGAAAACATATAAGGGAGGTGGGGTTGCATTCTTCTTAAGTCTGTACTGCTGTGATATAAAGTTGGGTTTGGTTACTGGGAGTACAAGATTAGATGTGGTGGAGATTGCACAGATGTTTTCCTGCTTTTTCCAACCCATGGTATAATGTCATTTAATGTCTGTATTTCAAGGAACCAATTTTAATTAATGATGTCTCGTTTTAGTTTTATTTTTTATTTTGTTTTACATATATAAGTGTGAAACTGCTGATATTAATGAAGTTGGGGCAATTTTTTCAGAAAATGCTTAGTGTGTTGTGCCTCTTTTTACTATGCCAGTTAATGCTAGAAAGGAAACAAATTGAGGGAGAAAATTGTGGCTTTTGATATATAGGATTTGCATTGGAAAGCTGTCCTTTTCCAGACCACTACTCTATATTAAATAAGGACTTAAATGGATAAATGCTGTAAACTTGGAAGATTTTGGACAAGAAAAGTTGTCAACAAATTGGCAATAAATACAGAGGAACAAAATAAGCATGATTTCACTAATGTGAGGGTGGGGAGGGAGTAAAGGTGCTGTGATCTTAAGAGAACTGTATAAAGTGTTTATAAAATGTATTGCCAAAGCCCAGCATTATGTTAATATATTGATGTGGGAAGTTAACCTTATCTGGGCCCAACAAATGTTGCAAATGATGTCACCAGTAAAATGGTATTTCTTTTTTCCATGCAAATTTGTATTTTTATTTATTTATTGAATTGTTTCACCAGGAAAAGCACACTGAGCAACAAGGTGCTTGTTTCCCGGTGCAACCTGGGGAAGGGGTACAGATGATAGGATAACACGTAGGTTATCAAGTGAACACTGAACAGTAAGCAAATAGCAGCATTAGGAAACATTTGTATGATTTTACAAGCAGCACATGTTGAATACATTGGATACAGTTAGGAGCATAATAACACTTACGTGTCATGTAGCAGTGATACAAGGGCAATTTAGTAACACAAGTAGTAGGAGAGTTTAAACAATTAAAGATGTAGAACACATGAAGTACATGACAATAAGTGCATAGGTTGGGTCAATACGTCAACTTCTGTAGCTATAGCTAAATGCCGCTGGTCAGGCAAGGGGAGGAGGGAGCATTGGCACTTAACGGAGTCAGGTGCAGGAGCAATTCTAGTGAGGTAATGTTAGGAGCCTTATACCTATGATGGATCTGGTTAGGAATTTTGTAATGAGAACTCCCAAGTATTTTGATTTTGACTGAATCATGGTGAAATAGAAGTGTAAGTGACAAACTATTAAAAATGGAAGGGTGTAGTATGTAGACAGGATAGAAACAAATGAGGGGGTTATTAATTATTATCAAAACAAGTTTGTAGTCAGGAAGTTGAGCTTAAACATTCCTACTGATGTTTGTGAGGGTTTGGGTACAGAAGTAAATATTTTGGCAGGTAAATAAGTACTCTTGTTAGTATGTTATAGACCATCAAACTGTCAGCATTAAAAACAGAGGAGTTATCCACTATTTTGTTACTATATAGCAAATCTCATGAATTCCTTTTGATATGTGATTTTAATCTTGACTGGCAATTCAGCTAAATCTAAGCATGTATGGCTTAGAACAGATAATAACGGAGTCAACACACTGGAATTTTAAATCTCACCCTTGTCAATCAATACTTGATTTAATTTTTACCAGCTCCCACATCACTATCTAAAGTAGGTACAATGGCTGATCTTGCTAGTGACTATCATGTCATCTTCTGTGTAAGGGAAGGATGACAGTACGAGACCCTCCAAAACTAGTGCAATTTAGATCTATGAATAGGTTACATTATTTTTAAATTGATGGCAGATTTGGATATTTGAATTGGGACAGATTATATTTTAATTCTAGATTTAAATGATGCCTGTTTTGTTTTGGAGGACGAACTGAGTATAGTGTATGATAAGCATTTTCCTTTGTTAACAAAGAAAGTTAAAAATAAATTCTGAGTGTGGTTTAATTTGCATCTACAAAACTTAAATTGCTACCGACACCTCAAAGAAAACTTTAAAAGCATAATAATTAGGTACAATTCTGCTTGCATTCCATTTATATTTTATATATTTCTCCCATAACTTATTACTAAGGAAATGTGTATGAATTTATGATTGTTGTCCTCAGAGTTCATTTTGAGTTCATCTTCCTCTGTAGCTTACTCCATACCCCAAGTCATAATTCTCTATTGTGACATCACAATCTGTTGCAATGGGAGCAACTGTGAGATCACAAGCAGTGCTCTATGACTTCCAGTAGGAGAAAGCAGCAGGAACAGATGAACTTCAGGAGCAGAAGTCCTGTTTTCATACAAATTACCTCAATAATAAATAATGGGGAGGAGAAATACAGAACTAACGGAACCACAAACTAGACTGTGTCTAAGTATTACGCTTTGTTAAAGTTCACCTGAACGTGTCATCAGCTCTTAAGGAGGAAAAAATAAATATTGGGAAATGGCCAGAAAATCAGGGGTGCCTGAAAACTGGCAAAAATATAGAAATGTTAGGAATGGATTTCTTAAAGAAGTCTGGTTGGCTAAAGAAAATTACTTTAAGACTAAGATGATGGAGTCAGCAGGGCTCAAAGAATTTCTGGAAGACTATTAGTATATTGGATGGTAAAGGTAAAAGTAGGTAGCCATCAAAATATCGGAAGATGGAAAAATGTCATCTTAGATGATGAATTCCAGATCGATTTAATGAATTTTTTGTGAATGTTGGTTACAAACCTCTGAGTATTGGATGGCTATGATAGGATCAGGAAACCTACATGTGGCCAAATTGATAAATAAGACTGGGAAATGTTTAGGAACACTATATCAGCATAAGGGTGCTTGGATCAGAGACTAGATTAAAGATATTGCACCTCAAATGTTCCCAATTTGAGATTACTAGATATTAGTATGAGTACTGTACGAAGAATAAGCTTACAAAACTGGATGCACTACATAAAAGGATGGCACAATTTGTGCTTTATGGCACTTATGACACATGTAGATGTATATTATATAACCAATTAGGCTGGACATCTTTAAATGAAAGGTGGAGTTGGTTCCATAAAATATTGTTTGCATTGAAAAAGAATTTGGGGTGATGTTCCTGATTATTTGGTAGAACGTTAAGAGAACCGGGCATGGAAAGGTTCCTTAAGGAAATCAAACCTAGTGGAGCTGGTGGATTCAAGGTCCAACACATTAAGGGCTACTTACTTCTATAGCCCTCGTGAATGGAATTCCTTGCCAGCTAAATTTCACTTGAAGGATGGAAATTCCCGTCCATTCCAGCTATAAAGGCTTAGTGCCTGTCTGTCACTGCTCATTGTGACAGATGAAGTTATCATAGAATCCTGCTGACAGAAAAGACCATTTGGCCCATCCAGTCTGCCCAAAAGAGATATCCCCAAAGCCTTTTTACCTCCCACCCCTGCCCTCACCCACCTCCCCAGCCAAGTCCCATGTAGATATTCGGCTTTCTTGAATTTTTCACCATATCTACTTCCACAACCCATCCCAGCAACCTGTTCCATGGACCCACAACTTTTTGTAGAAGTAACACCCCTTATGTCCCCCAAATCTGCCCCTTCCAGCTTGAGTGAATGACCTCTGGTGGTTTTGTTTTCACTTAGTCTTAAGATGCTATCCTCCTTTACCTTATTTATTCCCTCCATGAATTTGAAAGTCTCAACCATGTCTCCCTTTTCCTCCTCATCTCCAATGAATACAGACCAGCTCCTTCAGCCTCTCTCCATATGGCCTTCCTTGCATTCCCTGGACCATTTTGGTCACCCTTCTTTGGACCCTTTCCAGCCTATCCTTATCACCCTGCAAGTGGGGCCTCAGAATTTGAACCCTGTTGTCCAGCTGTGGTCTGACCAGTGTTTTGTATGGTGGCATGATCACCTCCCTCCTCCTACTTGTGGAAGCTCTCCCAATGCATGCCAGCATTCTGGTTGCTTTATCAGCCACTTGTTCACACTGGTACCTAATCTTGAGATTCTCAGTGATCCAAATTCTCAGATCCTTTTTTGCTTCATGGCCTGCAGCATCTCCCCCCAAGGCAGTAACTAGTCCCAGGATTATTCCATCCTGTGCACATTATTTTGCACTTTCTTGCATTGCATTGCAGTTACCACTTTTCTGCATACTCCTCCAGCCTGGCTAGATCCTACTTCATTTTCTCCACCCCCTGGAATATCCACTCCGTTGTAGACTTTCATGTAATCCGTAAACATACACGCCTTTCCATTTAAACCCTCTGCCAGGTCCCCACATACACATTGAACAATATGGGACCCAACACCTATCCTTGTGGTACCCTGCTCATCACCCCTAGCTCTCTGGAGTGCTATGCATTGACCACCACTCTGCATCCTCCCTCCCAACCAATCCTCCACCCACTTTGTGAGTTTAGCCCCTACCCCATAGCTACCTAACTTGCTTATTAACCTTTTATGGGGATGGAGTGAAATGCCTTCCTGAAATCCAGGTAGGCCACACCCACTTCTCCCCGCTATACACTTCTGTTATACCCTTGAATAATTCAATCAGATTGATCTGACATGACCTACCTTGGTGAATCCATGTTGGTTGTCATCCATTGGCCATTCTTCCTCTAGGTGTCTCACCAGTCTCTCCTTTATGAGAGCTTCCATTTGCATATCTACCACAGAGGTGAGACTGACTGGGTGGTAATTGATAGGCTCATACTTTCTCCTCCCTTGTATAGCGGTACCACCTCCGCCTGCTTCCAGTCACCCGAAACCCTCCCGATTCAAGGGATAGATTAAACAGCTCGGCAAGAAGGCCCTGCCAGCTCCTCTCTTAACTCCCTAAGTACCTGTGGATGTACCTGATCTGGTCCCATAGCCTTGTCGGTTTTTATTTTCCCAGCTCCTCCAACACCCTTGCCTCCATGAAGGGACTTGTGTTTACCTCCTTGTCTCCTCCCTCCCCTTCTTGTTAATGCAGGCCCTCTTCCTTCCTTCTTGGCCATGAAAACTGATCCAAGTATACATTGAGTAGGGTTGCTTTCACCACATCCCTTCTACCATCAACCCCTCCCTGAAGTCTTGGAATTGCTTGCCTGCTCACATACCTAAAAATGTTTTGTCCCCCTTTCATCTCCCTAGCTATTTTCTCCTCCATATATGCTTTTGCCTTTCTAATGATCTTTTCTGCTACTCTGAGTATTTCCTTGTAGGCTGCCTTTCCTCTAATCCTTGTGACAGTTTGTAGCTTTGAATGCTTTTCTTTTCTCCCTGATGGCCTCCCAACCCTGTCGGAACCACAGGGTTTTCTCCCTTTGCTTTGCTAATTTTTCAGGTACATTGCTCTGTGGCATTCAGGATTCCACCCTTTATTTGTCCTCCACAGCTGCTCTACCGCCTCTTGGTTTTGAGTTCCTCTAGTTCCTCCATAAGATGTCCTTCATTCTTCCAAAATTTGCTCTTCTGAAGTCCAGTACCTTTGTGGTTGACCTGCCCGATTCTGACCCTGCCAGATGGAGAACCTGACCATCCGATGGTCACTGTCTCCCAAGTTTTCCCCACCTCAATCCCCCCACGAGATCCCATTGGTCAAGACAATGTCCAGAGATCACTTGGGGCAATATGTGAAATATGATATAGAGATCACTAGGGACAATATAGAAACATAGAAACACATAATTTGATGGCAGATAAGGACCACTTGGACCACCTAGTCTGCCCATTTCCCTACCTAACGGATAAGCTGCAGATCCTAGTTAACCAATAGCCTACTTCCTCCTACCCCCACTAGAATTGCCTTATGTCTGTCCAATGCATTCTTGAATTCCCCACTGTTTTTGATTCTACAGCCTCCTCAGGAAGGCTGTTCCATGTATCCACAACCCTCTCTGTGAAGAAATACTTCCTCACATTACCTCTGAGCCATCCCCTTCTATCTTCAAATTGTGCCCCTTGTTTTTGCACATCTCTTTTCTGAAAGATGCCTCTTGGACTTTGTTGATTCCTTGAGGTATTTGAAAGTTTATATCATGTCCCCCTCTCCCTCCTTTCCTCGGGCTATACATCTTTAGTTCCTTTAGTTTTCTTCATATGTCTTCTGATGCAGACCCTGCATCATTCTGGTTGCCCTCCTCTGGACAGCATCCACCCTGTCTATGTCTTTGTGGAGATGGGGTCTCCAGAACTGTACACAGTACTTCAGATGTGGTCTTACCAACTGTCTGTACAGAGGGCCAACAACTTCCTGTTTTCTACTGGTGATGCCTCTCCTGTGCATCCCAGTATCCCCCAGCCCTCCTTACTGCCTTCTCACATTGCTGACCCACCTTTAGGTCATCTGATATGACTACCCCCAGGTCCCTTTCCATTTTTGTTGTTGTCGGTATCTCACCCCCCATTGTGTACTCTTCCCTGGGTTTTGTTTCCAGGTGCATTACTTGCACTTCTTTGCACTGAATCTAAGCTGCCATACATTTGACCATTCCTTCAACCTTGCCAAGACCCTTTTCATCCTTTCCACCCCACCTTGTGTATCAACCCTGTTGCAGATCTTTGTGTCATCTGCAAAGAGATATACTTTCCTTCCAGTCCCTCTGCAATGTCACTTATAAAGACATTAAAAGGACCGACTTAAGTGCTGAACCCTGCAGTACCCACTAGTAACCCTCCTTTCTTCACTGTGGACTCCATTTACTATTATCCGCTGTGTCCTGTTGTCCAGCTGTTTTACCCAGGCTACCACCCTGGGACCCACTCCCAGGCTAACTAATTTGTTTATTAATCTTTGTGGGACTGTGTCAAATGCCTTGTTAAAGTCTAGGTAGGCCATGTTCACAGCCCTCCCTGGTCTACTGCTTTGGTCACCCAGTCAAAGAAATCAATTAGATTTGTCTGACATGACCTTCCCGCTGTGAATCCATGCTGCCTTGGGTCCTGTGCCCCACTGGCCTCTAGGTGCTCAACAATTCTTTCCTTCATAAGTGATTCCATCATTTTCCCTACCACTGAGGTCAAACTGACAGATCTGTAGTTTCCTGCCTCTGTCTTGCTCCCACTTTTGTGAAGGGAATCACATCCGCCCTCCTCCAGTCCTCGGTACCACACCATCCTCCCATGATTTATTAAAAGGGTAGTCAGTGGTGTTACTAGTTCTTCCTTAGTTCTTTAGAATTCTGGGGTGAATTCCATCAGGCCCCATTGCTTTATCCACCTTCAGTTTTAAATGTTCTTTCAAAACCCTTTCTTCGGTGAAAGGACTAATATCAACCCCCTATCCAGAGTGCTTCTATTGACCAGATTAGGTATTTCCTGCTTTTTCATTGTGAATACTGAGCAGAAGTATTTGTTCAGTATCCTGCTTTTCACTGTCACTCTCTGCCCAATCACCTTCCTCTTTGTTCAGCCTCAGTATCTCTGCCTTAGTCTTTCTTTGCTCCCTAATGTATTTATAAAAGGTTTCATCCCTTCTTAACCGAGTTGGCTATCTTTCCTCGGTTTGGGCCTTTGCTATTCTGACTGCCTTACCCGCTTACTTCTGTTTTAACTGGTACAGTTCTCTGTCCTGCTCCTTCTATGTTTCTTTATACTTCCTGAATGCTGTCTTTTTCTCCCTTACTTTCCTGCCACTTCTTTTGAGAACCATAGCGTTTTTTTCTTTCATTTCGATTTGTTTATTTGCTTCACACAAAAGCTTGTTACCTCTGTGATGGCGGTTTGGATGTTTCCCCATTGTTGCTCCACCCCACCTTCTTTCCTGTTTGCTAGTGCTTTTCTGAGGCACTCTCCCATTTTGACAAAATCAGCCTCCTGAAGTCCAGTACTTCACTTTTGTGTGGCTTGACTCTACAGTTAGTTTATCATGAACCACACTGTTTGGTGGTCACTTGTTCCCAGATGGCTACCCACTTCAAGATCAGAGATCCTCTCTCCATCCCCATTTGAGAGTACCATGTCTAAGATTGCTCTCTCCCGAGTGGGTTCCAAAACTAGCTGTCTGAGGCATGCCCCTGTATGGCATTGAGAATGACCCTGTCTTGGATGTTGCATGCAGCAAAGGTGCTCCAGTCAACATCTGGCATATTCAGGTCCCCATCAGCAATATCTCCTTTCTCTGCCATCCCAAGGATGCCGCTCTATCATTTCTTGTCCATTTGTTCCCTGAGACAGGGGTCTGTGTACAACCCCTGTGCAGATTGTGGAGCCATTTCCAGTCTCCAGGGTGACCCACAGTGCCTCCTCTCCTCCCTGTTTACCCTTTAGCTCTGTTGCTTTGATCCCTTCCTTACATAGAGAGCTACTCCTCCTCCTCTTCCCCGTCCCTCCTGTAATTGTGTACCCTGGTATGTTGACATCCCAGTCATGGTTCTCTGTGTATCATGTTTCTGTGAATGCCACAATATCCAGGCATCCTTCTTCCATCAAAGCCACCATTTCAGGGAGCTTTTTACCTAGACTACGGGCATTGGTACTCATTACCTTCCATTTTCTTATGGCTTTATTTCTTTTGCCCCATCCCTGTTTCTTCTGCCTTTGTCTTTTCTCCATTTACCCGCCCTTCTACCTATCAACTGCTCTATCTTGGTGTTTACCTCAATAATTACCCTGATTTTGGGGAAGGGCTAGTTTTACCTTCTTCTTAGTGCTTCCCTTTGGCTAGTTTAAATGCTTGCCACTGAAGCATGTAAACCTATCACTTAGGATCCTGGTTCCCTCCTGATAGATGCAGACCATCATGCCTGTATAGGCCTGCATCCCTCCAGGTGGAGCCCCAGTCCCCAATGAAGCCAAATCCCTGAGCTCTACACCAGCTTTTCAACCAGTCATTGAATCTCATGGTGTGAGTGCCTAGCCTCATCCATGCCATAGACAGGTAGCACTTCCGAGAAAGTTACCATGTGTGCTACTTGTCTCAAGGCCCTACCCAACTCCACAAACTCCTATTGCACTGCTGTGATCCCATTCTCAGCCAGGTCATTCGTCCCTAGGTGGATAATGACATCCAGCTCCCTCCCTTGCCGCTGCTCCACGATCCTGAGGATTCACTTTCTGTCCCTCCAAGCCTTGGCACCAGGCAGGCACCTTACCTCCCTTTCCCTCCCTCCCCAGTTCTACCTCTCTAACAATTAAGTCTCCACCAGGAGTTGTTTCCTTCCCTGTGGGTCCTGGCCACTATCCATTGTGAAGGTTCCCAAAATATGTAGAACTATGACTTTGTGTGTGATATATTTTGTGTTGCTAGGTTCTTATTGTCAATGTAGTAAAGTCTCCTTAAATTGTATATTGATTTATGTATTTTATATGCAACTTGTACTTTTTATGTTGGTGCGCTTGCACAGCCAACATCTTGTGGCAGTGGAGATTTGGAGGCGCGGTCACTGTTGGGCGAATGCATGGCACGCATCAGTTGGTGTGTCCCTCATTCCCCAATCAGCCTGCATGTCAGCACCACACCATGATGCTCAATGTATGTAGCACATTCATGAAAGTCCACTGCAACTGAGCAAAGCTTGTCAGACACAGCGGACTCTCAATGTGCTCAGCCACATTGTTAGCATGGCTGGCGGCTGCCAACGGACGCACTTTGTGGGTGCTCAATCCCTCTGCCTGCTTACCGTGGTCTCATATTTATGTGCTGATGGGTAGCCCACTCCCATCAGCATAAAGCACTCCATGTGTTCTATGCAGAGGGGTGCCCAATTGCCCTCGGCTCTTGCCCCCACGTCCCTTGTGTGCTGACAGGGTGCCCAATCCCTGTCAGCATAAATTAACACCCCTTTTGTTGTGTGCCGACGAGGGTGCCCAATCCCCTGGCCGCTGCAGCAACCCTCAATCAGTTAGGTAGCACACTGGGAGCCCACCCCAGCGTGCCAAATCTTTGAGGGAAAAACTGTCCTGTGTATTTTTTGTTTTGTTTCACCCTGTAACATAAAACAGTCCTCGTAGTCTCTCTGCCCACCACCCACACTCAACCCACTGTGCACCCTGCCTCCCACACCCCCTCACCCCATACTTACATCCGTAGCCCAGCGCGATGATCTTCAGTGGACTGGGAACACGTCTCACTCTTCAAAGCCGACCCCGAACTGAAGAAATGCCGGTATGCTGTATAATGGAATAAATGTTTTTTTTCAACTTTGATGCATATCTCAGGCATTTCTTGGAATTTTGGCACTAAATTTTCAACATAGGGGTTTTGGGACCCTCCTCATGAATTCTTGCACTGTCATGGCGTTGTTTGGTCCTGAAAGGTGATTTCACAGTCACTGCAAAAATCACCTTTCAGGAGTGAGCAACAAAACGACAGTGCCAGTGTTCATGAGAGGGTCTCTCAAAAAGCCTATGTTGCAAATTTGATGGAAAATTCAAAAAATTACTGTTTACGTAGCTGCATTGGCAGGTATTACGTCTCACACTTAGCTTAATTTGCAATATTTTCTTGTTATATTCCAGCACTGGCATTTTTCCACACCTTTTTGAACTGTACAGCTGTCATTTTTCACATCCTGCCTGAATGTGTTTTCGCACTTCCAGTGCAGAATAGCGTGGTCGATGTAGGAAATCAGTGTTCAGGACAATTATGAAAATGACAGCTGCACTGTTCATGAGCAGAGGTCCTAAAATGCCAATGCTGAAAACTTGGTGATGATACTCCATAACATGACTGTATTACGCATGGTGTTGCTGTTTGCATGCATGCTTGTAAGTTCACTAATTTATAATATTTTTACTCCAGATTTTCAACATTGCCATTGTTCTGCACTCCTTATGAACAGTACAACTGTCATTTTCACACCTGGACCAAAATGTTTTTTCGCAGTTCTATGCGCAGGATAGCGGTCACTGTGGGAAAGTCTGTGTTCGAGACACATTATGAAAATGACAGTGACACTGTTCATTAGCAGAGGTCCTAAATGCCTATGTTGAAAATTTTGTGCATTGCGCAGTTTGCACACACGCTTCTGACTTTGTGCATTTGTAATATTTTCACTCCATATGTTCAAAATTGGCATTTTCCACACCTCCTATGAACAGTACAGCTCTCTATTTTATATATCATGGCTGAAATGTATTTCGCATGTCCGTGCAGAATTGCATGGTCGCTAGTGCAAAATCAGTTTTCAGGACAGTTTGAGGAAATGACGATGACACTGCTCATTAGCAGAGGTCCTAAAATGCCTGTGTTGAAAATTTGATGCTGAAAGTCCATAAATGACTGTGCTGCAAGCGCATGCTATGGTTTCCATGCAGGTTTGTCGCTTCATACCTTGGTAATATTATGCCAGATTTTTCACCCCTGGCATTTGTGCACCTCCTTATCAACAGTACAGCTGCCATTTTTCACAGCCTGCCCTAAACGCCGCTCCCACAACTGTGACACACAATGGCGTGCTCGCCTTGGAAATCACCTTTTGGGATGCATTAACAAAATTACAGCACCACTGTTCATGAGGGAGGTCCCAAAATACCTATGTTGAAAATCTGCCTAAAAACTCCCACAAATAATTGCTGCGGACGCCTGCTGTGCAGTTTGTATGCATGTTCATTGCTTCACCAATATTTCATATTGCCACTCCAGATTTTCAACATTGCCATTTTTATGCCTCCTCATGAACAATACAGTTCTCATTCTCCACATCCTGCCCAAAACTGTGTTTTCGTCCCTCTGTCACCAAATGCCACAGCTGCTGTGCAAACCACCTTTCAGCTAACAAATTGACTGTGCTGCTTTTCATGAGGTGACCTGACAAGCAGCCTATGTTGAAAATGTAGAGTGAAATTACCACTACATGCCTATGGTGTTAGGGTTTCCAACTGAGAACCCCATCCGGTACAGACTGACAGGCATCAGGGCTGTGACTTGGGATCATTGGATGTAATGCTTACGCCATTCCACCCCACGCCCACCCTGCAGCCACTGACAGGCATTGTGGTGTGTCTTGCACTGTTCAGGCACAAACTTCACCCCATGCTCCTATACTGCACCCACATCAAGGACATTTCATGTGAATGGGGTATGTATAATGCCCAAAAACCCCAGGACACCATGACACTTGTCAGTGTCTACAGGGTAGGCAGGTGAGGTACAACGGCATCAGCATTATAGCTGACAATCCAAAGGCACACCCCAATGCCTGTTACCTCTACAGGGTGGGGTGGGGTTGGCATCACTTCAATACTTCATGCCATTCCTATTATGCATCTCTAGCTCCGCCAATGCCAATGCCAGCTCGACAACATTCGGCATTGACAAATGCTTGTTTATGATGTGACATCATTGTAAATGAGCTTGCTCAATGAATTTATCCCAAATAAACAAACTTGAAACTTGAGAAAGGCAACACTTCCACAAAAGCTACAGAGTGAGTTACCTGCCTAAGAACCTTCTAATTCCCTAAAATCCCCTTGCACTATCCCAGACCCATCCCTGGCTGGTCATTTGTCCCTAGGTGGGCAATGACATGCAGCTCCCTGACCCTTCCTGCTGCCCTAGCTATCCCTAGGATTTGCTTCCCATCCCTTTGGGCCATGGTGCCAGGTAGGTACCTGATGGGTCATGGTGCCAGGTAGGTACCTGACCTCCTTTCTGTCCCCTTTCCCATGCCCAAATCAAACCATCTGACAGTTGAGTTTCCACCAGATGTTGCTTCCTTCTCTGGAGTACTTTTCCCCTCTTTGGGGTCCCCACTATGGAGGGTCCCACATCCTTCTGTGCATTAATGTGGTGCCTCCTCCTGGCAGTCTCACTCCACCAGCACGGCATAGGTATTATGTGGTGGCACTAAGTTAGGAATGTGCCTGTGATGTCCTACCTGCCTTTCAGAGCCCACTAACCCAACCTCTTCCTGAGCCCACCATAGTCCAGTCATCCCTTTAACATGGCTTCCTCTGTTGTAATGGTGTCAGGCCTTGTGGTCCCTGGGTGGGGAGAAGGCCCCAACTCTTAGCTATCTCAGCCTCAAGTGGAGTGACCTCTCCATCAACCCAAAGAAGTGCACTGCAGCCTCCAGATGATCTTCCTGAAAACTGCCCCTCCACAGCCACTGCACTGCACCACTCCCTACATTTCCTATTTCTGTTCTCCCTATGTTACTCGAAATTCCTCCCCTTATGTTTGCTTGCTTCACCCTCTGCACACCTTACCCCAGCTAGTTTTTTTATATTATTTGCCCTTTTGTACCTTTACCTCATCCTAAGCTCACTGACAGTAGGATTATAAACTACCTTGTAGTGTTCAACCAGATAGGTGCAGCTGTTGATGCAGTTGTAGTACCTCTGAAGTATGTGGGAATTCCACAGACCACGAGGACAAGGGCAGAGAGAGAGAGAGCGTAGAGAGAGAGGGAGTGAGCGAGAGAGAGAGAGAGAGAGAGAGAGAGATAGGTAGTTCAGGGAAGAGCTGGCAAGGAGAGTGAAGAAGGGGAAGTGGTTGTGGTGGGTGATCTGAACCTGCTGGACATGATCTGGAACATTCCAGTGGCCAGGAGCATCAGAAGTTGGGACCTGTTGGATACATTGCAAGACTGGTGCAATTAGTTAAAGAACCCACCTGACAGGTGGCCATTCTTGAATTGGTGATCACCAACTCAGAGGTGGTGGGTGGAGTGAGGTAAGGGAGCCACTGGGATCTGACAGCCATAACTCCATTTGGTTCAGACTGGCCCTCAGGACCAGAATGTCCCTATCAAAACTGAAGTCCTAGATTCAGAAGAACAGACTTCAGCTGGATGAGGGAGCTGGGTCAAGACAAATTCACCAGGGTGGTCAGCATCAGAGATGTACAAGGGACCATGTGGGGCAATAAAGGGACCATTCTGAAGCAACAAAGTCATGCATGAGAATTGTTACAGAATTAAACACAGGTAATAAGAGACCAACATGGTTCTCAGAAAAGGTCAGAGAAGCAATGAGGGCTAAGAAAAAGACTTTCACCAGGTAACAAGGAAAATCAAGCCGGAGGAAGAATGGAGAATTTACCTAATAAAAACTAGAGAAAGAAAGAGGACAGTCAGGGAGGCAAAGGCAGACACAGAGCTGTGTAAGAATTATTCAGATATATTAAGCAAAAAGGAAGCAAGAAAGGGGTATTGTTAGGCTACAAGAGGTGGAGGGCACTAGAGAAGATGAACAAAAGCAGTATTCCTTAATGATTACTCTACTCTGTCTTCACAAGGGAAGACAGTGGAACCCTCGCCTGAAAGTGGCATCAAGGCAGCTGTGGGGCATTCCTGAAATGAGGCAGCCTGTATTTACCAGAGAAAAGGGGTCCAGAAGGCTTAAAGCTAAAGGTGGTGAAGCCCCAGGTCTGGAAGGATGCACCCAAGGGTACTCAAGGAATTGTCTGCAGAACTAAAGGGCTATTCAATAGCTCAAATCAGATGGGGTAGTTCTGAAAGACTGGAAGATAGTGGACGAGTCCTACTGAACGGGGGACACCGGAATTATAGACTTGGATTCTCACCTCTGCAGTGGCTAAACTGATGGAGTCACTGATCAAAGAGGACCTTGTGGACTACCTTGAGAGCAACAGTCTACAAGATAGTAAACAGCATGGGTTTGTGGCAGGGATGAGTTGTCAGACCAACCTGATAGTTTTCTTTGACTGGGTAACAAAGGTAGTAGATAAAGGCCATGGTGTGGATTTATTCTACTTTTATTTCAGCAAGGTTTTTGACTCGGTGTCATGCAGAAGATTGCTGAAGAAGCTGGAGGACCTGGGCATGGTTAGCAACATAGTTAGATGGGTGAAAACTGGTTGAAAAGAGAGACAGAGAGTGGTGGTGGTAAACAGGATCAAATCAGAAGAGAGGGAAGTAATGTTGTATTTTCAGCATGGGAGTTGCACAACTGAAGTTACAGCTGAAATATGTGGGTGGTGGTGGTGCACCAATGATATTCAAATATTGCAGTTGCTATTTTCATTGCATAACTCTACCTTTGGCTCTTAAAGGAGAGCTACTGGCAGACATGAAGCCTGACTGCTACACAGATCAAGGCTTCAGTACCCACATTCCTCCTGCAGGCACAATATACATGAAACTGTATTTTACCTGAAGACTTGTGAAAACTGTATAAAGCTCTGTATCAGTCAACATGTTCTAATATCGTGGTCCTCACCTTCACGAGATCGTGATGCAAACAATGTATATGATGATGCACCTTTACCCCTTCCTGTATGGTGCCCTTATGTATGATTTCATAATCTCCATATCTCCCATGCCCTGCTTTGTTTTTAGATTTGCCTAAATGCCATGTGCATACAGTACATGGCATACACATTACATTTAGGCAAAGTTTGTAAAATAAAGCAGGGCATAGAGATATGGAGATTATTAAATGTCTGTACTTAAGGGCCCTATACAGGAAAGGGTAAAGGCACATCATATTGCATTGCTAGCAGCACGATCTGGGGTGAAAACAAAAAAAGAATACGCAGCTGGTACAGAGCTTTATATAGTTTTTATGAGTCTTCAGGTAAAATACAGTTTCATGTACACTAAATGTGCCTGCAGGGTGGATTCGGTACTGAAGCCCGATCGCAGTATGGCTTTCATTCCTCTTGTCAGTAGATCTCCTTTAAGTACAATATCAGACTAGTACAGCCATTAATGCTTGTCATCCTTTTCTGAATAATGTTCTCCTTCAGATATTTATGCTTCGCCTCACCATGTCAGGTCTTTAAGGAGCTGCTGATCCCTCTGGTAAAAAGGGGAAAATGTATTATAACTTCACTTGTGTTTTATATATCTAGAGATTTGTCCTCCTCTAGTGTATTCCTATGGAACGCTCGCACAAAAAAGATCTTTATCCATCAGAGTTTATTTTCCTTACAACTAATTTCTCATACTCTCTGTAGTGATGTCACATTTGGTTGCCATGGAATACTTGTGATGCCACAAGCAGAGTACCATGATATCAGTTGAGGAATAAGCAATAGGAACTGATGAACTGCTAAAGAACAAAGATCCTGTTTTCATGCAAATTACTTCCATAATAGATAATGGGAAGAGATACAGAACTGATGAAAATAAAACGGAATTGTGTCCCAATATGATCTTTTCAGAGTTTTGCTGGAAGTGTCAGCTGTTCTTTAATAATAATAATAATCTTATTATGTGCCTTTCAAATATCAAGGCACATTACAAAGCTTAAAACAATGAATAAAACAACAATAATAAATACGCAATAAAATCGAAAGATTAATCTTATTATAAGTCACAGTCGCCTGCTCCATAAATAGGTCTTCAGTGCCTGTTTTAACCCCCCCACGGTCACAAGACCCACGGTTGACGGGAGAGAATTCAAAGGGCTGAATGCATGAATGCCCAGGCCCTGAAGATTTTAAAACAACCTTTGAATTCTAGCAACCCCTGTCTGCTGAATGGAGCAATCGTCGGGCAGTAAGGGACAGAGCGTCTTCAGGTGGTCAGGGCCAAGTTCACGAGGACTTTATAAGTCAGTAATCCAACTTTGAAGGTGATCCACTACTGAACTGGCAGCCAGTGCAGTTCGTGGCAGCACCGTGTAATATGGGACATCTGAGGAGTCCCCCAACAACTGGACTGCAGCATTCTGCACCAGCTGCAAGCAGCAGATATCAACCCCAGAAGCCCAAAGTAAAGGGAGTTGCAATAATCAAGCGCGAGGTCACAAAGGTGTGGATCAGTGGGAAGATCACCAGATGGAACAAGGTGCTTGATCCTAGCGATGTTCCTCAGATGGTTAAAAAGATGACTTAACGATAGCCGACACCTGAGATCATAGTGTCAGTCCATCGTCAAGTATCACCCCGAGGTCCCACACCTGTTCAGAGGCAAGAGCTGGGAACCCCCAGGAAAAGCCCTGTGGGTTGACCAGCTTCCACCCCCATCCGTGACCTGGATCCACAGCCATCACCTCAGACTTCCTGGGTTCAACCTCAGCCAGTTGGAAGTCATCTAGTCCTGTATTTTAGTGAGGTGGTTATTAAATATCGAGTGCTCCATCCTGGTCAGGTGCAAAAGACAGGTAGAGCTGGGTATCATCAGCATAGCAGTGAAACCTCAGCCCATACCGCCTTACAATGTCTCCGAGGGCAGCATATACACCGTGAACAACATGGGGGACAGTACAGAACTCCTGAGGAACCCCACATGACAGAGAGAGAGAGGGTCAGAGGAATAAACCCCGACACCACCCTCTGATTTCTGCCAGTGAGGAAAGACCTAAACCATCTGAGGACTGAACCAGTCAGGCCACAGATGAACCTCAGGCACTGAGTATCACCCCATGATCCGCGGTGTCAAAAGCTGGTGAGAGATCAAGAAGTACTAAGATGGAATGTTTATTTTATCTCTCACCATCAGGAGATCATTGAGCACCCGAACCAGTGCAGTCTCTGTGCTGTGCCTTTTTCGAACCGGATTGGAGAGGTTCGAGATGCTATGGATAGTCAAACGGTTCTCCAGCTATACAGTCACTACTTTCTCAAGTACCTTCCCCACAGAGGGAGGTTAGAGATAGGTCTGTAGTTTGCCAGACAGTCTGGGTCCAGAGAAGCTTTCTTCAAGAGGGTGTCACCACTGCCTCCTTCAGGAGCTAGGAAACTCACCCGACTCAAGGGAGCACCAGACTCTCTGAGCGAACCCGGGCCGATAATATCACAACAACCCATAATCAGGGAAGTTGGGCCGGGATCTAAACTACAGCACATGGTGCACTTACCCTGGACAATCCGCATAATATCCACGTATCTCCAGCCAGTCGAAGGTACTCCAAGAGAATTAGGACAGTGCCAAGCACCATCATCAGCAATTCCTATAGAGTGTGTCAATCGGATCTCTGCCCTGATGTTGGCCACCTTATCAGCAATAAAACGAGCAACCTCCTCACACTCCATTTTGAAAAAGCTCTTCAAACCTGCAGGCAAGCTGGGTTGCACAGCCTGTCTATGGTTCGAAAGAGCTGAGCTGGTCGGTTATGATGCGCAATCTCCCGGACAGGAACTCTGCCTTCTTATGGGAGATTGCTGACTGGTAGAGTCGATAAAGCTCTAGCAGTCTTTTAAACAAAGAATTATGTTAAAGCCTACTACCATTCTCAGTGGAACCAGTAATTTGTTATATAAAATAGTACCATAATCTGTGGAAGTATAGTATGTTGTATCGTATAATGTGTCAGTATGGCAGTATGTGGTGTAATGTATTCTGATTGTAGCACACTCTTGGTTGGAACCCATTGTAAACAAACTGTCCAGCTTAACTGGGTTATCCTGTTGAAATATATTTTAATGCACCAGTGTCAGACTTATTTGCTCTCATCCACCTGCTGAAGTCATAATGCACTGTTAATGACTTCACATTCTGTTGTTGTACAATGACTATAATCTATCAAGCCAAGGATTATGACTTGAGGGGATTGGTTGGGATGAAGACTGAGATGCGAGGACCATGTTTTCATGTAAATGTCTTGATGACAAAGAGTAAGAGAATGCACAGATAGCAAATGAATGAAATATACATTGAAACATAGGCTGACACATCTTGTTATTATATTTTAAAAGTTTTCCTGGATACTGACAAACACATTATTTTTTTTTTTATTAGAAAGTTTGGATTCTCTAGAATGCAGATACGTAATTGAAAATGTCAGAAACATATTCAGATCATTGTAAATGGGGATTTTCATAATTTGTGGATTTCTGATGCTGGTCACAGAAATGTAACAGTATCAGTTTCACCACAAGAAAAATGAGAAGTGCTTTATATGGTTAGATTACATTACATGAGATTGAAAATGTGGTGGAGTGTAGATTCCAGACACCCAGTTGAGGGAACATCCTCACGAGGTGTGTGTTAGCAGAGTTGACAGTGGGATAGCCAGTAGATTCTAAAGCAGGAGCACAGCTCTTTGGTAGTCTCAGTACTTCCAGAAGAACCCCTGCTAACAGTGGGAAGCAGCATGGCAGGCATCTCATAGACACAACAGGTAAAACAGAACTCTTACGTCTGTATTCCCAAATCTTGGGGATGAGAAGTTGGGGCTAATTCCTAAAAGGCTGGGCTGGCTGCTAAGCTGTCCAGGAGCAGACTACCAACTGAATATTCAAAGTTTACACCCAATAGGTCCAGGGAAATTAAACGGTGAGCCCTCACCTGACCGATGAAAGCCAGTTGGTGATGCACTGCACCACCATGTGGGAGACCTGGCTCAGGAGATGAGTTTGAGTCACCTGCCCTGAACCGTGGGGTCTGAAATATGATGAAAAGACATTGTGTGCAGACCTGAGGAGAGGGGAGGAGCTCTCATGAGTGCCACCTGAAGATGAGAAAAGAGGGCTGCACTGATGTTATGGGTGACAGTGCAGTGTCAGTGGTTCTCCACCTGCACGTCAGAGCCACAGTACATAGGCTGTATGCTGGGGAGGTGTGTGACCAGTAATCAGGGGAAAAAGCTGCAGCAGCAAGAGGATGAAGGAGACAGGGCCACTCACCCTTATGCCATCAAACACCTCCAGCTCCACTCCTTTCTGACCAAAGCTGCTCCTCAGTAGCCAGCAGCACATCAGGGCCCTGCCAAGGGAACAAGCCACTGGGCAACTCAGAAGTGTGGAGTGAATATGTCCAGGTAGAAGTCAGTAGGTAAGTAACTGTTATGTTATTACATTATGTTGAGTGTCTGCCATGCCCCCACTGGGATATGTATACTGTACATACTGTAAATATTAGCTTAACTTTCCTGTAACCATTTTTTATCATGTGAATTTACTGTACATCACTGTGTTTATAAACGTTATTTTCCCTGTATGCATAACTGTCTTATATAAGTGTATGATGTATCTGTTGTGTATCAACTATTGAACCTTGACCTTATCAGGTCCATCTTGTAAATGAGCCTTGCTCAATGATGTTCGCCTGAATAAATAAAGATTTGATAATGATGATGATGATGAACTGTGTGCAGGAGGAAGCTGGGCATGCAGACCCTGAAAGGACCAAGTGTTTTAACTGCTGCTTTGTCCTGGATGCCCCTCGCACCTACACCACTGCGATCTTTATCGTGTCTCATCCTTCCCCGCTCTTACAAATAGGTGACTCTCCCACTGTGTAGCTCCTTTTCTACTTCATCTCCTCCTTTACAACAACCCCCATCCTCCCATTTCCTGAGATCAACCAACCCCGCACCCTGGTAGTCCGCTGCAAATCCACCCTAATCAGCCAATCTGGTTACTCTCACCGCCTCCTAAAATTGGAATCCTTCCCACCTCAGATGTGGCACTCATCCTCCACCTACTCCATCAGTTCTGCCCTTAATAATTACCTTGCACCTAGCTGCTCCTGCCATGTCCTCCCTAATTCCCTTCTCTGAGCCCTGGATAAACTGTGACGCTCTACCGTCACCTTCATTTTACCCTGTGCACCCCCAAGTTTCTAGCTCTCCTCGCCTTCCCCAAATTGCTCCCCCTTACTGGCCTCCCTTACATACGCACGGACATACAAACATACGACGTGCTAGTAGAACAGACCACCTGGTCTGTCTAAGTCTGCATGAGGTGCAGCCAACACCCAGTTTGCAACTGCCCCACCTCCCCATTTGTCATCCCACTGCCACCCCCACCTCCCCACCCTCACTATCCCCTGTTCCCTGTCCCATGCCCTTTTGAAACTGTTCACAGATATACATGATACCACCCATTCTGGTAGGGCATTCCATTTTGCTACCACCTCTCTGTGAAATAGTGTCTCCTCATTTCCTTCCTAACTCTCCCCATTCTTAGTGCATGCCCCTGGTGACCCTCCCTTCCTTAATTTAAAGACCCCATCTGCCACATCCTTATTGATTCCCTCAGATACTTGAATGTCTCTATCATGTCCCCCTCCCTTCTATCCTCCAGGGTGTACATATTCAGGTCTCTCAGCCTGCTGTCATAGTCTGTCCTTCCATTCCATATATCATCTTTGTTGCCCTCCTCTGCCCCCTCCAGTAGCCTGATATCACACTTTAGGTATGGCCTCCATAACTGCACACAATACTCTAAGTGCGGCCTACCAGCGATCTGTAGAGGGCAAGATTACCTCTTTGCCTGGATGAAAACCCCGCTATGCACCCCAGCATTTTGTTCACTTTGCAGCCGCACTCCTGCACTGGTAAGTGTTGTCCATGGTCCCTGTTATCATTACCCCTAGGTCCTTCTCCTCCTCAGTGATCCCCAGCTTAACTCATCCCAGCCAGTATTCTCTCCTTGGGTTCTTCACCCCAAAGTGCATAACCTTACACTTCTTTGCATTGAACCCAGCTGCCACCTCTGACTACTCCTCTAGCTTGTTTAGGTCCCCTGCAGCTGCTTCCATCCCTCCTCTCCATTCACCACTGCTCCAGTTTTGGTGTCGCAGTGAACAAACTTATCTTGCTCACCACCCCATGTGCATGGTCTGATATAAAGAGCCTGAACAATACTGGCCCCAACACAGAGCCTTGTGCACCCCACTCATCACTGGCCTTGGAGTTGAAAGCTCCCTCTCCACCACCCATTGCAGCCTCCTACTCAGCCAGCTTGTAATCCAGTTCATCATTTTGTCCCTACATCTACACCAGTTAGATTCCCCAGCCGCATAAGAGGCACAGAATCAAGGCCTTACTGAAGTCCAAGTAAGAACATCCACCACATGATCCTTATCCAGCTCACCTGTCACCCAGTCATAATATTGTATCAGGTTTGTTTGACAAGACTTCCCTGAAACAAACCCATGTTGCCTCATCCTGAGGCCATTGTCCTCCAGGTATGACACCAGTCTTTCCTTTAGTATTGTCTCTATGAGTTTGCACACTGTGGAGGTGAGATCACCGGTGATTACCCCGTTGATCCCTTGGTCTACTCTTGTGCAATGGTATTACATGTGCCATCCTAAGTCCAGTGGCACACATCGCGACTCCTGTGAGGTGCTGTACAGAACCACCAGCGGCCCGCCAATCACCTCTGCCATCTTCCTCAGCACCCTGTGGTGGATACTATCCAGCCCTGGTGTCTTGGCTACCTTCAGTGCCCTCAGTCCCTCTAGGACTCTACCTGCCTCAATTCTTCCATCTGTTGCCTCCTCTCCCCTGTCCCCACCCTCCCAGCCCATGGTGGTAGCGGTCCCCTTTTCTTCCATGAACACTGAGCAAAAGTATTGATTCAGTGCTTCTACCTGCTCCTCACCCTTTTCCGTCCACTCCCCACCCCACCCTTTTATCCTCACTATTGTCTCCTTGCACTTTCTTTTCCCTGATGTATCTGAAAAGTCTTTCTCCCACTGTTAACTCCCTGCGCTTAATCTCAGCTCCCTCTGGGCCTAGGCTTTCTCGCTTTCAGGCGCCTCCCTGGACCGCTCTTGCATACTCCTCCCTCTCCACTTTCTTTCCTGTCCTCTATACCTCTGGTGCACCTTCGCTTTGCTCTCACCACCTCTACTACCTTGCTGTTCAACCAGCATGGTTTTCTTTGCTCTGCTTCTCTTACTCTGTGTCTTGGTGCAGGCTTCTTGCCTCTGTAATTCCTCTTTAATAATATCCCATTTCTACTCTGCATCCATCTCCTGCCTTATGCCCCTAGTTTCCTTTCAGTACTTCCTGCATCCTCTCAAAGTCTGCCCCCTCAAGTTTACTACCTGAGTAACTGATTTCTCTGGCTCCCCGCACATCATGATATTAAACCACACAGTTTGGTGATTGCTTCCGGCTAGTGGGTCTTCCATCTTTATTTCCTTACCCTCCCATTCAACAACACCAGATCTAAAGTGTTCTTTAGCCTAGTAGGTACACTAACCAACTGTGTCAGGAGTCCCTCCTGTATTGCATCCAGGAGTACTTTCTCCCTAGCACTGGAGGTGACTGAATGCTCCAGTCAACCCCGGCAAGTTGAAATCCCACGATGACCACCTTCCCTTTCTACATACATTTCTGATTTGTCCTGCTAATTCCCTGTCAAGCTCCTCAGACTGGGACAGTGGCCTGTATACCACCAACAAACCTCAGTTGCCTACCCCTTGAGTCTAGGAGCTGCAGCCAGATTGCCTCTGTTCTCCTTTCTTCCCTCGTCCCTTGTGCATTTGATCCCTTCCCTCACATAGACTGCCACCCCACCGCACCTCCTTCC
This sequence comes from Neoceratodus forsteri, assembly GCA_016271365.2. Classification (NCBI taxonomy): domain Eukaryota; kingdom Metazoa; phylum Chordata; order Ceratodontiformes; family Ceratodontidae; genus Neoceratodus; species Neoceratodus forsteri. The sequence continues at coordinate 467,267,833 of CM028132.1, read as the reverse complement.
TTACAGTCCTTCCTGCATTCTTTGTATCCTGGGATTGCTAGATCCCAGTCCCGTGCTCAGTTGCCCACGTTTATGTAACAGCTGCAATATCCACCCTCCACACTGCTAAGAGTGCCTGTAGCTCAGCAGATTTGTTGCCTAAGATTCTTGCATTCAGCAAGACCATCCTCCATCCTGCCCCCTTCCTTTCATTGGCCTCCATTTCCTTTTCTACTCCTCCTTTTGGCAACCCCGAGTCCTTCCCTGCTAGCCTGGGGGGTAGGGGTCCACCTATCAGATCCCTGCCTCATCTACTGTCCACTTGCACCCCCATCTAGTTTAAATCCACCTTTGTCCAATATACCTCCCAGTCTTTGCTTTAACACCTCCTTTCCCACCCCACTCAGGTGCAGCCTATCCCTTGCAAACAAATTGTAATTATCTCAGGTACTGCCCCAGCCACCCCAACACCATATCCCTTAGTTTGACACCATTCTACCAACCATCTGTTCAACTTCCTGATCCTCTCCTTTCTCACTGTGTTATGCGTACTGGGAGAACTTGAGAACTCCACAGACTCCAGTCTCCTCACACAACCTTCCCACTTCCTCAATCCTCTCCTTGTTACCTCCACCATTTCCCGCTAGGTCATTTGTTCCCACATGTACCACAATGTGTGATTTCCTCCTACCCTCCTCACGCACCTTAGGATTGCCTGTCCTGCCTTGTCTGCCTTTAGTCCTGGTATGGACTCCACCCATATCTGACTGTGCCTCTTCCTTGCTGCCCCATCTGATCCCCTTGAGTATGGAGTCCCCAAACACTAGTACACCTCCCTCCTCTTTCTTTGTGCTCATCGCCACCCCCAACCAGGTTCTCATTTCTGGGGCCAAAAATGGTGCTTTTACAGTGTGTCCCAGTGTCTTCCTCCCAGCCCATCTCAATTGAGACCTCCCCTCCTCCTCCTGTTTGACTGACAACCTTCAGCTCCCTCCTCACCTCTCTAAGTATTATCCTCCCCTGTCATGCCATATTCAGTCTCCACTAGTAGTGCCTCTCTCCCTTTCTTTGTGAGTACTATCCCTTGTGCAATCTCCTCCTGTGTCCTCTTTCCCATGTGTTGCTAGTACAACAAACATGTTCCATCCTCCCTTGGCCCTATTGTGTGTTTCCTCCTCCTCCCTCCTGCCTACTGCTGCCCTCTTTTCCTAGGTCCTACTACAGTCCACCCTTCATCAACTGGCTTCCTGTCTACTATGCCTCCTCCCCCGACCTCTCCTTGCCCCACTTTTCCTTCTCAGTGGTGCCCACACATTCTCTCAGATGTCAACCTCCCAATGATGTAATCCTCCTCCTCCCTCAACCTTCCCAGTTCCCTACCAAGCCTCTGAACCTCTTCCTCAAGCCTCCTTATCCTGTGGCATATTGGACACCTCCCAGCCTCCACAGTATGTTCATCTGCATTGCTGCCCCACAACCTTTGCACCCTACAATTCTACTTATGGTCCACACTACCTATACAGCCTCTCCACACCACTCTCCCTACAGCAAGTAGAATTGACTAATCCTAGCCCAGCATCTAACAGGAATTGTTATCCTAAATACCTTTCATGCAGCATAAGACAGTCAACTACAGTACTAACTGGAAACCACAATCCTACTCATAAGGACTATAGAGCTACTCAAACGTTTTGTATATTTATATGTCCAAGACTCAGGTCATATGGCTGGTCCTTGTTTCCTCCTTCCTGGCCTGTTCTTGAGGGCTCAAATCACTTTTCAGCTCCCAGGCTCCTCCCTCACAGCCTTCAAACCCAACCTCCAGTGGTATTTCAGTATTTAATAGCCACAGAAGTATTTAAGCTAAATTCTACTTTAAGCTAAATTGAAAAGAATATAAAACAATATCAAAACTACAAAATCCTCTATACATTAACTCCCTCAACAGCAAGTAGAATTAATTAATACTTCTCCTGTAGTTTTAAAAACAATAGTAAAACTTACAGAAATCTTCTCCACAGCCAACAAGCAGACTTAACCAATCCTTCTCCTTGATCTCTCACAAGGAGATTGTAAAGGGCCCCAAATGCTCCCCATGGATCCATGCATCCTGATGGACTATTGATTAGGCCCCATCCTCTCCAAAGGTGCAAATTCTCTCCCTCAAGGGTTCAGTTCTCATTCTCTCCTTATCCTATTACTCTTTAATCCCTATCTACTGACCTTCCCTGACCCCCTGACAGGGTACCCTGCATCCTGAAGGGTCCTTTCTTGGGTTAGGATCCTATTCCTCCTTGCATTTAAGTCACACCTTCTCCTTCTCTTTTCTCCTCCCACTTTAATCCTACAGCCTTATTCCCCTTTCTGTCTAGCCCCATAGCTCCCTTGCAGGGTTCTCCCTCATCCTAATGTAACCCCAGGTGGCGCTATCCCAAGGGCTACTACCCTGTCTGACTGACTACTGACAGGTTGAGGGCCTAGGTCCAATGGCGAGTGCCTCCACCCAGAGGTCAGGGTTTGCAGTAGTTAAACTAACTTGGTCACAGCCCTCTGGGACACTGTAACCCCACCTTTCTTCCCACTAGTGGCCCACACAATGCATCAGGAATATCTTCACAATGTACACTTACCTTCAGGACTGGTTCTGTCGACTGGATGCTGAAACCCCTGTAAAACAAGATGATACAATGCAAAAGCCACAGTACAATACTTTAACATAAATGAATACCTCAGACAGTGTAACTTTGCTGAAACAAACAGATCTGATTTATTTAAGGAGCTGTAACAAGGAGGGGAAATCAGGTTAATTAGGTTAAACACATTAATAATCACAGTACTGTGCACATATTCAGAGTCCCAAATTGTCACTTTCACTGGGTACCTGGGGGTGCTAGCCAGGATCGGTGCAGCTGGTTGGGGCCCTGTGATGGAAAAACACTGGCACAGTATCCAAATTGTAATCCGAGCCGTTGGCTTAGTTTGTGAAGAAATAAAGAAAAAAAAACAAAAAAACATTTAGATGATACACTTGCAATTGATAAACAGATGGCAGGGAGCTACCCTGCTTTGTACTCACAAACTCAATGCTGGGAACTAGATGGAAGGCAGATTGTCCTGGATTGCCAGGAGGAGCAGACCATGTGGACAAGGTCCTTGTGACTGGACCCACTGCAGTTTAGAGCAAATGGATGTAGTCTGGATTAAGCTGGGGTTTACTTCCAGCCTCATGCACTCAATTCACTGTACAGGGATTTGAAACGCATTCCCCACAAGCACTACAAACATTTACATGTAAAGGAAAGCACTATACCAGGCAGGCTGCTTCTATCCCGAATCACACTACTGCACAATACCCGGGAGAACACACAGCAGATTCAGTCTCTGACAGACCGAGCGATTCAGCAATTTCTCCAGTCTCTCAGGGTGCGCCTAGTTTCTACTCTTCAGATCTCTTTGATTCTCCTCACAGGTTGGATTCAGTCTGAATGGGCATTTGCACAAGCTGCAGACCGAAACTTAGGGCCTTACACACGCTTCCCACACTAAAACTACACACGAAGCACACAGCTCCTTGTCTCTTCACTGCCCAAACTGATATGATCTTTCCAGTAGACAGAGCGGGCATTTCCTTTTGATTCCTCCCAGTTCAGTTGGCTGGTTTGGCTGTCACTCACAATCAGACTCCCCTGTTGGTGCCAAAAGGCACCAAGTCCAAACTACAATTCCCAGAAGCATTGGCCATATAGTACATAGGTGGTTGGCTCCACAATGAGAGTCCAAGTTCTGATTTGCCAGCAACAGGCTTCATTTCAAAGGTCCCCCACACTGATTGGTCCAGTTCAGCAGTTCAAGCCAGAATGGAGGGCTAGGCAAACACAGTTCTGACTGCAAAGAAAAGCAGGTTAGATGAATTGTATTTTCGTTATTACTCTAAATGATTTCTGCAAACAGTTACATCTTTGAAAAGTGCTCACTCTGCCCACTTAGTGACAGCAGAAACGGAGCGATGGCAGCAGCTCGAGGGACTCAAGCAGGGAAACACACAGTACCCCATAGAAACTAATTATGTCTGCAAGCAGACAGCTCTTAAAGAGACAGTACCAGAGGCTCTAAAAGCACTCACAGATAAACGGCTTAAACGCCAAACGCCATTTAGGCTTGGAGCATTCAAGCAACCTCCTGGAAGACTTTTGGGAACCCCATTTGCAGGGGTAACACTAAAGGGGTCTCTCTGGAACACTGCCTATCCCCTCTCTCTGGTTTCCCTAGTCCCTTTGCAGGATTCCTTGCATCCTGAAGGGTCTCCAGGGACATGACTCTTCCCCTTCCCCACCCCACCCTTTCCACCTCTTTTCCACATTCTCTTTCACGTAAGCACTTGTTTACTTATTAACCCGCAGTTATTATTGTCTATTCTTTCTACATATTATTTGCAACACCGTTTAACACTGTTTGTAACACCTGCCTTACAACTGTATGTTCATGTTGATCTTATAACTTGAATGTAACTTGAACTTGACTCTTCACCCTCCCCACCTCGCCTTCCTCTCCTTTCCCCTTTTCTTTCACGTAAGCACTTGTTTACTTACTAACCCAGCACTTATTATTGTCCACTCTTCCACCTATTATGCAAACACTGTTGTAACACTGCTTGTAACACCTGCCTTACAACTATATGTTAATGTTGATCTTGTAATTTGAATGTTTAATGTCTCACCCTATTGTATCCCTTCCCCAGGTTGCACTGGGAGATGAATGACTTGTTGCTCAGAGTGCCTTCCTGGTGAAACATTTCAACAAATATATAAAGTAAATAAACTTGTAATGCTGTGAATAAAGAACAAGTTCACAAGATATGGCTTTTGCCAACAAGGCTGGTCTTGTTATGACAATATTGTTAAATATGTAAGTATGTATTTATTTGATGCTTCGGATTACAATACCTTTGAGCTTATAGCTCCTTTACAAAGGTTCCACATCAAAAGACATGATATACACCAACAAAACATAGGATTCAAATTATTGAGGTACACCAAAATATAGCACATGAATTTTGATTTGTTCATTGTCTCCACAAGTCATCTCAGGCCCACCACTCCCCAACCTAGAACTCATCATAGACATTGAGTCACCAGTGTAGTAGAACTTGCCTAACATGTGCACTGCAGGAGAGCATTTGTTTTACCCCCAGACTTTAATGCCAGTAACCTCATCCACTAAGTGCCTTGCATGATAATGCTAGCATTCAGGTGCTGTGGTGAGACTAAGGACTAAGATCTTTGCACTGCTTTGCAAATGTAAAGCAATTTCTTGTAGTACAGTGGGTGACTTAAAGGCATGATAAGATCTGGGTGGGATGGTGGCCAGACTATAATGAGTGGTATGTGGGTTTAACTATATTAACAATTGGGTGATTGGTGGAAATACTGAATAGGTGAATGGGGGTTGTGGTGTGCTTTTCAGTGGTATTTCCTACAGCTGGTGGGCACCAATACAAGCAAAATCAAGTCCTGTAGTGCTGTCCCATTAAGATAATTTTTATTTATTTATTAGAGCTGGCCAGTGTAGCAGAACTGTTCTTATTGCAGTCAAAGTTAGAAGGTGTTTCTAAGCTGTGCTTTGGAATGCCAGAACATGAGACAGAAAATGCATGGATAGTTACTTTCTTTTTGTTACTACTGCTGTAAGAAGCTTACAGTGCTGATACAATTAGATGGGCTGGCAACTGGGACTGAGGGTGCCATGAGTGAGCAGTGAACCTCTTGAGAATGCGGCACAGAAGATACTGTAAACGTACAAACCAGAAGAAGTCCTCTAGGACTGGAAGCTGATATAGGCTGACTAGATGGGCCTTATGGTCTCCTTCTACCGTCACTTTCTATGTTTCTATGTAGGCTGGGCATCCTCTGTTCAAGAAATGCTGGGAGCTGCCATTCCAGGTGGCATTTATTGAAAAGCCCTCTGGGCTGGAACTTGATGCTACCAGGCTGTGCAGTGTTTCTAGAAAGAAACCTTTTTGGGAAGTGAGCTACTGTGCTGGGTGTTTTGCTGATGAGAGTAAGTGCTGCCTGATTCTGCCCACCAAAAAATAACACTCTCCCACTGCTGCCATTTGCCTGCCACCTCTCCCACTCCTAGCTGTTAAATACAACTCCATCTCTCTGTTGCCTGCCCTTCACCTCTCCTGATTTCAGCAGCTGAGAACCAGCACATTAGCCCTGCTGATTCAAGCTGCTAAATGTAAAACACTCTGCCCCTCTGCTGCAACTTGCCATCTACCTCACCCGATTCTGGATTCTGGCTGTTGAAATCTTCAGTTGCAGCATCATAGCAACACTTTCCAAGGAACTGTAGACAGATAGCAGCTATTGGAGCAGCAATGCAGGTGGGAATTTCAGAGACAGCAGCAGCAGTTCACAACTAGCCCCAGGTCCTTGCCTAGGATTATTAATGAGTGGCCAACTCAGTCCGTCATGCTCTGGGGTTAGGCTACACAGAGGGCCTTTTGGACCAGTCTAGCTTTGTTCCTAGCTCTGCATCAGGTTCTAGTTGTATCATTTTCTCCCAGCCCAGGCTCTTGGCATTTACTGAAGCCTAGTGTTAAAGGAGGATCTGGGCTAAGAGATCAAATTGGTCCTAGGAACAGGGTTGGGGGCCTGGGGTGTTAAAGCCAGGGACTGAAGGAACTGGGCCCTGAACCCTAGTTGTTCCAGTTTGTACTGGGCTGTTACACACCTTGGGTTGCCTACCTGCTGCAATTTAGTCAGGTATCCAAAGCATGTCCGAGGATGGGTACGTCCTGCTCTGGATGCATGCTGCTAGCTTTTTGTCCCTGGTTTGTGCCCCTCCATGCTGTCTTCAAATCCCTTTCTGCTTGAGGCACAGGCTCATGGTTGGTGCCAAGAACTAGAGCACCAGGAAAGATGACTGACATGTTGGGTCTATGTCTTCTACCAAAGGATTTCATTTCAACAACCCCCCCACACACACACACACACACACACACACACTCTCGTATGACAGCCAACTCAAATCCTACAGTGAATGTATACTCATTGCTTGCATTTTTAAATCACCCAAAATCTTAGGTATTCCTGGTGACTCATGTAATTCATGGAGTGAGTGGAATTCTGAATTTTATTTGGCAATATGTTGATGTGACGGTGGCTGACTGAGGAGGGTTGTGTACAAATTATGTTGGCTGTCATAACTGTGTGATGGGAGGAGGAATAGGGTCAGTGAATACCTGTAGGCCTTATTGCACAGTAACTGTGTTGCTGTTAGAACTGTGTGATATGGTTAACGGAAAAGAAAATGATGGATCATAGTGGTAAGATAATAAACAGATGTCCCAGACTAATAGTAAAAAGTGATAGGACAGATCCCTCTTCTGTTAGTGATCCTGAAGAGTGGAATGTACTGCCTAATAACCTAAGAACTACTTCAAAGGATATCATAGTCAAGCAGAGTTTGTTAAATCATTTGAATTTACAGCATAAATGTGAGTGTCTTGATAAGATTTTATATAACACAATGTGCAAACAGTCTAATCAGTAACCCTCTATAGCACCCCTAACTTGTCTAAGCAGTCTGTTACCCTTGGCCTAAATATTGCAGGGTGCATGCACTACCAGAGGAAATTGAAGCATCACAGGAATATCCATCCTTGCCTGTCTCAGGAAGAGGGTTCCTCAATTTCTGAGGATCTCCAGAAAACTGGTCATCCTGCTTCTCATCTCAGGCAATATACACCCTAACCCTAACTCCACACCCTAGCCCTGGCCCACAGTTTAGCAAAACTCAACCAAGCCCTGGCCCTCAGTTAAACAACTGCCAGGCCCAAACCTGGACAGGTCACCTAAAGGGGCAATGAACATTGAAGCCTCATCGCTAAGCCAACCCAGCTTGAGGCATGGTGACTCAAGTCCAACCTGATATGTTGGTACTATCAAAGACATGGATCACTGCCAGAACCCCTGATGGGGCAGTCTCCATCACAAGGTATAATCTTTATAGACAAGACTGCACTGGGAAAAGAGGTGGCGACTGTGCAATCCATACCTCGATCAACCTACAGTGCATCAGAAATCACAAAAACAGGCAGGCCTTTAGATGAACACAGTAGATGAGAACTGTCACTTCTACCTCAAAATGTGTTTTATGTTGCAATGCCATAAAAACATTTTAAAGGTTGGATTGCAAGTCTGTCACTCCTGTGTATGTCATGGAGACCTAAAACATAAATTCTCAGAATCTGAGACTTAAATATTGAAAAATTAGATGTGAATTGCGATATGATTCTGCTAGTATGCACATAATGCTGGACTACAGGATTTATATAGGGCCCAAAGAGCCTTACACAAATTCTAAAGATGCAAGTAATATTGTGGTAAGGGATTTGGCTAGGGACCAATGTGCATTGTGCAAATTATGTATGCACGGAATGGCCCATATGTGCATTAAGCTCACATATGTAAGGTCATTGTATGAGATTTCCATGGGTTCCCTACGCAAATCTCCCACCCATAGAACACATGAGCAGGGTGGCTCTAACGCATCCAGAAGTGGGTTTTACTTTAGGTATCATGTATTTCTGTCTGCATCCTACAGGGGTATGCTTCTGCAGCCAGGACTGGCTGTGTGTGTCTTACAGTTTGCATGTATATCTGTGGCTGCAAACGCACTGATCCTGCAAGGCCTGCACTTCTGCAGACTGAAGTAGTGGAGTCATTTGAGTATCATGGATATCTATCTGCAGCCAAAAGTGAGTGTGTATGTTTTGCAGTGTGCATGTGTATCTGAGGCTTCAGAAGTGCTGGACCCTGATGATGTTTTTTTGTGTCATCTGGAAACAGTTGTATGTTGTTTGTCTTACCTGATGATGACTGTCTGTGGTTGCTTGTGCGGTCTTGTCCTTTTATGCTTGTGGGATGGGGAGCTAGGGCTGAAATCTGATGCCACATTTCCCACTTTTATGGTATGAAGTTGAATCTAAGTGCATTAACACATTTTTTTTTGGTGGGGGAGAAGAAATATATATATATATATATATATATGTATATATATCTGAAAACTGTGTCAATGCACCAGTTAAAGCTCAACTTAACAGTACAAAAGTATGGAAATGTGGTGTTGGTACCCAGACCCTCATGCAACAAAAGGAAAAGACCACACAAGCAGCCACAGACAGCCCATCATCAGATAAGACAAAGCAACATACAATTGTCTACAGATAACAAATGCAGTAGCACTGATGCAGTCGGGTACCTTCAAAAATGTGCCCTTTCCAGCTATCACCAGGAGGATTCTTGCCCAGGGCCACTGGACCAATTCCTTGGGCAGACACTCCCAGGTGGAATGAGCTGAGATGGTCGGGCCAATGACCATTGACCCCACACACAGTTCAGCTAGGTACTGACCTCAGGGGTGGGTGGAGTCAAGGAGGTTTATAAGTCGCTAACAGGAGAAGGTCATCCTCTTTCTGTCTGGACACTCACTGAGCTTTAAAACCTTCCTACCCAGCTGCATACAGGAAAACAACAGGAGAAGCCTACCATCTTTCTGTCTGGGTGAGTCCTTTGTCTGTCAGTGCTGGAGTCTTTGTTTGGTCCTTCAGGGGCTAGTGGGTATAGGTCTGTCAGTTGTAGTTTTGTTGTAGCTGGGCGAGGAGGTTTGGGAGCGAGCACACATTCAATTATGTGACTGCGTGGTCAGGTGCCCCCACCCAGTAGCTGTTGAGTAGGAAACAAGAAAGTAAAAATAAAATAAATATAATAGACACATAAGGACAGGGGACAAAGGGCTCCATGGTGGGTCTCAGGTGTGGTAAGGTCAGCAGCTCAAGTGGGGTAATGTGTGTGTGCTTGGGTGGCTATGTAGCTCTGAGTGTTTCAGGAGTGCTGGGGTCCTTTCAGTGGGATCAGGGCAGGCTGGTGGATGTTGGTTCAAAAAAAAAAAGATTTAATGTAGAATAAGGGTAATACAGGTTAGGCTGGTGTTGAGCCAGGCACTGACTTCCGCTCCATGCTCCCACCATCTGCAAAAGTAATTTTTCTCTCCAAATTTTGTACTATGGCCCTTCCTCTGGTATGTTGCTGGCTTAAAAAGCATACCATGGTCTTTGGACATGTCTAGGCGTGCACATGCTGCCAAGGCCTGAGAGGGCCTTCAGACAGACTGGGCAAGCAGCAGATGTTAAAAAAAAAAAAAAAAAGGGAAAAGTGAGAGAATAGCTCATGAACAAAAAAGCAAACAAACAGTGAAGCACCCTTCCCCTGACAATTGGAAGTATGCCAGCACACCAAGCAGCTGCCCTGGTTAAGTAGGACATCATTTAACCCCTAAACCTGTCTTGTCCTTCATTTGTTCCCTGGAAGGGTCGCTGCCTAGGTTTGAATGTACTGGCACTTTTGAGCTCAGAGCAGGAATTATTTGCCAAGACAGGGGATTTTCAGTGTGTGTTGAGTTTGTTTCTCTCACTTGGGGCTCTCTCCTTCACTAGACATAGAGCAATGGATTATAAGATGGCAAAACAAACAAACAAACAAAACACACACACACAGGACCAGTGGGAAGTTAGGCTGGAGATAGCGGTTCAAAATTATGTATTATAAGGCTGGCCTGGTGACGCTGAGGGCTGAGGTACTGGATGCCTTAATTTACACTACACCAGCGGCCCAGGTTTGGGATGACCTTGGGTTGCCGGGTGCTGGCATGTGGGGGCAGGGTGGGAGCAAGATAGAGCATTCGCTGTCCTCGCCCGGAAGGGGTCACCCACCTCAGTCCCGCCATCCCTGGATGGAGGTCCGTGACAGGTGTGGCGGTTCCTGGTGTGACTTGTAGGGTGGGGCGCCCATCGGGCGGCATGCACGCACATGTCTCCACACATGTACATCATGTCAGGGCACATGGGTGCAGGAGAAAATGGAAAATGCCAGGGCTCCACAGGACCTGTGATGGCCCGATTGTGCTGGTGAGTCTAGCCCCACTACCAGATTTGACTACCAGGGTGGCGGGGAACGCTGCACCCCCACCTGGCCCCTGCCACAGAGGGCAAATCCACGGAGGAACCTCGAGGGCAGTCAAGCTGGGAGTTGGGCGGAGTATGAACCCCTCTGAGGGAGGGGTCATAGCCCCTGTGGAGCCCACAGAGGAGAAAATACACAAAAAAAGTTATGTATTAGGGTTTGGTAGGATGGCAGTCAGTTGCAGGTGGGGTGAGTAGCTCGAGTAATGCTTTAGGGCAGCTGTGATCCCTGAACGACTTCTTCACTATGTGGCAGGGAATATAGTGGGGGCAAGAACCAAGTTAATGATGCTATATTTTCTTTTCCCATTTTTTCCTAATGCAGGAACACAGGAGCAGAAGAGCGATCACATCAGCACATTCTGTTTAGTTCAGGGCTCATTTTGCATGGTAGCTAGGCAAGTCTTCAATCCAGGGGTGGGTGAGATGGTGATCCTCACTGGATCCCTAGGGGAAGGTGCTTTGAGAGCAGAGTTCACACAGATGGTGCAGCATGTGATGGAGCTGGGGGAGGGTAGCCCTGAGGACAGTGACTAAGGAAGGGTAAAGCATCAGAATAGTGATGGAATCACAGCACTGACACACTAGTGTGACCATGGTCCCCATCCCCGAGTTGTGCCCCAGAGTTGGTATCTAAAATTGGTTGCACTGTGGGCTCGGGTGCCATTCTATGCGTCACTGCTTTCTCAGTCACAATTATGACATGGAACCAGCTGGGAGGGGTCTTAACTGGTTGCAGGCCATGATGCAAGTAGCACCTGGGCAGCAGCTGGAGGGCCCTGGCTTATCACACCCCCTGCCAAGGCTGTGGATGCCTTTAAAGAGGTTGGCTGAGGCCTCATAGTGCAACCAGGGGCCAAAATGAGGAGAGGAGTGATGAGCAATGTAGAGGATACCGGACACCTGAGGGGAGGGAGCAACCAAAGAGGCATGAGACTGGATGGGCCAGCTGGCAATATCGCTGCTGATGGGAAGGCACTAGGGAATGAGCCAAGGACTACACCAAGAGGCACAGACAGTAGTATGTGGTAATGGATGTGGTCAACCAAGATGAATGACAGGTCACAGAAGGGGGGGTCTGCCCTCAGGTGACCAGAGAGAGAGATGGAGAGAGAGGAATGCCAGCTGGGTACAAAGGCAAGGTAGGAGCATTGGGGGCTGCCATGAATGGAAGGTGCCAGTATGCTAAAGTTCTCCACTGAGCATAGGGCCACTGGGGAAGAGACAGCACATAGCAAACTGGCTGAGTTAAGGGGAGGTGGGGCATTAAACAGGACCACATATGGATGACACCACGGAGGGGGGCAGTGGCCTCCAGGGGGTAGGGCTCTTTCTGGATCATGATGTTGTTCACATGGTTCCTGCTCTGTCTCAGCAGGCACCCTCAGATGGTGTCAGGAGGTACAGCTGTGGCACACACTGGGCATGGTCCCTTTGTTCATTCCAAACTCCACTGGTGTGGCCATGAACACAATGGAGAACACAGCAATTCTTTGGTGGGGGGGCAAAGTAACTAACAATGTTGCTGTGAATCAAGGTGTACCAATGTGCCAGAACCTAGATGGAATGCCCAGGAGGGATGGCATAGGCCCAGCACAAGGGGTTGTTGCGATGGCCCAGCCAGGTCCACAAGTGGTGAGGGACACTGAGGGCAGGGCCAGCTGCAGCAGAGGGACTCCTGGTGGCATGCCATCTGGGAGACCCAGAGTGGCTAGTAGGGTCCACAACAGGCAGGTGTGGGGCCTGAGAACCCTGGCAATGGGCAGCAGTGTATGAGATAGGGCAGGTAGTGGTTCAGAGTCACACTGCAGTGGGGGCACACGCCTCCAGCGACCTGAGTTGCAATGCATTGCTGGCAGGTGTGTGGTACTGGCTGGTGATCAGTGGGCATATACAGAAGTGGATGACCCCATGGACACCCTTTGTCCAGTGAGAGAGATGATCACATGGAAATATTTGAGCTCCTACATTGGGAGGTACCCGACTTGAATGACAAAGAAAAAGTGAGAAAGAGAAATGGTGGGGCCCAAAGTGCGGTGACATTTGACAACTGGACAGCTACTTCTGATATTTTTAGTTGTTTATTACATGCGGCTTCTCAAAAAATAGCGGAGCTTATCAAGTACAGGGTCAACATAAAGATGGCACATTTGGCATACAGTGGGAACACATGGCTGCACTATGATGAGCTCTTCTGAATGAAAATAGCAAGGTTGCCAGATTAGTGGTGGGATAAGATCGATCATGACTTATGGCCTTGGCACACACGCGGGTGAAGCCTGCCATCATTAACTACACAGCTAGTGGGCACATGGTTTCAAAGGTGCCTTGGGCAGGTCAGAAAGGTACATGCAGGCAGTTTAATTTTGGGAAGTGTTTTCATGACTTCTGTCAGTTCAATCACGAGTGTAGCAGCTGTGGGGTAAAGCACAAAGCATTGGCCTTCTACAGTGGCAGTGGGTTCAGCAAGGGTGAGAGTCAAAAGAAGCAGTGATGGTAAGCAAGGGGACAAGGGTGCCAGCAAGGTTAGCGATATCCCCATAAAAATTAAGCAACTCCAACCCTGGCTTGATGGCTACCCCACTATGACTGCTGCACAATATTTGACTGATGGTTTCAGAAATGATTTCCCATACCTTACAAGAGCCCACTTGTGTCAACCACATTTTGGAATGTAAAATCAGTGTACCCTTGAAACATGATGGGTGACTGGCCCATTTGACAAGTCACCCACGGACCAGCTTAGAATCTCGCCATTGGAGATGGTTCCTAAAAAGACACCTGGTGAATTCAAGTTGATTCATCACCTGTCCTGTCCCAAAGGGTCCTCCGTGAATGATTGTATCAGTGTGGAGGACAGTGCAGTCACTACTATCCTTCAATATAGCAGTTAGGCTCACCCAGTTGGTGGATAGGGGCACATTGCTGGTGAACAGCGTACATAAAGTTAGCCTTCCACTTGTTGCCAATCAAGCAGTGTTTTTATTTGCTGGGCTTCTGGTTTGAAGGCCACTATTATTATGACATGGCCATGCCGATGGAATGTGCCATATCCTGTGCAGCCTTTGAGATGATTAGCCATTTTCTGGAGTGGTTAACCAAGGCACAATCTGGAAATCAGCAGATCACCCACTATTTGAATGATTTTCTGTTGCTTTGTAGTCCAGGGATGAATGAGTGTGGGAAAACATTGGGGGCCTTTGCAGATCTGATGACTTGTTTCAGGGTTCTGATAGTGGGGTCAAAATGGAGGGTCCCATGACAAGAATAACATACCTGGGTATAGAATTGGACACATTGCAGATGTACACAGGCCACCAGTGGAAAAGGTGGACAAACTGTAGGACTGGATTGGGGAAGTCACCTATGGAGCAGCTTAGAATGTCGCCATTGGGGATGGTTCCTAAATGATTCATCACCTGTCCTGTCCCAAAGGGTCCTCCGTGAATGAGTATTACAACTTTCTCCACTCCTCCTTAGACACTGGTTCTCTGGCTGGTGCGGTCTTCATTGACCTCTAAAGCTTTCGACACTGTCTCCCACCCTCCTTCTTGATGCCCTTAGTCTCTCTGGTTTTGCTGCTGGGCCTATCTCCTGGTGCACCAGTTATCTGTCTGACCGCTCACAGCGTTAAAAATTAATGGGACCTACTCAGACATCTGTCCCATCTTTTCTGGGTTCCCAGGCTCCATTCTGGGCCCTTACTATTCTCTCTTACCTTAACACCCTTCCACGCTCTTGCTCAGGGAACATTTTATTGTACGCTGATGATGCAGTCATCTTTGCCTCAAGTCGTAACCCAATTGCCCTCCAGAACTCACTGCAGAAGTCCTTCACTGAAGCCGAGGGCTGGTTCAAGGAACATAGATTGGTGATAAATCTTAAAAAACAAAACCATGTCCTTCACTCATCCTCAGAACAAGTCCTGCAACTTCAAACTCCTCATTCACTCTGGGTCCTCTTTCCCACTCGAACAAGTTTGCTCCTATAAATACCTAGGAATCCATTTTGACCCCTCCTCTCCTTCCATGGACACATCACTGCCCTAGCCACTGCCACTAATATCCAATTGAGCATCTTACATCGGTATAAACACTGCCTCCCCGAGGCTCTTCGACTGCAGTCACCTCTCTCTATCCTGTCCCTAGTGGACTATGGACTGCAGGTGTATGGTGCTGCTGATCAGACCGCACCATAAAATTCGCACTACTCTGAATAAGGCCTGCAGGTTAATTACTGGGGCACCTAGGCTAACACACACCTGTCTCACTGTATGCTAAAGCGCTGGTACTTGATCTTGATGAGCGCCTCAAATATCTGACCTGTACCCTTACGAAAAGACCCTCCTTGGGCTATCCCCACCAGGATTGACCACTACCATATGCCGCTCTGTCCCACTAGTTCATACTGGACCTCTGGGAAAACTCTCTTGTTATCCCTAGAGCTAAGACCTCTCACGGCCAAAGAGCCTTCAGCTTTAGGGCACCTCCTGGTTCAACACACTGCCCCTCCATCTCCAAGCTCCAACTGTATCGTGCTTCAAAACTTCCTTACATAACCACCTTATTAACACCTGAAGCTGTAATTGCCACTAGTCAAAGCCGTCATTGAATACTTATAGACAAAGCTTACTACTAAGCTGCTAAGGACAACATAACTCTGGTATTGTTTGCATCAATCCTACCTGTACCAGCTTGTTTGTGTCTATGTCTTAAGTTACTGTTATACTGTGTTGTACTGTTATACTGTGTATTTTGTTTGTCTTACTGTGGCAAGGTACTTTGTAAATGAGCCTATGGCTCAAAGGTTTTCCAAACTGCTGTTTAAATAAATAAATAAAATAAATAAATAAAAGTCCAGCCATATAGGAAAGTGACACTAACAACATTACAGTCAGTGACTGGCCATCTCAGTTTTGCTTGCAAAGCAGTTTCTCCAGAGAGGCCATTCATTAGACATTTTGCATGGGCAACTAAAGAGAGACACCTACCACATCACCGCATATGGTTATTGCAGGTATGAGGGTGGATTTGGAGGTGTGGGATGCTTTCCTTAAGCAGTTTGATTACATTTCAATGTGGCAGACAGGGCCATCTTTCAAGCAGGGTAGTCAGCTAGTGTTGGATGCTGCAAGTGTTTTTATTTTTGAGGCATATTTTCAGGGTTCCTGGTTTGCAGATCAATGAAATGCCACATGGGTCAAGATGGCCTCACAAAAATGTTACATTGGAGAAATTCCCTATTGTTGCTGAAATTTTTGTGTCGGGGATAGGCTGGTGAACCACAAGGTACTGTTTCACTTGGGTAATAGGAGGGTGGACATTCTGAATGTTCAGTATTCAAACTCGTGGAGGCGATGAAGTTGCTGTGAATCTTTGTGTTTTGTTGCTTGCAGCTTAACCTCACATTTAGGGCTAAGCACGTACCAGAGAAAGCTAATGTCATTGCAGATGCATTGTCTCACTTACAGTTCAAACTTTTTCATCATGTGGCCCCAGCAGTGGATGTTTACCCAGCTCAGATCCTACATTACTTATGGCAAGTGGTGACGAAGAACTGCCAAACTGGCACAACACACTTTTGCCCCAGGAATATGGCATTAACATGATGTAAATGTGAGGGCTTTCAAGGAGTTTGTGGCAGTATGCAAGTTGGCCTGAAATGTTGCAAAGCCCAGCACTGCTTCAGCAATTCATTCACCATCTCATAGATGGCAGGAGGTCACCAGCCCACATTAGGTGCCATTTGTTGGTGATATCTTTTTCGCAAACATGCATGGTTTATGAGATGTAAAAGGATAATTTATAATCAGAAATATGGTGGATAGGGCTTGATGACGGAAACCAGTGGATGCTATAATGGTCTGTTTAGGTGTCATGTGCACACTGGCTAATGAGACTTCTTTGTTTAGGTTCTTTTACATGTGCCTTTTCGGGCATTTCTGGTGTCAGAGTTAATTGCAGACTTGAAGGTTTTAGCAGGGCACAACATCCAGTTCAGTGGCATGCTGCTGCTATCAGACCATTTGGTAATAATGTTACTATAGTTGAAGACGAACCAGCTTGGGCAAGCTCAATTGGTGATGTTTTAAGAAGGACAGATGGAGTTTGTGTCCTTGGAGATTGGTGGATGATTATTTATTAGTGAATAGACCACAGGAGATGGGAATTTTTTATTGATAGTAATTCAACACCAGTCACTAGGTATCAATTTGTACCAGTCCCAAGAAAGTTATTCAAGCTGTGGGCAGGACCCCAGGGATTACAATACTTACTCATTTCAGATAGAGGCAGCACAGTTGGGCTGTAGAGAAGATATGATAAAGGATATTGGCAGGTGGTGGCGTCTATTGCTTATAAGGGGTACATCAGGTCCATGGCTGCCAGAGGCAACTCTGTGCATGGAGATCAATGACAAGGTTTAACTAACTAATTTTGTTTATTGTTACAGATCTGGTTTTGAGGCCAAATCAATATGGGCACTGAGACATTCCTACATCAGAAGAGCACATGACAGGGTGGCATGTTGAGTGAAAGGAACTCAACTGGGGATATCTCCGGACAAGGCGGTGGTGAATTGTGTGGTAAAGGGAGTAAGCTGTGGCAGGAGCTTATTCCCCAGGTGAATAAGTTGGACTTGCTTAACTCTCCTCAGGGTCTCATGATACATTTATTTTTATGTCTGGTTTCGCATGCCACGCAGCCAACATAATATTGCATTAGTAGCGGATTTGAGGTGCGATAGTGTGGTGGAATGTAGGCATGCATCAGTAGGTGCATCCCTCATTCTCCAATAAGTCAGCATGCAGGCGTCGACACCAGCAATACATAAACTGGCCACCAGATCAAACAAAAGTGCTGCTGCAATGAGAGTCAAGCTCGTCAAGCAGCAGCGATAACATGCCTCCCGACATGCCTTTCCAGGTGAAGCACTTTAGTAAACATGGTGGCACTGACTGCCGCAGCCACTTCATTTGACAATGGGGAGCCTACTCTCCATTGGCATGATGTCCCACCATTTGAAGTGTGTGCTGAGGGGTGCCCAATTCCCTTGGCATCATGTGCCCCAACAGTCTTTCCTTGCTGACAGGGCCCCAATCCTGTCACTTTAGTCCCCTGCCTAGTTTAGTTTGCCAATGAGGGAGTCCACTCCCCATTGGCATAATGTCCCCAGCCCCGATGTGCTGTGTGCCAAGGGTGTGCCCGATCCCCTCGGCATCATGCGCATGCCCCCTGCCTGTTTCTCTGCCGCAGCGGGGCCCAGTCCCCATCGGCTGTGGTCCCCCTCCCGGGTATGCAGGTGGTACACTGGGGCCCACCCCAGTGTACAAACAAACACCTGCAAAAAAAAAAAATGACCCATGTTGTTTTTTTTAACCAGTAAAAGAAAAAAAAGCGATCCCTCGCGGTCTCTCCTGCCCCCTCCATCAACCCGTGCCCACCCTCCTTGTACCCTGCCTCCTCACCCCTTACCCCATTCTTATCTTAGGAGTCTGATGCGATGATCTTCGTGGACTGAGAACACGCTCTACACTCTTCAAAGCCGACTGTGAACTGAAGAAATGCCAGTAAGCTGTATAATGGCACAAATAGGGTCTTTTCAACTTTGGTGCATATCTTGGCATTTTGGGGAATTGTTGCACCAAATTTTCAACATGGGATTATTGGGACCCTCTCATGAATTCAGTTGCTGTCATGGTTATTCAGTCCCGAAGGTGATTTCATGGTCACTGCACCCAATCACCTTTGGGACCAATTAACAAAATGGCAGTGCCAATGTTCATGAGGGTGGGCTCAAAACCCTATGTTGCAAATTTGAGAAAACAAAATCCCAAAATGACTGTTTTATGAGCGCGCATTGCGCAGTTTCCACGCACCAGTATCTTCGTGGAACAAAGGGGCCATTTCAGCTTTGACAAGGGGGCAACAAGTGGCCAGAGGGGCTGTGGGGTGGATCCAGGTGCTGAAAACAAGAAAACAACAATGGTCTGCAATGCGGGGAGACTGCCCCCCAAATGGCGCCCCTGTTCATGAATTTGTAATATTTTCACTCCAGATTTTCAACATTGGCATTTTGCCAGACCTCCTTATGAATAGTACAACTGTGATTTTACATATCCTGGCCAAAATGTGGTTTTGTACTTCTGGCGAGAATAGCATGGTCGCTGTGGGAGATCACTTTCAGGGACAGATTAAGAAAATGACAGTGGCACTGTTCGTGAGCAGAGGTCCTAAAATGCCTATGCTGAAAATTTGGTGATGGAAGTCCATAAATGACTGTGTTACAAGCATGCGTACACTGTTTCCACGCACCTTGTAACTTCTCAAATTTGCAATATTTTCATGCCATATTTTCAACACTGGCATTTTTCCACACCTCTTTATGAAAAGTACAGCTGTCATTTTTCACATCTTGCCCAAAATGTGCTTTCTCACCTGTGGTGCGTAATGGAGTAGGCTTTGTGGAAATCAACTTTTAGGGCACATTAACAAAATCACAGTGCCACTATTCATGACGGAGGTCCCAAAATGCCTATGTTGAAAATATGGTTGAAAAATCCCAAAATAATTGGGTTACAGACCTGTGTTGGTAGTTTCTATGCCTGCTCATGACTTCCCAATTTTGCATATTTTCATCCAGATTTTCAACTTTGCCATTTTTACAACTCCTCATGAACAATACAGTTGTCATTTTCACACCCTTCCCAAAATGTGTTTTGTGCCTGTGTCGCCAAATGGCATAGTTACTGTGCAAAACCACCTTTCAGCTAACAAACTGATAGTGCCACTCTTCATGAGGTGGGGTCAAAAAAGCCCACGTTGAAAATTTGGAGTGAAATACCAACAAATGCCTACATCATTAGGGTTTCCAACTGTAACACCCCACCCTGTAGCATCTGGGGTGTGACTTGGGATCACTGGCTGTAATGCTCACATCATTCCACCCCACCCCCCACCCTGCAGCCAATCACAGGCATCGAGATGTGCTTTGGAGTCTTTGGCCCTAAAGTACACCCCATTCTCCTATACTGCACCCATCTCAGCATATTTCCTTATGGAATGGGGTAAGTACAGTATAAGGCTCAAAGCACACCACGACACTTGTCAGTGTCTACAGGGTAGGGTGAGGTTAAATTGCATGAGCATTATAGCTGATGACCAAAGAAACACCCCAATGCCTGTCAGTCTCTGCAGGGTGGGGGTGGGGTTAGCATCAGTTTAATACTTCACTGCCATTCCTATTATGCATCTCTAACTCCTGCACTACCAATGCCAGTGAGACAACATTCGGCATTGACAAATGTTTGTTTTAAACTTCCTTTATTCAAGATTTGGTTCAAATTCAGTGTACATACATATGCTGGTACATTATAAGTCCATTAATACATTTAAAAATAACATTTAAACTTATCTACATTTAAAGTGGAATAAGAAGTCAGCATGTAAACAATTCTTGTCATCACATTCCACACCTTTCAAATCATATTTCCCACATGCAGCAGGACCAACTAAATGTAGGAATGCAGGCACCAGAGCTGATTATGAGTCCAGATAGCTGTTTATCCAAAATGCCCTTTAAGTCCAGCTTATTCCTTTTTGGCTTGTCTTGAAGGCTAGAAGCCTCTGTTTCTACCCAGTTCCCATGTTAACTCCCATCTGGCCCATCAGGACATATAGGCATATAGTCTATCTTGTATCAAAATGTAAGTCTTTCCATGTCAGCAATCTGATCTGCTATCTCAGACCAATCAGTGCTTTGTGGAGGAGATCTCTGAAGCCATTTTCGGGTTATGGCCTTAGATGCATAACCATACAAATTTCCCAAAGATATAATACCTCCTTATTTTTCAGGTCTCGGGAGGGAGCCCAGTACCAGGTGCTGGAATAACAATGGTTCTGTAATCATAAATAGGTGGCTTAACTAGGTACACACCTCTGTCCAATAAGATTCCAAGTCTGGACAGCCCCAAAATATGTGGTAGTGGGTAGCACATGCTTCACCACATTGCCCCCAACATCGAGCTTTTATGAATATCCCATTTGGATTGTATCACTGGGGTTATAAAATATCTTGTTCTGACTTTACGAGCATACTCCCACCATTGTGGGGATGAGGAAGTATTAGACATTCCACACCTTATGAGTTTCCATCGTTTTACATCAATTGAATTTGGGCATCTAATTGCCACTTATTGATTATATATTGAACTTGTGTAATTTTCACTTGAATGAGAAATCGATACAACAGAGTAATCATTCCTTTTTGCTGGAGTGTATAAAGGATAAAGCCCTTGATTTCCTTCTGAAGCGATTCCTATTCTCTTCTCCCCACTTATTCTAAGCTGGGTTAGAATATAATTCAAATTTGAAAGTATCAGAAACAATCTAACGTAGCCCAACCAAATTTTGTTCAACATTTGTCAAATGTAATAACTGCCGATTCTTTAAGAATCTATTCTGGTATTGTACTGTAGTCCACCTGTGGCCTGTTTCTTGTACCAGGGGCTAGGGTCAATGATTCGTCCCTCTAACCAACAAAATCTCCATAGCTGTAGGGCAAGATTTGGGGTCTTACAAAATTGCTCCTATACTCCCCAAGTAACCTGGCTCACTCTGTAATCATTGTTTGTAAATCTTTGGATAATTTAGGGTCAAATAACATGGCAGTTAGTCGGGCATGTTCAATGGTGTCTAGTTCTGTTGCCTTCCAGTGAGCCTGATACCGAATTCATCCACAAAGCATTTTTAACCTAAACCACTTTCAGTAGGCCTTTAAATCTGGGCGTGCCCAATACCCCCAACTCCTTCCTTGTTAATACCACAATCCTCACTCTAGCTCACATATTTGCCCATGCAAATTTATATATTTGTCTTTGCATCTGTACAAACCATGCTCTACTTAACTGGGGCACACTGAAACAGGTATAAATATCTTTGTAGTATGTTCATTTTACTGTTTGTTTTCTGCTATTGAGGGGTAGTGGGAGAAGGACCATCTCTTAAAATCCAGTTGGAAGATTTTTATCAGAGGTCAAAGTTATCTTCATAAAGATGTGTATTTTGCACTCTAAGATAAATTCTAAATATTTTAACTTTAGGAAACCCCAAAGCATAGCGGTGTTTTGGAATACCAATGAGGGGACAAAAGAGGGTCAAACCTCAGTTTTTTGCCAGTTCAGGGTATGACTTGATATTTTGAAATTGCTGAATTAGTTTCATCAGTTTGGGCAGTGAGGTAGTCTGGTCTGTAAGATAGACCAATACATCATCTGCATAAGCCCTAATTTATGCCTGGTGTAGGCAAGCTGGACTCCTTTACTGTATCTTTAGGTCTCTTCAGATCATGTGTGCAAGGGATTCTACATGTAGTGCAAAAGACACTGGTGATAGAGGCAACCTTGTATCATGCCCTGTCCAAGATGGAACCCTTAGACAAATGTCCATTAGCAAGCATATAAGCCATGGGTGATTTATAGATAGTTTGCATGTATTTTTGAAAGGAAGGGAGAATCCAAATCCCTCAAGTACTCTGTTCAGAAAAACTCAGTCAACCTGGTCAAACTCTTTTTCAGCATCCATACTTATCAAGAGAGCTGGGATTGCATTTACATTTAGATGGTCTATGATGTGCAATGTCCTCGCACATTGTCCTGGGCCTGCCGCCTGAAACAAACCCAGTCTGGTCTAGCCCCACCATACCTGGAATAATATTCTCTAACCTCCATGCAAGTACAGAAGTAAAATATTTGTAATCCACATTTATTATGGATAATGGTTGACAGGAGGAGCATAAGGTTGGATCTTTACCAAGTTTAGGTATCATGGAGGTAATGGCATAATTCCACAAAGGTGCCAACTTGCACTGGTCTGACATGGCCTCTGCATATGCCCATTGAAGAGGCAGTAGAATACTATGGGCAAATGTCTTATAAAATTCTACTGGGAATACATCAGTCACTGGACACTTTACTGTTTTGCTTCTTTGGATCTCTCACAGAATTTCCCCTTGGGTTATCTGTGCACACAGTGATGCATTTTCATGATACACTTAGGTGGCAATGATCTTGGTCATAGGTCATCCATAGATGTGGTTAGAATGATCACAGTTGATTTGGGGTGCTAAGGTGGCAGATGCCTGCCATGTATCTGGCTTGGTCCAGGATTGTACCATGGAGGAAATGGAGGAGAGTAAAGGCTGCCAGACCTTTACACAGGGTCTGCAGAAAGATGAACAGGGAGGTGTCTTGGTTTTGCTCACTGAAGAGACCCAGGCTGTCCATCATCAGTACATCACATCAGAATGTGGGGGTTTATATGACAAGGATGGAGTCCATTTGTTGGATGTAGGCCATGATTTGTTTAATAACAACATTCAGGAGGTTGTCAAATTGTGGGTATAGGTTATTCACTGTGGGGCATTGTTGGATGAAGCATAATCAAGTTACACATCTGGTGGCGGATTATTCAAGCTAGAAAAGAGAAAAGAAAGTGGAAGACTATGAAAAGGAGTGGCCTTGTGAGGTACTCAAATGTTCCCTGACACATTGGCAGTAAGACAGAACAGTGGACCATGGTAGGCAATTGGCAGGGCAGATGTGAGGCTCTATGAAGCAGCTCTGCTCTGTTATAGATTAGCGGCTCCAAAATCTGTTGTTAAGTGGACTGATCAAGAGTGAGCAGGCCCAATGGGTTTACATGTTGCACTTGACCAGGAAAAGTGCATCAAGAGAATTGGTTTATTGGTTGATTGGTAGTGAAAGCCTGAATCTGTCTGCTGCTCCAGGATGAATAGTTAGAATTGTTGCTGCTTTTCTTCCAAATGTATAATGTTAATTGTGATATTGTAAAGAAAATTGGTTAAGTAATAAAAGAACATGTATATACAGGAAAGTAAATTGTTGGTTAAACATCTGCCTTTTCTCACATATATGATGGCCTGTGTGTTTTTCTTGACAGTCCTGATTGCAGAAGTGTTTTTTCTGGGAGGATTCTTGCCCATGGCCACTGGACAAATCCTTGGGCCCGACCTTCCCAGGTGGAAGGAACTGGGGTGGTTGGGCCAGTGACCATTGACCCCACAAACAGGTGGGCTAGGTACCAACCTCAAGGATGGGGGAGTCAAGGGAGGTTTATAAGTCATAGACAGAAGAGGGTCATCCTCTTTCTGTGTGGACACTCACCATTGAGCTGAAAACCATCCCACCCGGTGGAGCCAATCGGTTAGTCTGGCCATCACACCCTGAGGTTCAGATTTACAACCCCTGAAATAGGCCTGCCCCTAAGGAGTTAGTACAGTTCCATCCTTTAAGAGGTGTTACCTCAGAAGGCCTTATGACAGAGCTGGACTTCTCGGGATTTCCAATGGATAGCACTGACCCAGGGCCCTGGTCCTGGCCTATAATAGGCTATGGTAGGGGCCCTGGACGTCATTGCTCCAATTTGTGTTCATCCCGCACTCTTCACCTGGGGCTCCCTGGTTTGACAGGGAGGTCTGTGAGCTGAAGAAGGCGGGACAGATTGAAAGACGCTGGAGTGAAAACTCACCTGAGTGTGTGTGATGTTGGATTGTTAGAACATTGTAAGATCTACAATCAGCAATGTTCCATAAGAAGGCAGAGTTCCTGTCCAGGGAAATTGCTACAGCAAGGAATGGACCAGCCCAACTCTTCCGACTGTGGACAGACTTCATGCAATCCAGCCTGTCTACAGGCTGGTCAAGCTTATCACAAATACAATGTGAAGAGTTTACAAATTTTCATTGACAAGGTATCCACCATCAGGGATGAGATCTGCCAGTGCCCATCCATTGAGCCTTGCATTGATCAATTGGGTGGTACTAATGCCCAGTTGACTTGGTTCACCTTAGCCAACCAGCAGTCATGGGTATAGTGAGGATCATCCAGACTTTGCGACCCACCTACTGTAAGTTGGATCCGGGCCCTATATGCCTGTTACTGGGGTGTGTAGATGTCATTGGCCCGGTCCTGGCTGGAATAGTGGTGGTTTCATTAGAGAGGGACCTTTCCAGATCCCTTAAAGGAGGCTGTAGTATGCCCCCTTTAAAAAAACCTCTCCTGATCCCAACTGCCCAGCAAATTACAGACCGATCTCTAACACCCTTTGTAGGGAAAGTGATTGAGAAGGTGGTCACTGTGCAGCTGGAGGATCATTTGACCAGCCACAATATCTATGACCCTCCAGTTCGAAGCTTGGAAATGCATAGCATGGAGATGCTCTTGTTGGTTCTAAATGATCTCCTGATGGTGAGAGATCAGAGAGCCCATTCCATCTTGGTTCTCCTGGATCTCTCAGCAGCGTTTGACACTGTGGATCATGGGGTGCTGCTCGAACACTTGTGTTTCTTCTGTGGACTGAGGGGCGGTCCTCAGTTGGTTTCGATCTTTCCTCAAGGGCAGATTCCAGAGAGTGGTGTCAGGGATTTATTCCTCGGCCCTCACTGGCTGCCCTGTGGGGTTCCACAGGGCTCAGTGCTGACCCCATGTTATTTGCAGTGTATATGCTTCCATTAGGGACATTATAAGATGGTACTGTATGGGTTGAGTTTTCATTGTTATGCTGATGACTCTCAGCACTATCTGTCTTTGCGCCTGAACGGAGTCTGATTCCATCACAGTGTTTAATAACTGCCTACTGGAGATACAGGCATGGATGAGTACTAGTTGGCTTCAGTTGAATTCAGAAAAAACTGAGGTATTGGTGGTGGACCCTGAAGTGAGGACAACAGGGTTTGGGCTGAGAACCCTCAGGTTTATATCTTGGGGGCCCCACTTATGGCCTCTAGCCAGGTACATAACCTGGGCATGGTATTTGATGAGGTTCTGACCCAGAGGGGCAGGTGTCGGCTGTAGTCAAGTCTGCCTTTTTCCATCTAAGGAATATAGCCTGGTGAAACACCTGGTTCCATGAAGATCTTCCTAACCTGGTCCATGCCTTTGTCACCAGTCGTTTTGATTACTGCAATGCTCTCTATCTAGGGCTGCCGGGGGTGGATGTCTGCCACTTGCATCTAGTGCAGAACCGACAGCCAGGTTGTTGATGGGAGTTTCCAAATCTAGCCATATAACACCTGTGCTGCGTGAACTGCACTGGCTGGCTATACAGTGGCAGATCACCTTCAAGGTCGCATTGCTGACCTATAAGGCCCTACACTATTTGGGAACTCATTACCTGAAAGAACTCCTGGTGTCTTACTGCCCCACCGCTTGCTCCGATACTCTGATGAGGGATTGCTAGAGATACCCAGGGTATACTTAAAGACATCTGGAGGAAGATTGTTTGCCTACATGGCACCTGCCTGTGGAATTCTCTACCTCGTCAGATCTGAGATTGCCTGACTGTGGAAAGTTTTAAAAATGGTTAAAACATTCCTTTTTAAACAAGCATTCTTTGGGACTTGATAATTAAGGGTTATTTATGTTTATTCATTATATTCACTATTTTTATATGGATTATATTTAAAGTGTTTGAATGATTGCAAAAGCACCCTGAGCTTGAGAAGGCACTTTAAACAAATACATTTACTTTACTTTTTACTACCCACCCTAAAGGGAATAGGGTATGGAGCCATTTTTTTGGTAAGGGAGCAATAGGTGCATTGGGAGGAAGATGATTGATGCCAGAAAAGAGAAAATAAGGTAGAAGGTTATGAAAAGGGGTGGCCCTGTGATGGTGCACTCAGACATGTTTGCTAACACATTGGCAATGTGCGATGGAACAGTGGATGCCAGTGGATGATTGGCAGGCAGATGCCCTATGAAGGCAGCTCTGCTCTGTTATGGCCTAGTAACTCCAGAATCCATCATTAAGTGGGACCAATCAAGGGCGAGCAGGCACAGTGGGGTTTACGTGTTGCACTTGACCAGGAAAAGTGCATCAAGAGAATTGGTTTGTTGGTTGATTGTGTTGTGAAGGCCTGAATCTGTCTGCTGCCCAGGGTGAATAGTTAAAACTGTTGTGTGTTTTCCTCTGAATATATAATGCCAATTATGATATTGTAAAGAAAATTAGTTAAGCAATAAAGAGCATGTATGTACAAGAATGTAAACTGTTGATTAGACATCAGCCTTTTCCCACATATATGGTAGTCTGCATGTTTTTCTTGACAATCCTGACTGGGGATGTGTTTTTCTGGGTAATACATATAGCACACTGCCCTTCAAAAGCCATACAACACCAGTGCTGCTTATAAATGTGACAGTGTACTAAGCTACTAAGGCACAAAAGGC
Organism: Neoceratodus forsteri; assembly: GCA_016271365.2. Lineage (NCBI taxonomy): Eukaryota > Metazoa > Chordata > Ceratodontiformes > Ceratodontidae > Neoceratodus > Neoceratodus forsteri. The sequence continues at coordinate 467,240,582 of CM028132.1, read as the reverse complement.
CAATACTGAAACACAGGCATTAGTACATTGTAAATCATTATTGAGTGAATATCTCTTCTGTCAAAGTAAGATGCAGTATATTATTTTGTAACGTGGTATAACCTATGACGTGGAATAAATGTCTGTAACATGAACTGTACATGAGCATATGGTGTGGTGTGTTAAAGCTCTTGACACAAATCATGGTGAGACCTGAATGTGTAAAATAAAGTGCAACCATATCATTTATATTTGGATAAATGACACATCACATGATATCTTACAAATGAAGAATCAATTCACACATTGCAACTTTCTTAGTAGTCTATTATGTTCCTTTCATTACAAGTCACATAACCAATTTTGGGCAATTGAGGCTTGGAAGTGCGGGAGATATCGTACTTCTAATCCTGTGTAAAGTGTACTTTCATTAAGAAGCATTACAGGGTGTGCTAAATCATAGCATCAGGGGTGAGAACAGCCAGTAAACAAACAAGCATTTGTCAATGCCAATGGTTAGCCACCTACATTGCTGTTGTATTGGGACTTGCTAGTACGTTTTTGCAATACATTTACCCAGGATAGAGAAGATAAGATCACGATATCTCATTTTCAGTGGTGCCCTGTTTTTATACATTGTTAGACTGTAATTACACAGGACAGGGCAGCTGAGAGGCAATATCTTTCATTTTCATTTAAGATCTCTGTACTACAAAAGTAAACAACTGCTGCCTTTTACTCACTCTGGGACTTTCCTGGCTCACCAGTTCCAAAGCAGACTTCTTCAGTGGATTTAGAAAGGATGCGTGCTGTGAAGGAAAATACAGTCACTATTCCTGAGAAAGCAGAGTTCTGTTTTCTGACTATACAGACTTCCTGAGCAGAGTTACAAAATGATATATAACTGGGAATCAATCGCAAAAGGGAAGTCACAACTTTGTTTCTTCAGTATATTTTGTAACACTGTATTGGAAAAATACAGTCAGTTTTAGTGAGAAAGCATAGCTCTGTTTTTGACACTACTTACTTCCAGAGAAGAGTTGCATCGTACAGCTGAACTGATTCAAAATAAAAAGAGGCTCATTATGTTCATTAAATTAAGTAAAACATAAGTAAAATACTGTTGAAATCAAAGTGGCATATTAGTGGATTGACAAGAAAATTAAAAAATATGCCTAGCACAAATCTCAGAGCAGTTCATTTGAACTGGTGTGTACTAACAAGCCTTCTACTTTATAAGGCTGCATGTGTTGGGGTTTTGAAATGCAGAAAACACTGAGCTAAGTAAGCAGTAAAGCTGACGTATACGTAGCAGAGCCATGCACTCCTAAAGATCACTTGGTGCTGCCAGCATTGACCCTGAGTTCCAATATACTTTGGCAGCAGTTCAAAAGCTAACCCAAAACAAACCTACTTATTTGATTACATACAAAGTTTTAAATTATGAGCCCTTCAAAAATTAGGTGACCTGCAATGGAACAAGAGCTAACTCTCTACCTTGAGATTTGAAAGTAAGTTTCTAAAACAAGTGCTGCCTGAATGGGGCCAAATGCATATTTAAATTTAGATATTGCAAACAGAACCCATAAGAAGTGACTGGAAAGGAATGTGTACAGGTTTTGGGCTCATCTCTGTGGGCTGGGGCAAGGGTGGAAACAGTGTGAGCTCTCAGAAATCTTGAGATGCCAAGCCACAATGGAAACAAAGAGCAGTCTTTCTCTCTTTCTACTTTCTCATAGATAGATCAACAAGGAGCCACTTCTGACCATCAGGGAAATGGAGCAGACCAAAAGTGGCGGACGGAGGGCAGGCAGATCAGGATGGCGATCAGCTACTTGCTGGGCAGCATCATAGAGATCAAGGAAGAGCCACCCTGCGATTAGGTGCCTCTTTCCTTCGAACTACATGAAGTTTCTGCCTAGCAAGCTAGAACAGTGTCATGATCTACCTGGCAGATGATTAGTGTGGCACTGACCAGCCCTTGCAGACTGCCCTGCATTTGACAACAGTGACACACCTCTCAAAACCCACTCTTATAACAATATGTTTACTCATGCAAGCGCACAGTGAACATAAAAACATTTGACATGTACTTGTTATGCAGTAATGTAACATCAGTCATCACACTGTAGTAGCTGAAGTGATATAAAAACTGTACCATCTTTAAATTATTTAAGATATAAAATACATTGCAAACCTTTCTTATGGTTGGTATTTTGTTGCAAATAAGAAGTAAGAAAATCAGTATGTGGTACAAAAATTGAAGCTTTACTTTTATGCCACTGTCAGTTTTGCTTCCATCATTTTAACTTGACTAACATAAGGGTCAATGAATTCTGAAGAGATTTATTCTATTGTTTCATCTCTCAGCGCAAATGTGCACATTGTTAGAGTTCTTATACTGTTTCTATGTTCTGTAGGTATACTTGAAGTACATGTTTGTCTGTGTATTAATCATACACAAGTAAATTCAGATGGTGTGCTTCTTTGAAACATTTCGGATAAAGTGTTTTATACTTTGTACATTTTCTAATTCACAAGGGGACAAGGGGATAAAGGAACCATTCTGACTGGTCCATTTTGCATCCCTTTCCCATCTAGTCTCAGAATCCTTCTCTCAAGTTTCCTGTTGCCCTTGTTGATTCCTGATTGGCTGGTGCTACGGAGAGGTGCAGCAAGAATGTTTTAGAGACTCCTCACTAACTCCTCAAAATGTGGGCAAATTGATGACTCCAGGCAAGTTCCTACAGTCTTGGGAGGCCAAAGGTTATTCAAAATGGTGGCCTATGTCATTCTGTGCAATTTTATGGTTGTATCTGGGCTGTTTCAATTTTGTAAAACACTTCATCCCATGCACTGGTTTCCAGGCATCTGTGTTTTGACTTAGGCATGCACCAACAAAGTGCAGTCATTTTGGGATGCTCAACAACCGTTTCAAATCCATCAATATAGGGTAGGTATAGGGAATGCCCATGAGTGCTACCTATACTAAATTCCAGTATCAATAGTCTGTTGGCACTCCTGCTGGGAGCCAAATATTTATTTAAAAGTTTAGTCCTTATCATGGGATCAAATGCCAATGCACATTCCCCCATTAGTGGTTTGCAGCCATAATCATTGATGTGCTCCTCATAGCACTGAAGGGATACAACTTCTGCTTCATCTTCTGTCTGAACCCAAAATTACTCCATCAGGAGTGGAAGGAAGTATCTGCTGTAGGGTACCTAGTTAATTTGTCAAAGCAAGAACCATGTGGGATAAACCATGCAGTCAAAACACCCTAAAGGCATAATAGCTACAGGGTCAGTGCAGCAAGGTAGATTACTGCTATCCCTGTAGCTATGCTGCTTGAGGGAAGAGGTGAAAGCCTCTTGCTAGTGGTGTGCTGGCCAAGCAGCTGCTGTTGCTCGTTGGATAGGGTCACAGGCAGTGTAAGGTAGTGGAGTGGTGATGGACCAGAGCTCAATTCCGGTCTTGGGGAAATTTTATTTATTTATTTTGTTGTTTTTTGTTGTCTCCCCTGAGTTTTCCCCTTTCCTGAGATTAGTCTCCCCTGGAGTTAGTCTGAGGTGTGCAGACCTCTGTAATGGGGTGTGTGGGGGCAGAGCTCCCCAAATATGTGTAATTTTTGTGTTTTCCTTCACAGAAAGTAGCACCTGCAGTTTTGCTGGTGCTGCCTTCATTTTTGTTTTGTTTATTGTGCTGTTGATACTCATTTCCACCATTAAAGAAGGCGAGATGTACAGAGTACATGAGAATGGTGTGAGAATTAGGGTTGACAATCCCAAGGCACACCCCACACCTGATTTCATGAAGATGCAGGAGAAGTCAAACCATAATAGTGTCTCCTGTTGCTGCCTGCAGGGTGGGAGTGGGATGTTAGGAGTGGAAACCCTAATGCCACATCTCCTACTTTTGTCTGTTTAGCCCTAACTAGTGCATTAACAACATTTTTGATATGTAGATTGTCCCTTAAGCCAAAACATTGAGGGAGTTATGGCTTCTGAAAGTTCCAATGTTATCCTAAGGGAATTTTAATTTTTAATTTTCAGCTTTTAATATGGCCCTAGATTTTTGGTGGGGATTATGTGTTAGTCTTGCACTACTCATGAAGGCCTTTGTTTTGATATATAGATTGCCCTTAAGTCCAAATATTGAGGGAGTTATGGCTTCTTAAACTTCAATGTTATCCTATGGAATTTGCATTTTTAATGTTTGTGGTTTTATATGGCCCTAGATATTTTTGGAGGGAGTGTGTGTTATTCTTGCAGTACTCATTAAGACCTTTGGTTTGATATACAGATGCCCCTTAAGTCCAATGATTGAGGGAGTGATAGCTTGTTGAATTTTTGTATGAAGGATCCTTTTTGATATGTACGAAATGGTATAGGTGCTATGGAAAACTGATGAGAAAGAATTAGATGGGTGGGGAGTAGCAAGAAAAAGGGAAGAATAGATGGACCAAAAGATCTCCTTCTGCCATCACTTTTCTTATGTTCTTATGTTTCTTCTTAATCGTGTAGCACCCTTTGTTGCCTTGGCAGCTGAGTCACACTGTTACATTTCTAAACAGCACTGATGGAGTGTTGTTTTTATGGCTGTGGTAGACCTACAGCCATCCTGCTCCCTTAAAAAAAGGTGTTTCCAAGGAAGCATAATTTAGGAGTTTTCCGTGTATCCTTCCATTCTGCAAATCTCTAAGGCAGTTAAAGAAATACTCCCTTCTTTCTGCTAACTACTATTGCATTTCAGACAGCCTGATTTGTGAAGTTACTACGCTGAGACCAACATGTGGTTTATATCATGTCATGCCTAGTTTAACAGCAAATCCTGCATTATAACTTTGAAATTGACTGCTTTGAGGACAGTTTTATGTCTGTAATTAATCAATCAGTTACTAGTTCTTCTTAATACCCTTCAAAGCAGTCCAGCACATTGTTACATTTTCTGTTTTGGTTCAGACATGTATCCACTACATGCAGCATTTCTCTTCCAAAAGCTTTTTCTTCAATACACAATTATACCACATTAAGTCCTGAATGTTCAAGCAAGAGCTCCTATTTATAGCCAAACTTCATTTAGCAAGCCAATGTACAGTAAAGGGGTGGGGGAACTTATTTAACCAGGAAAAGCACACTAATCCAGACCTTGTTTCCAGGTGTGACCTGGGAGCACAAGGATGTTATGTGACTTGCTCAGGGTCACACAATATGCAAGTGGGAGCTGATGGGATTCAAACCCAGGTCTCTAGCTTTGTAGATCAGTGTTCTTAAGCACTATGCTATACTGCCTCCTAGTGAAAAAATACAGTCTTTCTGTTTGAATCTAAAAGAAATCACATTTGTTATAACAACAGTAGTACAATGATGTAAACATGCCCCCAGCAATGTCATATTGTGTGATTGCTGGTAAGATTTAGGATAGCCTACTGTATTAATCTTCACTAAGTCTTTATGTGTTACTGGAGTAGGGGCACCATGACCTTTTCACACCTCAGAGTAAAATTCAAAGCATAGCTCATAGTTGCTAAACATATGTGTGTGTGTGTGTATGTGTGTGCATGTTTGTGTGTGCGTACAGATAGACAGATAGATTGTGCGGTTGAGATGTATTGCCCTGTTTTCAGTGGAATAATGCTTCTTATGTTATAAAGTCTGAATAACACATGAATGGTAATACTTTCATTTTTAAAATCTGGTACTTCCCATTTCTGCATATTTTTTCTGTGAAATTATGTTAGGGTTTGTTCACTTACAGCAGCAGTATTTGTTAATGAACATCAATTTTTTGTAGCAAAAGATACATTGCATTCATGATCAGTATATTTCTAACTACCTCACATACTTAAATGCAGATTTTATAACTGTACAGTATTTGCAATGAATGGCTCAAGACATTAGAATTGCTGCACTGGCAATACTTAATCTCTGAGGCTGACAGTATTTTATACTGTTGTATTATGATGTATATTGAAAAATGGTGTGTGAAAAATGCTCTTTACACCTAACAAATGCCCTTCAATTTTCAGCATCCCATCTATTTGGCACCCTGTCTGTGAGCATTGCTATCTGTCAGAGATGTTCTTCCAACTTAGAATTTCCCTGGTCAGCAAGAGGTAGACTGGATTACATTCTAATATACAGCACAGAGCAAGATGGGTTATATTATAAATGTTTAGTGACTGTAGTGTACAATCAGAGATTATGTCTTCATCTCAGTTAGACTGCTGGAAGCCATGCAAAGATAACAACAAAACAAGCATTTGTCAGTGCTGAAGGTTCCCTTGCATGGTGTATGTGGGATGGCATTCATGGCGCTCCAGTGCTAGTATTGGAACTTCTTCAAGTTTGCCACAGCCATATTGGCTCTGGCTAGATCTGGTTTAAAGGGCAGTATGCTGTATGACTTGCAGAGGAGCAGGGCAACTATGCAGGCCACATCGGTGGTTAGGAGGAGTTCAGTGATCTGAGTCGGGCCCAATAGAAAACCAAGGCACCATTTTTGGGACTCGTGGATGGGCCTTCTAAAGGATGAGCCAGCCACTCTTGGGATACTTGGGACTGACTCCAGAGTAGCAGGGGGACTGTGCAGGCCGCATCTGTGGGCTGCTTTTTGGGTGTACAGGGTCTGTGGGATGGTGCAGGCCACATCAGTGGTGAAAGAGCTGTTGCAGGAGCTGTATCAGAGCAAATTTGGAGCAGGGAATGGCCACATCGGTGGCTAGGGAGGAGTTCAGTGATCTGAGCTGGTGCACCCAATAGAAAGCCAGGGTGCCATTTTTGGGACTCATGGCTAGGCCTTTTAAGCCCAGCTGCTCTTGGGATGCTAGTTTTCCACCCACCCACCCCAGCCCAACCTCTATTAGATGCTCAGAGGAGGAGGGCCAGGTGGAGATAGGTCACTGATTGGTTGGGTGGCTGTACTGGGGTTTTCTCCAGTTGTGACTCTGACTATTCTTGGAACTGTTAGGGGATGTAACTCTGTTCATGCTCTTTTATTCTGCTTAGTAGCTTGGTCCAAGAGCTGTGTTTTAATTTCACAGGCTGCACACGCCCATGATGACTGGCTGTAGGGGTTCGGGTAGGTCTACCTGTGGGCTATTGCAGATCGGGGGAGCCATGGTCCTAAACTGGGCCTGGAGGGAGGTTGCCTAGTCTGTAGGCTGTTGTTGAAGATTGGGAGGAGCTTGACTGGGTATGGAGGAAACTGGAGTTGTTGGGGGATGAACATGTCTGGGAGGGCCTGTGTGGAGCAGGAGGGCAGTGATAGAGTGCAACCTGGATCCATTTCATCAGGCAGGAGTGGAGAACCTATGGGGCATGGGTTAGTAGCAAGGAGGTAGCTACCTGGGAGGTAACTGGTAGAGGAAACAGGCTAAATCATAGGAGGCTGGGGAAACAGGTGGGTTGGGACTGACAGAAGGCCTACTGGAGGAGTGGGTAGCGAAATCAGAACAAAAAAGGAGGTTGTCCTTAAGTGCTATAATAAATTTGAGCCATTGAGTACGTTATTTGGAGATGACGTGGCGGGGGGATAGGGAGGAAAAGGAGGGTGAAGGAGAGAGGATATGGTTAATCGGATGAGGTTGGGCATCGGTAATTCAAATAAGTATAGCTAGCAGGGAAGGAGCAAATCAAGTGTCAAAGAAGGTGGGGACCAGCAGAGGGAAGATGTGGAGGCTGTGAGTCAACTGGTGAGAAAGGAGGAGAGATTGAGATGGGGAGGCGTGTTCTTAGAGGGGAGGATCATACCAGAGAAAGGCCCAAAGGTAAGGGGACCTGCAGGTGGGCATGGAAGGGGCAAGAGAAAGAGGAGGAGGTGAAGGGGCTGATGGTGATGGGAATGCCGTGTTGGGGGACTGAGAGGTGAGAGCTGGAAGGGGAGGAGGTCAGAGAAAAGGCTTGACTGGGGTGGGAGTGGAGTGGAGGCTAAACTGGGGAGCCGGGAACTCAGTTATAAAAGGCACAACAAGAGGGGTAGGGCGGCTAGGGGTTCTCTTGTAGAGGGTCCTGAGAAAAGCCAAGGGAAGTGGTCTCAAGGAGGAGGTGGACGGAGGTAGGCGGGGGAGTACAAAAAGAGGTTCACAAAAGATCAAGGGGGGACACTAAGGTTCTCCTGCTGGGGAGACTCCATGATCAGTATATTCACTGGGAGGGGCTTGGTGAGGAAAATCCAGTCCAGTTAAGGTAGTGAGTATTTCTGGTCTGACTGTGCATTGGGCGAAGTTCATGGTGTATGAGCTGGTGAGGAGGTGTGGAGATCACGGACTTCCTGATGCATCTAGGAACAATGATATTGAGGGAAAAGTGTGCTGGAAATTCAGGCAAGATTCCAGAACTGGCCAGGATCTGTCATGACAATGGATGCACAGTCTCCTTGGTAATCCTGCCAGTGCCAAGGGCCTCTGTGGAGAACATAAAGAAGATCAGGGAGATTAATGACTGGCTCGAGCAGTGGGGTGAAGCACAGGGACTGGGGTGTTGGGAGACTTGGGGGAGTTTGGGAAGACAAGGGACTGTATGCCCGGATGGGCTTTACCTAATCCCGGTAGGGAAGGAAGTTCTCAAACGGGGAAGACTGATTTAATTCAGGCTAGATGGGGTTTAAACCTTGAAGGGTGGAAGGGGCACTGCAAGGTCTGATCCGACCATCCATACTGCCGATAGGACTGGCCTGCAACCCCATAGAGGGGACAGATGGTACCCAAGGGGTGAAGTGTGGATGGACGTATGAAAGATCTGGGGAGGGTAAGGTAAAGAGGGGTAGGGACAAGGGTTGGGAGGCAGCTTTAATAAACGCCAGGAGCCTGGGGAATAAAATGCCTGAGTTCCAGACCACGTTGTTTGAGGGTGGGGTGGATGTAGGAGCGGTCTCTGAAACTTGGGCCACCCCTGGCCATGACTGGATCTTAATCTGAGTGGGTACCTTGTGCTAAGGAAAGACAGAAAGGTGGGCAGAGGGGAGGTAGCAATGTTCATTAGGGATAACATCAAGATTATGAGAGTGGAAGAAGCAGAGGGCACGTAGAGGCCCTATGGGTCACCCTGCGAACCCCGTGGGAGGGAAGACTGTTGGGGTGGTATAGGCCCCAAGACTAGCGGAGGACCTGGAGGATTGTGTTGGCTAACATTAAGGGGCAGTGTGGACTGGAAGGAGAAGGAGTGGTGTTGATAGGGGACCTAATATGCCAGCTACTGATTTGGGTACTATGATGTCCACTGTAACCAGGAAGCAGAAGCTGCTGGATGACTTCCTGGATGCGTTCCTCTATCAGTAGGCGATGGACCCAATGAGGGAGGTCATATCCCGGATGTGGTTTAACATATATGGGGATCTTGTATGAGATATGGTTGTGGAAGAACTCCTGGCTGGGAGTGACCACAACAGTCTGGTTTCGGCTTAAACTGGGGGATATTCAAAGACAATGATAGTTGATTTTAGGGGGTAGACTTTCAGAACTTGGGGAAATTCTCAAGGGCATTTGTGGGAGATAAAACCAGGTTTGGGCATGGAGGTAGGTAGAAGATCATAAAGCAGGGCAACAGGAGGCCACCAGGACCTGTGCAAGGGTGAAGCGCAGGATGTGTAGGTCTTGTAAATTATGCTGATGGACCAAGGAGGTCCAGGAAGTGGTAAGAGAGAAGAAGGCTGCATACAGTAGGTACAAAAATGAGAGGCGAGAGGGATAGAGAGAACTATTGCCTTGCAACCAGGAAAGTCACCAGATTGGTGAGTGGGGCAAAGCCTGGAAGAGCAGAGGCTGGAGTAGGGGATGACGGTGGGGAAAAGGGGTTCATTAGGTATATTGGTGAGCAGAGAAAGGTCAAGGGCCAGCTCAATAGGTGAAGAGGCAGCTGGGGGGTGGGTGGAAAGGGCTGGAGAGCAGGCAGAGGTACCGAATGAGTACTTTGGCCTCAGTGTTCACTAGGGAGGAGGCTGAGGAACTTCCAGAAAAGGGTTGAAGGACACAGAAGGCACAGCAGACCTGACTATTGGGGTACCTGCTGAAGAACAAGCCACTGGGGAGGGAAGTAGGCCGGGGTGAGATATCAGGCTGGTTCTGCTGAATGGAGGGGGACAGATGCTGATATTCCTATCAGTCGGTGTGGGAAGCCCTCCAGTCCCAAAAAGGATAAATCTCCGGGGCCTGATGGTATTCATCCCAGAGTACTGAGGGAGTTGGCAGATGTTTTGGCTGTGCTTTGGTGGATCTCTTTAACTTGTTGCTCCAGACAGGGAGGGCAAGGGATTGGAAGCAGGTGCATGTTGTGCCCATCCATAAAGGGGATTGAGAGAAGAGCCAGGAAACTATAGACCCATCAGTTTGATGTCAGTGGTGGGGAAGGTAATGGAGAGCATGCTTAAGGAAAGGCTGGGAGGTTTCTTGGAGGAGATGGGTTACCTGGATGACCGGCAGCATGGGTTTGTGCCAGGTAGATCGTGTCAAACAAACCTTAGAGAGTTCTATGAGTGGTGACATCAGCACTCGACAGAGGGAGACCAGTGGATGTACTGTTTCTGGTCTTCAGCAAGGCATTTGATTTGGTCACCACATTATCCTAATGGAGAAGCTTCGGGAGATGGGGTAGGCCCATTGATGGTTAGGTGGATTGAAATTGGCTTTCAGGTCACACTCAGTGGGTAGTGGTCAGAGGAGGTCTCATCTCCTAGGAGGTCATAAGTGGGGTCCCACAGGATCAGTCCTGGGGCCACTCCTGTTTAACACCTACATCTCTGATATCAAGAGGGTATTGGGTGTGAAATGAGTCTCTTTGTGGATGACCTAAGCCTGGGGGGTGGAGGGAGGAGGAGATTGGCCCTGCAAGGACCTGGATACTCTGGATAGGTGGTCTGCACCTGAAATTGAAATTTAACTCCTCCAAGTGCAGGTGCTACACCTAGGGCGGGAAACCCCAACTATGTGTACACCCTGGGGGATGAGTTGCAGGCCATGGCAGGGAAAGAGACCTAGAGTCTTGGTGAATGTTAACATGAATAAGTCAGAGCAGTGCAGGAGGGCTGCGGTCATGACAAATGGGATGCTGGGATGCATCGCTAGGGGATTACCTCAAGGAACAGGGAGGTGTTTTTGCCTATGTACAACAACCTGGTTAGGCCACATCTTGAGTACTGTGTGCAGTTCTGGAGGCCACACCTAAGGTGGGACATCCAACTCCTGGAAGAGGGTTCAGAGGACAGCAACCAGAATGATCCAGGGCCTGGAGAATATAACATATGAGGAACGACTAGGGAGCTCAACCTGTTCTCACTGGAGGAGAGGAGGGACCGGGGGACATGATTGAGGTCTTCAAGCACCTCAGGGAGCAAATAAGGTAAGCCGAGATAGGATCTTTGACCGAAGGAGGGTGGAATCACCAGATGACAGTTGGAAGATTGAGGTGGTAGGATTGGGGGAAGGAGGAGGTACTTCACAGGAGAGTGGTGGAACCATGGAATGCGCTCCCGGGAGCTGGTACTGGCAGCTACAGTGGAGGGATTCAAGAGAGGGTGGAACAGGTATAGGCAAGTGGTGAAGCAGAAGCTGGTTTGCCCAGGGAGGGGGCAGGCTGGGGATGGAGTAACAGTGAAGGAGACAGATAGAGGGCCACGGTACCCAATCAGGGTGCTGAAGCATGAGCAGGCTTGATAGACCAATAGGCCTACTCTGCTGGCATCTAGTATGTTAGTATGCCTGTTTTCAAAGGTACTGCACATCAGTGCTGCTACATTTAGTGCTATCTGGAAACAGTTGTAGGTTGTCTGTCTTACCCAATGATGGCTGTCTGTGGTTGCTTGTGAGATCTTACCAGCACAACTGTACCACAGTATACATCCCATTTTTCAATATTAATGTCCCAAATTCTCAGAAGTTATATTTGAAGCTTCTGTGGCCTCCATAGAATTGACAAAGTTTCAATCTGACCTTTTAATTGGGTTTCATGGTGCTAAACTGTAAATACACATTTTGAGTGTGGAAGTGACACTTCTCACACACTGTGGTCATTTGATGCCCTAAAAATGATTTTATTGGACATATGGGTGAATAAATCTTACAAAAGGCTGTTACAAGTAAAGGTTATTCTCAAGCCAGTATTGTTAGGTCATACTTTCTTGTAGACTAAAATCTGTTACTCGTGACATAAGAATTGAAAACCCTCACTAAGTCTGTGACCTAAGATTTTGGGGCCCCACAAAATATATTTCAGGATAATTTTTCATCAAACAACCTCTATAATCAAGCTGAACAGGTCCTGCTTAAGTAGATTCAGCAGTTTGTTTTTTGAAAAACATAATTTTGAATCTTTTCGCTTTTTACCGAGCAAAACAAAATGGCTTCATAGGTTTCATAGGTTGTTACAAGCTTGTATAGACTTTCATCCCTTTTTGCTTGCCAGAGTTTGTTTAGATCAGTACATATTTGTTTTGGATAGTAACTATCCAACCTTTTTCTGAACACTTCCATTGTCTTGTAACCACCACTAATAGAAGATTGTTCCATAAAGGGACACTCTCGACTAAACCAGTGCCTTCTCTTTAAAAGGCTCCATTTCCCATAGCTAGTTGGAGTGGATGCCTCTTAGCTCATACTTGCAGTTTTTAATTTAGCCCAGCATCCTCCCATAAAGATTTATCCTGCATGGCTCTGTACACCATACACATTTCTCTCCTAATTCTTGCTGCAGTAGTGAGTTGTGGAGGTGCAGCAGTGTTGTTACCAATGCCAGCAGCCCATTTTGGGGCTGGTCTGTGCGGTGCCAATAGATGATCACGCTGTACATGACAGCAGTAGTGTAGCTTTGCCACCAACTTGAAAGAAACCTCCACTGCAATCAGGAGCACCCTGTTATTAACAATCAGCTGTTTTTGCTGCTGGGTGGTCCCGATTGCAGCAACAAATTACAGCTGCATTTTTTGGTGTCCTGTTTCAATAAACATGGTGGCGGCTTCTCCATCGGCCTCTCACAGTCCCCACGGAAGCTGATGGACAGCTGTCACCTCTCACAGTCCCGGATGAAACTGATGGGGTGCCCAATCCCCTGTTGGCATACCACCTCCCCAGTTCATTTGTTGATGGGGTAGCCTATTCTCCCCATTTGTTGTGTGCCATGGTGCCAATTCCCTCGGCTCATCTGCCACCCAACATTCTGCCGGACAGGGTGCCCAATCCCATTGGCTACAGATCCCCAAGAAACACTCAGGTGGCATGCTGGGAGCCCACCCAGTGTGCCAAAGTACCTGTAAAATAAGAACACCTTCCTGCATTGTTTTTTTTTTCCCTGTAAAAGAAAAACGGTCCTCATGGAGTCTGGTGACCCCTTCCCCAACCTCGCATCCACCTTCTGTGCCCCACCCCACACACCCTCACCCCATTCTACCTCCGTAGCCTGGCGTGATGACCTTATTGGACCGGGAATCGTCTGCCTCTTAAAGTCAACCACAAACTGAAGAAATGCCGTACGCTTATATAATGGCATGTGGTTTCTTTTCAACTTATGTCGATATCTTAGCATTTTGGCACCAAATTTTCAACATGGGCTTCTGGGACCCCATCTCATGAATTCAGTGACTGTCATCTGAGTTATTCAGTCCCAAAAGGTAATTTGACGTCACTGCGCCGGAATCACCTTTCGGGACCGAGTAACGAAATGACAGTGTCACTTATGAGGTGGGCTTCAAAAGCCTATGTTGTAAATTTGGTGAAAAATTCCAAAAATGACTGTTATAATGTGTGTTGGAGTTCCATGCACACTTGTAACTTTGAAATTTGTAATATTTTCACCCAGATTTTCAACATTGCCATTTTTCATACCTCCTTATGAACAGTATAGCTGACATTTTCACATCTTGGTCAAATATGCTTTTGCACTTCCTGTGCAGAATTGCACGGTCGCTGTGGGAAATCAATGTTCGGGACAGATTAAGAAAATCACAGTGACACTGTTCATGAGAGAGATCCTAAAATGCCTTTGTTGAAAATTTGATGACAAAGTTCATAAAATGACTATGTTACGAGTGTGCATGGCTGAGTTTCCACAACTCTCATAACTTTAAAATGTGCAATATTTTCACTCAAAATTTTCAACATTGTCAATTTTGCATACCTCCTTATGAACAGTACAGCTGTCATTTTTCATATCCTGCCCAAAATGTGTTTTCAAGCACATCTACGCATAACAGCATTAGCTGTGGAAAATCAATGTTTGGGACAATTAAGAAAATCATAGTGACAGTGTTCATGAGCAGAGGTTCAAATGCTTTCATGAGGTGGGGGTCACAAAAGGCCATGTTGAAAATTTGATGAAATAATTCCACTAAATGACTGTGTTATGAGCATGTGTTGCGCTTTCCATGCAGCTTGGACGCTTGAGCATTTTTAATATTTTCACTCCAGATTTTCAACATTGCCATCTCTTCACACATCCCTATGAATAGTACAGCTGTCATTCTTCACATCTGCTCCAATCTGTGCTTTTGCACATCTGGTGCAGAATGGCACGTCGCTGTGGGAAATCAAAGTTGGGACAGAGTAACAAAATCACAGTGCCACTGTTCATGAGCAGAGGTTCCAAATGCTTTCATGAGGTGGGGTCACAAAAAGGTCATGTTGAAAATTTTTGTGCAATACCAACAAACACCCAGGGTGTTAGGGTTTCTAACCATAATGTCCCACCTGTACAGACTGACAGGCATCAGGGGTATGCCTTTGGATTGCCAGCTGTAATGCTCATGCCATTCCACCCCCACTCCCCCACCATGAAGCCAGTGACAGGCATCGAGGTGTGCCTTGGACTCTTCAGCCCCAGAGTTCACCCCATTCTCCTATACTGCACCCATTTCAGCGTATGTTCTTATGAAATGTGGTGACTGTGAAGTCGAACACACGAGGACACCTCAACACTTGTTGGTGTCTGCAGGATAGGTGAAGTGAAATGCCGTGAGCGCAGGGCAACAACCCAAAGGCACACCCCAATGCCTGTCCATCTCTGCAAGGTGGAGGTGGGGTTGGTGTGAGTTCAGTACTTCACTGCCACTCCTATTCTGCATCTGTCTAACTCCTGCATGTCCAATGATAATATCAGCAAGCAAACATTCGCATTGACAAATGCTTGTTTATATGGTGACCACACCTGCATGCAATACTCCAGCTGAGGTCTCACCAGAGCCTGATACAGTGGAATCAGAGTCCAGGAAGTAGAGGAGCACAACAGTGCTTTACTCACCAGATTCAAACAAAGTATAGTGGAAAGCATTAGGAACATTCATAGCTCATTCCCAAACAGTGCAGGGACTGTCACTTATTGTAGAATTTACACAGAAAAGTCCATTCACATAATAAAAGGCAGCCCCTGGTGAGAACAGAACTCTGTGAGAACACAAAACACCCTAGCACCTACTCTCTGAGTCTTCAGAGGGTGAAGCATCTAAATAATCAGATTATTTTAAGATAATTACCTCATGAATATGCATAAACCTTATTAAAGCACCACAGTGACAAAATTGCATCAACTCCTATAATGCATACCATAGCAAAACAGTGTTAAATACCACATATCTTAAATAAAATTCTATACAAAAATATAAAAAGACTTTTAAATCATTTAAATAATTTAAATAACTTGAACCTGATCCTTGAACTGCATCACAAGATCTTATTCTATTACCATAATTCATCAGCCGATGGTTTAAGATTTATGGAATTGAACAGGTCCCCTTACCTTTTGGTGGGATAGATCTAATAAATTGTTGAAACAAGAATCCATGTGGATCTTTAAAAGGAATAGTGTGAGATCCAATGGGCTAAATGAAAATGGATGTGAAACCATTTCTAAAGAAATGAAGGACTGAATTTGTTTTAAATTTGTCCAGCTTAAGACATTTATTTTTTGCTACCAGGCTCTAAAATGTTTTGACTAAAATGTCCTGACCAAGTGCCCTTATAATTTCCTGGAATTTTTATCATCCTATTTATGTTTATTCTGTTGTTATTACAGCTTATGAGATATCCTTGTTTATTCTAATTACTTTTTCTTTCTTCTTTCTCCCTGTATTAGGACTTTGTTGATTTCTGATACAGAGACTGCTTCTATTGGATCCTGTATAAATGTACAAATAAATGTGCTTGAAACTTTAAAATGGACCAGTGATAAAATAAGATCTTGTGATGCAGTTCAAGGATCAGGTTCAAGTTATTTAAATTATCTAAATGATTTAAAAGTCTTTTTGATATTTTTGTATAGAACTTTATTTAAGATATGTGGTATTTAACACTGTTTTGCTATGGTATGCACTATAGGAGTTGATGCAATTTTGTCACCGTGGTGTTTAATAAGGTTTATGCATATTCATGAGGTAATTACCTTAAAAGAATCTGATTGTTTAGATGCTTCATCCTCCTCTGAAGACTCAAGTAGAGTCGAGGTGCTGGGGTGTTTTGTGTTCTCACAGAGTTCCTGTTCCACTAGGGCTACCTTTTACTATGTAAATGGAGTTTTCTGTGTAAATTCTACAATAAATGGCAGTCCCTGCACTGTTTGGGAATGAGCTATGACTGTTCGTAATGCTTTCTCCACTATACTTTGTTTGAATCTGGTAAGTAAAGCATTGTTGGCTCCTCTACTTCCTGGACTTGCATTTGTAAGGCTTGCCACCTTGTCTTGAGGAGCTGCATGGCTCTGTTCTTTTCCACTTTTGTTGGTAGAGCTTCTTTTGATTTCGCTTACAGTGGATCAGTATTTTGCTATCCCTACTCCCTATGTGTCGAGGATACAGTTTAAGGTTTGGTTTGCTTTTAGCTATGACGTTACAGTGTGGACTAAATTGCAAATCATTACTTAGCCTGATTCCCAGATCTCTTTCCTTAGATGTCTCTGGCAACTTATGGTCACCCATACTATAGCTTAGCTTCATGTTGTGTTTCCCATATGCATGATATTACACTTTCCCACATTAGCTCTAGTTTATGCTCAGTTGTCCATTGATGTATGTCTTTCAGGGTCTCTTGCAATTTGCGCCATCTTCTGAATTGTTAACAATAGCCCCAATCCTGCAGTCATCAGCAAACTTTGTTAACCATATATTTGGGTGATCACATTTAAGAGATGTTACGTGTATGTTAAAGAGACAGGGACTCAACATGTAGCCTGAGGGACCTCGTCAGGCTAGACCCTTGCCTAATCTGACAAATCCCTCATTGACCTAAAAATATTTCATATGACTTAGAATTGACTCACAACAAACCATTTTTGATTACAAGAAACAGCTAGCCTGAAAATCCCACTGAGAATGCTCAAATGTAAAAATGTTAAAACCTTATAACTTGAGAACTGAATAAAGTTATTAAAGTGCAAAATTGAGTTTAACATTAAACACTCTGCTCACCCTAACTATATCCGTGCTACTGCACCTGTTGTATAATAGGAAACAGGTATCCTGAAAACCTTATGGAGAAATACAGAATCTGTAGGCAAACAGGACAGCTTGTTCCATCCAATCTATCCATTTTCCTGCCTATACTGTCATGGCAGATCCACCTGATCTCCTGGTACCTACCTCACCCCACACTTTCTAACTAAGATTCTTTTGGTGCCTGTCCCATGCATGCTTAAGTGCACCACTTTTCACCCTCAGCACCTCGGCTGGAAGACTGTTTCAGGCATCCACCACTCTTTCAGTGAAGAAATACTTTGTCACATTCCTTCTAAATCCCCTCTTTCCAGCCTCATTTCATGCTCTTGTATACCTTCTCTTCTGAAAAATACCCCTCCTGTACCTTATTCACTCCCATGAGGTGTTTTTAAGTCTGTATCATCTCCCTCCTCTACTCCTCTACCCTGTCTACTGTATGTCTTTCCTGAAATGTGGTCTTCAAAACTGGAAACAGTACTCCAGGTGGGGTCTTACCAGATCTGTACTATACAGCAGTAACACCACCTACCTCCTTCTGTTGGTGATACCCTCCTGTGCACCCCAGCATCCTGCTGGCCCTCCCTGCTGCTTGACACATTGCCTCATCACCTTGAGATTATCTGATATGATCAGCCCAAGGTCCCGTTCCTGTTTAGTGGCTGTCAGTACCTCTCCTCCCATTTAATACTCTGCCTCTGGGTTTCTGTGCCTTAGATCGTGATGTTGTACTTTTTACACTGAAACCCAACTGCCATAGCCTTAACCGCTCCTTGAGTTCTCAGGTCTCTACACATTCTTTCCAGCTCCTCCAGGGTGTTTAAGCTTACAGATGTTGGTGTTGTCTGCAAAGAGGCATACATTCCCTGCCAGCTGTTCTGCAGTGTCATTTATAAAGACATTAAAAGAACTAGCCCGGTACTGAGCCGTGAGGTACCCCATTGGTCACTCTCCCTCCCCAGAATGGATGTCATCAACCAATTTCATTTCAGTGTACCCCCTGGGACCCACCCCAAACTGCCTAGTTTCCTTGGAGCCTCCTCTGGTATGGTGCTAAAGGCTTTGCTGAAGTCTAAGTAGGCCACATCCATTGCCCCATCCTGATTTATTTCATTGTCACTCCAGCTGAGGAAATTGATCAGCTTCGTCTGTTATGATCTTCCCCTTGTGAATCCATGCTACCTAGGGTCTTGTAACCCTCTGGATTTAAGATACTCCACTCGTCTTTCCTTTGAAAGTGTTTCCATTAACGCCCTCAAGACTGACATCCAACTGACCAGCCTATTGTTATCCTCTTCCTCCCTACTGCCGCTTCTATGAGGTGAGACCACATCCGGCCTCCTGCAGTCCTCTGGAAGCTCACTCTTTTCCAGTGAGTTGTTGAACAGCCTACCGATAATTAATGTTGTACGCCATTAGCGAGGATAGTATAGCTAACCCGAAGAGTGCTGTCCATGACAGCTTAATGGTATAATACTATGTATACTGCTGTATGCAGTATTTCACTATTCACACACTCCCAGGCAGAAGATAAGATCTCTGCTGGGAGTGGGTTCTGTTGAGTGCTGCCGTGGCTCACTGGACTGAGCCACAGCAGCAGGAACCTAGGCGCTGTGTCTGGGATCTGGGTTTGATTCCCAGTCCCAGAAATTTTATTTTTGTCCACTATTCGTGGTGTTCCTGAGTTGGACCCCCGGAGTTGAGAATCTTTAGTGGGGGAGGTCCAGGGGTCTGATCCCCCATAATGGGGTGTGTGGGGTGGAGCCCCACAGATAAAGAGTTATGCCACATAGCAATATCACGCCGTATTGCAGCACAATTTTGACATGGGCATAATGTCCTGCAACATTATGACCCTGTGTTGCCACACAGGGCTGCCAGAGAGTGCAGCAGTGCCCCTGATCTCCTTCAGCACCCTTTGCGTACTCTTCCAGTCCCATAGCCTTATCCACTTTCAGATTAGCAAGTCTTTTCAGGACTATTTCCTCTGTGAATGGACTTCGTGTCTGCCTCCCTCTCCCCAGTGGTCCTGCTGCTTTTATGGGTCTATCCCACTCACCTTCCACTGTGAAGACTGAACAGAAGAATCTGTTTAGAATATTTGCTTTTCCTAATCCTCCTCTGCACAGTATCCCCTGCCCTTCTTAACCTCACAATCCCTCCCTTGTCTCCAGTTATCACTTATGTGCCTCAACAAGATCTTGTCCCCTTAGTTGCCCCTTTGGATAGTCTTTGCTGAATCTGCATCTTGCACCCTCACCCCTTTCCTGCTTCTCTCTGCTTTTCTAGTAAACCTCTCTATCCTGTTCTCTCTGTGTTTTTTGTACCTCCTGAATACTACCCTTTTAGCATTCCTCTTGCAGACATTTCCTCGAGATCCATAATGTTCTTTTTAGGGCTGCAGTGAGTGTAGCCATACAGACCTATTGCTTCAGAAAAGCACTTCAGCCATGCTCACATTTCTTGCGAATGAACAACTTGATGAGATGACAAAAGTCACCTCCATGGTCACATCTCTAGAAAGTACTGCATGCTCCATTGCACTATTTATTTGCCCTGGAACATACTGTATTTGAGTTTACTACCCTCACCCCGAAAATAACTAGTATTGAAATATTTGATAATGTGTGTACAAATCGGACAAAACGGAAATGTGCAACTCTTGTTCTGTACTGTTCTATTCTATACTACCCCCAGATGGCACTCAAGCAACTGCAGGATGCATGTGCATTTAGTTTCTGCAGTTAAGTTTCACCCATAGAAAATGTCCCTTCTGTGACTTTCAACAACAGAAATTCGATATAACTACACTGTGTGACTCAATACATAACCCCTCATGCATCTCATTGCAGCATCCGCCTTGAATGACCGCTTTTGGTAAGGCAAATATCACATTCAGCTGTTGAGACTATAATGCTTTATAGTATTGTGTTTATGGTTAACAAAAGAGGACACATTTAACTTGAAAACAAGTCGGGAGTACTGTACATTACTTAGAGTACGTGAACCAAAAATGCTAGCGCCTTTCTGTTTTGAAAACCAGGACACTTGCTTTAGGCAAAAATTACAGCATTAGCACTTTCCTTGATGCATCTCCCTAATAAACTTACCACTAGTGTACAGCAGCTTCCTGGCACTTGGTGGGCTCTTCAGTGTAAGCACTGTGGGGGTTCTGTAGTCTGGAAGCCCCATTGCAATCCTAACAGACCAGAAACAGAGGTGTCACAATTGAAGTATACATGCTTTGGGGTATATAGTATTCAAGTATACACTTGTATGAAATAACTCAGGTGCATGGACTTGTTCTGGTTTGGCAGACTGATGTGACAGTATTTTAACTTTAACATGCTCCTCTATCCTAAAAGTAAATGAAGCTACCATTATTTACACAGTGACTAAAGAATAACAAAATGTGATCTTCTAAATCTCAGGGCTGATGACAATATGATCTAAATCAAGATAACATCCTTACAAACACAATGGAATTTTACTGGCTCCTCACATCTTTATAGCTCACACATTGGAATCAACAGTTGCATGTTTATTAGCACCCCAACCTTATCATAATAGACACCAGTAATGCAGCAGATTATGCAACTGACCTCAAAACTATTGCAGCAGCAGTCCTGTATATTTCAGACCCTACTCGAACAGTTGAGGGACTTCTTTTCGTGAAGTGATCCTTCGCTCATTGGTAGTCACCTCTTTGCCTGCTGGTATTACTATTCCTGGGGTCCAATTATGACAGTCCTTCTACTGTGCTTTACTTCTAGCTATGACCTGCTGATACTGCAGGTCACTGCAGTTGCAGATCGATCGGTGCTGGTGTCACCGAAGGTACAGTGCAGCTCAGCTGCTGGTGCCCATGGTCACTTAGTTGTGCAGATCAGATGCTGGTGCTGCCTTGATGGTGCAACAGGGTTCCAATTTAACAGAGAATAAGAGGCGAGCATTGCCTCCTTACTCAGGCGATGCTCTGCCCGCCCTGTCACTTTCACCCGTACTGTCAAGCTGGTCCCCAGCCTCTTCCTTCTCTGAAGGCCAGCCACTCACTACCATGTGTTAAAACCCTCACCACTGCCATTTTCTGGACCAGGAATTAGTGAGATGGGCTACTAGAACAGCAGCTGGGATTGCCACTTAATGTAATTATTTGCTGTCCGAGGCGTTTTGCTCTGCCAGGAGCACAGGGATCCTGCCAGGGCAGCTACATATCTGTGAGTTACATAGAATGATGTGACTGAGGAATGATTAGGGCCATCTCCAGTCATTTGATACTAACTGGGAACGGTGTCCTCCATACCACTGCAGCAGAGTGCCACAGTGTGCCAAGAGACAGAACGTAACTTCTGTCATCAATAAAGGGCTGGTTTTGTTTTAACACAAAAGTGTGTCACCTAAACAGTAAGGCAAAAACAGTACATGTAGGAAAAGTATTTCTAAGGCACAGTGTGTAAATCTCCTCAAGCTGTGGCTGGTAAGCAGTGAAGAATCAAAATGCTTGAACCAAGCGTGCAGGATTCTCATCTCCCAGAAATGCAGAATGCACTGTGATAACTTGTTTACCATGATAAATAAAACACTAAGACCTTCCATAGGCCACAGCTGGTTGTGGTGCTGGTTTCTCACATGTGGATTTGTGTACAGTATACTGTCCTTGCAATTCAAACAACTGCAAAATGTGGTAATGCTGCTATACTCTGTTACAGAAAACAAATTACTGCTAATTTAATTTCAGGTAGTGTATATTGGCAAATGCGCTTGGTAGTTGCATTGCCAGTAAGTCAAGTCACGGCTGCAAAGGATAAAAAAGAAAAATAAGAAAATGTGCCTTTCTTGACAATTTTTTTTTCTTCAAAACAAACAAAGAGCCTCTACTGTGTGTCAACCCTCACTCTCAGCACACCACCACTTCCACACACACCCAATGCAGTCTTCTGTAGACTCATCACACTAAGGTGACATTTTAAATGTCACACAATTCAAAGCTGTGCAACTAAGGATTGAAGGTTCCTCAGAAAAGGGTGGAACTTCAAATGTTTCACTTGCACTTTTATTGAGTCACTTTTGGTCCGTACTGGTAGCATTTTAAATGTCACATAATTCAAACTAGTGGTAGATAGGATAACTTATGACAGAGTTGTTTGAAAAAAGCTTTATTTATAGAGAGAAAGTATACCAGAATGTAAATTGAAAGCTGTTGTCTGAGCTATGCAGTGGCTGGAAGATGTCATGGCTATGTGGAATGTGTCACCTCCATGTTGCTGGGTACTTTGAATTGTACTTTCCTTTAGAAGAAGTTATCTAGCTGGGCAGATATTTTATTGGATGAACCATTGGTTAGCTATGGCCATATTTTGCTTGGATCCAAAATAAGTAACTTCTCTTAGTGCACCACAGTCTTTGGCAGTGTATTTAAATGTGACAATATTGCTTCTAATTAAACTGGTAACTCCAACTTTCCAGATGAGTCTTTAGGAAATATATAACACTCTTAATACCTCAATAATGCAGTAAAATGAAACATCTTGTTTTCATAGATGTCTTTGACAAGGCACCAGTAGGTATCATGCTATAATACAAACTGCACTAAGTCTCAGAAAATAGCAGTGAGATCAAGAATTGTTGAACAAATATATCATTTTAAAAGACTAAGGGCTGGTGTAATGCAACAGTTGAGTTAATTGTAGCTTGACTTGCATAACAAACTGTAATTGCCACATTTTTAGGCATCACCAATCATTTAAAGAACTCTTTAATGCTATCTCCCCAAAATGGTGTTATCCAAGGACAAGTTTTAACATTCCTCCACAGGCACTTCAAGGAATAAATTAATGTTGGAGACTTGATTAGCGACCTTTGCTAATCAAAATGAAAAATGATTAGCAATTGGTCAAAGTTGATTAGCAGTGGGGGTCAAAATGTTGGGGAGATAGCTAAAAATAGTGAAAATAATGCCATTCACGCATCCCAAGCCCTGCGGTCCTGAAAAATTAAATTAGCACCTACCATAAATCAAAAACAAAAATTGATTACATCAATTGCTAGTTTTTGATTTGCAAAATTGTGATGTGAACCCGCTTTATTTTATGCCTTGCACTTGTTGCAGTGTAAACTCATGGCTGTATACCATATGACCTAGTAGTGCTGATTCTGATGAATATCTTTATTGTGGCTCACTTCCTTAGTGGGAGACGGGAGGTGCAGTGAGATATGCACATGCTGCTTTATCTGGCTGACTTCACAAGTACATGAAGCAGTTTTGTGAATGAATGATAGAATACTTTGAGATCTAGGCAACTCAAATGAAGAAACTACCCAGTCATTATGCCATATATATCATGGTGGCGGCCAGCTATGAGAGGAAGAAAATCAGTGGCTGACTTTTCTTACCCAAATTGCATGCCAAAGCTTACAGTGTCCTCAGCCCCTCATATTACATATATGGACTCCTGGTGCATGCAGTAGGGGTTTTGTAAGAGACAAAGAAACCAAGCAGCAAAAATTACAGTAAATTGCTACATCTTCCTGTAAAATGTTTTCCTGAGGCAACTCATTTCAGTCGATGGATAAGAACAGTTTAAAAGTATGCCCCTGTAATTTGTCACAGAACATCCATTCTTACTGAAACTCTAAGTTCTGAATATACTGTAGCTGTCCTTTGTTGTTCTTATCAATAGATTGCTGGAGTTTCCAAAATCATCTGCTGCCCCTCCTACTGTTACTCATTTTGAATTTCAGCATTTGGGTCAAAATTGCTCAGAATCACACAGTATGCAAGTAGAGGTTGTGGGAATCAAACTGTGGTCTCTTTGTATGGTCCTGGCACAACTAGATTTTACCCAACAGTGGAATCTTGGAGCAGCCATTTATGTGCTGCTTGCAGTGAATTGTTGTCAGCTTTTCGCTTTCCTAAACAAAACAAGCATTCATTTTCTTTTACTTATTTTGAGAGCTCACTGTCCATGGTCAAATGTAAACATTGTAAGGATCTCCCAACATATTTTCCTGACCAACTGTCCATGGTCAGATGAAAACATTAAAAGGATTTCCCAACATATTTTCCTGACTTACTTAAAACTTTAGAAGCCTGCTATATACTTATGCGAGAGGGACTCCATTGACTTAGAAAAACTACTGCTTAAATTAGAAATAGTTCTGGAAGTTTAAAATGTTTACATAGTTTAGCATTGAATTCGCTATGTCTTGTAGTGTCATGCTCAACTGTTGTATTGCTGGCTCAGTGGCAGTCTGTTTTATATATTGCAATTATTAGTATGCACATCCTTTTTGCAAACCCTCCTACTTTATGAATCCTTCTGGTTTTGCGATTTTAACTTTGTATAAACTACCTGGGCACTACTTACTCATTACTTACCAAATGGCTGCTGCTTCTACTTTCTGTCATGCTGTAATCTAACTGCTGAAGCCCTGTAACACCACCAATGAGGTAAAATAGTAAGAACAACAGCAGGAAGGCAAGAACAAATCGATGCAAAAAGAAGCTGCTTAGCAATTTTTCACTCATCCTCATCCTGAACTTGTGTATGATTACACTCTCGAAGATAATACCCTAAGTTGCAGTTGCAAGTAAAGTTTGGTGCTGATCAGAGGTTATACCTGCAAAGTGGATGGAATCAGATTATGGAAGACTCGCTGACAATCAGTCAGCCCTCCCCAAAAAGAGCAAGAAAATGGGATGTTTTCATCCTGTTTTGGCTTTCTCGTAGTAGACTCTGCTTGCTAAACTTCTAAGTTGGAGTCCTAACACTAGAACTGGAGCCACCAGCCCCTCCCCAACCCCCCAAGCTCTATCAATTCTTTTTGTGCCAGTTTCCTATAGCACTGATCTGACTGGTGTTTTCAAAAGCTGAATTTCCAAAAGTAATGTCATAGGATGTTTTGCTTGTGGTTTCTGATAAATGCTAGATGCCTTAAGAAGGACAAGAAAATAAGACTTCCTTAATATATTAGGGGCTGGATATTCAAACTGCACTATTTTGTGGCGCAAGCCTGCGCTGCACAAAATAGTTAAGCTAGGTGTGTTCAGAGCGATATTCAAGGAGTTGGCGCCTGAGCAACTCCTTTGAATATCACCTCACAGCCACTATGCATGGTGCAGTGGAACTTGCACCACCGCAAGTGGTCAAGTGGAGCATTCAACTCGCGGTGGCGCAGAGTACCATTGCGCCATGCTAAATCCCCATATTCAAATGGTGACATGCAAATGGGGCCATAACTATGCAAGGCGTAGGGGGTCCATTTGCATCTGATTATGGCCCCATTTGCATGCCATTAGCATGCAGCGCGCTTGATCCTCGAGGACTTGCGCCTGGCACCGCCAGGCAGCAGCAGCCATCGGGACCGACGCCCTGCAGCCCGATCATGGGCGAACAGTGTACAATCCCCACCACCACCCCCACTGGCCCGATCGCGGGCATAGTTTAACCCCACCAGCCCAATCGCGGGCAGCAATGTAGCTCCCCGAGCGGATGTCCTGGTGGTCAGTGGACGAAAAGCCCGATCACGGGTGGTAGTCATTTAAGAACCCCCGAACATAGCCCTGGTGGCTAGTGTCCCCACCCACCCACCCACGAAGCCCCACCACCCGCTCCCCGGCGGCGGCGGGCGCCAGCATCCCACCCGCCTGCCGCCCAGCTTGCACCCGCCCGACTGACTGCCGGTGGCTGCATTCCCATTGGTGCAGAGCAAGAGCCAATGGGCGCAGCCCATATTGGAGAAGACAGTCCAGTTTTGTGAATGACTGAATGTATTCATTCACAAATCTGGACTGTTACAGAGCTGTTACCTGAGCTGTACCTGACACACTACAGCATGTGACAGCCTACTTCCAACTGTTCCTGCTTGTCAGAGAAGGCTTGATTCTGAATCATATGTCCATCTGTCTCTGAATCACGTGTCTCTCTGTCTCTCCTAAAACTTGTATTTCTATCACTGGCTAACTTCCCCATATCTTGAACTACTGGATTAATTGATGCACTTTTTTCACTGAAGGATATTTTTCAGCTTTAGCCTGAATATTATTTACAATTATGACTTGCCATTCTTATTTTCTGGGGTTGCAGGATGCATTGATTTCCCAAATGACATTCCTGGTACAACATCCTACCACTTGGACAGTAGGGATAGTAGTAGCCAGCTATTGCATGAATAAATATACAGTATTTCTGTTGAGTAAGTCAGGAATGCACAGTAACATAACCAGCATGTCCTATTTTTTTATAAAATCATATACAGGTATTAATTCTAGCGTATGTCTGTAGAAGCAGTATTGTTTGTTGTAAAGTTTACCAACATGGTTTCATAGGATGGACTGGAAAGTAGAATATACAGTAACAGCAAATTATACTGTAGTTAGTGTTGCTAGATAGTGCACGTAGATCCACCAGTGATCCGGCAGATGGCAACACTATTCAAGTGGGATCCATCCTGGGATCTGGCCAAATATGGAGGTGGATCCCAGATCGGATCTACATTATCGATGCAGGATCCCTGGATCTGCATTGGATCCCAGTGCTGGATCCAGGAATCTGGTGTTGGATCCTGGATCCGCCATCAGATAATGGGATCCAATCAGGGATCTGACGGCAGGATCCACGTGCAGATAGGGTGGTATCCAATGGATCCACTACCCATCCTAAAGGGCAGGTATTTGGTTAATCGGATTGTGCAGATCCATCTGAGCAACACTAACTGTAGTGTGAGCAACAAGCTGTTCTGAATATAAAGGATACCAGCGTGTACTGTATGTTATGCAGGGTTCAAAATTACAAGGGTCCACAGGGTACCAAATGCGTTTGAGTCAGTAATTGCTTTATTTAAATGAGGGAAAAAAAACACAGAAGCCACACTCCTCATGAAGCCATTCCTCTTGGACTAATTCAACAGAAACAGAACGATTTCTGTCATAAGTGTCTAAGAAATGATTACCGATGGGAAATTACAGCATGTTTATTGATTATGTCATTGAGGTAACAAGAGCTAAAAATGACACTAAAATGCTTAAAAGGAACCCATTTCCAGGCCATCCTGGAAAGGAGTAGAATCCTCCCCACCCAGGACCTGGCAGGGGTGGAAAATCTCCTCCCCACCCAGGGACCACCAGGACCACTGCCTCAGAGGTTGTCAAGAATAGAAGTGCATGGACTACAGTGGGCTCCAGGGAGGATGAGGATGGTGGAACAGAGGTGCATCCCTCAGTTGTAACTTACCACAATTCATATGCCTTTCTGGCAGGCGCAGTTCCTCTATGAAGGCACCCACAGTGTAGACCAAGGAGGATGCTAGAAATCTCCACAAAGGAGACCCAAAGAAAGGTGGCATAGGATCCCACAGGGAAGAAAACAACTCCTGGTGGGGGATTCAATCGTTAGGGATTAGAACTGGGAGAGGGAGGGAGGGAGAGGGAGGTAAGATGCCTGTCTGGTGCAATGGCAAGAAGCGAATCCTCTGGATCATGGGAGCAGCTGCACAGGAGAGAGAGCTGGATGTCATTGTCCACTTAGAAACAGAGCTGTGCAGGAGTTTGTGGAGTAGGAAAGGGGCCTTAGACAAGTAGCACGCGCAGTAACCTTCATGGAGGTGCTACCTGTCTAAGGCATGGGTGAGGCTAGAGTACTCCACACCTAGGATTCAATGAACAGTTGAAAAACTGGTGCAGAGCACAGAGTTTTGGCTTCATTGGGGACTGGGGTCCACCTGGAGGGATACAGGCCTATACTGGCATGATGGTCTGGATCATGGCAAAGCTTTTAAACTAGCCAAGGTGGGGGCACTGAAAGGAGCAGAGAATTCCCAGCCTCCTCCACAAAACAGGGTAGTTAAGCGGGTTAACACCAAGGTAGAGAGGTCAATAGAGGCAGGTTAAGGGTAAATGGAGAAAAAGACAAAGGCAGTAAGTACAGGGATAGGGCTAACAGGGGTAACACCATCAAAAATGGAGCGTAATGAGTACCAATGCCTGTAGTCTGGGTAACAAGCTTCCTGAACTAGTGGCCTTAATGGAAGAGGATGCCTGGATATCATGGCAGTCATAGAAACCTCATTCACAGAGAACCATGACTGGGATGTCAACATTCCAGGGTACACAATCTACAGGAGGGACAGGGAGTGTAAAGAGGAGGAGGAGGTAGCTCTCTGCATAAGGAAAGGATCAAAGCAACAAAACTAAAGGATTAACAGGAGGAGAGTAGGCACTGTGGGTCACCTTAGAGATAGAAAATGGCACCACAATCCGGACAGGGGTTGTATATAGACTCCTGTCTCAGGGAAGGAAAGGGACAAGGAAATGATAGGCATCTTAGCATGGCAGAAAAAGGGGAGATATTGTTGATGGGGGACCTGAATATGCCAGATGTTAACTGGAGCACATTTGCTGCAGCCATATCCAAGAGCAGAGCCATTCTTGATGCCCTACAGGGGCATGCCTCAGGAAGCTATTGCTGGAATCCACTCGGGAGGGAGCAGTCTTAGACCTGATACTCTCAAACAGGGATGGTGAGAGGATCTCGGATTTAGAGTGGGTAGCCATCTGAGAACAAGCGACCACCAGACAGTGTGGTTCACAATAAACACAGCCATAGAATCAAGCTATACAAAAGCAAAAGTGCGGACTTGTGGAGTGCTGACTTGGGCAGAATGGGAGAGTGCCTAAGGAATGCACTAGCAAAAGGGCAGGAAGAAGGGGTGGAGGAATAATGGGAAAAATCCAAACTGTCATCACAGAGGCAACAAGCCTTTGTGTGAAGCAAATAAACAAAACACAACAAAGGAAAAAAAACACTATGGTACTCAAAAGAGGTGGTGGAGAAGGTTTAGGGAGAAAAGACAGCATTCAGAAAATATAAGGAATCACAGAAGAAACCGGTCAGATAACTGTACCAGTTAAAGCAGAAGGAAGGGGTGGGATGGCAATCAGAATAGCAAAGGCCCAAACCGAGGAAAAGATAGCCAACTCAGTTAAGAAGAGGCATAAAACCTGTTATAGGTACATTAGTGAGTGAAGAAAGCCCAAGGGAGGGATACTGAGGCTTAATAAAGAGGAAGGTGGGGTGGGCAGAGGGTGACAGTGGAAAGGCAGAGATACTGAATGAAACATTTGCTCAGAATTCACAAAGAAGAGGAGGGGACATACAGTACCTAAACCAAACAATAGAAGCACTCTGGATGGGGAGGTCGATACCAGTCCATTCACAGAAGAAAGGGTCCTGAAAGAACTCATACATCTCAAGGTGGAAAAGGCAATGGGGCCTGATAGGTTTCACCACAGAATTCTAAAAGACCAAAGCGAGAACTAGTGACACCACTGACTACCCTTTTAACAAATCATGGGAGGATGATGTGGTACCTGAGGACTGGAGGAAGGTGGATGTGATTCCCCTTCACAAAAGTGGGAGCAAGGGAGAGGCAGTAAACTACAAACCTATTAGTTTGACCTCAGTGGTAGGAAAATGATGGAATCACTTCTGAAAGAAAGAATAGTTGAGTACCCAGAGGCCAGAGGGGC
Source organism: Neoceratodus forsteri (assembly GCA_016271365.2). Classification (NCBI taxonomy): domain Eukaryota; kingdom Metazoa; phylum Chordata; order Ceratodontiformes; family Ceratodontidae; genus Neoceratodus; species Neoceratodus forsteri. The sequence continues at coordinate 467,210,674 of CM028132.1, read as the reverse complement.
ACAGGACCTAAGGCAGCATGGATTCACAGTGAGAAAGGCATGTCAGATGAATCTAATAGATTTCTTAGACTGGGTGACCAAAGTAGTAGACCAGGGAGGGGCCGTGGACATGGCCTACCTAGACTTTGCAATGCATTTGATGCAGTGCCACCACAAAGATTAATAAACAAAGTTAGTCAGCCTGGGAGTGAGTCCCAGGGTGGTAGCCTGGGTAAAAACTGGCTGGACAACAGGATGCAGAGGGTAACAGTAAACGGAGTCCTCCAAAGAAAATGGGTTACTAGCAGGGTACTGCAGGGTTCAGTACTGGGGCTGGTCCTCTTTAATGTCTTTGTAAATGACATTGCAGAGGGACTGAAGGAAAAATATGCCTCTTGCAGATGACACAAAGATCTGCAACAGGGTTGATACACAAGGGGCGGTGTGTGGAAAGGATGAGAAGGGACTTGGCAAGGTTGGAGGAATGGTCAGAAGTATGGCAGCTTAGATTCAATGCAAAGAAGTGCAAGTAATGCACCTGGGAAACAAAACCCAGGGAAGAGTAAACAATTGGGGGGTACTAACAACAACAAAATGGAAAGGGACCTGGGGGTAGTCATATCAGATGACCTAAAGGTCGGCAGACAGTGTGAGAAGGCAATATGGAGGGCTGGAGGATACTGGGATGCAGAGGAGAGGCATCACCAGTAGAAAACAGGAAGTTGTCATCCCTCTGTACAGACAGTTGGTGAGACCCCATCTGGAGTACTGCATGCAAGGATATAGACAGGATGGAGGCAGTCCAGAGGAGGGCAACTAAAATGGTGCAGAGTTTGCACCAGAAACCATATGAAAAGAAACTAAAGAAGCTTAATATGTATACCCTCGAAGAAAGGAGGAGAGGGGGACATGATAGAAACTTTCAAGTACCTCAAGGGAATCAACAAAGTCCAAGAGGTAGCATCTTTCAAAAAGAGATGTACAAGAACAAGGGGCACAATTTGAAGATAGAGAGGGACAGCTCAGGGGCAATGTGAGGAGTATTTTTTCACAGTGAGGGTGGTGGACACATGGAATGGCCTCCTGAGGAGGGTGGGTCAAAAACAGTGGGGAATTCGAGCATGCATGGGACAGACATAAGGCAATTCTAGTGGGGGGGGAGGAAGTAGGGTGTTGCTTAACTAGAATCTGTAGCTTATTCAACAGGTAGGGAAATGAGCAGACTGGGTGGGTCAACGGTCCTTATCTGCCATCAATGTCTGTGTTTCTCTGGAATTCCTGTACAGCCTAAGAAACTGGCTATAGGGAATATAGTTTTTAAGAGTTACGGAATGGGCACTCTTATATTTCAAAAGAGAGTTAGTAGCTGTCTCCTTATGATGGCAATTTGTATTCCATTTTTCCTTCATCTTTCACAGATATTGTGAGATCTAAAAAATTATCTCTATGGGGCTTATGACATAGCTAAAGGACAGGACGGAACATATGAACATAAGAAAATTGCACAGCAAAAGGCCATCCTGGTCTATCTAGGCTGCTCGAGATTGCAGCTAGCTCCTATTCCCTATTGAGGCTGTTATTATGCATCCATTCAATGAAATCTTTAAAGCAGCAATGCAACGAAAATGGGCTAAAATTTTACCCCACCTTTTCTTCTTCCTAATCAATGCCAGATGTCTTCCAATTTATTTTGGTGGTGAACTTTTCAGTTTCTGTTATGATTTAAGAATTTAATGAGCGTTTAAAATAATTATTTCTCAAGAAAAAGATGACCCCTCATTTTGCATAGAAATAATATTGAAGACCTCAGGAGGGTAAAAATCCAGACAAAATGCAAATGTACAGTACACAGCATAGGAAGCATCCAGAAAACCAAAATCAACAGTTCTGCCAATATTTTTCAACACCATAGCAGAAAATTAGTTTTTGAATAACTTTTTCGTTGCACTGTTGCTTTTAAACTCTGTTTCACTCCCTTCCAGATGCATAATATATCGTTCACAAATCTGTACCATTTATGAATCTTCTCAAAATATGGATTATTTCTTCCATTCATAACCCACACATATTCCCAGTATCCCAGGAGTAAATTTGTATATCTAGGTGCCATCCAGAAAACCTACTGAGCATGCTTAGAAACCAAATGTTTAAAACCTTATAACTCAAGAACCAATTAATATTTCTTCAGGAAACCTTCAAAACACCTGCTTTGTTGAGCTGCTTTTACCCCTAAAATTTTGGAACAAATTTCCTAACAATTTTGCTTTAGATGCAAGCAAATAAATGACCACAAAGTATATTTTTAAAGTTTTTAGATAATGGGTAAACTGAAACTATTGTACCATCCTGACTGGCTGAAAGAGCCTGCCAGCTGGGCTGTCATTTCTTAATAACAGCCCGCTTCAGAACAAGTACCAGTTCTACGTCACATTACCCATTGTATTATTGGGCACACTGAATGCTCATATCGAGCAGCCAACATTTTGTTTTCTCCTCACTAGCATCTCACCCCACCGTCTATCCTGTCACCGATCCACAGCTTCCTTTTTCACAAACAACTGACACTAAATTCAAAATTTACTTTTCCATTTTCCTCCTACCTACATCCTGGCTCCACTGCAGCTCTTGATTTATGCCCTATTTTTCTCCTTTCTCCATGCTACAGCCAAGCGGCCCAGCCAGCATTCCAAGCGCAGTCCGATTCAAAGTACTGCACAGTCACCAAGTAGAAACCCACAATCCCACATAAGCTTCAAAGCCCATTCCTTCTGATTTACACAACAAAAAAAAATAGAATATTAAACTACAAAGTTTTTCTTTTTGTGGCGCCTTCCACGCAAAATGCAGTTTTAGGCATGACACCTTCAGCCACGCTCTCGACCCACTTCACCTCTCACTTCCTGTCACAAACTGCACATCAGCATCCCCGACAGTGTCCCCAGTAGGTAAATAAAACATACTGGCAGAGAAACTACTTTATTACAAATTTATCACACAACTTATTTTAAACCTATCTTTTACCTTTTTTAAATTATTTTTTCCTTTTGCAATGCCCATTATGTAAGTGTAATAATACCCTCCAGGGTGGGTGTTATGGGATACAACGGACCTTCCAGGGCTATAAGGCCCCCTCTGCCTGAGCGTCGGGCTCATTACACCCCTGGACAGTCCGTTATATGAAATAATGTATAGGCAGGTGGTTATTATGAGAATTTTACACATCGAGGTGTGGGATGCCCCATAAACCCGAGGCTAAGCCCGAGTGGTTTATATAGGCATCCCACACTGAGGGTTTGTGTAAAATTTATAATCAACCACCTGCCTATTACTTTATTTTTATAATTGCTGATCACAATTTTTTAGCAATAATCTGTTGAATTTGCAAATAAATGAGTAAGGCAGTTGTGGTATAATGATGAATTCATTTGTGGTGGTTGTATAACATTGCAGTTTTATATGATTTTAAAACGTGTTTTTTATGTTTGGAAAAGAAACATTTCAGTAACATTACAACATTTGTTAGATCTTTGAATGTTATAACTTCCAGTTAATGAATGAAATTACGTTCGTTTTGGATGACTTCATTCATGTGGTGGAACTGTGAAAGGTTGTAAACAGTTAACTATGTAAAAGCTTTTGAAACTTTTAAACTAAGAGTTCATTTGGTTATGTGGTGTGGCTCAAGGCATGTTGGTGTTGTTTTCGTTTGTTTGCTGTCGCGTTGTCTGGGAAGAAGAGGAAAGCATTAGGTCACCGTGGGTTAGGGAGTGTGTGAAAGTGGGAGCGCTTTTCTTTTTTAGGTGGCGAGTATACAAAACAAATGTACAAATACGCCCACCACATTTATTCTCGATACTGTCAACAGACTCACATTATCCCGAGACTCGGGTAAAATGTAGCCATAACAAGCATATTTGAACCTTGAATTTAAGGATGGCTCCTCAGAAAGCAGTTGGATAGCTAAAAAGTTAAATAAGAGGAATCTGAGGGACCTTCGCGATGGCAAAGAGTTGGTTTCCTTAGTGACTGAGCACCCAAGACGTCACTATTGAGATGTCATCACTCCCTTAGGAGCATGATTTTAAAGCTCAGCCCCTCCTTCTCTATCGCTCATCAAGGAGAGAGCATTTTAATGTTCTGGTGTTCAAGATGTGATGACCTACACTTAAATGAAGTGTAACTTCAGAGAATTTGTAGTGTAAAAAGTAAAGGTAATAGCGACATCCGCCTTGTGCATTGTGGTAACTCAGCGAAACCGAGGACTGCATTAAAAAACACTTTTGGTGCTGCAGTGATTGAAAACAAAGTACAGGGAATACCCTTAGAAAAAATTACTTGGGTCAGTTCAACCTACCTATTCTAAGTGCAGCCTTTTGAAGTAACAGAGTTTAAAAAAAAATGTTAATGTTGCTTGGTTTGTGCTGTGTCTGACAGAACAATGCTGGATCTGACAGGACACCCCTAGCTGTGAGACCGTGAGTCAGTTAGTTGTTTTGTTCGCTCTGCAGTTCTTTTGTCTCGCGCTGTGCTCTAGAGCACCAGTGGCACATGTTTGCCATTATAACTGGTTGAGGTAGTTATAACGGCAAAATTATAACTCAATTTTTGTATGAAAAAAATTGTGGCCAGTAATTATATCCAATAACGCCCACCCTGTTGGGTATTATTATAACTCCCTGCTTCTCAGAATCCAGGCAAGCACCATCACAAAGCTTGCCAGGTCATAAGAATGTGGCATCCTGACTACATATGCCAAATTTCACGTAATTTCTTCAAATAGCACTCACAGTTATTGAGGTGCAGAAATCGAGCTTTAATATTAATGTGATTTCTCACCCCATGCTCAGAATGTTTTAAACTGTATAACCCGAGAACTGATTAATATTTTCACTGAATCTCTGAAAGATACTTCCTTGTGCCAAGCCTCATCAACCCTGTAAATTTTGGAACAAAATTCTAAGCTATTTTGCACCAGATGCAAGCAGAAACCATCCCAAAAGTGTGCTTTTAAATGTTTTTACCGTCAAGGATCTTGGAATCCAGAAAAGAAGCTATCAAAACTTATCAGATCGTAAGAATGTTACACCCTTACCATGCATGCAAAAATGTATGCAATTTTGTTGAACAACGCCAATGTTTTTTATGGTGCAAATTCAGGGTTTAATACTAAAGTGCCTACTTGACCCAACATAGCGTCATCTCACAACCTAAACATTCTCAGATCACACTAACAACTATCCTGAAAACCCTACTGAACATGCTCGAAGCCAAATTGTTTAAATCATATGATTCAAGATCCAATTAAACTTTTTCATGAAATCTTTAACAGGCACATCCTTGGGCCAAGCTGCTTCTATCTTGCATTTCTGGAACAAAATCCCAATCTGTTTTGCTTTAGACACAAGCACAAAAATGGGCACAATGTTGGTTTTTATTTGAAAGTTTGTGACTGGGAAGGCACACTCAGCCGCAGCTCATTTCCAGGTATGACCCCAGGAGGAAGGAAGGGGACTATTTGTACAAATGTAAACTGATTTACAGAACCAGATTAAGCTGTTGGTGAAATTTTAAATGCCTTTTAACTCCCTGGATCTTGGAATTCAGATAAGTGACCATCACGAAACTTGACAAATCATATGAACTTGGCACCCTAACCATCCATGCAAAATTTTATGCAATTTCATTGAACAGTGCCAAAAATTAGTGTTTAACATTAAAAACTTTGCTCAACCCTAAGGCACTGCCACACTTGTATATAATGGCATGAGCCTAATAATAACATACCTGGTATTTAGTGAATGGTCCATGACCCCATTACATCATAATCGGTTACCCCATGAGTAATATCATAGGAGTCATAGATCACTAGTAAAATATCAAACATATTTATTTAAGGCCCATAACCACATTTGATTTATACAATGGAATGGGATTATGTGTTAAAAGTTGGATTGTTGCTATATCAAGGAAATTACTACAAAATTCTATAAACAGAACTTCCTGAGTACAGTCAAGTCCTAGAATAAAATGATTCCAAGCTTTTTCTCTGAAAGTGCTACAATGAGAATATTTGGTTGTCATGTGACCTATAGTGATACTATTTGCTTGTCATGTGACCTAGAGTGAGAATATCATGATATTTTCACTGTAGGTCACACAGAATAACAGATCACTGATCACAAATATTGATGTTATTTTGCTTGTCATGCATCTACAGCGAGAATATGATTTGGATATCTGCCTTGGAGCCGCTTCTTCACTCACCCTGATCACTTCAAGGATATGGGCATCTGCCTTTGGAGCTGCTCCTTCCTCGCCCTGATCACTTCAGGATCTGGGCATCTGCCTTTAGATGTCCTTCATGCACCCTGATCACTTCAAAGATCTGGGCATCTTCTTTGGACTGCTCCTTCACGCACCCTGATCATTTCAAGGATCTGATCAATTCTGGGTTCCCCTCACCATAGGAATTTACTGAATATTCTTTTAATATGCTGAAACCAAGTAGAGTTGGGGTTCCTAATATATTTTGTACCATAACTATACAAAGAGGCAATGCCATCATTTTGATGGTGTTAATTTTAACCCCACTATGACAGTGTCAAATTTTTTCACTTTGTCTAACAGTGATAGAATTTTTGCTTGACTTTACCGAAATTTATTTTGATATTTTATGATTGGTCAGCAGTTAATTGTATGCCTAAATATTGTATTACTTTTTGGATTGTAACGCCTTGTTCATATTTTTGAATATTGAGTGATTTCTTTTTGAAAGTTTCATAATACAGTAATAGATTTACCTTTGTTAATTTGATAGCCTGAAATCTTAGAGTATAACTGTATTTCTTGTAGCAGTGACTCCAATGAAGTATTAACGTTTTGATTATTAATAAAATGTCATCTGCAAAGACATTTAATTTGATATGGTCTTGTCCTATTTTGATTCCATTTTTGTCTGGGTTATTCCTTATAATTTGTAAAATGGTTCAAGTGATAGGATAAATAATGGCAACAGAGGGCAACCTGATGCATTCCATTTAACATATTAAAGTTTTCAGTTAAATATTGGTTTATTTGGCATCACACAATGATATTTTTATATAGATATTTTTTGTATTAAAAGGATCAGTTCTGGAAGGATTCCTGTTTGCTCTGATATTTGATACCTGAACAGATACTCTCGATTTAATACATTTAATAAATCAATGCTTTGCTGTCATCAACTGCCACTGCATAGTAAATATCATTTCAGTACTGTTTGTTTGTGTTACTTAAATGGATTAGAGCTTGATTTTCCTGTTTGCTTGATGTAGTGTACATCCCTTTATATAACGCCATACTGATTCTGAAGTATATGTAAACCCAAATGTGGTTGAATTTTATATAATTGTTAATTAGTTTAGTGAATAATTTATAATCAGAATTTAGGATGGCAATGGGTCTTATCCTTTAGCTGAATCTCAGATTTGTCATCTTTGGGTATTAATATTATTTTGGCAGATTTCATTGAAGAAGGTAGATCCAAATTCTCATTATTTAGTAAAAGTTCATCAAGCATTCTTACTAATGATGGCGCCAGTTCACTGGCAAAACTTTGAAAGAATTTGTTTGTGAAGTCATCCTGACCCGGAGATGTTTTCTTTGGGAGTAATTTTATTGTTTAAATAATTTCTTTAATTGTAATTGAATATACAGTGTATATATATATATATATATATATATATATATATATATATATTTAATTTTAGCTTTCTTTAGAAATCTGTCCTTATTTGAGCAGTCTGGAATAAAGTTATTATTATATATTTCTTTATGTTTATCAAAGAAACATTGTGCAATAGTCTAATGTGTGAATGTATGATTCCTTGATTGTTTTCAATAGATATATATATATATATATTCATTTTTCTGCCCTTAGAAGATATGCTAATAATCTTCCAGATTTATCTGTGTGGTAATATCTGTGCATTTAATACCCAGAACTAGTCTTGCAGTTTCTTGTTGTAGGATTTTGCTGTTTTTGATTTGTATAAAACTGTCCTCTGTTGTATTTGTTAAAGTCTGTTAAAACTAATGTGTCTTGTTGTCTTACTCTATTATCTATTTCCTCACTTTCTTTTTTATTGATTTTAATTTGATATGATATGATATTATAACACCACAAACTGTAGCTTTGACTGCATCACATAAAGATAGCTTATAACTTTGCCCAGAATAGTTAGTTATAAGCCCAGTATTCATCTATTGATGTTTTAGGGTTTGAATAAAAACTGCATCTTTTAATGAGTCATTGTTAAATGACCATGTCCTACAATATTTCTTTTGATTTGTATTAATAACTACTATTTCTATTGATGTCATGGCATGATCAGATATAAATACTGAATCCATATCCGATAATTGTAGATATTGTACAAGGTTTATTGAAATGAAGAAATAATCAATCCTTGTAAATTTATTTTTATCAAAATTAGTATATGCATTAGAAACAGGAATACTGTTTCTCCAGGCATCAATTGACTGTTCAGTTTCTAAAAATAAATTAAGTTTTTGAAATACATATATTCCCTTTGTGGGAGGTGATGTTTTATCTTGGTGGGATTGTACAATGCGTTGACGTCTCTAACTAGTATCACATTAGGAGATTGTAGTTTTGCAGACCTTCCACTATCTTAGGCAAAAATGTGAATAATTTTCAAATGGCACATAATTGACCCAACAATTAATTTCTCCTCATGTAATTTGGTTTTTATTAGAGAAATTCTCTATCACTGTCAGAAAACTGGTCTTCAGTTTTCATATTAAAGCCTTTTTTAAATCAAAATAGCAACACCCTGCTCTTTTTCGAGCTGCTACTGTAAACAATTGTGTCAATCCATTTCTTCCTTTATTTAATCATTTCTTTTTCAACTCAAGTTAATCTCTTGCAGACATATAACTTGGGCATTCTGTTTCTTAAAATATGTTAATATATGGAATGTTTAGCAGGAGAGTTGACACTATTTACATTCAAGATATCATTTTGACATTATTGATTTTAGCCATAACTACTTACATTATTTCAAAGAAACATTCAGGTTCAATAAACTGATATCTACTATCCCATAGCCTGTCATACTAGCAAGTTTTACTATACAATGAAGCAAAACAGCTCAACAGAGTGCAGAGTGTGCAGTAGTAAAATCATCAATGGAAAGCAACAAACAACGCACCACTCAGAGTATCTCCAAAATAACAGCTTTAATGAAAATACATAAAAATACTGCCACAAAACTAAAGTGCATTAGGTTGCAGCTGCAAATCTCTACCAGTTTTGCATTCAGACTTGATGCATGTTTGAATGTGAAACTGGTAGAGGTTTGAGCCACGTCCCTGATGCACTTTCTGCTTTTGTGGCGGTGTTTTTATGTATTTTTCACTAAAGCTGCTATTTTGGAGATACTCTGAGTGGTGCAGTTGTTTGTTATTTTCCAGTTTTACTATACACCCTGGAGTCACAGGTTGGTCCCATCTTAAGCTATTTCTTGAACATCACCTAAAATATCCAAATTGCACTTGATACTCACTTTTGCATTAGTTGTAACCTTCCCATGTTGTAAGACAGACAAATTTGACCCCAAACACGCACAATATTATTACGCAGAGTGTCTGGAAATGATATGCACAAATGTAAAAAGTAAGGAGAACTAGTGACAGCATGTCCTGTTCGTGCATTCCCTTATGGGTAACCATCCTACTCTCTGCCCTTCAACTCACTCCCCCACTGAGCAAAAACGTAATCAGTATATGGGCTATTAATGCCCATCTTCTCCAGCTAAATTATTCACAGGTTGCATCAGTATTCACAACTGTTAAAACTCCTTTGTTCCATAGACGCCATAGGGCATCGGAACCATCCATTGCTGGATCCAACCCAAAGTGGCCACTGGGAGAAATGAGTTAATACAGTAGTTTACATTTGTAGTAAATCTGGGAAATAAATGTGTTTTCCCTTCTTCTTCTTCTCCTTTTGCCTCAACCTTCAAGCCCCTTACTTATCATCATCTTCTCATCTCCACTTCTCTTCCCTCCCTCCTTTACATTTTACAGGTATTTGTTTGACCATAAGTGACTTCAGAAAATGGTTGGTAGTCTAAGTTTCAGGTCTTTTAGAGCATCATCCAAGGTATCATAGATGAATCTTTTTCATTGATAATTGCTTGCATTCTAGCAGGAAATATCATAGTGGCTCTGTAGCCATTTGTCCATAGTTTATTTCAAATTGAAACAAACTTCTTTCTTGCTGCAATCATCTCTTGCAGAACGTCATTGAAAATAGAAATACACCCCTCCCAGATTAATTTTCTTTTTAATAAACAGATGCCATCAGTTTGTCTTTATCATATGATCTTAGGAATCTCAAAAGTATTGGTTTGGGGAGCAGAGTGTTGGTTTTACTCAAGTCCCCAGTGCACTCATTCAGTTTCAAAGTTTATCTTCACTAGTTCAGAGTCTAAAAGGCTGCTACAGTATCTTTAAATGTGTCTATTAATTAATTGGTTTATATTTATTTATTGAAATTTGTTGACCAAGTAGGCCCACTGAGACAACAAAGTCTCTTTTCAGGGCGACACGGAATTAATTACAGATAAGAGACACAAGAACATACAATAGACAAAAATAGTACAGTTAAATTGCTTAGGTACATACATAGGTAGTAATATAGAACAACACAAAGAACAAGTAGTATTAGAAACAGGACAAAACTGGTCAAGACTAAGTAGAGTAAAGGGCACCAGCAATTCAGTGCAACAGCACTGGTTAACAAACTATTAAGTGAGATTTAAGGGCCATTTTAAATGTGTACAGAGTAGAGCAGTTAGCTACAGATGCAGGTACATTGTTCCAGAGTGACGGGGCAGAAATGGCAAAGGACCTGTCACTAGCTCTGGTTCTGTCCTGGGGACTTCCAGGACAGGATGGGCAGAATACCTCAGGTCACGTTTAGCTGATTTATATAGGAGAAGTCCATTTAGGCTTGGGGGAGCGGAGCTTGGCTGTTTTGAAGGTCAGGCAGAGTGTCGGAATGCAATCCTGGCCTCAAGTGATGGCCAGTTCAAGAGATGAGGACATTGCAGTGGTGATCATGGGGTGGGCAGAGGCTGCAAAGCAGGTGATTTTATGATAGAGGACTCTGAGCTTGTTGAGATCTGGGCCACGAAGAAGAGGTTGAAGTAAGGGAGCACCATAGAAGTACAGGAGAATGGTACCAGTGGTGATGGCCATACGGGCTTCCTGGAGAGGAGTCCACCAAGTCTATATAAGAGGCCAATTCTTTGATGAAGGATTTTGGTGGTAGCTTCAATGTGTGGGCTCAGGGTTAGCTCCTGATTCAGGTGCATTCCGAGATATTTTGTGGATGCGCAAACCTCAAGTGGAGTCCCATTGGCAGAGGAGATCTGGACAAATACATCTGATCTGATCAGAGAAATCATTTGGTATTCCACTGCTTAGATGTTATAAGAAAGTTGGTTGATCTTTGATTGTTGCAGAGTATGGTGGACCATTGTTGGTATATAGAAAACTATACTCAGAAATACTGCCTGAAAAAATGTTATTATATTGTATTGTCCTAATCCCCAAAGTACCATTCAAGTTAATTTTGGCTGCAGACATGGTTAATAAAATTGTTTATTGTCTTTACAATGTTAGCGTAGACCTTCAAATCAAGGGCAACTACATTATACACATGAATTCCCTTATGCCAATGATCCCACCCAATTGTGGAGGATTTAGTGCCGCTTTCTCCAATCCTGGAGGAACCAAACCCCACCTGCCCTCTGGTGCCCCAGCAACAGATGCACCACCTGGGAACACTCCCGACCCCAGTTTCACTGAAGCTGGTAAAACCCTCTGAGTTACTTCTCCTTCTGCAGCGTATAAACCCCTGACCCCTCTCCGGGACATGACCTGCTTGAACCTAGACTCCTGCAGGCTGCAGCTCTGGCTATCTCCTGCCCAATTGCCCTGCTTATCAACAGGTTCCTCCTTGAAGGAAAGGTCCAGGATAAATGGAAGGTGGCAACCATTGTCCCCATTCACAAACAAGGGCCCGGATAATGTGGGAACTACAGGCCAATCTCCATTCTCTGTCCACTAGTAAAGGTGCAGGAGAGATTGGTCTACAATCAAAACAGGACTACCTTGAAAGGCACCTACTCTAGCTGACATTCAGCATGGCTTTAGGAAAGGCCATGGCACTGATACAGCCCTTATCCGGCTCACATCAGACATCCTTGACGAATGGACAAGGTTCTCCAACTTGGGCTCTATTCATTGATTTATCCAAGGCATTTGACTTAATCAGCCATGAACTTATCCTCACTAAACTTCACCTACTTGGACTGGACAGGCTCTCTGCTACATGGTTTGAGAGCTACCTGCTCAACAACCCAAAAGTCTATGGAGAGGAACCCAGTCTAATGCTAAACCGGTAATCTCCAGGTTACCCCAGGGCTCGATCCTTGGTCCCCTGCTATTTACTCTTTTTGTCAATGATATAGAGGGGTTGATGGGAGGAACAACCTTATCCTCTATGCAGATGACACTGTCGCCTGCTGCAGTGATCCACTTCCTAGCTTAATCAGTGCTAACCTCCAGGCCAGTCTAGCTGCACTGGAAGCCTGGTTCTCCTCAAACTCACTTGTAATGGATGAAGAAAAATGAAGGCAGTCCTATTCGGGTCCAGATGCCTTGGCTCAGATTGTCATGGCATCTTTCAGCTTCATACCACCCAAGGGAAGAGAATAGAGGTCACAGACAAGATCAAGTACCTCTGAGTCCTGCTTGATCAGGCGATGACCTTCCAGTCTCATATTGACCCTGTTGTTAAGTCCACCCACCAGAAGTTAGGACTTCTCTAGACTGGGTGAGTCTCTTTCTCTCAAGGCTCATTGTGCCATACCTAACTGTACCCATCTTCACTTCCTCCTCTATGGGGCTCCCCTGCTGCATTCTTTAAGGGAAAGCTAACAAAGAAAGCTTACTACGCTCTACTACAGGGTGGCTCATTTCACCACCAGCTCCCCCCAAGAAGGCACCACTGCAAGGTCCTCACTGATCTCCACTGGCCTTCTATGTGACAAAACTAGCCTGTTTCTCTTTGAGCCTGACCTTCAAATTTACCACTGTTGGCCCTCCTCCTCACCTCGTGAACCTAAATCCCAAAGTCGGGACCAGGGCTTGAGATCCTCCACTGGCCATCCCCTAGACATCCCTTGTGTCCAAACTAACTATGGCAGCGCTCCTTTAGGTACCCTGCCCCACATTTATGGAACATTCTCCTGTTGACTTGGCTAATTGTTGTACTATTCAGGGTTTTAAGTCAGGCCTGAAAGTATACCTACTAGAGCTTAGTCTCTGTGGCTGTAACCGCTAGCCTGGAACTTAGTCTTGGTGACTGAAACTTGCTTGTCCCATGGCAGTCAGCCTAGGGGTGGCAATATATCCTGCTTATTGCTATTACCGCCTCTCCCTAAAGCATTGTTGGTTAAGATGTCATATGTCTGATTTAATTTGCTATGTTATTATGTGATGTAACTGACATGCTCTGTAATGTACTCTATACCATATCCAATGTATGCTCCAGCTAGTGTGTATTCCTACCAATATATGTACTACTGTGCTCCTGCCAATATATGTAATTATTGTCCCACCTGAAAAGGGACCTCTGGTCTCAATGAGCTTACCCGTTATCAAAATCTAAATAAATAAATAAATTATGCAGAAAGAGAAGCCAGGGCTAGGAGTCTGGTCCCTGGAGAAACAGCAAGTCCTAGGACTAAATAGGAACTTGGGTAGACTGGGTGGACTGATGGTCTTTTCTGCCATCACTGGTTATGTTCCAGTGCTTCTAGGCTATGATGACTCTGCAGCATAAGATGTGTTCACGAAAATGTAACAAATGAGTCAAGGGGTAGGTATTGCAGAATGTAAGTCAGCTCAGGCTTCCATCACTTGAAAAAGCAGGTGGTGGCTGGCCAGAAAACCTCATTACTGTGGTGTGTTGGACTGAGTTTTCAAATTTCTGTACATCTCCTGTGACATGACTTCAGTTTACTGACAGGCTGAAATGGTGACACATATAGCTGCAGGGCTGGGAGAAATGAACTGATGCATGAGGCATCTGGATGGATTCAGGAAACCAGAAAGCAGAGTACAAACTAGTAAAAATACATGTTCCTATCCTAACTTAACCTTGCTGAATGCTTCTACATAAATTTGCTTATTTATTGGTACATTCATTTTAGATAGAAGATGCAAGAGGCCAATTCATTACGGTATGTGTCACCGCAGCCTTGTACAGTCTCTGGTGGCAACATTATCACTTCCTGATGTGACTTATTGCTATTATATAAAAATAGTTGACTGATTTTGGAAGGAAATAGAAGTATTTTTTAATCATCACTATCCGTGGACAACTGCACTTAAAAAAGTTTCACCCAATAGCATCAAACTGATTGTATGACTACAAAATCTTGTTGGCGAGACCTTTTCTAACAGCAAGGTCAGTGATATAGTGATGGTTAGAACAATGAATTCTATTTACCTTCCGAATTATATGTAGCAGTGGTTGTACTGGATCATGAAGTGCCTTTTTGAAACACTTTGGTGAGTAAAGTACACCAGGGTACCCATATTGTGTGTGGAAAAGGAGGATGAAGTTCTCTAAAGGCAAGTGTAACCCCTAGGTGGTGCTATCCCAAGGACTACTACTACCCCTGCCTGCTTAACTACTAACAGGTTGAGGGTCTAGGTCCAGGGTGGGTGCCTCCACCCAGAGGTCAGGGTTTGCAGTAGTTAAACTAACTTCAGTCACAGCCCTCTGGGACACTGTAACCCCTTTCTTCCCACTAGTGGCCCACACAATGCATTAGGAATATTCTCACAATGTATACTTACCCCAGGACTGGCTCCGTCGACTGGACCCGGGACCCCCTGCAAACAAGATGATATAGTGCAAAACCACAGTACAATACCTTAACATAAACAAATACCTCAGCCAGTATAACTTTGCTGAAACCAACAGATCTGATTTATTTAGGAGCTGTAACAAGGAAGGGAAATCAGGTTAATTAGGTTAAACACATTAATAATCACCATACTGTGCGCATATTCAGAGTCTCAAATTGTCACTTTCACTGGGTACCCAGGATGAGGCTAGCCAGGATCGGTTGCAGCTGGTTGGGGCCTATGATGGAAAAACACTGGCACAATACCCAAATTGTAATCCGGGCGGTTGGCTCAGTTCGTGAAGAAATGAAAAAAACAACAATTAGATGACACACTTGCAATTCGATAAACAGATGGCAGGGAGCTACCCTGCTTTGTACTCACAAACTCAGTGCTAGGAACTGGATGGAAGGCAGATTGTCCTCGATTGCCAGGAGGAGCAGACCATTGTACAAGGTCCTTGTGACTGGACCCCACTGAAGTTTAGAGCAAATGGATGTAGTCTGGATTAAACTGGGGTTTACTTTCAGCTTCATGCACTCTATTCACTGTACAGGGATTTGAAACATGTTTCCCCACAAGCACTACACACATTTATATGTAAAAGGAAAGTACTATACCAGGCAGGCTGCTTCTCTATCCCAATGTGAGTTACTGCACAATACCGGGAGAACACACAGCAGATTCAGTTCCTGACAGACCGTAGCGATTCAGCAATTTCTCCAGTCTTCTACAGGGTGAGCCTGGTTTCTACTCTTCAGATCTCCTTGATTCTCTTCACAGGTCGGTTTCAGTCCAAACAGGCGCTTGCACAAACTGCAGACCCGAAACTTAGGGCCTTACACATATCCCGCACTAAACTACACAATAAGAACACACAGCTCCCTGTCTCTTCACAGCCCAAACTGATCTGATCTTTCCAGTAGACAGGCCGGGCATTTTCTCTGAGTTCTTCCCAGTTCAGTTGGCTGGTTTGGCTGTCACTCACAGTAAACCCTCGTTGGTGGAAAAAGGCACTGAAGTCAAAACAACATTTCCCAGAGTCACTGCCCTTACAATCCCCTTACAGCAGGCTCCAGAGGAGAGTCCAAGTTCTGATTCGCCCAGAGGAGGCTCCATTTTAAAATATCCCCACCATGATTGGTCCACTTCAGCAGTTCAGAATCAACATGAGGGAGCTACTTTGTACTGTCCTTGCTACAAGAAAACAGGTTAAATCAAACTGCATTTTCATTATTACTCTAGCAGGTTACAAGCAAACAATTACATCTTTGAAAAGTGCTCCTTCTGCCCACTTAGCGATGGCAGAAACAGAGATTTGGCAGTAGCTCGAGCAGGACTCAAGCAGGAAACACACAGTCCCCCATACAAACTAATTATGTTTGCAAGCAGATAAGCTCTTAAAGAGACAGGACCAGAGGCTCTAAAAGCACTCCAGATAAGCGGCTTAAGCATACACCATTTAGCTTGAAGCATTCAAGCAAGCTTCTGAAGACTGTTTGTGAACCCCATTTGCAGGGGATTGCACAAGTAAAAAGTTGTTGGCTGGCACTTTGTGTGTCTGATGTGCGCTTCTGCACCAAACATTTTGCCTTCAGTGAGAGGGGATTTTGGGAGGGGATGTCATGCTGAGCCCATTATAGTTCAAAATTCTATGGGTTCAGCAGTCTAGACCAGTGACCACCCAGTGTGGTTGTGATGCCACTCTCTGCTTGCTGGGCATAAACTTCGTATTTCAAAGGAACTGAAGCCGCTCCAATCAGATAAGGCTTCAGTCCTTTGATCTGCATGAAGCTGGCTAGCAACAGATGATCGATTTCATCCTCTTGAGCTTGTCATGCCAGTACCTGTGTTCTGTGTTGTCTGATATATAGAAAACAAAACACCTCCGTTCTCCCCTCAGTGTGCAGTCCCACCCTCCATTCAGTGCCCCATGTAAAACAACAGAAACCCCTCCTGCTCCGTCCCTTGGTGTGCTGTTCCACTCCTGCCCTCCATTTCAGGTCACCATGTAGAAAACCAATCATCTCCCGCTCCTCCCTCAATGTGCTGTCCCACCCCACCCTCCATTCTGTGTCACCATGTATAAAAACAGTCCCTCCTGCTCGCTTCCTTGGTGTGCTGTCCCACCCCGCCCTGTGTTCTGTGTCCCCATGGAGAAAACAGATCCTTTCATGCTCCCTCAGGGTGCTGTCCCACTCTCCCACCCTCCATTTTCTGTCAGTTTGGAGATCAGCCATCGGCAGATCTTTAACATGGTGCCACATCAAACACTCAGCATTATCTGCAGAGCTAATTAAAACATCAGTGTATGACCAGGTTAAAAGAAAAAACAAGAACTGGGAAGGAGTGTCATGTTCCAGTAAAACAAGATCATTCATATGGACTGAACATCTGAGACACCCAAATGGCCACCATGAAAAATATTATCCCAATAATCTGTAGCAATTGTTTGAAGATTGCTTATTGAACTATGGGAAAGTCATTGTCGTATAAGAAAAAAAATGATAACCCTTTAATTAATAACACAAGACAAACATGGTCACTTTTCATGAATGCATACTATAGTAGAACCAACAGAAATTTCTTAGTGAACCAATATTTTAAAACATTGATAAGTATATGGACTAGCTTAGTTTGCATTACAATTGCTAATAAACTACTATACTGTTGACACAACAGATGGTACTGCTAATAGGAAAGCATTGACCATTTAAGCTTGGTTGATTAATAGTTCTATCATTGCTTTGCTGTTTTGAGCTGAGTTTAATACCATATTGCCAATGCAGCCCATCCTTTGCAGAGGTTCAACCATGTAATGCATACAAAGCTGAGATGGGATAAGAGGGTCATTTACAGGTCTGAAATGTGTTTTTTTATTTGTATTTTGTCAGCCTTTCTGTTCTAGGTACCTCCCCAACCACGCCATTTGCTTTCTTTGGGACTTACCTCACTCTGACATCCCCAACACAGAACTTGAGAAGGTGCTCACTCACTGGTGTGGGGTCTGTGCCGGGGTGGGGTGAGTCACCCTGTGGATAGTGTTGAATGATGAATGCATCATTTTTTGAATCAGTCTTATTTGATGCTTGCATCATTTTCTATGTACAGGTTGTAGCAGTTGTGAAAAGGGATCATGTTTTACTGGTTGAATGTTTTGTTACAAATATTATCTTCTATCTATCTATCTATCTATCTATCTATCTATCTGTGCACATTCTAAACTCCCAATGCATCTAAATTCAAAAATGGCCTAAAGGCAACACCTTCTTGCTAGGACAGTTTGTGACTGCCACTAGGACCTCTAACACCCATAATGCCCACTCACCCACACTCTCCTTCCCTTCCTTTACACCCACTCTTCCCTATTGCCCTATCCCTCTGTCTTCCTCTCCCCTGTGCTTTTTCTCCCACTGGATCAACCTTAAAACCAACATACTACCACTACCTCCCCAACCTCCTAGACAAAGCCACTTCTTCTGCTGCCTCCCCCTGCCTCCTCCCCTCACCTTGACTCCTCCTTGACTCTCACACTAGGTGTCACACCTGTGTATCTCCTATGCTACATATAAACACTGTCCTTACCCTAGTTGAATGCTCTTGACGCTGTACTATCACCATTGGTACTATGAATGACATTGTATCCTTACTGTATACTAGCTACCTACTATTCGAATATTGTTTGTAAACTGTTTGTTACTGCTGTCATTGTCACTGTTTGACGTGGAACCTTTGTAAAAGAGCTCTGAGCTCAAAGGTATGATCCGAATCCCTAAAAATCTATCTATCTATCTATCTATCTATCTATCTATCTATCTATCTATCTATTGATCTATTTTTAAACTGGTTTACCAACTCTGTGTTTCAATGCTTAAGTGTTCACTAAAAATAAATAGTATTTTACCATATCATCTGCTTATAATTGCTGAGCTTCCTACTGTATTGGAACAACAACTAGACAGAAGACAGGGTGAGGCTAGCTGCAACACACACACACACACACACACACACACACACACACACACACTTACAGCTGACTGTCACAGAGAAACACAAAGAAAAAAATAAAAGCAGACTACAGAAAACAGTACTATTTCCTGATAGAAAAAGCTGAAAACAAATTTAGTTTGGAAGATGGCACAGTAGCTCTGCAGCAGCAATCAGCACATATACATAAGTCTACTGGTACAAGCATCAAATGTTGGCATTGACAAATGCTTGTTTCATATGAGGGCATTCTTTTTCATATGAATGAAAAACATATGAAAAGTATGCCTTCATATGAAAAAAGAATGGGAAAAAACAAGTCCAAATTCTGTATTCATATAATGGCATGCTTTTATCATATGAATGAAAAAGCTACAAAAAGGTTGCTTCACATGAAAAAGAATGTGGAAAAACTAAGTTCAAATTATTTTAGTATGAGGGCATTCTTTTATTGTATGAATGAAAAAATATGAAAAAGGATTCCTTCACAAGAAAAAAAGAATGAAAAAAAATAAGTCTGTAATGGGAATAGCTGTCTGCCAGTTATGTGTATATAATTTTGTTATAAATCTTTGTTTTGTATGGCAGTCTTGCTTAGGAAACAGGCCAAGCAGCAGAGCCTCATGGGACACTAAATTTTAAAAGAGAAGGAAAAATGGTCTGCCCTCTCGCTGACCTAGAGGATAAGCTGGCTAGAGCTTCCTTTCCTGTTTTAACACCTACTTGCCAAAACCTGTGTAGCTGATACACAACCAGGTTATAAAAAACAACTGCTTTTGAACTTAGGAAGACTGCCATAAAAGTTAACATTTTTATAGGATAATAGGAGGAAGATTGTTTTGGAACGGATATGTGAATTAACCTTACAAGATATTTCTGCAACATCAAAGGTGTCGTATACCATACTCTGAGGAAGACAGTCTTGCTATAATAAAAATATTGCTATATTTGCAGATTACAATCAAGTAGTAATCTGACCTGTTTGCCTATGCAGTTGCATATTACAAATTAAGTATGCAGGACTGAGTGTGACCTCACACTAGCAGCTCAGAGCTGTGACATCACAAGGAGGAGGGACATTCTGGCTTCTCTGATATTGGTGAAGCTTGGTTGAAAGGACTAACACCCTTTTCTGGACTTTTAAGAGTCATCTTTGTTTCTGGACTTCTAAGGACATTTCTGCCAAGATAGGTAACAGCCCAAATCATTTGCCAACTGAATACCTGAGGAAGAACTAGTTAAATCAGTTACAAGGTGCTTTGTTTTGTAATTATCCATGTCTTTTCTGACAGTAACCTTAATGTATATATATGTTCTGTATTTATTTACTATTTTTAATTTTAGTATACCTTGTTTTTCCTTAAAGCTGCCTGGGAACCTGCCTCGCTCATTTTGAGTGTGAATGGTGGAACAGTATTGATAATTCTGACATATCCATTAAATTGCTTAGAGTGTTACCATATGCAGTCATACTAACAAGGATCTGTGTAAAGATCCAACCAAATGAAAATACCAGCTTCTTAACTGAGTCAGTAGGGGTTGTGAACCAGATTGGTTGTATGCCCGCTGGGTCAAGTATTGCACTGCTTTCCCCAAAGAGAGTGTGATATTTGGACCTGTTACCTGGGTGTGTTAGCTAAAAGGGTTCATAATTGACCCCATGACTCAAGACTGGTAGTTTGTTCAGACCCAAAACAAACAGGAGGGTGTCCCTGTTTGTCCCCTGATCATGAATCACACATCAAGCTTTGGCACTGTGGGAGCAGAGGACCTTTCCCAGAGTGGATCTGTGACAGATTAGGTACACAGCGCTGGGATCTGAAAGATTTGTTTGCATATTGTGCAATTATTTGGTGGCACAGGCGTTACCAGTCCAGTGTGTCAGACTGATAAACTGTAACACTTCACACACAAACAAGGCAGGTTATTTTTAAAGAAATATATAATTTTGGTTACAGTCTAAAGTTCCCCACCTGTTTTATTTTTTTTTCGTAGGCAAGCTAGTGTAGCCGTAGATTAGGAAGAAGATGACTTTCACCTACAGCGACTACACTGTGGAATACCTGAGACAATTGTGCCAGGAAAGAGGAGTCTGGGATGAGGGGCAAAACAAACAGCACCTCGTGGAGGCTGTTGTGGCAGTTGATGTACAAGTGACTGTCCAGGGCCTTGGGTTACAGTCGGTGACTGAAGGGTCCAGACCTTGGACGTGGTGGTGCAAGAGTCTATCACAGTGTCCAGTCCCAGAGAGGAGGGCAGTGGGACCAGTGAGAACTGAGAGCCACAGCACGAGGAGAGGGTCACTACAGGGCTAGAGCCAGAAGAGATCAGGCTGCAGATAGAGTTGAGGAGAATGGAGCTGGAATTCAACAGAAGAAGTTCCAGATGGAACTGGAAATGCAGGAAAAAGAAACCAGCATCGGAGAGAGGCAGAGGAAAGAGAAAGACAGCTTTGGTGAGAGGCTGAGGCAAGAGAAAAATGACTTTAGCGAGAGGCCAAGTGAAAGGAAGGAAAGAAAGCACCAGAGGGAATTCGAACTGGCAAAGCTAAAACTCCAAAGACCAGTGATAGAGGAGGTAAGTGGCAGGTGAATCTGTACCTCCAGGACTGGGGTACAAGTTAATTTCTAAATTAATAGCTGAATTTAAAGAGAGGGAGGATATTAATGCATTTTAAACTCATTTGAAAAGTATGCATTCAAGCAAAATTCCCGTGAGTCCTGGAGCTTCCGCTATCCCTCTGCTTCGGGAATGCTTGTGATGCATTGGATCAAATGGACAATCAGGACAGTTATGATTATGAAAAACATACAGCTACATTGCTTAAAAAGTATGAATTGACACCTGAATCATATAGAGTTAAGTTTTGTAAGCTCAGGAGAAGCTCTGACATGAGCTACAAGGAACCAGCCACACAGCAATGTCAGTTTTGAACGGTGGGAGGAGTCAAAGCAGACTCTGTAGAGAAAATTGAGGATGTAGTTCTTTTGGAGCACTTCTTTTGGGCTTGCCCAGCAGAGCTGAAACCTGGCTAGAGGGCCAAGTTCCAAAAACAGTGCAGGAGGTTGCTGAGCTCTCAGACCACTGTGCCAGTAACAGGCCTGCTCTGAAATGGATGGTAGGTGTGGCAGTACAGAAAGGGAAAAGTGCACCTTCAGGGCAGCTAAAACCCTCACTGCCTCACCAGAAAACGGGCAGCCCCAGGTTACAGAGAAAGGATTTGCCTGATAAAAGCAATGATGAATGTGGGTTTTGCATCTTTTTTTTTATTTAGTTGTTTAACCAGGTATAGCACACTAAGCTGAAAGCTTTTACAAGAGCAACCTGGGAGCACAAAGAGGTTAAGTGACTTGCTCAGGGTCACACAGTATGCAAGTGGAAGCTGTGGGATTCAAACCCAGATCTGGTCTGTTGGATGTCACCAGATTTGCATCTCAGAGCCTTAGACCACTGCGCTATACTGCCTCCAACTTGAATCTTGAAAGTAGTGCCCTAAAAAGGCAGAAAGTGCATAAAGTGGTGCTCAAACAGAGGTGGGTGCACTGTGTATCTCTGAAAGCATGCCTGAAAACATGAGGAAGCACATTCATCCGGTTACTGTAAATGGGGTGCACACCCATGGGTTAAGGGACACGGGGGGGACATCCTTACTTTTGTAAAGGGGATTGGTTGAGCCTGGACAGCTTATATCTAATCAGTTCATAACTGTAAGGTGATTTACTAGGAAGAAAAACTCTGCCCCTAGCAAGTGTTCTCCTGGACTGGGGTGAGATAGCAGAGGGTGCAGAAAGTGGCTGTAGCCAACAGCGTCACTCTGGATGTGATAATAGGGAATAATCTACAAAAGGGGTGGTATGCGGTTACCTGCAGTCAGGCGGCAAAGGCAGATTGTAGCTCTCTGGACCCCATAGAATCCCTATGGAATTCATTCGGAGGCTGGTTCCCAAGCCTGTGTCTCCTACAATGGAGAGTAGTGAAAGGGAAATAGAACACCCCAGGCAGCAGTTAACAAAACAGCAACAGTTACTCTGAGGAGGAAGGAGTAGCCAATTGTCAGCGGGTTAGGGATGGCTGTGACCCTGAATGCCCTGACGCCAGAGCTATGGATCCCAGTTTAGAGACTGAAGGGACATGTCCCATGCCTTGGAAAATGTAAAGATTTTACAGCTGCTCAGAGGATGGACCCTAGTTTAGAGAGGCTGAGGGCTTGTGCAGGATCTTATGGGACACAGGGAGGTGACAGGAGACACAGAGTGTATTGGGACAATGGACTGCTTTATACATGGGATGTAGGGACAGAGGGAGGGGTGATGGGCAGGCAGCTTATCATTCCCCAGGGTACCGTGAGTGGTTACTCAAGATTGCTCATGATATCCCCATGTCTAGACATCTGGGAATCGCACACACTATGCAGCGATTAGCCCAGAACTTCTATTGCCCCAACTTCACGCAGCAGGTGAAGGAATATTGCAGGTCTTGTCACAGGTGCCAATAAATAGGCAAGGTGGGTAGTAAACCCAAGCCCCTAATTGCCTTGCTCATTGTGGAGGAGCCATTCCAGAGGGTAGAAATGGATATTGTGGAACCTTTGAATACTTCCAGCCTCCGATAAGAGGTTTATCTTGACGGTGGTGGATTACACCACCCGTACTCAGAAGCAGTCACCCTATCCTCACTGAGGACAAACAAAGCATCAGAAGCCTTGCTAGGGATTTTCTCCCATGTCGGGTTTCTGCAGGAGGTTATCACCGATCAAGGGGTTCCTTCATGTCAGACCTGATGAAGTGTTTGTGGGAGAAGTGTGATGTGGTGCAGAGATGCACAACACCTTATCACCCACAAGCCAATGGGCTTTTGGAAATGTTTAATGGTATCCTAAATTAGTGCTCCTAGCATTTGCTGAACAGCATGGGAGGAACTGGGAGAAATACACTCCCACCTGCTGTTCGTGATACAGGGTGGTGCTCCAAGAGTCTACAGGGTTCTCCCCTTAGAGCTCATATGGACGCAGGGTGCATGGGCCCCTAGACTTGGTCCAGGAAGATTAGGAAGGCAAACACGCCATCCAGGGAACTCTGCACTGTCAGGGTCGGACTGGGAAGCAAAGGGCCCACCTGGAAATGGGGTCACAGGGCCCTGATACCTGCTGCATTATACCCTCATGTACAAACTGTTGCACAGTTTTACCATCAGTGGTATGCCCTAGCATACAAACTGTATCCTGTAAGTTCAACCATAAAGTAACAGCATGTATCCTATTTGGAAGAAAGCTATTCCTGCATCAGTTATAAAGACATACGGGATTGTGTTTATGAAGTTTATAATATATACACATACACATAGTATATGTATGTTTATAAGATGGGTAAGAAAACTATATAAAAGGCCAGCCTCCTGATTGGATGAAGCATTATTTTTTAGGTCTTTGGTAACCAGGTAAGGCCCACGAGGCACAACTGCCTGTTTTCAGGGTGACCTGGGAGCACTGGGAAGGTGAAGTGACTTGCATCAGTATGCAAGTGAAGGTTGTGGGAATCAAACCCAGGTCTGCTGGATGTATGTACCAAGCTGATTCACAGTTCATTACTCAAACCTCTAGGATATACTGCCAGCCACAAGGATCACATATCTGCCCTTCTTTTCATCCCTTAAAACTTCCTGGACATTTTATAAGACAGATACTCCACTACAGGGCATGTTGTCTAGCTCTACTATATAAACATTTTGGATGGTTGAACGACTCAGCCTACAGCCTTGTGTGTCACAACACACACCAAGGCATGCAAATATCAGAGTATGACTGCACACCCTGTAGTGGATTATGCATTACATATAACGTCACTCAGGTATGTAAATAAAACCAAACTTCATAACACACAGTCACAATGCATTATTCTCAATTTTCTACTAAACTTCCTTTCGTTATACTGGCTTCACTCAGCCTGCATTGGGAACTGTGTTAACTAAGTCTACTACAATTAGTAATGCATATATATTACTTCAGCATTGCCTGCAGTGACATACAAGTATTAAAAATATAAAAATTTCAGATCGGCAGAGTCAGTGTGATTATTTTATTTTCTCCGTTCCCCATTCCCTTTGCTTATCACCCTTTTACCATGGATTCATCTTTCATCAGTTTTCCCAGCATTCTTTCATTCTTTTTCTGCCCAACAGTTGTACTCATTTGACTATACCCTTGCTTTAATGTTTTGGGTTAATCCGCTCTGCCATTTACACAGCCATCCCACAAAACTTGGGCCAAACAGACACCTCTGAATGTGCTACCATTGGCTGCTGTCTGATAATCTTTGCAAGACTTTGTGTATACTTCCTACTACTACTGGACCGTCTACTGCACTTACCTTCCTCACATTCCCTATAAAGGATGTCCCCAGTTTTAACACTTACTCCAGTCCATCCCATATGTGCAGTAAAAGATTTATAAAATAACCTAATGACAGCAAAGTTCTGGGTGACTTTGCCCCTTACCACAGACATAATGGCATTGGCAGTAAAGCTCTCATCCTCCAGCAGGTGGGTGGACTGTGGACAACTATGCTTTTAGTCAGGTGTCCTCATTCTCTCCTTTGTTTGCATACTCCATGGCACCTCCTTTCTATGGGTGCTTGTCTTCTCCTTTCCACTACAGAAGAGACATCAACCCCTCCCCAAGGTTGGAGCATGATGCAAACAGATCAAGGCAACATCTTACCAGCTCAGGAAGTTAGGACCAAGATAGTTGTCAGCATGTCTCAACTGGTAGCACATTCATCTCCAGACCAGGAGGTTGTGGGTTCTAGTCCCACACCAGGATTGAGTTCATACCCTGACACCTGAATGCAGTATTAAGGGATGTACTGTCGGGCATGCAGTGGGCTTAACACAGAAACATAGCATTTGATGGCAAATAAAGGATAGCTTGGCCCACTTAGTCTGCCCATTTCCTACCTAATGCACATGAAAAATACTTCTCACATTACCGCTGAGCTGTCCCCCATCTTCAAATTGTGCCCCTTGTTCTTGCACATCTCATTTTCTGAAAGATGCTACCCTCTTGGACTATGTTGATTCCCTTGAGGAACTTGAAAGTTTCAATCATGTCCTCCCTCCCTCCTTTCCTTGAGGGTATACATACTAAGCTCCTTCAGTTTCTCTGCATATGTCCTCTAGTGTAGACCCTGCACCATTTTTGTGCTCTCCTCTGGATAGCCTCCACCCTGTCTATGTCTTTGCAGAGATGGCTGCTCCAGAACTGCACACAGTACTCAGATGGGGTCTCACCAACTGACTGTACAGAGGGATAATAACTTCCTGTTTTCTACTGGTGATGTCTCTCCTATACATCCCAGTATCCCCTGTCCTCCTTTACTGCCTTCTCACATTACTTGCCTACCTTTAGGTCATCTGATATAACTACCCCAATATCCCTTTCCATTTTTGTTGTTGTCAGTATCTCACCCCCATTGTGTACTCTTCCCATGAGTTTTTGTTTCCCAAGTACATTAATTTGCATTGAATCTAAGCTGCCATACATTTGACCATTCCTTCAATCTTACCAAGTCCCTTCTCATCCTTTCCATCCCACCTTGTGTATCAACCCTGTTGCAGATCTTTGTGTCATTTGCAAAGAGACAGACTTTTTCCTTCCAGTCCCTTTGCAATGTCACTTATAAAGACATTAAAAGGACTGGTACCAGTACTGAACTCTGCGATACCCCACTAGTAACCCCCTTTCTTCACTTGTCCAGCCAATGTTTATTAGACTTCCACCCTGGGACCCACTCCCAGGCTGGCTAATTTGTTTATTAATCTTTGTGCAGGACTGTGTCAAATGCCTTGCTAAAGTCTAGGTAGGCCATGTCTACAGCCCATCCCTGGTCTACTACTTTGGTCACCCAGTCAAAGAAATCAATTAGATTCATCTGACATGACCTTCCCGCATGAATACCACCATCCAACAACTAGTTACCCATGCCAGTTTAAGTTTATAATAGGGCCAACTCTCCATGATAGTCAGATCCTCCTATCACATCTTGACCTGAATAGCATCATTCTTGCCTCAGTAGTGCAATGAGGGGTGCACTACTGGAGCAGAATGCTTAATGCTAGTATTTGGGCCTGAAGGTAATAGAAGGATTGGAATCATCATGCAATATTGCACCTATTAGTGGCTGGTGACTGGGGGAGGGTAGATTAAAGGGTGCATGCAGCCCAGAAGGGTCGAGGGGGTGGATCCCTTCAGATCAATAAGGCAAAATGTAACTTGTTTCACCCACGAGTCAATGAGCAAGAGCAGATCACCTCCTGGTTTAGCCCCTACCAGCAAACACCCTCCACATTTTAGCAACCCTGATGGCTTTAAAAGAGCCAAATAAAGCACCACAAAACAGTCCCTGCTAGCTTGCCCTCATTCATCGCTTCATATAATAACACCTTTTGTTGGCCTCACCCTTTCACTCTCTGCTTAAGATCCTGGCTGTTGAGTCCTGCTCATATGTTTCACTCCTCAGGTGGTGGCCCTAGAGCATCAGAGGTCAAGACAGAGGTCCAAACAACTCTATCTGGAGTTGACCAACAGAAAACTCATCCCAGTGGCCTCTAATACCACAACCCCTAGACACTGCACACAGTCTCTCCCTCCTCTAGATTTGATCCTGTGTTGTCAGTCAATCAAACAGTAACTCTAAGAGGGGACCAGCACTAGTTGCAACCAACACTTGTCTCAGACTCCTGCTTTCAATCACCAACAATGTCAGACTAGCTGGCATTATTGATTTTCAGACTTTGCCCAATGTTTAATGCCAAGCCTGGACTGACCCCTTGGTGACACACGATGTAGACACGGGATGCTAGCACCCTATGGTGGACAGCATATTGGGTGTCTGAGGCCATCCTAAAGGACATTAGGAGGGAGGTGGAAGAAATGCTGTATTTAGGGGTAATCCAGAATTCCCACAGCCCCTGGGCATCACCTGTAGTCCTCGTTCCCCAAGCCAGATGGCTCTACTCACTTTTGTGTGGACTATCATGGACTCAGCACAGTCACAAAGTCTGATGCCCACCCAATGCCATGGACAGATGAACTACTGGACAAGTTGGGAGGGGTGACATACCTTGCCACTACTGACCTGATAAAAGGGTATTAACAGGTAGAATTAACTGCCAGAGCTAGGGAAGGTCAGCCTTCATCACTTTAATAGGGTTATTCGAGCTCAAAGTAATGCCTTTTGAATGAAGAACACCTGCCACCCACCAAAGGTTGGTGAACTAGGTATTAGATGGTAGTGAAGAGTACACCATAGCGTACCTGGATGATATTGCCATCTTCAGTGCCAGCTAGAAGGAACACCTGTTCCACCTTAAAGGAGTGTTGGACAGGATACATAGGGCCAGGCTCACTGTCAAAGCTGGAAAGTACCAGGTGGCCATGGTGGAAGTGGAATACCTAGGGCATGTAGTAGGACGGGACAGCTCTGTCCTAGTCAAGCAAAGATTGAGGCAATAGAGGCATGGCCCAGACCTGTAACACAGAGAAGCAGGTCCAGAGGTTTCTAGGGACCGCAGGGTACTATTGAAAGTTTGTACCAAACTACAGCCCCAGCAGCTCCCCTATTTGGCCTGCTAAAGAAAAGAAGGCCTAAAAAAGTAAAATGGGAGCCAGCCAGTGAATGAGCCTTACATGGCTAAAGGAGGATGGTGTGGTGGTGCTCCTGTGTTAGCCAGTCCAGACTACAGTAAACTCCTTTATAGTCCAGACAGATGCCTCAGACATGGGTATTGGGGCAGTACTTAGACTTCTAACCAAGGGAAAGATCATTCAGTAGTGTATCTCAGTAAGAAATTACTTCCTCAGGAACAGGCTTATTCTACAGTGGAGAAGGAGTGCCTTGAACTGGTTTGAGTACTGAAGAAATTGAAGCCATACCTGTAAGTGAGGCACTTTGAGGTACAGACAGATCATAACCCCCTGGTTTGGCTGTCACAGATGGTAAAATGAATGGTAGGCTCTTTAGTGGAGCCTTGCTCTTACAGAGCCATGACATGACTGTCACTACAGGGCAGAAGCACAAATGTCAATGCAGTGGGGGATGCTGCAACAGAAGGTAAAGCCATCAAAAATGGAGAGAAATGAGTACCAATGCCCATAGTCTGGGTACAAGCTTCCTGGAATTAGTGGCCTTGATGGAGGAGGAACATCTAGATATCGTGACAGTCACAGAAACATGGTACACACAAACCATGACTGGGACATAAACATACCAGGATACACTGTCTACAGGAGGGACAGAGAGGGTAAAAGAGGAGGAGGAGTAGTTCTTTACATAAGGAAGGAATAAAAGCAACAGAACAAAAGGGTAAACAGGGAGGAGGAGAAGAAGCACAGTGGGTAAATTTGGAGACAGGCAATGGCACCACACAATACGCACAGGGTTAGACACAGATCTCTCTCAGGGGAGGAAATGGACAGGGAAATGATAGAAAGTATACTTAGAATGGCAGAAAAGGAGATATTGCTGATGGGTGATCTGAATATGCCAGATGTTAACTGGAGTGCAGTTGCAGCTGCCACTTCAAAGAGTGCAGTTATTCTAGATGCCCTACAGGGGCATGCCTTGGACAACTAGTACTGGAGCCCACTCGGAGAGGGAGCAATATTAGACTTGATTCTCTCAAATGGAGATGGAGAGAGGATCACAGATGTAGAAGTGGGTAGCCATCTGGGAACTAGCGACCATCGAACAGTATGGTTCTAATAAACATGCGCAATAGAGTCAAGCCACACAAAGACAAAAGTACTGGACTTTAGGAGGGCTGACTTTGCCAAAATGGGTGAGTGCCTAAGGAATGCACTAGCAAATGGGCAGGAAGGAGGGTGGAAGAACAATGGGGAATAATAAAACTGCCATCACAGAGGTAATGAGCCTTTGTGTGAAGCAAATAAACAAAACAAGATGATGTAAGAAACCACTATGGTTCCCAAAGGAAGTGGCAGTGAAGGTTCAAGAGCAAAGAAAGCATTCAGGAAGTACAAGGAATCGCAGAAGGAGCAGGACAGAGAACTGTATCAGTTAAAGCAAAAGGAGGCTGCAAGGCAGTCAGAACAGCAAAGGCCCAAACCGAGGAAAAGATAGCCAACTCAGTTAAGAAGGGGATAAAACCTTTTATAGGTATATCAGGAGCAAAGAAAGACCAAGGGAGGATAGTGAGGCTTAATAAAGGGAGGGAGGGTGGGCAGAGGGAGACTGTGAAAGGCAGAGATACTAAACAAATATTTTTGCTCAGTATTTACAAATGAAGAGGGGAGGTACATAAAACAAACAGTAGTAACACTCTGGATACAGAAGTTGATACCAGTCCATTTACAGAAGAAAGGTTTCTGAAAGAACTTAAAACTGAAGGTGGACAAAGCAATGGGGCCTGATGGGATTCATCCCAGAATTCTAAAAGAGCTAAGGGTAGAACTAGTGACACCACTGACTACCCTTTTAACAAATCATGGGAGGATGGGGTGTACCCGAGGACTGGAGGAGGGCAGATGTGATTCCCCTTCACAAAAGTGGGAGCAAGGCAGAAGCAGGAAACTACAGACCTGTTAGTTTAACCTCAGTGATAGGGAAAATGATGGAATCACTTCTGAAGGAAAGAATTGTCGAGTATCTAGAGGCCAGAGGGGCACAGGACCCTAGGCAGCATGGATTCACAGCGGAAGGTCATGCCAGACAAATCTGATAGATTTCTTTGACTGAGTGACCAAAGTAGTAGATCAGGAGGGGCTGTGGACATGGCCTACCTAGACTTTGTAGGGCATTTGACACAGTCCCACACAAAGATTAATATACAAGTTAGCCAGCCTGGGAGTGGGTCCCAAGATGACAGCCTGGATAAAGAATTGGCTGGAGAATAGGACACAGAGTGTAATAGTAAATGGAGTCCACTCAGAAGAAAGGAGGGTTACTAGTGGGGTATCGCAGGGTTCAGTATTAGGACCGGTCCTCTTCAATGTCTTTATAGCGACATTGCGGAAGGACTGGAAGGAAAAATATGTCTCTTTGCAGATGACACTAAGATCTGCAACAGAGCTGATGCACAGGGTGGGGTGGAAAGGATGAGAAGGGACTTGGCAAGGTTAGAGGATTGGTCAAATGTATGGCAGCTTAGATTCAATGCTAAGAAGTATAAGGTAATGCACCTAGGAAACAAAAACCCAGGGAAGAGTACACAATGGGGGTGAGATACTGACAACAACAAAAATGGAAAGAGACCTGGGGTAGTCATATCAGATGACCTAAAGGTGGGCAAGCAATGTGAGAGGGCAGCAAGGAGGGTCGGGGGATACTGGGATGCATAGGGAGAGGCATCACCAGTAGAAAACAGGAAGTTATTATCCCTCTGTACAGACAGCTGGTGAGACCCATCTGAGTACTGTGTGCAGTTCTGAGACCCAATCTCTGCAAAGACATAGACAGGATGGAAGCTGTCCAGAGGAGGGCACTAAAATGGTGCAGGGTCTGCACGGAAGACATATGAAGAGAGACTTAAGGAGCTTAATATGTAGCCTCGAGGAAAGGAGGAGAGGGGGACATGATAGAAACTTTCAAGTACCTCAAGGAATCAACAAAGTCCAAGAGGGTAGCATCTTTCAAAAAAGAGGTGTGCAAGAACAAGAGGGCACAATTTGAAGACGGGAGGGCAGCTCAGAGGTAATTTAGGAAGTATTTTTCACAGAGAGGGTTGTGGATGCATGGAACGGCCTTCGGAGGAGGTTGTGGAGTCAAAATCAGTGGTGGAATTCAAGCATGCATGGGACAGTCATAAGGCAATTCTGGGGGTGGGGGTAAGAAGAAGTAGGCTGCTGGTTAACTAGGATCTGCAGCTTATCCAGTAGGTAGGAAATGGGCAGACTGGGTGAGCCAAGTGGTCCTTATCTCGCCAAATTCTATGTTTCTATGTTTCTATGTAGACGGGTAGCCTGACAGAGAGTGAACTGAATTTGTGAAACTCATCCCATGCCTAGGAATGGATTCCCACAAATTCAGTCTAGGAGGGAGGGTGTAACAGTAATAGCCATCTGCCAGTAATGTGTATATAATTTTGTTATAAATCTATATTTTCTATGGCAGTCCTGCTTAGGAAACATGCCAAGCAGCAGAGCCTCATGGGACACTGGATTTTAAAAGAGAAGAAAAAATGGTCTGCCCTCTCACTAACCTAGAGGATAAGCTGGCTAGAGCTTCTTTCCTGTTTTAATATCTACCAGCAAAACCTGTGTAGCTGTTAAACAACCAGGTTATAAAAAACAGCTGCTTTGAATTTAGGAAGACTGCCAAATGGTTACATTTTATAGGATAACAGGAGGAAGATTGTTTTTGAAAGCATATGTGAATAAACCTTACAGGATTTTCTGCAGCATCAAAGGTGTCATAAACCATACTCAAAGGAAGACAGATTGTCTTGTTATAGTTAGAAATATTGCTGTATTAGCAGATTACAATCAAGTAGTAATTAGTAATCTGGCCTGTTTGCCTATGCAGTTGCATGTTACAAATTAAGTATGCAGGACTGAGTGTGACCTCACACTAGCCACTCAGAGCTGTGACATCACAAGGAGAGAGGGACAATCTGGCCTCTCTGATATTAGAGCTTGGCTGAAAGGACTAACACTCTTATCTGGACTTCTGAGAGTCATCTTTGTTTCTAAACTTCTAAGGACACTTCTGACAAGATAGGGAACAGCCCAAATCATTTGCCAACTGAGAATCTGAGGAAGAACTAGCTAAATCAGTTACAAGGCACTTTGTTTTGTAATTGTCCATTTCTTTCTGACTATAACCTTAATGTGTATATATTCTGTATTTATTTACTATTTTTAATTTAGTGAAGCTTGTTTTTCCTAAACCTGCCTGGGAACTTGTTCATTTTGAGTATGAATGGTGGAACAGTTCTGATAATTTGATAGAACTGTTAAATTGCCTAGAGTGTCACCAAATGCAACAAGGATCTGTGAAAAGATCCAGCAAGGTAAGAAAATACCAGTGTCTCAACTGAGTCGGCAGGGGCTGTGAACCAGGTTGGTTGTATGCCCGCTGGGTCAAGTATTGCACTGCTTTCCCCAAAGAGAGTGTGATATTTGGACCTGTTACCTGTGTGCAAGAAGCAAAAGGGTTCATAATTGACCCCAGGACTCAAAACTAGTATTTTGCTCAGACCCAAAACAAACAGGAGGGTGTCCTGTCTGTCCTCTGATCATGAATCACACTTCAAGGTTGGGCACTGTGGGAGCAGAGGCCTGACCCCTGAGTGGATCTGTGACAAAGTCCAAAATGTTTTTCACATGAGAGTATCCTTTTCATATGAACAAAAAAGCATACAAAACTGGATGCCTTCATGAAAAAGAATTTGACTTAGGTTTTTTCCCACATTTAGTTTTTTTCCCATTCTTTTTTTGTATGAAGGCATCCTTTTTGCACAATTTTCATACATACAAAAATAAGAATGCCTTCATATGAATAAAGAATCAGAAAAACAAAGTAAATTCTTTTTTTCATATGAAGCCATCCTTTTCATAGGGACAAACTCTTTTTTGTATGACAATATGGAAAAAGAAATTGGCTCATGAAAAGGATTTTAAATGTTACAAATACATGTCTGGGCCATTTTCCAGAAACTAAGTTGCAGAATCCAGTTAATGAGGTCCTGATTAACAAGATACATGTGTTGGCATGTACAGGATGTAATTTGTGTTGGTTTTGACATTTATTTTGAAAAAACAGAAACAGGATGGTGGGCATACTAAAAAGATTTTTTCTCATGAAATAGGATTATCTCCATGTGAAAGAATCTTTATATGGACCAAATTCTCTTTGCTCCAAGTAGCTATCCACAAGACTGCACTGAGCATGCCGAGAACTGACATTTTTAATTTAATAACTTTGGAATGGATTTTAATATTTTTCATCAAACTAGCAAAGGCACATATGTGGGCCAAGCCCTTTTACCCTGAAAATTGCAGACCAAAATTCCAAATCATCTGGGCAGTAGGTGATGACAAAAGACAAATAATAAAAAGAACTAGCAAAGAGCAACGATTTGTTTAAAACTTTTTGCTATCTGGATCTTAGAATTTGCACATCCGACTGGAAAGAAACTTGTAAGTAAAGTGATCTATCCCCAATTTTGTGCTTTCCAAATTTCGTACTAATCCATAGAATGGTTACAAATATACTAAAATGCAAAGCTTGAGGTTTAACATAGAAACCCCTGCTCAACCCTAACTATCTACACGTTAATTTAAAAATCTTTCAAAGGAGCCACCTCTCCTGATGAAGCCTGAAGAGAAGAAACATTTGGTATATTGTGTGCTGGACATGATTGCAAATAAATTTGGAGAAACATTATTTCTGGACTCTGCTGTGACTCATAAACTACTGCTTGTGAGTTTTTGTTATTATGGGGTGTCAGAATAGATGGAGTAGGCAAAGACAATGGCAAAACTTTATTTAGGATTGACTGAAGAAGGTTCAGGACAGCCATGTATTACCAAGAAGCTGGCCATTTTTCTTCCTCATTTATTCCTATGGATTTATCCAAACTTCCTAATGTTTAAATCCAATACATTTCTCATTTCTCCAGGGCCTTATTCAAATATCCTCCTCTACTTGGTTATGGTATTAGTTATATGACCCAGAGGCAAAGAGATGCTGCTGTGGCATGCCAAATTGAAATGCTACACAACAGGACATTTCTACTGATTCTTACTTATACTACTTTTGGCTCACCTATCCTCTTTTCAAAGGTCTTTTGTTTTGCCTGTATTGTGCAAGGAAAATGATGAGGTACACCAAAATCAAACAAAAAATGAACCATCACATGTGATATTGTCTCTTATGTTACAATTGTTACCCATTCTTGGATGTTCAAAAAGTGTTGCCACAGTGGCAACAGCTTCCATACAGTGACTACCCTGGCTTCAATGGTCCTAGGAGGAGTTGACCACTCTCTATCTTCCTTTCTGTGGTCCATGTGGACCAACTTGTCCCTTATTGTCTTGAACTTGTTAGATGCTACAGTTGGTGGCTTCTGAAAGCTACTTATATTCAAAGACTTCAGGGTGTCCAGATGCTTGTCTAAAATACCAGTAATCTGGTTCATTAGGCTAGAAAACTCTAGTGTGCACACTTCTATTTGTATTTTCTTTCTGACTTTTCCCTCTGTCTGGAGCATTGTTTCTTTAGTCTTACTAACGCCCTCTCTGGTGCATTTTAATTTTTCTGTCATTTGTATCCTCTGTCCAGAAGCCTTTTCTTATTCCTTCCATTTTCTGACACCTGATGTTGAGGTCACTTCAGTTTTTTCTAGTCTTACCTAAGTATTTGATACTTTCATTGAGTTTTATTATATGGAAACTGGTAACATAGAGTAATGTGTTTCTAGCTGTCTATGTAGTTTAGTTTTCAAATGTATGTCTTCCTCACAATGTCAAGAAAGGGAATTTCTTGTACACTGTAACCATGGTAGGGAAATTCAAGAATGCATGAGACAGACATAAGGCAATTCTAGTGGGGTGTAGGAGGAAGTAGGCTGTTGGTTAACTAGGATCTACAGCCTATGCATTAGGTAGGGAATGGGCAGACTATGTGGGCCAAGCGGTCCTTATCTGCCATCAGATTCTATGTTTCTATGTTTCTATGTGCTATGGGAATTATTTAAATTTGGTCATCTGTGATCTTATCTGAACGTTCTACAAAATACAGAATTATGACATAGTTAGTTGCATGTTTTACTACAGGAAACAATGTTTTCATGGTTTCTGTTTTACATGATGAATTGCTGAAGCATGCTTTTAGTCACTTAACATCCAATGGACTATATTTTCATTTCTTCCAACAAAGATGTTTCAGAAATGGCACTTACCATTTTATTGTAGTCTTTATCGTGACTTTACATTTGCTAAAAATCTGAAAATAAATTGTCTGAAGGTGCCTAAGTTACAACCTCAATCTCCCACTATTTATTAGCTTCAACAAGATAAACAATTGACTAGGCACACATGCAAAAAGTACAATTCAAGCCAATTCCTTTCATGTTGCTTGACAACCTTGTCTTCTACACAGCCTAGGAAAGAGATGCAAAATAAAAAATTTGTGCTTGGTTCCCGAATAACACCTCCTATCTTTTACAAAACAAGAAGTATTAATTTAATAAAATGTATTCAAAGAATGAATGAGTTCAGCAAGTCTCAGATATTTAGTAGGTGGATGTCCTCCATGTTTCCCTGTTTGTCCACTGTCCCCACCCTAATAATTGGTGGGGGGCACCATGACACACCCTTCCTACATCCAAGAGAGCAGAAATGCAGCTGCCTTCATAGCTAATGTGAGTTCCACTCTGAGAATGGTTGGCAGGGTGACATGAATGCTAGTTTGCCTGCACCCCAGGAGCTGAGTGTCTCACCTCCATGAAACATCCACCCTCTCCCCAGTGTAGCATGTTAGGTCTCCAGTTGAATCCTATTCTAGCAGGTGGCAGTGCAATGTTCTTCCACCACACTACTGGACTGATAACTGAAGAAGGATACTTAATCATATATTTTAAGAGCAGATATCCAAGTCGGGATATATTTTCATACATAACTGTATTCTGCTGTTACTAGAGTACGCAATTTAAACTTACAGTAGTTTTTCACAGATAGGCTTTACAGTATCTTGCAGCTATCTGCTAAAGAGCAAAGGTTACTGGACACCTTCCAGGATGAATTTCTGACTCAACTGGTGGGGTAGCTGACCAGGGAGGGAAGAATTATAGACTTGATATTGGCTGATGGGGACCAGGTTAAGAACCTGGTAGTGGAGAAACCCATTGGCAGAGTGACCACTTCACATTATGGTTCACCTTAGACCTTGGGAAGGAGTGGAACCAGACAAAGACACTACAGTAGTGGACTTTAGGGGCAGACTTCAGGTGATGGCTGCTACCACCAGAGAACACCTAGAGAAAATCAGGCTGGGATTGGATAGAGAGTCAGTGGGAGATACTGAAGCTGGGCCTTCTGGAGGCTATGAAAGCCTGCACAAAATCACACCATAATAAGGCTAGGCTAGAAAACCTTGTTGGTGGACCAGGGAGCTGTGAGAGGGGTGAGGGAAAAAAAGGATGGCCTTTCAAAGGTACAAGTGCTCTTGCAGGGAGACAGACAGGGAGGAGTACCATAGGATTCCAATGAAGTCAATAGAGTGGTAGGCGGACAAGGCAGCCAAGGAGCTTGAGTTAGTGCAGTGGATCAGGAGGGAAAATTAATTTTATATATATGTCAAGGAGAAAAGGAAGGGTGGGGCGAGAAAACAGCTTAAAGAAGGAAGGGTTGGGCAGAGGGGTGGTACAGCAAGTTTAAGTACTTAATGAGTACAATACTTCTGCTCAGTCTTTATAAGGGAAAGGAATGAACCATTTACATGGGGGAGGCAGGATAGGAGTTGGGGATGGCGGGCACTCACAGATCGTGAGATCCAGGTGGGGAGGGTGAGGGAGGCCTCAAGTCCTTGAGGACTGATGAAGCCCCAGGCCCAGACAAAATCCACCCCAGGGTTCTGAAGGAACTGGTGGATGTCCTGCTGTGCCAATGACAGAACTATTCAATTCCTCCTTCCAATCAGGATGTGTTCCCTGACTGGAAGACAGCACATGTTGTGCTTGCTCCACAGGAGCGGACCTTGGGATGAACCTGGAAATTACAGACCGATCAGCCTAACGTCCATATTGGGGAAACTGATGGAGGCCATCTTGAAAGATAGGATGGTGGAGTTCCTGGAGGCAAATGGCTTTCAAGATGAAAACCAACATAGGTTCATCTGGGTGAGATTAGTTAAACCAACCTAGTCAAATTCTTCGACTAGGTGAAAAGATCCCTGGATGGTGGAAGGTCGGTTGATGTCCTATACTTGACTTCAGCAAGGCTTTTGACTCAGTCCCACATGGAAGGCTGATATGTAAGCTGAGGAACCTAGGGGTGGGGAAATGGTGGGTAGACTGCAAACTAGCTTAGTAACCTGCAGCAGAGTGTGGTGTGAGGGGAGAGGCCTTGACCACAGAAGGATCATCAGTGGGGTCCTCAAGGATTGGTATTGGGCCCACTCCTGTTCAATGCTTACAGCAAAACATTGGAGAGGGAGTTAGGAGCAAATGAGCCTTTTCACTAATGAATCCAAACTGGGAGCTGTGGTGGACAGTGAGGAGGGGAGGAGGGCACTCCAGGGATACTTGCTGAGGCTTGAAAGGTGGGCACACACTTGGCAGCTGGGGTTTTATGCTCAGCTGTGTAGCATACTACATTTGAGTGTTAGGAACCCTGGGTATAACTATCATTTGGGGAAGAACAGCTGACGATCTCCAAGGAGGAGAAAGAGCTGAGAGTGGTAATGGATGCCAAAATGGAGAAATCAGAACAGTGCA
Organism: Neoceratodus forsteri; assembly: GCA_016271365.2. Classification (NCBI taxonomy): domain Eukaryota; kingdom Metazoa; phylum Chordata; order Ceratodontiformes; family Ceratodontidae; genus Neoceratodus; species Neoceratodus forsteri. The sequence goes on along the minus strand of CM028132.1, from coordinate 467,172,268 downwards.
GAGAGCAGCTGCAAAGGCAAATAGAATGCTTGGGTGTATTGGTAGAGGGATAACATTGAGGAGAAGGAGGTTATACTGCCCCTGTACAATTCCTTAGTAAGGCCACAACTGAGTACTGCATACAGTTCTGGTGCCCTCACTTAAAGAGGGATGTTACTCTATTGGAGAGAGTCCAGAGAAGAGCAACAAATATGATCTATGGTCTGGGGGAAATGTCCCATGAGGAGAGACTTAGGAGCTGACCATGTACTCCTGAATGACAGAAGGGACAGGGGTGGGGGGGCATGATAGAGACCTTCAAATATTTGAAGGGGATCAACTGGGGAAACACGGATGGTCTGCTCAAATTGAAAGGGAAGAGACTACGAGGGCCATAGCTTAAAACTAGTAGAGGGAGGTAGAGAGGAAAGGTGAAGAGGCACTACTTCACAGAGAGGGTGGTGGCACTTGGAATGCGCTACCAGAGGAGCTGATGACAATAGAATCAGTGGGAGGATGGGACAGGTACATGGGCAAGGTACAGGTTTGGAGGGAAGTGAACAGCAAGGGAGTTCTGGGGGTGCCTGGGAGCAGGGGACAGAGAAGGAGGGAGGCAGCAGCAGAAACTTAATTGTGAGCTGTATCTTAGGCAGATAGATAGACCGTTAGACTTAATCTGCTGGCAACTTTGTATGTATGGTTTATCTACAAAGGTGGTATAATAAGTTTTTATTGAGTTTTCTACTTAACGGTGCTACATGACAACAACTGTGATGCCACAAATGCATGAAATATGTGGTCAGTTGGAACCTTCAGATGTTGTTGAAATATTTAATGGAAAAAAGCACTTGTGAAATTTTTAAAAGGTAAAGAATGGGGCAGAGCAAGATGGCTATATGGCATCATAGCTCCCTAATACTATCTTCTCAGATTGCAGGAGTCTGCATTAAAATGTATGTACTGTCTTTGTAAATGACTGTCTACTACACTAGTAGCTGTTTTTGACAAAAACTTCTAACCTTTAAAATTGAACTGAGAGACTTTAGAGCCTTTCAGCAATGATTTTCAAATACTGCACAGACTTCCATGAATGTGAGCAAAGTCTTAGAGGACAAAACACAATTAAACTTACTGTATTTCTGAGTCTGCTCTGTCAAACCTTAGATAATCCATTACAGTTATTAAAAGATGTCTCCTCATTATTTAAGATAAAAGAGGAGACATAGGCCAGATAAGTGATAACAGAAAACTCAGGCAGAGAGCTATAAGACATTTCCTGTGATCACTCTGATCAACTGAAATCAAAGAAAAGATACTTAAATCAGCTTGAGAAAGTATTCCTCTAACTGAGAGATGTATGAGAATATTTTGTTTCAGAAATCATAGGTGTAGATTGCTGAATGTTTTACACATACTAGCCATAAATGAAAGGAGCTGGGATCCAGTATACTATAAAATATCCAGCAAACCTGCTTATTTTAAAAACAGAATGTCACATACATTTAATGCATTCAGTAATGCTGAAATTGTGCAGGACATCATTCACAGACATTGACCTTACAGTTCCATTGGGAAAACAAGCTCCCAGAGTCCAATGGTCCCACTCAGAGAAGATAATGAACATTTTGAGAAATCCTCAAAGGTCTCTACCTACTTCTCCCCAAAGGATTGATGACTACATCAATGTCTGATCTCTCTCACCCAGATTAAAATGTATAAAATTCCCTACCAACCCAAGCAAGTTATCAAACACATTGACAAGCACAGTCTCTGCACAACAAAACACTAAGTGGCACTAAACACTACAATATTCCAAAATGCAAAACATGTAAGCACATTTCCACTGCAAACTGTATCAACACCCTTAAACTAAGCAATTCAAGATACAGTATAGGTGAGCTATAGATGTGATCCCATAATGTTGTCTATTACATCCAGTACAAGAAGTGTCTAAATACATGGTATGTTGGTGAAAACAGGCAACCCTCTGATCCGAATGAAGTCACATAGACACACCATAAAGGAGAAAAGATTGAAACACTAATGGGACATCATTGTTTCAGTCTGATCACTCCATCTCTGACCTCTGTCCTGATTCTCAAAAGACACTTCAGAAATACATAAGAAAGAAGAGCTTCTGAGCTCAAACTTAATAAATTTTCTGGACACTAAAAATAACAGCCTTAATATGGCTCTTGGTTTCATGACACATTACAAATGTTAGTGACAACTCTTTTCTTGGTGCAGGTGCATTTACATACCAGATATATGAGTTAAATTAGTTGTTTAGTAAATTGTCTGTTTAGTTTGAGTCATCTGCTTAGCTTTAATCCCTGTTCTCTGCTATAGCTGAGCCTTGCAGATGCACCCTATCCAGGTGAGCACTGTGAGTTAGTTCAATCATTGTTTAGCCTCAGATCTTTATGGATTGGGTCTACAGAGGAGGCAGTCAGTTGTGGTGGCTGGAGCACTTTCTCTAGGGATATGCTCTGGAAGAGGGGGCATTGCCCCATCTGCAGGACCTTGGCAGAGCTCCACACTCAGCTGAAGGCAGCAAGGGTATAAATAGCTCAGCTGCATCATCAGCTCAAATGAAGCCCACTCCCAGAGTCCCACTGGTCCAGTGGGGTAGAGAGTTGTGGGGAAGGGAGGAAGGAGGAAGGGTAGCTATAAGGAGGTTGTCCAGCCCTCTCCATCTAGATAGTGATTTGTTATATACCCTGAGAGGAGGTTCACATCCCCTAACTCTCAAGGGGAACCTAAGTGATCAATGAGAAAGTGCAGGACAGCATGATGGCATCTAAGGAGTGCAAGTCAACCAAGAGTGTCTTATTAGTCGAGGACTTGATGATTAGGTGGTAGAGAAGGTGCTGAAGGGGTGGATGGGAAATGGATGGTCCAGCACCTTCCTGGGGAATCAGCAATCTGGTATTTAGAAGGAAAGGGAGAGGTGGAGAGGGAACAGGGGAGTTGGGGTGCTGGTACACCTGGGTACCAATGGATCTGGTGAACCAGTCGGTGGAGATGGTAAAGCAGAAGTTCCATAAACTGGAGGACAGACTGGTGCAACACTCAACCTCCTGGCTCTTTTAGAAGTCCTCCCTGTTTGTGGCAGGGAGGGCAAGAGCATAACGATAAAGAGTGATGAAACAGAGGAGTTTACCAGAAGGCTTAAGGGATGGTGTCCAGAAAAGGGGAACTACTACATGGGGGATTAAGAGGACTTTGGGACATGAGACCTTCAAGTGTGATGGAGTTCACCTGATGAGAGAGGGGACCTGTGCTCGAGGCAGAAGCTTGACTCTATATTAAACATTTGAACTGACGGCAGAGAGACTGGGCTTAGGAGAACCAGATGACAGGTGAGAGGAATGGGATCCTAGATAGTTCTCCCTCACATCTGGGGCTTGTAGCAGCACAGCAAGTAAAAAGACAGCTGAGGCACTTACAGGACTAGGCAAAGAGACATTTGAGAAGAGAACACAAAGAGTGCAAGCACCAAGAAAATAAAGGAATGAGAAGACAAGGAAAGCACAGGGAAGTGGCATAGTAAGATTAGGGGTCAGATTGAATGACGATGCCTTAATGTGAAGAGCCTAGGTAACAACATCAGGAGCTCCAGGTGCAGATGGCAGACACTGAGATGACCTTGTTGCCATCATGGAAATGTGGGCTTTGGAAAATGACTGTGAACTGACAGCACCTGGGTACCCAATATTCAGGAGGGATAGAGGAACAAGTAGAGGGGAGGAGTAGCCTTTTCATCAAGAAGGGCATCGAGATGGTGGAAGATGGGTGCAGCAGAGGTAGTAATGGGAAGACAGAGTTGTTGTGGGTGCAGCTTACTGCAGCCTAAAGCAAGAAACCGCACTTAGGTTGATCTAGACTCGGGAAAGGGGAGGAGAGAAAAGGGAACCCTGGGAAAAACTTAAAAGAGGGATAACAAAGGGAAGTAGTGGTGGTGAGTGATCTGAACCTGCTGGACATCAGTTGGGATATCCAGTGGCCAGGAGCACTAGAAGTCAGGCTTCCTGGATGCATTTCAAGACTGTCTACTGGAACAGCTAGTTGAGGAACCCACCAGGCAGTCCACAATTGTTGATGTTGTGCTCACCAACTCGGATCTGGAGCTGTGGGAGTAGGAGAGCCACTGGGGAACAATGACCATAACTCTGCTTTGGTTTGAACTGTCCTCAGGTCTAGTGAAACACAGTTGAGAGCTGAAGCTCTGATTTTAGAACAGTGGACCCAAATAGGCTGGAGGAGCTGGCTACGGATAAAGTAAGGCAGACAACTTAGGGTGGGGTGGAGGAGAGATGGGGCACTAGGAGCCATTCTCCAGGCATCTAAGGTATGTATGAGAACTGTAACTATAAAGAACAGGTTCAAGAGATTTATGGTTCTCAGCAAGGGTCAGGAGGTGGTGAGGGCCAAGAAAAGGCCTTCTACAAATATAAAGAAAAGTGTGGGGGAAATGAGAAGAATATATACTGAAAAATAGGGTGGCAAAGAGGCAGCTTAGAGACGAAGACAGACACTAAGCTGTGTATTGTGAGGTCAAGAGTGGTGAAAACAGTTCTTCAGATGTATATTGGAAAAAAGAAAAAGGATGGGGAATTATAAGACTAGCTGAGGGGCATAGGGCAATGGAGGAGGATGGACAAAAGGCTGTTGTCCTTAACAAGTACTTTTGCTCAGTTTTCACTAGGAAGATGGCGGCCCTCGCACAGAGTGACATCAAAATGACCACGAAGGGGGTCCTGGAGATGAGGCAGCCAATATTTACTAGAAAGGGTCATGAAAGGGTTGGCATTCCTAATGATAGATAAGGCCCAGGACAAGATGGGTTGCATCCAAGGATACCAGGAATTGACAGCAGAACTGGATGAACCTCATAGGTATATTCAACAGCCTCACATGACAGGGGTAGTTCTGAAGGACTGGAGGATGATGGATATGGTTCTGCTCCATAAGAGTGGGGCCAGGGAACAAACAAGGGACTACAGTCTTACCTCTACTGTAGGAGCTGGGGATGCTAGTACACCTGGGTACCAATGAATCTGTGAGCCAGTTGGTGGACTACTTGGAGAGCAATGGTCTCTGGGATAGTAAAGAGCATGGCTTCATGGCAGAGAGGTCTTGCCAGACTAACCTGATAGTTTTCTTTGATTGGGTGACACAAGGGAACTAGACAGGAGCCATACTTTGGATTTGTCTATTGACTTCAGCAAGGCATTCAACTGCATGCCTCATGGATACTGAGGAAGAAGGTGGAAGCTTTGGGAGTACCTAAGGCCATAGTAAACTGCGGTAGGTAGCTGACTCAAAGGGGAAGGGAAGCAGCAGGAGGTAGTTGTCAATGGAGTTAAATCAGTAAAGAGGAGGCCATGAGTAGGGTACCTCATGACTTAATTCCTCTTCAGCATGTTTATCAGTGACATAGATGGAGGAATCTGGGCAAGGCGCGTTCCCTTCACAGATGACACTAAACTTTCTGGGAGGGTGTATAGTGGTGAAGGAACAGAGGAAATGCAGAGAGATGCCTGCCCAGTGACGAAGAGGGCTGAGGTACTAGCACATTACCTCATCCCATGCCGGGCGCACCTGGGTTCAGGAACAGATTCTGGCCATTGGCAATCGGCTGGGGAGGGAGAGGATAGAGTGTCTAGGAGACTGCTCTCCTTTCCTGGGGTGGGAGGCCTGCCATCCCAGCCTAGGCTACCCCTGGTGGAGGTCTGGGGTAGAGCAGGTCAGGGAGGCAACATAAAGGAGGGTCTGTGGGAACGCCAGATGGGTGTGCCTCATGCATGAGTCTGATGCTCAACAGTTGGGTGGGACCAGAAAATGGAAAGGAACATTAGGGGGCTGCATGAAGCCTGGCCCAACAATCCATTCTTGCACCACCACCTGGTATGTCCCAGTCCACCTGGACGAGTGTGTACTGGTGGGAGGCAGCCTCCCTCCTCTGGCCCCGCCATGAGGGTGGAACTTGGGGGAGAACTGACTGAGCATGCAGCTGAGGAAGGTGGAAAGCTGGCCTGGGAGAATTGGGGAGAGCTGATGCAGTTGTCCCCCAAATTAAAGAGCCAGGAAAACCTACAAAAAAAGCTAGAGGGGTAGTTTAGGGATTTTAGTTGAAATTCAATTCCAAAAGAACAAGGTAATGCACTTAGGGAACAAGAACCCCAAGACAGAGTACTGGATGGGAGGGTTGAGACTTAGTACTATGGCTGAGGAGCAAGACCCTGGAGATATCATCAGTCACACCCTAATGCAATCCGACTCAGTGCAGCAAGGCATAGCAGGGCAAACAGGATGTTGGGAGGTATCAGGAAGGGTATTGATGGCAGAAAGGACAAGTAATGCTTCCCCTATATAGAGCATTAGTGAGGGCACATCTAGTGTACTGGGCCCAGTTCTGGAGTCCTCACCTCAGGAAGGATAGGGATAGTATGGAGATGGTGCAGTGCACAAATCAAAATGCAGAAGGAAGGAGATGGTGATGCCACTGTATAGAACATTGGTGAGACCTCATCTAGAGTACTTTGTCCAGTTCTGGTGGCCACATCTCTGGAAGGGCATATACAGAGTAGAAATGGTTCAGAGAAGGGTGACAAAAAAGTGCAGGGGCTACAGCAAAAGTCATATAAGGGAGACTGGATGATCTCAATATGTAATCCCTGGAGGGGAGGGATAAGATAGAGACTTTCAAAACCTCAAGGGTGTAAATAAGGTAACAAGAGGGTAGTTTCATCTTAAAAAAAAGATGTTCAAGAACAAGGGGCCATGATATGGAAACAGAAGGAGTGGAGGTAGACTTAGGGGTAACGGAGAAAGTAGTTTTTTCATGGAAAGGGTGGTGGGATCCATTGAACAGCCTCCCGGCAGAGGTTGTAGAGCAAAATGGTAGGAGAATTTAAAACACATTGGACAGGCATAAAGGAACTCTAGCGATAGGAAAGAGAGGGTGTTTGGCAGATCATTTAGGATCTGTGGTATATGAAAACAGGTTGGGAAATGGGCAGTCTAGGGTGTGGCTCAGTCGTCCATCTGCCATCAAATTCCTGTTTCTGTGATTCAGGGACAACGGGCAGGTCCTATGAGGAGCTTTTCAAGGTTCTGTACATGTACTAGGAGACCAGAAGACAGGAGATATGATAGAGACTTTTAAAATCCTAAAAGGAATTAACAAGATGAACTGTGGGGGAAAATTTAGTGTGAATACTAGCTCATGGTCACATGGACACAAGTGGAAACTAATAGGAGGGAGGTTCAGAGAGACTTGAGGTACTGTTTTACAGACATGGTGGTGGAGCCATGAACCTTTGCCAGCCGAGGTGGTGGGTGTGAAACCATTAGTGGTTTCAAGGTAGCTTGGAACAGATGAAAAGGAATAGTGGTTACTTGGGGCAGCAGTTATCAGGGTGGAGAATGGAGAGATGGAGAAGAATAGGACCCTTGATGGACAGCAGGTCCCAGAGCTAAGGGAACTCGGCAGACTGGATGAACTATCAGTCATTTTCTGCTGTTATTGTTCATTTCTGTATATGGACATTGAAATCTTCAGCACAAGAAGTCTGGGGACATCCAACACCAAGTTGACCGTGAAGTCTGCTAATTTTGCAGGAATCAAGATTTTCACATTTTTGATTTGCATGCGAATTGATAGAAATAGTTCTATTTTATTATTTGTGGGTTCATTTGGACAGATGTTTCATGTTTGAAACACATATTAACCAGTTAATTATGACTTAACACAAATGACTTGGAATAGTTTATAAGATCAATTTGTTTCTTATCCCTGAATCTCTGAATCACATACATTGCTTGCAACCAGTTTAATACTTTCAAAGTTGGATTATGGATGTTTATTGTATTTTTGGCTACTGCCAAACTCTTTAGCAAACTGTACTCTGTGTAGAATAGCATATGCAGATTTGCGACTGGACTGCCCGAATCAATTCACTATTGTGCTTTATACAAGGAACTGGGTTTAGTATCCCTTAAGGACAGGTCAAATTATAAAGCTTTGAACCTTCTAGCACATATTTTTTTAGGGCATGCACCATGGTCCATTGCTTAGATTTTTCCTAAATGTTATAATACTTTTCTAGTAAATCATAATCCAAATGTGTTTTTGCAAATAATTTGGGCAAAAGGTCATTTAAATTGAAAGCTATTAATTTTTAACTACCTGAATTTTGATGCAATGCAACAAGCTTTACTGTTTTAAAACTCAGTTATCTAAAATGCTGATGGCTAAATCTGAATGTGTACATGTTCCAAATAATGTGCTCGTGATATTTGTGTACTTCACGGTATCAATGTTTTATCTATACCGTCGCTGTGAAAAAGGTCAGATATGTCCATCTGCTACCAATAAAAAAAATGAAATTAAATTGAATTCACCTGTAGGCCAGTACACAAGGATGATCCTGTACCCTGCACCTGATCAGACCCTAATGGCCATGCATTTGAATGACCTGATTGTTCCAGTAAGGTATGCCATGAGTTCTAAGGCAGCTCTAAAACAGATGACCACCCCTGTCCTCCCATGTCAAGAATGCACCATGGAACACCCATCAGGAATAGATGTCTCCAGCACCAGCCTGGTCATTGCCCAAAAGATCTCCATGATGCAAAGATGGTGAGCTAAGGAGTCCAAAATAAACACCTCCATTATCATGTTTTATTCCTCATTGACCTTGCATTACAGAGAATGGCCCAAGGGGGAGAATCAGCTGGTCTGACTACCACCTGCCTGTCGGAATATGGCAGATCTCTGGGCATCAGAATCAGATAGAGGGACCCTATTTCAATTTTATTTCCTCGGGACGCCTGCTAGTCCTCACCTGTCTGATTTCACTGTCCCCACCATCTTCCCCCAGGCTCCATCAGCAACCCTGCCCCACCTTCAAAGGATCCAGAGCTCTGTGCAGCCACTGGTAACTGCTGCAGGCAAAGCACAAGGGACCCTTGAGTGGACAAAGCTGCTGCAGGTAGTCTGAGGAGTAGGTGCTTAAAGGGGGCATGCATGAAAGGAGTGCCAAGGCTCATCCTGCCTACCAACTACAAAGACTGAAGTCCAAACAATCTTAAAGCATAACACAGTCCACCAAGAACCCACCCTATCCCACTGCTCAGACTCCACACACACCAAACACACTCTCCACACATGCAAACACATAAAAACATAGAATTTGTTGGCAAATAAGGACCTATTGGTCCACCCAGTCTGCCCTAATTTCCTACCACAGTGCCAACGCAGAGACCCTACTCGACTTTGGTTTGCATCCCCTCATCTTTGGTTTGCATCTCCCTCATCTTACCTCTAGGATTCCCTTGTGTCTATCCCAAGTGTTCTTGAATCCTTAACCATTTTAACTTCCACCACCTCAGCAGGAAGACTGTTCCAGGCATCCACCACCTTCTCCATGAAGAAGTACTTCCTCACATTTCCTCTCAGCCTCCCATTCCAGCTTCATAGTGTGCCCCTTGTCTTTGAGCATCTTTCTTTCTGGAAAATGCTCCTTCATTCACCTTGTTTATACCTGTGAGGTATTTATTATTTATTTATTTATTTATTTATTTATTTATTTATTGAGATCTCGAAAGTACATTTGAGCTGGGAGCCTTTACAAAACAAAGCTTAACAAGGCATACAATTCAAAATAGAAACAGAAATTATACATTGGTTCCACATCAAAGGGCATACAATTCAAGACAGGAACAGTTATTATATATAGATAGTATAACAGTTATTATACATAGATAGTATAACAGTTATTATACATAGATTCCACATCAACAAAGGAAAATAAGGCATCCAATACAACTGGGGAGGAGCAAAACAGTAGAGTACATTGCTGTTCAATAATGCAGGGCATACAAGAGAGGACAATTACAGAGGACAATTAAGTACATAGTCAACAACAATTAAGTACAGAGATTAAAAGCAAAACTAGCTGAGGCAGAGTAAATATATCTTTGTCAGGCATGGGGGGCTTGGAGGAGAGAGTGGGGAAGGAAATAAATGCCACAAGAGGGATAGGATATGACTGAAGAGGGTGTGGGCTAGAATAGGACTAGGATGGGGAGGAAAGGGCCAAAGGGAATGAGGGAGGGGAGAGGGTAGGGGCTGTTGGTGATAGGGCAGGAGGAGTGGTAGGTGAGAGAAGGGTAGCAGTCACAGCTGTTCAGATTGGACAGGTACAGATGAGTTTTCTCTTAAATGGGCCTAGCCTGGTCTCACAGGTAATATCTAGGGGTAGTTCATTGAGCCATCGCGGTGCCCGTATGTGAAAGATTTTTGGCGCTTGTGATGTCCAAAACAAGGGACAAGCAGCGATTGCTGAGACAGACTCCTTGTGTGTGGTGGGGTTGGGTGCAACGGAGAGTAGGTTCTGGATGGCAGGAGGGAAGACATAGGCAGGTTTTTTCACCCAAGTAGACACACTTGGTACTGCACTCTTTCTTGCAGTGTAAGCCAATTGATAACACATAGAGAGCACAAATGTGAATTAGGTTACTTACACCAAGAAGCAGCCTGCAAGACTTGTTAAGGCAACACTCACTCTTTTGAGGGCGGAGTCCCGAGGCTGCACCATAATGACAAGGCCTCTTGGGTCATGTAATGACGGTGCCTGTATAGCAGGCCAATTCAAGGGTTAACAAGGGTTAACAACCTTAATAATATGATCTACGTCATGCAAAGGATAGGGAGCAGTCTAGGTGATGCCTAGATATTTGAAGGATTGCACTTGGTCAATGGTGGAGTATAGGCTATTTAGGATTGTCATTTGGAAGTCCCCATGTTTATTATAGGGGTTAACAAATAGCATTACATTAGTTTTTATAGCTCAGTAGGAGGTTATATTTAATGAACCAAGCTTCTGCTGTGGTGAAATCATGTTGTAATTGAGATTCAAAGAGGTGTGGATCAGGCTTTTAGAGTAGATGGTGGCATCATCAGCATAGAGCAGAATTAGCTCTTTACAGACTAATGGAGTTTGTTGATAAAGAGGCTGAATAAAAGGGGCCAAGAATTAACCCCAAAGGATGCCAGTGAGGACCTAGCGACTATCAGAGAGGGTGCTTTCAATTTTACTTGCTGGAACCTGTTACTAAGATAGCTCTGAAACCAACCTACAGCTTCCAGTGAGATGCCTATAGAGAGAGCTCTTTAAGGAAGGCTGTCATAAACTCTATTTTCCTGCCAGCCACTACTCACCTACCAACTTGCAGTGAGAGAGGTTCATGTCTGTTATAGTACATGTTTTTCACTTAAAATGTGCATTTTATGTCCTGGTGTGGAGGCGCCATGTCCTGGATTGTAGCAGCAAAAGCCGCAACTTGCATGCAAATTCATTCTTAGCTTCCTGTTGTGTGCGGAACACGCTTCGTGTGATCGGGGCATGTTTTCACAAAGTAAAAAGAAACATTGTGCCTGGTAGTATTGGTTGAGCTCTACCTCTAGAAACAAACCCAGTCAAGGAGCAGTCTAACCTGTTTAGTTCTGTTTTGCAGCCCTGAGTTTGGGCATGCGGCGGTGGCGCATGCTACACTACGCATGCCTGAGCTCAGAGTTGCAAATTTCATTAACAGAATTAAAATAGGTTAGACTGCTCTGCTTCGACGGGTTTATTTCTAGAGGTAGAGCTCAACCAATACTACCAGGCACAGTGTTTCTTTTACTTTGTGAAAACATGCCCCGATCGTCACAAACGGTGATCCGCATGACAACAGGAAGATAACTAAGCCTCACCAACCAGCCCACAAGGTCAAGCTTAGTCTTGCGTGTGGCAGCACTGTCAGAATGGTGCTTCCAGGACAGCACTAGCAACCTCCATCAAGGCAACAGGACTACAGTTGCATACCATATGCAAGCTGCAAAATGAAAAAATAAAGGTTGTGCTAATCGGTGCTTCTGCAGCCCTAGTGATTGGTACAAGAGTTTATGACAGCCTCCTTTAATTAATGTTTGTGGTTGACAGTATCAAAGGCCTTGTGAGGCAGACGTAATTGCCTCTCAATCTGACTACTATCTAGGGCTTCATGCAGGAAGCCTGAGTACTCCATCAGGGCGGTAGAGATGCTGTGCCCCTACAGAACCCATGTTGCTGTGGGCATTGTAAACCATACTTTCCAAATGGTCAACCAGCTGGTCTGAGACATTTTTCTAATGCCTTGCTGGGGGCATTGAAATTGGGTGGTAGTTTAAGTGAAGGGCCCTGACACAACTTTTGTGGACGGGTGACCACAGCAGCTTTCCATACCTGGGGAAATGACCAAGCCTTTAAAGAGAGGTTCAGGAGCTTAGTTAAAGGATGAAGCACTACATCTAGGGTGAGGGCAAGTAACTTAAGATCCAGAGTATCACTGCTGTGACTGAGATTTGCGAGCACCTGTTGGAGGTATTTTATGGCATCAGACATGGAGATTGCCTTAAGGTAGAAGGTGTTTATAGGGGACCCACTGAAAGAGGTTTTAAGGTCATGAGAGTTACCAACTGGGGCATCAGGGAGATCTGGAGGCAGTGTACTGCTAAGGTCTGTGAAGGCATCATTAAATGTGTTGCCGATGATTTTGGGATCCTTGGTATTGTTCCCATTCACCAGAAGCATGGAGGGTGAGGATTTGTTGTCCTTCCCAGTTAGGTCTTTCATGTTTTCCCAGAATTTTCTACCATTTTCCTATGAGTTAATGAGGCACCCTTAAAGTAATGTGATTTGGCCGGTCTGACCTCACAGGTGCAGAGGTTTCTGGCCATTTTGTAATTCTGGATATCGGCCTGGAGGCTGGAGGCCTTGCTGTGTGCCAGAGATGGTCTCTGTAGCCATAAGATTCAGTAGGGCTGAAAAGATCCAAGAATTGTGAACTCCTTAATTTTGTGTTTACGATGGGAGCAAAGATGTCACATGCGCCTAGTTGAACTTAGAAATAAAGTAACCCAGTGCCTGGTTTATGTCCATGAAAGAGCTGAGGGTGGACCAGTCAATGTACAGGTAGGCCTTAAATGAGTTTAGCTGTCCATACTTGAGGGTACCTACTAGCTGCGAATTTGGGGATGGGCTTAGAGACCTTATTAGCCCAGTGACAAGTGACAGGGAATGATCACTGAGTGCATCCCAAAGTGGTGTTGGAGATCCGGTCTGGTTGGTGAGAATCCAGTCAAGCAGGGTACTGGTCCCAGTGAGGTGGCTGGTTCTGGTGGGTGTTTCAACCATTTGAGTGTAGTTAATACTGGATAGGGTTTTATAATGGGCAGCCTCAGGCAACATACAATTTATATTGAAGTCACTTAAGACTACCACCTCCCAGTTTTGCTTATAAAGGAAAAAGGGAAAGGGAACATTGTTTAGCCAGGAGTAGCCCACTAAGTCAAGCTTGTTTCCAGATGTGACCTGGGAGCACAAGGAAGTTAAGTGACTTGCTCAGGATCACATGGTATGCAATCTAGGCGGCTGTGGGATTTAAACCCAGGTCTCCAGATTTGTAGCTCAGAGCCTTAACCCACTGTGCTGTACTGCCTCCAAACAAATACAGCTATTAATATGCTCAGTGATTCTGTGGAACCCTAACGAAGTGATCCCTTTGAGGGAATATAAAATGGAGACGATGATTAGGGTTTTGCTTTGGGACCCTAACAGCAGCCTGATGGCCAAGGCTTGTGCAGTATTCCCAGAGTCGAATTGAGGGAGTGTGTGGCACTGTAACTGGTCTCTGATGTAAACAGCACACCCTCCACCCTTTTCCCTAGCCTGTCCAGCCTAAAGAGAGTGTACCCAGTTAGGGCTATTGACTAATCTGAGACCTTGGGTGTAAGCCAGGTTTCTACTAAGGAGAGGACATCTGGTTGTGTTGTGTAACCCAGACTTGGAGCTTGATCAAATTTGGCCAGCAGGCTACAGATGTTAATTGAGGTTATTTTTAGAAAATGATGGTTGTTTACACAATCAAGTGGTTGCTGGACAATACCTGGCTTAGGGTAGATATTGCCTGATAAAAGTAGAAGCATCATTATAAGGTTTAGCAGAACGTTTTTAGGGCTATCAGGTTTTTACACTTATGGTTACTGTCATCTCTCTTCAATGTGTTACAGGGTGGTGGAGCAGGATGGGGAAGCAGGTGAGCTAACAGGACCCAACTGTAGATCTTGAGTGGTTGCTATAAGGCAAGTAGCTCATCATTACTACAGGTAGGGTGTTACTTGTACCAGAGTGGTGGCAGGTTGTTAAGGTACTGTTAGTAGTGACTGCAACAAGCTGAGAATGTTTGTTTGGGGAATCAAGAGAGTAGAATTAGGAAGAGAACAGACAGAAATAGTGATTTACTGGAAGCCATGACTCTAAAGTTTGGGGTGGTGGGGCAGGACAAGGGGAACAGTGGGAGGGTTCAGGGGAACTGCCAAGGAGTTCACAAGGCCCAGCAGGGATAGTGGGTGTTAGTAGCAGCAGAAGACACTAACTGTGGAGGGAGATTATATCAAGTATGTGTTTAGCTTAGGTAGAGGTGTAAGTAATCAGAACTACATGATGATAGAGGTGAGCTGTATGGCCTAGTGGAAAGGTTACTGCCAGTGGTGAAAACTCTGCAATTGCAGTCAGAATTCAAACCACAGCACTAGAGAAATTTAGTTCTAGAAAGTTTTTGGGGGGAGACTGTGAATATGTTTTCCTACTTAATGTAGGTTGATTGAGAAGAATTACGAGGGATTCAAAGATGGTGGTTTCTACTAGGGATTGAGTGGTTTAAGCAATGATGTAATCACTTTCAGAACAATCACACACTCCAGCCAGGGGTTCAAGGCCTGCTCGGGGTCCAAGAATCCACAAGAAAGGGACTGTGAGTGACACAGGGAATTTATTTGGTGCTCACCGCAAGTAGGACAATTTATGCCTGGAACCTAGGGTTTAGCTACTAATATTAATAAGTGTAAGGTCTGACACGTATAAGAGGAAGAAAGACATATAAATCAAGCAGGTCTGAGTAGCCTAATGGATGAAAAGGACTATAGAGAGACAGTGCTGGAAGTAGAAGGGTTCAACTCCAGCAATGCAAGGTTTCCACAAAAGGGATTGAGAGTGGTGCAGGAAATTTATTTGGTGGTAAGAGCAGGTATGACAATTCAAGCCTGGAAGTTAGGGTTTAGTCACTTATTTAATAAGGGGTTAGGTCTATCAAGGTGCATGAGGAACAAAGATACTTATAAACCCTCTAGGTCCAAATGGTTGGTGGTACTGACTTTGGAGCAGTCAGTGCAGAACAATGCAAGGGTTTGACTTCTAGCTAGTGGAGACCCACTGAAAAGGAAAGTATGAGTTAGCACAGATATAATAGAAGCGAAGGAGGATTTGTTGGTAGTGCAGTCCGTGGTGTAGAGCTATCTCTTATTTTATTAAGTACAATGGAGGAAGCAGGACAGGCACAGCACCTCCTAGGGGCAGGAGGGCATAAGGAGCAGATGGGAAAGTGAGGTGTTAGCCTCTGCACATGGCATAGTCATGTGACCTCTATTCCTATAAGGGGAGAGTCCATCCAGGCTGGAGAAGCCACGGTGTGTCCCACCCACCCTCTG
Source organism: Neoceratodus forsteri (assembly GCA_016271365.2). Taxonomy (NCBI): domain Eukaryota; kingdom Metazoa; phylum Chordata; order Ceratodontiformes; family Ceratodontidae; genus Neoceratodus; species Neoceratodus forsteri. The sequence goes on along the minus strand of CM028132.1, from coordinate 467,156,712 downwards.
ATGCGTGGAAGGAGCAGTGTCTACCTTTGCTTGGGCGGGAGGGCAAACCGCTGCAGAAACAGCAGCTTCAGGAGCCTCAGGTGAGTGGCTCCACCCACGCCAGAACTGTGCCTTTGGTAGTGTGGGAGGGCAAGCCAGCGGCAGGAACAGCTGTCTTCAGAAGCCTCAGGTGAGTGGCTCCACTCCACGTCGGAACTGTTGAACGTTTCTATCATATCCTCCCTTTCCTTCTTTCTTCTAGAAAATAGATATTTAATTGGAGATTTTGTGTCATCCACGAACAGGTATACCTTTCCTTCCAGTCTTTCATGGCGTCACTTACATGGACATTGAAGAAGACCGGGTCAAGTACTGATCCCTGTGGCACCCCACTGGTCACTTTGCCCACTCCAGAGTGGATGCCATTTACCACCACCCTCTGGCTCCTATTGCCAAGCCAACTCTCTGTCCATCTTACTACTTAAGGCCCACTACCAGGCTTCTCAGCTTGCTCACCAGCCTTCTATGTGGAACGGTTTCAAGGTCTTGCTGAAGTCCAAGTAGGCAACATCGACAGCTCCTCCCTGATCACTACTTTGGTTACCACATCAAAGAACCCAATCAGGTTTGTCTGGCAAGAGCCCCCCGTGAACCCATGTTGCCTCTGATCCTGGAGACCATTTGAAACCAGGTATTCTCCAATTCTTTCCTTCATTAGTGATTCCATTACTTTGCTCACTACTGAAGTTAGACTAACAGGCCTGTAATTTCCAGCCTCTTCTGTTTCCATTTTTATACAGTAGGACTACAACAGCCCTCTTCAGTCTCCCAGGACCTCTCTCATTTCTAGTGACAGGTTGAACAGATATGTCGGAGGTGCCATCAACTCCTGTTTGAGCTCCCTCAGTATCCTGGGGTGTACCCGTCAGGTCCCATTGCCTTGTCTACTTTTTAACCCGACAGTCTCTCTGGACTCTTTCCACCGAAAAGGGCTAGTGTCAACTTCCTTCCCTGTGCTTGTCTGTTATCATTGGCCCTCTACCCACACCTTCCTCTGTAAATACTGAACAGAAGTACTTGTTCAATATGTCTGCTTTTGGTGGTCCTCTTCCACAAGCTCCCTCCTCCCCTTTCATCCTTACTATTCCTCCCTTGGGCTTTCTCCTTTGTTTACGATATCTAAAAAGTCGCCCCTTTTTTATTGATTTTGCAATATTCTCCTCTGTCTGTGCTTTAGCCATGACTGCCTTCCCTGTTTCCTTTGTTTCTCCTGATACGCCTCCCTATCCTCCTCTTTTGTGTTTTTATACTCCTAAATGCCATTTTATTTGCTCTTAATTTTCTGCTACTTCCCACAGAACCATAGTGTTCTTTTTTCTCTCCCTGCTAACCTGCCTTACACATAGATTTGTAGCTTTTTCAATGCCTCTATTATTCTCTCTACTGGTCCTTGACTCCCTAGTTTCCCTATCACTGCCAGGGCATCTCTGATGCATTCTCCCATTTTCTTAAAATTGGTTCTGCTGAAGTCCATGACCCTCGCTCCTGTGTGGTTCAATTTACCTTGGTTTCAATATTAAACCACACTGTACGATGGTCACTGGTCCCCAGGTGGTCTCCTACAGTGACATCTGCAATATTTTCCTATTTTGTTAGTACCAGATCCAGCAATGCTCTTCATGGGTCTGTTCCATTACCAGTTGCCTGAGGAATGCCCCTCACAGTGAGTCCAGGATGTCCCTACTCCTGGCTGTTGCTGCAGCTGGGAGGCTTCAATCCATGTCCAGTAGATTGAAGTCCCCTACTAGTATTACCTCTCCCTTGCAAGCCATCCAATGGATTGCTTCCATCATTCTCCCATTCACTTCTTTTCTCCTGCGCTGGTTGTCTGTAGACCACATCCATGCAAATAACGTCCCTGTTTCTTTTTTCCAGGGTGACCCACAATACCTACCCCCCTGCTCCCCTTGTATTTCCGTAGCCTTTATGTTGTTCCGTGATATAAAGAGCTACTCCTCTGTTCTTTCTTCCTACCCTGTCCCTTCTGAACAGAACATATCCTGATATGGCCATCCCAGTCCTGGTTTTCACTGCACCACGCCTCTGTAATGGCAACTATATCCAGTTCTGCTTCTGCCATGGTGGCCTATAGGTCAAGCAACCTTGTTGTCCAGACTATGATCATTTGCACCCATGATTTTCCAGAATGTGGTGCTACCCAACCTCCTTTTTTTCCTTTTGCCTCCCTTTTTACTTACCTGTTATCTTAATTTTCTTTTTTCTTCTGTACCCTGTATTTCATTTGTGCTTGGTTTCTTTTCTCTCATGGATTCCGTAGTTGACCTCTTTGAGCTTGTTGGGGAGGAGCAGTTTATGTCTCCTTTCTTTATTCTGCTCTCCCTTGGCTAGTTTTAATGCTTCTGAAGCATTAAACTGCTCACTGAGGACTTTGGGTCCCTTCTGGACGGATGCAGGCCATCACCCTTATACATACCCCAATCCCTCCAGGTGACACCCCAGTTCCCAATGAACCTGAAGCCCTCCTCACTGCACTATTTCTTCAACTGTGCATTGAAGTTCCTGGTGTGGTGAATCCTGTCTTCTCCTTTGTCATGGACAGGTAGCTTCTGAGAAAGTCACAGGTCATGCTACCTGCTTCAGACCCCTCCCAAACTCCCTGAACTCTTCCTGCACTACTGCTGGCTCATCCCTAGCCAGGTCATTTGTTCCCAGATGGACAATGATGCCTAGCTCACCCTCCCATCCTGTTGCCACAGTGATCCCTTGGATGCTCTTTCCATCTCTGCTTGCCATGGCACTGGGAAGGCACTAAACCTCCCTCTCCTTGTCTCTGCCTCCTCCCAACTCTGTCCCCTTAGTATGGGTCCCCACCAGGATTCGCCTCTCTGGGTCTTCTGGCAACCCCTTGGGGTCTCCGCTGTGGAGAACCCCCACGTCCACTGAAGCCACTAATTGGTGCCTGTGGTACAGTCCCATTCCGCCAGGGTGGCAAAGGAGATTGCAGTGGAACTAGTTGTGGGATGTGCCTATGCTCCACCACCCTAACACTCCATGAGCCCACTGTCTTCCAGCCATTCCTCCTACTGGGCAACCTCTTCTAGAACCCTAGGTTTTCTGCCTTCTTGATCTGTACTGTACTGTAGTGTTAGTCCTGTACAGGGTGCTGTACCTCTTCCTTCCGTCTACCTACCCTATCCCTTAACAGTTCCCATCTGCAGTTTTTGTTTTTATCTTGCCTGCTTCCCACTCTCGCCCTACATCACTACTTTTACAATCAAGCCACCTAGCCCCCTCTCCCTGTTACCCCAGTAACACAGTTTTACCGGTGGTTCATGGACAGGGTACCTGGCTGTCAGTTGTCTCCTGGGCAGACAATGGCAGACTTCTCTTGACACAGTCCTTGGTGTGGGTCCATAGCGCCAGGGCTGCAAATGGAAGGCCACTTGGGTGCCGGACATTTTATTGAAAGGAATGGGCTTTGCTTCTGCCTCTGGACTGGCCCTCTGTAGGCTGTGGGCAGGATCTCCTCCGGATTGGAGGGACTGCAATCTGACTGTGGAGCTCTCAAGCTCTGATGTGTATCTGCTCCACAGCTTTCAACTGCTCCTCTGCTGGCCATAAATCAGTGCTGGGAGAGTTTTTCTCTCAATCTGAACCTTCCTGTCCCAGCTAACTGACATCTTATAGCAATGATTGACTGAGTACAGGCATAAAGTCTGTCGTAAGTCAAAATAAGTAACACACAGGAAAGACAAATGCATAAATAAAATGTGTATCAGTGCAGCAGTTAGCACCTGGAAAACCACCATCGCGCAGACTCACAAAAGCACTCAAACACTGCACCTAAGTGTAATGTGCTATTTTATTGAATGTGGTCTCAAGTCATAATAACAATGAAACGTGATTGGAAAAATTACAGGAAGCCTCCTAGATTCGGTGTTTAGTACTTTTCACTTAGGAGTGGATTTGAGTCCTTTTGAGTCTGCAGATGGCGGTTTTCCAGGTGCTGACTGTTTGCTGCACTGATAAAATCTGTGGTGCCAAAGTCCAGAAGAACAACACAAATTAAAAGGTTAAAGTAATACAAATTAAAAGGATAAACTAATAAACTAAAATACAAGAACAAATACAAGTCTGTTAAGATAAAATAATAGATAAGAAATACTACTTAAACATGCATAGTTACTACATTAAATTTCAATAAGATGTACTAATAAAAATAAAATTAAACATAGAGCATGGAGTTTCAAAATAGAAGGAAAAAGGTCAAGGTATTTAAGAGGATGATAAGGCCAAAAGGCAAAGAAAAATAGAGTAGCAGAAAAGGTGGCAGAAATAATTAACAAAACTGGTATGATATTGTCAGAAGAAGATCATGCAATGAATACATGATGGAAGAAAGTTTCCTTCATCATCAGGGTTCAAACTTTCAACCTATCAGAGAGAGAGAGAAGAGAGCAGTTGAACTCTATCCTAATGAAAAAGGGAAGAAAGAAGACAATATTCATTAGTCATTCCCATTCCCATTAAGATAACTAGAATTCAGAAAAATGGTTTAAAATCTATTTCATCATTCAGGCCTTTTGGTTTAAGGCATTTCAGATGGAAAATCCAAATGGCTTCCCTTCATATAGGAATCTTTAGAAGGTCTCCATTTCTTTTTGGGGTGTGACCCATTCTATCCCCTTAAATGTTAGGTCAATGGGATTGGAACAATGTTTTTCATGAAAATGTAGCCTACTGGAGGGTCTGATTGTTTCTTTAGGATTGCCCTCACTTGTCCCTGAATCTGGACATTGAGAGGGTGTACTGTTCTACCAAAATACATCATATTACAGGTGCTCTATATAACATAGACAACAAATGTCATATTACAAGTTATAGGTTCCCTAACCTCATAATGTTGATCAGTACCTGGGTTGGTAAACATTTTCCTGTCTTCTATATCTGTAAAGTTGCAGTTCCCACAGATAAAGAACCCTTTGGGAGAGGTGGAAGCCAAAGGTGTTGTTGGTCTCTATTTCCAAAGGAACTACAGCATGTACCAGTTTGTCCTTTAGAGTCATTCTTCTGCTCAGTGTTATTCTTAGTGCATTTAGATTTAGATTAATTCCTATTCTTATTTTCAGGGCATTTAGATTATTTTCTAGATCTTAATATTATTCTTTTATATTTGGTATGTTTTGTTTGAGCGATAACACATTACAGTATTTAAAGTACAGTACCTTTGTGCAATAAGGCAAATCATATATACAGAGTTTGAGATGCATGTATTACCATCGCTGCAATACCATGGCTAGGATAGCTTAGTCAGACTGTAATAAACATAAGAGACATAATTAGTAATACCTGTACTGTCTTATGAATAAAAGCTAAAGTGACTTAAGAGAGTCATCTATCTCCAACTTTATGATACCTAATGGGTCCAGAGTGGTATCCAGTGAACAGGGCAACTGAGACTGAACAATTGCAATGATGGTGGCTCAGTCTCAATGCCTGGTTGTGGGCTACCCTGAAAGGGTAGCGATGGGCGAGAAGGAAGGCGACCGGAACTGCGTGCAGGGGCGGAAATGGAGGGAAGATATGTGGAGACAGTGCAGTGGAAGACTGCCAAGCTGGTCGCGTGTGGCGTAGTGTTGAGGGTGCAGGGTTCAGGTCTGGGGTGGTGCAACAATTTTTTGCGATTAAGCTGTTCATATATATTTTTACAATTTTCACACACACCCGGCATTTGCCCCTAGAGTTGAGAATCTTTAGTTAGGGGATCGTTGGGTGAAGCTCCTGTGGGGTGGGGGATGCAGTCACACATACTTAACAGATCCTGTTGCCACATTGTTTTCCTTCGTGAGTGTATATCGACGCTTTATTTTTGGTAATGTACACTCACCATGGCGATCGCCGCTATCACATAGAACCATCAAATGCTCTAAACATGGTTTCTTTTTATTTTGATGGCAAACATAATGGTTTCTATTCTGTAAATGTGGTGCTTTGAGAGTGCCACTCAGTGAGGGAGACTATAGTTGGAGAGAGCCGTGGCAAGTTATACACTTTTTCACAGCTGTTAGAAAAATGTTAGAAGATATTTTGCTACTTTATCCTGACACCAGGTCAGGTACTGTAGCAAAAATAAAGAGTAAAGTTGAGAGGGTGAAGGTTTGAGAGAAGATGATGGTGAGCGCCTGTTCAAGAGTTGATATGAATGGCTGGCATTCTGGGCACATCCAAAGAATGTGAGTATGTGTGGTCTCTGCTTGCCACAACCTTCCATCAGGCAGGAGTGACTGCTGTGCCTCTATGAGCTTGAATAATTGGGAAAATAAAAACTGAAGTAAATGTTTCCAATCATATTCCTGTCATTCAGGGAAGAGGTCACGTTATGGAATACATACAATATCTTTGCCACTGTGTCAAAGTAGTAGGGTACTGAGCTCCTAAATCTATCTCTCAGGCTAATAATATTTCCTCTGAGGTGGAAGATACCAAGGCTTTGCACCAGCCTGAAATACTATCTATCTGGATGGTGCAATATCAGAGAACTTAATATGTGCAGAACTGAGGAAAACTTTAATTCTAGTATAAGGGAGGGTCAAGGAAAGCAAGTATGTCCATACCTGAAGGTATCTAAATTGCTCTGTACTCTTAGTATTTATGAAGCTATAGTCATGAGAGGCGCTAAAGCATGTAGGGGGAAACATTGTATTGGGAGACTGATGCCTCCGAGCCAGAGTCTGAGTAGGGTCCAGTCTGGCTGGCAAAATATTTGTGTGGTAAGGCACTGGGAGCAGGGAGGAAAAATATCTTGAGACCAAATTTATGAATGATGGAGAACCATGAAGAGCTCAAAGCCTAACACCCAGATCAGTTTGCTTGGTAAGTGCCCAAAGGATCCTCTCAAAGCACCGGCTGGATAGAGGATGGTCTGAAAGAAGATTTAACTTAATGGATACCCAAATTTGGGGTTTAGATAGTAAGAACCAGTGAAAAAACAATGACTGCTGCAACTGCATGATATAATTCTAAGTTAGGAGACTGAAGCCTCCCGATTCTTGTTTTTTGGATGGTAGAAAGTTTTATTTTGGAAGACCGCCAAGCTAGATAAGCCTGAACAGCTGATGGTGTCATGTATTCCAGTTCTAACTGAAATATGAAGAGAGAGAAACAGAAATAAATGAAAAGTAGAACCACTTATTATTATTCTTGGTGCATTTAAATTTAGTCTCATTCTTCTGCTCAGTGTTGTTCTTGGTGGATTTCTGCATTATACAGTAGCAGCTAAGGTGGAATCTATGGAGATGAAATGAGTATGATATGCCAAAATGGATATAACACATGAAGAAACAAGTGTAAGATATACTGAAATGAGTATAATTCATAACAAAGTAGCATAACATATGTTGATCTAACACATATCAAAATGAGCAGAACATACATCAAAATTGATTAAACATATTAAAATATATATAATACACACGAAAATAAGTACAATACATAATTTAAATTTTGTGAAGCATATCAAAAGCAGTATAACACGAATAAAATGAGTACAACATGCTGAAATATGGAAGTATGTATATGAACACATCAAAAAGCTAAAGTGCATTCTGAAATGAGTATAGGGATGCTGAAATGTATGAAAGATACACTGAAATTAGTATAACACATATCGAAGGCACACAGTGTCAATGAGCAATCACAATGCAGTTAGAAACTTGCATGGAAATTGCTTTTAGTTCAGAGTACATTTCTCCTCTGTGGTAGAACATAAGCTTTTCAGTTGTCTTTAATTTTCTGCCATCATTGACCATAAGTTGGTATTTGACCACCACATAGATATTCTAACCAAAAAGTTAACCAAAGGATAGGAGCATTAACAAGAATCTCCCATTGCCTCACAGAGAAAACGAGACTTTCAGTAGCAAATCAACTGATTATTCCAATAACTGACTCTGGTAGTCACATATATGGGCATTTGAGCTTAGCATGTTTGCACAAAAACGATATTTGTTATAACAAGTTGGCAATATTTGTCCTGAAATGTAATTTCAGAACTCATCATTGCCTGACGACGAAAGACTTAACTGGACATCTTTGAAAATCAAAAGACAAGAAATTTGGACTTCTAATGTACACAGTACTTAAAAAATAAAATACCAATTGGACTTTCAGACAAAATAATAATACCTACTCACACCTACCAGTTGGAAAAAAGGGAGCCAGGGAGCTAGTAAAATTAAAGGTCCAAAATAGGTATGGGGGGGTGGTGGGGATGACATTTACTCTAAACTACCTATACCTGAAACAAGATTCCTCTGAATATGAGGACGCTGAAATGCCCATAAACGTGTTCAAGGAGGTACCAGGTCATAATCGCACACACTCAACTCATGCACATCAAGACCACATTGTGAGTAATATGTATGGGATTAGAACAACAAGGGAATATTAGCGATGCAAAGGTATTGCTACCCCGCACCACCATGGAGTAGGAAGTGGAGGTAGCCACTGCGTCTGGTGCTTGGTCAAGCTGCTCCCATGGTGGAGTGGCTAGAGCATCTGACCCTGCAGTGTGTGGATGGGAAAGATCATGGCTTCATTCTCCATTAGGGAATCTTTACTTTAATTTTTGTTTAATAGTTAGAGGGGTGGGGAAAAGCCCCTGCAAACAAAGGAAGACCTTGAGGTGTTGCAGCATGCTGTTTGTTGGTGCGCAGTCATGATATGTGTGGTTCCGCCTGCAACATTATGACCCTGTGCCATTCAAGGATGCAATGAAAGAAGAACTTTATTTAGATGTACCTGCAACCAGAGTTGGAATTATACTTCCAGAGCTACCAGGGCCCTAAAAAGTTTGGATCAGGGATCATCTGTGGCTGTCTTAAATCAGTGTGTAACGAATGCCAGAGGGTCAAATGGAGGGCATACTGCACCAAACAGTGCTCATTAGTTTATGTACCCCATTTTTTCTTAGTAAAAACAAGCATACAATGCAAAGTCTTGTGTTACATAGCTTTAATGCATTTTCTAAAATCTATATATGTGAGCATGGCATGTTATTTATTTGTAAACTACTGGTATCTGGGAAAGACACACTGAGCCAATGCTTAGACTTTCTAGGCATGATCCAGGAGAGGAAACAAGAGGACACAAAGTTAAAAAACAAAACAACTATATTTGAGGGTAGGGAGGTGGGACAACAGTACAATCTAACAAGGTGCAATAAATACAAAACAATAATAGCTGTGCAAAAACAAATACCAGGTGCAGAAAAATACAATACAGTTAGGTTCATGAAGTTAAATAAATTTGCAAATTTACAAAAGCAATACACATACAGAGAAAGAACGATACTATAAATTAGTGAGGGTGGATGGGGAATGGGTATACAGTGTAAATGTGGGAGAGCCATGACTGGAGGTGGTGGTCACGCTTTGAAATGATAAATTATACCAAGATAAAACCATGAAAATGCAGTTACAAACTGAGTAAAATGTACTACATAGCAGCACAGCCCTAGAGCATATAAATTATACAGCTGAGCTTCATCATTTAAAATGCAGCTGCTGGCCACGCTTACTGCTTCTGGAATATATAAATGCTTCTTCCTATAGAAACATAGACTTTGACAGCAGATAAGGACTGCTTGGCCCACCTAGTCTTCTCATTTCCCTACCTATTGGATAAGCTGGAGATCCTAGTTAACCAACAGCCTACTTCTTCCTACCCCTACCAGAATTGCTCTTATGTCTGTCCCATGCATTCTTGAATTCCCCACTGTTTTTGACCCCACAACCTCCTCAGGAAGGCTGCTCCATGTGTCCACCACCCACTCTGTGAAAAATACTTCCTCACATTGCCTCTGAGCCATCCCTCTCTATCTTCAGATTGTGCCCTTGTTCTTGCATATCTCCTTTTCTGAAAGATGCTACCTCCTGACTTTGTTGATTCCTTGAGGTACTTGAACATTTCTATCATGTCCCCCCTTCCTCAAGGGTATATATATTATGCTCCTTTAGTCTCTTCAGTATGGCTTCTGTTGCAGACCCTGCACCATTTTAGTTGCCCCTCTCGACTGCCTCCATCCTGTTTATGTCCTTGCAGAAATGGGGTCTCCAGACCAGAGCTGCATGCAAATTCCAGATGGGGTCTCACCAACTGTCTGTACAGAGGAATAACTTCCTGTTTTCTACTGGTGATGCCTCTCCCTATACATCCCAGTATCCCCCAGCCATCCTTACTGCCTTCTCACATTGCTTGTTTACCTATAGGTCGTCTGATATGAGTACCCCCAGGTCCCTTTCCATTTTTGTTGTTGTTAACCCCTCACTGTGTACTCTTCCCTGGGTTTTGTTTTCTAAGTTCATTATTTTGCACTTTTGCATTGAATCTAAGCTGCTATACTTTTGACCATTCTTCCAACCTTGACAAGTCCCTCTTATCCTTTCCACCCCCTTTGTGTATCAACTCTGTTGCAGATCTTTGTGTCGCCTGCAAAGAGGCATACTTCTCCTTCCAGTCCTTCTGCAATGTCACTTATAAAGACATTAAAAGTGTACTGAACCAGTACTGAACCCTTCGGTACCTGCTAATATATCCATTTACTGTTACCCTCTGTGTCTTGTTGTACAGTCAATTTTTTATTAGGCTACCACCCTAGGACCCACTCCCAGGCTGGCTAATATGTTTATTAATCTTTGTGTCGGACTGTGTCAAATACCTTACAAGTTTAGGTAGGTCACGTCCACAGCCACTCCCTGGTCTACTACTTTGGTCACCCAGTCAAAGAAATCGATTAGATGAACATATTGTGTTCTTGACAATGAATTCTTGTACACTGCACTTGATTTGCCTAAACACCTGTAACCAAATCCAAAATCTGTGTGCAGTTATATATAGGATCTGTACTTACTGTGCTTAAATGGCTGTATACATGACTGAATCCTTCGATATTAGGTACTTTCTGCCAGAAGGATTTCAAGTAACCAAAAGCAAAACTAAAGTAAATGGCAGAAAGTCATATTTTCTCTTCAAAGTTATAGTTTGAAAAGCAAAGTGGGTACCACTTTCTAAGCTTGACCAGTGCAAAATATAGTAAGCATGAACCTTATTAATCCCCCCAAAATGGACAATAAAGCTTGAAGTAATTATATATGGCCTATAAAATGGGTAGAGCAAATCAAGCTACCGATGCCATAGACAGGCTGACACCATGGCATTTATCTCAGCATCTGCATAATACTATCTGAAAAATGTACCCGTGCCAACCTGCCCCTGGTTCTTCACCTCAGATATCAAACTGCCAGCATAAATCCACATTTTCAAAAAGATGTCATGTTCCACCACCCAAACCTGTTAGCAAACCAAGGTGAAGAAAGCTTGTCTACTGCTGTATATTCACCAAGATTCAATCAAATTTCTTATCATGTTATTAAATTTTATAGGTGACTCTTCTGTGTGTGTGTTGCAGTAGCAGAACAAACATGATCAGTGCAACCCCCAAGCTGCTCTAAATAACCTACTTATCACCCATTTTGTAAATGCAACAAGACACAACAAGGGTGGCCCATGTGCTGAGATAACCACATTTCCAGGATATAAAGCCCTGTGCCTTCAAGCGTTGGGTCTTACAGCTCCCCTAGGCAGCCAGTTAGCCAGTTATCTGCACAGAGCCCAGCACCACTCTGTCAGGTATTATTACATGCTGGATCATGAAAGACCCATTCCACACCAGCTCACCAAAACCTTTTCCCTTATTCCATAATCTCTGAATCCTGTCCTACCACCCATGCTTTAGACAGGGTTGGCAGTATAGCCTAGGGGTTAGAGTAACAAGCTGTGAATAACCTTGGTATATCCATTAGGCCTGGGTTTGATTCCCACAGGCTCTACTTGCATACTGTATGATTCTGAGCAAGTCACTTAACCTCTCCAGTACTCCAAGTCACTCCTGAAAACAAGCACTTGTGTGTAGTAGGCCTTACCCAGTTACTAAAGTCTAAAAAAATACAAAGCCAGGTACACCACTTCCCATACTTTTTGTATGCTTGAGAGGTTTATAAGTTAAGAGAACCTTGTGTGTCTTATAGTACAAGACAATCAGACTCCTCTCTTGAGGTTTCCCATGGAGGCCCTAATATTTATAGTATGCAAACCATCATGTTTTGCAATTTCAGTTTTGTAACTCATATTAAACTGATTTTGATGAATGAAGGGTGACACCTTCACCTTTGAAATAATGAATCATCTCCAGTGCGTTATCAGAGGGAGTGTCTGTCTTATCTCTGGTGTTAGTGTTGGCTACAGAAGTGGGACATAAATCTTTAACTTTACAGCACTTAGAAACATCTGCATGTCCTTTCACATGCCTAATGATGCATCTAATTGTTCTGAGACCTTAACTCACTATTGTCTTGCTTCCCACTGCCACAATAGCCTTGCATAGATTCATAGCTCAAAAGTGGCTCTTTCTTAAGAATGAGGGGTTAACTTGTGAATTCCCACTGAGGGAAGAGCTGCTGGGGGTCATGGCCCCAGCCCTTCTTCATAGATTTATTTTTCATAGTTACCGGGCCCTTGAGAGGTACTGGGCTGAGCCCTGGCAGACTCCTGTCTAATTCCAACAATAAAAATAAAATACCACCAACAGCTTAATCAGGTTCAAGGTCAGTTGGTATTCATCTGGTATTCGTCCCCTCCGGTCGTGCCTGAAAATAGCAGGATTTGTCTAGTGCACTTACCTGGTCAACAAAAACTAAAAAAAAAAAGTGCCTGCAACAGATAAATGTTTAAATAACTTAGAATATAAACTCTAATCTTGAAATGTATGTTTCTTGTTGTAACCTGCAGAGATCAACATTGTTCAACGAATCTGTATTATGTATGCTCATTTACGGTGTAATATTTCTTCTTTTTAGATTTAACCATATACACAAGTGCACCTTGTAAACAGGACAATAATTTGACCTAATGGTGTTTGTAAAGACTTTCTACTTTGTAACAGTTCTTTACTCCTGTATAAATAAACGTTTTACTACTACTACTACATAAGTATGCCATTATATTACTTTTTGTAATAAACATTAGAACAAGTTCATTACTTGTTCAGCTTTTACAGAATAGCACAGATAAATGAGGCACACTCTATACAGTAACCTAAAGTGCTATATAGATTAGCGGAGCATCATAGACAGCTGCCTTTTGGTGGCATGCTATAACTGCAAGAGGGGACACAAATATTTTATGCAAATTAGTTTCCCAAGTCTCCTTTTGGTTACATATTAAAACAAAACCTTAAGGTTACAAGCAAAATTTCTGTTTGTATGTGTATATTAGCATCTTTTCTTATAGCCAACCCTATGACAGAATCATTTTAGAGTTATCAGAAAAGTAGTTAGCACCCATGACTAAAGTGTTAGTCTGCTATGACCCTTTATGAAGTTTTGAAGTTCATTGGGTGCTGGTGTGTGGTTAGTTGTGGGAACTGTATTGTATTGAATGTGACTATATATTTAATTCACAGGAGGCTGGATTAAATGGTATCACTAGCACTTTACAGTATTTGCATGGTATGTGAGTATTAAAGTATGTATATAGTTCACAGGAGGCTGAAGTAAATGATATGGTGCTTTAATGTATTTGCATTGTATGTGAGTATTAAAATATATTTATAGTTCACATACTTTTGTGTTTCACATGTGCACCCAGTGCTTTGCAGAGTGATATTTTGTGAGGTTATTTCTGGTTTATGTTTGATTAGTATGAGCCTTATACAATTCCTGTAGGGGTGACCCCATCTCTACCTTTGCCCTAATAGCATTATGTAAATTGTGGTGGAATTAATCTCTTATTCATTCTCCAGTAGCATTGTTGAGAAATAGGACAATTGTTTATTTCAGGGTTGAACACTGGCCTTACAGATGCTCGTAAGTGCCTCTCTTCTGCCTGATCCAGTAGAAAGGAAACTAGAAACTTATAAAACTGGAAGACCACAACTGTATTTGTTTATTGGATTGCTCCATTTTCCTTCTCTAGTTGTTTCCCACCACAGCGATCACGGCCTCCAAGCTGTGCCCTTCCTCCAACTGGGGAGAGGTAGTGAGCCGTTGTCTTCTGATTCGACAATGCTGCTTGAAGTCACCAGCTGGGGCTGTATAAATGCCAGATAGCCTGTACTAACCTCTCCAATAGGTAAGTATATTTAGGAACAATTTTCATACATCATTTCCATTTTAAAAATTTGATTTGCACAGGTGGAATCTCCCAACTAGAATGGTAAAGCCATCCTTTTTTTCTGTGTTTAGTCGCTAACTTTTTTGACAGTGATGCTTATTTATTTTAGCAGTAGGGCAAGATGGGGTGTATGCTGAGCAAATTGAATCTAACCACATGCCTTACTGAGTGACAGCCATAGACAAGGTCAGATATTTCCTGAAATGTCTGTGATATCTATGGGGAATGTCCTGCCTGCCTGCAGTACCACTATGGGCCACCAGAGAGACTCTCTTTAGATATATCACAAAATATCTGACCATATCATGGCTACAACTGTGACAAGTGCCAGTGTTCAAAATGTTTGTGACAATGGATGAAACACTGTCATTGGTAGATTTATAGCCCAGCCACAGGGATGCTGTGGCCGTGGAAACACAGTTCTTCTCTCCATGACTGTGGATGCAGCCTCTGACAGCACTTCTGGACAATAAACACCCAAATGCATATGAGCAAATGAGCCAGGCTTGCTCCTGGAGTCAGGCTGTCTGTGGTAAAACAGTGCACTGCTGCTGGGACATCAGGCAGTCCCCAACAGTTTATATTTAAATGGAAATTTCCATGGTGACATAGTATTTTATTAAACATGTTTTTCTGGTCCAGTGGAGGAGCGGTTGCACTTCTATCCCCACGCCTGTGTCCCAGGTTTAGGAATGGATGAGGGTTACTCAGTTGACTGGTCGGATGAGAGAGTATTGAGCGCTTAATGGCAGCTCTCTTAACTCAGGGAGGGGGACACTAGGTCCTACTGTAGAGACTGCCATCTGGAGGAGGTCAGGGTGGCAGTGCAGCAGGAGTGCTCAAGGGGCTGAGCTGGAGCGATGATGCTGACACATGTCACGATGTCTAGACCAGAGGGAGAAAATGAAGGTAAAAGATGCCAGGTTGCCCATAGCTGGCACCCACCGCAGGCTCTCACATGATCAACACCATGAGCTACCCACCCAATGAGGTTCTGAACAAGTGGTGGATAACCAGTAATTCCGTGAGAAGCTTGATGATGCGGGAGGGTGCTATCAGGCAGACTGGAGGGGAGAAAACTACTGGTTGAAAAAACATGCTTTTCATTCAGTTTTACTCACCTTTTGTTACAGTACTTTAAATTCCCTTCAACTGCTTTTATTCAGGTATTTCAAAATATTTCCATTCTGCATTCTAGCATTAGATTCACAAATACCAGCAGCAGTAATGACCTCACCTCTATGCTGTCCCAAATAAAAAATATTTTGTGTTAAATAGCCACTACAATTACTGTTCTATGCCTTTTCTCATCTGTCATGCCTTATCCTAACTAGAATTAAGGAGGGCAACTCTTTTCCACCTTTTGGGTCTTGACCCCATGCACTAAAGCTCTACCTCTTCCCCACCACTGGAAGGGTCCAAACCCATGCAGGCTATCAGTCAGTAGTGATGCTGCCCTGCTTTTGCTGGGTATGGGGTTGCAGCCACCCTGTCTTATGGCAGTCAATCTTTACTAGGCAAAGTTTCTGTAATCCTGCCTATTGCATAATTACCCTTTCTTTCAGACACACACTAGCTGCTTACAAGGTTGTAATGTTTTGTAGCAGCACCACTGCAATGAATGACCCGCATGGGTCCCAATGTCTATCACTCGTGATAGGAGCCTTGCTGCAAAGGGTGTGGTCCTGTTGTAGGAACAAAACCTAGAAAAATGAGATGTGTTTCCCATTCTGTTTGGGTGACTCCCAACTGTGAAAATCAAATCTTTTTTTTTTATTTACTAAACTTTATTGAGTTTTAAGCAGCACACAGTACAATGCACGACAGGATAATGACATGAGGCTGCATATGCATACATTACAACAAACAGACAAACAAACAACTTCCTCCCACCATCCCCTGACCCCCCCCCACCACCACCCTTGTGTCTGTGCCTCAATCAGAGGGAGGAAGGATGATAAAAGTCCTACTGGGGAGGATAATAGATTTATGGTTTCATAGCTATAGCAAGGTCAGAAGAGGTGCCCAGATGGTCTGGAAAGCATGAAGTCCATATTGCATAGTTGCTATATGCTTCTCCAGCTGAACTGCAAACAATGTTTCATGTTACCACTCCAGCACTGAGGGAGGGAGTCCTCCTTCCAGTGCCTTAACATTACTAACTTTGTTGTGGAGGCTACCAAAGCAAGATGAGCTTTCCTTATTCTGGGCATTCCAGGAGGAAACAAGGTTAAAAGACAGCACTCTGGAGTAAATAGAGGTTCCAAACACAGAAGAGGATCTAACACCCACTCTATGGAGTTCCAGAAAGATTGAGACTGAGGACAGCTCCACAGCAGGTGGTATAAGGACCCAGGGGTGTCCTAAGCAGGTGCACAAAGGGATATAAGCTTACCTGTCTTGTGTAGCTTTATCGGTGTAGTATAGATTGTGCATAATGTTGAACTGGATCAGCGTAGCCTGTCTTGTTTAATGAGTTTATGGACAGAACTCCAGGCTTTCTTCCAGAAGACAACCTCTGCTGGGAGGGACAGTTCCTGAACCCAGTAGTAGCAGACTCAGAGGAGAGGTGTGGATCCAGAAATAGTAAGTGTTTGTAAACTCTAGAAACTGCATATGGCTGATCTGCAACTTGGAGAATGGAGGATAAGTCCTCCTTGGGCAAGAGGGGCTAAGGTTAGGCCCCAGGAAGGGAAGTATTGCATTTTTCACTTTCAGGAATTTAAGTAGGTGTTTATTATTAAGCTGGAGCTGGAGTTGGAGCGTTGGAAGGGACCATTTCCTCATCTTGGACAAAAGTAGCTAGAGTGCAAGTCCTCAAGTGGGGCCAAAGGAGGCGGGATAGGGCAATGACTGATCTGGAAGTGAGGGTTGCTTATTATGGGTTGTACAGGTGATCTTTGCCAACTCAGCGACAGATGAGTTTGTATTTGATGCAGGGCCTTGAGTGACCAGCCGATTGGAGAGTTCCTCAGAGGTCGGCGAAGTTGAGAGGGAGCAGGTATACCAGGTAATGTAGGGAGCAGTGTGATTTGTTAGCAAGGGCTGTTTCAATTTCTAACCAAATGGGAGTGTAAGTATGGACCCTGTGGTACTGTATTGTTTATCCAGAGGATCAACTTGCTGATGTGTTGAGCCTCATAATACGTGAAGAAGGAGGAGAGAGCTAGGCCACCTTGCAACTTAGGGGCAGCAAGTCTGCCATAAGTCCTTTATACCACATTGTTCCTCCATAGGAATGCGTTGAGCATTTTTGAAGTCGGGTGAACCATACCTTGTGGGGAGGGGATACCATACCCAGTAGGTAGAGTAGGCTAGGTAGGACATTCATTTTGAGAATGCTAATCTGACCCCAAAGGAAAGAGGAATCATTCCCCATCTGTCCAGATCAGACTTCAAAGTTTGTAACAGGTTGCAAAGTTTCTTTTAACCATGGTTGGAATGTCTCCAGAGACTTTAATACTCAGGTATGTTAGAGTTTTGGGTTCCCGAGGAGGACCCAGGTCACTAAGATCCGCCTCTGGCAAGCCAGTTATTGAGGGGAAAATCTTTGTCTTGGAGAGGTTTAGCTTATAGAAGAAGATTTTGGAAAACTATCCAATTCCACTAGCAGGGTGGGGATAGTGACACTTGGGTCCTCTATATGTAAAAGCAAGTCATCAGCATATGCTGAAAGAGTGTATCTTTCCCCTGTAGTTGGATACCTTTCAGAGTGAGAGAATCCGAAAATCAAATCTTGTAAAACGGAGATGATGTAGGAAGATTGTTCATAAATATGTTTACCAACCAGCCCAGTAGCAGTGCCACCTGGCAGACCTAGGTTCATGTGTGATCCCAGAATCACACACTGAGGTTGGGTATGCCAAGCGCATTAAGAAGGTGAGGTGCTTGGGTTCCAAGGAAGGGGGATGGGCTATCCGGCATTTACTGTATACCCAGATGGTGACCTCAAGCAGCATTGTCATCGACTGTGAAGACAACAGCTCAACCCACTTAGCCTCCCAGCTGGAGGAATGGTGCAGCAGTGGAGGCCATGATTGTTGTAGTGGAGGACCTGGGTGAACAATCAAAGGGAGGAAATGGGAGCAATCCAATAATCAAATACTGTTGTGGCCTTCCAAAAGTTGTTTCTCAAGTAGATTAAGCAGAAGAGAGTATACAGTATAATAGCATCTATGATACTAATGTTGAGCCTAGAAATAAACTATGTTCCAGTTTCTCAGTAATGCTGCTGGAGAAGAAATAAGTGGTTGATTCCATCGTACGTTGCATCATGCTATACCATAGAGAATAATGCAGGAATGTGTGTGTAACCAGAATTTTATACTCCCTGAGGTGTGGATGCCACATAAACCCCAAGAGAGAAGCTTGAGAGGTTCACAAAAACATCCCACACTGAGGATGTATGTAAAATTCTCTTTACACCCACCCACATCTTGTTTTTCATAATTGTTAGTGAGCATTTTTAGTTACTGTGGCAGCTGTGTGACTAGTGCTCGCGACTGCTCACAGCTTGAGCTTGATAGACAGGGAGTGATTACAGCCACTTTGGTGTAATGCAGTTTTACAACTGCTTATCTGATCATTAAAATGATCATTAGTAGGGTTGTGTAGAATGCAAATTCTGCTGGCAGAATTTGTGTGAATGGCAATTCCACTTCTGAAATGTTTTTGAAGTTTCTTTTAAATTCTGTGAAATTCCAAAGAAAGCATTTCTCATGGAGACCACGGAACAACATTTCAGGAATCATGTAAACTGCTGAATAATTTTCCTTATAACATGGGTTGCAAAACCAAGAAACCCAATTGGTTCAACAGCTCTTCTGACCGTGGATAGTGTCCTACTTAATCCACACTTGCTGTGAAGTGGCAAGTGGCAAAGTGGCATCAAGCAATATCCCTGGGCAGAGACATGCCATTGGAACTCATTCCTCCCTCACAAAACCAAGAGAGCAAGGCAGCCAGTTAAAAAGGCTGAAGTGGTCACAACAGAGAGAGAGAGAGAGAGCGCAAGAGAGACACTGATAGCAAGAGACAGACAGTGTCCTCTGTGTGTGTGTGTGTGTGTGTGTGTGTGTGTGTGTGTGTGTGTGTCTCTCTCTCAAGTTTTTCCCTATCCTCTTGTCTTTAGTGTTTTCCTTTGCTGATCCCCACACTGATCTCCTCTGACCCTGAAAGAGAGAGAGAGAGAGAGAGACCAACAGTGAGAAAAACAGGAACATTCCTACAGTATCCTCTGTTTGTCTCTCACTTCAGTTTTCAGGTGCTTGTTCTGGTTCTGGCTGTCAGCTCCTTGGAGTGAGACAGGGAGAGAGAGAGAGAGAGCCCCAGAGTAAGGAGCACAGACCTGCTGTGATCGTGGTTGACAGGCTGTCTGCTGTTCGCCTCCATTTGGCTGTGGGTGAGCTCCCCAGGACAAAGATGCAGCGAGTGACAGGCCCAGAGATATGCAGGAAACTGTATAAAATGTGGGTACTGTGAGGGCAGAGGCCCGATATGTGTGACAAGCTGACAGGCTTTCCACTGTTCACCTCCCGTTTGGCTGGGTGACCTCCATGGGTCACAGATGCAGCGGTGACAAGCTCAGAGATATGCAGGCAACTTATAAAAATTGTGGTACTGCGAGGAGCACAGACCCACTGTGTGATGCGCTGACAGAATCTCCACTGATTGCCTTCCATTTGGCTGCAGGTGGGCTCCTGGGACAACGTGGATGCTGCGAGAGCACAGATCCACTGTGTGATGCACAGACAGGCTCTCCGCTGTTCACTCTCCATTTGGCTGTGGGAGCTCCCTGGGCATAGCTGCAGTGGTGACAGTGAGAAACAGAGAGAGAGAGAGTGAACGTAGCCAACAGCAGAGAGACAGATGGAGACAAACGGCAAGAGAGAGACACCAGAGATACTGAGAGTCAGGAAAGAGTCATGCATATGTCATCTTTTACGACATACAAATGTAAGAAATCATTTCAGCAGTTTATTTCTGGCATTTGTATGTTTATAAAGTAAATGACATATGCATGAGTTCTGGGGACTAATCTTCAGCTCAGCAGGATACAGTACCATTTTACAGATTTAAAGACCAAAAAACATATTTGTATGCTTTGTTGTGGATTTACACATAATCCATATTATAAGTAGCAATAACCCACTCCAGGGTATGGGGTTATTTAAGCAACAAACCAGGACAGGGTGTGGGTCATGCTGGGATTTACCCACACCTGGTGTGTGTTTGGTCACAAGGCTGCAGGTCGAGTGTGGTAAATTCCAGCATATCCCACACACTGGAGTGGTTTATTGCACTTATAAAATGTCCTCTATATATTTTTTTTTTTTTTACAAGAAATAATGAAGAAACTTTATTTACTTGATTTATAGTTTTAAATTTATTTTTGTTAAAATATCCTTCCTCCCTCAGTGAAATAGTCTGCCCAGCTGCCAGGGGAACACCAGAAAGCATTTGTGCTGTGCTATGCCCTCACACCCTCCCCAGTTATATATTTTATTACTTATTATTTATTTTCAGCTTTTCATTTCATGTTGCTTCTTGTTAGTATACCACAGAGGGTCAGTTGCCCAGAAAATGCAGAAGAAGACAGTGAAGAGTGCACTTTAAGTGAAAGAGAGAGAGAGAGACAGAAAGAGAGAGAGAGAGAGAGAGCACTGAAACAGACGATGACCATGATAGTGAAGGGTCTTTCCTGGACAAGATTTCTTTGTCTCTCTCTCTCTCTCTCTCTCTCTCTCTCTCTCACCAAAAACAAAAACACAGTGTTCCTCTTCCCGACCGTTTTACAGCCTAGTGTTTGCTGTCTAATAGACATGGCTCTGCTGGCTGTTGAGCAGTTCCCATGTGCTGACTAGCTTTATTTTAGAAGTACAACAGGTTTTAGAAAACAGCTTTGGAAGTTGGCTTTAGACTTACTTGGCTAACTTTTTCATTGCCTAGGAGATGGAAGAGACAGGAAGAGTGCCCTTTGAGTAAGAGAGATAGCACGAGAAAAGTATTTTTATTGACATGGAAGGGTCTTTCTTGACACGATTTTTTCAGTCTCTCTCTCTCTCTCTTTCTTTCTCTCTCTCTCTGTTTTGCTTGTCAAAAAATCAAACAAAAAACACGGTGTTGCTCTTCCCGTTTCCCAGCCTAGTGTTTGCTGACAGCGACTGAACCATGCTATTTGCTGTCTAAGAGCCAACTGACTCTTGTGCTGGGCTGTTGAGGTTCCCTATGTGCAGAGTCTGACTAGCATTATTTGTGACTGACATGTGAAGGAGGAAGAGAGGAAGACAGGCAGCACCTGGGCCGTTAAATGGAGAGACTGAGCTCCATTTGTTTTTGGGTAATAGAATGGGAGCATGGGTAATTACACAGGAAAAAAAAGTATTTTAATTTGCAGGTAAAGCTGTGGGGAGGCAGAACTCTGACACACAACTGTAGGCATTTCAAAAAACAGGAAGGCATGTGTGGTTATCGGATTCCAGTTATGGTAGTGACATGGATCGACAGTGTCAGTCAATGTTTTCTCCTTTCCTTTTGGGGAGGGTGGTGGTAGTGATTGGGCAGAGACTTTCTGGTGAGCTCATGAGGAACAGAGCCATCCATTTGAGAACTGTGGAGTTCTGCATCTCGATGTCCATTGCCATCTTCATGTGTCCTGGCTTTGTGGTGTTTGCAGTGATCTTAGGGAGTTTCTGATGGGCTGACTGGCGGCTGGCACCTTTTCTTGTTGGTGTATTTCAGGATTTACAACAGAGAAGAGGTGCCAGTCAATAATCAGAAATGAGATTTCTAAGACCCATTGTATAGCAAGCAATAATACCCAACAGTTTGAGGCGGTGGCTGTACTGCCCAGGGACATAATGAGGCCTGACACCGCAGGCAGAGGACCTTATACTCCCTGAAGGGCAGGTATAACCCAATACTGCTCACCCTGGAGGGTATTATTGTGCTTAGAAAATGGGTTACATGTAGTATTTTATGTACCTTTTCAAAAATAGAAAACAAAACTACAAAATTAGTACAAATGTATTTAAAGTAATTTTGATTGTAAAATAGTCCCTCTGCTGATTAGTAACAAGAAGAGCTATCTCTACCTGCCAGAAGAGGGCACTGTTCATACAGTGGCATCGGGTCATAATGTCACAAGACATTATGTCGCAGCAATATACCGTGCTGTCAATACAGCAATATATTGTCAGCGGCATATGTCTGTGTTTGTGGGGGCTTGCCTCTAAACCCCCACCAACTAAAATAATCAACTGGGGGTTGTACACTTAATTCGCACAAAGTGCAAATAAAATTCTGTGCATCTGGGACCAGGATTCAATACCCAGTCCACAGACACACCACCTCCATTGCTGCCTGTGGCTTGTCCTATTGAGACATGGCAGCTGCTCAGCAGACCCTCCTCCCAGCCGAGGACTTATTTTCTGCAAGGGAACAGAGACAGGGTGCACAACCACAAGATAGATCATTCAGTGGTTTTCCACCCTGTTACTATTCCCACCAGTGCTGTCTTTGTTGCATGGTTTTAACATGCGCCATTGTACATACAGAGAACTGACCCAGTAGGTTGTGCAACTTATGTTTTCCTGTTTGTGGAAGTGTCATCTCCCCCACCCCCGATGCTCATGGTGATCCATTTTATTTCTTTATGGTTTGTATGTGTGTGGTTTTGTGTGTCATTTTACTGTTAAATGCACCACATTGAAGATGTTGTAATCCTGTGAGAATGAAGTTGGGCTGCAGCGGAGTGCTGAGTTACACCAGACTTCAGTCGGGCATGGAAGAGTGATGCCTTTCTGGACTTCATAAGGTGATTTATTTTTTTAAAAGTGGTCTGTTTTCTGTTGGTTCAGTGAGTGGGGGTTGAGCAGCGTTAGGTGGCAAGAAATATGGCTTTGCATGATTGTGGTAGCGCTTGAGCACGCAATGTGCTAGCACTCATACTTTGATTTTGAAAACCGCGTGTTCTTCTTAGACTTATGTGAAAATGGCATCATTCTGATAGTGTGTGCCACAGCTCTATTCAGGTTAGGTGTGTGTCTGTGTTGGGGGGCTATGCGGATCAGTGACTCGTTTGTTAAGCAAAGAAAATCTTAGAGCTTTTCCTCTTTGATTTTGAAGGTGGCACAAGGATTTGTGTGTGTAATGAGGCATGATTGGCACAGGAACTTGTTTTAGGTGGGCATTGTTGTCTCAAAATGCCCACCTAGACAAGTCTCTCAGCCAATCAGAAGTGTCCAACATTTTTATCCATTTTCTAATGGGGATTACTCCACATCCCAGGTGCTGTGAGGACACAGCCTGTGGCTTCATGCTTCATAATACACACAGGGTGTGGATTAATCAAATAACCCCATACCCTGTCATGGGTCATTGCTTATGCAGACTGCAGAAAACAATGTGCAGTTCACACACTATGGTTTAATATTCCACAATGCCCAATTTACACATAGCTTAACATTCCACAATAACCATTTTGCACATAAACCATCAGAATACTACAATTGTCAGAATTTTCCAAAACTCACAGCATCTCAACCCATTAGAAGTAGGATGACTTACACAGTACTACACACTCACAAATTCACTACGTGCATACTACATAAACAGTTCACACTGAATTACAAACTTGGTATCCATAAAAGCATATGTATCTCACTTTAGTCATGGGGCTAATTAGTTTTTATTTTATTTTTATTTTTTGATAATTCTTAAAATTACTCTGTCAGATGGGCTGGCTATAAACAAAAGCTAACAAAAACAGAATTTTGTTTATAAGACTAAGTTTTTTAATCTATAACTAAAAGGAGAATTGGGAAACTGATTTACATAAATACTTTACTTATCCAACTGCTGCAGTTATAGCATTCCACCAAAAGGTGGCTGTTTTCCATGCTTCATTGATCAATATAGCACTTAAGGTTGTTGTATAGCTTGTGCATTATTTATCTGTGCTATTCTGTAAAAGCTGTTAAAGTAATGAACCTATTCCATCTAATTTTTATATTACAATAATAATGTAATTGCATACTTCTAGATGAAAATTAAAAGCAACTGAAAAGTGTCCTACTACAGAGCAGAGACACACACTGATTTTGGGGCAATTGGATATTTCCTTTTGTATCTTTTGTTTGAACTATTCTTTAAAGAGCAGCTGACATGATCAGGGCAGGCAAATTACACCTCATAGTTGCCTGCTCTCGGGGCCATTTTTGCTGTATTTTACCATTTCCTGTCCAGTAATTTAAAAATATGTCCCCTGGTAGAACCTGGCTCGCCCTTCAGTACAAGCCAGGTGATGGCCGGCGCTGCAGCTCTGCCCCGAAAACAGTATAATCTGGCCAAGGTCAGGAATGGGGCTGGCGCTGTCTGTGAAGCATGTATTGGAATGGGGAGCATGCTAAATGCACTAAGATTATCTTTGCTGGCATAGTTACATGTATGGGGCTAGTAGCAAGCCCCCAATTCCAATACATGTACCATAGACAGTGCTGCAGCCCTGCTCCTGACCTTGCATCATAAGTATGCTGCTCAGGAGCGGTGCTGCAGCGCCGGCAATTGCCAGATTGTACACGGAAGTGGCAAGTCGGGTCTTACGATGGACATATCTTCAAATTACTGACAGAAATGGTAAAATACAGCCTAGTAAGGCTCCTAGGAGGCCAACTACACATATGAGTTGCCTGCCTGGAGCACACACACAGTGACAGTTGCTCTTAAGTGTCACTTAACAGGGTACTGTCCAGGAAATAAATATGATTCTTATCCACAGCGTCCTCCTAGTCAAAAGACTTGCGCGCACAAAATGGAAATGCTCGATGATCCTAGAAACTGCACAAAGGCACGATATTCAAAAGTGGAAAGAAGAGGAGGGGAGGCACCTAAAACCAACAATAGAAGCACTCTGGATAGGCTGGTCGATACCAGTCCATTCACAGAAGACAGGGTTCTGAAAGAACTCTTAAAACTGAAGGTGGACAAAGCAGTGGGGTCTGATGAGATTCACCCCAGAATCTCTAAAAGAACTAAGAACTAGTGACACCACTGACTACCCTTTTAACAAATCATGGAGGATGGTGTGGTACCTGAGGACTGGAGGAGGATGAATGTGATTCCCCTTCACAAAAGTGGAAGCAAAGCAGAGGCAGGAAACTACAGAACTGTTAGTTTGACCTCAGTGGCAGGGAAAATGATGGAATCACTTTGAAGGAAAGAATTATTGAATAGCTAGAGGTCAGCGGGAATAGGAGCCAAGGCAGCATGAATTCACAGCGGGAAGGTAGTGTCAGACTAATCTAATTGATTTCTTTGACTGGGTGACCAAAGTAGTAGACCAGGGAGGGGCTGTGGATGTGGCTTACCTAGACTTTAGCAAGGCATTTGACACAGTCCCACACAAAGATTAATAAACAAGTTAGCCAGCCTTGGGTGGGTTCCAAGGTGGCAGCCTGGGTAAAAACTGGCTGGCCAACAGGACACAGGGGTAGTAGTAAACAGAGTCCACTTTGAAGAAAGGGGGTTACTAGAGGGATACCGCAGGGTTGAGATACTGGGACCAGTCCTCTTAAATGTCTTTGTAAGTGACATTGTGGAGGGACTGGAAGGAAAAGTATGTCTCTTTGCAGACGACACAAAGATCTGCAACAGGGTTGATACACAAGGTGGGATGGAAAGGATGAGAAGGGACTTGGCAAGGCTGAAGAAATGGTCAAATGCATGGTAGCTTAGATTCAATGCAAAGACGCAAAAGTAATGCACCTTGAAACATAAACCCAAGGGAAGAGGACACAATGGGGGTGAGATACTAACAACAACAAAAATGGAAAGGGATCTGGGGAGAAAACAGGAGGAAAAATACCTGGACCCAGCAGGACCCATGATGGCCCGATGGGCCGGAGGACACACTTCTCCGAGGAGGGGTGGGTCGTAGTCCCTGCCAGGTTAGCAGAGGTGGTACAAATAATGTTGTGATAAAAGTACCCTCAAGGGAATCAACAAAGTCCAAGAGGGTAGCATCTTTCAGAAAAAGAGATGTGCAAGAACAAGGGGCACAATTTGAAGATAGATGGGGACGGCTCAGAGGTAATGTGAGGAAGTATTTTTCATGGAGACGGTTGTGGATGCATGCAATGGCCTTCCTGAGGAGTAGGGTTGTCAGAACAGGTTCGGTAAAGATTCGAACCCTCCTCGAACCCTGGTGTTCAGAGTTCTAATAGAACTCGAACACTGAAGCAGTTCTAAAAGGGTTGAATCGCCTTGGATGTAATGATGGGGTCGAGGTAAGCGCGAGCTGGATCTGTGGGGTATTTAAGGAGATGCATCATGAGGATGAGTGCCATTTGCTAGGATCATCGAGCAGAGGCAGCAGCAGGTAGCAGCCCACTAAACTGTAGCAATTAGCGGTTAGTGCTGCATACCGCCACTCTTGTCCAGTGGCCACTTCTTCTTCTCCTGTGAGACCGAGAACAAGAGAAAGGCTCAAAAAAAAGCTGAAAATCGGGGGGACTGGGAGTGGGACTAGGGGAGGTTCAGGACAGAAGGAGGGATGAATCAAGATTGGGAAGGGACTGGGGAATAGGGAGGATTGAGACCAATATCAGGACTGGAGGAGGACTCGAGAGAGAATAAAAAAAATAAGAAGAAGACTGAAGATTAAGAACCTTTGTGAAATGTGATTATTTGAAACTGCAGCACACTGCACACTCAGCAGCTGCCAGCAACAAGCATACAGGGGGCAAAAAGGAAATAAATCTTTCTGAACCCTAGTGTGTGTGCACAGAGAGAAGCCCAGTGTGTGCCCCTTGACTGCATTGTACCCTACCCAGTGTGTGTTACAGAGAGAAGCCCAGTGGCCAGTTGTGTGGTGGCATTAACCTTACATGACAGAAACATAGAAATATAATTCTCATTCCCTGGTTGCGATGTGACTGGTCTCCTGTGGTCAGCCCATCACCCTGCAGCTGTGTGACCCTTGACTGCACTGTACCCTACCCAGTGTGTGTTACAGAGAGAAGCCCAGTGGCCAGTTGTGTGGTGGCATTAACCTTACATGACAGAAACATAGAAATATAATTCTCATTCCCTGGTTGCGTGATGTGACTGTCTCCTGTGGTCAGCCCATCACCCTGCTGCTGTGTGCCTTTGACTGCACTGTACCCTACCCAGTGTGTGTTACAGAGAGAAGCCCAGTGGCCAGTTGTGTGGTGGCATTAA
Source organism: Neoceratodus forsteri (assembly GCA_016271365.2). NCBI lineage: Eukaryota > Metazoa > Chordata > Ceratodontiformes > Ceratodontidae > Neoceratodus > Neoceratodus forsteri. The sequence continues at coordinate 467,129,265 of CM028132.1, read as the reverse complement.
CCTTACATGACAGAAACGTAGAAATATAATTCTCATTTCCTGGGTTGTGTATGTGACTCCGTCTCCTGTGGTCAGCCCATCACCCTGCTGCTGTGTGCCCCTTGACTGCACTGTACCCTACCCAGTGTGTGTTACAGAGAGAAGCCCAGTGGCCAGTTGTGTGGTGGCATTAACCTTACATGACAGAAACGTAGAAATATAATTCTCATTCCCTGGGTTGCGATTTGACTGCCTCCTGTGGTCAGCCCATCACCCTGCTGCTGTGTGCCTTTGACTGCACTGTACCCTACCCAGTGTGTGTTACAGAGAGAAGCCCAGTGGCCAGTTGTGTGGTGGCATTAACCTTACATGACAGAAACGAGAAATATAATTCTCATTCCCTGGGTTGCGTGGTGACTCGCCTCCTGTGGTCAGCCCATCACCCTGCTGCTGTGTGACCTTGACTGCACTGTACCCTACCCAGTGTGTGTTACAGAGAGAAGCCCAGTGGCCAGCTGTGTGGTGGCATTAACCTACATGACAGAAACGTAGAAATATAATTCTCATTCCCTGGGTTGTGTATGTGATTGCCTCCTGTGGTCAGCCCATCACCCTGCTGCTGTGCACCTTTTGATTGCTATGTGTATGCCTATGCCCAGCAGCCCAATCATTCTGTAAGCCTTGAACCTGGGATCCTTTAGTTGCAAACTGTCATATTCTTCAATTACTTTCAGTCCACGATCACAGTGTCACACAACCAAAATAAAATTTTGGAGTTGTAGCCAGCGATTACAGATCACATTGCTTTGTTACACAGGAATTGTTTGGGTGTTGGTGTGTTCACTGCAGTATACTGGACTGGTAGTACTGGTACTTACTGTCTGTTATGGCTGACACCAACATAGATGAAGCATTTAGTGCTGGTGTTGGAGCAGGTGTTGGTGGTAGTGGTAATCCTAGTGCTAACAGAAATAACCAAAATGTTTCATGTAATAAAAATTCAACAAACAGCAAAAGAGCAACAGTGAAGTGTGGTAAAGGGGACCTTTTAAGAAACCTGTACAGCTGCTGGGGTCACATGGAGAGGCACCATAAGGTGTGCCATTCATGCCGTTAAGATCCCTGTGACTAGCAGCATAATGCAAGTGACAGTGAGTCTCCTCTGACTCAGACAGTAGCTCTTTGTCTCAGTCCCACACTGTTGTGTCTCGTGACAAATCATTACTTCCTCAACAAAGTGAAATGAGCAAGTCTGCTGACAATGAATCAGGTAGTGCACTTGCAAATACATCCAGCACTGTTGGCAATGAAAAGGACATATCCATTGAATCCACCACTTCTGTGTTGGCCAGCAATGAAAATCCATCAGAGTCTTCTGTCCACTCTTCTAGCACCAAGGAGCATGTCCCAGGTTCTGTTAGGACAGGTGAAAAGACACAAACAGTCTTTAGCTATCTTCCTAGCACTCGAACAAAATCTGTCACATCTGAGGTGTGGAATTATTTCTCAGTCAGTAAAACTGATCCATGCAGAGCAATTTGTTCCCTGTGTAAACAGAGTGTAAGCCGTGGTAAAGTTGTGTCATGCCTTGGCACTACAGCTCTTAAACGCCATCTGAAAAAGCATTCGGTTTTGCTTGATCATCCAAAACCCATGTCCTCCATCTCCCAGACCACACGTGAGAAGGGTCAGGAATCTGAAATGGATACTGAATTGTCTGAACTTGATGCGGGCAGAACCACTGCCAGCCCTAGGATCACTGTTACCACCAATGCCAGCACCATTAGTACCAGTTGCACATCCAGTGATGGCACTGAATGTATAAGTCCTAGTCCACCATCTCGCGCCCATCTGCCCATCAAGCACGGTGTATAATAAACCGCAGGGACATGTTGCAAACAGCTAACACTGTCTCAGGCATTTGAAAGGAAGAATACCTTTACTAGAAATCATCCAAAGACCCTTCATCTTAATCACCGAATTGGTGAACTGTTAGCCGGAGCCCTTCTCCCATACTCTTTGGTAGATCATGAGGATTTTAGGGAGCTCATGACATTAGCAGAGCCTCGATACAATGTTCCTCATCGAAGGTACTTTTCCTATGTTGAAATACCAAACATTTATCAGGCTTTAAAAGCGACAGTGATGCTTGCACTTAAAACTGCAGAGGGTGGGGTTATTCATGTCACAACAGATATGTGGACCAGCACTCAAAACATAGATTACATGTCCCTTACTCATTGGGTCACGCTTTCTTGTGCTTCTTCAAAACAAAGACACCCCAAAAGATGGCGCTGCTGCATATAAAAGAAGTTTGGGCAAAGTCATACTGCTGCAAACATCTTGCAGGAACTAAATGACCTCCTTGATGAATGGGTTTATTCTCACGGTCTAAAATGTGGCTTCATAGTAAGTGACAATGGAGCCAACATCTTAAAAGCAGTACAGGATGGAGGATTTCTGCATGCTTCTTGCTTTGCACATTGCTTACACTTAATTGTCACGGGATTTCTCAGCAACGAAACACAAGTGGATGGTATGATTGCTGTTTGCAAAAATTGTGACTCACTTTCACATTCAACTAAGGCTATACGGACATTGTCCAACTGCAAAAACACAAGCTGCCCCAGCAAAGCTGATTCAAAATGTTTCCACCGTTGGAACTCAACGCTTATATGCTGCAGCGCCTCTTGGAGCAAAAGCAAGCTGTACATGAGTACCTCTCCAGTTACATTATTGGAGATGGCATTATGCTGTCTGTGCTGCAGTGGAAATTAATGGAGACAGTGTGCTGTATCTTAGCTCCTTTTGAGACAGCTACAAGGACATGTCTTCTGAAGGTGCATCTGTGAGTCAGGTTATCCCACTCATAATGCTCATTTCACATCATCTTAGTGTTCTAAATCTACAAATAGAAAAGACAGATCTGAAGCGCAGACAACATGTCGCCTGTATCATGGGAATCTCATAAAGAGAATGAGCGAGCACTTCAAAACCAATGACAAATTAGTTGCAATGACGAAATCAAGACACTACATCCTTGCAACTCTCTTAGATCCCAGATTCAAGGCTATACATCTTCCAAAAACAGATGATATAAGCAGTACAAATGTATGTTGCTAGATGAGCTGCAGCACTCACAGGAGTCAAACACAGACACGCACAGTACCCTCAGGTTGTCATCACCACAACATGCAGGTTCATCTTCACAAAGGATACAGAACTGGAAAAGTCACCAAACATTAACAGTAGTTGTTCCACAACTGCCACTTCTTCAGCCCTTAGTAGCAAGCTAAATCTGTGGCAAAACCTTTCCCAAATTGCTGCCATACCAGCTGCTTCTGCTGATTCCTCTTCTGAGCGGTCTCTGTCCAACATGGTAGACAGTTACCTGCAAGAACTGCCTATTCCTATTGATGCATGCCCTTTTGAATACTGAGATCAAAAGTCAATTTGGACAGAGCTGTATGATGAAGCCTGTAAATATCTTGGTTGTCCTGCAACAAGTGTCTCTTCAGAATGCATGTTGAGTACAGCTGGCAATATTGTGACAGACACCAGAAATAGGTTGCTGCCAGAAAATGTACACACGTTAACTTTTATTAAAGTTAATAAGTCAAGATTTTCTATCCCTACAAGAGTATACAAACTGATCCTGAAGTGATTGATGTTGTGGATGTTGATGGTGATGACAACTCAGATGGTGGTGGCTGGTAAATACTGTGTGGGACGGAGTTCTCTGCACCAAAAAGGCAACTTTTACAGACTGTGATGACTTTGGTTGTCGTCTCTCTCCTTTCTCGATCTACTACCTTGGACTATATACCCCCAAAACTTTCACCATTTCATGGCAAACTGCTTTGTAGCTAGGGTCTAAACTAAAGTCAACAAGTTTTATATACAGGGCAATTTTAACATCAGTGGGAACAGGCCCAAATTTGGCATAAAAGGGACACTGTCACGTCAATCCTTTCTGTATCATATTATTTATAGTTAAAGTGCAAACATATATTTTTGATTTCCTTCTGTGACTTTGTGGTGCATCAGTATGGGCTGGGACAGGAGACGGTCTATTTTTCAATTTTAAAGAGGACAAAACAATGAGTTCTAATTGGTAGCTGTTTATTATTTTTTCAATTACAGAAATGTTAGCCATAAACGAAAAATGGATGCTAGTACATGGGTGAGGGTTGTGGGTTGGTTTTAACATGGGTGTAAGGTGGCATGGTGCTACTGCACAGATGAGGGTGGTGGAAGAAAAGTGGAATGGGTGATGGGGTGAAAGGTGGGTGTTGTTTTAGTTCTTTCATTTACAGATTCGTGATCAGCTGGGGATGGTGAGGAAAAATGATGACAGACCGAACCTACTGTACACATAATATATATTCTTATTAAATACATTGCAAACTGCTGCCACCTAGCACAATTGTCCTGTCCCCTTTAAAAAAGAATAAAGGAATCAGAAATAAAAGAAAATCTGCATCAGCAGTTTTCACAGAATGTGACGTATCATAGTGTTTTTGCTTTATAAGTAGTGATAATTTGATACATAATGGGGTTGACAGACGCTGTCCCTTAAACATCACATGCCAACTGCTGCAGCTACATTAAATGTTCCTTAGTATGTGGTGAGAAACCACTTTTTTATTTATGTGACTGAAATACAGATTTTATTGAAGTATCAGCTGCAAAATGCATCATCTTAGAATTTTTGTATGTATTACTTCAATTTGCCAACAAAATGTTGGTATATGTATGCATTATCTTAGAAAATTGCATGCATTTTGCCAGCAACAATGACTGGCATATTTTTTTATTCCAATGTCTTGACTGAATATGTTATGACATAATATGTTTTTAACAGTTCCACATGTTGCTGCTGTAGTACTTGGCTTGACTTTGTTATAAAAGCTTTCTTTTAAACATAGCAACTTTTGATTCACTCATTTAAAACAGAAAGCAGCAAATAGCTGAAATTAGGTAATATCAGTTATTTTTCTCCTAATTCATGACGATGAGTATATATAGCTGAGTACATAAATGGCTAATGTGCCTTTTCTTTCACTAGGAACTATGATGCAGCTGCAGGAGGAAAACTTTAACATATGGGTGGGTGGGTGGGCCTGTTACGTATTAAGTTGCTGACTTTAGCAAACAGAAGAAACCATAGATAAACCTAATTGTATTCCTATCAATGTCACACAAGATAATTTCTCTCCCCTTATATTGAACAGTTTTTCCTTTACATGTATTTTATTACTATCTTCGTTACTGGCAGCACAATAAAAAAATAGGGTTCGGGTTCTAAAAAGTTCTAAAAAGATTAGAACCCTAGAACTTTTCAAAAGTTCTAGACTAGAACTAGAACCCAGAACTTCAGAGGGTTCTGACAACCCTACTGAGGAGGTCGTGAGTCAAAACAGTAGGGGAATTCAAGAATGCATGGGGCAGACATAAGGCAATTCCTAGTGGGGTAGGAGGAAGTAGGCCGTTGGTTAACTAGGATCTGCAGCTTATCCATTAGGTAGGAAATGGGCAGACTGGGTGGGCTAAGCGGTCCTTATCTGCCATCAAATTCTATGTTTCTGTTTCTATGTGTGAAATGTGTCTGATTGCAGCATCACAAATGATGTATGTCGCAGTAGAAAAGGGGACGGACACCTGCATATGCCATGCTTGTGTATATTTAGAGGAAATGCATTGTACAGGTGCTGGGCATCCCACATTTGCGCCACGAAACTTAGGCATAAAGGGTCAGCCCTAAATCAACCAGACACCCAGAGTTAGGCCACTGAACTGCAGGCAGAATGTCCAAGATAGCTTTTCTCATAGCTGCCGTCATGGCTGATGTGAGAGACTGAGGTAAAGCAAGGTGGATAAGGAAGGACCCATAGGCGGTATTCCCCAAAGAGATGGTACCAACCCCATGTCACCTTTGCACAGCTAAGTGACACAGATATCGTGGGCTGATACTGGCTCAACAGAGTTGTTCTGAAACAGCTCTATGAGCTGCTCCATTATGAGCTCCAGGCACCCACACACAGAAGTCAGGCTATGATGGTGGAGACCAAAGTCACAGCAACGTTGTGCCTGCTTGCCACACACACCTTCCAGACACTGATGGGTGGACACTATTGGCATCACCCAGTCAGCCACGTCTCATCTCCTCACACAGTTCCTAAACACTCTGCTGCCCATGCTAGTGAGTTTATTCGATTCCCCTAGCACAGCAGTGGCGAGGACAGCAACAAAGCAGCACTTTTACAGGGCTGCATGCCTACCAGCAGTGCTAGGTGCCATTGACTGCATCCATGCGGATATCAGAGCACCACCTGGCAGTGACAAGGATATATACCTAAACCGGAAGGGGTACCACTCCATCAACTGCCAAGTGGTGTGCGATGCCACAGGGCGCATCACAAATGTGCTTGCCCAGTACCCTGGGAGTGCACATAATGCATTCATCTGGCACCATTTATCCCCATGTTATCACTATGAGTCCAAGGACATACCCAGTATCTTTGTGGGTGAGTGCAATTTTCTACTAGGTCAATACCGACATAAACAGTGCGGTATTAACCGTTGGTATAGTGAGCACCTGGGATTACAGCGATGGTAGAACAGTGATAGGGGAATACTGATGCCCTGTTGCTGCATACATATTGGGAGGCTGGACAAGTAGCAGTGTGTTGGGTGCCTGGTTGAGCTGCTCCCATAGAGGAGTGGCTAGGGCACCAGCTCACAAGCAGTTGGGAGACCTGGGACCGTGGTTAGGTTCCACCCCAGGTCTCCCCTGCCATCTTTTGCCATGTTTAAAGAAAAATGTATCCCTACCGAGTTAGTCATTTAAGTTCTGGAGGGGTCACGAAGGGGCAAGCCTCCACAACAGCACATGAAGACCCATTGTAATCAATGGGCACAGATGTGCAGAACAGGTTGGTGTTTTGCCCGACTTTGTTTTTGTCCAGCTGTTTTGCTGCGGCATTTTTAGCCACGCTTGTTTTACCATGTGTTATGACCCTGTGCCAGTGCAACCACAGCCACAAACAAGGTGTCCACATGGCATCACAGTGCAGTGATGGCGGATGTACAGGTGTCAGCAAAGAAAGAAGGGGTGTTGGAATGGCAGACATCCATGGGACACACAGGAGGGAAAGAGGGAGTAATGGGATCTAAAAAGGACTGACACTGAACAGACATGTAAAGCTGGCATGGGAGGGATAAAATGTGACAGTGAGCAGTAGACACAAGATATAGGGGTGGTGCCAGTCAGTAGGAGGCTGTAACATTATGGGACGTTAAGTGCAAGATGCCACGTAGGATGTTGTGATTGCTGTATGGAACAAACATCCCAAGGATGTGCCCTGACCCACAGCTCGAATGGTATGCAGTTGGCAGTGGAAGTAACAGTGGAAACACAAAAGCAGGAAAATGCCAGAAATGGGAGGAAACAATGTGCAACAGTGACACTGTTGGTGGGAAATGTGCAGAAGAGGCTGACCAAGGTCTGTGGATAGCTGTATGTAATGGCAGTAAATGGTGTACTAACATATCACCTTCCTTTACACGGAGACGGCACATACCCCTTCAGCCATGGACACTCACCCCAATACTGTGGCCCCATCCAAAGCAGAGAGAGAGGTACAATGAGGCATACACATCTGCAAGAAACATCACAGAGCGTGTGTTTGGTATGCTGAAAATGAACTTTAGATGCCTGGACAGGTCTGGGATGCCCTACAGTATAGCCCAGACAAGGCCTGTGGCATACTCCTGGCCTGTTGTATACTACTACATAACATGGCCATAGACCATGGAATAGTTGTCCAGGACTGGAGGTCGACAGCACGGAGGATGTGGAGCCACCAGATGAGGGTGAGCATCAACAGCATGACAGGAGGGACCCAAAATTGGCCCTGAGGTGATGGCGGCACAGGGTCACCATTGTGCAGGAACATTTTGGACCCCAATGATGAGTATAGCCTGCAGGTGTGACATTACTGTTATGCACACAGGCACTGTGCATGTGAGTGTACATTGGGCCTCATGGTAATGGTGAGTACGTACAGGACAATCTGGCATGATGCGCACACAGGTGTGAGGAAGTGTCATGCACACATGTCCACAACTGAGACAACATTGTCAGGATGCATAGAGGTACTGGTAGCAGCTTGGCATGGGTCACAGACAGACCACTGGTACATAACCGCAGTGGTAAGCCACAGGTGCACTCATCATGCTCGTGCCAGTCCCATGACACCAGGAGCCACATCCATGTCCCAGATGCCACCCATACAATGTGACAATGCCACAGGGTTGTGAGGTGAGTCAGTGTGGTGTGCAGGGTGTGGCAATGCACAACCACGGGCATTACAGGGAATGGTAGCTCCACCTGTGACCTGGAGGCGCACGGGCATGCAGCATAGATCCTGGACCCTTTGGGAGTTGCGCATGCAGCCACCATGGACGTGAACATGGCCTTGGCCTGACCATGCAGCCGTACCCATTGGGGACAGCCAGGCTGCCTGGGGTGAGGCACCCGCCCCTGAGGGGTAGAATCATGTGTCCATGCACGGCTATGTGTTGGGGTGGTGTGTGGAGAAATGAACACCATGGCCAGGGGTGGGGGACATGCAAGGTTAGGGGATGGGATGTGAGGGAGAAGCAGGTGTTGTGTGGTGTTCTGGGGTTCTGGTGTTTCTGCAAGGTGTGTGGGTGGTGGTAAAGCCACCACATGCAGCCAGGCCACGGTGTGGTCCCGTATTGCAATACCCAATAACCCTGCAGTAATGTCTTCATGGAACATGAGGCGAGGCCCCATGAGTTCCACATGGGGACAGAAGCCAGCTCCTTATGGAGGGTACAACTGTGCCCACAACCCCTGCACAGAATCATGGAGTGCATCCTGTCTCTCCACAGTGGCCCTCAGTAGCTGCATATGGTCGGCAAGCTGGTGTTCTGAGCCAATGTATTTGGGGCTGGTGTCAAGCTGCTGATCTGGGGCGTCCTGGTGTGTGACCGTCACAGCACGTGGTGGCCCCATGGCTGGCTGCTGGGGTTGTGGGGATGATGCACGTGCAGGTAATGCATATGAAGGGCTACCTGATCCTGCACCTGGTTAGGCAGTGGCTGGGCATGGGTTCTCTTTGCTAGGCAACAGTGCCCATCCACTGCCCCATGCAGGCCGCAGCATGTTGCCCTCTTGCTGCACACTGGCCCTGGATGGCTGCTGGTGGCTTGTGTAGCATGGGGGATTAATCATGCGCACCTGGGAGGCAATGTTGGAGATGTCACTGTCAGTCATAGTGCTGTCATCCTCAGTGTCACTGGCAAGCACCTCCGCAGCAGTGAGGAGGGCATCGTAGTAAGGAGGCAGTCTCATCATCATCATCATCAGCCTCCCGTGTGTGCAGGGCCATGGACAGAGGCCCCACACTTCCAGTGGCCACAGAGTGCAGGGCCATGCTGTGCAGTGTCCGGTACCTGTGGACCACCACCTGTCCCAGGATGTGATGGTGTTGTGAAAAAAGGATAGACCACGTTAGGGATGCATGTCCATGTATACAATACTGTAACATACATAAGTAGGTGCAACTGCATGTACCAGGATTGCCAGAGGCTGATTAACCTTTGTGGGCCCTGGCTCCAAAAGGTTTTAGGGCCCCGCCCTTACTAAGCATAGTGTTTCTTGCATTTGATTGTGCAGATGTTAGTTATGCAGTACTAACCGTGCGAGAGCAAAAAATGGTACTCTTTATAACTGACCTGCTCACTTTGTTCTTTGGGAACTAGTTAAGGCCCACTAGACACAAGGCCTGTTCTCGGGCGGTGACCCAGGAGCACTGGGGATGTTAAATGACTTATTCAGAGCAACACAGTATGTAAGTGGAGGTTGTGGGAATAAAATCCAGGTCTGTTGGAAATACCAAGCTCATTCACAGGTTGTCACTCTAACTGCCAGCCCTGAAAATATGGATCTTCATGAATTTTCTGACTATTGCACTTTACAAAGCAGACTAGTGCCCAGAGAGTCTAAGGGCATGTTTAAAGCTATGATGACTGAGATATGGCAGTGCATACAGAAAGGCCATCGGTATAAATGTCTTAGTTAGACAAATGTATTGCAAATGTACTATATGCTACAAAATTAGTAAATATAGTGTACCATCATATAAATATACAGAAACCCAGTGTAAAACATGTGCGGATCAGACAGACATACCCAAGGAAGGCAGATGCTGCCAAGACCCCACATATCCAAGTTCTCTACTCCTCTCTCTATGGCTGAGTGTGAGCCCATATCAGCTATTTATACCAGCCAGATTGGTCCGATCACCAAATCCAGTCACATATTAAATTACTAAGTGACAGGATAAAATACCACAGCTGAAATACAGTGGCGTGAAAAGTATTTGCCCCTTCCTGATTTTCTCTATTATTACATATTTGTCACACTGGATGTTTTCAGGTCTTTAGACAAAATGTAATATTAGATAAAGGAACCTGAGTAACAAATAACATTTTTTTTTACTTATTTCATTTATTTAATGAAAAAGTTAACCAACACCAACTGGCACTGTGTGAAAAGTAATTGCCCCTAGTTAAATCAACCCAATTAAAGGGATAATTAGAATCAGCTGATTGAACACAGCCAGGCTTGATTACAGCCAGCCCTGCTCAATATAAACCTCACTTATTTTGACCCTTACCATCAGAGTCACGTTGCCAGCACAAAGATTCAACAAGCACATTATGCCACGATCAAAGGAAGTTCCTGAAAAGATCAGAAAAAATTTGTTGCCCTCTATCAGTCTGGAAAGGGTTACAAAGCTATTTCTAAGGCTCTGGGACTCCATCGAACCACAGTGAGCCATAATCTCCAAATGGAGAACACTTGGAACAGTAGTGAATTTTTCCCAGGAGTGAAGTGACCTGCCAAGAGTACTCAAGGGCGCAGCGTAAAATCATCCAGGAAGTCTCAAAGGATCGTAAAACAACATCCAAGAACTGCAGGCTTCTCTTGCCTCAGCTAGGGTCAGTGTTCATGACTCCACAATTAGAAAGAGACTGAGCAAAAATGGGCTTCATGGGAGAGTAGCAATGGAAACCACTGCTAACCAAGAAGAACATAAATGCTCATCTCTCATTTGCCAAGAAGCACCTGGATGATCCACAGGCATTTTAGGAAAATGTTCTATGGACAGATGAGTCCAAAGTGGAACTTTTGGACGACATGGATCCCATAATGTCTGGCGAAGCAAACACAGCATTCCAAAGTAAGAACACCATACCAACAGTCAAACATGGTGGTGGTAGTGTGATGGTGGGATGTTTTGCTGCCTAAGGACCTGGACAACTTGCCATAATTAAAGGAACCATGAATTCTGCTCTGTACCAGAAAATTCTTAAGGAGAATGTCCGTCATCCTTCCGTCAGCTGAAGCTGAAGCGTAGTTGGGTCATGCAAAGACAATGATCCAAAACACAAAAGCAAGTCCACATCAGAATGGCTGAAAAGAAGTAAAATTAAAGTTTTGGAGTGGCCTAGTCAAAGTCCAGACTTAAACCCAATAGAGATGCTGTGGCAGGACCTGAAATGAGCAGTTCATGCTGAAAACCTACCAAATGTTACTGAATTAAAGCAGTTCTCGGGAAGAGTGGTTAAAATTCCTCCACAGCGATGTGAAAGACTGATATTGAATTATAGGAAGTGTTTGGTTGCAGTCATTGCAGCTAAAGGTGGGTAACCAGTTATTAAGTGTAGGGGCAATTACTTTTCACACAGTGCCAGTTGGTGTTGATTAACTTTTTCATTAAATAAATGAAATAAAAAAAAACAAGTGTTATTTGTTCACTCAGGTTCCGTTTATCTAATATTACATTTTCTAAAGACCTGAAAACATCCAGTGTGACAAATATGCAATAATAGAGAAAATCAGGAAGGGGCAAATACTTTTCACACCACTGTACATATTTATAGTATGGCTAAGTTAATTACTTATGCCAGCAATCTTTCAAGGCTTCAAGAAAACACCACTAAAAGTGCTACTACTGGACTAGTAAAACTCAAATAATTAACCCCACAGTGCTAACAAAATAAAAATAATACAATGCCTACAGTTAAAAAACAGATACTATACAGCCATTATATGTAGTTGTTCTAGAATTATATTGCAGTTATGGGATTTCTTATAATACAAAAATACATTAAACAGATGATTAGTGGCCAGCTCAGTGGCGCTGAGGCTGAGGCGCTGGGCGCCTTATCTCGTACCACTTGGCGACCCATGACCGGAGCGAGCATGGATTGCGGGGTCGGCGAGGAGAAGGATGGGCGCTGACGGCTGCTCTCCTTCTCCGGGAGGGGCACCTGCAAGCTCCCACTGTGATACCGCCACCTGGGGTGCTCAGGTGGAAGGTCAAGTGAGGCAGAGATAGAAGTGAAAAGGGACAGGCAGATGTCTGCAGAGGGCGGAGCAGGACGCACGTCTCAACATGTCTCCTCGCTTCCTAGGGCCGCCAATGCACGCAGACGCCTGAGGTTAAATATAGGAAAACACCCCTCGTCGCCTCCTAGGGTGACGGCTCCTCATTGCAGGCACTCGCGATTCATCGGGCAGACTCCACCGTACAGGACACACTGCAGGGAAAATAGCTGTTGGGGAGGGCTGGGGAACCTCCTCACCCACAACGGGGGTTAACTGGGCATCAAGGGTCAAGGGCAGTGTGACCGAGTACTCTAGGGGCAGACTCTGAGGTTCAGGTGTGTTGGTATAGGAAGCCTGATTGAGTGGAGAGAAGGGGAGTAAGTAGGCGCAGAAAAATACAAAGTAAAAAAAAAAAAAACCAGATGATTAGTGAATGCCTATGAAATTCATTTCATCTATTTAAAAGAACAAGGAATTCAGGACAATCTATGTGTTTAACAATTCTGAGAGGCACTTTGAACATCAAAAACTTTTTCATTGGTCAACTTCATGATGCATCTCACCTTATAACATGGGGTAGACAGAGAGGGCTAGCTGATTCGTGCGTTGAGGGGTCAGGTGACAGTGCATTAAAACACCCTTATTGGCACAGTTGAGTGATGCAGTCCCTGTATGTGGTATAACTGGGCAGCACAGGTTTACATTCACTTGTAGACTCCGATGTGAATGGCAGACATTTTGTGTCAGTCAGCTTAGCGGCGGTGCAGTATGTGGCATGCTACCAAGTCAATTTCTTAAGTTATCACACAGAGCAGTGCAAGTTCTATGTCCAGAGGAGAGAGAGAGAGACAGTGAGCCCGAGTCCCGAAATCACAGGTGCTGAAATATACCTTTGTCTCTGTGTCTGTCTTTCTTTCACCCTTTCTCCATTTCTTGATGTTTGATGATCTCTATTTTAGGTCCCACCAGTACTGATTGGTCCAATTCGGCAGTCCAGGACCAAGGTAGTGAGATAAACAAAACAGTCCTTGCTGCAAAGAAGGCAGGTTAGGCAAACTACATTATCATCATCACTCTAAATAATTTTCAGCAAATAGTTACATCTTTCAACAGAGCTCCCTCTCAGATTACTTATGACTGCAATCCAGGCAGCTCTTAAAGAGACAGTGCACAGAGGTTATACAGGCACTGTCTGGCAATCATCTTTAAACTGCTATAACGCAGGACACCAGCCTGGCAGTGAGCATTTAGAGCAAGCTCAAGGAAGACTTTTCAGGGCCCCCATTTGTAGAGGGTTACAGACAAGAGCCTAAGCAATAGAGAAGGACAAACATGAATAGTAAATAAGCAATAACCCACGACAGGGTGTGCTGTTATTGAGGATTACCACATTCCAGTTGCTTTGTGAGGCACAAGGCCGCAGCCCAGGCAAGAATGGAGAAAGAGCGAGAGAGATATAGACATAGAGACACAAGGTACTGTATACTGCAGCACCTGTGATTTACTGGACTCGAGCTCTCTGTCTCTCTCTCTGCCTCACTCTGGACACAGAACTTGCACTGCTCTGTGTGATAACTTAAGAAATGGACTCGGTAGCATGCCACATACTGCACTGCTCACTAAGCTGACTAACATAAATGTCTGCCATTCACGTCAGGCGTACAAGTGAAAATAAGCCCATGCTGCCCAGTAATACCACATACAGGGACCGCATCACTTCAACTGTGCCGATAAGGGTGCTTTAACGCACTGTCACCTGACTCTATCGACGAATTAGCTAGCTCTCTCTGTCTACCCATGTTATAACTGACAATGCAAAATAGTTGACAGGAAAAAATTGTAAACTGCTTCTCACACAGCAAGGGTAATATTGACAGCCAAGTCTAGGACCACAAACATCCACGTAATGATCAAAGCTACTGTAACATTTTGCTAGCAGGGTCAATGCTCATATAAACACAATGAATGTCTTCTGCAGTGATTGTGGTACTTAGTGCAAGTGACGGTGTAAGTCGAGGAATGTAATCTCAAAGCTGTTCTGAGCACTGCCCGCATCTCTCTGCGATCTCTCTCTCTCCCCCCTCCCTTAGCTGGCTGAACAACTTTTCAACCCATGTCACAGATGGCATTTCTGGAATGCAAAACTCCTCATGATTTGAAAACAAGTTAACAAACGTTCTCTTTTCTCTATTTCTCCCCACGGCTTTTAGATGCAAAAAGAAAAGGCACTTTTCCTTCCATTTAAAAACAAGTTAACTAACTTTCTGTGTGTGTGTGCGTGTGTGTCTACATGTGCATGTGTGTGTCTGCATGTGCATGTGTGTGTGTCTCTCTCTCCTGAGCTGGCTGAACAACTTTTCAACCCAGTTCCCAGTTGACATTTCTGGAATGCAAAAGGAAAACACGAGGCTTCCTTCCAATTTAAAACAAGTTAATTACAAACTTTCTGTCTTCCCTGTTTAAACTAGCGGATGCCGCTCAAGAAATTCAGAACAACTGTTACAAAAGGCAGCGCTAGACGAAGGATGCTGAATTGATGCACAACTAGCAAAGTCCTTTCTCATCTGCATCTATTAACAATGGAGCAGTTCTGGAGTTTGGAAAAAAAACATGAAATAAATAATTTCAGCATAAACTGCAAAAGAAATCCTCTGGCCACACTTACCTCTTGTTCTGATCAAATGTAGAATGCCTAATGTGAAACCTAGGTCCAGCAAAGAAAGAGCAGCAGATACAAGAGCTGCAGATTTCTACGGTCAGCTTAAACTGCTGGGGAGGCAGCGCTTGCATTTTTTAAACTTGGAGCTGGGGCATACTAAAGATGAGTGCATCTGATTGGTTGTGGGTGCACTCTACATGATCCCACCCACTCTGTCTTGGTCTTCTGCTCTTGTCTGAAGAGGGGGAACTGCACTGCTGCCTGACATCTTCTCGCTGGCTGGAGGCCCAGGCTTGTCAGGAACTAAGTCAGGATGTGATGGGGATGTGATGGCATGGCATTGATTCATCCAGTCCAGTGGCCCCCTGTGTGGGAGCCTGTGCCACGCGCCATTGGTGCCATTGTAAATCAGCTATTGAGGACTGCACAGAAACTGCACACAGGCAAGACATAGTGAGCAGTGCATACACCAGCCATGCTGTGTGCATGCATATGCTGTGAAATGCACAACCATAAAGTGGAAGTACTGGCAGGCCACATAGTGCTACAGAACATGATTATCGGAAACATACATACTGTATATAGGACAACACATGCATGACCAGACAAAATATGCAACATGTGTACTTAAAGTTCTGGGACAAGCCAATCTCTGTTTTGTGGCCTCTACCAGGAACAGCCTGCCTAGCCACCTGGTGGAATGTTGTGGCCTTGAGTGCCTCCTGCGCTGACATCTGGGTATGCCTGGAGGGTCCCCAACAGTGACCTGTTGTTCTGCATGGGCTTGGGCCAGTAGGCCTTTGGCCCATACACAGACACCACTGGCTCATTTTTGCACTCCTGGGGAGTGCGGTTATCCTGAGCCCTGGGCATTCATGGCCTCCACCACCTCCCCCAGTCCTGTTCCTGCTCCCATGTGTTTCCAACCTCCTGCACATGAGGTCTTCACAGGCTACATGGGCCTCAGTGTGGCCTTCAATTCATGCTCTGTGAAATGAGGACATCTGCATCTTTCTACAGATATTTCTGGTGCTTGTAGAACAAACAGATAGAAACACGCCCAGTTACAATGACATGGAAATGGAGATGCGCACCTTTCACAGAACAATGAAATCCACACACACAAACATGACATCTACCTTCAAGCCTGCAGTCCCTCTTGGTCCCTCTGAGGAGTGGTGGTGCTGCCTGCTTTTATGGTAATGTGAATGCAAATAAGCTGAATACATTCCAGTAATGAGATACAAATGTGCTGTTTGGGCACAGACTGTGCAATGAGACAATTTGCATATCCTGGCTGAATATTGCAAAATGCATGCCTTGTAATTGGCTTCCAGTCATGCATTACGTCTGCTCTGCAGAATGGCATAGCGCAAAAGTCGCAGAAGTCAGCATGATAGACACCACACGTCACTGCTCCAAGCAGGTACATGCAGTGCCATTAATTCCTTATTGTACGGTCCAATAGCACATACGCTACCGCCAGTCGTCATGTATGACCTGTATCTCATGCATGCCTTACAGAGCACTGTAGTTGGCATGAGTCATAGCACTGGCGCCTTTACAATATGGCACCATGCAGCTGCCAAGCATGTGTGGGAGCATGGGCGTGACCTTTGTTTGTCATGTGGCTCAATGCTTTCACGCATGCACAGTGTCACAGCTGTAATACCCTATCACACAATGGCATGGTGCTAACACCAGCAGTACAGGGCTAATCAATGATGCTCTATTGCAGCACGTGCATACCACGTATACGGGTTACAGACCGCTAAAATGTGGCTGGGTATGACTGTGTGGAGCAGTAGCAGCAACATGGCCAGAGCTAGGAGACAGATGACACCCAGCCAGCTGGATCAGAGATGGTCAGAGGTGAAACTGGCTAACCTGGTGGACCTAGTGGTCCTCAGGGAGGGCCAGCTATTTGGAACAAAGACAGGCCAAGGCTGCAGGTGTTGGCCCACATATTGAGGCTGCAGTCAAGGAGAACTGGTGCAGCGCACTGCACAGCAGTGTTACCACAAATTTGACAACCTGATGTGGAGAGACAGGCCTCGGCTGGACCAGTTCTGTGCCATGGTGGAGGAGGGCACTGGGCCATGCCCATGTATGTATATATACCATAATAATGTGTGACATGTAGGATGTTGTTATCTGTCAAGGGTATGTCTGTGTCTGACAGTGACCAGTGTGGAATGTGGCATGGTATTACTATTGATCCACAGTTGCAGAACAGTATGCTGCATAGCAGTACATTGTGTTTGGCACAGACATGCCCGCCCTCTCCATACTGCAGCTGTCAAGTGGCATATGTTCATGTCTGTTCCACTAAGGCAACATCTGCCTACAGAGGCTGACAACATGCAGATCAGTACCATTCTACATCATGCTGAACATAGAGTGCATTGCATCTGTCTCCCCTGGATGTGGCACACTATGGTAGTAAGCACATATGTGCTCAACACTGAGTTAGTTGACTGATATGCTATGTGGACTCCATGTGCACCATGCAAGTGTGCTGGCGCACACACACACTATGGCCACCTGTCCTGATATGCGTAGTAGGTACAACACACACCATGCATGTTTCTGTACAGTACAGTGTGTTGCAGGTGCCAGTTGCACATATTCTGCTATGCACTACCAGCTGTGCTGCGGTAGGCACACCATGTACTCTACAGTTGTAAGCAGTTTGCATCCTGTATGCACATACCTGTCCTGCATCCACCCGGTCTCCTTTGATACTTTTACATATGGGCCATGGACCGCATCATTCCCTATCAATGTAACTGTTGGACCGTGGCAAATATATGTTCAGTATGGTGCTATGCAAATTGACATGGGTGTATGACATCCTCCATGATGGTACAGCAGTCATCACGTATGCTGTTGACATTGTGGGAGTATGGTGCATGTTTCATCTATCACACACCTGGGATGTGTCTCCCATTGTACATGTCCCTCTGGAATAGCTTGCATACATCATCAATGCACATCCAGAGTTCCTCAGGCTCTGACTGACTACCCTGCCTTCATAGAGTACACCCAGGCCAATGTGAGTGTTTCACAATCCCACCAACATGCACAGTAGCTGTGCAATAGATGTGTGTTCTGACCAATGTGTACACTCCCACTATGCAGGTATGGTTGCTTGTATGTCACAGCGGTCCTCGATGTACAAATGGCATCCTGCCGCTGCAATTGATGGAGGCGTGTGGTGTGTCACTGCAGTTGATCCGCTCCATTGCACACACACTGTTGGTCGGAGACAGACGAACATGTATGCCATATGCTGGCCCTGCTGGTCAGCATGGCTATGTCCCACTGTGGTCACGTGATGTACTGTATGGCTTTTTTGTGACAGGGTTAGTTAGGTCTTGTCCACTTTTTGTCATGTAGGGGAATCTGAAGCAAGGATTCTGAATACTACTATCTCTGTCTTTTCTGACTTTCTATTAGACTGCGCAGTCAAATCTTACTGTTACCTGCTGTACTTTCTAATTTCTAATCTCTACCTTGCTTATGTATGTCTGTAAGGCATATGTATGAAACTGAGTTCCCTGGTTTATAAACTAGATATAGCTGAAATGATTGCAGAATCAGCTGTGACAGAGTGTGACCTTAGACTGATGGAATCTGTCACAATACTCTGACCAGCTACTAGCTTATCACAATGTTATCCCTAGCAACCAAGTACAAAGCCTATCTTACTGAGAAGATGTGAGGGATTGACTTGAAGAGAGACAGGGAAGGCATGCTGCTTATGTCTTGAACTGTCTTTAATTTGCTGATCTGGAGAGAAAGTTGTTTTTGCTCAATGGACCTGACCTGAAGAAGGAGAAGAGATGCTGAAATGTTTGCATTGGTTTATTTTTTTTGCTTTAGAATAATAAATCACCACTTGTGGTTTTCTATAATTTCTCCTGGACTGCTCATGTTTCTTGATGGAGGCTTCCATTACAGTTAGTGTCAGAGGTGTCTGGATTAGCTACATTTGGTGTCACTGGTGACAAAAGCCACACACCACCCAGAAGCCTCCAAACTGTTGTGCATTGTGAGCGCCACAGCCCATTCCCATGTCTCTGTTGTCTGTATGTGTGCATGCATGTGTCCACCCACGTGCCACAGGCCACACACCAGGACTATGTGCATCATCTGACTGTGTCATGACATAACAGTGAACAACATTCCTCCTTCAGAACCACACACATCCCTGTGCATCACAGTCCTCCTTGTGGCCTGGCATGTTGTGTTGTGTTATGTAGGCATGTAATGGTGCACAGCACAGTGTGTGGTACTGGGTGCCCATTGTACATCTCCGTGATACAGTGTGGCAGTTGCCATGTCACAGCAACAGGGTATGCGCGTGCCATGCTGACATATGTGTCATACAGGTGTCCACTGTGTGTTGTGTATCCCATCCTATAACTGTTGTAGCACTGTTAGTAATGCAACCATGTATCCATCCAGTGGGATCTGCTACAGGTCAGGGGTCACAGTGCTAACAGGCACATGACTGCTGTGGTTTGTCCTGCCATGATATGACAAGGTGGACCTGCATAAATATACACATGTAGGTGTCTGTCAAGGACATGGTGACTCATAGGTGCATTTGCACATGTGGCCATCCCTCATGTCACAGCTATATGGTCCTGTGTGTGCCCATGGCATGCCATTGTTTGAGCAGTATGCTGCCTTGGTAGGCACATAGCCATGACAGTGACCTCCATCCAGCATTGTCCTGCTGCCACAGCCTCCCATTGGTGTCTCATGTCTGTCTACATTTGTGCAACACATTCCAGTGTGATACAGGCATGGGACTGTCCATGTGCTGACCTGTGTATCCGTTGCAGCCCACAAGGCACCACCCACTGAGACTGTTGTCCGTCTTGTGCGTTGGTCACTTGTGGTGCACAAAAGTGCACCGCTAACCTGGCTGACTGTTACGTCACCCATAATAATGAGGCATGGTCCACAGGATTCAGCCTACGTATTGTACATTAAAGACCCACAGTCAGAGGACGAATGTGGGACATTGCATATATTACATGGTACACCCATTGACTACATGTACATTGTACTATCAATGTACTGTCTGTGTATTGTGATAGTATTTAGGAGTGGGGGCCAGTGTTCCTACCTATAGTGTGACTATCCATGGGTACACTGCATGCAGTCCACTGCTGCAGGGGCATGCATTCTCTTGTGGGTGTTTAGTAGACATCCACATTGCTGCATCATATTTGGGTAGATTGTGGGGACGTGTGGTAATGCATGACTCTAAATGTGTCTTTGTCACTGTGTTCTCATTGTACACTGAGAGGCCAAGGCACGGGCCAGGGCACAGGCCAGGTGGAGGACCAGTGAGGATGCAGGGGCACCAGCCAGTAACGCACAACACGTGTTGTGCCATGCTGACAGTCACATGAGTATGCTAGTGTGATACACATTGCTATGCCCATTCTGTGCTGCACTTTCACCATGATGCATCCACTGTGACCTTGTGGTCACCACATGTGGGTTTGTGTCATGCAGTCATACATACGGTGCATCCACCCTGTACATCACGGCCTTCCCACTCTGTTGTCCACCGTAGGGGACCCATGTCTACACCGATGCTTCAGGCACTTACACATCATAGTCCTGTTCTGTGCCACTTAGCATGCCTGTGCGGCTGTGTAGTCCATTTCTGTGTTGGATTGATGTCCCTGCAGGGCAACCCTGCACATGGTGCGTGCGGGCACCCTACATGGAACACGTGGCACCCTATGTGTCCCTGTTGTCAGTTACATGTGGTCTGCACTTCGCCGCCTACACACCTGCCCATAGGTGTCTTGGTGGGGTGGTCATGTGGCCCCCACACAGGCCATGGTGATCAGTGGTCTGAAGCTTGGACATGTCCAGGTGACCCTCCCATCTGGCCCTTGTGACGGTTGGGGTATGTTGTGGCTTGAGATTGCATCCTTATAGCTTCAGGTGTCTCTGCATGGTACAGTGTATCCACCTCTAGGCCAGACCATGAGTCGATGCTATTATCCCCACACACCCATGCACTTGTCAAAACCTGTTCTGTGTGTCCCCTAGGTGTGTTGTCACATTAATGTGTGTGGCCCTGCACAACTATCCCATCCTCTTTGGTGTCTACAGACAGTATGCTGCTGTCATCCAGTGGATATGTCCCCCACACCCCAGATATTGCCCTCAAATTGTTTTGGATCACATTATTCTGGTGCTATGCCCTTATACTCGGCCAGTATGTTGTTTGGCGTTTCATGGTATGTTACTGTTACCCTGGATGATGGTATGCCCATAGCCACCTCCTATGAGTGCAGCATTGTATGCCCATGCCCAGTGCAGCATCTGCCACACTCATGGCAGTAGTGGGCAGGCATGGCCTTCTTGCATCCACCATTGGGGGATGTGTCCACAGTACTCACCTTTGGCCATGTGTCCCATTTGCTTGTGGGCATGGCTGTATGCTGCAGTTGACCAGGTGTAACCATTGGCTGTTGTCTGACAGCCCCCAGATGGACTACAACACCATGCTCAATGTGCTGCCTGAATGAAAGCGACATCAAGATTATGTCCACATCCTGTTCCTCTGCTACACACTCGCACATACAACTGTCTATATACATGACCTCAACCATTATGGAGGTGGTATGTGTGCTGTGCAGTCATGCATGTTGCCACTGCCATAGGGCTGTGCATTGTCCACCACCATACACAGTGTGTGTGAGGTCTGTCATGTCAGCCTGCTGTGCCAGATGTACCCAGTGACAGGTGTCAGCTCCATGGTGCTTTCTCTGTGGTGGGGACATGGGTATGTGATTTGATCACATGCAGGCACCTCTGCACCATGTGGTCTGTGTGTAAATGTGGCTTTGTGGTGCACACACTGCCCCATTGTCGGGGTCATACTTTCATCATGCTTTCGATACCCAGCAGGGCTAGTGATGGGAATATACACCGCCCACAGACATTTGCAATATCCCAGCTCCTGTACCTACTGAGTCATTTCCTGTCCACTACAGGTTAGCAGGACTAGGTCAGGAGATTCCTACTATGACAGTACGATATCTACCAGTATTTGCCTAGCATTCTGGTGCCAGTTTCAGCCTCTGCATGTTCCCTGCATAGCTGTCCCAAAGGCAGCCGGACTATGGATGTATTCTTGGGTTGTGGAGGTGGTGTTGTTTGCCCACATGGGTCCACACTGCATCCCGTCCATCCTTGCTTGCATTGGTGGGCCAATATAGGCAGTCAAGACCAACTGTGGGGCTGCTTTCATAACACACCCATAGGTTTGACACCTGTGTTGCCCTCAAGACACTCTCCACCATTGGATGGTGTACTGTGGCTGGCGGCTACTGTGCATCCTACTACACACAGCCATGTGCCTCTCCCACAACATGTCCCTGTGGCTTGTGGCCTGCACGTCCTGCAGTGGCCTATCATGATGTCACGCCGGTGACACATGTGTTGTGATTCCTGGCACACATGTCCAGTGCACATCTGTGGTCACTGTTGCATGTAGACACTGTGACACAGCCTGCGGCTAGCACACCAAACATGCACAGCAACACATCCCAACCATTGTTGTGGGGAGGGGTGTTTATCTGTGCATTCATATTGCCACATTGGCACTGCTGCTTTACTGAGTTGTTGTTTTTTCCATAGGTCATGTCCAGGCAGTGAGTGGGCCCACACAGAAGAGTGGCAAAACACAGGACATCGTGGTTCTGAATGCCATGTTTGTGCAGCAGGGGCCATCTTGAGGACTGTACAAGCTATGGCCCGCATATTGGAGGCAATGCGCCAGGAGCTGACCTCCTGCACTGCCTGCTGGTGCCACCACTCACCTCCTGTGGCTCCATGAGTCAGCCACCTTTGTACATAGCCCTTCCTCTTTCACCCCAATCTCCCACCTTTTCCCATCCCTTCATTGTATATAGTTCCATTCCTCCCAACCTTATCCCCTGTATTTCCAACCCTAATACCTTCCCTATTTTGCTGTTCTTGTTTTTATTGTTATTATTGTTCATCCTGTTAATGTTCATATTTAAGCTCATTGTTTGTTTGTTTTTGGAAAGCAGGCCAGGTCCCCCGAGTCTCAGCCCAGCTCCGCTTGCCACTTCCCACATGCCACAGGCCTACCCCTGGGGCGGGGTGGCCATTGGGCATCCATTCCCAATGGACACTAGGGAACATGAGACTTGGCTTGCCCCTTGGGTGGGGGCCACAGGAGCTGGAACCCAGCGGACACAGGTAGGCAGTGGGACGGTGGTTGGGCCAGGCATCATGATCAGGGCGGCATTTTTCTTTTACTGGGACCCCAGAGGCAGGGATGTGCAAAGACAACCAGCATCCACCCCACCTCGCAGACATACAGGCGCAAGCCATGGCAGTACCCCAGCCTCTGCTTGAGGTCTGCAATGTGCTGGACACTCCTTCCACCTTCCCCGGATAGGAGGCAATCCGGTATGTCAATCCTTCTCCCCACCAACCTTCTGACTCCCGTGTCCGTCCAGAACCCAGGATGTTGGCGCAGCTGGCCTTTTAAGCTCATTGTTATTTTGCTGTTATTTACGTATTTTAATATATATATATATATATATTCATATTTTACATGGCTGTGTGCAGTGTATTCTTTCCTAAGGATCTTTAACAGGTGGTTGACCTACTGTATGGCCCCCCATCCACATGTCCTCAGGTGCAGGGGTGGTTGATGGCCTTCACATCCCATGACTGCTCTGTCCCCAGGAGGGGCGCCACTAGATACATAGACAGTGTCGGCAGATAAGGGCCTATGGCCCACCCAGTCTTCCCATTTGACCTTGTAAGTTCAATTTATGTTTTCCTAGAAGTCTGTTGCCCCTTATCCCTGACCTCCAGAATTCCTTTACGTCTATCCCATGCATTCTTAAATCCTGATTGTTTCAGCCCCCACAACTTCCTCTGGCAGGGTGTTCCACTTGTCCACCACTCGTTCTGTGAAGAAATTCTTCCTCACGTTTCCTCTGAATCGTCCTCCCTCCAACTTCATCCCATGCCCTAGTCCTGGAACATCTTTTTCGCTTAGAAATAGTGTATTCCTGCACCCTGTTCCTCCCTGTAAGATACTTGTATGTCTCTATCATATCCTCTCTTCCTCCTCTCCTCCAGGGAGTACATGTTCAGTTCCTTCTACCTGTTCTCATGGGACTTGTGATGCAATCCATGCACCATCTTTGTTGTCCTCCTCTGAACCTTCTCTACCCTGTCAATGTCCTTACGTAGGTAAGGTCTCCAGAACTGTACACTGTACTCCAGGTGGGGCTTCACTAGTGTCTTGTATAGTGGAATTATGACCTCCCTTTTCCTGCTGGTGATGCCCCTGCCTATGCATCCCAGCATCCTATTTGCTTTACCTGCTGTCTTGTCACACTGTTTCCTACCTTGAGGTCAGAGATGATAACCCCAAGATCCCTTTCCTGCTTGGTGCATGCTATATCCTCACCCCAACTGATATATTGTGCCAGGGTTTTTGTGCCCATATGCATCATCTTGCACTTCTTTGCATTGAATTTCAACTGCCAAACCCCTGACCATTCTTCAAGTTTCTGCAGGTCCCTTCTCATTCTGTCTGCATCCTCTGGTGTGTCTACTCTGTTACAGAGCTTTGTGTCATCAGCAAACAGTGAAATTCTGTCTTCTAGATCCTGCACAATGTCACTGATGAAGATGTTGAATAGGACCGTCCCAGCACTGATCCCTGTGGTACCCCACTGGTCACTTTTCCCTCTGTGGAGTGACAGCCATTTACCATCACCCTCTGTGTCCTGCCACCTAGCCAGTTACCTACCCACCACACTACTGTCCTGCCCACATCCATATTCCCCGGTTTGTGTAATGACCTGTATACACCTACTTGTTCACCTACACAGGTTGCAGTGGGCCTGTGACACATCTGTCCTTCCATTCCATCCTGCTGGCTCACTGTGGTGGCCTGGCCATGCACTGTGAGGGTGACACAACCTGAAACATGCACCTGTGTGTATCCATATGCACATGTCCTGGACTGTCGTTGAACATGTACTGCCAATGGGTGTGCCCCATATGTCACCGCCCAGGCTCCAAGTTATTGTGGTTGTATCATGGTGGCACAGTGGACTTCTGTCATGCTGGCATGTCTGCTGCAGTGTCCATCATCTTCCCACATCACTGCTATCCATGGATCATAGCCACTGTTGTGCTCTCCATCCATGGTGGTATGTGTCTACTGTGGGCAATGTGCATAGGCATACATGCCTGGGCATGTCTGTACAGTACACAGGGCTGGCCCTCACAGTCATTGTGTCAGGCCCTTGCCCCTATGGTGTGCCACTGGGTCTCCCTGTCTCCTGGCTCCGCACTTTGCACCATCTTTGTTCTCACATGCACATGCAGTGCAGTAAGCCACTGTTTGTGCATCTGTCCCTTCCCTTTGTGCACGGTTCCTATATTCATACATGGCCTGTTGCACTGTGCATTTCCGAATGCCCGATCAGGCCTACTCAGGATAGTCAGTCATGTTTGTGTGATTGCATTTGCTGGAGCAATTAATATCCCATTGGTTTGAGCTGGCACAATTAGATGTGCAGCACAATCTCTTGCATGGTGCACCCAGCCACCTCTGAATATGGGGTCCAGTGTGTGTAAATAGCAGATTAGCAGCATTTTAATAAATAACAATTTATTCGCCACAGCATAAGTTCATCTATCCTCTATAGACTTCTTATGCAAATTATGTTGTCACTAGAATGGTAATTATGAACAATTTTACTACAGTGGATGCAATAGTAACAATGTTACTCTAGTATATGCAGGTTGCATTTAATACTGTGTTAGTATAAAACAGGAGGCAGTAAAGTGCTGTGGTTAAGGGCACTGAGCTGCAACTGTGAGACCTGGGTTTAAAGCCCATCAGCCCTCACTTTCATACTGTGTGACCCTAAGCAAGTCATTTGACTTCCTTGTGTTGCTAGGTTGCACTTGGAAACAAGGTTATGCTTAGTGTGTCATTTCTGATTAAATTATTTGTTTTCTTTTCATAATCTTGCATAGGAGGGCCTTGAGGCAAATTTCACATTCAAACTCAAATTAAGTTTCAGCAAGAATATATTCAAAACCTCTAAAATAAAACTAGTGTGGATATTGGACTTATTCAGGCAACTTTTCAGAAAATGTTTACAGGCTTTAATGCCATCATAATGTCTAATGGATGTATAAAGTGATTAGATGTCTATGTCCCACAAAGGTGGTACTCCTGCCAGACAAAATCGCAAAATTGGCTAAGGATTATCTACTAAATCTGTGTGACAGGATCCCTGAGAAGTCACTAAATCCTGCATGAAAGAGTCAATAGAATTGGCTAAATGATTTAAGATTTAAAAGTAACTCCACCCAGAAGCAACTGGTTGCCCTGAAGGTTTTCCAAGCATTTATGTCCCAATGCTTCAATAGTCAAAGGTCAGAGTGGCACTTAACTGTGATAAAAGAGCAAAGTTAACAGCAGATTGCACCAATCTGCTATATTCAGCCAGTAGTGCTGTGTCAGCCAGGGGCAGTAGCATAGCTTGTGACAGGGTAGAATAGGACGCTGTCCCATTTGTTTTGGAGAAGGTGTTTAAATGCAAGGATCTGTTTTCTTTCCTTTTCTGTCTCTTCTGTCTGGTTTGCAACCAAATTTTCCTGTGAGATTTCAGACTTGATCAACCCGAACAGTCTTGCAGTTCTTTGCCTCTCACTGTCTCTGTTGTCTCTTGCTGTCTGTTTTTCCCTTGCATATCTACAGCTGGTAATATAAGAATATGTGCAAATCAATGTATGGAAATGTAGCTGATATTGGGATCACTTTTGTTTAGAACATATGGTGTTACTGTTGAAATGTATATATCTATATATTTATAATTTGAGATAACTTTAAAAAGCCAGAGGTTATTTGAATGCAAATGCCTGAGCCTTTTGCAGTTGCTGTGGGGACCTCAGGAAGTTCTCAATGTTCTAGCAGCTCCTGAAATTTACAAAGAACAGGATGTTGCAAAGGATGGGGTTGAAAAGACTTATAAAACAGCTAAGCTGAGCTGCAAGGGAGATTTTTTTACAAGAGATTTTATTTTGCTTCTGTATATAGTTATTCTGAACAGGTTTATTTAATTTATGTTACTTCAACTACAAATAAACAGTTTTGTGGAATTTTACAACTGCTCCTGGGTTTCTCTATGCTTCCTGACATGTGCCTTGACATCAGATGGTGCCAGCCTATGTGGGATTTAAGTCATGCATACCTAAAACAAGAGATTTGTGCATGGGTACTGGACCTAGTACCAGGAAGCACACAGGAAGGCATGGATTCTGCAGGTGAAGTCCAGTCTGAGATTGTACAATCAGCACAAGTTATGGAAAAAGAACAGGCAATGACAGAACCTAAAAGCCTGATGGACTTTTGAAATGGTGGGCTATACAACAAAGAGACTGAGAAGCAGAGAAGAAAAGAAATTCAACAGTTAGAAGCATTGAGGAGAAGAGATGCAGCAACAGGAACAGCAGATGATAGAAGAGATGCAACGACAGGAGCAGTGATGGCTGGATGCCTTACAAGTTATCGAAGGCAGAGGATCTGGCACAGATCCAGATGAGCAACAAAAATGCAAGCAACTTAAAGGTCATTAAACTTACTAAGTTGTGTCCTCAGATGATATTGAGGCATACCTGACAACCTTTGAAAGAGTTACAGCCTGCCAGTGGTCAAAGCAGCAGTGGACAATCAGACTGCTACCCCACCTGACAGGAAAGCCCAGCTTGCCTAAAGCAGTATGGACATTGCACAGTCAGAAAACTATGACTTGGTGAAAAGCAAAATCCTGAAAAGGTACGACATCTCCAGAGACCTTCAGGCAGAATTTCGATCTCTGAGGTACAACTCAGTAGACAATCCTCGAGGAGCCTTTACCCAACTCTGAGAACTCCTGATGAAGTAGATCCAACCAGAGAGCAAAACAGTCCCACAGATCATCAACACATTTGCCATGGAGCATTCATCAGCATGTTGCCTACAGATGTGCAGCTCTGGGTAAAGGAACACCGACCAGAGAATGGGGAAAAGCTGTTTCTTTGGCTGAGGACTACCAATTGGCCAGACAGGCGCCACAGCAGCAAGGTAACAGCCAAGCAACGATAAGAAACTCTTTTTCCCATTTAAACTCCAAGCCTGCTAAGAACTCTGGTGAGGGTAACAACTAATAAAAGACGTTATCCGGCAATAACTGTAATAAGCCAGGGCCATTTTGTAAGAAACTGCCATAATAAAGAGAGTGGCACTGGATCACATTTGTCCTTGGCAAACTGGGGCAAGTACCTAACAGATGTGAAGGTGGGAATAAGACTGTAAAGGACTCATTAATTCGGGAAGCAGACAGACCCTAGTGCATGTTAAATGTTGGGAAAACATGGTGCAAAGGAACCAGTTACTGGTGTCATCTGCATCCATGGGGCACTCGACACTATCCCACCACCCCAGTGACTTGACTGTTAAGGGTGTGTCACACACAAATGAAAGTGGGGTAGTACCAAAGTTACCTGTACCTGTGATTATTTAATTTATTTATTTATTTTCAACTTTCTTTCCTCGACCGTGGCACCCTGGATCATCTCTCAGGCAACCTAGTCCTTTCCTGCCCAGCCTGAAGCCTCCCCAATCCACCTCCTCTCCTACCCCCCAAAGTCAGTGCCCCAGTTTAACCCACCGGGGTGGAGTCGCTCTCTCCCTTGGGCGGCTTATGAGGTCAGACTCTGGCTCGGTGAGGCTGGGGAATGGAGGACCTGGAAGGTCAGTCGGGAAGGCCGGCGGAGGACATGGTGGACGGTGCGTCGCCACTACCTAGAGCCGCCATTGTTTTCCATGTTCTTGTGAGCTTCCACCTGATCTCTGCGTTGGTGCACAACGCACACTGGCGCGACAACAACCCCTGCCGGGCGTCGACCATTTAAGATACGATGTACTTGTCTGGCTGCTGTAGTGCCTCCGTTCTCCACCGGGGTCACCAGCACACCAAGACAACCCTCCCATGCTACCCGGGAGGAGAATACCACACGGCACTCATCCTCAACCCTCCTCTGGCCGACCCCCAGTGACCCGAGTATGCTCCCGGAACCGGTCGCCGGGCGTGGTGTGAGGTGTGGCGTCACGCCCAACCTCAGCATCACCGGCTGGCCGTTACTCCGCATTATTGAAAATGACTTTCCAGGATTTACTGAATTGATCAAAGAGGAGTAAGTCCTGATGTTTCAGCAGCTGTGGTGACAAGAGCTCAGATAAAGAAAATTTCAGAAGGTGGGACACTTTTCCTTTCAGTGATTTTGATTCAGACTTGTGTGAGCACAGCTCCAAGATCCGAAATCCAGAAAAGAAAGACAAAGCCTGAAAAATTGTGGCAAAATGACTGATGGACATGAAGGGTTAAAATATGAAAATGCTGAAACTAAATTGCTAACTGATTGTGATTTTCTTTCAGAACAAGCTAACAATGTTTCTCTCCAGGGTTATTTTAAACAGCTGGGGTGAAACCAAAACAGGGTGGACCAATGTTTAAAAATGTAATGGATTGCTGTACAGAGTTTGGGTTAAACTTCAGACACAGGAACATACAGAACAAGCATTTGTCAATGCGAATGTTGTCATGCTGGCATTGGCTTTGGTAATGCAGTCTGGGAAACATTTTGGGCAGGATGTGAAAAATGACAGCTGTACAGTTCATAAGGAGGTGTAAAAAATGCCAGTATTGAAAATGTGGCATGTAAATATAACAAATTCTGGAGTTACAAGGGTGCATGGAAATGTGCAGCATACGAGTTGGAACACAGTCATTTTATGGTGTTGCACCAAATTTTCAACATAGGCATTTTAGCACCTTTGCTCTGTACAGTGTCACTGTTATTTCCTCAAACTGTCCCAAAAAGTGATTTAGCACAGCGACCGCTATTCTGCGCGGAGGTGATAAACATTTTGAGCAGGATATGTGAAATGACAGCTGTACTGTTCATCAAGAGGTGTGGGAAATGCCAATGGTGAAAATCCAGAGTGAAAATATTAATGCACGATGCTACGAGCGCAGTATGCAATCTGCCAACGCACGCTTGGTAACACAGTCATTTTATGGAGTATCGTCACCAAATGTTCAACATAGCATTTTAGACCTCTGCTCATGAACTGTGTCACTGTCATTTTCATAATCTGCCCAAACACTGATTTCCCAGCGACGCGCTTATTGTGTGCTGGAAGTGTGGAAACACATTTGGGCAGGATGTGAAAATGACAGCTATACTGTTCACAAGGAGGTGCACAAATGACAATGTTGAAAATCTGGTGTGAAAATATTGCGAATTCACGAAGTTATGAGCCTGCATAGCAACTGCACAATGCACGCCGAAACAGTAAATTTTTGATTTTGTTTGCCAAATTTGCACAGGGTTTTTTAGAGGCCACCCTTATAAACACTGGCACTGTCGCTTTGTTAATCGGTCCCAAAAGGTGATTCCAGACATTGACCGCGAAATCACCTTTGAGGCTGATTAACGCCTGTGACAGTGATAGAATTCATGAGGAGGGGGCCCAAAACCTCATGTTGAAAATTTGGCCAAAATTCCAAAAATGCCCGAGATATGCAGCAAAGTTGAAAAACCCTATTCATTCCATTATACAGCTTACGGCATTTCCTCAGTTGCGGTCGGCTTTGAAGAGTACAATCATGTTCCTGGTCACGAAGATCATTGCGCTGGACTCTGGAAGTGAGTATGGGGTTGGGGTGTGTGGGGAGGCAGGGTGCGTGGGTGGGTGCGGGTTGTGGGAGGGGACCAGGAGAGTGCCGGGGATCATTTCCTTCTTTACAGGGAAAAAAACAAAAGACATCAGATCATTTTCATTTTTTAATGGCTGTGGCACACTGGGTGGGCTCTCAGTGTGCCACCTGTGTGTGTGTGTGTGGTGCTTTTAGCTGACTGGGGATTGGGCACCCCATCAGCAAACAAGGAAGGGGGAGCTGCAGGAGCCGAGAGATTGGGCACCCCTCGGCAATCAAAAATGGAAGGGGACTATTATGCCGACGGGAGTGGGCTACCCCATTGGCAAAATTCGAGGAGGAGGGAGGGAGGGATACATGCCGACGGGATTGGGCACCTTGTCAGCAAAGAGAAACTGTTGGGGGCGATGATGCTGAGGGGATTGGGCACTCCCGCAATCAAAAAAAGAGGGTGTTACATGATGCCAATGGGGATTGGGCACCCCATCGGCACACAATAAAGGAAGGGTTGACAGGCAACAGCGGCAGTCACTGTCGCCATGTTGCCTGCACATAGGGAGAGGGTGCAGCGTGGTCACGCCTGCATGAGAGCTTCACTTTCATTGCAGCAGACCTTTGTCAGATCTCTTCACCTCATTAGCCAGGCAGGGTGTTGGCTCCTGCTGCTGGCTGATTGAAATCTGGGGATGCACCACTGGTGCGTGCCTACATTCGCCTAGCAGCGACAACCTCCAAATCTTCACTGTGAAGATGTTGGATCGCGCAAGCACGCCCAAATACAAAACTTGGTTATATTACAGAAGTATTGAGCAGAATTGTTACAGATATCACATGATAATCCTATATCTGGTCACCAGAGGGATCGCACCTTGCCAGATTGCTGTATGGATTTTACTGCCGGAATTCATGAAGATGTTGCTATCTATTGTAATTCCTGTGTTGAGGTCAGAAAGTAGCCCCAGTTACTAGAAAAGACAAGGTGCCCTGCACTTACACTTAATAGATGTGCCTTGAGAGAATTGCAATGGATGTGGTTGGTCCTTTAGACAAAAGTAAAAGGGTAATAGATTTATTCTGGTAGTATGTGACTATGCTACTGATACCCAGAAGCAGTTCCAATGCGTACTGTTACAGCCCCAAAAGTTGCAGCAGAGCTAGCCAAAATTTTCAGCAGAGTGAGCATACCTAAAGAA
Organism: Neoceratodus forsteri; assembly: GCA_016271365.2. Classification (NCBI taxonomy): domain Eukaryota; kingdom Metazoa; phylum Chordata; order Ceratodontiformes; family Ceratodontidae; genus Neoceratodus; species Neoceratodus forsteri. The sequence continues at coordinate 467,097,189 of CM028132.1, read as the reverse complement.
ATTATTACTGATCAGGCAGTAATTTTTGTGCTGCAGTGCTTAAGGAGCTGTACAGACTGCTAGGTATCACTACCATAAGAACCTCCCCTATCACCCTCAGACAGACGGTATTGTTGAGCATTTTAACCAAACACTAAAACGCATGTTAAAAGGTTTGAAAAGTGGAAGGGAAAAATTGGGACCAATACTTGCCTTACCTACTTTTCACTTACAGAGAAGTGCCACAGGCATCAACAGGGTTTTGTCATTTGAAATGCTGTCTGGTAGGCAGCCAAGAGGGTCACTGATGTGATAAAAGAAACATGGGAAGAAACCCTCTCAGAAACAATCTATATCTTCTTATATGTGTGCCCTAAGAAAGAAGCTGGCAAAATATGTTGAAATTGCCCATAGTAATCAGGAATAGGCTCAAAAGCAGCAGAAGGTATATTATGACCATGGGGTAAAGAAAAGTTTTCAAGCCAGGTGAAAAGGTTTTGTTACTGTTACCCACAACAGAAAATAAGTTGTTAATGAAATGGCAAGGGCCATATAAGGTTCTTGATATACTGGCACTGTTAACTATGAGACTGAGATCCCTGACAGGAAAAATCCTTCTAAGATACTGTATACCATGCTAACCTCCTCAAGAAATGGGTTGAAAATGCCAAAAGCTGCCTTGCTAGTTTTATCAGAAACTGATAAGGAAGATATTGATGTAGCTTATGATAGACTGGAACAAACTGTAAATGCTGATGCTGTAAAGATGAATGTTTCCTTAACCTCAGAACAAACTGCAGACATTCGTAATATGCTAAAGACATTTAACACTACTTTTACCATGGTACCAGGCTGAGCAAAGAGGATGAGCATGTAATAGTGACAAAGAATGCTCGTCCTATTAGACAAAATTCATACAGGTTGCCAGAGCAATTAAAAGCTGACGTGGGTAAGGAAATACAAAAATGAAAGAATTTGGTATTATTGAGGAGTCGAGGAGTCGAGGTGTGCATGGTCATCTCCATGGTAATTTTAAAAAAAAAGAAGGGGTGTTAGAGTATGCATTGATTTCAGAAAACTTATTCAAGTGTCAAATTTGACAGTTATTCTGTGTCAGAATAGATGATTTGAGTGGACAGACTGGGGAGTACAAAGTATATCTGTACACCCTACGATCTCACCAAGGATTACTTCTCAGTCATGTGGGGTACTGCAGGCTCTGTGCTTTCACCCATGTTGTTTGTGTGTGTGCATGCTACCCTCGGAGACATTGTAAGAAGATATGGGCTGAGGTTTCACTGCTATGCTGATGATACCCAGCTCTACTCTTTCTTTCACACCCGACCAGGTTGGAGCTGTCTCGGTCTTTAATAACTGTCTGAAAAATTCAGGAGTGCATGGATTCCAGTTGGCTGAAGTTGAACTTGGAAAAACGGAGGTGCTAGTTGTGAACCGGGTCACCAGATAGGGGGTTAGGGATTGTCTGTCTCTTCGAAATTTTTCTAGGTGGCATTTCCTCCTGACCTCTGAACAGGTGTGTAACCTGGGGTAATTTTTGACGAGGGCTGACCCTGCATTCGCAGGTGTTGGCTGTCATCAAATCTTCCTTTTATCATCTTAGAATATCGCCAGGATTAGGCATTTGGTTCCGCCTGATGACCTTCCTACACTGATCCATGCCTTTGTGTCCTCCGCTAGATTATAGCAACTCCTTTACCTAGGGCTTCCTGGGGTAGAAATCCATCACCTGCAGCTAGTGCAGAATGCAGTGGCCAGGCTTTTGTCGGGATCTGCTCGATCCTGTCATATTTCACCAGTGCTGCGTGAACTGCACTGGCTACCAGTACAGTGGCGGATCACCTTTAAAGTCAGCTTGCTGACTTTTAAAGCCCTACACAGACTGGGTCCAGATTACCTGAAAGAGCTCCTGGTCCTCTACTGCCCTAGACGATCACTCCGCTTGGCCAACGAGGGTTGCTACAGATCCCAAGAGTATGCTTAAAATCATCTGGGGTGAGAGCTTTTATGTATGCAGCCCCTACCCTTGGAATTCTCACCTCAGCTATGGGACTGCACAACTGTGAAGGGGTTCAAGCAATCCTTAAAATGTATCTATGGCACCAGGCATTCAGCAATTGAGTTTTCTGTTTTCTTTTAGTGCATTGATATCTTGGTGTTAATTTTATTGATGTTTGTTATGTTTTAAATTGTTATTGCTGTTTTAAAGTGTGAGGAGCCTTACAGATAAGGCGCCATAAAAATACATTTTATTATTACTATTATTATTATTATTATTACTGGCAAATACCTTTAGTTAAAGAATCCATTGATAAAACTGCATTTCCACCCTATAGGATTCTATCAGTTCACCACCATGCCCTTTGGTTTAATGGTGCACCAGCTACATTCCAGCGGTACATGGATGTAATTTTATCCCTCACACTGGTTATTAAAGGCGCACTCTAGATGATGTTGTGGTGTACAGTCCAGAATGGAAAAGTCACGTGGAACACCTATGAGCAGTTATCCAGGCTATCAAAATGCAAGACTATTAATCCTACTAAATGCATTGGGCATGCAGGAAACTAGATATTTGGACAATGTGCTGAGAAATGGAGAAGTCAAACCAGAGATTTCTAAAATAAAAGCTGTAGCTAACAGCCTACCTAAACAAAGAAACATGTCAGGTCATTTTAGGGCTGGCTGGTTATTATCGGAGATTTGTTTCCAACTTTTCTGAATTAGCTACTCCCTCACTGAACTCACAAAAGAAATGGTACCCAAATAATGTGAAATGGACTCAGAGTGTGATGAAGCTTTTCTAGCCATAAAGGCTGCATTATGTTTAGAGCCTGTTTTAAGAAGCCCAGACTTTGAGAAACCATTTCTGCTACAAACAGATGCATCTGAGGTAGGCCAAGGTGCTGTCCTAAGTCAAAATATAGATGGAAAGAACATTCTATTCTGTATATAAGTAAGAAGTTGCATGACAGAGAAAAGGTACTTATCTATCAAAAGGAGTGTTTAGCAGCAAAATGGTCCATGGAGTCCCTCAAATTTTATTTACTAGGAACTGAATTTGTTCTTGTAACTGATCACAATCCAATCTGTTGGCTTAACCAGATGAAAGATAAAATTCCAGAATCACACAGTGGTACCTGGCACTGCAGCCATTTAAATTCTCTGTGATTCACAAATCTGGTAAAGAGAATAGTAATGCTGATTTTCTGTCAAGATATGGATCAGGAATTGAGGGTTCCAATGGTTAAAAAAATGTATGGGTTTGAACTGTAATTTTGCTGTTAAAAAATGGATACAAATGTGCTTAATTTCTAAAAGTAGAAAATGTTAGTAAAGAATAGAAAGTTTTGGAAACCTGTTCAATAAAATAGTTTCCTCTTAAAGAGGGGTATATGTGACAGGGTAGAATAGGACCCTGTCCCATTTGTTTTGGAGAAAGTGTTTAAATGCAAGGATCTGTATTCTTTCCTTTTCTGTCTCTTCTGTCTGGTTCGCAACCAAATTTTCCTGTGAGACTTTGGACTTGAACAACCGAACAGTCTCGCACTTCTTTGTCTCTCACTGTCTCTGTTGTCTCTGCTGTCTGTCCCCGCCCCCCTGCATATCTACATCTAGTAATATAAAAATATGTGCAACCAATGTATGGAATGTAGCTGATATTGGGATCACTTTTATTTAGAAAATATGAGGTTACTGTTGAAATGTATATATCTATATGTATTTATAATTTGAAATAACTGTAAAAAGCCAGAGGTTATTTGAGTGCAAATTCCTGAGCCTTTGCAGCTGCTGGGGACCTCAGGAAGTTCTCAATGTTCTAGCAGCTCCTGAAATTTACAAAGAACAGGATGCTTGCAAAGGATGAGGGTTGAAAAGACTTATACAAACAGCTAAGTTGAGCTGCAAGGGAGATTTTTTCACAAGAGATTTTATTTTGCTTTGCATATAGTTATTCTGAACAGGTTAATTTTGTCTTATGTTACTGCAACTACAAATAAACAGTTTTGTGGAATTTTACAACTGCTTCTGGTTTTCTCTATGCTTCCTGACCTGTGCCTCGATGACACAGCTATACTACCATACCATATTCAGCATGATGCAGCGCAATATGCAATTACATAGCACTCGCGCTAATGGCACTTAGCACTGCACAAGATAAAGACTACAGAAAGCAGATCTTGACCGAGTATAAACCACAGGTGAAAACCAGAACTGCAACAACAGTGGTACACATCCTGTGCCTCATGCAGGCTACCCAGGAGCACAAGAGCAGCAGAATGCCCCCGGTCAAATCGCAGGTCCCAGAAATGCTATGCTGCAAACAGTGTCTAACGGTCATGAGTTACGGTATATCCAAAGTCCTTAGTGATGAGTAAATCATGGACTCATACATGCTCAACAGACACATGCTCATGCAGCTGTGCAAGCTACAGCTTCAGCAGCTCTGAACAGACACTCACCACCGCCACACAATGTCCGTTGAGTGGAAGGTGACCGTAGCACTTGCTTCCTGATCACCACAACATTCCAGACATCAGTGGGTGACTCAACAGTATCACACAATCTGTCATTTTACACTTGTTGGGCCAGTTCTAGATACCTTGCTGGCCCATGCTGGGGAGTTAATGGTATTCCCTAGCATACCAGCAGAGCGAACAGCAACGGAGCAATTCCTTCAGTTTGTTGGCCTACCAACTGTACTGGGTGTTAATGACTGCATCCATGTTGCCATTCGTGCACCTCGGGATGGGGTGGAGGTCTGCGTGAATAGAAAGGACTTCCACTCCATCAGCTACCAAGTGGTATGTAACAGGGCGATTACTAATGTCCTGGCATGGTTCCGCAGCAGTGCCCATGATGTCTTTATCTGGCACACCTCCATCCTGTATTATAACTTCAGAGGGTGGAAATTCCCAGTGGGCATCTCATCAGTGAGCATATGCACAAGACCCCACTAGTGACCATAGCTGCCCTGATGTCACTAATCAATGAATATTTCTACATATTGGACAGTGCATACCCACTGCGCTCCTGGCTGTTACACCTGTCCTATGACCCACATCTGTTACAAAGGACAGGTATAATGCAGCACACATCACAACCCACAGTGTCACTGAGTGTGTCTCACTGTGCCCAAGATGCACTTCCTATGCCTTGACCGCTCCAGTGATATTCTACAACAAAGTCCTCTGAAGGTTTGTACCATGTTCCTTGCCTGTTGCATACCATACAACATGGCGGTGAATCATGGAATATGCCTGCCAATTGCAGAGTGCAACATTGCAGTGGATATGAAGCCAATGGACTGGGGGATGCAGGAGCAACTCGACAGGTGTGACCCCAGAATGGCTAGGAGGTAAGAGAGTACCAGGACTAGATCATAGCAGACCTCTTTGAACTCAGACAGTATGTACAGAGCACACAGGAAACAGTAGTGATGTAACAAAATGTATTCAGGTAAATTAAATGAAGTGGAACAAGAAGACAGGGTAGGGCAAAAGAAATAACAGCTACCCTGTCGGGGGGTCAGAAGGGTAGTGAAACAAAATTATCAGCCATTCTGGTAGGGTGGCAAAAGAGTTAGTGAAACATACTAATCAGCCTTCCTGGCCATGGGACAGAAGAGGTAGGAAACAAAAGAAGCAGCCATCCTTAGGGGGTCAGAAGGGGTAGGGAAACAAAAGTTAGCTATCCTGTGTGGGGGGCAAAGAAGAGAGTCAGAAGGAATGTCATCCAGCCAGGGTGTGGTGGTTCAGAGAGGACATCCAGGCATGGGGAGGGGCTGAGGAGTGGCAACATATGGTAGGGCAATGTAATCACAGTAGCCCTATGTGCAGCCCATGTCCCCACTGCAGACATGGGACTGGTGGGTGATGTGTTCTGGTGGGTTGCAGTGGGACATTGTCTATGAAATGGGGGTCAGGTGTAGGAAGTGGTGAGCTGCCAATGGCCCTGTGGTGTAGTAGCCATGGTGAGGAGCAGGCCATGGCCAGTGGTATGTGGCAAGCAGCTCCCATAGGCTGGTGTGTGAGGGAGTGAGTAGGGGTGCAGGGCATATGGAGGCCCACACTGTGTGGGGTGGACACACCCTATGGTGTCAGCTGTGAGGTAGACAGACCCCATGGTGTCTTCTGAGGGTAGATACACCCCAGGGTGTCTGCCCTGGTGTGACAGTCACACCCCTGTCCCATCCAAGACCATGGGTGGCCTCTGCATCCCTGATGACCATGGAAGGTGTCTCCAGTATGGTGGCGGCCTCTCAGCAAAGCCAGCCACCATGGATTGCCCAAATGTCCCGAATCTCACTGCCAAGGCCACCATATGCTCTGCATGGTGTACCTCTCCACTCTGTTCATAGGTCTCATGCCCTCATGTGACCCATTTTTGCCTAAAGGCCCTCCTGTGCCCCAAAAGAAGCTGGCAGCAGCTGCATATTGGCGCCACCTGCTGCAGTTTTGCAGTGTCCCAAGAATAGGGTCAGGCTGCATGCTGGACCATGGTGTGGGCTGGGGTGGCACAGTGGTGGTGGCTGCACCTGGGAGAGTGGGCTGGGGTGGCACAGTGGTGGCTGTGTTGGGTGGTGGGCCATGGCAGCAGAGTAGCAGCTGTGTCAGGAAGGTGGGTTAGGAGGCACAGCAGTGGCTGTGCCAGGGAGGTGGTAAGGCTTACCGAGGTGGCTGTGCTGGGGGTGGTGACAGGACGATATTGGCAGGGGGCCAGCATGGGCAGTGATGACAGGTGAACAATTAGTATGAAGGCTTGCAGCCAGCCCTGCCACCATCCTGACTCTCGGAGGTGTCTTTGAACCATTGGACACCCCTGCCTCTAAACTCCTCCATAAATGTCTCATCCTCTGAGTTGGTGTCATTCTCCTTTAGAGATGCAGTGTTTCCCACTCCTGCAGCTGTTACATGCACAGGCAACACATGTCTTGATGGCCTGGGTTCATCCTGGACATTTGTGTCCACCACCAGGGATTCAACTGGGTCGTTGACAGAACAGATGGACATTGCTGATTAATGCATGTACCAGTGGTTGGATAATGCTGGCATATAGGCCTGGTGTACTTCAGATAGCCACTGCATGCCTCACCTGTGCAGTGTCCATATACCCCTGTACTGTGAACATCACCCACACCACCCATCGCCAGTGATCACACAGTATACAGCACCCATGTGGCACAGTAGGGATAGTCCCATGGATGTCCACACCACTATGATACCTCAATACCACCAGGTGGCCCACCGCCATTGTATAACCCATCCACCAAGTAAACCACGACAAACAATGCATGTAACAGTGAGGGCCTAGGCACATGGAGTACAGTGACACATGCACAGGCTTGTAGAGTGTAGTACAGAGTCAACATAGGCAGTATCTGCAGATCACCAGTGCATGCAAGACATCCTGAGGCTGGCTTCAGTGATGGTCCTGCTGTGCCATACAACAACATGTCATGTGTTCCCCGACCCTATACAACACACAAGCATGTTCTGACATGCACCCCCTTGCAGACCATGTCAATGTGTTGGCCATTGCAGTCATTCACATGGCTGTGATGATCCCACCTGGCTCTAATAGTCACCAGGGGACCACCATCAGCTCCTTTCTTTGTAGTAATGGTTATGCCTTGCGGCCTACCTCCTGTGCCCATGACGCCCACTCATGCCTGGGCCAGCAGTTCCTTTGTCTGGGTCCTGAGCCCACTGCCTCACTTGTGCTCCTCCTCAATGGTTCTTCCTCTGCCGCTGATGCTGTTTACTGCCTGGGTGACATCCTGCCATTCCTCTTTATCTGTGCCCTTGACCTCTGCAGTGGCCCAGTAGGTCTACCTGGGCCACATAGGCCAGTGCCAAGACATCCTCATCCATGAACCTATCTTTTCTGATCCTCTTCTTATCCATCCTGACACCTGTTGGGAAGTGAAGGACAGTCATCAAAGAGCACTGTATGCACACAGTAGAACACTGCTCACAGGTACAGGGTCATGCCAACCCTATTGCTCCCTGACTGGGACAAACACTGTATATGTCCTGAATGGCAGAGGCAAACAGCAAGCAGCTGCATTTCACAGACTCAGGGCCATGTGCAGATCCAGCTACAGGCAATGTTGGATGTCACATAAACCTTCTACTGTGAACACCCCACCAATGTAGTTATACCATTTCAAATACGCTTACCTTCAGCCACCTGCAGTACCTCTGTGGCAGTTGTGTTGTGCTGCCTGCTGTTTTATATGCTCCTGGTGCAATTAGGCATGCAAAAGACTGAATACAGTACATTCTATTAATTTCATGCAAAGTGGGCCATAGGGCATGAGCTCTGTAATGAAGTCATTTTATTTTATTTTATTTTATCAAGTCTAGGATTACAATACCTTTGAGCCTTGGCTCTTTACAAAGGTTCCATGGCAAAGAAATACAAATTATGGGTAACATCAAGACAGACATTACAACAATGTGGACATTGCAAACAGAGTACAGATTAATACAATTCGAGGGTAGCATTGTAAGCAAGGCAGCCAGCGGCATTTGTCAGAGAAAATAGACAATAGATAAGAAGTGCCAGAGTCATAGGGGGTGGGGAGGGAGGAGGAATGCAGGAAGGGTAGGGAGAGGTGATGCAGCATTGGGTATACCAAGATGTGAGGGTAGAATCCGGGGTGGAATTGCGATACTTTGTTTCAGTATTGTATCATAATGCCTTACGTATCATGATAGCGCAGTGTTGGCACCATGGCCAGCACGCTGACAGCCATATGTCACAGCAATGTCCTGGCATCAGAGCTATGATGTCACCTGACAACACCAAATGTCATATTGCTGCGTGAGTATCAGCATTAGCATTATGATATTGTGTGCTTTGCAAGCTGCACATGTGCAGAGACATGCCTTGCATGTGCTGCACATGCCAAGAATCACGCTGCATCCACATGTGGCGCATACATCCCCCTCTCAGAAATAAGCTTAGCTCTGCATAGTTAACAGTAGTGCAGTGCAAATGGAACATGCACTGCACTAACGCCCACCCACAGCCAAAGCAGTTCTGACAGCAGGTGTAGGTGTTGGATGGAGTTGCCAGCTCATTCAGGACAATGTTTGACAGGTGCAGGAGAGTGAGGGGACCAGATAGCAGGATATCCATTGGTCAGTTGTGGAACTGGCCTGCCTTGTGTACTTTGGTGAAGCTGGTGGCGGAAGAGGAGTTGGCCTCAGCAGGGCCCAGGTTTGAGGTCTGACCATTAGTGGGTAGTACCTGGCTCAAGAATGGCCATCAACCAGTTGGATGACCAGTGCCACCATAGGTTCAGTGACCTCAGCAGAAGGGAGCCACTGAACCTGCAGCAGTTGGGGCAGTGGTGGACAGTGGCACTGTGCCCAGGTTAGGTGAGCACAGCCGCTGTAGGCATGGTTACTGTGGATGCAGATGTACAGCATTGTTTGATGCACCCACCACATAGGTATGTAATCACTGTATGTTACTAGGTGCTGTGTCGGGTTGGATGCATATGTCCTGTACCTTGGTATGTAGCTCTAGGTGGGATGTACGGTGTGTTGCAATGGCCCATGTGTCTGTACCATGTATACTGTATGTGGCATGTAGTCATGATTCTATGCTCAGTTCTGGTCTTGCATGTCAGTGGGCTATGGCATAGCTGTGCATGCTTGTCCGACAGGTCCATACATGGTCTTGTTGATCACCGTCCTCCACATGCAACTGCAGTGACACCTTACTGGTGTGTGTCTGGTAGATCTGCATTGGTATAGGTATGTAGTATGGGCGTTAAGGTACCATGTCATGCTGTGTGCTGTGCCTGCAGGCCTATGTGACCTGGCGCCATCAATGTGCCTGGCCACACACACATGACCCATCATCACCAGAGTACTTTGCACATGTGGGTTGCCTCACATCACTGCATATGCTATTATTCTCAGTGTAGGGGATATGTCTGTGCTGCACCTAGCATTCATGTGCATCCACCACTGTACTCTGCTGTTGGTGACTGCAGCACCATTCACCCCTTTATAGTGCCAGTGATGTACGCTGCCTGGTATTGATCATATATCACATTTGCATGCCCCGCACACACAACAGGACACTGGCAGGGCCGGAGGGGCCTACATGCTAATCTGGAGCATCAGGGCAGTCGGAAGGTGGAAGGAGAGGCAAGGAGGACCATGGTCAGAGGCAGTCTAGGAAGGGCAAGCAGTCCTCCTGTCCACAGCCACATAAGAACCCAGCACTGTGTGGTTCACAGTCTGTGTTACATGTGTACCCTATGCTGCATGTTGTCTTTAATGGCCGGGGTGGATGTCTGTGTCTGCAGACCAGCAAGCTGCATACATGCCACACCTGACCCTGGGGCCCTGTCCCACCACTGGCACTGTGGTGTGCAGGGACAGTGTCATCTATTGGCTGGTACATTATGCCAACGTCCTTTCTGTCCTGTGCAAATCCCATGCCATGGCATGCATCACACTCTGTAGCAGGTTGTCTTCCATGTTCTGGCCTTGGTAATCCAAGGCAGTATCACTGTATCACTGCTGCTCAGTGCCACAGGTGGTTCCTCTGACATTGGCCAGCAGCTCTGTCATGCCGCATAGCCTGGCCTGGGTTCTGCATACCTGTCTGGTGATGGTAGTCACTGGTCACTGTGATACCAGCACACACCTGTGACATGCCATGTGCAGTAACCAGCATGCATGGGTGGTCCCTGGCAGCCTGCCTGCATCAATGTAATCTACAGCACAGTCTGTGCAGGGTGCCACACCATTGCATCTCACAATGGCTAATGGAATGTTACTGGGGGTCACCAGAAAAGGTAGTCATTGGGGCCCTTGCATGTACCTTAGCAAGTATTCATTTGACATTATGCTGCATAGCTGGACAGTGCTTCCCAGCCCAGTGACTACTGTGTGCACCTTTAACTGTACACATAGTCTGTGATGCCTATATTGGATCACATAGGCTGTGACAGACAGATGACCTACATATCTTGTGTCCAGGGGGTCTCTATAGGTTGTGGTGCCCCAGTGATCACTGGGACAGGGGTACCTTGGGCTGGCTCTGCATCTCACACCAGTGTTATGTTTGCTGCAGTATAGTGTGCCTGGCACATGCACCAGCATCTGCAGTGCCCTCACACCCTAACACACTGCTTCAGGGATGTTGTATCCTACCTTACATGCTACACATTGCTGCATGTCATTACTGCTGTGCCTGTGTCCTGTGCTGACCTGTGCCCCACCCTTGCCCCCCAAACCCAGCTGCTGTTAGCTACCTGTCCCCAATGTGATGATTCGTATCCTGCTGTTAAGCGTCATGTGCAGCAGCTGGCCAAGTGAGGTGTTCCCAGACAGGGCACCATCTGTACACAGTTGTGCTGTAGGTGTACCAGTGGTGTGTGTGCCTGCACACTGCCTCTGCTGCTGGTCAGGGAAGAGACCCCTGCATGTATAGATGCACACTTGTGTGGGCCTGTGTACTGGTTGCCTGTTCCATGGGGTGCTGTGTGTGCATGGTATTCTGAGCTACATGGGCCAGACTACTGCCTATTGCACTCTGCCTTGGTGCACATTGCTGTCCATGGTTTGCTCACACATGCCACTACAGCTGCATGACTCAATCCACCTTTGTGTGACATGTCGCCCATGTGCAACCTGGTTTTACATCTGATATGCACAGTGTGCCACTTCTGCTACCCTGGTCCTTGTGCTGTGCTTGCAGAGGTCTGTGTCTTTCCTTCCATATGTTCTGCAGTGCCACCAGTCAGAGAGATGCTGGCCTTGAGTCATAGGGCAGGAAGGAACAAATTCTGCAGTGCTAGGTCAGGTTCCTGCTACTCATGTGCCATCACCTGGGGCTGTGTAGGTGGTGGTGCAAGATGTCACTTGGGCTGTGAGAAAGATGGCAGCGGCACCACCACGTGCAGGTGTGGAGGGGCAGCAGCAGCAACCACCTGCAGGCCAGTGTGGGTCACTGAGGACTATGCATGGGCAGGTGGCCTTCATGGACTTTGCTGGTCCATTGGCTTTTGGTTTATGCATCCAACTTTTGTTTCGGGCTGGTGCCCATTATATTTTATTTATTTATTTAAAATCTTGAATTGCAACCTTGAGTCAGAGACTCATTTCCAAAGGCTCCACGTCAATACACAATACAGACATAGGTAAATATACAATAGAGAGTATGATACAATATACAATGCCAGGGCAGTTTGATCGCAAGGTTGCATCACGAAGCAGTGTACTGGGATGTCTAATACAGAGTTGAGGCTGTAGGCTATGGGCAACACAGTAAACAGTACGATACAGGGTACAGTGCTAGGCACTTTGACTTCCGGTTGCAGCATGACCATTTTACAAGGATGTCCTGACCAGTTTACAAGGATGTCTAATACATTGTTGTGGCTGTTGACAGTATAGGATAAATCGAACAGTAAGAGGTCAGTTAGTGGCCTGAGAGTGAATCGGGGACTGTACATGCCTACTATGTTGGCTGGAGCTCAGTAAACTGGGTGTTAGGAGGCAGGTAGTGCAAATTCTAGAGCAGTCTGTTGGGGAGACTTTGTCCGAGTGCCTGAGTAAGAACTGCAGGCCATTGATTGTGAAAGAGGTTTTGTGGCCATTCTGAGCTGCTGGTGAAGGCACTGGAGGTGGACTTAAAGTGTGCAGGTGCAGGTGGCAAGGAGGTGGTCTATGCGTGCCTTTTAAAGGGACAAAGTTTTTGATGGTTAGAGACTGATGGGGAGGCGTTGAAGTGGAGGAGCCCTGACCAGAAATGACCTCTGGGAGAGTGTGGTTCTGACTCTGGGAATGGCCTGTGCAGCTTTCAGCTACGGTGTACACTGTGGGGAAGAGGAGATTAGGGAGGCAGATAGGCCGGGGGAGCCAAGCCAAGGAGGGATTTTTGGTAAAGAGGTGGGACTGGTAGTGGATCCCTTGTCAAAGTTCAGGATCTGGGCAATGGAATAGAGCATGCATGTGTTTGTCTGCGGTCTGCAGCAGTTAAGAGCCTGCAGGCTTTGTTAATGACCACTTTATTTTACTGATAGCTGTTGCATCTGTGGCAGCATAGACCAGCAACCCATACTTACTGAGGAGGTTATAGCTAGTCTCAGGGCTTCTGGCATAAGGCAGTCCTTAAGGTGATAAAGAAGACCAATGCGTGCATTGGTAGCGGATGTGAGGGTGTTGATGTGTGCATGGAAGGAGAGGGCAGAGTCAAAAATAACCCCTAGATACTTATAGGACGAGACCTGCTCCAGGGTGTAGCGTGACTGTGCTTGAATATACAATTGAGCATTTTTAATTTGCTTTGGTGATGTACGAAAAGTAGGGTCTTGTTTTTTCAGGTTCATGACTAGTCTATGCTTGGCAAACCAGAGTTCAGCTTGGCTGAGGCATTCTGGAGTGAGGCCTGAAGGTCGGTTGAGTTGGTGTGGGAGGCACAGATGATGGCGGCATCCACGTGAGGAGGATTTTTCAGGGCAGGCAGTGGAAATTGTGTTTAAGAAGATGCTAAAAGCAAGGGCCCTAGAATGGATCCTGTGGGACTCCAGAGTGGATGGGACGGAGCAGGAGACTGTGTTATTTATCCACACACACTGGGACCTACAAGACGGGTAACTAGTAAACCAGTCCAAGAGCCCTTGTAGAACCCCATTAGGAAGAAGGAGTTTAGTGGGGGGTGACTGACCGTGTCAAAGGCCTTGGATAGGTCTATGAACATGGCCCCTACTATGTGCCTCTATCAAGAGCAGTATGTATGTATGTAGTTTGAGAATTCTAGCAGAGCTGCGGTGGTACTATGCCCGCACAGAAACCATGCTGTTCTTTGCAGAGTAGGTCATGGGTTTTAAGGTAGTCAGTTAGTTGATCCGCCTACAACTTTTCTAGCATTTTGGACAGTGGGGAGAATGAAGATTGGTCAGTAGTTTCCTGGTGTTAGGGGTCACTGCCTTTGTGGATAGGTGTAACAACTGCATTCTTCCAGGCTGTGGGAAACTGACCAAGGCATAGGGAGCAGTTCAGGAGGCCGGGTGAGGGTAATCAGCACATCCAGTGCCAGACGGAGGAGTTTGATGTCAACTGGGTCATTCAGGAGGCTAGTACCGTTCAGGGCTTTGGCTAGGTATGGCCTTGCTTCAGTGGTGGAGATAGCCAGGAGAAGGTGGCTGTGGGTGGTGGTGGGGTCATGGGTGGGTACTGGGAAAGACGTTTGGGGGATAACGAGTTTAGGTCCGTAAGTTGTCGTCTGAGTGTGTTGGCAACTCCTTAGGGTCTGTGGTGACCAGTCCAATAGATGCAATTTGGGACGGGCGTGTGTATGTTTTTCATTTAGGGACTTTATGTTGTCCCACAACTTGCGTGATGAGCCCCAGGAGGCGTGTTAGGTGGCTCAGTAGTGTTCAGCTTTTGCCTTTCAAATAGTCCAGGTGCAGCTGTTCTGAGCAGCTCTGTATGCCTGCTTGTTGGCAGGTTTGCCTGATTCATTGGCCCTGTGCCAAAGGTTATCATGGCTTTTGAGCTGCTGGAGGAGGGATGGAGTTATCCATGGTGTGCTCTGTTTTTGATGCTTGCCTTTTATAGGGGCAAAGGCTACAGGTCTGGGTGAAGGAGTCCTGAAAGTAGCTGAGAGCAGCATCAGCGCTGTGGGCACAGTATATTGGGACCAGTCCCATTGAGTAAGGTGCTGTTTAAGGTCGGAGAGTTTGCCTGGGTGCAGTTGGCATTGGAGTGTTGTGGTTAGGGTGGTGCAGGTTGCCGGCCTGACCATGAGCAGATTACCGGGAGTGGTCACTGAGGGAGTTTGGTAGGACTTCAATGTCCTTGATTTTGTGGGGCTGGTTGGTGAGGATGACATCCAGCAAGGTGTTGTGCCCATGGCTGGGTTACACCTAGTTGGTTTAGTCACCAACTGATGTAGGTCAAGGGCTGTGAGCGCATCTGAGGTGGAGGTGGCTGCTTTGCTGAGCCAGTTTATGTTGAGATCCCTAGTAGTATGTGTTCTGATTTGTGGGGAGGCTGGCAAGGTACTCTGTTAGTGAGTGGAGGGCTTGCATTTGTTTGCAGGGTGTGAGATAGGCCGCAGTGACTATAAGGGTGCCTTTGATGAGTCAGGGAGATTTCAGCGATAACGCTTATGCCCGTGTTCAAACGCTTGGGGAGGGTAGTGCCTGGGCCAATAGGGGTGTGCTTAATGTAAACTACACACCTGCCACCTCGCTTGCCCACTCTGTCCAGTTTAAAGAGTGAGTAGCCAGGGAAGGAGACAGCTGAGTTGGGGTGGACTTGGATAGCCAGGTTTTGCTTGGTCATGTGCCCTGTTTCTTTCCGCTTGGTGGTGCCCTTTTCTTTGTTTTGTTCGGATGGGTGCCCTTTGTTTCCTATTCAGTGCTTGTAAATAAATATACCTTTTGATACCCTTGCTGCTGTGTCATGTGTCTTTCAGCAGATTCAACAAGCCCTTTTAATGGTGCTTGTAGGTATTTTGTGTCCATGCTACAGGTTTCACTGACTGGCACTTTTGCACTCATGCATTTCGCTGATTAAATAAATATTTGGTACTAGCCATTCTTGTGTACACATTCTTCTGTGTTTCTCTATTACTGTTTGGGACTGTGAACCATGGAGCACTGTTATGCTTAGGAAGTTTCCTTGTGTGTTCTGAGGATCCCAAGATATAATTTATCTCATTCATAAGTAACTGTAGTGGCATTTCAATTATGGCAATATTACCCCTATCCACTGGTTTTATTATTAGATGTTTCATCTCATTTATTTATTTTAATGCCTTGCACTCCAGAGAGAGGCAAATTATATGCCTTTCTTTCATCCCTCCTTCCTTCCTTCCTTCCATCTTCTCTCTCTCTCTCTACTTCTTCTCTCTCTCACTTCTTCTCTCTCTCTCACACTTCTCTGTCTCTCTCATTTCTTCTCTCTTCTCCTTCTTTCCTCCACTCCTTCTTTCCTCCCACTCCTTCTTTCCTTCTTTCTTTCTGGAAAGACATACTAAGTTGGAAGCAGCTCATTTCCAGATGCATCCTTTGGGGGCTGGGATGTACACATACATAGGGTGCAAGATAAAACAAATAATGAAATCAAAATGTAACCCCTAGATGGCGCTATCCCAGGGCTACTACCCTGCCTGATTTGCCACTAACAGGTTGAGGGGCCTGGATCCGATGGTGGTGCTTCCACCCAGAGGTCAGGGTTTGCAATAGTTAAACTAACTTTGGTCACAGCCCTGGGACACTGCAATCCCCTTTCTTCCCACTAGTGGCCCACACAGTATATCAGAATTACCTTCACAGTATACACTTACCCCAGGACTGGTTCAGGCTTTGGGACCCCTGTAAAATAAGCAGATACAGTGCAACAATCACAGTACAATACTTTAACATAGACAAATACCTCAGGCAGTATAACGTTGCTGAAACAAGCAGCTCTGATTTATTTAGGGGATATAACAAGGACAGGGGAAATCAGGTTAATTAGCTTATCACTTTACTCATCTACTCTATGGCTCTGTGCATAGGCCTATCCTTACCAGTTACTGTCCTTGGGCACCCAAGCCCAGTGGCTAGTCCAAACCGGTGGCAGCTGGTAGGGCCCTTTCACACAGAGAAAAGAAAATTAGTTAAACAGTCAGCAGTACAGTAATTCCATTTGGATTCAATGTGGCAATTCAACAGGGAGCGACTCTGAATTAGTACTCACGACCTCCAAACAAGATAGGGTCCTTCAATGTCAGCAGGGCTACTCTTGAGCTCCACGAGACCTCACACATTTATATGGCAAACTGCAACAGACAAAAGTCCTTTAATGGCAGCAGGATTCACTTGAGCTACACAAGCCTCCTCACACATTTATATGGTAAACAGTAACAGGCAAAAGTCCTTTAATGGCAGCAGGATTCACTTGAGCACACAAGCCTCCTCACACATTTATATGGTAAACAGTCACAGGCAAAAGTCATTTAATGGCAGCAGGATTCACTTGAGCTACACAAGCCTCCTCACACATTTATATGATAAAAAGAAAATACTATAGCCAGGCTGCTTCTCTATCCCGATTGCAATTACTGCACAATACCCGGAGAACACACAGGATTCAGTTCCTGACAGACCGAGTGCAATTCAGCAATTTCTCCAGTCTTACAGGGTGAGCCTGGTTTCTACTCTTCAGATATCCTTTGATTCTCTTCACAGGACGGATTCAGTCCTAACAAGCAGTTACACAAGCTGCAGACCGAACTCTGGGCTTTACACATTTCCGACTAAACTGCACAATCGAAAAACACAGGGCTCCTTCCTCTTCACTGCCAGAGCTCAACTGAAACTCCAGCGGACAAAACCAGGCACTTCCTTTGAGTTCCTCCCAGTTCTTGGCTGGATTGGCTGTCACCACAATAGACTGCCCCTGTTGGTCCAAAAAGGCTGCAAGTCCAAACTACATCTCCCAGAGTCACTGCCCATACAATCCTCTTGTGGCTGGCTCAGACCACGAGTCCAAGTTCTGATTTGTCTAAGGCACCATTTTAGAGCTACCTTAACCCACACTGATTGGTCCAGCTCAGCAGTTCAAAACTAGAATGCGGAACTAGGCAAACACAGTTCTGACTGCAAAGAAAGCAGGTTAGACAAACTGTATTTTCATTATTACTCTAAATGATTTCTGGCAAACAGTTACATCTTTCAGATAGGTTCCCTTTGCACCCTAGTGACTGCAAAATGGAGTGAATTGGCAGCAGCTCGAGTGGTACTCAAGCAGAGAAGCACACAGTCCCCCATACAACTAATTATGTCTGCAAGCAGACAGCTCTTAAAGAGACAGTACCAGAGGCTCTAAAAATACTCACTGATAAATGGTTTAACGCCAAACACCATTCAGGCTTGGAGCATTCAAACAAGCTCCTGGAAGTCTTTTGGGAACTCCCATTTGCAGGGGGTTACAAAATACAGTAAGGTAAGAGTAACAAAATAAATACATTACAGTTAAGCAGACATGATATTCAGCTAGGGAGGTCAGAGTAACTAAAACTAAAAGTACAAGGACAATGACAATGCCATAAGATACAAGTCCAAAACAATACAGGAGTAAACATCAGATTAGGAGCAGATTAAATAATACCATCCATACTGATCTAAGGTGCAAAAGTAGTCAGTACAAGTACAATACAATGAGACACAGGAAGGCTCGCCCAAGCATGTGGTGTCTTGACCTAAAGCATGACAAATGTTTAATGTGGAAGGACGGCACTCACCTCCATTGATACCATTAATAGTACACTGCCACCAGTTTTAAAATGCCTTTATTAAAAAAAATGCCACCAAAAGTGCTTCTGTAAGTAATGTGTAATATAGCTCCAGTCAGGAACAAAGGTCAGTTAGCATCTGTGAAGTTTGTTCCTGACTGGAGCTGTATTTGATGGTGTTTTTTATGTTTGCTTGCGGCATGCACAAGAAATGTTATGTGGCAGCTTAGAGAGAAGCGGTTGTGAAGGTGTGGCACTGTGGCGTCAATGCCAGCACTGCATTTGTGGGCTTGGCAGTGTTCAACCAATGCAGACCCACTGTCCTGAAGACACTGGTTCTCCAGAAGTGGCACCAACTTGAACAATTTGGCCACCGCAATCAGGAGTCCGCTCATTGCAGCATCAGCCATTCAGCTGCAATGAGAGAGCATCCGTCATTGCAGGGCGGTACTTGCTTGAACATGGCGGCAGCTATCGCTGTCCACCTCAGAGACCCATGAAAGCTGACGGGTGCCCAATCCCTGTCGGCATGCCCCCAACCTAGTTCATTTGCCGATGGGGGAGCCCATTCCCCATTGGTATAATGTCCTCATCATTTGTTGTGTGCCGAGGAGTGCCCAGTCCCTCAGCATCATGCCCCCAAACAGTCTTTTTTGCTGATGGTGGGCCAATCCCCATTGGCTTAAGTCCCCTCCCCAAAATGCAGGTGGCTCACTGGGAGACCACCTTCATGCAATGTCTTTATTTTGTTGTCCCTGAAACCAAGGAAATGGTCCTCGCAGTGTCTCATGCCTCCTCCCAACCCGCAGCCACCCTTTGCAGACCCCACCTCCCTATACCCCTCACCCCATACTTACCTTCACGGAGCCTGGTGCAACGATCTTTGGTGACTGGGGAACACGCCTGCACTCTTCAAAGCTGAACGCTGAACTGAAGAAATGCCAGTAAGCTGTATAATGGCATAAATAGGGTTTTTTCAACTTACGTGGATATCTCAGCCATTTTTTCAACTTTTGGCACCACATTTTCAACATGGGGTTATTAGGGACCCCTCCTCATGAATTCAGTCACTGTCATGGCGTTATTGGGTCCCGAAGGTGATTTCGCGTCACTGTGCGGAATCACCTTTGGGACCGATTAATGAAACGACAGTGCCACTGTTCATGAGATGGCTGTCAAAAAGCCTATGTTGCAAATTAGGTGAAAAAATCCAAAACTTACTGTTTTACGAGCATGAGTTGTGCAGTTTCCGTGGTACCGCGAACTTCGTAAATTTGTAATATTTTCACTCCAGATTTCTAACATTGGCATTTTTCAGACCTCCTTATGAACAGTACAGCTGTCATTTTTCACATCCTGGCTGAAATTGTTTTCACACTTCCAGCACACAATATGCGGTCACTGTGGAAGTCATTGTTCGACAGATTAAGAAAATCACAGTGACACTGTTCATGAGCAGAGGTGCTAAAATGCCTATGTTGAAAATTTAGTGACAGAAGTCCATAAAATGACTGTGTTATGAACATACATTGCGCAGTTTCCATGCACCTCGTAATTTTGCACATTTGTAATATTTTCTCTCCAGATTTTCAATATTGGCATTTTTCACACCTTCTTATGAACAGTACAGCTGTCATTTTTCATATCCTGCCCAAAATATGCATTTACACATGGCGTAGAATAACGAGTTGCTGTGGGAAATCAATGTTTGGGACAGATTAAGAAAATCATAGTGACAGTGTTGAGCAGAGGTCACAAATGGCTATGTTGAAAAATTTGTGAAATAATTCCACTAAATGACTGTATATACACATGCGCTGTACAGTTTCCATGTACGCCAGAAGTTCAGCATTTTTAATATTTTCACTACAGATTTTCAACACTGCCATCTCTTCACACCTCCCTATGACTGGTGCAGCTGTCATTCTTCACATTCTGCCCGATCCAGGCCAGACATCCTGCACAGAATGGCACGTCGCTGTGGGAACTCAAAGTTCGGGACACATTAACAAAATCACAGTGCCACTATTCATTAAAAGAGGTACCAAATGCTTTCATGAGGTGGGGATCACAAAAGGCCATGTTGAAAATTTGTAGTGCAATACCAATAAACGCCTGGGGCGTTAGGGTTTCTAACCATAACGCCCCACCCTGTAATAGACTGACAGGCATCAGGGGTGTGCCTTTGATTGCCAGCTGTAATGCTTATGCCATTCCACCCTGCAGCCAGTGACAGGAATCGAGGTGTGCCTTGGACTCTTCAGTCCCAGAGTTCACCTCATTCTCCTATACTGCACCCATTTCAGCCTATGTTCTATGGAATGGGGCTAACACCCCAAGGCACACTTCAACATTTGTTGGTGTCTGCAGGATAGGGTGAGATGAAATGGCTGATGACTAAAACGCATACCCCAATGCCTGTCTGTCTCTGTAGGTGGAGGAGGTTGGCATGAAGTTCAATACTTCACTGCCATTCCTATTCTTCATCTGTTCAACTTTGCATTTCCAGTGCTAATACCAGCAAGGAAATGTTCAGCATTGACGAATGCTTGTTTAGTAAAGAGGCATTTTAGGAAGAACTGCTGGTGTGCTATTGATGCTACTGATGGAATGAGTGCTGTCTCTCCACGTTAAAGTTTTTACAATATAAATAAGTTTTAGGTGCCATACATTGCAAGATTTGAACACAGATTAGAAAATATAATAACATAATTTAGAGCAGAATAATGCCTCACACAGCCTGGGGCCTGGGGTGGGCAGAAAAGTGCACTGAGCTGGGGGCACCCAACAATGGGGTGGGGAATGCTAAGGGCAGGGTCAGGTGCCATTAAAGGAGGGAGGTAAAGTCATGAATAAGAGACTTAAGGAGGAGAAGGATGAGGCCGAGCAGATAGACAGGGTGCAAGAGGACCTGAACTTAGAGGAATGGTATGAGAAGGCAGCTTGGACCACAGCAGTTTTCCTGAAGGAGGGGAGGGAAAGGACTAGGATGCTGTATTTTGGAGATGGTAGGAGGATGGAGGGGTAAATAGAGGAAGACAGATAGGTAGTGAGTGAGAGCGAAGTCAGAATTTTGAGGTGAATGTGGCACAGTGGGTGAAGCACCTGGCATCAAGGAACAGGAAGAACAGGCAGGAATAGAGGGAGCAGTGGTGGGTACAGGAGGGCAGTCCAAGGCAAAACAGAAGACTAAATGAAAGAAGGAGTACAGTCTGGCAGGGTCGACTTGGAAGTTACGCTGCAGACAATGTACCATAGCTGAAGACAGGAGGATCTTCTTTTAAACTAGCTCTTGGTCTGAAGGAAGCAAGATACTGACTTTTTTCACATAGCACACACCCAGTTTGGGGTGGAGTTTTGGTGGTAGGCATCTATATGCACTGAGAAGTCCAGGTGATGGTCTAGCCAGACCCCAAGGTACTCAAGGAGACATTCTCGACTACATTACCATCAAGGGTACAGAAGGAGGGGAAGGAATGGTGGAGGAGGGGAGCCCAGGAACCTCTGTTAGGAGCCAAAGGTAAAGGAGACCATTTTCTTGGTATTGACCAACAATTGGTTTGAGTTGACAGCCAGATCAACAGCAGAGGCACCTGGGGCAAAACAGTACAGTGTCATCTACAGTATATGGGTGGACGAGAGGAACAATCAGAAGGAAGGTCACTGAGAAAATGAAGAGAATAGGGTCCAGTAAGGAGCCTTTGGGGAAAGTAAGAGCTTATAGGGAGTGGGGGATGTTCTGATAAGGACAGCTTGCTTACCTGCCTCAAGGTAGAAACAGAACTGGCTGACTGAGGAGGCAGAGAGCCCTGCTGCCTTAAGCTTGTCCAGGAGAAGGGGTGGATACAGTTTGGAAAGCTTTGGCCAAGTCCATAGGGGTTAATGAAAGTGCACTGACCATGGTCCTTACCAGACATGATAGAGTCAATGAGCTGGAGGAGGGAAGTAGAAGTGGAGTGAGACTTTCTGAAGACAGACTGGAAAGGAGTGAAAAGGAGGAGTCAGGGAAAGGGAGTGTCATGAGAGGACAAGGTGTTCTTGGAGCTTGACCAAGGTGAGGAAGACAAAGATAGGATGACACTTACTAGGAGAGGACAGATCACCTGCTTCAGGGAAAGGGGTGACAGTAGCTTGTTTCCAGGCATTTGAGACAGAAGCAGAGGAGAAAAGGAGGTTGAGAAGGTGGGTAATTGGGATGGCAATGGCAAGAGCAGATGAAAACAGAAGCATAGGATCAAGTCCATCAAGACTCACACCTTGCAGGGCTTAAGAGCCAGGAGGGCTTTTGAGGAAGGCAGAGGAAGTGGTAGGAGAGAAGGTGAAGAAATGCAAGGGAGGAGGTGCTGGGTGAGGGGAAGGAGGGAAGATTTGGGGAGGAGAGAAAGGAGATGTTTTGAACAAAAGCTGAAAGAAGAAGCAATGGTAGCAGAGTCAGCAATGTAGGAGTTCCTAACCCCTGGGACAGGGAAAGACGGGTCAGGGGGAGAAAAGTGAGTAGATAGCTTCCAGAACTTGACGTGTGATTATAGTTGTTCTGGAGACTGGATATGAAGTATTTGGATTTCAGTAGCTTGGGGGCTTTGGTGCAAGCGTTGCAAAGTGGACTGGTAATTTAACAAGGTAGCAGTGGAGCTGGTGATCTTGAAAGAGCACCAGGCTGGGTCGCTGGCTTGGAGGTAAGCTGGCAGCTCAGCAGAGATTCGAGGGAATATGGGAACCCTAGACCCTGGGTTTCCTAGGGGGCATGGTTGTCCTTACAACTATTCTCAATTTATTTACCTGTTGTAGTACCACTCACTCATAGACTGCAATGTTTGCATTATTTCATGCTTGGACAAAAATATGATTTAAATGTAAACAGGGCCTTTCTTAGATCCCTCAAAGTTTTGATATTAATATCACATAGAGTCATATCACTTAGTTCTGAATCCATCAGTCATTTCCAACAATTCCCCTTTACAAGTGATTTCTTGTTTACTCGTAAGCTTATGGTGTTTCACAGTTCTCCGAGTCTTGTACTGCATAATTTCTGGTATAAGAAACATAGAATGGTACTGAGAGATAAAAACATTGGTCTGTCTAGTCTGTCCAGTCCCTACCTCAGTCCAGGTGCCAATCTAGTACTGGCCCGACCATACCTGTTTAGATAACTCCCACCACTGTTGGTCCTCACCTTCCCTCCTAGTCAGCACCTGCTACCCCCACTCTGCTTTCCCCTCTGAGTCACATAAATATGTCCCATCCAACATGCGTGATTAGTTCACCATGAGCACATTAAACTGTCCCTGTGGCAAGTGGTTCCATCTGTCCACTCTCTCTATAAAGAAGCATTCTTTCTTGTTCCTCCTGAACTTTCCCATTTCCAGCTTCTAATTATGCCCTATCATCTCATAATATTGCTGTCCTTGATCCTCAGCAAGGCATGGCAAACCACCTGTTGATACCTATTAGATTACTTGACGGTTTCAGTTATTTCTCCTTCTAGTCTTCAGCTAGTACATGTACATCTCCCTGCTGGCCATTGATCATCTTGGTCACTTTCCTCTGAACAGTTTCCAGGCAATCTCTATCTTATTTGTTTTAGGTTTTTTCTATTAATCTTTTCTCTCACTCCTGGCTGGCTTTTCTACCCTCCGATCCCCCAGCCCCATCACCCAGCTTCTTCTGGACTACTTGGCTCCAGCTTCCCACACGGGTCATGTCCCCCCCTTGGTGTGGTGGACGGAGAGCCATTGCTCTACTTGCCAGAACAGGATCCAGTGGAGCTATGCCAGGTCACCGTGAATGATCTGTAAGGTGTCAGAGAATAATTTTGTGAGCCAAGGTGATTTTCCAGTTTCCTTCCTTCCCTGTGGTGTGGAGGAGCCGTGCAAGGACATCATCAAGCTGTTGCACATGCTTCCAACACAGTATGCTAGACATGTGCTGTGCCTCTGTCCCCTGTGTGCAGTCCCAGTTGTCTGACTCCCAACCACTACTAGGGCCATGCTAATTCTGTGTGCCACCCCACCCCTAGAGGAGGAGAGCAGTCCCTCTGATACTCGATCCTGCTCCCCTGGCCAACCTTTCAATGACCCAGACCCCAGCATCAACCTGTTGCGAGCATCATGGTGGTAACCCTAACACTGCATTGATGGACTGGTAGTCTCTACCCTTTTCAGATGTGGAGTCCAGAAATGGGCATAGTATTCCAGGTGAGGTTGGTGACCAGTACAGGGCAGGATCACTTCCTCCCTTTCTTCTGCTCGAGAAGGCCCTCCCTATGCATTCAAGCATCCTGTTTGCTTTGCTGTAAGTCTTATCCCAGTGTGCAGTCCCTCAGGCTGTGGGACGATTATGGCTCCTAAGTCCTTCTCTGTTGTATGCTCTAAACTTACTCCAGCCATGCAGTATTCAGTCTTAGGAGTTTTTCTTCCCAAGTTCTAACCTTGCACTTCTTTCATTAAATCTTACCTGGCAGACCCCTGAACACTTCTTCAACTTGGCAAGATCCTCTTGTAGTTTTTAATGCCTTCTTCATTGTCCACCCTGCCACATATTTTGGTGTCATTCAAACAGTGACATCCTGCTCTCTTGTATATCCTCCCCCACACATTTGAAAATCTGAAAAGTCTCAGGCCTAGGACCCACCCCTGAAGCACCCTGTTCATTACCTGCCTTACCTGTAACCTAACTCCAGTTATGACTAACTTTTGGCCCTGTTGCTAAGCCAGTTGCCCACTCATCCTGTCAATTTGTTGCCCACCCCAGTGTCCTCAGTTCCTTCATCAGTCAGTTGTTTGGGCACTGAGTCAAAACCCTTACTGAAGTCCAAAACAAGACATCTAGGGCCATGCCTTCATCACGATTCTGTGAAACCCTGTGGAAAAATTCAGTGAGGTTTTTCTGACAAAATCTAACCCTCTTGAAACCATATTGCAGTGGGTCCTCTAGTCCCTGTGCCTCCAGAAAGTCTGCCAGCCATTTTTCCTAGGTACTCTGGCAGCTTGCCCAATAAGGATGTCAGGCTTACTGGCCTGTAGTATCACAGGTCACTGCTGTCACTGGTTTTATACAGGGGATGACATTTGCTACTCTAATCTCCTGGAACCTATGTCACAGCCAGCAAACAGCGAAACAAGTTCGTAATGGTCCTACCACAGCTTGAGACAACTTTTAGCACCCTAGTTTGCAGTCCATCTGGTCCGGTCACTTGCCCATCTTTTAACTCCACAGCCCTTAGCAGTCTCTCCTCTGTGATGATCCCGTAACTGTATATCATGATTGTGCTTGCTGGCCTGGGTGCCACAGTCCAGTACAGGGTCACTTTTCTCCAAATATAAAATCAATCAAAAGTATTAACTGAGGAATGTGACTTTGGATTATTCTCCTCTACCAGGAATCCCCCTTTCAGCCTTTCTATAAGCCCCTCTCTGGCGAGAGGGGCTTATATTCCCTTTAGTGACCACCTTCCCGTTTTATTCCTGGAGCTGTAGGGGTTAGTGTTCTAGGGGTGCTACCCTGTTGGTCACCACTTGGGGGGCAGGGATTTAGGGTAAAAAGGAGAGCACAGAGAGATTTGGAGGCAGGAGAGAGAGAGAAGAAGAGATCAAGTGGCCAGAGAGAAAAGTGGAGGGGGAGGTCCCTCCATTTTAGGTGGCAGGTCGGCCACTAGCAATGGAGTGCCGGGTCCCTGGGTCTGGGCCTGAGTGTGGTGGTAGGTAGCCATAGCTGTGTTGTTATGGGTCTTGGGGTCCCTGGGGTGCTAGGGTGGAGAGTGGTTTCAGGCGTGTAGTGTAGGCATTGGGGACAGTAATGGAATCTAATTAGAAGTGTAGTTCCTTGGCTATCAGGACTGCAGTGGTAGTGGCAGCACTGCAGGGGGTGGGGGCGTGCAGAGGCCTCCTCCTTTCCCAGTGGTAGGGCGACTCCAGGTAGTAAGTGAAGGGGCTGTGGGGCCTTTACCAGTTTTGGGGTCTGTTTAGAAGGACAGGCCTCCAGGGTTGGATGAGTTGCCCAGGTGGACTCTCTGGGATATGGAAGCCCTTTAGGCTCCCATGCTGGTTAGCTTTCAGCGAGCACAGGGTGGATTTGTGAGGGAGACTTTGGCTGTGTGGCAGGGAGTGCTACCTGAGAGGGAGGCTCTGTATGTGGGACAGAAAAGGCCATGTGGTCGCAGAGGATCCGTGGGACCTGAGTAGCAGTGCAGGCAGGACCGAGGACCGGGTGTTAGAGTGTGTGTGAGGGTATGGTGGCAGCTCAGGTATTAGCAGGCTACACCTCCCATGTCCCTTGTGCTGGTAAAGAGAGTCAAGGAATGGGGTTGGGGAAAAGTTTCACACTTCCCTGAGAGAGAGAAAGAGGGAGCAAAGTGAAGAGGGTGAGGGAATTTCTGGGCAAAAGAAAAGGGGCCCACAGCAATGAGATGAAGCTAAAGTATAGGTACTCACCAGTGCCAAATGAGTTTATTGGTTTGGAGCTTGACGTTCCATGTTATCTAAAGTCTTTGTGTCCTGGTTAAAGAACAGCCGTTGTTTTTGAGCTGTGTAAAATCCAACTGCCTTACCTGGTCAAAAGAGAGCCTCCGCTTGCACAAAAAGGATTGTGTATGAAGTTATAGCCCTGTGGAGCTTGATTGCTTCATTTGCTAAGTAAGACCCTATTAGCCCTCATATCTTTTGGGGCTCAGGTGAATAAAAGTGATTGATTGGGGAAGAAACGAGAGTCCCAGTTTCATTTGTAAATAAGGATGTTAATGAAATATTAATTTAGGTTTTAAAAGAATTCCTATGAGTGTACTTTCAGGGGTCCCCTGATTTTGCACCGGATCGCCGGGGCTGATGGGGAGGATATTCCAGTGACTGAAGCTTGAAATTAACCA
Organism: Neoceratodus forsteri; assembly: GCA_016271365.2. NCBI lineage: Eukaryota > Metazoa > Chordata > Ceratodontiformes > Ceratodontidae > Neoceratodus > Neoceratodus forsteri. The sequence continues at coordinate 467,070,071 of CM028132.1, read as the reverse complement.
AACAGCGGATCTCTTCGGGCTTTCACTGAAATTAGCTTTTTGAAAAAACAGTGAAATTAGATTGCAAAACAGCCTGTAACATTTAAACAAAGTAACTCAGAGAGGTCTAATTTTTGGTATGAGGCTTATTTTATTTATTTATTTTAAAAGTTTTACCAGGAAAGCATACTGAGCAGAGCACTGCTCGATTCCAGATGTGTCCTGGGGTAGGGCAGAGACAAGGCCTTCCTATCCTGCACCTCCTTCTTGAAGGTGAGAATCCTACCTCCAACCCCCAGAGCCCAGAATCCCAACTCCAATGGTCGCAGCTGCCTTTCCTTGTGCCTTCCCACATTTGCTACCCAGGGAACCTGACATCATCACAATAAAACCGGCCTGTCGGTAAACAGGGAGAGGGGGGACCGGAGAACCCACCCCTACACTGCTCTACCAGTATTCCTCCTACATAGCACTATTTCCTCCCACCACCTCTGCCAGCGACTATTCCATGGCTCAAGCATGCTTTCGTAAAATAATACTTTCACATCCTTTTAAATCTTTCCCCATTGACCTCCACCATGACCCCATGTTCTAGCTTCTCTTTCCGCGTATAGGCTTAGACTGATGGCGATTATGCGGATTATCAATTAGAGATCTCCTGTAAGAAGGCAGAGTTCCTGTCCGGGAGATCTCTGCTGCACGGAATCGACCAGCTCAGCTCTCCAGACTGTGGACAGACTGTGCAATCCAGTCTGTCTGCTGTTATGGAGAGCCTTGTCACAAGCTAAATGTGATGAGTTTGCTCGCTCTTTGCAGATAAGGTTGCTCACACAGGACAGAGACCGGTTCGGCACACTCTAATGGAGTTGCGGTGGTCGGTGGAGGTCACAGGACCTCAGCCTGGTTAACTGGTCACGTAACATAGGGCGATTGTGGATGTCATGAAGATCATCCATAGTTTGGCGGCCAACCCATTGTAGTCTGGCCCTGGGCCCAACCTGCCTCCTCTTGTCGGGTGTGTTGAGGTCATTGGTCCGGTTCTGGCTGAGATTGTCCGGTGTTCACTGGAGACTGGGAGTTTCCTGACTCCCTGAAGGAGGCAGTGGTGACTCTTAAGAAATCTTCTAGACCCAGACTGTCTTGTCAACTATAGGTTTGTCTCTAACCTTCCCTTCATGGGTAAGGTTATTGAGAAGGTGGTTGCACTGCAGCTGGAGGATCACCTCACCATCCATGACATCTATGATTCCTTCCAGTCCAGGTTTAGGAAAAGGCCCTTGTTCGGGTACTCAATGGCCTTTATTATAGCGAGAGATCAGGGAGCCATTCCATCTTGGTCCTCCTTGATCTCTCCTTGGCATTTGACACCGGGACCATGGGGTACTGTTAGAGCACCTGCAGTTGGTCTATGACTGTCTGATACAGTCCTCAGACTGTTCCACTCTTTTCTCACTGGCAGGTCTCAGAGAGTAGTATTGGGAATTTTTTCCCTCTGATGCTTTCTCCCTGCCATGTGGGTCCCACAGGGCTTCACAATGTCCTCATGTTGTTTGCGGTGTACATGCTGCCACTGGGGACATTGTTAGATGGTACACACTAAGTTTTCATTGCTGTGCAGATGATACTCAGCTGTACATGTCTTTTGCACCTGACAGGTATGTTGTGGTCTCAGTATTTAACAGCTGCCTATCCGAGATCCAGGACTGGATGAGTACCAACTGGCTGAAGCTGAATCCAGATAAGACTGAGGTTCTGCTCATGGATCCTGGTCACCGGGCAGAGGGGGTCTATGGCACGGCAGGAATCTGTATTTATGTTAGGAGGTTGCCAGGTGATGATCTCTGAATGGGTGCATAGTCTGGTGTTATTCTTGACAAGGGTTGACCCTGAAATCCTAGGTGTCCTCTGTCATCAAGACCTCATTTTACCATCTGAGGAATATCGCCTGGATTAGGCACTTGGTTCCACCCGATGACCATCCGACTTTAGTCCGCGCCTTTGTGACTTCCCAGTTGGACTACTTCAAATGCCTTTTACCTAGGTCTACCTGGGTTGATATCTGCCATCTGCAGCTAGTGCAGAATGCGGCAGCCAGGTTACTGACTGGGCTTCCTGGATCTAGCCACATTACACCTGTGCTCTATGAGCTGCACTGGCTGCCATTTCAATGGCGGATCACCTTAAGGTTGGCCCCTACACGGACTCGGACCGATTTACCTACAAGAACTTCTTCATCCCTACTGTCCTTCCCGATTGCTCTGCTCCACCGACGAGGGATTGCTAGAGAGTCCCAGGGTTTGGTTAACTACATCTGGAGCCTGTTCATTTACATTAGTAGCCCCGACCGTGGAATTCTCTCCTTGTCAGGTTTGAGAGTGCCAGACTGTGGAGAGCTTCAAACAGCACACTGAAAAATATTTATTTAATCTTGCCCTTTCTACTAGTTGAGATTGATATTGTCTGTGTGATACTGCTGTATTTTTAAGTATATATTGTTTTAATAGTTTGTTTATTGTAAAGCGCTTTGATATTCTGAATTGCTCTTAAGAAACAAAGATTATTATTATCATTATTAAATAGCTCTTCACCGTTCACCTTGTTTATTCTTTTCAGGAACTTAAAGGTGTCAATCATATCCCCTCCTTCTTGTCTGGTCTTGAGTGCATACGTGATCAGCGCCTTTAGCTAACCCTCATAGGGTCTGCCTTCCTGGCTCTGAATCATCTTAGTCACCCTGTGTTGTACCATTTCTAGTCTGTCCTGTTTTTTTATAGGTGGGGATTGCAGAACTGGGCACAATACTCTAGTGTGTGGCATTATTACTGACCTATACAGAGGTAATAGTGCCTCTGCCCTACTGTTGAACTCTCTCCCCAGTGCACCCTAGGATCCTGTTAGCCTTGCTACACTGTCTGGTTTGTTTAAGATAGGTGCTGACTCAAGGTCAGTTTTCTGATGTGTGTGTCCAGCTGAACCCTCCCATCCAATACTCTGTTAGTTTTGTTCCATATGTGCATCACTTTGCACTTGTTGGCAATGAATTTCAGTTGCCAGACTTTGCACCACTTTTCTAGCTCTCGTAGGTTTCTCTGCAATTCCTTATCCCCGCTGTGTTGTCAACTGTACCACAGAGTTTGGTGTCATCTGTGAATAGATACCACCTGCCCTGGATTCTCCCTCATTTGTCGCTGATGAACATACTGAAGAGGACTGGGACCAGAACAGATCCTTGTGGTACTCAGCTGGTGACCTCTGGTTACACTTATCTGACCCATTCACTATAACTCTGCTGCCTCTCTTCCAACCAGCTGCCTATCCACTTTACTATTTCTATAGCTGTACCCAGATCCCTCATCTCTTCAGCAGTCTTCGTGTGGTACCAAGTTGAATTCCTTTCAGATGTCAAAGTATAGTAAGTCTACTCGTGCCCTTGTCAACTACCCTGGTTATCCAGTCAAACAATACTACCAGGTTGGTCTGACAAGATCTCCTACAGACACATGCTGTACTATACCAAGCCACTGTTCTTCAAGTATTCCACTAGACCCTCTTTGATTAGTGTCTGTCGGTTTCCCTACCAAGAAGGTAAGGCTGATGGGTCTGTAGTTTTCCTGCTGCTGCATGTCCCCTCCTTGTTATGAACCATGTCTGCCATCCTCAGCTCCTTGGGAGCTGCTCTTTGCTACAAAGAACTATATTGAATAGCCTTGCCAGAGGTTTGGCTAACGCTGATGCCAGTTCCTTAGTACCCTCTGATGCATCCCATCTGGCCCTGGGGCCTTGTTGCCTTCAGGGCTGCTAACCCTTTTCTGACTCTTTTGCTAGTATATTTCTGCAGCCTCATTTCTAGGACTCCTCTATCAGCTGCCTTTATGCTCTCTCTCTGGGAAGGCATGCTGTTCTCTGTAGTGAATACTGAGCAGAAAGTAGTTGTTTAGCACGGCTGCTTTCTGCCCATTTTCCTCTATTATCCTGCCCTCCTTTAGTTTCACAATCCCTCCCATCTGTCTTTTTCTTATATCAAAAAACTGCTTTTCCCTCCACTGATCCCTTTAGGCAATACATAAGTCTGTATCTACCTTTGTGATCTCGACTGCCCTCTTGGCTTCTCTAGTGTTTTCCTGATTCTCATCCCATTCCTTATTCCCTGCTTTTCTGTGTACCTTATAAAGGATTCTTTTATCCCTCACTGCCTCCCTGACCTTTTCAGAGAACCAAGTTGGTCTCTTATACTTGTTTCTCTTGATGACTGTTTTTGTGCATGTTGTAATTTCTGTAAAATAGCACCTTTATGACCCCTTATCTTTCTTCTATTCCCCAATGCTGCCTACTCAGCTAACCTGGCCAGGACTAGTTCCTTCATTTGGATGAAATCTGCCCTATTGAAGTCTAGCACATCAGCCTTAGTTGAGGGCTTACTGGTGTCCAGGATAGACTCAAACTGTATAGTATTGTGGTCACTGGACCCCAGTGGTTCCTCAACCTGCACTCCATCTTCTCTGTTTGAGTTGGTGAGTACCACATTGCAACGGTTGATTATCTAGTGGGTTCCCTGATGATGGGTTCCTCAACCTGCTGCAACAGCATGCAGTCCTGAAAAGTATCAAGCAGGAGCTGGCTTCTGGTACTGCTGGCTTCTGGGATGGCCAGTTGATGTTTGCCAGGTTGAGATCATAATATTACAATCTCCCTTTGCCTCTTTTTTCTACTTCTGCTCCTAGTTCCTTATCTCTCACCTCTTCCTGCCCTGGTGGTCTATAAACCACTATGAAGCTAAGGTTTCTACCTGATGACTATGTGAGCTGTACTCACAGTATTTTACCTCTGCATTAGCTCCAATTAGTCATCCTGTACTTCCCTGTTCCTTCTATGATGTAAATGGCCAACCCGTCCGCATCTATCTATCCCTATGTCATGTTCACATGTAACCCCTACAAATGGGGTTCCCAAAAGACTTCCTTGAGCTTGCCTAAATGCTCACTGCCAGGCTGGTGTCCTGCGTTTAGCAGTTTAAATGTGATTGCCAGAGAGTGCCTGCATAGCCCCTGTGTACTGTCTTTAAGAGCTGCCTGGATTGCAGTCATAAGTAATCTGAGAGGAAGCTCTGTTGAAAGATGTAACTATTTGCTGAAAATCATTTAGAATGATAATGATAATGTAGTTTGTCTAACCTGCCTTCTTTGCAGCAAGGACTGTTTTGTTATCTCCACTATCTTGGCCCGACTGCCGAATTGGACCAATCAGTACTGGTGGGACTGAAAATGGAGCCGATACAGGAGCTGACTGGAGTCAGAATCTGTAGGAACTGTAGTTTTGGGCTTTTGGCACCTTTTGCACCTGAAGGGAGCTCCTGTTGTGACTGACAGATGAATCAGCCAACCGAACCTTTTGGATCTTGGGAAATTCACATGCTTGCTGGCAGTTGAGTCAGATCTAAGTGGAGAGCTGAAGAAGCAACAGCTTGAGACAGTCTCTGTGGAAAGGCCTGAGTTTTGGCCTGCATGCCTGCCTGCTGCCCCTGAGAGGGAGAAGAGAATCAGTCTGGACTGAATCCAAGTTTGTGAGAATGAAGTAAGCCACTGAGTTGTGACCAGGATCAACCTGAGGAAGACTGAAGATTTGCTGAATGCATCGGCCTGTCAGAATTTCCAGCTACCTCTAAACTCCTGTGTGTATAGAATTTGCGATTTTGACTGAGAGCGGTTTGCCTGGTATACTAGAATCTCTTTACATGTAAATGTGTGTGTGTTTATAGTGGGTCGTGATTTGGTTTCCACTGTGTGAATTGTGTTCTGCTTGCTGGAAGCCGCTTCCAGCCTCGACTGGACTGAACGCTGCTCATCTCCATACGGCCTGTGCCTTGCCACACTGGCCCTTCCAGACTACCCCACTGCACAGAGAAAGCCATTGACGAGAGACCTGCCTGGGGATCAGCCCTGCTCCATGCTTGAACAGGAATGATGCCTCAGCTAATCGTGTGGGCCCTGCTTCCTGGCACCCAGATCAACCATCTATAGTCTCACTTTTCGTCCAGCCTGTGTCCAGTCTTGGGTATCGTGAGTAACCCTCAGGTAGCTCCTGCAACAACAGCTTAATCTAAGTGTGTCATCTGATTGTCATGTTGTTTTTTTCTTCATGAACTGAGTCCTCCGGCTTCAGATTACACCAGTGTGTGTGGTGCATGTTGTTTTCTTCCATCACAGGGCTCCAACCAGCTGGGCGACGCCTGGTTACCCAGGCAACGATCCTGGCGGTAGCCCACCTCTTCTTCATCCTGGCTACCCAGAGTGTGTGACTGTTTATGGACCCTGAAGTGTGCACAACTGTTTGATTGATACAGCCTTTAAGCAAATTAACCTGATTACACTCCTTCTTTCTTCAAGTCCCTTAAATAAATCAGATCTAACTTTTTTGCATTTACCTTGACTGTGGTTCCAGTTTGTGCAATAGTACTGTCCTGCTGTTATTTGCTGTGTATAACTTGTTTTGGTGCGTCCCTAGGGTCTAGCCAGAGGAAAGCCCTGGTGGTAAGTGCAAACAGTGTGGGTACTTGTGTGGTGTATCAGGGGTATTGTGAAAGTGATTATTGTGTATTGTTCCAGCCACTAGTAAGGAAACAGGGGGTTACAGTGTCCCCAGGTTAGCTTGACCACTACTAACCCTGACCTCCGGATGGAGGCACCCGTTTATAACTAAGGCCCCTTAACCTGCTCCTAGCCAAGCAGAGCAGGGTAGTAGCTCTTGGGATACGCCACTCTAGGGGTTATCATACATAAGGTGTATCCAGGGATCGCCAGGTCTCAGTCATTGTTCTTGTTGGCCCAAGTTCCTGTAAGGGCTGCTAGATCCAGCCCAGAGTCTGCCATCAGTACCTGGAGTTTGTTAAGCTTATTACCCTGAGTCCTGGCATTGAGGCACACCACCCTGGCTCCATCTTATGCTCCCACCCTCTTGTTTAGTTTGGTTTGGTTTGTTTTTAAAATCTGGTAAATCCATGAACATAAAGCTCATTTTCATAGGCAACCAGATATAACATTTTAGACAATGGTTTACAATGTAAATAAACATCAAACAATAAAGTGCAGAAATAAAATTATAATACAGAAGGCCACAAATGAATATATATTACATGCAACCCATATCAAACCAACAATAAAACATCATTTACACTGACAAATCTCTGTATCTAACACATATTTTTAAGTGCAACCTAATATTTGAAAGACTCATGATACCAGCAGTTAAAATTTGAGGTAATGAGTCATAAAACTATGGCAACTGATATAACAATGTTCTTTGACCAAAGCTAGTTTTCATACTAGGAATATGAAAATAATGATTATTTGAAGATGCACAAATACAGGACAAGGTGAGTCATACTGAAAAACAACGAAAAAATTCAGGCACTCGTTTCAAAACAATTTTTTTGTTCAGTGATCCAATATGTAAATTAAACTTCTGGTCCAAAGCAGGTCATTGCAATATACTAAATAGAACACAAGGAAGTGTACGTGGGAAGCTGAGTAGCAAACCTAGGTATTTGATTATGTAAAACCCTGACCCTGGACAGCACATTCTCAGCAGCAGGAAAATAAAGCAATATACTATAATCAATAATGGAAAGCAAGAAGCTTTGTGAAAGTAATAACCTGGTAGATGGAAGGAAAATTGAGTTCAGCCTATAAAAGGTACCCAATCTCTGATGTACAATTTTACCAAAATAGAAATATGAGGCATTGTAGGAGACTGTACTGCCCAGGGTAAGGCCAATTTAAATTCACAAGCTTGTTCTATAGCAATACCCTGAATGGTTTTTTAACTCTGGGATATAAGCTGGAGGCAGCTTTCTTCTGGCATTATGAAAACCATGGATTTGGTTTTGGTAGCATTTAATACCAATTTCTGATTAAAAACATTCTTGAACGAGATTAAAATCAGTTTATATAATTTCTTCAAATCAGTCACTTCCTCCATTGTAATTCCTTGAGATCCTAGGTATCTTTGTGTTTTTCCTTTTTGCTGGTCTATTTGGTCTACACTCTGCAGTCTCTTGAACTCATTCCACTTCGCTACTACTTCTTGTGCACTGTCCCCATCCCTGGGGAATCCTGTCTAGGTTCCCCACTTCACCTTCCTCAACTGTGGAATTCCTAACCCCAGCCTCCCTGCAGTTAGTTTAACTGTCTGCCAACGTAGATGTCAAACCTCTGCCCTAGTACACTAGCCCCTCTCTTGTCAGGTGAAGGCTATCACCTTTGAAGAGCCTACTGTCTGAGAAACCTCCCAAGTCCCCAAAGAGTGGTACCCCTGTTTCTGACTCCACCCTTTATCGACCCATTGACCTCCTTTATCTACTCCTTCTTCACTCTATTCTCCCCTTCTTACCCCATACAGGGAGGACCTCAGAAAAGGACATGGATGCTGGCCCGGTGATGTGATGCTGGAGATGAAGCACTGATTGCAGACCTCGCGCCACACTGGCGACCTGGGTTTAAGAATGAGCCTGGGCCGCTTGGGGGTCGGCAAGTGCGAGAGAGAAGGGCAGAATAGAATAGAGAACAGTCCGGAGTGAGATTTCCAAGGCAGATTAGAAATAGGTCTGTAGTTAGCAAAGCAGTTTGGGTCAGAGAAGCTTTCTTAGGAGCGGTGTCACCACCGTCTCCTTCAGGGAGCTAGGGAACTCATCCACTCTAAGGAGCACCAAAGCGATCTTCACAAGGAGGGCCAATGGAATCCACACACCCCATTATCGAGGTGTTGGGCCTGGTCCAAACTACAGCATGTCAGCTGCATACTCAGCCAATCCACATGATATCCATGATCTTCGGCTGGTTGAAAGATATCCAGGAAAACCGAGGCGAGGCGACCGGGTGCTGACCACCACCAACCCCTGCTGAGAGAGGCCAGATCTTGGCCCTGATGTTGGCCACCTTATCTGCAAAGAATCGAAGCAAACTCATCACACTTAACTTGTTAAATGCACTCGAACCTGCAGACAGGCTGGGTTGCACAGCCGTCCATGGTTTGGAAAAGCTGTGCAGGTCGATTCTGAGCTGAAGCAATCTCCCTGGACAGGAACTTTATTTTATGGATGATTGCTGATTGGCAGACTTGGTAATGTTCTATCAATCTAAGGCAGTCAGCATTCAGGACAGATTTCCGTCAGCCTCACTCTAACCTTTGTCCAACCTCATCTCAGCTCCCTCAAGGTCCCATCAAACCACAGGCACATGGCAGAGAGAGAGGATGAACACAGACAGGAGCGAAAGAGGCTAGGGCTTCAGTGACGGCCTTGTTATAAGCCTGAATCGAACTCTCTGGACCCTTGCTTGTTCCCTGTAATCCTGATAGGTCTCAATACCACCAACAGACCATCAGGGGTCACATCCCTCAAAGGGCGTATCTGACCATCTCCACAGGGCAAGCCTACTACCATCTACCATTGACTACAAACCCCTCATATAATCATATTTAAGTACTATCCACCAGCACCCAGATATAAAGCTCATGCTTATCCATACATAGCTACATAGATACACAGATACATAGACACTGTCAGCAGATAAGGGCCTATGGCCCACCCAGTCTGCCCATTTATGCCTGTAATTTCCTTTACATTTTTCTAGAAGTCTGTTGCTCCTATCCTGACCTCCAGAATTCCTTATGTCTATCCCATACATTCCTCAAATCCTGTGTTTGTTTCAGCCCCCACCACTTCCTCTGGCAGGGTGTTCCACTTGTCCACCACCCTTTCTGTGAAGAAATTCTTCCTCACATTTCCTCTGAATCGCCTCCCTCCAACTTCATCACATGCCCTCTAGTCCTGGAACATCTCTTTCGCTGGAAAATAGTGTACTCCTGCACCCTGTTCCTCCCTGTAAGGTATTTGTATGTCTCTATCATATCCCTCTATCTCCTCCTCTCCTCCAGGGAGTACATATTCAAGTCCTTCAGCCTGTCCTCATAGGACTTTTGATGCAATCTCTGTACCATCTTTGTTGCCCTCCTCTGAACCTTCTCTGCTCTGTCTATGTCCTTACATAGGTAAGGTCTCCAGAACTGTACACTGTACTCCAGGTGGAGCCTCACTAGTGACTTGTATAGTGGAATTATGACCTCCTTTTCCTGCTGGTGATGTCCTTGCTATGCATCCCAGCACCCTACCTCTTTACCTGCTGCCTTGTTATACTGTTTCCCTACCTTGAGGTCATCAGAGATGATAACCCCAAGGTCCCTTTCCTGCATGGTGCATGCTGTATCTTCACCAACCCAAATTATATGTTTTACCAGGATTTTGGCATCCCATATGCATTATCTTGCACTACTTTGTGTTGAATTTCAACTGCAAAACCCTTGACCATTCTTCAAGCTTCTGCAGGTACCTCTTCATTCTGTTTACACCTCTGGCATGTCCACTCTGTTACAGAGCTTTGTGTCATCAGCGAACAGGGAAATTCTGCTCTAGGTCCTGCACAATGTCACTGATGAAGACGTTGAATAGGACCAGTTCCAGAACTGATCCCTGTGGTACCCCACTGGTCACGCCTCCTCCGTAGAGTGATAGCCATTACCACTGCCTCTGTGTCCTGCCACCCAGCCAGTTACCTACCCACTGCACTACTGTCCCACCCCATATTCCCCAGTTTGTTTAATAGCCTTCTATATGGCACAGTGTCAAACGCCTTGCTGAAGTCCAGATAGGCCATGCCCACTGCCCTCCCCGATCCACCTCCTTGTCATCCAGTCAAAAATTAAATGAGGCTGGTCTGGTATGATGGCCTCCCACTGAAACCATGCTGCCTTGTGTCCTGTAGTCCACTGGCAAGCAGATGTTCCACCAATCTCTCCTTCAGTAGTGCTTCCATGATCTTCCCCACTACTGAGGTCAGGCTGACTGGTCTGTAGTTCCCTGCTTCCTCTTTGTTCCTGCTTTACATGATCTTCCCATTACCGAGGTCAGGCTGACTGGTCTGTAGTTCCTGCTTCCTCTTTGTTTCCGCTTTTGTTATGTTCAGCTCTATCTAATCGCATATACCTCCAAGACTTTAATACTGGATACCATAAGGACAGCCCGGCATCATTTAAACCACAACAGAAATCCTGGGCATCATGTAACAACAGAAATCCTGGACAGTGTTTAACCACTTATTTCCTTCATCTGGACACCCATCAGAATTGTATTCTCCTTAATCTTTCAGAAATTACTTTCTGCTCTTACCGTCAAAGATTCCATAGATATGACTCATCAACCAGCACAAATCCAGAGAAAAGACTCTTCAACTTCACCAGAACATGACTCATCATCCTAACCTGAAATAAAACTCGGTCCAAATAATTTAGAATCATCTCCTCATAGGTTGCCCACAGAATGGGCAGGTCTCAGCTATGGGTCCTCAGAGGTTCCCCAAAGGGGGTTTTTCTCCTGTGGCTACTGATTACACTTTCCAGAGCTGCAAGAGGGAATTTCAACTCGTTAACAATCTTACCCAAAATAAACTGAGAGTAATATGTCATTTACAATAGGGTCCTGATTTTACGAGTTTTATACTGCATTTACCAGGGCAGTAGAGGTGAGATGCAGTATCTCATTTTAGTGTGGCCCTGCTTTTATAATGTATTTTGCTAGGACAGATCATTTTAGATGCAACTTCTCCTTTTCAGTGGGGTTCTGCTGTATGGTCCTGTTTTTACACAGTTTTGCAACGATTTACTCAGGATAGCACTGCTAAGATGCGATATCTCATTTTCAATCGGGTCCTGCTTTGACACATTTTGTACTGTATTTACACGGAAAGTACAGCCCAGATACTCCTCCTGCCTTTCTAAGCACTTGTTCGCGATAAAAAAAAATCCCATACCTTGCACTTAGACAAAAGAACTGTTTTAAAGCAATTCTGGCTCGTCTCCACAACCCTTGTCGCCCTCCTTCCTCTCTCGCTGTAATTGAAACTGTGTTTTTGTTTCTCTTCAGCTACAGTTCTATTGTATCAAATGACAAGTTGTGTTTTGTTATACTCTCTGTTCCCTGATATGCTGTTAATCCTCACGCCCCTCGCTGAGCATGCTTGCTCACCCCTTCGTGTGTAGTGACATCCTGTGCAATGCACGAACCCACCCATCAAGGCACCCTACCTCTTCAGTAGCCCCCATGACATGTGTTGCAATTGAGTCACCATTTTGCAGTTCGCTTCAGTTACAGTCACGCATCTCACGGGCTACCGAATTGGTTAAATCCCATCCAAAATGTGATTTCACAGTGAGACTACGAACAACATGTTTTGAGGTGATTTGTAGAATGACACCTGTCATGTTCAGGAGAAGGGTAACACAAGGGATATGTTGAACATTAGGGCCAAAATCTGCAAAAATAAAGTAATGAGTAAACATTAGAACAATTCAATATTTCTTCATAAAATAGTTGTTTTTCATATTTTGACCCCAAATTTTCAACATAGTTTTTTATAACCCTCCTTCTTAACATGATAAGTGTAATTATAAAATACGGGCTAAAACATCATTTTTTGCCATAAGTGCAAAACACATTTTGGCCAGGATTTGAAAAATACCTGACACATTTATGAGGTGGTGTGAAAAATGGCAGTGCTGAAAATTTGTGGTCAAAATATTGAAAATTACCAGAGTTATGAGTGAACATTGAAATATTTCAATGTACTTTCATGACTTTGTTGTTTTAAATATTTTGACCCAAATGTTTTAGCATAGTCTTCTTAATGACTTCATCTCATGAATCCAGTAAGCGAACATTTTCATATTCTACCCAAAAGATATTTCAAAGAGTGACTGCAAAGTCACCATTGCCCCACTCCTGTTGATACGGTGGGGTCCCAAAAGGCCATGTTGAAAATTTGGGGAGAAATATAAAAATGACGGTTATGAGTACCAGTTCAAAATGTATTGAAATACACTGAGGTATAGAACTATCCTCAGTTACAGGTCCGCACTGAAGAGTAAAGACGTATCTCTGGTCCAGAGAGGATTATGGCATTGAACCCCTCATAGGTGAGTAAGGGTAGGGCAGTTGTGGGGTGGTGGGTACTGAGTGGGGAGTCAGTTGACTGTAGGGAGTAATGGTGGCGGGCAGTGGCGGCAACAGATATCGATGGACTTTCTTTTTACAGGGTGTAGAGAATTAAAAAAGACTATGAGGGACAGTTTTCTTTATTTCAGGTACTGATACTGATACTGATGATTGAGCACCCAGGTGTTGATGTTATGGTTGGTGGCACTGGGGTTGGGCTCCTGGTGTTACACAGTGAAAATGATTGAGGGGTACTAGCCAGCACTGGGGAGTGAGCACCCAAGTGTCGGAAAATAAAGAAGGAAGAGGAAGCAATGTGAGGTGGGGAGAATACCTTCAGAGAGGATGGAAGGGATTGTTTTACATTGGGAGAGGAGGACCACAGTAGGCTGGTTGTGACGCTGATCAGCTGTAATTACTGGGCAGCATTATACAGATCAAAAGAATGAGCCGCCTCTATAATCTGAGCAGTTCTTTCTTTGAACTTCATGCAGTTCCTGCCCAGAAAGACCAGAAGAATGTCATGAGGGGCCTGGCTGATGATTGATCTGACACTGTTGAGTCCCTTGCAGACTGCCCTGCATTGAACCGACAGTGACACACCTCTCAAAATCCACTATCATCGCAACATGTTCGCTTTGCAGAAGTGTAAGCATGTGCATAAAAAACAAGTAATCATACATTCACCCATATTTTATTTTTAATAATATCTGTTAAGGTCTAAATTCAAAGCACTAGTTAGATGGCAGGTGCTGTCACAACTGTTTTCAGTCAGTGTAATTGGGTAACAGTTTCCTGCATGGGGGACTGATCTGTTGTAACTTTCTCTGCATCAACCTGGTGTGACATCACATCATGTTCTTATGGAAAATATAGGGCCTGCTTTCTGGTTGCTAGCACACTATCAGTTATAATACCTGTTATTATATATCATCATATTGCATGATGTAAAGCAATAGCTGCGGCTTACCATCACAAAGGAATAATGTCCACCATTTAAATAGTGACAGCATGATGTATGCCTTTCATTAAAATGAATCATCAAGTCATTTCACAAGTCTTGGCACCACAGATGCAAACTGAATGAAATAGTTAAGCTCACTACCCTAGTCAGTTTCACATCCCTTCATAATATGAGCTTAACCATATGATTCAGTTTGAATAATTTTTTTTTTATTCCTGAGAAATGGAAACATTCAGGTAGACATTCCTGACAATGGTTTCCAATGGATCATTTCCACGTGTCCTGGGAGCACAATGAAATTAAATGTCTTTCTCAGGGTCCAACAGTATGCAAGTGGAGGTTGTAGGAATCAAACCTAGATCTGCTGGATGCCCCAAGCTCATTCACAGCTCATTCCTCTTACCTCTAGGACTCCTGGAAATGACTTTTAGAGTTACTTTTGTGAGAATGTACTGTATTACTCTTGAACTTCTAGTTACCAAGTTATATGGCAGTCTCCAAATGTTGCAGAAATACTGTGATTGCTATACAGAGTTTTGCTGATCTGCCTGTAGCCACTTATTGAAGTTTTGTAGCTGCTGTGTACTGGGCTACGTTACTGTAATATCTGACTAATTACTGAGTGGGAAAAGTGCAGTAATAAGTGACAGTGCTAATGAGAGTGAGTCCAAACACACATATTGAGTTAATAACTCCAACCCCTTAATAAGCTTTATAACATAGAAATACAGAAACATAGAATCTGATGGCAGAGAAGAGCCACCTGGCCCACCTAGTCTGCCCAGTTCTCTACCTCACATAAACTCTAGATCCTAAATGATATGCAGCTTACGTTCTCTTTCCTACCATTATGGTTGCCTTCTGTCCATCCCATGCATTCTTGAATTGACCTATTATTTCTGCCTCAACGACCTCTGCAGGGAGGTTGTTCCATGCATCCACCACCATTTCTGTGAAAAATTTCCTCATGTCACCTGAGTCTCCCTCTCTAACCTTATACTATGACCCCTTGTTCTTGCATTCCTTTTTCTGAAAGATGCTTCTCTCCTGAACCCTGCTTAACCCTTGAGGTATTTGAATGTCTATCATATCCCCTCTCCTCCTTTCCTCAAGGGTATGCATATTTAGGGTTTTCAGTCTTTCCTCATATGTTTTCTGGTGCATTCCTTTCACCATTTTCATTGCCTTTCTCTGCACTTTTTCCATTCTGTCTATGTCTGTCCAGAGATGTGGTCTCCAGAACTGGACACAGTATTCCAGATGTGGCCTTACCAATTGTCTGTATAGTGGCATCACCACCTCCTATTTTCTACTGGTGATGCCTCTCCCTATGCACCCGGTATCCCTCTGGCCCTCCCCACCACCTTCTCATATTGCTTGGCTACTTTCAGGTCATCCGTTATAATTACCCCAGGTCTCTTTCCAGTTTTGTTGTTGCTTGTATCTCCCCCAATCCTATATTCCTCTCCAGGGTTCCTGTCCTCAAGTGCATGACTTTGTACTTTTTGCATTGAATTTAAGCTGTCACACTCTTGACCCTCCTCCAATTTGCCTAGGTCTTTTCTCATTTTTTTCCATCCCATCTGGAGCGTCCACCCTATTGCAGATCTTGGTGTCATCTGCAAAGAGGCTTCCTTCTCTTTAGCCGCCCCTCTGCAATATCGCTAATGAAGATGTTGAAGAGGACCGGCCCCAGTACTGAGCCTTGTGGCACCCCTGTTCACCCTCCTGTCCCGGATTGAACTCCATTGACAACCACCCTGTGTTCTGCTGCTCAGCCAATTTCTGACTCAGTTCACTATCTTGGGACCAACACACAGACTGCCCAACTTGTTCACTAGCCTCCTGTGTGGGACAGCATCAAATGCCTTGGTAAAATCTAGGTAGGCCATGTCCATGGCCCCTCCCGAGTGACCATCGTGGTTACATAGTTAAAGAAACCTATCAGATTTGTCTGACAAGATCTACCAGCTGTGAATCCGTGTTGCCCTGGATATTGTACCCCTGGCCTCCAGATATGCTACAATCCTTTCTTTTAGCATTGACTCCATTATTTTCCCACTACTGAGGTCAAACTGACCAGCCTGTAATTTCTAGCTTCCACCTTGCTCCCACTTTTGTGTAGTGGTATCACATTTGCCCTCCTCCAGTCTTTTGCCACCACTCTCTCCTCCATTGATTTGTTGAATAGGGCTGATAATGGGCCACTAGTGCCCTCTGAGTTCTTTCAGTGTTCTGGGATGCATCTCATCTGGACCCACTGCCTTGTCCACTTTTAGTTTTGAGAGTTCCTTTGAATCTCTCCTCTGTGAATGGACCAGTGTCCACCTCTCCTCCATGTGTGTTTCTGCCATCTAATTTTGCTCCTCCCTTCTCCTTCTTTTGTAAATACTGAGCAGAAGTATTCATTCAAGTTCTGCTTTTCCTAGGTCCCACTACACATCCCCTCTTATTTAGCCTCACAATCCCTCCATTGGTGTTTTCCTCTCCATAATATACCTGAAGAAGGTTTTGTCTCCTTTTTACTGATTTTGCTGTTCTTTCTTCAGTTTGCCCTTTGCACACTTGACTGCTTTCCTCACCTCTATCTGTCTTGCCTAATACAGTTCCCTGTCTCCTCCCTCCACACTTCTTTGTACTTTCTGAATGCCAATTTCTTTTCTTAATCTTCCTGCCACTTCTTTAGAAAACCATAGTGGGGGCCCTATACTGACATTGTACTCTCTACAGGTCTCATAGAGGTTTGCCCCCATTTTGTTTCGCCTGCGGATGTCGCACCTGTGTGAAGAAATGGGAAGGGAGGGGAGGAAGAGTTGATCTAATTTCTGTATGTTGGGCCTGTATCAATCACATGTATGTTTATTGGATCTTCTCTTTGGAATTGTATAAAATTGAATAAAGTTTGAATTAAAAAAAAAAAAGAAACCATAGTGTTTTTTCCTTCTTTCTGCTTTGTTGACTTGCTTTACACAGAGGCTTGTAGCCTCTGCTATGGCGCCATTAGGTGTCTCCCACTGTTCCTCTACCCTCCCGCCTTTGCCAGGATATTTTTGAGGTGTTCTCCATTTTGCAAAGTCAGCCCTTTGAAATCCAGGACCCTTACTGTGGTGGCTTGACTCACTACTTTGTTACTTTAAACCACACTGTATAGTGATCATTGGACCCTAGATTGCTGCCCACTGACATATCTATTATTCTGTTACCACTTGTGAGAACCGGATCTATATTGCTCCTTCCCATGTGTGGGTTCCTCCACTCTGCTGTCTGAGGCATGCCTTCTGCAGGGTTGAGAAAAGGAGACAAGCTAATTGGTTAAAGACAATCACCTGACCATGGATTAAATCTCCTATTTAATTCACAGTTGGAGTGAATGGCCCTGACTAAACATCACTGCCCAAGTCGGCACTTGTTATCTCTTCAGGAATGCAAATGTAAAGCAGCAGCCATTGACCTGCCTTAGTGAAGTGGGAGAAGAGACAAGCGACAAAGTAAGTCCCTACAGCAGATTAGCACACTTTAGCCATCACATTCAAACCCCATACTATAATAATAACTCTGTAGTGATTTGTGGCAACCCATGTTTGAAGTGAGAGAGAGAGAGAGAGAGAGAGAGAGAAATGACATTTCATTTGTAACTCCTGCTGTTACCCTGTTAGCCGCTTGGCTTTGCATTTTCAATCCACTCCTATGACTGCCATATCCCTGAAAGTATAGCCTAGAGGTTAGAGTAACAAGCTGTAAATAAGCTTGGTACATCCAGCAGAACTGGGTTTGAGTCCCACAACCCCACTTGCATACTGTGTGACTCTGAACAAGGCACTTAACTACCTCAGTGCTCCTGGGTCACCCCTGAAAACAGGCACTTGTACCTAGTGAGCCTTACCCAGTTACCAAAAAGAATAAAATAAAAATTAAATTAAAAATGTCCCAGTATGATCCATGTCCCTATCCCCCTTGTCAAACAGATTGTACTGCATCATGACAAAAGCAACCAACAGAGTTGTGTCTCCTCCCAGTTCTTCACATCAACAGTTCCTGACATCTGGTCATCAGTGTAACTGTGCCCCCAGTGGGAGAGAGTGGCAGCTCAACAGCTAAATGGGGAAAGAGGCAATAGCACTATACAGCGGCTTACAGCACGGTTATCTTGAGAAAGAGAACATAGCAGTTATGAGAGCTGCCACCTTTCCTCCAGCCTGGGCAGAGGGACAGTTCATTAATCATTCCTGCACTGTTGTCTGTCTCTGTCTTGAGTTGTCAGGCATGCAGTAGGCAGAGGTCTTCGCACTTCCCGTCCCTCCACTCCGATGAGCATGAGAGTGGCTGTGGAAAAGTAGTGAGACCGGGATGGCAGGGGAGACAGGGAGTACACGGCACTGCAGAAGCTAAAGCACAGTGAGGAAGAGCGCAAGACAGAGTGTGGTACTACGAGCTGGTCAGGTAATTGGTCAGTGGTTCCTGGGCTGAGGAGTCACAATGTACTGTAGCACTGATACCGGAAAAGGGACCTGTTAGTTCACACAGTGAGCCCTGCAGCCAGAGACCCTGACAGTAACAGAGAAGGAGATCAGGGCATGTAATTAAGAATCCCTGTAGTCTCTGTCTGTCTTCAGGCATGCAGTCAGAAAGGATGTGTCCCTGTCACCGTGCAGTTTAGCTTATTTGTGGCTGTCCGCTTGAGCAGCTAACAGCACTGTGGAAAGTGAGAGAGAGAAAAGAGTCAGACAGTCACAGACCAAGCAGTGCACTCGCGCTGCACAGAGAGAGAGAGAGAGAGAGAGAGAGAGAGAGAGACAGACAGATTAACCCCCTAAGCAGCAGCTAGAGAGAGAGAGAGAGAGAGAGAGAGAGAGAGAGAGAGAAAGACAGCTAATATGCATATGTTCTTTATTTATAAACATAGAAATGTCAGAAATCATTTCAGGACTGTATTTCTGCATTTCTATATTCATCAAGCAAGTAACATATGCATCACTTCTGAGACTACTTTTCAAGTCTGCAGGATACACTGAAATGTTCCCTATTCAAACAGGGTAAAAAACCTTTATGGTTGTTTTTTTTGTTTGTCAACATAACCACATTATAGTGCAATAACCACTCCATGGTATGGGGTTATAAGCATTTAATCTATACCTCGGGTGCTGTGAGGCCACTCAGCCTGTGGCCTCATGCGCTCACAATGCACCCGAGGCATGGATTAAATGTCTACTACCCCATACCCTGTCGTGGGTTATTGCTAACTTATGGAACAGGCAGGATAGGGAAGCACATGAAGAAACTAATTCAAATATGGCTCTCTGCTATAAACCAATGGTGGTGCTCAGTCTATCAGCAATCAGAGCACGGGAAAGGGTGGCCAATATACAATTAAATCAAAAAAGTGCAAGGGAATCTGGGGGAGTCTTTTGTACATCGGCCTCAAACCATTGGAGAGAATGTCACTGGAAAGTGGTAGGAAGATAGTTTTGTACTCCTCTAGAACCAAAATGTGTCAGAAACAGGTCTACATAGATGTTGGAGAAGCTCCGGGAGGGGAGGGACCCCGCATCACATTTTTGGAGCTGCCTTGTTATCTAACTATTCTGGGAGGAAGTAAACACGATTTATACTGTAAACAATTGATGGGGCTGCAAATCAAACCCGATTTGTTACAAGTGATTCTGGGAACTACCAAAAGGAGAAGCAGCTCACCAAGCTATCACCAGAAATTGGCTTATCCCCACAAGGCCATCTATAGCGGACTGGATAACCATAATTAAATCTATATATCAGGTATAAAACAATTGACAGCAGAATGACAGCTTAATATAGAAATGTTCCATGGGGTATGGTTACCATTTATGAATTATGTAGGAGAGAGAGAGTTGATCAGTTCTTTCCCAACAAGTAGATGGATCCTAGGGCATGGGCATGTATGCTACCACCAACCACTCAGTATAGTTGCAATAAGTCATTGCTAGATATAGATATTCACCTGTTTACATGCAATAATCTCGTCTGTAATAATTGTGTTTCCTACTAGTCCTGTACCTCCCGGGTGCCCCTGAAAAAGGGACCTTCCGGCCCAGTGGGCCTACCTGGTCATTAAAATTCAATAAATAAATAAATAATATTTAGTTGACAAAAGGAGCTGACAACTATTTTGTTGTTCTATTATACTTTGGTTATAATCAAATATTAATGGTTTAATGAATGGGTTTGTACATGTAGGTAGGTAGGTAAAATGTATTTGATCGATATGAGTCATTACAAATTTTACATACATACAGATTCATATAAAGATTACAAATACATCATATTTTGCATACATAACTTCTATATTATTGCGCATGTAACATACGTATTGCACTGAACCTAAAGAAATGAAAGAAGTTTCAAAAAGAGTTTGTAACTCCGTGGGTCTCGACACTTCATTTGTATAAACATATACTCAAAATTAAGGCTGCCTGTTTGTTCTACCAATGAATCAAACACCTCAAACGTCAGGTCTTTGATTCTTTTGGACAGTGGTGAACTTTATGGGAAATAGGCAAACTTCTGGTTTGACTGGCAGCCTAGTCTGCATAATGTGGACCGGGCAGACCTGAGCTGCAGTCGCGTATGAAACAGTTAACTAAAGGCACAGTGTGAGTCACAGACTCCAGTCTCATTTTTGAGCTAGACCTCAACCACACGAGCCAGAGGAAGGCTTACTTGTGCGGGCATCATAGGCTGTTAGCTGGCTCAGGCAGGGCTATTACTTTTATAGTTAGATTAGCTAGGAAATTCTTCAAAACAAACTGAACATCTTCAAAAGTTTCAACTACTAGACCTGCAACAGCAGGGCAGCTGAAGGAGAATATTTAGGAGGAAAAGGAATTAAAATAACCTCAAAAACAAAAAGGCAGGCTAATCAGCAACAATGTTGCAGGCTTGCAGAAGGCCTCTGGGACCAGGGTCTTGCCTGAGAGGGAGAGGGGAAAGAGACTGTACTCTGGACTGGAGGAGGAGGAGTGTACTTGGAGGTGGGAGTGGGCAGATGGGGCATGAGGTGGCAGTCTGCCAGTGTCCACTGTTGCCTAATAAATTTAATCACAGCAGTGCAGCACACATTTTTCACAACTAGCGTTTTAGCAGGCTGCTACAAATATAAACTGACTTTGACTGAAGCCCCTGGCAGAAGCCTAATGTGATTTTTATTTTAATTTAGTAATTTTACTAGGCAGAAAGTGTGTGCCAGTGGACAGCAGGACAGTGCATGACCAGTGGAAGTGGGCACCTGGTGGTATCCATAAAAAAAAATCTTCATTCATATTTCTTTTGTGTCAGTTTAAACTTTTCAGTACATTTGCCCAAGTTGCAGGCTTGCTTGCAGCAGTTACTTCTTCCTCCTTCCGAGTCCTGAAACAGCCTTTTGCAGTGTTCCCTGGGCAGTGGGTAAGGCAGCATGTGCCAGCTGGCAGCGTGCTGGTGCCTGGCCCCATTCCTAGTAGTTGGCACCTTGGTGGCATCCCATAAACACATTTTAGTACAAATTAATTTTTTTGTGGCAGTTTTCAAATTGAAACTCTTAGTCTTCATGTGCCCTCTAGTTGCTGTGGTTCTAGCCTCCTGAGTCCTTAGCAGCCTGTGTGTGTGTGTGTGAGGGGAGGCATCCTGAGCTGTGCTGGTGCAGTATGATCTGGGCAGTGGGCAGAAAATGTGCCAGCTGGCAGCATGTAGTGCATGCCCCTGTAGTTGGAAACTTGGTGGCATCCCACAAGAAAGTAAAAAAAAAACTAAATTAAAAAGAAGTCTCCACATTCCTCAAGTTACTGAAGTTCCTTCCTTCCTCCTCCTCCTACTCCTGTGTCCTGAAGCAGCCTGTGTGTAGGCTGTGCTGTTCTACAGTGCTGTTGAAGTGTGATCTGTGCCGTGGACAGCAAGTATGTGTCAGCATGTAGAAGTCAGTGCCTGGCCTCTGGTAATCCTTAGTGTTATCCAATTGATAAAATAAAAAAATAAAAAGCTAAAACAAAAATAATAAAAAAGAAAAAAATAACAAAAATAAAGTCTTAGGCCCACATTTTCAATGGAGATGTCATTTAAAATGGAATTGTGGCACACCTCAGAAAATGAGTGGAAGTCACGATATTCAAAAGGAAGAGATGCATCGTGCATTTCTGAATGTGCCATTGTGCAGAAATAATGTATGCAGTGCAGTGCAAATAAAGGGGGCATTTCCGTGAATATACCACATATCACTATATTCAGTCAAAATGTGCAGTGCATCTGCGTGCATTTTAGAAATGAGCTGCTCAAAATTAGGCAAATAAAAGGATGGCCTAAATTGACCAGCCACCCACAGGCAGGCCACAGAACTGCAGGCAGGCCATCTGGATACAGCCCTTGAGGTACACCAGAACATGCTCCAGGCACCCACTCACAGTAGTCATACATCCTGGCATGTACCCAGAGCCACAGGTGCCATGTCACCACCGACACTGTCCAGAGAGCAACCCCCAACACCAT
Source organism: Neoceratodus forsteri (assembly GCA_016271365.2). Lineage (NCBI taxonomy): Eukaryota > Metazoa > Chordata > Ceratodontiformes > Ceratodontidae > Neoceratodus > Neoceratodus forsteri. Next base: position 467,047,599 of record CM028132.1, on the reverse strand, counting down.
ATCCTGGACGAGACACCCAGCAGCCACATGCCAGTGCTTTTGGGTGCCCCCAGCACACCAGCAGAGCAGACAGCCACAGTGCAGCACACGTACTAGGGGCCATGGCCTGCACTCATGTGGCTCTGCAGGGTGCCACCTGATGGTGGCATGCACCCAGGTGATGTCTGGGGCAATGGTGCCCAGGTTGCCTGGTGGTTTGAATGGCAGCCTGACACAGGTCAGGGCCTGACCTGTGGCACACACTACAGTGGTACACCATAGGTGCACACACATGGGACCCACCCACTCGGGTACCTGGTTGCCCTCTGCACTACCATCCCTTGCAGTTATCACCATTTTCCACTCATGCGGGGGCATGGGGCACTGCAGGTGACTGTATGCTACATAGGGAGCTGGTGTATCACATGCGTGTGGTATACTGACTGGACTGTGTCACACTGTGCACTCCCTGTTGCCTGTCCAGGTGGGCCCCTGTGACCACCATCTGGGTGGGCTTCCTGTACCCCAGTTTGACACTGTACATGGCTATGGGTTATAGCACCGTACCCAGGCCAATGTGGTTGACCCTCCACACACACATTCCATCAGACCAGCCTGCTCAGCTGCAATACTGCCTGTTCACCTTTGTGGGTGGTGGGCAGCCCTGTAAAGCTGGAACTGAGCATGCCCGGATGTGCATAGCCTAAATACATTCCAGTAATGAGCTGCGCATGTGGGGAATGAGCTTAGAATGTGCAGTTAGGTCATTTGCATATCCAGGATGAATATTGCAAATCTGCGTTAGGCGATGTGGCCTCAATTGCGATTTCTCTATGCTCTGCATAGGGCTCTGGTCACCTGTTGCACCGCAGCATCTCCCACTGCATGATCGCGATATTTAGGATATTCAGCTGGACATGCTTGATCGCAGCTCATGGCGCATCTCCTGAACATTTCATTATTTTGTGCCAGCGCATCTCAGGTCGCGCGCAAGCACTATGCCCATTCTGCCAGGTACTTTTGAATATGGGGGCCCCTGTCTTCATCATTCATCACCTAAGTGGTTGAGTCCTGTAGGAAGCATTGGGAGCAAACATTAGGAAATGGGGCCACAGAGAAGCCAAGGAGATAGTAGTATAGGGATTGTCAAGTCACATAAAAAGCAGAGTGGGCTTGGACATAGACCCTCTGCCTCAGTGGGAAACCACAAGGTAGAGGTAGAGGTAGTGTTCAAACAGTCCATAAACTACTAGAGCCTCAGTGCCCCTGAGGAAGAATCATTTAGATTCAAGTGCCGGGGGTAAAGTGGTTCTGAGCGCTGGCCTTGGCTCCATTGTTGTGAATTTTAATAAAGCAACTGAGCACATTTTTCCACCTGCAACTTTGCTTCCATGAATTTTGATACAAGGTTCGCACCTGCTTTACCTTTGTTCCTGCATCCAATCTGAGTAGCCAGCAAAAAAAAAAAAAGACAGACTTACGGATTTGGGCACAAGCTCAGGAAATCAGGGCACTCCTTCAGTTGTCCTTCTCCGCCACAGATGGCAGAATGCTGGCTGGGGCAGGGCAGGCAGGATCCAGCACAGAGAAAGCAGCAAGCGAGCAGGTAGGGTTCACAGCAGAATATGGCCAGGCTGTATCCAGCACTCTGAGAAGCCAGCAAGCAGGCTGCCTGAGCAGGTGGCACTGGCCAAATGGTGAAATGGGGTAAGCTGCTAAGGAAGCAGGCAGAACAGCAAGCCTCAATTAATTTACAGCCCTTTTAGTTTTCTCTGGTCTTGCATCCTTACATACAGCCTCTAGTTTTCTTTTTCCCCAAAAACAAGCCCCAGAAGCAGAAAGCATCTCAGACCCAGGACAGAAGCAGCACTGTATTTTCTGGTTCTCCCAGGCTTAGCTCAGATGCAGTCAGGTCGGCAGCTGAACAAGTACAAATACTGATGTACTGTACTCAAGTCAGGTTCAGCTATGAACTGCAGCAGCAGGCCAGCCAAGTAGAAGTTCCTCTCTTGGAGCTCGGGCTCCTCCAAGTCCTCTGTCTGCTCATCATTGCTGGTCTCTCCGAGTTCCGCCTCAAGTACCACGGTCTATTGGTCGAGTCCACGTGAAGTGATCGATGTACCTATCTGTCCTCCTCAAAACTCACCATATTTAAAGGGCTAAATTGGACCTGAGGGAACAGACATTGCACAAAGGCACGTGAAACAAAACTTTGTTTTTTAAACACTGCTACTGCAGTAGAAGTTGGAACTGGCATTCCTCCATGAATCCTCCCTTGACAACATCACAGGCTGTATGCATGGCAGGTGGAATTGGCTTGGGAGACTCAAGTCCGGGTCAATGAATGCCCAGCCTCCTAGCTGTGATGATATGTCACATGACCTAATACTGCTCCACTACAACTCAGTCCCACAACCCTATTGCCCCAACACACACGGTCCATCATAAGGAGTGTGTTTTGTTTGTTCCATGGTGTGGGTTTGTTTTGTTGATGCTGGGGCTCAGTAGTGGGATGGTGGGACTGGGACAGTCATGGAGAGCCAGAGAGGAGTCAGCAGATGCTGTGATGTGGGCAGGAGGCCGGTATAAGGAGCAATGCAGGACGGGTGCAAGGAAAAAAAAGTAAGACATGTTTGGGAGACTGCTGGCTGGGAGACTTTATTTGGGGCTCTAGTTCAAAGATTCAGAGCTCAAGCCCCAATGTCTACCCCCCTAGTAGCGCCCCTGGTAAATCCACACCTGTAACTGCCTGCCCTCGACCTTAACTGTTTCAATGTACGAGGTGGCGGCTGTCTAGAGACTAATGTTGGGCTGAAAGTCAATCTGCTTGGTGGGCTGTACAGTCATACAAATCAAAGGTCAAGCCCTCTTGGATTAGATCGGCTTTGGTGCTTTGAAGTGCATGACCGCTCAGCCTCTCAGCAGAAAATTGCATCAGAACCACACCAAGTGGTCATTGGCATAGACTGCCAAGTCCCTGGTTCTGTGAACTGCAATGGGCTCAGCAGCCACACCCCCAAAAATCCCATATTGCAACAATACATTGGTTTGCGATGCATGCAACCAACATAAAAGGAGTGCATCAGGTTGTGACACAGGCAGAGGAGGAGCAAAGGAATTTGGTGGAGATTGGGGACTGAGATGCAGATTGTGATTATATACCTGGTTAAAGTGGTAGCAGCAGCAGTTCTGGGGAGGGAGGAGGAGGTGGAACAGGTAGAGTCTGACTTGGGAAGTGTACATAAGAGATTAAAATGACCAAAAGTGTTGGTAAAACCAAAAAGTCACAAAACAATAAGGGGAAACACAGCAACAAACGTGTGAAATTACAGCAGATAAAGAAGACACGGTAAAACTGGTGGCCCAGGATGGTAGAGGAAGAAGGGCCATTCCGTGACCCTGGAGAAGTGGTAGAGGAAGAGGAGGAGGAGGAGGAGGGTGATTTGAAGTAGCTCACAGTAGCTCGCCCATTAGGCAACAGCTAAGAGTGCCAGGAGGAATGACCAAACCAGTGATGTTGGTGGTGGGATTTCTTTAGAGGGACAAAGAATCACAGGCACATGTAGTGAGTCTTTATGTAAAGACAGGCTAAGGTCGAAAGTGAAGGAGGAAGCAAGGCTGGGAACATTTATCAGTAAAGGCATTTGTTGAAGTCCCACAGATCTTAGTTTGAGAAGGAAGCCAATGCACACTGTCAGCAGCACCACCAGGCAGTGAAGCTGACGGATGATGATAATGATGACGGCAAGGGAGGAGAACATTAGGGAGACCAGGTAGAGAGGAGGGGAGAGGAAGAAAGTCTTTCAAGTGGTAGCTGATGCACAACTTGAGCATGTTCCATTCATCAGTTCTTTAGCCCATTAAGTTCCACACTTACAAGGTGCTGCAAATCCCAGCAACTTTCTACCACAGGATCAGCAAAAATAGTGCCCAACTGTCACATCCTGGGGAAAAATGTACTTAACTGTCAGTAGTCCAGTCCCTGGAAATTGAAATAAATATAATGCCAACAGACCAGAGGCAGAAAAGTTAACAAGCACAATTGTGGAAATGCTAGCCACCAACTTACTGCCATTCTCTTCTGTGAGCAATGCTGGTTTTCTATCACTAATGCGAGTTGCAATGTCAAGGTATCAAGTGCCCAGCCTTACCTAGTTTTCTGCAGTAGCTCTTCCTGATTTGTATCAGAGTGTCTACAAGACTCGCCACATGCCCTGAAAGCATCGTTTGTTCCAGCCATTCACACCACCACGGACACATGGACCAATGGCTAGACTACTGATTACATGGGCTTTGACTGCCCACTGGGTCAGTTTCTTCTCTTCTTCCCCTCCTCTTCCTCCTCCTCTGGGTTAAGTGCCAGCAGCAGTAACAGTAGTCGTAAGTCCTGGGACCCCCAACCTCTGCAAGAAGACAGCGTTATGTATAGTTGGCTTTGAAAAAGATGATCATGCAGAAACCTTACTACACTTCTTTCAACAGAAGTGTGATGAGTGACTGATGCCATAGACATCAACACCAGGTTTTATAGTAACAGATAATGCAAAGAACATTGCAAAGCCAGTTGATGATGGCGATTATATGCATGTTCCATGTTTTGCTCACTGTATAAAATCTGGTAGTTCAGGATTTCTAGATGAGGAAGGCACCATCGTGCTGACATGTAGTAGGGATGGGAGAACCTGAAAAGGTCCTGGTCCTTATTATCAGGACCAGGATCCATGTCAGAATTCTGATAAGTTTTGATCTGTCCTGATTAAAATCAGAACCTTAAGAAAATTAATGGCAATACTCGATAACAATCAACTGAAAATAGAAAATAAAGTAGTTTTTCATTCTTGAGTGTGTTGGTCTGTTTCTGACTCCATTATATGCACTCATCTGCTGGCTATAGGTTACCCACTTGTATTTTCTTACCCTCTCTGTGTGAGCTGGGGCATGGTGTCACTCCTCCATTGTGTCCCAGTAATTATGAATGTCCCCAGCCTATCCCATGACAGCCCCCCAATATGCAGCACACCCTTAATTCCCTCTTATCTGCTGACAATTACACTGCCAGTATGTACATCCTGCCCCTCCATCTGCCACCAACCACCCTGACCCAGTATGCATGCAGCCCCATGTGCCTTCATCTGCTGCTACCCACCCAGTCCCAAAGAATACACTTCTCCTTCACCCATCAGTTTTATATCCACCATACCCAAGAATGAATGCTTTGCCATCCTATCCCACAATAGATACATATGCCCTCCCTGTCCCAGTATCAGATACCCTGGCCCTTCCCTCTCCATCTGGTAATACACACTGTGTAACAATATTATTACCACTGCCCCGCATCTACAGTACCCACCAGTTCCAGAATGAATACCCCTACCCTACCTCCCATTTGCTGATGCCCATCTTCTCCCAGAATGAACACCCTATTCTGCCTGTCATCTACTGATACCCATACCCCCACCCTATCACAGAATAAAATTAATACCCACTCCCACCTACTGATTCCCACCCACCCTGTCACAGATGTACTGAGACCAGCAGCACAGAAATGTCTGAATTATACTGTAACTATTGCACAAGTTTCATCTGATGAACTAAAGCTACTGAACACATCCAGAGAAGAGACAAAACAGGAAAACATGAGTGGGCCAGTAAGGAAGGATGATTTATTGCAGAATGAATCCACTTGCATCTACAGTAAGTTAATAGATAAATTGTCTTTCACACACAAATGCTTAGGAAAGATGAACCAAGGTGTTTCATAGACTACATGTAGTAGCCCACCGTAGTGTAGCAGATCTATCTGCACATAGAAAAAGAACGGTCTAAGCCTTTTCTAATCACCCAGGTTGAACAAACTTTGATAATTCATATGGCAAATCAACAAATTCCAAAGCCAATGTACTATGTTACTTTCAAAACCAAAGTTTTTACCAAATAGGTAACATTTTGTTTTGAAAAGACATCTTACATAATATGTGAAAAATGTCAGTCACTCTACTGATTTGATGTGTTTTAAATCTTCGGGGCTCAATTGCCTAACCCACTGTGACTTTGCAGCTTAAAACATCAGTTCATGTAATGTGTCCACCAGTTCTGTTTGATGTCCAGCTTTTCTCCGTTATTTACCCCAGTTAATGGGCACTCATTTTATTCTTTCTCTTATAACTGCTACTAACTGTTCCAGCATAAGAGCAGGTAACACACTAGACAGAGGACTCACAGAAACCAGCATTCAGATGATTTTACCACTCCTCTTGCCCTCTGACTGCTCGAACTGAGGCCCACACCAATAACCCCTCAACTATGCTCTAGCCTTCAGCCCAGTGTTCTGCACTCGGCTTGTTGTGTTACAAGTATGCATACACACTTGAATCTCTGCTTGCAAGAGTGTGCAACCATGAGCACAGGCAGAAAGAAGAAAATATAAAAAAACAAAACTTTGTTTTGTTGTTGTGGTATCGGGGATGTTTAGAAGATTGGAGAGTGATTTATTTTTAATTTTAAAATAAATGGCAGAATATTTTTGTAAAAAGCAATATGAGGTGGATCCGGTACTGACAGCCAGTGTTCAGATCTACCTGAGCCTGATTGAACATTGGGAGATCTTGGGGGTGATTTCTGTCAGACTGGTCTGTCCATCCTTAATGTGTAGGTCTGGCCAAAAGTCTGTGGTCATTTTAGCCATTCTCTAAAGGCACAGAAGCTGTTATGAAACATTCAGGTAGTGGAACCACCTTCCACTTCGCCACCAGAAACAAGATGTGGCAACAAGATGGAATTCCACCATGACATGATAGAACAACTTCTAGAACAACAGCAGGTTATCCACTGGTATGCCACGGAGTATGGCATTGGCAAGGGGAGGAAAACATCAGCCCATATCAGTGGCACCTGATGGAGACCCTCTGCACTGTGCTGAAGCACCCCAAGGAGGCCATAAAGATGGTAAGTTCCTTGATGCAGCTGGTCTAAGCTAGGTACTCCCCTCATTGCCCTCATTAACCTGCAACTTTTATATGAAAACTTAGTATGAGAAAAGGACAAAACCACTGCTCTCAGTCTAGTGGAAAGAATAAAGGATAAAATCATCTTTTGGAATGAAGCATGCATTTCAAAAATGCCTGCAGATGACCACTGCATCCTGACTGCTCTTTTGGCTCTCAGTTCAAAGACACATTTGAGTGAGTCTTTGGTGTACAAGAATGCAGTAACGATCAGCAGTCCTATAAAGCCTGTCTTATCCATCTGGTCTCTGTATGTATTACACAAAACAAGAAAAGGAACACAAATAGAGCAGAACAACAATACTCATTATCATCTCTTGTTGCAACTGCACTGACAGGCCAGATGGAGAGGGAAGAAGGAAGATCCCAATGTGTTTCCACTGCTACTACTGAGCTTCACAGGAGTCACTTGTTTTTTCTCCAAGTAAGCCTGCTACTACTGCTGCTGCTGCACCCCCAGAAAGACAGTCACTGATAACAAACCACTATGGGAATGAAAGTATGACTATGACTTGATGGAAAAGCATGGCAGGTCACTTTCTGACACAGTGGTGTCTGAGATGCCAACAAACAAAATGGTGCAGGATATCTGGATGAGAATGTGCCAGTAGCAGCAGATGGGCCTCTATTGTACTGGTACCAAAAAGAGACCATTTGGTTCTGTTTGACGAGGTGGCCATTGAACACCTCAGTTGCCCCCTACACGTATATACTCAGAGAGGATTTTCAGTGCTGTAGGCAATGTTGTCAGCAACAGGAGAGCATGCCTTTTACCCAACATGTAGAGATGTTCACTTTTAAAAAAATAACCTGCCCCTTTTCCAAAGCCTTTTTGCCACAGTTTATGGATGATGAGTCTCATTCTGGGCTAAAGACAGAGGATGATGATGAAGTTGATGGGGAGGGTTTCTGTGTCCATTAGTTGTTTTTTTTTGAACCAGTAGCCTACATACACGCTGTGGGATGCTGCACTGTTGTCATAATTCAGTCTTTTTCAGATTAATATTTGGTGAATTTTTTATTTTGGTGCAATGTTGCCAATGAAACCAGTGTGTACAACCCATATCCATGACATAACTGAAACTTTATCCATGTGTGGCACTGTCCCAATAAACACACAATTTTTGGAAGCAGTAGCCTACATGCACACTGAGGATGCTGCACTGTTGTCTTCACTCAGTCTTTCAGATTAATGTTTGGCACTGTTGCAGTGGGCACACAATTTTGGAACCAGTAGTCTATGCTGTGGGATTCTGTACTGATATTTTGTGGGTATACATAGGTCTTACTGTTAGAACCATTTTATGTTTTTATTTGAACATTGTTACTTAGCCACTTACTCTTGTTTGTTTCTGCTAACATTGTCCACATTTGGCACTAACTGAGCGGACACAATTTTTGGAACCAGTACCCTCAATGTGGCCCACTGCATCATCCTGCTGTTTTGGGTGCTTTATCAGCTCAGTGCTTATGTTATCCCTTTCTTAATGCATTTCAGTGGTTGAACCAGTTCAGACTAATCCACCATTAAGAGAACTTTGGTGAACTTTATGCAGTTTGATGGTCAAAGTTCCATGGTCGAACCTTGGAGGTATGTACAGCCCTACTTGGAATGTCTCCCTTGTCCACTGAAAAAAGAAAGGAGTCATGTTGGTGTAGTAGCTTGAGTGCTGTACTTCCTTTGGGGTTTTCTGGCCCTGCCACCACAGAGTATATACACAGGACAATGTTCTCTTTCATTTAATTATTTATATCAGACGTTTTACCAGGAATGACATACTGAGCTTACAGCAACTTGTTTCCAGATGCATCTTGTTTGGGGGTAAGGAGCAATAGTGCAAAACACAATACAACAATAAGATACATACATAATTAAAACATAAATTTTACACAGTAAATGTGCAAAAGGTAGCCAGCTCACTGGTGCAGTGGTAACTACTGCTTTTAGTACCGACGACCAGGGTTTGGGAGCAACCCCAGGGCATCGAAGAGTTGGTCAGGTGGAGCAGGATTGAGCATCCATCAGACAGCTCTCCTCCTCCAAGGGAGAGGGTTTGGTGCTCAGGAAATTGTCTGACCCCTAGTGATGCCTGGGTGTCAGTGTGCTGAGAGCCCATACCATGCGATTAGTGACGAGGCAGACATCAGCACATCAGGAGAAGAAGCACGCCAGCTGTGGTACTCCATTAGTAGGATGACTCATTATTGTCAACATGATGTTTGCAAAGGAATGGGGCTGCAGGCTTGTTTTATGACTTTGATTTATTGAGGTCCTGTGTTCTGAGTGTTAGTGCTGTTGCTGGTATTTTACAGCGCAGTGTTCCTAGGGTGTTGCTGACTGCTATAGTGTTGGCAGGTGAGTGTCTCTTGTGACTGAATTTGCGAGAGTCTGTTGCTGGTATTGGTGCTGCAGATGTTGTGTGTTGATGTATGTGGACAGACATAAGGCAATTCTAGTGGAGGATAGGAAGAAGTAGGCTGTTGGTTAACTAGGATCTGCAGCTTATCCGTTAGGTAGGGAAATGGGCAGACTAGGTGGGCCAAGCGGTCTTTATCTGCCACCAGATTATATTTTCTATGTGGAGTCTGGTATTTAGTCTGCGTGTTCTGGCTGTCTTGATGAATTGCCGTATGTTGCTGTGCTGTTTGTCTGTTTTTGTGTCATGCCGAGGATTGTGTGCGGTACTGATCCGAACTGTTGTGCCACAATGTCTGTGGAGTATGTCGACAGTTCCAGGAGGAATTTGTTGCTTCGTTCACAATGGGGTTTGTTTATTGGAAGGAGTGCTGCCACATGAAAATAACTTACTGGAAGTGTGTTGCGTACCATAGTAGCAGGTGTATGATGCGACACATACAGCTGGTCAGCATGCTGTTACTGTTGTTGGCACCTACAATCATGTGTCTGGCCATGCTGGCATTGCTGTAAGTAAGCTGTGGGCTAATTTTAAGCACAGGGCATTGTCGTAGTGAATCCTTGCAGCTGAGGAGACTTCTGCCTGTTGTGGTTGTTGCCAGCGATCGGTGGGTGCAAGGTTGCCATGCCTGGACTACCTCAAGCGTACTGTTCAGTGTGTAAAGAGAGGTGCTTGTAGAACACCCTCTCAACCTACATCCCTGTCCAATTTGGTATTGCCAGAGGAGTATCATCTGACTCAGACAGGTGAGGAGTTTTGCTGCATGACTCTGCTGTTGGTCCTAACAGATTCTGATCTTTTCCACCAAGGCCAATTTGGAGATATGAGAGGTGCGGTGACTGGTACGCTGATGGCACCTGTAAGTGCCATCCCCTCTATTTAGACAGCTGTATATCATCCACAGAACAGAGTTTTCTTGTGCAATTGTCACAGTTTATATTCTTATGGCAAGCAACACCTCTGTGTCTTATACAGCTGTGTTTCAGAAACTGTTGGAGCTGAATCCTGGTTTGAAGCCATGGTCCATCATGCTGGACTTTGAGACTACCACTTACAAAGTTTTTCAAGTTGTCTTTCCTGATGCCAAATTGCATGGCTGCTTCTTTCATCTATGCCAATCAATGTGGTGGAAAGTTCAGCAGATGCCTGAAGTACAGTGGCTGTACATGGAGGAGGAGGAGGAGGACTTCGCTTTGCTTGTGCAATTTTGCCAGCTTTGGCTTTTGTGCCAGCACCAGATGTGATATGTGTGTTGAGGAACTGAGAGGTTGGGACCTTTTGTCAGAGATGATGAATTGTTAGTTCCTTTACTCAATTATTTCGAAGACATGTGGTTGGGCCATCCCATCAGAAGTGGTGTGAGATGGAGACCCCTACTTCCCACTGATTTGAATTGTTTTGCCACTGCCCACTGTGGACTACCCCAGACCATAAGCACTATGGAGGGGTGGCACAGAGCTTTCAATTCTTTGCTTGAGGCAGCTCACCCAAGTCTTTGGAAATTCATTGATGCTTTACGTCAGCAACATATGAATGGAATAAAATACAACAGTTTGTTTCGGACACAAGTTTCCTCCAAATGACAGTATAAAGATTGCAGCCAGAGTCTAATGGATATTGTGGAACAGTATGACATGTGACCTGTGTCAGATTACTTCACTAGACTAGCAGTGAATTTCTAGTTGTAGCTGTAAAGCTTGATGGTATTGTGTGTTTCTGTTTGCTTTAACTGCTATAGGAAGCCTGCTAGTAATGGAAGTGCTGTCTGTACTGTCACTTGTGGCAGTAGTAAAGTTAAAGACACAACATCTCTGCTTCATGTAGTTCTTTTCCTTTCACAGTCTGTACTCTATCTGTAACATGCCATGACTTGAAGTTGTTTATGTTAATGGCTTGGGTGCTGGGGTGGGGGTGGGGGATATGGCATTGATAGCTGTACATGTGCTTTTCTGTATGTTCAGTTGGCCTGCTACCAATTTCATAGTGTTTTCATTGGTTTCTGTAAGAATTACGCAGTAATGGAGGTTGCTGATACTGCTGGACGGCCAAGCTATCAGAGCGCTGTAGCTGCTGTCGGCAGATTGCTTACACTCTGGTTTACATCGCAAAATTAATTGTCACTGTGGCATGGGTGAACGCCTGCTGCAGTATGACTTCACTGCATGTCCCTGCTACCAGTGAAAGATAAGAGGAAACCCTTTGTCTGTGCAGCATGAAACCGGCTCTCTTCTGCCTGCTACTGCCAACCCTGCACCCGGATTAGTATAGTATCACCTCCATCTAGGGAGACCCACCAGATGGGTTACTCTGGTCTCCCAGAGGGAAGGTAAGTCTGAAGGTTGTGGGTATAGCGTGGAACACTGGGCAGAATATGGGTACATCCCCACCGGCTCAGAGAGCCAAAAACAGAAATGATGCACCTCTCTCCTGGGAAGCCCATCAGATGGGTTACTCTGGTCTCCCAAAGGGCAGGTAAGTCTGAGGGCTGTCGTATAAGGTGGACCACCAGGCAGAATATGGGGTACATCCCCACTGGTCTCAGTAGGCCCGGTTCCAGAATGGGTTACACATGTAGCAAAGTGACTCATGCCAAACCCAATGGAGCAAGTAGCACTTTGCACCATGCACTATGCCAACTGGTATTCCAGAAGGCAGTCTGTGACATGGCACAGGCTGTCTGCACCAAAGATGCGCTATGCCATCAGGTGCGCCATAAACCCCATGCGACATGGCACAAGGAGTTTATGGCAGCAGTTACCGATTCCAGGAGGTAGGCAGATGGAATAGCAGAAATGTGCTTATTCAAGACGGACCCTGGAAGACAGTGGTCTAAGTACAGTTAGACCAGCTGTTAGCTGGTCTAACTGTAACCTATGTCCACTGGGGTACACCTCTGTGCCTGGTGCCCGAACAGCCACCCTCATGGTCCCACATAGGCCCCACCCATCTCCCTGTGGCAATGCAGCCCTCTGAGGGCTGCTGGCACCTAAAACCCCATCCTGGGTATTGCCTCGCTGGACAGTTCACGTCCCTGGTGCACAGACATGCCACTATTGGCATGCATGCCAAGCACTCCATGAGTAGTCCTGTAGCCCCCACCCTCCTCCAGCCCTGCGAGATATGTTGCCATGGTGTGGGGGAGTGGGGCATTGGGGGCCATGTCCAGAACCTGCACCCGGTCGGGAGGGCTGTAATGCAGCTTGCAGCACCCTGTGTAGGTGCGCCCTTCCTGTGGTGAAAGCTGGAGGTGCCATAAGTTGCAGGATGTAGTCACGGGGACTCTGCCTGTTCTGGAATCTGGTGCAGGGTCCCTGTCATAGCAGCATGTCACAACTCCATAGCGCTGGTGGGTTGCAACATACATCTTGGAATTTGGCCCAGAGGTCAAAACAGAACTGACAAAAAATGTACAAAATGGCACAAGGTAGAGAGATTATAAAGCTTTGAAATGCAAAGATAGTCAAAGCACCTGCACTATGATATAACAGTGCTGTTGAAGGCACTTTACAGTACAGTAAGATGTAGCCAGGGATGGGGGAGTGAGATATGTAATAAAGTACAGGAAATATCAGAATGGTGAACTAGCCAAGAGAATATCAGCAAACTAAGGGTATTTAGAAGTATAAAGAAATAGACAGCATCAGACAAGAGGCACTAGAGGACCAGGAAGGGTCAGGGGCATTTGCAGGAACAAGACATGAAGTAATGGGGGATGGTTTTGAGAAACAAAAGAAGGAGGTGGAGCAGATAAGAGGGAGATTTGCTGAGGCTTGGGAATCTGAAGAGGAAAGCAGCTGACCTGCATATGACTTAGGGGAAAAGGAGAGAGGTGAGTGAGAATCAGAGTAACAAGGGAGTACATGGGAGAGGACTGACATGAGGTAAGAAACTAAGATAAGGGAGTCACACCAGAATTTAGAGTAAAGGAGGCATAATGGGAGAGTAATTGGGCTTTGAGAGAGGAAAGCAAGAGAAGAGTATAGGAACAGTTGTGAGTTCAAGGGGACAGTCAAGGGCAAAGTGGCAAGAGGAGTGAAATGGGGTTCAGTTTGGCCAGGGTGGATTTGGGAGCAGCACTATATACAGTGTCACTGTAGTCAAAGATAAGGAGGATCCTCTTGGAAGAGGGATGCATGCTTCGTTCTTGTACAGAGCCCAGAGTTTAGGATGAAACTTCTGGTGGATTGCATCCACATGGAGAGGTGATGGTCCAACCAGACCCTAAGGTATTTAAAGAAGGAGGCCTCTTCAACTGCAATACCATCAATGGTTCAGAAGTAGGGCAAGGGTCTGGCCAGCCACTGCCTGGTGTTGAAGATAATAGTCAATTTTCTTGGCACTGAGAAACAGCTGATTTACCCAGAACCAGAGGTGAATGTTAATGAACTCTGACTGGATCCAAGCAGCCACATCAAGTAGAAGCACCAAAAGAACAGTATCTTCCGGTACATGTTAATGACCATGGAGATACAGGCCTTGAGATTTCATTTAGAAAAATGGAAAAAATATTGGAAAACACTTGAGCAGATTGGAAGAAGGTGGGGTGGGGTAGGAGCAAATCTCCTATATAGGCAGCTTGGGACCTGCCCTTGAGGTAGGAGCAGAGCCAACTAACTGAATGAACAGAGAAGCTCATCCCTTCAGCTTGCCCTGATGAAGGGTGAACAACTATGTTGAAGGCCTTGGCAAGGTTGGTAAAGATGGCAGTGGTAGCCTGGCCTGACCATCCCGTCAAAATGGAGTCAGTGAGCTGAGAAAGAGGTGAAGGTAAAATGGGATTTCCTGAACACCAGCTGGAAAGGAGTGAAAAGGAGGAGAAGTCAAGAAAGGGAGAGAGTTAGGAGAAGTTAAGATGCTGCTAGAGTTTATCCAGAGTGGGAAGAGAGAGATAAGGTGATAGTTCTCTGGGGAGAAGGGATTACCCCCTGGGAAGGGATGACTATAGTCTGCTTCAAACCTCGGGACAACACCTAAGGAGAAGGAGAGTTTGGGGATGGAAGTGATCAGAGTAGCAATAGCTGGAGGTGACAGGTGAAGGGGTTTGGGGCCAAGGCCATCAGGACTTGCACCCTTGAGGAGGTTAAGGTCAGCAGGGCCTTTAAAAAGGCAGGCAACATAACAGGTCTGAAGGCAAAGAGGAAGAAGGGAGAGTAGGGATGGGAAGAAGCAAGGAATGGGAACAGGAGAAAAGGAATTGCACTGCAGGTGAAAAAGCAATTCAAGGAGGAAGCAACTTCTTCAAGGTCAGAGATAGAGGGTTATCAAGTTTGAGGACCGCAAGGGGACTGGACAGGAGGAGATAATCATGAGTGGATAACTTTCCAGAACTTAGAGGGTGATTTAAATTGTTCTGGGGTGTGAATGCAAACTATTTGGATTTTGCAAGCCTAGTAGCTCTGGTGCAGGCTTTGTAGAGGCCCGATATTTACCAGATCATCAGGGGAGACAGCCTTGTGAGCCCACAAGGTCAGATGTCTTGCTCAGAAGCAGGCAAGTAACTCAGCAGAGATCAGTGGAAGGTAAGAACCTCTAACCTGGTTCTCCTAAGGAAGCTTGGGAATCCAAGCCAGCCATGTACATTTAGTGGAAAGCGTTACAAGTCAGAGTTGAAGTTGTCACCTGCAGAGCTGAAGGACCAGTCAGAGGAAATAAAGTCAGTTCAGAGACCCAGAGGAGTGAATATAGGTGAATTTGGGCAGGACTTTGGGCAGGTGGATTTTGTGCACACAGTAGACCATATGGTGATCACTGAGGGCATTGGGGAGAATACCATCACCCACAGTATTGTGGGGTAGGAGTCGAGTACCCAGTCAAGAAAGGAGTGCTTTAGAGATTTAAGATAAAGCTGGTAGAATCAGAGAACAGCTGAGTAAGTTGCAGAGATTTGACATTTTAACAGTATTTGTTTGAAGAATGGGAGAGTAAGTTAACACTAAATGCATTAAATAAGTAATACTCCTGAAGTAGTAAGAGAGAGACTGAAGAAAGAAAATCAGTGATGGTGGCAATGTTTGAGCCAGGGCTGCAGTGACCATGGTGAATAAGATGGACACTTAGAAGGGACTGGAGAGTTTTGAAGCAGCAGCTAATGAGAGAAGGGGTGGTTGCTCATAACACAGGCTCATATTACAGGCGAGAGGAATTCAAGGCTGACTTTGCTGACTTGTTGAACTTTATCAGCTTTTCTTCCCTCCCTTTTGTCTAATATTCACATTCTTTAGCATCAGCAGTTCTTAGCTAGCAGTCACCATTTCCAAGCAAACACTAGCCTCCTCTTTGTCTTCCCACTCACCCACTTACAGTACTACTGAGCTGCCAGCCTGCAGTCAGAATGTTAACTTAAATCTCTTTTCCATTCCTGTATAGGTCATCGAAACCACAACCCACAGCATGTAAAAACATAATTTACAAAACTAACTGCCTGCTGCTTTTGGAAGTTTTACATACTATCATTTTTTTAGAAAAGGTATTAACATGTAACAAGTCTTCTCTAGGGGATCTCCAGCTGACTGTGGGTTAGCTCACAATCCTGGACTTGTGGGGGCAACCCTTCATTTCATTTCAGTTTTATTTTGTACTGGAAAGGTATGTGGGCAAATTGCCCGTTTACACAAGAATGCAGTTGTCCACATTGTAACAGAGGCGGAATAAATACAATTTGAAACCATACACATAGTTTTATATATATATACATATATATATCTTCTTTGCAAAAACTTTGTTAATGCACCAGTTAGGGTTGTTTCCACAATGACGAAGTGTGGAAATTCAGCGTTAGGATTACCAACCTAACACCCCTACCCCACCCCACCCTCCACACAGCAACAGGTGTTGAGGTGTTCATTGGGGTTGTTAGCTAACTCTCACCCCATTTCATTAGTAAGTAAGCTGAGGTGTTGTATTAAGGAGAATGGGGTGAGAGTTAAGCGTGATGACCGCAATGAACACCCAATGCCTGTTGTTGTGTGGAGGGTGGGGTAGGGCAGGGGTGTTAGGGTTGGTAACCCTAATGTTGAATGTCCACTTTTGTCGCTGTGAAACAACCCTAACTGATGTATTAACAAAGTTTTTGCAAATAATTTCTTTACTTTTTGAAAAAGTGTAAATTAAATTGTAAATGGTATGCGTTGGTGGGAGTGTGGGCCCACCAAGCTGCCCATTGTGCATAATGATATGTATCTGTGGGAGCATGAGCCCTCTTGGCCCTGTGCCCACTTACACATAATTATGGAGCCAACAGCAGCTCTATAGGGCAAGGAACACTTGTAACACTAATTTGCCAGTATCTCAGTAACTGTAGCAGCTATGAAAAAAATTCCAGTGCTGTTGTAATCATAACAGCGAGACATACATAAGATAAATCAACAAAATCCATATCTGCATCATTTCCAAGATACGGGAACCAAAAAGTGCTGTGGGTGCTAACTTTGGGGTGTGATACTGGCCTCGGACTTGAAAATTAGCCATTGGAATACTAATTTCCAAATATCTCAGTAACTGTGCAAAGTAAAGAAAAAATTCAAAATGCATGGATTCACGGCCTTCCAACCTACATCTGTACTTAGTGCCTGTATAGATGGACTAAGAATTTTTCGATGATAAATTCGTATCTTGAACCATTTTCGAGATAGGAGTCAACAGTTTCTTACCTTGTAAATTGTAGCCCAAAAGCACAATTTACTTTATTCAAGGAAATGCCAGACTTTTTACTGCACCCCTATTCATTTTAACAGGATGTTGTCGCCATATCAAAAATGTTTGCACTATTGTTTTCGTGCTTCCAGAGAATATTGTCATTCACGAAAATTATGTTTGCGCACTGAAATTTTGGAAGCTGGATCAAAAATTAAAACACATATTTTCAGACCATACTGACACAAACTTATATCAGGGACGTGTTTCTCATGGCCCAATTGGGTAAACACAAGTGGTGGTATTTAAAAGGGCAGTATTTTTGAGTTCTACAGTTTTTGCCTCTTGCTAACTGAAAACAAAATGGCAGCAGCATGAACACATTTCCCAAACCCCGAAGACAAAAAAAAATGTTGCATGAATATTTTGAGCCGTCCATATAAATTTTCCCTTAGACTAAATGAGACATGAAAAATGGCATAACTGTTGAGCGGATTAATATTTTTCACCAAATCTTAAAAGACACTCCTTTGACCCAGTCTACATCTACCCAACACAATTTCACACCAAAAAAAGGAGATGATAAAAATGCAAAAAAGTGAGGATTTTCACACTTTTGATGCTCCACAGCTCAGAAATCATAACTCCAATCAGAATGACACTTTCAGATCCAGAGATCTATAGTACCACAATGAGCATGCAAAATGTCAGGCAAATTGGACTATCGGTTGCAAGGTTATTAAGGGTCACAATTTGGGGTTTAACATAGAAATGGCCAAGCAACCTAACTATACCTGCACTACCTTGCAGTATTATTATATATATATATATATATATATATATACACACTGAAGGACAAATGAATGAAGCAGGACAACTAGGCTCCAAGCACAGGGTGAATCATATACAATGAATGAACACAATTTCATATAATGCAGGAGTGCAAAGCTAGGGAGGACTAGGAAAAGTGGCTAGTAGGACTCACCTAATGCACACTCCCTGCAACTGGGGCAGGGGACACCAGTAGGAAGGAGAACAAAAGAGGAGGGATAGATGGAAGGTTTGCTGGAAAATGCTAGGAGTTTGGAAAATAAGATAGGGGACCTGGAGGCAGTGGTGGAGATGGATCACCTAGATCTGATAGCAATAACTGAAACATGGTGGACTGATAACCACAGTTAGGAAGTGGAATTACTGGGGTATAGTCTCTATAGGAGAGACAGGAAAGGAAGGAAAAGGGGAGGGGTAGCCCTATATGTAAGGGACGGATAAGAGCAATGGTGTGTAGGGAAGGATAGGGCCAGCAGAAATCCTTTGAGGTCACATTAAGTAAGAAGATGGGGAGTAAGGATAGAGATGGCGTACAGACTACCAAATCAGGGGAGGGGGAGGAGGAGGATAGGGAGATGGCTAGGGAAATACAAGGGATGGCTGTCAAGGAGAAATTCTGGTGGTTGGGGATCTAAATCTTCCTGATGTGGACTGAGGATTCCAACAGCACCATCAGAAAGTAGTAGGAGATGCTGGAGTCCATGCAGGAAGCACTTATTCATCAGCTGGTGAGGAAACTGACTAGGGGAGGGGCCATACTGGACCAGGTAAGGACAAATGGGAACAGTGCAGAGGATGTGGAGGTCGGGAAAATCTAAGAGATAGTGACCACAGGATGGTAAGGTTTAGCCTTTGGAAGGGGTCAGATAACAGCAGGTCCACCAATAGGGTACTGGACTTCAGGAAAGTGGATTTTAAGAAAATGAAGGAAATTTTACAAAAGGAACTAGAGAAAGAGAGAACCTAGAGGATGTAGAGGAGCTGTGGGGGCAATTAAAATGGAATTCTGCTGGCAACAGAACAATGCATCAGGCGGGTGAACAAACACAAGAGAGGAGAAACCACTTTGGTTTACAACAGAGGAGAGGAAAGCAGTCAGAGAAAAGGAAGGCATCCAGGGCCTACAAAGCTTCACAGGGATGGTGGAAAAGAAGTTTATAGGGAGAAGCTAAAGGAAGCTGGGAAAATAGTAAGCGGACGAAAGCAAATAAGGAGGAGAAAATAGCGAGGAGGCCAAAGGGAGACAAGAAGTTTTCAGATATTTGAGTGAGAGAAGGTGAAGGAGAAGCAAGCAGGGATTAATGAGATTCAGGGGAGGGGAGCTCTGATAGAGAGGGATGAGGAAAAGCAAACCTGTTGAATGACTACTCTCCTTTGTCTTCAGGGGTTGAGGAAGAAGGGAAGGGGCCAGAGCTAAGAAGTGGAGAAGTGTTGGCAGAGATGGATACAAGTCCCTTTACAGAGGGTAGGGTATTAGAGGAGTTAGGAAAACTGCAGATGGACATAGCAATGGGCCCGATGCAGTCCACCCAAGGGTGCTCTAGGAGTTAAGGGAGGAACTTGCGACACCATTCACAAAGTTATTTAATCAGTCTCTAGACAAGGAGAGTCTCGGTGGATTGGAGAAGGGCTGATGTGGTGCCTTTACATAGGGGAGGAAAGATGAGCCAGGCAACTACCACCGGTTAGCCTTACCTCCATGGTGGGAAAAACTGATGGAGGCACTTATAAAAGAAAGGCTGGTACAATATCTAGAGAAGGAAGGCCTCACAGATGACAACCAGCATGGGTTCACAGGTGGAAGATCATGTCAGACCAACCTGATTGAATTCTTTGAGGGAGTAATGGAGATATATGATCAAGAAGGGGCAGTGGACGTGGCTTAT
The DNA here is from genome assembly GCA_016271365.2 of Neoceratodus forsteri. Taxonomy (NCBI): domain Eukaryota; kingdom Metazoa; phylum Chordata; order Ceratodontiformes; family Ceratodontidae; genus Neoceratodus; species Neoceratodus forsteri. The sequence goes on along the minus strand of CM028132.1, from coordinate 467,027,850 downwards.
CTGGACTTCAGGAAGGCCTTGATACCATCCTCCACAGGAGACTAATAAGCAAGTTAGGTAGCTTAAGGGTGGGGAGCAAACTAACAAACTGGGTGGAAAACTGGCTGAGGGGAGAACTCAGAGGTGGTGGTAATGGGGTGCACTCAAAGGAAGGAGGGTGATGAGTGGGGTTCCTCAAGGGTCTGTATTGAGACCCTTACTGTTCTTATATACATTGGGGACATCTCAGAGGCCTGAATGGGAAGGTGTGTCTGTTCGAGATGATACGAAGATCTGTAACAGGGTGGACACACTGGTTGGGGGTAGAAAGAATGAGAAGGTCTGGCCAAGCTAGAGGAGTGGCAGTGCAATTCAATGCAAATAAATGTAAAATTATACATAATGGGCCTTATGCATGATGCCAGTGTGCTGCGGAAACCGGGTGAATTGAGATAGCTACGAATGAATGCCATGCAGCGGGGTTCCATAGACCCCACGTGGCAATCACTACTGGTGTGGACTGCAGTTTGCACTCGATCCCCATCCATGCAGACAATAATGGGCGGAGGCGGGAGAGGCGTGCCAGCACTACAGGCATGCACTATAGTGCTTAGTGCTGCCTTGAGGTGCAGGAGGGTGCAGGAGTATGCCAGGGAGAACCCTGCCCCAAATCCCTCATTCCCTGTGCACACTGACCACCACCTGATCCAGGAATAGCCACCATGCTCCATCAACTGACCTCCAGCACCGTCCCCACTTGCTGCCTAGAGCCACCCAACCCAGCTTCCTGCCATGCTCTGTCCCTTGCCAGCTGTGCACCCCTCATGCACACACATAGGGGCACCACCCTGGGATGCAGTCACCCCATACCCGATTCTCGCTCCTCAGGGGTATCGCTGGGATTCCATGCCCCACCCCCCAGCACCTGCAACACAACCCCGTACCTCTGCTCCAGTGCTCCGGTGTCACCCACAGGACAGCCAGCGGCACTGCCCTCCACACACCTTCATGGCCGCCGTCATCCGATCCACAAGGGTGCATAGCCAATGCGCCTCGCGCATAAAGGGATCCACAGGGTGACACGGCTTGGCATCCGATTGGATGCCCACCCGGTTCGCTGCTCCTCCTCATCTGGGGCCATGGACAGGTAGCCAGCGGTCATGAATGCCACCAGGTGCACACCTGCCCACAGGTGCGGAGTTCCATGGGCAGGATATGTGCCTCCAGCGCATACTTCCCACCCCTCTGTGCATAGGGCCCATTGTGCATAAAACCCAAGGGCAAAATACTGTCTCGGGGAGGGAGGAGAACTGGAGGTTACAGAGCAGGAAAGTGACCTGGGATCCCCATTTTGGATAACCTGAAGGTTAGGAACAAATGCAATGGGGCAGTGGGAAGGCAACCAGAATGTTGGCATACATAGGGAGGGCTTCACAATCAGGAAAAAGGAGGTGATCATCCATAATACAAAACTATGGTCAGACAACATCTAGAATATGGGGTACAGTTCTGGAGGCTACACTTGCAGGGTGACATGGACAGGTTTGAGAGGGTATAGAGGTGCAACCAAGATGGTTCAAGGGCTACATGGGAGTTCATACGAGGAATGGCTGGAGGAACTTAACTTGTACATACTGGAGATGAGGTGGGAAAGAGGGATATGGCTGAAACCTTCAAATATCTGAAGGGACTAAACAGAGGAGGAAGGCAGCATATTCAGGATGAGTGAAAATAAATCCACTAGGGACACACATTCAAGCTGGAGGGGTAGATGCAGAGTGGATGTACAGGGGCAGTTCTTCACAGGGAGGGTGGTGGGTCCATGGAATAGGCTGCCAGAATGGGTGGTGGGGTAGATTCAGTAAGCAAATTCAAGAGGACTTGGGACAATTACATGGGCTCAATAAAAGAAAAAGGACATGGAGCGGAGGTGGAAGATAAATTTTTGAGAGGGGTGGTATTCAGGCAGACTGGATGGGCCAAGAGGTCCTTTTCTGCTGGCAAATTTCTAAGTTTCTATGTTTCAATGTTAAAATGCAACACCGGCTTATGTACAGCAACCATAATATCTTCAGCAAGATTATACAATATACACATATTTACTCAGGTGAGCCTAACCGAAGGGTCGGGAGAAATATTCCAGTGAGCACTTAGAATGGGAGGAGACAAGGAAACAGTCAGATGGCCAGGAGTAGAGAAAAAGGAAAACTAGCATAAACTGAATGAGTCATTTGTGCAGGTGTCCATTAGGTTTACCTGGGAAGTAGTAAAGAAGTTGCGATATACTATGTAGGACATTTGCAGTATACTACGAAGGACAGTTGCAGATGTAGTAACCCAAAAGTATGGGGCAGCCAAGGAAATGGGGATCCTTTCTCCAATGTAAAATTTTCCTTCCCCTAGCTCCCTACGTTTCATTCCTCTCCTCTGCCTGCAGTTCCCAGCCCTCCCAGTCTCTTTGTTTAATTTTGTGCCGTTCGGCGCTGGGAAGGGTTGTGAGCAGGAGACCCTCCCGTGGGGCTTATGCTGCCAAGTCTCCTGGCTGAATGTTGGGACCTCCCTGCCCTACAAAAGGGCCGGGAGTGAGAGCAGGAGTTGGCGGCTAGACGTGAAGGGTGGAGGATGTGAGGAGCATGGCCAAAATGAAAGTACCTGCAGTGTGTCTATGGCTCCTCCGTGTCGCTCCCTCCTTTTTCTGTCCTGGAGGCTGCCCAGTGGTGGCAGCAGCAGCAATGGCAGGGTTGGTCGGTGGAGCTTAGCTCCCAACGCAAACTGTCTTCTTCTCCCAGAACCCCGAGTGGTGTGGGGAAGTATCTGCAGGTGATGCCACCAAAAACAAGTCCAAGCAGAAACCACATCCCAGACTTGGAGTTCTACCCCAGCAGCCATGCAGGCCAGAGAGAAGGCAGGTTCATTGACCCCCAGCAGCACTAAAATCCTAGGCCATAGGGTGAGTGGGCCAAGTTCCCAACCTTTGTTTTAGTTCGAGCCATAGGCACCAGGGGAGGGAGGGAGGGAGGAGGGAGGAAGAAAGACAAAGGCACTGGCGGGCAGGAGGAGGGAGAAGCAGGTTGGGAAGACACCTACCAAAGTGGCTTAGAGGCACTGCATGGCATGAGTCCCAGGGTTAAGGTGGGTGCAAACATCATCATCCCTAGCAACAAGGAGGGAACTAAAGTGGGGCAAAGGAGGATAAAGCAGTGTGCTCTGCTGAGAGCACAGAGGTGGGAAGCAAAGTTCAGGCCTGCACATTTGGGTATGGGGAAGGCGGGCTGAGCCAGGCCATGCGCAGCAGGCCTACTGCCCAAGCATCAACATTTATAAGAGCAGAGCTAAGGCTGGTCACACTGCACCACCCAGCTGTGTGCCCAAAAGAATTAAAGGGCCAGTGCCCTAGTAAGGACGGGGGTGCAGGGCTCCTGAGGGAGCTGCCAGCCCTGAGGGGAGAGAAGTATTAAAGGAGCAGTGAACCAAGCACCCATAGGGAGAGAGAGAGACCCAGCTGGGGTCAGCGCCCACCACACTTTCTTTTTCCCCCTTCCTCATTCTGTCTAGAGTGTCTGCGGGCGGGGGCAAACAGTCTGAGCTGGTTAGCAGCTTGTCCCCAGACTAAAGGAGAGGGCCCCAGATATGGGAGGGGTAGGCAGAGGGGCCCAGTGGCCAGGTCCTCAGGTAGATTGATTAGTGGGTAGGTCTGGGCAGCCTTCATTGGTAGTCATTTGGAAAGGGGACCAGGCCCAGGAGTCCCATAGACCTTGGGCATAAAAATAGATATATTGGTAATCAAGGGGTGGGGCTGCTGAGACAGCCAGGGCCAAACACATCTTTAGAGGTATGGTACCTTCTGTGGAGGGAAAAACAGTCCTAGTGGGCCTAGGTTGCACCCAGTGGTCTGTAAAGGTTTTCTGGGCACCACCCTCCCAAAACTGTGTTGTTGTCAAGCGTGGCTCAGTTGATAGCACATCTGCCTCTGGACCAGAAGGTCATGGGTTCTCGTCCCACACGAGTTGGACTTGCACCTAAAATGGCTGGCATCTGAGTGCAGTATTGGGTGCTGTACTGCTGGGGTGTGCCGTCCTTCAGATGAGATGTTAAACCAAGGTCCTTTCTGCCCATCCTGGTGGTTGTCCAGGTGGAAGTAAAGAACCAGAGCACTCTTCGCAAAAGAGCTGGGAGCATTCCGGTGTCCTGGCCAACATTCCCCTTCCATAAGCGGTTCATGCAATTATCCAGGCTGTGTGTGGGTGATGATGTGCGATATGGCTGCTACCACACATTCAGTCACTTCATTACCAGTCTAGCATTGCTTGTAAAGTGCTTTGGGATACAATGTGTATGAAAAGTGCTATATAAATGCTGATTCTTCTTCTTCTGTTTGCCTGCCTGACACCCCTAGATGTGCACCCTTTGCAAGAACTAAACTGTCTACTTATGAAACTGAACTGCTTGCTTCTAAACAAAACTGTGTTATCAAATACAATCCTGGTACTCCTGATGCTCAGCTTCACCATTGTTGTCTGGACCAGCTTCATCAGAGCCTGATGCTGACCCAGGGAGGTCTCCGGCCCATCCGCCATCTGCAGCAGAACCACCTCCAGTGATGTCAGCCTGCTCCAAAGTTCCGCCACGAGCATTCCTGCATCAGTCCTGTGGTGGTAAGTGATGAGGAGCTGCTAGTGAGGTATCCAGTAGTGAGTCAGCTTAGAGCCACCCCTGCTCAAGTGTGAGGGACCCCAGTTATCGTGTGCATGCCCCTTTCTTATTTTGCCAGCTGTCCAGAAGTGTCGTGTGCCCATGTTGCTCCGTTGAGCCCGTCAGTGAGTCGCATCACCAACAATCATCTTGTTGAGAGGTCATCTGGGGCTGGGGACCTACCAGTGGTCATTGCTGTGGATCATCCAAGAAACATTGGCTGACTAGAAGTCTTCAGCTTCCTGCCTGGAGCCTGAGAGGATCACCACCTTCCTCCTTGTCCAGCTAACAGTGTTCCTCTTTGTGTGTTGCTCATTCGGGGATGCCCGTTATGGACAGTTTACAACAAACGCTTTGTGGGGTCAATGCCCACCTGCTGATCAGCCGACTCACAGGAAAGCCCAAGCTTGGTTTGTCAGGTGTTTCATCATCTTGGCCAAGTGCAAATAGGACTTGGACTAAAAGGGTTAGCCCTGTTCTGGGTTCGACAAATTGTTGGTCCTGACCATATTGTTTGTTATTTTTTTTCATTGTCCTGTAGCATTGTAGAATACAGTAATCTTGTTTTTATTGGCCCGGTAAAGAAACCTCTTGCATCTTGGTCACTGAGTAAGCTTCCTACCTCTCCTTCCAGATTTGTCTGGCCTGTTCTAAAGTGGTTAGGGAACCTTCGGCCTGCTACACATACACTTTGGCACCTTACCTCACAGCACACAGGAAATCCCATTAAAGGCAACAATGAATCACTGTCCACTCTCAGCATACTCAGCCAAGCAGAAAGAGGCCTATTTGATTTGGTTCAGCATACATGCTCCTTGCCTGCCCTGGGAGCAGCTACAGTTCGAGACACCAACATGCTTACATGCTTAAATGCTATCAGCCCCTAAGAGGACCTCAGTTAATTGATGAGCAATTTTGTGACACTGTGAACTGTAACATAACTTCAAGCTGCTAGCATAAGCTTCATTGTTAGCATACAAGCAGAGACTGCCCTGGCACAGACCACTAGCCTCCAATCAGAAGAGTTCTGCTTCATGGGTTTGACCCTCAATTAAGGGACTGTTGGAACCAGTTGCTCAATCCATCAATTCTTCAATCCAGCTTGTGGCTTGTATTGTTGACGGTTCAGTTCCTTTGTACCTCTAAGGGAGAACATACAGTAGATGTTTACCCTGTACCCTCCACCTGCCCATACACTTCCATCCAAATGTACGAACAACACTGTGCTGTATCGTCCAGCCCATCTGCTGCAGATGTAGTGACCAGACTCCAGCAGGATTTCAACAATGTCCAGCACTGGTTTCACTCATACCAGCTTCACCTCAATGCCAAGAAGACAATCTCCATGACCTTCAGCACAAGGCAGAAACTCACACAGCTGCCCTCCCCCAACCTTCCACACCCTGAATGGGACTGTACTGGAGGCCTGTCCTTCCTTCAGATACCTGGGGATCTGGCTTGACCAGCACCTAGATTTTTCTGTACACATTGAGGATATCCATAAAAACTCCATCCAAGTCTGGGTGCCTCTACAGAAATCGTGGCTGTATCCATTGCCAGCATGTTGAGCCAAAGTACAGAAAATTACACTGCCAATTTTTGACTACGGTGGACGTAGTCTACAGTGCCACCCTCCAAGTCCTCCCTGTCCAGACTGGACCACCATTTGCACTCCTTTTGTCACTTCACTCTTGACTGTCCCTACTCCACCCATCACTGTACCCTCTAGCAAGCACTAGGTCTACCCTCCCTTCAGGACTGAGGTCCACACACTATGCATGTCTACGCAGCCAAATACTGGGCTCACGCCTGCCTTCCTGCCTCTCCTCAGCCCTGTCTACTCACCCATCTCCAGGATACGATCTCTAGACAAATGACTTTTGACTCCTTTACATCCCACATAGGTCCTCGTCATCAGGTCAGGCAGCTTTCAGCTACCATGTGCCTAAGTTATGGAACTCCCTCCCACCTGACATCCATCACTCCTCACCCTCCCAGCACCTAAATGGTCTCCTAGCCACATTTTGCCACCAACTGTTCTTTTGCCTAACTCATATATCAGCTACCCCCACCTGGTTACTCTGCACCACTTCTGAATCTCCCTACTCAGTTAAGTGTGTCCCTATACTTAATGCTTCTTGTGGAACCTCTGACATGGCTGTATGGGCTGCACTACTGTACCCATATTCCTTATCCTAACTGGCTGTACTTCAGCTGTCGTAACTCTCCTTGCAATTTGCACTTGTACACTTGTAATTTGTACTGTACACTTTACCCTGCACCGTGTTATACCCTGTATACTGTTGCAACCTTGCTGTAATATTGCCAGTATCTATTATCTCTCCTGTTATATTGAATGCTTCATGTTGTTATGTTCTATCTGTCCCCAGGACGCATCTGGAATCGAACTGTACTCTGCTCAGTATGCCATCCTGGTAAAACTCTTAGATAAATAAATACCTTAATCTCCTAGTGACCCTTCAGCAGGGCTTATTGCAGCACTTGATACCATCTCTTCTCAGTTTATTATGCCAGGGATGCTGCACAAGGGTGTACCTAGTCAGGTGACTCATTTCATAAACCTCTGAATATCTACCTTTTTCCACTGTTTGCCACATCAGTACTAGAGCACCAGGGGTTCAGCTTCTGACTCAGAAATCTCTGACAACCCTGAGGGTAACAGAAATCTGCAGAGCAAAGTAAACACTTCCACCTGCATACTCTGTCTCCTCCTAGAACACTATCCACAGACACTCTTCCTAAGATGGCAGTGGGTCCCTCAACCCATACAGCATGGTAACTCAGTAGATAATTAACCCCATAAATCTAGGTTGATGGCAACAAAAGGATACAACCCCACTTTTGAGATGGGTTATGCACGTGTATTGTGAAATGTCAAGAAATAAATCCTGAAAGGTGATTGGCCAGCTGATAGCTTTACTCATGATATTATCCCAACACAACATCAAAGATGAAGTCCGAGCACACAAGACTACATGACAAAACAAAAGCCATGCTGTGTCTTCTCTAATTCATGTTCTCTAACTATTCATGACTGTTTCCCCTCTGCTAGTACAAGTACTCCAACTTTCAAATAATAATTTCTCTCTCCCCACTGACAACTATTACCAAACTCTTGAAAATACTTCTGCTGTATTCAATAAGTGGTTCATTTATCTTTATTTTCAGCTACCTTTGTCCCAAACACCTCTTTGATTTGAAACGCCATGGCTCCTCACAGTCCTCTGACCACCTTCACTAGCACATAATAACATTGGCGTGTGCCCAGCTTCCAAGAGGTAGCCTCACACACACATGATCAAAACTCCCAATTACAGTTAGGGCTGGGAGGACCCGAAAAGGTCCTGACCCTTATTATCAAGATCAGGATCAGGTCAAAGTCCTGATTAGTTCTGATTCTAAAAGAACCTTTTGTAAAACGTGAGGAAAATTTAACATCTGCCATACAATTGTATAAAACGACATGAAGATTGATGACATAACATATAGAATTGTAAACAACATTTCAGGAAAGGAAAACTGTGAGATTATTGATATAAATGTGTTGGTCATTTCTGCAGAATGCATTTTATGTTTGCTTGCACATGTGCAAGAAACATAGTGCCATCATCCGACATTTGGGTGTGTCACCTCCTCCTCCAATTCAGTCAGTGTGTTGGCAGGCGGCGGCCTGTAAGCCAATGCATGCTGGAGCTGTCTATGACAAGCTCCAAAATGCAGTGGCATACAGTTGAAGAGAGCTACGCTTGCGTGAGCAGCGATGATATCGCCTGCTCATGCGCGGCTCCCCCCCACACCACACACACACACACACACACAAAAGCGCACATGCATGTGCTGCCTCCCCCTGCACACACATAGCTGGCCGGGGTGCCCAATCCCCGTCAGCTTGGCCGCTGACTCCCCAAGCCTTCCACATGCCACGCTGCATGCCCACCCCAGCGTGGCAACTGATAGACTAGCTGACGGGTACCCAATCCCCCATCGGCTCCACTGTCCTCACCCCCAGTGCAGAGCCCACTAGCGTAGCAAATGTCCCATGTCATCTTTTTTTTTTTAACCTGAAAAATAAAAGCGGTCCCCAGCGCTTCTCCCAGCCCCCAACCCACACCCACCACTCGCACCCTGCCTCCCCACCCCCTCACCCCATACTTACCTCCGGAGCTCAGCGCGATGATCTTTGGTGGACGGGAACATGTCTTCACTCTTCAAAGCCGACCCGTGAACTGAGGAAATGCCGGTAAGCTGTATAATGGGCTAGATGGGTTTTCAACTTTATTGCATATCTCAGGCATTTTTGGAATTTTTGCACCAAATTTTCAACATGGGGTTTTGGGACCCTTCTCATGAATGATGTCACTGTCATTGGCATTATTCGGGGCCGAGGGATTCGCATGATCCTGGCATGAAATCACCGCCGAGAAACTCATGTTACTATGTTTATACGATCTGAAGCATTCCATGTTAATCTAATCAAATCAAACTCTTTATTGTCAATGCTGAACATTCACTTGCAGGTATTTGCAGTGGTGTGTGGCATGTGGTGCTTTACCCTAATGCCTGTGCGATTGCTGGTATTTGCACAATAAATTGTCAGCATGACCTTTTTGTTACCCTCATTGTAGCTACATGGCGGAAACACGTTTTGGGCAGGATGTGAAAAATGACAGCTGTACTGCTCATAAGGAAGTGTGGTAAAATGGCAATGTTGAAAATCTGGAGTGGAAATATTGAAAATTCACAAAGCTAGAGGCGTGCGTGGGAACTGTGCAATGCTGCGCTCGTAAAAGAGTCATTGTTAGGAATTTTTCACCAAATTGTCAACTTTGGCATTTTAAAACCTCTGCTAATGAACAGTGTCATTGTGATTGTCTACTGTGTGCCATACATTGATTTTGCACACAGTGCGTATTATTGCACTACATGAAGTGAAGCTACGTCTTGGGCAGGATGTGAAAAATGACAGCTGTACTGCTTATAAGGAGGTGTGGTAAAATGGCAATGTTGAAAATGTGTAGTGAAAATATTGAAAATTCGCAAACTTATGGGCGTGCGTAGGAACTGCTGCATGCGCTCGTAAAACAGTTATTTTTAGGAATGTGTTCACCAAATTTTCAACATAGCCATTTAAGACCTCTGCTCATGAACAGTGTCACTGTGATTTTCTTAATGTGTCCCAAACATTAAGTTTGCACTGGACTGTGCCATTGTGTGCTACATGGGTGGAAACACGTTTTGGGCAGGATGTGAAAAATGACAGCTGTACTGCTCATGAGGAGGTGTGGTAAAACAACAATGGTGAAAATGTGGGTGAAAATATTGAAAATTCGCAAACTTACGGTGTGCGTAGGAACTGCGCAATGCACACTCATAAAACAGTCATTTTAGGAATTTTTCACAAATTTCCAACACAGCCATTTTAAGACCTCTGCTCATGATCAGTGTCACTGTGATTTTCTTAATGTGTCCCATACATTAATTTAGCACACCGACTGCGCCATTGTGGCTACATAGTAGGAAACTGCGTTTTTGGGCAGGATGTGAAAATGACAGCTGTACTGCTCATGAGGAGGTGTGGTAAAATGCCAATATTTGAAAATCCCGGTGGAAATATTTTTGGTCGCCAAACCTACGGTGTGCGTGGGAAGTGTGCAACACCGCTCGTAAAACAGTCATCTTTAGGAATTGTTTCACCAAATTTTCAACATTGCCATTTTAAAACCTCTGCTAATGAGCAGTGTCACTGTGATTTTCTTAATGTGTCCCATACACTGAGTTAGCACACCGACTGTGCCATTATGCGCTACATGGGTGGAAACACATTTTGGGCAAGATGTGAAAAATGACAGCTGCAGTGCTCATAAGGAGGTGTGGTAAAATGGCAATGTTGAAAATTTGGAGTGAATATTGAAAATTTGAAAACTTACAGGCGTGTGTAGGAACTGCATAGCGCGAACTCGTGAAACAGTCATTTTAGGAATTTTGCACAAATTTTCAGCACAGCCATTTAAGACCTCTGCTCATGAACAGTGTCACTGTGATTTTCTTAATGTGTTCCATACATTGATTTCTCACACCGACTGTGCCATTGTGCGCTACATGGGCGGAAACACATTTTGGGTGAGATGTGAAAAATGACAGCTGTACAGCTCATAAAGGTGTGATAAAATGGCAATGTTGAAAATCTGGGTGAAAATATTAAAAATTACGCAAACTTACGGCCTGCGTAGGAACTGCGCAATGCTGCCTCGTAAAACAGTTATTTTGGAATTTTTGCACCAAATTTTCAACATGGGGTTTTGGGACCCCTTCTCATGAATGATGTCACTGTCATGGCATTATTCAAGCCTGAAGGTGATTTCACACAGTGCCTGCACAGTGCCTGCGGAAATCACCCACCCAGATTAAACTCTGCCATGACAGTGACATCATTCATAGAAGGGTCCAAAAACCCCATGTTAAATGTTGGTCAAAATTCCAAAATGACTGAGATATGCAATAAAGTTGAAACCCCTATCTAGCCCATTATACAGCTTACTGGCATTTCCTCAGTTCGCGGTCGGCTTTGAAGAGTGCAGAGCGTGTTCCCGGTCCACCGAAGATTGTTGCGCCGGAGTCTGGAGGTAAGTATAGAGGTGAGGGGTGGGGAGGCTGGAGCGAGTGGGTGGGTGCGGGTTGTGGTAGGGGAGTGGAGAGGCCGTGGGACCGTTTTTCTTACAGGAAAAAAAATGATGATGTGGGATGTTTGCCACACTGGGTGGGCTCCAGCATGGCAGAAGATGTGTGGGGGCCAAGGGGCCGACGAGAGTTAGGCACCCCCATCGACAAACTATGCGGGGTGTGAGCCGGCGAGGGATTGGGCACCCCGTGCCGGCAAACAAAGTTTAAGCTTTGGGGGCGTGCATGATGCGCACGGGGAGCATAAACGGGAGGGAGGGCCTGAGGTGGTGCTCCATATGGCAGCGGTGTTCTGCTGAAGCAGAGGAACACCGCTGTCATGAAACTCCTGCACCCATTGGTGCAGGACATACCGCCTGCTCAGGGAGCAGTGCATTGGGTGGGAGGGCACACCTCCAAGTGTGCTACTCTCCCAAAATGTTTCTTCGCATGCATAATGACGTAAAAATGACTGTTTATTAGCGTGTATTGCGCGGTTCCACATGAGCTCGTAAGTTCGCGAATTTTCAATATTTTGACTCCAGATTTTCAACATTGCCATTTTACCACATCTTCTTATGAGTAGTATAGCTGTCATTTTCACATCTCACCCAAAGCGTGTTTCCGCCATGTAGCGCACAATGGCGCAGATCGGTGTGACGAAATCAATGTCTGGGACAAATTAAGAAAATCACAGTGACACTGTTCATGAGCAGAGGTCTTAAAATGGCTATGTTGAAAATTTGGTGAAAAAATTCTAAAAATGACTGTTTTACGAGGGTGCATTGTGCAGTTCCAATGCATGCTCATAAGTTTGCGAATTTAACATTTTCACTCCAGATTTTCAACATTGCCATTTTATTACACTTCCTTATGAACAGTACAGCTGCCATTTTTCATATGTCACCCAAAATGTGTTTTCACACATGTAGCGCACAATGGTGCTGTTGGTGTCGAAAGCAATGTTTAGGACAGATTAAGAAAATCACAGTTACACTGTTCATGAGCAGAGGTCTTAAAATGGTGACAAAAGTCCATAAAATGACTGTGTTATGAGTGAGCATTGCGCAGTTTCCACGCACCCTCGTAAGTTCATGACTTTGTAATATTTTCAGTCCAGATTTTCACCAGTGGCATTTTTCCACACTTCCTTATGAACAGTACAGCTGTCATTTTCAGCCTTATGACTGAAGTGTGTTTTCACACTTTCAGCGCAGAGATGCGTGGTCGCTGTGGGAAATCATTGTTCAGCACAGATAAAGAAAATCACAGTGACACTGTTCATGATCGGAGCACCAAAATGCCTGAGTTGACAATCTGCTGTAAAAATCCCCAACCTAATTATATTACGGTGGTCGTTGCACAGTTTCTATGTATTTCATTGACTTCACCATTTTTTAAATATTTTACTGCAGATTTGCAACATTGCCATTTTACACCTCCCCATGAACAGTACAGCTGTCATTTTACATCCTGTTGGAATGTTTTTGCACCTGTGGTGCTAAATGCCGTGAGTAGCTGTGCATAAGCAGCTTTTGGCTAACAAACTGATATTCCCCTGTTCATGAGGTGGGGTCACAAAAAAAAACATGTTGAAAATTTGGGTGAAAATACCGCGAATGCCTGAGGTATTAGGGTTTCCAACCATAGCCCAACCCTGTAGAGAATGACAGGCATCAGGGGTGTGACTTGGGATTCTTTCCTGTAATGCTCATATCATTCCACACCCTGCAGCCAGTGAGAGGCATCGAGGTATGCCTTGGACTCTTGGCCCAAAGTTCACCCCATTCTCCTATATCGCACCCATCTCACCGTATTTCCTAATGAAATGGGTGCATAAGGGCCAAGACCCAAGGAACACCGTGACACTTGTCAGTGTCTGCAGGGTGGGGTGTGGTGAAATGGTGTGGCTGTTATGCCTGACGACCAAAATGCACACCCCAATGCCTGTCACTCTCTGCAGGGTGGTGGTGGGGTTGGCTTCAGTTCAATACTTCACTGCCATTCCTATTACACAGCTCTGTAACTTCTACACTACCACTGCCAATGCCAGCAAGCAAACATTCAGCATTGACAAATGCCTGTTTTATTAATGCTTGCAAGACAAGAAACATGTAGTGTCAGAGAATGAGACTAGCACCCCAAACAGTTTTTACAGAACTAGCAATTTTCATAAAGTACTAAATAAATGCCTGTGTGACTTCATTGGTCTTCCTCCTCCCTGCCCCTTCTTGGATTGAACTCAGTGGCAACTTGCAAGGACTAAGGAACAAGCACGAAATCAAGTGATGTATTTAGGGAATCCTTTGTTCCTCTGTCCAGACCTCCACACAGTCACACAAACACTACTGCACTTGTCTTAATTATTTTCTTAACACTAACACTGGCAGGTTGAGACACAAATTTGAGCAAGGGCACAGTTGTTGCTGGTTTTGTGGGGACTGAAGGGCTTCCTAGGCTTTTCCCTCACTTACACTCTGTCTCTCTCTCTGTCTCTCTCTCTCTATCTCCAGGAACAGCCTCAGCAGAGAAAGCACATATATTTTGGTGCTCAATGCCTAGTGCTGAGTTGCCAACTCAAATGCCAAGTATGTGTAATTTATTTTTAGAGCTCCTTAACTCTCATCTCCATCTTTGTTCATTCTCTCAGTTCCTCCCAGTCTCTCTCTCTTTTTATGTTTGCCATGTGTGCTAGCGCTAGTCGAACATTTTGCTATGTACAGGGTTTTGAGAGGGTGTCATGATGCTCCAATGCAGAGACTGTACAAGAGCTTGACCAATAATCAACAAGCCTCATCATGACAATGTTTAGGCATGAAAGTGCGTGAACTTTAAAACAATGTGCCGACAGACACATTCATAAATTAGCTCTTTCAGCATGCACAGCTGATTTTATACTGTGCTGTCAGCCTGCCTGCCCCCAACATTTTACACACACACACACACACACACACTCACACACACACTCTCAGGTTATACAGGTATACAGGTCCAGCTGCTTTCTCTAGGTATCTGAGACCAGACATAGAATTATATTTTGTCCTTGGAATCATGGGTGTGGTAAGGCGTAACAGAACTTTGCATTATCTTTCATGTAACATTCCATGAATTGAAACTGCAACCTGAAACTGCTCACTTTACTAATGTGTGTGTGTATGTCTCTCTGGCTACACACACACACACACACACACACACACACACACACACACATGGTAACTCCCTTGTTCCCAGGGGTTGCTAGAATCCCACTTATAATCAGTGACAGGCAGGAGGGCAGCTTGTGAAATGCCAGTTAAATGGATTTCACACTGTCACCTCTGTTTTCAGTTTCAGCTGAGCTGGAGTGATGATGTCCCTTTAGAATTGTTGCAGCAGCATCGCCACATTGGAATGCTAGCTGGAGAGTCAGCTGTAGAATGTTGAGTTAGAGTTGAGTAGTCTGTAGAGTGGGAGTTCGAGGAGGAGTGCTGCAGTGGGCAGCTCCTCAGTTTTAGCTCTGACAGAGAGCTAGCACTGTAGTTTGGGTAGTTTGTTCTCACCCTGGAAGAAGGACATAGAAGACAGAGAGTGAAGTGGTAGAAACTGTTCCAAGAGTGTTTTCCAGTGCCCCCATCCCTGGAGGATGGGGTCCAAGATTAGGGACAATCCCTGGTCCAGCCTGGACTGTGCTGAAGGTGCCTGAAATTCATCTGCTCTGTGAGTACCTGAGACTTTTGTGTGGAAAAGCCCTGTGGCACCTGCATTCCTGTGGTGATTTTTTCTGACAAAGGGACTCTGTCACCTAGACTGTTTTCTGTTTAAAAGTGTCTGCCTACTATGGGGTCCAGAGAGACTTGCCAAGTACAAGACTTCTAGTTTGTGTCTGATTTAAAGTGCTTACTAAAGTGGGGATCTATTGAAAAGACATTGCCAATTACATAAATTTTAACTTCAGGACACCACAGAGGTGTGTAATGTAGTATGTTAAATGTGAAAGACATTTCAAGATAGCATCTACAAATTTTCTGTGAGGGTGTTATAAACCAGCTGAATGGCAGTATAAATTTGAAAGCAAAGGTGGAGACCCCACCATCTCAAGCAACCAGTTTACCTCTCTGGGTTCAGTTTGGGTACCGTATTTTCTCTCAGTGCATTTGACCAGTGCCTGAAGAAAATGGTTACCCAGATATAGAGTTTGATTTTCTGTCAGCCTGTATGTGCTCTTTGGTGGTCCAAGGGTTCCACAGTAATTCCTCATTAAATATGGGAAAGTCTCCTAGTACTGGCCGAGGGTGCCTAGTCAAGGGAAGTGTACCAGATCTGGCCATGTGTGCCAATCTCCATTCAGAACTAGAGAGTGTTGCTGTTTCATTCAGAACCTGAGGGTTCACTGTGTGTGTGCTCTGTATCTCAGTCATCAGCATTACCAATGGGAGTAGCCCTGTGAGATCTATCTTTGCCTGTGATTATTCTCTGTGTATGTGAATAAAAGCCACACTCTAGAATCCCAACCTGGTTTGGACAGTACTGTTATTGCTTCTACTGTGTCTGGATTTACTTGGGTGCCCCTGACCAGAAGTACAAAATTAACATAATTGTGAGCAAATGTTTTCTCCAGGGACCCAGGTTGATGGCCATGGTAAATGGTCCCCCAGGTGTGAGCCAGGTAGTTGCCACGCTTGGTTTTGCCTATCTGAGGATGGCAGGCTCTAAAGTAGATGTACTGGTAAACAGAACTGTGTGACAATCCCCATCCCTTTCATTGGCGCCATGTGTGAGAGGAGCAGCCCTGCTAGTTGAAATAGGGGGCCGGTGGGGTGGAGTTACAAAGCGAGGCACCGCTGAAGATGTGTTTGGAATTGGGAGAAAACAAGAGATGTTTGCTCAGGTTGTGGCTAGCGTTTTGTCTGTCTGGCAGTTGGTAGCCCAAAATCAGAAGCTTGCGCATAAGGGATTTGACCAGACTAGTGCCATCCATATGTGCCGCTGTATGCCCGCTGTTCATGTCCTGCTGTGATTGTGCCAACATTTACCAAGGAGCTTTAAAGCCAGAATGTGTGTGCCCTTGTCCTGCATCAAATGGAGCGTTTGCCAGCTTTAATTTTCAAGTTGTGACAGGAAAAAGTATTGTGAACTGTGGAAACAAAGAGATAATTGTGCCTGAAAGTTTTAAATGCTTGCTGTGAACTGGGGAGTCACTAGAGAAACTGCCATGAAAATGGTTTGGGTGGTGCTCCCACTGTGGAGTTACAGTTGAAAAGAAAAAAGTTGTTTTGCAGTTTAAATTCTGCCTGCTTGATGATTGCCATGGAAGAGAAGAGCATGAGAAGATAGAGGCTAATTTGCATGGTGTTGAGTGATTGGTGTGACTGCAATCATCCCACCAAGCCAACTTCAGAGTGCTGCCCAGTGTTTGAGAGGGAGAATGCAGTGGTGTGCGAGCTGGTTAGCCAGGAGGATCACTGCAGTGACTGTAAATGTTCTAAAAGTTTAAACAACAGACTTTTCTGCACTAAATCGGGGTCAACCCTATTCTGATCGACTGGAGAGAAAGTGTAGTGGTTAGGGGACAATCAGTGAGACCGCCAGCCCATTTCAACCCAGAGGCCTTCCAGGATCAGCTGTAGGCGAGAATTTCCATCGAAAAGCCAGCTACTGATTCAGTGAGTACCATTCAGCAAAACTGAGCTCAAACTGTGTGTGATTTTCTAAAGCCAGCTGGATCTGTGTGTAAACAGTGTGATTGTTTTTGCAAAGAAAGACTGTGTAAAGTAATCAAACACAAGCAAGAATTCTGAGCATTAGATTGTGAGCATGTATTATGGATTCAACAACAGTGTAATTTTCTGAGCAAACAGAGAAACTGTGAGTTGTATGAGAGGCTGCAACAAACAAGCAATCCTGTTCAAGAAATACTGTGGCTTTAGTGATTTTAATCGAGTAAAACTGGTTGAAAGCTAATGGTAAAATCTTAGAAAATCATATAGATATGCTGAGGAAGCAAAACAGTGCAGTCTGTGCAGTTTGAGTAAAAGTTATCAGTATGTAATAAATTGGATGTGCAGTAGCTTGAGTCAGATGCAGAATGTTGATGCACCAGGAGTGCTGCCACTGCCATTATAGAGGTGGGGTAGTAATGTAAACACAGCAGCAGGGAGTCATTTTGTGAGACTGCTTCAAGTAGAGTGAACTCAGTAATAACAGTGAACTTTTGTGTGTTTTCTACAGTCATGGTTTTGGGACTATCCCTCTACCTGTATCATGCCCAGGCTATGATATTTGAAGAGTGACCAAGCTGAAAGAAATAGAGAAATGTTTCTACAGTGGAAGTTTGCCTCCTCATTTGCGATTCGGATACCCTGTGAGTATGCATAATGTGCCTCAAGGCTGAAAGGACGTTTTCATGATTCCTCACTGTTCAGAGTGCTTGGAGAAGCAAGGTCTAACTAGTGCACCTAAGATTTTTGGCTCCCACATGGACAAAGTTTCAAAATCCTGCAGTAGCAGCACACAGCACCAGGTTGAACCTATTGGGAGGCCCAGCAGAGTCTGGCACAAAGGAAGAGAGTGTAGATGTACTGGCAGGCGGAGTCCTCATGATTTCTCCATGCCTGTGTCACAGATAGACAGTGCAGAGGGAGAATCAGTGGATGCATGAGAGAGGGTCTTAGTCTAGCCTCACTGGAGAAGATGAGGTTTGAGAAACCCTAGATTGGGAGGTGTCTACCTCCACAGCCAGTGAAGAGTGGACTGTCTCGGGAGTGAGGATGACTGCTCATTCCTGGGCCCAGGTCCTAAGTGAGGAAGAAGAGGAGGAGGAGCTATGTATCTTTACAATGATGGTTCTAGTCCACAGTCTTGGGCTCTTGCCTTGGAGGAACCAGAAGAAGAAGTTGGTGACTCCACAGCCCTGCCCCAAGAAGGAGGAGTCAGGGACTAGTTCTACGTAGCTTTTAGTATGTGATACTGGCAGAAATAGGACTGGCCGCCCCCAAGCTAGGCCAGGGTGCGTAGACTGATGAAGAGTGGTAAGGAGGAAAGACTATGGTTCATAGGAAGGCAAATGAGATCTATGGAATGTCTTTTCCTACCTTTCCTACCTTTCCTCGGAGAAGTCTGAGAGGAGATTGAGAAAACAGGAGAGCCTGGCTAATGGAAGAGGCAACCAAAAACCTGCATCCAGGTGCAACTCAATATGTCAGAGGCAAAAGTGATATGAGACAAACTCAAGTTTTGGAAGTTGGGCAGGACACTGTTCATAGACACTGTACGTTTTGTGGATGATAAAGAAATGAGACTTTCCATAATGTGAATTATAAGCGCCCAGATGAGGTCATGATTCTTGCACCTGACCCATTGTGGTACTACCCTCAATGTAACCAGCATTCTGTGAACATGCCCATGCCTACCAAATGGAAAGCAGAGCCGTGGTAGCCAGTGCTCCCATCCACCCATTGCTGTACCCATGTTGTTCCGTCAGTCTGGTATTCCAGGATCAAAGGTGCGTCCAGATTCATCAGCCGTACAGTGTGCCTTTCCAGTTCCATCACCTGGCCTTCCTAGATGACATCATCCCAGCTGTTTCCTGATTCATCGCCTGGGATTTAGGATGACATCAGTCCAGCTGTTTCTTTCCTGTTACAAGGTTCCATCTCCTAGATGAGCGTCAGCCAGAGATGACATCAACCCAGCAGTTTCCAGATGTCCATCCTATTGTTTCTGGAAGATTTTCACCCAGCTGGTATCTGAAAAATGCTGCCAGGGACAGTCTTCAGCTGGAGATCTACCGGCCTGGTGCCGGTAGGTAATGACTGGGGACATTCATTTTCCTGGCTGAGGGTGGGTGTGACCCCTTGTTTCCAGGGTTACTAGAATCCCACTTAGAATCAGTGACAGGCAGGAGGCAGCTTGAGAAATGCCAGTTAAATGGATTTTGCACTGTCATACTCTGTTTTCAGTTTCAGCTGAGCTGGAGTGATGATGTCACTTTAGAATTGTTGCAGCAGCATAAGCCACATTGGAATGCTAGCTGGGGAGTTAGCTGTAGAATGTTGAGTTAGAGTTCAGTAGTCTGTAGAGTGGAGTTTGAGGAGGAGTGCTGCAGTGGGCAGCTCCTCAGTTTAGCTCTGACAGAGAGCTAGCACTGTAGTTTGGGTAGTTTGTTCTCACCCTGGAAGAAGGACATGAAGACAGAGAGTGAAGTGGTAGAAACTGTTCCAAGAGGGTTTTCCAGTGCCCCCATCCATGGTGAGATGGGGGTCCAGGATTCAGGGCAATCCCTGGTCCAGCCTGGACTGTGCTGAAGCTGCCTGAAATCCATCTGCTCTGTGAGTACCGAGACTTTTGTGTAGAAAAGCCCTGTGGCATCTGCATTCCTGTGGTGAGTTTTCTCTGACAAAGGGACTCTGTCACTAGACTGTTTTCTGTTTAAAAGTGTCTGCCTACTATGAGGTCCAGAGAGAGAGAAATTGCCAAGTACAGGACTTTTAGTTTGTGTCTGATTTAAAAGTGCCTGCTAAAGTGGGGTCTAGTGAAAAGACATTGCCAATTACAGAACTTTTAACTTCAGGACACCTCAAGTGTGTAATGTAGTATGTTAAATGTGAAAGACATTTCAAGATAGCCTCTACAAGTTTTCTGTGAAGGGTGTTATTAACCAGGTGAATGGCGAGTATAAATTTGGAAGCAAAGGTGGAGACCCCCATCTCAAACAACCAGTTTACCTCTCTGGGTTCAGTTTGGGCACCTGTGTTTTCTCTCAGTGCAGTTGGCCAGTGCCTGAAGAAAATAGTTTACCCAGATGTGTGTTTGGATTTTCTGTGAGCCTGTATGTGCTCTTTGGTGGTTGAGGTGCCACCAGTAATTTCTCATTAAATATGGGAAAGTCTCCTAGCACTGGCCGAGGTGTTTAGTCAAGGCAAGTGTACCAGATCTGGTCATGTGTGCCAATCTCCATTCAGAAACAGAGAGTTAGCTGTGTAATTCAGAACTGAGAGTGTTCGCTGTTTCATTCAGAACCTGAGGTTTGCTGTATGTGTGCTCTGTACCTCAGTAATCTGCATTACCAGTAGGAGTAGCCCTGTGGGAGTCCATCTTCACTTTGTGATTATTCTCTGTGTATGTGAATAAAGCCAGACTCTAGAATCCCAACCTGGTTTGGACAGTACTGTTATTGCTTCTGTAACCCCCTGCAAATGGGGTTCCCAAAAAGTCTTCAGGAGCTTGCCTGAATGCTCCAAGTCTGGGTGGTGTTCGCGTCTGAGCTGTTTAAATGTGGTTCAAGTGAGTGCTATTTGAGCCTCCACATACTGTCTCTTTAAGAGCTGTCTGCTTGCAGACATAATTGGATTTAATGGGGGGACTGTGTATTCAATCCTCAAATCCCACCGGGCTGCTGTCAATTCGCTCCGTTTCTGCCGTTGCTACATGTGCAGAGGAGCCTTGTTGAAAAGATAGAATTGTTTGCCAGAAATCATTTAGAGTGACTGAGAAAATGTAGTTTGTCTAACCTGTCTTCATTTCAGCACAAACTGTTTCAGTGTAACTCTTTCATTTTGTCCTGAATAGCTGACTTGGACCAATCAGGATGATAGGAGACCTAAAATGGAGCCTGTGGATGAATCAGAACTTGGACTCTTAATTTTGAGCCAGCCACAAGGGGTTGTATAGGCAGTGACTCTAGGAAATGTAGTTTGACCTTGGCACCTTTTTCTACCAACAGAGGAGTCTTATTTGTGAGTGACAGCTGAATTAGCCAACAGAATAGTGTGGAGCTAAAGGAAATGCCCTGCTCTGTGACTGGAAAGATCAGATTAGTTGTGGCAGTGAAGAGAAGGAGCTGCGTGCTTCTGTAGTGTATAGTTTCTTGGAGGAAGCACGTGTGAGGCCCTGAGTTTCGGTCTGCAGCCTTTGTAAGTGGCAGTTTGGACTGAATCCCAGTTGTGAGGAGAGCGAAGCACTAGAAGTGTAAACCAGGCTCACCCTGTAGAAGACTGGAGAAATTGCTGAATGCGCTTGGTCTATCAGGAACTGAAGCTACTGTGTGTGCTCCTGGGTATTTTGCAGTAATTGCGATCGGGATCAAGGAGCAGCCTGCCTGGTATAGTACTTTCCATTTACATATAATTGTGCGTAGTGCTTGTGGGAATCACTATTTCAAATCCCTGTACAGTGAATTGTGTGCTGAAGCTGGAAGTAAACCCCAGCTTAATTTGGACTACATCCGTTTGCTATCAAATGCAGTGGAGTCAGTCACAAGGACCTTGTCCTCATGCCCTGCTCTTCTGGCAATCCAGAGGACATTCTCCATCCGATCCTCAGCTTGGGTGTTGTGAGTACAAATCAGGTATTCCCTGCAGCTTGTTTTCAATCACAAGTGGGTCACCTAATTCTTGTTGTTTCACTCTTTCATGGACTGAGCCCCGGCTTCAGATTATAATTGGGTGTTGTGCACATATTTTCTTCTACAGGGCCCTATCCATCTGCACCTGCTGGCCAACCCTGGGCAATGGACCTGGCTAGCCCCCAACCTAGGTACCCAGAGTGTGACTTTTCAGACCCTGTATGTGTGCACAGTACTGTGATTTAATAGTGATTTAATAAAGTGAGCTGCAACAACTGAGAAAGTCATAGAAAACACTGCAGCACATTACTATAATACCAAACTCCACTACAGTTATTTTCTTTAAAAATGGTCTGGCTGACTGGGACCGACCGTGTCTCTCAGCAGCCACTGTACCTACCATTTCGGGTTCGCATTTTTCAAAGAAAAGCTCCCAAGAGTTTGTTATAACACTCAATGTGCCGCAAGTGTTTATGGTTTTCTAGCTGTTGCAGCTCACTTTAAAGGACAGTGAAGTCAGAGGAGGGAGGATGTTTTTTCGTGTATGGGAGACTCGTGAAAGACAGCAGACTCACCCATTCTGTTACTGACATTTTAAACCTGCTGCCTTGCTCGGTAAGTTGTGGTCCAGGTTAAATAACAGCAGAGGTTACACTTTAAAATACGGAAGATTCCATACTGTTTTGTGAGGAACTGCATTTGTGCCTGTGGTCAGCTTTTACATGTGGCGGTGCCACCAGACTGGAAGTGTCTTTTCCACGCTATGAGCTGTGTGAGGCTGTGTTTTTGTTAGCGACTGGTGACCAATTCTCTTCAGCATTTTAAACCTGCTGTTTTGTTCCATAAGTTCAACATTGGACACGGTCCTTTAAAGTAAAAGAAAAGAAAAAAAACATGCTTTTCAATACTTGGGTGCTACAGCCCACACAGTCAGTGGGTACTACCTAGACACAGACACACACATGTCTTCTATAAAAATGGACTATTTTCTCTTTTCTACTGATATAATCCTATTTTATAACCCCTTTATATACACTTTTATATTTTTAAATTAACTTCTTTACTTGTGGGCCCATTTATAAAGCGCCAATAAGACACTCCGAGGTGTGGGTTATGTTCTGATAAAACACGCCCAGGTGCATAAGGCACTCGCACAAGTGCCTCATGCCTAACAACGCACCTGGTGTGCTCTTATCAGGAGACAACCCACACCTCACAGTTCTATTGCTTGCATATCTATGCCTTGCTCAATACTGCACGCTGTGTTGAATCTGTAACGTTACTGCTCTTATCTCCCACAAGGTGTTTTATTTTTGTTATATTAATACTGTATAATCTATGCCTTACCATGTTTAGTATGCTGTGTTGAATCTGTATCCTCACATGAACTGTAACATGTCTAATTTGTACAATGTTGTTGTGTGTACCTAAATCTATTATTCTGTACTCAGTACCTGAAAATAGGCAATTGCCTTGTCTAGTGTGCTTACCTGGTTAACAAAAGCTAAATAAATAAAATAAATGATTCCCCAGGTATGAGCCAGGTAGTTGCCACACTTGGTTTGCCTATCCGAGGATGGCAGGCTCAAGTAGATGTATTGGTAAACAGATCTGTGTGACAACCCCATCCCTCTTGTTGGTGCCGTGTGTGAGAGAAGCAGCCCTGCTAGTTGAACAAGGGGGCTGGTGGGGTGGGTTACACATGTAACCCCCTGTTACCTGGGGTTACTAGAATCCTAGTAAGACCTAGTGGTAGGCAGGAAGGCAGCTTGTGAAACTCCAGTTAAATGGATTTCACACTGTCTCACTCTGTTCTCAGTCTCAGCTGAGACTGAGGGATGACATCATTTAGAACTGTCGCAGCTGCATAAGCCACACTGGAATGTTGCATTTAGAGGTTAGAGTAGAATGCTGGGGAATTTGAAGTAGAGTTCTGTTGCAGTCAGTAGTAGAAGAGGTGCTGTGCTGTAAGCAGGCCCTCAGAGCTCTAAGCTCTGTCAAAGAACTATTTTTGTTGTATAGGTGTGTGTTCTCACCTGAAGAGGAACACAAGAGCACATTGAAGTGGCAGAGACCGCTTTCAGTGGTTCAGGGCCACATCCCTCGAGGGATGGGGAAGGAATCAGCCTGCTTCAGGGCAACCCCTGGTCCAGCTCGGGAAAGAAGCTGCGTGATTTAAGTTCGTGTTGAGGCACCAGAAGCTCTGGACTAGAGTTCTTTGAAGAAAGCAAACTGTGGGGCACCTGCAACCAAGGGGTGACTTTGCTCTGCTAAAGGGCCATGTGTTTTCACCTGAATCAAGATGAAACTAAAGGGACTGTTACTGTGGGGTCAGGAAAAGACAGCCAAGTACAGTTTGGAAGATGTGGGGATTGGACTGCTTAACTCAGTGTGGGGTCTAGAGTAATGGACACAGCCTCTTATTAAGTATGTTCAAGTTCAGCACAAATGGGATGTAAAGACAGTAGGCTGAATGTGAATACATTTAAAAAGAATCTATACAGCAAAATGGTTTAAAGGATAAGGTGTTACAGTCCAGAGAAATGGCTGGGTATGAATTATGGGGCGAGAGATGGAGACCCCCATCAGTAGTAACAAATTCACCTCTCAGTTTGCTCTGGGACACCTGTTACTTTCTCTCAGGTACTTGGCCAGTGCCTGAAGAAGTACCCAGATGTGAGATTGATGAGGAAGATTACCTTATGGAGCAGAAGTGCTCATAGGTGGTTCAGGGAGCCACCAGTAAATGTTTCCATGCTATACGGAAGGTGTCCAAGTGGCTGGCAAGGGGCCGAGCCAGGGAAAAGCCAGAGCAGCATGCAAGTTCGGGCTGTGTGCCCAGTGTGTTTCAGAGCCTGAGGTCTAAAGTGATGAGGATTGTTCTGGCCTCCTTAAATCTGCATTACCAGAAGTGTATCCCTGTGGGGTCCATCTATGCTTTGTTTATTCTGTTGGATGTGAATAAATGCCACATTTTAGAATCCCACTTCTGATATTGGACATTACAGTTATTGCTTCCTTTGTCCGGAGTTACTGGGGTGCCCCTGTGCAGAGTAGCCAAACCTAGCCAATGTGCCGAGTGGCATATTCCTCCCGATCCCAGCCAACCAGGTAGAGCTGTCAAGATAGAAACTGCATACCTGGGTGGGGTTACACACACACACACACACACACACACACACACACATACACACAAGTCAGGTTACATGCTGTAATATGCTGCTGATAGAGTGGAAAATGAAACATTTAAGTACATTAATGGTCATGTGTCTACTAGGGTAGTAAATAAGTGACCAGTTCACATTAAGATAGGGTAGATCAAACAATGAAATAAACTGTGTCTGGCATTGATTTTTCAATAATGGTTGCCTATAAAACTGGAGTTTAGTTTCCTCTTCAAAGTGCAACAACTGGCAAATTTGGACACTTACATTTGAACAATTCCTTGGAAGGACTCTCATATTCTATGTTTAAAGGAAAAATAAAAACAGATCCCTGGTAAAATCATGGAAATGGTCCTACTCTTAGCCTGGCCCAGCTGCTGTCTCTAGGTATCTGATGTCAGTCATAGAATTATATTTTTTCCTTGGAGCCAGGGGTGAGAAATACCTAACAGAACTCTGCTTTATCTTCGATGTAAGCCTTAAAATGCACCACAGAGCATCTAAAACTCAAGAGCTTCTGGGGGCTGTCATAATATTGACAATGGGGTGCCCAATCCTCTAGTGTCTCCACCTGAAATAAAGACAACCCTCACTTGTAGTTTATTTTTTTAACATAAGCTGTAAAAAGAAAAATGTCCATCGATGTGTGTTGCTGCCACACTGTAATCCCCCAAAGCCCAGCCCATGTTAGTCTCCAGGCCGGGGATCTACACCTTAGATCCAGTACAACAGCAATACCTGTGGCGAACATCCAGCATTGACAATTGCTTATTCTAAATGTCTCCACCTAATCTGCAGCAGCAGCTACAGACTTTAATTGATGTGCTCTCTCAGTTGTCATGTCCGCTGTCTCTCTCATGAACAGTTGTCAACCACCCTCCCTGGCCAAGAAGCCAGATTCTTCTGCCCTTTTTTACCACACACTAGAGTAAACAGTAAAGTGAGTCAAGTGACTTTTAAGTGCTTTTATTTAGTCTCCAACTGTCCTGTCTCCTCCAAGTCTCACCACCCATCTCTCTCTTGGGGCAGCGGACCAGTGGTGCAGTTCATATTGGGCTTTGACTTTCATAGCCTGCTTGACATTAATGATGCTATCTGCCACTGGCCCAATGGAAATGGCCAGCGGGCATTGGGCATTGATGGGCTGGTGACCTGCTGATCATGTCGACTGGGGCTGATGATTGCATCATCGTGGGGGATGGAATGGAGGCTGAGGACGAGCATGGCCATTGGCCAGTAAAATGATGCGGGCAGGGAGGAAGGAGGAGACATTGGGAGACAGGAGGAGGGAACTTGGATTTTTATCTCCTGGTGGCCATTTTTTGTCAGGTTAGCAATAGATAGTATGGACTTCATACAAAGCTATTGGAAGTAATGAGTTTAAAGCAACCTGCAACAGCGGACCCACACATGGTACACATGGAAGTGAAATTTTATCTGTACAGGTCCACGGGTAGTGTAGGATACAGGGTGCCTTGATTTTTGGCAGTCCAGTCCACCCAACCCTAATTGCAATCAAAACATCACTTCTGATACCTGCCTACATTTGAAAACAATTTCCCAAAATGACTGAACACTAGAACACCTACCTGCAGGGAAGTTGAACATACACACTGAAATTTAATCAGACAGGGAGGAGGTAACAGACTTGCAAACACCAACCTTAAGTACAACACTATAGCAGTATGTAGCACTAGCACCATCTACAGATAAAAACAGAAAATAACTTTTTATATGTCTGTCTGTCTATCTATCTATACAGAACCTACTTATTTATTTTAAACTCATTAAAATCATTTGAAAACCTATTTAAAATCTATTTTAAAATGTTTTTCTTATGTATACTGGCAAGCCATTTTTAATCATAATGGTGCACTCCAGGTGTGTGTGTTGTGCAGGGATAACATCACATCTTGGGCATTGGATGCACCTGCCTCGACCTTGTGCCAACACCTAAGGCATTATCCAGCACAACACATGCTCTGTTGTGCATTATTGGTAGTCTCCACACTTACTGTATGCTTTATTTATTCATTTAATTATTCAAGACTCAGATTACAACTTTTGAGCTATCAGCTCATTTGCAAAGGTTCAATGTCATACAGGATGAAAATACAAGGATACAAACAGACAAAGAGGAGAAACAAAGGTAAATCAGAGTTAGATATATAAAACTTATAAAAAACATACATTTTGGTTGACAAACATCAGTGGCATACAGATCTATGGAACATTCATGGGTAAATAATTGAGCAAAATTGTGAGGGATAGGACACACATAGAAAGCTGAGGATTACAGCATTATCTGAGAGTAAAGTGCTAGTAAAATAAAGAGAGGAGGAAGAGTGGTGCTACTCATGGCAGGGATATAGAGACCAGAGCATCCCTTACGTCAGTAGAAAAGGATGTATTCAGGCAGGGAATCGGAAGGACCCAGATTCCCTTTGTCAGTACTGAGGATGGTGTGGGGGCGGGGTTAAGGAGATTAGCAGATAGGGTCTGTGGGGTGTAGGGGTGGGGGAGTGGGAGTGCTGGGGAGCAAGGGAGAGGAAGAATCTAGGACTAAAGGGAAGAAGTAAGAATACAGGTGGTGGGGAAAATGGGAATTAGGGGCAGAG
This sequence comes from Neoceratodus forsteri, assembly GCA_016271365.2. Classification (NCBI taxonomy): domain Eukaryota; kingdom Metazoa; phylum Chordata; order Ceratodontiformes; family Ceratodontidae; genus Neoceratodus; species Neoceratodus forsteri. The sequence goes on along the minus strand of CM028132.1, from coordinate 467,000,398 downwards.
AATGAGCAGGTACAGTTTAATGTAAAAGCTTTCTCTGGGTAACCTAGCAAAACCCTCTATGTCATGGTGGTATATTTTCCACACACAATCAGAAATTTGCCTTCTCTGCAATTATCAAGTGCCTCTCATTCCCGCCCCCAACAGTGAGACTCTAGTCATGGGCGACTTTATCACAATCTGGCTATCTCCATCAGCAGCCTCCTATAAAGATGTTACCTTAGCCACGGATATGACTTAAGTTGCCCAATTCCCCATGAGACTTAACCACAGCACGGGGACTGCAACATTGCTGGACCTAATCTTTACAAACTGCCTAAAAGAATCTCAAAGGTCTTAAGTGCTCCCTGATGCCATCAAGACCACTCCCTGTACTGTGCTGGTGGTCCCTAAGGGCTCCCAAACCATCCCCAAAACTATTTTCTGTCAGCGACTAAAGCGAGGTGCTCTAGCCCAGCTTATAAAACACCTCTCTAACTGTGATCGGTCACCCATAGATACAGCTGGGTACACAGATAGTACGCTTACCTATTTCATCACCTCCTTCAATTCTGCATGTGACCTCTATGCCCAGGTTTCAAAACAGGTTGTAAAAATAGTGTTTCTCCTGGTTATCTCAAGCACTTCTCAACCTCATGCGTCATCGGGATAGTCTCTGACACAGTGCTCTTGCTTCAGGCTTGCCCCAAGACAAACAACGGCACAGGGAAGCAAGGAACAAAAGTACCAGTGCCCTGCAATGGGCTAAGGCCACTTATTATCGAATCCCCTCACCACAGCTGGGGTTCTGGGCACAAATTCTGGGATACTATTAAAGAACTAAATGGTAGATCTTTATCCTCCCGCCATCCCAGCTCTTAGTAGATGGGACTATCACCCAGGACCAGTTGCAAATTGCCAGTACCTTAAACTCCTCTTTCTCTGACCTCAGCAGCGTGCTACTTCAAACCTTTCTACTTCCCCCTACCCCTTGTCCCCTCCTCCAGATGCTGCACTGCCACCCCTGCTAATCCCTGCCTTTTAGGTTTTGAGTTATATCTCTCAGAAAGGACAAGACTTATATCTCTATTGTCATGGGTAAGAGTCGCCACAGTGGAGACTCTTTGGATTTAAAACTCCTCCACCTCTCTCTCTTGACACTGTCCTAGTGCCCCTCACTAAAATCCTTAACTGCTCCCTCTGTTTGGAGGTTCCCCACCCTCGAAGCAGGCTGTCATCACCCCACTTCTAAAGGGCGGTGAACGCACCTCCTCTTCTAACTACTGGCCCATCTCCATTTTGCCCCTCTCTCCAAGGCCCTTGAAAAATAGTAGCTGACCAGCTCACTGAACATTTATCAAAATATGTCCTCCTGTGTCCTGAACAGCATGGTTTCTGTAGTGGCCACAGCACTACCACAGCCCTACTTGAATATACTTGATATATCCACAAGGCCCTTGATTAGGGTCACTTAGTTGGGTTGGTCTATATTGACTAACTAAGGCATTTGATACTGCCCATCATGCCCTTCTCCTTAAATCCCTGACCTCTGTGGGGCTGACCTCTAATACTTGACCTGGTTTGAGAGCTATCTATCTAATATGTCACAGCAGGTCAGAATTGACTCTACCTCTCTTCCTGCCTCACAGTTTGCTCTGAGTCCCTCAGTGCTCCATCCTGGGCCCTCTTCTATTTAGCCTCTTTCTAAACTCCTTGCCCAGGGCCTGGTCTGGTTGGTTACTTCTTTATGCTGACAATGCTGTCATTTTCTGGAGCATTCTCAGCCTCTACCCTTGCAGGCTACCCTCCAGAAGTCCTTCACTGAAGCTGAAGCCTGATTTATGGAACATAGGCTTGTAATAAACTACAAAAAACTAAAGCAATGATTTTCGATCATCAAAACCCCTACAATGACTCTTCATTACTTGTCCACACCTCCTAAGGCTCTCGCTAGGAGCAAGTCAACTCTTTTAAATACCTGGGTATCACCCTTGACTCCTCCTGACCTATCATTCACATATCCACCTTCTCTGTTCACCATAAACTCCAGAATTGGCCACCTTTGTCGGCTCAAACACTGTCTGCCCTCTGAAGTACTCTGCCTTGCCATGGCTCAGCAGACAACACTGCTCTCTATTGCATAAAAGACAGCCCTTAACAAAGCCTGTCACCTGGTGACAGGTTGTGATAGAATAACCCACATGTGTGACCTCTACAGTTGCTCAAACTGGTTAAACTTTGAATGCCACCTTAAATATCATACTTGCCTTCTAGCCAAAAATCCAGTGGAAACTCATCCCTCCTAGCCTGTATTGTCTCCTCCAGCCCTCCCTCCTCCCCCATAGAGTCTCCAGGAGTACCTCAAATGCCCCTTCTTGGTCCCCCACTGCAGGACATCCCTTGGTCAAAGAGCCTTTTATCACAAAAGCCCCCTATTAGATAAATGACCTACCTGCTGTTCTTTCTGCCAGTGCTAAGATAGGCCCATTAAAACCTCACTCAAGGATTTTCTAGCTAAGAACTCCACTTGTGACTGCCCCTAGTATCCTTCTCATATCAACACTACCATTCTTCTTCCACCACCGTCCAACTCTTAGTATGCTGTATTAATTGTACTATGTTAATATACCAAGTGTACTACTCTGTATTGTAATAATGTCTATGGTTGAATCACCTGCCTTATTTTCTGTACTTTCTGTTTATGAATTTGACTCTAGGCTGTCTCTGCCCTCTGTTTTTGTAATATTTCTATATTTATAGTACTTTATTTTCTTCCACTATTTCTGATGCAACATATTTGCTGATTGATTGTATGCACCTCTATTTTATCTATCCTGTATTACTGTTTGTCTATCATATTAATTGATGAGAGCCTTTGCAAAGAGTCTATGACTCAAAGGGTTGTCTCTAATGATCTTGTATGAACCCTGTCTGCCTGATGTTTCATGATATTTCTTGATGTAATCTATGTTCTGTTGCTCTGTATGCACCCTGTTCTGCCTGATGTTCTTGTATGTAAAATTGTAATCCTCCCGGGTCGCACCTGAAAATAGGCACTTGGTTGTCTATTAGTGCTTACCTGGTTAACAAAAGCAAATAAATTAATAACATTCTGATTTCTCAATAAATAAATAAATGTAGGGTAGGGTCAAGGAGGGTGAGTGAAGAGAGGGAGCAGAGGTGGTGAGCAAGTGTAGAGGTGGTGAGACAATGTACAGATCAGGTAGGATCTGACACCACAGGGAGGATGGAGGTAAGGGGCAGGAAGTACAGTTCTGGGGGGACATAAGTAGGAGAAGGAGGGGCCAGTAAACAGTAGAGGGAGGCCAGTAAACAGCAGAGGGTCTGAGCTGAACAGATAGAATCAGTAACAATTGTTGGTAAGCTATACATTTTTGGAGCATGAGCAAACCATGTGTTTTGAGAGGTGGAAATGAAGCTTTACTTAAAAGGTCCTAATCTGAGTTCAGCAAAGGGAGGTCAACAGGCAGAGCTTTTAGCGACTCAGGTGCATTAGCCAAAGGACTGCTGCCCTTGGGATGTACAGCAGAAGGGACATTGTCACGGAGTACTGAGGGATCCTCTGGTCAGCCTTGGAAGGGCTAGTGGCACAGCATTGAGTAAACTCCTATGGGGTGAGGCACAGTATGGCTTTTTGGCCAGTAGACAGTGTTGGTAGTAGATACCGTTCTCTAGGTTCAACCAGCCAGTGAATGTGTAAAGGACACACGTGTGGGTTAGTAGCAGGGCCCCTAGGACTAGCTGGCAGGAATTGTTAATGGCTAGGGCAACTCTATTCAGGGTAGATTCTGGTGCTGAGCTGTAAACAACAAGACCATAATCTATTACAGAGAGTACTGAGCTGGTTATTGCTAGTTTGAGGGCAGTAGGGTAAGACAATGTCTATGTCTATACAGTTGTCCGATTTTCCTACACACAGCCTTAGAAACATAGTCAACATGCTGCTTGTAGGATAAGGTGCTGTCCAGTTTTACCCGAGGTATTTGAAATTATGTGCCATCTCTAGACTTTCATTTTGTTTGTTACAGATAGTTAGTTGGGCTGATTTATTCTTACTGTGCAGGAGGTGAAAAGTATGGTCTTAGTTTTCTTATAGTTGAGTAGTAACCTTGCATTGGTAAACCAGTCCTTAACAAGTTTGAAGTTGCATTGAGACTTTGCCCATGTGAGATGAGAGCAGGATGACTAGAGTAAAGACAGCATCATCTGCATATAACAGGATTTTGCCCTGGCATACATTAGGCAGATTATCCAGGAAAAGACTGAATAACAGTGGACCTAATTAGGACCATTGGAGGACTTCTGTAGTAACATATTGTCTGTCAGAGAGGGTTTTCTGAATTTTACCTGTTGGGCATGGCCGGTAAGACAGCTGTGAAACCAGCACAGAGAGGTGAGGGACACTGTGGATTCCCATAGTTGGTCTAGTAGGAGCTCATGATTGACTGTACTGAAGGCCTTAGTGAGGTCAATAAAGGTGGCCCCCACTAATTGCCCTTGGTCGAGTGAATTGTGTATGAATCCAGTGAATTCCACCAGGGCAGTCGTGAGTACTGTGTATCTTTCTAAATCTATGCTGTTCTTTGCACTGAATTTGGTATTTATTGAGGTGGTCAACTAACTGGTCATAGACTACCCATTCAGGGCTTTAGAGATTGGGGTAGAATTGAAATTGGTCAGTAGTTGGTATGGATGATCTTGTCACTACTTTTGAAGACTGGCATTACAACTGCATCTTTCCAGAGTTTGGGAACTGTCCAGCGATAAGTGAGAGGTTGAGAATCACGTTAAGGGGCCAGGACCTCGTCTAAGGTGAGAGTTAAAGTTTACTGTAACTAGATTTGTGAAGTACCTGCTGAAGGTACTTTTTGGCCTCTAGGTTTTGATGACCTGAGGTAGAATTACGGGCTGGGGTGCCCTGAGTGGGGGTAGAGACTGCTGATGTTGTGTCCTGGACTTTACGAGAGGACTGAGGTAGCTTGGCAGGAGCACTTCACTGAATCAGTGAAGTTCCTGTTAAAGGCATTTGCAATGGTTTTGGGTCTTGGGTAATGTTCCTGTTCAGGTTTAGCAGTTCAGGGGAGATCAGTTAGGGCATCCTGTTAGTGATTTTATGTTTGCCCCAAATTTGTGACTGTCACCCCAGGAATTGTCCAGCTCGGCCCTAAAGAAGCACGATTTGGCCTGATGAATAGCTTGTGTGCATTTATTGTGAGCTGTATGATAGTTTTGGAGGTCAGATTGCTTGCCCCTGCTTTTGGCTATATGCCAGATGTTGTCTCTGGAGTGCATGAGATCAATGAGTGAAGGAGTTATCAATGACTTGTGGGTGCCTCTGATCTTTTAGTTGTGAGGGTGCAAAGATATCGCATGCCGAGTTGAAAGCATTCATAAAGTATTCTAATGCCTTGTCAACATCAGTTGTTGAATAGATGGAGGATCTGTCAATTCTGGAGAGGTACTCCTTTAGGGGACCAGTTGCCTCTTTCAGGATTGAATAGTCACTTCTTTAGCTGGAGGTTTGAGGGTCTTATTCGATCAGGTACAGAGGATAGGAGTGGTCACTGACTGTACTGGGGAGGACAAACATTTTGGTGACTCATTCTGGCGGTTGGTCAGAAGCCAGTCCAGCAGAGTACTGGAACCAGTGTGGTAGTTGGTGAGATAGGAGTTTCAACAAGTTGGGAGATGTTGATGGAGTTGATGGCATCTCTGTAAGTTGCAGCATCAGGGCACAGCCAATTTATGTTGAGGTCACCTACTATGATAACCTCAGAGTTTAGGTGGCGGTCAGTGAGATATTCAATGAGTATGTTAAAGCCTGCTGCCTGCCCTTTGGGAGGGATATAGGTGGAGATTATGGTAATGCCCTTTCCATTTGTTCCGAGGAGTATTTTGACAGGTAGGATTTGGACATTGCTGCCTGATTTTATTGGAGGGAGGGATTGAGCCTGTAGGTGCTCTTTAATATAAATTACACACCCCTCCTCATTTGAAATTTCTGTCCAGCCTAAAGGAGTTGTACCCATCAAGCTGGATGTCTGTGGGTCAGGTATCCTTGGGGTAAGCCATGTCTCAACCATGGATAGGATGTCCAGGTTGTGTTGGGTTACCATACTTGCAGAGAATTAAATTTGGCTGACAAACTACAGATGTTGATAGAGGCAATCGTGAGATAGTTTTGACTCTCAGTCATATTTGCATTTGCAACCCTGGGACCTGGGTTGTGGTGAACATTCCTGAATATTAATAAGAGTAGCCAGAGCAGCCAAGTTGCATGTAGTCTTAGTTGCTTTATGGCTAGTGAGCAGGTTTTTGAGTTTGGGGTCTCTTGGGGTATCTGCTAGTTGTTAGGAGTAGATTAGTAAGTGGGGAGGAGGGGTAGGTGTTGTTCCATGTTCAAAGCAGGATTTACAGTAGCAGTTATCAAATGGGGACATTAATGGAGCTGATGTTGAGCTTTTGCAGTTTGTTATAAACCTTGGCAATTGGTAGTCATAGGCACTGCAGGTAGGCTGCTCCGGTGGGAATCACTGAGTGAAATAAAGCACTAATAGAAATGTGAGATGCATTAGCAGCTGCATACTTATTGTTGTGGTGTAGAGGGTTGCCTCTGAGGAGGGTAGTATATGTTGTAAGTTATATTGGTCCAATAGATGGGGTGGGGTGACCCGGAAACTGCCCAAGAAGGTTGGAGTGCTCCTTTAAGGGAGGGTGAGCATCAATCCAGTTAGTTCAGAGATTTGTCTGTATTGGGGAGAGCTGAAGATAGGCAGGGTTTGAAGGGTGAGGAAGAGTATTTAATAGAGGCCAGGGTCGGGAGGTGGGCGGGACAAAATATAGGCTACAACAGAGCAGGATTAATGAACTAGCTTCCAAAATTTAGGCACAGTGCTTATAGTGAGAAAATGCACTTCTGTAAATTTAGTTTGAGAAAACCGCCAAGGACTTATTGTTAATCTGGGGTGCCTGTGGGAGTATCAGCCAATGGTGGAGAGTCCTGAGTTCAGTGAAGCCAATCAAATGAGTGGCTTTCACAGCTAATTTTCTATGGCTCTGATGACTAGGGCTACCATACCTGGGTTGCTTGCTGGGCAGACAGATTGTTGGAGGAGCACTTGCAGAGATCTGCACAGTCGCTCAGCCCATACAGGGCAGTATCTTAGAAGAGAGGGAGGGAGGGAGGAGAGGGTTAGAAAGAACATAGATAAAGGCTAGGGGCTAGGTGGCTTAATCAGTGGGAGGACTAAAGTCAGAGGGACAATGGGTTTGGGCAGGGTGAGAAAAGGTGTTACTGCAAGAGCAGTGGATGGTGGGTGCAGGGTGGCCACCAATAGTACCTGCAGGAACAGCGGAGGTTACTGAGACAAAGAAGTAGCTAAGTGGATTAAGGGAGAGCAGTTAAATGTAGTGATTCACGTTTGGGATGGCGCTGGAAGGTGCCACAAACAAAAATGGCATGGGAGGACAGTCACTGAGATGCTGAACAAACCAAAAGGATAGGGAAAGAGAAAGAGGGCTTAGAAATTAGAGAATGTGCCACTGTAGGAGGGGTGGCAAGGTCAATATAATGCCAGTAGGGGCCATAGGAGAATCAGTTTGAGCAGAGAGTGAGAGCTATGGAAAATAATAGGTTTCAGAGGGAGCTAGGAGCCAAGATAGAGTAAGGTAGGGGTGAAATGAAGCAAGTTAGTTGGAAGGCAGGTGATAACCAGTGCAAAAACAATGTACAGTATACAGGGTCTACTTATTTGAAACAGCAGCTAGCAGTATTTTCTGGGTACTATTCTAAACAGCTTAAACAAAGTCAGCAGATTAGTCAGTGATAACAATCCTGACTCACTATTTTAAAATTGAGCAGTTAACTATTAGCTCTCCAGAGATAACATCTAGTCCTAAACAAAATATAGGCTACAACAGAGCAGGATTAATGAACTAGCTTTCCAAAATTCAGACAGCGCTTATAGTGAGAAAAAGGTACCGCTGTAAATTCAGTTTAAAAAAAACATTGAGGACTAATTGTCCAATCAGGGGTAGCCTATGTGAGTATCGGCCAATGGCAGAGAGTCCGAGTTCAGTGAACCCAATCAAATGAACGGTTTCATGGCTGATTTTCTATGGCTCTGCTGGCTAGGGCTACCATACCGGTTGCTTTGCTGGGCGGGCAGGTTGGTTGAGAGGAGCAGCTGCAGAGATTCACGCTTGGTCACTCGGCCTGTACAGAGCAGGATCCTGGGTTGCTTGCTGGGTGGGTGGGTTGGTTGCTGGAGGAGCCACCAGCAGAGATCTGTGCGGTCACTCGGCTCATATGAGGCGGGATCCTGGGTTGCTTGCTGGGCGGGCAGGTTGCTGGAGAGAATGTTGGTTGATGGGAAAGCAAAAGAGACCAATTATTCACTAACTTAGTTCAGGAAAAATGTGGCCTCCTGTGACTTGCATATCTTCCATAGAACTTCCACAGGAATGACACAGACATTACATTGTTGGAGCTTGCATTTAAGAATGCCAGAATTACTAACATACTAACATACTAAAATGCCAGCAGAACAAGCCTAACAGTCTTCGCGTCTGCTCTTTGGTCAGCTCCACACTCAGGCTGACCTTGCTCCTACTAGCCTTCTCTGGCTTCTCCTTCCCAGTTCGGATATTCTCTCTGCATTGGATTTGCTTCCAGACCCTTCCCTGTACCTGTCCCGCCCTCTTGAACCCCTCCACCATCTCTGCCTCTACCAGCCCCCTAGGCAGTGTCATTCCATGGCTCCACCACCCTCTCAGTGAAGTAGCACCCCTCCTTTCTCCCCTGAATCTTCCCCTCCAACTTCCACCCATGCCCTCTAGTGGCCCCTCCTCCTTCCTTCAGAAGCACCCTGACTGTTCCTCCTCTATTTACCCCTTCATGTACCTGTAGACCTCTATCATGTCCTCCGGTCCCTTCTCTCTCCAATGTGTACATATTTAGCTCTTCGAGCCTCTCCTCATAGGTCCTGTCCCACAAGCCCCAAATCATTTTGTTGCTCTCCTCTGGACCCTCTCCAGGAGTTTAATGCCCTCTTTAAGTGTGGCCTTCAAACTGCACGAGTACTCTAGGTGCAGCCTCACCAAGCAGTTTTACAGTGGGAGTATCACTGCCCTCCTTTGGAGGTGATCCCCTAGTGATGCATCCCAGCATCCTGTTGGCCTTTGGCTGCTGCTCTCCCACAAGTCTCCCGAAGTTGTTCATCTTGACATCCACCACCACCCTCAGATCTTACTGTATCACCCCCAAAATAGTGGGGTTTACCTTTTGGCTCTCTGGAGCCCCAGCCTTAGTGGCTGCCACTGCTGTGCTTCCTTTTGGTACTCTGGGGACAGGGTACTGAACCCAGCATGGGACTAAAGAGGAGAATCAATTTCTTTGGCAAAACCAGTACCATTAAGGAAAGCATCTCCAGTGCTGCTGATGAGGGAGAAGTGTGACTATTCTCTGGATTGGGGATTCCTCTGACAACAGCTCTTACTGCAACCAGACTGTAATGTGGCTTCACGCATGCGTACCTGGGACATTAAATATTTTCAGGGCACAAGAACTGTGCAGTCAGGCAGTGATATAAATGAAGGCAGGGGTCACTGCCTTGTTGTTTGAGCATTGCTTATTATTTTGCATACCTAACCTCAAGCTTTTCCTTTCCCAGATCCCATGTTCCTGCTCTAATAAAATCCAGTTCTGCTTTATACCTGCCAGTAAGCCTTTGTGTTTTGTACTACTTTAGATTTAATTGCATTTGTTTATGGTTGATTGTACTGTGTGGACGTTGGGTGGGCTGAACCTTTGGGGCCACAGTGGAATAGTGTTGTTCTCTGAAGGGCACAGCTAGTCTGGTCACCTGGCCAGTGTTCCCTAGGAGGAGGCATTGTGCTCATCACTCAGCTTGGATCACAGACCCCAACAGAATTTTAATGACCCTGGCCTACCTTAACCTTACAGAGCTCATAAAGGAGAGGCTGTGGCAGAAGTGAGGCTGCACTGCTAGAGAGGTTCCATTAGAGTACAATTTCAGGACTGTTCACTCCATTCTTTTAGTTGAATGATATGGCTTCATGTGGTAAGAGATTAGAATGTAAAAGGAGCTCCCAGTAAATAAGATCAAGGCTTATGGGTCCAGTCCCCAGCTTTGACTGTTTAATGATTTTAGTGAGAGTCTTATTCAACTGTACTCTCTGAACTTGTCTGCATTGTATATCGCTCATCCAGATACAGTAGAGCAAAACAGCTTACAGTGATTACCCAACTCTCAAACCTCCTTAGAATTGTTTAATCTATAAATGCAGGTTGTAGTTTATTGAATCAGAAGGACCTGTTGAAATGTTCAAAAGAACAAAATGAAAGAGATGCAAAATCTGCAGGTCTTCGAAGTCATTTATAATCCTTAAAGGTCAGTTTTAGTTGAATATGCAAGGAAAACAGACTGAAATGTGACAAGGCGAGTGTGCATGAGCTAATGAAATGATTCAGTAGTGGGGCAAAGCAAGATGGTGCAAGTGAGAGGAGCGTGAGGAGGAGAGTTTGGAACAGAAGAGTCTCCTTTCTTAAGCAAGCGTTTTGCATTCTTCCCCTTGTTTGCCTACTAAAACATGTGCAGTTTACTTCAGCAAGTAGAAAATGAAGTAAAGTAACTTTTGCCTGGCTGTGCCTGTAAGCTCTAAAGAAGTGGTGTTTTTTCCTGTTTTGTTTTTCATTTGAAATGGACAGAGAGTAGATGGCTGGGCGTGTAACCATGGTCCCAGGTATGAGACACCAACAATGAAAACTTTCAAGTTAATTTGTAAGCTGGCCATTTTATGTTTGCTTACGCATGTGCAGAAACATAGTGCCATCATCTGAGTTTTCCAGAGGTGTGTCAGCCTCTTCCAGTTCAGTCAGTGTATTTGCAGGCACGGTTGCAGAGCGCCAATCACTGCTCCAGCTGTCTATGACAGCTGAAAATGCAGTAGCATACAGTTGAAAGAGAGCTCTGCTTGAGTAGCAGAGCTCTCCCCCCACGCGCACGCCATGCACTGTGTGCTCATGCGCCTTCCTCCATCACATGTACGGCCGACAGGGTGCCCAATCCCCGTCGGCTCCATCTCCAAGCATCCAGGAGCCATGCTGGAAGCCCACCCCAGCATGGCAAAATGATGTAATGGCCGACAGGGCTGCCCAATCCCGTCCAGCTTCACTGTCTCCTCCCACCCCGATTACAGGGTGCCAAGCTGGGAGCCCACCCCAGCGTGGCAGCAGATACCATGGCTGATGGGGGTGCCCAATCCCCCTGTCAGCTCCCAGCTGTCCTTGTGCCTGGGAGCTCACCAGCATGCTTAAACGCCTGTGTCGTCATTTAAAAACAAACAAACCTGGAAATAAAAACTGTCCCTCGGCACTTCTCCCTGTCCCCTCCCACAACCCGCACTCACCCTGCGCACCTGCCTCCCACACCCCACCCCATACTTACCTCTGGAGCTCGGTGCGATGATCTTCGGTGGTCCGGAAACATGTCTCACTCTTTAAAGCCGACCCATGAACTGAGGAAATGCCGTAAGCTGTATAATGGATAGACAGGGTTTTTCAACTTGGTTGCATATCTCAGGCATTTTTGGAATTTTGCACAAATTTTCAATATGGGGTTTTAGGGCCCCTCCTCATGAATTCTTGACTGTCTTGGCGTTACTTGGGCCTGAAGGGTGATTTGCAGCCACTGTGTGAAATCACCTTTCCAGAATGATTAATGAAACAACACTGCCAGTGTTCATAAGGTGGGCTTTCAAAAGCCTATTTTGAAAATTTGGTGGAAAAATTCCTAAAATGACTGTTTTACCAGCGTCGTTGCTCCAGTTCCTATGCACGCTCGTGAGTTTGTGAAATTTTAATATTTTCACTACAGATTTTCAACATTGCCATTTTACCACACCTCCTTATGAGCAGTACAGCTGTCATTTTCACATCTCACCCAAAATGTGTTTCCCCATGTAGTGCACAATGGCTAGTCAGTGTGTGAAATAAAATGTATGGGACACATTAAGAAAATCACAGTGATACTATTCATGAGCAAAGGTCTTAAATGGCTATTTTGAAAATTTGGTGAAAAATTCCTAAAGATGACTGTTTTACGGCGTGTGTTGCAGAGTTCCTTTGCCGCCGTAAGTTCACAAATTTTCAATATTTTCACTCCAGATTTTCAACATTGCCATTTTACCACACCTCCTTATGAGCAGTACAGTTGTCATTTTCACATCTTGCCCACAACGTGTTTCTGCCCATGTAGCACACAATGGCGTATTCGTAAAGCGAAATCAATGTATGGGACACATTAAGAAAATCACAGTGACACTGGTCATGAGCAGGGTGTTGAAATGGCTATGTTGAAAATTTGGTGAAAAAATTCCCAAAATGACATGTTTTAGGGCCGCCAATTCTGCGCAGTTCCTCACATGCCTTTAGCAAGATTCTTGAATTTGTAATATTTACACCAGATTTTCAACAGTGCCATTTTACCACACTTCCTTATGAGCAGTGCAGCTACCATTTTTCACATCTGCCAAAATGTGTTTCTGCACATGTAGCATAACAATGGTACAGCTGGTTTGCAAAACAATGTTTGGGACAGATTAAGAAAATCACAGTGACACTGGCATGAGCAGAGGTCTTAAAATGGCTATGTTGAAAATTTGGTGACAAAACTCCATAAAATGACTGTGTTACAGTGAGCATTGCGCAGTTTCAATGCTTCCTCATAAGTTCATGACTTTGTGATATTTTCAGTCCAGATTTTCACCAGTGGCATTTTCCACACCTCCTTATGAACAGTACAACTGTCATTTTCTACAAATATGGCGAAATGTGTTTTCACACTTTCAGTGCAGAGATGCGTGGTTGCTGTGGGAAATCATTGTTCGGGACACAGAAAGAAAATCACACTGACACTGTTCATGATCGGAGGTCCAAAATGCCTGTGTTAACAATCTACTGTAAAAATCCCCAAACTAGTTACATTATGGGTGTGCGTTGCACAGTTTCTATGCACGCTTGTGACTTCACCAGTTTTTTTAAGATTTTCACAGCAGATTTTCAATATTGCCATTTTTTACACCTCCCCATGAACAGTACCGCTGTCTTTCTTTACATCCTGTTCGAATGTGTTTTTGCACCTGTGGTGCCAAATGCCATAGTCACTGTGCAAAAGCAGTTCTCGCTAACAAACTGATATTGCCACTGTTCATGAGGTGGGGTCACAAAAAAACATGTTGAAAATTTGGAGTGAAAATACCAGCGAATGCCTGAGGTGTTAGGGTTTCGCCCATAGCGCCTCACCCTGTAAAGTATGACAGGCATCAGGGTGTGACTTGGGATTCTTGCCTGTCAGGCTCATACCATTCTACCCTCACCCACACCCTGCAGCCAGTGAGAGGCATCAAGGTGTGCCTCAGACTCTTCAGGCCCAAACTTCACTCCATTCTCCTATATCGCACTCATCTCACCTCACCATATTTCCTGATGGAATGGGTGTGCATAAGGCCAAGACCCCAAGGCACACCGTGACACTTGTCAGTGTCTGCAGGGTAGGGTGTGGTGAAATAGCATGATTTGTTATGCCTGGCGACCCAAAGGCACCCCAGTGCCTGCCATTCTCTGCAGGTGGTGGTGTGAGGTTGGCTTCAGTTCAATACTTCAGTGCCATTCCTATTATGCAGCTCTGTAAGTTCTACACTACTAATGCCAGTGCCAGCAAGCAAACATTCGGCATTGACAAATGCTTGTTATGCGGCTGCAATGCTTTAAAAGGTGGTACTGAAACTGAAAAAAGACAGCATGAAGCTGAGGATAGAAGTAATGATTTTGTCTGTGAAAGTTGCCCAACTCCACATTATGGTCCATAATAAAGCACTGAACAAGAAGCTTTGTAAGTTGGCATTAATCTGCATGAGCAATTACTTTAACAAGACAGCAGAATAAGTGTAAAATGAATAGATCTGGCAACAGTTTTGTTGGTTCTAGGTAACAAAGTGTAAGGAGGAGAAAGGGGAAAAAGTGAGCAGCTCTGTAAGGCAGCGTCCCCCATGTGAGTGCTCGCTCGAGATTGATGGTGAACTAAAATCTTTATATAATGCCTGTGTGGCTGGACTTTTCCTGAATAAAAATCTTTAAAACAATCTTCTGCAAGCTAAATTCAAGTGCTTTCATCGAATGTGCTTTAGTGTGGGGTTTTCTGCCATAAAGAACTGACATTAATGTTTTTGATCTACTCCGCTATATAAAACGAGTAAAAAGAACAGAAAGAACAAAAGTAAATGAAAGATAACTTTAGAAACATCCCTGAAAAAACAAACAAAAAAGCAACAAAGATTGAAATACCAGCACCAGAAGCTGGAAGGCATAAGCTGAAGAGAAATACAACAAAAACAGCAGGCAGAACTAGACAGCAAAATTCAGGGGAAGAGATCCAGCCGGCAGTAAAGAGGTATCTATAACAAGAAACAGATGAAGAAAAAAAGCTACAAGTAAAATTTAAATTAGCGTTGCCCCTGATATAACAAATATTGCTGAACAGAATAGTGAATGGCACATACAAGAAGTACAGCAATGAGAGGAGGACCTGCAGGCATCGTCCCAGTCACATCAAATTTCAGTCATTGTGGAGAAAGAAAATGATGAGATGGTAGCTGCAAACAGCTTTTCTTCAGGATTGGGTGAGACAAATCCAGTTTCTATTATTAAGAGTCCCTAGTTAAAAAAAAAAGTGTGTGCAAATGATAAAGAAGAGATTGCCTCCAACAATTTAACGGAAACAGTAAGAACAAAAGTAAAAAAAAATACTCCACTTACTTGGCATTCACCCAAGTCTTTGAGATCTGCTTTACACAGAACCCTGTGAATGCTCCTAATAACACTGAAGACCATAATGATAAATCAATATTTATGAGTACTAAAAGTAATAAAATAACTTCATTACATAATGAACAAATGTGCAAACAAGATACAGGAGAACCCATGCTTAATTTAAATCTGATCCTGTTAAAATGCAAAGGAGTCCCCAGGTCTTAATCAAAGAATGGACCAAGTCTCTAATGAAATAAGATCAGTTAGAGAAGATATCAGATCAATTACTAACAGGATTGTAGAAATGGAAAACAGAATATCGGAGGTTGAAGATTATATCCTCAAGCAGATTCTAAAATAAACATGCAGGCTATTGAAATAAAGGAAATGAGAGAAAAGTGAAAGATCTTGAGTGATGTTCTAGAAGGAACAACTTAAAAGTTATTAAACAATAATAACTGGTGACCCCCGATAACAACCTGTTTTCGAGTTCTGTAGAAAGTCGGATCAACCCGTGAGTTGATACAACTTTACAGTCTTGCGCCAGGTTGTCTCTCATAGTGTAGCCTAATGAATCAGTCTGAGCCTGCATGAGATAACTCTCCAACGGACAATCCTGAGTCACTGACAGTATTACTTGGGCATAAATATACAGTTTCTTCCCTTGCTGAGGTACACATCAGGCACTTATTTCACCATTCCTAAATACAATAAAATAAAAGCAAACACAATGGAGAACTGTTTCATGGCTGCTGCAGCAGTGATGGAGAAATTTGTAGCAGAACAGCAGAACCAGAATACGCTAGAGAAACAGCCAGTGCTCATCTTGTGTTAAGGTCTTCTTCACCAGTTATTATAAAAATAAAAATATATAGGTTTTGTAATATGATTTTTTACACACCCTTGTGTGCAAATATAGAAACCTCTTGAGTTTCGCTCTCGAGGTTTCTATATTATCACACACCTTGGGTGTGTAAAAAACTGCATATTACACACTTCACACCTATATATGCATTATTCTGTATTTCAGAGGATGTTGAGGAGGTCAGTTTACAATTATTTTAGGAGGATTGGCTCACTGAAACCCTGGGAAGAAATCTAAATGTTAATAAAATAGAGGTGGACAGAGTACAGAATACCATCAAGAATCCCAAATGGCATACATACATATCCTAAGATTGTGTATATAAGATTTATAAGATTCCAAGATAGTAGAGATGTACTATTTTTGCTAGAAGAAACTGTCTATACTGTAAAGATAATTAAATCCTTGTGTTTCTGGATTTGGGGCTGAATATTTATAAGGCAGAAAAACCTCTTTAACCCCATTAAATCTTTATTTTGGAATAACCATGTTAAATTTAACACCTCATGCCAAACACATTAAAAATTTTCTGTCAGGGAGGATTCAGAAGTTTTACCTCTCCAGAATCAGATGAGAGATTTGCAAAAGAAATATTGGGCATTTCTGCATTTCAGACAAAATCTAACCAGGGACAGGAGGACACAAATACAACATCTCAAAATGAGGATTCGAGTCCAGAATTGTCAATACTGACAATGATACCTAACAGTTGGATTTTATTTTTAATGGAACCTTCAATGGAATACTGAAGAGGGAGGTATGTCAGGGAGTAACAGAAGATCATGGGTTTGATTTTAAAGCCAAATTTTGACATAAGGGGCCTGATTCTCAAAGGCTTGGCACATGTCACACCATAGGTGATTGCACCAAATGCTGGTGCGCTGGGAACTCGTGACCAGTTTTCTGTCAGGCAGGGTCTACATTTCTATGTCCTGTGGCAACTCAGGTGGTGCACACATGGAGGGTGCACTGAACAGGGTGCCACAAGCCTGCGTGTAATGACCATGAAAAGGGGCAGGTGCCCCCAGCTCCGATCCCCAACACAGAAATTAAAGGAAGTCCTGGTGGGCTATGGCCAACCCAGCCCCAAACCCCTATAATGTAAATAGATAGCCCCCATTCCCAATTCCACAAATGTACCATAGTAGACCCCCACCCAGCCCTGATCCCTGGTAATATTAATAAGTAGCCCCCGTCAGGACCCCTGAGATAACTTATTTGTTTCAGTACAGTTAAACACATAGCCAGTGTCCCAGAGTATCCCTGGTGGTCTAGTAGACCCACCCTCCACCTGGCAGTGCCTCAACACCCCGCTCCTGACCCATACCCAGCCAGCGACTGGCACAGCCCAACTCTCATCACCGTGGCCAGCCACCAACTGAGCTCTGTATGAGTCCATACCTGTAATCTGTTCATGGTCAGTGAATGACAGCAGCTGTCATTCACTGAGTCAATTACTATTTGTGAGGGATCAGGGAGGGGGCCTAGCTATACATGTTACAGGGAATCAGGAGGGGACCGCTAGCTCACCAGGCTTTAATACTTTACACCAGGGAGCCGGGGATCAGCCAGCCTACTGGAGTTATTACACTGTTTATTTATGTGATTGGGTTTGGAGGCTGCTAGTTCTAGGGGATCAGATGGGGCACATTAGTGCAACCTCTGGCAGATGGCAATGTACACTTACACCAGCTCAAAGCTGGTGTAACTGTACTTTGATGGATGTCCTCCAGAGGTTGTTTCAGAATGCCACTTTGGGGTTGTGGCAACCACCTTTGAGAATAAGTGATGCTGCTGCCATAAACCCCCTTGTGCTAGGTTGTGGCTGAGTTTGTGGCGTACTGCTGGTGCAAATCCACTTTGGCACAAGCAGCCTTCGTGTTGTCGCAGGCTGCTATTCAGAATACCACAGGGCACAATTATTGGCTTAATGTGCTACTTGCATCCACATGTTGCATGCAAGTCACCTGGCGCCCATGCTGATGGCTTTCGGAATTGGGCCCCAGGAGCCTGATCAACAGAATTGATGCAAGTGGCTCTGCATCAAAGTTCAACCAAGCCTGATTTTCTAATGCTGGCTGTGTCCAGCATCAGATCATTTGTGCCAAACAGGTCCTGCAATAGGGTTGCACCTAACATGAGGGGTGGCATGGTGCTAGGGGTCTTGCCATGGTGGGGCTGTCATATCCCCTAATATGGGAAAAGCCCCATGAGTCATGGAGCCTGCCATTAGACCAGCCTGGAGCTAGTCTAACCTGCTATGCACCAATGCTGCAGCCTTGGCGTGGTGGTGGTGACCCTGTGGCCCCTGGGAAGGCACCCATACATCCCCTGACACCTGCCATACCACTGCTGGAGTGCCCAGTGGTCTGTATCAGGTTAGACACCAAATCCCCCATGTAGGCGCTGGTGTTCCCCTATCTGTCCATGATGTCCTGTTATTGCCCAGTCAGGGGCAGTTGTCACCACAGGAGTGTGGGCATGCCTAAGACAACCACCAGAGTGATTGGCCGACAGGTATTCATAACTGTCACAGGTGATGCATGCCTGTCCTGTGAAACATGGCAAACTGAGGGACTTTGGTGCTGGGACCTTGCATTTTAGAAAATCAGGTGCATGGTTTCTAGAGGTGCACCTGGGTTTGTCTGACAGCAATTAGTGCAGATTGTGCCACTGTGAGAAAATCGAGCCCCATGGGTTTAATCATGAGACAAATAATGAGGGAAAAGATGAGGACAAAGTTCTAAAATGCCTTCAGTAAGCAAACATAACCAGGAAATAAAAGTAATTATTCATGAACAGCCAGCTAATGTTGCCAGTTCTAAATCTGGCTAGAAGTCTGACTAAAAGGATACACATTTACTATAAACAAGAATGGACTAGATTTTGGAACTCTAGTTTAAGCAACTCAACAAACAACGACCTTCTGCCAACCCAGTGGCACTGAGGGCTGAGGTGCTGGTCGCCTTACCTCACGCTATGCCGGCAACCCATGTTCAGGAATGAGCAAGGGCTGCCAGGGGTCGGCAGGGAAGGAGGAGGGATCGAGTGTCTGTGGACTGCTGTTCTTCTCCAGGGAGGGGTACACCAGCGAGTTCAGTGCTCGACTGGCCTGACAGCAGGCTAAGGGCTGGCACACAGCTACAGAGTGGGGGTAGACAAGGCAGATGTTCGGAGAAGCGACACGGGAGGTGTGCAGCCGCTTTTGGGTGTTATTGCATGCCCCATCTAGGGGAACCAAATTACAGGAGGAAAATAGGTACTGGCATGGCAGAGTGATGGTCGGTCTCGAGGTGCAGTCCCCAAGATGGGCAGTAACCCTTCCAGCACCGAATCTGGAGTTAGGTGGGTTGAGGGATCCCCACTGCCCCACCATGGGGGGCAAGCCATGGGGGGGTCTGGAAGGTAGGCTGCTAGCAGGGATGGGTTGGGGAACTGACAGGATGCAGAGCCGCTAGGATCAGGTGGATAAAGAAATTAACAGAAAAACAAAAACAGCGAACTTATTTTTAAAAAGGATGATGATGATGTGAAGTTACTTTATCGATATTGCAACTTCTTCTGATGGGGAGAGGGGTAATTTTGTATATATTAATGGGGAGGGCTTAGTTCCATCATCTCAGGGGAGATTTGCACTACTAGGGTGTTGGGAGAACTTTTTGTATTCCTGACTGAGCATTCCATTTGAAATGAGGAGGAGGTTAACTGTGGTACTTTGTGGTAGTGTTAGGATAAAAAATCTAAAGGGGAAGGGGGCATATTCATTCAATTGTAAAATAAGTTATCAGTCCTATAATTGGCATTGGTCTTTCTTTGGGTGGGAAATTATGGAGATAAATAATTTGAATAGTTGTGGAAATAATAGCAGCATACAAATTGTAGGTCTTATAGAATGAAAACTTGGAAGAAAATATTAAATTGATATCCTGTAATATCAATGGATTCCATAATCCAGTACAAAGGAAAACTATTTTTAATTTTATAAGGAAAATGTGAATAGGTACAGTGTATCTGCAAGAAACTTAATTAATAAAAGTTGAAGGAGAAAAAATTGATAAAATATTGGGTGTTCCACAATATGATTCGTTTCATGCTTCCAAATCTAGGGACATCTATTCTGTTAAGGAAAAGGTTAAATGCAAAGGTGGAAAGGTTTTATTTTGACCCTGAAGGACATTTTAGTGTGATATTCATAAAGGTAAAATGTTACAATTTTATTTATTTATTTAAACATGTAACCAGGAAAGGCACACTGAGCTGAATCTCGATTCCAGGTGCGACCTGGGGGAGGGGGATGGGAGAACTTATAGTTTCAAGACAACGTACAATAGTTACAGCAGTATAACATAAACAATAGGTACCGAATAATGCAGGTTACAATGGAGGAAACACTCTTGGTACAGCAACAATTCAAATAAACAAAATAGGAAATGTAACCGATCATGAACAAAATTCAGGTGATGGAACAAAATGAGACGAGTTATACAGCAGTAAGTGCACTCTAGGTGATTTAAGAGCAGCAAGTGCTTTGGAGAAAAACATAAGTCTTAAGAATCTGTGGAGTGAAGAAATGTATCACCTGGGACAGAGGTAGGGGAGGTGGCAGGAGGCATAGTTGTTTTTCAAGTGAGGTACAAGGAGGAGTCCCTGATGGAGGGCTAGGTTGTTCCACAGGCTGGGGAGCTGGTAGGGAGCAGCAGCCTTGCCAGATTGGAGGAGGGACGAGGTGTTGAAAGATCTTTCACTCTGTGTCTCAGAACATAAGGGGTGTGGGAGGCCGGGGGTGGGGGGAGAAACTATCCAACAGGTAGGATATAAGGTTGAAGGAGGATAAAGCATCTGTGGGACAATGAGGTTAGTCCAAGAGAGGAGATAAATCACAATGATGATTTCGGGTGGGGGAAATGGTAGCAAAGTGACAGAAAGAGTTTAGGAGGGTATCAAGCTTATATAAGGAGGTTACAGGGCGGAGCAGCAGACCACAACCACGTAATCAAAATGGGGATAATCATTTTGGCTAAGATTTGGCACCTGGCAGGAAGTGGGAGGAGTCTCTATGCCAGTACAACATACCAAGTTTTGGGTGTAGTTTAGAGGTGGTAGCATTTATGTGAGACAAGAAAGACAGGTGGGGTCTAGCCAAATGCCCAGGTATTTATATTTTGTGGTCTAGAGAGGTACCTTATAGGGAAGTGATAGGGGTGGAGGGTGGATCTGCTAAGTTTCTGCACTGTGCCAAAACCATGGATACAGTTTTGCATGTGTTTAGTTTTAGCTGGTTTTGATTGAACCAGAACTGTATATTGTTGAAATCTCATTGGAGGTAGATTGAACTTTGTGAATTGATGGGCCAGAGGTAAAGAGAACAGTGTCATCTGCATACACATGTATGCTGGTTTTGTGCAAGAGGAGAGAAGGTCATTTATGAAGAGGGAGAAGAGGATGAGGCCAAGGACAGGGCCTTGTGGTACACCTGCAAGAATGGGGAGGGGGAGAGAAAGACATCAGGGATTCTGACTGACTGAAACCTGTGGGAAGGTAGGAGTTAAACCACTGTATGGTGATGGGAGCAAGGCCAGCTGATTTAAGTTATGAGGAGGAGAGGGGTGCAAAGTGGAATCAAAGGCCTTGGCTAGGTCGACAAATGCAGCAGCAGCAGTTAGAAAGCCTTGGTCAGAGGCTGTGTCGATGTGATTTATGAGGTGCAGAAGTGAGGAGATAGTGGAATGCTGTTTCCTAAAACCTGACTGGTGGGAAGATAGGATATTAATTGTAGATAGAGATTCTGACAGCCTGGAAAGGGCTAGGATTCCTGTAACTTAGCAAGAGCAGGAAGAGGGAGATCAGCCTATAGTTTCCAGATGTAGAGGGGTCATCTCCTTTGTGGAGGTGAATAACAGAGGCAGATTTCCAGGCCTGAGGGACCGAGCTGATGAGAAGGTTAGGTTTAGTAGATGGGTGAGAGGTTTAGCAATCACAGGAGCAGAGATCTGCAGAAGCCTTGGGTGGATCCCATCTGGGCTGGATTTGGTGGCATTTAATGAGCGGAGGGCTGTGAGGATCTCTTGTTTGGAGATGTGGGAATTTGAAGTTGGTGTGATGGGGTGGGAGGGGACAGAGGGTTGAGCGGGGACCATGTGGGAAGGGCGCAAGAGGTGAAAAATTTGTTGAGGGTGTTAGCAGTGATGATTAGGTTGGTAAAAGCCGGTCATGTTGCATGAATGCTGGGAGCTGGGCTGTGATAACGGAACTAGGAGGGAGTGTACGATACTCCAGAATTTGCAGGGATGGGCAAGTGCTAGTTGAGACTTGAAATAGTTTGCTTTTGCCTGTCTTGTAGCCTTAGTGCATGCGTTGTGGAGGGTGTTGTAGGCTTGTCTATTTATAGGGTTAGGGTGGGATTTGAAAATAGTCCAAGCTTTGTCCCTGGCCTTGCATTTGGCAAGGATAGGAGCAGATATCCATTGATGGTGGGCTTCCTAACCCTGACCTTTTCAAAGGGCATAGGAGTCCCAAATATTTGTGAATGTGTGGGAAGCTGGAGAGGGTGGCGCCATGTTTGGCGCTGAGTACACCTGGCTCCAATCAGCATGATAAAGGCAGGATAGCAGGGATTCTGAGTGCAGGGTGTTTAGGAATGTGTGTTTATGTATTTGGGGCAGAGTTGGCATGCACATTTTTCTGATGCAGTAAGTAATGCAGTGATCACTTAGAGCATTTATGAGGATGCCAGAAAAGGTAACCCCTGCGGGTGGGAAGTGAGGATCCAGTCTATTAGTGAGTGATTTGGGAGGAGGGTTGTAGCAGGTAGGCTCATTTAGCAGCTGAATAAGGTTAAGGGACTTGATTTTGGAGATGTGGGCCTTGAGGAGGGCGAGCCAGTCCAAGTTGAAGTCACCAAGCAAACCAGTTCCCTTTGAAGGACAAGCGCAGGTGAGGTGGCAAGGGTGGAGACTAGAGAATCCCATGCTAGATGGGGTGAAGCACAAAGCACTCCAACAAATATTGGTAGGAAGGCAGGTAGGGTGAGTTTAGCCAGGAGTAATTCATGGGAGCTAGGAGCACTTCCTTGATAGTGAGTGAGCATAAGAAGGGTTTTTAGTGTAAATGGCTACACCTCCACCTCTTTTGCCATGGTCCTGTCTGAGTATAGTGTAGTTTGGGAGGTTTAGGAGGAATTGGGAGTCTCTGCTGACAGCCAGGTTTCTGTCAGGCAAAGGATATCAGAACAGTGCATGGTCATCCAGCAGGTTAGTTGGTCAATTTTGGCAGGAGGCTTCTAATGTTGATGTGGGCAACAAGAGAGTCCTTTATGGGAGCTCAGTGGCTGGGGACCAGCCTGGGGGCCTGGATTTGATTCTATATCACCAGCAAGAGAAGAGAGGAGGAGAAAGAAGGAGCAGTCTACAAGGAGTTTAAATCTCCTGGTATGTAGGATGGCTTTTGGGACTGGTCTGACAGCCCTGATGAGTGAGGGGAAAGTAAGCATCTGGGGAGGCAGGATGCCAGGTCCAACAAGTGGGGGCAGATGGATGAGTTACAGGGTGCAAACATTGCTGGGGGTTGGAAGAGCTTGTCTAAGGGTCATATGGGGCTAGTGGAGTTGGGGATTTTTCTTTGTGATAGTAGGCTGGGAGGGCCAAAAGGTAGTTATGAGGACGAGGAGAAAGGCAAATGTAGACTTGTGCATAGCATTTTATGATGTGAATTTAAAAACAGGCAAAAGAATGTAAAACAGGGTATATTTGGTGAATTTGTATTCAGGTGTGGGGGCTGAATTTACACCACATGTCACTTTAAGGAGGTCAAAATGGCAAAGGGTGAAAATAGGTGGAGAGAGACAGAAAAAGAGATGAGTAAGGGTGGTGCCGTGAGGGGAGAAAGAGTATTTAATAGAGGTCAGAGATGGGGAGGGTGGGCAGGACAAAATATCCCACTATGAAGTCCAGCAGTTAAAAGAAAGCAAAATACAGCCATTTAAACTAAGCGCCAAAGCTGTTGATGGAAGGAAGGCCAATCAGGGTACAACAGTATATACAGCAGCCAATGAGGAGCCTGGTTTAATCAAGGTAGCCAATCAGCTTCTTTTGACACTGGGAGTCATGCTTCCTGGTACAGAGTGCTGGGCGCACTGGAGTTTGGGAGTTGGGCAGGGTGATGCACTCGCCTGCCGGGTAGCAGAGCTGGTCAGCAGCTGTGGAGCATCCAGTTCAAGGGCTGGTAGAGTATCCTGGAAAGAGAAAGAGACAGGAGCAGGTTAAAGATAAAGGTCAAACGCTGCTCTGGGAGGAAATCGGGGGATCAGAGGAAAACAAAAGTGTGGGTGTTTGTGCAAAATTTGGAGGAAGAGGCAGAAAAGAAAATGGAGTGAGGTTGCTGTGGACAATGGCACAAAGGCTCTAAGAAGACAAAGAGCAAAATATTAAGTTTGGCAGATTTATGGGGAGGGTAGACAGGTAAATATAACAGAGGCAGCAGAGAAGGTTTAAATTTAGCAATAACAGCAGTACGGTACAGCTCAACAAAATAACAGGCAAAATCAGAGAGGCATATCATACATTTAAGCAGTGGTAAAACATGACATCAAATATCCACTCAGCAAAATATCCCACTATGAAGCCCAGCCCTTAAAAATAGCAAAATTGCTTCAAAATACATCACAAATTGTAGTACAATTACTCTTTGTTGGAATTTTCTAAAAATGGTAGGATTCCCACAACCTTATATTATAAATGGTGATTTTAGCTTGCATTGCAGAATGAAGAAGATTTCTCTAATAACAGAGAATACAATAAAAGAGATTCTAAATTTCTTCTTGTAGAATGGAAGAATTGTTCATAGCAAATTTCTGGAGAATAAATACTTTTGAGAATAAAGAATATTCAGATATTCTTCAAGATACAAGACCTATTTTAGAATAGACTTAGTTTTAGGCTCTGCTTCACTGTATCATGAAATAGTAGAAGTGGCATATGGGCCTATTTCTATTTCAGATCATGCACTGGTCTGTTTAGTGCAGGTATCTAGGAAACCACCAAGCAAAGATCTTGGAATTTGAATCCCTTGTTATTAAGGGACCTGATTTTGTAAAAAAAGAAAGAAGAAACTGATCTATTTTTGAAAAAAAAATATGTGAGATTTGTCATAACATGGTGTGGGATGCCTATAAGGCCTATATACATGGTATTTGTACAACTGGCTCAGCCAAAAAAGAAAGTGGCAAGAAACAGAAATAAAGGAGTTAGAAACTGCAATAATTAATATACAAAAGTTACGCCTAGAAAGACAGAATCTGGCAATAAGATCCATTTAAAAAACAGAAAATCTGAAACATGAATATAACCAACTTCAATGAAAAAGCTGAACGATGATGCTGATAACGCAATCTAAAAAATTATAGCCAACCGATAGGGTGGAAAATTATTAGCAGACTACCGTAGAAAGAGAGAGCAGAATGAACCAGAACAGGAATAAGATCCATGGAAGACAGTAAGGTGGTTAAAACCTCAGAAGAAGCAATAAATAATGAGTTTGCTAACTATTATAAAGAACTATACGGTCTCAAGGACAAGCTGAGCTAAAAAAATGATAACAAATTCCAAAGATCGATAAAGCACAACAAATATTATTGGAAAAGTAATAGATATTGAGGAAATAGAAAACGCTATTGCTATGTTAAAACTGGATAAACCTCCTGGTCTGGATGGCCTTGGGGTAGATTTCTTTTCTATATAATTTTAATGAATCTTTGTTCCTAGATTGTGTGTAATGTTTAAGTCCTTTAAATATCACCCCCCACCTTGCTGAAGCACTGATTATGGCCATTCCCAAGAAAGGTAAAGATAAAGCATTATTTACATCGTATTGTCCCATATCTCTGCTGAATGCAGATTATAAAATATTCACAAAATATTAGCTATGAGATTGGAAGGAGAGGACCAGAAGAGCTTCATCAAAGGAAGGAGGATCATATTAATATGACAAATGTTTTAAATATCTTTACAGCCCATTATCCTAATGTTACAGTGGTGTCCCTGGATGCAGAAAAAGCATTTGACAGGCAGGGTAGAATGTCGATTTGTTTGTTCTTGTTGAAATCCACAAATATTGGTGACACATTTGTGGGATGGATTAAAAGTATTTATAATACACTGAAATCTAAGCTATTGACTAATTACACAGTGTCCTCCTTTTCCACTCTATCAAGGCACTAGGTAGGGATGATGTCTATCCTCTTTGCTTTGTGCAATTATGATTGCAAATGTGATTAGAGATTCTACACTGATAATAAATTTGAATGTGGCAGACAAAAGACAAAAATTATTAAAATAATCCCTGTTTGCAGATGATATTCTGCTTTATCTTAAAAATCCTGAGAGGGAATTAGAAACCATTTTGAAGATAGTAAGGAATATGGGGAGCAATCCGTTACTTAATGAACTGGAAAAATCAGAGTTATTACCCTATTTTCTGGGAAAATGTATTATAGATCATGAAAATGTCCTACATCTGTAAGAAAGGATAGTCTGATTTTTGCAGTACATCTATTAGATAAATTAAACTGCCTGCTTGATATAAATTTAAATCTTTTATAACATTGCTTGATCAAGACATGGCAAGGTGGAAGGGCCTTCCTTTGTCCTTGTTGGGGTGAGTTCAGGAAGTTAAAATGAATATTTATTTATTTGTTACCTGGGTAAGTGCACTGATCCTGGGAACTGTTTTCAGGCATGACCAGGGCCATGAAGATGGTACACAGTAGAGCACAGGCATGACAAGTAATTACATCAATACAGCGAGTGCAGCATAGAGTGCACCAACAGATTGTTGGTAACAACAATACATAGAGCTTCACGTGAACAATAATAAGGCTATACTGTGTAGTCAAATTAGTATATTGGGCAGTTGCAGACACATTAGCAACTATAGGTATAATTAAATAAGACACCAGCAGAGATACAATGCAGCAGAGTACTGAAACAGGGCACTGGAAAATACAGCAAGTAGGCTAAGCAGTACTGAACAATGGTGGACAGTGTAGGACGATTATATATCAGAGTCACCAGGAAAATTATGATATTAACGGAGTTGCTCTTCCACTTTGTTTGTATTTATTCCAAACATTACTTGTGTGTATTCTAATAGGACCTTTAAAACAGTTGATCATAATTTTGAGTAAATTTATCTGAAAAATGGGCACCCACAGTTAAAAACACATAGGCCAGATATTCAAAAGAGCTGAGCCATGCGCAATAGGTTGCGCCTGCTCAAGTCTGAAATTGCGCCATTCTGTGATATTCAGCAGGAGGCAGTTGTGCCCCCAAAACATGCTGAGCAACAGCGCAATGCTAATGAAGGCATGCTCAACCGAAGGAGGAACCATGCATAAACTGTACAGCCTGATATTCAGCCGGGCCATGCAGAGTTATGCAGGCACAACCCCCTACCTGCGCCTGCACAACTTTAGCCCCCAAAAAGGATCAAAGTCGAGGGCCACCTACAGGTGAGCTGCTGCGTACTGCAGGGTGCAACACAGCAGCTGCCACTGTGGGTGGCCTCGACTTGTTCCCAGTGCCCCCGCAGCCCGATCACAGGCATAATAGTAACCTCCCCCGTGAGCCCAATCGTGGGCAGCAGAGTAGTCCCACAGCAGCCCGACATCACAGGCATGTGGAATTCTACCCTCCGACTAGCCTGATCATGCATAGGATTAACCCCCGACTAGCTCATCACGGGCACTAAAGGGAATGCACCCCCACCCCCCAACTAGCCTGATGTGCAGCATAACGTCAACCCCTCAAAGACCAATATCCCTGGTGGTCCAGTGGACCGCAAAGTTCGATCATGGGCATAAGGTCAAACCCCAAGTCAATATCTCGGTGATCTAGTGGCCCCCACCCCACCCACCAGGAGTTCACCACCCCACTCCCCGTCAGCTGGTGGCGTAGCACTCACCTGTTTGGCTGTTCGCCGTTGCGTTGACCGACAGTCGGTAGGGCTGCACGCCCATTGGTTTAGAGCAAGAGTTAATGGTGTGCAGTCTATTATAACATGAAAGTTCAGATATGTGAATGAATTAATTCATTCACATATCTGACTGCCTTATAGGATGTATGCCCATTGGCTCTTGCTCTGAACCAATGGGCATACAGCCCCTACCGAGCTGTCAGTTGGCAGGTGGCATGCGCGGGTGTGCTGCCACTACCGCTGACGGGGGAGTGGAGTGGTGGGGTTTCGTGAGTGGGGTGGGGGCCACGGATCACCAGGATATTGGAGTTTTGGGGGGTGGGTTTGACCTTATGCCCACGATCAGGCTTTTGGTCCACTGGACCACCAGGGATATTGGTCTTGGGGGTTGACGTTCATGCCCACGATTGGGCTAGTCGGGGGTGGGGGGGTTGCATTTTATGCCCACGATTGGGCTATGCGGGGTTGCATTCTCTTTATGCTCACGATCGGCTGCTGTGGGGTGGGGGTTGCATTCTTTATGCCCATGATCGGACTAGTCAGGGGTTGCATTCCTTTATGCCCACGATTGGCTGCAGGGGGCATCGGTCCCCAACGGCTGCTGCTAGGCAGGGCACCAGGTGTAAGTCATTGGGGATCAGTGCACCTGCATGCAAATGGGGATGTAATTACATGCAATGGCCCCCATGCACCTTGCATGAATTATGGCCCCATCTGCATGTCACCTTTGGAATATCGCAGTTTGCGCGTGGGTGCAATGGAACTGCGCCACCGCATCTGGATGCTCCACCCTGACCACTTGCGTGGCACAAGTTCCACTGGCGCCATGCACAGTGGCTGTGGCCAGGGGCGATAGTCAAAGTTGCTCAATAGCGCAACTCCGTTGAATATAGCCTGCCACACCTCTGCTAACTTTTTTGAGCAGCGTAAGGGCTTGCACCACAGAATGGCGAGTTTGAATATCTGGCCCAGTATATCTAAATTATCACCAGCGTTGGGTCTGAAATTTCCAAATTTGAAATATTCTATCAGGTATTGAAGACAGAGCCCTTAAAAGAATATTTTAGTAGTAACCTCCACGTGGACATTTTTTAAAATGGGAACCCTGTAGTAATAGACTGAGGCAAATGCTACTTTAAAATTGGGATAGCAAGAATTTGCTTGGAAGATTTAACCATTTTCATGAGCAAATTTGACTAACCTGGCAATCAGTAATTAAATCATCGGAATGTCAAAATCTTTTGTAAGTTTTCACTGTTAGTAGGACATAGTTATTACCTACTGTTTTTATGCTCACTTGTGAAAACATGGCCAAATTTTGAGATCAGCATAACTGGATACTTATTGGATGGAAATATTATCAAATCATTCCACTTGCTACAGAACCAATGTGCAATATAAAACACATATTTTTAGTTATTTATAGATATGCTCAGCAATACTTTTTATTTATTTAAAGTTGTTGACAGGGAGAGGCACACTGAGCTCATTACTATGTGCTACCCAGGGAGAGGGAAACAAGGAAGGTTACATTCTCAAAAATACAGTTCAGCAAGTTACATTTGTTACACAACATTTGATTACATTTACATTTGTTTTACAAGTCACATTTACAAATTTTAAAATTACAATGCATGAAAACATAGTTAAGATATGGTGGCTACGGAGCTGTGGAGATGGAAGAGTGGAAGAGAGTTGAGAGTCATAAGAGAGAGGTAACAATCCTTCTTTCAAGACACTGGTTAGGCCCTGTCTGGAGTACTGTGCAGTCCTGGAGGCTACACCTGCAAAAGGACATTAACAAAATGGAGGCAGTCCAGAGAAGGGCAACCAAAAGGCTGCAGAGACTGCATTAGAAAACATATGTGGACAGATTAATGGAGCTTAGTATGTATACCTCTACGAAAAGGAAGGAGAGAAAGGTGATAGATCGAAACATTCAAGCATCTTAAGGGCATTAATAAGGTGAAAGAGTCTAACATGTTTCAATAAAGAAAATAGCAAGACAAGAGGACACAGCATGAGAACAGAGGGAGGTTGACTAAGGGTACTGTGAGGAAGTTCTTTTCACAGAAAGGGTGATGGATGCATAGAATGGCCTACCTCAGGAAGTGGTGGATATGAATACAGTGCAGGGCTCAAATAGGCATAAGGGAGCAATACAGATGAGTATGAATAGATACCATTGACAGAGTACAGGACTATGGCACATTCGTAAGATAGAGAAAAGTTCAGACTGGATGGGCCTTAGGGTCCTTATCTGCTGTCAACTTCTATGTTTCTATGATCTGAGTTAGAGAAGATGGGAGAAGTGCTACCATTGAGGAGGGCAGGAAACACCTTTATTTAGAGCGAGAGTTAGCTCAACGGTGGGAGGTGAGAGTGAGGGGTAGAGGAGGAAATGTGTGGTGTGAGTTAGTGGAGGACAATAGAAAAGCAGGTGAGGGAACATGTAAAAGGGGCAGGTGAGAGGGGTAATAAATACAGTGAGTAAGGGATTGCACATGGGACGGGAGGGGATTGAAAATAAGAATAAAGGCAGAGGAGGTGAAACAAAAGGCTCAAATTGAGATTGTATATGGAGTTAAAGGGCTGAGTAATTGGGTGGCCAGAGAGAGAGACTGGTTTGGGGTCAGTTTGTAGTTAGCAGTTACAGTGGCAGGCATTTGATAGGCCAGATACACTCAGACAAAGCAGGTTTCAGGAGCGGGCGAGGGGGTCTCATGTGGAGGGGAGGGTGTCCAAGTGAAGGCAGTCTGTAGGCAAATGCTGCTGAGCCAGCACAGGTGGATGGTTGTGAAAGGAGAAGATGTGAGTCTCGTGACTGAAGAGGGTAGGTGGCCTCTGAGACTGGACACAAAGAAAGAAAAGGTAAGTAGGTAGAACCTGAACCAGTATTAAGAGATGAAAAGTAAGGAGGAGGAGGCAGCGCAACTGCTATTGAGAGGCGGAGGGAAAGGGACGAGTAGAGGGAGCAGTGATGTGTACAGCGAGGGACGTGGCATTAATAACAAAATGACAAAATGAATTGAAGAGGAGTCAAGCCTGGCTAGAAGGGAGGCTGATGCGTGCAGTATACTACGTCGGCATAATCAAAAGAGGGAGAATCATTTTGGTCAGGAGCTGACATTGAGTATGTAGGGAGAGGGCTTCTTTGTTTTATAGAGAAGTCCCAGTTTCAGGCGGAGTTTTTGCCTGGTTGTGCTCAATATGTTTTGTGTAGTTTAGACAACAGTCGAGCCAGACCGCTATATATTTGTAATTGGGGACTCATGGCAGGTGAGGAGCCATCCAGTCTGGTAAATATGAGGGGAGAGAGGAGGGTAGCTAGTCTTTGGGGATTCCCAAATGTCATTGACACCATGTGTTTTTCCGCTTACCTTCATGAGGATTGTCAACTAAAGGAACATTTGTTTAGAAGGAATAAAACTGAGTTTTTGGAAACAGCCCCAAATATGTCTAATATTGTCTTTAAACTATATAATTTTATTAATAATCTTAATACTGTCAATCAGTAAGTAGAAGTAAAAGAAAAAGATCTTTAGATTTATATTTATGAAGATAAATGAAGTCTATATTATCATCTTGGAACTGAATAACTAATACTAAGATGAATCAGATTCAATATTTCATTGTTAACAGAATGTACTGTACTACTCTCCATACCTTCCTAATAGATTCAAGCAGAAATATCTTCATACTGTAACAGAGGATGTGGAAAGGTGGCTAGTTCTGCTCATGTATTGGTTTGTGCCCATATATTAATTCATTTTGGTTGCAGGTTCTGAAGCATATTAATGAAATATTGGGAACCAGCTTCCAGTCTGAACCTGAATTATGTTTGTTAACTATGTTTTCATTTCAAGAGATTCTGGAAGGACAGAAATATGTTTGATCCATCTAGCTTTACTGAACATGAAAAGATGTATTTATTACTTGTATGTGGAAGGACTTTAAGATTCCAAAGATTGATTTGTGGAAAATCTATTCCTGGAAACCATACGATTAGAAAAAAAAATCATTATATGCTTAGAAATCAGATGTCGAGATACTGGAATATATGGGGCGAGTAAAAGAGCTTTGGAGGAGGGCATACTTTGATAATTTTATGGATTGCCCTTAAGGGTTTATTGTGTGAAGTGTGAAATGTATACATTTCCTAGGTCATAAGGCTTGTTATATTTATATTTATAGTCACATTTATTCTTCTAGTAGCTATATAGGTGGTGGTCGTTATAAAATGTATTCATGTATGCTGCATGCATAGACCAGAGTGCAGAGTATGCTTATGGTCTGTGTGATCAGATTCTGCAGCTGACCATGGTGGTGTGAGGAGGGAAGTGCCAGTTGCAGAAGTGGGTCGGGATGGGGAGTGGGGTGGTTGAGCATTGTCTGACAGAATGGGAGGGTGGGGGTCTGCAGACTACCAGGTGATGAAGTGGCAGCTCTGTGTGGGCACAGTGGGAGCAGGGGCTAGTGACCTTGTTGACATGGGGATCCATGACTTCAGGAATGTTATGTTTTATTGATTTATAACTTTTGTACTGACTGTAGTATTTTCCTTGCATTATTTGTTCCAGCTAACTACAGGTACCTTTAAATTTGCCATCGACTGGCTATTTACTGTCATGGTTCTTTGTAAGTGTACACTATGTCAAATTGAGAAACATTTTTTTAAATGTGCATAATGATTCTTGAATGGTTAAAATGTTATAACTACTACTTCACCAAAATGTTCAAGATCATACATTCTGAAATGTATTAAAGAAACGTCAGATGTTCTCTTTCCTAATACCATTCAGGACTTTTGTTGCACCTTTTCTTTCTGTGAAGAGGATGCAAGGAGGTGCCTGACTGTTTAGTGAGCCAGAAAGGGTATCCTGTGGATTCAGCGACTGTGATTGGATACCTACCAAAACGGTGACTCAATCACAGCATCTTGCAGTACAGTGACAAGGGAGGGAGGGTGACGGATAGGGGATGTGTGGTATAGGCATGCTGTCGCTACATGTATACAGGCGAGGCAGCCGCAGCAAGTGGCAGGAGGAGAGGAGGGATTGTGAGGGTGGTGCCATGGTGAGTTGCCAAGCTGCTCCCATGGTGTGGTGGGTGGGTACATGGCTGCGCTGCACAGGGTGCCAGGTTCAGGGCTGGGTGCAGGTATTTTTGTTGCACCAGGCCCGAAATGTGTTTTATTTTACTCCCTCCAACATGCACCCCCTGGAGTTGAGAATGCTTCAAGTAAGTGCAGGGGATGCAGCCCCAACATTAGCATTAGAATTGTAACTCCCTGGTGCCCTTTTGCTGTGTGCCGGACTACATCGCAAAATATTTTTCGGTGATGTGCATTTGCCCTAATGGTGATCACTATTCTGCACTCGCCATTTTCACATGGATCCACCAGAAAGTGGAAGAGCTGCATTGGATTGCTTTAGGGATGGCATAATATAGAAATTTAAAGTCAGAAGGGACTCTAGGTCCATCATGTCCACCCCAACTTTATAAGCAGGGATAAAACAAATATGCTGTGCTAACACATACAAATTTATAGGAATTCCCAACCCACTCTGTTACACAAGGTACATGTCGATCCTCTCATAAGCAGAAATTAGGCCAGTACTATTTTCATGTCCACTGTTTCCACTAGTTGGTTGTTCCATAGGTTGACCACCCTTTGGAGAAAACTTGCCTACTAGCTTTACCTCTGAATTTCCAACACTGAGCTTCAGGACATGTTGCGCATTCTGCCACAGGATACCAGATAAACATCAATGACAGCAACGGAAGTCTTCTTAGGTCGAGTCCCTGGCAAACAGCCAGGTGGACCTCTCCGAATCCTGCATCAATGGGAGCGCAATTTCTTGAACTTGAGTCTGGGGCTATTTTTCTCAAAACTGGGAGCCTTTGTCTCTGCTAGGGAAATGCCAAATTTGAAAAAGGCGCTGCATTCATTGGCCCAGCTGCCAGTGGCGCTCCGATGGCTGGGACTTAAAGCCGTTCTCGAGCCACACCAGCCACAGCAACTACTTGGACTTTTTCTCACTGGCGCTCAAGGGGCATCCGACTGCTGCAGGTCCCTCCCTTTCTGGACAGCAACAGAAGTCTTCTCCTCGGGTCGAGGCACTGGCTAACGGCCAGGACGGACTTCTCCCGAACCCTACATCAATGAGTAATTCTCCCCACCCACCCTGTTCCCTCCTCCCCTTAAATGCTTCTAAACCCTCCCACCAATATTGCTTGACCTATCCCACTGTTGCCTGCCATCGGGATAACTGTTTACTTGTGTCTATTTTTACTGATGTTTGATAGACAGCTGTATAAATTATGCTGTAGCTCACTACGTCTACATTGCTGACTGCCTGAGGGTAAACTGTATTAAGCTATATTATAACTCCTGTTCTACTAATGGCTTAGGGATTGAATCTTGTGTTTAAATTGCTCCTGCCATCCTCGATGCTAGATAACTGAACCAACTAAACCAATTTGCTTATGCCTATTGTATTAATGTTTTCCCTGTCTCTGCAAAGCTGTATAACCTAGCTGAAAGTACCCTATTTCTCAGACCCCAAAATTAGACAAGACTGGTGTTCAATCCTGTTAGGTTTCCAGATGCCTAATTGAACTGAGAATTTTCTATTACCTTTAACTTATCCTATGGTATAGTGTTACCCTCAGTGGACAAATTTTTTTCTCCCTGCTCCGCTGCTACCGTACTAGATGTATCTCTAATACCTGAAGGCTGCATGAACTAATTGCATAATAGTATCCTGCAGTGGACAGATCTTTCCCTGCTCCATTGCTAGTGTACCTGATGCATCTCTTAACCTGAATCTGCAGGACCTAATCTGAAATAGGACCTGCCCCGCCCCACCTCCTACCGCTAGAGTAGGGGTCACCTCTGCCTTTGTGAAGAGAAGACCTAAACCCATCTACTGACCCGCTCTATCATGTGGTGCTTGGTACCTATGTCTGCCCTTGCCTACATGGTGCTAATACTGGGGACTGATCTACTCTACTCCTGGGGTTACTGTCCCCTGGATCCATATTTTAACACTCATCACCACTCCCCTGGATCCCTTCTTACCCTAGAAGGGGGAACAATGTATTATTACTATCCATGCATGGCTTAACTCAACACAGGAACTCTTACAATCTGTTTTACCACCTCTCAAAAGATGACATAAAGAGGCTTCTCCATTGCCTCCAGACTTATCAGATACCTTGCCTGGCTCAAGCTTGCCTTAGGGGACATGGAACCTAACCCTGGCCCCCACCCCTCCAACTCCATACTGAGTGACCCCACATCCCTCACTGACCAATACCAGGGACTCAAAGTAGTACATATGAACATTGGTAGCCTTAGGCATAAAATACATGACCTTGAAGCCTGGACTGCGCTCCACAAACCCGATATACTCATGGTAACTGAGACCTGTCTCAAAACCTCCCATCCTTCCTCATGAAGTTGACCTAGTCAGCTACAATGCATTGAGGAAGGAACGAGTTAGGAAGAAAGTTGGAGGGGTTCTCATCTATACCCTGAGTGGTCTTAATGTTATGCAGATGGACCACTCTCTCATCTGTGACTTTGTGAATGAGATAATTCTCTCGAAAGTGCTTCTTGGGGACACTAAACCATTGTACATAGGATGTGTCTCCTCCTGCCCCAACGCCCACATCTTCCTCAATCTCTATCTCATGCCCTGGCAAACACTCCTGGGGAAATGATTCTCCTGGGGACTTTAACCTAAACTGGCCCACACTGGAGGCCTCCCAACAGCAAGAACCCCATTCTCAATACCAAACCAACCCAAGTTATCACCCTGCCCACAAGGCACAACGCTAGGACTGATAATTACTCATTACTTGACTGGGTCCTAGTATCAAGCCGGACCATATATTGTCTGCGGAGTCATGGCTGACTCTTTGAGTGATCACTCACCAATCTTCTGTATCTGGTCCAATAGGCTTCCTAAACTGCCTGCCAAGGTAATTGAAGCCAGAAACTTCAGCAGATTCTCTCCCGAAGCTGTCTGCTCTGACCTAAGTGCTGTGAACTGGGATCCCTAACCTCCTCCCTACCCTAGATGAGGCACTGGACTTTTTACCAACACTTTTATGTCTGTGGCCAATATTCATGCCCCCGAAGAAACTAAGAGTGCAGGGTAAATGCCATAAATGGCTTAACCCTAGCCTTAAATGTAGCATGCTGCCCGTGACTGGGCCTGGAGACCTTTCAAACCTCTGCCAAAAACACGACAGGAAAGGTATAGTGAGCTGAGGAATCAATGTAAGAAAGCTTCCAAAATGGCTAAACCCAAATACCTGGGGATCTCCAGTCTAGGCACCTCTGCGGGACCCAAGAGATTCTGGGCCAAATAAACCTGCTGCTAAAGGATGCCACTAGTGCCCAAAGAGGGAGTGCTTCTGGTTGGAGTCACCCTAACCAATGATCCCTCTCTAGTTGCTGAGGCATTCAGTACCACTTTCTCCAATCCCTGTGGACTTAAACCCCCATGTCCCTAGTGTCCCCAGAAATAGAGATACTGCTTGGGATCACTCCAGACCCCAGTTTCACCTGAAACTGGTCAAACTCTCTGAGGTACTTCCCCTTCTGCTAAAAATCAACCCTGACTCCTATCTGGGACATGACCTGCTTAAACCTAGACTTCTATGGCCGCTGTCCCAGCTATCTCCTGCCCTGTCACCACACACATCAACAGGTCCCTCCTGGAAGGAACGGTCCCCAATCAATGGAAAGTTGCAACCATCATCCCCATTCACAAAAAGGGCCCGGACAATGTGGGAACTACAGGCTCATCTCTATTCTCTGCCCTATTGCGAAGATGCAGGAAAGATTGGTCTACAACCAACTACAGGACTACCTCGAGAGGCACCAACTCCTAGCTGACATTCAACATGGCTTTAGGAGAGGCCATGGCACCGACACTGCCCTAATCAGGCTCACATCGGTCATCCTTGATGCAATGGACCAGGCTCCCGATGGGGGCGTTATTCATAGACCTATCCAAGGAATTTGACCTGGTCAGCCATGATTTACTCCTCTCAAACATCACCAATTAGGACTGGAGGATCTCTATTTCTTGGATCGAGAGCTACATGCTCAGCTGAATTCAAAAGTACTATGGCGAGGAACCCAGTCCAGTGCCAAACCTGTAATTTCCAGGATACCTCAGGGTTCTATCCTGGGTCCCTGTTATTTACCCTCTTTGTCAATGACATAGAGGGGTTTGTGATCCGAATAACCTCATCCTGTATGCAGATGACACTGTCGTCTACTGCAGTGATCCGCTTCCCAGTGTAATCAATGCCAACCTCCAGACCAGTCTAGCTGCTGTTGAGGCCTGGTTCTCCTCTAACTCACTGGTGCTGAATGAAGAAAAAACTAAGACAGTCATGTTTGGGTCCAGACACTTTGGAACACAGAGACATGGCATACTTCAGCTTCACACAGCCCAAGGAACAGAGTGGATGTCATAGACAAGATCAAATACCTGGGATCCTACTTGATCAGGAGATGTCCAACCAATCTCACATTGCCTCTGTTATTAAGTCCACCCACCAGAAGTTAGGACTTCTCTATAGGCTGGAAAACTCTCTTTCTCCTGAGGCATGACTTGCCATAGCCAACTGCACACTACTCCCTCCCTTCTCTATGGAGCTCCCTGCTGCAGTTCCTTAGGGAGGGTGAACTAAGAAAATTTATTATACTCTATCATAGGGTTGCTCGATTTGCTACCTACTCCTCTGAGAAGGCATCACTGTTAGCTCCTAGCTGATCTTCACTGGCCTACTATAGGTCACAAACTGGCCTACTCCTCTCTATGTTTAACCTTTAAACTTACCATTTCTGGCCCTCCTCCTCCTCACATGCGTGGACTGCTGAACCCCAAAGTTCAGGGCCGGAACTGAGATCCTCCTCAAGCCATCCCTTGACATCCACCAAGTCCAAACCAATTATGGCAAGTGCTCCTTTCGATATGCTGCCCCGCACTTATGGAACACTCTCCTGTGGACCTGGCAAACTGTCGCACTCTTCAGGGATTCAAGTCTGGCTTGAAAGTGTACCTGCTTGAGCTCAGACTCTGTGGTTGTAATTGTTAGCTACCACCTTCCTTATCTTTGGTGTGAACACATTATCCCATTTAAACCACTTACTGATTCTACCACCTCTCCTTCTAAGCATTTTTGTGTTAATTTGCCACATGTATGATGTAACTCTACTGTAAATTTATGTATTTGTGACATGTATGGTATAATGCTACCGCAATTTGGGTATATCACTAATACGCTCCATAATGTATTCTATTACCTTTATCCAATGAATGTTGGACCTAATGTATACTCCTACCAATGTATGTTTGTTATGGCTGTAATTAATCCAGGTCGCTCCTGAAGGGACCTTTGGTCTCAGTGAGCTTACCAGGTTATCAAAATCTAAATAGATAAATAAATTCCTTGAAAAAGACTGAAACTATGTCCACTTTCAGCCTCTTCTTTAAACTGCACTGGTGAGGTGCCATCCTTCAGATGAGATGTTAAATGAAGGTTCCTTCTGCCCATCTCTGGTCACTGTCCAGATGACAGTAGAAGATCTCTTGGCACTAACTGAAGAAAAGCAGGGATGTTTTTAGGAATAATAATAAATATATACAACTTACAATATAAATATATAGTCATATATACAGTATATAACACGGGAAACAAAAACAGAATCAAAGTATCAATGGTACTGAGTGGCACCAAAGTATAGAACTATCATTTTTTATAGTAAACGTGCATATGTTGTACATGCTGAACACCGTGCACTCAGATGCTGTACAATACAGACATATATGTCCCACTGGGGTTCAAACCCAAGCCCCTTACTCACTACTGCTTGCTGTCTGTAGCTTTACTATTGGTCAAAGGCCCTTTACAGAAAGTGTATATTATGGCAAAGGATATTCAGCATTGAGTGGTGGTAACTCCCACACACACACACACACACACACACACACACACACACACAGACACAGACACACATGCACGGCTGCAGTAGATTTAATAATGAACCAGGTAGTCATCTTGAAGTAATGTTCCCAAGTTGCATTCAAAACTCAGAGTCTCGGCTGGAAATGTTTAAGTTATTAGAAATATAGAACTTCACATATTGCTGAAAGTTGTTCACTAACATCAGGAATGATATCAGACATTTTCTCTGATACTACAGAAACTGAGTAAAAGAAAAAAAAATGTCCCACACAGGATCAGACCCAGGGCCCTTCTCACTACTGCTTGGTAGTCTGTAGCTTTACTGATATAGTAAAGTTCACTGACAGGAAATACATGCTGTGGCAAGGACATCCAACATTGAGTGCAGACCCTCCCAAACATCTGCAGTGCATTTCATAATGTACCAGCCTGTCAATCTGAAATAATGTTTCCAAATTGCATTCCAATCTGAAAGTCTCAGCTGGAACTTTTCAAGTTATCAGCAATATAGAACTTCATACTTTGCTCTACCTCCATCACAAACACCAGGAAATGTGTCTAACAATTTTTCTTATGCTACAGAAATTGTAGTGAGAATGAAAAAATGTTCTGCGCTGGGGAGCAAATCCAGGTCCCTAACCACTACTGCTTGGTAACCTTGCATGCTGTGGCAAAGGATATTCAGCACTGAATGCCGTCCCTCCCCCAACACACACACATAGCAGCAGTGGATTTACTAATGAACCAGACAGTCAATTTGAAGTAACATTCCCAAGTTGCATTTACACCTCAAAGTCTCAGCTGGAAATTTTCAAGTTATCAGCAATATAAATGTCACTTGCTGAAACTCTATCACTAACATCAGCCATGGCATCAAACAATTTCTCTCCTATTACAAAAAGTAAGAAAGAAACACAATGTCTCACAATAGGGATCAAACTCAGCCACATACTGCTACTGCTTTGAAGACTGTAGCTTTAGTGCTGTAGTAAAGCGCATTGATAAAAATGCATGCTGTGAAAGCACATCCAGCACTGAGTGCAGCCCCCAACAACTGCAGTGGACTTAGTAATGCACTAGTCTGCCAATTTAAGGTTATTTTATTTGCTTTTGTTTACCGGCAGGTACACTAGACAAGTAATATGCCTATTTTCAGGAACGACCGGGAGAGTACAAAACATACAAGATACACACAAGGCAACTTAGGAGGAACAACTTATTACAGGAGGTACAAACAATTGTAGAAAAACAAATGCACAAGCAGCAATTACACCCCATAACAGGATTACATAGATTGACATTAGTGACAGCAGGATTCATCTGAAAACATTTCACTATGGAGGCTTGAAGCAGTCACACACTGATGATAATTTTAAGTGCGACCACAGGGAGGAGCGAAAAGATCCCATGGGAGGGGTCATGCGGACATGATCAGGAGAGAGTTCCAGAGTCTGAGCACGTAAGCAGCAAAGTCTCAGTCCCCCATAAGAGTCCGGGGTGGCGGGACTTTGAGCAGTCCAACAGACTGGGACCTAAGCTTGTAGGGCATGGTGTCCATTTTTGGGAGGAGATTCACCAGTCCCTGAGGGGAGCCAGGTTGGTACCTTCTTGGAGAAGCTTCCAACACCGAAATCCAAGTATTCAGCTGAGGCAACCAGTGAGTTTATCGTGAGAGATCACAGCGATGGTGAGATTAGGGGCAGCTAGTGCAAACCGACAAATATTGTTATATGCTGTGTTCCACCGGGCAAGGTGAATTTGGGGACTGGGCAAACAGGTGGAATCCATAGCTGAGGGAGGGAAGAAGCACTCCTCTTGCAAGTGCAAGTCTCGCCTGGGTCAGATTGTATTTGGCCCTATAGGCCATACCCAGCTTGCAATGTGTGCTTCTACAGATGTTGAGGATATGACTCCCATATCAAGTTGGAGGTCAAGAGTAACCCCAAGATATTTGATTGAGTTCACTGTTGGCAACGAGGGTCCACCATCACAGGTTATGTTTAGCAAGGCTGATGAGGCTTTTACCTTGGCCGGGACCCAAAAAGCATGGTCTGTGTTTTATTAGGTTCAACACCGCCTATGGTGAGTAACCCAGGCCAGGACTCTGCTGAAATCATCAGTCAGGCTCTGGTTTAGTGCTGCGACATTGTGGAATGGGCCACTAGCACCAGACCATCAGCATATAGAGTGGCTTGGCAATGAGAGGTCACCAGTGGCAGTTGATTGATAGAAAGCGAAAAGAAGAGGGCCAGCACTGATCCGTGGGGACTCCTATAGTCACCGCCTCTGGGCTCCGAGAGGACCTTGTTGAAGCAGGTATGCTGCTTTCTACCCTTCAGGTAGCCTGTGAACCAGTTCAAGGCATGGGAGGAGAGACCAATGGCCCATAGCTGCTCTCAAGAAGGTCATAGTTAACAAGGTCAAAAGCTTTTGATAAGTCTATAAATATAGCACGGACAGTTTACCTTGGTCCATGGCAGATCTTATGCTAGAAGTTACAGTAATCAGGGCAGTAGTGGTACTGTGTCCCTTTTGAAAGCCATGCTGTGCCCTGGATAGCAGATCATGAGATTGCAAATACTCTGAGAGTTGCTCAGCCACCACCTTTTAAGAAGTTTACCAAGGGATGGGAGGATTGCAATTGAGCGATAGTTGTCAGGAAATTTAGGATTGCCCTGCTTCAGCACTGGTACTATCCTTGCTTCCTTCCATATATCAGGATTTTCCTGAGCTATGGGATAGATTAAAGATGTGGGCAACCGGGAGGCAATGTAGGTCATTTCTAGCTTGAGAAGCCGCTGTCTCAAGAAATCGACCTGGGCTGGAGTACTGGGCAAGGCAGCAAGATGTTTCCCAAGCTGCATTCAGATCTGAAAGTCACAGCTGGAACTATTCAAGTTGTCAGCAATATGGAACCTCAAACCTTGCCAGATCTCTATCACTAACATCAGCAAGAGCATCTAACAAGTTCTCTCATGCTACAGAGAAATTGTACTGTGAATGAAAAAATGTCCACACAGGGGATCAAACCCAGGCCCTCAACCCACTATTGCTTGTTAGCCTGTAGCTCGACTGCTGTACAAAGCCTCTGTGAAAAGAATGCATGCTGTGGCAAAGGATGTCTCAGCACTGAGGCAGACTCCTCCCCACCTGCACATACAGCTGCAGTGAAATTAGTAACTGAGCCAGTCAGTATGTTTGAAGTAATGTCCAAGTTGCATTGAAATATCAAGTCTTACTTGGAAATGTTCAGATTATCAGCAATACAGAACTTCATAGCTTGCTGAACTCTGTCACAAACATCAGCAATGGCAGCAAACAATTTCCCTCATACTACAGAAATGGAGTAAGAAAGTAACAAATGTTTCAAACTGGGGATCAAACTCAGGCCTCCTATCCACTACTGCTTGCTATGTTGTAGCTTTACCACTGTACTAAAGTTCATAGACAGGACATGCACGCTATGGCAAAGGTCATACATCACTGAGTGTAGCGCCCCCTCCCACACACACACACACACACACACACACGCTACAGTGGATTTAGTAATGTACCAGTCTGTCAGTTTGAAGTAATGCTTCCCAAGTTGTATTCAGACCTGAAACTCCCAACTGGAACTTTTCAAGTTATCAGCAATATAGAACTTCAGACTTTGCTGAACCTCTATCACTAACATCAGCAAGAGTATCTAACAATTTCACTCATACTATAAAACTTGTAGTGAGAAAGAAAATAATGTTCTGCAGTGGGGATTGAACCCAGGGTTCTGTAGGCCTGAACCTTACAACAGGACCTAAAACCCTGTCATTGACATCATCAGTGACATCATGCAGCCTAATTACTCACACTGAATGTTCCTTTAAACTT
The DNA here is from genome assembly GCA_016271365.2 of Neoceratodus forsteri. Taxonomy (NCBI): domain Eukaryota; kingdom Metazoa; phylum Chordata; order Ceratodontiformes; family Ceratodontidae; genus Neoceratodus; species Neoceratodus forsteri. The sequence continues at coordinate 466,957,877 of CM028132.1, read as the reverse complement.
GACTTAATGCACAAAAGAGCATGCATGAGCACAATAGGTGCTTACAGCTATGCTGCTGGTGCCTAAAGAAGCAGACTTAAAATGTTGTATTAAAAAATTTAAGAACCCAAAAACAAATCAAAAGAGGAAAAAGAAATAATCCACTACCAAGTGGAAAAGCAAGTACCCTAATAATGACTCTCACAGTCATTTCACAGAAAATACTACATCAGCAACTAAGACAACCATACCACCTTTCTCCAGTATGTGCAGAACTGAGGAGCAGGCAAACTCTGTATCATACACTCTGCCAAGTTATTTTTCAACCATATTTATCAGCATTATCAGCAAAGATAATGGGACATACTTCTGCTAGAAAATGTAGAAAATGAGCAAATATCTGGCTTGCCCCAACCAGCCCACATCTTGAATAAGAACAGCATCCTGGAAATCCTGCTATCCAGTAGCTGTTCATAATGGTAGATGGGAATCCCACCTATTGAGGATACTTAGGTTCTAGAATATAGGAGGTCAAAACGTGTACATATAGCATTTTTTAGAGTGAGAAGGCGCCTGGTAAAAGTCAGATTACACAGTCTAGCCTTACCCAAACAGGGAGGCAGTATAGCGCAGTGGTCTAAGGCTCTGAGCTGCACATCTGGTGACATCCAGCAGACCAGACCTGGGTTTGAATCCCACAGCATCCACTTGCATACTGTGTGACCCTGAGCAAGTCACTTAACCTCCTTGTGCTCCCAGGTCACTCCTGTAAAAAAAGCTTTCAGCTAAACAAAAAAAAAAAAAAAAGAAGTAATACAACTGTTAGAAATGAAAAAAGACCAAGAGATTTAACATCCTTGCCAGCCTGTCCTTGATGCCCCAGTAAGTATGGACCATTTAATGTGGTTCAAATGGCTCACCTAAAGAAGCCCAACAAATTCTATAAATCCTGGCTTCTAACTCTCGAGGTGGAGGGAAGGCAAAGCTGATATATAAAAACATATGAACCAGTGATGTTTTAATTTAAAAAATATATATTTTTGCCTTTGACAAATGTCAACTGTTCCAAAGGTTGACCCGCTGTTCAACTGAAAATTACTTCTCACCAAATCATTTTGCCCATATCCACTCCTTCAAACTGTATTCCAAGATTTTTAGGGGCTCAGCCAACATGAGTAGCCCAGCAATCCTGTCAGGGCAGACATCCCATAAAGAACACAGTGCCATACTTTACCTTTACCCAAGTTCAGTCTGGCTCCAGAAACCTATGAAAACCTTGTATAACCTGACAAAGGTTCTGAGTGAATTTCAGCTCCTAATCATGGGGCAAATGCCATCTGTGTAGCAAGGATGGAGGAATGTAATGTCTGTCCAGTGTAATCATTACCCATATAACCAGAGCACTCTTTATTTTCTGGATCGGGGTCTATCACAAACACATTTAGCAATGGGCTCTATAGGCACCTCTGTCTCACCCCTCACATATGGGAATTGCCTTCCCAAATTGAATTTTAAGAAAAGATGTGGCCCTCAACCTTCAGATACAGGAGATTAACTTCCATATGAAATGCTTCCAAGATTTATTTTCTTATTCATGTTTCAACATAAATATTCCAATCACAGTACAATTCCATGTTGATTTCTCCTTTTCATAAAACAGTTTTAACTTTGAAACAGCTTTTGTTAATATTTTCTAGCTCTCTTTCATATTTTGTCCAAAGTAGTTACGTTTCAGGACCACCATGTCCCTTCATCAGACCACAGGTAGCTCAATATACTAGCTGAAAAATTAATTAAAACAGTATATTAATTTTCCTGTTTCGTTCCTCTCTCTAACACCAAAAATATTAAAGATATTTGAAATAGTGATTGTAAATAGGTGGGAACAAACCTCTATACATAATCAAACGCTGACTAGATTTCAGCTCAATGGACCCAGGAAAACTTGCTAACTTAATCCCTGTAGACCAAACACATCATAAACCTTTTCACAAATTTCACATTACTTTTTAACATCAAAGCCCATAAGGACACATTTATAAACTTGCTCTGTGCATTCATATATCAGAGTGTCAATTTCTTATTTGAAAACTTTTCTTTAAATGCTTTTGAATAAAAAATACTGTAACGATTCATTTTTTCTTTTAACAAGGCGTTTCAAATAATTTGAAGCGTTTTTGTTATAAACTCCATGAGGAGTGAACTTGACAATGGTCCCGTTTCATTCTCTTTTCAGTAAAATGTATTCTGCCATTAAGCAAAATGCCAGTACGCCCATTCGAGCTGGCCTTCTTCCTAAAGGCATCATAGAAGGGGCCAGGCTATCTGAAGCGTCAGAACCTGATAAAAAAAACACTCACGTGTGCATCCTTATCAGCCTGGTCAAAAGTTGAAACAACCTATTGGCTCTATCAAAGAGTTATATTAGAAGTCCCCTTTCATTATTGATTTACATTTCAGTGTGTGTACAGACAAAGTATATATTTTCAGATTTATACCTTTCAGAATTGGGGTTTGAAAAACATGATCAAATCCACAACAACATAAATACACAATTCTCAGGGATATAGAGCTTCAGTAGAAGCAAAATTCTAATAATGGCATTTAATACAGCTATATTAAAAATGTGTTTGTTGTGGCTAAGTAATATAATTTGCCCAGGCTAGCATGCTTTCCATCTTAAAGAATGTCTTTATATTAGTGATTTTTTAATACTCTACCTCTAAACATAAATTTTCCTCTGAGGTCACTGCCTCATGCAAAAGTCAAATTGGAAAAATTAATATTTTCTACTTCCAATGAATAATCTAGTCATTAGCAAGACACCAGCATATTAATTTCTGTTGAGTCCTCATTTATTCACATACTTGTCACTACTTTGTGTATAAACTAAAAACAGGATGGGAAAAAAAGGAGAGAAGGGGTGTATAACCAATTCAGAGATGACTGTCATATCGATTCATATCTATTTTCAAAAATGACTTTCTTAATCTAAATATATGCATCTCTTATCTCAGTTTGAAGAACTACATTTTAACTAATCGCTCCATGTATCTCTATACAAAAAATGTCAACGAGGTTACTGCCCACTCAAAGGTCAAACCAGTGACCTGGAATCCCACACTGAAAAAGTACAGAGAATAGAAATTCTTGAGAAAGTCATGAAGTCCTTCTCCTGATCAAAGGCCAGGAGAATGACAGAGACCTGTCCCTGTTGCCCACTTCAACACCTCCCATAACATATGGATGTTATCTTGGATTATTCAACCCATAATGTTACATGTTTATGAGAGTCTATCAGATCAGAAGCAACCTAGGACAGTCCGAGGTCAGTACCTTGGTTAAAATTTTTAGATCAGTGTTAAGGAGACTAATTGGTCTCCGGTTAAAAGATATTGACCTGTCAACTTTCTTATTAAGGAAAAAAAAACAAATGCCTTGTGTAAGGCTGTGGCCAATATCACCAGAATCTCACGGTGGCATTAAACATGGCAGTTATTTCTATCCTCAGGGCATCCCCAATGAACAGGTGCAAATTAACTGCCAGACCATCAGAGCTCAGCGCCAAGCCCAGGGAGAGGAGGGGTATGGTGGCCATCACCGTGCGGTGAAATATCTGCCTGCAGGCCTCTTTTTGTCCCTGGGAGAAGCCCTGAGCCTGGAGGTCAGCCTGGAAGTCCTTTATGCCAGTGACACTGGGGGCAGCAGCCCCAAAGGGGACACTGCATGTCTTTACAAGAAAGCAAGCTGTTCATGGGTATCAGATAGGATGGTCCCATCTGAATCTACGTAATACTGAAAAGATGCAGTTGGCTGTCCTAGTTATGCAGTCATCAAATGGATTTGTTTGGTACCTTTTACCTTTGGTGTTGTATTTTGTTCAGGTACCAAAGACAGCATCTTTGATACTGTAATTTGGTCATTTCTGTCTTGATTTGTGATAGTTGGGCTGTTAACCCTCACCCAGTGATTTCTGCTACAGTCAACACTCAGTGAAATTGTTGCTGAAGGGCCAAGTACTGCAAATACTTCTGGTTAGTAATCCTTTTCCCTGTGATCAAAAAGGACTATATTTCCAGTTTCACATCCTCTCACCATTTAATGGGAAGTCATATAGGATCCATGTGGATTTTGTCCATTACTAATGAAAACAGCTGCTGCCTGATGCCTTCTGCTTCCTCAGTGGAAAGTTTCAAATCGCAACTAAAGAATTACCTATCTAGACAAGCATTCTCAGGAGACTGATAAGCTCTACCAATTCTGGAATTTGTATGAGCCTAATTTATAATTATGTATTGGGATTTATTGCTTGCTGCTATGTATTATTCCCACCATGAGTTTATATGTGTTTTATGTGTGGTTCACAGCTCAGTGCTTATGTAACATAGTTGAATGATGAATATGATTGTTGGATACAGAGGCCAGTATAGAGAAGACAATGTTTACTAGGTAATAGTATAGAATTGTATTTCTTTATTTATTTAAACAGCAGTTTGGAAAACCTTTCAGCCATAGGCTCATTTACAAAGGTACCTTGTCACAAAATGTATTGTGCTTGGGTACTTGGATACTTGAAATGAGTCATTTGATAATATTTGATGGTTTGGCCTTTCTCTGTATCCCACCTGTAGGAAGGAAGCTTGGATTGGAATTATAAAGCCCAAAAATAAATAAATATCAACGATTGTTCTATAACTGAATGCTGAAGAAGTTGTACTAACAATTTAATGATAAGAATAGATGATCACCTCCTCCAACTCGGAGAGTGTGACCAGTAGCACTAAGGAAAAGGAAAAACCCCTTGGGAAACCTCTGAGGACCCATGGCTACTGACATGCCCGTCCTTCTGGGTGTACTAAAGGAGAGAGATCTAATTAAATTAATTAATCAGCTAAATCTGAATTCTAAATTTGTAGAATTCAATCCAGATGAACAAAGCTTAAAAAACTGAATTGTAAATGTCCAGTGAAGTAAGTTCCTTCTAATGAAGTCCGAGTCAAGAATCCATGAAAATTGGAATGATGGAGAATAGATATGTTGAAGAACCATCTTCCGTACTTCAGCTGATCGAGGCATAATCCATGGAATTGAATGATGATGGATGAAGTTGATGACTACGAACTCAATGCAGGAGACCAGAAGATAGTTGCATCAAGCTTTGATATCAACAAGGCAGGACGAATATAAGTAGTACAACTTCGGTTTCCAGTAATAGAGTGCTTGGCATGAGGAATGAGGAAAGCTTGAGGCCAGGCTATCGGTGTGAATCCAGTTCTGATAAGAAAAGTTTAGTCTTTAGAAATTGGTATGAAAGCAACAGCTGTAGAGTTGAGCTGAGTAATGGCAGGCTGTATAGGATAATTGGAGACACTGATGCAAGGTTATGAGACATTCAAGTAGTAGAATATGATGAGCCCAAAAATGAAATAAATCCCGGTTGGACTGTGAATCTGGAGGCGGTATGTGGGAACAGGATTGTAGCAACATAGGTAAATGAGAAGGAACGGATGTGGCAGCCAGCTCCTGAGGCGTAGCTGAACTGACAGCAGGTGAGATAGGAGAGGGTGGCTGATTCCAGTATGGGAAGTGCAGCTAGACCCAGGAATGTCTGCTGGCAGAAATCGAGCTGAGGTAGTCCCTCGCCGATGCACAGGAATCCATCAGCTGGAAGGTATGTAATCACATGGAAGAGACTGAGGTGGAGATATTGCAATTGTCGAGAGGAATAACATTGAGCTGAAGGTATGCAGAGGTTGAGGCATGAAGCAGATGAGACCGAAGTCGATGGAAGAACTGAAGAAGTGGAATCCAATGAAGTAGCGATGTCACAGGCCTGAATTAGGTGAGCATAAGCATGATAATGAAGTCGTGGGAGGCGTAGCGAGTCCTGGAAGGAAGCAACAGCAATTCCACTGCTGAGGAAACTGGGCAAAACATCCAAGAGAGCAGCCTAGAGCTGCTGAATGAGTACTGAGGTATTCCAATAGCATTTGGGTGTGAGGACCAGTCACTAGTTGTATAAGTAGGAGTTACGGACAGGTAGGAGAGCAAAAGTCGAGGCGCTAACTAAGTGTCCTGAAAGGTGAAGCAGCATTAATTCCACAGCTGAGGCAGCAGGGCAGGTAGGGCATAAAGTAGAATGGGGCTCCTGGCCCCGAGGTTGGGCGAGCAAAGGTAGAACATAAGTAGGTGAACCTCCCAGTCCGAGAGGCGAGGCAGGCCATAGAAGCAGGCGGTAGTAGGTAATCCTCCCAGCCTGAAGGGCGAAGGCAAGTCAGAGAAGCAGATGATTATGAGGTAAATCTCCCAGCTCGGGGGAGAAGGCAAGTTGTAGAAACAAAGAATTAGTAGGTAAACCTCCCAGCCCAATGGGTGAAGGCAGGTCATAGGAGCAGGCAAGTAGTAGGCAACACTCCCAGCTCAATGGGCAAGGCAGGTCAAAGAAGCAGGTGATTAGTAGGCAAATTCCCCAGCCTGATGGGAGCAGGCAGGTCGAGAAAGCAGGCAGTACGGTGTATCTGTATATAGTAATGAAGGACCTCAGAGGCTCATAGAACACAAGGCTGACAGAGGCAGGAAGCATTCTGAAACTGAAGTGAATTGATGTAGGAGATATCGGTTCAATCAGGGACAATAAGAAATTGTAGCAGGGAATACTGACTGAAGGGCCATATACAGCACATCCAGGAGCAGCAGAGGAGCAATTACGGCAGAAAATAATTGCTGTCGGTAGTCTGTCAGCTGCTAATTAGCCACATAATTCAACCTGAGTGACTGAGGTTCGAGAACATGAGTGCTACAAGGAAACATGTCTTCGTGCCAGCATTCGGCTTCCAACAGAGTGGGTGCTCTGTGATAGCAGCGACAGGAACTGAACAAGCGTACACAACCCATCCTAATTAGAACCTGAATTAGCATTCCCACAAAGGAAAGTCACAAGCCAGCAGCTGAAGGACAGCTAAACATTGCAAGTCTGCAGGAAGCAAATTGGTAGTAAATGGTCTGAGAGAGATGGAGAAGTCTGGAGTGCTGGTCATGACAAGGAGAAAAAAAATATGCAGCTGTAGTAGGAAGCATAGTGTAACTAGTAAAAGGTGGTAGCAAGAAACCCAATGGCAGAGGCGCGGTGCTGCGGCGGAGCAGAAAGGGATCCATGAACTGACACAGAAGAAAGGTGAGGCAGGAACCCGTTTCAGAGCTGGAAATAGCCCTGAATGGCACAGCGGACTAGGAGCAAATGACGGTAGATGTCCTTTTATACAAGCCGGATATAGAAGTCACTGGCCAGAGGGCACCAGACCAAGGCTTACATCAGTAAATCTCATGACCAGCATGTGCCAATAACACACAGGACAGAAACAAATGTGCTGGTAGAGGCATAGGTAACTGCACAAATGCGTGTGAAAGTATGTTCTAGGCAAGGTAAATGATGAGCAGTGTTAGATCTAGGACAGGCAGGTAGCAGCACAGGAACATCGCCCGTAATTGTAAGCAAAGGCAGAGCAGGCCCAGGCATTGAAGCACGATGGCTGCGTGTAAGAGAGGTCCTTGATGTGAAATGCTACCGCAAGAGGCTATAGCGTACAACCAATGTACCTGAAGGATGCTCTGGATGGGGCGTTGCATAGATCGAAAGCTGTCAGTTTTCCCAGGGACTGCACAATGGCGCGTGAGTTCGAGCAAAGGAGGGGTGCATAGGCAGTTAGGTAGCTGATGGAGTGGAGGTCCAGAAGCAGTGGCAACGTGAGGTAACTCTGCATCTGCAATGAAGAGTGCACCAAGCCCAGGACCGCTAAACTGCGGAATGCAGAAGAGAAATGCAGCAGTGCAAGTGGAGGAGCTTGGATCTCGAAACAGCGAAACACAGGACTAGGCATCAGCATGATGGAGGCTACTCGAAAGAAGCAGAGCAGGAGAGCAGAAAGAGACAGTGCAGCGAGGAGGAAATAGAAGGTAGGAACAGGCAATGCAGCAGGAGGAAATAAGGAAGGAGAACTAAGCAGAGAAAAACAACGGACAAGGAAGGGGGACAAACAGCAGTATGCAAAGGCAGGAAGGCGGGGCAGGGAATGAGAAAAGGAGACCAGCGAACACCAGCAGTGCCTCTAGTGAATGTGACTCACTCTAAGCAGGCGGGAGACAGCTGCTTCATTTAAATGAAGGCTGTGAGGGGAGCTCTTCCCCACATAATCCCAGGCTACTCCCTGCAAGTTATAAAAGCACTTTTGGCTCTGGAAAGGAGCTTGCTCCATTCTATCTATCCTATCCTATCTATCCTATCCTATCCTATCATCCTGTCCTGTCCTATCTTGGCCTGTCCTGTCCTGTCCTGTCCTTCCCTATCCTATCCTATCCCATCCCATCCTATCCTGCCCCTGTCTTGTCCTGTTCTGTCCTATCCTGCCCCATCCTATCCTATCCTAGCCTAGCCTATCCTATCCTTCACTAGGTGAGTTTTCCTGGCATCATGGCCAACATTCCTTCTGTCAATAAAACAGATACATGCAACCCACCTCCAAGGATGTTCCTGAAACAGGCTATAATAGCTTGGTTGCCTTTCCTGGTTGAAATTACAAATAAATAAATAAATATATATTCAGGTATGAGTTCTTATTGCTGAAGCAGTGTTAGTGATTATTTTCATAATGAGCCCTATACTTCAATTTCCCAAGCCTGGATAGATGTAGCTGTCCAGGATCTCTTTCAATCTGGCACTCTGGTACTGTATGCCACCTCAAGTATATTCAATGTTTCAGATGCTCTGATCTGAGTTTGTATTGTTGGGATAGTGACAGTGCTGCTCAAGTTGCATTTGCTGCTCTCGGCCTTAGCTGAGACAAATGTAGAGATTAGTGTGAAGGTGACTTTTGTGTTGGGTAAGCCACACCAGCATACCTCCTACACAGGATTTACTCACTCATGATGTTTTGTACTGCGTTTGTGGCTTCAGATTTAATGTGTGTAGTCTGGAGAGATAAAGAGAAACCATTATTGATACAATGATATTCACTATGGAAGCATAAAACACTGACATCCAAGCAGCTTTCTTAGCATAAAATGCCTTGTTTTAATTCAGTTGACCACTTGAGCAATAGTCATGCTCCTCAGTATTTATAGCATTTGAGGTTTTTTCTGCAGTATACACAGCCTAGTTGAATCATGACTCACATGGTATGCGTAAGAACTCTGTGTTTGTGGTAATTCTTAGTTTAGCCTTTGGTGAGTCTTTCCTTTTCCGTGTGATTTTGCAGATTAAATAAATAACAGTGAACTCTGCCTACAGGACCCTAAAGTTGCTATCTCTCTGCTGTCTTGATAATGTAGCCTAAGAGCTGGGTGAGCCAGAGATTATCTTGGGATCTTTAACATTAGCCTCTAAAGTAGTATATATGAAATGATCAGCAGTCAGAATATTGGTCATTATTAACCATTATATGTCACTGACTTCCCTTAAATGGAGTTTAACTTACTGTATTTTGATGCTGATAGTTCAGACATGTTAGCTCAGCTACAGTTTATCACCACACAAATGGTGAGCAAGCTTTAAAATGAGCTTTCCAATGTAACGCTGAATAATTTTGTATGAGATTTTGGTCAATAGATTCTGATGTTGGAGATCAGCTCTATAATTGATAGATCACTATCTGGGTGGGGGCGTGGAGTAAGTCCCTGAACAATATATAAATGACAAAAACAAATTCTATAAATGAAGAGAAGCGGGTGCAGGGCAAATCCCTGAATAATGTCGAAATACATACATGATAGTAAAAAGTGCAGTGGGCAAAGCCCTTGAATAATGTTAAGAAAATATACGGTAATAAAAATGATAACGCATGTCAGGACTCCCAATAGTGCTGAAATATGGACTCCTCTTTTGTGCTGCAAGGCATGAAGAACAGCTAAGAGCTTTCACTTCATCTAAATATCACTCGGGACCTCTGAAAAATGTAATCCTCATGACTTTCTGAAAATAAGTACTTGGCAAGATTGGAGTGTATTTACCATGTGTTAACTTCCATTAACACGCTTCAGTTGAGTGTGTAGGGTTTTCCTGCCTTTTTTAACACATTTCAGTATGAACTATCGTTAGCGCTAATTGACAACTATATTTTATAATTATGAAGAGGCCTTAAATCCATTTAAACCATGGGTTTACATATGTTGAGGTGTTTATTATTGTTTATTGTTTATTGTTGTGTTGACACAGTCCCGCACAAAGATTGATAATAAAGTTAGCCAGCCTGGGAGTGGGTCCCAGGGTGGTAGCCTGGGTAACAAACTGGCTGTACAACAGGACACAGAAGGTAATAGTGAATGGAACACACATTTGAAGAGCGGGGTTACTAGTGGAGTACCTCAGGACTCAGTATAGGTCAGTCCTCTTTAACATCTTTATAGGCAACGATTGCAGAGGTCTGGAGGAAAGGTATGCATCTTTGCAGATGACACAAAGATCTGTAACAGACTTGATACACAAGGGGTAGAAAGGATGAGAAGGACTTAGCAAGGTTGGAGGAATGGTCAGACATATGGCAACTTAGATTCAATGCAAAGAAGTGCAAAGTAATGCACCTGGGAAACAAAACCCAGGAGAAGAGTACACAATAGCAGAGGTACTAACAACAAAAAAATGGAAAGAGACCTGGGGTAGTCATATCAGATGATCTAAAGGTGGGTAAGCAATGTGAGAAGTCAGTAAGGAGAGCCAGGGGATACTGGGATGCATAGGAAGGGGCATCATAAGTGAAAAAGGAAGTGGTTATCCTTTGTACAGACAGTTGGTGAGACCTCATCTGGGGTACTGTGTGCAGTTTGGAGACCTCATCTATGCAAGGACACATAGTCAGGATGGAAGCAGTCCAGAGGAGGGCAACTAAAATGGTGCAGGGTCTGCATCAGAAACCATATGAAGAGAGACTGAGACAGCTTAATATGTATACCCTTGATGAAAGGAGGGACAGGGGACATGATAGAAACATTCAAGTACCTCAAGGGAATCAACAAAGTCAGGAGGTAGCATCTTTCAGAAAGAGATGTGTAAGAACAAGGGGCACAATTTAAAGGTAGAAGGGGATGACTCAGAGGTAATGTGAGAACTTTTTTCATGGAGAGTGGTGGATGCATGGAACTGCCTTCCTGGGAGGTTGTTGGGTCTAAAACAGTGAGGGAATTCAAACATACATGGAACAGACATAAAGCAATTGTAGTGAGGAGTGGCAGGAAGTAGACTGTTGGTTAACTAGAATCTGCATCTTATCCAGTAGGTAGGAAAATAGGCAGACTGGGTGGGCCAAGTGGTCCTTATCTGCCGTCAAAGTCCATGTTTCTATGTTATTGGTCATCAGGTTTTAGCTTGATGCTTGATTGTACATTTTCAGGAGTAATATTTCCTAAGGGCCTGGGTTTAGGTGTAGGAAGCACCTGAGAGAGGCACCATTTATACAAAGTTTCAACCATGTGCTTAGTGTGGAAGTTTTAAGGAGAAAACACAGCTCCTGAAAGGTTATAAAGCAAATGCTGGGATAAGACCAGGAATCGCTTATGCCCTGCTGCCACATGGGCTATCCTGGGTCCCTACTTCCATGAATGGGAGACAGGTACTTTAACTGGCCTATTTGGAATGTCAGCCTGGGCCCCTTATGGACTTGGCAGACTAGTATGTGCTGGTCTACATTGGTACCCGAACTGCTAAGGGAATTAAAAACCAGTTATTATAATACAAAGGCTACAAACTATGGAACTCCATATCTAGCTGAGCACCGAAAATGTGCTGATTAACAGTTTTTGACATAGTGTATCTTTGAAAATGCTCCATAGAAGATAACTAGATTTTGGAAACAGGTGGATGTTGGGGGATCCTCAATTGAAAATGGTACATTTCTTGTTGAAATCCCTACTGCCCTTGTGATATTGTTTGACTCATAGATTTCATATGCTATGGGTGACAAATGGATACATAGAAGGTTTTGAAGGCGCTCAGAGATGTGCTGACTGCACCTCTGACAGCTCTATTCAACCGCTCACTGGAAGCAGGAGTGGTCTTGTAGGACTGGAGGAGGGCAGATGTAGTACCACTTTTAGCTTCACCCACTGTTCCTCCACCCTTCCAAGTCCTCCCACCCTGCCAAGGCATCCCTGAGGCATTCTCCCACCATTATATAATTGGTCTTCCTGAAACCAGGATCCTCACCTTGTGTGGTTCACTTCTGGCACAGTTTTTATATTGAACCACACCATACAGTGAGCACTACTCCCCAGATGGCCACCCCCTTGACATCTGTAATACTGTCCCCATTGGTGAGCACACAGTCCAATACTGCTCCCTCACAAGTGTTCTCTACTTGCTGCCTGAGGACAGCCCCTGCAGGAATCCTATATGTCCCTGCTCCTACCTGAAGCTGCAGCTGGATGCTCCAATCTACATCAGGCATATTGAAGTCCCCATCAGTGGCACCTCTCCTTTATCAGTCATCTTTTGGATGGCTTCTGCTAGAACCTTATCCATCTCCTTCCCCTGTGCTGGAGGTCTGTAGATCACTCCAGTGCAAAGAGTAGCTCATTCCTTTTCTAGGTTGACCACAGGATTTCCATCCCTGCCTGTGTTCTCTGCATCTCTGTTGCTTTTATACTATCTCTTACATAAAGAGCAACTCCTCCTCCTCCTTTCTTACCCACTCTGTCCATCCTGACTAGCTTATATCCTGGTATGGATAAATCTCAGCCATGGTGCTCATTGCACCATGATTCAATGTCAGCGACAATGAATCAGCCTTGGTTATAATGGCCACTAAGTCAGGAATCTTATTCCACAGACTTCTAGCATTTGCACACATGGCCTTCACATACTGCTACCACTCTGCTTTCCATCTCCCTCGTTTCCCTTTTGCCTTCTTTCCATACTCATTCTGCTCTCATTTACATCTATATTCATACCTACCATTTGGTCTTGTTATGGTATGGGCCCTTAGAGTCATACAGTAAGGAGATGGGATAAAATGATCAGTAGTATGGGAGCCCACTCTAGTCTATAGGGCCTTGATGGAGTCAGTAAGTGGTTGGCTTGTGCCTGCTGTAAATTGGTTTAATAGAGCTTTGCCCTTATAGGTTTATTTAAGGTCTTATTAGGAAGGCAGACCTTTTGTAGCTACTCTAGTTGGCCCCCCGTTTGTCCTTGGGACTGAGCTCTGGCTGTTTACTAACTTGGTCAGAATAGTCCAGTGTACTGATCCTGGGTCCCTGAGGCCTATCTGCCCTGATTTAAGTTCCTCTCCTCCCAAGAAGGAGATAAGGTCTGTCATGGGTAGATATTAAAAGCTATAATTAGCAGGCATTTTCTCTAAGAACTGTTTTTCTTTGTATGGCAGCCTGACTGGGTCTTCTGTTTTCTCCTATATTTACTGCTCTCTTATTATAATGGGCCAGACGGTATGCTGTGCATTTTATTTCCCCATTAGGATGACATAAAATTGCCTTGAATTTTATTACGTAATCTAGAGCAACACAGATCGAAATTTGTTAACATAGCTGGTCTGTCTGTGTAACTATGAATTTTCAGGTAATGTGAACATGCAATGTTTTTACTGTGTATTTCTTTATTGCTATTTTCTATATGCATATTTGTTTCTATGTATGTCAATATCATAATGGCTTGAGCGATCAATTAAATTTCAAAAGACAGAAGCCAAAACTTTGCCACGAAAATTATTATAAGGCTTATGTAGTACAAGAAGGCCAAACAGTTAACAATAACCATGATGTTGCAGCCCTCAATGTGGAGGAGCATGCTGGTTCCAAAAAACATGTTTGTTCAGACACTTCAAACATGGACAAGGCTTCAAATTATGCCATGGACATGTGATGTACACAGCGTGCTTCCAACTTTGCCAAAGCGTAAAATGTTTGTTTAAGGTCTATGTAGGACAGCTGAAGATGATAGTTTGCAGCTTACAGTGTGTGAAGGCTACTGGATCCCAAAATTGCAGTATGTCCATTCAGACACTGCCAGATGTGGGCAATGTTTAAGTTATGCCAAAGATAAATGTTGGACACAGAGTACTTGGCCAACATTGCCAAAAACGAAATGTTTGTATAAGACATACTTTGGCTGCAAAATCTAGCAAATAATGCAGCAGCCCACACTGTGAAGGCTACTGGTTCCAAAACATGTGTCTACTGACACACTGCTAAAGCGGGACAAGGCAGCCCAGTAAGCCAAGGATGTGCTGGGCACAGATTACTTAGCTAACTTTGCTAAAAAAAAAAATGTTTTAATTATTTGTACAGTTGATGAAAACAAGGGTGGAAAAGCAGAATATATGTGATTTGTCATTGGCCAACAATGTCTCACATAGACATTTCCTCACAGTACAAAACTGCAATAATATAACCTTGCTTATGACGAAAAGGATTGGAAAATATGGGTCAGTTCCACAGTCAGAAAAAAAAAAAAAAAATTGTCTCACTCTCCAGAGTCCAACTTGGGCTATACCGTCTGCATAGAGAAAGCCAGACACTGTATAAAATGAGGTGTGTCTAAGATGATTAGATCAGACAGATGTGGGTGAGGCACTGAGGAGTGACTGGACAACTTTACTGAGCAGTGAGCAGTAAGAGAAGGCGAGCAGCTATGCAAGCAGCCAATTAAAAACTGACATTGAAGAAAAGATGCAGCACCCCACCAGGCTTAGAGAAAGAAATGGCAGCAGTGGCAAGATGAAGACTGACTCATAGTACTAGTAGTAAAGCTAATGGAAACAGACACCGTCCACCTCATCATCTTCCTGCATTGGAGCTGGTAGTTTAAGAGATTCATAATCAATAAACCTTGGATTGGAGTAGGTCTTGCTAAAAATGGGAAGGTTTTCTTTTAAAAGATTGAGCATTTCAATATTTTTTGTTAGAAATGCCCTTTCTTTTGTTTCTAACTGTATTGCCTGCAGCACTGAGACTCTCTCTACCTCTTTCAAAGAGGGCCAGAGGGTATGCTTTGGTACCAATACAATATTAGCTTTTCTCCTTCTGCTCAGGCCACAGGATCATCTAGGTAGCCCTGCACCGTTTTGTTTGCCGCATTTCTGGCATGTTACCACTTTGGAAGACCATGACTTGCTGGTCTCTTTAATCAAGCAATAGTTGGACAGCTGTTCCCACATTACATGTCATTAACTGATGATGGATGTTTGTTTAGCAGATGCAGAATTAATAGTTTTGTGTTGACTCAAAAACAAGGATGACTAGCCACCTTCACATTCACCATCAGCAACAACACCTTGTTATCCATGGCTCCCTCTTTCCCCACCTTTACCTGGCTTGTCACTGAGCCCATGAAGTGATCACTGTTTTTCTTCTGCTTTGCTTGTAGTTCTAGGCTTTATTTGGGCCATCATGCAAAACCAGATGGATACACCAAGTCTTTATAGGACTGCTTATCCTTACCATCTTCTTCCACATGAATATATGGTCCAAGTATGCCTTTGAAGGGAGGCTCTCATAGGGTGGACAACATGTTTTTTTATTTTTATTTTAGTCTTTGGTAACTGGGTAGACCCACTAGACACAAGTGCCTGTTTTCAGGGGCGATCTGGGAGCACCATGGTTAAGTGACTTGCTCAGAGTCACACAGTATGCAAGTGGAGGTTGTGAGAATCAAACTCAGGTCTGGTCTTCTGGATGTATCAAGCCGCTCACATTTCATTCCTCTAACCTCTAGGCTATACTGCCAGCCAGCATGTAGTGGTCAGTTGAACATATTTCCTTAATGTGTGGCACCACAGAAACATGTTTGTAGTCTTTTACCATATTAACAAAGTAAGAACATTCTTCATATATTGGGACTTCATGCAGACAAGTCACATGGTAATCAGAGCATGAGGACAGTACCTAACATAGGCTAGCTGCATCGGCACTTGCAACCAATGTGGCCTCTTCAGAGGACTTCATCACACAACAATGGGTCTCCATAAGTTGCCACTGATAAAAGTTGATGTTTACCTGTCCCATGCCAGTACCATGTTTGATTGCATACTGCTGGATGACCTGTTGTTTTAGCAGTCACTGCATATTGAAATATGTGAAATTCCACCTTGTCACATCTTTTTACACAGTGGAGGTCAATGTGTTTCTGCTGCTGAATCTTGTGTAACAGTTTCCATGTTTTGACAGAATGGCTGAAATGACCACAGACCTTTTGTTTAAGCCTACATAATTCTCTACACTGTTGGTCTCCTCATCTAAAATGTTGAACTACTGTACTAGGCTTCTACAGCGAGCAAAGCATGGAATATGGCTATTTCGTCATCCTACCTGCATGACTTTATAATGTTCTTTGCATTATCTGTTGCTATGAAACCTGTGGTGAGCAAGAGTGGTGTCAAACACTATGTGAAAGAAATGTTCAAGTCTCTTCAGAGGTTCATTCCTTTTCTAGTAAATGACTACTGCAGAAGCGCTAAGATTCTAATTCTTTCACTGTTGCCTTCTTTTCTGTTTCTCATTTCCCTTTTTCCAGGCTGGCCGCCTGGAAAAGGTCTCTCTAAATGCTTGTCTTTTTCTTCCTTCTCTGCACTTCTGGGCCTTGATGTTCCCACACAGCCCCCCCCAGGTAGCAAATGCAGTGAATATATTCCTCAGGTCCCATTATTGCATCGTTATGGCGCTTGACAGCGCTAGCATTTCTATGTGCAGTGCATTCTGCAGAGAGCTTTTGCCATATGGGTGTTGCCCTGTTAGTTTCATTTAGAAACCTGCATGCAGTATACTCAGTAAAACAGCAGTTTAAAGCTGCCTAGAAGTGAACCCCCTTCTTGCACTTGCGGTGAAACCCTTTTCCTTTTTTCCCTTGCGAGATGTCCAAAGAGACCTCCATGTGGAGGTATTTGTTAAACTATTGAGTTTGCCTTGGTAGAAGCTGTATTTTAAACCTAAACTGAAACAAACACAGTTTTCTGTTTGTTTTCTTCAGGCCTAGGCATCCAAGCATAACACTGAATGATATGAAGTTCTCTTTATTGTTTTCTGCAGAATCTCCATAAGTATTGTCATAACAGTTTAAATAAAAGTAAAGTAAGAATGATAATGGCCATACAAAAGCAACACAATGCTTCTACAATAAGAGCTCTGTGTTTCCTTGTGCTGCAGCACATTTGTAAATATAAAAAGAAACTTCTGTACTTTTTTATTTATTTTTGTTGACTGGGTAAGTGCACTAGACAAATCCTGCCTATTTCAGGCATGACCCGGGGAGGGGATACAGATGAATGCCAGCTGACCTTGAACCAGATTAAGCTGTTGGTAGTATCTTTAGTGAATGAGAGAAATTTGGCCAGGACACCGGGTAAATGTCCCTACTCTTTTGATAAGTGCCATGGGATCTTTAACATCCACCTGAACTAGCACCAGTCCAGGCAGATGGGACCTCGGTTTAACGTCTCATCCGAAGACGGCACCTCAGAAAGTGCAGCACCCTCTCATGCTGCACTACAGTGTCAGTACTGAGATATTAACCCAAGTGCTAGATATGGAAACTGAACCCACAGCCCTCTGATCTCCCAGCCTCAGAGGCGAGAGTGCTACCTACTGTGCCACTGACACTGACATATACTTAAATGTGCAGAATTCTAGATAACTTTTAGTTTTTGAAAAAGAATGTATAAAATTCCAATGTTAGTTTTTTGTTGCTTAAGAATGGAAGGTCTTACCGAAGTATAAGCAGGGTGAATCTTCAAGAAGAGGTTGTCTCCTTGCAGGGATCATTATGAATGGATCCTTAGGAGGTCAGCTGGCCCCTCTCTTCTCCATACTTATACCTTGGGTCATTCAGGAGAGGAGCCATAGAGTGCATAACATTTTCATTTTGTTAAGAACTGATTTCTTCTTGTGTATATTAGTACATACTGACTACAGACAGACCCAGATATGTTTTAAAAGGTTTATAAAAGACCTTTATGTTGATAAAGAAATATTTAAGTTTAAAAGTGTTGTAGATGGTCACATGCTGTTCTCTTGGGTTAAAGGAGTTCCTAGCCTGGATCATGGCAAATTCGTTTTGGGATCAGCTCTGGGCTGATCTACTGGGGAGTCTGTGCTTTTTAGACTATGTACCCTTGATGTTCACAGGTGGCTGATGCTGCTGTTGCCTGTGTGAACAAACATTTATTTTGTGCCTTTTGATTTCATTTCTTATTACTGTATGAAGAACAGAGTTAATTTTGTTTTGTTTGTATCTCAATAAATATTTTTAGGCTTGGCTGCTTCTTTTAAGCCTTGCCTCTCTAAAATTTGGTGTCAGCGTCCATTTTTACATCCACACCTTTTTACACTGGTGGCAGTGGTGGGGTGTACTGGTGGTACTGCTGCTTTCCTGTTTTAGACGCTGAATGCAGAATACAGATGCAGAACAGACTTGTGACAGACCTAGTGGTGTCTATACATGGACCATGGCTACCAAGTATGGTGAACCCTTGTTGCCTGGGTTGGAGCCTGATGTCCGGTGGAGAAACACCAAGACAGAGAAGAAGAGAGACTGGAGGAAGAGGAGAGGAGGGGAGCCAGAGGAAGAGGTTACCCATCCAGTTGAGAAGCCTCCAGAGGATGTGTGCAGTCTGTTCGGTGGCTGTGTGTCAAGCAACTGGATATGGATTGAAAGGCTGAAGCTAGATGGAATGATACTCTAAGGGCTATTAGAAACATTGGTGGTCATAATCCAGCTCTAGTGGATGCCCTAAAGACAATAAACTTACCAAATTAGGGACCATGGACAATATAGAAGTATACATGATGACATTTGCAGGCATGTGGCTGGCCAAGAACACAATGGGTCATCTGCCTGGTACCCTATCTATCTGGGAAGGCTCAGCTGGTGTATAGCTATCTGGACAGCACTCAGGCTGAGATCTACGAGGCTGTGAAACAAGCAATATTGCAGAGATATGACACAAGTCCTGAAATATACCAGCAATGGTTCAGAACCTTTAAATATCATCAGGCTGACAACCCCAGAGAAGCCTATGCCCAGCTGAAGGACCTCTGCCATAAATGGTTGCAGCCTGGGGTGAAGACAGCAGATCAGATGCTGGAAATGCTTGTTGTAGAACAGTTCATCTGGATACTTCCACCTGATGTGCAAGTATGGGTAAAAGAACACCAACCAGAGACATCAGAAAAGGCGATCACATTGGCGAAGATTACCTGACTGCACGTCCTAACTGCCAAAAGGACATTCCAGACCGGTACTACTGCAAATCTGGTAATAACTACACCTTCTTCCACTACTGTTTCTCCTACTACTGGCACTGAGAAAGCTAAGACTACCTCCCCTATAGAATATTTAACCTTTATTTATGCAGGGCATACCAAGGAAAATGACATATTGCCCATTTTGTCTCCAGAAGAAAACACACTGCCCAGTTAGCCCTAGTAAATTGGGGACAAAATACCACCCCAGTAAGAACTGGTGAAAGAGAAGTGACTGGGTTGATAGACTCAGGTAGTAAGCAAACCCTGGTTAGAGTGGGTTTAACCCCCAGAACTGTAAAACTGGTACAAACACTGCTGCCATCTGCATACATGGGGACATCATCAATACCCTGTTACTGCTATGACTTTACATATTTAGGAGCAGTCATGTGTCATGCCTGTTGGTATAGTTCCCCATCTTCCTTTTCCAGTAATTATTGGTCATGACTACCCTGACTTTTCCAACCTGATACAACCATTGGATAGAGTGTGCCTTGTCAACCCATGCCCAGAGTAGACAAGAGCAGCAATGGGTGCAAATGTTTATTTTTGATGATGAAATATATGGGGAACCTGGAAAAAAACAAAGACCCGGCAAGAGAAGAAGGAGAAACATCAATGGACTCAGAAGCATAATCATCTTGATGTCAAATGTAATATAGGTGACATTGATGTCCAGCATGATAATAGGTTAGAGGGAATGTCTATCCTACAAGAATCTGATTTTGGTACTGAACAAAAAGGGATGAATCATTTAAATGTTTTTTTCAAAGGGTGGGAGCTACTGAGACAGATCATGGGATACGTTTAATTAAGGATGGTCTATCATATAGAAGGTGTACCCACACCTATAACAGGTGCCCAAATCGACCAGTTAGTGGTACCCCAAAGACACAGGAATAAATTATTGCAATTGGCCCATAGGATTTCTTAGCGGACATCTAGGAAGGGATCGTGACCTTACAAAGATTATTGACTAGGTTTTATTGGGCGGTATTCATATCCAAGTTGCAGATTATTGTCAGAGCTGCCCCAGATGTCAGCGGGTAGCAGCCGTAACCGGAAAGACGTGGTCCTCTCCAACCATTACTCCTGATTACAGTACCTTTCAGCCATATAGCCATGGATGTAGTAGGCCCTTGCCTAAAAGCTCCAAGGGGAACCATTCAGTCCTGGTTATATGTGACTACTGTACAAAGCACTCTGAAGCTATTCCACTCCGTACTGTGACTGCTGAAAAAGTAGCCGATGAACTACTGAAATTGTTCAGTTGGGTTGAATACCCTGGGAAATACTACGGATAGAGGCAGTAATTTCTGTTCACGATGTTGGCAAGATTGTATGCAACCATAGGGACAGCAGCAATTCACACCACTCCTTACCATCCCTAAATGGATGAGCTGGTTGAAAGATTCAACCAGACCCTGAAGAGGATGTTAAGGAAGTAATGTGGAAGGTGAAGGAAAACATGGGACACCTATCTGCCCCTCCTACTATTTGCATATAGAGAGGTTCCACAGGTGTTGACTGGCTTCTCTTCCGAATTATTGTATGGGAGGAACCGAGGGGACCCTTGGACATTATTAAAGAGGAGTGGAAGAGAAAAACCTGAACTGCCAAGCTCAACACTAGATTATATGACAAATTTAAGATCTAGGTTGATCAGGTACACTCAGATGACACACCAGCATAATCAGGAGTCGTAAAGTGTGCAAAAGAACATTACGACCAGAGGTAGGAATAAGGACACCAAATGAAGGGGACAAGGTATTACTTTTACTACCTTCAACAACAGACAAACTGCTCATGAAATGGCAAGGTCCCTACAATGTCCTAAGGCAAACTGGCCCTGATGTATGAAATTGACATGCCAGATAAGCGACAGAAGAAGGGGATCTATCATATTAACCTCCTTAAAAATGGATGGAATGACCAGGCCTGGGATGTTTTATCTGTCCAGAAAATGAGGTAAATGAGTTAGAATTGGCATATAGATGATTGGAAACAGAAGGTGAGTTAAAGGATCTCACCATCAAGCCTAACCTCACCATTCAGCAAATATCTGAATTAGATTCTTTACTATCTACCTATGCCTCAACTTTCACATCAGACCTGGTCTAGTCCATGGGATTGAACACCACACTAAGGTCAATTCCCTAAACCAATCAGGCAGAAATCTTACCGCTTGCCTGAAAAGGTAAGGAGGATGTAGTATGTGAGGTTAAGAAAATGTCTGAGTTAGGGTTAATCGAACCTTCCAAAAGTGAATGGACATTCCTTATGGTGATTGTACCAAAAAGGAAGGTGGTATACATCTGTGTTTAGGCTTTAGACGCTAAATGCAGTGTCTAAATTTGATGCATACCCTATGCCCGATATAGATGACATCATGGATAGGCTAGGAATGCTAAGTACATCACCACCTTTGATTTAATTAAAGGTACTGGCAGATCCCATTGGACAAAGCCTCTAGAGAAAAGATAGCATTTGTTACCCCATGAGGCTGTATCAATTCATCACTATGCCCTTTGGCCTCCATGGTGCACCACCATTTTCAACGACTGATGGATCGCACTTTACATCAACATAAGCCTTACTGTTCGGCATACCTAGATGATGTCATAATATACAGTCCCACAAGGGAGGCCCATCTGCAACATCTGGATGCTGTTCTTACATCCCTTAGAGTAGCTGGATTAACCATTAACCCCTCAAAATGTAGGATCGCTATGCAGGAAATTAAGTATCTGGGGTTTATCATTGGTGATGGAAAGTCAAACAAGAGATTAGCAAAATAGATGCTATAGCCCAGTGCCCCATACCACGCACCAAGAAGCAGGTAAGATCATTTTTAGGCTTAGCGAAAATACTACAGAAAGGTCTGTGCCAAATTTTTGCCACATTAGCCCTCCGCTCCACTCACAAACCTGACAAAAGAAATATCAACCCATGGTAGTGAGATGGACCCAGTGTGAAACCACTTTTTGTACCATCAAAGCCCAACTATTGTACAGCCCTTTATTAAAACCCTGGATTTTCTTTACCTTTTATAGTGCAAATTGATGTTTCTGATGTGGTCCTATCACAGATAATAGAGGTGAAGAATATCCTGTAATATACCTGAGCTGAAAATTACATGAGAAGGAAACCAGATATTAGCTATAGAAATGTTTGCCATTAAATGGGCCATTGAAGCTCTTAAATTTTATTTATGGGAGCTGAATTCAAAGTAGTCACAGATCATAATCCTCTTTGCTCGCTACATGTCATGAAGAAAAAACCCAGAATCATACGGTGGTATTTGGCTCTACAGCCAAACAGATTTACAATACACCATAGACCCAGTACCACTAATAAAAATGCTGATTTCATGTCCATAATGGGGCAAATGTGAATCTGTAGTCAGACCTCGGGAAAAGTATGAATTATGAAGGGTTAGTTTACAACTCTTCATGTGTTTAATTTGTTTAGGGTCCCGAGGTGGAGCTTTGGAGTGGGTGGGCTAAAGCTACATCTCTCCCTTGTTATAGTGAGAGATCTGACACTGCGTATAAAGATCCTTTGGAAGCTACCAGGTTACTTCCTCTTAAGTGGGAAGGAGTGTGAAAGAATGTTCAAGTCTCTCCAGAGGTTCATTCCTTTCTCTAGTAACAGACTACTGCAGTAGCACTAAGAGTCTAATTCTTTCCCTGTTGCCTTCTTTTCTGTTTCGCATTTCCCCCTTTTTCCAGGCTGGCCACCTGGAAAGCAGTCTCTTACAAACTTGTCTTTTTCTTCCTTCTCTGTACTTTTGGAGCCTTGATAGTCTCACAGTCCCCCAGTAGCTAATATAGCTAATATACCTTCGCTTGTGTCCCATTACTGCAATGTTATGTCACTTTGACAGCGCTAAATTTCTATCACAGTGCATCCTGCAGAGAGCTTTTGCCGTATGGGCATTTGCCCTGTTAGTTTCATTTAGAAACCTGCCGTAGTATACTCAGTAAAGCAGCAGTTTAAAGCTGCCTAGAAGTGAACCCCTTCTTGCACTTGTGAGGTGAAACCCTTTCTCTTTCTCCTTGCGAGATGTCGAAAGAGACCTCTTTGTGGAGGTATTTGTTAAACTGTTGAGCTTTCCTCGTAAAGCTGTATTTAAACCTAAACTGAAACAAACACAGTTTTCTGTTTGTTTTCTTCAGGTCTAGGCATCCAAGGATAACACTGAATGATATGAAGTTCTCTCTATTGTTTTCTACAGAATCTCCATAAGTATTGTATAATATTTTAAATAAAAGTAAAGTAAGAATGATAATAGCCATACAAAAACAACACAATGTTTCTACAATAAGAGCTCTGTGTTTTCCTGTGCTGCAGCACGTTTGTAAATATAAAAGAAACTTCTGTACTTAAATGTGCAGAATTCTAGATAACTTTCAGCTTTTGGTAAAAGAATGTATAAATTCAATGTTAGTTTTTATTTACTTATGAATAGCAGGTCTTACCGAGGTATAAGCAGGATGAATCTTCTCGAAGGGTTGTCTCCTTGCAGGGATCATTATGAATGGATCCTTAGGAGTCAGCGCCCTCTTCTCCATACTGATACCTTGGGTCATTCATGGGAGGAGCCATAGAGTGCATAACATTTTCATTTTGTTAAGGACTGATTTCTTCTTGTGTATATTAACACATATTGACTACAGACAGACCCAGATATGTTTTAAAGGTTTATAAAAAACCTTTATGTTGATAAAGAAAGATTTAAGTTTAAAAGTGTTGTAGGTGGAGTCTGACATGGTCACATGCTGTTCTCTTGGGTTAAAAGGAGCTCCTAGCCTGGACCATGTCAGATTTGTTTTGGGATCAGTTCTGGGCTGATCCACTGGGAAATCTGTGTCTTTTCAGACTGTGTACCCTTGTGTTCCCAGGTGGCTGATGCTGCTGTTGCCTGTGTGAACAAAAGTTTATTTTGTGCCTTTAGATTTCATTTCTTATTCATGTATGAAGTACGAGTTAATTTTGTTCTGTTTGTATCTCAGTAAATATTTTTAGGCTTGGCTGCTTCTTTAAGCCTTGCCTCTCTAAAATTTGGTGTCAGTGTCAGTCTTTACATCCATGTCCTTTTACACACTACTCACATTTTGCTAAGGCACTCTAGGAGATGTTTCTGATGATGGCCATTGTTGAATCCAGAAACACTAAAGCTGCCTACATGTGAAGATCATGGTTCCCCATGACTTGCTGTTATTGCTGCTGCTGCCAACAAAACCAGAGGAGGAGGAGGAGAAGAAGAGAAGGAATTGGGTAAAAACAACAATAGGCAGTCACAAGCATGTAATCTGTGGTCTGATCACTTACCGACATGTCAGTGGAGATGTGAACCACTGGCACAAAGGATGTTCTCTGGGCACATGACACAGGCTTGCAGACACTCTGATCCAGATCTGGAAGTACCTCTGTGGAGAAGTACATACAACTAGGCACTTGGTACCTTGGTATTGCAACTTACATTTCCAATAGAAAACCATAATTACTCATAAAGGAGAATGGCTGCAAGTCTATGGTTAGCATTTCCACAGTATTTTTGCTAATGTTTAGTCTACAGCATCTTGGTTTTATATTCATGACTTGTTTCCAGAGGCTGGACCAGAAACAGTTGATTTATTTTGGGGACCACCATGGCTGGCTCCACTGTTGCTACCACTTGGAGTGGAGGTGGATCTTGGAGTGGAGGTGGATCAGGACTTCTGAACTTTCAGAGGTGTACAAGTAAATGGGCTAAGAACCTGTGAATGGAAGATGATGGTGTTGTACTGCCACTGAGATGACTTCCTTTCTCCACTTCCTCACTGTCTTCAACATTATCCTATACTGCCTGTAAACACCATCACTGCCTAAAGTTGATGGCACGTGTTGGCATCCCTTATCATACTCTGACTCATATGACTTAAAAAGTGTTTTCTGTGTCTGTAGATGTTTCCAGGCACATGCTATCCTTACCATGGCTAAGCTTGTCCTTACATAGAAGGCACACTATACAGTTTGTTTCCTTGATTATTTGTTTACTCTAAAAACATCCTACAAGACCAACATTACTGGTTTGGTGTTGCCAGGTACCACTCTTTGGTACAGAGGGCAGGGGCAGCAACAACCTGGCCTTCTTTTCTACATTCACCTCCTCTACCACCAATTCAGATGGCTCATGAGTTAATTCTTCTGCCTCTTCTGTATCTAGAGGGTGCTCCTTTCTTTCATCACAGTGTTTTAGAGGATTGTGATTTACCTTGCTTTTTGGGGTATCTTTCTTCTTTTTCTCCTGAAAAGCACTGTCTGTCATTTTTGGCCTGTTCATGCCCCAAGTCCCACCTGTTCTCCTTCATCCTCCTCCTCCTCATCAGAACATCTGCAGCTACCACTTTTAGGCCCTGTCCAGACCACAACATGGTAAGGTGTAATGTTTTATAAAATGTTTTAGCACTTATCATGTTGCTGCATCCTGACTGAGTTCAGCTATGTTTTAGCATGGATAGAACATCAGTGCTGCACTGTCCATGCTTTCTATTCCGATCCTGCTTAGTGGGGCTTTATAAACTTGCTTGGTGGGAGACCAATGCAGAGATGGAACCATACTTTCCCTTTCCAGACTTGCAGGAAAACATTTTGTTTTATTTGTAATACATTTAAAAACATGTTAAAGCCTAGGTCCTAGTGGGGTCTTAGGTACATACAATGCCTCTGTTCCCAGGCCTTCCTAAATCAATATCTCCTTTTTTCCTCCACTGTCTATGCCTGCTGCTTGCCCACATTTGTCTTCTTTTCACAGCTGTTATTGCATGTGCTCCATCTCTTGCAGTGTCATTGTGTGTGGTGCCTACAATGTGTGTTGCACTCTATGGACTGGGCGCATCTCCAGAAGGACATAGACAAAGAGAGGCAGTCCAGAGAAGGGCAACAGAAATGTGCAAGGACTGCACCAAAAGGCATGTGAGGAAAGACTAGAGGACCTCAATATGTATTTCCTGGAGGAGCGGGGGAGGGGAGGATATGATAGAGACAGTCAAGTGCATCAGGAGTATAAACAAGGTACATGAGGGTAGCATCTTCCAGAAAAGAAGGTGTACAAGAACAAGAGGGCATAATATAAGGCTAGAGGGGTAGGCTCAGAGGCAATGTGAAGAAATACTTTTTCATAGAAAGAGTAGTGGATGCTTGGAACAGCCTCCCTCACGGAGGCAGTGGAGCAAAAACAGTAGGGAACTCAAGAATGCATGGGATAGACATAAGAGTACTCTTGCAAAAAGGAAGAGGGATAGCCACAGATCAACTAGGGTCTGCAGTAATGTATTAGGTAGGGAAAAGGGGCAGACTAGGCTGCCCACACAGTCCTTATCTGCTGTCACCTTCCATGTATCTGCGACTGTTCATTTGGTTATGGACTATTCATTTGATTTCTATACTTTCCATGGAAGAGCTCTGGCTGTCCTGACTCTGTTTTAATTTGTTACAGCCAGATGATTCTATGCCCTCATCTCCTTCGCCTCTCTGCTGCTGCTCAGTTGATCCTTGTTTACAACAGGCTGCCAGGCCACAAACACTTGCTTCCCACTGTTATATTCAACCTCAGGCTTCAAGGACTTGCACAGCTGAGCCTGACACACAAATACTGTACTGTTCATTTCATGGTTGCATTTATTTCAAGACAAAATGTGAACTAGTAGCAGGTACTGGCAGGCTACCAGCTCACACCCACTTGCTGTCTACTGCCCAGGCTCCTTCTCTATATTCAATCCCATGCCCCAGGGGCTTGCACAACTGAGTCTGACACATATAAACGCTGTGCTTTACTTTTTATGAACATGAAACTTTTATTTTAAAATACACTTATTTTATATTTATGCCATTAAAACTGCCAAATAGTAGTGGGCACTGGCAGGCTGCCAGCCAACACCCACTTTCTGCCCACTGCCAAAGCTCTCTATATTCAACCACAGGTCTGATGTGATTTTATAAAAGAACCTGACACACATGCTGTACTGTACTTTTGTGACAATGACTACTTTTTTTGGTTTATGCAAATATAAAGTGGCAACTAGTAGTTGGCACTGGCAGGCTGCCAGCCCACACCGACTTACTGCCCACTACCATGGCCCCTCTCTGTACTGAACTCATGGCCTTAGGGCTCTGCATGGCAGAGCACCACACACAGACATGCTGAACTGTAATATTTGTGAACGTGGACATGTTTATTTTAGAAATATTATTTTCATATTAATTTGATGAAGAAGTGTCAAATAATAGTGAAAGCTGGCAGGCTATCAGCGAATACCCACTTTCTTTATAGTCAGCCTCTGATACCAGGGGCTTGTACAACCTGCTTCAACAGGACCTGTAGCTCTCTTCAAGGAGGTTGAATCCTGGTTTTCAGCCCATAAACTTATTCTAAATTATAAAAGACAAAGGTAATGCTATTCTCCCATCACCAAAATAAGTACAAGTCCTCCACCCTCTCCATCCTCAATTCTCATGGCACCCCTTGGAACCTGTTGCCCATTTTAAATACCTTGGTATCACCCTCGATCCTGCCCTCTCCTTCCATGAACACATTACCGCTACCTGCTCCACAGTTAATGCCAGAAGTGTAGAAAGAGCTGAAAAGTAGGGGAGTGGCTTAGCTAGAAGGAAGCCAGGTTAAAGCCAGATTAAAAACTGTCCTAGATAGCTTCTGCCAGAGAACTGGCAGAGAACACCAAAAGGAAGGGAGCTGCTGTTATAACTATACTTCTCTACTGGGACTATATTGCCTCCCTTCCCACCCTAAGCCAGTTCTACTTTTATAGGCACAGGATTTGACTGACAACAGGAACTTCCTGTTTGGGAGCAGGAAGTGAGTGATCACAGAGCCACAAAAGACTCACCATCCTAGAAGGAAAAGAGTAGCTCTCGTCCCCCTAGCTGCTGGAGGACTGACTCTGAGCAAGTAAAGAAGACTACTGAGAAATATAGGAACTTCTTGTCTCAGAACAGGAAGATCAGGAGCTTAAAAGAACACAGGCAGTAAGTAAGAAGGAGAAAAAATAAAAAAATAAAAACATAGGAAAGAGTAAATATTCCAAACAACAGTTAAGGGGCCAGAAATAAGACATGATGGGAGTGGTGCAGTGCAGTGGCTGTGGAGCAGCAGTCTTCTGGGAGGCGTTCTGGAGAATGTGGTGTCCCATCTGCAGGCACCTCTCTGGGTTGAGGGAGCAGGTTGCTCATCTCCAGGCTGGAGTTGGCCAGGATTGGGGACCTCCTCTTCCACCCAGGGACAACCAGGGCCACTGTCATTGCCTTAGAGGTTGCCAAGAAAGAGGAGTGGTTGGACTACAGTGGGCTCAGGGAAGGTGAGGGTGGTTGAACAGAGGGTGCATCCTCCAGTTGTACCTCTCTACAATTCATATGCGTTCTGGCAAAGTGTGGTTCCTCAATGGAGGCACCTTCAGTGGAGACAAAGGAGGATGCTGGGAACCTCTACAAAGGAGACCCACAGGAGGGTGGCATGGGACCCACAGGGAAGGAAACAACTCCTGGTGGGGACTCCATTGTTGGGGGTAGAACTGGGGAGGAAGGGAGGAATGGGAGAGGGAGGTAAGGTGCCTGCCTGGCGCCATGGCTTGGAGGGACAGGAGCGAATCCTCAGGATCACGGGATCAGCTGCACAGAGAGGGAGCTGGATGTCATTGTCCACCTAGGGACAAATGACCTGGTTGAAAAGGGATCAGAGCAGTGCAGGAAGAGTTTGTGGAGTTGGGGAGGGACCTTAGACAAGTAGCACTGCGGTAACCTTCTCGGAGGTGCTGCCTGTCTATGGTATGGGTGAGCTAGGTACTACACACCATGGGATTCAATCAGTGGTTGAAAAACTGGTGCAGAGCTCAGCGATTTGGCTTCATTGGGGATTGGGGTCCATCTGGAGTGATGCAGGCCTATACTGTTGTGATGGTCAGCATCTGTCCAGGAGGGAACCAGGATCCTAGGTGATAGGTTTAAATGCTTCATGGCAAGCATTTAAACTAATAAAGGGGAGGCACTGGAAAAGAGCAGGAAATCCTAGCCCCCAAAAAATTAGGGTAGTAAATGAGGTAAGCAACAAGATAGAGATGTCGATGGGGAGAAGGGCAGGGTAAATGGAGAAAATGACAAAAGGCAATAAGGCCAGGGATGAGGCAAGGAGTAAGGCCATCAAGAAATGGAGGGTAATGAGTACCAATGCCCATAGTCTGGGCAACAAGCTCCTGAACTGGTGGCCTTTATGGAAGAGGGATGCCTGGATAGCGTAGAAGTCACAGAAACATGGTACACAGAGAACCATGACTGAGATGTTAACATACCAGGATATACAACCTACAGGAGAGACAGGGATGGGAGAAGAGGTGAGGAGTAGCTCTCATGTAAGGGAAGGGATAAAAGCAATGGAACAAAAGAGTAAACAGGGAGGAGAGGAGAGGAGGCACTGTGGGTCACCTTAGGGATTGGAAATGGCACCACAATCCGCACAGGGTTGTATACAGACCCCCATGTAAGGGAAGGAAATGGACAAGGATATGATAGAAGGCATCCTTAGGATGTCAGAGAAGGGAGATACTGTTGATGGGGACCTGAATATGCCAGATGTTAAGTAGAGAACCTTTGCTGCAGCCACATCCAAGAGCAGGGCCATTCTCGATGTCCTACAGGTGGCATGTCTCAGACAGCTAGTTTTGGAACCCACTCATGAGGGAGCAATCTTAGACCTCATACTGTCAAATGGGGACAGTGAGGGATCTCAGATCTAGAATTGGGTAGCCATCTGGGAACAAGTGACCACCAAACAGTGTGGTTCACGATAAACTCAGCTACAGAGTCAAGCCATACAAAATGAGGGTACTGGACTTCAGGAGGGCTGACTTTGGCAAGATAGGAGAGTGCCTTAGAAAAGCACTAGCAAACAGGCTAGAAGGAGTGGTGGAACAACAATGGGAAACATCAAAACTGCCGTCACAAAGGCAACAAGCCTTTGTGTGAAACAAAATAAACAATCAAAATGAAAGAAAAAGCCACTATGGTTTTCAAAAGAGGTGGCGTGGAAGATTAGGAGAAAAAAGATAGCATTTAGGAAGTATAAGAAAACATAGAAGGAGCAGGACAGAGAACTGTACCAATTAGGGCAGAAGGAAGCAGGAGGGAAGTCAGAATAGAAAGGCCAAACTGAGGAAAAGATAGCCAACTTGGATAAGAAGGGGATAAAACCTTTTATAGGTACATCAGGAGTGTAGAAAGACAAAGGAGGATAGTGAGGCTGAATAGAATGGACAGTGGGTGGGCAGAGAGGACAGTGAAAAGCAGGGATACTGAATGAATACTTCTGCTCAGTATTCACAAAAGAGGAGGAGGAGGGGTGCCTAATCAATGTAGAAGCACTCTGGATGGGGTCAATCCCAGTCTTTTCACAGAAGAAAGGGTTCTGAAAGAACTCCTAAAACTGAAGGTGGACAAAGCAATGGGGCCTGATGGAATTCATCCCAGAATTCTAAAATAATTAAGGGAGAACTAGTGACACCACTGACTACATTTTTAACAAATCATGGGAGGATGGTGTGGTATCTGAGGACTAGAGGAAGGTGGATGTGATTCCCTTCACAAAAGTGGAAGCAAGACAGAGGCAGGAAACTACAAGCCTGTCAGTTTGACCTCTGTGGTAATGAAAGTGATGGAATCACTTCTGAAGGAAAGTACTGTTGAGTACCTAGAGGCCAGGGGGCACAGAACCCAAGGCAGCATGGGTTCTAGCGGGAAGGTCATATCAGATGAATCTAATTGATTTCTTTGACTGGGTGACCAAAGTAGTAGACCAGGAGGGGCTGTGGACATGGCCTACCTAGACTTTAGCAAGACATTTGACACAGTCCCACACAAAGATTAATAATCAAATTAACCAGCCTGGGAGTGGGTCTCAGGGTGGTAGCCTGGATAAAACATTGGTTAGACAACAGGATATAGAAGGTAATTGTAAATGGAGTCCACTCTGAAGAAGAGAAACATAGAAACATAGACTTTGACGGCAGATAAGGACCGCTAGGCCCATCTAGTCTGCCCATTTCCCTACCTACAGGATAGGCCGCAGATCCTAGTTAACCAACAGCCTATATCTTACTGCCCCACAAGAATTGCCTTATGTCTGTCCCATGCATTCTTGAATTCTCCCACAGTTTTAGACCCCACAACTTCCTCAGGAAGGCTGTTCCATGCATCCACTACCCTCTCTGTGAAATAATACTTCCTCACATTGCCCCTGAACGCCTCCTTCTATCTTTAAATTGTGTCCTCTTGTTCTTGCAAGTCTCTTTTCTGAAAGATGCTACCTCTTGGACTTTGTTGATTCCTTGAGGTACTTAGAAGTTTCTATCATGTCCCCCTCTCCCTTCTTTCCTCAAGGGTATACATATTAAGCTCCTTTAGTCTCTCCTCATCTGGCTTCTCTTGCAGACCCTGCACCATTTTAGTTGCCCTCCTCTGGACTGCCTCTATCCTGTCTATGTCCTTCTTGGAGATGGGGTCTCCAGAACTGGACACAGTATTCCAGATGGGGTCTCACCAACTGTCTGTACAGAGGGATAACAACTTCCTGTTTTCTGCTGCTGATGCCTCTCCTATATATCCCAGTATACCCCGGCCCTCCCTACTGCCTTCTCACATTGCTTGCTAACCTTAAGGTCATCTGATATGATTACCCCAGGTCCCTTTCCTGTTTTGTTGTTGTTACTACCTCCCCACCCATTGTGTATTCTTCCCTGGGTTCTTGTTTCCCAGGCACATTATTTGCACTTTTTGCATTGAATCCTAGCTGCCATCAGTCTGACCATTCCTCCAACCTTGCCAAGTCCCTTTTCATCCTTTCCGCCTCCTTGTGTATCAACCCTGTTGCAGATCTTTGTGTCATCTGCAAAAGGCATACTTTCCTTCCGGTCCCTCTGCAATGTCACTGATGAAGACATTA
Organism: Neoceratodus forsteri; assembly: GCA_016271365.2. NCBI lineage: Eukaryota > Metazoa > Chordata > Ceratodontiformes > Ceratodontidae > Neoceratodus > Neoceratodus forsteri. The sequence continues at coordinate 466,925,674 of CM028132.1, read as the reverse complement.
AAAGGACTGGACCCAATACTGAACCCTGCGGTACCCACTAGTAACGCCCTTTCTTCAGAGTGGACTCCATTTACAATTACCTTCTGTGTCCTGTTGTCCAGCCAATGTTTTACCAGGCTACCACCCTGGGACCCACTCCCAGGCTGGTTAATTTGACTATCAATCTTTTGTGTGAGACTGTGTCAAATGCCTTGCTAAAGTCTAGGTAGGCCATGTCCACAGCCCTCCTTGGTCTACTGCTTTGGTCACCCAGTCAAAGAAATCTATTAGATTCGTCTGACATGACCTTCCTGCTGTGAACCCATGCTGCCTTGGATCCTGTGCTCCACTGACCTCTAGGTACTCAACTATTCTTTCCTTCAGAAGTGACTTCATCACTTTCCCTACCACAGAGGTCAGACTGACAGGTCTGTAGTTTCCTGCCTCTGTCTTGGTCCCACTTTTGTGAAGGGGAATCCATCCATGCTTCCTCCAGTTCTCGGGTACCACACCATCCTCCCATGATTTATTAAAAAGAGTAGCCAGTGGTTTCACTAGTTCCTTCCTTAATTCTTTTAGAATTCTGGGGTGAATTCCATCAGGGCCCATTGCTTTGTCCACCTTCAGTTTTAGGAGTTCTTGCAGAACCCTTTCTTCTGTGAAAGGACTGGGATCGACCCCCTATCAAGAGTGCTTCTGTTAATTGGATTAGGCACTTCCCCTCCTCTTTTGTGAATACTGAGCAGAAATATTTGTTCAGTATTCCTGCTTTTCACTGTCCCCCTCTCCCACCCACCGTTCATTCTATTCAGCCTCACTATCCCTCCCTTTGTCTTTCTCGCTCGCTGATGTACCTATAAAGGTTTTATCCCCTTCTTAACTGAGTTGGCTATCTTTTCCTCAGTTTGGGCCTTTGCTATTCTGACTTCCCTCCCTGCTTCTTTCTGCCTTAACTGGTACAGCTCTGTCCTGCTCCTTCTGTGTTTCCTTATACTTCGAGATGCTATCTTTTTCTTCCTGACTTTCACAGCCACCTCTCTTGAGAACCATAGTGGCTTTTTCTCGTTTGATTTGTTATTTGCTTCACACAAAGGCTTGTTGCCTCTGTGATGGCAGTTTGATAATGCCCATTGTTGCTCCATACCTCCTTCTAGCCTGTTTGCTAGTGCTTTTCTGAGGCACTCTCCCATCTTGCCAAAGTCAGCCCTCCTAAAGTCCAGTACCCTCACTTTTGTATAGGCTTGACTCTGTAGCTGAGTTTAAAGTGAACCACACTGTTTGATGGTCACTTGTCCCCAGATGGCAACCTACTTCTAGATCGGAGATCCTCTCACTGCCCTGTTTGAGAGTATGAGGTCTAGATTGCTCCCTCACGAGTGGGTTCCGAAACTAGCTGTCTAATGCCTGCCACCTGTAGGGCATCAAGAATGGCCCTGCTCTTGGATGTGGCTGCAGCAAATGTGCTCCAGTTAACATCTGGCATAGTCAGGTCTCCCATCAACAGTATCTCCCTTTCTCTGCCATTCTAAGATGCCTTCCATCATATCCTTGTCCATTCCTTCCCCTGACATGGGGGTCTATACACACCCCTGTGCGGATTGTGGTGCCCTTTCCAGTCTCCAAGGTGACCCACAGTGCCTCCTCTCCTCCTGTTTACTCTTTTTGTTCAGTTGCTTTTATTCCTTCCTTTACATGAGAGCTACTCCTCCCCTCTTCTCCCCTGCCTGTCTCTCCTGTAAGTTATGTACCCTGGTATATTAACATCCCAGTCATGGTTCTCTGTGTACCATGTTTCTGTGACTGCTACGATATCCAGGCATCCCTCTTCCATTAAGGCAACCAGCTCAGGAGCTTGTTGCCCAGACTACAGGCATTGGTACTATTTACCCTCCATTTCCTGATGGCCTTACCCCCTTTTGCCCCATTTCTGTCCTTCTTGCTTTTGTCACTTTCTCCATTTACCCCTGCCCTTCTCCCTCGCACACCTCCATGTTGGTGTTTGCCACACTTACTACCGTGATTGTTTGGGGCTAGGATTTCCTGCTCCTTTCCAGTGCCTCCCCACTTGGCTAGTTTAAAAGCTTGCCAATGAAGCATTTAAACCTATCACCTAGGATCCTGGTTCCCTCCCGGACAGATGCAGCCCATCATGCCAGTATAGGCTTGCATCACTCCAGGTGGACCCCAGTCCTAATGAAACCAAATCCCCTGAGCTCCACCAGTTTTCAACCACTGGTTGAATCTCATGGTACAGAACACCCTAGCCTCTCCTATGCCATAGATGGGTAGCACCTCCGAGAAGGTTACCGTGCGTGCTACTTGACTAAGTCCCCTCCCCAATTCCACAAACTCTTCCTGCACTTCTCTAATCCCTTTCTTAGCCAGATCATTTGTCCCTAGGTGGACAATGACATCCAGCTCCCTCCCTGTGCAGCTGCTCTGCAATCCTGAGGATTCACTCCCTGTCCCTCCAAGCCATGGCGGCCAGGCAGGCACCCTCACCTCCTCTCCCTTCCTTGCCCAGTTCTACCTTCCTAACAATGGAGTCCCCCACCAGGAGTTGTTTCCTTCCCTGCAGGGTCCCCTGCCACCCTCCTGTGGGTCTCCTTTGTGGAGGTTCCCAGCATCCTCCTTGGTCTCCACTGTAGGGTGCCTCCATAGAGGAACCACACTTTGCCAGAATGGCATAGGGAATTGTGGAGAGGTACAACTGGAGGGATGTGCCTCTGTTCCACCACCCTCACCCTCCCTGAGCCCACTGTGGTCCAACTGCTCCTCTTTCTTGGCAACCTCTGAGGCAACGGCAGTGGCACTGGTGGCCCCTGGATGGAAGAGGAGGTCCCACAAATCCTGGCCAACTCAGCCTGGAGATGAGCAACCTCCTCCCTCAGCTCAGAGAGTGCCTGCAGATGGGACAACACCGCATCCTCAGAATATCTCCCGGAAGACTGCTGCTCCACAGCCACTGCACTGCACCACTCAATCATGTCTTATTTCTGACCCTTAACTGTTTGCAATCCTTACTCTTTCGTCCGTTTTTTCTCTTTCTCCTTACTTTCTGCCTGTGCCCTTTAGCTCCTGATTGTCCTGTTCTGAGACAAGAATATCCTATATTCTCAGTAGACCACTTACTTGTTCAGAGGCAGACCTCCAGCAGCTAGAGGGGCTGGAGACTACTCTTGCCCTTCTAGGATGGTGGGTCCTTGGTGGTTCTGTGATCACTCACTTCCTGCCCCTAAACAGGAAGTTCCTGTTGTCAGTCAAATCCTGTGCCTATAAAAATAGAACTAGCTTTGGGGGGTGAAGGGCAGGAAGGAAGGCAATATAGTCCCAGTAGAGAAGTTCAGTCACACAGCAGTCCTTTCTTTTGGTGTCTTCTGCCAAGCTATTAGCAGAATCTTTCCAAGGCAGTCTTTAAATGTAGCTTCCTTCTAGCTAAGCCTCCCCTACTTACCAGATCTTTGTACAAGTAATTTAAACCTCACAGCAGTTAAGTCCTTTCAGTCACCTGAGATTTACACCTAGATGACTTTTCAGTTACCCATTCAGTTCAGTTAACCCAAACACTTTTTTTTTGTATGTTAGTTTTTACCCTAAATTAAAGGTCCAAATACAAAAGTTCTTCTATTTTAGTCCCAGCAGAAGTTCAGTCACACAGCAGTCCTTTCTCTTGGTGTCTTCTGCCAAGAGGGGTTACTAGTGGGTACTGCAGGGTTCAGTACTGGATCAGGTCCTTTTAATGTCTTTATAAGTGACATTGCAGAGGGACAGAAAGGAAAAGTATGCCTGTTTGCAGATGACACAAAGATTTGCAACAGGGTTGATACACAAGGAGGCGTGGAAAGGATGAGAAGGGACTTGGCAAGGCTGGAGGAATAGTCAGAAGTATGGCAGCTAGGATTCAATGCAAAGAAGTGCAAAATAATGTGCCTGGGAAACAAAAGCCCTGGGGAAGAGTGCACAATGGGGGAGGTAGTAACAACAACAAAAATGGAAAGGGACCTGGGGTAATCATATCAGATGACCTTAAGGTTAGCAAGCAATATGAGAAGGCAGTAGGGAGGGCTGGGGATACTGGGATTATAGGGAGAGGCATCACCAGCAGAAAACAGGAAGTTGTTATCCCTCTGCACAGACAGTTGGTGAGACCCCATCTGGAGTAGTGCATCTAGCTCTAGCGACCCCAGCTCTGCAAGGATATAGACAGGATGGAGGCAGTCCAGAGAAGGGCAACTAAAATGGTGCAGGGTCTGCAAGTGAAGCCATATGAGGAGAGACTAAAGGAGCTTAATATGTATACCCCTGGAGAAAGGTGGGGGGGACATGATAGAAACTTTGAAGTACCTCAGTGGAGTCAACAAAGTCCAAGAGGGTAGCATCTTTCAGAAAAAGAGATGTGCAAGAACAAGGTGACACAATTTGAAGGTAGAGCGGGGGAGCGGCTCAGGGGCAATGTGAGGAAGTATTTTTACAGACAGGGTGGTGGACGCATGGAACAGCCTTCCTGAGAAGGTTGTGGGGTCTAAAACTGTGCAAGAATTCAAGAATGCATGGGACAGACATAAGGCAATTCTTGTGGAGGTAGGAAGAAATAGGCTGTTGGTTAACTAGGATCTGCAGCTTATTCTGTAGGTAGGGAAATGGGCAGATTAGGTGGGCCAAGCGGTCCTTATCTGCCGTCAAAATCTATGTTTCTATGTTGAGTGGCCTCCTTTACAGAATTAGGTCCTGCCTCCCCTGCTACTCTTAGACTGTCTATCTCCAGCTCTATTCTATTCCTGGAAGACTATGGTATAGCCATCTATGGGTCTGCCTCAAACTCTGCCCTGAGAAAACTAAACTTGCCTTAAACAAAGCCTGCCACCTGGCCACTGACTGCGACAGGTTGATGCATATCTGCAACCTCTATCAGCGCTCTGCCTGGCTAAATTTCCAAGGCATCTCTACTATCAGACTTACCTACTAGCAAAAAGATCTCTGTTGAGCCACTCACCCCTGGTTGTAACCTTCTCTCTCCAGGGCAGCACAGGCAGGCAACCAGATACACCAACAAAACTGCTTTCCAAGTCCCTTTCTATAGAACCATCACAAGTCAAAGGTCCTTCAAATATAGGGCCCTTGTGGATGAACTCCATCCCGATTCCCTCCTATCCATACCAAGGTTGGGCCCTTTCAAAAATTGTGGGACTACATCCTGGTTTCATCAAACTGTGACTGCCCGTAACACTGTCATAACCCTCCAACTATTTCCTCTCCTGCACCTTAGCCTCATGACAATGCCCACTGGGTGGCTTTCTGGTCTCTACTATATTTCCAGCTCTCCTTTGGTCCACTTCCTGGGCCTGTTTCTCACTTTCTCCTCCATCGCTCCATCATGCTCCTGTCACCAATATTTATTTTTTCTCCTCTGACTTATTTCAACAATTTGGTTACTCCCGTGTCAGTTGACAATGCTTATTGTATTGCATCGTTATTAGATGACTCCCTATTGTATAATTTTCCCTCTGTATATAATTACTGTCATTGTTCATGATGTCTGTAACACTCGCCTGCCACACTTTTTACTGACGTGGAGCCTTTGAAAAAGAGTCCCTGACACAAGGGTTGTAATTCCTAGGCTTCAATAAACAAAAACTAAATTAAAAAGAGCCTGATACAAAATGCTGTGATGTAAAATTTGTGAACATAATAACTTTATTTAAAAAACATTAGGGTTGTGCTGAACTTCCCAAAATTTGACCATGCAAACTGTCAAAAACGTTCAGTTCATCAAAGTTCTCTTAAAGGCAGACTACTTCACACTGGTTTGGCCATTAAAAGCATTAGGAAATGGGATCAAATGAAATCACATAATACACTGGGCTAATGAAGCACCAAAACAGCAGGATGATGCAGTGGGCCACACTGAGAAATATTGTGTCTGTTCAGTCGGTGCCAAACATGGACAATGCTAATAGTAAACAAGAGAATGTGGCTAACAGTGCTCAAATAAAACAGTTGTAATTATAAGGACTATGTATGCCCACAGAATATCAGTACAGGCTCCCACAGTGTGGTTGTTGGTTCCAAATTGTGTGCCCACTGGGACAGTGCCACACACTGACAACCTCCCATTATGCCATAGGTAAGTGCTGTGCACACTGGTTCATGGGCACCATTGCCCACATAATTTTTTATTCGGCCTGTGCAAGCCTGGCAAAAATTCACAAAACATTAATCTGGAGAGGGCTGAGGAAGACAACAGTGCAGCATCCTACAGCATGTTGTAGGCTGCTGGTTCCAAAAACAACAAGTAATGGACACAGGAGCGCTCCGCACCCACCTCATCATCTTCCTCTGTGTTTAGCCCACCTGTAAGTGTAGGAGATTCATCATCCATAAACCATGACAAAATGGCTTTAGAAAAGGAACAGGCTAATTTGAAAAAGAATGGGTCATCTGCTGCTAGTGTGTTCTTGTCCAGATAATCCTGAGCCATTTTGTTTGCTGGCATCTCAGGCACCACTGGGTCAGAAAGTGACTTACTGTGCTTTTGCATTAAGCCTGAGTCAGACAGTTGTTCCCAGAGTGGTTTGTTATCAATGGCTGTTTCTCTGGGGGTGCAGCAGTAGTAGCAGGTTGACTTGGAGACAAAATGGGTGACTTCTGTGATCTTCGTAGCAGTGTAAACACATTGGATTCTCCTTCTTCCCTCTCCTCCACCTGACCAGTCAGTGTGATTGCAACAAGGAATGACAAGTTTTGTTCTTCTGTTCTGTTTGTGTTCCTGTTCTTGTTTTGTCATATGTACACAGACCAGATGAATAAACTAGGCTTTGTCAGACTGCTGATTCTTACTGCATTCTTGTGCATCAAAGAATGTCTCAATTGTGTCTCTGAACCAAGGATCCAACAAAGGAACCAGGACACAGTGGTCTTCTGTACACATTTTTGAAATGTGTGTGTCAATACTAGAAACATGATCTTATCCTTTTTACTAGGCTGAAAGCAGTGGTATTCTTTTTCCTCATAAGGAGTCTATGTATAAATCTTTGGATTGCCTCACCCCATATCCGTGATGCGTGGAAGCAGCCTAAGCTATGGAATGCCACACAACGGGGATCCAGTAGACCCATGGCAGCATTCATGGAAGGTGCAAGCCCTAGTACACAAGATCCTCTGGCTGATTGCGCAGCCATGCACCTTAGGTGGTCTGGGGCCATGTTAGGGGGTGTGCCTGCACTCTATTCCATTCAGCAAGGCAAGGAGGGGCTTGGCAAGGGATACAGAATACAGCAGTGGGGACCTTGCTGTATGTTTACACACACCTGAAAGGATACCTCCTGTCTGTTGCAGAATGGGAACTCCCTCTGCCCAGCTGCCCTAGCCCACATGACTGACAGAGAGGGCAGGGGCATCCATTTGGGCAGTCGCCCATATGTACTACAGAATCCAGTCCTGCACCTTCCTGGGATCCCTACTCACGTGCTGCAGGAGATCACTTCTCAACCCAGGACAGGCATCCAACTGGATGTCCGCCTGTGTAACTCAAACTGCCCCACACAGCTGCATGCCAGGGAGGTGGGGCTGCAGATAGGTGTCCTGCAGAGGCATGCAGTGTGCATACCACACATCCTGCACCTATCACTGGGTGCACAGCTTCGTGGGCTGTGTACATTTTATTTTTATTTTATTTATTTATTGTGTATAATCAGAATTACAATCCTTTGAGTCACAGACTCTTTGCAAAGGCTCCGATCCAGGTTACAGAGGGTCGAGGAAGACAAAGTACAAAGATGACAGACAGGACAGGTAATTATATATATAGATTTCAGGACAGACAATCTTTATACAAAGGCTCCACATTGGTTACAGGGGTGGAGGGAAACAAGACAGTATATGACACATTTGACATGCATTATTTACAGTTACAGTACTGACATGGTAATTGAGAAGCTTATTTATTGGGTTAGAAAATTAGGGAGGCATGCCTCGATCCCTAGACAGAGCTTTGAAGGATGCTGTTTCATAGGGTCTAGGAGCCCTGTGTCAGGAGAGGAGGTGAGAGGAGGGTGGGCAGGTCTATTTGCATTCACATTTAGCAATTTCCATGAGTTGGGTTTTAAGACCTGATTTGAAAGAGTGGTGCTATGGGACTGGGGAGAGAGTAGGGGCAAGTGTGTTGAGCCATAGAGGGGCACTGAGTAGCAGAAGGATCTCTGCCCAGGGATGTTCGACAGGGGGAACCATGAAAGATGATGTAGCTGAGAGTCTTGTATTACGCCTGATGGGGGCTGGACTAATGATGGGAGTAGACCAGCGGGTGTGAGATGGAAGTGGATCTTTTGCTAGAATGCAGGTGTGGTATTTGAGTCTTTGTTGGAAGTTAAGCCAACCAGTCAGTGTGTACAGATCACAGGTATGGCTGAGTCTGTCACAACCTGTTACTAGGCGGCAGGCTTTATTAAGCGCAGTGATTATACTGCTTAGGGTGGAGTTGTCAGCTGCCGTAAATAACAATCCCATAATCGATTAGGGAGAGGATGGAGGGTGACTGCTATCTGCATGGCTTGAGCAGGCAGACTGTTTTGAGCCTGTAGAAGGTCGCACTCTGGAGCTGACAGCAGACGAGAGGAGACGCGTGTCTGTGGTAGGAGAGGAGGTATCCAAGGTGATACCCAGGTATTTAAAGTGGGTAACGTGTTCCAGTTGGGAACCAAGTGAGTTTGTAATTTGAGTGCCATCTGGCTGTGTGGGCTTTGGCGATGGGCAACGGTCATGGACTTAGTTTTGCAATAGTTAATGATCAGGCAGTGATCAGTGAACCAATTCTCCAACTCCCGAAAAAACCCTGAAGGCAAGTGGAGGGTGTTCAGTTGAGGGTGTTTCCAGTACAGAACCGCATCAACAGCATACAGTAAGAAGACCGCTGCATACTTTGGGGAGTGAGTTAAGGAAGAGGGTGAAGAGCAGCGGGCCCAGAATAGACCCTCACGGAACCCCTGAGCAAACAGTTTTGGGGGTGGAGATGGTGGAGTTTATCTCTACTTGCTGTGACTGTCCTGTGAGGTAGTCCTTGAACCAGGCCGAGGCCTTGGGGACCACAGTGAGTTGTGGAAGGACATGGAGGAGTAGTTTGTGACTGATCGCGTCGAATGCCTTTGTCAAGTCTACATAGATGGCCCTGCTATAGAACCTTGGTCAAAGGCCTCGTGGATGAACGTGGTGAGTTCAGTGAGTGCCGTGATGGTGCTGTGGCCAGATCAGAATCCATGCTGTTCCTTGCTAAGGAGGTTGTGTTTAGTTAGGTGTTCTGTTAGCTGGTCTGAGACTATTTTTCCAGGGCTTTGAGAGAGGCGGAGTATTGAGATTGGCCTATAGTTGCTGGTGTGGGTGGGGCCACTGTTCTTTAGAATAGGAGTGATTAAGGCTTTCTTCCAGGTTGAGGGGAACTGGCCGAGACAAAGTGAAAGGTTGAGAATTTTGTGAGGTGGAGTAGGTGTGACATCGAGGGTAAGCCTAATGAGTTTTAGGTCTAAGGAGCCATTGCTGTAGCGGGTGTGGTGATAGCTTTGGAGATATAGCGTTTGGCCATTTTACAAGGAATGACTTGGAGCCGGAAAGGGGTGGGAGGTCTATACTGGCATTTTGGGTGGAGGAGGGATTTGGTAGGGTGGAAGAAATTTGGCAGGAGGATATGTGAGAGGTCCGAAAAGGAGTCGTTGAGGGCTTCAGATATTTTTGCAGGATCTTGGGTTACATCCCTGTTCAGATTGAGTTGGGTAGGGCTGGGGGAACGTGATTTGCCACTGATTTCTGTATGTTGTTCCAGAATTTTTTCCGCCTCCCAGGAGGAGGAGAGGGTATGCTGGTAGTAATCTGCTTTTGCCCGACGCATGGCCCATGTGCATTTATTGCGCCCCCTATATAGCTGTCTATCCTGGGTGCATTGGGTGTCAATGGCTCTGTGCCAAATGCAGATCACGTGTACCTGGCAGCACCTTAGTGCATCGGCCCCATTAGGTTTTCATATGAAGAAGTCACAGGTTAATGAGGGGCAGTGAGGGGTAGTACCTGGCTTAGACCAGCTATATCACTTACCTCCTTGTGTGGCCTCCTCAAAGGGCTTCAACACACTCAAAGGGCTTCAGCACAGAACAGAGGGTAATATTAACATATAATGGAGCAGTTAGCCCATGATAAGCTCCATCTAACTATGGTATTGACCCTGCAGATTTCTCTTTAAGATGTAATCATCTAGTCTAGACTTGAGCTAATCTTTGTTCTTGCTAATTACTATTTCGTGGGTAGTGAATTCCATTAGTTAATTATGGACTGAGTGAAAAGTTGTTTTCTTTCTAGAAGATGAAATCTATTCCCACAGATTCATAGTGGGTGGCCTCTGATATCTGATTGGTTACTTTTGTACTCAAGATTTAATTCACACATTAAATATGGATCCTGCATAATGCTGAACATGAGACGTAGGTCTCTTGAAGATACTTAGCAGACATAGGCATGAGGTTTAATGCTTTCAATCTATTATCATATGGTTCATTTTTACTGATGTCATACATTTAGTTGCTTTCTCTGCATTTTTTCAATTTTGTTACTGTGATTTTTCCTAAACGGACACCAGAAATGGATGGCATGGTCAGTGAGTGGGTGCACACTGCTTTATAAAGAGGGAAATGACTTCCCAATCACTAGAGGTTGTAGTCCTCTTGATGGACACTAACACCCTATTAGTCCTTTTATAGACTTTTCACATTGAGTACTTTGCTCCAGATCTTTTGCAACCCACGCTACTTGATTTTTTCTGAGGTGGAAGCTTGAAGACTATTACCACAAAGTTAGAATATTGCTTCAGGGCTATTTGTCCCAATATGCATAAGCCTGCATTTATCTAGGTTGAACCTCATCTCTCATTTTCAGCCCATGCTGTTTTTTTTTTTTTTTAGAAATCTGATTGGATGACACTAACCTGTTCCTTAGTTAGACATGGTTGATCTGTTTTGAGTTATCCACGTGTTTAGATGCCCAGCTGATGATATTGCTCATCATGTCTGCGATAAATATGTGGAAATTTTCCAGGCTAAAAACGGATCCCCGAGGGACCCCTACTGGTGACTGCCCCAGCTCTGAACACAAACCATTTATTCCCACCCTTTGTGTCCTGTTTGAAAGCCAATTGTATATCCAGTTGATAATGTTTTCATTACTCCCAAGGCTACTCTTTTTTAATTATGGCTCAGTGGGGAACAAGGTTGGAACCTTGCTAAAATCTAGAAAAATGACGTCACAAGGGTTTTTCATCTAATGCCTTATAGATATCTTCATAGAAGCACAGATTTGTGAAGGATGAGTGGCCCTGGTAAACCCATGTTAGTTACTGCCAATATTTTCTGTGACTTGAGGTTCCACTGATTTTGGTTGATGTTTACATCTCCTTGCTAATACTATCCTTAACAGCATACTGATGGATAGTCTTCTGTTTTCTAGCAGCTGTTCCATCATGTAATACATGCTGTGTCAGGTGGTGAAGGGAAGGTGGTTTCACTGCTGCATGTTTCGTAACAGCTTGTGTGACTTTACAGAATGGCTAAAATGACCTACAGACGTTTTTGGCCACACCTACTCTGCACAGGGTTTCTTCCTCATCTAGAAATCCTTGAACTACCAGATTTATACAGTGAACAAAACATGGAACATGCATATAATCGCCATCATCAACTGTCTTTACAGTGTTCTTTGCATTGTCTGGTACTGTAAAACCTGGTGTTGATGAATGCAATGTCAGCCACTCATCAAACTTCTGCCGAATGAAGTGGAACAAGTTTTCTGCATGATGGTCACTGTCAAAGGCAGGAATACATAAAGGAAAAGAGAAATTATTTAACCAGGAAAGGCACACTAAGCCGGGCTTGTTTCAGATGCGACCTGGGAGCACAAGGAGGGGTAATTGACTTGCTCAGGGTTGCTGAGTTTGCAAATGGTGACCTATAAGATTCAAACCCAGGTCTCCAGGTTTGCAGCTCAGTGCCCGTAATTCACTACACTATATTGCCTCCTGCTACAAAGGCTGCCTTCTTACGGAGGTTGGGGGCCGCAGTAACTTGCAGCTACTGCTACTACTGCTGCTGCTGGCACTTAACCCAGAGGAGAAGGAGGAGGGGAACAAACAGGGAAACTAAACTAATGGGCCATCACTGCCTTGTCATAAATAGTCTCACCACTGGTCCACATGTCAGTGGTGATGTGAATGGAACAAATGATGCTTTCAGGGCATGTGACAAAGTCTCTAGACACTCTGATACAAATCAGGAAGAGCCACTGCAGAAAACTAGGTAAGGCTGGGCACTTGATACCTGGGCATTGCAACTAGCATTAGTGATAGAAAACCAGTGTTGCTCACAAAGGAGAATGGCAGCAAGCGGTGGCTAGCATTTCCACAATTGCTCTTGTTAACTTTTGCCTCTGGTATGTTGGCTTTATATTCCTGGTGCATTACCAGGGACTCAACCAGTGACAGTTCGGTGTTTTTCCCCGGATGTGGCAGTTGGCTCCTATTTTGCCACCCTGGGGGTAAAAGTGGCTGGAACTTGTGTCCCTCGGAGACATGGGAGCCAATGGGCTAAAGAACTGCTGAACTGAAGATGTTGGAGTTGTGCATCAGCTACCACTTGAAAGACTGTTTTGCTCTCCTCTGTACCTGATCTCCTAGAGTTCTCCTCCCGGCCAGCATCATCATCAGCAGCAGCAGCTTCACTGCCTGGTAGTGCTGCTGCTGACAGTGTGCATTGGCTTCCATTCTCATACTGAGATCTGTGGGACTTCAGCAAAATTCATTTTCATGGCAGATGTTCCCATGCAGACTTGCTTCCTCCTTAGCCTGACTAAACCTGCATTTACAGAAAAGACATAAAGCATGTGTCCATAATTCTTTGTCCACGCTAAAGAAATCCCACACCACTGACATCACCAGTTTGGTTCTATGTGATAATGGCGATCGCAGAATAGCGATGGCCATTCTGGGAGTGTACATCATCAAAATAAATTTTGGTGATGCACTCGCAGCAAGGAAAGAAAGGCGCCCAAAACCTACAGGCTTTGTTTAATGTGGGGCTTTGCCCCTGCACCCTCTACTTTTAGATTCTCAACTCCAGGGGTGCGTGTTGGAGGGACTTGTAAAACATTAAGAGGCAAAACAAAAAATCCATGACGGACCTAAACGCTGTACGCTGCATCTCCCAAATGAGCACCCACCCCACCACGCCCATGGTCCAGCTCAACAACAGGTGCCTGCCACACCCCATCCCACATACCTTCCCTCCCCTTCCCCCACACGTGTGTATACATGTGCATTCTGTCAATACTTCACCCAACTCCAGTATCCACTCACTCTCTGCCAGGTAGTCGCTTACAGAGGCGCCATGATTGAGTCACTATTTTGTAATCGCCCAATCGTGTTTCACCCTGTAAACGTATACCCACTAGTTTAGTCTTTCCTCCTGGCACTCTTTGGCTATTGCCTAATGGGTGGGCTGCTTCCACATCATCACCCTCCTCCTCTTCTTCCACCAGTTCTCCGGGGCCAGGGAATAATGCTTCTTCTCTACCATGTGTCCTGGGCCACCAGTTTTATCTGTGTCTACTTTATCAATTGTCATTCCAGATGCTTGTTATTGTGTTTCCCTTGTTGTTTTTGTTGCCTTTCTTTTTTTGTTTTGTTTTACCACCACTTTTGGACTTTACTATTCTTTTATGTGCATCTTCCCAAGTCGAACTCCCACCTGTTCTGTCACCATCTCCTCATAACTACTGCTGCTATATCACTTTTATCGGGTATATAATCACAGTCTATATCTCTGTCTCCGAGCTTTGCCAAATCCATGTGCTGCTCCTCCTCTGCCTGCATCGCTTGCTGACACACTCCTTTCTTATTCCTTGTTTCTACAATGCTTATGTGATTTATTTTACTTAATTGTTTTATTTTAGTTTTTTTTATTTGTATTTATTTGTCGATGGGATGCCACCAAGGACAACCAGAGGTGAACTGACTAGATACCTCTACACACACACCTACAGCACACACACACACACACACACCACACACACACACTCTCACACACACACACACTCACACACACACACCACACACACACTCACACACACACATGACACACACACACACACACACACACACACACACACACACACACACACAGGAGAGAGAGGAACCATGCAACATAGGGGAACATGAATACTAAGAGTTTCATTTGAAAATCACACAAAAAGAAAAAAAATACATATTTTTTAATTACTCACACAAAGGCGCTTCAGAACATAGGAGGGGAGAGATGGAAGGAACCTTAGCAACTTGAGGGAACGGTAGACTTTTTCTCCATTTTTATGGGCTGCCATGCCACTAAGGTACCAACTACAAAGGGCCAAGCACTGGCATGCTACCAGCTGGCTCACACCTTCTACCCTTATCACTGCCCAGATCTCACTGCAGAAGGCTGCTTCAGGACTCAGGAGGAGGAAGAAGTTACTGCTCCAAGCAACCCTGCAACTTGGGTGAATGCAAGAGTTTGAAACTGCCACTAAAAGAAACATGAAGTCACGAACTTGAATGAAGATTTATAATTTTTCATGGATGCCACCAGGTGCCAAATACCAGTGACTAGGCACTGTCCTGCCACCAGCTGCACACACTTACTACCCACTCAAATTACTAAATAACAATACTACCCTAAATAACAGTAACAACTGCCCCAAAATATGGCTTCTGCCAGGGGCTTCAAATCAGTTTGTATTTATAGTGCCCTGCTAAAATGCTACTTCTGCAATGAGAAAATGTGTGTTGTGCTGCTGAGATTAGGCAAGTGAGCACTGGCAGACTGCTACCTTATGCCCTATCTGCCCACTGCCCACCCCCAAGTACATTCCTTCTCCTCCTCTCCCATCTCAGTCAAGCCCTGGTCCCAGAGGCCTGCTGCAGCACTGCTGCTAGCTTGCCTTTATACTTTGTTTCTTCTTTTTCTTCCTACTCTTTAATAAATCATGGGAGGATGGTGAGGTACCCGAGGACTGGAGGAAGGTGGATGTGATTTCCTTCACAAAAAGTGGGTCCAAGACAGAGGCAGAAACTACAGACCTGTCAGTCTGACCTCTGTGGTAGGGAAAGTGATAGGAGTCACTTCTGAAGGAAAGAACTGTCGAGTACCTAGAGGCCAGTGGAGCACAGGACCCAAAGGCAGCATGGGTTCACAGCTGGAAGGTCATGTCAGACGAATCTAATAGATTTCTTTGACTGGGTGACCAAAATAGTAGATCAGGGAGGGGCTGTGGACATGGCCTACCTAGACTTTAGCAAGGCATTTGACACAGTCCCACACAAAAGATTAATAGTCAAATTAACCAGCTGGGGAATGGGACCCAGGGTGGTAGCCTGGGTAAAACATTGGCTGGACAACAGGACACAGAAGGTAATTGTAAATGGAGTCCACTCTGAAGAAAGGGGATTACTAGTGGGGTACCGCAGGGTTCAGTATTGGGTCCAGTCCTTTTAATATCTTCATCAGTGACATTGCAGAGGGACTGGAAGGAAAAGTATGCCTTTTGCAGATGACACAAAGATCTGCAACGGGTTGATACACAAGGAGGCATGGAAAGGATGAAAAGGGACTTGGCAAGGTTGGAGGAATGGTCAGAAGTATGGCAGCTAGGATTCAATGCAAAGAAGTGCAATAATGCACCTGGGAAACAAGAACCCAGGGAAGAATACACAATGGGTGGGGAGGTAGTAACAACAAAAAGGAAAGAGACCTGGGGTAATCATATCAGATGACCTTAAGGTTAGCAAGCAATGGAGAAGGCAGTAGGGAGGGTTGGGGGTATACTGGGATGTATAGGGAGAGGCATCATCAGCAGAAAACAGAAAGTTGTTATCCCTCTGTACAGACAGTTGGTGAGACCCCATCTGAGTACTGTGTCCAGTTCTGGAGACCCCATCTCCGCAAGGACATAGACAGGATAGAGGCAGTCCAAAGGAGGGCAACTAAAATGGTGCAGGGTCTGCAAGAGAAGCCGTATGAGGAGAGACTAAAGGAGCTTAATATGTATACCCTTGAGGAAAGAAGGAGAGGGGGACATGATAGAAACTTTTAAGTACCTCAGTGGAATCAACAAAGTCCAAGAGGGTAGCATCTTTCAGAAAAGAGACTTGCAAGAACAAGGGACACAATTTAAAGATAGAAGGAGGGCGGTTCAGAGACAATGTGAGGAAGTATTATTTCACAGAGAGGGTAGTGGATGCATGGAACAGCCTTCCTGAGGAGGTTGTGGGGTCTAAAACTGTGGGAGAATTCAAGAATGCATGGGACAGACATAAGGCAATTCTTGTGGGGGTAGGAAGAAATAGGCTGTTGGTTAACTAGGATCTGCGGCCTATCCTGTAGGTAGGGAAATGGGCAGACTAGATGGGCCTAGCGGTCCTTATCTGCTGTCAAAGTCTATGTTTCTATGTTAAATATACCCTTAGCAGACCTGCTGTTGCAGGACTAGTGCAGGTGAAATTTTTGAAGATTTAGTTTGTTTTGAAGAATTTCCCAGCTAATCTAACTAGAAGTGAATCGCAGCCCTGCCTGATCTACCTAACAGCCTGATGATGAGCGACGCGGTGAGCTTCCTGCTGGCTCACGTGGTCAAGTTGAGTTTAGTTCAAATACGTGGCTGTGGCTCATGACTGTGCCCTGGTTAACTGTTTCAGTGCTAACTGCTGTTATGATTTGACTGGCTCCCCGGTCTGCAACATTCAGATCAGGGCGAACACCAGGGCAGACCGGGTCAAACCAAACGTCCACTTCTTCCCTAAAAGTTCACCACAGTTTGAAAGAACTGAACACTCAAGGTTTGAGGTGTTCGATTCTTTTGTAGAACCGAACTTCAGCCCTAAAAAAATCTTTTTTAAACTTTTTCTGATTTGTACAGAAAAAGTGCCCACTGAACAGTGGGCAGTGGCATGCTGCTAGCCAACATCTACTTGTTGCCTGCTGTCCAGGCTCCCTCCCTATAGTCAACCCCAGGCCTCGGGGCTTGTACAGCTGAGTACAAACACAGGTAGAGCCACGCTTTCAGAACTGAAACTGGTGCAACTGCATGAGTGGAGAGGAACTCCAATAATCAGTAAAGAACAAAATGCAGTGCACAACCAGGATTTCAGTGCAGGTCATATTGTTCACTTACATAGAAACATAGAAACTGATGACAGATAAGGATGGCTAGGCCCATGCAATCTGCCCTTTTACCTACCTGTATCAGCAGCCTCTGACCCTACTTGACCATTGACTTTAGCCCTCATTTCTACCTCTAAAGTTCCTTAAACCTATCACATGCATGTTTGAATCCTCACTGTGCTCACTCCACCATCACTTGGGGTAGGCTGTTCCATGCATCCACCACCCTTTCAGTGAAGAAAAACCTTCTCCCATTCCCCTTGTCCTGCTCCCTCCAGTCTCATATTGTGCCCCTCATTCTTGTATCTCTTATGCACTGAAAGATGTCGCCTACTTGCCGCGTTGTTTTATGCCCTTAAGATACTTGAATGTCTCTATCATATCTTCCTGCTTCCTCCTCTCTTCCAGTGTATACATATTGAGGTCTTTCAATCTCTTTGTAAGGCTTCTGGTGCCAGTTCTGCACCATCTTAGTTGCCCTTCTCTGAGCCGCCTCCACTGGTTCTATGTCATAACTGCCATCATTGTTGGGAGCGAGTGTACATCGCTGAAAATAAAGAACGGTGATGTACACTCATGGTGACAGCAACAGCAGCAATGGCACTCAAATGTATGCAGGGAGCTGCACAACGCACTTCTAACTAAAGATTCTCAACTCCAGGGGGTGCATGTCGGAAGGTGCAAACTAAAAATAACAAAAGCCACGCACCACAAAAAGTACCATGCCACCCAGACCTGAACCCTGCACCTCCCTACAGTGCGGCCACCTCACCACAATACCACACAGCTAGCTCGGCAGCCTACTGCCACACTGCCTCCCAAATATCTTCTGTCCCTCGTATGGTGTGGTTCCTGTTGCCTCCCCGCCTATCCTCCTAGCCCTCGCTACTCTTTCCAGCAGCACAAAACACATGTGCTGAGACAGAGTCGCTGTTATTGCAGTCGCTCAATCTCAGTCACCCTGTTCACTGGATATCACCTCCACCCTATCAATGTCTTTCTGAAGATGTGGTCTCCAGAACTGTACGTACTACTCCAGGTGAGGCCTCAACAGTATTTTGTGTGGTGGTATCACCACCTACCTTCTTCTGCTAGTTATATACCTACCTATGCACCCCAGTATGCCACTGGCCCTCCTCACTGCCTTTGTACACTGTTTGGCTACCTTTAGGTCATCTGAGATGATTATCCCCAAATCCCTTTCTTCCCTGGTGACTGCCAGCATCTCCTGCTGCCCATCCTATAACTCTCCACTGGGTTTCTGCGTCCCAGGTGCATGGATCTTGCACTTCTTAGCATTAAACCTCAGCTTCCACTCCTTGGTCCACCTTTCCAGCCCTTCTAGGTCCCTCCTTATTTTCCCCACCCCATCTGGAGTGTCTACACTATTGCAGTTCTTGGTGTCATCAGCAAATAGGCAACCTTTCCCTTTCAGTCATTCTACAAAGTCACTAATGAAGACACTAAAAGGACTGGCCTAGGACTGATCCTTGGGGTACTCCACTGGTAACCCCCTCCTCAGATTGGAACCAATTTACCACCACCCTCTGCTCTCTGTCCCCCAACCAGTTCCTAACCCAGTTCTCCACCTTGTGGCCCACACTCAGGCTTTCCAACTTGTTAACCAGTTTTTTATGTGGCACAGTGTAGAAGGCCTTGCTGAAATTGAGGTAGGTGACATCCACCACCCCCACTTGATCCATCTCCTTCATCACCCAGTCAAAAAATCTATCAGATTTGTTTGACAAGACCTTCCTGTTATGAAGCCATGCTGCCTTGGATCTTGCGCTTCATTGGATTTCAAGTGCTCCACAATCCTTCCTTTAAGTAATGCCTCCATGATTTCCCACCACTGAGTTGAGGCTGACTGGCCTATAGTTTCCTGGCTACTCCTGCTTCCACTCTTGTGAATAGGAATGACACGTGCCCTCCTCCAGTCTTCTGGAACTACTCCTGTATTAGCGACTTCGCTAAGCGTGATGCAAGGGATGCTAGGGTGCATAGGGAGAGGTATCATCAGCAAAAGAAAGGAGGTGGTGATGCCACTATACAAGTCTTAGGTGAGACCGCATTTAGAGTACTGTGTCCAGTTCTGGAGACCACATCTGTGTAAGAACACAGTCAGAGTAGAGGCAGTCCAAAGAAGTGCAACAAAGATAGTGCAGGGCCTGCTCAAAGGTCATATGAAGAGAGGCTGGCGCACTCAATATGTATACCTTGGAGGAGCAGAGAGAGAAGGGGACATGATAGAGATCTTCAATTTCTAAAGGAAATAAACAAGGTACCGGAGGGTAGCATCTTCAAAAAGGAGTTACACCAGGACAAGAGGGCATGGCATGAGATTGGTAGGAGAGACTAAGGGGCAAAGTGAGAGTACTTCTTCACAGAAAGGGCGGTGGAGGCATGGAACAGCCTCCCAGCAGAGGTGGTGGGGGCAAAGTCAAAAGGGAGTTCAAAACTGCATGGGATCTTCATAGGGGAACCCTAGCAATACAAAAGAGGAGATAAGGCCACTGATAGTACAAGGATCGGTGGCTTTGTTAGAGGACAGGCAAAAAGGGTAGACTAGATGGGCCTATCGTCCTTATTTGCCATCAAATTCTATGTTTCTATGTAAAACAGGGCTGCCAGTGGTGCAGCTAGCTCCTCAATAATAAAAAAAAACAGAAACACTGAATTTGTCAGCAGAAAAGGACTGCTGGGCCAACCTAATCTACTAGGCGGACTCCTGCCTAGTCTGTCTTGGCAGATCCTAAATGATCTTTGACAACCCGCCTCCCTGCCAATTTACAAATATTTCTCATATCTATCCCACACATGCTTGAAGCCCCTACCATTTTGCCTCCACCACTTCTGCTAGTGGTCAGTTCCAGGCATCTACAACTCTTTCAGTGAAGTAGTACTTCCTCACATCACTTTTAAACTTCCCCAGCTTCATCACATACCCTGTGATCCTCACATCCCTCTTAACCCCCACACAGCTTCATTGCATACCCTCTGGTCCTGGTGATTTTCTTCAATTGAAAGAGACTGCACCCTGTTCACCTTGTGAAGTACTTGTAGGTCTCCATCATGTCCCTCTCGCTCTTCTATTTTCCAGGGTGTACATGTTGAGATTCCTAAGTCTCTCCTTGTAAGGTATTTGGTGCAGCACCTGCACCATTTTAGCTGCCCTCTTCTGGACTGCCTCCACCATGTCTATGTCCTTTCTGTGGTGCAGCCTCCAGAACTGAACACAGGTTTCCAAGTGGGGTCTCACTAATGAAGCAACACAGCGGCAACACCACCTCCCTCTTCCTGCTTGAGATACCTCTCCCTATGTGTCCCAGCATCCCACTGGCTCTACTCGCTATTTTGTTACTCTGGCCTGCCACTTTGAGGTCATCAGATATGATAACCTCAATGTCACTTTCCTAATTAGTAACTGTTAGTAACTCCTCCACCCTATACTCAGCCCCTTGGTTCCTATGCCCTAGATGCATGACTTTGCACTTTTTGCCATTGAACTCCAGCTGCCAAGCTCCTGACCAGTCCTTGAGTTTCCAAGATCCCTATGCTTTTTTCCTACCCCAGCTGATTGTCCATCATATTACAGATTTTAGTGGCATCTGGAAAAAGGCATACCTCCTCTAGTTCTTCAGCAATGTCGATTATGGAGACACTGAAGAGGCTGGTCAAAGTACTGAACCCTGTGGCACCCCTCTGGTCATTGTCCCATCATTAGAGTGAGTTCTGTTGACCACCAGCCTCTGTTGCCTGTCTGTTACCCAGTTTCTAACCCAGTTGACCACTTTAGATCCCACCACTAGGCTGCTCAATTTCTTTATTGGTCTCTTATGCAGCACAGTGTGGAACGCCTGCTGAAGTCCATGTAGGCAACATCTACTGCCCTCCCATGATCTATTTCCCTGGTCACCCGCTCAAAGAAATCAATCATATTTTTCTTGCTAGTGCTTGGTGAGCACAGCAGCTACTTTTTGAAACTGAAAGCCAGCTCGAGCTCTGACTTTCTTGACAGCTGGATCCTTGGCAGACTGTGTGGTTTCTTCCAGTTGCTGGCAGGCTCTTGAACTGGAACTTAGCCTCCCCAGGTAGTAAACACTGTTTGTTGGGCTGCAACTGTGTCCCGAGGTGTCCTCAATTGGAACGTAAGGATTTAAATAGGGGTGGGGCTTGTTGAGTGGCCAGCTACTTATGTAGTTATTCATTTATTTAAACATACTTTTACCAGGTAAGTACACAGAGCCCAGGGCTCATTTCCTATTGCGACCTGTGGGAAGAGGGTGGGAGAAATAGGGAATGGATATTGAGAGCATATAATTCAAATATATTGAGTCAATACCATAGAACATACATGTAGAATTAGGAGAACAGGAAAGAATTACAGAGTGCGTACAGTACAAGGTACATGAGTCTTTAATATAGTGCATACATCACTGGCTTGAGTATATTACTGGGGGCCTAAACTGTTGTTTGTTGCTTATTGCTTTCTCTGTACTGCAGTATGGCCTTTACCTGTATAAAGTGTTATGCATAATCCTCTGCCTGCACTTTATGTACCTCTTGATCTACAGTATATATTGCTTTGACTGTACTGTTGTGTGCCATCTCAATGGCTCAGATTGTACCTGAAAACGATCCTCGGACCAGTGTACCTACTCAGTTATAAAATAAATACACAAAATAAATAATATTAGAGATAAAATGAATCAATTGGGTGAAAATAGAGAGCCACTACAGCCTCTCCAGAAAGGTTCAACAATTGCACAGATAATTCTGGATTTTATGGAGGAGCAATGCATAGAAATGCAGTATAGTGCAGTGGTTTTAAGGCTCTGAGCTGCAAACCTGGAGACCTGGGTTTGAATCCCACAGCCCCTACTTGCATATTGTGTGACCCTGAGCAAGTCACTTAACTTCCTTGTGCTCCCAGGTTGCACCTGTAAACAAGTTTTCAGCCTAGTGTGTCTCACCTGGTAAAACAAAAGGAAAAAAAAAGAGTCTACTTGTTAGCATTGCTGCCCTAACTTTGTGAAGTTGCAAATGCGGAATGTCTGGCCCTCCACAGTTCCTGGCCCGTGAGGCTTGCTCCATGGGTATAGCCTTGGACTTGTCCAAGGGTACATGCAAGGCAATGAGAACAGGCCACTGACATTTGTAATAGGATCTGATCAGAGGCTTGCTTGCTTTGGGGAGAAAGGGCCATCAATATAAAGGGTAGGTTGTTCCAGATATTTAGGAGTCAGTAACTTATGGAGGCTTGGCCTAGGTTGTGCATGTGTCATGGAACACGAGGGTGGCAGCTTGCCTCAGATCTGAGTGAGCAGGTAGGATTTGGCAGATGGAGAGAAGAGTACAGGCAGGTAACTGGGCAGTTTGTCCATCCAGCACTTGACTTCCATGAGTGCAGTGTGCATTGCTTGCCTCACAGAGGGGGCCAGCCAACATAGTCCAGAAAGGGGAGGACTGATTGCTCAACAACCTGTTTCCTAATGTTTAATTGGAAGCAACCTTTGATCTGTAGAGGGCACCAAGCTTGGCAAAGTCTTGGCGACTACCTAGTAGATGTGCTCTGTATAGTCTAGGTACTGGTCTAGGTGAGGTCCAAGGTATTTATAGGTGGAGACAGAGTCTAAACATGCCCCATCCAAGGAGTTAAGCAACAAGGTGGGGGAGGAGGAGGAGAGCTGAGCATTTCCAGGGTCCAAACAGCATGGAGACTGTTTTGTTCATATCAAGTCAGTTGTCCTGGAACCATTTGGAGGATCTCTCGATGGAAAGGGTGGAGGAGCCTGATAAGTAAATAATGGTATTGCCAGGATACATGTTGGTTGCTGCTGGTGGAGATAGGTGGAGTAGGTCATTTATAAATAATTCTGAAACTGAAAGCCAACTCAGCTCCGACTCTCTTGGCAGCTGGATCCTTAGTGAACTGTGTGGTTTCTGCAGTTGCTAGGAGGCTCTTGAACTGGAACTTAGCCTCCCAGCTGGTACACACTGTTTGCTGGCTGCTACTGTATCCCAAAGTGTCCTCCAATTAGGAGGCAAGGATAATAAATTGGGTGGAACTTCGATGACTATAATTGCTACTTTTGAAACTGATCCCAACCATAACCAGACCACTGACTTGCTTCACACGATTGCTGCCTGGCTTTGCTGGAGGACAGGCTGGGACCTGCACAGCCACACATTAGTCTCTCTCCAGGCACCAGACACATCAGGACAGTGGACACAGTTAACTTATTTTCCAATTAAAGGCCAAACCACCAAACATTGTCCCTGCAGAGACTGCTTTCGCTCCATTGCCCACACACCAACACAGATGCCTCCTCTCTGACGGTCTCCTCCTACCTAGCCACGCTGTCCCCACCACCCCTGCATAGCCAGTCACAGACACTCTCAAGCTCCTGGTTCCTTCTTCTATCTCTCCTAATTAGTGGATGCTTTGTATCCAGGAGTCAGGGGTGCATTTTATTGACGGTAAGGCTCGTGCTAGCGGTTGAGGACCATTAGATATTCGCAGCCCCCAGCCCCACTCCTCTCCCCTCAGGAAAGAAAAAAAGAAAAACACACTGCAGTGCACCACAAAAACAAACCTGACAGGTCACAGGATCATCAGCTGCAGTGGATTTCAACTGCACTATTTTATGACTGCAATCCAATGCAATTGCAACTGATTGCAACTGCATTGAATTGCAACTGACTATTTCAACGGCCGATGACTGTCCGGGTCAGTGAACTGGAACTTAGTCTCCCCAGCTGGCAAACACTGTCTATTGGGCTGCTACTGTGTCTGGAAGCATTCTTTTGGGGGTGGAGTTACAAGGCTATAATTTAGAGCCTTCTTTAGCAATCTTCATCTGCAGTTCTTGAGCTGAAGGGCTGTAGCTTAAGGGCTATACACTTGGGTGACAGTATGGGCAGCAGTTGGCAAGAGGTGCTGCACTGCAAGAGTAAACCTTAAGTTGCCCAGTTATCTAATTAAAGGTTGTGTATGTGCAAGACTGTAAGTGAGGTGAAACATACAGCATTAAGATACCTGACAGTTAACAACAAAGTGGCATCATTGTAAGCAATTTACAGTTAAGGGGTTGATAATTGATAGTTCAGTTTGTAAAAGGGATTAAAAGGAATCTGGCATAGTACTTAAGAGATAGAACAATTTACATTATAAAATGGGACAACATTTCTAAGAATCTGATTGGCTCATTGGTCATTTCCAGCCATCCTTATCACAGCATAATTACACAACCAGCACTGCCTATGCCAGGCAATGCCCCATCACCACAGGTATCAGTGTACCACCCCAGGTACCACGCTATCATACTCAGCTATTCCACAAAGACGACTGCAATCTCGAACTGCTGTCCAACGTGACATCCCCCACATACACACACACACACACACACACACACACACACACAGACTGACAAATCTTTCCTTCTGTAATTCCTAAAACTTTTTAATGGAAGCCTGACCTGTGCTGTTTGCTGTGGTTGAAGCTGGCCACAATAAAGTCAGCAAAGGAGTGCCTCGCTTTCAAATGTGGCAACAGACCCAGTTGTCCAACAGCCTTGAAATAAACAAAATCAGACCCACTCCTCCACCAGTACTTTTATCCAAACTGTAAAAATGTAAAAAAAAAAATTTCTCTATGAGAGACCAGCAAGCCGTTACAAGGGCGATCTAGTAAGCGCTTGTGTGAAAGCGCTAAGTACAGCGGCTGCAGTGAGACATGCTGACTCACAGAAACCTGATGGTGAGGCTAAAGGCACATGGCCACTGTGAGGATTTAGCTGCTGTACTCAAACAACCACAACAAACAACACAGGTCAGGCTTCAGTTAAAAGAAACGTTTAGGGAATTGTAGAAAGATTTTGTCAGAGTGTGTGTGTGTGTGTGTGTGTGTGTTGGGGGTGTCACGTCGGACAGCATATGCAGTAGTAGTAGTAGTAGTAAAAGTTTATTTCTGATATCGAAACAGGATAAAACCCAATTTAGCATCAGCTAATTTACAATGGGGTCCTACTGTACAAAAAATATCAGTTTCATTCTAAGAAAATACAATACATACATATATATACATACATACATGCAGCACAGTACATACATGGACAAAGAAAATAAGAAAAAAAGTTACAAATAATATACCATACATGCAAATATATCAAATATCCTGAATCTATGTTCAGGGAAGTTAGAGGAGTAACCCTGGTTGGGAGTGACACCACACAGTGTGGATGCATCTGGACGTGAGTAGGAAGAAAAGTAACACCAAAACCAGAGTATTAAATTTTAGGAAGGCAGATTACAAGAGGATGGGAAAGATTCTATATGAGCACCTTACTGGTATTAAAGAAGAGATGGGGTGGTAGAGAATGGGCTATAACTGGGAGGGAGGGGGGCTAGTGGCAGCCATGAACATTGTGTAAAACTGAAAAGTAAAAGGCTAAGGCACAAAAGCACAGCTGGTTTGATAGGTAGGTAGCTCAGGCAGTGACGGACAAAAGGTCGGCCTTCAAGAAATTCCAAAGGACCCAGAAGGAGGAAGGCAGGGTGGAGTACAATGTTAAGGCTAGGGAGGCAGGAAGCGTAGCCTGGTTGGCCAAAGCCAGAAAGAGCTGCAACTGTCAGAGAGGGTGAAAAAGGGTAGAAGGCTTTCTTCCAATATATCAGGTAGAAAAGGGATATGAAGGATGGGATTGTCAAGCTAAAATGGAGGGGTGGGTGGAAGGTAATGAAAAGAAGGCAAGAAGTGCTAAATAAGTATTTTACTCAGTCTTACCAGAGAGGATGGTTTGATGTCTCAAGGTAAGAATGGGGTGGGAAATAGGTGGGTGGTGACACTGATGGGTATATTGGTACAGACAGGGTAAGGAAGGGTTTGAGGGCCCTATAAGTGGACAAGTACCTGGGCCCAGATGGCATACACCTGAGGGAATTGGCAGATATCTAGAGGGTCCTGATGGACCTGTTTAACAGGTGTTAGGGAGGTAGCCTAGACTGGAGAACAGTGCCATGGTGCTGCTCCACAAAAGTGGCAGAGGGATGACACTGGCAATTACAGACTGGTCAGTCTGATCTCAATAGTAGGACAGCTTAGGTGTGCTTTCTGCAGGGTAATGAGCTCCAGCATGGGATGCAGCATGGTTTGTAGTAGGGCAATCCTGCCAAACAAATCTGATTGATTTCTTTGATTGGTGTCCAAAGCAGGGAAAAGGGTTAGGCAGTGGACATCCTGTATCTGGATTTTAGTAAGGCTTTGACTTTGATCCCACAAATCAAACAGGAAGCTGGAGGATCTGGGCATGGGAAAAGCTAAAGACATGGGTAAAACACTGGTTGCAGTATAGGAATCGAGAGTAGTGGACGGTGTAGAAGGGGGATTCTTGGGGCCAGAGCAGTCATTAGCGGGTCCCACAGGATTTGGTGGTTAGTCCAGTGCTGTTTATTGGAAGGCTACAGCCTGTGTTCAAGGGTGGTGCAACTGGCCACACCCCTGTTTGGCCATTTAAGAGTTGCTCTCTCACCTCCACAGGCAAGCATTTTTTCCTTGCAGCTAGTGGCTCTGTTGGTCTGTCTTTCTCCTGGGGTTTACTAGGTTCTTTGCCTCACCTTGTGATGCTTGGACTCTGCTTGGTTTGTGCTGGACATCTGTGTTTTTGTTCTCCTGCTTTTGGTTTGCATTCCTAGCCTCTGGCTGCTCCGTGTTTCATGTGCTGGTTCCATTCCTCCTACTGTCCTTGTGTTTGCCTTTGTTTGTTTCTTTTGGTCTTTCTAGTGCCCTGTTAATACATTGCTATTTGTGCTTTAGGTTACACTCTGCATTTCCTTGCCTCAAGCTGCCCTGTGCCTGTACCTCAGTCTCCATTTCTCACCTGCTATTGCAGTCCTCTGTTCACTACATTGTTCTCTGTATGCTTCTGCTCAACCTGCTTTTCTGACTAACAAGCTTTGTTCCCTGCTATTGTCATTGTGTTGTTTTTAACTCACACTACAATCTGCTGCCTTTCTCCCTTTAATTGATTATACCTGGTTCATGGTTTTGCTGCCTAGCTAAGGACTGCTCCATGTTCTACTTCTTCCAATAACCTAGCAACCCAGTCCATGGAACTCAATCCTGCTTCCTGAACTTATACTAGCAAATATTGCTACTGTGTTCAGTGCATTGCTCTCCCTACAGTTTCTATGTTCATTCAGATTGCTACCCCACAAGCTATAGTTAATTGCTGCTGGATGCTGCTCAATTACATTTGCACCCTGCTTTATTATACTTGGAGGTCAGCCCAGCTACCACTGTTGCTGTAAACTAGTTTTAAAAAATCTGCATGTGGGTCACAGTGCTTTCCCTTTGCTTCCTTGTTTTCCTACAACAGGGGACTGGGGGTTTTGTTGAAGAGCCATGGCCCTGTTGTTTGGCTACTGCCTCCACTGCTAATCTCCTCCGAGTCTTTGTGACCTTTATTTGGCACTCATTGATGGACTGGTTGGCTAGCCTCACACCACTAAAGGCCCAGGTTACCTTGCACTGAAGCTTGCTTTAAAACATGTCTGACCTATGTATGGTCTCCAACATTCAGCACTTCCATTGTTCCAAATGCTTACCATCACTCTACTGCTGCCTGTACCGTACCTACTGTGTTTTTTTGCTGCTTAGTACCTGATATTCTCTCCAGTGCCTTGTGTGGCCTGCTCCATTGCTACATGAGATTAGCTGACCATGTCCATCAATTTGGTTCGAGCTCACTTGCAGCCGATGGTCTTGCTCTGCACCCTAGTCCACATCCTGAGCATGTGATGCCTGGTGTGGGGTCCTTCCTTCTGGCCCATAGTGGGAATGGCCTTACTCAAGGTGGAGCTTTAGCCATTAGGTCTGAAAGTCTGCGCACAGCGGCTCTTGATGCCGAATTTTGACTAAGCTGCAAGGAAAATATATTGTTATTCTTTAGCTGCAGTGCCAGCTGCCTAGGCACCTTCTATGCTATTCTCCCCATGACTGCCTCTGGTTCATTTGGTTTGTTTTTAGATTAGTAAGCCAGCTGAGTGCCTCAGCAGTTGTCACTCTCCTCTTCCCGCCTTGAAGGAGCTGGCGCTGCAGAGTTCGGCTTGAACTCATTCATGGATGCTCCCATTAGAGGGATAGTGAGAACCTTCTCCAAATTGGAATATTTCAACCTTTGATTGAGTTGTCAAATTGCAGCAGCAGAGCCATCACTAAACAAACTATCCCATGCAAGGAGGTAAGGAACCTAGGTCTTGAATCTCCACAGATTTTTTTATCACTATTTTATTTTCCTCCTTTCTGCAGCCCAACTTGGCGGAGGCCTCCAGCCACTGGCTTCCAGTGCCCGAGAGTCAGCAGGCTCACTCACACGATGGGGTCTGGTGCAGCTGTTCCCATAGCTGCTGGAAGGCTCCCTATGCAATCCGGCTGGGCCATGGACCAGACCCCAGCGCGATTCCATGACAGAGCTCCTGGGCAGTGCCAAGGATGACCATCAAGCTGCTTGGTTGTGCCCATCCTTTTCCTTCATATAGTGCCCCATTGGGTGTGGACATGCAATGATATCAGAGGCACTATGTGCCGGCGTCAGCCACACTCCACCCTCAAGTTCACCACTCCTAGCTGCACTCGAGCTCCATTGGGGCCACTGTAGAGTGGTGAATACCCTAATCCTCCCCAGGGACAGGAGATCAGTCCTCCAGATGCTCAGTCCTATCCCTTCTGCTGATCCCTGACAGCCGGGCCTGTTACGAGCCTAGGTCACCAGTGTGTGGCGTGAGGTGTGGCATCTAGTGCCTCAACCCTCAGCACCACTGGGCTGGCATGGGATCTCCAGAGATTCCTCCTCAAAGGATTTTTCTCTCCTCCGTGCCAAAGGTCATAATACTAGATAGGCACAGGTGTAGTCTTTCATCACATAGTTAGGTTTCTGCTGTTAGATGGAGTTGGTGGCTGCCCTGTAATTGTCTGTTTTCCCTCTTTGGCTGTTCTCTCTCTGCTTAGGAAGTCAGGCCTCCGCCTTACAGTCCGACCTCTGAGTGGGTCACTTTTCACCTGTTGTTTCCTGCCTACTCTACTCAAACAGTATGACCAACTGACCCATGCAACCAACTGAACCCATACTACCAACCAACCTATGTACAGGTCTTCGACTCCGATAAGTGTTCACTACCTTGTATGCTTTGCTCAACACTCTTTTGGTCTTCTTTCTAAGGTATCTTTCAGCCAAGGAATCACTTCTACGGCACCTTAAGGGGTGGAACCCTCCCTAGGTTCCTTGCCTCGCACTGGTGGTATATTCCATGGATAGAGGCTAACAGCCAAAGTTTATATACGTTACACAAGCATGAAAACAGTTCACAGGCACATTCAATTGGAAGCTTACTGCCTGTGGTTTCAAGGGGTGGTGCAACTGGCCACCACTGCCTCGGTCTATTTAAGGGCTGCTTTCCTCACTCCATACAGAAGCATTTTTCCTCACCCTCCATCCACCCCTCCTCTTCCTTCTCCAGCGGCATGCCTCTCTCTCCCGTGGGCTTCTTCCTAAGGTACCTTTAGCCAAGGGAATCACTCCTGTGGCACTTCAAGGGTGGAACCTCCCTAGGGTTCCTTGCTTTTCGTATTCCCTACCAGGGTGGTATATCCTATAGATAGTGAGGTGAATAGCCAAGATTTATCTGCATTACACAAGATGAAATCAGTTGCACAGCATAAATTGAAATAAATGTATTGGTGACATAGCAGACTTAAGTAGAGGGTAAGATCTGCCTATTTGCAGATGACACTAAATTCTGTGGGAGACTGGACACAGAGGAAGGAATACAGGATCTCAGGGAGGTCTAGCCAGGCTTGAGAGGTGGTTGGATATTTGGCAACTGGGGTCCAATGCCAAGAAGTGAAAAGTCATGCACTTGGGACTAGGAATCCAAAGACTGAATACTGTCCGAGTGGTGTATAGGTTACCAAGTCAGAAGAGGAGAAAGATTTGGGGATGATCATCTAAGTGACCTGAAACCTTCTGTGCATGTAACAAGGCAGCAGCCAGTGCAACAGAATGTTGGCTGCATAGCCAGAGGAATAACTAGCAGGAAGGTGGAGGTCATTCTGCCATGTACAGATCCCTGGTGTGTCTGCACCTGGAGTACAGTGTGTAGTACAGGCTCCATACCTAAGGAAAGACATCAGTCTTCTGAAAATGGTCCACAGAGGGCAGCTAAAATGATCCAGGGACAGCAGGGTAGGACATATGAAGAGAGACTCAGAAATCTCAACATGTACTCCTTGGAGGACAGGAGGGAGAAGGAGACATGGTTGAAACATATACATACCTAAGTGGTATAAGCAAGGTGAATTCTGAGTGTCTCTTCAGCCTTAATAGTAACACAACCACTAGAGAACACTGCCTCAAGCTGGTGGGAGGATGATTCATGAGGAAATGAGGAAGCACTTTTTCACCAAGAGGGTGGTGCCTAAGTGGAATGAGTTGCCAGATGAGGTGGTATCCAGAAAGACAGCATTAAGAAGGGCTGGGATAAAGAAAAGGAGCGGGTTACAATTTAAAAGCAGAAACATGGGGCAAACTCCTATTGAGAGGGAGAGGAGAGGGAGAAACTCCTAATGGGAGGGGCGGATTCTCAGAAATCACTGAGGGATCCACATTTTGAGCAGACAAGTTAGACCTTTACCCTTCTTCTGCTGGCATTTTTGTTTGTATGCCTAGCGTGATCTTTCTCACCACTTGAATCCATGCTGCTTTTGGTCTTGCAGTCATTAGATTTAAGATATTCTACCAACCTTTCCTTGAGCAGTGTTTCCAATAGTTTTCCCACCACTGAGGTGAGACTGATTGGCCTATAGTTTCTAGCCTCTCCTGCTGCCACTCCTATGCAGAAGGACCATGTCTGCACTCTTCCAGTCCTCCAGAACCACACCTGATTTCAGTGAGCTGTTCAATAGGTCCATTAGAAGGGCAGCTAACACCTCCTGAGTTCTTTTAATGCTCTTGGGTGTATCCCATTCAATCTCACAGCCTTGTCCACATTCAGAGCTGCAAGTCTCTTCAGCACTCTTTCCTCTGAAAATTGACTTATATCTGCCTCCCTCCTTCCTCTGTTCCTGCTGCTCCTTGTTGTCCGACCCCACTCCACTGTGAAGACTGAGCAGAACTATCTGTTCAGGAAGTCTACATTTTCTTGGTTCTCTGTGCCATCTCCTCTGATACCCTCCTTATCTTCACTATCCCTCCCTTGCTTTGCTTCTTCTCTGTTATATACGTGAAGAAAGTCTTATCCCCACTAGTTACCCTTAGGCTATTCATTCTCTGTTTGCACCTTTGCACCCTCATTGCCTTACCTGCCTCCCTCTGTATCAGTTGGTACAATCCCCTGTCTTCCTCCATCTGCTTTCTTATACCTCCTGAATACCATCCTCTTTTCCTGCACCACCATGGCCAGTTTCCTAGAGAATCATAATGGTCTCCTTTTCATTCTGTTTTTACTCAGTTCATTCATGCAGAGGCTGGTTGCCTTAATTATGCCCTCCTTTATTTTTCCCCACTGTTCCTCCACCCTCCCTGGCAGTCCCCCACTAATAGGCAGTCACTGAGGCAATCTCCCATTTCTTTTAAATTTGCCCTTGTAAAATCCAAGACCCTCGTCCTCGTGTGGTTTGCTTCTGTTCCCATTTTAATGTTAAGCCACACTGTACAGTGATCCCTGGTACTGAGGGACTGCCCACTATGACGTTTGCAATGCCGTCCCTGTTTGTAAGCACCAGGTCCAGCACTGCCCCTGCCTCTAATGGGTTCATTGACCAGCTGCCTGAGAGTAGCTCTTTGAGGAATATGATCTGTATTGAAATCCTGGCTATGCACTGCACTTTGATTGTATTCTGCTTGTACAGCTGAGCCTGACACACACCAGTGCTGTACTATACTACTGTAGACATGAAAACTTATTTTCCAAAATACAGTTGTTTGGTTTATGTAAAGTAAAAGTGTCAGCTTTACGGGCGCTGACAGGATGCCAACCAACACACACTTTATGCTCACTATTTAGGCTCCTCCTGTTTTCAACCCCACACCCCAGTGTCTCACGATCAATCAACTGTGTGAGGAGAAAATTATGTGCAGAATAATCATGAGGGATACAACCAAGGGAAGGCTGTGTCACTACCATTGATATCTGAGAGGAGAGTACTGAAGTGACACTCAGAGAAGTCTCTGAATGTGGACACTTTGTTGGAGCCTTGTTTGTTTTACATGATACTACAATATACAGTAGATATGAGAGTGCTCACTGGTTGCCATTATATTTTGAGGTGTGAGGGAACATGTTTTCAGATGAAAGAGTTCTTAGCAGATAAAATCTAAATGGACACAGTCCTATGAAAGAAGACTATGTGAAATACTTATGGAGTTATATATTAGCCATAATCCATCTGGACCTCATTCTCTGAAGACGTGACTCATATAGGTAATGTAACATCAGCATTGTATGAGTGGCTGATATACCATAAATAACTAATTCTTAAAATACATTGGATGAGTGTGCAGCTCCATTTTCCTGCTTAGAGTGGTCTCTGATAGCATTGGCCAGGATTTATTAACCAGGTGGGTGCACTAGATAAGCAATTGCCTATTTTCAGGCAAGACCAGGGAGAGTACAACCAGTAAAACAATACGAAGTATGACAGTGATGACCTCGGAAAATATTACAACAAGATAAAGTACAAAGTGCAAACATGTGTACATTCTACAATAGTAGAAGTGCAGACGTATACACACATAGGTAAATCATTAGTCATAGTTCTAAGACTAGTAACAGGTACATACTACCAGCTGTTGTAGGTAGGAGCGATAATGGTTTCTGAAGCTGCTGGTAAGGGGCCAGAGCCTGATTCTGCAGGTATGGTGTTCCATTATTTAGGGATAGAAACAGAGATGGCTATCTCACCTAGTTTGGTCCTGGTCCTTGGTATGACTAGGAGTCAAACTTAGATGATCTAAGTGGATAAGCATTTGAACAGGGCACTAGGAGTGAGGTAAGCAATAGAAGAACCTGATGATAAAAGATGCTATGTATGATACCACCCAGGCAGAGATCACACTGGCAGACGGGGAGCAAGCCCTGCTTCGAGTACAGGGTGCAGTGATAGCAAGTTGATTACTGGCAAGGGTGAAATAACAGACATTAGTATATGCCACATCCGCTTATGTAACATAGAGGCTGAGGCTTCAAAAGAGACAAGCAGACCATAGGATAGTTTGGGGAGCAGAATACCCTGGCCTATGGCAATATGGGCACTGGGAGAAAACTTATGACTGGCTCTGTAGGCAAGCCAAAGTCTGATGTTGGCAGTCTTACAGGTAGATACCATGTGGAGTGAAAATCATGAGGGGTCGAAGGTAACACCTAGGTAGTTAAAGGATGAAACAGTGACCAAGGGTGTATCATTTTCACAGACCACAGTGAGAGGAGATTTGATAGTCTTTAAATGGGGCGGGAGGTGAGATTCTAATAGCATGACCTGGGACTTGGCTGTGTTCATTAGAAGCCTATTTTCATAGAATCATTGTTTGATAGACTGTAGGTCAGACAATAATTTGCTATTGATCACATCTGTGTTCTGGGCACTAGAAAAGAACACCAGATCATCAACATGCAAGATAGGTGTGCTGTCTGAAATGGAGTGGTGAACAGAATTTATGTGGAGGAAGAAAAGCAGGGTCCAAGTATAGAGCCTTAGGGAATGTCAATTGTGACAGGGCAGGATCAGAGAGGAAGGGTCCAAACCTGACACACTGTTGCCTATTGGATAAATAAGTTTTGAACTGGGAGGACAGTGTCAGATAGTCCCAGGGAAGTTAATTTGTTAATGAATAAGTGTGGTCTACCATGTCAAATGCTTTAGTGAGATCAATCGAATGAGCGCTTATAAGCCCCCTTTAACAAATGCATTCAAGGTGGCACTTGTTAGGTGAGCAGAGCCATGAAGTTACTGTGATTCCAGTGGAATCCGTGGTTGAGTAGTGGAGAGGAGATCAAAGGTGAGAGGTAATCAGAAAGTTAGGTGGCAATTTTTTTCCAAGACTTACTAAGACTTGGTAGGGGACAATAGGTCTAGAATTAAAGATATTTTATTATTACTTTTTGAAAACAGACCCTACGTGGGACATTTTCCAGAGGTTAGAATGACATCAGAGGAGAGTGACAGGTTAAAGATTCTTGCTATAGGGAGGACAGTTCTTGTGCAGTACATTTGAGGAGATGGGACATGATCCTGTCTGAACCAGCAGATTTAGTCTAGGATCTGACTCAGTTTAAACACCTCAGAGACTCTGACACCTTTTAAGTGAAAAGGAGGTTGTGAGCTGCTCCAGGAGTAAGGAGGTTGTCAAGTTAGGAGCAGAGACAGGAAAAGTGAAGTCCCAGTATAAGGAGAGATCAGTAAAGAAATTATTGAATGCATTCAAGATAGTGGAGAGGTTATTACAATTTATTCCCCAATCTTGATATCATTGGGGTGAGGGTACCTTCCTGACCTAGAGTTTTCGTAATGCAGTTCCAAAATGTCGAGGATTGCCAATGGAGGAATTGAACTGGGATTTACAACAGCTACTTTGGTTCCATCAAGTAGCCTGTTTATATTCATTTCTGAGCTTTCTATAGCTTGTCCAGTGAGAGGCTGATTTGGTAGCCTCGTAGGAGGCCCAATACTTATTCCTCCATGTGAGGAGGGATAATAGAGGGTGGTTCAACCATTTCGTTGTTGGAGCATGGACCCTCTTGGTCATAATGGGAGTCTGCTTGTCCTGAAGCCCAGTAAAGATTGTACAGAGCGTGAGACAACAAGGTTGACATCAGTGATTGCCCACAGATAAGTCCAGTCTTGGCTGGCTACTTCTGTTATGAATTGGATGGGGTCTATGTGTGAGAAAAACAAAACAAAGCACCACCACACACCCAGGGACAGCTATGTTACTTTAATGGTTGTGTCTATGCTGTTTATAGTTATTAAAATTAATTTCATTCTCATTTACAATAGTTTACAGAAATAGAGAAGTAATATTAATAGTTGATGTTTTAAGACTTCATGAAGTAATTTTTTTCTTTGTATGTGTTTCTCCTCACAGGTGATTTGTGAACGCAGTCAATCCTGCTCTCATGTGTGACCTCACTATTTTATGGCTTGGACCAGTGGATTCAGCTTTTGATCACTTTTATTTTTCCAGATGAGAAATGACAGGTTTAATTAATAATTACTGTACTTAGAAATAATTGCAGAAATTCCTGCTTAAAGTACAAAACAGGTCTTTCTTATAAAAGCAGTTGTAAGGAGTAACTATTAGGACATGAATAATCTATAGGCTGGATTGAAACCAAGAAAAATGTATTCATTTACTCATAGACTCAAGTAATAGTGCCACATAGTGTCCATTTGTTTATTTGCTTGGGTGTTTTCTTGCTTTTCATTGCATTATTATGAGGTTGTTGGTACACAAAATGTCCTTAACAATATGGCAAGAGGAATTTGAATCAATATGAGACCTTTTAATTTGAAATTTGGCAAATTTAAAATCAGAGTGATCTGATTGGCTGTTACTATCAACTGTATAATTTTTCAGAAATTTTACCTAGACAAGTTGCCAATGTTAATTTGATTACAATAATCTGTTTTTACATTTGTATCACCTGTTTAAATCACTGATTTCCATGTTTTTGTAAGTGGATATTCTGTTTGGTTGATACATGGGATATCACAGAATTTGAATCTATTAGGTGTAAAGGAGAGTCATGTGTGCAAGGACCATCCCCTGATGAAGCCTTAAATGGTGAATTGCCAGGGACCTTGCACATAACTGTTGTGCCATTACTAACCTTTGTTGTCACTTTTGGAATAAAAAGCAGCAATTTTGCATCAGCAATCCAGACTTCATGGTATTTTGCCTACCTTCACTGGAGGGTTAGCAGTCCTCCTGACTCTGGAGTGAGTGGTGGTGTTTTGTTTTTGTTGCTTGTTTATTTAGGGCACGAGCCCTCACCTGCATTCCGCCCAGCTTTGCAGCATGGTGCTTTTGGTCCGCTTTGTTCTTAGTGCTTGCACCGCAGCTTGGGTGTCGCTTTCTATAAACGATTAGAGATGAAGGAACTTGGAACTTGGCACAACTATTGATTTCTTTTGCTGCAAACTGAGCTACTCTCTATATCAGAGACATAAGCTTTTAAACTTTGAATACAGCAGTTATACCTGTGCTTGTATGAATACCGGAAATGTGAGCAGTACCTCTGAAGATGAGAATGAGGATATTCAGCCATACATTTGAGTGCAACTGATGATCTAACGACCTGTTTAGCAAGTATCAAGTAGAAGCTTACAGCACCAGGTGATGGAGGATCGACTGAAATGGGTCAAACATTAGAATGTCAGCTCTTCTCTGAAATTAATTTCACTTTAACATAAGCAGTCTGGAGTAGTACCTGAAAAATAACATAGCATCAAGAGGTCTTCAATTAATGATAGTACCATCGGGAGGTTTGATGACTTCATAGTCACAAAGGAATGGAAGTTGTAGTACAAGTGTTGCGCTGATTTTTGTTAGGTTAATTATAAAACAAAATCCTGCCAAATACTTAAATCTCAGTAAAGAAATAACAGAGACCAAAAGTGCTTTAAATAACTTTATTGCTCACCCAGAGTTCAAGCAACTTGACACTGCATTGCACATTAGACATAAGAATCAGGAAAAGAGATAATCAAACGCAAACAACACAAACTGAAAAGAGACCTTCTGGATTACAAAGAGGGTCAGCACTTTAATTGGTCACAGCAGAATAAGGATAGATCAAACTCTAGAGGAAGATCCTGGTCCAGGTTCAGGTCACATGGCAGACAGGGCTGGAATTCAAGAAAACTGCAGCCCCAACACAAGGTGTAGCAGGTGAACCAGGCACTAGCAAAACCTCAGGGTGAAGTTACATCAAGCTCCAGGCATACCATGGTGGTCACATTTTCCAAAGTCCTCAGGACAAGAACCAGTCAAAAAATCAAAAAAACAGAAAAGGACTAGGAGGGGGAAAGGGGTGTAAGTGAGCAAAGCACCAAACCCAAGATGAGGAGCGGCAAGTGGTAAATTTATCTATAACTGAATTGGCTGAAGGGAAGAAAATCTTTTGAAAAGGGATTATCCTTCATCCCAAGAGTTAAACCGAAGGAATTTGACATTAATATTGATCTGAAGAAATTCTTTAGGAAATTGGAACTTAAGGATTATTTTCTATGACAAGCATCATGTTCAGCTGACATCATGGGATACTCAGAAGTTGATTTTTGGGGAGCACTGCAGGAGGATGAGGGCAGGATTTCACTTTTGGATTTTTCTACTTTGGAAATAGAAGACGGGAGGACCCAAGATCACACTACACCAGTGGAAGTACAACAAGACTTGGGGACATGGGACAGCTTGACATTCAGAATTATTTGAACCTGAATTAATTGCTATGTGAGAACTTGGACTATAATGTTGTGAGTAACATTAGAGACTTTAACATGCTATTATACGATATCAATGTTTCTGATCTCAAATGATTTAGAAAATAAATGTTTGGACCAAAATCAACCTTTTGTCCCCAGAGTCTAAATCCAAGTATTACTGCCTACAAAACACTGTGTTAAACGAAATAAAAAGCATTAAGTGAGGATAGTGCACCCTATCATAGTAACATATCTTGGTCAGAGAGACAGGCATTGGATAAACTTAAAGCTAATAATAATCTAGTGTTCAAACCAGCTGACAAGGGTGGAAACCTTGTGATTATGGACAGGGACTTTTATTGCAGTGAGGTACTTGCATTGTTGCATAATACTGACAATTATCAGTTGTTTAATGGTGATCCTGTGTTAATTATAAAAAAAACTGAGTTACTTAAGCAATATACCCTCAGAAAGTGGGTATATTGGTGATTTACCACGCTTGGTTGGTTCGGCCATGAGCCGAGCCGAAGCTATTACTTAACCATATTCA
The DNA here is from genome assembly GCA_016271365.2 of Neoceratodus forsteri. Lineage (NCBI taxonomy): Eukaryota > Metazoa > Chordata > Ceratodontiformes > Ceratodontidae > Neoceratodus > Neoceratodus forsteri. The sequence continues at coordinate 466,887,450 of CM028132.1, read as the reverse complement.
GAAGTGGTAATCCACCAGTATACCCACTCCCTGGAGGGGTATTGCTATTATACAATGGCCCTGTTTTTTTGTTTGGAAAAATATAGAAATATTTTTGTTTTAATGATTATTTTGTTCATTTTATTGCTCCACCAAAAGAAATAGTTCCTTGTTGCTAGGTAGAGTATATCTCCCCGTCCTCAGTGAGGCTTCAGTTTCTTGTTACTAGGCAGAAATACCCTCTCCCTCTGTGAGGTTTTAGTTTTTAATCTCGCTATGTCCTGTCCCTGAAGTGAGTTATATTCTTTTTTATGTTGGCTTGCTACCAGCCAACATCTTGAGGTAGTGGCACATTTAGAGGCACGTCACTGTTGGGTGAATGCACAGCATGCATCAGAAGGTGCGCCCTCATTCCCCAATCAGCCAGCAGCAGGCGGTGACCTCACGTATCCCCTGTGGCCACCAGAACAAAGAAAAGGTCCACTTCAATGAGAGTGAAGCTCCCATGCAGCATGACCACAACATGCCTCCCTGATGTGCAGGCAACATGGCGGCAGTGACTGCCACCGCTGCTCGTCACATGCTGATGGGGAGCCCACTCTCCTTCGGAATAATGTGCCCCTCCCATTTAGAATGTATGCCGAGAGGGTGCCCAATCTCCTTCGGCATCATGCGCCCCTAGTTTTCTTTGCTGACGGGGGTCCAACTCTCATCAGCATTTATCCCGCATCCCCTTGTATTTTGCCAATGGGGTACCCTCTCATCGGCATAATGCATCCCCATTGTTGTTTGCACAATGGGTACCCAATCCCCTGCTTGTGCCCCTCAATATGTGCTGATAGGGGTATCCAACTCTCGTCAACTACAGAATCCCCCTCAAAGACTTAGGTGGCACGCTGGGAGCCCATCCCAATGTGCCAAATGACCTGCAAAAAGCAGTCCCGAGATGTTTTTTTTTCTTTAAGCTGTGAAAAAAGGGTCCCTCGCCATCTCCCTGCCCCTGCCCCTTCATACCCATGCCCACCCTCTGTGCACTCCTGCCTCTCCATCCCCACCTTGCCCCATACTTACCTCTGGAGTCTGGTGCGACGATCTTCGGGACTGGGAACACGCCTGCAGTCTTCAAAGCCGACCGCGAACTGAGGAAATGCTGGTAAGCTGTATAATGGAATAAATAGGGTTTTTCAACTTTGATGCATATCTCAGTCATATTTTGGAATTTTGGCACCACATTTTCAACATGGGGTTTTTGGACCCTTCTCATGAATTCTGTCACTGTCATGACGTTATTCAGCCCTGAAAGGTGATTTCGCGGTTACTGCGTGGAATCACCTTTTGGGACCGATTAACAAAATGACAGTGCCAGTGCTCATAAGGTGGGCTCTAAAAAGTTTATGTTGCAAATTTGGTGGAAAAATCCAAAAATGACTGTTTTACAAGCGCAGGTTGTGTTGTTACGCACACTGTAACTTCGCGGACTTTGCAATATTTTCACACCAGATTTCCACATTGCCATTTTTCCACACCTCCTTGTAAACAGTACAGCTGTCAATTTTCACATCCTGGTCGAAATGTGTTTCGCACTTCCGCACAGAATAGTGCAGTCGCTGTGGGAAATCAGTGTTTGGGACATATTCTGAAAATGACAGTGACACTGTTCATGAGCAGAGGTCCTAAAATGCCAGTGTTGAAAATTTGGTGATGAAAGTCCATAAAATTAGTGTTTTACAAGCATGCGTTGTGCAGTTTGTATGTATCTTGTAACTTCGTGAATTTGTAATATTTTCACTCCAGATTTTCAAAATTGCCATATTTCCACACCTCCTTATGAACAGTACAGCTGTCATTCTACATATCCTGGCCAAAATGTGTTTTTGCACGTCCGCGAGAATAGCGAGTCACTGTCACTGAAATCAATTTTGGGACAGTTTGAGGAAATGACGGTGACACTGTACATGAGCAGAGGTCCTAAAATGCCTATGTTGAAAATTTGGTGCCAAAAGTCCATAAATGACTGTGTTATAAGCGTTATGCTGACAGTTTCCATGCACCCTTGTAACTTCACAAATTTGCAATATTTCCCTGCCACATTTTCAACACTGGCATTTTTTCACACCTCCTTATGAACAGTGTGGCTGTCATTTTCACATCCTACCCAAAATGTGTTTCCAGACCTGTGGCACACATTGGCTGTGGTCGCTGTGGAAGTCAACTTTGGGACAGATTAACAAAATCACAGTGCCATTGTTCATGAGGGAGGTCCCAAAATGACTATGTTAAAATGTGGGTGACAAACTCCCAAAATAATTGGGTTATGGACGTGTGCACAGTTTCTATGCATGCTCATGACTTCACCAATTTTCCTTATTTTCACTCCAGATTTTCAATGTTGCCATTTTTACACCTCCTCATGAACAATACAGATGTCATTCTCACATTCTGCCCAAAATGTGTTTTCATCCCTGTGTTGCCAAATGGCATAGCCGTTGTACAAAACCACCTTTCAGCTAACAAACTGATTGTGCCACTTTTCATGAGGTGGGCTCACAAACAGCATGTTGAAAATTTGAGTGAAAATACCACTGCACGCCTATGGTGTCAGAGTTTCCAACTGTAGCACCCCACCCAGCACGGACTGACAGGGCACCAGGTGTGACTTGGGGATTATCAGATGTAATGCTCTAGCCATTCTACCCCCACCTCCACCCTGCAGCCATTGACAGGCATTGTGGTGTGCCTTGCACTGTTCAGCCACAAAATTCACCCCATTCTCCTATACTGCACCCACATCAGTGTATTTCCTTATGGATTGGGGTAAGTATAATGCCCAAAGACTCAAAGCACACCACAACACTTGTCAGTGTCTACAGGGTAGGGTGAGGTACAATGGCATGAGCATTACAGCTGACAACCCAAAAGCACACCCCAGTGCCTGTCACTCTCTACAGGGTGGGGTTGGTGTCACTTCAATACTTTACTGCCATTCCTATTATGCATCTCTATCTCTGGTACTACCAATGCCAATGCCAGCGAGACAACATTCGCATTGACAAATGCTTGTTTAAAATGTGATAGGCATGATTTACAGTCAGTGCTGTGTTTTCATGTTTGTTCGCATGGTGTGAACTGTAAGGCTGCAGTGTATGACCTCATGCTTCCAGTTCACTGTGGGTCCAGAGAAAATTTATCAGAAATGGTGGGGTGCCGTATGAAAGTCTGGAGGTTTGGCATTTGAGAACTGCGGAAGGCTGACAGGTGATAAAAAAATCAGATCGCTGTAATAAATTTTATTGAAGGCTGGTGTATTTCTGTGATGGAGTGCAGCTGGTATTAAATGTGACAGACATCAGGTAAAGCTGTTGAAACTGGCGACTGAGGAGCTGTTTCAAAAAACGCAGTTTGAATTTTTACAGGGTTACTGGTACTGTGACTGGTTATCGAACTAAGCTAAGCATCTTACTGTGTTTGCCACTGTTTGGTTTATGGCAGTCTGAGTGATTTTGTGAGGGTTCATGCTATGACTGACTGGGCTAGCACCTTTCCAGTGGGTACACTGCAGGATTTCATTGCTGAAAGGTGCCAGCCAGCCAATGTGAATGCAGGATTTGGCGCTCATTTATTCCATTGTATAATGTCCATTTTGGAATATGCTAAATTCAATGGGAAATAACGCAATCTGAATTTCTATTTTTTATCCAAAATTTCCAATAACCCAACCTTATACATCCTGCCCAAAATACATAGAAGTTACTGAAACCACCAGGTCAACTAATAGTATCTGGCATAGGTTCTCTTTCTGAGAATATGCGCAATTCATTGATTTCTTCCTTAAACGCAGTGTTCAATTTACCTCTTACACACATGATGAGATGCATGTGTTAGAACAGCTACAGGACTTTCAGTGGCAGGATGGTGTGTTATGGCTCATAGTAGATGTTGAGTCCCTCTGCACCTCAATATGACATTTGGATGGTGTAGAGGCATGTAACTATTTTCTTTTCAAAGACCCTTTATGTGACAACATGCCGTGATTTTAATTTTACAAGGACTGGAATTTTTTTAAGAGAAATTATTTTGAATTCAATGGGGAATTCTACCTGCAGAAATGTGATACAGCAATGGGGGCAGCCATGGCCCCTCTTTGCTGAATTTATTTTTGGGCTACTGGGAGGAAAAGTTCTATTTGATGAACATGCAAATCCATTTGGCAAACACATAGTCAGATGACTATCATTTTATAGATGACATATTATGCATCTTGCAGGAACTGAGGAAGAAGTCACAACTTTTATGGAATGGTTAAACATCAGTGACAGAAGTTTGAGATTTACATACAAGAGTAGTGACACAGAAATAGAATTTCTTGACCTAATTCTCACTAGGGTCATGACAATCACACCAGTAGTAGAGGATTCAGAAAACAACTGTGACAAATAATTATTTGTTAGCATCCAGCCTCACCCAACCATGCTAAAGGACTCCATCCTATATAGCCAATTCCTTAGACTGCATAGAAACTGCAGTGATTATGACACTTTTTGTTACAAACTGATGAGATAAGGAATGGATTTTTGAATAGGGGCTATGAACAGGAGGTATTGGACAGTGCCTTCACTAGAGCAAGTAACCTAGTCAGGAATCAATTGCTAGCTCCTAGAGTAACGAACGACTAAGGACCCTGATCGTAACACAATCAGTTTTGTTACAAAGTATAATATGCTAGCAGGGCCAGTAGGAAACATTGAGACCAAATATTAGCCATTTTATTAAAAGATCCCCTATTAGCAGAGAATATAGGAAACAAACCAAGGATCACTTTCTAAAGGGCAAAGTCTGAGGGATAGTTTGGTACACAGCCAACTTCTAAGACGATGTACAGACCAATCAGACCTGGCTACTCATTAAATCACCAGGTATGTACAGATGTGGGACCTGTGATATTTCAGCAAGGCAAAACATTTATGGCTCCAACTAACCAAAGAGTAGCACAAATTAGACAGTTCATATCCTGAGCTATTACATTCATTGTATATGCCCAGCGTGTTCTTCTCAAAGTTATATATAGGCAGAACCCTGAGACCTCTAAAAATCAGAATACAAGAGCATGTCAGGGACATTAGAAATGTAGACCTGACAAGTCCTTTAGCTACACATTTCTTTGAATCATACAACAATGACCCTCGTGCTTAAGGTTCTCTGCATAGAACAGGTTAGAATAGGTAGAAGAGGAGGGACCGCTAAACAGACTAGAACAGAGAGAAATGTTTTGATTTATGTTTTGAGAAAATTAACACTGTATGGGTTAGACAGAGACTGGGATGCTAAACCTTATTTGTAAAGGAGAAAGCTTTCTTGAAATTAATGAGTTCAACTTGATAATAATAATGTTGTGAAAGAACTGTCTACAAATGTATGCCCCATATTCAACCACAAGCTCCCATCCTACTGTATTGTTCCTTCTTCCCACATTATTAGTATGCATTATTTAGGGTATCTATGATTATTAGCTTGAAATAGCTATGTTACTTTAGTGGTTGTGTCTATACTGCTTATAGTTATTAAAATGAATTTGATTCTCATTTACAATAGTTTACAGGAAGAGAAGTGATATTAATAGTAGATGCTTTAAGACTTAATGTAGTAATTTTTCTACTTTGTATGTGTTTCCCCTTACAGGTGATTTGTGAGCGGAGTCAATCCTGCTTTCCCTGTGTGATCTCTCTGTTTTTATGGCTTGGACCAGTGGTTTCAGCTCCTGATCCCTTTGTTTTCCAGATGAGAAATGACAGGTTTAATTAATACTTACTGTACTGAGAAATAATTGCAAAATTCCTGCTTTAAGTTCACGGTATGTCTTTCTTACAAAAGCAATTGTAAGGAGTAACTATTAGGACATGAATAATCTATAGGCTGGATTGAAACCAAGAAAATTGATTCATTTGCTCATAAGCTCAAGTAATAGCGCCACATAGTGTTCATTGTCCATTTGTTTATTTGCTTGGGTGTTTTCTGCTTTTTCATTGCATTGCAAGGTTGTTGATTCATGAAATTTCCTTAACAATATGGCAATATGGAATTAGAATAAATCTGAGGCCATTTAATTTAAAATCTGGCAAATTTAAAATCGAGCGGGCTGATTGGCTGTTACCATCAACTTTATAATTTTCAGAAATTTTACCTAGACATGTTGCCAATGTTAATTTTCTTATAGTAATCTGTTTTATCTTTATATCACCTGTTTAAATCACTGATTTACATGTTTTTGTAATTGGGCATTTTGATTGGTCAATATATGTGATGTCACAGAATTTGAATTTATTTGGTTTAAAAGGAGAGTCATGTATGCAAGGACCATCCCGTGATGAAGCCTTAATTGGCAAAGTGCGGAGACCTTGCTCATAACTGTTTGCCACTACTAATAACCTCTGTTGTCACTTTGGAATAAGAACCAGCAATTTTGCATCAGCAATCTGGACTCTGGAATTTTTGACCACCTTCACTGGAGGGTTAGCAGTCCTCCTGGCTCTGGAGTGCATGGTGGTGTTTTGTTTTTGTTGTTTATTTAGGCACGCTGCCCTCACTCTGCACCCCACCCCAGCTTTGCAGCGTGGTGCTTTTTGGTCTGTTTGTTCTATGTGAGAAGTCATGAAATGAACCAGTCTAGAGGAGTTTAGTGGAGGCATCACCACCATACACAGTAGACGGGAGGATCCCTAATGGCATCAGGTAGCACCCCAGAGCAGACCACTCTGTCCAGCTTTGATACAAGAACCCAGTCAAAAAGTGTGACACATTGCTCGTTGCTGCAGACCCTAGTGGGGTCAGTGATAATTCAGTGAGCAACAATTTGTTTAAGGATGACTCAACCAAATTTTTGTCACAATGTAACCCACAATGTTAAAGTCCCTGAATCTGACAAATTCTTTGCTTTGAGCAAGGGGTTAATTGATGAGAGATGGAAGTGCTTGGAGACTACCAGTAGGTGGTCAGTAAACACAGAAGAGATGGAGTATCTTAGTGTTACCCAGGTTATGGTGGTGTGACATAATTCAAACTGAAGCTAGATATGGAAGGGGAACTGGGGCAGAGACATTTAAATGGCTTTTATAATAAACCACAGTGCCTCCCCTGGAAGAGGTCCTATTGCTTCCTATTGAGTTATAACCTGGCAACACACAGAGGTTAGATATGATTATCCCCAGAACCCTTTCCGCCTGATCGTTATCAGTACCACTCCCCCATTTTGTACTCCATCCCTGGATTTTGTTTGCCCCAGTGCATGATTTTGCACTTCTTTTGTGACACTTAGCTCCAAACTTATGAGCACTCCTCAAGCCTTCTTAGGTTTCTATTCATCCCCCACCTCGAGTAGCTACCTTATTGCAGATTTTGTATCATCTGCAAAAAGGCAGACCTCTCCTCTAGCCCATCCACAATGTCACTGAGAAAGGCATCAAAGAGGACTTGTCTAAGTATTAATCCTTGTGGCATCCCGCTGGTCACAATCCCTTCCTCAGAGTGAACTCTGTTTACCACCACCCTCTGTCTCCTATCCCCTAACCAATTCCATACCCAATTCACCACCTTTGACCCACTCCCAGACTGCCCAGCTTGTTTACCAGTCTCCTATGTGGAAAGGTGTCAAAGGTCTTACTGAAATCTAGGTAGGGCCACATGTACCAGACATCCCTGATCTAATTTCCCGTCATCCAGTCAAGGAAATCTATCAGATCTGTTTGACGTGACTCTTCCTGCTGTGAATCCATGCTGCTTTGGATCCTGTAAGCCACTGGATTCAAGATAATTCCACAGTCCCTTCCTTCAGTAATGATTCCATTCATTTCCCACCACCAAAGTCAGGCTGACTGGCCTATAATTGCCAGCCTCCTCCTTGCTAACCATCTTTGTGAAGTGGGACTACATCTGCCCTCCTCCAGTCCCTTAGAACCACCCTTGTCTCCAGTGAGTGATTGAACAAGACTGTCAGAGGTGCAGGCAGAACCTTTCTGAGCTCCTTCAATATCCTTGGATGTATCTCGCCTGGCACCATTGCCTTGTCCACTTCCGGATTTGCAGATTCCTTCAAGACTCTCTCCTCTGTAAATGGACTAGTGTCCACTTCCTTCCTGTGATGCTCCTATCACTTATCTATGGTCCCTTGCCTTCCCTTCCTCCATGAATACTGAACAAAAGCATTTTTAGGATGTCTGCTTTCTCATGGTCCCCTTCACCCTCCCCTTTCCTCCTCTGCCTTACAATCCTCCCTTGATCTTTCTCCTTTCTCTTGCATACCTGCAAAATGTGTTGTCCGTTTCTTTACTGCCTGGACTATTTTTTCCTCTGTTTGCATGTTTGTGCAACTGACTGCTTTCCTGCCTCCCACTGCTTCTCCTCATACACCTCCCTATCCTCCTTACTCTGTGTCTCCTTGTACCCTGAATACTAACTTTTTTCCCTTACCTTCCCAGCCACCTCATTTAAAATCCATAGTGGTCTCTTTCCTCTTGCTTTTGCTTACTTATCTGACACAGAGGTTTGCTGTCTTCACTATGGCCCTTTTAGTTTTGCCCACTGTTCTTTCACTACACCCAAGTCCTCCCCTGCCAGGGCATCCCTGAGGCATATCCTCAACATTGTGTAACATCCCTGTGCGGTGTATACATAAATTGGGGAAAGTGTTACATTTGGGCCATCAATTAAACGATTACAATTATCTTGCTCCACTGGTGGAGCTCTGTGGGTTGTAGGTCAATCATTGTGTGCAAGATTATAAATAGTGGGGTTTTTGGTGCCTGGGAGAGAAGCGAGACAGCAGAAGAAGAGGCGAGTGTGAGCTGCAAAGAAAAGGTGTGGGGAGGCAGGTAGGAGGGCCATTTGCCTGCTTCGGGCCAGCAGTTTGTGATGTGGGCATCTGAAAATTAGTCCGGTGGTGGATGTGGTAGCGGCCATTGTTTTTGGCCATTGGGTTACCTCAGTGAAGCCACCCTGGTGGAGCTGATGTGTGGAGGCTCTAAGGGAGTGCAGCATGGCTCCTGTGTGTGCTCCACATTTCTGGGATGTGAGAGAGAGAAAGACCTGAGGGAAGATTGGGACCCAGGAGAGAGAAGAGTAGAGAGAGAGCCTTAGCCACAGAGTAGATATGCCAACCCAGTTGTGGCAGCTCTGTTGGGGGGAGTATTGAGATGGATATGGGTTACAGCTGTGCTCATGCATCCCATAATGAGGGCCAGTTCCAGTGTGGGAAAAGTCAGTTTGCCAAGGGTCTCATGGAAGCAAGGGCTCAGAGTAAAAGCCAAGCATGTTCCAGCAAATCAAGGTCTGGAACATGTATGGGAGAGAGTAGATAATATGTTAAAGGAATGTTTAAATGACTTTGTCCCAGAGATTGTTAAGTATGACAAGAAAGGAAGAGTTCCTAGATGGTTCAATAACAAAATACATAAATTAGCAAATAAAAAGATAAGGTGTATAGGAAATATAAAAGTAATCCCACAGTCTTCAGGAAGAAAAATATAAGCTGATTGTTAAGAAATGCAAGAAACCATACGTAGGGCTGAGCGAAGGCAGAGTTGGAGCTAGCAAGCTGTTTAAGAGACAATTACAAACAAATTTATAGTTATGTGAGGGGTTAAAAAGGAAATAAATACATTATCAACCACAAGGCAGGGCGGCCTTAGCTAGGTGCAGTATAGGGTAAGTTACTTTTCTATTACTTTCTATTACATTTGGAAACTTGTTCCCACAAAGCTCTGTGCAGTCACTAGCAAGGATGGAGAAGTACTAGAAGATAATACACCTACAATTATAGTTACTTATTTCTTTTAATACAAAACAATAGAAAAATAATAAATAACTATAACAGATTACATTTTTGAAAGTAATAGGTTACTAGTTACTTTCAAAATGTAATCAGTTACAGTTACTATTTCTTTGTATAAAGACATAAGTAAATGTAACTGTAAGGTGTATTACATTTTCCAGTACTTCTCCATCCTTCAGTGACTGCAAAGAGCTTCCTGGAACAAGTTTTCAAAAGTAATAGAAAGTAATAGAAAAGTAACTTATCCAACATTGGCTAGGTGCAGCTGTGTCCCTGTACCTTAGAGGCTCATACTTTTTCTTGGGGAAAAATAATTTAAAACATTTAAAATGCCTAAATCCACCTAGGTACTAAAGACCTGGCAAATGGGAAGCCAAAGGTAGTTCAGGAAGAGTTTAGGAAATTGATGAGGGTCTCAAGCAAGTAGCTACTTATGTCACTTTCTCAGAAGTACTACCTGCAAGAGACAAGGAGAGATAGAGTGCATGCACCAGGAACTTTAACTCATGGTTGAAGAACTGGTGCTGTGAGAGAAGGGTTTGGATTCATTGGTGACTGGGGACCCACCTGGAGGATGGAGGTTTGTTCAAGCCTGATGGCCTGCATTCATCCTGGAGGGAATCCAAGCACTCAATGATAAGTTTAAATGCTACATTGACAAGCATTTAAACTAGCAAAGGGGTGGCAGGCCAGCCAGGAGGGTACCTCTTGCTCAACCCCACAGCTAGGAGTGGAATCAGTGAACCAGAGGAGTGGTTATCTCTACAAAGCAGTGTGCAAAAGATGGAGATTAGCGCCAAAGAGGTGGATAGGCAGAAAAGGGGCAAAATTCAGCAGAAGGGCAGACAGCAAGGAGAACCAGGGATAAAGGACAACCAAGGAAGGGGCTGGAGTAGAACAGTGAAACAGTCTAGGAGGTCAAATCATGGAAAGCCATGTATGCCAATGCCAGGAGCCTTAGCAACAAGATGGAAGATCTGGAGGCTGTCATGGTGCAGTCAGACCCGGACATTGTGGCCATCACTGAAACCTGGTGTAATGATAACCATGACTGGGAGATACTGTGGGTTAGCTGGAAAGGAAAATGGGCCAGCCATCCGCACAGGTGCGCCCATAGACCACCAGCCCAGGAGGAAGAATCAGATAGGGAGTTGATGCTAGCCATCCAAAGATGGCAGACAAGGGTGAGGTAGTACTGTTTGGAGACTTCAATATTCCAGACGTGGACTGGAGCATCCCAGCAGCAGCATCAACTAGGAGCAGATTTATCCTGGACTCCCTTCAGGGTGCCTTCCTCAAGCAACTGGTCATGGAACCAACTCAGCAGAAGGTAATACTGGACCTTGTGCTCACAAACAGAGACAGTGTGATGGGGTAACAGTGGGGGAGCACCTGGGAAAAGTGACCACCAGTCAGTGTGGTTTGAAATCACAGAAAGAGCAGAACCAAACCACACAAAACACGTATCCTGGATTTTAGGGGGCAGACTTTGGGAAAATGGGGATATACTTGAAAGAGGCACTAAGGGAATGGGACAGGAATCAGAGGTTGAGGAACAGTGGGCAGTATTTAAAATGGGATTACAAGAGCAACAGAGTTATGCATTAAGCAGGTTAGCAAGAGGAAAGGAAGAGAGACCATTATGGTTTTCCAAAGAGGTAGCAAAGAAAGTGAAAGCCAAAAGATTGCATTCAGGCAATACAAAAGACACAGGCAGAAGGGGATAGGGAGAGGTACCAGAAGAAGCAAAGGAGGCAGGAGGTCAGTAAGGGAAGCCAAAGCTCAGACAGAAGAACACATTGCAAAATCAGTGGGTAGAGGAACAAAACCTTTACAGGTATATAAGAGAAAAAGAAAGGCAAAGGGAGGGAGGGATAGTGAGACTGAAGGGGAGTATGGGGCTGCGTGGAGGATGACAACAGTAAAGCTGACATACTGAACAGGTATTTCTGCTCAGTCTTTACTGAGGAAGAGGAGGGTAATGGGTCTGAAGGAGTACAAGGTGAGAATGGTGCAGAATGGACACAAGTCCCTTTCACGAGAAAGGGCCCTGAAGGAACTTGAAGTAATAAGAGTTGATAAAGCAATGGGGCCAGATGGGGTGCATCCCAGGGTCCTTAAAGAACTAAGAGAGGTGATGGCTGAACCTCTGGCTATCCTGTTTAGCCAATCACTGGAAACAGGGAGGTACCCAAAGACTGGAGGACAGCAGATGTAGTCCCTTATACAAAAGTGGGAACAAAGAGGAAGCGGGAAATACAGACCAGTCAGCCTCACTCGGTAGTGGGAAGATCATGGAAGCACTACTGAAGGAGAGATTGCAGGAACATCTGGTTGTCAGTGGACCACAGGACCCAAGGCAGCATGGTTTCATGAAGGGAGGTGTCAGACCAAACTGGTTGAATTTTTTGACTGGGTGACTAGGAGGTGGATCAGGAGAGGGCGGTGGACATGGCCTATCTGGACTTTAGCAAGGCTTTGACACTGTGCCACATAGAAGACTATTACACAAACTGGGGAATATGGTGGGCAGGACAGTAGTATGGTGGGTAGTAATTGGCTGGGCGGCAGGACACAGATGGTGGTGGTAAATGGCTGTCACTCCACAGAGGGAAGAGTGACCATGGGTACCACAGGATCAGTGCTGGGATCGGGTCCTATTCAACATCTTCATAGTGACATTGCGCAGGGCCTAGAAGGCAGCATTTCACTGTTCGCTGATGACACAAAGCTCTGTAACAGAGTAGACACACACCAGAGGTGTAGACAGAATGAGAAGGACCTGCAGAAACTTGAAGAATGGTCAGGGGTTTGGCAGTTGAAATTCAATGCAAAGAAGCCTCAACAGGGGAAAAGACCTAGGGGTCATGGTGGATACATGTATGAATAACACTGAGCAGTGCAGAGAGCAGCTAGCAAGGCAAACAGGATGTTGGGATGCATCGCAAGGGGATCACCTCTAGGAGCAAGGAAGTGATTCTGCCACTGTACAATGGACTGGTTAGACCACACCTTGAGTACTGTGTACAGTACTGGAGACCACACTTGAAGAGGGACATACAGCTCCTGGAGAGGGTACAGAGGAGGGCAACAAAGATGATACGAGGGCTGGATTTGACTTACGAGGACAGACTTGAGGAGCTCTGCCTGTTTTCATTGGAGGAGAGGAGAGACAGGGGGACATGATTGAGGTCTTCAAGTACCTCAAGGGAATAAATAGGGTAAACATGGAGGGATCTTTAGACTAAAGCAGGAGGCATCACCAGAGGGCATGGTTTGAAGTTGGAAGGTGGAAGGGTGAGGGGAAAAGAGGAGGAGGTTTTTCACTGAGAGGGTGGTGGACCCTTGGAATGCTGTGCCTGGTGAGCTGGTTCAGAGATCCACAGTGGAGAGCTTTAAGAGAGGGTGACAGACACAGAAAGTGGATGTATCAGATGATGGCCTATCCCGGGGTGGGATGGATGATAGGGTTTCTGGAGCACAAGGGTGGGAGGGTCTCGCACCCAACTAAGGATCTAGGTTCGAGCAGACTTGATAGACCATAAGGCCAATCTGCTGGCAAATAGTATGTTAGTATGTTAGTATGTTAGAAGTGCAAGATGATGCATATGGGGCACAAAAGCCCTGGCACAATATATCAGTTGGGGGTGAGGATAGCATGCACCAAGCAGGAAAGAGATCTTAGGGTTATCATCTCTGATGACCTCAAGGTAGGAAACAGTGTGACAAGACAGCAGGTAAAGCAAATAGAATGCTGGGATGCATAGGCAGGCATCACCAGCAGGAAAAGGAGGTCATAATTCCCTTATACAAGACACTAGTGAGGCCCCACCTGGAGTACAGTGTACAGTTCTGGAGACCTTACCTACGTAGGACATAAACAGGGTAGAGAAGGTTCAGAGGAGGGCAACAAAGATGGTACATGGATTGCATAACAAGTCCTATGAGGACAGGTTGAAGGAACTGAACATGTACTCCCTGGAGAGAGAGGATATGATTGAGACATAAGGTATCTTACAGGAGGAACAGGTGCAGGATTACACTATTTTAAGTGAAAAAGATGTTCCAGGGCTAGAGGGCATGGGATGAAGTTGGAGGAGGACGATCAGAGGAAACGGAGGAAGAATTTCTTCTCAGAACAGGTGGTGGACAAGTGAAACACCCTGCCAGAGGAAGTGGTGGGGCTGAAACAATCACAGGATTTAAGAATGCATGGGATAGACATAAAGGAATTCTGGAGGTCAGGGGTGAGGGCAACATACTTCTAGGAAAACATAAACTGAACTTACAAGCTCAAATGGGCAGACTGGGTGGGCCATAGGCCCTTATCTGCCGACACTGTCTATGTATCTATGTATGTAAATGAAAGTGGAAGACAACTGGCTGTGTTATTGTTACAAAAGGTGAGGGCAGCTTTGTTGCTATACTACTTTAAGATGCAGCGGAAAAGATTAGGTTAAGTAAGTGCTGCTAATGGTGTTAATGGCCATACTTTCGACTCCCAGGTTGACTACTTTCACAAAGGGGTATATTGACAGAGAACGTTTCTAACCTGGACATGTAGCTGAAACAATGAATGATATGACAAAATCTGTTTCAAAAGTATGTGAGCACACTGGCTCACTGGCACAGCAGTAGCACTACCGCTTGCAACACCTGGTGACCTGGGTTTGGGAGAAACTTGGTCGCTAGAGGGCTGGCTAGGGAGAAGGACTGAGCACCCGATGGCCACTCTCCTTCTCCAGGAGGGTGGGCTGCAGTCCTTGCTGCAATACCACCACCTAGGTGACCACAGGTGGAGGTCCAGCAGAGGGTACAGAATTCAACGGATGGGTGGTTGTCGGCTGAGGACCAGAGTGAAGGTACATCTCAGCATGCCTTTGTCTCATTGGTCCTCCTTGGGTGCTGACATCTGCAGGGTGGGCCAGAAAAAAGGAAATGTGCCATGTCCAAGCCAGGCAATGGGCCCCCGCACCAGCAACCATGGAATTCAGAGGGTGGCTTCAGGTACATGCTCCCATGATGATTCAGAGGAGAGGGGTCCTCCGCCTCCCACACAGGAGGTCATCTGGTGGTTAACTGGCTAAGTAAGGAGCAGAACACTAATTGGGAGCTAGCCCCGGTCCCAGCAGTGCAGCCTGTAAGGTGCAGGGAGACCCAGAGAGGGCCCAGACGTGGAGAGGAAGGGGCTATAAAAGAAAGTATATAAAAAAGTATGTGAGCACTCAAAATGGCTCAAAAACCTGATCAGCACAGAGCAAAACTGGATTTCCTGATAGGGACCTTGAAAACCTGATCACCAGGTCAAAAACCTAACAGGTGACAACCTTACTGGTGTCCCATGATAATCATTTCTGTTCCCTCTCACTCACACCTCCAGAAAAGTTAAGTTGCTTAACTTGTTTGCAAATTGATTATTGCAGATGTAAATGTCCAGTGATGATGTCCTTGTCCTTACAGAAATGAATACGGTAGTAGTACCATACTTACTTAAGTTCTTGCTCAGGCTCAATCTGATTCATTTCAATGATGAAGTCAAATAATTCAGTGCAGTCAATGACACTATGTAAACGATGCTGCTTAAACTAGTAGACCTGGTACTGCTTTACTAATACAGGACAGGAGGGTTAATTAGGTGTAAATGATGGATGTGGGGGTCCCACAGGAATGGAGTGGTGGGGCTTGGCGAGAGCTGCACAGGGGCCTAGAATGGTTAAGACTAGCCCTGCCTCAAGGTAGGGAAGAGATACTGGATAAGGAAGAAGACATGGCAATAGGCTTTAATAAATATTTTCTGAGCATTTACCAGGCAACAGACAAACTTGGAAGAACAGAAAGGAGAGAGAGAGAGAGAGAGTGAAAAATGAGTGGCATACTGAAATTACTGAAACTCAAATTAAAGAGAAGCTTAAGGATCTGAATAAATTAAAATCTGAGGACCAGATAGGTATCATCCCATGTTTTGAACAATCTGGCTGAAGAGATAGTGGGACCCTTGGCAATATTATTTAATAAATCAATGAGGAGGGAAGGGTGCTGGGTGTGTGTGGAGATTAGCCCATATTACCCAATTTATAAAACAAGAGACAAAACACAAGTTGACAATTACAGGCCGATTAGTATCATATCTGTGATAGGAAAGGTCATGAAATCCTTGTAAGGAATTTCTAGAAGAGGACCTTAAAAGTCTGCAAGTGGTAGATGTGTCTCAGCATGGTTTTGCACTTGGCAGATCATGCACAGTAACCTGCTATTCTTCTTTGAATCAGTAAGCCAGGCACTGGATCAGGGCCTATCCATTGATGTGGTATACCTTGACTATGCCAAGGCCTTTGACTCGTGTCTCATAAGATCTTACTGGAATCACTGAATGACCTTGGGTGAATGTATGCCTTAGGGCATGGATAGGTTTGTGATTCAGGATAGACAACAGAGAGTGCAATTAAGGGGTTGTTTATCAGAGTGGGGTAGTGTCACCAGTGGAGTGCCCCAGGGTTCAATTCACGGGCCCCTACTTTTCAATATCTTTGTCACTACTATGCAGGTGTTGATGGAGCATGACTTGGTGCTATGTCGTGTGGCACAAACATGGGGCCGCTTGAGAATGATATGGTTTCAATAAACAATTTTGAGGATCAGCTAAATAAGCTGGAAGACTGGGTTGTGTCTCACAGGATGAAGTTTAATGAGAACGAGTGTGGGGTAATACACTTTGGATCTAATAATTCAAGAGCAAAATATAAATAAAATAAACAATAATGTTATTACAGCTATGGAAAATGAAAAGGACTTGGAAATTATAGTATCTAATACATTAACATTTGACAAACACAATGTGGAAGTAGCAAATGTGCAAATAAAATAATTGGTAATATCCTGAGGAATATTAAAAGCAGGAATCAGAGGGTTATGGTTTCCTTATACAGATCCCTGGTCAGACTGGTTCTGCAATATGGTGTGCCCTCAGTGTCCCTCAGAGTGTTGGTAGTGCAAAATTATAGAAAGAGTGCAACAAAGATTCACCCAAAGGGTCAGGGTAGTCTGTAGTAAAGAATATCATAACAGATTACAGGAACTGGGGTTATATTCCATGTCTTATTGAGGAATATGAGGAGATCTTAGTTTTGTGTATAACTCTTCCAGAATTAATTGCTTTGGGAATGTGCAGGTCTTAAAAAAGGAAGTGTCAGGTAGGGCAACCAGGGACTATTTGTATCAACTTTATGGTGAAAAATATAGAACTACCAAAAGAGGCAGGTGGTACAATCAGAGGATAGTGGAATTGTGGAACTCACTACCTGCAGCTGTAGTGGGTGCTAGTAGTATAGTGGCTTTCAAGCATCTGCTTGATCAACATATGGGTGAAAGAAAATGGGATTATGTCCACTGAACAGTGGCAAGTCCATGTATGGCTCCCTGTAGCTAATACTGTAGGACTTGTAACCAGATCCTATGATAACATGCCTCCTGGAGGGTGCAGCTCTGTGGGGACGCTACATGTGTGCCAGGATAGAGTTGCTCACTAGGGCCAACCTTTTAGAGATCCAGTGGTTGGGAAATGAAAAGCAGCTTCAATCTAGTGTGAGAGAGAGAGAGAGAGAGAGAGCAATTTTTGGGAGCTGAGAATGTGAGAGGGAGAGAGAGATATCCTGCTCCGTTTAGGGCTAATTTGGCCCCACAGAAGTGCTGCCTAACTTCATTAGTGGCTAGCTCAGCCCAGAAAAAGCCACCCAGGATTAGTGGTGCCATTTTGGCCACAAAATGCATCCGCCACTCCCCATAAGGACCCCCATGGTACCTATGGACAGATAAATTGTTCAAATGGCGCCATGAAGTTTCATTGAATAAATGGGATGCCCCTGTTAACGTTATGCTTATGTGGACTTCATTTATTGTTATGGAACTGTTATGGGACTGTTTATGCCTGTTAATATGAATTTCATTTTAGCCCAGCACCAGAAGATGGCACCCCACCCTGTGAACCCTGTCAACGCCAACCATCCCAGTAAGGTACAACTTTTTGTTTGCTGCTGCTGCTGTGAGTGCCTCCTCCTTACTGGAAAAGCACCATCTCATACCCTAGATGCCAGGGAGGGGGTATACATTTGTAAAGTTGTCCTTCCTGAAGTCCAGGACCCTCCCTTTGTGTGGTTCAATTCTGCCACTGTACTTATATTGAACAACACCGAATGGTGATCACTGGTCCCCAGGTGGCCACTCAGCATGTTTTCTGCAACTCTGTCCCTGTTGGTGAGTACAAGGTCTACTATTACCCCTTCATGAGTGGGCTTTCTTACTAGTTGTCTGAGGATCACCCCTGCAGAGAGTCCATGATGCCCCTGCTCCTAGAGAAGCTGCAGCTGGGCTGCTCCAATCTACATCCAGCAGACTGAAGTCCCCACCAGCAGCACCTCCCCTTACTTTCCATCTTTTGATGTCTTCCACTAGAACCCTATCCATCTCCTCCCCTTTCCTGAAGGTCTGTAGATTATGCCAGTGTGAATAGCGGCTCCATTCCCTGTCTCTAGGGTGACCACACGGTACCTTCTTCCTCTCTGAATTCCCTATATCTCTGTTGCTTTAATGATATCTGTCACGTAAAGAGCCACTCCCTCCTACTTTCTTACCCAAACTGTCCTTCCTGAACAGAGTGTAGCCTGGTATGGCTACTGTATATCCCAGTCATGGTTCTCATTTCACCATGACTCGTAAGAATGATAATGTCCAGGTCAGCCTCTGCTATGATGGCCACTAAGTCTGGGATTTTATTTCCCTGACTTTGAGTATTTGCACATATGAGTAGTATACATGCATACTAACTGACCAAATTTGATTGATGGATGATTGATAGTTAATTGCCCCACCCCTTTTAATTGATGCCGTAATGCTCCACCCTTTTTGATTGATGGCCAGAAGTGACGAATGCCCCACCCCTTCCACATGTTCTGGAATTTAGAATGTCCCTTCCCTCACGTATCCTGTGTGTGCTGGAAATTACACAATATCCTGCCCTCCATGTGGGTGCCTGATATGACGTAGCACCCCCATCCCTTTCATGCCCATGTGCACCAGAAATGATACAGCACCCACCCCACCCCTACCCCTTCCATGCTGTGACACAGCTATGGCTGGAGTGAAGGTTGGCTTGTCTGGGCTAGCCCTGGACATGTTAGAAAGGTTATGCTGATAAAAGCATTTGCGCTGTTCCTCCATAGTTGGTTTATGTTTTGCTCCTGTGTGTGTGGATTGCCTGAGGAAAACAGTGAAATGGATGAATCTAGCCTATCAACATCTACTAGTGAGGCCGGCCCGGTGGCGCTGAGGGTTGAGGTACAGGACGCCACACCTTGCGCTATGCCAGCGACCAGGGTTCGGAATGAGCTTGGACCACCGGGGTCGGCAGAGGAGAGAGAGAGGATCAAGCATCCATAGGACTGCTCTCCTCTCGGGGAGGGATCCAGGGTAGCCCAGTGTAGCAGCAGCCCCAGTGGAGACCAGCAGCACTGCTATGCACAGGGCCTCGCTAGCAAGCAAGGGCAGATGTTGGGCTGCCTTCTGGACGGGGTGGGAGCGCCCATGTCTTGGGCTGGTGGCATTGCACGCTCCATGTTGGGGGCATACACCACAAAGAAAATACCCTCTAGCCCTGGATAGGCGACGGCCCCTGCCAGTGCCACTGCCACACTCCTAGTGCTGGTTCCCACCACTGCCCCGCTGTCTCTCCGTGTTGACCTGCCTGACCCGGGAACTGCAACAAACTTGAAGATAGTCAGGGAACACAGTGGGAGGTAGAGTAAGCTGGTGAGTGCAGGAGGCCAGAGAGGAGTTCCAGGCTGAGGGTTACAAACATAACTGGAAAAACAACAAACATCTGCTAGTGCCACACCGATCGATTCTGTTATGACTGAATTGATAGAATCATTAACGACATGGTTTGGATGATAATCATGACTGTGTTAATATGGATGAACAGTGGGAAGTGCCAGATGTACAAGATGCTGAGAAATACCCTGATGAAAAGGCTGATGTGGTCATGACAGAAATTGAAGTGCCACCTGAAAAGATTATTATGTTGGACCTGATAAAGGGTATTCTAATACAGCTACTGCAAGACTTGATGGCTCAGGACTTGAAGTTAAACTGTGAGGGATGTACCACAGACCACTCTCACAGATAAGACATAATTGTTTATATGAACCAGAGGAGGGGTACTAGGAGCAAGCTTTTCCTGAAGTCTGTGAGAGTTACGCCCATGATGCATCAAGCTACTAGTTGAATTGACAGTATGGAAACTTGGGTACACAGCATCCTATTTTGATACAATACAAGCAATAAATGACACTTTGTCAGAATTTAAAGAGATGCCATGCATTGCTAAGGGACTTGACACACTTTATGAACACTTGAGTGTAACAGTACAGTGCTGTTGAAGAAACAGTTTCATCAGGAAGTTGTAAAAATATTTTAAAAGTTCACTTCAAAAGGAAGCCCTGTGCCATATTATATGTACTTGTATGATATTGGTAGTGCTGACGAGGAACACTGCACTGCATGGTGAGAGCTGTTAAGATGGGTAACCTGTGGGAAATCACCAAAGAATGTTTGAAAAGCAGCAAATAGAAAATCTTCTACAGACTTTTATAACCATGCAAATTTCAAACCCTGCTGATCAAACTCCAGGTAACCCGATAAACTGTGAAAAATTTCAGTTTATACAGCTTTTAATGAGTGACATTAAAAAGATGTACACTGGTGTGAAATAATGAACATGACTAGGTGCCTAAACAATGATGTGTTAGAAACTGTTAAAATGTGCTACCACTAATATTTGAAAAAATGGATGTGGTTTCTCATGGCCAAGTATTGGTAGCTGTGGCCTACATTGTTGATATTTGTTGTTACAGTTTACAGGGCCTTACTGCCCTGACCGATCACTCTGCTCGGCCGACATGGGGTTGTTATAGATCCGAGAGTGAGTCTGAAATCTTCTGGCAGCAGAGCATTTTCATTTGCTGCACCCACTTTGGAACTCTACCATGTCGGCTACGCAGTGCACTCCGTGGAACTCTTTAAAAAGAGCTGAAAACTTACCTGTGGAGCATTGCTTTTAGATAATTAATTATTTATTAACGCTCTGGATTTTATTATTACATATTTTATCTTGTGGTATGCTGATTTTATGTTTATGTTTGTGTATGTAATGTTTGAATTGTTAAATTGTTCAGCACCTTGATATGTCGAAGGTGCTATATAAATAAAATTATTATTATTAAAATTATTATTATTATTATTAAAATGTCAGAGACAGGAAGATGCTAGCAATGTGATTGAATTTATATCCCATTTTCTTGTTACACAGCAAAACAAGGCCTGTCTTTTCTTGTTGTAATATTTATAATGCAGTGCAGCATCAATTTATCATAGTGGCTAACACATGCTCTGCGTTGTCATGTAATTAGATGTATATGTTGTGTGGTCTGTCAACAAAATCTTGACATTTAAAAAAAGCACCTGTGTCCCTACCATATTACTAAACGGCAGTCATGGTTAAGAAATCATTGAAAAATGTATTATGAACCCCACACCTGGTAGCTTAGAGGTGTTCAGAGACTTCATGGTGCTGTTGCAAAACAAGGGAAAAGAATTACTTGCATTCAGGTATCCCAGTGGCTGTCTTTACAAGATGCTTACATTATGCACAAGCCAGCAAGGAAACAATTTCTTAGAAACAGAATGGTTGTTAACAAAATTGATGCTCAATGGCAGGCTGATTTGATCGATATGGCTAGTCTTTCAAAGACAATGATGGCTTCCGTTTATTCTAACAGTTATTGATGTCCTATCAAAATACGCATGGATCAAATTGCTAAAACAAAATCTGGAAGAGATGTGACAAGGCTTTCAAATGATATTTGAAGAGGGCTGCAAGCCCAAAAAATTATGAACAGATGAAGGGACTGAATTTCTTAATGCCAATTTTCTAATGTTTTAAAAGAACAAAACATACATCATTTTACAACATCAAATGATGTTAAGGCTTGTATTGAGGAAAGATTTAACCATACATTGGAAACAAAATGTGGAGATATTTTACAGCATTTAACACATAAAGCTACATAGATGTATTACAAGATTTAACAATGGCCTACAATCAGAGCTATCACTGGTCCATCAAAATGAGGCCCACCGATGGGACAGATGCCAATTCTTTAGCTGTCTGGAAAATTCTATATGGTGATCTACACACAAAGTGAAGAGGCCTTTTAAATTTCATGTGGGTGATCATGTGAGGGTTTCTAGAGTTAAGAAAACATTTGAAAAAAGGTTATGAGCAAAACTTTAAAAGTGAGATATTTATAATTTCTGAATGTATACCCAAGCTTATACCAGTTTACAAATTAAAAGGTTATGATGGAGAAGAAATAAGAGGTACTTTTTATGAGCAAGAAATGGTAAAAGTCAAGACACTGCAAACGGTATACAGAGTTGAAAACAATGTCAGAGAAAAGACAAGGGAAGAAAAATGGTTTTAGTGAAATGGTTAGACTGGCCATCAAAATTTAACAGCTGGGTAGAATCTAAACAGCTGACAAATTTAAATTATAACTGCATCCCGTGTTTTGCAGGATATCAGTTGAGAGAAGACATTATTGGTAAAACAATGTCTGAGAATGGGTTTTATGTTACATTGCCCAGCAATGCATCTTTTGAAATGTTTCCCAAAATGCTGTTTTGGAATATACTGTGAAACTGGCGAAACCTATCAATTTAGTAGGTGTGGAAAGTCGGTTTGTCAGAAACACAGTACCCCAAGGAATTGGGACAATATTACACAGCAAGGCAAGATGGGAGATTTCAAGCAGGTGAAATGTCTAAGCCATTTTATCATTATCATTTTGCACAGGTTATTACCATGATGTTGATGATGTCATGGCGGCCATCAGTGAAGCACTGGAACAGGCACAGCTAGGCATGTTTTTAGAATATGACAGCCAAGAATATAAAACAAAATTCCACAACATCAGTAGTGGAGCATTTATTGCTCTCCATAATCCGCTCGTATTATGGGGGGTACCACTACGATATACCGCAACTACAAACCAGCACAGGACCATATTATGCTGACATCAATGGGGTTTTTTACACACTGTTGTATACAGACATTGTTGAACACCAAAGAGTCAGCCATAGTCAATGCGTCTCTACCCATTGTGTGGAAATATCCGGTAAGAATAATGCAATCATGACCATCTGCTATGATAAGCCAGATTATATACAAATCAGCAAACAACAGTTTGATACCATAACTATTGTGATAAAGAATGACCTAGGCAAAAATGTGTTATTATTGTTTGCAAGGTGATTGTGAAGCTTCATTTCTGGCCTGTTAAAGGAACCTTTGAATGACAACCATGTCACAGAAGTTGTACAGTGACCCAAATCTTTATGTAGCCTATTATAAAGCACAAGCCGGTCATGGCTTACCTGGTTTTCATGATGCCCCTGTTATGTATGGTGCCGGTATAGGTGGTATATTTAGAACTTTATTTAGAAATGCTGTACCACTGTTACGAAAAGGCTTCCAGACAGTAAAACCACACCTTAAAACAGCTGCTAAAAATATTGTAAAAGATGTTGTGGGAAATGTTGTTAGTTCCTTCATGACTCCAGATTTGGGACAGCAGCAAGATGAGGCTGAAATGGTTGTTTATAAGAGGCCCAATAAGAAGAGGAGGAGGAGGAGAATGGCCCATGAAAGTGTTATTAAAAGGCTACATGTTCAAAAGAAAAGAACAGTTGTGAAATGTTGGCGCAAGGAGAGAAAACCTCATAAAGCTAGAAGTCAAAGAGACTTATTTTAAGCCATGGCTCTGTACACCTGCATGTCTCAAGAAAGTGGAAAGCCAGAATTAAACCTTTTCATGTTATCACCAACCTAAACTAGCATACAGAAAACCTGTACTGTATGCTGAAATCCCGCTGTTGTCAGCTGTAGTGATAATGCGTCCCTGGAATTTTATGTGGCGGTAATGGTGAAGATTACATCAACCTAAACAACACCTTGTTATACCTTTTGTGCAAGATAACTTAGGTTGATGGTAGCAACATTGATGATGGAGCTAAAGTAAGTTTAATTAACTACCCCTGGCAACCATCTTTAGCCAGGTGGATATAGTGGTGGGTGACCAACTGATAAGCCAGAGTAATAACTGCTACCCCTACAGAGCAATTATTGAGTCACTACTTAATTACAGCGATTACACCCTTTCTACACAATTTTCATTTGGATTATTTTATAAGGACACACCTGAGCAGCATGAGAACACCGCTCTTAATGGCCCCAATGAGGGTTTTAAAAGCTGCAACTTTTACAGCAGAGAGTTGCAGTGTAGAACTGGTTGGACCAATTCATGCAGACTTCTTCTTCCAGGAAAAGCTGCTCCTGAATGGCGAGATGTAAAAACTTGTTTGTAAAAAGAACAAATTTTGTTTAATTAGTGGAGATGCAGATGAAGATTATAAACTACAAATTAAATCTGCATCTATTTATGTAAGAAGGGTAAAAGTTTCACCAGCTGTATGTATTCGGTATGCACATGCTTACTGGCTATAGTGCAAAATACCCTATTGACCATGTTAGCATGAAAGTGGTTAATATATCTGGGGCAGTCGTGGTGTAACCCAGATAATCTGTTTCTGGGGCAGATACCAAAATTATTGGTGATTGGTTTTGTTGATAATGATGCTTTCAGTGGTGTATACAATAAAACCCTTTCAATTTTAAACATTTTAACATTAACTTTATAGCTCTGTATGTAGATGGTGAACAAATTCTGTTAAACCACTGCAACCTAACTTCACAAATGGTAATGCCGTCAGAGAATATATACAGTAGATCTGGTTCATGCTAGTGGCAAACATATGAAAGACAATCCACTGCTGATAGGCTGTGTAGGTTTTTGTCAGGGGAACACATTATTTGCTTTTGACCTAAGCCCTGACCAAGGCTGTGGTGACCATTTTTCGCTAATACGCTCTGGTAATTTGAGAGCTGAAAACGCTTTTGCTGACCTCTACTGGCTACTGTGAATATGTTGGTGTATGCAGTCTTTGATAATGTGGTAGAAATTAATCAAAGACCTAAATGTTGTGTTTGACTTCAATTAAATATGAACACTCAACAACTGGACAGTTTCTCCAGGCAGACGCTTTTACCAGAGATATTTTTTTGTTTCTTTTGCAAGTGATCAACACCTTCAGAGAGACTAACACATGTGTCAGCCTCTTTAGTGGTGAATACACAGCCCCAGTCTATGCCTGGTGAACACTGGTTAGCTATTTATCTTCCTGACCATACTATCAGGGAGTCTTTTGACTCCTATGACTCTCCTCCAGATGCTGTATCTTTCCACCAACAATAATGATGTTTTTCTGGAAGAATGTAATAGAAACAAAGTTTAACTCTAAACAGATTCAAGATATAATGTCTATGACCTGTGGCCATCATTGTATATTTTTCTTCATCATAGATGCAAAGGCATAACCTTTAATGATGTAGTTAGGATGCATTCTGATAACTTAATGTCAAATGATAGAAAAGTTTATGCATTTCACTGTCAATGGAGCATTTTTAAAAGGTTAAAGCCTTTTTCTTTTAGCCCCAGTCAGTAATTTCATGTTATGATTATAACCAGCACTATGACTGCTGGTAGATGTAGAAATAACACATGCTGTATGCTATAGCTAACAAATGCTGTTTACTTTTATAATGTATAATTATTAAATGTACTTATTGTTAAGGAGACAATAAACACAGCCGTTTGTACATTGCATCAGACTGTCTGTTTATTTTTAAATGTGACAGTAAAATCAAAACAAGATGCACATAATTTATCAAAACAAAATGTACAAAACACATTATTACCAGAAATGCATGGTGCCCTAGCCAAGATGTTATGCCACCAATAAAAATGGACATGAACACAAAATTACCAGAAATGTAAGGAGCCCCTAGCCAAGATGTTGCACCATCAACCATGATGTTTTTTAAAAGAGGTTTATTTTGGCCACAGGTGATGGTGTGTGGGTTTCAGGTATTGGTGCTGTAGAAACACCTGTCAGAACCTTCAAGAGGTTGTTCTTAGCACTCTGAATCAAAGACATATTTTGGATGTTAGGCACCACTGATTCAGGAGCGTTAATTTCTGCTAAAGCTCTGATAAAATGTTCCCACCCCCTAGGTGTTTTAACATCAGATGTGTGTCTTTATGAAGTAACAGCCTTGACTAAGTCATACATATGAGACCCTTCAACAGGCACGCCGTGATATATAAATTCACCACAATCATTTCAGTCCATAACACCAGCAGACCTTTTCAGTTTGTTTAACAATATTTCAGTGTGTTTTCTGGCATGCAAAGAAACTCCTTGTAATAAGTAGCAGCAAACTGTATAGTCGGGCTTCATAGTAACGATTGAGAAAAGACCTCTAAGCTAGGTCCAGATAAAAACTATTTATTGTAATGTACAAACAACAGTAAAACAGCCAGCACTCCAGCAACACTCAGACCTTGTAATATGTCATTGTAAATATCGTTGGTGCCAAGTGGCTGTGCTGTGCTATCTTGTAGTTGCATTAGCTTGTGTAGTGTCAAAGATAATGACAAGTTTGCTACATCTTTTTCACCTTGGTGTACAACTGCAAGGTAGCATTGCAACACACTCCCATATACTTTAGCCTTTTCATATTCAGACAGGTCAGTCCTTTGAAGAACAACCTACATTTCAGCATCCAGCTGTCATTCCATAGCCTTTCTCAGTGGCTCTTCAGGGGTGGATGACCTCTTAGAAAGTCCAGCTGTTGTTGTGGTGCTAAATACATTTTTGTGCATAATCCATGTCTATTCACCTGCTTGTTAGAAGACCGTTAAAAAGGTTATCGCAACGCTAAGCAAGGTGCCTATAAATCCCACAGATTGTATCACAAGTTTTTTTTATGTTTAACAAACAGCTTTCTAGTACTTAATTTTTGATAATATTGCATCTCCTCTTCAGCATCTTAATCTGGTAAACTGTGAGAGGTATAGTCCCTTTAATAGCATTGAGTGCCACCTCAGCAATTGCTGCTATTAAATCATCAGAGGCTAAACAGAGTATAGCTTTTCTTTGCTGTGGTGGTCCCTTCACCAGCAGCTTAAGCAATGCAAGATTTTTTTTCAGGCGCTGACATGTTTTAGTACTATGTACACCTGGCTACAATGAACAACTGGTACATCTCTTATTTTCATGGGACTCTTTTTCATGGTGTATGCAACAGGTAAATTAGGGAGAAGCAGGCCAGACCTTAAGCAGTAAGATTCAGGTGTTTTAGCTTTTAAGTTAACAAAGATAACCAAAGGCCTTGCATCCTCAAAGGCCTCTTCAAAAAAATCATCTTTCTAGGATACATCTGCAAGCCAGTGTACTAACCTGTAGCTTATCTCTGGGGTTTTAAATAATACTATATAATTTGCATTTAAATTTATGGTCTGACCTTTTTACCCTGGACAAACAAATTTTGTGTGATATACATGATGCTAACATTTCTGTGATGGCAGTACTGAGGAAACATTTCAAATTTCACAATTTTCAGATGCTGTTTCCATTAAGTCATCTATAATTAAAAGATTTACTTTTTGGGATGGTAATAGTTTGTCATCTTGTAGAGTGCTAGAATACCTCTATAAATTTCAACTAAGGAAATTTGCCACATAGTCTGTATACAAAGGTTGCCAGCAACTATGAAGAACTATGTGAAGAAGCCAGAAGGGAAGGAAGGAAACATATTCAATTCAGTGCTTTAGAGTAAATGGTAATTGCTATTTTTCTTTTAAACTTAGATTGTAGTTTTTAGTGACACTATACTTTCTTTGTTATCTTTACTTATAATTGTTTTTGGGCTGTAGAAAATTTAAAACATAGTGGTGGTGTAATTCTGTGCTGCCTTTAATTGCTTGCAAATTTCACCCCCTTCCCCAACTCTTAATTATATGTCCTGTTAAATCTGATTGACAGGAGCTAAACACAGGGTATAGTAAGGGGTGAAGTAGAAGGGGCATAAGGGGAAGAAGCCCACCTCAGCACAAGTGTTTTGACTCATTTATTTATTTATTGGTTTCTTTTTCTTTAAAAAAAATATCTGAGGATCAGTGGCAGGATCTTTAGTACAGTAAATTAATAAAAAGGGAACTAGGAGAGCTCAGTAGCAGACAAGTAGTGGAATTGCAGTATAATGTGGGAGTGGTGCAATGCAGTGGCTGTGGGCAGCCATATTCAGGCAGACCTTCTGGACACTGAGGTGCTGCCCATCTGCATGCATCTCTCTGACCGCGGGATGAGGTAGCCAGACTCAGAGCAGAAGCAAACTGGGTCAGGAGTACCATCACCCCTATCCAGGGACCACCAGTCCAATGCAACTGCCTCAAAGGATGCCGAGAACGAGGAGCACTTGGATGACAGTGGGCTCAGGGAGGGTTAGAGCAGTCAGGCAGAGGCACATCCCAGATCCTATTCCACTCAAGAACTCATATGCTACACTGGCAAATGAGGACAACCAAATAGAAGTACCCAGAGAAGTGCAAGGAAAGGATGTGGAGGTTAGCCATGAGGTGACCTCAGCGGGAAAGCAGTGGACCCCAGAGGAGGAGGAAGTGAATCCTGGTGGGGACTCATCATAAGAGGGATCCAGCTAGGAACATAGGGAGGGGAGGAAAGGGAGGTGAGGTGCTCACCAGGTGCCACGGCAAGGAGGGATGGAAAGAAGATCCTGGGGATCACTGGGAAGGTAAGACGTGAGGGTGAGCTGGATGTCATTATCCACCTAGGTACTAATGACCTGGCAAATGGGGAGCCAAAGGAAGTTCAGGAAGAGTTTAGGAAACTGGGAGGGTCTCAAGCAAGTAGCTACTTCTGTCACTTTCTCAGAAGTACTACCTGTGAGAGGCAAGGAGAGCATAGGAGTGCATGCACCAGGAACTTTAACTCATGGTTGAAGAACTGGTGCTGTGAGGAAGGGTTTGATTCATTGGTGACTGGAAATCTACCTGGAGGGATGGAGGTTTTGTTCAAGCCTGATGGCCTGCATCCATCCTGAGGGAATCCAAGCACTCAATGATAAGTTTAAATGCTACATTGACAAGCATTTAAACTAGCAAAGGGGGTGGCAGGCCAGCCAGGAGGGTACCTACTTGCTCACCCCCACAGCTAGCAGTGGAACCAGTGAACCAGAGGAGGGGCTATTCTGCAAAGCAGTGTGCAAAAGATGGAGATTAGTGCCCAAGAGGTGGATAAGCAGAAAAGGGGCAAAATTCAGCAGAAGGGCAGACAGCAAGGAGAACCAGGGATAAATGACAACCAAGGAAGGGGCTGGAGTAGAACAGTGAAACAGTCTAGGGAGGTCAAATCATGGAAAGCTATGTGTGCAAATGCCAGGAGCCTTAGCAACAAGATGGAAGATTTGGAGGCTGTCATGGTAACAGTCAGACCCGGACATTGTGCCATCACTGAAACCTGGTGTAATGATAACCATGACTGGGAGATGGCCATACCTGACTACAACATATTCAGAAGAGACAGAGCAGGCAGGAAGGAGGAGGAGTGGCACTGTATGTGAAAGATGACATAAGGGCCACAGAGATCCAGGAGGAACAAATGGGAGAGATACTGTGGGTTAAGCTGAAAGGAAAATGGGGACAGCTATCCGCACAGGTGTGGTCTATAGACCACCAGCCCAGGAGGAAGAAACAGATAGGGAGTTGTTGCTAGCCATCCAAAGGATGGCAGACAAGGGTGAGGTAGTACTGGTTGAGACTTCAATATTCCAGACGTGGACTGGAGCATCCCAGCAGCAGCATCAACTAGAGCAGATTTATCCTGGACTCCTTCAGGTGCCTTCCTCAAGCAACTGGTCATGGAACCAACTCTGCAGAAGGCAATACTGGACCTTGTGCTCACAAACAGGGACAGTGTGATGGGGGTAACAGTGGGGGGCACCTGGGAAACAGTGACCACCAGTCATTGTGGTTTGAAATCACAGAAAGAGCAGAACCAAAATACACAAAAACACGTATCCTGGATTTTAGGGGGCAGACTTTGGGAAAATAGGAAGATACTTGAAAGAGGCATTAAGGGGAATGGGACAGGAATCAGGGGTTGAGGAACAGTGGGCAGTATTTAAAATGGGGATTACAAGAACAACAGAATTATGCATTAAGCAGGTTAGCAAGAGGAAAAGGAAGAGGAGACCATTATGGTTTTCCAAAGAGGTAGCAAAAAAGTGAAAGCTAAAAAGATTGCATTCATGCAATACAAAAGACACAGGCAGAAGGGGATAGGAGAAGTACCAGGAGAAGCAAAGGAGGCAGGGAGGTCAGTAAGGAAGCCAAAAGCTCAGACAGAAGAACACATTGCAAAATCAGTGGGTAGAGGGATAAAACCTTTACAGGTACATAAGTGAAAAAGAAAGACAAAGGGAGGGATAGTGAGACTGAAGGGGAGGATGGGGTCGAGTGGAGGATAACAACAGTAAAGCTGACATATTGAACAGGTATTTCTGCTCAGTCTTTACTGAGGAAGAGGAGGGTAATGGGTCTGAAGGAGTACAAGGGTGAGAATGGTGCTGAAATGGACACAAGTCCCTTTACACGAGAAAGGGTCCTGAAGGAACTGGAAGTAATAAGAGCGATAGTAATGGGGCCAGATGGGGTAACCCAGGGTCCTAAAGAACTAAGAAAGGTGGTGGCTGAACCTCTGGCTATCCTGTTTAGCTGATCACTGGAAACAGGGAGGTACCCAAAGACTGGAGGACAGCAGATGTAGTCCCTTATACAAAAGTGGGAACAAAGAGGAAGCAGGGAACTACAGACCAGTCAGCCTCACCTCAGTAGTGGGAAGATCATGGAAGCACTACTGAAGGAGAGATTGTGGAACATCTGGTTGTCAATGGACTACAGGACCCAAGCAGCATGGTTTCACCAGGGGAGGTCATGTCAGACCAATCTCATGAATTTTTTGACTGGGTGACTAGGGAGGTGGATCAGGGAGGGCAGTGGACATGGGCTATCTGGACTTCAGCAAGGCCTTGACACTGTGCCACATAGAAAAACTGGGGAATATGGGTGTGGGCAGGACAGTAGTGTGGTGGGTAGGTAACTGGCTGGGTGGCAGGACACAGAGGGTGGTGGTAAATGGCTGTCACTCCACAGAGGAAGAGTGACCAGTGGGGTACCACAGGGATCAGTGTTGGACCGGTCCTATTCAACATCTTCATCAGTGACATTGCGCAGGACCTAGAAGGCAGAATTTCACTGTTCGCTGATGACACAAAGCTCTGTAACAGAGTAGGCACACCAGAGGGTGTAGACAGAATGAGAAGCAACCTGCAGAAACTTGAAGAATGGTCAGGGTTTGGCAGTTGAAATTCAATGAAAAGAAGTGCAAGATAATGCATATGGGGCACAAAAACCCTGGCACAATATATCAGTTGGGGGGTGAGGATATAGCATGCACCAAGCAGGAAAGGATCTTGGGGTTGTCATCTCTGATGACCTCAAGGTAGGGAAACAGTGTGACAAGGCAGCAGGTAAAGCAAATAGTATGCTGGGATGTATAGGTAGGGGCATCACTAGCAGGAAAAGGGAGGTCATAATCAGCTATACAAGACACTAGTGAGGCCCCACCTGAGTACAGTGTACAGTTCTGGAGACCATACCACGTAAGAACATAGACAGGGTAGAGAAGGTTCAGAGGAGGGCAACAAAGATGGTGCACGGATTGCATCACAAGTCCTATGAAGACAGGTTGAAGGAACTGAACATGTACTCCTGAGGAGAGGAGGAGAGAGGGATATGATAGAGTCATACAAGTATCTTACAGGGAGGAACAGGGTGCAGGAAAATACTATTTTAAGTGAAAAAGATGTTCCAGGACTAGAGGGCATAGGATGAAGTTGGAGGGAGGACGATTCAGAGGAAACATGAGAAAGAATTTCTTCACAGAACGGGTGGTGGACAAGTGGAACACCCTGCCAGAGGAAGTGGTGGCTGAAACAATCACAGGATTTAAGAATGCATGGGATAGACATAAAGGAATTCTGGAGGTCAGGAGTAGGGCAACAGACTTCTAGGAAAACAAACTGAACTTACAAGCTCAAATGGGAGACTGGGTGGGCCATAGGCCCTTATCTGCCAACACTGTCTATGTATCTATGTATCTATGTATAGCACTAGATAATATTTTCTGAAATTTGGTTAAGGCCTTGAACACTGCATCCAGCATGCTTTTAATAAAGTAACTTTTTCAAGAGTTTGATGACCCTGCCAAAATACAGGAAAATTGGTGCTCAAAGCGATATCCACACCACGGTCAGAAGCCATAAGGCAGTGTTTTAAAATCCTCAGCTAAAACCCTTTTGTTGTATACAACACTGAAAGTTTTTTTGGGGGGCCTGCTTTTCAATAGTGATGCTTTTTTTTGTTCCACACATTTTTTTTCAAACCTATACTGACCGACTTTACACCAACACCTTCATTCAAGCCTCTGTCCTTGACAAATGGTCAACAAGTGATTTGAAGCAGCTGTAATTAACCTTTTCACTATTTGTCACATGAAGTGCAATTCCTTTACACTTCATACAAATTTTGCCATTGGTCAGTTTGTAACCATAGGTTTTAGGACCACCTGATACAAACTCAATAATGTGTTCATCAGGTGGTAGTTCACTGGTCAGATCACCCAAATAGTCACCCAGAGGTGGATCCCAGTCACCTGGCCTGCTAACAAATATGACAGAGTCTGTGTCATGGTACAGACAGCGTCCTGCAGGCTTTCAAGTAAGCTGTACAATTTAAGTCTGGCGAGGCTGTGGTAAAGGCAGCTAAAACAACATTAATGTTGCTAGCATTAGCATAGTGTCTTTTAACATATTTCCAATGTACTGGTGCTGTATCATCATTGATAAAATACAGGCCAGATACGTGGTTATGATCTGTGAAAATATACTGAAAGAGTTCTTCAGTATCTTTGACAATGACAGTGTTCATCAAATTGGGGCTGACCAAATTTTCCATTAAAGAATTCAAAACAGCTTTGAAATCTGTCTTTGTGCAGGGTTGTATGCTATATTCTCTGACTCTAAAACAATGCCTTCCTTAGTATAATACTGATTGATATATGCTTTCACGTTCCACATCAGTAGTACACCAAGTTGGATACCCTGAAGCTTCCTGTTTCCTTTCAGGTGTAATTTAATATACTCTGTAAAAGACTGTCAGATTTCTCTGGTAGTGCCACACTTCATACACCTCTGCCAACTTGTATCCCCTCTAAAGCCAGGTTTAATTCTCGAACACCATGTACCCCCAGAGATCTCTGCTCATCAAAATGGGTACAAGGTTGTGACTGTTGTGATGTCTCAGCACATGAGCGACAGTGTCAACATCAGCTTTCTGCTGATCCTGCTGGTCAGTATGGACAAAAGAATTCCATATCCTACCGACACTAATGATGGAATTCCTTTTAAAGTCAAATACACCATCTTTATGCATTTCACACCACTCCAAAACTGTTTTTTCATCAGCCTATCTTGTAGTCTACACCACAATCTTTGTGATGTGGCATAGCCTCTATATAACTATGATTTTCCAGTTTGTTAAAATAGTGTTGAAAGTAGCCCTTACTCCCTCAAAACCTGTAGCTCGTGGCATTGCTAGAGCCTCACTGGAAGGAAATTCAAGTTGTCTGTATATTGAATATTTGACCATTTTACAGTTATGGATAACAGTTTACTCCCTGAGTCAGTAACTCCACTTCCATTTTTCTTTTACAAGCTGGTTTAAGATGAAGTGGCCGTCATACTCCTTTGAACTGTGAGCTATGAAAGTGTACCCTGAAACCCTTTTGGATAAACTTTTTACAAATTGAGCAACACAGTCAGTGCCTTCAAACTCCCACTTTCAACCTTTTCAAGGGAGTTGATATAATATGGAATATGTCTAGAGTTGCCTGGGCTGACATCTTGCATGCATTCAAAATCATAAAATATATAGCTAGTGGAACAAGGTGGTGATTTTAAGGGCTGGATGTAGGACAAGTGAGTTTCAAATGGATGTACAGCAGCAAGGCAGTTATGGCACTTTGGCTGGAAACAAAATGGCTCTCACCCTGGGGTTTTCCACATGATGAGCACAATTTAGATAAATGACAATCGGGTAAGCGGTTTATGCCAGCCATAAAAGGCTGCCGAGCTACAGTATTTATGACAATCAGGGCACTGTGCAACCTCACTTTGCTTTACTACAGCCAAATGATCTGCATGTATAGCACATGTCAGAGCGTGAGTGTGAACCTTGCACGCAAAAAGGTGTTACAATGCTCCACATATTTCTGGCACCCAAAAACTTTTTTATCTTGCTTCTGTTTTTCCTCCTTTGGCAGAGCAACCCATGATCTCTGGCTGCGGCCCTGCACTCCTGGACCCAGTGGTGCATGTAGGCCGCTAAAACCCTACCCCAGTGGGACGGCCTTTATCGCCTTTGCACCCAGTGAGCACGCCCTCCTCAGATCTCTCCGGGTGCAAGGCGTCATCAGCCACGAAGATCGCCTCTGCATTTTCCATTTTTTCTCCCTATGGAGAGCTGGATGTGCAATGATGTCCTAAGCACGAGTGCTGATGCCCGCCTGTGCTCTTCCCCACTTTAGCATGCCACTGTAGTGCATCCGCCTCCACCAGTTGCCACTGCAGGGCGATACAAGCCAACTACCACCCCAGAGAGGAGAGTAGTCATTGGACACTCAATACCCCTCTCCCTGCCAGCCCCCAGCGGCCCAAGTCCATTCCTGAACCCAGATCGCTGGTGTGTGATGTGAGGTGGCATCCAGTGCCTCAAACCCTCAGCTAAACCGGTAGGCCACCCAAAAAAAAAGTTGACATTTTTAGTACTATAATGATGGTTTTCGTGTAACAGTATGAATACAGATTTTGCCCATTTATTAGGAGATGCAACAAACCTCTGCCGTGCACCAGCTTTGTTCATAAAAAAAAAAGATGGTCACATCTAGCTCTGCCTCAAGTAGATGTATACTGTATGGCTCAAATCTACCATTCTTTGTTCTGACAGCACTACCCTGCTCTGTAAATCTCTAGCTTTTGCTAATATCTGTTGGTCAACTAGCTGAGGGTTTAGCAAAGCCACCGAGCTCATGGAGAAGCATAATGCATTATTTTGATTCACTAAATTGACTAGATGCCTTGCTTTCTGTTTGATAATATGGCTAGATAAAACACTTCTAACATCTCTGAAAGCTCCCATGGACATTTCTCACAACAATGACTACTAACATTAATTAGCACACTCCCCACCTTGCTTGTTTAATAAATTTGCAATATGCTCTAAAAATTCATCAGCATTTAACTCTTGGAGGTTTCTATGTAATGAAAACATGGGGTCATTCAAACTATCACAATCTAGGTGTAGCTGTACAAAATCATTACTATCCAAAGTAGGTCTTATTCTGTCCAACAACTGCTGCACAACTGTATGGATTGCAGAATAGTATTCATCTATGAATGTTATGCTGTCTAGACTGGCAAAACAAAACTGTTGGCTATACTCAACACCATTAAAATTATTTCTGGGTACTTCATATTCATTTATTAATTCTAAATAGACAGGGTCTGCTAGACCATTTTCCACTAACTGCTGACCCTCCTGACTACAAATGTCTTCTGTGGTTTGGTGTGGCACTGCCCCTATTTGCATGTCTTCATGGTTGTTATTTTGTGTAAGACTGATACAGTATTCACTGTCTGGCAGGTCTGTGTGCACATCAGAATGATCACATTGTCCCCAAGTACACTGTTCACACATACAGCACTCAGTTTCACATTCACTACTTTGACAGTCAGAAGATTGCTGAAATGGGGAACTCACACAACCATCACACACACAGCATGGTGCGGCAGACCCAGATACCACAAGGTTATGTGGTGGTGCCCCGTGTTTTGAGGGGTGTTTGATGCTGCTGCATTGTGTTATTGGTAACCAATATTTTTTTAGCCTTTCTAATTCTGCACCTAATATATTGATTCACTATATTATGCCTAGTGCATCTAATGACCTGCCCTATATCGTATAATTTTATCAATCATTTTGTCACAGTCATTTTGTATAGTAGAAATGTTTGTCCCACTACAGGCTACATTTTTAATTAGTTTTTGAGTGTCCACCATTTTCTGATATATAAACAATAGCCAAAATATATATTTGCAGTTTCAAATCTCTTATTACGATGGCTTTGTTTCTGTGAAGCTGGCCACCCTAAATGTGTTGTTAAAATTTCAAAAGTTAGTTAGCAATCGTGGGGGTAGCATCACATGTGAAGAAACCACCACTGGTATGCAAAATGGCTCTAAATTATAACTATATGTATATACAATGGTACCACCAGAAGACTTTTGCTCATGTGGTGTCACTTTTTGGATTGTTAAACTTTAGGTATAATTACAAGGGTAGCTTTATTCACACACACACAGCAGGTGATTTAATATGTGGCAGCTCTGCAGATACACTATCAGGGGCACTGGATAGTGCTACAGGTGTTTACGTTTGCTTATTGTTATGTTTGCAACAACGCTTACCCCAACACCTATATGGCAACGGTGTTCACGTTTTCATTTCTTTTGTGGGGGTGGTTGGTCTGTCCATCAGAATTCATGGGGTAGAGCTGAAGAAATTTTCACACAGCCCCTCACCCCTTTTGTTTTCTGTTGTGGGTGCAGGCACTGAAGGTAGATGTGGTCTTGTCTTGTCAGGAAGACTCTTTTCTGTCTGGATAATCTTGAATGTGTGTGGTGGCCTCTTGTGTACTTTGAAAATACTGCTTCTAGAGGCTTAAAATCAACATAATGTAGGAAACATTAAATATAATACATAACTATATAGCCCCTGTAATGTATATTGCATTATAATAGTGCTGTCTTTCTTCAGGCTGAGTACATATTAGGTACAATTGTGTCAGATAATCATTCCTTTATTGTATTTTGATCTGTTTTAGTTAATCGGTATTCTCAATAAAAATATACATAATGTCAGCATATTAAATAATTTGCTGCATTAAACCACCCTGAATTTAAAACTATAGAAACAGGAAGGGGGGCAGGGAGGTTATTGGGTGAGAGAACGTGCATGCCAAAACTTCTTAGTGTACTGTATGTTGTGGAAGCATATGGTTATATATTATAATTGTTCTTAAAAGAAAGCATGCTAAATTCCAAAACAAGAACAACACGTAGCAAATTTATGATCTTTGGCACATTTGTCCATTATTAACCTGCACTGTAAAGAAAACTGCAAACACTTCTGTTACTGCAGTACAAAATGTTTGGCTAATTGCTGCTTACCTGTTTTTTGTCCTCATTTATTAACAGTATAGCTTTGCATGAAGGTCCTAGTTGCTTTGTTCCTATTACAAAAGATAAAAATAATTTATAAGTCACCACTAATCATATACTGCTGTTAAATTTGTTTTTACAGTGTTATGTATTAAGGAGCTGACTTTAGCAGTTTTTATGTTTTAGCTGCCAGATCTTTCTACAAAGTACAGACCTTAACTAAACCAGTTTGCTAGAGGTTTAAAACCCTGGCATATGTATATAGTGATAGTCTGAAATGCACAGAAGGTAAAGCATACCATCTTTGTTTTTTTACTAGTACTGTTCATATTTAAAAGGTTCTCCATACATTATCAGCAAAACACTTTAAACTAAATGCATTACTATACACCACCCCAAGTGTATGCAACACTGGCAAAAAAATACGACTATGGAATTGCCCCCATATACACAAACAATTGTAACATTTAAATGCTAATAACATGCCTGATTAACTTAATTTGATATACCATGCAAAGCTGAATGAGGCATTGCAGGACATTGCTTGATATAGACAAGGCTGGCAAACCTACATTATAAAAAGCTATTATAGTTTAATAAGCTTAATGTTACCCATTTAAAATATTAAAAAGATAGATTAAAGTGCACTCACTACCATCTCCTTGTGATGCTTTTGATTCTAAAACAAGATCATGAAAGCTAATCTGAGAAAATTGTTTTGCAAACAAAGTAGCCATTTTAAAATCTATGCCACAAGAGTTTTTAAAAGTTAAAACTATTCAAAAGTCTTACCCACACTGGTTCGCTGGCAGTAAACAGGAAGTTGTGAGCTAATGAGTCAACTTTATGAGGTACAAGTGATGGTTTAAACATGCCCCAAATGTGGGAACCAAGAACCAGTGTAACATAGACCAATGAGGGGCTAGAAGACTCACTGTTTAGTAATCATTACATTTTTAAATATTTTTTTGGGGGGTAGGGGGTCTTGGCCAGAAGTAGCAAAATATAGTTTAGGTAAAAATACATTACAACACAATGTAAATAAAGCTATGAGATATGAACATACAAACATATGAAATTTCCACAGCAGATAAAGGCCTAGAGGTCTATCAAGTCTGTTCAAATGTGCAGCTAGCACCCTTTATCCTGCAGCTGCCCTCCCTTCCACCCTTCCCTTCATTAACCCTCCCCTTGTCCTGTCCCATCCACTTTTGAAGCAGTCCACTGCTCTACTGGATACTACTTCTGCAGGTAACACATTCCACCCAGCCACCACCCTCTGTAAAAGTGTCTCCTCATCTCCCTCCTGAAACTTCCTCCCTCCCTCCAGTCTCATATCATGGCCCCTGGTGTCCCTCCCTCCCTTACTTTGAACAGCCCTCTGTACCTGTCTTGTTTATTCCTTTCATGTACTTAAAGGTTTCAATCATGTCTCCCGTCCCTCCTCTCCTCCAGTGAGTACATGTTCAACTCCCTCAGCCCCTCCATATGATAAGTGCCCCAGCCCTTGATCATCTTTGTTGCCCTGTGCTGCACCCTCCAGTAACTTAATGTCCCTCTTCAGATCACGGGCGCTAGTACTGCATGCAGTACTCCAGGTGTGGCTAACTAATGACCTATGCAGTGGCAGAATCGCCTACTCCCTCCTCGAGATATACCCTGCACGTAACCCAGCATTTTGTTGGCCTTGCAGCTGCCTTCCCACATTGTGCCGAGTTGTTCATTGACCCTGTAATGAGCACACCCAGATCCTTCTCCTCCTCTGTCTGGGCTAGCTGCACTCCCCTAGCTGGTAACTCCTCCTGGGTTCTTCATCCCAAAATGCAGCACCTTGCACTTTTTGGCATTAAAGCCCAGTTGCCAGGTGTCTGACCAGGTTTCAAGCTTTGCCAGATCATTCTGCAATCCCGCCATCCCCTAGGTCATCCCCTACTGCTTCTACCTTTGTATCATCAGCAAACTGACTGATCTTGCTCTTGATGTACCATGATATGTCTACAATGAATATCCCAAACAACACGGGTCCCAACACTGAGCTTGTGGAACATCGCTCATCACTTCCTTGGGAGTGAGAGCTCCCACCCACCACCACCCTCTGTTGCCTTCCCGAAGCCAGTTTTCTACCCAGCTCACCAGCTTTTGCACCTGCCTCTGTGCCCACTAACTTACTTCCCAGCCTTCCATGTGGCACTGAGTTGAATGCCTTATTGAAGTCCAGATACAGGATATCCACTGCATGGCCCCTGTCCAGTTGCCTAGTTACCCAGTCATAGAACTCCACTAGGCTGGTTTGGCAGGATCTGCCCTTATGAAGCCATGCTGTCTGCTGTCCTGTAGTCCTTGGCCTCTAGGAGGGCCACCAGCCTCTTTTAGGATAGTCTCCATTAGCTTACCCAGGATGGATGTGACGCCACTGGTCTGTTGTTTCCGGTTTATCCTTGGGGCCACTCTTGTGGGAGGGCACCACATGAGCCATCCTCCAGTCCTGAGGCACACACCCCGAATGTAGTGAGGCATTAAATAGGTCTGCTAAAGGTCCTGAGGACCTCTGCCAGCTCCTTCAGTACCCTGGGGGATGCCATCTGGGCCTGGTGCCTTGTCCACCGTCAGTGCCTTCAAACCCTCCTGAACTCTGCCATCCATGATTTCTCCCATCTGTCACCCTTCCCCCATTTCTGCCATTTCTCCCTCGGGTGTCACCCCTTCTGTTTAGTAAATACTGAGCAGAAATACTCATTTAGTGCTTCTGCCTTTTCGCAACCTGCTTCCACCCAACCCGCCTCCTTCCTAATCCTTACTATGTGGTCCTTACAGCTTCTTTTCTTCCTGATGTACTTAAGAGTCCTTCTCCCCTTCTTAATGCCTTGTGCCAGCCTGAGTTCTGTAGATGCTTTGGCTCCCCTTAATGCCCTTGTCACCTCCTTCATTCTGTCAAGTACTCCTCCTGTCCTCCTCCTCCCTGTTTTCTTGTACTTCCTAAAGGCAGCTGTTTTCCTCCTTACCTTTTCCATGACCTCTTTGCTCAACCAGCTCAGTTTCTTAGCCCTAGCCTTCTTGCTCTGGGCCTTGCAGCAGGTTTTGTTGCCTCCATTATCCCAGCTTTATGAGCTCCCACCTCTGGTTAGTGTCCATACTAGACTGAATTTGGCCAGGTGCCCTTTTACCACTTCTCCCATCCTCCCAAAGTCAGCCCTCCTGAAGTCCTGAGATGATACAAAACTTTTAACAGATAGTTTCTGCTTTAACATGTATTATGTCAAACAAAAACAGATACAATAAAATAAATTAAGCATCCTTCCATTGAAATCAATAGGACCTTTGTTTTACATGGGTTAAAACATAAGGAGTTGTTCTGAAACTTTTTATTTGAGATACAAAATAGACTTCAATATGCATATATTCAGGCTTTTCATCAAACAGTATTGTTATACACAATTTTAACTGAAAATAGTGTCTTGGCCAGCAGTAGCTGAAATATAGTTTAGTGAAAGTACATTACAACACAATGTGAAATAAAGTTATGAGAGCGATACAAAACTTTTAACAGATAGTTTCTGCTTTAACATGTATTATGTGAAACAGAAACAAATAAAATAATTCACAACTCTTTCCATTAAAATGAATGGAGTATTTGTTTTAAATGTGTAAAAAATAAGGAGGCTTTGTTCTGAAACTTATTTATTTCAGATACAAAATAGTCTTGAATATATTCAGTCATAACAAAATCCGCGGTGTGGCACTAACAGATGTTGATAGAGCTAGGTTCATCCATTTCACTGTTTTCCTCAGGCAGTCCACACACAGGATCAAAACATAAACTGACTATGAAGGAACAGCACCTAATGCTTTTATCAGCATAACCTTTCTAACATGTCTGGGGCTAGCCCAGACAAACCAACTCTTGCTCACGCATAGCTGTGTCATGGCATGGAAGAGGTGTGGGGTGGGGTGGGGCAGGGTGCTGTGTCATTTCTGATGGACATGGGCATGAAAAGGGGTGGGGTGCTGGGTCATGTAGACATCCCACATGGAGAGGTGAGACACTGCATAATTTCCAGTTGCACACACGATCACGGAAGGGGTGGGGACACTGCATAATTTCAGAACATGTGAAAGGGTGGGGCATTATGTCATCAGTTAAAAGGAGGTGGTGCAATTAGCCATCAATCATCCATCAATCACATTTTGTCAGTTAGTATGCATGTATACTACTCATATGGCCTTCAGATTCTGCTACCACCCTTCTTGTCTGCCCCTTTTTTCCCTTTTGTCTACTCTCCTTTCTTCCTCTGCCTTCATAACCATCCTTCCTCATTTCTACTATTTTGTTTTTCTTGTTGTTAGGTACTCTTGGGGATTTCCTTCCCTTAGGGTTCTCTCTACTGACTATTTCAACTTGCGGGAAGGCAGCTTATGACTCGCTCCTTCCACCACCACTTTCAACTAGTTTAAATGCTCACCAATGTAGCACCTAAACTGTTCACTGAGGACTGTGTTTCCCATCCCGGATGGATGCAGGCCATTTCCCTGTATAGGCCCTTAACCTCCAGGTGAGAGCCAGCCCCCAATGAAGCTGAACTCCTCTTCTCTGCACCACTCTCTTCAACCATGAATTAAAGCTCCTGGTATGGAGTAACCTGTCCTCCCCAGTCATAAACAGGCAACACCTTAGAAAAGGCCACCGGGCATGTTACCTGCCTAAGACCCCTCCCAAACTCCCTGAACTCCTTCTACACTATCCTAGCCTCATCCCTAGCTAGGTCATTGGTTCCTAGGTGGACAATGACATTCAGCTCTCCTCCAGTCCTGCTGCCCTAGCGATCCTCAGGATCTGCTTCCCAATCCCACCAAGCTATGGCCCAGGTAGGCACCTAACTTCCCTCCTCCCTCCCTCCCTCCCCTCACTTCCTGTCCCCGAATCTACTCCCCTTACGATGGAGTCCCACACCAGGAGTTGCTTCCTCCTCCTCTGGGGTCATGTGCCACCCTCCTTGGGGACTCTTCTATGGAGGACTCCCATATTCTCCTGACCACTACTGTGGGTGCCTCCATGGGATAGTCCCACCCCACCAGAGTGGCATAGGAATGTGTCATGGTACCATCTGGGGATATACCTCTGACCCACTGCTCTCACCCTTCCTGAGCCTACAGCAGTCCAGCCACCATTTCTCCCTGAGAACCTCTGAGGCAGCGATGGCAGACTTGGTGGTCCCTGGGTGGGAAGAAGGCCCTCCAAATGAATGAGACATACCTGGTCCAGGATTTGGTTCAATATCAGGGCTTAAGGTCTCCAGTGCAAACCAGTTTTGTGGGAACCTCAGAGATATATATGTACCTAGTCATGAGGTACAAGACTCTAGGGGCTAGTAGGGTGTGCCATTTCTTATATGAGCAAGCAGTATTAGACATAGTGAAGTCAGCATGTCGAAGGGATTTACTAGCTTCATGACAGGGAACTGGTAAGATGTCAGTGAGGAGAACAGTGCAGGTAATGGCCCTGTGAAGGCTAACAGCAACAATACCAGTGCCAAAATGAATAAGTGTAAGCGGAACCAGGCTATAAGTACATAAAATGTATTTGTTAAGCACCACATCCCAGAGGCTCTGTTATACTATCCAGCAGAAGATGTCTGTAAGGCAAAGTACAATTTCACAAGTTAAAGTTAGATAAATGAAGTAATGTGTTCTGAGAAAGGTAAATAGGTGGCACTATTCTACAAAAAACTAGACAAAATTCATTAGCAGGCATATTTGCAGCTATGGAATGGATTGAGCAAAGGTACAGGTAAGAAACACCAGCTTTGTAGAAGTCAAATGAGTAAAACATAGAAACATAGAATTTGATGGCAGATAAGGTCTGCTTGGCAACCAGTCTGCCCATTTGCTCTACTCTACTGTAACACCCAGATCCTCTTGATCTCTGGTGTTACCCTCCTTCCTTTCTACTAAGGTTCCACAAAGGTTCCCTTATGCCTGTCCTATGCCTTCTTGAATTCTGTTACCATTTTACCCCCACCACCTCCACTGGGAGACCGCTCCAGGCATCACCACTCTTTCTGTGAAGAAGTACTTCCTTGCAGCTTCATGACATGTCTCCTTGTTCATGAGCATCTTTTTTCTGAAAGATGCTTCTCTCTTGAATCTCATTATACCTATGAGGTATTTAAAGGTTATTTACCTCAAGGTACTGGATTGGCTGAGGAATGTGCAGGATGGGTTACAAGTGGCTCCCAAACTGAGCTTTCGTGCAGGTCCTGCTGATGATCATTGGGGGTAGGGTAGTGGTTGGCAGACAAGCTCCCTCTTGACCCGTCTTGAGTCCTCCACTGGTGTGTGCCACATGGTTTGAGTTCCTGGTAGTTATTTGTTTGGAGAGCAGGCAGCCCAGGAGTGATTTATTGGACATGGATGCTCACCCTATTGGTTATCTCGTCACCTGGTCAAGGTGAGTATGGTGTGAGGCTTGTGGCTTTGTGCAGCAGGCAACTTCACAGGGACATTTGGCATCTCAGCTAATCACTAGTCACCCGCTAGTATCACAGTCTCTTCTCATGGCATCAGTGCAGTGCCACATTGATCCTGAAAGGCATTTTCTCCGAGATCCGCTGTGTTTTGGTGTGATACCCATCACAGACTCAGCACATAACTGGACATGGCTGCAGTGCCAACTGGGCACATCATACTCAGTTTCAGGCTAAACAGCCCAAGTCACACATTTCTGCTACTTTTCCGATTTCTGACTGGAAATTAGCATCGTGACAATTGCCTCCTCAAATAAGGCTTGAGGCACAGCTGAGTGCCACATAATTAACATTTCAAATAACTTAAATGTTACCTCAGAGCCTTCATTTCACTTGCAGTCTGTCAGCCCTTCCACAAAGAAAGAACCTCTAAAATTCTGAAATGTGTTTTCCTCCTTTAGAAGAGGGGCATCTGCCTTTAAATTACTTTGTTCCATGGCTGCCGGCTAGAACAAGTGATTTTTCCCGATGCCAGTTTCTGAGAAAATGGTTCAGAACAGTGAGAGTTGGTACTGTGTGCCTGGCACTTGCCTCCTACTAACTGACTCAGAACACGCTACTCTTTTAAACAGAGAACTGTGACTTCTACCTTGGGAATGTCCAGGGCAGTACAGCTGACCCAGTCCTCCAAGGACAAAGAAACTGACATCATTCTAGAGGTTATCCAGCCACCCAATGAAACTTTACTGTAACCCCTTTGGGAAGGGGGCT
Organism: Neoceratodus forsteri; assembly: GCA_016271365.2. Taxonomy (NCBI): domain Eukaryota; kingdom Metazoa; phylum Chordata; order Ceratodontiformes; family Ceratodontidae; genus Neoceratodus; species Neoceratodus forsteri. The sequence continues at coordinate 466,842,992 of CM028132.1, read as the reverse complement.
ACGTGAAAATAAAGTGCAATGATAGTGTAACATGGTATAATACCATGGTGGCTATGTAAAATAATAAAATCATACTAAATTTATACAGCACAGGAGTGAGCGCTACTTTTCTTGTGATACTGGATTTTTAATGCCATGAGAGACTCCTCTGATCATTAATGTGTACATCCTTTTATAGGATGAAGGCTTCCAGAGATCAAATCATATGTTTTGAAGCAAAAATTTTAGACCTGTGAAATGGGCATCTATCTATTTTAAGACAAAGAACCTCAGCACACAAGCACTGAAGCAGTGGTTACCCCAAAGGGCATTGGCCAGAAAGCCGTTTAAAGAATAAGCACACATGCCCCCATAATGCAAAGCATCATGGTTGCATATGAATCACTCAGTATATGCTGCTTCTTTTAGAATGCATGGTGCGAAAGGTTTTCACAAGTTTGCAAAGGGCACCCTTTGCAAACTGTGAGAGAGGCCTTTGGCACCATGGCATTTCTGCCTTAAAGTTGAAGCAGCATAATATACTGCAGTGATTTGTATATGCAGCCCATAATGCTTTGCATTATGAGGGCATGTGTGATTTTGTATTTATTTATTTTAACTGCATAGGTCCACACAAAAATATTATTCTGTCACAGCAGTCTAATTTTACCATAGGTTACAGTTTGAGAAAAGCAGTGCTGTGACAATTAAGCAATAACACATGACAGAATGTGGGTTATGCTGGGATAACCTCACCTCTGGGGGTGGTCTGGCACAAAGCCATAGACTGAGTACATCCTCCACTCCAGAAGTGAGATTGTCCCAGCACAACCTACATGTTGGAGTGCATTATTGCTATTATACAATGGCTCTTATTAATTAATATTGTAGGAGACCAAAATGAGAACATGCAGATGGCTGTTAGGCAGAGTACAAGTGTTGGAACATCCCTGTTATGTGTAGGGACATCTATTTTATAGTATCAGTTATACAGTTTTTTTTTGAGGAAACACCCCCATGTGAAAGCACTGCATCATGGGTATGCAAATAATCAATCGCTTGGTATTACTGTATTGTGTTATGCTATACAAGGCAATTGGGTGATTTGCATACCCACAATGCAGTGCATTCATATGTGGTGCGTTCTTCATAAAAATAAAACTGTAAAACTGATACTATGAAAGAGATATTCCCACACTATAAAGGAGATATTCTGACACTTGTTCTCTGCCTGTCAGGGAAATGTTTTAACCATGACAAAATGTTGTTTCTCCCAACACACACACACACATGCACAATATAACAAAGGTTTTCTATATGAAATTAAGCTTCTGGGTGTGTACTTCAAGTGCAAGGCATTAGTTGTGGCTGGCTATTCAGCCTGCTCTACAATCATTTGTATGGTTAGACTTGATGCTGCGAGTTGTGTGCAGATAACCTTATTGCAGCAAGTAGTGCACTGACCAATCACAATCCAGGAAATGTTTTTGCCATTGTATAATCAGAATTATTGTGCATGCATAATTAGTGCATCAGTGTGCACCCAGATATTAACCCCTCCCTTCCTGGTTTAAATTCAGTTGGTCCGTTTATCCTAGAAGGAGTGCGTGCACTGGATTATGTAAAGAATTAAAGACTCACAAGCCAAGCATCTCCATTAATTAGTTCAAAACATGCTGAAAGGGAACAAAATTGGCCCAAAGAGTTGTTACATTCAGACACTGCAAATATTTGTTTATCTCCTGATTTGAAGACATATTGAAGGAGAAAATTAAGGGGAGGGGCAAACATCCACCCCATCCAATCTGTATGTTCAGCAATAGCATGTAACTATCACATATGTGATATCTCTAAGGATCTAGAGTGACCCCTCAGCACCTGAGAGCTGTTTACTGTCTGACTGTAAACTTCATCATTTTCTAATGAGAAATTGGCTCTTTGGAACCTGTACTGTCTCTGTGACTCTATATTGCCCCACACAGCTGCCAATTTCTGACGTATGCAGTAGTATACAACATTTACAATAAGTCTGCCCCTACTTATGTTCATAGTTCAGTTATAGTATACACCCTTCCAACACAGGCACTGTATGATGTCAGCAGCATTACACTGACCGCCTCCCTGCAGAGTAATGTGATCTTTGTAACACTGAGCTAGGCTGCAATTCAGCAAGTGGCTTTCATGCAGTAAGAACAACAGTGAACACTCCCTGTCCTGAAACAGAAGGACTGCAGTAGGAGAAAAACAACTGATCCGCAAACAGGCTTACTTTATGGGATAGGGAGGTAACATGGAGTTTGTCATCTTGTGCTTCCTAAGCTTCTTGTTCTCCGCACACTGGGTTATTTATGGAGTGTATCTTGAGGAATCGTCCTTGGCTGAAGAAGGTAGGTGTTTCATGTGATACTGGAATATGCAGCTTTCACATAACTATCATTTTATAATGCTTACGCACAGATATATTTGATAAAAATGCATTTCCATAATGTTCATAGCAATGTGAAACTAGAGTAAATCTGTAACACAGCAGTATATTTTAAATAAATAATTTAATAGCAGAAATAACATCACTTTACAACCTTCCCCAACCCCAGGTTTTAAAAGGGGTTTAAACATCATCGCATATATTTATTTATTTTAATATTGACCTTGATAAACACATATACTTTTCAATAATCAAGCTACTTAAATGAAATAAAGTATAGAATGGTTCTGTGAAACAAAGTGCCTTAATGTTATTGTTTCACACCTTGTGTTATTTCCCCAAATTTCAGGACCCGATGAGTTAAAAGCTCAAGGCTCTGTATGGCACCACTTCATATCCTTCATTCTAGGTGTCAGTATGGCTCAGTTGGTAGCATGTCCACCTCTAAGCCAGAAGGTGGTGGGTTCTAGTCTCACACTGGCACTGGGCTCATGCTATAAATGATAGCACCTAAGTGCAGTACTAATAGGATGCTGTACTGTCAGGGTTTGCTGCTCTATAAATGAGACATTAAACTGTGGTCCTGCCTGCTTGTTCAGGTGAATGTTAAAGATCCCATAGCACTTCTTACTCTGTTGGGCCAATAAAGGTATCAAATCATCTATTTTGTGGATCTTGTGTTACAAGGACCAATAAAGCAAACAACAATTTCTGTATAATAAGAGTAGGAATTTATATTGATTAAAAAATGAAAATCTACTTACTCAAAAGGATATTAACCTGCTGGAGAAGGTCCAGAGAAGGCTACAAAGATGATAGTGGGTCAGTAGGGTAAGGCATACGAGGAGAGGTTGAGGGCATTGAAGATATACTCCTAGATGACGGGAGAGAAAGAAAGAGGGGACATGATTGGGACCTTCAAGTACTTGAAAGGTATAAATAGGTTGATAAGGAAAGTCTCTTTAAGATGAGTGGCAACCATAACACAAGGGGCACAGTCTTAAGTTGGAGAGTGGGATGTTTAGGAGGGAGGTCAGGAAGCACTTCTTCATAGAGAGGCGGTGGACACTTGGAATGCGATGCCAGAAGAGGTTTTCTCATTGAAGACAGTGGACAGCTTTAAGAGACACTGGGATAGGCATGGGGATGGTAAGGATCATGGGTAGGGCGGATGGGAGGAGTGGGAGGGCTGGGACATTAGCTCAAGCTGTGGACCCCTGCAATACAAGCAGACTAGATAGACCAAATGGTCTTCTTCTGCTGGCTTCTTCGTATGTCCATATGTATGTTCCTATATACATATACAGAACATTAAACAAAAAAACAGACAGTATATTAGACAAGGCCAGCAACAACTCAACTTTGTCCAGAAAAGAAATAACAAAAGAAAAGAATCATCCTATAGAACATATACATCAAAAAGACATAAGTTAAGAAAAAGAAAATAATCATCCTATAGAATATAAATATATGAGGAAATTAATCCTTCTCCAAATTAGATAAACTTTATAACACATGCAAAACCTGGGGGAGGGAACTTTCCCTGGTGTCCTGGCCAAATTTACCTCATTCACTAAAACACCACCAACAGCTTAATGTGGTTCAGTTTTAGTTGGTTTATAACTGTATCACTAAAACTAGGCAATGATGTCTAGCACTCGTTTCTAGGCAAAAACTAACTAAATAAAATATACCCTTGAAGGAGACTGTTTCCTAATAAATTCAAGTGGACATATGCATTGCTGATTAGAAAGATGCCCAGCATTATTTTAAAATCAAATATGTTGAATTAAAAGCATTTTTTATATAGAGCCAGGGCTGCCAGAGACATCTTGCTTGCAAAAGCATTAGAAGTGGCACCTCAGGAACCAGGAGTGTGATGCTAATGGCTGGAAAATGTGCGCGTTATTACGGCTTTATTTTCATGAGATTAAAGGTGGTTTCACTTTAACCATGAGCATTGCCAGAGGGCTAATAACCTTCATTCCCTCTTTGCATTACAAAATGTAAAGAACAGTCCTGTTCACTGCGTGCATGCCTAAATGGGCTATTCCACTAATCACACACACAGACAGCATAATAAGTATCAGACTGCACAGGTGTTGTTTTCCTCTCAGAGAAACTTAGATTGAGCAAGGAGCTGGGGGCGGAGTCAGTTTTGCAGCTGATTCTCACAACACTGCTGTCTTCCCTAGAATTTCACTTCTGGCACTTACTGGATACTGGGATATGTGTATGCTATAGTTGAGTGTTGTTAAACTTGTTACCTTTTTTGCCAGTGAAATGTGTTCTGACCTGCTGTATTATGCATTTATGAGTTCAATACATCATCCAGTTTTGCCATTTGATTTGCACTGAAAACATTTCCTTTTTATTTTATTAGGGTCCCTTCTTCAGGCATGCAGAATACCCTAAAATGCTAACAAACCCATACAAACAATATAACAATATTTAGTCATACAAATAAATATCTCTTCAGTGTTGAATATATATATCGATATATGGCAGTTTCCCAGAACAGCATTCATAAGCAAATAATTCTTCATAACACTTTTGAATGCATGGAGAGCAAGACAAATTACTGTCCCAGTAGAAGTGTATTCAATAGTCTTGGTACATTACAAGCTGAGTGCTTTGTCCCCTATATTCCACAGGGAATGTTGCTTTGCCAGCAGCATTCTCTAAATGTTCAAAGTTACTAGACTGGTGCATAAGGCACCAAAAGGCCATAGGTCAGTTCTAGACCATATCTCGATTTGAATGCAATCACTAGTAGTAACATAGTGACACAGTACTGTAACGGTGGAAGGGATTTAGGATCCATCTTGCCACCCTTCCTACTAGGCACCTTTGACTATACCCAATTTGAGTAGGGACAAGCCTGAATGCCATCCCTACTCATGATGTTTAACAGAAATCTATTTAGACATGATTTAAAAGCATTCAAAGTGTTAGCTACCCCAACCTTTCTGGTAGGCTTTGTCTGGTACCCATCCATAGCCTCCCTTCTCTGGAAAGAAAACACAGACACATGTCTTGGAGGACACCACCCAATATCAATTGACCACTGCCTCTGGACAGATGTACGCACACCACCCCAGAGCCTCTCTTTGTTAGCCTAACACAGGAGTTTGCATAGACTTCTTGGATTTGTGCCTCGCACAAGTTTAACCAATACCTAACATGTTAATCACTCTATGCATTATTGTAATTGTGTCTGAGTTGCCTGTGCTACTGTTCTGTATTTGCACTGTGCTGTCCTCCTACTGTGTGTCGTATACTGACGTGGAACATTTTGAGTCGCTTTATGCATTATTGTAATTGTGTCTGACTTGCTTGTGCTACTGTTCTGTATTTACACTGTACTGTTCTCCTACTGTGTGTACCTATACTGATGTGGAACCTTGAAAAGAGTCATTAACTCAAAGGTATTTTCCAAATCCTCAATAAAAAAAAAAATGGCTGCAGGCATACATTATTGATTAACAATCCAGACTGCCGGCCTGGTGGCATAGAGTGCTGAGGCGCTGGATGTCTCACCTCATGGCATGCCGGCGACTCGGGTCCGGGAGCGAGCCTGGGGTGTCAGAGGTCGGCATGGGGGAGGGAGGAGCTGGATAGAGTGGCCGTCAAGGCAGCTGTCCTCTCTGGGGAGGTGGGGAGGCATCCGTCACTCACGGCTGCCCCCTGGTGAAGGCCAGTGGGTGGCAAAGCAAGGGTGCTGGTGTTGAGGCCAAAAATGGGGTGGGTAGGAGGATGGCCATTACTGAGGCTGTAAGGCACATGCATGCCTCCACATGCATGCATCCTTCTCCCTGAGGCCTCGTGTAGTGGGGAGAAATGGAAAACCAGCTGGTGGTAGGATGGCGACCGACTCTCCACAGGCACCACTCCCAGGACGGGTGTAAAATAAGCCTCAGTAATTCCGGGTGACAGAGCTGAGGGAGTCGGTCAGACGGGGCTGCACAGTGATAGGAGAAGTAAGGAAGTGATAAAAAAAATCCAGACTGAGAGCAGCATGCTCACTCAGGAGGATCAACTGCCCAAGGTCGTAATGGACAAGGCTCCTCGGCCACTCCCCATCAGGCACTGTTAGCCTTGCAGTATAACTGTACCTGCTAGAGGTAGACCATGACCCCTCCCCTGGATCAGGGTACCCGGTTTCCGCCTCCATGCCAACCAGGGGGTCACGAGCCCTTCAGAAGAATTTGGATCACTGCCCCTAACCACCATCCCATGTCATAGTGATCCTCAAGAGATACCAACCATGACTGCGACAACTGACATTCACCTTTACTCTGACTATTTAGACTTACCTATTTGGTTTTTCCTGCTTCTGACTCAGTTTAACACCCTTTGGAGGAGGTGAAAACCCAGGAGAAACCCTGTTGCAGGGAAAACCTGAAAGCCACCCCTGACCCCTAGTGCGGACACCCATAATGGATCAAAAGAGGGCCCTAACTGCCTGACCGCTACCCTACTTTTATGAGGGTGGGTGGGTGGGTGATCATAGTAGAGCAAAAGGAGAAATAGGAGGGACTGCTGGCTACAGTCCATGAAATTCCTCTTTCTCCTTCCCCCAACAGGATGTGACCCCAACCAAGTAGGAGGCCTTGGTGGTCCTCTGTCCAAGCCCTAGATCCTCCCTAGCCCCCTCAGGACCACCTCTGTCTTCCCCTTCCACCTCCTTCCCAGATCCAGGGAAGGATGTTTCCAGACAAATTACGGCTGCTGCCATCAATTGTAGTCTCTGTTTTCCTTATAGTAAAGGAGAATGTAGATGTTAACAGTATAAAATCGACAAGAAGAGTGGGTACAGCCAAGGAGAAGATAACTACAGGGGACCTGTGACATTAGGGGCCTGTGCTGATAAATGCTGGTTTAGATTTCATGAGGAGGGCAAGATACTACAACTGGGGAGAAAATTGACATTACACATATACCCTGTGTGGTGCAACAGTTGAAAAGCCAACTTAGAAAAGGATCTCAGCATAATCGTGGACCATAATCTTAAGTCAGATAGGAAGTACGTTGCCACAGTCAAGAAAGCAAATGCAGTGTTGGGATACACTAAGAGTAGGTTGGAGCAGGTCCAGGGAGATGATCCTCCCTCTTACAAGACCTTGGTTCAATCACACTTGGAGTACTGTGTCCAGCACTTGTCACTGCAGTACAGAAAAGACATCAAACAGATCAAGAGGGTTCAGCACGGGCCACCAAGCTGATTACTGGCCTATGAGGCAAGCACAAGAGGAGAGGTTGGAAATATACAAATGATTTAGCCTAGAATGATAAGGCTGAGAATGGATATATTTATGGTTTCAAAAGTATAAAGGGATAAATAAGGTGGAGTAGACACAGATGTTTGAGCTGGTAAGAGCAAGCAGCACTAGAGGGCATTCGATCAAACAGTGGTGGGGACAGAATGAGGGTATCATGAGAAAACATTACTTCACACAGAGCATAGTTAACATGTAGAATAGCCTACACAGTAAGTTAGTGGAAACAAAAACTGTTCAGGCATTCAAAGCAGGATGAGAAAAGATTCTTGATTGAGAATGGCATTGAGGGTTACTCTGCATGAGGTAACACTCTGGCTGTTCAGCTTGGATGTGGCACAAACGCAAAGGTATAGTCACTGACATGCAGAAGGAGGGGTGGACAGGATGGACCCTAAGTCCCTCCCATCAGCACAATGCTGTTACTGTATCACTAAACTGAGTGCAACATTTGCATAATGTGATAACACAAGAAAGAATGCAAGACAAAAGCATCTTGTGAGGACAGAAATACTCAGGAATATACATATAACTCCGTAAGTACATGGAGGGGTTAACAATCTAGTCTGCCTTCTTTGGCTGAGGGCCAACTCACATTGCCTATAGGGCATGGAGCCAGTTCTAGAGAGTTACAGAGTCTGTGCAACTTCCACAGAGAAGAGTTGATGTTTTTGTTTGCAGCCCGCTTCTCATTTCCTTTGGCTGCAACTGGGCCCTAACATTTTGAGGTGCAGTGGTGGAAGCCTGGAACATGATCCTTTTGGGGCTGTATGGTAGGTCACCTAACTGTTGAACATAGAATCTGAAATGGGATAGGTCAGCAGAACACATCCAAAGATGAAGGATCAATGCTAGGATAAGGTATGACAGGGAGCATGGGTAATATAGAAAATTTTATTTTTTTAATTTTAGTCTTTGGTAACCGGTAAGGCCCACTAGGCTGGGAATTACATTTTGAGGACCCTCCTTCAGAGTCTTCCTAAAACTGATAGAAGAAAAGGAGCTTCTAGAGGCATGTGTCGGTCTGGTTCTGATACATGGAGGTTGGAGGTTGGTTCCCTGTGGGAGTAGCCCAACAGAACAGAGGGTAAGTAAGGAGAAATCTTCCATTGCTCGATGAAGAAGTATACAAGTAAGAGGTCGCACACAGGTACTGAGCTCCACTGACAGAGGATGTTCTTGTTGCCCAAGGATTTCCAGGAATGTTTGCCTGATTGGGATGATGCTGGGGATGTGGGTAGGATGCTGTATAAGGATCCGTGTCAGAATTAACATGTGTACCATATGCCTCTTCCTTGCAGTAGAGTAAGAGATGTAGGAAATGTTCAAAGGTTTATTGGTGCGGCTTCCCAGGATGGAGCAGGTGAAACACATATGAAGTGTATATGTATTAATTGAGGTCCCCCATCCTGCAGCTGGAAGATGTCCATCGGCTTCCCTAGTCTGTCCCATTCCTGGAAGCAGCTAGGAAGTGCACTATGTAATTAAATAAACCCCTCATTATTGACTGGAAAATCTGTGTTGACAATAAATTTGTTACATTACTTTTAAACTGTTAAAGGTGCCTCCTTTGCTATGTAACTCAGGATCCCAAAGAGACCTTAGAAAACCATTGTCTTGCACTCCGGGTACTTGATGATAAAGATGTTTTGTAGGTGTGGGCCAGTAGTAGAGGTAAATGCTGCCTGCAGGTACCTCCAAACTACCCTTAGTCACCCTAAAATACCTTAATGCAAGACAAGTACTTGATTGGGGTAGGGTAGCTGCTACCCTGATTTATCTGCTGCCCTACTACCCTACCTTGACCATAACATGTATGAAAGACTTTGATTTTGATTACTCTAAATAGAGAGAAAACTACTCACAAGGAGCTGTCTTGAGGCTGGTAGGAGAGGCACAGCTGCTCTGAACAAGCCAAAAGTAGCCTTTACCCAGCCGAAAAGATGATGATTTTTTAATGATGTATTATGAATGATCATTATCCAGTTATGTTCAGAGATCATGTTCAAGCTTCAAAATCATCATTGCAATCATCATTAACAATCATTAACCATCAACGTTTAATGACCGCCAATCAAAAACATGAAGTTACGGAGATGGTGAGTATGATTGATGATGATCTCATATCATGATTTTTCAGGATTGCCCATTGTCAAGATTACAGAAATACATTTAAAAATGTGATTTATCTTTCCTCTTTATTAAGTGGTTCCTTTATGGTTGCGTTGAGTTCCTAAAAGTACTGGTATGTGCTCAAAACCTTTCCTAATAGTCTGCAAACTAATACTGTCGATGCAGAATTCATTTAAAATAGAAATTACCATTGTTTTGTTCCATAAACTGTGCTGCTGAAATATGCAAATTAGGTATGCCAATATGTATCCTATACCAGATATTGCATGCACTCTTCCTAATGGGATTAAAACTTGACTTCATATGATTTACATTATAATTCATAATTAATTTGTCTTTGCATATATGTGGCATTCATATTTTATAACAAACAAAGCGTTAAATATTACTTCTGTGACTTGCAATCTTATACAGTAATACTGAACTAATATAATTATCAATGCTCATCCACAGATCAACAACCCTCATGCTGATTTAAGCTTACAAAAATAATCAATAATCATCATTGTTATTGATTTGAAAGTTCATGTTTGATGATTAAATCATGATTTAGATAATGATCTTAGATCTTGATCTTCTTTGATGATCTTGTGGTAACATTTGATAATTAACAATAATCAGTCATGATCAACCTTCAAAATCATGATTGATGATTTACCAATTTGCCTGGGTAATTTTATGGCTGTATAAGCCACTAGTCTGTAGGGCTGTTGTGATATGTCCTGACTTGTTTTTAATTAATTTGACAATGCCAGACTGAGTGTCCTCAGTAGTTGTGAAACGGAGAGCCTTAAAAAGTTAAATGGCATTCATCTATAGGGTCATCTGTGAGACAGGCAGGTGAGAGGCTGAGCTGGTCTGATCAAGCTGCTGCTGTTTCCAGAAATGATGATACCCATGGCAGGCATTGCTGAGGCTGATAGGACAGGCACAGTTGCTCTGAGTGAGTATGCTACTGTTTCCAAATGGCAGGCATTTCTGAGCCAGGTAGGACAGGTGCAGCTGCTCTGAGTGCACTCACTACTGTTTCCACAAATTAAAAATATACCCATGGTGGGCATTGCTAAAGCAGGTAGGATGGGCACAGCTGCTCTGCTTGGGCCTGCTGCTGTTTCAAAAATTATACCCCAAGTGGGCATTACTGATGGAGGTAACACAGGTGCGGGTGGTCTGAGTGAGCCTGCTGCTGTTTCCAAAAATTATACCCCAAGTGGGCATTACTAGGGAGGTAACACAGGTGCAGGTGGTCTGAGTGAGCCTGCTGCTGTTTCTAAAATTATACTCATGGCAGGCATTGCTGATGCTGGTAGGACAGGCACAGCTGTTCTAAGTGAGCCTGCCTGTGTTTCAAATACAGTCTTTAGGTTTATGGCTGGATAAGGCACTTGCTTATAGTACCATTGTGATATGTCCCCAAGCTTTCTTTATTGATTTGACATTGCCAGCTTGTGTACACAGTAGTTAGTGAACAGACAGCACAGAAGTTAGTGAAATAGCCTTTTGTGATGAAATAAGTCATTCATCTATAGGGACATTGTGACACAGGCAGGCAGGAGAGGCACAGCTGGTCTGACCGAGCTGCTACTGTTTCCACAAATGATACCCATAGGCGGACATTGCTGAGGCAGGTGGGACCGGCGCAGCTGCTCTGAGTGAGCCTGCTGCTGTTTCCAAAAATATACCCATGGCGGGCATTGCTGAGGCAGGTGGGACAGGTGCAGCAGCTCAGAGTGAGTCTGCTGCTGTTTCAAAAATTATACCCATGGCGGGCATTGCTGAGGCAGGTAGGACAGGTTCAGATGCTCTGAGTGAGCCTGCTGCTATTCTCAAAACTTATATGCATGTAATTTTCCCTTGCAGTACAGGCAATGTATGGTTTGGATTCTGTGGAAGTGTCTCAACCTAACAAGTGGTGTGTTTAAGATCCTATATATTTCCATAAGAATATCTATCTTTTTCTGTGTCAGTGTCTGTATACAATATAATATCTGGGATTTGATGATGGCTGATATAAATGCTTTGAATAATGCTTTCTATACCAACCTGTGCTTCACCTAATAAAAATTATAATTTAAAAATGATAATATAAAAAAAATTACACTCATGGTGGGTATTTCTGAGGCAGGTATGACAGGTGTAGCTGCTCTGAGTGAGTCTACTGCTGTTTCAAAAATTATACCCATGGTGGGCATTGCTGAGGCCGGTAGGGCAGGTGCAGCAGCTCAGAGTGAGTCTGCTGCTGTTTTCAAAAATTATACCTATGGCGGGCATTGCTGAGGCCGGGTAGGACAGGTGCAGCAGCTCAGAGTGAGTCTGCTGCTGTTTCCAAAAATTATACCCATGGTGGGCATTGCTGAGGTGGGTGGGACAGGTGCAGCAGCTCAGAGTGAGTCTGCTGCTGTTTCAAAAAATTATACCCATGGCCGGGCATTGCTGAGGCGGGTGGGACAGGTGCAGCTACTCTGAGTGAGTCTGCTGCTGTTTCAAAAGATTATACCCGATGGGGCATTGCTGAGGCAGGTAGGACAGGTGCAGTTGCTCTGAGTGAGTCTGCTGCTATTTTCAAAAATTATATGCATGGTGGGGATTGCTAAGGCATGTGGAACCGCTGCAGCTGCACTGAGTGAACCTACTGATGTTTCTAAAAATTTCACTCATGGCAGACATTTCTGAGGCAGGTAGGAAAGACACAGCTGCTCTGAGTGAGCCTTCCGCTGTTTCCACAAATTAGACCCATGGTGGACATTGCTGAGGCAGGTAGGACAGGCACATCTGCTCTGAGTGAGCCTGTTGCTGTTCCAAAAATTACACCCATGGCGGGCATTGCTAACACAGGAAGGACAGGTGCACCTGCTCTAAGTGAGCCTGCTGCTGTTTCCAAAAATGATATCCATGGTGGATGTTGCTGAGCAGGTAGGACAGGTACAGCTGCTCTGAGTGAGCTTGTTGCTGTTTCCAAAAATTATACCACTGTTACTCATGAACAAGATCACTCTCTTGACTTAGTCTTCCTCCTGGGGATTGAAGCCTCTGACTTGGGGTGGAATTAGTTGGTGGTCCAATCACTACACCGTGGAGTTTATTTTTAGCACCCTCCTTCATAGGCCTACCCCTGTAGAGATGGTCAGGTACCGTCCTTTACAGAATGTAAGTTCTCAAGGTCTAATGGCGGTGCTTGACCTATCTCCCAATGGCAAACAGTGACCCAGAGACCCTTGTGATGGCTTATAATTCAGTCATTTCAGCGGCCCTGAATGTCATTGCTCCAGTCCGTGTTTGTCCTCTCTCCTTTGCCCTCGATCCCGTGGTTTGATGGGACTTTGAGGGAGATGCAATGATTAGGACGAAGGTTAGAGCATTGTTGGCGGAAATCCTCCTGGATGCCGACCACCTTAGATTGATGGACCATTATCAAGTCTATCAATCTGCAATCACCCATAAGAAGGCAGAGTTCCTGTCTGGGGAGATTGCGGCAGCTCAGAATCGACCAGCTCAGCTGTTTCAAACTGTGGACAGACTGTGCAGCCCAGCCTATCTACAAGTCCGAAGCTTTTTTGCAAGTAGAGTGTGATGAACTTGCTCAATTCTTTGCGACTAAAGTGGCCAACATCAGGCGGCACTCCAACCAGCACACTCATGGGCATTGCTCTGGATCAGCAAGAGGCCACTGCTTCTCGCTTTTCTTGAGTACCTTTGACCGTCTGGAGTTCATGGATGTTATGCGGATCATCCAGAATGCATGCCCTACATGCTGTAGTTTGGACTCTGGACCAACTTCCTTAATTTTGGGTTGTATGGATTCCATCAGTCTGGTCCTAGCGGATAGTCTGGTGCTCCTTGGAAACAGGTGAGTTTCCTAGTTCCCTGAAAGAGGCAGTTCCTTTTTAGGTAAGGTGATTGAGAAAGTAGTGGCTGCACAGCTAGATGACCATTTGACCATCCATGACATCTATGAACCCTCCTGTCCAGATTTTGAAAGAGACATAGTACTGAGACAGCACTGGTTTGGGTGCTCAATGATCTCCTGATGGTTAGAGACCAGAAGAGCCATTCCATCTTGGTTCTTCTGGATCTCTCATCAGCGCTTGGCACCATGGACCATGGGGTGCTACTGGACTGTCTGAGGTTCACCTGTGAACTGTCAGGTACATTTCTTGGATGGTTTACATCGTTTCTCACCAGTCGAACTTAGAGAGTGGTGTGGGGTTTATTCCTCCGACCCAGTTCTGCTATCATGTGGATACCTCAGGGCTCAGTGTTGTCCCCCATGTTTTCGCACTGTATATGCTGCCCTCGGAGACACTGTAAGAAGGTATGGGCTGAGGTTTCACTGCTATGCTGATGATACCCAGCTCTACCTTTCTTTTGCGCCTGACCAGGATGGAGCTCTCTCGGACTTTAATAGCTGTCTCACTAAAATCCAGGAGTGAATGAATTCCAGTTGGTTGAAGGTGAACTTGGAAAAGATAGAGGTGCTAGTTGTGGACCCAGGTCACTGGATAGGGGTTGGGGTTTGGCTCACCCTCTGGACTTCTTCTTGGGGGCTTGTCACTCCTGACCTCTGAACAGGTGTGAAACATGGGGGTAAGTTTTGATGAAGGGCTGACCCTGCATTCGCAGGTGTCGGCTGCCATCAAATCTTCCTTTACCATCTAAGGAATATTTCCAGGATTAAGCACCTTGTTCCATCCGGTGACCTTCCTACCCTGGTTCATGCCTTTGTGTCCTTGTGCTTAGAATATTGCAACTCCCTTTACCTAGGGCTATCAGGGGTCAAAATCCATCGCTTGCAGCTGGTGCAGAATGCAGTGACCTGGCTTTTGGAGGATCTTCTCGGTCCTGTCATATTTTGCTGGTGCTGCGTGGACTGCACTGGCTGCTTGTTCAGTGGCAGATTACCTTTAAAGTCAATCTTCTGACTTTTAAAGCCCTATGTGGACTGGGCCTGGACTACCTGAAAGAGCTTCTGGTTCCTTACTGCCTTGGGCAATCGCTCCGCTCAATAGCGAGGGTTGCTAGAGATTCAAAGGTGTTTGAAATCTTCTGGGGCCAAGAGCATTTATGCATGCAGCCCCAACACTCTGGAATTCTCTACCCTGTCAGTTATGGGAATGCGCGACCGCGGAGGGATTTAAGCAAGCATTGAAAACTTTTTATGGCACCAGGCAGTCGGTGACTGATGGTATGATGTTATTACTGATTTTATATGAAGTATGTTTGTTATTGATGTTTGATTTAAAATTTGTGAGGTGTCTTGGTATGTGAAAGGCACCAAAAAATAAAGTTTTATTATTTATTTATGGCAGACATTTCTGAGGCAGGTAGGACAGGTGCAGCTGCTCTGATGGAAGTCTGCTGCTGTTTCCAAAATTCGTACTATGGGCATTGCTGAGGCAGGTATGACAGGTGAAGCTGCCCTGAGTCAATCTGCTGCTAGTTTCAAAAATTATACTCATGGCTGGCATTTGTGAGGCAGGAAGGACAGGCACAACTGTTCTGAGTGAGTCTGCTGCTGTTTCCAAAATTATACCAATGGTGGACATTGATGAGGCAGGTAGGATAGGTGCAGCTCTCTAAGTGAGCCTGCTGCTGAGTGCAGACATGGTGTCACTCACTAGAGTGGCAGCAGGGAGGAGGTGGAAAATTATCATCAGGTCAGCCTCACCTCTGTGGTGAGTAAGCTGATGGAGGGGCTAATAAAAGAAAGGGTGGTCTTCTACCTTGTAAACAGTGGACTACAGGGTGACAGACAGCATGGCTTCACACAAGGGAGGTCATGCCAGATGAACCCTAATCGAGTTTTTGATTGGGTGATGAGGGTGGTTGATCGGGGGGGCAGTGGACTTGGCCTATCTGCACTTCAGGAAGGCCTTTGACACTGTCCCCCACAGAAGGCTGTTAAATAAGCTGGAAAATTTGGAGGTGGGACTGAAGATAACAAGGTGGGTGGAGAACTGGCTGAAGGACAGAAACCAGAGGGTGGCCAATAGGGTCCTTTTCTGACACCAGATTTATATGATTCTATAATTCTATGATATCCATGGTGGACATTGCTGAGGCAGCTAGGACAGGTGCAGCTACTCTGAGTGAGCCTGCTGCTGTTTCCACAAATTATACTCATGGTGGGCATTGCTGAGGCAGGTAGGACTGGCACAACTATTCTGAGTGAGTCTGGTGCTTTTTCAAAATTGTACCCATGGCAGGTATTGCTGATACAGGTAGGACAAGTGTAGCTGCTCTGAGTGAGCTTGCTGCTGTGTCCAAAAATTATACCCATGGTGGACATTGCTGAGGTACAAAATATAGAAAATTGGTGATTGCCAAGAGCAGTGGGGCATGCATGACTGGCAAAATGATGGTGGTGATGGTAATTGTTGTCAGTATGTGTCTTAAGGAGGATGTCAGCAAAACTGAGTAAAGTGATATCAATGCAAACTGTAGTAACGATTCTGATATATGCAACATGCCTTCCAGAATTTGTGTAGTGCTCATAGGGCAGGACTGACACAATATGATTCTCAAAGATCAACACAAGCTGCACCAACGGCAGCTTGCACAGACTGCTGATGTGCCAGGGACTCAGCTCTCAATTCTCTATCGGGTAGGGTCCCGCGGAAAGTCCGCAGTTGCGTAACTGTGGCTGCGCACCAAACAGATGCCGATCTGTCAGGTGTTTCACAAGTTGTAGGTGGCCAGGACAGACCATAACAGTTTAGCAGACCTCCATTCCTGATCTGCCAATCATAAAATAAATTACACTTTCCCCACTAGTCTTGAAACCCTCCCCATCCCCAGTCTGCCTGTATTAGTATACTTCTCACTTTCCCTTGTTGTCTAGTGGACCCCACCTCCTCTCACCATGGCAGACAGTTCCCTACCACCCCACTCCTCCGTCCATCCACAAGCTAGCGATTAGCACAGCCCTCCACTCTTCACCACAGATGGTCACCGACTGAGCTGTCATGGGCGCACCTGTATATACCATGTGCTCACTGAATGACAACTCAGTCAATCAATGAGCGTGTACTGTATATGGTATACGCCTCCTTGACAGCTCAGTCAGTGGCTGGCTGTGGTGGAGAGTGGAAGGTTGTGCCAGTTGCTAGCTCATGGATGGAATGGAGGGAGCTGGTAATGGGGCAG
The DNA here is from genome assembly GCA_016271365.2 of Neoceratodus forsteri. Lineage (NCBI taxonomy): Eukaryota > Metazoa > Chordata > Ceratodontiformes > Ceratodontidae > Neoceratodus > Neoceratodus forsteri. The sequence continues at coordinate 466,826,033 of CM028132.1, read as the reverse complement.
TGCCTGCCAGGGAGGTGTCCACCAGACCATCAGAGACAGTGAGATGTACTGTATACTAATATGGGCAGATTGGAGATGGGGAGGGACCTAGACCACTAGGAAATGCATGATTTATATTACTACAGGCAGATTGGGGTTGGGGGCTCTAGCCACCAGGAAACTGTTCCTTTTTAACTACAGATTTGGGTCGGGAAGGGGGACCATGGCACATGTTCCCTCCCGCCCCAGGAGAGCTCTGGGATGGTGCAAGTGGTCTCATCTACCAGAGGACACACTTCTAAGTACCTTTAGACCAGCCCTGTCTGGTTTAACAGCACTTAGAATTTTGCCCTCTGGGTGGGTTTAGAAATCCCAGATTGGGGATATGGCAGCCTGCAACTCCCACAAGCCCGCTAGTGGCATGTCACAGCCCATTTTGCGCCCAAAGATGGTTAAAGCTCCCTTTGGTGCATGCAGGCTGTGTTTGAGAATCGCTCCTGGCACATCTTTTGGGCAGGTGGCACCTTGCACCATTTCTTGTGGCAAAGCCTCTTGCGCCATTCAGGGGACTTGAGAATCGGGCCCAATATGTCAAAAACGTGTTTGATGAGAAAATGTAAAAATAAAAAGTGAATGCAAGATAATGGTGCCCACATAGTCAGAAAAGTCGTAAACATGCCTGTTTGTCCATGAATTGTGCCCATGGCAAGATTTATTTCAGAGGGACTGTTGCAACTGCTGAGAGAGAGAGATGTTTGTTAACCAAATTTGGCAGTACAGCAGTCGACAGGATTCTCCTTTATACAAAATCTAATCATCGTATTCAGCATCACAGTTTGCAGGCTATTGTTCATATTTAGAGTCAGAATCATATAACTTAGTGTTTGATACAACTGGTGGGAAATTGTCAGCATTCAATTTGAGAAATGTAAGTTGTTTCACATTTGCAGGACTTAGCAACACCAAGCCGAATATACAATAAAGTTGTCGACATGCGGCATGGCAAAATCTTAGATACTGACAGATGAAGTTTCACCCATCCGCATATGCTGGTGTTTTTGTGGGGACTGTGCACCCCAAACCCCACATTACTAATATAATCAACTCCGAGTCTGAGTTGATTTTGAAGAAACACTGGGAAAATGTTGCCGGTGTGCAGCAGGACCCTGACAGTGACAACTTTGTATCTGTTTGAAGTCACGGCTGCAATAGGTTTTGCTGTCTGGCTTTCACTGTTCCAACATGATACTAGCTTTGGTCCAGGGTCACATAGCAGATCCTCTTCTGACTCTCTTTGTTTTTTGTTTTTTAGTTTCTTTCTTTGTAGAGCTTACCTCTCTGCTGGGTGTTCCTATGGATCCCAGATCCAGTCATGTTGACAGCTCCTGTAACTGCCGCCTTGCCCAAGCCACACCTCCTACCTTCACCCTCACCTCTCTCAGGCTACATGTGGGCCCCAGTGGTGGAAGGAAGGGGTCAGGAGATGAAAGGAGCTACTAGGGCGCTGGATGCAATGCCATGGCCCGACAGCATGCATGAGGGTTAGCCTGGTATTTTTTAGGGACCGCAAGTTCCCCTGCACAGCACAGCATGTCTGCCATGCCAACCCCTTACTTACTCTGTGTCTCGCCCTAGCCCCCAGCCACTGCTTGGTGCCAGTACATGCAGGGTATCCCTCCTCACACTCCCTGGAGAAGGAGGCAGTCCCTGGGATGCTCAATCCTCCCCAGCCAGTCCCGATGAGCCAAGCTCATTCCTGAATCCAGGTCACTGGTGTGGTGTGAAGAGTGGCATCCAGCACCTCAACCCTCAGCGCCACTGGGCTGGCAGACTCTCTTTGTTTTAATATATAGCTTTAACAAGAGCCTCTGAACAAACAGAGACTTTTTTTTTGAAATCTTCTTTTATTATTCAGATTTTAACTTATATACATATAGGTCGTTAGATTTGATTTTACACAATACCCTTACAACTGGTCAGTTAATACAAACAGTTTTAGAGGTCATCCAGTTCATTTTACCACTAACGATGTTGCTACTTGCTACTGCTACATAAAGTACAACCACAGCAAAATATATATATATATATATATTATATATATATATATATATATATATAGTATCACATGTTGTTCATCACAATTCAAAACAGTGGTGTCATTGCCAAAGGAATTTGTTTTTTCACTGTGGACAGTGAATCGTATGAATCATATAATAAAAAAATGTCCACGTCCTGTGGTGCCAGCAGGGCAGGGTGATGAACAAGTCCTGTCATGAAAGATCTTTCTATTTTTAGAACTGAATAAACAGTTTTCTCTCTCTCTCTCTCTCTCTCTCTCTCTCTCTCTCTCTCTCTCTCTCACGAAAGAGAGAGAGAGAAGAGAGAGATGTTGACTGTAATGCTTCAAAAGAGAACTATTTTTTCAAGCAAGGTCAGCTCAGCAGTGCAGGGAAAATTAAGCTTGAGTTCAGTAGGTGGCTAGCTAATTCTCTGTCTTAGTACTATTATTACTGGTCCCAAATATAAAAAATGAGTGAGCACTATTTTTTTTTTTTATATGTTACCTGCTACTATGGGCTGCTTAACAACCAAGAAAAAAATGCCCTTGACCCTACCAGCTGCATAAGAATGCCAATTTCAGGAGAACAACACAGACAGAAAGAGAATGTAAGCCAGCCTGCTACCTGAGCACTGCAGGCTCCCTCACTCCGATTCCCCACTTTCATATCTCGGGACAAGCAGCAAAATAAATTGATAATTAAAAATATTTATTTAAAAAACTTGCCTTGAGTCACTCCTGGTCTTAATCTGTTATCTTTTATTTCTCTGTGAGGTCATCTAACTCTGTATTTGTGTCTTCCACTCTCCTCACACAGATCCAGCACTGATGTTGGAGTCAGCCTGCTTCCCTTCTCCTCTCCTCTCCCCGCTAGTCCCTGACCAAATCCTTTTCCCACATATTCATACATATATATATGTATATATGTGTGTATATATATATATCTATATCTATATATATATATATATACACACACAAAAGAATATTGTGGGAATTTGTATAAGTAAAGGGGTGATTTCAAAATGATTATAATAGGTAGATCTTGGGTATCATCACTGTTGTCTTAACTGGTCCTTTTTAATGATTGGAAATAATCCAGTAAATGTAACATTTTAAGGGACACAGCGGATTCTGAGGTGGCAGCAGGGATGATACCTAATTTTATCAATAGGTGGAACAGATATTTTCTGTAAAATTTTATTAAGGTGATTATTCATTGATTGATTGTATATTTTATTCTCCTGTAACACAATGTATGAAAAGCCACGCCTGTCGAAGAGGTATTGCACCTCAAGCGCTGGGCTGGTGTATGTTTGTGATCTGAATCTGACTTAACATTGGATCTCTAAAGAGGTACTGATATTGCAATTCAGTTCATTTTGCACAGTAAACACAATGTTAAACTGATGCATGGAGTGCTGACTTTCTTTTACTTGTGCATTTTCATTTGCTAGCACCCAGTCTATACTGTAAGCACTGCCTCTCCTTGGTGACTGATGTTGGAGTCAGCCTGCTACCCACCTCCTCTCCCCCACTAGTCCTTGACCAAACCCTTTCCCAGTTTCTCCATCATTTTGTTTTTGATTGGTTTCCTTGTGTGACTGTGAGTCTCTAGTTTTGTTTTTTTTAGTTTTAATGAAGTCGTCTCTCTGACTTGAGTAGTCCCAGGGTCAACACAGAGAGCTGCTCAACACAAATCTGAGAGAGACAGAGACACATTCTCACTCTCTTAGGGTCAGAAGCACAAATGTATTGGTTGCATGGTGATAGGACAATCCCACCACCAACCCAATCTGAGTGTGGCCCACCTAGGAAAAATGACAAGAAGTCTAAGAAAGATTCAAACAACCAGAAAGTGATAGGTTTCTCTCTCAGAACAGGTTTGAGATATTGGGACAGGAAGAAGAAGAGACCAAATGACATGAAGAGTATAAGATACAAAAGAAATACATAGTTATTGCAGTACTGTACCAGAGAGGTTCAGGTTCTCTCCTGGAATATTGAGGGACATTAGCGGACCCCGAGGTCAGATGTTTCCTGGATACATTTGATATTATATATCTCCAGGAGACTTGATGCACAGAAGATAGAGTCCTTGAGAGTCCACATTATACCAACATGTCAATCTCAGACACCAGGGGAAAAAATTGGTAGATATAAAGGAGGAATTCCAACATACATTAAGACTTGCCTAAATTTCAGAGTAAGTAAGCAGTACACTACATCAAGTGGAATTATAGTGATACTATTGCAGAATACACAAGCCCAAGATAAGCTGACAATAATAAATACATATCTCCCCACAAGGAAATCAAGAAAAGCGTTGTCTTCCAACTTAGCTTGGTCTTAGAAAATCTAATGGAAATGGAACCGGATGGAACAACAATACTTCTAGGTGATTTTAATGCCAGGATTCCCCAGAATTCAATAATTAGTGATTTAATTGCTTACCGTGACAAAAATAAATCCCAGAATAACAAGTAATAGAAATTCCTTGGATAAGAGAAGTAATCATAGAGGGAAAGAGCTTGCCCAGATGCTGGTGGACAAAATATGATCTTATTAAATGGACATTTACCAGGTGATGCAATTGGAAAGCTGATCTATCTTGGGCTTAAGGGCCCTCAGCAATCCATCTAATGTGGTCTAACTTAAAGCAGCTAAAATAATATATGACCTGGAAATTATCAAGAGGTCAGAATCCTGCATAATCAATACAATTAAGACTACACATTAAAAACTAGCAAATGCTAACATTGTTAGTCGCATAGAGGAAGGACTAGAACTTATTAACCAAAAAGGATTAAATGGGGCAAAAATATTATCAAGTTATTGGTGACTTACTGCACATCGAATCATAAATAACCTTCATAAATCTATCCTAGGGCCTGGACTTTAACAACACTCTCATTTTTGGTCAAATATGAACAACCTAATAAAACCTCATTGCACAACTAACATCAGGACTAACAATAATCAAAGCAAATCATGGTTTAACTTAAAGTTTAGTAAAGCAAAGCAAGAGCTGAATAGAGAACTTAGGTATCACAGGTCAACCAAAATAATAATCATAAACATCTTACTAATATAAACAGGGTAAGGAAAACTAGAAAGCAATCTTAGAGCAAGAGCGTCAATCCTATGCTTAGAAACTCTGGGAAAAACTCAGAGAAGCAACTATCAATAAAGATTCCAAACAGTTTGGAAACTGATTTGTCAAGGGTATAATAAATATTCAACTAGGGTGGAAGCACATACCACATCTGATATGTGAACATCCCACTTTGCCAGTTTATACTTCTCAGAAGAAGAATTGAACTCCCTGACCAACCAGACCAAACAAAGACAACTAATCTACCCACTCCTAATACATTCAACACAGGAGAAATAATAAGCAATAACTAAACTCAAGCCAAATAAAGCGCCAGGTCCAGATAAAATCATAGGTGACATCTATAAGTGTTTCAATGACTGGTGGGCTCCGGTATTAGGAAAAATATTTAATATCTTTGCCCAAGGGCATAAGTGCCCAACTAGCTGGCAAGGCAGCATAATTTTTCCAATTTAAAAAAAATAACCCGAATGACCCCAGAATGTACAGCCCAATTAGTCTGATAGACATATCTCAGAAATTTTCACTAGAATCATATTAGATTTCCTTACAACCAGGTTGAAGAAAACTCCATAGTTAGTGAAATGCAAAATGGTTTCAGAAAATCAAGATCTACAATACGGCATTGCTATGTATTAAATTACCTTGTTTGGAAATATTTAAAGGTCGAAGGAACAAATTATTTTGCTGCTTTGTCAATTTTTCATCTGCATTTGACAGCATAAGTAGAAGTATACTCTGGAGTAAATTACAGAAGCTAGGCATTCAACCAGAGCTTCTTAATATCTAATTAGATTACGTGACCATACCTGGGCAAAGTCCAATATGATAATTATGGACCATACAACACTGGCATTTCAAACAAACCTCGGGGTCAACAAGGCTGCCTGCTAGCCCCACACTCTTTAATGTGTATATCAATGAGATACTTTTAGGACTGAACAACTCTGAATTTCATGCCCCAAGAATCTTGGATACAAGAGTAGATTGTTTGGCTTATGCCAATGACTAGGTTCTAATCTCAACCTCTGCTCTGGGGCTCCAAAGAAAGTTTGAACACTTTGCTAGACTCTGTGAAAAACATAAATTAAACATTAACATGGAAAAAAAAATAATAGTATTCAGAACCCAAATTTTGGATCAATAAAGAGAAGGTAGACAGGGTAAAATATTATGACTGTCTCAGGGCAAGATTCACACAAAATCATGATGGAAAGAACATGTCAACCTTGTATTGAAAAAAATGAAAATGGCAACTAATACATATTAAATTTGCAATGCAAAAAATAGGGCATAGTACAGTTAAAGGTATCTTGAATGTTTTAGATGCAAAAATAAAGACAAAGTGCACTATATGGAGCTGAAATATGGGAACATCTGGATTGGGCAGTCTTGAGAGAGTCTTTAATAAACTATATAGATATATTCTCATGGTTCCCAGTCAACTCCAGCAGCTATTCTTACATTAGAGTTGGGCCAGTATTCCTTCTGCTCTCTGGTAGCTGAAAGACAAATTCTATTAGTCCTCAAGATATTTTTATTGCAAGAAGAAAGACTTCCAAGAAAATATTTGGAAGAAGACATCATATATTCTCCTATGTGAATTGACTCCCCTACCCTTAGAATAATTAAAGAACTAATTCTTCCATATGGTTTAAGGCAAACTCTTTAGGTATATACTTAGACCATGGGATAATATAGCTCTCATGGTTAAGACCAAACTTAGAGATGTAGATAAAACAAAAATGTGTGAAAGAGTGGAAGATCTGAAGTTTTTAGATGGTATAAGCAGCTAAAAGAAACACATAGGCTGGAACCATATTTATTAAAATTACTGATGCCAGAGCTAGGAAGACTCTCACCAGAATGGAAACATATTCTGCAAATTATATACACTTTAGACAGAAGAGACCTAACATTATCTCACTGTTTTGCAGTTGTAGTAAATTCCTTGAAGATGATTTCAAACATATACTGTACTTTTGATTTGTCCACTTTATGGTTCTCATCGAACCAAATGCTTAAGCGACATTATGGGTGGTCTCGACCACCCTCCCGATAAAGTGGTAAATTATCTGTTCAGCTCTTATAATAGGTATATTCTAGATTGATTGATGTGGGTTTTAGATGCAACATACTTATGAAGCTGGACTTATGCCAACCACAATGTGGTTGATTATGTGACATGTTTGTTGGTTTTCTTTTTTTTTTTTTTGAATTGATAAAATTTGATAAATATTTTTGTCTATCTTAATACTCAATATCATATATGTAGATACTGTTTTTGTAGCATGACTTTATATATACAGTATTTTATATGTAAAATTATGTACTATTGTGCACTGTAAATGGATTGTAACTATTGTAATGACTTTTAGCAGATCAATAAAATTCTTTTGTACTTGTACTTCTCCTGGTGATCCTGGTGATATGGTCTGCAAAGTTCAGCTCAGGATCTAACTATAGTCTAAAGTATTTAAATGGCTTGACATTTTCCAGTATTTAATCAGAGTATGGTACACTGAATAGAATGGAAGGAGTGGTTGCATGGCCGATAAAGACCATGGGCAACATTATGGAATGCTTGCACAGTACAAACATCACTCTGAGCTGCTTTGCAGCCACAGGGCCATGATGGATGGCATGTAATTGCACAGAGCAAACTGTTTGCACTCTTGTACAAAGAAAATAGTTTTGTGGGTAAACAAGGACAGAGTCATACATACCATGCTCAAACACATAACGGAAAGAGGTGTGGATGTGCAAAGTGCCTATTAGCATGGGCGAAACAGAGTGCAAAAATACCTTTAACAGTGCACTGAGTGTGGCGCAGAAAAGGAGGGGACACAGAAAAGCCAAAACAAGGTGTTAATGCCCTTGTAACTAATACCACAGTGAAGGAGCAGGGAGCAGATTTGAACCAAACCCACCTTGCTTTAGAGTTAGCCAAATTAAGACCCCTGTGTTCTGCACACTCTAAATCCTAGCTGTTCCTCAGTGGGAGGGAGTATTGGAATGGGAAATGTTAACAAACAACGCCTGAGCCCAATAAAGTAGGAGGGTGAATAGAGGGAAACAGAGGTTTCATTTGGTTTTGAAAAAGACAGTAACTGAACTGCAAGGACCACCATACAAAGTTGAATGCAAGTGTTTTTTTTTTTGGAAGGCTATAGACTGTAGTTCAGGAGCGATGCAACTGGCCACACACCCTTTTGGCCTATTTAAGGGATGCTCTCCTCACCCCACACAAGCATTTTTTCCTGTGTTGGAGGCTCTGTCAGTCTATCTTCTCCTTGAGGACTGCTGTCCTCCCCAGTCTTGCTGTGTTTTGGCAAACTACTCTGCTTTACTTGTTTCTGCTGGACTTCTGTTTTGTGTTTGTATTGCTTGCTTCTGGCTGCTGTTCTTCTTTGTGTTGCTTGTTGCTGTCCTGTGTTTCTGCTTTCATTTGCTTTTTCTTTTGGGGCGTTTTGCTTTCTAGCATCCTGTTGCCTTTGTATTGTGCTACTCTGAGCTTGTGTTATTTTGGATCCCATTTACTCACCAATTTTCAGCAAAACCTCAAGTGCAACTTCAGTTATCAATGTGTTTCAGCTGCTTTCTTGCTTCTGTTCTCCTGTACTATCTACCCTTCATTGATTACACCTGGGTTCATAGCTTTGCTGCCTAGCTAACAACTGCTCCTTTACTGCTTCACAATAACTTAAGCAACCTAGTCCATGGAACTCAATCCTGCTTCCTAAATTTATACCAAGCAAATTTGCTGCAGTTTTCAGTGCATTGCCTTTCCTTACAGTTCTATGTTCATTCAGATTTCTGCCCACAAGCTATAGTTAATTGCTGCAAGATGCTGCTCAATTACTTTTGCAGCTTGCTTTTAGACTCTGGAGGTCAGCCCGTATATTGCTGTTGCTGTAGACTAGTTTTAAAATCTTTTTTCCTATGGCAGGGGACTGAGGTTTTGTTGAAGAACTGTGTCTCTGTGTGGCCTAATTATCTTATGTTTGGCTACTGCCTCCACTGCTAAACTCCTCCAGTCTTTGTCACCTTCATTTGGCACTCACTGATGGACTGGTTGGCTAGCCTCACACCGCTAAAGTCCCAGGTTCTCTTGCACGGAACCTTGCTTTAAAACATGTCTGACCTAGGTATGGTCTCAAACACTCTGTGCTTCCATTGTTTCACATGCTTGCAATGCTACTTATTACTGTCTGTACAATACCTATTGTGTTTCTTTTGCTGTTTAGTACCTGATAGTCTCTCCAGTGCCTTGTGTGGCCTGCTCCATTGCAACATGAGATTAACTGGCCATGCCCATCGATTTGACTCGAGCTCGGTCACAGCCGATGGTCTCACTCTGCACTCTAGTTTGCATTCTGAGCATGTGATGCCTGGTATGGGGTCCTTCCTGGCTCATAGTGGGAATGTTCTCACTCCAGCTGAGCTTTAGCCACTAGGTCTGAAGGTCAGTGCACAGCGACACCTCTTGATATAGAATTTCAACTAAGCTGTGAAGGGAGGATCTATTGCTATCCTTTAGCTGCAGCACCAGCTGTCTAAGGCACCTTCTACGCTATTCTCCCCATAACTGTCTCTGCTTCACTTTATTTATTTTTAGATTGGTAAGCCAACTGAGCACCTCAGCAGTCATCACTCTCCTGTTCCCACTTTGGAGGAGTTGTGTTGTAGAGTTTGCTCGCAACCCTCCATGGTGTTCCCGTTAGAGGGATAGTGTTAGAGCCTTCCTCCAAATTGGAATTTTTTCCACCCTCCAAAGGAGTAATTCTAGTGTCAAGGTTGGGGGACAACTTTCTCTCAACCAGCCTTGGATTGTGAATGCTGTGCTAATCACCAAAATGTAAATCAGCTATGGAAAAATACCATTATTTCTATCAACATATGTTTGAAAGCTAATACATACAGAGAAAACACTGAAGACACTACGGAGACCATATGCTGACTGGCACAGCCCACCTCTCATCTCCTTGGTCAGCTGCCAAATGGGAAGATATATAGACATGCGTCTAATGTACAGTACAGTACAGGCTGCATGTCCATCTCCTGTATTGTACAGGGGAGGGCGGACTGTGTACTATACAGGGTGCATGGTCCCTGTACAGTACAGGCTGCACTCTCTCTATACAGTACATGATCCATCTGCACTCCCTGTACTATACAGGAGATGCCTCGTGCCATGTAATGTACAGTACATTGGACATGTGCTCCATGTGTTCCCATTCGGTGGCCAACTGAGGAGGTGAGAGGTGGGCTGTGCTGGTTGCCCGTATTGTCTCCCGCCTTCACTGTATTAGGTAAGGGTGGATTGGTCACCAGTTCAACCCATATTTTAAACCCTCTAGTGCTGTCACTGGCTGCTTGCTCCTCTTTTATTGTGTTTAAAGCAGCAGTTACTGCTGCTTTAAACATATTCTGGACATGGAAACCGCTACATATGGAAACTTTCAAGTACCTCAGGGAAAAACAGAGTCCAAGAGGGAGCATCTTTTAGAAAGAGATGTGCAAGAACAAGGTGGCACAATTTGAAGATCGAGGTAGCGGCTCAGGGCAACATGAGGAATTATTTTTCATGGAGAGGGTGCTGTATGCATGGAGCTGCCTTTCTGAGGGTTTTGTGGGGTCAAACACAGTGGGGGAATTCAAATGCATGGGACAGACATAAGGCAATTATAGTGGTGGGTTGGAGGAAGTAGGCTGTTGGTTAACTAGAATCTGCAGCCTATCCAATAGGTAGGGAAATGGGCAGACTGGTGGGCCAAGCAATCTTATCTGAGTGTCAAAGTCTATGTTTCTGTTTCACCTACACTGGGCAGTTTTTTTTGTGAAAAAAAAAACGAAAATACCCCACCTTTCAAGCCTCCAACAGTGTTCACACCACTTCATCCACAGTCCACTCACCTGCAGGGTTTGATTTAATTTTAATTACTTTAACTCTGGTAACATAACACAGAAGAAAAACACGGAGTTGCATGTTAGGCTCACCACTTAACTGCTCTGCCTCTTCCCCACACCACCCAGCTATCACAGCACAGCACAGCAGCCCCTACCAAAGAAAACATAATCAGGTTCAGTCGGCTGTATTAAGCCGCCTCAACAACAAAGTTGTTGAAGGACTTGACAGCAACAACAGTTTGCCGACAGTGATCACATCGCCGCAGTAATGTTTAGAGGACCAAAACAGTGCGACATAAGATTTAGTGTTTATGGGGGCTTGCCCTGCGCTCTGAAATTATAGATGCTTAACCTGGAGGGAGTAAATGTCAGGAGAGTGCGTAACACTGCAGTCGGCATCTCGGACATTCATTGCAATAATTATTCAACAATGTGCTTGTCAAATGGGTTGAGTCACTGTGAGGGGTTCATTGTAACTGCATCACTGTTACAACAGTACACTGGTTCTCAGCCAGAGTCAGGCAGCACACAGGAGAGATACTAGACAGCACAGTATTGCCTGACTACAGACAGTAGACTGGACCAACAAAGCACAACAGAGAAGACCACCAATAAACATAGTAATTAAATTTAAAAACCACCTACCCTTGCCTTCTTGCATACTAGAGCTATGTTAGCTCAAGTTGAGAAGCTAATTGTGCTGTTTTTCTGTGTTGGTGGTCACTGGTAGAGGTGTAGAGCCACTGTCCCACTCCAATTCAGACACATTACACAACAGAAAGAGAGAATGCCTTGCATACTGCAGCAGGCTTCTTTCCCCAGGCACCTCCTGACCCTGACTGGCACCAAATTAAATGGCCAAAAGTGTGTAGTCCCTGCCAGCTCAGAACTGCCCTGACTGTGCAGACTGGAATTCCTTCCACCACCTCCTCTGTTTATTGCAGCAGTTTGTGCATAGCGCCTCGTGGCATGAGTATTGCTGTTGCTGCCTCCCCAATCACTACTCACCCCACCTATGACCCACCACTGCAACACCACCAGCAACCAGACTCAGTCCTACCAGCTAGTTGCTGTTTGCAGCCACTGCCTCTAAATCAGTCTGCTGTCCCTCCTCTCTGTTCCAAACCTCCAGGCTCTGTGTCTAGGCAGACAGCTCCACAGGCTCACTCAGTGCAACCCAACACTCAGACCGACCAACCGAAATGCAGTCGCTCACAGCAGGTGGGCCCTCACCCTGCTGCACCACTGCCTGACCGACTCCTGAGTCCCACATAAAGCAACTTGAGGCATTGGGCAAGCAAAGTGGCAGCAGGCAGCTTCAGAATGAGGCAGGTTGATGTGGCAGCATTTAGAAAGGCAGACAGGAGGGAAGGGATGCACTAAACATGACAGCACCATGGTCCTGACACCAGCTCATCCGGACTTCTCGCCGTTGTTGGTGGCGGTGCATGTTTACACTATTTCCAGGTGTGGTGACTGCGGTCAGTCACTTTCTCCCTTCCTGCCACAACTCAGTCCTGCTCCTCCCAGTTCTGGTCAGGCCAGTTTAGAAACAATACCCCCACTGTGTGTCATCCTCACCCATCTCTGTCTGTCACGCCTCGAACTCTCACCAGTGAAACTTGAACCCCACCACCACAACAGGCTCTGTAGTCCCTCCTAGTCCACAGCAAGCAGCAGCAGCAAGGTAAGGGGCTGAATGATGGGGTGACAAATGTGATCACCCAATTGTTGGGGACTTGTGCCCCTCCCCCATAATTACTCCCCTTCACCTCACCTTTAATTGGGTTTTCAAATTGCGCAGCTGAGCCATCACTAATCAAGAACATCTCAAGCACGGAGAGAAGGCGACCTAGGCCTTGATCCCAGAGAGTTCCTCTTCAAAGGTTTTTTTCTCTCCTCTGTGCCACAGGTCATAATATTTAGTTAGCCCTAGACAATAATCCCTAGGTCACTTAGATAGGTTTCTGCTCTTGGATGGAGTGGGTGGCCATCCTGTAAGTGTCCCATCTCCCCTTTGGCTGTCTCTCTCTCTCCTTAGGAAGCCAGTCTTCATGTTTAATTTATTGCCAAACCTCTGAGTGGGTCACTATTCACCTGTTGTTTCCTGCCTACTCTACTGAAACAGTGCTACCAACTGAACCATGCTATCAACTGAACCCATACTACCAACCAACCTAATGATAGGTCCCTGACCTGATGTGTTTTCACTGCCTTGTATACTGTTACTTGAAACTCTTTTGGGCTTCTTCCTCAGGTACATTTAGCCAAGGGAATCACTCCCACAGCATCTCATGGGGCAGAACCCTCCCTAGGGTTCCTGCCTTCATACCACTACAGGGTGGTATATCCATGGATAGAGAGGCGAACAGCCAAAGTTTATCTCACGCTACATGCATGAAACCAGTTGTACAGGCACATTGAATTGGAAGGCTATAGCCTGTAGTTCAAGGGGTGATGCAACTGGCCACTCCCCACACTTTTGGCATATTTAAGGCTGCTCTCCTCACTCCACACACAAGCATTTTTACCTTGCCTCTCCATCCACCCCTCCTCCTCCAGTGGCATGCCTCTCTCTCCTGTGGGCTTGTTCCTAAAGTAGTTTTAGCCAAGGGAATCACTCCTATGGCACCTCAAGGAGTGGAACCTCTCCTAGGGGTCCTGGCTCGCACTCTACACAGGGTGGTATATCTCATGGATAGAGGCAAACAGCCAAAGTACATCTATTTACACAAGCACAAAACCAGTTGCACAGGCACATTGAATTGGAAGGCTATAGCCTGTAGTTCAAAAAGGGGCAATAGCCACACACCCTTTGGTCTATTTATGGGCTGCTCTTCACCCCACACACAGGCATTTTTCCTTGCCTTCCATCCCTCCTCCTCCTCCTCCTCCTCCAGCAGCAGGCTCTCTCTCCCACGGCTTCTTTCTAAGGTACTTTTAGCCAAGGGAATCACTATCATGGCACCTCAATAAGTGAAGCCCTCCCTAGGGCTCCTTGCCTTCGTACCCTACAGGGTGGTATATCCCATGGATAGAGAGGTGACCAGCCAAAGTTTATCTATGTTACACAAGAACGAAACCAGTTGCACAGGCACATTGAAGTTTGTTTGCTGCTGAAAGTAAAGCAGCTTTCATTTAATTAGCACTTGTGTCTGGAGTGTTCTCTCGTGAGGGTTCCCTGAGAAGCAGCCCATTTTGCCATCCTGTCACATCTACATTGTGCACAGTCTATCACTGCTTTGCATACTGACATTTTATTAAGTTCTGCTGCTGTATACAGCTTGTCTACTATGCATGTGTGCACTGACAGCACTCTACTCTGTGTGGATTGCACCTTTCTCACATGAGCCAGATGTGGCATGGAGCATTTTACAGGAAACAGTGAAGGATGTCCCTCATAATAAGGGCATGTTGAGAGGTATGGTGCTGTGTCCCTTGTTGGTCCAGTACCATTGTTGACCATAGGCTGCAGTGTGAAGCACTCAGTCAGCGCCAGTTTGGAGAAGCAAATGTTAAATTATATGAGATTATAATGCCATGCAAATGTCCGCTTTACCCAATCCATTGTTGAAGTTGTCATTTGCATATCATTATTCCAGTATGGGGCAGTGTCTCAGCTTTGTGCAGTGCAAAGGCTTGTTTGTTCCTGTGACTGTGTGGAATGCCTATACCGCTCCAACAGTTGTCCCTCTTCCTAGACCAGAAGGGAGCTTGGATGCACTTTGCTCCCCTCACTGCCCTGTGCTCCCATGGCAGTATAATGGAACAGACTTGTGTGGGCAAACTTGGCTCTGCACCTATTCCATTATATCACTTTGCGCATGTCAGGCAACTTTGCTTGGGTTGGGGTCTCTGCCCTGTGCTTTGCTTCAGCTTTGAAATCTGCCCTTGACTTTGGCTTTTGTATTGTTCAGTAAAGTTGTATTCATTCAGTCTTGTGTTGTAATGAAGACTGACTGAAGTGCTTTGTTGAGATTTCTAGTTGTTTGGGATGAGGCACAGACAATAGTGAAAAAATCCAGAACTGACTCAACTCAAAAGTTTATTATTCTTATTCACAACTCTAAATTTAGAAGACTGTAGCTTTTTGTAGGGTAAAACAAGTACTGGAGTAAATTGATCTGAGGTTTGTAGTTGTCATGGATTAGAATCCCACTCCCCTTTTTCTGTTACCTTAGAATAACATAGTATAATATGCTATTTTCACGCCTATAGTTAGTGGAGTGGCAGGAGGTTCAGACCATGAAAGTTGCTTCAGTTGGTTGGCAAATGAACTATGTCGGATATAATCAAAAAGAGTAAACTGGTAGGCTTGCTATGTGGAAAAAGGGCTGAGTTACTGTATGCATCTTACCTTTTCCCATGACCTGAGTTTGGGAATGACCCAAGGTTGGGAAAGAGTTGGATCACTGGGAGCCAGCAGAAGGAGGGCTGAAAGAGGATTGAGCAGCCCTTGGGCATATCTCTTCTTTTGGACTGTGGTGTTGGGCCTTCCTAACTCTTGACTACCACCAGGTGGAGGCTTGGTGGTAGCTGATGCATGGGAGGCAAGACGTAAGTCTTGGGGTGGAAAGAGCCATGGCTCCAGAATGTATGCACTCTCCATGTATATGCATCATCCATGTTGCCGCATCTCTGGGAGACAAAACCAGGTGGGAAAAGTGAGCAGACCAGGGACTTCAATGAAGTCTGCTGGGGCACCCTGATCCCACCTTCCACTCCAGATAGTGGGCCTTTTGGATTTGAATACTTAAGAGAGGAGGATGGCCTCCTCCCAGCCCCACTGTGGGTGTGGGGGTGAGATCAAGGGTGGGGAACTAGCCCCTGCTTGGTTGGAGGAATTGTACAGTCAGGGATGCCCTGAGGAATGGGCTGAATAACTGCCTATGTCTAGCTCAGGAAGATAAATAGTTGTATGGAAAAAAAAAGAGAAAACTGGTGGTGTTACTGTATTATCTGCTGGTCATGCTTGGAGCTCAACTCACCTAGTACTTTATGGTAGTTTCAGTTTAACTTTAAACATACCCATGAAATATCAAAGGTGTATGTACTGTGGAAGCAAGAGAAAGAGAAAATTGGTTTACAAAAGGAAAATTCCTCCATCCCCAAGTGGAATCGTGTCCTTTCCAATTATTTAATGTAATTTTATTAACATATTTTACAATAGTACTAATATTGGGACAGAATTAGACCAATGATGGTTCATCAGGTTTACACCTCTGCTCTGTCAAGCAGTTACGCTATATCCAGTGATGTCTCTTCTACCTGGGTACTCCTCAAATTTCATTGAATCCTGCTGTTCTGCTTTTTCTGCCGCTTAGATAGCCTTCCTTTTATTCCTATTACCCTTTGTGTACACTGCTTTAGTAAAGAAACATTCAGATCAGAACCTTTCACACTAGGAGAAATCCTGGGAGAAATTGTTAACCTACCAATCAGCTTGTCCTGAGCAGAGTTTCCATCTCCATCAGATGGATCAGTGGCAGATGAGAGTAGTAATACTGCCCATTTACAGGTCATTAGTGAAGCTGCATCTGTAGTACAGTGTATGGTACTGGTGCCCATACCTAAAAGGACACAAACTTGTGGGAAACGGTCCAAAGGAGGGCAATGAAGATGATCATGGGCCAGCAGGATAGGACATATCAGGAGACGTTGGGCCTAAACATGTACTTCCTAGAGGAGAGGAGAGGAAAGGAGAGAGAGAGGTGGGACATGATTGAGACCTACATGTATTTGAAAGGAATAAATAGGATGACTATGGAGGGTCTCTTCAAGCTGGTGGGAACTGAAACACAAGAGGACACAGTCTCAAGTTGGGGGTTAGGAGAGAGCTAGGAAGGGCTTCTTCATGGAAGAGGATGGCAGGTTGGAATGTACTACCAGAGCAGTCATTTCATTGAAAATGGTTGACAGCTTCAAGAGAGGCTGGGATAGAGTTAAGGGGTAAATAAGGGTAAAGGTAGGGGCTGATGGAGGGGAAGGTGGACTGGGATGGGGGAAGGGTCAGTAGCTTATGCTGAGGGCCCTGCAATATAAGCTGACTAGATAGACCTAATGGCCGTATTCTGCTGGCTTCATTATATGTTCATATATATTTCATGGACAACGCTGGCAAATCCACTTGATGACATCAATGATATTGTTGCCGCACTGTGCTGATAAACTCAGATTCTGAGAAGAAGGAGGTAGACAGCAAAGACAATGAGACAGAATTGGATCAGCAGCTAGTTACACCTGCTGACATTTGAGGTGCGCTGCTAACCTCTGTTGGGCAACAGAGTGCCATGCAGACATCATGCCTAACTGGAGCATACTGTATAACAGAGAAAACTGCTGTAAGAAATACCCAGCAACAAAAACACTGTAAACAAAAATCACAGACTTTATAAAAATTGCGAATGGTGTACTGTAATGATTTTCTTTGTATATGGTAATTTTCTCTTAAGTTATCTTCCTTATTTACTAGCATGCCCTATCAGCCAGCTGCCACAGCCCCATCACCCACTTTCCCCAGGTATTTATGCCATCCTCCAACCTTAATGGAATGTACTCCTCCAGGTATCCAGGTCTGGTGGAGGAGGATGCATGATCAGTGATGTGGGGCCAGTGAGGGGCTGGCCTTCACCCAGCATCAGCCAGCATGTTTCCTCCATTGTTCACCTGCAAACCCCAAGAGGAGTGTGTAGCCTGTCATGAGGCCAAGCAGCATGCTTCTGTTGGAAGAGCAAACTCCGTCCACCAGCAGGAGCTGATGTGGCACAGAGCGTGCCACCTCCTTGCCCTGACAGGGACATGCTGCCATTGGCAGCAATACCACCAGCCTGGCAACCTGATCAGCGGCTCCCATGTTGTTCCCAAACCCAGGTCACCAGCTTGAAGCGCAATGTGCTTCCATTGGACCATGGGTGGGTTATATTGTAATCTTTGTAATGACTTTGCAATGGGTTGTGTTCTTGTAGGGTGAGTCTCTTATAGTAAATGTACCTCGCTTTTGTTACAGGATGCTGAACATACTGTATTCCTGATAATGTAGCACAGTTTCTTTTTATTTGAAATATATGCATGTTATAGTAGATGAAAAGAACAAATACAGACTATCCAGCTATAAGAAGAGTGCACTGTACTACAGTACTTCCTAAGATTCAACTGTACTCATCCCTTATTCCATTGTGAGTCTATGTTCCTTTATTCTTCAGAAACAGTGAATAATTTACTGGCTGGAATCTTCAGTAGCTACATTCTTATCTCTACCTATATCTTAAAGAACTACACTGAACCCAAAAATCATTTTCCCAGTAAGAAGCTGCCTTTTTATGTTGATTGTGCACATGCACAAGAAACATATTGCGCAGCTTGCTCCAGAAGCAGGTTTTGAGACGCGGCACTGTTATGGCCAATGCCCCATAGCTTTGAGCTTTGCCCGCTTCAAATGGGTGGTACGCTGCTGCTGACACTAGTTCAGCCAGCATGCCACAACCTTGTAAGGTTTCAGTCGCTGCAATCAGGGGCCGTCTCGTCATTGCAGCATAAGCCATTCGCTGAAATGAGGAAGCAATTAAGTCATTGCTGGCGGAACCTTGTTAGTGTGATATTGTTTGTGAACATGGCGGGCGCTTGCTGCCATGTTCACAAAGAATATGAAGCAGCATCACTGTCGAGGGGTGCCCAATCCCTCGCCAGCATATGCCCCTCAACTTGTGTGTTTGCTTACGGGGCCTCAGTCCCCGTCGGCTTCAGTGCCCTAATGTTGATGTTGCCTATGGTGGAGCGACTCCCATTGGCATTATGTCCCTCCTGCCCAGTGTCATTTGCCATGGGGAGCCTACTCCTCGACAGCATAATTCCCCAAACATGCACTACAGTTGTGCGCAAGGGTGCTCAATCCCCTCGACTCTTGCGCCCCCTTTTGTACCGATGGTGGTGCTCAATCCCCATTGGCTACAGCTGCCCCCAAACAAACACTCTGTTGGCAAGCTGGAGCCCACCCCAGCATGCCTAATGGCCCTATGAAAAAAAAAAGTCCCACAATGTTTTTTTTTTGCACTGTCAAAAGAAGAAAACAGTCCCTCATGGTCTCCTGCCCCTCCCACAACCCGCACCCACCCTCTGTAGCACTCCTGCCTCCTCACTTACTTCTCTCCCCATACTTACCCGCGGAGTCTGGCACAATGATCTTCGTGGACCCGAACACGCTGCACTCTTCAAAGCCAACTGTGAACTGAGGAAATGCCGGTAGCTGTATGATGGCATAAATAGTTTTTTCAACTTTGGAGCATATCACAGGCATTTTTGAATTTTGGCACCAAATTTTTAACATGGGGTTTTTGCACCTCTTCATGAATTCTGCCATTGTCATGGTGTTATTTGTCCCCAAAGGTGATTTTGCGGTCACTGCTAGAATCACCTTTGGGACCGATTAATTAAAATGACAGTGCCAGTGTTCATGAGGTGGGCTCTCAAAAAGCCTATGTTGCAAATTTTGGTGGAAAAATCCAAAAATGACTGTTTTATGAGCGCAGCATTGTGCAGTTGCTACGCCGCTTGTAACTCACGAATTTTCAATATGTCATGCTAGATTTTCAACACTGACATTTTTCACACCTCCTTGTGAACAGTACAGCTGTCATTTTTTTCACATCCTGGTCGAAATGTGTTTTCGACCTCCAGTGCAGAGTACTCGTTGCTGTGGTAAATCAGTGTTTGGGATGGATTAAGAATATGACAGTGACATTGTTCATGAGCAGAGGTCCTAAAATGCCTATGTTGAAAATGTGGTGATGATACTCCATAAAATGACTATAACGCAGTGTGCATTGCAGTTTGCATGCACGCTTGTAACTTTGAGCATTTACAATATTTTCACTCCAGATTTTCAACATTGTCATTTTCCTCACCTACTTATGAACAGTACAGCTGTCATTTTTCCCATCCTGGCCAAAATGTCTTTCACTTCGTTGCAGAATAGCGCAGTCGCTGTGGGAAATCAGTGTTCGGACAGATTAAGAAAATTACAGAGATACTGTTCATGAGCAGTGGTCATAAATGCCTATGTTGAAAATTTAGTGACAATACTCCATAAAATGACTGTGTTAAGAGCGTGTGTTGTGCAGTTTGCACACGCTCATAACTTTGCAAATTTATAATATTTTCACTCCAGATTTTCATGATTGCCATTTTCCCACACCTACTTATGAACAATACAGCTGTCATTTTCCCATTCTGGCGAAATGTCGTTTTGCACTTCTGGCGAGAATAGCACGGTTACTGTGGAAAATCAATGTTCGGGACAGATTAGGAAAATGACAGTAATACTGTTCATGAGCACAGGTCCTAAAAGCCTATGTTGAAAATTTGGTGATGATGGCCCATCAAATGACAGTGTTACTGGTGTGCATTGCACAGTTTCCATGCATCCTTGTAACTTCGCAGAGATTTGTAATATTGTCATGCCAGATTTTCAACACTGGCATTTTTCACACCTCCTTATGAACAGTACAGCTGTCATTTTGTACATCCTGACCAAAATGTGTTTTCGCACTTCCGGCACAGAATAGCATGGTCGCTGTAGGAAATCAGTGTTTGGGACAGATTAAGAAAATGACAGTGACACTGTTCATGAGCAGAGGTCCTAAAATCCTATGTTGAACACGTGGTGATGAAACTCCATAAAATGACTGTGTTACAAGCATGTGTTGAACTGTTTCCATGCACCCTTGTAACTCAGCAAATTTGTAATATTTTACGCCACATTTTCAATACTGGCATTTTTCACATCTCCTTAAGAACAGTACAGCTGTCATTTTTCACATCCTGGCAATAATATGGTTTTGCACTCCTGCCGCAGAATAGCATGGTCGCTGTAGGAAATCTGTGTTTGGGACAGATTAAGATCAAGTGAGTGGTGGGGGTGACCAAGCTCAAGTGAGCTGGCAGAATTGCTTCAGATTTCTTTGTGGGCAGAAAAGGCGCAACGCAGGTGCCCAGTACAAAAGGCAGCCTGCAGCAGTGGGAGAAACAGGATGAGAGAATGAGTGAGGGAAGGGAGTGAGCAGACTCAACAGAGCTCGGTTGGGACTACTGCAGATTACTTTGTGGGCAGAAAAAGGCATCAATGCAGTTAGGGCCCAGTACAAAGGGCAGCTAGCAGCAGTGGAGAAACAGTACAAGTGAGTGAGAGGAGGGACTGAGTGAGGCTCAATGGAGCTCTATCAGGACTGCTGCAGATTCTTTGTGGGCAGAAAAAGCCAATGCAGGCAGGCCAATACAAAAGGGCAGCCTGCAGCACCAGGAGAAACAGAATGAGCGGTGAGAGAGGGGAGTGAGCGACCTCAATGGAGCTCTGTTGGGACAGCTGTGAACTCTTTGGGGCAGAAAAGGCACCAACACAGGCAGGAGCTCAGTACAAAAGGGCAGCCTGCAGCTGGGAGACACGGAACAGCAAATGAGTCAGGGGAGGAGGAACTCAATGGAGCTGTGTTGGGACTGCTGCAGATTTCTTTGTGGGCAGAAAAGGTGCCAACACAAGCAGGAGCCCAGTACAAAGGGCAGTCTGCAGCACCAGGAGAAATAGAATGAGCGAGTGAGAGAAGGCACGTGAGCAAGCTCAATGGAGCTGTGCCAGAACTTTAGAGTTGCCCACCCTCCGCCCAGGGTCCTCCATGGTCCTATATTACAGCAGGGTCAGTGGAGTGGAGACAAAGCAAAGAGTGGATACTCCCACACTCCATATGAACAGTACAACTGTCATTTTTCACATCCTGGCGAAATGTGCTTTGCACTTCCAACACAGAATAGTCCAGGAAATCAGTGTTCAGAACACATAAAGAAAACCACAGTGACACTGTTCATTATCAGAGGTCCTAAATGCCTATGTTGAAAATTTTGTGATGAAAGTCCATAAATGACTGTGTTACGAAAGGCATGCGTTGTGCAGTTTCCACTCACCCTTGTAACTTCGCAAATCAGTAATATTTTCACACCACATTTTCAACACTGATATTTTTCACACCTCCTTATGAACAGTACAGCTGTCATTTTTCACATCTTGGCTGAAATGCTGCCGGATTTAAGGCGAGAATAGCGCAGTTGCTGTCGGAAATCAGTGTTCGACAGATTAAGGAAATGACAGGAAACTGTTCATTACCAGTGGTCCTAAATGCCTATGTTGAAAATTTGGTGACAAAAGTCCTTAAAATGACTGTGTTATAAGCTGTGTTGAACTGTTTCCATGCACTCTTGTAACTTTGCAACTTTGTAATATTTTCACGCCACATTTTCAACACTGGCATTTTCCACACCTCCTTATGAACAGTATAGCTGTCATTTTTCACATCTAGGCCTAAATATGTTTTGCACTCCTGCCGCAGAATAGCACGGTCACTGGGAAATCAGTGTTTGGGACAGATTAAGATCAAGCAGTGAGGGGAGAGTGACCCGAGCTCAACTGACCTCTGTCAGGGCTGCTGCAGATTTCTTTGTGGGGAGAAAGTAGCCCCAACGAAGGAGCCCAGTACAAAAGGGCAGCCTGCAGTGCCAGGAGAAACAGAACAAGCGGGAGAATGAGGGGAGGAGGACCTCAATGGAGCTCTGTTGGAACTGCTGTGGATTTCTTTGTGGGCAGAACAAGACAGCAATGCAGGCAGGGGCCCAGTACAAAGGGCAGCCTGCAGCGGTGGGAGAAACAGAATGAGTGACCGGAGAGGGGGAGTGGCGAGCTCAACTGAGCTCTGTCGAGACTGTTGCAGATTTCTTTGTGGGCAGAAAAGGCAGCAAGCAGGCAGGAGCCCAGTACAAAGGGCAGCCTGCAGCACAAGCAGAAACTGAACAAGTGAGTGAGAGAGTGGGAGTGAGTGAGCTCAAAGGAGCTCTGTCAGGACTGCTGCAGATTTCTTTGTGGGCAGACAAAGACACCAACAGTGGCAGGAGCCCAGTACAAAATGGCAGCCTGCAGCACCAGGAGAAACAGAATGAGCGCAGTGAGAGAAGGAGATTGAGTGACCTCAATGGAGCTCAGCTGGGACAGCTGTGGATTTCTTTGTGGGCAGACAAAGTTGCCAATGCAGACAAGAGCCCAGTACAAAGCGCAGCCTTCAGCGCCAACAGAAACAGAACGAGCGACTGACAGAGGGGGAGGAGCAGCTCAACGGAGCAAAGCAGTCAACATTTGGCATTGAAAAGTGCTTGTTTTTAAATATTGGTTTCAATTCTATCACTGTTCCTATATGTGATTATTAATAACTTTAGTGTTTCAGATCAGTGTTTCTGATTTACACTCTGTGTTCAGTACTTCATTAGGGTTGTCAGAACTAGCTAAGGTTCTGGATTCTGGTTCAGGTCTAGAACTTTTCAAATAGTTTTAGGGTGTTAATGTTCTTTAGAATGTGAACTTGTTTGCATATTAGGACTGGAGAGGAATTACAGAGAGATTAGGACAAAAACTAAAACAGACCTGTTCGCTTAGTGCAGCAGTATATAAAATAGAGAGGATATACAATGGTCTGCTTTCGAATATGCCATTTATTTCCATGAGTGAGGCGGACCATAACACGTGAGCTGCAAAGCCACAAGTAGTTAAGAAAGTCCCACCACTTCACAAATGGAATTAATGAACACAGCCCATTGTATGTTCTGTGTATACAATGTCTGTGTTCTGTGTGACAGTTAAGGGCAAATTCACTGTGAGATTGGCAGAATGGGCTGTCAATCAAGTTGATTGTGATGTAGGTAAGGAAAAATAAACAGTGTTGTTTACCTATTGGGGAATAACGTTGTTTATCTTTCATTTAGGTCAGAGTCTGGGGAAAATAATGTCTTTATTTAAATAGTAGCATCCTACATACACTGCATACATTCTTTTCACTTGCATGCAGAAAATAATAGAGGTGGGCATGCCGAATTTTTCACCTGGAGGCAAGCCAGAGCTGAGCCAGGGTCTGACTTTATTCTATGAGCCAAAACATGAACCAAGCACTGGCTATTGCAGGCTATTATCTACAAGGAGTTGAACATTTCAGACACTACACTGACTGCTCAGGCTGACAAAAATGCTTACTTTGAGCATAACTGGGTTGGCTGGCCGTGGCTCTTAACTGCTTATTGAGGTCAAGCCAGGCCAGGCACTAAGCTCGAAGCAGGTTCGAGCCTGCTCTGACTTGCCCTCTTCTAGAAAACAAAGAGCAAGGCTGTATGCCTTCAAATACAAAGACCAAAAGTCACAACTGATGTGTTGTAGTTTGGCATAGCTGCACTTACAGTACACGTCTATGAGTAGCACATTCTCCTTTGTCGCTAAATGTAACTAAACATGTAAGCGAGCTGAAAGGGCATGATGCCCACAAATAGCTTCTCATAATATTTCCATGTAATAATTAATGATACCACCTTGTTCAATGTACTTGTCCAACCTATCTTTAAACAAGTCCTTGATATTACTTAGCAGTTTCATTTGGTAATCCATTCCACAAATTGACCACCTTATGTAAAGAAATATTTCCTCTTAATCGACCTGAACCTAGACACCTTAAGCTGTAAATGGTGTCCTCTTCAATTGAGTTGATATGTGTCATGCTAAAATATTTTAAAATGTAGCTCCCATTAGTTTGTTTTCCTGGCTGGCATCCCTTTTTTGAAATGTCTGAAGGAAAAAGCATTTTATTTAGCATTTAGAAACATTCATCCTCATAACCCATTGGTGTTCTAGTTCTAAATTAGAATTCACACCCTGGATTCTAAAAGGGTTCTAATATTTTAGAACTAGTTCTGACAACCCCGCTCTTTATCCTTCTCTTTTCTAATAACAGGAGACCCAGCTTGTCCAATTTGGCTTGTTTTCTATTTTTAGTTTCATATGTCAGCTACAGTGAGCTGCACTCTATAAAACTGGAATGTAGGAAGCTAGTTTACTCAGCTTACAGTGGGCACCATTATAATGGATAGTCGGCTGTAACAGAAACAAAACGGATTTCTCAAACCAAATTCATCAAATCCAGTATGTTTTTCTCTGGTTATAATGGACAATAGCTGTGCTTATAATGAACATTATGAAACTTTTCTGTGCATTTATAGTGTTTTTCTTGGGGAGGGGGTTGCAGAGCTGGTGAAGAGACAAGTCAAGTGTATGACTACCACGAAGGAGCTACAGAGAAATTTCTTTCAAATTAATTCTGTACAAGTTCCATAAACTTTCATTAATTAATAGCACTAAACAAAAATAATGTTATATTTCAGTAAAACAAGTAACAATTGCCTTTGTTTTTACTTTCCTGGAACCCACCCCAACATACAGCCACTAGAGTTACCAGATGTAACCCGGGAGCAGAGTCCAAGATTGCCAGGAGGAGAGGGATGGGACGGACTTCATCTAGTCAGTCTGTGGTGCCCTGTTTCCTGTTTTACCCTCCAGAGAGTGAGGTAGTTATGTATGGTGCCAGCATGTCTGACACATCAGCTATCCTCCCTCATCAGCACACTGGCTTCCCACTGTACTATGACCTGTTGTTAACCAGGTGGCAGTGTATCAGTGGCAGGCAACACACTCCCTCACAGGGAAGACAGTGTCCTGTGGGATGCTTCATCCTTCTGGCTATCCCTCCATTAAACCCAGGTCACAAGTATCATGAGTGGTACTCTGTTGCTCTGCAAATGAAATATGACTTCAGCTGGGCTCTCCTGGTTGAAAACACTCTTTGTTAGGGCTACTATTGTGCAGGAGGGGAAGTTAATAAAAACAGAAGGAACCAGAAGTATGCAGACCACACTCAGAAAATATTTAAAGCTGTAGTACCAGTTAGCCAGCAAAAACGTCATCCTACCATTTTAGCAGTAATGCATTTCTGGTAATCTTTGATTCTTTGTTCAGGTATTTTAAATTTAATCAGCTATTTTAAGACCATGTTTAATTGCAACTTTTGTCATTTGTATGGATCTACAATGAAGATGGCAGCCACCAGCAACTTTAGCAAAATTTTCATGCCAGAGGTCACATACAGATTGTGCACACTATATTTATTACTATGCAGATATGTCAAGATGTTGTCAGCAGATGTTTCTGATGACCAACAGCACAAGCAGCACTGGCATCTTTTACACTCATGATGGTAGACCTGGCAAAGGACCAATACATTTTAAGAACTTCAAAATCCTCTATCTTACCACCGGAATGAAATAAAGCACAAGGAAGTCAGATTTACTGAGGTTTTGGTTTGTTCTAATTTCCAACCAAAGTATTTAAGTTTTTGTTAACTAGTACTGCTGCTTTAAATATAAAGTACTTACTTTGTACAGAAACCACTGCCAAATCAATGACAGTCAGGAGCAAAAGTAGCACCCTGGCACTTTGAGTGCACTGCTTCTTCAAAAGGGGTGGTGTTCGCATCAAGATCAACCTTTTTATACCAAATGTACTTATTGTGTTAAGTACCAGCCATTAAGAGGTTAGAGTAATGAGCTGTGAATGAGCTTGTACATCCAAGCGACATGGGTTTGATTTCTACAACCTCCACTTGCATACTGTGTGATTCTGACCAAGTCACTTAACCTCCTCAACACTACCGTGTCACCCTGAAACAGGCACTTGTGCCTAGTGGGCCATAGCTGGTTATCAAACGAATAAAAAAGAAAAACACTTGAAAACTCAAAGTAGTACAGTTAAGTACTAGCCATTAAAACAGTTGAAAACTCAAAGTCTGCCAAACCAGATCAACACAATCATTTGCACTCTTAGTTATACCATACTTCACTGGATCTGCATTCCAAATGTTTTTTTTCTGTCCATTTTACTTCTGGTTGGTTATTTTGTTATTTACCAGTCCCTGGATGCACTGTCCCTGGATAACAGAATTAATTATGTTTGCTTGCATGCATGTGCAAGAAACATAGTGCTATCATCTGAGTGTCAGCCTCTTCCAATTCAGTCCGTGTGTTTGCAGGCACGGTGCAGTGCGCCAATCACTGCTCCAGCTGTCTATGACAGCTGAAAATGCAGTGGCATACAGCTGAAAGGGAAGCTCTGCTTCAGTGAGCAGATCTCCCCAACAAGCTTGCCGCATATTGCGTGCTGATGCACACCATGCACATACTGTATAGCCGGCGAGGTGCTCAATCCCCGTCGGCTGCACCCCCAAAGCATCCAGGTGCCACGCTGGGGCCCACCCCAGCATGGCAAAATGTTTTATGGCCCACGGGGTGCCCAATCTTCGGCCGGCTGCACCCCAAAGATCCAGGTGCCATGCTGGGAGCCCACCCAGCATGGCAAATTGATGTTATGGTTGATGGGGATACCCAATCCTCATCGGCTCCAGCCTCCCCAACAGTCTTCCAGCTGCCACGCTGGGAGCCCACCCCAGCGTGGCAAGCGTCCCTCGTGGTCTTCATCCCTGTAGTCTTAGAAAAAATAACCTGTAAATACAAAAACTGTCCTCGGCACTTCTCCCCGCCACCTCCCACAACCCGCACCCACCCACTGTGCACCCTACCTCCCACACACCCACCCATACTTACCTCCAGAGCTCAGGCGACGATCTTTGTGGACCGGAACACGCCTGCACTCTTCAAAGCTGACCGCGAACTGAGGAAATGCCGTAAGCTGTATAATGGGATAGATAGGGTTTTTCAACTTTGTTGCTTATCTCAGGCATTTTTGGGAATTTTGGGCCTAAATGTTCAACATGAGATTTTGGGACCCTTCTCATGAATGCTGTCACTGTCATGGTGTTACTCAGGTTCAAGGGTGATTTCGCAGCCACTGTGTGAAATCACCTTTCCAAAACAATTAATGAAATGACACTGCCAGTGTTCATAAGGTGGGCTCTCAAAAAGCCTATTTTGAAAATTTGGTGGAAAAATTCTAAAATGACTGTTTTATGAGCATGCTTGCAGTTCCTATGCATGCTCGTGAGTTCGCAAATTTTCAATATTTTCTACTCAGATTTTCAACATTGCCATTTTACCACACCTTCTTATGAGCAGTATAGCTGTCATTTTCACATCTCACCCAAAATGTGTTTCCATACATGTAGTTGCTCAATAGGCGCTGATGGGTGTGCAATCAATGTATGGGACACATTAAGAAAATCAAAGTGACACTGTTCATGAGTAGAGGTCTTAAAATGGTTATGTTGAAAATTTGGTGAAAAATTCCTAAAATGACTGTTTTATAAGCATGCGTTGCAGAGTTCCTACCACGCGTAAGTTCGCATTTTCAACATTTTCACTCCAGATTTTCAACATTGCCATTTTACCACACCTCCTTATGAGCAGTACAGTTGCCATTTTTCACATCTCGCCAAACGTGTTTCTGCCCATGTGGCACAACAATGGCACAGTCGGTGTGTGAAATCAATGTATGGGACACGTTAAGAAAATCACAGTGACACTGATCATTAGAAGAGGTGTTAAAATGGCTATGTTGAAAATTTGGTGAAAAAATTCCCAAAAATGACTGTTTTAGGAGCGCACATTGGGCAGTTCCTACGCAGGCTGGCAAGTTTGCGAATTTGTAATATTTGCACACCAGATTTTTCAACAGTGCCATTTTACCGCACTTCCTTATGAGCAGTACAGCTACCATTTTTACATCTGCCAAAATGTGTTTCCGCACATGTAGCGATAATGGTACAGTAGGTGTTGCTAAAACAATGTTTGGGACAGATTAAGAAAATCACAGCGACACTGATCATGAGCAGAGGTCTTAAAATGGCTATGTTGAAAATTTGGTGACAAAGCTCTATAAAATGACTGTGTTATGAGTGAGCATTGCGCAGTTTCCACGCACCTCATAAGTTCATGAATTTGTAATATTTTCAATCCAGATTTTCACCAGTGGCATTTTTCACATCTCCTTATGAATAGTACAGCTGTCATTTTCCACAACATGGCCGAAATGTGTTTTCACACTTTCAGCACAGAAATGCGTGGTCGCTGTGGGAAATCATTGTTCAGGACAGATAAAGAAAATCACACTGACACTGTTCATGATCAGAGGTCCAAAATGCCTGTGTTAACAATCTGCTGTAAAAGAATCCCCAAACTAGTTACATTACGGGTGTGCGTTGTACAGTTTCTATGCACGCCGTGACTTCACCAGTTTTTTAAGATTTTCACAGCAGATTTTCAACATTGCCATTTTTACACCTCCCATGAACAGTACCGCTGTCATTTTTCACATCCTGTTGAATATGTTTTGCACCTGTGGTGCCAAATGCCATAGTCGCTGTGCAAAGCAGTTTTCGCCAACAAACTGACATTGCCACTGTTCATGAGGTGGGGGTCACAAAAAAATGTTGAAAATTTGGAGTGAAAATACCAACGAATGCCTGAGGTGTTAAGGTTTCCAACCATAATGCCCCACCCTGTAGAGAATGACAGGCATCAGGGGTGTGACTTGGGATTCTTACCTGTCGTGCTCATACCATTCCACCCCACCCACACCCTGCAGCCAGTGAGAGGCATCAAGATGTGCCTCGGACTCTTCGGGCCCAAACTTCACCCCATTCTTCTATACCGCATCTATCTCACCGATTTCCTGATGGAATGGGGTGTGCATAAGGACCAAAGACCCTAAGGCACACCGTGACACTTGTCAGTGTCTGCAGGGTAGGGTGTGGTGAAATGGCATGGTCTTTATGCCTGACTACCCAAAGACACACCCCAACGCCTGTTACTCTCTGCAGGGTGGTGGTGGGTTGGTTTAGTTCAATACTTCGCTGCCATTCCTATTATGCAGCTCTGTAACTTCTACACTACCAATGCCAATGCCAGCAAGCAAACATTCGGTATTGACAAATGCTTGTTTTAATTCTGCTGCATTCTTCTACAAAGTAGCCCTTTGACAAGCTCCTGAAAGTTTTACTGCCCTATTCTCTAGATGCATTAATCAATCTAGCACCCACTGCCATTCTCAGGAAAGGTTCACTTAAAGAGCCCCTGTTTAAAAACATCCCATAGTCAGAGATCCTTTGCCAACCATGCCCTGATTTTTGTCAACCGACTACCTCTCAATGTTTTGTGCTGTGCAAAATGTACAAGTTTAAAGGGAAAGTTAATGATCTTTTTAAATGGTCATGTTATATGTCTGTTCCATGTATAACTTTTTGCAGTTTGTAATTTGATTAATCTGTATGTGTAATTTGTTGCTTGTCTGTTTCAGTGTATTTGTTCATATTTTTTAGTTGGTTGGCCTATGTGAAAACGCATTTTGCTCATCAACTCAGTAGGGTAAAAACAAAATGAAATGCAATATACCATAAAAACAAATGATTCAGTAGTCAGAATGCAAAACTGGTACAAAATTGATGGGAGTACATAATAAGTGGGACAGGCAACATTAATATTCTACCTGCCCCTTGAACAGCCATCACCTGACCTTTTTCTACCCCTTGACTACAGGTCAACAACTGCCTATGGAGTCGCCACGTGCTCAAACTCGCACCAAACTTAAAAGTTCTACTTTTCCAAACTGACCCTTCTAACAGGCAGAAAATGCTGAAAACAGTGAGATAGCCTTTGCCGCATTTCTATCTCTTTTCCAGCCAGCACATTTATGTATTTACTCATTGACTGATTAATTTCAAAACTGGTGTCCGGAAAGCATGCTGAGCCAAGGCTCATTTTCAGGTGCAACTCAGGAGGAGGGAAGAGAAGAGATACAGAGTAGAATTACAAAACATGCCAAGAAATGCAGAATACACAGTCAATCGGTATTTTTGCATGTGTTTTAATTCTACTCTATATGTAATTCTACCCTGTATAGATTAATATTGTAGTCCATTTTGGGTACCAAAGCTGACCAGTTAAAATTCCTGCCACTCCAGTACATCCTGCTTGAGAGATTCATTGCCTATATGCTTGAACATTTCATATTTTATTAAATGTTAGATATCTTTTTATTCATGAGCTCAGAAATTGCTTATACTATATACATACAGATATTTTTCATATCAATTCAACCATTTGTTGATGCTTCTGGTACCACGGGTGTTTCAGTTCCAAGTATAACAATTTAAAAGGGACTCTTATTTACCATCTAGTAGTCTGGCACACAATGCAGTGATTCCCTTTAATATAATAACAACAGCCACTTAGCAGCAAAAGAATTCATATTGCACTATATCATGCTAGCCCAGTGGCATGGTCAGCTAATGCACTGAGTGCCACACTACCTACAACAGCAGTGACTCAGGTTCAGGAATGGATGTGGATTATCTGAGGGTGGGCTGGGGAGGGTGTGCTGGGGAGAGTACATCCATCCTGCTTGGCAGCTGCCACCAGGAAGAGTCTGTGTGGCAGCACAGCAGGACACAAGGTAAGGTGATCCCATTTGCAGGATGCCAGGGATATCCCAGCAGAAGCAGAGCATGCACCATGCATGATTTCATGTGCTGTGGTCCCTACGGAAGAAAATGTTAGAAAAACAACTAGGGCTAGGTGATGGCCTGGTCTCCTGCAGGGCCCACTAGTGACAGGGCATCTCCAAATGTCTGGTGGTAGAGGACAGACCAGAGCACAAAGGTAAGACTCAGAGATACTGGGTGATGAGGTTAGGTGCATTGGTCCAGACAGTGGCAGGTCTGGTAAAACAGGAGATAAACTACTAATTGAAAAAAATACAACACTGCACCGTATCTGAGGAGTAAGTGGCTGTTTTTGCACCAAACATTGGACACCATCACTGGTGTCAAATGTGTTTATCAATAAGCCTTTGACTCCACCCTACACAGAAGGCCGATAAATAAGCTAGAGCACACGGGGGTTGGGTATGAGGTAGCAGTTTTGTTGATGACTGGTTAAACAGGAAAGCACAGAGGGTGCTGGTCAATGCCACGTTGTCAGATGAGGGAACGGTGACTAGTGGTGTACATGAGGATTGGTGCTGGGACCAATCCTATCTAATGTGTTCATTAGCAATATTGCTGACTGGCTGGAGGGAAGGCATGCCTGTTTGTGGATGACACCAAGCTCTGCAACAGGGTAGATACACCTGAAGGGGCTCAAAATAGAGCCTGACCTGAGGAAACTGGAAGAATGGTTAGGACCCTGGCAACTGAAATTTAATGTAAAAATGTAAGATCATGCATTTTGGGAGACGAATCCAGAGAACTGGTACTTTGTCACCTGCCCACCCATCCTCCCCCTCAGGTCTTTCTTTATAGACCATCCAACCCGCCTTTTCCTGCCATTGGTCCATCCCATGTCTTCTTGATAACCATTCCTTGCTATGTGGACCTAGGCCATTAATGTTCTCTAATACCCCCCTAGTGGGCGGATTAATCATTGCTGCTGTCTTAGGCAAATCACTGCCTACTCTCACGTGAACTTGGTCTTAAAGAATCTCCGGTTGCTGACTCTTTCTAATATCTCCTAGTTAGTACCCTCATGTGAAATTGGTCTTAAAGAATCTCCCCATTGCTGACCCTTTCTAACATCTCCTAGTTGGTACTGTGCACTCTAACAATTCTTAGAGCAATTACCTGACTAGTGCATCCTCAAGCTGCCACCCTACCTATTACTATAAATGAAACATGCCTGTCACGCACTGGCTTGGACTTCTTACCATCCTTTGCATGAGACCTGGGATCTTATTCCCTCCAGGCGATATCCACCCTCATAAGTATCCACCCTCATAAGGAGACGTGCCCCTTACCCTGGGAGTCTGCTTACATTTAAAACTCTGCAGCTTGTGCTGTACCCCTCGTTCCGCACTTTCACCTAATTGAGTTTCTCTCACAAAATGGGACCAGCGCCTTGTCACCTTTACAAGAAATACCACCTTAGCACCCTGGATCTAATATATGCTGGTGCTATACGGCAAAGGTACTGGGATATGTTTCATTAGGACTGTACAAGGCAAATACTAGTACTCTGCACCACTGTATTGAATACCCAATAGCCACATAAGGGCCAGAGCCTCAAATCATCATTTGCTGGGATGAGGAAAATTGTGCTTCTTCTACTTCTGTGCTCAGGTAATGTCAAACTCATCCTGGCCCTGCAAAAGCCTTCTCCTCACCTTTAGAGCTCACAAGACTCAAAGGCATTAGCTTTATGCATGTAAATGTCTGCAGCCTTCTAAAGAAGCTCACTTCTATATAGGCCTGGGTATTCCACACTGAACCAGATGTACTTGTGATCTCAGAATCTTGGCTTTGGCCTTCCACTCCCGATAAGGAGGTTAACATTCCCAATTATCTGCTTTTCAGAACTGATAGGCAGTCTAGGGGTGGTGGGGTTGCCATGTCGTGAAGGATAAATTCACTGCCTCTATTCTTGATTCCTCCTCTGTTACAAATAGATTCAATGCGTGACTATCAAAACTGAAATCTCACCTTGTTGGCCTTCATGCTATTAGATGTTCTAGACCTCCTTCAGCGGGTCCCAGCTCCTGTCCCACCTCTCTACTATCGTGGACTCTGGCCTCTTTGAAACAATTATTTTGGGACCTTAACTATGACTGGCTGTCTAATGCTTCCTTACCTCTTAAGTTTTTCTGCAACTCATATGGGCTTACTCAACTTGTCAATGAACCGACGTATGCTAATAAGAAAAACCCTCTGAACAGCACCTTATTGGATGTCCTTCTCTTAAGTAAACCATATTATTTCTCTCATGCTGGAATTTTCTCTGCAGATGTTAGCTACCACTGCTTTATAGCCGGGTCAGAGCCGACTCCAAACCTCAGTCAGCAGCCAAGTTCCTGACTAAAGATCTAGATGGAAATTTGATCCACTTGGTTACATTAATGAGTTAAAACCTCCCAACTTTGGCAGAGCTTCTTCCTAGCTAAAACAGTAACGCTGCTTATGACATCTTCCATGGAATTGTAATAAGCGCCTTAATACCTAGGCTCCAATGGTAAAACCTGTATAAAGGCCAGACCTCAGCGATGGTTTACTAAAGACCTCAAGGCTGCATTGATAAATAGAGACACGCTTTGGAAAAAGTTCGCCAGTCTCACTCCTCCATGGACTGGTGCTGTTTCAGAGCAGCCAGAAACCACTGTACTAATAATTAAGAGTCTAAGGCCAATTTCTACTGATTCAGAACTGGACTCCACCTCAAATTGCCCTACTATAATTTTGGGCCACAATAAAAGATTTGTCTGGTTATATGGTAAGCAATGTGCTTCCTTCAAAAATCAGCTCTGACAATGGTATTATTCATAATAGAATGGAGATACTACAGACCTTCAATAATCATTTTGCTATTGCTGCTTGTGTTCGATAATTCACCTGCTTGTCTGCTGCGCTCACTGGCTACAGTACAGTTGCTAGCATCTAGTACCTCGAACACTGTCTTTACATTTTCACCTTCCTCCTTGAAAAATGTTGAAGACCTCATTCTACAATTGATACAAAGAAAAGTGCTGGTGCCGACTCTTTGATTCCTTTTTCTAAAGATTGCTTACCATGTCCTTGCAGTACCAATCACCCACCTGTTCAATCTGTCTCTATCGCAAGGGTTCGCTCCCCAATTATGGAAAACTGCTTATGTCATTCCACTGTTTAAATCAGGGGCCCTAGCAATCTAAACAACTACCGCTGATTTCTCTCTCCATATTGTCAAAACTCTTGAAAAAATTGTGAATGCCCATTGAGAACTTTCTTAGACTAAAAATCTCCTAAATCTATTGCAGTCCAGCTTCAGAGCCAATCATAGCACTATTTCGGCCCTGGCAAAAGTCATGAATGACTGGCAGTGTGAACTAGATAACAAAAATGTGTCTGTGCTTTTTCTTGGACCTTAGTAAGGCCTTCACACCGTAGACCATGGTCTCTCCTCTCTACATTAAATTGATTGGCCAGGACCCACCTTCCTTCGCTGGTTTCATGACTACTCTCACCGATAGGCAACGGCAGGTCATGGCTGGAGGTCAGTTTTCCTCTCAAACCACTGATTAGAGGGGTTCTTCAGAGTTCCATCTTAGGGCACTGCTTTTGCCATCTATATTAATAGTATAGATGCTGATATCAAGGAGGCAAACATTCATCTGTTTGCAGATGATACAGTGCTGTATATAAGCCTGACATCTCCTGCAGCTGCCTGCGAAGATTTGCAAAGTGAATTTAATCTGCTACAATACCAGCTTATTAGCAAAAACTTCTTCTAAATGCAAAGAAAACTAAAGTGATGCTACTCTCACCAGTCAATTGTACAGCGACCTGCTACTATTGATACACTTCACCCCATTGCCACTATACTAGGAGAGAACTTGGAATTTGTAGCAAAGTTCAAGTACTTTGGGGTCTGGCTTGACTATAAACTCTCCTTTGTAGACCACATAGAGGACCTGCTAAAACTGAGACAGAGACTTGTTCTTCTTCAGGGTAAATCATTTACTGACCTCTGATGTGAAGAGGCAACTAGTCCAGACTACATTTCTCCTTAATTGACTACGCTTGACTTTATCTATAGCCAGTGCACTGCCTCCTGTTTTGGCAAGTTGGATATACTTTACCACAGAGCACTGAGATTTGTTACTGCCTCACCCTTCTCCACCCATCACTGCTCCTTGTACGCAGCTCTGGGATGGACCTCTCTTTAGCATAGGCGGCACAAAAATGCAGCACTTTGGGCTTACAGAGCCATCACCAATAAACTCCGCAATACACTTGAAATTTTTAATAGCACACCAGGTGTTTATTGCTAGTCACTGCATATAAAATAATGCTTTACCCTGCTGTTACCATGACCCCTGATGAAGGTTTGTTTACCTGAATGGCCGGGGCCAGTAGTGGTCTCCTACACATTTGGCCATACTCAGTTTGTTCAAATGGAATAAAATCTGTGAAACTTTATCACTGAGTATTGGTTTCTTTCAGCTTAGATGATAGGGTGGGACATCACCAGTAAGAGAAGAGGTGATTTTGCCACTGTATAGGTTCCTGGTAAGACCTCACCTGGTATATTGCATCCAGTTCAGGAGGCCATTCCTTAAGAGGGACATAGACCCTGCAAAGGAGGGTGACAAAGATGGTGCAGGGTTTACATCAGGAGCCATATGTGGTGAGATTGAAAAACCCAACCTGTACTTCCTGAAGCAGCGAGGGATGGGGGGATGATAGAGACCCTTAAATGTCTTAAAGGTATTAACAATGTTCAGGTACAAGACCTTTTCCAAGTCAGCAGCAGCAACAGGACTAGGGACATGATATGTGCTTAAAGGAAGGTAGGTTCCGAGGGTGGTGGATCCTTGGAACAACCTACCACCAGGGATTATGGGGACAAAGTCAGTCAGGAGTTTTAACTGGCCTGGGACAGGCATAGTGGAATACTCAAGTGGGAGGCTAAATAAAGGGGGTTGAATAAATGGGCAGACTAGATGGCTCATATGGTCCCCATCTGCCATCACAATCCATGTTTCTATGTAAGCCATTTCTGGTTATAAATGAAAAACAGACTTGTTTATTGTTGCATCAATATAAACAATTTCATATAAATGCCATAAGCTCTCAAAGAAACTATCAAGAAAAGTGTAAATATGTTCACCCTCACAACAAAATTGTTTGTAAGGTGGGGTAACTTTTATCATTATGAAGATGGAACCAAATTCATTAAACTGAGTTTAACTAGAGGGGACTGATGAACAAATCAACATGGCATTTAAAATTATCTGGAGTTTGCCTTTTGAGCATTGAATCCACATCTTTTTTTTTGAATCCTACAATACTGGACCTGATCCTCTAGTCTTTTCATTATAAATCCTTACAGTTTCAATAACCATCTCTCTTATGCTACCTTATTCCTATGGATTGGTGGAGGCTAGGTGTGAAGACAGGTTATACAATATGCTTGTTAGTGTTTTTCACTCCTATGACCTTTACCTGACTTCTGACATTCATTTTATGCCTGCCAGTTGTGTCTCCCTGGTTGACTCCAGTTCCAGCCAGACTACCATCTCACCTGCTGATCCCCAGGTAAATCCACCTTTGTCAAGACTAGAGGAAATGAGAACTCCACCAGTTTTGCCCTCTGATTAGAAACTAGTTTGTTTGCATGGGTGGGAGGAGCTTGGGGCAGACCAGGGATTAATCAGCTGGGGTGGTGGGGTCGAAACATTACACGGACTCACCCAAGTCTCTTGCCCTGAGCTGCCACTAGCACCAACGGGCTAGCATTATACTGCATTATTGATGAACTTCAGTAGTAGCCATTACTGTCAAGAGAAAGTGTACAACTATACTTCCTGGCACAGTAATGATGCTGGACACTATGGCTTGCAAAGCACTGAGTCACATAGCAGCCGTAGTGTTGTCGATATTGCATTGTGGCATGCCATAGCTATAGCATTAAATGTACTTTGTTATCTTCTTTTTTTTTTTTTTTTACAAATGAGCCATTGTATGTAAGCAATAAGACATGACAGGGTGTACATAGAACATATTTTACGCACCAATTGGCATTGTAAGGCATACAAGGCCTTGGCAGAGTGCGTCAGACCCTCGTGTGGATAAAATATGTTATACGACATCCCTGGAGGTCTCGATTGTGCTTATGAAGTGACTCACTTCAGTTGTAAAATGAAAACACATACAAACATTTTAATATAGTTTAAAACCATTTATTTAACCAGATAACCTTATGCATGAGGAAAAATAGGCCCTTTAAAGGGAAAAGGAAGGCTTGATTGATGTGCATGTCGTAGCAGTGGTGGAGTGGCCACAATGGAATTAATCGGTATTTCTGTACTCACTGCATTGTGTTCGATTGTATTCTCAGGATCATCATTGAAAGAATCACCGAAGAGCTGCTCAAGCTCGTCTTCAGTGAAAGTTAGATCACAACTAACATTGTTGATGTCCGACATGGCAAGTGATGTGTGTATTCACTTTAGTGGGAAAAACAATGGCTGACAATCGCTTTGCCAACATTCTATTACACAGATCAGTGAGCAATGATGTGGTGGGACTGTTTTTACAGTTCATAGAACATATTTTACACTGGGCTATCAGCCAATGAAGTGGCTTAATTTCTTCTTGCCATTTCATAAAATAGGAATAATGCACTTCAGGGTGTGTGTCATACTGGGATAATGTCACTGCTCGGCTGTTGATGCACTCAGCCTGTGGCCTCATGCCCAACCACCTATGGTGTGATGTTATCCCAGCCACACACACTCTGTTACGCATTAGTCCTTTATTATTGATGAACTGCAGTGGTAGCCAGCACCATCAAGAGCAACAATGTGCCACTGCACTTCCTACCACAGTACTGATGTTAGACACTATGGCTCGCAAGCATGGAGTCACATAACAGCAGTACTGTCTGATATCGCGTATGCGGCATGCCACAGCTATTGTTATCATTCCTTGTGGCAATGGCTAACACTGTATAGGTGCAAAGTTTCACCATAAAGATTCCAAAAAAGAACATCAATGCCTCCTTATGTCTTTAACAGATACAAGTTACATTACACCTACAATTCACATTGAATTCATTGTACAACTCAATGTAGATCAGCACCCTTTGCAAGGCTGGGTACATCTGACACCAGTGACCTACAGCATGGTAACCTGTTCACAGCAAACTTGGGCTTTAACTCAGACTATGTGAAAGGTCTTTTCATACGATTTATGTTTTCAAAAGAGGGAGAGACAGATTCATTTTAGCAACAGACTGTGACTGTCTGCCTAGGGACTAGGTTGAAGGTCTCACTGTTGAAATCCTGGAAACAAACTGTAAGTTTAGTTTTTTTTCACCAAGGATGAGTCATTGCTGCTGGTATTTACTGTAGTATCCTTTCTGTCCAACAAAAGTAGTGTTATGTAGTGGCCAGAGTGTATTGTGGTCCCAGGTGCAAAAGTCCCAGGTAAAGGAGCTTTTTTCTGTTACATATTTTCTTGTTCCTCTGCAGCTGGGAGGTGTTACCTATGGTTCCTCCCCAGTCCAGTCTGGCTACACAGCCCCTGTACCACCCAAACCCCAAGCTCTACCCTTTCAGTACCTGCTCAGTGATCTTGCCACAGTGGGCACACAGCCACCACCGCAGGATCCGGGGGTCCTGATCAGAGGATCATCCAGAGAAGGAGTTGGTGGCACCACACAGCTGGCCATTATACAGCATGCAGAGGAGATTTTTCCTTTTTTTACCCCAACACGTGATCGCAATGACGCCAACACGCTAGACATAGACGCCCATCGTCGCAGAGCCCCAATGCTCTCCCAGCACTGGTAGTACCTCTAGTCACCTCTAGAGGCCACTACCACACCAGGAAGCCCCAGATCCCACCCCAGGAAGAGGAGAGCTGTCCTCCAGATGCTCAATCCTGCTGCCTCCCTGCCGACCCCCAGCACCTGGGCTCGCCTGAACCCGGGTCGCTGGTGCGACTTGAGGTGTGGCGCCCAGCGCCCAACCCTCAGCACCACTGGGCCTGCTAAAAGGAGCTTTTAATATGTATTTCTGTGAGGTCTGTATGGTAGAAATCATTTGCATATGCTCATGTTACACCGACAAGGTTGGGACTTGCTGACAGACAGTGTGAGAGAAACTGATAATCCAAACTGCTTCAGAATTTCACTACCTATTTGCATAAGCACTGTGACTCCTTCACACATGGATTGTTAGCCAGCACCCACCTTCAAGACCTCTAGTTCTCCAACTCCACCACAGACCATAAACCTATCCCTACTTATCTATCTAATTATATCTTACTAAGTGAACTCCACTTCTGCAGACATTTCTTCATTCTTTAAATCTACATCTATATTGTATGTTCCTATCACTGCTGAAACTATGCAGCTGTATCTGTACATATCACTTCTGAAGCACATATACAATTTTTATGTTTGTTATGCGTATGCAAGAAACATCTTCTTATGTTTGCTTGCGTGCATGTGCAAGAAACATCCTAGGAGAATACAACTTGCTGGAGGTGTGTGACTGTCCTGCAGTGCAGTGCTCAATCTGAGGGTGTGTCCCATATGCACCAATGGAGCAGCGAGATGTGTAGGCAGCAGATTGACAGCAGTGGCCTTGGCTTCAAAGAAAAGGTCCGCCAATCCCTGCATGAAACATGTCTTCAGGGTACATGCACGCCACGCCTGCCTGTCCATCTCACCTGCTAGCTCCGAACTGCCATTGTTTTACTGCAGTGTGCTACAAATGCATGGCAAGTAACAGCAGTTTCCCGCAGCACTTCACTAATGTGGGAGCCTAGGTTACAGCACGAGCGTGTCAGTAGAGCGGACCAGAAGGGAGATCCTCTGCAGTAGCAGTAGCCACCAGCATGTACCTTCATCTGCCCGCTGGACTTGAGAGAGCTGCAGCTGTCACTGTGAGAATAGAGGAGCGCACGCCGGTTCAAGGACAATCTGCATGCCCCAACTCACTGCAGAGCAGCCCCGTGGTGATGGTGGCAGCTGGTCCTGTTTCACAGTAAGCTAAATGACTGGCTTTCACGATTTCCAACCAAACTGACTATGGGGTAAGACAGCGAGATCACAACATTTTGTCATGCTGTCACACATGAGTAGCGGCGTGCTTTGTGTGTGAGGCAGGCTGCTGGTCAGTACCTGCCACTTCATTGTTTGTCAGCCTATTCTGCACTACATGTGGCCCTCCTTGCTCTACCTCAGTGACTTGTGATGCGTGAATGCTGCAGAAATACAGTACCAACCAGTCAGTCAGTGTCATTCAGGCTAGATTAAGTAGCTATAGACAGATAGAAGAGGTGCAACAGTTTGAAGTTTAAAATGGGGAGGGGGTATATATTTGTAGCGTGAAAGGGGTGTACACTTCCTAAGTGCTACAGTGGTTTGTGTAATGAAGCATTTGGAACCGAGGTGTTATTTGCATTTTTATATATATATATTTTGCAGTTTACATCATCCGGTGGTGGGATTACCCCATGATAATGATCAGTAACCATTTTAAGTGGGATCCTTTGTACGAAATAGTACCACAGTGAAATTAAATACATCGTAAAAGAACACATACACACATGGAATCCACTGTAGAAAAGCATGGCATCTGTATCCTTTACTCAGTAAAGTTTACTGTCTGAACAAAATTGGAGTTGAACTGTCAGTGGAGTGCAGTCACCTCTGGGTGGACCTGGCAGTCATTCTGGGACAGCACATTACACAACACTTTTCCAGTTGTTTAGGTGAGAACTGATTGATAATGTACCAGGTTAGTTTATTGGCGGTTCATGTGGGAAATAGGGCCAGGCACAGAGGAAACTCTAACATTCATTGTCTTTTGTGAGGGAAAACATCTTTGAAGACTTCATCCAGGGCATGATCGAATTGGCTGTATGTTTCCCTGTGAGATACAGTGGTGGAGTGGACATCCTTGATTTCATGTCCTGGGAGGCACTTTGTAGATTGGTAACTCCCAGTGGCACATTACTGAATCCTTATCATGCCATGTTGGTACACTGAGCCAAAGCTTATTTCCAGGTGCAGTCTAGGAATACAGGAGGATAAGTTATATGCCTAGGGTCACACAGTATGCAAGTGGTGTTTGTGGGAATGAAACCCAGTTCTGCCTGTTTTCCAGGTTTACAATGTCGAATGGTATTCTCTAGGCATGGGTACAGCAATCATGGCTAAAAATGGGAGCCGGATGGGAGATCTTCTGAGTTTTCACACTGCTGCCAATGTCATTGGTTGGGCTGGCAGTATAGCTAGAGGTTAGAATGATGAGCTGTGAATGAGCTTGGTACATCCAGCAGACATGGGTTTGATTCCCACAACCTCGACTTGCTTACTGTGTGACTCTGAGCAAGCCTCTTAACCTCCCAGTGCTCTCACGTCATCCCTGAAAACAGGCACTTGTGCCTAGTGGGTCTTACCCATTATCAAAGACTAAAATAAAAAAATTCTCTAAATATTAGTGGTTGCTTGACAGGTTTGTAAAAGTTTCCCCATCAGTTTAGAAGGGGAACTAGACAGTATATCTACTGAAGATTTAAAACCCCATCTTCTGGGATCCACTAGCATGATTTTCTCCAAATCTCACTTCTAAAACATTTCCGTGCCTGGGCCTATTTCTTCACTGAGGTATTCTACGGTATCATCACAACAAAGTTGAAGTCTGATGTAAGGAAAGGGTGCTGCACGATATGCCTACCAGCTTTAGTGAAGTGGATTTTAAACCTTAGTTTTTTGCATTTGTTTTAACCAAATAACATTATACCATGGTTGATGCTAAGCATATTATGGAGCATGATAGGTGTTAGCCCACATCGTTCCTTTACTTGTAACACTTTATCTGACCACCGCTTAATAGGTATTTGTCCAATTAGTTTGTAAACTCCTTTTGCATTTCCTGATGAAAATTTCTAGTGGGAGGAATTCCAAGGGTTTATTAGTCATTTAGGGAAGTAAAACTTTGTCTTAGTTGTACTGAATAAACTACTGGAAATTTGGAGAGGTGCCTTCACATTTTTGAGACTCTTTAAAGTCAAAGTTTAGTTCTGCAAATAGACGGGTTGTTAATGATGTCATACAACATCATAAGTTCTCCTTAGCCGTGCATTTCAAGTGGCATTAAGTCTACTTGGCATAGTCTGCCTTTGGGGGTGCTCTATAGGCCTGAGATGCATTTAATCTTTTTTTTTTGGACTTTATATTTCCAATAACTTTTTTCTTGTGTGAGTCCAAACCAGGTGGCATTGTCCAGGTGTGATCTGACATAGGCCCAGAAGAGTGGGAGTATGACCTGTTTATTTCTGGAATTAATTTTTCTTTTAATGGACCATGTCATGTTGTTTTCTTTCGAGGTGGCATTATTACACTTATTCGGGTTTTGTAAGTTGTTTTGTGACAGGGTATACCACATAACTTATTAGAGTGGTTTTGAGTTGTGACCTCCCACATGCATCACTTTACATTTTCCTGGTTGAATCTCATTTGCCCATTTGCCACTTTTCTCCTCATTTGATATTTTTTCTGGTTGGATTGGAGACTATGGCATTCGAAATGCACAGCGCCCCACCGCCCCCAAGTTTGGAGTCGTCTGTGTACCACGTTGCTCAGTTTATTATACCTTTTGGTAAATCTGCAGTGAAGATCTAGAATATTAGCAGACCTAAAATGAAGCCCTGCAGCACTCCACTAGTAACTCTGCTGGGGTTTGATTTGTGTCTGTTTATAACTACTCTTTCAAGGTTCTAGCAGATAATCAGTTAGCAGTCCATCTTGTTAGCATTTTATCTACACTGACCTTTTCAGTTTATCGACTATTACCCAGCGTGGCACTGGATCAAGGCCTTACTGAGAGCTAAGAAAATGATGTCACATGGTATGAGCTTATCCAGTGTATTGCTAATTTTCTTGTAAAACCTCAAAGATTGGTTGAATAAGATCTTGCTGAGAACCCATGTTGCTCTTGGTCTTTATTAGTAAGTTAGGTGTTGAGTAGTTCCTTAATTATTGATTTCAACATGTTACCCGGCACCGATAACTGACAATTAAAGCAGCAGTGCTAGTTAATCAGGAAATGCTCATCAGTTCCCAGATTTTCATACTGCCTGGTAGTTTAACATTTCCGATTTAAATTTTGCTGTGTACTTGTTTTCTGATAATTGGTTCTCTTTGATTTTAAATACATTTATAATGCTTTGTGGCTTCACAGGAAATATGGCAGCCCCAACATCATTTCCTGTTGTCCCCCTTTTCTACATTGCTTGTCCTGTAATCACTCAGCAGGCAAAGGAAGGGGTGACGATTTGAGGTACATTCCAGTTACATCAGACAAAAGGACCAGTGAGAGAACGGTAGCATCTCATTTCCCTGAAAATCAATATGGCTCCTGGCAAGAATATGTGCCAAACTATCAGAAAAATAAAGAGTATAAAGAAAACAAACAAAAGAAAAGCAAATGATTTCAAGTTTTCTCAGTTGTGGGCTTGTTTGATATAACTGTTGTAAAAGAAATTTTTATTAACTGGTACTGCTGTTGAAATTGTCAAACTTAGAACGG
Source organism: Neoceratodus forsteri (assembly GCA_016271365.2). Classification (NCBI taxonomy): domain Eukaryota; kingdom Metazoa; phylum Chordata; order Ceratodontiformes; family Ceratodontidae; genus Neoceratodus; species Neoceratodus forsteri. The sequence goes on along the minus strand of CM028132.1, from coordinate 466,782,050 downwards.
TGCAATTTGTTGTAGCAGGATTAAAGTCACAGCCGAGGCTCGCTATGTGGCTTTGAGTAAGTCGATGACTTCCTGTTTTTTCTGCCCCCAGCCACAAATTGGGTGCAAATGGACCACAGTGAAAACAAGGTGTTACTTGGTTAAGCTTAGTAAAAAGAGACATTTTTTTCTTTACTTTATAGACTAAAAGCGGAAGGCAGCAAAAGACAGCACCGGGTACCATTGCTAGATTTTATAATCATACTTTTATTATTGTGTACCAAATAAAAGAGACAAGCCCATCATCCCAAAATGGAGGGGACATAAACTCTGACCGTTTTTCACCACATACTTTGTCTGTAGGCTACACAGTAGTCTGAAATATCCAAATATTTTTAAAATCAGTTACTAGGCGTGTAAGGCCATACTCAGTTGACTTTGGTTTTTCTAAAGTTTAAGTAGGGGTTAAACAGAAAAGATAATGGAGCACATTGATCAGTTGTGATCCCAAAGCTCCAACGCAGCAGTGCAAAACCATTAAATAGTGAGCGAGACTGTCACCAAGAAGGGTAAAGGTGGGTCCAATTGAAAACTGTGACATTTTGTCACGATCTTCAGGGCTTGCTTTAGCACTTGTAAATAAAATAAGGGTGTTTGTTGCTGTGCTTGAAAATGTTTTTGTATTTTTTTTGGGGGTCAGTCCACATAATCTGAAGTCAGAAATTTGCTGCAGTGTCTTTGTATTATATTAACTGACACTTTTCTGTTAATGATACAGGTACCAATCTTTCATATACAGGGTCAGTGCTTTTATTTTTGTGCTTCAAATCCTCAAAATTCCATATGGGGACTTCAGTAGGTGGGTGGTGGAAGCCAAGCAACCTCCTACTCTGAAATGAATGTGGTTCTGCTGATATTGCAGGAAGATTGCATAGTTCATTCCTGTGTCCCACTGGGAAAATTCAGTGGCCCCACAGACACGTCACAAATTGGAACGCTGAGCAGCTGAGTTCTGCTAATAACAGCTGTGAATTTGTTGTTGGTGACCGCCGCCACCACCCCTTTAAAGAGCAGCTGATGCCCTCAGGGCAAGCAACATGGCAAGGAGCGCCTCTGCCCGGGACCTCAGTCAGCCAGAATTTGCATTTTTGCAGTTTGATTTTAAAGTTCTTCTGAGGATCACGAGTACCTTCACAACCCTGCCCCTAAAATGTATACTGTAACGCAAAGTAGTGAGGGCCTGCAGTGCTATGTACCCATAAATGCAATCATCGATAGCGCCGGCCTTTAAATGCTTTAATTTTACTTTAGTAGCAAATTGTACATATAAAGGGGTAGGATTACATGCACAGTGTACGACCGCTTTAACATATACAGTTGCCAGTAAAGTAAAATAAAAGTATTGAGTTTACAGAGGAAACCAGCAGAAAATAAGAGGTCAGAAACTCCAACTACAAGGGATTTATTCAAGGCATATAGGGTGAAATATAAAATAGTGTGTGTGTGTGTGTGTGTGTGTAATCAGAATTTTACAGACACCTGAGTGTGGGATGCTACGCCTTGGGGTTAATAAAAGCATCCCACACTGAGGGTGTGTAAACTCCCGCTTTTACAGACAGTCATCCATGTATTATTTTATTTAATTACTGCTCCTCATTTTTATGTTTGCTTGCATGCATGTGCAAGAAACATAGTGCCACCATACAAGTTTTCGGAGGTGTGCCTCCCCACTTCCAATGCCCTGCTCCTTTTGCAGGTGTGGCTGCACCATGGCAATGAATGCCCGAGCTGTCTGTGATAGCCATTCTGATGCAGTGGCATACAGTTCTGAGGAAAACACCACCACCACAATCAGTGGTGGATCGGTATAACGGATACTGCTGTCGGCAGTATGCAAATTGCCTACATATGTCAGCACTGCATCTGAACTGTCACAGACAGTTCATCCCCACCCATGAACATTTACATAGCATGCTGGGAGCCCACCCCAGCATGCTCATGCACTTCCCTCCACCCTCAAGACACGCTATGACTGGGGTGCCCAATCCCCAGTCAACTCCACTGCCCCCAAACAGACGTCTAGGTGCCATGCTGGGAGCTCACCCCAGCATGGTAAATGATGGTATGGCTGACGGGGTGCCCAATCCCTGTCAGCTCCACTGGCCCCCAAAAACTTCCAGCTGCCACGCTGGAGCCCACCCCAGCATGGCAAAAGTCCCACGCTGTCTTCCTGAATAAGGAAAAACACACTTGTAAAAAAAAAAGGTCCTCATACACTGTCTTGCCCTCCCCAACCTGTGGCCACCTCTGTGCACCCACTTCCACCCCCACCCCATACCTACTCCAGAGCCCAGCACAACGATCTTCGGTGGACTGGGAAAACGTCTGCACTCTTCAAAGCCGACACAAACTGAAGAAATGCCAGTAAGCTGTATAATGGCATAAATAGTTTTTTCAACTTTGGTGCATATCTTGGCCATTTTGGGATTGTTTTCACCACATTTTCAACATGGGGTTCTTGGGGCCCACCTCATGAACTCAGTCACTGTCATTTTGTTATTCGGGCCCAAAAGTGATTTCACGTCACTGCGCTGAACCACCTTTCGGGACCAAGTAATGAAACAACAGTGTTACAGTTCATGAAGTAGGCCCCCAAAACCCTATGTTAAAAATTTGGTGAAAAAATCTAAAATGGCTTTTACGAGCGGCATTGCGCGGTTCCTACACATGCTCATAACGCCACAAACTTTTAATATTTTCACTCCAGATTTTCAAAATTGCCATTTTACCACACCTCTTTATGAGCAGTACAGCTGTCATTTTTCACATCTACCCTAAATGTGTTTTTGCACATGCAGCACACAATGGCGAGTTGGTGTGCAAAATCAATGTTCGGGACACATTAAGAAAATCACAGTGACTGTTCATGAGCAGAGGTCTTAAAATGGCTATGTTGAAAATTTGGTGACAGAAGTCCATAAATTACTGTGTTACAAGCGGCATTGCGTTTCCATGCACCCTCGTAAGTTCACAAATTTGTAATATTTTCAGTCCACATTTTCTACACTGACATTTTTCCACACCTCCTTATGAAGAGTACAGCTGTCATTTTCATACCCTGGCTGAAATGTGTTTCGCACTTCCAGTGCAGAAATGTGTGATCGCTGTGGAAATCAGTGTTCGGGACAGATTAAGAAAATCACAATGACACTGTTCATGAGCGGAGGTCCCTAAATGCCTATGTTGACAATCTGCTGTAAAAACCCAAACTAATTACATTACGGGTGTGCTTGTGCAGTTTCTATGCATGCTCATGACTTTACCAGGTTTTTTATATTTTCACTCCAGATTTTCAACTTGCCATTTTACACCTCCCCATGAACAGTACAGCTGTCATTTTCACATCCTGTTCGAAATGTGTTTTCACCCTGTGGTGCCAAATGGCATAGTTGCTGTGCAAAATCAGCTTTCAGCTAACAAACTGATATTGCCACTGTTCATGAGGTGGGGTCAACCACAACGAACGCCTGGGAAGTAGGGTTTCTGGCCATAGTGCCACACCCTGTAGAGACTGACAGGCATCAGGTGTGACTTGGGATTGTCACCTATAATGCTCATGCCATTCCACCCCACCCACACCCCGCAGCCAATGACGGCATCGAGGTGTGCCTTGGACTCTTTGGCCCCAAAGTTCACCCCATTCTCCTATACTGCACCTATCTCACCATATTTCCTTATGGAATGGGGTGAGCATAAGGCCCAAAGACCCAAGGCACACCATGACACTTGTTGGTGTCTGCAGGCTAGAGTGTGATGAAGTGGCATGGCTGCTATGCCTGATGACCCAAAGGCACATCCCAGTGCTTGTCAATCTCTGCAGGGTGGTGGAGTTAACTTCAGTTCAATACTTCACTGCCATTCCTATTATGCATCTCTGTAACTCCTGCACTGACAATGCCAGCAAGCAAACATTCGGCATTGTTTATATAATAATATGACTGTTTGTGTTGATAAATCCTGATAATATTGTGTCAGCAGGACCTAGGATACATCTTGTTAACCCCTAGCACTGCATGACCGCAACCACACCCAACCTGAGCATGGACACACATTCAAGCCCAACAGCTGAAATACTACCCTCATGCTATCCATACATCTGCCTGTGGGACAGAAGATCATGGGTTCTAGTTCCACGCTGGGACTGGCCTCATACCATAAATGCTGGCACTCAAGTGCAGTACTACAGGGATGCTGTACTGTTGGTATGTGCCGCCCTTTGATTGAGACATTAAACAAAGTCCTGTCTGCCCACTATGGAGGATGTTCAAGTTCACATTAAAAATCTCATGGCTCTTGTCTAAATGAGTTGTTGATTTGTACTTATATCCCCCAGCTAAAAAATAGGCAGTACTGTCTAGCCCTCCTTCACCAGTCAACAAAATATTAAAAAGTATAATGCTGTGCTACCCTCAATGCCACTCTCTCTCAGAGATCAACTGAGTCCTGCCCTAAAAGCCATAACAGTGTTAGCCTCCATAACTTCCTTATTGAACACCCTCTGTGTGAAACAATGTCCTAAAATATTTCTCCTCATATTGCCCCCTCAACTTGAGTATGTGTCTTCCAGTTTGGCTTGCACTCACCCACCCAAACATTTGTGCATTTCCACCTCCTGGGGTAATCACCCCTACAGGCTGAATATCAAGATGGAATAAGTTATTTCTGCTGTTTGAAACTGATTACAATGAAGCCTGCATGTGGCAATCTGTTTCAAATAGCTGAAATAACTTATCCCATGATGGTTTTATTTACGGTCACATTCTAGTAGGTCCCATAGGTGTCCTTTACTGGGGCAAGAGACAGACTATGTTTAACGTTTTCCCCATTCAATTAATAGTACTGGATCTCTGGTTGCCCATCTGTAATTTGGGCATGCACACGACTTCAGAGTGGCAGCAGGTGTACTAGAGGTGCTGCAATGATAATAGAGAGCTGGGCAGGTTGTAAGCTTGAGCCGTTGAAAATAAATGATGTTAACGATAGACCTGGAAATGAAATATGGAAACCATAACTCTGGTGTGTATGCATTTAATACTGTGGTCTTACAACTGTAGTAAGTGCACGTTGGGCACTAAAACCCATAGGTGTCTGTTGGGTATAGGTCCATGATCTCATCAGATGGTGAAGCATGGACATCAGAAGGGACAATGTGTAACTGCATTTAGCTAAGATGGTACAGTGTTTTGGGCATGGGGGCTGTAAACATTTATAAAAGATTATTTAGAGATACTGGTAGTACTAGCATGTTATCCTCTATGGTAGATTGTGGTAAGGGACATATATCTGTAAAATGCTGTACCATGGTACAGATTCCCTTGAAGATATTACAGACTGGTGGACCACTTGGGGTGGATTTTAGGGCAACTGGGGTGTGGTGGCTTTTGTTTAAAATATTAAAAAGTGGTGGTCACTTGGGGTGGGCCAGCCATTGGTGAGGTGGGGGTGCTGCATAAAATTTGTAGTGGTATATTTGAGCCTTTGAGCATGTGATGGCAGTTGGGTGGTAGGATGTATTTAGTGAAAATACAACATGGCTGTAAAGTTTCTTTTTTTTTCATATTCTGTTTTGCTTCCCTCGGCCACAGCAAGGAAGCTCCTTCTGCTGCCTGCCACTCCCCTCACTGTCCATTGTCTCCCCAGGACCCCAGTGATGAAGGCACCCCATGGATTACACCCCATGGCTGGGACAGGAGAGAAAGATCTGCCCCAAAGCACATTATTCAGTTTTCTTGCTGAGGCAGCTTGGTAACGTGGCAGGTGGAGCTGGGGCCAGCAGGTGTCATATGCCCTGCCATGCCTGTTCTTTCCTTCTCTTTCTCCCTTAAACCCTCCCGGGCCTCAGCAAACTTAATTGCATATGCATATGGAGGCATGCATATGCACCAGAACCAGCAGCCCAGTAAACCCACCCTGACCTAACACCCCACTCCCCTTTCCCTATCTGCATGTTACTACCAGTGAGCCTCAACTCAGTGGCAGCCAAGTGCCAGGATGGCCATCCTCCCCAGTCCAGAAGAGGAGAGCTACCTGACGGCTGCTCAATCCTGCTCCCAGCCCTCCTCCCCGAGCTTATTTCTGAACCCAGGTCACTGGCATGGGAGAGGTAAGGCCATAAGTGCCTCAGCCCTTGTGCCACTGGGCCGGTGATGGAAAGTGTTCTTGTTAGGGGTGGCTATTTCTGTGGGTGGGATGATGGCCACCATTAAAAAAATCTGTTTTAAAACTGTTGCTACTGATTTCATTTTAGTATCACTGTGGTTCCCATCTTATCAGTGTAGAGTGTGGCCTGTGATCTCATAACTATACTTCTCACATGGTTTCATAACATGAGGGGCAATCTTGTGCACGTCAACCCATGGATAATGCAATTAGAAGACCATAAACACCACTGCCACATCTTATTGTTAACAAATGTTTGATTTAGACCACATAACAGATGGCACTTCAAAATCCTTCACATGTAATGAGGCCTATTCATGAAGATGAGGGTTATACGTGTGAAATGTGCATGTAACACTCACGTAGCTATGCAGTCCCGGACAGGTGCTGGTGTACGGTATTGACAGTCATGAGCACCTGCAGGGCACCTATCTGTGGTCCCACTTTCCTGGTGAGCAGCTGTGTGGGGTGGATCACAGCTGCATAGGAAGCGGATCGCGGGCACAGGCAGGCAGCCAGTGGGGTGTTCATCCTAGGCCTCACAGTGGATCCCCTACTGTGCATATGCAGGGAATCCTGGAGGCAAAGGACCCAATGTTTTTTACATCAAAGGTTTGTGCCCAACTGACTGCCCCCAGCACTGTCTGTCAGCTTGATGGTGTGGGGCAGCACTGTGAAGGAGGTTCTGGGTCCGCCACTGCTGACGGTTTCCACTGAGGGCGGCACATGGCAGTTGCTGCAGGGTCCACCTTGTAACTCATGCCATCCTTGCCTCGCCACTCAGTGCCAACTCCAAGAATTAATGCATGGTGCAGAGTGTGGTGACACCCCTTGGCATGCCCCATCTGCCCATGTGTGTAATTATGGGCAGGCAGGGATCGGTGCACACTGGGCTTGTGCACTGACTGTGAATGCCACGAATCGCTACTGGGGTCCGCTGGACCCACACTGCACAGCATTTCAATTTAGGGTAGCCTTTGACTCAGATATGTGGTGCGAGGCAGATTGTATATTTGTGAATAGACCCCTAATATAAGTACCCAGGTCCATCTTGCAAATGAGCTTCTGCTCAACGATGAACGCCTGGTTAAATAAAGACTTGATTGATTGATTGATTGAAGTAACACAGGTAAGGTTGGACAAGTAAGAAGAGACAACAGGAACTGATGGATGGGGAAAGTGGTGTAAGTATAGATGTATAGTGCAAAGAAGTAGCACTAGATTAGCAAATTTGTAATGGGTTCACTTTCTTCTAGGCCAGTGCTTGGTCATAAATCTCTAAGTTACAGTATAGTACATGGTCATTCTCCTGTCACTTACAAGAAAAACCAGAACAAATCCTGAATACCCAGAGGATTAGTTGTGGGCGGAGAACCACATAAAATCCATTTTTGCCGGTTTTCTGAAACAGTCTACTGCCCAAATCTCCTATAGGCTTCCAGTTTCTTGGAACAGAGAACAGAGAATGCTAGTTCGGAACAGCCTTCCAGCGGAGGTGGTGAAGGCTACAACAATGTGAGCTCAAGAGCACATGGAATAGACATAAGGGTACCCTGTAGATGGGCAGAGAAGGCATGCCACAGATCAAATAGGATCTGGGCTGTCAACACTGAGTAGGGACATGAGCAGACTGGGGAATGGGCAGACTAGGTGGGCCATATAGTCCTTGTCTGCTGTCAGATTCTATGTTTAGTAGTCCGAGAAGAAAGGGCACACCACAAGTCTTCAGCTTTAAAGCTAATTTTATTGCCAAAGTATTCACGACCAGGAACCCAAGCGCTTTGGCTGTATTGTCTTCAAAGGGTATGGTCATTGAAACATCAAGCATTTATAAACAAAATCTGACATCATCAGTAATTGACATTTTCTGATTCTTTACATAGTTATATAAATACCACTAATTTATTTTAAACAAATTATTTACAAAATACATATAAAATACATATTTAAGATTACATTTTCACCATACATATGTTTATTTATTCACACTTTTATGAGTATGTAACTTTTTTAGTCCGGGGGAGAAAAGAAAAGAAGGAAAAGAGGGAAAGGGAAGGGAAAGAGGAAAAGGGGCGGATGAGAAAAGTTTGGTGGTGCTTCTGGAGCTTTTAAGGGAATTTACATACATATCCTATATAAAAAGAGAGAGTAATAGATCTATGTAGAACCGGAAGACGCCAAGATGTGATCACGCTTAGTCTACTTCCATCCACTATGTGGTAGAAGGAACCATTTTAGGCTGGGGATCCACAGACATTCATTCACCAGGTGATCTGTAAGAGAAAGAAAGATAGAAATTAAGAAATTAATTAATAAATCATCCAATACACAAAATTAATTCATGAGTAGTATGTACTCTCCAATACTACTTCTTTTCTTTCAGAAATGGCTTCAAGTCCCATTGATCATTTAGTCCATAATGTTTCATAGACCCTAACTTAAAAATCCAACTACTTTACTTTTTCAATAATTCATTAGTTCTATCACCGCCATATCTCAAAGTTTGTTGCCAGCCTATTCCCATGAATTTAAAACTGTTTGGGTCAGAATTGTGTTTTTGCAAAGTGCAGACTAATAGGGTATCTGTTCTTCCATTTATGATATTCCTGACATGTTCTTGAATTCTCTGTTTGAGGGCCTTGTTGTGTGTCCTACATATAGTTGGTTGCACCCACACCATATGGCATAAACAACAAATGTTGTGTCACAGTTAATGAATTCCTTCATTGTGTATTTTTCTCCATTTTGTGGGTGTATGAATTCAGATCCTGTGTTACAGTAACAGCAGATATTTCATCTTTGACATTTAAAGCTTCCTTGTGGTTTTATTCCTATCCATGTATTTTTTTCAGGCTTGATTAATCTACTCCTGAGTAGCTTATCTTTTAAATTCTGTCCTCTTGAAAATGTAATTCTTGGTATTTCTCCTACCACTTCTTTCAAGTTTGTATCAGAATGTAGTATGTGCCAATTCCTGTATACAACATTCCCTATCTGCCCAGACCAGTTGTTGTATTCAGTTACAAATGTTACAGGTACATTCAAATTTGCTTGTTCTTTCTTTTTACTTCTAATAACTCCTCTCTCCTTCTACTTACTGCTGTATTCAAGGCATGAGTAGGAGATCATTATTGTAACCCCTTTCTAAAAATCTCTTTCTTAGTACTTCTACTTCCTTCCAAAAGTTTAAATCATCAGAAGAATTCCTTCGTAGTCGTAGAAACTATCCATACGTATAGAGTCTTTTAAGTTTTTGGATGTACTATCAGCCCTGAGTTATGTGTTAGTTTGTTGGTTTTCTATGATTTTTTGTGATAATAGATTTTTCAGGCTTTAGAGGTTTTTGTAAGGTCAAATCCAAGAAGTCTATATTTACAAAATCGATCTTAAATGTGAATTTCATATTAATATTGTTGCTATTCAGCCATTCTACAAATTGTTCTGCCTTTTGTTTCTCCCTTTCCACACTACCAAAATGTCATCAATAAAGCGTGTTCATAATATTACATTCTCTAGATAAGGGTTCGTGTTCTGAAAGACTGTAAGTTCTTCCCATTTACCTAGAACAGGTTTGCATAAGATGGGGCCATACATGCACCCATTGCTGTCCCTCTTATCTGTCTGTAATGATCTCCTAAAATTCAAAGTTATTATGGCTCAGGATGAAGTGGATTGATGATAGTATGAAGTCTACAGAAATAGCATCTATATTTTCTCCTTTCTCTAGAAAGTATTTACAGGCACTAAGTCCCTGTTCATGCACTATCCCAGTATACAGGATTCTGCATCAGTAAATAACCATAACATATCATCTGTCCACTGAATTTCTTTAAGTTTATTCAAGACATGTGCAGTGTCTTTTGTATAAGATGGAAGTTTAACTACTTTTTCTGTAAAAGAAGTCTACAAATACTCAAGTTTTTCTGTTAGTGAACCTATGGATGAAATAATTGGTCTACCTGGAGGGTTATTCATTTTTATGAATCTTGGGTAGTATGTAATAACAAGGTAGAATGGGTTCTCATTCCATATGAATTGTAGTTCTTTCTCTGTTATTTCTCCTTGTCTCACTACTTCTTGTAATAATAGACTTAATTCAGTTTTATACTGAAACAATGGGTTGCTTTTTAACTTTTCATAGTTTGATGAATCATTTAGTAAGTTTGATACAATAGAAATATAATGACTTCTATCTAGAACAACAATGTTGCCCCTTTATCTGCTGATTTTATTACAATATCATTTTCTGCCTGTAATTCTTTAAGGGCTTGCATCTCTGTAGCTGATAGATTTTTATTCCTAGGTTGGCCTGCTTTGTCCATAATTACTTCTATTTCACTCAAAACAACTCTTTCAAAAGTAGAAATGGCTGGATTAAATACATATGGTATAAAGTCAGATGGTGGGGAAAACAGCTTGTTCCTTTGCAATTTTATATCAGAGTCAATACTTACAGTGGTGGGACTTGAACCCATTGAGCCTTCAAAATTTTCTTCCATAATATTAATTATATAATCAATGTCCTCCATTGGATTTTGAGTCTCAATATTCACTTCTATATTGAATCAGATGGTGCAGGACGATTTGTTCCAGCAATATAGGTTCCACGTAACCCATGTTTTCTTCTTCTTCCTCTAAATTCAATTTCCTAGAAAAACATGCTCTCAGTCTGAGTTTCCGAAAAGTTTAAATAAGTCAACTTGTACCTGAAATTGATTTAAACTGGGTGTTGGGACAAAAGAAAGGCCAAGTTTCAAGAGCTTGATTTGTTCATTAGAAGGTTCTTTTTTATAGGTTCACTATTTGCTGTTCTTGCCCGGCCTCTCCCTCTGCCCCTGGGTTTTCTTTTGTTGATTGTAGTGTCTCCTCCTCTCTTTCCTCTCCTGGTCCTTCTGAATCTTCTTTCTTGAATCTTGGGTATCTTGTTCTTGATTCTGATCTAAAAAGGACCTCGATCTCTGTTATCACGTCCTCTTTTTCTGAGAAATGCACTCTAGTTCTACTCCTACTTCTGCTTCCACTCCTATTCCTAAAATTACTTCTCTTCCAGTTCAGCACTCTATCACTTTCATAATCATTCTGATCACATTGTAATTTCTTCTGTTTTCTGGTAATGAGATCTTTTCATATTTAGTTAACTTATCTTTCATTTGTACATCCAATACTTTAAATGTTACTGTCTCTTTAAATATCAAAACTTCTTTCTTTACTTGTTCAATTTCTATTTCAAGTTCTGTATGTTTTTGTATGTCAGCCTTAATAATTAATTCTATAAATGACTTAGAGCAAGTAGAGGCTGCTGCTAACCATTCTTCTTTAAGTGGAAAATTTTCATAGCCAGAAGAGGGTAGTACATTAACTCTGAGCCCTCGTGGTGCTTGCCTTTCTCTAGATATTGTTCTAAAGTAATAATATTATAAGTGATGTCCAGCTCCTTTTAAATAGCTTTTCTAGTTTAAGAAAGCCATTTTAACATCACCTGATGAGATTCTTCCAAAGAGTCTGTTACTCGCTTGCTTTTCCTCGTAGCCCAAGTGTCAGTGTGTTCCCAATCAAAACTTGATCCGACATCTTCAGTAGTCCCTTCATGCATTCTGTATATAGCAGTTGCTGGAATATGATTCTTCGAGATATCACAATATTGTGAAGTGCCACGAAGGGATAAGGTGAAGGAAAACCTCCTAGCCCTGTTTTTTCCATCAATATTGTTGTCAATCGTATATCCTGATAGTTAAAAACACTATCAGCTTCTCCATATGCTGCTTCAGATAGGTGACGATTTTTCATTCAAAAGGAGAAAACAAAAGAGCACTGCTATGCAAAATAGTACACTTTGCAGAGATTGTCAGTCTTTGACTGCTTTAATCCAAAACAAAGGAGCACACTGCAGGTTATCAGCTTAAACCTTATAGTCCAGGTGTCAGAATGTTCCAAATCAAAACACAATCCTGACGTCTTTGGCAACCTCTTCATACACTTTGCTGCCGCAATGGCTAAAGAATAACTCTTTCAAATGCCTCGATAATACAGGATAAATTAAAGCCTCCCGATCATTTTCTGACAATATTAAAGTGAGTTAAGCACTCTGGAGATTAAAGGCTTACATTACCAGCTTCTCCATGTGCGCTGCATACAGGTGAGGATGATCAATTCAAAAGGAGAAAAGCAATGCACTATTAGTAGGAGTGCCTTTTAATCATATCTCCTGAAATTAAAACGCTATCAGCTTCTCCATATACTGCTTCAAACGAGATGACAATTTTTCCATTCACAATGAGAGAACAAACAAATCAAAACACAATCCTGACGTCGGGAACCCTTCATACACTTTAAATGCCGCAATGGCTAAAGAATAATTCTTTCAAATGCATCGATAATACGGGATAAAGTAAAGCTCCCGATCATTTTTCGGACAATATTAAAGTGAGTTAAGTACTCTGGAAATTAAAGGTTACATTACCAGCTTCTCCATATGTTTCTATGCAGTGTTTTTAAGAAATGTGTCATTTTAGAGAGGTGGCCATTGGGGACCCAGAGATGCAGGACATCTGCAGTCCTACAATATCCATTTAATTGTGTGGAGGGGCCAGGCACTGAAAACAAAGATTTTATTCCTTCTGATTGTAGAAATTGTCACTTTTATTCATGACCTGACACAGTGTCCTGCTAGTGTCCTTTACAAGCAAAGGCTTGCAACTTTTGTTGATGAATAGCAATATTCATGTCTATATGAATTTGGCACAGAGTTGCATCTTTCTAGAAGCACATATCTTTCCTTCACAGACCTGATCAATGAAATGGGTTTTATTCAGTGAAGAACTGAAAAGAACATTAAGGCAAGCTTATTTACTATGGTAACCCTAGGCATGCAAGCAAAACAAAAGGATGACAGACAGTCATTAATAAATACATACATACAATAACAAGAGTTGGGTTGTACTGGCAACAGTAAAAATGGAAAGGGACCTGGGGGTAATTATATCAGATGACTTAAAGGTGGGCAAGCAATGTGAGAAGGCAGTAAGGAAGGTCGGAGGGATATTGGGATGCATATAGGAGAGGCATCAATGGTAGAAAACAGAAAGTTGTTATCCCTCTGTACAGACAGTTGGTGAGATCCCATCTGGAGTACTGTGTGCAGTTCTGGAGACCCCATCTCCGAAAGACATAGACAGAGTGGAGGCTGTCCAGAGGAGGGCAACTCAAATGGTGCAGGGTCTGCACCAGAAGACATATGAAGAAAGACTAAAGGAGCTTAATATGTATACCCTTGAGGAAAGGAGGGAGAGAGGAGACATGAAAGAAACTTCAAGTACCTCAAGGGAATCAACAAAGTCCAAGAGGGTGGCATCTTTCAGAAAAGAGATGTGCAAGAACAAGGGCCAATTTGAAGATAGAGGGAGATGGCTCAGAGGTAATGTGAAGAGTATTTTTTCACAGAGAGGGTTGTGGATGCATGGAACAGCCTCCTGAGGAGGTCGTGGAGTCAAGAACAGTGGGGAATTCAAGAATGCATGGGACAGACATAAGGCAGTCCTAGTGGGGGGTAGGAGGAAGTAAGCTATTGGTTAATTAGGATCTGCAGCTTATCTGTTAGGTAGGAAATGGGCAGACTAGGTGGGCCTAAGCTGTCCTTATCTGCTGTCAAATTCTATGTTTCTATGTACAACAGGGCTGGTGTGTGATGGCAATGTGTTTATTTTGTATGGGGAGGAAGCAATGTTTCGTTATTATAGGGTTATTGGGCAGGTCACTGCAATAATCATTGTGACTGCAATATAGCACCCATTGTACATTTCAGGCACTTTGAAATCAATTGTGTCATGTGTGCGTATTTATGCAGGTCACTGTTAGATAGTAATAAGAAATGTACTGGCAGCATAGTAATTGTATATATTTTTGCCCTCTGGATGGTGTGTCTTCAGCACCAACCCATGCATCGTGTCCTCTGTCATCACCGCACTGGGGTGGCCACTACCTGGTGCATCCTCTGGCTTACCCCCAGGGTGGGGCTTCCTGGGCTGGGCCCTTACCTTCAAATGCCACTTCCGGTGTTCTGGCAGAAGGTTGCCCGCATCAGATCTGTGGGGCAGCGGTGCGGATGGTGTTACTGGGCACATCCGGTGGATTTTTACTGGTATACTACCCTGGGAGGTGGTACGTGCAATGACATCAATGGGGCTTATGCCATGTCTGTCCTGCCTCCCCAGCTTCCCATGGGTAGACACGACTGGTCCCCAGGCTCCGCCAGGGGTCCCACATGCACTGGACACATGACACCCCCCCAGAGAAGGAGAGCAGCCCCTGGGGCACTTGAGCCTTCTCTCCCCAGCCAGCCTCCGACTCCCAAGTTTGTTCCCAAACTTGGGTTGCCTGTCAGAATGGAAGCCTAATGCTCGCCCAGCAAACTGTCCATTAGCAACTGTATTTTTATTGTGATTAGAATTCTTGTGAAAAAACCTCCTCCTCCAAGGATCAATTTGAACAATTACCCGTCTGGGGAATAGTGCAAATTGCTCCATGTTTGTGCAGTTAAAGGATTACTACAGTCAGAATTTGCAAAACATATGTTGAGCTGAGTGTTTTGATTTGTGTGTAGTCCTCATGTGTTGCCTGCTCTTGTTTTATGGTCCCTGGGGCTCTCCATCTTAACAAGTTTTATTGCTCTTCTTGTTCCTACAATGCCTCCTCTCCCATATAACAGTGACGTATCTAGGACCATGTGTTCAGCAAGAAATGGTTTAGAGTCTTTGAAAAGTTTTAAAAGCAAAACATTTACTCCTGCTAGCTAGACCTGATGCACACATAAAATACTCAGCTAATTGGAATATCTACCTTACTAACTATACTTTATTTGTGTGTGATTTCTACTGCATGTCTGAGCAGGTACGCCTCCTCTCTCCCAGGAACAATGGAACAGGGTGGACAGGAATAACGGCTGCCAAACACAAACACTTGGCTGATTATTTTATATCCAAACAGGGGACACCAGGAAAAGAGGTTTGCAGTCTCGTAGCAGAGGGAATATTTTCCGTGTGATGTAGGAGGTGCTCAACCAACTAGAGCACCTGAAAAACCATGCCAGTTTCAAACAAAGGACTGCTGGCTTTAAATAGCAACCGCCAAGCCAGGTAGCCACAAGATAAGCATCATACTTCACAGGGACTGGGGCTGTAAGACTACTGAGACTTGCACCCCCCTTCAGCTGCCGCCATCTTTTGGACATTCTGACTCTGGGAACTGACTGGGAGCAGCTGCAAGAACAGATCTAGACTCCCTCTTTCAGTCGCTAATGGACTCAGTCTAACAAAGGATCTAACAGCAGCTTCTACCAGTGGGCAGCTTGTCAGGTGCAACAACACTGCTGACACAGAGATACTAAACTAGGTGTCAGCGTGGCTCAGTTGGTAGCACATCCGTCTCTGGACCAGAAGGTCATGGGTTCTCGTCCCACACCGGGATTGGACTTGCACCTAAAAATCGCTGGCATCCAAGTGCAGTATTGAGGGGTGCTGTACTGCTGGGTGTGCCTTCCTTCAGATGAGATGTTAAACCGAGGTCCCTTCTGCCCATCCTCGTGTTGTCCTGGTGGGTGTCCAGGCAAAGTAAAAGAACCCAGGGCACTCTTCGCAAAGAGCAGGGAATATTCCTGGTGTCCTGGCCAACATTCCCCTTCCCATAAACCGGTTCATGCAATTATCCAGGCTGTGTGTGGGTGATGATGTGCAATATGGCTGCCACCACACATTCAGTCACTTCACTACCAGTCTAGCATTGCTTGTAAAGCGCTTTGGGTTAATGTGTATGAAAAGTGCTATATAAATGCTGATTCTTCTAATTACTTATTTTCTTCCTACAATTCAATAGCAAGTGGTAACAGGGCAACACTGGGAATATCTACATCACTAACCTTACTTTATTTATGTTTGATTCATACCACATCTCTGAGCAGGTATACACTCCCTCTCTCCCAGGAACTGTGGAACGGGTCAGACAGGAATAGTGTAGCTGCCAAACACAAACACTTGGCTGATTGTTTTTATCCAAACAGGGGACACAAGGAGCAGCCCACCTCCTTCCCTAATCCCACCCGCACCCTGCTACTCACCATTTATAGCTGCTGACTCAGACTCCACCTTCTTACATGCATACAGCCCAAACAAAATACCAGTGCACACCCCAAAAAGACATGCCACATATTAGTATTTAAACAATTTAATAGCCTATTGGCTTTACTTACTTTAAACTCCATGTAAAAAAGGGGATCCCTCTAGTTTTCAGATTGGAATTCCAAAGTGAGCAAGCTATACCACCTCTTCACAGTGGGACCCTTTTGGTATAGTCCCTACACTAGCTTCTTAGCTCTGAAATGCCTGTAGTGGCTACTCATAAATATAGAGTGCTGCCTGGATTGGCCTTAAATACATTGCCTAATTGGCTTCTTTAGATAAGGTACTTCCACTGAGGAACATTCACGGTGGTGGAAGGGAGGCGTGCTGAAAGGGGTGCCGCACCTCCCACTCAGCATGCTCTATTCTGCATTGCTCACAAAAGTAATTCACATTTCTGCTAGGGGCATTGGTGTGTGGTAAATAACAATCAAAAACAGAATACCAGTGCACAACCCCCTAAAAAAAGACATGCCACATATTAGTATGTAAACAATTTAACTGCCTATTGGCTACTTACTTTAAACTCCATGTAAAAGGGGATCTTCTTAGTTTTCAGATTGGAATTCCAAGGTGAGCAAGCTATACCACCTCTTCACGGTGGGACCTTTCGTATAGTCCCTACACTAGCTTCTTAGCTCTGAAATGCCTGTAGTGGCTACTCATAAATATAGAGTGCTTCCTGAATTTTGAGCAATGCAAAGGTTTTGAGGTGCTTTTGGTTGTCTTCTGCATGCATATAGGAAGGGTGGTAATACAACAGCACAGAATAAAAACAACACAAAAAAAAATAATTTTCCTTCTTTCCTCTTCTTTCCTCAGCCTCCTTCTCTTTCATCTTCAGTAGGATCCCTCTAGAACAGGAACAACATTACATGCCAGTAGTGTGGTGCATCCTTTCAGAGGACATGCAGAGGACAGGCACTGCCCACATGCTGGGCAATAGGAGATCTAAAAGCACAACTCAGAGGCAAGGAGCAAATCAAATATCTTCACAACCTGACTGGCAACCACAAGCTCACACACCCCTTTACTATGCCTCACTATCTCCACCAGGGAGCATTCCACATCACCCCACCACCCTGGTCCAGAAGAATGTGGAGTAGTAAAGGGAGCAAACTAAATTTGGCGAGGTACCAAAAGCAATCACCATATCAGGAGGCACCAATTGAAACAGCAAATAGATACACCCCTCTCACCAAGGGAGGAAACAAGGCAAATAGATAAACCCTTGTCATCAAGGAAGGGAAATATGGGTATAATGCAGAACACCCCAGTTTGATCACACAGCAAGAACATCCACGGAAGGAACTACAAAGGACTTATATAGAGGGAACAAAATAAAATACTGATTATGAGTGATGCCATGATCCAAGGAATGGAGTCACACATAAATCAGGGTCCTGAGACACAGGTAGTAGTAAAATACCTACCTGGGGCCCCTGCAAAAGTGGTACAGAGCACCTTAACAGGTTAATAAAAAGGGAAGGTAAATGCACAGACGTTTTGACCATATAAGTACTAACGATCTGGCAGACCAGACAGTCAAGGACACCAAGCAGCACATATCTTACTTAGGTGAAACATTAACCTCTCACTTCTCAGTCATTGCCTCTCTGAGATCCTCCCAGTACGGGGAAAGGAGGCAGTAAGCAAAGGATACACAAGGATCAAACGGAGGAACTAAACACTTAGCTCCAGAGCTGGTGCCAAGAAAGGGGCACCTTTTCATTGGGAACTGGTGGGATTTCTGGGATAGAGGTCTCTTCAAATATGATGGTCTACACCTAACTAGGGAAGGCTCGCAAGCACTAGGGCAGAAACTGGTTGCAGCCATCGACGATTTAAACTAGACACTTGGGGGCAGCAGGACAAAAGGATCTGCTACCTCTCCCAAAACTCTGCCAAATTAGGGATACAAATAATAGAAAGAGAATTCACCAGCTGGGTGAAGGAACAGATACCAACACAAAAAATCACTCACAAATAAGACGACACCATGGAGGGGACTAAGTTTGGAAAGCTATGGTCACTAATGTAAGGAGCCTATCAAATAAAATAGCTGACCTCACTGCCGTCATCACGAAGCTGATCTGACTGGGTCACGCCATCACCGACACCTGATTAAACAATAATCATGACTGGAAATGACAATCCCTGGATACTGTCTCTTCCAGCAAGACAGAACGGAAGAAGGGGGGGAGAGTGGCTATGTTTATAAAGGAAGGCATCAAAGCGACTATAGCCCAATATGACAACATAGAACCTGAGTCACTTTGGGTCACTCTGGAGGCTGGTAATGGAGCAGTAACTCAGGTAATAGTGTTTTACCAACCACTGGTGACAGGGTTAGAGGGAGACAAGGAAATATTGGAAAACATTCAAAATGATTGATAAAGGGAGGTAATAGGGTGGGGACTTCAGTTTACCTGACATAAATTGGGCTACCCAGACAGCAGGTTCAACCAGAAGCAAGGACTTTCTGCTGGTTCTGCACATATTGGGCCTGAAGCCACTTGTAAAGGACCCAACAAGGGTGGAGGCAGTCCTGGACCTGTTGCAACAAACGAGGACAATGTCTCAGAGGTATAGTGGAAGTCACTTGGGATCCAGTGACCACTGCATGGTGTGGTTTAATGTTAGGACAAAAATGGAAACTAAGCACTCAAAACCAAAGTCATGGACTTTAGATGAACAGATTTTATATAAATGAAGGAAGGTCTCAAAGAGAGACTTGCAAATACGTATGGGGAAGGATGTTGAAGAGTACTGGGCACATCTCAAAATGGCTATACTTCAAACTGCAAACTATTGCATAAAAAAGGTGAACAAAGCAAGAAAGAAAAGAAAACTGCTCTGTTTTTCTAAGGAGGTAGCCACAAAGGTCAGGAGAAAAGGACTGCTTTATGGAAATACAAAAACAGGATCCAGCTGGGACATGGAGAACTACAAAAAATCAAAGGGAAGCAGGCAAGGAAATCAGAACAGTGAAAGCAACAACAGAGGAGAGGATAGCTAAGGAAGTCAAAAAGGAGGCAAAACCTACAACTATATAAGTGAAAAGAAAGAAAACAGGGGTACTGTCAGACTCACAAAGGAAGATGGAGGGTACACCGAGAATAATAAGGACAAAGCAGAAATCCTAAATAGATATTTCTGCTCTGTATTCACCAATGAGCAGGATGGCTGTGGACCCACATTACAGGAGGCAATAAAGGAAGCTACAGGTGTACTCAGGTTCCTTTACAAAGGAAGCAGTCTTTAAAGAACTGGAGAAAATCAATACAAACAAGGCTATGGGACTAGATAGAAAACATAGAATTTTGACGGCAGATAAGGACCGCTGGCCCACCTAGTCTGCCCATTTTCCTACCTAACAGATAAGCTGCAGATCCTAGTTAACCAGCAGCTTACTGATGAAATGCATCCTAGATTGCTGAGAGAACTAACTGAGGAATTGGTGGCTCCACTGGCTGATCTCTTTAACTTATCATTAGAACTAGGCGAGGTCCCACAAGACTGGAAAACAGCCACAGTTTTTCCCACTGCACACAAGCGGGAGCAAGAAGAGTGCAAACAACTACAGACTGGTAAGCCTCAGTTGTGGGCAAAACAATGGAAACCCTTCTCAAGGAGAGGATTACATCCTTTCTTGAGGACAACAACAATTGGACACAAAACAGCATGGTTTTACCACAGGAAAGCCATGCCAAACTAATCTAATTGACTTTTCCAACTGGGTGACAAAAATAGTAGACCAAAGAGGTGCTGTAGATGTAGTATACCTAGATTTCAGCAAGGCCTTGACTCGGTCCCACATAGAGTTAGACAGCATGGGAGTAGCACATCAGGTGGTAAACTGGGTATGGAGCTGGCTTACTGGAAGGGCCCAGAGGGTACTAGTAAATGGCTCACTCTCAGAGAAAAGATGTGTACTATAGCTAGTGGAGTACCAAAGGGTTCACAGCTTGGACCAATCTTATTCAATATTTGTATTAGTGACATTTCTGATGGACTGTAAGGTAAGGCGAGTCTGTTCTCAGATGACACAAAGATAGGCAATAGTGTGGACACTCCAGGTGGGTGGAGAAGATGAAGACTGACCTTAAGTGTCTGGAAATGTAGTCAAAAACATGGAAACTGAATTTTAATGCTAAGAAGTGCAAGATCATGCACCTTGGAAAGGCTAACGCAGGAGATGATTACTACATAGGAGGAGAAAACTGGAATCCTCTAAACAGGAAAGAGATCTGGGAATAATTATAACAGATGACCTGAAAATATCCAAACAATGTGAGAAAGCGGCATTATGAGCAAATGGTATGTTGGGATGCATAGGCAGGGGGATTACCAGCAGAAAAGAGAGGGCATCCTATACTCTATAGATTACTGGTGAGATCACACCTGGAGTGCAGCATTCAGTTCTGGAGACCACACTTTAAAAAGATATTAACTGATTGGAGACAGTGCAGAGGAGAGCCAAAAATGATACATGGACTGCACAACAAACCTTATGATGAGCGCTCATGTGTACTCCTGGAACAGCGGAGGGAGAGGGTAGACATGATTAGACATTCAGATTCCTAAAAGGAATAAACAAGGTGCAGATTCAGGACCTGTTCCCTATCAAAAATCAGTCTAGAATCAGGGGCACAACATGAAATGGAGGGTGGCAGATTTAGAGGCAACACATGCAAGTTCTTCTTTACAAAGAGAGAGTGGTGGATGCAAGGAACTGCTTACCACAGGTTGTGGTGGAGGTGAAAATGGTGTGAACTTTTAAGAACATGTGGGATAGATACAAGGAACCATAACACTGAATAGCAATTAAGGAAGGGGATAGGCTTATGGGCAGACTAGATGGGCAGATGGACCCCTTCTGCTGTCACTTTCTAGGTTTCTATGTATTTCTATTTAGTGGAGGCCAGAACATCTCTAGTACTTGTTGGATCAGTGGTCCCAGATGCATCACTGTCATATGGAGAGGAGGCATTGGAGAAAAAGAAGAGCAATAAAACTTGCTAAGATGGAGATCCACAGGGCCATAAACTACCATATAACTAGCAGGCTAATTAAGAAAACATCACTTTAATAGCAAACAAAGCAAACAAAGGTACAGACACGGGGAAGGACTCTGTCCAGGCTTCTTTAGGCCACAAATAAATATCACTGATAAAGACTCTGGCTTCCATGAGTGCTGCTTAATGTGTAAAAATAAAAAGGTACAGACACACCAGGACTACACACACAAATAAAAACACTCTGCACAACATGTATTTCTGTAAATGTTGACAGTAGTACACCTTTAACTCTAGACCAGTGCTGGCTGGAGTAAACAGAAGTTACACAGGATTTACTGTTCACTCTGAACCCGGTCACACTGATGCACAAAAGGCTGCAGTCTCCAGTACTGTCAGTGCCTCATCCTTCACCAGCACCTATTTCATCACAGTATTGCAAAGCCTGTAGTGTACCTGCCCACTTGTACCTGGAGTTTCTCAGACTACAGTGCTGAGTCACTCACCTTCAACAGTACCAGTTTCACAGTACTGTGGGGAAATCTTCAGTGTACTTGCCCACTCGGTACCTGGCTTGTCCCTGTATCCTTGTGTTGTCTCCATCTGCTATTCAGTCCCAGCAGTATACCTCCTAACAGTGTCAACTGCCCTGCAGTGGCTACTACATACATCCACCAACCTGCCCTCAGTAGGCAGGATTGTGCAATTTACACAGCCCTGGTAGCACACAAGGTATGCTTTCCTCCTGGTGTCCTACATGCTAGCCTGCCCACCCATCCCTAATTCCCCCAGCCTCCATCCTATACCTGATCTTTTGGATAAACCGAGGGCTTCAGTCGGTCATGCTGCTAGACCCTTATCTTTCACCATCGACTAAATCTCATCCAGTATGGGGAAGCCTGTACTGTTCTTCCTCTGCATTATACCTGGTCCAGTACTGTCAGTCCCTCACTTTTCCCTAATGCTAAATGGGCATGTTAACCAAAAGAGAATCTAAAAATCTCCAGCCAATTAACATTTTCTTCTGACTGTGAATAGCTTAGTTTAAAGAACATTCTGTTTGCCAGTGAAAGGTATACTGAGTTTATTAACAGTGGTTTAGATGTTATGTTGGACAGAAAATGTGTCCTCTTTTGGTTGTTTTTTATTGACCTTGTGGATAAAGAGGGCTTTTGTTCTCCTTAAGATAACTCTGATTGTATGAGTTACACTTGCCTTCCTATCCCTTAAATGAATATAGCTACCTTAACAAACTCTGGTCAGAGCCAGTACAGCTGATAATATATTAATCTGATAAAGGATATAGATTTAATGTGTGATTGTATTGTATGGGGTCTTCCATGGGGTTGTCAAATCTAAAGCTTACCCCTCCCTAAGCAAACAAGAAGCTAGTGTAACCCTGGTGCCATTATATCAAGGGCTGCTTACCCCTGCATGCTTTCCTAACTGCAGGTTGAGGGGCTTGGGTTCATCAATTAGTGGCTACTGGGATCTCACTACCATCAGTGTACAAACAATTATGGTGCCTCCACCCAAAGTAATGCTTTAGTGGGTCATTAACAAAATTGGTACAGTACTCTGGGAAGTTACAACCACCCACAATCCCGCCTAGTGACCTTTTACACTTAGTGTTGCAACTTGCACACTTTACACTCAAAATATAGGCCAATGCCAGCATTAATGATATGCTCATGTGCATCCACTTATCAACAGGGTTCAGTCTCCTGACACTCGCCCACTACCGTTGCAAAAGACAGCTTCAATAATATAACCATGCACTTTCAAATGCTTTGGCAATGTTTCAGTAACTTTATACTGGGTAATGATATGCTCACTAGCCAAATTAACAATAAAACAGTAAATCAGATTTATTGAGGGGAGTAAAAAGGGAGGGGTGAGAATCTAGGTTAAAGATTACTGTACTGAGACAAGTTTCATTTGCTTTTAATCACTTTAGTCCCTGAATGAATCAGTCTGTGCAACTACTGGGTACCCAGAGTGGAAAACAGGCATGCTTGGGGGGTGCTGCAGGTTGTCTATCATTGCAGCTGATGTTAGGGCCCTTGATGAAAAGAAGGGGATTAGATAGGAGCAACACACTGGTAACTCCAGAAACTATTTGTAATCCTGACCGATGGCCCAGTCACATTTAAACACATTGACTGGAAAAAAAAATCAAATGGTACCATCTACATGATTGATGATTTATGCAGGGAGCTACTCTGAGTTTACTCACTGTACCCAAATGACTGGAAGAAGGCACTGCGACATCAAGACCTGTTGCTTACTTGAGCTGTTGGTGGGACCGGGCCAACATGATTCACATCCACTTCACGATCTTTCCCTGTAGGTGGCAGAACCTGCATTTGATTGCTGCACAGGGCTGATTCTCCAAGCTGGGGGTCTCTCCAGGATATTGATGATGGCACAGGAACAGTTTGATGGGCCATTGCTGGCATAGACCCTGCCGAGGAAAATGTCTTTAACAGGCTGATCTGCATGCTGGTGAACCCTCCAGCTGGGCTTTGGCAAAGTCTCTCTTCACTGGAGTGGCTCCTGTTTTGGCACAGGAGTCCTGGATTAATGCCTCCACACACGTGGTAGGCCACAGTCTCGTGGCAGAAGAAACAACAGACTTTTCTTTCTGGTAAATGACCGGTTTCAAGATTCTAGCTTTTGGCTACAGAAATCTCTTCATGCTGCTTAGTTGCAGTCCTGAATTAGAATTGATCCCCTTTTGGGACCGAACTGTGTCCTCAGGGGCAAGCACAGACCTCTCCCGTGGAGTTTCTGTCAATCCACACACAGGCTGTTACCTTCTCGGTCACTCAAACAGACTGACCTCTGTTTAAACAGTCCCACACTTAGTCCAGGATTTCTGCATTCTGATTGGCTACTCTTGCTGTCAATAACAGTCTGAGGACCTCATTGGTTAGTTTAGGCACCAACCTGAAAGTTCACAGCTTCTCCCACAAGGCACTGCAATTAGGTCCCTTGAGGACCCCTTGGTTCCAATTGGTCCAAAGTGGGAGTCCAGGACCAAAGATGGTGGATCCCATTGGAAAGTCCAGCACTGGCATTATAAGCAACTAATTTATTTTAATAATAGAAAGGATTTAGCAACAAATATTTACTGATTATCAGAGGACTCCTCTGCTCTGTAATCGACGGCAGAATGGAGCCAATTAGGGTGAGGCCTGGTTGGTCATGATCTCTGAAGCACTTGGACCCAGCCCAAGCTATTTACACTGTACACATGGACTGGAGCTCTTAAAGGATGGTGCAGCAGCATGGCATTGCACACACATCCGAGCAACAGCAGAGCATTAACAACCATGGATTTACCTTCTCTTGCTGGAAGTCTTCCTGGCAGTGGGCATCAAAGGAGCCCTGGGAGATACTCAAGGTAAGCCCCCAAATTATCTGTGGTGTGAGGGGGGAGGGGTGTTACACTAGGACTAATTTGTTGGCAAAAGTGGTGAGTCATACTTTCTATCTCCAAAGAGAATATCATTATGAGGCATTGACTTGAAGTTGTATCTTGTGCTTAGGACATGAGGTCATGGGCTAGGAGGAAGGGTGGGCATTAGTGTTGATAACCCCATGGAAGACCTACTACTGATTTGCCAAGACTCTGGAGACCAAAATCCTAATATTGTTTCACTTCCCTACTTTGTGCACTTTGCTGTCTTCAATTCTAATGTCTGCATTAACGTAGTTTTTGCAATGACACCCAAGGACAGTCTACAGGTACAAGGTCATAGATCAGTGGTATGATACCTCATACAGGGTCCATATATTAAAACTGGTATACAGCAACCCTAATCCCCCATCAATACTCTCATGAGTAATGGGCAAAGTACACCAGAGTTATGAGACACAAGTGTTGTATTTCATACACATTTTTCATCCATAATTAGAATACTTTTTGGGTGGATACCTGTGAAGGTTTACATCAATTACTGCTTGTGCCTTACATAGCACACAATATGTATACCTCCACAAAGCAGCAACATTGTTACAAATTTTAAAGTACTATACACATTGCATAGTAGCCACTTTCTGTAGGGCTCAAAATCATGGGCACATAATCAGTTGGGTAGTATGGCTGATTGGGGTCTCCCTGGCCATGAGGGTAGTTTCAGGATGGGGATTAGGGTTGTTATATACCAGTTTTAATATGTGGACCCTGTATGTGTACCATAACACTGATCTATGGCCTTGTACCTGTTGACTGTCCTTGAGTGATGAGGGAAGCTAAATAGACAGGTCACACACCTCTGAAGCCTGAAAGTCAAAAGGTCCAAGTCTTTGGAAAATACCACAGAGTCAAAGAAATGATTTAGGTAGCATTAAACACAGTGGTTCTAGAACCAATGCTGTTCCTAGACCTAGTGCATATCCTTTACTACTTGATGTATATATACATATGTTATACATACACAGATACATAGAAGATGCTGGCAGAAGAGTACCTCTTTGCTCACCTAGTGTGCCCTAAGTCCCTGCCTACTGTCTACAACAGATCCTAATTGATTTCCGGTCTTACCCCCCACCCTGTTACTAAGGTCCCTTGTGTCTATCCATGCATGTTTGAACCCCATTGCTATTTTGGTATCCACCATGTCTGCTGGAAGGCTGTTCCAGATGTCTATCACCCTTTCTGTAAAGAAGTATTTCCTCACATCCTCTCTAAATCTCCCCTTCAGCTTCATATCATGCCTCCTTGTCCTTGAGCACCCTTTCTGTGCAAAATGATACCCTCATGCACCTTATTGATGCCTTTGAGGTATCTGAATGTTTCTATCATGTCTCCTCTCTTCTCCTTTCCTCCAGAGAGTACTTATTTAATTCCCTGAGTCTTTCCTCGTGGGGCTTTTGATGCAGGCCATGCTCCATTTTGGTTGCCCTCTTCTGTACTGCCTCCATCCATTCTATGTCTGTTCTGAGAAGGGGCCTTCAGAACTGGGCACAGTATTCCAAGTTGAGCCTCACCATTAATCTGTACAGGTAGTACTACTCTTTCTCTTTCTGCTGGTGATACCCTCCATATGTACCCCAGCATTCTATTAGCCTTTCTCACTGTCTTATCACACTGCTTTGCTACCTTCAGGTCATCAGATATGACTTAGCTCCACATCCCTTTCCTGTTTTGTGGTTAACACCTCCCTCCCACTTGATATGTTGCCCTTGGGGTTCTGTACCCCATCTGCATAATTTTTCACTTTTTGGCATTGAAGCCCAGTTGTTAAACCCTTGACCAGTCTTCTAGCTTTTCAGATCTTCCTTAATTTTTTTCACCACCAGTGGCCTACTCTGTTGCAGATTTTTGTGTCATCTGTGAAGAGGCATACCTTTCCTTCTAGCCCTCTGTGATGTTGCTAATAAAGACATTGAAGAGGAACAGTCTCAGTACTTAACCCTGAGGCACCCTGCTGGTTACCTTACCTTCTTCTGAGTGAGCTCCATTTACCACCACCCTCTGAGTTCTGTTACTCAGCCAATTTCATACCCATTTTACTATCTGTGGACCCATTCCTAGGCTGCCCAGCTTGTTTACTAATCTTCTATTTTGAATGGTTTGAAGACCTTACTGAAATCCAGGTAGGCCACATCCACAGCCCCCAATCCACCTTCCTTGTAACCCAGTCAAAGAACTCTATCAGGTTTGTTTGGCAAGATCTCCCCCTGTGAACCCATGCTGCCTCAGATCCTGCAATCCACTGTTTTTAGGTATTCCTCAATCCTTTCTTTTAGTAGTGTTTCTATGACTCCAGCCCACTACCAGTCCAGCTTACAGGTCGGTAGTTTCCTGCCTCACCCTATTTTCACTTTTGTGTAATGGGACCACATCCGCCTCCTCCAGTCCCTGAATTTCCTCCATTTCTACTGATAGACTGAAGAGGGCCATTAGAGGTGCAGACAGTTCCCCTTTAGTTCCTTCAGTATTCTGGGTTGAACCCTGCCTGGACCCATTGCCTTGTCTGGTTATAGCCTTGCTAATTCCCTTAGGATGCTTTCCTCCATAAAGGTCTAATTTCCATCTCCCTTCCCTTAATGCCCTTTTTCCCTAATGTGGCCTGTCACCTACCCCTTCCTTTGTAAATACTGAACAGAAGTAATTTATTCAATATGTTCGCTTTCTTCTGGTCCTCTCACACTTCCTCTCCTCCCTTTTAGCCTTGCTATCCTTGCCTTGCCTTTCTTCCTTTGCTTATGTACCTGAAGAATGTTTTATTCCCCTTTTTGCTGACTTGGCAATGTTTTTGTGCTTTTGCCCTCTTAACTGCTTTCCCTGCCTCCCTTTGTTTCTCCCGATAATTCTCCCTGTCCTTGTCCTTCTTTGTTGACTTGTACCCGTTTAAATACCTGCTTTTTTCTTTCACTTTATCTACTACTACCTTGGAGTACCATAGCAGTCTCTTTTCCTCTTGCTTTTTAACCTGCTTGATACAGAGATTAGTTGCTTTTCATTTGCCTTCCTTATTTCTGCTCACTTTCCTCTACTCCACCCATTTTCTCTATTTCTGCTAGAGCTTCCTGAGGCACTCTCCCATTTTCTTTAAATCTGCCCTCCTTAAGTCCAGGACCCTTATTTTAGTGTGGTTAGATTCTGGCCCTATCTTTACGCTGAACCACATCTTATGATGATCAGCGGGTCCAGAGGTGGCTTCAGTGTAAAATCAATGACACTGTACCTGTTTAACAGTACCAGGTCCAGTATCACCCCTTATGAATAGGTTCTGTAACGAGTTGCCTGAGGAGCGCCCCTGCAGGAAGTCTAGGATTTCCTTACTTCTAACTGTTGCTGCAGCAGGGGGCTCATAGCCACATCTGGTAGACTGACCCGACTAGCAATACCTCACCCTTGTTAGCCATCCCTTGGTTTCTTCTATCACATCCTTATCTTCCTCTTCCCCGTGCTCAGAATTTACAGCATTAGCTTACAGATCAGAGAGAAAGGAAAAGAGTAAAAACAAGTACATGTAGGAACTCACCCTGACATAAAAGTGAACCAAACAGGGGTGGTATAAATACCAATTTGAGCCTTTATAAACTATGAGATCAAGAGGTAAATCCTATAATATGTGTAAACATAAATGCATAATCTGTAAGTCTGATAAGTCTGTGGTAATGGTGCATAATTAAATAATAATTCTACTATAGATCTATAAATGGATACTAATAAGAGAAATTCTAAATGTACAGTTAAAGGTATGATGCATTAAGATTAAGCTATTGTCTGGATATTTTAAGATATTTTTACAATGCATATATTTAAAAGACAACTAAACTGGTTAATTTACAAAATGACACTGCCAAAATTGGAACTCAAAGGGTGTAGTATAATCCCCTACCTTTTATGTGCTGTGCTTCTTGTGATCTAAAATCACAGTTTATACAGTTTCATGTTCTTAAAAATATAAACAAATCAGCAGAGTTTTCAAAGTCCACATTTCGGTAGTACCTTAAGATGGCGCTCGTGGTAATGTGAGGATGTCAATGGAATCGGACAGCTCTGGGCTGGTAACAGTGTTTGTATAGGGCTTCTTGTAATTGGAATTAAAAGCTGTAGACTGTGTATTTGGGAAAATCCTTTACTGTGCATATGTGAAACCCTCTTTTGCTATGCAGGTAAAGGATCTGCCACAAGCTCACATGAGTAAAGTTTTAATTCTCACTACCTACAAGCTTCCTGTACAATCCATACGCCTTGTGGAGCTGTCTCGCCCATTGATATTATCACATTACCATGTAGTACCATCTTAGTACTACCAAGCTATGGACTAGAAGCTGCACATTTGTTTACATTTTTAGGAACATGACAAAACTGTATAAAATGGTGATTCTGAATTACAAGATGTGCAACACATAAAAGGTAGGGGATTATACTACATCCCTATGAGTTCTGAATTTGACTGTCGGTTTGTAAAATTAACCTGATTCGTTGTCCTTTAAAAATATTTTAGATATATGTCAACTACATAAAAAATCTAGTAAATATTCAAAATATATAAGCAGATATTTAAAATATATGTCATGTAGCTATAATAAATATATCATGGAAATATATATATGATATATCTAAAATATATCTGTCACATATATTCTTCAAATAAATTAGATATTTCAAAACCAGCCACTTTGAGATATTTTACATATACTTCAGACATATGATCAAACATATATTTGAAATATACTTTTATAAATATATCTAAAATAATACTTCTTTTCTATATAGCACTTCACTGACAGCTGCCAGCCTTTGCCTGCAGTGCGCTATTTACAATGTACAATAGGTCCAGAACTAGCCACCCTGCTCTGGCAGGAGATTCAGCAGGATTTAGGAAACTGAAGGCCAAAGTACTGTTGTACTGTTGAAGGGAGAGATTGAAGCTCCTACCTGATGAGTTGAGGCAGGAGTAGTCAAACTTTAAATGATAATGAAGGCTCAGTCCTTCAGGCTATGGCTTAGCAACTCTCCATGAAGGGGCTTACAAGTAAGTGGTCTTGATCTTTAGCACTGCACACAAATACTGTAGGCTGCCAGCAGAATCATGGCAGCTTTTTACTGTTTCACAAGAATTACTCATTTCCAACAGTAGTGGCCAATGAGTGCAGGTGGTAGAGCAAAGCGTGGTATGTATGATTTTGTACTAGTGAGTTCCAGTTTGAAAATCTCCATATTAAATCGAGTCACTTCTGAGCCTTTTCTGAGCAAAGTCACACAACAATGCCATATTCTGTGCGGGAGTTGTGATGTCATTGTCTGCCACCATGGTCGATTATCATCAGTCTCATATTGAGACCTGTCATGATTTAAACCCAAATCACAGGTGGTGAAGTAGTAGGCTCTTGTCTACTATGTTGCCAAAACACCACAAAATAAGTATAAATAAACAGAATGAATGGCCGCAGCCCCATCACATGCTTGTTGTAAAATGTGTTTGAAACAGCAAATTTTAGCTTCCTGAAACAGAGACACATCTGGAACTATTGTGGTGTGTTAGAAACCGAGCATATAGTCCGTTTCACAATACAGTTTATTTATGGAAATGAGAACTCAGCTATGAGATAAACTGAGCATTTCATCATAGTCCAGAAAAGGATAAAGATGTAAAGATGTACAGTATAAATGTGCTTAATTTAAGAGGAATGTGAATCAGTCAGAGTTCTCTATAATACTAATCTTGCACAGGGTGAAAAGGCAGAGTGCCTATCTAGTTCACCCCCCACACACACACATCTTCTCAGTGGTAGTAGTCACATTGGTAAACCCCATGCATGTGCCCATACCTCTCAACTGTCCCTGTGTAACCCCTAGATGGCGCTATCCCAGGGCTACTACCCCTGCCTAATTTGCCACTAACAGGTTGAGGGCCTGGATCCAATGGCGTGTGCCTCCACCCAGAGGTCAGGGTTTACAATAGTTAAACTAACTTGGTCACAGCCCTCTGGGACACTGCAACCCCTTTCTTCCCACTAGTGGCCCACACAATACATCAGAATTACCTTTACAGTATACACTTACCCCAGGACTGGTTCCGGCACTGGGACCTCCTGTGAAATAAGATACAGTGCAACAATCACAGTACAGTACTTTAACATAGACAAATACCTCAGGCAGTATAACTTTGCTGAAACAAGCAGCTCTGATTTATTTAGGGGATATAACGGACGGGTGAAATCAGGTTAATTAGCTTATCACTCTACTCATCTACCTATGGCTCTGCACAGGCCTATCCCTATCAGTTACTGTCCCTGGGTACCTAAGCCCTAGTGGCTAGTCCAAACTGTGGCAGCTGGTAGGGGCCCTTTCACACACAGAGAAAGGAGAATTAAACAGTCAGCAGTACAGTAATTCCATTTGGATTTAATGTGGCAATTCAACAGGAGCGACCCTGAATTAGTACTCACGACCTCCAAATAAGATAGGTCCTTCAATGTCAGCAGGGCTACCTTGAGCTCCAAGAGACTCCTCACACATTTATATGGTAAACAGTCACAGGTAAAAGTCACTTAATGGCAGCAGGATTCACTTGAGGTACACAAACCTCTTCACACATTTATATGGTAAAAAGAAAGCACTATACCAGGCAGGCTGCATCTGTATCCCGATCGCAATTACTGCACATACCCGGGAGAACACACAGCAGATTCAGTTCCTGACAGACCGAGTACAATTTTCAGCAATTCCTCCAGTCTTCTACAGGGTGAGCCTGGTTTCTCTTCAGATATCCTTTGATTCTCTTCACGGGACGGATTCAGTCCTAACAAGCTGCAGACGGAACTCTGGACCTTACACATGTTTTTGACTAAAACTGTGCACTGAAGGAGCACAGGGTTCCTTTCCCTTCACTGCCAAAGCTCAACTGAAACTCCCAACAGACAAAACCGGGCACTTCCTTTGAGTTCCTCCCAGTTCTTGACTGGATTGGCTGTCACTCACAATAGACTGCTGCTGTTGGTCCAAAAAGGCGCTAAGTCTAAACTACATCTCCCAGAGTCACTGCCCATACAATCCTCTTGTGGCTGGCTCAGATTATGAGTCCAAGTTCTGATTCGTCCAAGGCACCATTTTAGAGCTAGCTACCCCACACTGATTGGTCCAGTTCAGCAGTTCAAAACCAGAATGGGGAACTAGGCAGACACAGTTCTGACTGCAAAGAAAGCAGGTTAGACAAACTGTAATTTCATTATTACTGTAAATGATTTCTGGCAAACAGTTACATCTTTCAGATAGGTTCCTTTGCACTCTAGTGACTGCAAAATGGAGTGAATTGGCAGCAGCTCGAGTGGTACTCAAACAGAGAAGCACACAGTCCCCCATACAAACTAATTATGTCTGCAAGCAGACAGCTCTTAAAGAGACAGTACCAGAGGTTCTAAAAACACTCACTGATAAATGGCTTAAACGCCAAACACCATTCAGGCTTGGAGCATTCAAGCAAGCTCCTGAAGTCTTTTGGAACCCCCATTTGCAGGGGTTACACCTGATTTTCAGGGATGTCCCTGATTTTGCCTCAAAATTTTACTCTGTCCCTCCTAAAATTTGTGTTTTATGGCTAAACAGTGGGGACTGTAAGCACAAAACAATGTCAAGCATTAAAGTTACAGACTTGTTCTTCTTTAGAAAATGCATTTAGCACTAAGCCTCATATTCTACCAGCTTTCTGGGTGGATAGCTATAATTTTGAAGAAGTGTTCCTGATTTTGTCCTTTGTCCCTGATTTTTAAGCCTTGTCCCTGATTTACGAGGCAGGTGGTTGAGAGGTATGCATGTGCTTATCAAGTCTAATTCTGAACATACTAAAACTATCAATGTTCACAATACCTACTGGCAAAGTACTCACAAATCTACCACCCACTGTGTAAAAAGATTTGTCTATAGTATGTCATAAAATATTTCATCAATAGTCAGCCCTCATGACTCATAGTGCTCCATTTACAGACCTGTACTGTAAATCTATCTGTTCCATCAGTTCTTTTTCTGACCACATTTTCTATAAAAGTAAAAGATCTCCTCTGTTGTTTCCATTATTTCTGTGCTATCTAATTAACATTGATCCAGTCTCTCTTCTTGTGATATTCTCTAACCCATACATATTAGTGACTTTCTGTTTGAGCCTTTCATACCTGGTAATCGCTCTAGTTAAAACTGGCCAACTAAATTGGTAATATAAATCAAACTGGACTCTTACAAAGATCTGTATAATGTGAGAATCACTATTGGATTTTCAGTGCATAATACCTGAAGTATTATACTGCGTTTGTGTTAGTATATATAGTCACACTGTTCTTTGGCACTGTGGATCTGAAGGTCTTCTTCCTCCAAAGTTGTCTTTACTGGTATACCCTTTTGTACAATGTGTGTTGTCAGTAATACTGAGTGCGTATATGTCTCCTTGCTGTTATGCCTGTGCGTGTATGTCTGCATTTCAGTCACTTACTGTATCATTTTATACTGTGCAGAAAATTGAGATTTTATGTAAGAAGTTATAAGAACATTTTATCAAACATTATTAAGCCTGATGCATTTAATTATTCCTATGGGAAAAATATGCTAATTTTAAAGTTTTAACCATGTGGTGGCATCTGATGCATAAATGAATTTATGTAATTCTGTGCTTACAGGCCTAAGTGGTAATTCAGCTGGAATATATTTATTCACAAGTTCCGCATTGGCTACTGAGTGGGTTATCACTATTATACACAATTTATTTAAGACTGTATTTTTTTTATTCTTAACAGTTTGTATACAATATGTTTCTCATTCCGAAATGTTTCAAGATGGCAGCTTGCAGATTCCATGTGCTGTGTAACGTAGCCTGGTCAGCTAACTAACAGAACATAAGGAAGAGTTTATTGAATGGCTAAAGGGTCCTCTATACTGTTTTGAGACAATAACCATAAAGGAGGTCTTCTTGGTGATGTCCACCTCTAGTATTTGCATTAATTGGCACGAACTCTAGTGTAACTGATTTGTGACTTCTTTAACACATCCAGCTGAAATGCAACAAGTTGTTTTCAGTGCAGTCCTGATTTTTCCTTTTGAACAGCTAGGGGACTGAAGTATGACACCATGTTGCTTCTCCAGGTTACACAATGAACCAGTGAATGACTCAATCAATCAATCAATCAAAATCTTTATTTAACCAGGCAAACATCATTGAGCAAGCTCATTTTCAAGATGGACCTTGAAAGCAGAGGTTAACAATACATACAAAAGGAATACTCAGTTACTTCATAATTGGATAAACAATATATACAAAATGAATTCACACTTACATAGTATTTACATAGAGCAGTAACTATACAGAGAGGATGGATTCACAAAGCTTTCAGAAGGTACAAAACCTTCCCTAAGTCCCCAAAACTGCCTGTAGCTACAGAAAAAAGGGGAGACTGCTCTAAGTGCTATTCAAAAAACCTCCGCAGCTGTGGAAAAACCCACTACGGACTGTTCAAAAAAGTGCAGCTGCGGAAGTCCCTGAGGAAAAAAGGTGTGACATAAGTAAGGCACAGCCCTGAAAGGTTATTCTCATCCAAATTTTTCTGCAGTTATGGAAAAATGTTACACAGTGGAGTGAGGTGTAACTCTCCCTCAGCAAACTGCAGTAGTGCCCCAACAATTGGAATCAATTAAGGGGAGGTAAGGCACAGGTAATAGCATCCCAGATGGTATAGCAGTGGCTGATGTTACAGCAACAAAGCACACATTGCCATGATATGGCAACATGCAGCAATCACCAGACCCAGTGCAGCCCATGACAGAGCCCCACAGGCAGTCGAGCCTGACCAGCCAGCAGTGAGTGCTACCCCTGCAGGCAACAGGAATGCCCTAGGGAGAGATGACCAGTGGTACCAGTCGGTCACTGTAGTGCCATGGTATTGCTGGTACCTGTGGTGCTGCAGTGGTCCCAGTTGAGGGACTGGTTGCTGGTATCTTTGTGGGTGTTGTCAGCCTCATACTATGGCAGCAATGTTACTGTCTGCTGCTTCAGCTACTTGGTTGTACTATTGCTGTGCCTCCTCAGCCATTTCCACAGCTGCGGATCCACAGCTGCAGATTTCAGCACTTGCAGAATTCCCGCAGCTGCAGGACTTTTGTGAATTCCACAACTGCACAACTTTTCTTTCAGAATAAGGCGCAGCAGTGTTTCTACAGTGGTGCAAGCCTTTTCCTGCAGCTGTGGGATTTTGCTGTTCTTTGAGAATCCTGCCCAGGAAGTTTATAATACACATGAAATAGAGTATTAAAAGAGACATTAAGCTAAGACCATGAAAAGTATGCGCCAAAAGTATAGCAACTGCAGTACAGTATATACAGGTTAAGTGTACACAGCAATAATTACAGTGTGTATTGGAAGCATCCTTGAACATAATTATTGATTGAAGGAGCTTGGTGGGGCATGGAAGGGATGGGAAGGGGACATAAGAGGGTGAGTAAGGAGAGGTACATGGTACATGCCTGCAAGGCATGTAGTGATTACAGAGGTGAGGGTGGCAACAGTTAAGGAGTGGAAAGCAAAACACCATGATGGTGTCGAGGGGGTAAGCAAGGAATGTGGTGGGAGCCAGGGTGACACTGGAAAGGAACTAACGATAAGGAAAAAACACAGAGTCGGGAAAGAAGAAGCAGTCAGGTAAATTCTTATAGGCTGTAACGTTGCCCAAGAGGGTGGGAAAGAAGCACCAGTAAAGGGATGCACTGGAGCAGATGGAGCTGAGGCTAGGAAAGGTGACATCAGGGAAGCAGTTACAGGATTCCTTGATAGAGTGAGAATAAAGTGCTTTGAAGGTTGACAGTTTGATTGGGTTAACCAACTTCAGGATTTTTGCAAGTTGTTCCAGAGAAAGGTAAAGCAGAGATATGGCAGACCTGCCAAAGTACACTTGAACTCGGTACTGCAAAGGTGATAACGGAAGAACTCCTTAAGGCATATTCACCTATCACACCTAGAGAAGACAATCCAAGATGTACTGAGGCAACATCTTCGTGATGGCTCTAAATGTCCAGAGAGTTGCATTCCTCTGTCTTCTGTAGTTAAGGGATGACCAACCTACTGCGTGTAAAGGAAGCAGTGATGTGTGGAGTATGGGAGACCAGTTATGAATTTCAAGACCTGATGGTACAGTGTGTCTAATTTAGCCAGGGCAGACATGGGGCCTTAGCTGTAAAGAAATCTGTGTAGTCCAATAAGGTAAGGAATGCAGTTTGGACCAGTCGCTTCCTGGCATCTAGTGTTAGAACATTTTGATCCTAAAAAAGAGGCCAAACTTCTGCCTAAGCTTCTTTAAGAGATCCTCAATGTGATCACAAAAGGAAAGCTTTTGATGTATCCACACCCCAGGAATTTGAATTTAGTAACATATTCCAACGATTAGCCAAGAAGAGTGTGGATCTGAGGAATATTACCTTGAGTTGTGGGGTTATTGACGTATGCACAGGGAGAAAAAGCATGCTTTTGTTTTTGGTATTCAGGAGCATTTCCTGGTGCAGTAGTTGAAGTTATACAAGAATAAATTCCTGTTGTAGATCTCTACAAGCTGCTTCTGAAGAGGGTCTTCCGATATAAAGTACCATGTCATCAGCAAATAGGTGGATGTTAGCAGATTTGATATTAGCGTCAATATTGTTAATGTAAATTGCAAAAGCAATGGACCCAGTATAGCGCCTTGTGGTACGCCCCTCAATAGAGGTTTCAGGATGAGAATTCCCCTTCAGCCTTGACCTGCTGCTGTCGCCCTGTTAGATAGTTCGAGAGCCACCTCAGCGATGGGGGTCGCAGCTGATGTTTCTGAGGGAAACAAGGAGCAGCTCATGGTCAACCATATTGAATGCCTTGCTTAGGTCTAGAAATACTGCAAATGAAGTTCATCGAATCCAAGGCACACTGCCAGTCATTGGTGACCTTTGTCAGGGCTGAAATAGTACTGTGATGAGGCCTAAATTCGACTGATAAGGACTGAGCAAGTTCCCACTTTCGAGGTAGGTTCCTGAGCTGCACATCACTATTTTCTCCAACAGTTTGGAAAGGGTGGGCAGCAGGGAGATTGGTCTATAGTTATTCAGGTTGCTTGGGTCTCCAGATTTTAAAGGGGATTATGTGGTCCATTTTCCATATGGGAGGAATATCACCCTGTGAAGGGAGAGGTTAAAAGGTGCATTATGGGCACCGCCAGGAACATGAAGACTAAGCTTCAGGAAGAATGGGTCCAATTGGTCTGCCCCAGCACACTTTCTGGCATCCAGTTGTAGAAGGAGATCCTCAACTTTTCTCAGGGTGGTAGACTGAGGGAGGATGCTGCGCTCATGACTGGATCTGATAAGTCTGGTGCTCCAAGACAAAAGCGGAGGTTATTGGCTGAGGAGGTATCGAAGCGAGACCTGCAGTAGCAAAATGGTTATTAAAAGCATTGAGGATAGTCGGATTTATCTGACACTGAAGTTGTGCCAATGGCAATTTTGTGGGTAAGTTGCTCATAGCCAGCGTGCCCTTGAATATCCTTGATGGTTTTCCAGAAGTTTGTCGAGCACTTGGTGGAAATGTCCAGTTCTTTGTGAAAATAGCTAGCCTTAGCCTCCTAACTAGATTGGTACAGTGGTTTCCAGCCTTCCTGAATGATGTTCAGTCATCTGGAAGTTCTGATTTCTGAACTTTTTCCAAAGCCAGTCTCTGTGCAACAGGGAGGCTTTATTGGGCCATAAACCAGGGACATGATTTGTTTTAGAATGAATCTGGACCAATGATGCATGTTTATTCAAAGCCCTAACATGATTTCCTGGAAGATATAGTAGGCCGCAGGCACTGAGTTGGCAAGTAAAAATCCTGCCATCTCAAGGAATCTCGTAAGTTGGAGAGGAATCGTAGATGTCAAAATGATGCTGTTTCCTCTTGGTGAGAATTTGGAAAGGGATGATAGTTTTGGGGCAGATCTTACATCTGCTATAATATAGTGGGCATTGAAATCCGAGAACACTCCTGCATGTGAAAACAGATGGGGTTTACTTACTAAAATGAGATCTAGAAGTGTGCTATTTTAGGGCACTTTTGTTTGGACGTGTTGCTTCAGAAATAAGTTGGGAAAGACCAAAGGAGTCGCAAATAGTCTTTAGGGGTAAGGAACTATTGGAGTACCAGTCCATACTGAGGTCCCCTAGTATAATAATCTCTGATTGAAGGGATCCCATTGTATTAGTTATATGGTCCAGAAATTGTAGCCCCATGGATGGAGTCTATAGCATCCTAGGATGCATATTGAAACAGAGGAAGATAGCTTGACATTGAGAGTCAGGCTCTCAAATTCTTTGGGAGTGAGGTTGAATCTATAACTGATGCAGACAATTTCTCCCTTGACATGATGAGCAACTCCTCCTCCTCTGGTGAGCCTATCAGTTCTGAACAGGATATAAGATGGGATATTCACCTCACTATCTGGGGTACCAGGTCTGACCCAAGTCTCAGTGACCATGAGTATATCAGGCATTATATGGGAAGTCAGTGCTTGAACAGAGGCAAACTTTTTACTAGGCTGCACACATTAATATGCATAAAGCTCAATCCTTTGATACTGGCTAGGTTGGCAGGCAAAGAGATTGCTGCAGGAGGACCAGGGTTGATTTTGACATTACCAGAACATAACAATAAGAGCAGCAAGATTTTCTTGATAGCTTCAAGAAGAAGTCTGTGAGCTTCAGATGAAACTCGCTTATGGTTGCTATTACATAGCTTTGAGTGGTCCCTGAGCTGCATGCCTAGGGGCCAAGCAATGTAAAAGAAGAACCCTGGCTGTAAAAAGCAAGGCATGCTGGGCGATCAATGCAGAGGTGAGCAGGATCCTACACTTTGTTACCCTTGTGGAAGAAGTACCAATTTGCCATGGGGGCTGCAAGGGGGATATAAAGTGGGTAACATAAAAGCCAGTATGTGAGAATCAGTAGTGCGAAGGAAACCAGACAATCAAAGTAGAGCTATAACTGTCTATGCTGCAGGATCGGTCTTAGGACTAATACGGGAATCCAGGGTGCAGAACAGTAGAGATAGAGGCCAGTAAGGAAGTAAAAGCCCCATTATGCTGGATGCACTCAAAATTCACTACTGTTTTACAAGCTTCCATTGTGCAGGAAGTGGGTGGCAGCAGCAAGGGATCTCAGATCAGATCTAGAGCAGAACTGATTAAGATGATCTTGCAATGAAGACCAGAAGATGGCAATATAAATATTTTTCCACAAAGTCAACAAGATTGTTGCCCAAACAAGAGGATTGTCTTACACATTGATCAGAAGAGGTGCAGCCAACCAAAATGGTTGTCCAGGACAGTGGGAGTGGTCTGAGTGTATTTAAAGGAGGCCTGGGGTGGGGGTGGGGGGAGGGCAAAAATCAGCCTAGCTAGAAGCAGATCAGCTGCCAAATGGAGCTTTGCTGCTCCTGGAGTAGCCAATTGGCTTCTTCCTTGGTGGCTAATCACTTCTCTGGAATCAGATCTGAGGAAGAATGCAGTACCTGGGGTGAAGTTGGTGGGAAGCTCTCCATGGTGCAGTAGCTTGAAAAGCATCCGGTGGCTTCCTCAGCGGTCACTTAGTTGAGGATGGCCTGATGGTGCAGCACCTGAGGAGAGGAAGGGTGGAGGTTACAAATAGTCTCAGGCACAATGGCACAGCAGGATGCTAAGGGCAGGGGCAGGGATTAGTGAGGTAGGAGACACAGTATTACACAAAGGGTGGAGAAGGACAGTGGGGGGTGGAGGACTCCACAACCTAGCAGACACAATTAAAATTGGTGCCTAAATTAAATGTGAATTAAATCTAGTACAAAAGGGTTCAGCTAAGAGCCTGGGGAAGTAGACACAGTCAGGGCTGTTATACACTTTAGGAGAATTAAGGAACAAATATTCTTAGCATGCCAGGAGACTGTTTGCATCCCGATGCAGAAATATTACTAGGTTTGAATAATACAAACAGCTAAGAAACCTGGGGTCTGTTTGTTAACCCAGGAGGTGCACAGTACTGGGCCTAAAATAAAAGTTAAACAAACGAGGTTCGAATGGCAAGATTGCAATTAGGTGACAATAGTGCATGGCTTAGATTTAAGAGTAAGTTGTAAAATTCCTCTTAAGCAGTGCAAGCTTAAATTCAAACTGAACTGTAAAATTGGCCTTAAACAGTGCGGTTTGTATTTAAAAGCTGTCAAATTGCTGTTAAGCAGTACAGGGCTTGGATTTTAAAGCTGTAAGATTGCTTTTAAACAGAACAGGGCTTACATTTAAAAATGAACAGTAAAATACTGTTAAACAACCATATACAGTTTACACAGTGCCTTCCGTCAGCACACATAGACAGCAGTAACTCAATTGTCCCCAAATGTCCAAGCAAAAAAAATCTGAGCTGAGGTATTCATGGCTTTTCAGCCTATCCAGAAGCAGATCAGCCAGCCAAACAGAGCTTTGCTGCTCCTGGAGTAGCCAATCAGCTTCTTCCTTTGGCAGCTAATCACTTCCTGGAATCAGATCTGAGGAAGAATGTAGTACCTGGGGTGAAGTTGGTAGGAAAGCTCTCCATGGTGCAGTAGCTTGAAAAACATCTGGCGGCTTCCTCCAGCTGGTCACTTAGTCGAGGATGGCCCACTGGGGCAGCACCTGTGGTGAGGTTGGT
This sequence comes from Neoceratodus forsteri, assembly GCA_016271365.2. Taxonomy (NCBI): domain Eukaryota; kingdom Metazoa; phylum Chordata; order Ceratodontiformes; family Ceratodontidae; genus Neoceratodus; species Neoceratodus forsteri. The sequence continues at coordinate 466,741,509 of CM028132.1, read as the reverse complement.
GGGGAAAGCTCTCTGTGGTGCAGTAGATTGAAAGCGTCCAGCGGCTTCCTCCAGCAGGTTACTTAGTCAAGGATGGCCTGCTGGCATGTAGCAAGACTGAAACTTTTAATCCGTGGTTCACTGCCTGTTATATGTAGACTTACAATTACTGTGTAGCAGTATCAAAGTTTATTATATAACAAGTTATGTTGTTACAATTTAAATACACCTTATACACATACATAATTACATTCAAAAATATTTACACATACACGTAAAATTAAAATGATATTGCACTGTATTCCTTGGCACTTTGTTGGTTCACCTTCATACTTTATATTCCATCCTGTTTGCACTGACATATTGCTTGTTCATACAATACATTCTTAATAGTACTAATTGTACACTTGCACATTGTTTACAGTTCTACAATTGAACATATCTAACATCATCCCACTATGCTCTTAATTAACTTAACACATTATTAATATCTTGTTTTCAGCTTCCTGATCCCTTTATGTCATTTACATATAATCTTCTTTCCTTTATGTGTAACTTTTGTAAGTCCACTATCTTTAAGAAAGATATGACTGTTTCTAGAATTTTGTTGACTCTTTATTTAGCAAATTCGCTGTCAGTATGTGGGGCTTCCTTCCATTTATCCCAGGATTAGCCCCAATATTTTAATTTTGTCTTTTGATAGAGGGAACATATTATTAATAGATGAACAATATAAGTCATTACCTTGGTTGCACTTACAATTTCCATTGGACTCTAGTGTCTTGTTTATTTAAGCAATAAGGCATGGCGGTGTGTGTTATCATGTAATAACGTCACTCCTGGGGTGGGTTGAAGCATGAGGCAAAGCCGAGTGCTTCCACACCCAGGAGTGACATTATTACACACAACACACACCTTGGAGGCCTTATTGCAATTATACAATGGCTCGATGTTATACAAAATAAAAATAAAAATATTTAAAAAGTTTTAGTAGATTTTTAGTGTAGTAATATATATTTGTTTCTGAAGAGAAGAATCAAAGAACAATCCAACAGATCAATACAGTGATGTAATTTTTAATAACATCACTGTCTCAGGCACACACTAACCAATCAGAGCCCTGGAAATTTTCTTGCTATTGTATAATATATATTTTAATTTCTCGCTTTTGTGGTATTCAAATCTATACCTTGTAAATAGATTTCTTCTATATGGGTTTTGATTTTAATTAAATATCTTTCTAATCTGAAAGTTTGTTCATTGGTAGCAAGCCATTTGCTGATTTTATACTCTGAACATCTTTCCATGTCCTTCTGCTTGAATATATCTCTTATTCTAATCTTGATATCTCTACTGATTCCTTCCTGGGGTTTTCTGTAGGTATCTGTTATGTATGATAAAAGCCCATATGGTTTAATCCATTTTCAAGAACTTCAATTATTGGAATTTAAATTTTTATTGTGATAAGTTATAGCCTCATCCAAGCATTGTAGTGGCAATCGATGTTTTGTCATTCTGTATACTTTAAAGAAATATAGGATTATTCTTTCTTGTATCAAACATTCTACTGATACTTGTCCCAATTCAGCTCTGATTAGTGCTGCAGTGGACCCTAATGTAAACCTAATATTTTCCTATAAAATGCATTTATTGTCTTTTCTATTTTATTATTTATTCTCTGGTCCCAACTTTCTGCTCTATATAATATCTGTGATCTTACTTTAGCATTTATTGCTTTAATATTCCTTTTACTGAACAACGTCCATATTTGTAGTAGAAACTCGTTATGGCTGGCAAGAATTTCTTTGTTTTTATCTCAGTTTCATTTATATTTTAAGTCCATGACAAATTTTCATTCATATTAATACCTAAATACTTGAAGTCTTTCACTTGTTCCAACAAAAAGTTCAAGTTTTATATTGTATTTTTCCTCTTTTATTCCCCAAACCATTGTTTTGTCTTCTCTGCATTTATTATTAATTGAGCCTTATCACTCTGTTTTGAATGTTTGAAATAATCTTCTTGCACCTAAATTACTTGTTGATATTAGTACAATGTCATCAGCAAAAGCCAAATATGTGCAGTATATTCAAGGCCACTATTTTTTGGTGCTTGGAAAAGCAATTTCTGTTTTGGCCATCCTGGATTCTGGATTTTACGGTGTTTGGGAATCCAATTTCTGGGATTTTCCGTAATCAAAACTTTATTTTATTCACTCATTTTAAGTAATAAATTTGTCTGTCAGTGTTTTATCATGTTTTTATGCAGATTTAAGTCACTCCAGCAGAAAACAAGAACATTTACTCTCATATTGCATGTTATATTCGCTATCCAAGATGTGCATCTACCAGCTATCAAGGCTAATGACTGTGGAACTCCATTGGCCAAACTGGCATAATTATTAAAATATTCCCTTCTCAGAACAATGCAGCTGGTGAAAATAAATTGTCTCATGTAACAGTAACATTTTCTCACAGGGATTAACCAATTCTGAAGTCTCGGCGATACTAAATAGACACCAAAATCTTGTCTTTGTTTTAATGTTGACAATGTGTTCTGTGACATATATAATAAAAACTTCTCAAAGCTAAAATGCAATTAATGTGTTTTATTTTAAAAGATTTACAAAGATAAATATGTGCAAAAACACAATTCAAGTATTGACTACTGAACATGGGTCGACAAACACTACCTAGACAAATACGCTACCCAGACAAATACGCTACCCAGACTACATGAACTAAAGCATACTATGTGAAGGACAGTAGAATCTAACCCATAGCTACATAAAATGCAGAGATACCACACACACATATATATATATATATTGCATGTCTACACTTAATTGCACAGTGGAGCACCATTTTTCCCTATAATTCTGCACCAGAACTGCACACCTTCATCATTGCACAGTGGAGCACCACTTTATTTTCTGCAATATTACACTAGAACTGCATGTCTACAACTTTGTTGCACAGGGGAGCACCATTTTTCTGCAATAGTGCATCAGAACTGCAATTGCACAAGAGGGTGGGAGAGTCTACTTATTGAATAGCAGCATTGACAATAATTTAAAATTGTCCACAGTCAGGCTTCTCCATTGGTCGGTCAGGATTTGTCCATGTACAGAAAATGACCGCTCCACATCTGCACTAGAAACAGGGACCCAGATGGCCTGAAGGGCTGCCTTTGCCAGAGTTGGTACTTGTGAGGATGTAGAGATCAGTACTGGTGAAGATCAAATGATTCAATCTCTGGTAGTTCCCACACATCCTGCCATATGTAGATCTCCCAGTCCCTTAGCAGTGCATTCTTATTGTGTAAAGTGAACATTGGGATATAGGGCAAGTACAGTTGGAAATCCTTATTAAGTTTGGGTAGGTTGAGTGGGTTTAGAATTCAACAGGCCATGAGAAACTGTACAGATGGATTTGAGTGCAGGTGTTTTGTCAGTTTCTCAAACTGACCTTAAAGCATTTTTGAACAGTTTGATGTTCTCATCCTTACTTTATTCCTCAGTTTAGAGAGGTACAGTTCTGCCTTCTCATCAAAGCCATCATTTTTAGTTGTGCCAGCCTCAAAGTGGCTCTTAATTGACATTAGCATGTCATACATGGATGTCACAAGAGGTTTCTCCTTTGACTGCAAAGTTCTATTGCAGCAATAATGTCACCTGAATTATCTGTAATAAATGCCAGTTGTGCTTGTAGCTCATCGTACCAGTCGTCCAGTAATGCCTGTAGATTGTTTATTGAGGTGACATCAAATCCACCCTGAGAAAGTCCCTCAGGTATTGTAGGTGTGTTGAGTGGTATGCCACAGATGCAAACCATGTGTTCCATCTAGTTAAAACAGGAACCGGTGGTAAAACAATCATTTCTCCTGGAGCTTCCAGATCCTGCAAAAATGTGATGAATTGTTGTTTGCATTTTGGTGATTGCTGAAAAGCATATTTTATCAATGAAACCAGTTCATTAACTTTTCGACATGGTGCAGCCATGTATCCCAACAAGGGACAAGAGATGTGCCCAGCAAACACATGCACAACATGGTCTCCAAGAACCCAGCGGCGCGTCATTAAAACATTTTATCATGTAACCAGTACTGTCACTGACAAACGAAACTACATTCATAAAGTCAATGTCACAACTCTGGAGGGTCTTCAAGACAGCTTGAGCCACTGTGGAATGGTTGACACAGTATAGTTTGGTGCTGTTTCCAAGATATGTCTTTCCCCCTTCCAACACAAAGATGACATTAAGAATGCACAGTGACTGTGCATCCGTGCTCATCACACATCACAGACAAGGATTTCCCAGTCACAGCTGCTTTAAGGTCTTCATCAATTTGCTCTCTTACCTTGAGTAAATAGAGTTGCCTCAGGGTGTCTACTTTGGCACCACCCACTCCCTTCACATACTTGCACATCCATTCCCTCAGCTGTGGATAATCCAGCTTCTCCAATGGGATATTTGCAGCCCCCATGCCTTAACTATGTCCATGACCATTTCATTTCTTACTATGGATGATTCTGTTGGAGCTCTGAAACTGCTGGTCAGGGTCACCTACCTTACTGGTCTTCCTTTACTAGCAGCTCGTTCCTTATTCCTTGCATGTTTCTTGCTGAGCAGATGATATTTGACTGTATGTTTTCTGGTATGGTCCAGGACATGGTTGCAGTAAGGACAGAAAAGTTTTCCTCCATCCTCATAGAGGCCTTCAGATTTAAACTGAATGGCTCGCTCCTTATGACGATGTAGCAAAGCTTGGCTCTCTTATTCAGTGGTGCAGCAAACATCATGCATGCAGAAAGTATGAATACTGAAATCACAACCCCCAAAAAAATTAGTAGTGTGTTCCACTAATCTGCTTGGTAAGAATTCAACAAATGGGAGACTCTGATCCCATGGATAGGGCAATCCATGACTTTTATCATCTGGCTATGATGGCTGTAGCCACCATAAAGTCCCCATCTTCCAGGTATGATGGCAGCAGCAGCATTGTCGACTCCCATCCTCCGGTGTGAAGGCAGCAGCAATCTACAAATCGCATCCTCCAGAGTGCGACAGCAGCAGCTTTGTATGACTCCCATCCTCCAGGTACAATGGCAGCAGCTTTGTACAACTCCCATTCACTAGGTGAGATGGCAGTAACAGTCTACAACTCCCATCCTCCAGCTGGGAAGGCAGCAGCATTCTACAACTCCCATCCTCCAGGTGGGAAGACAGCAGCATTCTACAACTCCATCCTTCAGGTGTGAGGCAGCAGCAATCTATGAACTGCATCGTCCGAGATGCGACAGCAGCAGCATTGTATGACTCCCATTCTCCGGAATGCGATGGCAGCAGCAGCCTGCTGACTCCCATCCTCTAGGTACAATAGCAGCAGCAGCCTATGACTCCTATTCTCCTGGGATGGCAGTAGCATCCAGCGACCACCATTCACTGGGTGAGATGGCAGCAACAGTCTACAACTCCCATCCTCCAGGTACAATGGCAGCAGCATTCTACAACTCCCATCCTCCAGGTGTGAAGGCAGCAGCATTCTCGACTCCCATCCTCCAGGTGTGAAGGCAGCAGCAATCTTAATCGCATCCTCCGGTATGACAGGAGCAGTATTCTACAACTCCATCCTCCAGATGGGAAAGTAACAACAATGTACAACTTCAGACTTTCCCAAGAAACAAATTATTTATAGAACTCAATGTAACAGCAGGTCTTGAGAATCTCTTGCAGTAGGTCACATCTTAGAAACTGCAGTGCAACCACGAGAACACCAGGACCGCACAAACATTTTGCTAGCAGTCCATCTGGAGCCATGTACAGCTATATAGGGAAGATCAGCGTGATGACAACCCAGGAAGAGTACACAATGGGGTGAGATACTAACAACAACAAAAATGGAAAGGGACCTGGGGTAGTCATAACAGATGACCTAAAGGTGGGCAAGCAATGTGAGAGGGCAGTAAGGAGGGCTGGGGGATACTGGGATGTATAAGGAGAGGCATCACCAGTAGAAAGCAGGAAGTTGTTATCCCCTGTACAGACAGCTGGTGAGACCCCATCTGGAGTACTGTGTGCAGTTCTGGAGACCAATCTCTGCAGGACATAGACAAGATGAAAGCTGTCAGAGGAGGACAACTAAAATGGTGCAGGGTCTGCACCAGAAGGCATATGAAGAGACTAAAGGAGCTTATATGTATAGTCTCGAGGAAAGGAAGGAGGGAGGGGGACATGATAGAAACTTTCAAGTCGTCAAGGGAATCAACAAAGTCCAAGAGGGTAGCATCTTTAAAAAAAGAGTGTGCAAGAACAAGGGGCACAATTTGAAGATGGGGTTGGCTCAGAAGTAATGTGGAAGTATTTTTCACAGAGAGTTATGGATGCATGGAGCGGCCTTCGGAGGAAGTTGTGGAGTCAAAGACAGTGGTGTAATTCAAGCATGCATGGGACAGTCATAAAGGCAATTCTAGGGGTGGGGTAGGAAAAAAGTAGGCTGCTGGTTAACTAGGATCTGCAGCTTATCCATTAGGTAGGAAATGGGCAGACTGGGTGGGCCAAGTGGTCCTTATCTGCCGTCAAATTCTATGTTTCTATGTAACATCGCCATGTATGGCCCTAAATAGACTGCTAGCAAAAAGTTTCCATGTGGTCCTGACGCCTGACTGTTGCAGTCCCTAAGGTGTAACCTGCTGCAAGAGATTCCCCTGAAGACGTACAATTACGATAAGTTCTTACATAAGTGTTCTTTGTTTCTCTTGGGGAGACAAAAGCTCCCTGGATCCCTAATGTAACCTCTCCTCCACATCTACTTACTACTTTTCTGAGATCAACCTAGGTGGTGATTTGTTTCCACAGTTTGCTGTATGCAGAGGCATGTTTTTCTGCTGGTGAAAGCAGGGAGAACTCCTCCCAACACATCCACACTGCAACTGTGCCTAGTCTCATACCTGCCATCCAAATATGTAACCAATTCTGTGTGCAACATAAACACCCTCACCAAACTAGCTCTTGGCACATACAAACCAACATAGCACCTTTGGACATTCTCAGAGATGCAGTACTGCCAACTTTCACCCCCAAAACGAGCACACCGCCCCACTACTCTGGGTCACACGCCACCAAAACAACCCTTGGAATTGCTAAAGACAGTGTGTGCAAACCATCCCATCTCCTATAAAGTCCAAAAGGCTGTATTGCTTGATGTGTACCCTATATTAGTTTGGGGTCAGCTTGCTTTTGTGACACCAACCACTACTATTCAGACTTATTTGTGGCATACAGTCCCCAATAACTCTGTGGCTACACAGCAAGCTACTTGCATGCACATACACACACTATTAACTCTACAAGTTCGGGGGCAAACAGAAGACAAAAGTTGCTTTTGGATCTTCTCCCCATCCCAGGCAAAACACTGGTTTTCAGCTTCTTTGGCACACACACACACACAAACACACACATACACACATGGAGGTTAAGCACAAGAGGCAGCAGTAATTTAATGCACAGACCAAGAGTGTACATTTTTTGTCACCAGCACTTCAGCAATATGATATTTGAGCACCACGCTACAAAAATGCATTTGGACACCACCACCAACCTCCTGAGTTTTAACCACAGCATCAACGTCATTGTCAACAAAATACAGCACTGACTGCTCGTGGACAGTGCACAAGTCCCCGCTCTGCAAACTTACTAAGAGGTGCACTCAACTCTTCCCACCTTTAAACATATGCCAGTGTAAGTGGCATGGTAGAGAAGCAGGGTCACATGCCCATCTGGGCCTATTCCCAACTTTTCCCCAGATGCAGTGAAACCAACATGCAGAAAATCATGTAAAGTTTTGCACTGTCACCAAACTGCACCTTTACATGATTTTCTGAAATATGGTGGTTTTGTTGCTGTACTAGATTGGTAGGCAGGTTGGGTGCAAGTCACATTTTCTGCACTTGAAAACAGTTCATAGACAGGATACACCTGCACCAGTCTGTGGCACCTCGGGTCCCCTCATACACATATTTTCTGGGATAAACAAAGGCAACAGAATACCCAGATCCCCACTGCTCATTCTTCCCCACCACACACATATTCTGTGGGCCACACTGGCCACAGCAAACCACTGGGAAACCAGGGATGCTGGAGCTCAGAACTGCAAGACCATGGTGGAGGCAGTAGCTTGGAGGGTACACACCCCACACACTCAGATTCACACACTCTGGGGCACAAAATACTCAGCCATCCAACCCTACTCAGGTCTCCCCAAGGGTTCCCTGCTAGACACACACACACACACACACACACACACACACACACACACCAACTACTCTGGGAACACAGGAGTAAAGTTACTGGGTGACCACAGGTGGTGACAGTGCAGTAGGGAATCCAACAAGAAGGAGGGGCTGGCAACTCCATCTCATTGGTCCTCCTGGGCTGCCATTGCCAGAGGAGAGGCAGAAGAAAACAAGTAAACACCCACAGGTTACACCTATAGACAGGCCTCAGCATCGGCAAGCAAGGAAGGAGCTGGGGAAGCAGGAACAAAGTGCACTCTCTCTCTCTGAAGGTAGGAGGAAGGGACTCCTCACCCAAGCCAGGGGTAATTCAGAAGGCTAAATAATTGAGAAGGCGGGGCACTCATCTCTGTATCGACCCTGACCCTTCCATTGCCAGGCGCGTTTGGGGTCCCCAAAGAGGGGCAGCTAAGGAGTAAAGTAAAAAAAAGTTACTCTGCCCCGGCTCCCTGCCACACACATGCACACACTGCCCTGTTTGCTTTTTAACCCTTTACCTTTTTAACCGTGCACACACCTCTTTTTCGTCAACTCCCATTTCTCCTCATTGCTTGGCCTATCTTTCAGGCCATCTGTGGTCTCTCCCACCATTGTCTTGTGTCCCCACTCTCTGCCATTGTCTGCCACCCCAGATGGCAGATACCCTCTGGGTAATCCAGTGTAACCCTTCACCGGATGGGTTCTCCACCAAGAAAAAGGTGCCAGCGGGGCCATCCAGTGCAATGTCTTGGCCCCTCGGGTGCTGCTGAGGTGGTCTCCGGGGCCAGACCAGATAATCGCAGTGGCAGAAGGATCAGGTGGCTGTCATCCGGTCAAGCAGAGAGGTTTTTCCTCTTTTGTCCCTGGGTGTGGACGCCATGACACCAAATGCCAATGTCACCACGCCCCCAGTCAATTGGTTGGCACACTGCTATACACCCAGGAGTCATCAGGCACTAGACTGTATCCCCACCATCCTCCAGGGAAGGCAAGCAGTCAGACACCTTCTCCCCAGCTGGCCTCCAGTGACCCAGGTATGTTTCTGCACCTGGGTTGCCAGTGTTACAAGCAGAAAATACAACTGCTGACTTGACGGCCAGCCCTACATATCCTTTTCTGTACAGAAAAAATGCATAGCATGAGCATATTCTGTAAAGAAATGGGTGGTAGCTCTGGTAAAGTGCAGTACCTCAGTACAGCAGGGTTAAAAGCAAAGGGTCAGTGTGTGCTTTATTTTCCTCTCAGCTGAACAAGGAAACAAAAACTAGATGTCGTTAAAAACAACATTTTATTTTTACAAGATAGCAGCACCCACAGTCACAAACTTTTCACATCGCCCAAAGTCACAAACTTCACATCTTACTAATGCTTGACACATTTAGAAATATTTTTAGACTTGGGGACTCTGATAAAGTGCAGTACCTTGGTAAGAGTAGGGCTAAACAGCAAAGGGGACAGTTTGTGGCAGGGTGCTTTCTTTTCTAGCATTTGCAATGAAGCTGAAACTGAGTATTGGGGATGGACTCAAGTAGTTTGTCTTTTGTGTACCCCAGAGCTTGTAGTATGTGTATGGGGGTGGGGGTATGAGGATCCCAAAGCAACATTTGTCTTGTGTGTGCCCCAGAGCTTGTATTGTGTGAGTTTGCTTACGTGACACTAACCCCAATATCCAGACTTGTTTGTGGCACTCAGATGCACATATATCAACTCTCCACCATGCTGGTATTAGCGTGTGATGCCCCCCTTTGCCCCTTCATGGCCCACAGCAACCTCAGGGATTTTGCCCCCCAAAGTGCTGGGCACACAGAAGAATAAAGTGCCCCCCAAGTTTGATTTCAGCTTTATTGGCTTGTTGCAAATGCACCCCCACACACACACCTTTGCTTTTTAACTGTCTCCAAGGTAGTGTGCTGTACCACAACTACACATCCGTTTCTATGCACAGGGAGACTAACTGAGAAGGAGAAAGAATATTAAGAGTAAATATGGGTGGGGCAGGCAAAATATGGGGTTAGGCATAAAGGCAGCATTAATTTAATTCACCAACACTTTTAATTTGAAAGAACCCTCTACAAAATACTGCACACACAGGGCATATGGGAAATGGCAGTAACCCATTCTAATTTTAGTCCAAAGGCAGCTTTACAACAACCACATGACATGGTCCATGTACAGTGGAAAGGTACTCACAGAACACAGAAATGTGGCTTCACACAAAACACACCCTTCACTGAATTTGAATCAAATAAAACCAGCAGTGTTACACCGGCCCGTGGTGCTGAGGGTTGAGGCGCTGGATGCCACACCTGCCATGCCAGCGGCATGGGCGTGGGAATGAGGGAGGGAAAGTTGAGCATCCAGAGGACAGCCTCCTTTCCCAGGAGGGTGGGGATCCTAGTCGCGATTGACTGACCTCTGGCGGAAGCCAGAGGCACAGCAAGCGTTGATGCATACAGAGAGAGTTGGGGAGGAGACTCGGCGGTGACACCATAACGCCAGGTGTGTGCTACTCTTCTAGAACAGGATAAAAACAAGCTGGAGTACCAAGACGATGGGCGCCTAAGCAGACACTAATAGCTTCTGCCTGCCTGACCACTGGGCGCCAAGCAAAGTTGAATTCTCAGAGTGTATGGGCCCAACCTCTTACCGCCTGGGGGTACAGCCATGGCTCCATGGGGGTCCCCTGGGTTACAGAAGGCAGCAAAGCGGGGTTGTGTGTGTGCATCTCCTGATGGAGTGGGGCTCCAGTGGGGGTGGGAGAATAATGGGTAATTAAAAAAAAAAACAGCAGTAGATGCAGCACAGGGTTGGGTCTGTGTTCTGTGAGTACCTCTCATTTTGGACCCTGCCACCAACCTCCTTTTAAATGCAGCATCTACTGGCATATCAATTCCCCTCATCACATCACATTAGCAAAATAGTGCAGTAACTCCATCATCTACTGTACACTAGGACTTTAAGGGCTCCCTGCACAGCCTTTTGTGGGGCCCTACCTCATGACCAAAACATCAGTGTAAAAAATACTATATTAATATTATGTTACCTTACACTATCTACAGTAAAATGCAAAGCAAGCAGTATACAATAAAAAGCCTCACTGTCACAGATAAAAACAAAGCACTAAGTGTGGATCGGGAGGGTAAAGAGAGAGACTGAGAAACAGCTAGTCCCACTGGCTGAACAGCATGTTTATTTTATAGTCAGTACAAAAAAAAAAATCTGGGAAACAGCCTCAGCTACCCTTTAGTGTAGTACTCGCTCCCTCTCACTGCCCTGCTGCAGAACTACGGGCACAACCAGAGACTGACTAACTGATGAGTCTGGACTGAGGACTGCTGCAGTCTGAGTCTGAAATGCTATGGGGATAGGGGTCACACAGAAGATGGCAGGCAGGCAGCAGTGTGAGACATATTTTGACTGAAATTCAATTTCCTCTCATCACATTAGCAAATACTGCAACTAAATTCAAGGACAGTACCTGAAAAGTTTGTGGTTCGCTTCTTCTTTGCGGCAGGACTAAAAATATATTTGATGGGTCTCTCGACTCTGGCGGCATCTGGGCAGCTTGGTGCACTTTGTCGTGGATTACAAAGCATTTTAAACAGCAGGACTAAGATAAAATCAATGGGTCTCCCCGACTCTGGCTGGCAGCGTCTGGGCAGCTAGCGTCCCTCGGCAGCATGGTCTTGAGTTCCCTTCATAGCTTGGCGTCCTCTCCAGCAGCGTGGTCCTCCTTCTTCTGGATTCTTAATGAATAGGGGCATCTGAGGCAAGTTGCTGTTCTTATACAGCTCTGAATCGTCGATCTCCTGAGCGATCACGCTAGCAGCATGATTTTCATGACTCTCCGGTGGGAAATTTAAAATGCCGTGAGGAGGCTGATTCAGGATTCCGGCTGTGATAATGGAACCATGAGGAAATAGTGGCCCTAGCAATATTGTTCTCTATTTTAAGCATATGGTATTCTGGCTTACATAGTTTAACCAATATTCTATTCATAAATAAATTAAATAGGATGGGTGACAGCACACACCCTTGTTTTACCCTTTATTGCCTTCAAATTCTTCCATAAATCCCCTCATTAGTATATCTTATTTTAATAGAATTATCTTTGTAAAGGGTTTTATTATATTTAATGTTGTCATCCCCATTCCTATTTCCTCTAGACAGTCCCACAATAAATTACTACTAATACTGTCAAACACCATTTTAAACCTATATAAGTATAAAATAACTTCTGTTTTTGATCATGACATATTTATACAATAAGTGACTCAATATAAAACATTGATTGATGTTGAGTGCTTTTCTATAAACCCTGCCTGAGCTTCTTCTATTAGACTGTTTTCTCTATCAACTCTATCAATCTGTTATTAAGGACTCTTGTAAGGATTTTCTGAGTATTGTCTAGTAAACTTATAGGTCTGTAACAGGTTAGATTTATTCTTTCTCCCTTTTGTAAATTGGAACTATTATTGATTTAGTCCAAGTTTTGGAAATTTTATCTGTTTTCCTATATAATTATACAATTTTTCCAGAACTGGTATTAATAAATCCAAGTGGTTAATTATAAAATCTATTGGTATGCCATCCAGTCCCAGAGCCTTATGTCTTTTAAATCTCTTGACTGAGTTATATATTTCCATTTCTTCTATTCTCTGTTTGAGTGGAATCCATTCATCTTTTGTTTGTTCTTGTGGATTTATAATGTCCTTGTCTTGAAAAATGCCCTTATAATTTTGTATCTATTTGTGTGGTTCTATAAATGTCTCTATTCCTCCTCTCTTCTCTCCTAAACCCTGTGCTACTATTATCCAAAATTGTCTTATATCTTTCTCATTAACTGTTCTTTCCAATTGTTTCCATAGTTCCTGCCTATATTGTTCCTTCTTCTTCTTAATTACTTTATTAAGTTATTTCTAGATTTGTTCAATTTCTTTCTGTTTTCAATAGTTGGATTTTTTTGTTCTTCTTGTTTTATATTCTGTTTTCTTTTAGCCTCAGCACATTCTTTCTTAAACCATGTTGCCCCTTGTTTCCTTGAATAGCAATTGATCTCCTTTTGGACCAGGCTTTGCAAACTCTGAACTATCCTTCATAATTTACTATGTATTCCTTTTCTTCTATCTCCATAAACTTGTACGTTTCATAAAGTATACCTCTCATTTCCATTATTGATCTGAAATTTCTATGATAAATTTCTGTTCAACACACTCCTTCCTTGTTTGTGTCATTTTGCATCTTTATATCATTTTGTTCACTTGTTGTCTTACCATGTCCTATGTTTACCTGTAATTCCAACGGAAAATGTTCACTTCTTCTTTATATTTTATGTTTAAATCAATAAAATGTTCAATCATATTTATGCTTATTCAAATCAAATCAATTATTGAGGCACCTCTGGACTTCATAAAGATATAACCACCCTCGAAGTCTGGGATAGATCTTCTGTTAATTAGAAGAAAATTTCTTGCTCAAACATTTTACATATTCTTTGTCCTTTTCATTGAACTTGTTGTCTTTTGTGCTTCTGGTCTTTTCAGCCTCATATTATTACAAAGTGTTATAATTTCTGAGATATCATTTGTAATTGTTGCTAAATTGCCTATTCTGGCATTAAAGTCCTAAAACAATTATTCTAGTCAATGGATTATTGACTATTTCTTTGTCAATGACACTTTCCAAATGTTCTGTGATTTTACCTCTAGTACTATTTTGTTTTGTAGGAGGTATGTAAATATTCAGCAGTATTATTTCTACATCTTTAATCTGGATCCTTACCCTAAGATGTCATCATATTAATATCCAATTCTGTAGATAGTTGATTAATATTTATTTTACTCAATATTACCAGTCCCCAACTATGTTTTACCTTTTTTATTCCTTACTGAGATCTTATTATAGGATTTATAACCATTCACATGTAACTCTTCATTTGCCCATGTTTCTTGTATACAAATCATATCAAACCTGTTGAGATATTTAATCACCTCCTTGTCCACCAATTTGTTTTTCATGCCAGATGTATTCCAAGACAACACCTTCAATGATTTACATTCCAATATTTCCTTTTCCCCAACCTTCCCTTTCTTGTCAGGCCTCAGTGGAAGTTTACAAATTGTAACTCTATTAGCATTTTCTAGCATTTTCCCATTCTAGGTTTGCATCTGGTGGTTCTCCTTGCCAGATGATTCATTATTCTCATATAAAAATATCTCCAGGTGGTCTAACTCACATATTTTTACACAAACTGGTTATAAACCATTTCATTATCTATCCATTTTGTATCTGACCCGTTTCTTCCCATCTGATTGCCTTTTTAATGTTGTTTCATAGTCCTTGTATTTTCAACAATGGTTTCAGAAAATCTCCTATTTTTATTTTTACATTTTGGTTAGTCTCGTTTGTGAACTGATCTAGTCCAAAATGGACACGTAGAGTTGGTATTCGTGAATTCACATTTTCCTCTTTCTTCCTTCTTTTGTTTTTCATAATATTCCGGGAACAATTGTCCCAGTGTTGTGATATTTCCACTTTCAATACCTACTTGGTGCAATCTTGTCGTACTATAGTCAATAGTCTTAAGAATGTAGAATTTATTGGTATAAACATAACCCATTCCTTATCTTTATATGGTCTTATTATGCTTAGGTTGTATGTCAGTGTCTGGTCATTTCTAAATTGGTAAAATCAGACTCTTTACATTCTTCCCCAGTGATTTTTGTTTTCATTAGGCAAGACTTCCACATCAAACAATGACAGAGCAAAATCTGATTCTTTTTTTTCTCATAAAATTGTTAAACTTATTGTTCAAACTAAAAAAATTCCCATTACTTTTTGGGCTTCCCTGAGCTCCTTCTCACCTTTCTCTTCCAATACTTTCTATCTGTCTTTCTTTTTGTCAATAATTGTTTACTTTATCAGTAATTGCTTATTTTGCTTGTTGTCTTCAGTGTTTCTTATGAGTGTCATGTTTACTAATATCTTGATACTTTATATTGTTTTGTCTCTTGCTTCCCTTCACGTTCTTTTTATTCCCCTATACTTTGTTTGTTTCCTTCAATTTTCCAGTGTTTCTCTTGCTTATAACTGTCTTCCAGTGCTTTCTCTATGTTGTGCCTTTTTATCTAGCTTGACATTGCTATCCGTGTTTGTTTTCTGTATTCTTTCTCTCTCATCCTTTTTCTTTTGGGACCTTTTATCTAGTTTCTGCTTCATTTCAATTTTTATTCTAGTCTCTCTTTTATTTTCCCTCTCTTTTCCTTTCTGCCACAGTTCTGCATGTCTTTCTTTTAGTTCCTCACATACACTGTTGTCTCTTACCTAGGCGTAGGTACAGTAATAGCCACAGACATTTGCCAGCAGCTATTTCCAGATATTTCATGAAATTTCTGAAGAGTTTCTCTCTGCCCCTACTGTGGAAATGCAGAAAGCAGGACATATTTCTGGAAATATCACAGAAATTTTGGAAATTTTCTGGCAGTGTCTGTAACTACTGTAGCATGGTCAATTTCATGGACAGATTTTGACTCAGAGATTCTTGTACAGATTTTTGGTCCCAGCTGTCCATATTATTTTACTTTTATATAACTTTGCAGTTCTTGTATTGCTTTTTATTTTCTATTATAATTTCTTTTAAAATTCAAATCCTACTATTTTAACAAGTTGTTCATATATTAGAATATTAACCAAATATGGACCTTTCAGTGAAATGGTTAGATCTTTAGTTATCCTTTCAGTGTCTGGTATAAAGTTTTATCCTGGCTCATAAATATTGTGTTCTTTGTCCTTTCTACTTTCATTCTAATAGAAGACTCATATAAGTCTTGGTTGTTGTTTTCCCTTCCCATCATCTCTCTCTGTTTACTCTCTATTAATTTTAGTCCTTGGGTGATCTGGTATAGATGGTTCCTTACCTCACTCATTTTTTTTGTAGTTGTTTTTTGAGCTGGGGTCTCCATCTCCTTTTTCCTTTTACTGTTTCTTTGTGTTTTTGAAACACTAAATTAGTCATATTTCTCCTTTCTATGTTGTCCTTAATCTTCTTTACTATTCCTCTCTCGTACTCAACAATTACTATGTAGCTATATGTAAGTATGTACAGCATATAGAATAACAATAGAAAAAGGTCATGTGCAAGAAAATAATGCCATTGAGGTTATCTAAGAAGTTGACATATCTCAAGCCTGAATGGTGAGGGGATTTATGATTGTGTTAGACCCCCAAATGGTATTATGTTTGAGTATATCACACTTTTCATATGTTTGTTACATATATTTTGGGTAATCTAAAAACATACTGGGCTCAATTCTGAAAGAGCCCTTAGATCACCTGCAAATTTCTAGTGATCTAGAGCTGCAACACACTCCCAGTGTATCAGGGATCACGTACCTGTTCTGGAAGATCTAAGGTCCCTGTACCACAACACCCTGGAATTGCTGCAAAGGGAGGCCAAGCACCGAATGTAAGTGCATGTGGACCTGCATAAATTCCCCCAGCAGGTGCAAGACAGTACCATATGCCAGGTAGGTTCCTGGGGCACAAGTGGCACAGGAGATGCCATGAGAGTGTTGGGAGTGGGTACATAGGCCACAGGGATGATCAGGTACCTGGTGGGGGTGCCCTTGGTAGCACCAGTCATCTACTGGTGTATGATGTACTGTCTGGAATGGCACGACCTAGCGGGTGCCTGATCACCCCTCTGGCATAACCACTTGCTTTCCCACACCTCCATCATACACCATTGTCCTGTCTGCCCCAGACCCCATATACAGAGCCCTGCCCCACCAGCACCCCACCCTGAGGAGCAATGCTGCAAGGGCTTTAGTCCACTTCCTAGCTGGTCTAACTTGTCCCCCTTCCTACAGCCATGGGAGAGCTTTTGGGATCCCAAGGATGAGGATGTTGTAGCCCCACCATGGCACAAGCCCACTTGTAACCTGGCGTACCTTGCTTCTGGTGGGTGGTGCATTGACCCTTTAGTGCAGTGGATCCCTAATCTGGTGCAGACTGTGTTCTGGAATAAGGATTGCTGTACCTCTGGTGCAAGATGCATTCTGAATTATTGCTGTCTGGTGCAAGCACCTTTGCACTGACCCAGTAATGCTTCTAGAATTGGGCCCACTATGCGTATGTTTGTTAGTGATACTAACATTTTATTTGGAAGGAAAGGAGTTAACACATATTTGGGCTTGTCAGTTGAAAGAGACCAGGTGAGTGAGTCCATGTGTCAGTCTTCAACAGACACTAGTTTCAGTCTGACCGCATGACTTTCCACTCATGTGATTGCCCAAAGACTGCAGTCAGTTTAGATTTTTAAATGCACACCAGTCATGTGGTTAACATGCTAAAGTGCTGTAAGCATCTTTATTTCCAAGTAAATCTGAGAAGACAAAGTACTTTATAGACACACAGCATCGCAGCATCAAAAACCCATAGTGAGCATAGAGCTCCCTGATGAAGACTCATGGGAGTCCAAGCAGATGGGCATTGAGTGCGAGGCCTGTATGGAACATTGCATTTGGCAGTACTTATATAAAGAAGTAGCCTTGGATTTGCACACTATCAGTTTTGATGTTGTGATGCTATATGCTCTTGGTAGGGCACACTGTGTGAACCCAGTAGGGCTTTGCATCCCTTGAATCTAGTTATTTTCTTGTATTGCTGTTACTGGTATTTTTTTGTTAGGAATAAATTTTGCTTTTCTAATTCAGTGGAGTCTGGTGCCAGCTTTTGTTTCTCTATTACTATAAAATACTCTGAACCCCTAACTGGGAAGCTGACCCATTGCAGATCAGACAATTTTTATTCACTATTCAATTAACTTAACTGGGTGAGTAGAAAACAGAAGTATTAAATAAGGAGACAGTACTTAAAAAATATACAGATCAATGAAACCCTTCCACTGGGAAAACTCTGGGTCCTGAAGGGTTTATGGCTGAATTTTATAAACAATTTTCAAAATGTAATGGCCCCTTTTTATAGTCAGTTTCAAAGAAGTGGAGCAGTTGGTAGCCTTGCCTCCCATTATCAATGAAGCAATTATTATTGTCTTCTTAAAATTTAATAAAACCTAGTTGGAATGTGGCTCTGTTAAACCAATATCCTCAGTGAACAATAACTATGATAAAGCCTAACTGGAATGTGGCTCCTGTAGACCAATATCCTCAATGAACAATAACTGTAATAAAGCCTAGCTGGAATGTGGCTCCTAGAGCCAATATCCTCACTGAACAATAACTGTGATAAAGCCTAGCTGGAATGTGGCTCCTGTAGATCAATATCCTCTGTGAACAATAACTATGATAAAGCCTAGCTGGAATGTGGCTCCTGTAGACCAATATCCTCAGTGAACAATAACTCGATAAAGCCTAGCTGGAATGTGGCTCCTGTAGACCAATATCCTCTTTGAACAATAACTATGATAAATCCTAGCTGGATTGTGGCTCCTATAGACCAATATCCTCACTGAACAATAACTTAATAAAGCCTAGTTGGAATGTGACTCCTATAGACCAATGTCCTCAGTGAACAATAACTACAAAATAATGGCAAAAATGTTGGCAAATAATTAAGTAAAATAATACCAGAACTAATCCATAGCAAATCAAACAGGCTTCATTGGAGGAAGGAGACTGTTATCCAATATTAGTAGGATGATCAATACCATGGAAAATGTGCCCATATGACAGCTATACTAGCCTGGGCACCAGCAAGGCATTTGATAGGGTTCTCTTGGCCCTTTCATATAACTATTTTAAAAAGTAATCAAGATAGGCCAATGGTTTTGAATTGGCTCAACATCATTTATTTCTTCCTGGTTACACAAATCAAAACAATCTCCCTGGCACTGTTTGTGCTATACATGAAGTCTCTCACAGTGGTATTATTTTCAAACAGGGATATAGGAATATTTGCTATAAAGGATAAATCATCATATATAAATTTATGCAGATGATGTACTGTTATACCTCAGTGATGTTCAAGAAACCCTACCTCATACATTTAACTGAAAAGTTCTGTTCAGTTTCAGACTAGAGAGTCAAAGGGAAAATCCAATATCATTTTCTTAGATCAAGACAGGGCAATGACACCCTATTTGCTTTATTTTTCCATTACTACTAGATTGCATTAAATATCTTGTATTCTATATCCCAAAGGACCAGACCAAGATCTTGGTTAAACATTTCCCCAGTTACTTGAAAAAGTCTCAGTTGACTTGGGAAAATGGGAAGATTACAACAGTACAGTAGGTTGAAAAATGTCATGAAGATGAATATCCTGCCCTAACTCTTGTTTCTATTCCAGACCCTCCCTATCTCATTGTGCACTGCATTTTTTTTATAATTTTTAGGTTGGCTTGTGCATGCACAAAGCAACATCTTCTGATAATGTACATTTCAAAGGTGAGTCAGTGTTGTGGCCAATGCAGGTGATGCTTTGGTGGGTCGTCCCTCAGCCCCCAATCAGTGAGCATGCTGGTGATGACAAAACTTCAAAGAGGAGCCAAAACTTGAAAGAAATGTGCTGCTGCAATCATGAACAGTATCAGAATTGCAGCAGCACCTCCCTCCCCGTAACCTTGTCGGCTCTGGCAGGCTGAACACTCTGTACATGGGCCCTTACTCCAGGAGAAGTGGTTGGCCCCTGCCACTGAACTTTGCTTCAGGAGCAAGGCATTTGTTTAGTGTGCCCTTTCTGGTGAAACATTTCAATAAATGTGGTGGCTCCTGCCATCCACCACACACTCTCCAGAAAGCCGACATCGGGGTGCCCAATCCCCTGTCAACATGTATCCTCCCTTCCCACCCATCACACACTCCCTGGAAAGCCGATATCAGGGTGCCAATCCTCATTCGGTATGTATCCCCTCCTGCCCATCACACACTCCTGAAAGCCGACATTGGGGTGCCCAATCCCGTGTCGGCATGTATCCCCTCAACCATCCATACTCCTGAAAGTTGACATCAGGGTGCCCAGTCCCCATGTCAGCATGTACCCGTCCCCATTAATGTGGCACACTGAGAGTCCACCCCAGTGTGCCTAAATGCCTTTATTTTGCTTTTTTCCCTGTAAAATAAAGAAAACAGTCCACCAACTTTTTTATTTTTTACCTGCAAACAGAAATGGTCCATCGTTGTCCCCCATCCCCTCCCCATCCCAACCCTCACTCTGAGCACCCACTTCCTCACATCCCCCTCACCCCATACTTACCTCTGGAGGTCAGGAGCTGTGATCTTCTCTGGACTGGGAAGCATCTGCACTCTTGAAAGGCCAACCGCAAACTGAAGAAATGACAGTAAGCTTTATAGTGGGAGTCAATGGGGGTTTCAACTAGAGTTGATATTTCCAGCCATTTTAGGAATTTTGGCCCCAAATTTTCAACATGGGGTTCTTGGGACCTCACCTCATGAACATGTCACTGTCATTTCGTTTCTCCATCCCAAAAGATGATTTTGCCTTTATTGTGTGGAATGACCTTGGACTGAATAACAAAATGACAGTACCACTGTTCATGAGGTGGGGTCCCAAAAGCCCATGTTCAAAATTTGTGAAAAATTCTAAAAAATGATTGCATTACGGCATTGAGCATTATCTATGCATGCTCATTACTTCACCAAGTTTTAATATTTTCATTCCATATTTTCAACGTTGCCATTTTAACACCTCTTTATGAGCAGTACAGTTGTCATTTTCACATCTGCCCCAAACATGTTTTTGCTCGCACCTGTGGTGAAGAATGGTGCGGTCACTGTGGAAAATCAACTTTTGGGACAGATTAACACAATCACAGTGTCACTGCTCATAAGGATGTCCCAAAATGCCCATGTTGAAAATTTGGTGAAAATATTCCCAAAAATGATTGTGTTATGGGCGAGCATTGAGCAGTTTCTATGCTTACGTTAACTTCACCAATTTTGATATTTTCACTCCAGATTTTCAACATTGCCATTTTTTCACATCTCCTCATGAACAACATAGCTGTCATTCTTGACATCCTGCCAGAAATGTGTTTCCATACTCAGGCGCTTGAAATGGCACAGTCGCCATGCAAAATCACCTTCCAGGATTAAATAACAAATGATAGTGCCACTGTTCATGAGGTGGGGTCCAAAAGACCATGTTGAAAATCTGGAGGAAATACTAACAAACGCCTAGGGCGTTAGAGTTTCCAACCATAATGCCCCACCTTTTAGAGACTGACAGGTGTCAGGGGTGTGACTTGGGTTCATTGGCCATAATGCTTATGGCATTCCACCCTCACCCCCCACCCTGCAGCCATTGACAGGCAGAGAGGTGTGCCTTGGAGTCTTGGCCCTAACACTCATCCCATTCTCCTATACTGAACCCATCTCAGCTTATTTCCTTATTGAATGGGTGAGCGCAGGCAGAAGACCCCAAAACTACCTGCGACACCTGTCAGTGGCTGCAGGTGTAGTGAGTGAATGGCGCGATTATATTAATAACTAAAACACAACTCAGCGCCTCTTTCAAGTCTCTGCAGAATGAGTGTGGGGGTTGGCGCTAGAGTAATACTCTCACTGCCATTCCTATTATGCATCTCTCTAACTCCTGCACTACCAATGCCAGCAAGCCAACATTCTACATTGACAAATGCTTGTTTTGGGTGGTCTTGGTTAATTGTGACTTGAAATTGTGCATAATAACTGACAGACCAGCATGAAAGCTAACAGAATATTAGGCTGTATAAAAGAAACATTCAAAACAGGAACAAAATAGCTGTGCTCCCATTGTACCAGTCATTAGTCCATCCACATCTGGAGTGTTGCACTTGCTCACAGTTTTGGTCCCCACATACTAGGAGGATGAAAATCATCTGGAGAGAGTGCAGAGAAGGCTAACAAAATCAATAGCTGGAATGAAGTACCTCAACCATAAGACAAGGTTAAAAGCATTATGACTGCACAGTTTAGAGCAGAGATTCATCAGGGAAGACCTCATATTGTTATATCGGTATTAAAAGATGAAACATTATGGTTAGAGATGGAGATTTTAATATATGACATACATAACACAAGAGGTCACTGTATGCATTTAGTATAAGAACATTATAGAACTACAGTACAAATGGGTGGGCATTACTTAGCATAAAGTGGGGCAAAGGTATGAAATAAACTACTTGTCACAAACCCACTCCTGGGGTCAGGCCCTCTGCTACCACAGTGCCTAACCTAATGTGCGATTCATAAACAGGGGACAGACAGGGACACCCTCCTGTTTATTTTGGGTCCGAGCAACTACCAGTCTTGAGTCCTGGGGTCAATTATGAACCCTTTTTTATTAGCACACCCAGGTAACAGGTCCAAATATCACACTCTCTTTGGGGAAAGCAGTGCAATATACTTGGCCCAGCAGGCATAAAACCAACCTGGTTCACAACCCCTTCCGACTCAATTGAGATGCTGGTATTTTTCTGACCTTGCTGGATCTTTACACAGATCCTTGTTACCGTGGCTGTATAAGGTGACACAATAAACATTCAACAGCTGTGTTAGAATATTAATACTATTCCACTATTCATACTCAAAATAAGCAAATGTCTCAGGCAGGTTTCAAGAAACCAAATTTACTAAAACTAAAATAATAAACAAATACAGCACATCAAACAGAACTTACTGTATATACATAATGATTACAGTTGGCAAGAAATGGACAATTACAAAACAAAGCACCTTGTAACTAAATTAACTGGTTCTAACTCAGTTTCAGTTGGCAAATGGTTTGGGCTGTTACCTGTCTTGGCTGAAGTGTCCTTAGAAGTCCAGAATAAAAAGTGTCAGTCCGTTCAGCCAGCTTGATAATATCAGAGGCCATAATGTCCCTCCCATCCAGTGATGTCACAGATCTGGGCTGCTGGCATGGGGTCACTCTTAGTCCTGTAAATAATTAATTGATCAGTCACATGCCCCTGCACACTGCTAATGATTCAATAAAAAATATATTTCCTAATTAGTGAGCCACCAAGCATGCTTTCTGACAGGTCAGAATTACCCCTTTGTTCTTCCAGAGAAACATACTGGAAACACTTCTCATAGCTGGGTGAATTTTTCTGTCAGAAACTGTTTCTCCTGATATGCTGTAAAGGCAACATTTCACAACATACATATGATATGTCCAACTGGCTTAAGAGGGAGATTTGGGTCAAATTAGTAGGGAGATTGGCCTGCTAGTAGGGAGATGCCTTTACATCATGAGTTTGTCCTTGAATGGCATCAAAAATAAGAAAAAAGCATTTAAAACATTTAATATATTTCATTTTGTCAAGAATAAGCACTAAAAGAACCAACAACTAGTTGTACAAAGTTATCACTTACATTGCTCATCACTAATTTGCTTTTTATGTGTCTTTATCTGCCAGAAAAAAACCATGAATGGATATTTTGGACAGAATTTTACTTGAGCAGGAGATTTTGTTTCCTGGGAGGGAGGAGGAGGGAGTCGGTCAAAAAACAGGAGTCTACTGTGAAAAGAAGGAGATATCACATGTATGCGACAAGCTGCCTGGGTTCAAAGCAGTCGATTGTTTTATAACCTGGTTTTATTATAGTCCCAGGAAGTCAGCTTTTTTCTTCAAACCATCTGTTCTAGCAAGCAAGGGCAGAACATTTTTTTTCTTTTGAAAATCCAGGGTCCCATGATGCCTTGTGCTGACTGCCATGTTTCATAAGCAGAATCAGAAACATATATATGTATCAAAATTATATACACATAATAACAGATTAGACAGCTATTGTGACACTACCTGGTAAAGTAATTGAGGCAGAGTTAAAATAAATTCAAAGAATTCTTAGATAAGCACAATTACATGAATGGGTTTGCAAAATTCTGCTATGACCAGTGAGCAGTCATGGTAGGTCATTAGGCATTCATCTACCTCTTCTAAACCTAAGTAACCTGAGTAATCATTTGGGAAAACATGTAGGAGATTTTTGAATGGAAAAGGCCTAGAGTAAAACTGGAGAAATTATACCTACCAGCTGAACAGGCAGTACCAGGACTTCCAAATGTTGAGATTTATTTCACAGTTTTCACTTAGCCTATATATTTTGGGATCTTCTTGGTGTTTTAAAATTGATACTGTGTAGATGTGTTGATTTGCCTCTGTGTATCTATCATAATCCTATATATATGAAAATGACTGCCTGTTCTATATGTATACTGCTCTGCATTTCAGCTGCAACTTTGATTGTCCTAACCAGCACCTCCTTGTAAATGAGCATTGCTCAATAGAGCTTCTTCCTGGTAGAACCGATAAATTACAAATTTGGTTCATACAAATGAACAAACTCCAAGCTGGGTCTCATTAGAAAGTGCATACATACCATCTGGAGATTTGAAAAACACACTGTTTGTAAAATGAATAATGTATTGTACAGTGTTATGAATATTTTGAAGCAGACTACTAACACTTCTTGCCAAATTACCAAAATTATTCTTGTTGCTTCAAATTTCGCCTTCACTAGTAATACGTTGGTAATAACTGAGTATCTTTGTTGATTCTTATCTTGAGTATCTTTGCAAGAAGACTGCCAGATCTGTCAGCCTGATGAGAAAACAAATATTTGACTTGTAACATGTTGACTTCCGCTTCTCTGGTTAAGTCGTAGTTTTCTCCATTGTTAGTTCTTCTTCTTGCTAATGATTTATCACTTTTTCATTGTATCCTCTGTTTTATCTTACTAATAGTTTATATGTTTTAACTGATCTCTTTCCTTCCTATTCTCCTTATATGGCATAATGTAATAAAATATCTTAGTGTCACCTTGACAGCCTCTGAAGTCCTGAGTACTGAATATTCCATTGTCAAGTTGTCTGCCAAAAGTATGTCTTTTGTTCTTTTAGTTTTGAGACAAAACCTCATCCACTAACAAACAATTGTTAATCCTCCATATTTTATTGTATTCTGTCTCTTTAGTGGGCATAAAGTTCATAGAGACCAGATAATGATCTGTAATGGTTACATTGTCATATTTTACATCCAGTAATGTTTGTGCCAAGCTAACCTGGAAAAACTTTAAACCACTTTGAGTAATATGAAAAAGCAACAATATCTGTGAGCAAAGTTAGCGAGGAGTCTTGTAAAGTACTATTTTTTAAACTTTTTATTTTTGATTCAGCTTTTGACCCACATCATCACCTCCACCTACGGCGGCGGGTGTACAGTACATGGTGGGGCTCTTAGGTGGCTCCGCCCCCTCGTAGGGGCTCAGTCTCGGGACGCCCACTTCCTCCTGTGCCCAGCCCTCCCAGCATTCCCCATGGGTTATTCCCCATGGCAGGGCTGAGGGTGAAGGGCATTGACTCCCAGAGACCAACATCTGGACTCTTGGGGGCCAGCCCTGAGTGCAGTGGGCCATACCACGGAGCCTGCCAGCTCCATTTTTGTCCATTTTCTCTCTGCCCCTTGCTGCAGTTGCTCACATGTGTGTGGAGGCATGCGTACACAGTGACCCATGGCGCCCTCTCTACTCCATAGTCACTCCCGACTGCACTACCTCTGGGCCTCCACCGGGGCAGCACTGCAGCGGGTGTTGCTGAGTCCCCATCCAGGAGAGAGAGCTGCCTTACAACTGCTCAATCCTTCTCCTGGCCTCCCTCCACTGACTCCCAATAACCCAGGCTTGTTCCTGAATCCGGGTCGCCAGCATTGCGTGAGGTGTGGCATCCAGC
The DNA here is from genome assembly GCA_016271365.2 of Neoceratodus forsteri. Taxonomy (NCBI): domain Eukaryota; kingdom Metazoa; phylum Chordata; order Ceratodontiformes; family Ceratodontidae; genus Neoceratodus; species Neoceratodus forsteri. The sequence goes on along the minus strand of CM028132.1, from coordinate 466,715,567 downwards.
GCCTCAGTGTCACTGGGCCTTTTAAACTTTATTTTTAATATTTTACTGCATAACAATACAGCATAATAAAGATCCATAGGTAAGCATTGTTACAATCTGATAAGCTCTTAAGATAAACATTAGAGCATACATCATTTTAACAGTAAGAAATTGGCTATTCTCCAAACCCTGTTACTTCACGGGGAGGGGTCCAGAATAATGTAAATACTCCATCACTACTAGAATACAAATCTGCCATGAGCAGGAAACATTGCATACCTATGTGCATCAACATTAGTTCCCATATCTTAAGTAAAGCTTGCTCCCCTTGCCCAGTGTACCCAGTATAAAATAGTTGGCAACTTCCTAAATAAAACTCAGCCAAAACAAAGGCTGTCTGCCAAGAGGATGTAATACAGTGGCCTGTTACTAACTAGAAGCACCAGCCCTAATCCTAAACTTTAGATACTCACTATTATAACCAACAGTATTATATGAGTATCATTTAAACACATAAGAACAGCGTTATAAAGAAATTTATTATGATGGAAGTCTCTTAGTCTCTGTCACACCGGATACTCTGAGGTACCTACACTCTATGCAACATTAGAACGGGCAGACCTAGTGCACCTGTGCTGGGGAATTGCTTCAGAATGGCATGCAGCGGCCTTCTGAGGAGATGAGCAAGGAGCCCCCATTATCTCTTTAGCTGACACCACATGGTGACACCATGTTCTGATCCATGTCCTACACCAAGAATTCAAACCATCATAGCTCCTATATAAATCACAATGGATCAAAACCTCGTAGTCCTGTAGAAATTACACAAAACTCAGTTGCCACATCCATACAGTACAATTAGGCACTGCACCAAATGAAAGCATTACTCCACTGATCATTAGACAAGACAAAGAGACTCTCACTGTCAGTTACTGGCTCCTCATCCTCAGAATCTTGTTTCTGCCACTGAAATTCCTTTTCCATTTTGTCCATCAGCTTCACCATATCATTGGGATCAGAAAATTAATAAGTCTTATCACCATATATGACTTTCAGGCTGGCTGGCATCAATAGAAGATGTTGTATTCCCCAACTGTCGTAATTTTGTGCGCACCACATTGAACCCTTGTGTCTCTCCCTGGTTTCAAAACTGAGATCAGGGAAAAGGTGGAATCAATTGCCCTACCACTGTGATGGGCCCTTTTGCTAGCTTTAGAAAGGAGTGCATCTCTCTCTCTCAGCTACCAACCCCAGCTTAATCAGAACAGTCTGTAGTGGGTAATCGTTGGTCGGTCTGCAATTATGGATTTCTCTGGGGTGATATCGGTAACATTTGACCACTGATGGAGCTAAAGATAACTGACAGTGGTTTGATAGCCATGTAGCAATGAAATCTGGGAGGTTATCTCCTTCAGTGCCCTCCGCTAGGCCCAGGATTTGGACATGTGTCTCTAATTGAATTTTCCAGGTTTTTGATCCATTTACTTAAAAGGCCATTTTCTTTAGTCAGACCACTGGAGACTGAGAGCTGGATCAGCCGTCTTTGTTGCAGCCTGTGTATCAGCCATTAGGGATCCTATTTTTTAAATCCATTGACTTCAATTGATCTTGAAAGTCTGAAATACATTTGTCCAACGATTGTATGGCATGCAGTAGTGCGCATGCATAGGTTGCGTATGATCACAGTCCAAGGCTTGTTGCTTGTCCTCCTTACTGCTCCTAGGACACTGTTCTTTTGGTGGGCTCCATCGCTGTCCACACCTGTCTGTTTATTTGTTCTCCTATGTGGAGCTTCAATGGGCAAACAGTACTCAATTTTGATACTGCTAGATTCAGCTGAGTTTTTCCTGATGAGTGAGCCAACTTTTATAGACTTTCATATTCTGTGTGTTATTTATCTAAAATGCTTTGTATATCACAGAGCTTCTTGCAGTTGCTGCTCCATGCTTCGGCAGTTGGTCCGCCCCCTAGTAAAGTACAATTACTTAAAATCCTGTAATAATTTAGAGGTTTTGTCTTCATGTGAATGGATGAGATTTTGTCTGTCCATCAGTTCAATAGTGCATTCATGTCTCCTGACAACTCTTGTTCCTGGTCCTAACTAAATCAATGGCTATATAATTTATTGCAAAAAGAACTCATATGCAATAAAAGGTGCATACATAGAAAAAGATGCATTCTTGGTTGCAATAAATGTGATTATTGCATCATCAAGAAATGAACCTATTGACCTATAAAGACCTATTGCTATATCTAGACACCAAGAAAAGTGCTGGTGCAGACTCCCTGGACCCCTACTTTTTAAAATTGCTCTTCATGCCATTGCAGTTCCCCTAACCCATCTTTTTAATCTGTCCTTATCCACTGGTTCTGTTCCTACATTGTGGAAAACAGCACAAGTGTTTCCCTCCTCAAATCAGGGGACCCCATGGATCTCAACAATTACAGACCTATATCCATCCTACACGGTACTGTCTAAAATGTTAGAAAACTGGTAAGTATCCAACTAAGAGACTACCTCGATGCTAATAATCTCCTTAACTCTGCTCAATCTGGGTTTAGGACCAGACACAGTACCATTTCTGCATTAGCAAAAGTAACAAATGATTGGCAAACTGAGTTAGACAAAAAAGCAACATCTGTGCTGTATTTCTTGACCTAAGTAAAGTCTTTGATACAGTGGATCATGAGCTGCTGATTTCCTCACTGCATTCCTTAGGCCTGGATCCAACCTCTCTTGGATGGTTCAGATGCTACCTCACTGATAGAATACAGCAAGTGAAAATGAAGGTGTCCTATCCTCCTCAAAACCACTTCTAGGGGTACCGCATGATCCATCCTGGCCCTATCCTTTTGCTATATATATCAATAACATTGATTCCAACCTCACTGTTGCCAATGTTCATCTTTTTGCTGATGATACTGTCTTGTATGTCAGTAATCCCTCGCCATCAAAGGCCTGTGAGTTATTACAATCAGAATTCTCCCTGTTGCAACATCAACTACTTGAAAAAAACTACTTTTAAATGCCAAGAAGACAAAGGCTATGTTCTTTTCCACCAATATAACTCTTCCTCTCTCTCAACAAACACTCTTCCCAACTATCCACCATCCTTGAGAAAATCTTGATTATGTGGTTAAATTAAAATATTTAGGGTATGGATTGATAACAAACTTGATTACACTCATCATGTTGAGGAGCTCCTGAAAAACTCAGACAGAGGCTCGGCCTATTCTTCAGAATCAAACATTACCTAACCAAAGAGTCTAAACAGAGACTAATTCAGGCTTCATTTCTATCTCTCATCGATTATGCAGATTTCCTATATGGCCATGCACTATGTCCTATTTAAGTAAATTGGATACCTTGTACCATAGAGCTCTAAGATTCATCACAGATCTTCCTTTCAACACTCATCACTGCTTCCTCTATAATGCTGTTGGCTGGACATCCTTACATCTCAGGAGGAAAAAAATGCTGCATTATGGATTTACAAAGCTCTGTCAAACAAACTTCCACCTTATATTTCTGGTTGCTTTGCTCTGGCTACACGAGATCATATGCCCCAAGAAGCAATAACCTTATCACCTTGAAGCTACCTAAAGTCTGTACCCGGCATGGGAGGTCTGCAATCAGCTATTTTTAGCATCTACCTGAATTCTCACAGAAGACCCTAAAGCTGAACACCTTCATCCCTATAGCATCCTTCAAAAACTCTCTTCACAAATCTCTCTTTTCCTGAGATATGCAACTGCTTCCACTAAGCCTAGTCCCTTCTTACCCTTTACCCCCTTTTTTCCTTCTCTCTATCTCTGTTTATATACTTTTAAACTTAGCTACATTATACCTGCAATCCATTGCCATTCCTTCTTTATTCCCCATATCTACTTCCTTAAGTTTCTATCCAATTATAACACACCTAACCACTTTCACAATCCCAGTACCTCACAGTTATTTGTGTCAAACCTGTCTGATTTATTGTTTAGTTGTACAAAACCATTAGCTACCTTGCTTGTATATATGCTTTTTATTACTGTACCTATTTATTTATATAAAAATCTTTGCCTCTTCTCTGTATTTGTTTATGTATTATACTGTACTTTATTTTGATCTTGACCTATCAGGTCCATCTTGTAAATGAGCATTGCTCAATGATGTTCGCCTGAATAAATAAAGATTTTGATTGATTGATTGATTGATTGAACACCATTTCTTTGCATACATAGAGAACACTGGGTGGGCAACTATGCATAACCTATGAGTTCTGCCACAGAGGGTTCTGATTCCTTCTGACCTTGAGAGTGTAGCTTAAGAGATCTGTGGAATTAGAACTCCGGGTGGCAGAGCACACTGGTTGTGCATAAAGTTGTTCATTCTGTATTTTTATAGTGTATAGTATTATGAAATGTGTGGGTGGTTCTTTCGCTTTCAGAATGAAAATTGAATTGTACAGTCTAGAGGTTTCATAATGCTGTCATAGCACAGAAGTGTGCAATCATATTCCATGACCTTTGAAGTGTGGTACAACAGCATTTTGTAAGAGATGGAATTCTATACAGAACAATGCTCTACTATGCACTATAATAGTATCTTATCCCTCTTACTTGGAGTTCATACCATTAGAGCTCAAATGTGTACCCAGGATTCAGACTACATAGTTTTACATACACCTGGGCATACACTGGCTTTTCATTCCAGCCCTATTATGTTCAGACAGGTAGAGGTTCTTCTCTTGGCATTGGACATGAAGAAAAGTAAGCGGATCACATTGAGCCCTTCTTCAAAAACATGGATACTACATCCTAACAGCCCCAATTACCCACCTCTTTAACCCATCACTCATGCAAGGCAGCATACCCACTATTTGAAAACCACCTATGTAATTCCCTTTATTTAAATCTGGGATCCAGGTGATTTAAATAATTACCATCCAATATCTCTTCTTCCCATTCTGTCTAAATTATTAGAGAAGATTGTCAACGCACAGCTCAGGCAGTATCTGGAGAACCACAACCTCCTAAATCCTCTTCAGTCCAGCTTTAGAGCACAGCACAGCACATTATCTGCCCTCACCAAGGTCCCAAATGACTGGTTAAATGTTTTGGACTCAAAAGCCATATATGAGCTTTGTTCCTTGACCTGAAACAAAGCGTTCAATACCACAGACCACCACCTGCTGCTAGCCATACTAAGAAACATTGGGTGACCAGATAACATGAAACTGGTTTATACATTATCTTATTGGGCACCACCAGCAAGTCAAGGCTGAAGGGACTTGCCGCTTTTAAAAGTACTGCAAAGAGGAGTACTGCAAGGGACTATTTCAGGACCTTTACTATTTGCTATCTATATTAAAAACATCAATGCAGGTATTAAATCAGACGCATCTACTTGTTTGCAGATGATACTGTTATTTATATAAACAGACCCTCCCCAAGCTAGTGTTTAGTGACCTCCAGATGGGATTTAACCTACTGCAGAAAAAACCACTATATTTAAAGTTACTTCACTGCCAAAAACTAAAACCATGCTCTTTTCCCGTCAGTCTATACCCCTTATAAACATAACCATGGAATTATACTTTACATAATAACACTCTTAGGAAGCCTCTTGAACACGTTGACAAGTTTAAATATCTGGGGTCTGGATAGATACTAAACTCTCATTCTAGAGACCACATTGAGGAGCTCTCCAAGAAGCTTAGGCAAAGGCTGTGTCTCTTTTTAGGATTAGGCACCTGCTTACTTTGAAAGCAAAACTACGCTGGTCCAATCAACCTTTATGTCACTGTTGGACTATGCTGACTTTCTGTATGGACAAGGCTCAAAACTGCATTGGCCAAACTTGAAACTATATCACAGAGCACTCAGATTTATTACAGGCGCACCCTATTCCACTCATCACTGCTCCCTCTCACAGCTGTAGGGTAGTGTTCTCTGAGCTTTAGGCACCAAAGGAACTCAGTTCTATGGACCTACAGAGCCATTATTAACATGCTCCTTGATATATACAGATTGTTTGCCTCACTGTGTTGCGGGTAGCTACCTGCTGAGAAGCCTATCCTATATTTCTCTAATCCCTAAGGTCAGAACTTTATTTGGTAAAGTGGCAATAAGCTACGCCTCCTGCCCTTTGGAACACTATCCAAAATCACTCAAACTTGAAAGTCTTGTGAAGTTACCCCTCAACAAAACTCTGCTCGATCGCTCTGTCAAGAGACATGCAAATGTCCTTATTAGCGACCACCACTCAAGTTAGTAGATTAATCTAGACACCGCCCACTCTTACTGTTCCTCCTTTCTACGCCTGCATCTTAACCTCTGACTGTGCTGTATTGTCACCCTGAACCACTGTTAGCCATAAAACTATCTGTCTAATCTCAACTTATGTGGTGCTGCACTATTGTGTGTGTGTGTATATATATATATATATATATTTATATATATATATATATATATATATATATATATATATATATAATAATAATAGATAGATGACTTATGTATTACAAGGCAGTTAGACCATTGAGAGGTTTGGGGACTTGGAACCTCAAGAAGCGAAGCTCGAGACATTCCCAAAGTCTCCCCAAACTCGATGGTTGACTGCCTTGTAATACAGAGTCATTTATCTGTTATTTTTGTAATATTTTTTCAGTTGTTTAATCAGGAGTAGCACACTACGCCAACAGCTTTTTACAGGTGCATCCTGGGAGCACAGGAAGTTAAGTGACTTGCTCAGGGTCACACAGTATGTAAGTGGAAGTTGTAGATTCAAACCCACGTCTGGTCTGCTGGATGTCACCAGATTTGCAGCTCAGAGCCTTAAACCACTGCGCTATACTGCCTCCCATATATATATATGATAAGGATACAGTTGTAAAAATATGACTTTTTATGTGGATTCCATGAAACAGGATGGCCGCCCGCTGCACTGAAGACACACTGTCTCTCAGCCGCATGTAGCACTGAAGATTCTGTATCACTCATCTTAAAAACATGTTTGTTTCAATTTATTATGCAGTCCTACCTTTAGTTTTTCCATCTTTCTGCGAATGCAGGATCAGTCAGATGCTCCATTAAACTGTATGTTTGAAAAAAAAACCCACAATTAAAGAAATTAGGTTCACAATTTCTCTACGCTAAGTGAGAGGAGACTGCGGTGACCATGTTTTCAGTTGTTCTGCCCGCCCTCAGAAAAAAGCTGCCAATGGGGATGCATGCCATCACTATGGCTATGCAGGAAGGACTTGGCTCCATGGCAACTGGGTTTCTTGGCAGGCAGAGTTGCATATACGCTGTGGCATTTTGCTGATAATACTATAGTTCAGAGGTGGAGCGATGGTATTATCACCTCTTAATGATAGCATTATCAGGAAGGAATGATAGTATTATCACTCAAGATAGTGTTATATTACTGGAATTTTTTGTATGGGACAGGGCGGTATTATTTCACTATCTCCATATATTACATACATACATATATATATATATATATATATATATATAACATAGTACTGGTAGTGCTACCATAGTTAGGGGTTGAGGAGCCATTTACATGTTAAACCCAAAAATTTGCACATTAATAACTTTGCAACCGCTTTGACGGATTTACCTGAAATTTGAATACATGATCAACAACCATACGCCTTGGGATCTGCCAAGTTTTGTACTGGTTGGATACACGGCTGCGGAGTTATTGTCGTGATTCATGTGCGGCTACACTTTTCTGAATTCTACAGTCGCGGCCTATACGGGTCGCACGGTTTACATTAACCAGCCTGAAATCTTCAGGTACATGCGGCCAGGGTCCCTGATGTGCCTTTCAAGATTTCATGAAAAATATTAAACGGTTCAAAAGTTATTCAAAACAATTTCCATTATAAGTCAATGGGAAAAATTACCAAAAGTTCGACAGTGTTTCAAATGCACTTTTTACTGTCGCAATGGCCCTGTTACTGTCGCAAACTGGCCATGTTGTTTTCTAGTTAGTGATCAGAAAATGCTTGGCATTTAAAATTGAGACCCTCTAGCAACCTAATTCATTTTGTATTCATCTAGTCTTTACACAGCAGCAAAGTTACGGTACTCCAAAGTTGACGCTTTTCCCATAGGATAACATTATGGTGTACGTATCAATTGCAGCAATCGCTTACGCCCTGCTGCAAAATAACGGTTTGGTCTTTTGGGCTGAATTTGCAGGAACACAGCCAGCATCCCACAGATGTGCCTTTCAGTAGTTTGATGAAAAAATATTACAGGGAGGCAAAGTTATGGCAGTCCGAACTTCTGTTTTTTCCCATAGATAACATTACTGCTTCACAAGCCTTTTCAGGGCCCGTATCTTGAAAACGGTGTGAGATACTGGACTTTTTGTCAAAGATTTGAGTACAAAACTAGCCAGAAAAGTGATAATTCATATGACTTTTAAATTTTATTTCTGTGTCATATGGTTACTGAGATATAAGCAATTTACTATTCCAAGTCCTCATTTTGTGTTCCGAAGTCATTATTTTGCATACATTCTTTGTACTCACTGTCTTTCTCTGTACAGCTTTTGGGTAAAACCAGCCTGTGCGCTTACATTACTATTACCATTACCGTTTCTGCTGCGGTTCCTTACCGTTCACTTACCGTTCCGCGTTTATGCCACCATATGCGTTACCTTTGCGTTTTCATTTGCGGTTGTGTTTGCGCTTGTTTTTAACATTTCTGTCTACAGTACTGTTTCTCTTTCTGTTCGCTTGCGTCACCATGCGCATTATGATTTGCGTTTGCGGGCACAATGTTACTATGTGACAAGACATCATGTGGCGGGAGGCGCGCCCACCGCCGCATACATTCACTATTTCTCATTATCATTCTCAAAAGAAGAATTAGAGCAAAAACTCCGTTTAATGCATCAGTTAGGTTGTTCAAGCAAAAAGTGAGAAAATTCAATGTGAGGTTGAAACCCCTTTGCACCCTTCAGCCCACCCCTCAAATGGAATCGGGGTGTGCATTGGGGTCATCGGTCCTAACTGTCACCCCATTCTCCTATTCCTCAGCTTCTTTCCAGATGTGATGGGGTGACACTTAGCGATGACCCCAATGTGCACCTCCTGATTGCATTTGGGGGTGGGCTGGAGGGTGCAAGGGTTTCAACCCTAACATCGAATTTCCTCGCTTTTTGTGCTGTGGAACAACCCTAACTGATGCATTAGATGGAGTTTTTGCCTCTAATATATATATATATGTGTGTGTGTGTATGTATGTGTGTATAGCTACTGGTGTGCTCAGCTGAAAGGGTCCTCATGTCTGCATCAATAAAGTATCCTATGTTTTCTTATACAGTGACTTATTGTATCCTATACTGTTTAGATGTAATTATGCTTATATGGTAATATGTATTCATTCATATGTAATCATAAGCAATTATGCCATATGTGTTTATGTATTCTTCTGCTTGCATGTTATGTTTTGCCTCTGTGATTTACCCCAACCCTTTCAAGTCCACCTTGTAAATGAGTTTTTCTCAATGGTGTTTGCCTGGTAAAATAATGATTTGATTGACTGATTGATGTTCCAAGTTGCAACCCTCAAATATATTGTTGTTTTCCACTTGTTTTATTTCAAAGTGATTCATTTTTACAGAAGACATCTCTCTCACCCTGCCCCTGCCATCTCCTCTATATTTCCACATACTTCAGTATTTTATAGGGACAATAATGAATGCAAGTATGCTTACTTAAAACAAAAATACACACTTTCTAAACACTTACTATTGGCATATGGATAAACAAATGTCTTGGATGATCAGCCCTCATTTTATAGTGAGATAGGGCTTTTACTTCCCTGCCTCTGCTTTCAGCGCTAAAACTTATTCCGAATTATCTTCCTTGCTAAATCCAGAAGCAAATGGTTTGATACCTTTTATTGGACCAATATATATGTTACAAAAGAAAACAATGTCTAAGCTTTTGGACCAACAAAATCCTTCGCGGAGACTTCCAAGTCTTGAGGTAGCAAATATTTTAACATCTATTATTTGTAAATGTTGAAAAGGTATCAAACCATTTGCTTCTGATCTGTTCTTATAAGGATCCATACTGTTCTCTTATCAGAATAGCCTCTGCTCTAGTTAATTTAAACTCTGAAAATCTGGAATGGGAGATGCCTCTCCAAACACCCATTCCACTCTCCTTAACTTAAGTAACATTTTTACATCATCGCATTAGATTTTTAGTCTTTTTATTCCTTTTTCCAGGAAAGCTTGAGGCAATATAGATCTTAAGTATTTTTCAGCTTATTCTGATGCATAGAAAAAGTCTGTCTATTTATCACAACTTTCATTTTGACTGGCATTGCCATTACTGCCATTACTGCCTTAAAGATAAACTGACTGGTTGATGGGGACTTAGTAAAGGCAGAAGAGAAGGAAATAGCAGATTATGTTAATGGATTTTTATTAAATCAAACTGAGAAGACATAACTAAAAATAATACTTTAAATACACTTCAAGACCAGGAGCTACAAGGTGCCTGGAATGTGGGTGAAAGGTTTGGAACATTCACTCCCATTCTTCAAGAAGCGTACTGAGTCTTCTACAAACACTCGATGAACGAAAGGGTAGAGGACCAGATTTGCTTCCCCAAAATATTGAAACTGGCAGCAGCTGAAATTGCAGGCCCTTTAACATACTTGTTTAACCTGTCCATCTCTAAGGGCATTGCGCCTTAATCTGGAAGGAATCTATTGTCGTTACTATTTTTAAATCTGGGGATAGGACTAACGTAGCAAATTATAGGCTCATTTCACTTTGCCTATACCAGTAAAGTTACTGTAGAAATGTGTTTTAAGCAATTGGTGTCTTACAATACCTTGACTCAAAGGGCTATTGATTGAGCAACAGCATGGATTTAGATGGGGCTGTGGTATGGTAGCGGCTCTGGTCGGGTTGATGAGCACCGTACATGATGCCTGCAACAGGGTTTGATTATGGGTGCAGTGTTCATCGACCTGACCAGGCCTATGATGTAGTTGACCATGAAATTTATTGCAGAAATTACATTCTTATGGTATTACAGGGCCAGTTTGGATTGGTTTAGGAATTACTTAGTGCCAGGGTGCAGAAGGTGAGGATAGGCAATTCCCTATCTGAACCACTGCAAATGAGATTAGGTGTCCTCAGGAATCAGTACTGGGACCCTTATTGTTTTCTGTCTTCATGAATGACCTTCCAGGAATATTCATGGAGACAGAATGTATACTATACACTGATAATCACGGTATTTCTTCAGCTCGCGCCTTCTACCATAGAGATTCAAAGGTCACTGCGGAAAGATTAGAACAAATTGACAAAGTGGATAACTCAGAATAAGTTGAAATTGAATGAGAAGAAACTAACATGATGTTGTTTGGGATATCACAGAGGCTGACCCAAGCTGGAGGGACCTACCTATTGGGACAGTAATGGAACGGAAATTTCAACCGTACAGGTGGGCAAATACTTAGGCACCCATCTGAACCTTACATTAAGTCTTATGAGCCATTTGGAAAAACCAGAGAAAAATACATCAGAAGCTGGGTTTCCTTTATAGGAATATTAATGCTTTAACTGATGAGGTCTGTATGGTTATAGCCAAACAAATACTGTTGCCAATTTTGGATTGTGGAGCAGTTTTGTTTAAGAATCAGGTAGTTAATTCACTAACAAGTACCAACTTATTTTGAACAGTATCTGTCGATTTGGTCTGAGGGTTCCTACAAGAACTCATCACTGCCTCCTGTATGAGAAGATGAATATTTTGCCACCTGCACAACATATTGATTACATAGTAGCAGTTTTGCTTTTCTATTTACCGTAGTTCTTTACCTCCATGTCTCTTTAAGAAATTCACTCAGCTCAAGGTCCATATTCAACTGGGCATACTCTTTTTATCCAGTCTTACCAAAATTAGTTACCAGTTATCATTCTTTTACATGGTATGCTCCAACACTTTTATTTATTTATTTAGTTTTTGTTGACCGGGTAAGTGCACTAGACAAATCCTGCCTATTTTCAGGCACGACCGGGAAGGGGATACAGATGAATATCAACTGACCTTGAACCAGATTAAGCTATTAGTGATATTTTTAAGTGAATGAGGGAAATTTGGCCAGGACACAGGAGATTCCCTACTCTTTCGATAAGTGCCATGGGATCTTTAACCTCCACCTGAACTATCACCAATCCAGGCAGATGGGACCTCGGTTTAGTGCCTCATCCAAGACAGCACCTCAGAAGTGCAGCACCCTCTCATGCTGCACTAAAGTGTCAGTACTGTGATATTAACCCAAGTGCCAGTTGTGGGAACTGAACCCACAGCCCTCTGATCTCCGCCTCAGAGGCGAGTGTGCTACCTACTGAACCACTGACACTGACAGCACTTTTTAACAGTTTGTCATCCATAATCAAAATTGAAAAATGTAAAGCACTTTAAACACTTGTTGAATGACTATTATCACAAGAATAACTCATGTACTTGTTATGTCTGATGCATTGTTAACCTATTTTATCATCTGTAATGTTTGTTGAATGTTATATGTTTGCATTTGTACTTGGATTGTATTTATTGTCAGGTGTGACTGAAAAGGCTAGGCCCAGTCACCTTCTGGTAAAAATAAAAGAAAAGGTAGGGAGAAAGCAACAGGAATAGATGAACTCTTCAGGAGCAGAAATTCTGTTTTCATACAAATGATCTCAGTAATAAATAATGGGAGGAGAAATACAGAACTAATGGGAAATACAAGCTGGATAGTGTCTAGATATTATGATTTATTAAAATTCACCTGAACATGTTACCAGCTCTTTAAGGACTGCCAAAGGGTATACCGTCAAGGGCGACTGAGATTGAGAGACTTGAATATGAGCAACTCAAGGTCAGTGCATCTGTTGTGAGCTACCTGCAAGAGTAGTGACAGAAAAGGGCAGAAGGCGAGAGGATAGCGATAGGATACGGAAAGGTATCTGTGATGTATGTGAGGGGTGGAGAGAGGGCAGCCACCAAGCTAGCCTAGTGGTGCGGTGCATAGAGAGGCTGGCTTTAGTGAGGAGGTGCAGGGTTCGGTGTTTGGGTGAGCACAATATTTTACTGCTGTGTCGTGCCCTTTGTTTTCCCCTCTGCATCCTGGTTCTGCCCCTTCCCGCACATACCCCTCCCAGTTAATTATTTTAGTTAGGGGTGCGGGGTGAAGCTCCCTCGATAAAAAAATTAAAGCTTATTTCTGGCGTGGGAATGACATCGCCGTTGTTTTTGGTGATGTACATTTGCCGTAATGGCGATCACCCTTTCATGATTGCCATTATCACATAGAACCCAGGCAAAGATTTGAGTCTATCAAACTGCCCTCCACTGCTAGTGGATGCTGCAAAATCCAGTTCACCAGCATGACAGGGGAACTGGTTGCAGCACCCTGACTGTGGTGCCCATATAACAGTATATGAAAACAACCACCCACTGGAAATTTTAAGATTGAAGAAAAACATTGCATCGTAACCATGCAATAGAGTAATCCATCTCTGACTTCACCAACACTGATAAATCAACAATAGAAGGTGGCATTCAATAACATCTGACATAGCAATAATATGATAGTGCACAATTTGGAAAGTACACAGGCAATGAAGTGTAAAACGTCATATAAAAATATGAAATCCATACAATTAAAAAAAAGTGATGTCTGGGACTTGGCAACACAGGCAGAAAAGAGGGCTATGAATATACTGAATCTTATACTGATATTATGTGATAACCACAAGAGGTAATTAGAGCTGGATGGAGGTCAGGAGCTCAGGAAGCTCTGAAATGATTGAGTAACCCTAGGCAGGACATAACATGGTAGACTGGGTGGACTCTTTTTATCTGCCCTACATAACCTATGCAGTATGTTCAGTATGTATGTATGTACAGGTATGTATTTATGTAGGTATGTAGATACTGTATGTATGTACTTATTAGTTGTGAAAATCACAGAATGTATGTTATATTGTTCTTTATAAATGTATGTCTAGTTATCACAACAATTTTATATTTTGTGAAAACAATCAACTTGACAATTTTAGAAAGGAATGATTTATGTACTGAACAATGGTTATGTTCAACAAATACATCATGCTGCAGTATCGATGGTATAGAAGAGAAAATGTGCTTGATAGCAAATCAGTATAAATGCTACAATGTTTTTGATTGATTTTTGTAATTAGCTAAAAGAATCATAACCAAACATTTGGCGTTAACAATACCTGGGTGGGCATTTATGCTCAATTATTGCATGCATCGCTCATTCATTGAAAGTGGCAGGCTCACTCGGGCTCACTGTAAAATCTCTCAGTCAGGCTGCCAGCTGAGGAGGTGAGTGGAGGCTATGTCAGCTCATAGATGCTTGAGGGCTGAGGTGGGGTTAGAGTTACTACTGACAGGGTGAGGGTTCACTAAACACCAGGAAAGGTTTGTTTTGTTTCTTTTTTTTTTTTACAAGAGGACTAGTGTTGGCAACTTGGCCCGGCACTTCACCGGACAATGCGGGGAGGAGAATGGGTGTGAATTGGGGGGATGTGTCATTCTTCATTTGGCCAGGATTGTGCCAGGGGTTGGGGCCACTAGACACCAGAAATTTATTTATATTTATGGGAAACTGTGGATGGTGGATGGGGCAGAATCTCAGCGGGAGGTAATTTATACTGTAATGGGCACTGGCCGGGGTGGTGGACTACTAGACACCAGGGATGTGGGGTCCTGGGAGGTATAGATTTTAATCTTGGCTGGACAGGAAGGGGAAAACACTTATTTTAACAGCGAAATTCCGCATTACGCTTTGTGAAGTTTTGGTGAAATGTACAAATTAACAAAATATTTCATGGGGCAAATTCCCAATTTTGCCCGAATTTCACCAGTGAAATAACATTTTGCTGCATCTCTAATTGAGACTACACATTTGTGCCACTACACAGATAACATCGCCTACCAGGATGGTGTACCATGAAGAACTTGAAGGGGGCTTGAGGAAACCCTCTATGACTCATGCTATGAAATTCAGTAAAATGTGTGATCACACTAGACATAAATGGAGGGAGACAGAAGTTCATGAATCACTATCCTTTATAATTGTAAGATGCATGTTTAGTAAATTTGGGAGCGGGAGAACACAGCCATGTTATGTATTTTGTGTTTTTTGTAAAGAGCTATTAGATACTCACAGCATGCCATAATCTAGCAAGTCATATGACATTACCATTTTGAATACTATGAATTCTATTTTTTTTTTAACTCCCCATCCTGGCCAGCCCTCCTTCCCACCAGTCCTCCCAGACCCATCACTCTGGCTTCCCCAGGCTTCCCTCTCCCTATCCCCACAGCTTGCCATCCATGGCAGGGGTGACAGGGGTTCCTCGACTAGCCAGGACCAGATCAGATTCTGGGATGAGCTTGATTAAATGGGTGCTGGGGCTTGAGAGGCTGGCAGTCATCCTGTGTGACTGGCAGTTTCCTCTTTCTTCCCATGGGATGGGAGATGTGGCATGCACTAATGAAAGGTGCATGTGCTGACATCTGCCATGCCTCCCCATCTTTTCAGCTTGGACTGCCTCTCCCTGGTTTCCACCAGGGCCAGCTAACACCAAGTTCTTCCCCACTCTGCCCCCATAGGAGGAGAGCAGTCCCATGGATGCTTGACTCTCCCTCCCTGCTGACCTTCTGACACCTTGGGCTCACTTCTGAACCTGGGTCATTGGGTTGCAAGCAGTAGCGCTCACTGCTGTGCCAGTGGGCTGGCCCTGGAATCCTAATTTAAACATATAACAAAATCAGTCACTGATACCAGATGGGGAACACTCAATGCAGCTCAAAGGTTTTTATAGTGCCCCAATATGATTTTTGACAGCTACACTTGCAGCTTAAACATTTTATTGAAATTTAAATGTGTGCCTAGGGTGGGAGGGGTAAACCTAGCTTCCTGAGAATTTAGAATTATAGATATATGGTATACATTGCTATAAAAATTGCTACGTGACCATCTCGCTGAATCCTGCACTTGCTCCTACTTCAAACCTCCCTAGCCTTTATATATCTCTCTGGCCTCTGCCCCCATACCACCTATCAATTTTGCCCCCCATAAATATACAAGCACTTTCTTCCTATCATCTTATTGCCCTACCTTGTTACATTTGGTCCACATCTCTCACCATACCACAGTCTTCTACTCTATCCTACCTTCCTTTATTCTAGCATCCCTACTCTTATCAATTCCTAACTCTCCTATATCCATCCTGTGAGATTATTCAAAGAGTTACAGTCATCTTTGTATAATCCTACCAATTCGTCCCAAATGTTGCCTTTATGGCATTATTTATTATGTTACTTTCTTATATTTTCTTTTTAGACTTTGTAATGTATCAAACCATACCTGTTGTTTTCTCCTGCCTGCTCTGTATTCCAATTGTCTAATTATGTATTGTTTGATGACTGTATTGTTATTGTTTCTAATGTTTTGTTCTGTAACCTCTCGGGTCATGCCTGAAAATAGTCATTGCCATGGCTAGTGCACCTTACGGGTCAACAAAAACGAAAATAAATAAATAAATACTTTGTGCACCTTTCCATTCTTTCTGTAGTGTAGGCTAGTCCCCTCCATTGATGAGAAAGGGAATCATTTATGGCACAGTTAGACAGTTTCTTATTTGGATAACAGGGCTAAGACCTCCACGTGGAGTGGGAGGCAGTCATGATGGGCCTAGTGCCTTTTTCTGCCTTCAGTTATCAAGTAATATAGAGTAATGCTGAATACAGCTAATATGGCATGTCAAACACAGAACTAATATAGGTATTAAATAATTACTGTTTATATATATACAGTATATATATATATCTATGTATTTTTTTCAGAAGATGTCCTTGACACCAGAAAACAAGTTAAGCTGGACTGGGTTTCAGATCCAAAAATGCTGTAAGTTCTTTTTGTAGTGCTGTACCATGGCTACAAATACAGAAAGGTTTTATATTCCAATCATTTTAACTCATTTGAAGAGTGTGAAGTACATACTTAAGGCTGCAAACCAGAAGCAGTGGTAAACGCAGTACACAATCAAAATGTCTCCTGTGGCTGGTTCCCTAACTGCTGAAAATGTATGTTAGAATCAATATTTTGATTATTATATCTTCCCAGGAATGATCTATAATTATACTACATGTGGACCGTCTCCTCCAATCACAAGATGGAGGTGCAAACAATCTGCTCCTCAGCAAACTCACAGCTGTCATTTCTTTCTCAATAAAATGACTGTTGAGACCTCAGAACCATCATTTTGCTGTCAATATTATGATTGCAGTGACATCATTATCCTGTCTTACTTTCTGATTGGTCTGCTGTCATAGCATCAACTGTAAACATATTGGTGAAGGGAGGGGAGGAGTGGAATAACTGCAAACTTATCTAGTGGCAAAAACAGCACTGTACCTTTAGATTTTTAAAGTCATGACGCATAAACATGATAATGTGTTAGTTGGCTCACTATCCTCTGCAATATTGTGATTGTTTCATGAGGATAAATTACTTAGCCTCGTGCTTTATTCTCTTGACAATCACATTATTACCTTCTATAGTGAGCCAGCAAGCACATTATCACGTAAACAACAATGTATGCACTAGTACCAATGCTTACATTTTAAAGATCATTCTTGATGACTTAATTGTTGAAATGTTGATTCTTCCTTTCCATTCTGTCATCCATGTTCAGTTTATTTAAGTCCTTATATTGTCTGAAGCCCCTAACAGGTACAACACCCCATTACTTTGTTCTTTTAATGCCTGATTCAAATCCAATCCCACCCATTTTTCTTATCTTTCTTGTTTTCTCCCCATTTTTCCCTAAGCTCCTCCAGTCCCCAACCCAATTATTTTGAATATAACAGCCGCTCTTTTTGTCTGTCTGGCAGGGTGGATTGGTAGCTGCCTGCACAGTTGATACCAAGGTATCCTCTTGATTGGCCAACATGAGGTTTCTCAATGCTAGGTGGCCTTTGCTGGCTGTCTCTGGGAGTTGAGCACCTCACCTCCATGATGTGTCTGGTCCCTGGCCAACTCTAGCACAGGATTGCAGGGGTGCACATGATCTCTGGTCTCAGTATAGCAGCTGCTACTGCTGCACCACTGGTCTGGCACAACCACTCATTTTACATAGAAACATAGAAGTACTTTGGGCAAAGGAGGCACTATGCTCATCTAGATTGCCTATTGAGTCCCACTGATGATGAACAGGTAAGAATCTTTCATCCATGTAATGATCTAACTTATGTTTAATTTGTTACTGTTAACCACATCCACAGGAAGTCCATTCTATTGTGGTAAAATTATGTGTGTGAAGCATTACTTCCTTCTTCTTTGGTCTTGCAGAGATCCTCAGCTATTCAGTAGTTACATGCCATCTTTAGTGGCATGGGGTCATTCGCCACAAATCAAAACAGTGCGGCTAAAAATGCTGCAGTCAATCAGCACCCTAAAAACAGAGTCAGGCAAAACACCAACCTGTTTTGCGCACGTGCCATTCAAAACAATGGGCAGTTATGTTTTGCTGGAGGCTTGCCCTCACAGCCCCAGAACTTATACAGCCAACTCCGGGGAACTTCTGGATGGGGAGAAACTTGGGAAAGGGGTTAAATCATGGTAAAAGTTGTAGCAGGGGAGACTTGGGGGAACAAAACCATGGTCCCAGGTCTCCCAACTGCATTGTGTGCTGGTGCCCTAGTCACTCCTCTATGGGAGCAGCTTGACCAGGCACCCGCACATGGCTATTAAATCCACTGTCTAGTTGAATATGCAGGAATAGGGTAGTGGTATTCTTCTACCATTGTTCTACCCTGGCACTGTAAATCCTGGCACTCACTATGCAGCATGATTACTACCATGCCGTCTTACATGTGTGGTATTGACCCAGTACACCTTTAATTAATCAATCTTTTTAATCTTAGCTCTCAAATTAAAAAAATGATTCCATAATGCTCTGAACATCAAAATCATGACTCCACTCTTGGCTGGTTCGACCACTCATGTTTTATGTCTAAACCCATTCCAGACATCATTCTGCATCAGTGAAGTTATTAAATGTCATTAGAATGCCAGGGGATGCTTCTAACAAGGTTCATGAGCTGGTAGAACAGTCAGTGATAGTACCACATGATCTTTCAATGAGCTGGAAAGAATACAAAATATTATACATAATATGTGGCTAAGGCCTTAAATTCTCATTCAGATCACAGTTTCCAGGCTTATAACTCACATTATGACAAGCTGATAACACAATTCTGAATTAAGATCCATGGATCTACCAAGCACAACTGAAATATCCTAATGAACACAAACTGGAAGACTAGTATATATAAAATAAACATGGTGTAACCCTCTCTGGCACTGTCTGGGAGAGAGCCACTACTACCTCCTGCTATCTAGAATACAGGACATGGGGCCTGGGTTCCCAAAGCTATAATAAGGGGTTCTTTCCCAAAAGCTAAAACAGAAATAGTGGTGCCTCCACCCAGAGTACATTTAAGTGAATGTGATTACCTGCAGCACAATCCCCTGGGATGTCGTACCAACCCACCTCCCCAACAGTTACCCCAGACATGGACTTACCAGGATTTAAACCTCCCCACACTCAGTTACCACATTTACGTTTCATCTCATGATACACAGACTCACTAAAATCAGGCTCTGGATTCCTTTTCTGCTGTAAAACAATAACTCCAGGGTTTATTTACAGGGGAGGGTTTAGGAATCACGGTAGTCGAATAGCATTCAAGTAAGCATTAGTAATATTTGCATTTCCCCGAATCACATTTCCCTTTGATTCAAACCTTTATCAATGTAGCCATCAGTATCTATCTATCTATCTAGCTATCTGCTGCAGTTGCCCAATACCACAGGTCCCAGTCCATTTCCCCAAAGTCCCTCACTGCGTACCCAGATCTACAGTTGCAGGCCTGAGGTGTAGCTGGTAGCGGCATTAGCGTGTTTAAGAATGAAACTTTAAACCTTTTACATTTGCCTTGGCTTTCCTCCAGCCCTAGTATGCTAACATATTTACAATCCCCAGGTGCAGGGCAATTCCTGCTGTTTACTCATGGTTCTGCAGACTCAGTCCAGGGATGGCACAGTTCCTGAAGTCCTGGGGTTGATGGAACAGACAGAACTAGGCACAAAGCTTAAACAGGGGCACAGCGGCTGCAGCTCTCTTTCTTCCTCTTGCTTGAAGATCTTGCAGCTTGTCCCCTTCAGCCCATTACAGGCCCCATTGCAGAGCACATGCACAAGGCCTACCACCACAGGGACCCAGATCGGGAGTGGCCCCTGACCGGCTCCCTCAGTTAGAGCACCCTAGCACTCGGGTACAGACCCGTGACCCCCTGCAGTGCATACCCAACTCGATGGGGATAGCAAGTTCCCTCACCTAGCCCTGGGTGTCAGCAGAAACAGCCAGCACATTCTCTTCTGCTGTTCTCTTTCTTCCTCTTTACCCACTACGGTGCGTAGCCACAGCCATCCATTTCTGTCTTGGCTGTACCTCAGTAGCAGACCATAGGCACTTGGACCAGAAAGCACCTGTCCATCCTTCTGCTTTCACAGTCTTTCATTGTTAACACAGCCACTCTATTCACTCTGGCTCACACATCATCCCTGCACACAGTCCCTTTCTCACCATGCAGGTACTGGCAATTCTCTGACTTATAGAGATTTACTCTAGCTTCTCTTTTCCTCATCATTTACATGCTCATCCTCTGTATTCCCATCTTTTCCACAGGTTCACAAGCAACCTTTGTTCTTTTCCCAGGCTCAGAGCATAATCTTGGTCTTTTCCCCAGGCTTAGGCAGCAACCTTTTTCCTTTTGGTTCAGGCTCAGGATACAACCTTTCCTGCTCTCCTTCTTTGGCCTCACCACTGTGGTGCAACTTCAGAACAATGCAGATGCTTCAGACCTGCAGCTTTCCCTTTTACTTCTCCAAGCTGCTTCTTTCCTTAACCTGATTGGGCAGGCCCACCCTGCCCTGAAGGACAAATTGCTGGCATCCCCAGGCAGGCCCATCTCTCAGCCCCCATCTCTCCAGGGGCAGAGCTCCCCTCCTCCTGGAGGAGCTCTCCCCGAACTGCCTCAAGTCCAGCCATCCCTACTATATTTAGGAGCCCTTTCCTTGCTCCCCAATTGTGAGAGCCGCTGTCCTCAGGCAAAAATTAATATGTATGAGGCTCCCTCGATGCCTCATAGGCTGTTCAAAAAGGTGCCTAGATATTCCCGGTATTTTCCACCAAGAGTCCATTCAATCAGTCCCAGAGTCCCTGGCAAGAATCTTGGCTCAGTGGTTGGCTCGCTGGTGTCACATGGCTGGAAACATGGTGGCTGGATGTAAATAGTGTCCATACATTTACACAAAGTCCCGAGTTTCAAGCATTCCTGCAGCCATACTGTAAACATTTATTCAGTCATTTCCTCACCATTTTGTAGCCACCCCTTCAAAGTGATTGCATTCCTTTACACATTTATTCAGCCATTTCTCAGTCACTGCTGCCATTACCTTAAACCCCTAGGCAGCACACACATAGCCCCAGTGCTCTGGCTGCAGTCCGTGGACACTTTATATGTGTTTATCCTCCCAAGGACTAGCAGGCTTCCTATTCCCTTTTCACACCTTCTTTATTTATTTATTTCCTTTTCCTGCCTGTACTAGCTCTACACTTATGCCCCAGCACTAGACAGGACTCCTACTCGCTCTTCAAGGGATGCCACCTCATTAATATTCATGTGGCGGCTCCTGATCTCTAACACGATTGGCACTCATGAGAATGGCTCTCTTTTCTCCTGGTTGTCTCTTACCTTTAAACAATGTCCCGGTCCCTCTCTTTCTTTCCCTGGGACCAGGACCACCAAGAGCAACCCAAAACCCAGCCGCATACGGCCACTCAAAAATGTGCCTGAGCACATGTGCGGAGCTTGCGCAGCAACAGAGTGCCAGAAATGTGGTAACTGCGTAGAATGATCCTGTATGCCTTGACGATTGGGATTGCATATCCCAAGACTAAAAGATTCAGGAGCCATCTCTCAGGTAAATGGGCAAGTCTCCTTCCTCCATCCCTTCTGGTGTGCCTAAGAGTTGGAAATTTGCTGACTGGGCCAAGTTTTCTAGTTGTTTAATTTGGCTCTGTATCACTGTGTGCTCCTTGATGGTCATCACACTGGCGGCAAGTGCTTTCCCTGCCACTCAGCCATGCTCTTCCACAAAGTTTGCTATGGCATCCACTCGATGTTCCAGAATAATGATTTTTCATTCTGCTGGTCTTGTTTTTATCTAGTTTTGAACAGTTTGAGTCAGCATTTATATAGCTTTTCCAGGGATGCAATATTGGAGTCAACTGTTTCTTTCCTGGAGGATTCAGAGGCCCTGTTTTCTCCTAGCTGAATCCATTTTCCCTTTCCTCTGGGTGTCCCATTTCCAAATAAAATGATCATCCTACTCTAAGCACCTCTAAGGATTCTCTGCTTCAATTCTGGTACCAAAATGTTGAGTTTTAGTTGAGTCATTAGTATTTTGCAGTTTTACCAATGGAGCTTGTTCTGCATCGTCTTCCCTTCGGTTGCTGGCTATGCCCCAGGTCTAGGATATTTTTGCAGTTGAATTGGGCAGATGAGTTTTTTATTTTGTTGGTACTTCCTGCTACACTTGGCTCCAAGTGAGGACCTGCACAACCATCTCTTCCTGTTGGTCCCAGGGGACCCTGCCTGAATAATCTCCTGCTTCCTATAGGGCCTGGTTCCTGAGTGAAGAAAGTTATGACTAATGTTATACTTCATGCAAGGTCCACAGGGCTCTGTGCAAAAAAGATACAAGACTGGATTCTGCTTTGCTATACATAAATATATATGCAGTATGTTGATAGGCAGATAGATGACAGACAGACAGATGCCATTGGCTGCATCCAAGAAAATGGTTGAGTTTTAATTTCAGGTTTTGACTTCTATTTACATCATATGTGACAGAGCTATGAAAAGTAGCATAAGGTCAAATCTAAAATTTAAAGTACATTTTTTGAGGCAGCCCATGGCATACTGTATCTGTATGTCATTTATAATGGTGACTAGAATCTGTTCATATACCGTTCAGGTGAACTCTACACCCTTCCTACTCCCTCAATATGCCAGGTTCAATAGTTCTGAATCCTGTAGCCTTTCCGTTAAAATCACATGTATTGGTTTGAAATGCACATTAGATAACCAAAGTGTTTTTAAAACCATGAGTGCCAAACAGGCATTTACTATACGTTTTCAAGTTAAAAGGAGTGTATTTCAATGGAAGTTCTTCCTTTTCATCATTTTAAAATAATTTGTTTTTATTCATTTTAAATCAGGCATTTTATTTAAAAACATTTTATAAGCACAATTTGACACTCTGGGGTATGGGTAGATAGTCACACTTCTCAGGTGTGTTTAACTGCTAATTACTAGCTGCAGGAAATGCATTCAGAGAAAGAAAGGTAACTGTGAACTTCAGGCTGCTGGCAAGTGAGCCAGTAATTCAGTGGTAAAGCACTGGAATGGTATTCTGGGATCCTGGGCTCAGTTCCAATTAGGTCACAGTACTTCTTCCTTATTACAGTTTGTGTTCAAGTTGTTCTAACTAATTACCATCTCTTAAAAAAACAACATGTTTTTGTAGGCATGGAAAGTCTAACCCTTTCTCTCCTTTCTTCTCCTTTCTCTTCTTTCCTACTCATAGAAAAAGCTGTATTGCTAGTTTATACTTTATGGGCATATATTTGAGTACATTTATATTTTTTGTTTGTTACTTTTCCTTTCCTTTGTGTACTCAATTTATATAATATAATTTTATGAATTAAGCAAAATAATGTTTTGCAGTGGTCCGAGAACAGATTCGCCTGGAGTCTGACACCCCTTCACCAAGTCTACCAGGCTTGCAGTGTATCGATCAACTCAGATCCAGTCTTGCTGAACCCAAAGGATTTCTAAAGGCCAAGGACAGCATTTCTTCATGGATCTCCGATTTGCCCAGGAAGTTGCTCCTCTGACTGCAACATAACCTTTAACATTTATGTGCGTATGGCAAACCGTTACCATCGTTTCACACGAAAGTACTCAGCCAGCTAGTAAAACAGATTTCAGCAGAAAGGTATTTTCCTGCAGAAATCCTGGAGCCTCAATCAACTTTGAGAATGTCCATAAGAGTTGAATTCCATTTTGGGTGTGAGCCTGGGGTCCCCACCAGAGTCCCCATTTTATCTGGAGTTTGAGTATGCTGGGCCCTGCATGTTCCTCAGCTCTGTCAGGGTGTTTTATAAGAAATGTCAGCCAACATTAATAGTTTGGCAGAGTTTCCATCACCCCTGGGGGCTCTGATTCTGTAAGAGGCCAGTGTGAGAAATGCAATAGTGGAAGTAACACAGTCCGTCAGTGCCAAGAAAATGGTACATGGGCCCCACCACAAGGAGGCTGTCTCTGTCAGCCAGGGTTTGAAGACAAAGAAAATGCTTGTGAAGGTAAGACAGAACATTTGTTTTTGTCCAGGGTTTGATCTCTCTGCCCACACATCTGACCATTCTTGTCCTCTGCAACTGCCTAGCTCCATTGCTCAATGACCCTGCCACTGTAAAAGTTTGTTCCTTTGCCTACACATTTGGCCACTTCTAATGCCTCTATCACGATGGTAGAGTGCCGCTTGCCAAGTCAGTGACCTACGTTCATGACTCAGGCCTGGACTGTGCTAGCAGAATTGCAGTGAAGGTTTGGCCATCCTTGAAGAATGTTGCTCTTCTCTTGGTTAGTATGGGTAGTTAGCCCTGAGCTACAGTATGTGTTTGCTCCTGGCAATCCGATGAACTCAGAATGGGCACCGCCCATTGTAAAAGATGCAAGGCCATGAAAGGTGATGTGAGGATGTCTTTACAGGACTCTTCCATCAAGAAGACCTGTAGGTTATTTGAGGGAGATGTTTACAGGGCTGGGCCAGAATGATGAAAATGCAGCCCACCACCATGCTATGCAGTGCCACTCTGGACTCTGATCCCTGTCCTCTGGTCTTGAAGCACTTACTCCATTGGACTGTAACTTGCCAAGAAAGTGCCATGCCCAGCATAGCACTAGTATGGAGAGTACATTTCCCATCAGGTATAGAAATATAGAAACATAGACTTTGATGGCGGATATGGATCGCTTGGCCCACATAGTCTGCCCATTTCCTACCTACTGGATAAGCTGCCGATCCTAGTTAACCAACAACCTATTTCTTCCTACCCCCACAAGAATTGCCTTATGGCTGTCTCATGCATTCTTGAATTCCCCACTATTTTTGACCCCACACCTCCTCAGGAAGGCCGTTCCATGCATCCACCACCCTCTCTGTGAAAAATACTTCCTCACGTTACTGACTCAGTCCCCTCTCTATCTATAAATTGTGTCCCTTGTTCTTGCACATCTCTTTTCTGAAAGATGCTACCCTCTTGGACTTTGTTGATTCCCTTGAGATACTTAAAAGTTTCTATCATGTCCCCCTCTCCCTCCTTTCCTCAAGGGTATACATATTAAGCTCCTTTAGTCTCTGCTCATATGGCTTCTGTTGCAGACCCTGAACCATTTAGTTACCCTCTTCTGGACTGTCTCCACCTTCTCTATGTCCTTGCAGAGATGGGGTCTCCAGAACTGCACACAAGTACTCAGATGGGGTCTCACCAACTGTCTGTATAGAGGCATAACAACTTCCTGTTTTCTACTGGTGATGCCTCTCCCTAACATCCCAGTATCACCCTAGCCATCCCTACTGCCTTCTCACATTGCTTGCCAACCTTTAGGTCATCTGATATGATTACCCCCAGGTCCCTTTCCATTTTGTTGTTGTTAATACCTCCTTCCCATTGTGTAGTCTTCCCATGGGTTTTGCTTCCCAGGTGCATTGCTTTGCACTTCTTTGCATTGAATCCAAGCTGCCATACTTCTGACCATTCCTCCAACCTTGCCAAGTCCCTTCTATCCTTCCACCTCCTTGTGTATCAACCCTGTTGCAGATCTTTGTGTCATCTGCAAAGAGGCATCTTTCCTTCAGGTCCCTCTGCAATGTCACCTATAAAGGCATTAAAAGGACCAGACCAATACTGAACCCTGCAGTACCCACTAGTAACCCCCTTTCTTCAGAGTGGACTCCGTTTACTATTATCTTCTGTGTGTGTTGTCCAGCCAATGTTTTACCAGGCTACCACCCTGGGACCCACCCAGGCTGGCTAATTTGTTTATTAATCTTTTGTGTGGGACTGTGTCAAATGCCTTGCTAAAGTCTAGGTAGGCCATGTCACCCCCTCCCTGGTCTACTACTTTGGTCACCCAGTCAAAGAAATAAATTAGATTCAGTCTGGCGTGACCTTCCCGCTGTAATCCATGTTCCCTTGGGTCCTGTGCCCCACTGGCCTCTAGGTACTCAACAGTTCTTTCCTTCAGAAGTGATTCCATCATTTTCCCTACCACTGAGGTCAAAATGATAGGTCTGTATTTCCTGCCTCTGTCTTGCTCCCACTTTTGTGAAGGGAGTCACATCCTCCCTCCTCCAGTCCTCAGGTACAACACCATCCTCTCATGATTTGTTAAAAGGCTAGTCAGTGGTGTCACTAGTTCTCCCCTTAATTCTTTTAGAATTCTGGGTGAATCCCATCAGGCCCCATTGCTTTGTTTACCTTCAGTTTAGGAGTTCTTTCAGAACTATTTCTTCTGTGAAAGGACTGGTATCGACCCCTTATCCAGAGCTTCTACTGATTGGCTTAGGTACCTCCCTCCTCTTCTTTTTGTGAATATTGAGCAGAAGTATTCGTTCAATATCCTTACTTTTCACTGTCCCTCTCTGCCAACCCACACGTACCTTTATTCAACCTCACTATCCCTCCCTTTGTTTTCTTTGCTCCTAATGTACCTATAAAGGTTTTATCCCCTTCATAACTGAATTGGCTATCTTTTCCTTGGTTTGGGCCTTTGCTGTTCTGATTGCCTTCCCAATTCCTTCTGCTTTAACTGGTACGTTGTCTGTCCTGCTCCTTCTGTGTTTCCTTATATTTCCTGAATGCTATCTTTTCTCCCTGACCTTTCCATACCTCTTTTGAGAACCATAGTGGCTTTTCTCTTTTGATTTGTTTATTTGCTTCACATAAAGGCTTGTTGCCTCTGTGATGGCAGTTTTGATGTCTCCCATTGTTACTCCAGCCTACCTTCTTGCCTGTTTGCTAGTGCTTTTCTGAGGCACTCTACCATCTTGCCAAGTCAGCCCTCCTGAAGTCCAGTATCCTCACTTTTGTATGGCTTTACTCGGTAGCTGAGTTTATCGTGAACCACACTGTTTGGTAGTCATTTGTTCCAAGATGGCTACCCACTTCTAGATCTGAGATCTCTCTCCGTCCCCATTTGAGAGTACCAGCTCTAAGACTGCTCCCTTCCAAGTTTGTTCGAACACTAGCTGTCTGAGGCATGCCCCTGTTGGCATGGAGAATGACTCTGCTCTTGGATGTGGCTGCAGCAAGGTGCTCCAGTTAACATGTGGCATATTCAGGTCCCCATCAACAATATCTCCCCTTTTCTGCCATCCTAAGGATGCCTTTTATAATCTCCTTGTCCATTTCCTCCCTCTGAGATGGGAGTCTGTATACAACCCCTGTGTGGATTGTGGTGCCATTTCCAGTCTCAGGGTGACCCACAGTGCCTCCTCTCCTCCCTGTTTACCCTTTTGTTCCATTGTTTTGATCCCTTCCTTACATAGAGAGCTCTCCTCTTCCTCCTCTACCCTCCCTGTCTCTCCTGTAGATTGTGTACCCTGGTATGTTGTTGACATCCGCCATGGTTCTCTGTGTAACATGTTTCTGTGACTGCCACGATATCCAGCCATCCCTCTTCCATCAAGGCCACCAGTTCAGGAACTCATTACCTAGACTGCGGACATTAGTACTCATTACCCTCCATTTTTATGGCCTTACTCTTTTGCCCCATCCCTGTTCTTACTGCCTTTGCCTTTTTCTCCGTTTACCGCCCTTCTCCCTATCGGCGTGTCTACCTTGGTGTTTACCTCACTAACTACTCCCATATTTTGGGGGCAAGATTTCCCTGCTCCTTTTCAGTGCCTCCCCTTGACTAGTTTAAATATTTGCTAATGAAGCATTTAAACCTATCACCTAGGATCCTGGTTCCCTCCTGGACAGAAGCAGACCATTGCACCACTATAGCCTGCATCCATCCAGGTGGACCCCCAGTCCCCAGTGAAGCCAAACCCTGAACTCTGCACCAGTTTTTCAACCATTGATTGAATCCCATGGTGCATAGCACCCTAGCCTCACCCATGCCATAAACAGGCAGCACCTCTTGGAGGTTACCGTGCATGCCACTTGTCTAAGGTCCCTCCTCAACTCCACAAACTCCTCCTCAACTGCTCTGATCCCTTTCCCAGCCAGGTCATTTGTCCCTAAGTGGACAATGACATCCAGCTCCCTCCCTGTGCAGCTGCTCCATGATCCTAAGGATTCCTCCCTGTCCCTCCAGCCACGGTGCCAGGCAGGCACCTTACCTCCCTCCCTCCCCCAGTTCTACCCTCCTAACATTAGAGTCCCCCACCAGGTTGTTTCCTTCCTCCCTCTGTGGGGTCCCATGCCACCCTCCTGTGGGTCTCCTTTGTGGAGGTTCCCAGCATCCTCCTTGGTCTCCATTGCGGATGCCTCTATAGAAGGAACCACACTCTGCCAGAATGGCATATGAATTATGGAGAGCTACAACTGGAGGGATGCACCTCTGTTGCACCACCTTCACCCTCCCTGAGGCCACTGTGGTCCAACCACTCCTCTTTCTTGGCAACCTCTGAGGCAGTGGCAGTGGCCCTGGTGGTCCCTGGGTGAGGAGATGAGGTCCCAGATCCTGGCCGCTCAGCCTGGAAATGACAGCCTCCTCCTCAGCCCAGAGGGTGCCTGCAATGGCACAACCGCATTCTCCAGAATGTCTCCCAGAAGACTGCTGCTCTACAGTCACTGCACTGCACCACTCCATCATGTCTTATTTGTGGCCCTTAACTGTTGTTTTGTATTACTCTTTCCTTTCTCTGTTTATTATTATTGTTTTTATTTTATGTATAATTTTTTTTCTCCCTACTTTCCTACTGCCTACTTCTATGGTCATCCTCCTCCTTTATGGGTCTTGGAAGAGTAAATAAAGCCAGTCTTAGGCAGTTGCTTAGGGAGCATGGTGAATTTAAGTAGATACAGCAGGGAAAAAGTAGCAGGTGCACAGATGGAGTTAATTTCCACAGTTAGCATCAGACTGAACACTAGTCTCAAGAGTAAGAGGTACCTGGCAAATGGCCCAAAAGCAGAAGAGCATGAGGTAAAAGAGCTGAAAGAATATCTTGCTTCAACAAGTCAAAGTTTTTTCTAGTTTTTAGTTTTCATGTAGTGCTTGGAACTACATTTATTTAGTTTGTAGTTACCAGGTAAGTGCACTAGACAATCAGGGCCTATTTTTAATCACAACCTTATAAGCAACATTGATTTTACCAGTTAATCTCGGACGTGACTCATCTCTCACCCTCTGGTGGGAGTCACATGATCCTGGATTGGATGCTATCAAACCTGACCAAATCCAGTCATGGGGATGCTACCAGATGCCCTGAGCAACCATTCTCCCACCTACTATGTTTGGAAAGTTAGGACTCCCAAAGCCCCTCCCAGAATCCTCACCCTGCATGACCAGTCTTGCCTTGACTCCCTCTCCCTTCTCCATGAGCTGTCCCTCATTGACTGGGACCTATTTTCTCTCCTTCCTTGAGTTCAACTCTGCCCTTAATCTCCTCCAGTCTTTATTAACCCAAAATGAGGATAAACTTGCTCCGCTCACTGGGGATGGCTCAAGGGACAAAGTCCATGGACAAATGCTGGCATAAATACAAGGCCACAGCCAACCTGACTGGCTTATCTATAGGCATTTATGCAGCCTATGTAAAAGGACTCTTGCCGCGCTGAGAGCCTTTTTCTCCGGGGAACAGTTAATTGCCACCTCTGGGAATCCTAGGCATTTCTGGGGTGTACAAAATAACACAGGCTGCCCACCCAAAAGTACATCCAACCACTTGCTAATTAATGGGATCCACTCTAATAACCACAAAATAAGGCAGTATAGTGCAGTGGTCTAAGGCTCTGACCTGCAAATCTGGTGACATCCAGCAGACCAGACCTGGGTTTGAATCCCACAGCTTCCACTTGCATACTGTGTGACCCTGAGCAAGTCACTTAACTTCTTTGTGCTCCCAGGTCGCTCCTGTAAAAAGCTTTCAGCTTAGTGTGCTATACCTGGTTAAACAACTAAATAAATAAAAAATAAATAAATAATTGCAGGCGCCTTTAATTTCCCACTTTGTAGATCTCCCATGCACCATGGCTGACAACCAGTCCTGTCCTCCTTCAGCCATAGCACCCAACATTCTATCCTTTCATCCAAGCGTATGTTCCCAGGGAAGTCCTTAAACTCATAAGATGCTGCCTCCACTAGTGGCAGCACAGGCCCTTCGAGATAAGCTTTTGCACTCAGGGTTCCAATCCAAGCCTACCCTGTCACTCATATCTTTAACTTGTCACTCTCCTTTGGCATTGTCTCATATTCCTGGAAACTGCCAAAAGTATACCAGTTCTAAAAAAGGGGACCCCAAGCTTTTGAATAACTACCGACTAATTGCATTGCTTGCTATACTTAGTAAATTATTGGAAAGAGTCATTGCCTCCCAGTTGACCAAATTACTCCAGTCTCAAACCTTCTCTTGTCTAACCAGCAGGGATTAAAGTAGGGACACAGCACCACTACTGCCCTTTCCTTCATGCATCATCTTGGTCTGGGAGCTATCTCTTAGGGAGACAGAAATGTATCCATTTCAACATTGTTGTCTCAAGCCGGCCTGGTGGCACAGAGGTTGAGGCACTGGACACCGCATCTCACCCACACTGGTGACCTGAGTTTGGGAGCAGGCTTGGGCTATCGGGGTTGGTGGGGAGGACAGGATTGAGCATCCAATGGACTGCTCTCCTCTCCTTGTTGGGTAAAGGGGTTCCTGCCTGGTAGTGGCTCCTGGTGAAACTGGGGCACCACATCGGGCAGGGATGGCCAATCAGGGAATGGTGTTGGTGGGTGTCTTTGGGAGGGGTGGAGTGTTTCTCCACACACTGACACAATTGCACATCTGCACCATAGAGGCAGAGCAAGTAAAGGCCCTGGCTCCTGGTAGGTGAGCGTGGGTCCTGTGGATGGCCCCTGCGCCCAATGCGGGTCTCTCCAGTCTGCCTCCAGTTCTCCCTCCATATCCTGGTCACTCTACTAGATTCTAGATAGGCATCAGGAGGTTGGTGGCCCCACCTCAGGGACTCACAGCTGGGGCTCAAGCGATCAGGCGCAGTGTGGAGACAGAGGCCCAAGCTGGAGGTGAACTGCGGGACTTCAGACAGGTGGGAGATGGCCATGCCAAGAGACTCCACTGGAGAGAGTCTGGGAGCCAGTGAGGAGGGAGCATAAAGAAACTGTAAAAAAAAAAAAGTGTTCCTCGGGGTCCATACTTGGCCCAGTGCTTTTACTATTTTTATAAATGATGTTCCCTTTGTTCCATCTTGCTGCTCCTTGATCATGTACTGCATGTGTATCATATTGTTCTGTATGTTAGCTCTTCTTCCATCTCCAGAGTTCATTCAGAACTACAGGATTTCTCCTTGGTCCAGGCGTGGCTCATCAGAAATAAATTAATCCTCAATTAATCGAAAACCTAAGCCATACTATTTGAATCACAGGACAGAATTTGGTCCTGCTTAACTCTCCTCTCCATCCTATGTCAATTGTAATGGGGGTGGCAGGAAGTAGGCTGTTGGTTAACTAGAATCTGCAGCTTATCCGGTGGGTAGGAAATGGGCAGACTGGGTGGGTCAAGTGGTCCTTATCTGCTGTCAAAGTCTATGTTTCTATGTATGGATGGGCCCCCTTCTGTAGTGACAGACTTTAAATATCTTGGGGTCACCCTTTACTCAGGCCTGGACGTCTTCCTCCATATCTCCCATACCAATAAAGCAGTAAACTCTAGGCTTGGCCTAGCCTACCATGTCAAGTGCTCCCTTATACCCAAGGACAGGCTTGCAACTGCCCAGGGTGTCCTCTTCTCCCACCTGCAATACTGTCAGATTATTTACTCCCATGTCTCCAAATCAGCCATTAACAAGAGGAGGTATCCTACAATAACATTTGCCATTGCTCCTATCCTTCCATACCTCATGCATCACTGCTCCTGGCTCACCTCTCCGGGTTGGCACTACTCCTCGGGTCCAGTCATACTCCCTGGGCTGCTTTATTGACAAATTACTTCATCTCCCTGACACACTCATTCCTCTCACTCCTGCACTATGACATAACTATCCTCTTAGATTTGCAGATCCAGCTCTTCCAACATTCCAAAATGTGTATCTACTGTAAGATGGGGAAACAGGCTTGTCCATCTTTGCACTTAAATGCTGGAACTTTCGTATCGTTGAAATTCACAGTTTCTCCTAGAAACAGAAACAGAAACATAGAAATTGTCAGTAGATAAGGACTGCAAGGCCCTTGTAGTCTGCCCATTAGCCCTATACTTGACCCTATCTGGTCAGTGGCTTCCTCTGTCTTCCTACCTCCAAGATTCCCCATGCGTGTTCCAGGCATGTTTAAATCCCTCCACCATGCTTACTCCCACCACCTCCTGTGGCAGATCATTCCATCGTCCATCGCCCTCTTCGTGAAGGACTTCTAATATTCCTCTCAACCTGCAACCTTCAAATTTCATATCATGACCCTCATTCTTGTACTCCTCCTATATTGGAAGGTGTCCCCCTCACCTTGTTTATGCTTTTAAGCAATTGAATGTTTCTATCATGTCCCCTTCTCCTCCTTTTCTCCACCGGTACATATTGAGGTCCTTCAGTGTCTCTCATAAGTTTTGTGGTGCAAGCCCTGTATCATCATAGTCACCATTCTCTGGACCAGTATCAACCCTGTCAATGTCCTTCCAAAGGTGTGGCTCCAGAACTGCACACAGTACTCAGCTGAGACCTGACTAGTGTTTTACACAAAGGCATCACTACCTCCCGCCTTCTGCTGGTAATACCCCTGCCTATGTACCCCAACATGCTGCTGGCCTCCTGCAGCCTTGGCACACTGTTTGACACTTTCAGGTCATCAGAAATGATAACCCCTAGGTCCCTTTTTTCCTTAGTGATAGTCAGCAACTCTCCTGCCCCCATCCTGTAGCTCACCCAAGGGTTCCTTTGTTTGAGGTGCATAATTTACACTTTAGCATTAAACCTGAGCTTCCACACCTCAGACCATTGTACGAGCTTCTCCAGGTCCCTCCTCATTTTCTCCACCCCGTCAGGAGTATCCACCCAGTTGCAGATCTTGGTGTCATCTGCCAACAGGTAGACCTTTCCCTCCAGCCCATCTGCAATATTACTAATGAAGATATTGAACAGAATTGGCCTCAGGACTGATCCCTGAGATAGTCACTAGTCACCACCCTCTACCCAGACTGAATCCTAATAACCAACACCCTCTGCCTCCTGTCCGTTAGCCAGTTCCAACCTAGCTAACCACCTTGTGCCCCATGACCGGACTCTCCATCTTGTTAACCAGACTCTTGTGTGGAACAGTGTCAAAGGCCTTACTGAAATCGGGGTAGGTGACATTCACTGCCTCCTCCTGATTTACTTCCTTCATCACCCAGTCAAAAATCTATCAGATTGGTCTGGCATGACCTGGCAGGCTGGCAGTATAGCCTAGAGGTTAGCGTAATTGGTCTGGAAGTATAGCCTAAAAGGTTAGAGTAATGAGCTGTGTATGAGCTTGGTACATCCAGCAGACAGATCTGGGTTTGATTCCAACAATCTCCAATTGCATACTGTGTGACTCTGAGCAAGTCACATAACCTCCACAGTGCTCCTGGTCGCCCCTGAAAACAGGCACCTGTGAATAGTGGGCTTTACCCGTTACCAAAGAATAAATGAAAATAAAGAACTCCTGCTGTGAATACATGTTGCCTTGGATCCTGGGCCCCATTGGTTCCAGATGTTCCACTATTCTTGCTTTAAGCAGTGTCTCCATGATCTTTCCCACTACTGAGGTGAGGCTGACCTGCCTATGGTTCCCGCCTCCTCCCTACTGCCAGATTTGTATAGAGGCCCACATGTGCCCTCTTCCAGTCCTCTGGAACCACTCCTGTGTTAAATGACTCTGTGAATAAGGCTGCCAGAGGCACTGCTAGCTCTTTTTGCAGTTCCCTTAATATCCTTGGGTGTATGCCGTCTGGCCCCAGTGCTTTGTCCACCTTCAGTTCTGTGAGCTCCTCCAGGACTCTCTCCACTGTAAATGGACTGATGTCCACCTCTCCCCTCCCCTCATCTGTTGCCCAGCTGTGGTCCCTGACCCTCCCCTTTCAGTGAATACTGTGCAGAAGTATTTGTTCAGTATTTCTGCCTTTTCAAGTCTCCCTCCCTACACTCCCTTCATCCCCTTGAGTCTTACAATCCCCTGTTTTCTTTCTTTCGCTGATGTACCTATATTAGACACTCTAGGTACACCTCCTGTCCTCCTCCCTTTGGGTCTTCTTTATTTCCTGAAGCCTGCCCTTAGCCCTTACTTTGCCTGCTACCTCTATCAAGAACCATAGTGGCTTCCTCCTTTTCTTGCCTTAGGATACCAATCTGATGCATTGATTTGTCACTTCCACAATGGCTCCTTTATGTGCCCCACTGCTTGTCCACCCTCTCCTTCCTCCCCTTTCCCAGAGCTCTTCTGATGCATCTCCCATTTCAGCAAGGTCTGCCTTCTTGAAACCAAAACTTTCACCCTTGTGTGACTTGACTGGGTCCCTGTTCCCATGCCAAACCACACTGTGTGGTATTCGCTGGATCCTAGTTGCCACTCCACCCAGATATCTGTGATTCTGTCCCCATTGGTCAGTATCAGGTTGAGAATCACCTTTCTCTGGTGGGATCAAGCACAAGCTGCCTGAGACCTGCCCCCGTAGGGACTCCAGGATGCTTCTGCTTCTGGCTAAAGCAGCTGCCTGGGTGGACCAATCAATGTCTGGCACATTGAAATCCCCCAGTAGCAGAACTTCACCTTTTGCTGCCATCTTGTGTACTTCATCCACAAGCTTCTTGTCCTCTTCTCCCCCTGTGCCGGAGGCCTGTAGATCACCCTGTGTGTATTGCTGCTCCATTACCAGGTTCAAGGGTGACTCACAGCGCCTTAGCCTCCCTCTGCCTACCCTGTAACCTCTGTCGCCTTTATCCCTCTCTGATGTACAGGGCCAACCCCTCATTTTTAACCCACATATCCCTCCTGAACAGAGCATAACCCAGTATAATTATGCCCCAGTCATGATTAACTGTGTACCATTTCTCAGTTATTGCCACTATGCAAGTCTGCCACTACTATCAATGCCTCCAGGTCTGGGATTTTATTTTCCAGGCTGCAGCCATTAGCTACCATGGCCTTCCATGTTTTGCATCCTACCCCTCTCCTACCCCCTTCTGGTGCCCTCCTGCTTCTTTCCCCTCCTCCTCTCCTCTGCTTCTTCCCCTCTCCTCAGTTGTCTTTCTGTGTGGCCTCAAATTCACTGCTTCTCCCTCTCCATCTGCTGTCAATGTCCCAGACCAGTTTGTTTTCCTGCATGTGATTCTGGGAGGGTGATACTAAGCCACCTGATCTTCTGACTCCCTCCCTTGGTCAGTTTAAATGCATGACGCTGAAGCATTCAAACTTCTCACTGAGGACCATGGTCCCTTCCCAGATGGATGTAGCTGTCTTCTTTATACAAGTTCGCATCCATCCAGGTTGGGCCCCAGTC
Source organism: Neoceratodus forsteri (assembly GCA_016271365.2). Taxonomy (NCBI): domain Eukaryota; kingdom Metazoa; phylum Chordata; order Ceratodontiformes; family Ceratodontidae; genus Neoceratodus; species Neoceratodus forsteri. The sequence goes on along the minus strand of CM028132.1, from coordinate 466,679,660 downwards.
CCCATGAAGCCAAAATCCTCCTTCCACACCATTCCTTTAACCATGAGTTGAACTCCTGGATGTGGAGTGTCCTAGCTTCTCCCTTGACATGGACAGGAAGCATCTCCAAGAAGGAGATAGAGTGTGCTACCTGCTTCAGGCTCCCCCAACTTCCTGAAATCCACCTGGATTTTATCTGACTCCACCTTGTTCCCCACCGGTCATTCATCTCCAGTTGGACGATGACATCCAGTTCCTCCCTCCTTGCTATTGCCCTTGTGATCCTATTGTTCGCTTCCCATCCCTCCATGCAGTGCTTCCTGGAAGGTGCTTCATCTCCCAGTCCTTCCTGCTAGGTTCCTAACTTTACTCACGGACAATTGAATCTCCCACCAGGAGAAGTTTCCTCCTCCTCTGGGACTCTTCCCCTTCCTGGGGCTCCATCCTGGAGGACCCACCCATCCTCCCTGGTCTTGGCTGCAGGTGCTCTTGTGGGGCTATCTGGCTCCTGCAAAACAGCATAGGGTTGCTAACCAAACCAGTTGGGTGATGTGCTTCAGATCTCCGTCCCTCACCCTCCTGGGCCCACCATGATCCAACCACTCCCCTCCTCCTCCTGGGCATCCTTTGAGGTTCAGGTTGTGGAACCGGTGGTCTCTGTGTGGGAATATCCCTGTAGCTTGGGCAACTCAGCTCAGAGACAGGTGATCTCCTCCTCTCCTCACAGGACTCTTTAAAAGTGCCCTGTATAAGTATCTGACAAGTTTGTCAGCTTGTCACTGTGCTGACTAGATCCCAGGTTTTACTGTTTTTATTAAAATCCTTGATTTGGACTCCTATGTTATGTATTTTTTTCTCCCTCTTGCCATATTAAATTGTATGTTCACCTCTATGTAAGTTTTATATCCAAACTTGTACTTTTTGCATGCATATGTCTTCACTCTAGTCTATGATTGTTTCAATGATTTCATTATTTATAATTTTAGCTGACACTGGCTGCTACCAGTATCATGTGTTCTTGTGTTATTGTTCCTGATGTACTCTCCGGTCATACCTGAAATTATCATTTACTTGTCTAGTGTATCTTACCTGGTAAACAATAAATAAATAAACCTGGAAGATTACAACAAAACAGCAGCACAATATCATCAGTGTACACACGCATACACTACGCGGACACTGGTAGTGATACAAAGCACAAAATTAACAAAGAGTACAGTACAAAAAACAACGAATGGGGATGAAAAACTGAGTAATTGATATTGGGGTATATGTTATAATAATTTTAAAGGTGGGGCACCATACTAGTACAGTAACCACAATGTAATTAAGAAACGTGATGATAGGCATTAATTGTTAACAATTCAGTAAGCAGAACATGTGTAATATGAAGTAATTATGTACAGGTGAAACCAATTTAAAACAAGAGCATACAATTGTATTTAGTAGGTAAGTAACTACTTACAGAAACTGTAGCTAGTCAGACAGCATTGTATCTTGCCTGGGATATAGTTACATTACCTAGGGGCAGAGCTTCAGATGTCCCCTTGCTTGAGAGACTTTTAGGCATATCAGTAACATGTGATGAATAGATCTTAAATAGGTGGTATGTTTTGTAAGAGAAAGAAGGCCATAGATGTAGGCCATTGGTTTTGTAAAGTGTTGTAAATGACACCACCCAGAATGCGGTCATGGCAGGATGGGGAGAGAGCCTGCCAACCCGTGGTACAATGGGAAATGATGGATATGACAGTTCAAGTCTATGGCAAAATAACAAACATTATTGTAAATCACATCCCATTTCCTCAATGTGGATTTGGCTGAATTTGAAAAACTAGTGCCATATGTAAGTTTGGGAGTAGGATACCATGGCTTAGGAATAACACCAAGGGCTGTAAGCACAAATGTGACTGGCTGTAGAACAGCCCTGATTGGTTTTAAGCACCAGTGATCCCTGTGGTTAGTGGTGGCCCCCGGATCTCCTGAGAGACCCTTCTGTGTACAGTACTTCACTAGTTCTAACTGTTTTACATAGTTCATTAATTGTGACCTGTTCAAATTGCAACAAAACAAAGCAGCCTCTCTCGGCTGTGCAGTGACTTTCAGTTTGGCGTCATGAAATGATCTTGTGAAATTAGTTTATATATTTAAGCATTATTGCAGGACTGGGGATGGGTTTACAGCTGTTAAATTAACTCAGAGGAGTCATGAAACATTAGCTGTAGCTGAGTTTCTTGTGTCCCTAGGGTTAGATTAATAAAGGTAACCCAACCCCTGGAGTGCCTTAATGCTATTATTAAACTAGAATGTTTTTTATTGTTTTAATTGATGTTTTAGCAGTCACTGTTCAGTTTGTTCTATTGTACATGAGGGTTTTCAGACATTAACCTGACCTTTTAGAATACTGTCTGCAACCAGTATATTCTATTTCCAACCATTGCTTTATCGTCTCAGAACTTATGCCTCCAGATAAAATCATTAAACCTCTCTCAACTGATCAGGCAAAAGAAGGCAGTAGGGAGGCTGGGGTATACTGGGATGTATAGGGAGAGGCATCAGCAGCAGAAAACAGGAAGTTGTTATCCCTCTGTACAGACAGTTGGTGAGACCCCATCTAGAGTAATGTGTCCAGTTCTGGAGACCCCATCTCCACAAGGACATAGACAGGATAGAGGCAGTCCAGAGGAGGGCAACTAAAATGGTACAGGGTCTGCAAGAGAAGCCGTATGAGGAGAGACTAAAGGAGCTTAATATGTATACCCTTGAGGAAAGAAGGAGTGGGGGACATGATAGAAACTTTTAAGTACCTCAGTGGAATCAACAAAGTCCAAGAGGGTAGCATCTTTGGAAAAAGGACATGCAAGAACAGGGACACAATTTAAAGATAGAAGGAGGCGGCTCAGGGGCAATGTGAAATATTATTTCACAGAGAGGGTAGTGGATGCATGGAACAGCCTTCCTGAGGAGGTTGTGGTGTCTAATACTGTGGAGAATTCAAGAATGCATGGGACAGACATAAGGCAATTCTTGCGGGGGTAGGAAGAGATAGGCTGTTGGTTAACTAGGATCTCGCGGCCTATCCTGTAGGTAGGAAATGGGCAGACTAGATGTGCCAAGTGGTCCTATCTGCCGTCAAAGTCTATGTTTCTATGTTTCTTTGTTTCTATGATCAAAGAGCCTACTCGTCCCAAACCTCACACCCTGTCCCACACCCTGCTTGACTGGGTGCTATCAACCCACCTGCACCGCATCAGTGCTGCTGGTGTTCTTCCTGATGTGCTCAGTGACCACTGCCTCACCTTTTGCATCAGAAAGATATGTTCTCAACACCCCTCAAATATTTCCAGTCTCATTCTTTAAAATGCTCGACAAAAGCAATCTACTCTTCGACCTGACCCTGGCAAATTGGTCACTGGTCCTCTCCACTCCCTTTGTTGACACCTCGTCCGCCTACTACATCTATTTTCTTCAAAATCTGGGATTCCCATACCCCACTGAAAACAGTTAGGGCAAAATGCTTTGCCACCCTTGGATCTCTCCTGATATCTTATTTTTTTCTTTTTATTTATTACTTTTTGGTGGTACCTGGCCACCAGAATATCTGCCTTTGTCACGGACCCCTGGGACCTCCACCACCTAATCGTATCCTGCGTTTCATCCCCAGTCACCCTGGCTTGCCCCTCAGAGGCGGGTTGCGGCACCGCCCATACGCTGCAATTCTGGTATCTGGTCAGGGGAAGCTGGCATCGGAGGTGATAGAGGCCAGGGCAGTGCATCATGAAACGAGCCTGGCCCAGATTTTCTTTCCCCTGTATAGAGGGGCGGGGCGTTAATGATGACCAGCGCTGCCCCGCCCCTGAAACATCCAGGCGTGGCCTGTTTATGGGCACTCCAGGCTTCCGCTGGGCCCACCAGCTACCGATCACACACCACCTCCCCCAGAGAAGGAGAGCAGTCTAGGGACACTTGATCCTTCTCCCCGTCAGCCTCTCTGACAACCCGGTCCATTCCGAACCCAGGTTGCCAGCATTGCAAGTGGAATCTAACTGCTGCACCGGCAGGCCGGCCTCCTCCTGATATCTTGTCCATGTGCAAACCTGTGACCTTGGAGCCGCTTTCAAACCTCCAGTGACCCAGCAGGCCTGCAGAACTACAGGGCCTCAAATGGCTGTACAAAGGCAAGTCCCTGTGCAAGATCTGACTACTTCAAAGCCCAGCTGCACCCTTCTAATAATTTCCATCATCTTTCTTGAATGCTCTCGGCTCACTCCTGCTCCCCTCCTTGGAACCTTCCCACCTACTCTTTGTGAGGCTGGTTCCCTCGTTTCTGATCCCCTTCCATCACAGCTGCCCCTAAATAATTTTTTTTATGACTTGTGCACTCTGAAAAGACCACCCCTCCACTGCTCCCACCCCTCCCCGCCTCTCTCTCTGCCTACCAGCTTTCAGCTGCCCCATGCTTCCCCCTCAGAAGTCTTTAGTACACTAGGGTCCCTAAACCCTCTAAATCCAGCCCATATGGCATACATCCTAGACTTCTCAAAATCTCTGCATCTTCTATTCTTATCCCTCCTACCCACCTCCTCAATATACCTTTCTCCTCCTCAACTGTCACCTCAACCTGGATGTCCACTATGGTCTTCCCCTACACAAAGAGGGTGACCCAACCTCCCTGGAAACTACCACCCCATATCACTTCTCCCTCACTTGCCAAGGTCCAAGAATCCCTTGTCCTCACTAGGCTAATTGACTTCCTCTCTGCCTCTAACACTCTCACCCCTATCCAGTCTGGATTTAGGAAATTACATTCCACCAGCTCCTCCCTTCTTCGTCTTCACAGACACCATCTACTCTAAGCGATGGATCAAGGGTAGATCACCTCAGCCATATTTACTGACCTTGTAAAGGCTTTTGATTCCATCTCCCACCCTCTCCTTCTAAACAAGCTAAGCACCTTTGGCCTTTTCCTGCTCGTATCTCATGGTTTACACAGAAACATAGAAACATAGAAGTTGGCGTCAGATAAGGACATAGGCCCATCCAGTCTGCCATTCCTTTTCTACCTTATGAATATGCCACCGCCTTTGCTCTGTCACATGGCCTATCTATTCATACTCATCTGTATTGCTCCCTTGTGCCTATTCCATGCCTGTTTGAAGCCCTGCACTGTATTCATATCCACCACTTCCTGAGGTACGACGCCCATGCATCCACCACCCTTTCTGTAAAAAAGAACTTCCTCACATTACCCCTTAAACGGCCTCCTTCTAATCTCATGCTGTGTCCTTTGTCCTGCTATTTTTCTTATATTGAAACATGTTAGACTTCTTCACCTTGTTAATGCTCTTAAGGTGTTTGAATGTTTTGATCATATCACCTCTCTCCTCCTTTGCTCTAGGGTATACATATTGAGCTCTGTTAATCTGTCCTCGTGTGTTTTCTAATGCAGTCTTCTCTGGACTGCCTCAATTTAGTTAATGTCCTTGTGAAAGTGTGGCCTCCAGTACTGCGCGCGAGTACTCAGATGGGGAGCATAACAGTGTCTTGTAAAGAGGGATTATTACCTCCCTCCGACTTGTGGTACACCTACTAATACACCCCAACATCCTCTAGCCTTACCTACTGTTTTAGTGGTCTGCTTGGATGATTTCAGGTCATCGGTGATGATGATGCCCAAGTCTCTTTCTTCCTTTTGATTGCCAGCAACTCCCTTCCAGCTATAGGTGGCTTCAGGGTTTCTCTTCCCTATGTGCATGATCTTGCACTTCTTTGCATTAAACCCTAGTTGCCACTCTTCCAACCATTTTGCTAGTTTATCCAGATCTTCTCATTCTGCCCACCCCATCTGGATCATCTACTCTGTTGCAGATCTTGGTGTCATCTGCAAACAGACAAACCTTACCCTCCAGTCCGTCTGCAATGTCACTGATGAAGATATTGAAGAGGACTGGCCTCAGTACTGATCTCTGAGGTACCCCACTTGGGACTTGCATCTCTTTTGACTGTATACCATTTACCACCACTCTCTGTTTTCTGCCCGTCAACCGTTTGCCACCCAGTTGACCAACTTCTGACCCAGCCGAACCTACCCAGCTTACTAATCTATCTTCTGTGTGGAACAGTATCGAAAGCTTTGCTGAAGTCTGTCACAGATTCACTCAGCCGGTCAGCCCTCTACTCTCAAAGTGCCAAGCTCTGGCGTAGGATCTGTGGACAGTTAACAGTACAAGGTAACCTTCTTGTCTGTTTTGGGTTTGAGTAATCTTAGTCTCAAGTTCTGGAGGGATTCAAACTGATAACCTCTTGTTAGCATACCCAATTATCAGGCTCAGATAATTCTGTCTTCAGGGGCCAGATATTTTTGCCTATGGGCACCTAATCAGGTATTACAAAATGAACCCTTAGAACTCTATGCAAGACCTAGAGAACTCTGTTTCCCAGTTTGGTATCACAATAAGCTCATACACAGTGTCAACTATAACCTTCAAGCTTCACTTATATAAAAAGAAATTTCAAGGCACACCAGACAGTTTCTGTTTTAAAATATATATCTTTGCTTTAAAATAGGTAAATTGGAAAACAGTAACATTACAGAACAAAATATCCCAACACATACAGCCTTAAAACAAACAAGTTTAAAAGTGCAGATTCCTACAAATAACACTCAGACTAGTCTTGTCTAAGGTCCTTACTTCTAATCTTTCAGTGCTTTGATGTTCCTCTTCTCTCAGTCAGAAATATGAATGTGTGTCTCTTCTAAGGTTTGCTCATTAGGTTTAAAAACAGTCTTGAGCCGGCCTTCTTTCTGAGGTCACCTAACTCCACCTTGAAGTATTAAACTTTATAATCCATAACACAGGATGTCCAAACAAGACATTTGAAAAATAATAGGTAACATCAATGCATTTTCTTTTCCTGTGACCTTTCAAACTGGTCTGTGATCTACAGACATCAAAGGCTCTTTGATAAAATGCTGGCTTCCCTCTGGCGACCCCACACACACACATGCATATTGGACTACAGTGCAGTCTGGGACCTGTACATCAAAGTCTCTTTGATGTAATCAAATGGCTTCTGTGGAAGTAACCCATAACACTGGCCCATGTTCCTTTCTCTCAACATAAATTAGTGCGATCAAAGGATCTCCTGAGGGCATTATAAAATGGATATCTTGGTTTCCTGCCATCAAAGCAAACTAACCAGATAATTGCACCTCAGATATCTACAGTTTAAGCTATGTCTTGTTCTTTGAACTTATCCCAGGGGGTTTGATGTGTCAGTTCCAGCAAGACAGCATTTTCTCTTGACACAGTCCATCACACAATTTTTATATTTACAAAAATGATACAGGGATCAGAACCAGCTGTCCAAGTGTGACAAAGTCAAGGTAGGAGACATCAACTGCTCCCTTGGTCCACCACTCTGGTTACCCAGTCAAAGAAATCTATGAGATTAGTTTGACAGGACCTTCCTTTGTAAACCCATGTTGTCTTGGATCCTGTGCCTATGGATTCCAGGTGTTGTACTGTCCTTTCCTTAAGAGTGCCTCCATAATCTTGCCCACTACTGAGGTAAGACTGACCGTCTTAGTTCCCAGCCTCCTCCTCCTACCACTCTTGTGCAGGGACTACATGAGCCCTTCTCCAGTCTTCTTGGGATCTCTCCTGTGCTCAGAGACTCACTAAAAGTCCTGATAATGGCTCTGCTAGTTCCACCTTGGCTCCTTTAGTACCCTGGGATGTATGCCATCAGGTCCCATTGCCTTGTCCACCTGAGCTTATCGAGGCTCTTGTAGGACCTTTCTTTTGTGAAGGGACTAGTGCACCTCCCTCCCCTCTGTGTCCATGGTGCCGAGCTGTGGCCCTGCCCTACATTCTCTTCAGTAAATACTGAGCAGAGTATCTATTTAGGATAGATGTTTTTACATGGTCCTCCTCCTCACATGCCCCTTATCCCTTTGATCTTAGCAATACCCTCTGGACTTTCTTTCACTAATTTATCTATAAAAGTCTTGTCACCTTCTTTTACTGTTTGTGCTAGTGTTTCCTTGGTTTGGGCCTTTGCCTGACTTACTGCCTTCCTGCTTCCCATAGGGAAGTTTGGTATGCCCCTATCTTCATCCTGCTGCAGTCCCTTATATTTCCTGAAGGCCAGCCTTTGGCTCTGAACTTTCTGCTACTGTTTTTGAGAACCAAAGTGGTTTCCTTCTTCTTTTGCACTTCCTTTTCTCTCTAACACAGTGGGATGTTGCTTCAAGTGTTGCATCCTTAATGCTTGCTGACTTTACCTGTACCTAACTGTATCTAACTGGTCGGTCCCAATCAGTTAAAGTTAATGTCCCATCTCCTCCCCTGCATCTTTGCTGGTGTCCCACAAGAATCAATCCTTGAACCAGTTCTCTTCTCTCTGTTTATAAATTATTTGCCTTCTGAATGTACGAGCGCCCACATCCACATGTATGCCGATGACACCATCCTATTCCTATCTGGGCCCTCTGCCCCAATGTTCAAACTTCCCTTCAACATGATTTCACTGCAGTAATAAACTGGTTCAAAGCAAACCATCTAAAAGTGAATACCAGAAAGACTGTTGCCATGACCTTTGGCTCTAAGTAGAAACTTGCCAGACTCCCTCCCTCCCTGCCTTCTCTTTCCGCTGGCACTCCTCTTGAAGTATTCCCAGTCTTCAAATACCTTGGAGTGTGGCTTGACCCTTCACTGCACTTCTTCCATTTCCTCTACCTTTTTAAGCTTCACCCCAAAATTGGGGTTCTTTACTGTCATAAGGTAGTCTTTCCTTCCAGTCTGCCGTGATCTTCTTGTCAAATGGATTCTCCCAGCCTTTGACTATGCTGATATCATATATGGCTCAGGCCCAGCCACCTCCCTCACAAAACTTGATGTCCTCTTCAACGCTTTCTGTTGCTCCACCTCAAATTCACCCCTGTCTGACTCACCACTGTGACCTCTATGCCTCCATCTCTCCCATCGCTTTCACAAGATGCCTATCCCACTGTACTGCTTTCATCTCTAAATACTGGTTTAGCACGCTTCCTTTCTATCTCTCCTCCCTTATAGCTCTAGCCACCCCTCCCACTCCCTCGTGATACAAATTACCTCTGCACTTGCCCCTCCCACGAGCCAGGACATCTGCTGGGAAACTTGCTTTCTCCTTCAGACTCCTTCCTTCTGGAGTAACCTCCCCTACAAACCTGTCTCACAGCCTCCTTTCCTGCACTTAAGCGCCTACTCAGACCATCTTCAGTTACATCCTGTTGCTGTGCACTGACCAAAATCACGACCAGAGCTTCTGTCCCTCCTTGTCTCCCATCATAAATTAAAATGTTACCTCATTTTATGCTCTTACAAAGTGATGTTCCTTTTTGTTCTTTTTATTTGCAAAATGACTTTGTAACCTAATTTTAAAAGTGGAATATATTTGTATATTGTTTATTACTGGATTTTGAATCTTTGTAACCCTTTGCTGTGTTATAGTTGTCTTCCTATCCCCAGATCACACCTGGAAATGAGTTTGGCTCAGTGAGCCTTTCCTGGTTACCAAATTTTAAAATAAATAAATACATTTAGTTTTGTTGACCAGGAACTAAGGGTCAGAAGTACTTTCTATCACCAGTCATACCCATTGGGATGGGGATACCGATGCAAACCCAGTGATGCTGAACCAGGTTATTCCATTAGTGGATTAATGAATATGGGACATTTGGCCAGGACATTCATGCACTTAAAGGACATTGTCAATCATTTTTGCATCATGTTATTTGTAGTTGAAAACCCACATTTATGATTGCTCACCTTCTCTAAAATCGATTGATGTTGCTGGTTATTTGATCTGCTTCCTGTTTATGTGAAATTGATATGCATGGTAATGGTGTGATTATACCCAAACCTGTTTTGTTTCAAATCCTTGATCTACTCTTCTTGCATACTTTCTCAACATTAGAACACCCCAAACAGTGCAGCCACTAATGATGCCATAGTCTCCTCTTCTCCACTGTACCATAAGTGGCTATGCTCTGTTGGGGTGGGGGTATTCCCAAGTCCAGGAAAATGCAGTGGATTTTGGTCAAGGAATGCAAACAAACACTTTTGTGTGGTAACAAGCAGTCTGGTTTTCCTTTAAAAAAAAAAGGAATCAGAATCAAACTACCAGCTACATTAATGATCTGTAAAGAATGTGACCAATCATCAAACGTGTTTTTAAACTAAAGACACATTGAGGCCTAAGGAGGTTGGCAGTGTCCCTTAAGTGTGGCTTAGCCAATCAGATGAAAACAGATAGAAATGTGCAGAATTGAAAGGGGACCCAAGGACTAATCTTGTTGGGGCTGCCCTAAAACAAAGATACCTTGTATTATTGCTGTATCCACAATCCCTGCTCATTTGAACTAGAGATCCACTCTCTGGCTGATCCAGGTTTACAACTGGATGCCTGGTATCCAGCACAGTTCTGCTTCCAGACGCCCTGTTACTGATTGATGCTTCATGCATGCAGTCATGGGCATCCAGGGGCTGCAGGTAGCATTGTCATAATAATGTTGCCCAGGCCAACACCACATGACCCTATACGTATGCTGGCTAAAATCTTTGGGCCCTAAGTGTGAAAGTGGAATAGTACCCTGTTCATACGGAACAGAGGGCTGTAGAGTTGTAAAATGAGAGACTGCTCTTCAGTGGGATTGTTCACTGGAACAGGTTAGGATTATCAAACCGGTTTGGATTCAGATCTCCCTTCCCCTCATAGGCAGAGTGTCTTGGACTGGCTCAATTCAAGTCTTGTTCTTGGACAGCCATACTGCTCCATATTTGAATCAAAACTTGGTGACTAATATGCTCCCAGAGTTTATCCATATGTGAGCTGGCTTGGAGTCAGATCTGGCCCACCTTTGAGAAGACTGTCTCAGATGGGCCATATTTTCCAGGTCTAGTTCATGAAGAACCAAGCATGAATTTAATTAATAAAGCTGCCAAGAGCAGCAAAGAAGTCACAGTCAGGAAAAAAAACTAAATTATTCAGTTAGGAAGTTGAGCTGCAGAATATTTATTACATTAGCAGAAACTGCTTTGAGAGTAGATGCATAAGCTCCAGTGCTTCAGTTCGGGACATCAAAGGTACCTTGCCCATAATCCAGTAATGGTGGGGTATGTGAGACGGATCTGCTACGAAAAACTGAAACTCCTTTCCCTGACCCATGGTTGCCCAAGCCCATAATCTGAACACAAAATCCCAACAGTGGGATTTCACATTTTTTCATATTTCAGAGGGTTTTGCCACACGCACCATAGCAATGTGGGAGCTCCACTTCACGCACCTTCTGGAATTAATATAACAAACTCCCTGAGGGGGGGAAATCTTACTTTCGATTTTGTGTTCAGATTATGGTTTGGGCAAATCAGGTTGGGGTAAGGCGTGTCGGGTTTCTGTAGTGATGCCATATGGGACAGGGGAATTTATGCAGCTGTGGTGGGTTGGTTGGATGAGCATGGGAGATCTCCTGACTTATCTCACACGAGCTTCCAAAATCCTAAAGCAAGCTCTATGAACAGCCTTTTCTGAGCACTTTGGCAGTTTGAATTCATGTTCCTTCCTGTTTATAGGGATTTCTGACACAGCAATAAATGTAACAATATAGTTAGAAAGCTCTCTGTGCCGGCCCGTTGAGGTTCTGGATACCATACCTCGTGCAATGCCAGTGACCCGATTTGGGAATGAGCTCAGGTCATTGGGGATTGGCAGCAGAGAGTAGGATTGAGCATCCATAGACAACTCTTCTAGTCCTGGGTGGGTTGGGACACCACACCGTGCTACTGACAGCCCTAGGGGATGCCCAGGAGGGCACTGCGTCGGTGTTACTGGAGGGAGCACTGGCAGGCGTCTGTTCACAGTGCATGGACATCATTGCACATCTGCACTCCACTGGAAAACCAGAGGAAAATGGCTGGGCGTGACTGAGCAACTTGATGGCCGTGCCCTGTGATGCTGGGAAGACTGTCATGGAATCGCCTTGGGGGAGTCCGGGGCCAGCCTGATGTGGTAGGGTAAGGGAACCCTCCAGCAGGTCGGCGATGCATGCTGGTACCCCCCATCATGCAGAACACGCTGCTGCTCTCCCGGCCAGGCAGGGCCAGCGGCTGGATGCCCCTGCTGGTTAGATGCGCAGCAGGCGTTAAATAGTGATATGATAAAAAAGCTCTCTGCTTCAGAAACCTTGCTTCTAGATCTCCCGAAACTTGTAATATGGCCACGGTCAGCAATTTATTTCAGGACATTGGAGTGACAACCTAATTAAACATGGGATAGAGGGGAGGATTTTCAAACACTATGTCTAGATGCAATTTTCTATGGTGTACAAATTTGTCATAAGAACAAATTGTCCCTTTGTACAGTTTTCATAGCTATAGCCAATATTCAAAACTCTGACTTAATTAGGTCCAGTTTGTAAAGTTCAAGTACAAATCACAGAATTATAGAATCTTGTGGCAGAAAAGTCCCTCAGGCCCATCTAGTCTGTCCTTCCCACCCCTTTATTTACTCTGCCCTTTCCTATGACCCGTTCCCATTCCAACACAGCCCTTGTGTCTGTCCCATGCCATTTTAAACTCTGCCACTGTTCTGGCCCCAGCACAGCCTTGAGAAGCCTGCTCCATGCCTCCACCACTCTCCATGAAGAACTGTTCTCTCACATGGCCCCTGATCTCCCACTCTGTAGTCTCAAACTATGTCCCCTAGTTACTGCACCATCCTTCCTAAGGAATAGACGCTGCTGCTCTTTACCTTTGTTGATCCCTGCCATATTTGGAACGCTTCAGTCATGTAAGCTCTTTCCTTCTAGTTTCCAAGGAGTACAGCCCCAGTTCCTGGTATCTCTGTTCAGTACAGTTTACCCTGCATACCCTGAACCATCTTAGTCACCCTCCTCTGAGACACCCTCCATCCTGTTTTTGTCCTTATCAGATTTGGCCTCCAGAACTGGACTCCATACTACAGATGTGGCCTCACCATGGCTTTGCAAAGGAGCATCAGTACCCTCGCTGCCCCTGCCAAGACACGCCAGCATCTCATTTACTTTTCCCACTGCCCTGCTGCAGTGGTTGCCCACCTTGAGGTTACTAGATACTATCACTCCTAAATCCTTCTCTTGCTGTGTAACCCTAATATCCTCCTCCCCAGCGTGTATTTAGCTTTTGGGTTGTTGTGCCCCAGGTGCATCACTGCACACTTTTTGACATTGAACTTTAGCTGCAGAATCTCAGCACCATTTTCTAAAGTCCTCAGGCCCTGTCTCATGTCCTCCACCCATGCTGAGTCCACCTGATTGCAGATCTTTGTATCATCTGCAAAGACCCCACCCATCCTCTCAATCCTTCCACTATGTCCCTAATGTAGATGATGAAAAGGAGGGCCCCCAGTACAGGCCCCTGGTGCTCTGCTTGTCATCCTCCCTGTCCCCAAGTAAGCCTGTTAATCACCATTCTCTGGCTTCTACTTGCCAACCAGTTTTCTACCCACCTGGTTATTTTATCACCCATCCCTACTCTTTCCAACTTGTTCATTAGCCTCCTGTGGGAGCGGTGTTGAAAGCCTTGCTGAAATCAAGGTAGGCCACGTCCACCACCCCCGGTCAGTTATCTGTGTCACCCAGTCAAAGAATTCAATTAGGTTTGTCTGGCGTGACCTCCTTCATAAATCCATGCTGTCTGTCATCTAGGAGCCCATTGTCCTCTCGTATTCTATCACCTCTCATAATGAGTGCCTCCATGATCTTCCCCCACCTCTGAGATCAGCTGACTGGGTGGTAGTTCTCTTTCAACTCCTGCTTCCCCTTATGCAACAGCACCACTTTCACCCTCCTCCAGTCCTCTGGCACCCTTTCTGGATCCAGAGACAGGTTGAACAACCTCATCAATGGGGCAGCCAGCTCTTTCCCCAACTCCCAGATCATCCTAGGGTGCAGACCGTCCAGTCCCATGGCCTTATCCATCCACAACCTGCCTAATTCTATCCTCTCCTCTGGACTTGGGTAATCCTCTGTCCCATCTCAACCTCCTCTAAGCTCTTGCCCCTGCCACCCCTCCACCATGAAGACTGAGCAAAAGTACATATTTAGTGCTTCTGCTTTTTACTGTCTTCTTCAGTTTGAGTCCCACAGTCTCTCACTGGCCTTGCAATACCCTGCTTAACCTTCCTCCTGTCCTCACATATCTAAAAAATGTTGTCTCCTCCTTTGGTATTTTGCTATTCTCTCTCCTCAGACTCTGCCTTGGCCTCCTTATTTCCTTCCTTACTAGCCTCCTCCTCCTCTCCCTAAAGGCTTCTCTGTCCACTCTCTCTGCATTTGCTTATATTTCCTGAAGGCCTCCTCCTGTCCCTACCACCTTGCCACCTCCTTGTGAACCAGAGTGATCTCTTCTTTCTTGTACTCTTCTACCTGCCTTCTGCAGAAGTCCATTGCTTTCTGCACTGGTTCTTTATAAAGCCCCATAGTTTCTCCACATCATCTATGCCCTCCATTACCCATCATTTTCTCCCTCACTAGCCATCTCATCCTGTCAAAGTCTGCTCTCTTGAAGTCCAAAACTGTTGTTGTTGTGCGTCTTACCTCCTCCCTCTCTAACTCTAAACCTAACCATCTTGTGGTCACTGTTGCCCAGTTCCTCTCCTACCTCCACCTCCTCCACACTCTCCCCATTTGTTAGGACCACATCCAACAGGTTGTTGCCCTTGTTGGGTCCTTGACCAATTGCTGCAGGAATGCTCCCTTTAGCACCTCCAGAAATCCCCTGCTCCTCACAGAGGTGGCCTCTGGCATGGATCAGTCCATGTCTGGGAGGTTTAAATCCCCACCACAAGTGTTTCTCCTTTGAGGACCATCCTTTCTATGCTTACCATTTGCCTGTCCTCTTCCTCCCCTGTGAAGGTGATCTGTATACCACCCCTAGCCTTAAGGGATTCTCCTGTCCCTTTGCTCAACGTAACCCATAGGAGTTCAGTTACTCTACCCCTCTTGCCCCTCCATAGCCCTGATATCTTCTATGATGTATTGAGCCACCTCTCCACTCTTTCTGTCCCCTGGCCCTCCTAAATAGTCTAAACCCAGTTATTGTTGTCTGCTATGTTATGTGCGATATTCTGTCCACTACGTCTCAGTGACTGCAACTATGTCCAGTCCCTCATCCTGTATGATGGCCTCTAAGTCCACCATCTTGTTTGTTAGGCTCCTAGCGTTTACCACCTGACCCTTCACCAATGTACCCCGCCCTTACCCAGAGGTATGTCAGAATCCAAAAAGTCACCCTTGTTCTGGGGAAGGCCTAAAACCTCCCATTTCTTTAGCTGTCTGGAGTGGCTTTAATCCTCCGCCCCTCCCTTTTTAGTTTAAATTATATGTTTTTTCTATGTAGTGCCCAACCTACACTTCAGTACAGCTGCCTTTCCTGTTTAGGTGCAGTCTGTCTGGGAGCAAAGGCTCTAGTCCTCCCATGTGGCCCCTCCTGCTCCTACTAGACCATACCCCATTTGTCCACACCATCTGTCTAACTACTAATTAAATTAATTTATCCTTAGCTTCCTATCTGTGCTCGCTTTTGGCACTGGTAACACTTCCGAAAACCCTATGGATCGGATGCACAGGCCACTGCAAAACCTCACAAGAGCCTTATATCTCACCTGCACTTGCATCAGTCTGCTCCCTGCCAAGTTGTTCATCCCCAGGTGGAAAAGCAAGTGTGATTTTTCAGTCCTGTTGTTGACCCCATGAGGGATATGGTGTATCACCTCTAATATTGTCATACCCAGCAAACATTTCACCCAGACTGCACTATTTTCCTCCCACTTGATACCTTTAATGATTGAGTCCCCTATAATCAGGACTTTACCTCTGTCTCCTCCCCAATTGGTCTGCATTACAGACCCTCTTCTCAGTTTCTGGTCTCATTTTTACTTCCTAACCCCCTCACCCACCCTACTTGGCTCCTCTTCATGTCCCTTGGTCCCAGTTTCCTTGGCTGCATCTCCATCTCTCATCCAATCAGCTGGTGCTTCCTCACTCTCGCGCCTGCCCCTCCTCTTTATAGTTTCTCCCCATTATTCCCTTTCGATCAACTCCGCCCGAGCAGTATTGGGGGTGCTGTACTGCTGGGTGTGCGTCGTCGGATGAGAGCGTTAAACCGAGGTCCCTTCTGCCCATCCTGGTGCTGTCCTGGTGGGTGTCCAAGCGAGTAAAAGAACCCAGGGCACTCTTCATAAAAAGTAGGAAACATTCAGTGTCTGGCCATGTTCCCCTTCCATAAACGTTCATGCAATTATCCAGGCTGTGTGTGGGTGATGATGTGCAATATAGCTGCCACCACACATTCAGTCACTTCACTACCAGTCTAGCATTGCTTGCAAAGCGCTTTGGATGTATGAAAGTGCTATATAAATGCTGATTCTTCTGATTCTTCTTCTTCTTGTCAACAGATGCCCTTGATGGGCATATAGTCTCGGTCTCCGTCATGCTATGTACCAAGACCAGCACTATCTTGAGTCTCGCACGTTCCTCCATGCTCACTCCTCTCTTCCCTTTTGCCCTCCTTCTTTCTCAGCTCCTCTTCCCTACCAGTCAGCTCTTCCTTGGTCATCTGATCTTTCATCCCACATTCCTCTCCCCTCCTGTGTTCTTTGCATTTTCAGCATCCTCGTCTACCACACTGTCTCTATTGTCCCCCTTGCCAGTGCCAGTTTTGGTACTCTTTATACCCTTCCCTCCCCTCTTTTGCCATCCAAAGCCTCCTTCTGAGCCGCTACCTTCTGCACCTGCCCTTCTTCTGGGGCCCTGTCTTCCATGGTGCCCACTAGTAATGAGTACCTATTGAAATCGTGAGGCCCTCTGCAACATGCATTCCACTTCCCATAGCCAGCGAGGTGTTCTTCCATTTTCTTGTCCATGGAGTCCCCTACCAGTAGTTCCCAGTGTCTGCCAGCCAGTTTTCCTCCCACTCCCAACTAGGGACCCTCATCCCTTGACCCCTGTCCTGGCCCCCTGCAGCCCCTAGCAGATCCCTCACTCCACATGCATTGTAGGTGTGAGTCCCTCCCTTGAACCCACATCCTTTCACCCACCATGCCAATTCTTTCCTTAGAATGCTCACCTCAGCTTCTAATTTTGTAGTCTGACACATAATGGGCAACATCCCAACCTTCACAGAATGTCTCAGGAACATGGCTGCCCCACATCCATTGCACCCCACTATTCTGCCCCCATCCATGCTCCATGGTTCTTCTCCATCCTGTCACCCGCCCCGCCAGCCATCCTCCCCCACCACCTACATGACTGCTCCACCCCCATCATTCCTCTGTCTTGGACCCATCCCCTACTGCCATCCATCCTCCCACAGTCTCTGCTACCTCTCATCCCCAGCGCCAATCATGTCTCCACAGTAACATAAACTGTTAATCAGACAGATCAGATATATAAAATAGCTATAATATACACTGCAAAACAGAGCCACAACAAAGAACTGGGTGCTCTTGTGACCAGAGACAATACAAGCTAGACAGTCATGGCACACCACACAACCTTAAAGCCACACTTCAGGACTTACTGTTTGAATAAAATTCGATTTTAATTTCCACCACAGAAGAGACTCACAACAACCAACTTCTTCTAACATTTCACGAAATCATTTGCTTTGTCAAAGATAGTGCCATCTAGTGAAAAAGTGCTTACATAGCCATAGACGTAAGTCACATGGTAAGTAATTATCATTTAGAAAAACTCTTAAAGGGACACCGTCAAACTGTTTTCCATCTTATTATTCCTAGTTAAAACCTACATTTTATGATTGCCTACCTTCTCTGACATTCATTGATGCTGCGTTTTTTTTTGTCTGTCTCCTTGTTTAGTAGAACTGAAATGCATGCCAATGTATATTTATAAACAACCTTGTTTTGTTTTAATCCTGACTCTGTTCTTACTGCATACTTCCGGAGCATTACAAACACACCCAGACTGTGCAGTCACTCATGAGGCAGTGGCCTCCTAAACTTCCACTGCATCATGAGGGGCTGGACTGTGTTGTGGGTGTTACAAAGTCCAGGAAAGATGCAGTTGGAGCTAATCAAGGAATGTAAACAAACCTTTGTTCATGTGCTAACAGCAGTATGGTGGGCGGTCTGTTTTCACATTTTAAAGAAAAAAGAGTCAGAATCAAACTACCAGCTACATCAGCAATCTTTACAGAATGCTGGCAATCATAAAACGTGTATTTTAAACTAGGAAACTCTGAGACTAAGGGTTGATGTGTCCCTTTAAAGTGCTAGTACATATTTAATATAATAATACAGTGAATTGAAAAGTTATTTTTCTTCTTTTTCATATTAATGAAGTGCACTAACATAAACTCAACACCAACAACACTTTAAAACCCACTGGCAGTTTCTCAGTATTTTACTTATTTTGCCATGTTACAATACTACTGATAATTGTTTGTTTGTAATATGTAACCCTAGATGGCGCTATCCCAGGGCTACTACCCCTGCCTGATTTGCCACTAACAGGTTGAGGGCCTGGATCCAATGGCGGTGCCTCCACCCAGAGGTCAGGGTTTGCAATAGTTAAACTAACTGGTCACAGCCCTCTGGGACACTGCAACCCCTTTCTTCCCACTAGTGGCCCACACAATATATCAGAATTACCTCACAGTATACACTTCACTGGTCTGGTTCCGGCACTGGGACCTCCTGTGAAATGAGATACAGTGCAACAATCACAGTACAGTACTTTAACATAGACAAATACCTCAGGCAGTATAACTTTGCTGAAACAAGCAGCTCTGATTTATTTAGGGGATATAACAAGGACAGGGAAATCAGGTTAATTAGCTATCACTCTAATAATCTACCTATGGCTCTGTGCAGGCCTATCCTATCAGTTACTGTCCCTGGGTACCCAAGCCCTCAGTGGCTAGTCCAAACCGTGGCAGCTGGTAGGGCCCTTCACACAGAGAAAAGGAGAATTAAACAGTCAGCAGTACAGTAATTCCATTTGGATTTAATGTGGCAATTCAACAGGGGCTACCCTGAATTAGTACTCCCGACCTCCAAATAAGATAGAGGTCCTTCAATGTCAGTAGGGCTCACTTGAGGTACACAAACCTCTTCACACATCCATATTAAAGAAAGCACTATACCAGGCAGGCTGCATCTGTATCCCGATCGCAATTACTGCACAATACCGGGAGAACACAGCAGATTCAGTTCCTGACAGACAGAGTGCAATTTTCAGCAATTCCTCCAGTCTTCTACAGGGTGAGCCTGGTTTCTACTCTTCAGAGATCCTTTGATTCTTTTCACAGGACGGATTCAGTCCTAACAGCTGTTACCAAGCTGCAGACCGGAACTCTGGGCCTTACACCGTTTTTTTGACTAAAACTGCACACTGAAAAAGCACAGGGCTCCTTCCTTCTTCACTGCCAAAGCTCAACTGAAACTCCAACCGACAAAACGGGCACTTCCTTGAGTTCCTCCAGTTCTTGACTGGATTGGCTGTCACTCACAATAGACTGCTGCTGTTGGTCCAAAAGGTGCTGAAGTCTAAACTACATCTCCCAGAGTCACTGCTCATACAATCCTCTTGTGGCTGGCTCAGGTTATGTAGTCCAAGTTCTGATTCTTCCAAGGCACCATTTTAGAGCTAGCTTACCCCACACTGATTGGTCCAGTTCAGCAGTTCAAAACTAGAATGGGAACTAGCAGACACAGTTCTGACTGCAAAGAAAGCAGGTTAGACAAACTGTAATTTCATTATTATCTAATAATTTCTGGCAAACAGTTACATCTTTCAGATAGGTTCCTTTGCACTCCTAGTGACTGCAAAATGAAGTGAATTGGCAGCAGCTCGAGTGGTACTCAGAGAAGCACACAGTCCCCCATATAAACTAATTATGTCTGCAAGCAGACAGCTCTTAAAGAGACAGTACCAGAGGCTCTAAAACACTCACTGATAAATGGCTTAAATGCCAAACACCATTCAGGCTTGGAGCATTCAAGCAAGCTCCTGGAAGTCTTTTGGGAACCCCCATTTGCAGGGGTTACACCCTTCCTGGCCTGGGAAAGCTTGACATCCAGGCGTAGCAAGTACCCCATAGGTTTCAACTGCAACCATATACATTTGCGTAATTTCAGGCTCCATGTAATCATCAGTCAATATATCATTTTACCAAGAACACATTTCTGAAACATTGCAGTCGTCCTCTTTACACAGTATTACATACACATTGTACCATAACTCAAGTTATTACCTCTTGTACATGAAACACAGGAGGGCCTTCCTATCAGTTACCTTGGGGCTGGATGGGGCAAGGGCACCATATGAGGGCAACACAAGTAACTTGGAGTTAGCACTGATGCTCAGTTTGGGCAATGAGCCGGGGACACATACACTTTTATGGACAACATTGAGAGGCAAGTCCACAGGCCTCCCAAGTGAATCATAACTGAGGTGCACCACAGGCTTCACAGCTCGACCAGTCTTTCTAGGGGAACTGTTATAGTTTCTGCACTCTGAGCCTCATTTTCAGCATTGTCCTCACTTGTCAGGGGAGTCTCCATGGGGGCAGAGAGGCTAGAACTTGGGGCACTTTCAGCTCCAGGAGTTACAGTTTCTGAGTCCACAACATTTGGCTCGCATGGAGAGCTTTGGACACTGGCAGTGGACTGTCAGGGCACTCAAAATACTCTTCTTGTTCGGGTGTATCACCAGTCTGCCCCAATCTATCATTTTCCTCCCTGAAAGCTCAAACAGTTCAACCATGCACAATGATTCCATTTCATCTGATCTGATGCTTTGCACTTCACTTTCTGGGAGCATGGCTCGGGGATGAAGCTGGGGGCTTAGACAGTCCAGAAGGCCCAGCTTTGTCTCCAGGTATTGACTAGGGATTGCCCGAAACAATTGACTCAGTTCGTAAGAAGGATAGTATTCAAAGTCACTCCACTTTCTTCCGATATGGACTGACAGTCATCTCAACTGGGACTTGTGGAGGAACACTTTAACTTTGCTTCTGTAGTGCAGACTTTCTTGATCTTTTCTTAGCAGCAGCTCTAGTCACTGGTCCAGAGGGGCATCTTCTAGGGGCTCAGACTCAATTAAGATTTGTCCAATGGGCAGTAAATGATTTCTATGCATTGTTTTACATCTTTGAATTATTCTCAGGCCTTACTTTGTACACTGGCAGATCATCTAGTTTGCCCACTACAATGTGAGGGAGATGGTGCCATCTGTCAGCAATCTTGTGCTTGCCATGCAGTCCCAGATGTCTTAGCAATGCCGATCTCCCTCCTGGAGTTCCTGTGCTTTCACCTTTTATCATACCTTTCTTTGTTGGCCAGATTTCTTTTGGCAGCCATGGTTTGAGCCGGTTAGTCGCGCGCCAGTTAGCTGGGCCTTCTTTACCCACATACTGTAAATAGTTGTCAGCTTGAACCCCATCAGGAGAGACCCCAAAACACGCACATCTACTGGTGATCGAGCTTCTCTTCCAAACATCAGGCGGTGGGGGAGAACCCAGTGGCATCACTTTGGTGTACAGTTATAAGCATGTACCAGGGTGCTAATTTGTTGGCTCCATCTAGGCTTGTCGCTTGGGTGCAGGGTGCCTAGCATATCTAGCAAAAGTGCGGTTAAACGTTCAGGCTGTTGGTCCCCTGGGGTGGTAAGGAGTGGTTCTGGACTTTCGCCTCCCCACAGAGAAGCATCTCTTTGATCAGACGACTCTCAAAGTCTCTCCCTTGATCAGAATGGATTCTTTGTGGGCCCCATAGTGAACAAAAGTTTTCTACTAGTACTTTGGCTACAGTGGATGCTTTCTGGTCTTTGGTGGGAAAGCTTGGGCATATCTCTTGAAATGGTCAGTGACCACCAGCACATTACTGATATTTCTTTGATCCAGACTCCAAACTCAGAAAATCAGCCACCAGACCAGCTCCATGGGTGCACTGGGTGTGATGTTAACAAGGGGCAGCCCTCTGAAGCTAAAGTTTCCTCTATGTAGCGACTACAAGTTGAATGTGTTGCCCACATCAGCCCCCATCTTAGGGCCAATAGAATCTGGATCTCACCAAGTCAAGTGTTCTGTCTATACCATGTGCCCCATGGTTGTGCAAGGACCTCAGTACTGAGTCTCGAAAGGCAGTGGCAGCACTAGTTGTTGTTTTTGTCTACTTGTCCCCTCTGTCTACTGTTTTCTCTGTATAACAGTTTATTGATCTGTTTCAACTTAGGACCTTCTTTGTATAACAGTGCAGTTCTCAAATCAGTGGGCGTGATTTGGGGACATCTTTTCCTGCGTAGAGGGCTTCTAAAGCTGCTTTGATCATGGGATGCGAGTTGAGCCGCTGACAAACTGTCATTGTCCAGCTGAGGGCAGTGCACCAATGTCTATTGCAGAAAAGTGGCAATCAAGCAGCAGGTATGCAATTCTCAGAGGGTCCCAAGCAATCCACCATGCAGTCCACTGCGTCCGTGGACATTTGTTCCTCCCTGTCAAACTTCGAGCAGAGTGCCCGAATGTCAGGTTCTGCCAATCGGACCCAATCATTCTGGGGAACAGGCCTCCGGAGGAGAGCATCAGCATCTATGTGGTTCAGACCTGCTCGGTGATTCGAGCATAGTCATATGTAGATAATGCAGAAAGTCACCTATGACAGTGGCATCCAACAGCTGAGGTCTGCACATAGGTCAAAGGATTATTGTCAGTTTTACTAGTATTTTAGCCCCATACAAGTACTCATGGAATTGGTCAGCAATAGCCCACTTCAAAGCTAGGAACTCTAACTTATGTACAGGATAGTTCTTTTCGGATGGGGTCGAGGCTTCACTGGCAAAGGCCACTGGTCTGCAGGCCATTCCGTTACTCTTGGTACAACACAGCCCCCAACCCTTGCAAGCTAGCATCAGTGTGTAGAGCGTAAGGTTTTCTTGGATCGGCATAGGCCAGCACTGGAGCATGGGTAGGTTGATATATGATCTCCATGAAAAAGCAGTCTCACAATCAGGAGTCAGCGGGCCCCAAATACTTCACTCAGATGAAAATACACTCTTTCAGTCTTGAGGGGCCTTTGACTTTTTGTATTTTTGTGGGTTGGGGATACCCTTGAGTAAGGTTAAGTAAAGGCGGATCACTCTTGAATAGTCCTTGATGAAGCGATAACTCACAGAATCCCAGGAATCTTTGCAGTTCTTTTAGATTTTGGGCTGTGGCCAGGTAGTCAAGGCCTCAACTTTACTTCAGGTCTCTATTCCTCGGTGGATACTATGTGTCCCACATACTTTACTGATGTTTGAAAGAATTGACACTTATCAATGGACAGTTTAAGGCCAAAGTCCTCCAGTCGGTCCAATACCTTAAATAATCTGCTCTCATGTTCCTCCAGTGAGCTGCCAAACACAATAACATCATCTAGGTATACCAGGCACTCTAGTAAGTTCATGTCCCCACTGCACGCTCCATCAATGTCGTTGAAAAGTGGCTGGGGCACCTGAAATCCCTAGAGCATCCCTTGAATTCATAAAGCCAATGCGGATGGATAAAGGCCGTCTTCTCCACGGTCCTCTGGGGCCATCGGGATCTGGTAGTACCCACTGCGGAGATCCAGCACAGAAACCACTTGCTCCGTTTAGGCAGTCCAAAGCATCCTGAATGCGGGCATTGTGTACTGATCAGGGATAGTCCGCGGTTTAAGGTGCGATAATCACACACATCCTTACTGTTCCATTCTTTTCTCACTACCACAATGAGGGAAGCATAAGGGCTTCTGGATTCTTGTATTACACCAGCAGCTAACATCTCTTGCAGATGCCGTCTCACATCATCTATGTCAGCAGGTGCCAGGCGCGAGACCTCTCATGAAATGGTCTTTCGTCATGCAGCGGATATTGTGCTCAGCTCGCACACGCATCCTACATCCCATTCCTTTAAAGAAAACACCTGGTCTCTCCGGGCAAGCTTCTCACTGATCCTCACTTTCCATTCAGCTGGCAGTGGGGAGTCGCTGAAATCAAACAAGTCAGGCGTTACTCTGTCATTCTTCCTTGAACTCTTGCTTGCTGGGTAGCACTGCAGTGTCTGCACAATGCACATTAGCCAGGATGCAACCTCTGTTTACTGAATGTCTCTTTCAGACACATTATGAACTTGGACCATTACCCTTCTGGCATAAGCATGGGCTCTAGCAGGCAAAATACTAGGCTTGACCAGCAGTCCCTCTGGCAATTTTCCATCGCCTGGTGCATCCAACATTAATATTTTATTCTTAACATCCTTTCTGATATGGACCTCTCCTGTAAGGTACACTGGGCATTTGGCGCCAGGATCAGAGACTCAGGATCCTTCTTCCATACAATTCCGACCGGTTCCTCTGGTTCTGTTTTTCAGCATCTCTCTGTGCCTCATAGGCCTTCTTAATTAAAGCCGAACTCTTAAAGCTCTACTAGTCTTTGACCCTGTTTTCATAACACAACTGTGCCAGCCTTCCGAACATATGAGCATTTGTTCCAATCAACAAAGGACACCATCATACAGTCCAGTGGGGGGACACACTAAGGCTAGGGTCTCTACTTGTTCGGCCACTCCAGCCACGGAGGTGGGAAAGACAGCCAAATTCGGATATACCCGGAATAGGGGTAGGCCTTCTCACTTAACCCCCATACATGCAGTCCTTCTAATGGTTGTAAGGGTACGTCTGACAAATGCTTCTGATACCAATCCTGGAACATAATTGTCACTTGGGAGCCACTGTCTAATACAACTCTTGTAGACACTCCATTCACCTTTACAGTGGTCTCCATGGAGGGACCCACTATTCTGGACCAGTCTGGAGAGGCGGTAGTGGGGGCCTGGGCAACTGACCTTGCCACAAAGGACGTGAATTAGCATTTTGGTGCCCTCACTGGGATCATGTCGTGCACCTCTTAACCACTGATTTCTTCTCAGAAGCTCTCCTTGTAGCCTATATGCAACTTTGTCAGTGTCTTTTGGGGACTGGCATTCCCTTCATGTGCCCATCTTTCCCACAATTATAGCAAAACATACTTTCTGGAGTTTGAGCTGGCCGGCGCCACACTGGGAGCCAGGGCGGGGTATTACTAACTGGAAACCTGGGTGCCATCTCTGTCTCTGGCGTGATAAGCATTTGGAGACATCTCGTCAGTTTCTCCACTTCCATGGTCAAGGAATTGAGTTTGGAGCTGTTATCAAGCAGGAGATACATGGTGATTTACCCCATAACAGCATATGCAGACGGATATAGGTCAGGGCCCGTACTGGCGTGGCCTTCATAAAGGGACTGTTTTGAATTCCCGGATCTCTCTCAACAGTTAAGCCCCATTGTGGCATATCTTTTCCTTGTCAGAGCACTCATTGACTGTCAACCTCTGCCCCTGAACTTCACTTGATGGGTCACCCTCAGTCACTCGGGTCGTAGCCACAGCTGTTGGTGCAGGTACCTCCGAGGTGGCCTTTTCTCAACTCCTCAATTTCTCTCATTAACTCATCATAGGAGGGTGGGGATTCCAGTCGATTTGCCAGGCATAACTGAAGCAACAGCAGTTCTGAGAAGGGGGCAGACTTAAGGATTCTGTCCAGTCTGGTTCGGTCCAGTTTAATCGCTGGCAAACTACCCTTTCTGAGGCATTCTTGCAACAATTTTTCCAGCCGAGAGATACACAGACAACAACTCCCTTGGTACTGTTGTGCATTTCTTACTCTCCACCATAGGTCCTCATCAGAATCTGGGCTCCCATACACATTCTCCAAGGCCTCAAGATAGGCCTGTGCAGTCGCTTCAGGGTTACTGGCCCATTTAGCTACGGATGGTAGCCAGGGCGGGACCTCGGAGCTCTCACTAACCTCTTTAGCTTTTCGCCTTCACGAGCAGTGCCATTCTAGCACTTGGAGGGCAACATAGTCTATCCAGGTCTCCCAGTCATCCTCCCTTGGGGGTGGGAGGGTGCCAGAGAAGATCCCTCAACCCGGTAAAGTAGTGACTAATGGCAGGTGCAGAAATAGGAGTCTGCATTGGTTCAGCCACCATTACGGGCACTGGAGCAGGAGAGGGTGTTGGGGAGAACACCCCAGGTGGCAAGAATAGTTTCTTCAAGTCCTCCACAGTTTTCCCTCTCCCAGCAACCATTCAGCAAATTTCTCCTCAAAGTTTCAGATAGTGGTGAGGGCTGATCCCCCAGGTCTTCTGTCATAGTTATCACTCTCCAAGCAGTGAGGGCTCCTCTGGGGTAATGGTCTGTGGCACTTTGGAGCTATCTATGGGATCCTTAAACTCTACTAGGGCCAGGAAAGTGTGGGTGAGCAGATTAGATGCCGACCCACCACCACAGGGTTTTGTAAACCTTCCACCTGGAAAGTACTCCTGCACAGTGTCCGTATTGATACCCAGGGGATGTCCAGGATAAGCATAGCATTTTGAGAATTCGATCTCCTCCCAGTACACCACTCCACCAGCCGATGCACAGCCACTTCTGTCGGGGTACCCATTTTTTTCTTAACAGTGGTTCGTAGAATATGGGCCACCAGAGGACACACAATCCCAGCGTGAGCCTCCAAGATGTAACCCTAGATGGCGCTATCCCAGGGCTACTACCCCTGCCTGATTTGCCACTAACAGGTTGAGGGCCTGGATCAATGGCGGGTGCCCCACCCAGAGGTCAGGGTTTGCAATAGTTAAACTAACTTGGTCACACCCTCTGGGACACTGCAACCCCTTTCTTCCCACTAGTGGCCCACACAATATATCAGAATTACCTTCACAGTATACACTTACCCCAGGTCTGGTTCCGCACTGGGACCTCCTGTGAAATGAGATACAGTGCAACAATCACAGTACAGTACTTTAACATAGACAAATACCTCAGGCAGTATAACTTTGCTGAAACAAGCAGCTCTGATTTATTTAGGGGATATAACAAGGACAGGAAATCAGGTTAATTAGCTTATCACTCTAATAATCTACCTATGGCTCTGTGCACAGGCCTATCCTATCAGTTACTGTCCTGGGTACCCAAGCCCTAGTGGCTAGTCCAAACCGTGGCGCAGCTGGTAGGGGCCCTTTCCACAGAGAACAGGAGAATTAAACAGTCAGCAGTACAGTAATTCCATTTGGATTTAATGTGGCAATTCAACAGGGAGCAACCCTGAATTAGTACTCACGACCTCCAAATAAGATAGGGTCCTTCAATGTCAGCAGGGCTCACTTGAGGATCACAAACCTCTTCACACATCCATATTAAAGAAAGCACTATACCAGGCAGGCTGCATCTGTATCCCGATCGCAATTACTGCACATACCCGGAGAACACACAGCAGATTCAGTTCCTGACAGACAGAGTGCAATTTTCAGCAATTCCTCCAGTCTTCTACAGGGTGAGCCTGGTTTCTACTCTTCAGAGATCCTTTGATTCTTTTCACAGGACGGATTCAGTCCTAACAAGCTGTTACACAAGCTGCCAGGCCGGAACTCTGGGCCTTACACACGTTTTTGACTAAAACTGCACACTGAAAAGCACAGGGCTCCTTCCTTCCTGCTGCCAAAGCTCAACTGAAACTCCAACCGACAAAACCGGGCACTTCCTTTGAGTTCCTCCCAGTTCTTGACTGGATTGGCTGTCACTCACAATAGACTGCTGCTGTTGGTCCAAAGGTGCTGAAGTCTAAACTACATCTCCCAGAGTCACTGCTCATACAATCCTCTTGTGGCTGGCTCAGATTATGAGTCCAAGTTCTGATTCGTCAAGGCACCATTTTAGAGCTAGCTTACCCCACACTGATTGGTCCAGTTCAGCAGTTCAAAACTAGAATGGGAACTAGCAGACACAGTTCTGACTGCAAAGAAAGCAGGTTAGACAAACTGTAATTTCATTATTACTCTAAATAATTTCTGGCAAACAGTTACATCTTTCAGACAGGTTCCTTTGCACTCTAGTGACTGCAAAAATGAAGTGAATTAGCAGTAGCTCAAGTGGTACTCAGAGAAGCACACAGTCCCCCCATACAAACTAATTATGTCTGCAAGCAGACAGCTCTTAAAGAGACAGTACAGAGGCTCTAAAAACACTCACTGATAAATGGCTTAAATGCCAAACACCATTCAGGCTTGGAGCATTCAACAAGCTCCTGGAAGTTTTTGGGAACCCCATTTGCAGGGGGTTACAAATACAACATGTTACCTTTTCCTAAGGCTTACAAAGGGCAATTCCAAAGTTTGAGAAACATAGAGATGAGTGTGAGAGCAAAATTAATTTGATTATTTATTATACGCTTATGTGTTTGCATTTCCATTTAGTTTTAAATATACCAATTGTCTGACTTAATGGGAAAACCTCCTTTATTCGTGCATTGCCTAGTATACATACCATGGCTTTATTGCACAATTTCTTTAAGGGGGGGTAAATCTAAGTTCAGACACAAACAAAATAACATGCCTTGAGAGCGTGGGCAATCTAACACAAAGAGGAACAAAGTAGGATGTATTAAGTATACAAAGGGCAGCAAACCAAAAAGCCTTTTGGGCAGGGGAGGGAGAGTGTCTATAAAAGAGTAGGGAAAGGAAAAAGAGAGGGGATTGTTTTATTTCTGAAACATAATAAAGCATAGGCTCACCAATATTATGTAATGTTTGTGTTTGAAAGGGAAAAGACAGCTATTTATATTTGTAATATATGGAGATACCTAAATAATACCATAGTATCCCATACAAAATAATCCCGGTAATACAGCAGTAGCCAAAGTAATAATACTATCATTGGCAAGTGATAATACTATCGTTCAGAGCTCATAAAACTATCGTTCGAGCTCTGAATGATAGTATTATCTCAAACTGAAGAGCGCAACTGCAAGATCTTCCAACACCATCGCTAGTTCCTGAGATCCCCAAGGCAACCTCCTATCCCTGCGTGCTGGCGTTCCTAAAACCACACCTCCTGATTGGACACGGTTCCTCTATGGGCAGGCAGAACCGTTCAAAAACAAGGCAGCTGTGTCTCACTAGCGAGAGCAAATCAACCCCTTAAACTACGGGCAGCATTTTATTATTCCTCTATATGCTACACAACTGTCTGATTAAAAGAAGCAAGGTAAGACTAAGTATTTCAAGTAAAACAGACACAGGATTGAGCATGTGGGTAGGCAGGCAGAGGTAGGCAGCGGGACGGAAAGCACACACACAAGCAAAGTGATGGACGAATCCTCACTGCAGCAGGAGCACGGCTCGGCGCCTCATTCACAGAAGTGCTGCAAATAAAACTGGGCTCCATATATTACAAAAAATAACAAATAGGTGACGTCTGTCACTCCGGGTAATACCATCTCGAGGTTCTGGGACAGGGCTGCCTCTCGAGCTTCGCTGTTGAGGTTTCTGTCCCCAGAACCTCTCGGTATTACTCCCTTGTAATAGACCCTCACCTATCTATTATTCTATTTGTATTTGAAAGCATAAACACATCAGTATTAGACAAGTAAATTACAAGTGGTTTCAAAAGTTCTTCACAATTCTTAAGAAATTCTAGCTGTTTTGGTGGAGCAAGTGGTAAAGAAAAGGTTGAGGAGATGAGGAAATGGAATATGTCACTTCATGTACATTCTTGGATACTCATACTTCACAACAGGATTTTTCTTCCATAACCTAGGAGGAAAAGATCATATGTCAATATTACTTTTTATTTTGAGAAATGGTTTTAATTCAATATGGTCATTAAGACTTTTGCCTGTATATGACCCTGTTGTAAGAATCCAAATGTTTTCCTCTGTCTTAACAAATCATCCCTACTTCCTCCTCTTGGACCCAATTTGACATTTTCAATTCCGATAAATCTCAAAACATGATCCTCTGTTTTTCCCACATTTTTCATATGCAAAGCCCATGCATAAAACATTTTCATTTCTTACGGCTCTCATGGTGTTCCCCTATTTTGTCTTTCCACCTTTTTGTTTTCCCAACATAGTAGGCTTTACAAGTACAGAAAGACATAAATTACATATGTGGTGTTGCATGTAATAAGTTGATTTATATCATGCATCTCTCCTGTCAGAGGATTCTGAAACATGCTACATTCATGTATAATGTCACAACAACTACAGTTACCACATTTTCTACAACTTCTGTGTGGGGGTGGTAATTAATTTCTTGGGGCTTCCACTTTTGGGTTAAGCTAACCACCATATTGCTAATCTTTTCTTGCCCTAAGATATGACATTCTGGGCAAGATTTGTGCTGTGGTTCTCAATCTAGGGTCCCTGCCAGAACCTCCCAATGTTCTTTTATTATGTCGCTAACCTTCCAAGACCTTGCACTGAAAGTAGTGACAAAATTGATCTGGCCATCACAAATATTTTTATGTTGGCTCGCACATGCACAGCCAACATATTGTGTAATAGCAGATTTGGAGGTGCAGTCACTGTTGGGCAAATGCAGGACACGCATCAGTGGGTGCATCCTCATTTCCCCAATCAGCCTGGATGCCAGTGCCACCATGCGCCACATAATGTGTTGATCACGTCAAATGAAAGGTCCATGCAGTCCGAGCAAAGCTCATCATATGCAGTGGACCTCCCGCGTCTTTCCTGGTGAAAAAGAACATAACATGGCAGCGCACTGTCTGCCATAATGTAGCCAAGAGATACCTTGTGGCTCCCCTGTCAGCATGCCCTGCCCCAATGTATGTGCCAATGGAGGCCCACTCCCCCATTGGCATCATGTATCTCTCATTTGTTATGTGCGAGGGGTGCCCAATCCCCCTCAGCTGCCCCTCACTTTCGTTGTGTGCTGGACGGGAGTGCTCAATCCCTCATTGGCTATAGCATCCCCCCAAAAACACTTAGGTGGCATGCTGGGAGCCCACCCAGCGTGCCAAATTGCCCTGAAAAAGAAAACCATCCCGCAATTTTTTTTAAATTTTAACCCTGTGAAAGAAGAACGGTCCCTCGTGGTCTCCCTGCCCCTCCCACAACCCTTGCCCACCCTCTGCGCACCCTGCCTCCCCCACACCCCCTCACCTCACATTTACCTCCGATACTGCACGATGATCTTTGGTGGACCGGAACATGTCTGCACTCTTCAAAGCCGACCGTGAACTGAGGAAATGCCAGTAAGCTGTATAATGGTATAAACAAGGTTTTTCAACTTTGGTGCATATCGTGGACATTTTTGGAATTTATGCACCAAATATTTAACATGGAGTTATTGGGACCCCTCCTCATGAATTTTGTCACTGCCATGTCGTTATTCAGTCCTGAAAGGTGATTTTGCGGTCACTGCACAGAATCACCTTTTGGGACTGAGTAACTAAACGACAATGCCACTGTTCAAGAGGGGCTCTCAAAAGCCTATGTTGCAAATTTGGTGAAAAAATTTCAAAAAAATGGCTGTTTTATGAGTGTGCATTGTACTGTTTCCATGCATGCTCGTAACTTCATGAATTTGTAATATTTTCACTCCAGATTTTCAAAATTGGCATTTTTCCACACCTCTCTACAACAGTACATCTGCCATTTTACATATCCTAGCTGAAGCGTGTTTTCACACATCCGGGCGCAGAATAACGTGGTCACTGTCGAAATCCATTTTGGGACAGTTTGAGAACATGAGCGGTGACACTGTTCATGAGCAGAGGTCCTAAAATACCTATGTTGAAAATTTGGTGCGAAAGACTGTAAAATGGCAGTGTTACAAGCATCGTTACGCGGTTTCCACGCACCCTTGAAACTTCGCACATTTGCATATTTTCATGTGCGCAGATTTTCAACACTGGCATTTTTTCACACCTCCTTATCAACGGTACAGCTGTCATTTTACAGCCTGCCCAAAATGTGTTTCTGCACCTGTGGCGCTAATGGCTTGCTAGCTGTGAAATCAACTTTTGGGACAGAGTAACAAAATCACAGTGCCACTGTTCATGGGGTGGGGTCCCAAATGCCTATATTGAAAATGTGGCTAAAAACTCCCCAAAATAATTAGGTTATGGACATGTGTTGCGCGAGTTTCTATGCATGCTCATGACTTCACCAGTTTTCATATTTCGTTCCAGATTTTCAACATTGCCATTTTTATGCCTCTTCATGAACAATACAGTTGCCATTTTCCCATCCTGCCCAAAATGTGTTTTCAACCCTGTGTCATCAAATGGCACAGCCACTGTGCAAAACAACCATTCAGCTAACAAACTGATCGTGCCACTCTTCATGAGGTGGGGTCACAAACAGCCTATGTTGAAAATTTGAAGTGATAATACCAACAAACACCTACAATGTTAGGGTTTCCAACTGTAACACCCCACCTGTACTGACTGCCAGGCGTCAGGGGTGTGACTTAGGATCATTGGCTGTAATGCTCACGCCATTCCACCCCAACCCCACCCTGCAGCCAGTGACAGGCATCGATGTCTGCCTTGGACTGTTTGGCCCTAACGTTCACCCCATTCTCCTATACTGCACCACCTCAGCGTATTTCCTTATGGAATGGGGTAAGTATAAGCCCAAAGACCCCAAAGCACCACAACACTTGTCAGTGTCTACAGGGTAGGGTGAGGTACAATGGCATGCTGCGTTATAGCTGATGCCCCAAAGGCACACCCAATGCCTGTTGGTCTCTACAGGGTGGGGTGGGGTTGAGTGTCAATTCAATACTTCACTGCCATTCCTATTATGCATCCCTAACTTCGGCTACCAATGCCAATGCCAGTAGACAACATTTGGCATTGACAAATGCTTGTTCTTTTTCTAGTTTGTTTCAGAAACTCCTCTCTTGTGGTTTTGTCACATTCTGCCCTTGCTTTTATAAGGGTATCTGTGGAACATCCCTTTCTTTGAGTTTATTCTCCTGGATTGCTAGTTATTTTTCTCTTTCTGCCACCGTACTATAATTCTTTTTAATCCTATAGTATTGGCACTTTGAAATATTATTGATTGTGTGTCTCAGGTGGCAGCTACTGGCCAGGAGAATAGTATTCTGATCTGTTAACTTCCTGAAAGGGTAGTTTCTACTCCCCTTGTCCATTTTATGGGAGGGCTTTAAGCCCGAGGTTCAATGGGTGGAGCAACAATGTCACTCCCCCATTGAGCTCAAATATGTCACTTTTCCTGGACACCCTCAGGATTCGTTTTCATTGTTGCAGCCAGGCACTGCTGTCTTGCTCTCTCTCTCTCTCGATTCTGTTTTCTTGATGTTTCCACTTGTTTGGCAGCTGCCTCGAGGCTGCCAGTTCGTTTCTCTTCCCCTCCCTTGCTCGCTTGTCTAGCCCACCCTCCTGCTTCCTTTCAGTTCCGTCCGCTCCTCCTAGGGCCCCGTCGCTGTCTTCTCTCTCCCCTTCCTGGATCTCCTCGTATCTCCTTTTTGCTTCTTCTTTCGCTGTTGCATCCTTGCTGCCTGCGTCCTCATGTGGCTGTTTTCCGATTTCACCCTTAGGGCTGTCACTCCTGCTCCCTTGCTGCGTTCCTAGCAGCCAGCATCTACCTTCATTCTGCAATCCCCTGCTGCTTGCCTTCGGTTTCTAGCTTTTTCAGGCAAAAAAAAAAAAAGCTAACCGATGACCTGGAACCTCTTCCCCTCACTCCTCCTAACAGCTAGCATCCGCGGTATATCTGGAAAATATGTGGGACTGTGCGGTTGCAGTACTGTGTTCGGTCCAAGCTAAGTTTGACTCTGGTAGCAACAAATGGGTTCATTCCTGTAAACAAGGAGAATTGATCATCAGCCGGTTGGAGCACTACTGCTCATATCTGGTACCTAACTCATTTTCATGAGTTATTCTGTGCGTTGCAATTGAGCCTGGTGGTGTTCGGGTCTAGAGAGTCAGTTTCACTCCACCTGGTGACATGTTTCTATGACTGGGCTGTTTCTGACGTGCAGTGTGTGAACACATCTTCTACTTTCTTCTCCTCTCTATGTGACTCTTTAATGTTCCTGGATCTTGCAACCTGCTGAGAGCAGGTCTGGCTCTAGTTCCTGGAGCATGGTGAGAAGCGAGCTGGTAGCCAGTGTTGTGGGACGGCTCGACCCCAATTCTCCTCTTGCATATTCAGTCCCCAAAAAAAAAAGCGACTATTGCAACTTCATGGCAGACCGTGGTGCCATGCACCACTGCTCATTCTGTCAGTTGCATCGGTTTGCTATCCTCTCCTTGCACTCTCCTTGCCCCAGTGCTGCTGATTTCTCTACCCTGCTGCAGTTCATTTGGCATTTCCTGATGCTTCTGCCACTCTCAGCTCTGAGCTGCTCCTGAACTTGGGCCTTTGGTTCCGTGTGCCACCAGGATTCTCCTCTATTAATCAATCTATCTATAAAATCTGTCATTTACCTCGCTCACCATCTTATCACATTCTACCTAGCTCGGCTGTTCATATCTGAGGCCTTATCAGATGTTGCATGGGAGGATGTCTCTGCTTGGTTGTGGTCCAGAACCTGCTGCCATCCTTGCATGCCTGTTTTCAGCCATCCAGGGATTCTACCTAGCTACCAATCTGGAGATCGTCCTTCCATTCCATGCCTCTAACCCTTGTCTAGTATATCCGCCGTGTCTCGGGAGCTGGGATACTGGATCGCCCTCACGGTTCTTCAGAATCCCGATATGAATTTTGCATGGATTGTCAGCAGGGATCTCCTCCTTGCTACTTTAAATAGCATTAGCTCCACTTCTGTCTTGCATTCGATGTTTCTTTCAGGTCTGCCCATCATGGCCTATGCTGCCTTATCGATCCATGGCCATCACCATCGACCTGTGGCCTTCCAGTTCAGCTTTCCTGTGTGCACTGCATACCTTTTTCCATGAGTCTGCCTCTCTCCCCACTCCTGTCTCTGCTACCTCCTCTTGACTCGATAACCATGTAACGGCTGGGTCGCTGCTACCCATTGCCCTCCCCACCACCACTCATCCTTTCATGCCTCACTTCTCGTTCCAGCCTCCATGGCTTCAATCCATCTTTGTACCTTCCTATTTCCTTCCTCATCCTAGCTCCTTTTCTTGCCCATACCAGCTCAGTCAAGCCAGCAGTGGATGTTTCTGGGCATGCCAATAACACCTCATGGCCAATTCATTGATTCATGACCCCACTGCCCCGCTGCAGGTATCGGGTTCCTAACTCTGGTCCTCCTTCCTGACTCTGGTCTTCATTGCCCTTTCTTGTCTCATTGAGCCTCTGCTCCTGGCTGCATTCCATCATCAGTCGTCCAGGATTTTTCCCTCGTAGTTTTAGCTCTTCATTGTCTGAGTTGCTAGCATCCTATGATGCCTGCCTCGACCTGCTCTTCTCTCTCAATCGCTCAATGGGTTTACCTTGGCTTCCTCCCTGTGTTCTGTAACATCAGTCACCCCACTTCAACTCTCTCTCCATTCATGGCCATGCCTTCTCTTCATCACCCTCGCTACGGGCTGGTGCCTCATCCATTCACTGCTTGGCTGGCTGCTCTCCTCCATCACTGGGGTTTCTGTTCGGTTCATTCCTCTTTCTCCCTCAGTCTTCTCGAGTTCGCTGCTGCTCTCCTGCTGCTCTCCTGTGGGTCAGAAGTTGGTCACTGGGTGACAAACTGGTTCCGAGGCAGAAAACAGAGAGTGGGTAAATGGTATACAGTCAGAAGAGATGCAAGTCACAAGTGGGGTACCTCAGGGATCAGTCCTGGGCCAGTCCTCTTCAATATCTTCATTAGTGACATTGCAGATGGACTAGAGGGTAAGGCTTGTCTGTTTGCAGATGACACCAAGCTCTGCAACAGAGTAGATGATCCAGATGGGGCAGGCAGAATGAGAAGAGATCTGGATAAACTAGCAAAATGATCAGAAGAGTGCAACTGGGATTTAATGCAAAGAAGTGCAAGATCATGCACATAGGGAAGAGAAACTCTGAAGCCACCTATAGGCTGGGAGGAGTTGCTGGCAGTCACAGAGGAAGAAAGAGACTTGGGTATCATCATCACCGATGACCTGAAATCATCCAAGCCGACTTCTAAAGCAGTAGGTAAGGCTAGGGGATGTTAGGTGTATTAGTAGGGTATCACGGGTCGTAAGAGGGAGGTAATAATCCCTCTTACAAGACACTGGTTAGGGCTCCCATCTGGAGTACTGTGTGCAGTACTGGAAGCCACACCTTCACAAGGACATTAACCAACTTAAGGCAGTCCAGAGAAGGGCAGCAAAAAAGTGCAGGGCTGCATCAGAAGAATATGAGGACAGATTAACGGAGCTCAATATGTATACCCTTGAGCAAAGAAGGGACAGAGGTGATTTGATCAAGACATTCAAACACCATAAGGCATTAACAAGGTGAAAGAGTCTAACATGTTTAAATATAAGAAAAATAGCAGGACAAGAGGACACAGCATGAGATTAGAGGAGGCCGATTAAGGGGTAATGTGAGGAAGTTCTTTTTCACAGAAAGGGTGGTGGGTGCATGGAACAGCCTACCTCAGGAAGTGGTGGCTATGAATACAGTGCAGGACTTCAAACAGACATGGGATAGGCATAAGGCAGCAATACAGATGAGTATGAATAGATAGGCCACTGACAGAGCAAGGCCAATGGCACATTTATAAGGTAGAAAAGAAATGGGCAGACTGGATGGGCCTTACAGTCCTTATCTGCTGTTAACTTCTATGTTTCTATATTTCTACATCATCATCATCATCTTCAGTTTGCATTGGGTTCGCATACCCTCTGGGTCCAGACATGCCTTTTGGTCTCCGAGCCTACCTCCTTCGGGAGCCTCCTTCCTCTCTTCCTTGACGTTCCTACCATTGGATTTTCCTGTACCAGCCATCATGGATTCACTCGATCATGGAATCCCTTCCTCATCTTTGACCCTCGTTATCTTCCCATGTATAGAATCCATTTCTCGGTCATCATCCACTTATCTTTGTCTCAAGGTTTATCTGTTTCTCTCACTTGCTTGAGCATTCCTGTCGTCGAATTCTATCTACCTCATAGTCTACAACTTCAGGGTCTCAGCGTTCACATCTCGTAATCATGCCTTGAAGTGGCCTCAGCTTCTTTCCTCACCTCGCTCCATCAGGCCACGCCTCTCATTGGATCTTATGCTACCTTATCGACCTGCTGCCTCTCCGCGTGTTCCTCAGTATTCCTCAGTGCTTGTTCGCTCTGCAGCCCATCAGCTCGATCATCCTGTGCTCATTTAATTCTCTGTCTCTGGGCTTCATTCTTTCCTACTTCACTTTCCCCATCTCCTACTCCTGCTTGAGGGTGCCTCGTTCTGCTCCCTCCTCAGCTATTTAGTTGAACTCTGCTGTCCCGGATTCAATCCAGTTTTGGCTTCTCTCTCAGTGCCATGATTTCTCTATTCTTTGCTCTGCCATTCATATCCTTGAGCCTTCCATGGCTGCCTCCATCTACCCTTCCATTGACCCGGGCCTACGTGCCACCTCATCCAGCTCATTCTTCCGCCCCCCTTGAGAGCCTTCATCCTTCTGGAGTCTACCTGTTCCTTGTTGCCTGTCATCGATTCCTTCATCAGTGCTCCTTTGTCTCCCTTGGCCCCTCAGCTCCGTGAATATCTGGCCTTGACCTGCTCATATAATTCGATCCATCTCTCTGTATGCCTTGGCACTGTTCACTGCCAGGTCCCTGCCGTTCTCTCTTGTTTCGTCTGGCTCTGCCTATCCTGGATCTCATACGCCTTTATCCGACTCACCCTGTGAAGTTCTCCTCCTGCATCAGTTGGGTCCTATGCTACCCTATTGACTTCCATGCCTTACTTCATTCTTTCAGTACTGTCCAGTACCCACCTTCATGGTATCAATCCCTCTTCCGCTTGTCCGTTCCTGTTCTCTTCCTCAGCCTAGCTTATTCTCGTCCTGACCATTATGAGTGATTCCATTCTTGGTTTCCCTCCATATAAGTACATCATCCGATTTGACTCCCATTGATCGCAGTCCTGCGCTTGCCCTCTGGTCACAAATCCCTGGTTCCTCGATGTCCTTTCTTGGCTTTGATGTCCGTATCCTTTTGAGTAGCTTCATCATTCGTCCTCGCCCTTGGTGCCTGTTACCTTTGTTCATGTTCTGTTCTGTTCATTTCCAGTCTCCTCCTCTTCCAGTTTCTGACCTCCTCTTCAGGATTCAGCTATCATGAGCTTCCCTCCGCTCTTCTCCTCCCTCGTTATCATATTTCATCCAATTTGCTCACTTCCCATCATACCTCATCCAGTTTTGATCCTTGATCACTTCACCTGAATTGCCTCTAGTCCCAGATCTCCTTATTGGCCTCGGACTCTACCTCTTTCCTGGAGTCTCATTGGCGTACTTCCTTTGTGCCAGTTCATTTCAGTTCTTTCCCATCTCCTCCTCTTCCACTTCCTTTCTGGCTATCCAGGCTCCTCTGCCCTTGGCCTGCTCTCGACATTCTTTTGGGCATGCCTATCATAATTCCTATGCCACCCATATCAGCTGCGGCTATCTTGTCAATGCATTGAATTCATAACTTCAGTAATATCGAGTTCATGGCTCCAGTCATCTTTCACTCAGCATCACTTCAAAGCTCATCTATCTACATCGCCTACGCTAACATTCCAATCATCCAATACCGTACACCTCATTGACTACAACGTCAGGATCTAATTGTTCAAGGTCTATCGGTTACATCAGTATACTCAAGAATGCCTCTTAAAATTCAGCGTCTGCTCACTTGCATCACTCTATAAAACACCGCTCCATCAAGCCAGTCTAAGTCTACAATATCATTGGTCTCCTCATCCACTCATCTGGAATATCCCGTGACACGCCTGTATACCCCTTGCTACTCTGACTCATAAATGGATTTACTCTCTCTTATCCTTGCTTCCAAATCTACTATCTCCCTTCGATTACTTGAGCATACCCTCCTTAATTCCAGCAAGGTTTATCTGGTTCCATCATTCCCTCGAGCATTCTGTCTTTGACTCTGATGCCACTCATTGACCAAAACAACAGGATCTAATTGTTCACGTGCATAATCATGCCTTATCGACCTTCAGTTTCTACTTCCTCACCTTACTCAACTAATCATACCTATTATCGATCTTGTACTTCCTCATCGCCCGCCGACTTCCTGCAGTGACCATCATCATCATTAATTTTGCCTCATATTCGCATTTGACCTGCGCGCAGCCCTCATGTTCCATCTTTGATCCGTGCTTTTAGGAATCTTCCATATTCCATCATCATCCTCATTACTCGCATCTCTTTAGTTACTGAACCCTTTCTTTCTAAAAATATACATCCTCAATTCAAACATCGCAACCTGAGGAAGGCGACCTAGGCCTTGATCCCCAGAGGTTTCCTCCTTAAAGGGGTTTTCTCTCCTCCGTGCCAATGGTCATAATATTAGTTAGAATTAGTGATTTTCTTCTTAGCTAGTTAGGTTCCGCTGTTGGAGGAGGCAGATGGTGGCCCAGCTTTCCCCTCTCTCCTCAGGAAGTTAGCCTTCTCACAGAATTCATTAATCACTTCTCTCTTTGATGCCTGATAATTCAGGTATTCTTTTGGGCTTCTTCTAACTAACTTTAGCTGACTCATTCATTTCTCAGCACCTGTATTGGGGGAACCCTCATTAGGGTTCCTTGAATGCTCCCTACAGGAGGTATATCCCATTGATAGAGAGGTGGAAAGCCATATAAAATTCAAGTTACTCAAGTTACACAAGCATCATCATATCATATCCAGTTGCATAAGCACTTTGAATGGGTGGGCTTTAAGCCTGAGGTTCAATGGGCAGAGCAACAACGTCACTCCCACTGAGCTCAAATCGTCACTTTCTTGGGCGCCCTCAGGATTCGTTTTCA
Organism: Neoceratodus forsteri; assembly: GCA_016271365.2. Lineage (NCBI taxonomy): Eukaryota > Metazoa > Chordata > Ceratodontiformes > Ceratodontidae > Neoceratodus > Neoceratodus forsteri. Next base: position 466,639,857 of record CM028132.1, on the reverse strand, counting down.
TTGCCCACCATCCACCCCTCCTCCTCCTCCAGTGGCTAGCCTCTCTCTTACCCGTGGGCTTCTTCTAACCTACCTTTAGCTGACTTCGTTCATTTCTGGCACCTGTGAGGAACCCTCACTAAGTCACCTTGCTTGTATCCCTACAGGAGGTATATCCATGGATAGAGAGGCGGAAAGCCACATAAAAATTCAAGTTACTCAAGTTACATGCATCATCATATCATATCCAGTTGCGTAAACACATTGAACTGACCTAAGGCCTAGGAAGGTTATCTCTTCCTTGCTTACTACATGACTAAACCTGAGATTTTGATTGGTGCTTGTAAGTATATGATGAAATGATGATGCCTCCTTTCACCCTCTCCAGATCAACAGCACATCATCTATAAAGCACTTCCAGAGTGTTATATTCTGTCTGTAAGGGTTGTTCTGTGCATCCCATATAGCACCTCTCTTTTGAAACTACTTGTAATTTACTTTGTCTAATACTGATGTGTTTATGCTTTCAAATATAAATATAAATATTTGTCCTTTTCCCCTTCCAAACACAAATATTGCATATATTGGTGAGCCTATGATTTATTATGTTTCCAGAAATAAAACAAACCCTCTTCACTTTTTCCTTTCCCTACTTTTTTATAGATGCTCTCCCCAAAAAGGCTTTTTAGTTTGCCTTCCTTGATACTTAATGCATCCTACTTTGTTCCCTCTCTGTGTTAGATTGCCCATGCTCTCAAGGCATGTTACTATTGTTTGTGTCCGAACTTAGATTTAACCTCTCCCCTTTTTAAAGAAATTGTGCAATAAAGCCATGGCATGTATACTAGGCAATGTACTGAATAAAGGAGGTTTTCCTAATAAGACAGACAATTGGTATACATATAACTAAATGGAAATGCAAACACATAAGTGTATAAGAAATAATCAAATTAATTTTGCTCACACTCATCTCTATGTTTCTCAAGCTTTGGAATTGCCTTTGTAAGCCTTAGAAAAGGTAACATGTTGTATTGCAAACAAACAATTACTAGTATTATAACATGGCAAAATAAGTAAAATACTGAGAAACTGTCAATAGATTTTGAAGTTGTTGGTGTTTGAGTTTATGTTATGCACTTTATTAATATGAAAAGAAAGAAAATAACTTTTTCAATTCACTGTATTCTTATATTAAATATGTAATAGAACTTTAAGAGCTTTTCTAAATGTTATGCACTTTACCAGAGCCTTAGGTCTGTGGCTATACAAGCATTTTTTACTAGATGGCACTATCTTTGACAAAGCGAATGATTTTCATGAAACATTAGAAGAAGCTGTTTGTTGTGAGTCTCTGTCTCCTGTTCCTGTGGTGGAAATTAAAATTTAATTTTATTCAGAAAGTGAGTCCTGAAGTGTGGTTTAGTTGTGTGGTGTGCCATGACTGTCTAGCTTGTTCAGCTGTAATATACTGTAGATATATGCAGAGTTCACAATTGTCATGCAAGATTCCATCCCAACTATAGCCTCCCTATGTTCACTGACAGTGAAATGCCCCCTAAACCATAGATTAAGCATAAACCAGGTTTTCTAAATTATACAAGTTCCAGTTCACTGCCACTTCTAAATGTCTCCACCGTGCAGAGTAAACCTAGTGCAGCCTTTGGTTGCTTCCTTCACCAGCAGCCACTCCCTTGATCTGATTTGCTCAGCCCTCTGGCTTCTTCTGATTTGTTCAGCCTCTGATGGGTGGTGCCCAGTGTGCCTTTTTAATAATGGAGGTGGTGCGGGGTGGGTGAGGAGGGCTGATTGGCTTCTGGCAGAGGAGCCACCTCTTCCCAGCTGCCGATGTGGCCAAAGTTCCGCTGGCACCACTGATGCAGCCCTCCGATCTGCAGCACTGAACATTGCCTCCTGCCGCTGATGTATCCATCGGTTCTCCGTGGCATGGACTGCCACAATCACTGCTCCCTTAGGCAGATCTTCAGTATGACTGGACTCTGCTTTAAGCCCAGCTGCTCAGTTCAAACGTCCATGCCTTCTCCCTGATTGGCTCCTGGCGGAAGGCCACCTCTTCCAGCCACTGATGCAGCCGATAGCCCCACTGGCATCACCGGTGCAGCCTCTCCAATCTACGGCACCGAGATATACTGCCTCTGCTGCCGTGCAGCCACCAGCGTTCTCCTGCAGCACTGACTGCCACAATCACAGCTCCCTTAGGCCAAGGAAAAGACACTACATGAAGTGGACTGATAAGGCAAAGGTAGGCAAATTTATTTAAAGGCGCCCAATCCCAGAGGCTCTGGGCGCCCATAAAAATTTAAAAGCATGTAACAAAATTATTCATACAGAAATAGAATAATAAATCACAAACTATAAGATAAATCATACTCTAAACATCAAATGCTTGTGAGAATAGTAATGTCTTCAGGCAAACCTTAAAGACATCTATAGTGGGCCTCTGATCAGAGCTGGTAATGAGTTCCATGGAGACAGGAGCTGCAACACTGAAGCTCTATCACGGCTGATTTAAGCCTCATTCTAGGAATGGTCAGGAGGCTACCACTGGAGGATCTAAGAGGCGGATAGAGGAAGTAGGTGTCAGAAGGACTGACAGGTAACCAGGGCCCTGTCCGTTGGGGCCTTTAAAGGTGAGAAGACCCACCTTAAGAGGATTCTCCACCTGACTGGCAGCCAGTGCAATTCATGCAATACTGGTGTAACATGACAACATTTTGTGCTCAGTCAATAACTGGGCAGCTGTGTTTTGCACCAGCTGCAGTCTGCAGAGAAGTCCCCAGTGACCCCGAGATAGAACGACATAGTAGTCCAGCCTAGATGTGACTAAGGCATGTATCAAGATAGGGAGGTCCAGAGGCAGAACAAGAGGCTTAATCCTGGCAGTGTTTATCAGATGGAAAAAACAGGTTGAACCACGGAGCTATTTGAGCCTCCATGGTCAGATTCCTGTCCAGAATCACTCCAAGGTTACGAACTCAAGAGGAGGCCTTCAATGACACAGCCCAAGAACAAGTCCAGTTGCTGAATCAGAGGCCATCCTATCATGAACTCTATTCGACTACACTACCAATACCTCCATCTTGTTACGGTTCAGTCACAACCATTTGGAAGCCATCCAGTCATTTATCTTGGTCAGACAGATGTTTAGCATATCCACTCGTTGGCTGTTCCTGGGGCAAGGACAAATATAGCTAGTATCATCAGCATAGCAATGAAAACTCAAGCCATACTTCCTAATGAATCCCCAGGGCAGCATGTACACTGCAAACAGCATTGGGGCCAGTACCGAACCCTGAGGGACTCCACAGAGAAGGAGATGGTATAGATGAGAATTATCCATCATAGCCTGTTGCCTCCTGTTGGTAAGAAAGGACTCAAACTAGTTGATAACAGTACCGTGAGTCCACAACTCCCTGAGGCAGACAAGCAACACACAATGGTCCACAGTGTCAAATGCTGAAGAGTGATCAAGGAGAACAAGAATTGTCCTGTCTCCTCGATCTCTAGCCCTGAAGAAATCATTCTGCACCTGAACAAGCACAGTTTCTGTACTATGTCTGGCCCGAAAAGCTGACTGGAAGGGATCATACATCTTGTGAGTCATGAGGCGCTCTTTCAATTGAAGCGCTACCACCTTCTCCACCACTTTCCCCAAAATGGGAGATTGGAGATAGATTGTAATTGCCATGATCTCGGGTCCAAAGAAGGTTTCTTTAAAAGGGTCTCACCAGAGCCTCCTTCAAGGCATCTAGAAAGACTCCCTCAGATAAGGAACACCGTTAATCATGGCAAACACCAGGCCAACAGAGTCAACGCATCTCATTAAAGCGCGTTGGCACTGGGTCAGTTCAAAGTATGCTTCAAATTGACTGCCACCTCGATAACTTCACTCACTTCCACTGGTCTAAACTCCCCCAACTTCATGGAGTGCACTCAGAACACATTTGGCGACCACTGTCAGCTATAGTATTGCTAGCTGAGGAAGCCATCCACTGGATTAAGGATACCCTGTCTGAGAAAAAATGAACAAATTCCTCACTATCTTCATTAGAAAAAACCCTCCTGGGCTGCAAACAGATGAAGAAGTCTGTCTACAGTCTGGAAGAGTGAAGCTGGTCGGTTCTTCCTGGAAGCAATCTCCTTGGACAGGAACACTGCCTTCTTACAGTTGATTGCCTTCTGATATGCACAATAGTGCATACACAGGACCAGTTGTCCACCTCGAAGCGGGACCTTCTCCAGCAGCTCTTGTCTCCGACCTGTCTTCTTTATCTCCCTGAGGTCCCCATCAAACCATGGGGACCTCAGGTATGAAGTTCTGGTCACAAGCCGTCAGGTGCAAGGGAGTTGATGGTGTCAGAGAGCACCTTATTATAGGTGTCGACCCGGCACCAACATTCCGATGCATGCAGCACCTCACACTTGATAATTTAACTGCCACCAGAAAACCCCTTGGGGTGAGACCCTGCAAAGGGTGACAGCTAATCATCTCAGCAGGGGAAGGGCTTATGGCAGGAGCCCCAGGTGTAAACTTCACCGTGTAATGACAGGACCAAGAAACCCGATCAATCCTGAGATCAGTGATCTCAAGCCCCAGTGAGAACACAGGTCCAAGAATATGTGGCCATCCTGATGGGTGGGTGCAGCAATGATCTCGTCAGTCCTAAAGAGGACATAACCTGCAAGAAATCACTGCTACATCTTTGATCTCTGTCATCTATCCAAACATTGAAATCCCTAGAAAACACATCTGGGGATCCCACTGTTTCACCAGCGATTAACTCAGCAGACTCCTGCAGGAAATTCCCATTGGGCCAGAAGGATGAAAGATGAGGAAAATCCTGCAGCCCGCGCCGAGACCACCAGGATAGCCACACACTCAAAAGAACCTGGAGTTTCCCACGGGTGCATGGCGAAGGTCAGTCTGGATCTAAAGCAGATGGCTACACCGCCACCCTACGATTCACTCTGGGGCAGTGCACCACGGTATACCCAGGAGGGACCGCAGCCTCAGAAAATGGGGCCTGCATGCGTCACCCACAGGTCTCCATAATGCAAGCCAGATCGACCGGTGAAATCAAGGCAGCAATAATTGCGTCTTGTTTCTGATCAATCGCATTGCACAGCACTGCCATCAGAAGATTGGAGGGTGGTGCAGCCCCTGGATTACCTGACCACTCGGTCTGGTGGACTTCCTGGGATGGGCACCAACCATGTCTGGCCTCTCCTAGATGCCTGTCATAACCCAGGGCACCTCCTGAACCCTAACAATCTCTATCCTACCATCACCCATACCCAGATCACCCCACTGCCAGTAGTTGCTTCGACCCCCACAATCGCTGCTTCCCTACAGCATCTAGCTGTAGTATCAGACTCAGGAGAGGGACGGAGGGATGTAAATCATATAGCAGTGAATGGGTAATCCTAGCTGCCATAGATCCTCTCACATAATCTCTCATTCCAAACAATGAGCACAAACTACTAATTAAACACAAACTAAATAACAACAAAATAACTACCTAACCTACTTAAATCAACAAAACTAATATATTAAAGCAAAACTCCAATATTACATTTCTTACCACAGATAAAATAGGTACAAATTAAAATACTTAACTTAACACACATTAAAATCAAGTCGCAGACCAACCGTTTCCTTCTACAGTAGAAGCAGAAATTTCAGTGCCGAGTGGCGCCACGCCACTCACGCTCACGATTTATGAGGCCGGCGCTTCAGTTTTATAGCAGCATGTCCCCACCCCTTCAGTAACAGTCCCAGCTCCCCTTGCTCACACCTCCGCCAAATGGAATCAGTAGACAATGCACAGTCTCCCACACCATGCAGGTCACCACCAGAGGGCAAATGGGCAGTTAGCCCACGAGCAGGGGAGCAGTGAACACCAAGATGGTCCAGGTGCAGACAAAGAGCAGGCAGCAGGTAAAAAACAGTATGCGGCAGTCCAGACATTCAGCCGCTTCGGCACTTCAAAGCTTGCTAATGTCCACCAAGCAGAATAGCCGATGATGAAAGCCAGGCGCTCACTTTATAGCAGCAATGTCCCCGCCTCCCAGCAACAGTCCCAGCTCCCCTCGCCACACCTCCGCCAGATGGAATCAGTAGACAACGACAGTCTCCCACACCGTGCAGGTCACCACCAGAGGGCAAATGGGCAGTTCGCCCACTAGCAGGGGAGCAGTAAACTCCAAGATGGTCCAGGTGCAGGCAAACAGCAGGCAGCAGGTAAAAGCAAGTACGGCAGTCCAGACATTCAGCTGCTTACTTAGCAGCGTTCAAAGGCTAGCTAAGTCCTACCAAGCAGATAACCCACAAGCTGCCACCATTGAAGTGTTAGAATTTAGCCTCCTTGTCTCTTACCCAAGGAGAAAGCACTAAATGAAAAAAATCCAAATCCAGAGGAAGTGATGAACTGCTGAAGTCCAGAGTCACAGAGTGTGTTAAATGACTGAGGTAATGAAATGTGGCGGAAATGTGCCTTGACACAACTTTCAGACTTGGTGCAATCTCAGTAGTCTATATCTTTTACATCTACTCTATGTCTAGCATTTATTTATCCAAAGCTGGATGTAGAGTAACATAAATGACTTTAAACACTATGGATAAATCCAACTTTTGAAAATATCTCCAACAAGAAAGAACATTGTACTGTGTACTAGGTGTTATGTACTATTTGTGCTATTCCATGCCATCTCTCTGTATATGTTGCTGATGTTATTGATTTATGTATATGTTACTGATATGTATACATATGTTACTTATTTATGTATATGTTACTGATTTATGTATATGTTACTGATTTATATATATGTTACTGATTTATATATATGTTACTGATTTATATATATATATATATATATATATATACATTGATTTATGTATATGTTACTGATATATATATATATACACACTACTGATTGATGTATATAGCATTGATATACATATATATATATATGTTACTGATTTATGTTCTGGACCTCCTCGTGAATGAGCCTGCTCAATGAAGTATGTCCTGCAACAAACTTGACTTGACATGGTCTAGACATACTAGAGCAGTTTATGAAGCAGACATACCTTGAGTCAGATCCATTATATGATTTTTGAAAACCAGACCTAGTTCTCATTAAAAACATTATCATAGCAAGCCACCCCTAAGATATGGAATAACACTTGAGCCTTATGGAAGAAATCACAGACCTCTCCTGTGATATTGAAATAATTTGGAGCCTCCATGTTAAAAAGCTAGTACACTGCCTAAAACTAATTTTAGTTTTAAAAGCAGTCAATAATTACTTTTATATCTGAGGTACTTCTTCTTTTCCTTTGGTTAATTAGAATCTTGTGTACCTGATGTGCTGTGTGGAACAAGCGCTATGCCTGCCAGCTGCCATGTCTAGGCTGCTCCTCCCATCACATATTCAGAATTGTGGCCTCACTGAGAGTGACATCACTGCTGCTTAGGAATAGCCATTCAGCAGCTGCCAGACCACTTGCCTGTGATGTCACTGTCAGTGAGCTCACAATACTGATGATGTAGTGGGGATTAGAGACAGATATGTCAGCTGCCAGGCTGAGAGCTGTTAAACACATCCAGCACAGTACTGTCCATAGGAAACTTTCTAATGAGCAAAAGGAAAAGAAAAATACTTTGAAATAAACAGTTACAACTGCCTATGTCTTAAAATTTGTATAATTTTCTCATCTGTCTGTTTTGGTTCTACTAGCTGTTTAGAAAACCATTATACAGTACTTTGCACAGCACATAAAGAAATTAAGTGCCGTGCCTTGAATTTAAATGGGTATGTTTATTTTGCTGACAGGATTCATACCAATTCTTCACACAAAACATCCAAGATTCCAAATTTAAAGAACAGCTGACACCTCCAGGTGAACTTTAAAAGATAACAGCGGACACAATTCAGCTTTAATTTCTGTCAGCTCTGTATTTCTTATTATTATTATCTATCACGGAGGACATTTGCATGAAAACAGGAGTTTTGTTCCTTGAAAATTAATCAGCTCCTATTGCTTATTCCCCACCTCATGTCATAGTACTCTGCTTGTGACATCACAGTTATTCTCATGACAACGGACTATATGTCACACCAGAGGATTAGGACTTCAAGTAAGAAATTACATACTCTAAATGGATAAGATCATATTTTCAAGCAAAGTTTCACAGTAACAAATGATGGGAGGATAACTCTATAAAAGATATGTGAATTGCAAGCTAAATTGAGCATAACTAGTACATGTTTCAATATTATCTTATAGGCATCAGCAGCACGGTAAGTGACTGGTACTCTATATTGTCAGGCTTGCTTGAACTTGCTCTGGAACAGGCTGGGGCTCCCATCATTGTCTGGCCTCGCCAATTCAGACACACTTGAAACAGGAATATAGAGCATAGTTCAACATGATTGTGCAAGGGAACCCATACTCTCAATGGAGTCTATTCACAAATATGCAGATTGTCTATGCGCCAGGCATCTGAGGCACGAGGCAATCCCAAGTCAGAATGCCATACGTCTGGGGTCCAGCGGACCTCGGCAGCATTCACAGCTGGTACATCAGCCCAGTGTGCACTCAACCCTGGCCACCCACACAATTAAATGCACAGGTGGTCCAGAGGGCATGCTCTCACTCTGTGCCATGCACTAAGGCATGGAGTTGGTGGAGGCTGGGCAAGGGGTTGTGAATTACGTGATGGCGGACCCTGCTGTAACTGCTCTGCACCACCCCAGTGGAAACTCCACCAACAGCAGTGGAGCAGGAACTCCCTCCACAGTGCTGTTCCAGCCCACAAGGCTGACAGGGAAGGCTGGGAGCAGCCAGTTGTGCACACACCTGGGCAGTCGGGAAAGCTGGGTGCGGCATTTCCCAGGATCCCCTGCATGCATGCAGCAGGGATCCACTGTGGGACTTCAGAACGGCATCCCACTGGATGCTCATATGTGCTCCATGATCTCCCCTCAAGACAGCAGCATGCTGGGCCACATGGCCCAGACAGGTGCCCTGCAGATGTTGCAACTGTAAAAGAGAAAAGAAATCCTCAGCAGTCACTCAGTGTGAACTGTGGCAACAGCCTCAGCTGCCTCATCCTCATCTCATTTTAGCCAGTGTCCCCTAATGGATTTTCAGCATAAAAACATGAGTGCCTCAGCGCAAAGACCACACACAGTTCCATACTCAGCCAGCTCATAGTCACCTACAGCATCTATTGTGCATACACAAGGCAACACATGCAAATGCTCCACCAAGAAGTGATGCAGTCAGAAGGAAACACTATATTCTTTTCTCTTTAGAAATTCCTAGAAGCTATACACTATAGTGTATATTGTTCATGATAACAAGGTTGTGTTCCCATCTCAGGGTTGAGATGACAGCATGAACCTCTTGAGCTTCACTCTCAAGGTCCACATGTTTTCATTTCCTCCTGAAGGGAACCCAGCCTTGTGTGAATAGGCCCTTTATATTATTCTGTATGTCATGTATGGTCACCTCTTATTGCAGATAGATTGACATCCTAACTAAAAAGCTGTTGTATCACAGTTTAAAGACTATAGAATGATGTTGTATCCTTGTGTGGTACAATGACTTTTCAATTGGAATGGAAATATGTGCACCTGCCATTTTACTTTCATTCTACACACACACACACACACACACACACACACATATATATACACACACCAGAGCTTCTCCTAACACAAAATCTTCTGTTGTTTCATCATTTATAATAATAGAAATCCACCCCAGCTAGGTGAGGGTGAATATCTTTTGTAAAAATGTGGTAAAAAACTAAACCAAAATTTCTTGGAAAGAAAACAAAGCAATATTTTTTTTTATTTTAGATTTCAAACCATATAGTTTGCAAAATAATAACACATGGGCAGTCAGCACCACTCTGCTATTCCATCATAGGGTTCTGATGACATCAAGACCTCTCCAGCTTTGCCCTCGAGGTCCCTATGATGTCATCAGAAATCATTGATTGAAACACAGCCTTGTTGTTCATGGTTGCCAATGCATTATTTTCTATATTTTAACCTAGTATTGGTATGTTTTATAATATTACCCATTGTATTTCAGCTTGTGCAAATCAAAATCACCATCTTCGTAAACACGGGTCCCAGGAGACTCAGGTTTGAATGGCATTGGTTAAAGCTGAGAAAGTGGACAGTACTGCATGCCCTAACTCTGTGAAGAGTTACTGCATGTTGTCCTTCCTGTTGCAAGTCCCTGGAACTGGATTCATTTTTCCTTGAGCTGCTTTCACCATCTGTGCAAAAGGATTTCATCTTTGGCTAAATTTCCCCTCCCATCAATCTGTAAAGACTTCAGCTGGCACAGTACACTGCAGAGGGAGTAGAGTACATTAGCAGCTGCACCATGGAAAGTATTGCTAGCAGCGACTACATAACCATATCCAGAGTCATTTGTCAGTAAAAGGAAAAATAAATACATGTGTGCTTGTATGAGTGATAGTGCTTAGTAAAATGTATTGTACACTGAAGTCCTCTTTTCCTTTATAGAACAGAACACTGGGGTTGAAATTCCTAGTCATCCAGAACATAGAATCTATTATTTTTGTTCCAATACCATCAGATCATCTGGTTTGAGAGAGACAGAAGGAAAGGCTGTTCAAATTTTGTTCAGAAAAGAAATTAATATCTGTCTACATCTGGTCAGAAAAGCTGGTGTGAGTAATAGTATGTAAATTTAGAAGTATTTCCTGGCATCTATGAAAATAAATTACTGGTGTTGGCAAGGGCAGGACTCGATTCTCATAACGCTCAAAACAAATCTAAATTCCAGGACATTCCATTCTTTATTACTAAAGGCATCTGCATGAAAACATGCTCTTTGCCTTTTACACTTCATCTGTTCCTGCTGCTTCCCTGCCCCTAAAGTTGTATTTACAGTACGCTTGTGACACCAGCGTGCTTTCCGTAGCAATAGACTGTCATGCCACAAGCAGAGAAGTATTATTTTGGGACAGGAACAAGCAATCTAAATAAATGAAGCATATTGACAAAATAGTGTGTTTTACTTCAGATGTATTCTGTAATAAGACAAGGAAGTACATGAAATTAATTTTTTCGTGAAGGAGATTTTGTAACTTAATTCTGTTGATGCCAACTGGGAATTATTTGCAGGAACTGGAAAATCTATTACGAACTTGAAAGCGACAACCAAATTAACAAGAGGTGGCCAGAACCACCAGGTTCTGCTATCTGCTGTGCGTGATGTGGTGAGCTAGCTAACAAAGGTGACTATTCTACTCTGGTACTGAATCTTCTTGGCCCTGCTAGCATGGGGTGTTCTAAAGATATGAGTGTAATTACTAAACTTCAGTTGTGAAACAAAATCATACAATATAGGCATCAACTAAACTGGAGTTAATTAAACTTCACACTTAGTGGATCATGCCAAATGACACCTCTCAGTGGGTGTGGATGCTATTTTGATAAAACGCAGTACCAGGTTGTCCAACAAAGGAAGGTGTCAGCAATATAATGAATTATCTGTCTCCATATCATGACAGCAATTACTGTATGTTCTTAAAATGTAACTGAGTGGGGTAACCCCATGCAACTAGTAACATTGCTTAGTATTTTGATTAAGGGTGCCTTTCAACACATCTACAGTACCAGAAAGGACTACTCTCATGTTCTGAATAACACAAAGTGAAGGACACGATGATGATGAGGATGATGATGACACAAATGGTTCTGTTTATTCACACTACATGCATGTGATTTGGAAGATAAAGAAGAAATTTCAACAAGCAGTTCTATTTCCAAGCTAACCTCATTCCATCTTCCATAATGTGAATGACCCTATCTACTCTGAGAGCTGTTTTCCTCTTGGCCACGCTTTACCACTGCAAACTGTGATCAGACAGTTGCCTCCACTGGCTGTTATTGTGACTTGAGACATTGGTAGCTTGCTTTTAAAAGGCTGTCAAAGTTCCTCTAGCTATAGCTGAGTTGAAATACTCACTGGTGTGTGTGTGTGTTGGGGGTGATTTTGCTATCATTGCCTTAAACGTGACAAAACAAATCACATTATATTTTTACAGGTCAGTTTGGCACACAAAATGATTGAAAGTGGCAAAGAAGGCTGATGACAAGAAAGTTGTCTATGTCACCATCTAAGGTGGATGTCTGGACCTCCCTCCCACTCTGCTCCCTTTCAAAATGCAGAGTTACTCTGTCATTAAAACAGCCCTTCTCCAGCCCAGTGGTAGTGTGCTGCCCCAGGAGACTGGGGCTGCACATAAGCTCTGGATATCCTATGCTGGGGCTTGGGGAAGCACATTTATGAGGTGAAACATGCAGCTTCCTGATGAAGACATGCAGGTTAGCTGTCCAGGAGGGCAGCACTGGCTGCAAAGCCAGTCACTATTCACCACTCCTCCTGCTTGAAAGAAGTGTTGAGCTGTGAGATGCAACAATCCCAATTGGCTGGGTGGGGAAGGGGACAGTGTGGAGGAATAAGCCAAATAATAATAAAATGGGCATTTGAAAAGACTGCCACAGGAACTGAACAAGCATTTGTCAATGCAGAATGCTTGTTTGTTGGTATTGGCACTGGTAGTGCAGGAGTTGAGAGATGCACTATAAGAATGGCAGTGAAGTACTGAAGCAACAGCAACCCCCCACCGGAAGAGACTGACAGGCAGGGGTGCCTTTGGCCTGCACAGTTAAACAGTCACGCCATTCCACCTCGCCCCACCCTGTAGACACCGACAGGGGTCGCAGTGTGCCTTGAGGTCTTCACCTGCTATGCCATCCCAATTTCAAAAGGAAATAAACTGAGATGGGTACAGTATAAGAGAATGGGTGAACGTTAGGGTCAAAGACCCCAAAGCAGACCTTGATGCTTGTCAGTGGTGGCAGGGTGGGGGTGGTGGTGGAATGGGTTCAGCATTACGACCAACGACCTCAAGTCACACCCTGATGCCTGGCAGTCTGCACAAGGTGAGTGTTACAGTTGGAAACCCTAATGCCCCAGGCATTTGTTGGTATTTTTGCTCCAAATTTTCAACATGGACTTTTTGGGAGCCCACCTCATGATCAGTGGCAGTATCATTTCGTTACTCAATATCAAAAGGTGATTTCACACAGCGAGTTTGTCATTCGGTGCCACAGGTAGGAAAACATATTTTGATGTGAAATGACAGCTGTACTACTCATGAGGAGGTGTAAAAAATGGCAATGTTGAAAATCTGACTGAAAATATGAAAATTGGTGAAGTCACAAGGCATGAGAAACCGCGCAATGCATGTCCATAATACAATTATTTTGGGATTTATTTAACCAAATTTTCCACATAAGCATTTTGGGACCTCTGCTCATAAACAGTGTCACTGTGATTTGGTTAATGTTTCCTGAATGTTGATTTTGCACATGTGTGAAAACACATATCGGGCAGGATGTGAAAAATGACAGCTGTACTGTTTATAAGGAGGTGTGAAGAAATGGCAATGTTGAATATCTGGAGTGAAAATATTAAAACTGTCAAAGTTACAAGCGCATGGAAACTGTGCAACACATGCTCATAACACAGTCACGCTTTGGAATTTTTCCACCAAATTTGCAACATAGACTTTGTGGGGCCCCACCTCATGAACAGTGGCACTGTTGTTTCACTAATCAGTCCTGAAAGGTGATTCTGCACAGTGAGCTGAAATTGTCTTTTGGGACCAAATAGTACATGTGTTCATGAAGTGGGGTCCCAAGAATCCCATGTTGAAAATTTGGAGGCAAAATTCAAAAACATGGCTGAGATATCCACCTAAGTTGACCCCCATATGCCATTATAATGGCTTAATGGCATTTCTTCGGTTTGCAGTTGGCCTTGAAGAGCGCAGACGTGTTCCCACTCTACTGAAGATCACAGCACCGGACCTCTAGAGGGATGTATGGAAGTATGGGGTGAGGAGGGTGGGGTGGGATGTGGGTGCAGAGAGGTGGGTGTGGGTTGGGGGAGGAGCACTGCCGACAGTGAGGACCGTTTTTTGTTTCAGGGACGGGAAAAAACAACACTGCGGATGGTTTTCTTCTTTACAGGTGAAAGAAAAGAGTGTTGGGCACACTGGGTGGGCTCCAGTGTGCCCCATGACTTTGGGGCAGTGATGTTTGCCACAACTGGGTGGGCTCCCAGTGTGCCACAAATGGAGGTGGGGGGGGCAAGAAGATGCCAATGTGGTGGGCTTTCATAAACGGAGGTACACCGGGTGGCTCCCAGTGTACCACATAATCTGAGGGGGGCTTCAGGAAATGGAGAGACAGTAGAATCAGTCAGATGCACTGACTGGATCAGTGATTCAGACTGGAATTGATCAGACGGACAGTCGCTATCCCACCCACTGTCCATGCTATTTCCTGTAAGAAAATATTTTATATTCTTTTTTTGCCATAAAGATTTTTATCCTTGGCTCAGGCAGGTGACTGCTCAGCATTGTCCCTGCTTCCCATAACCAGCTGCCACCTCTCCCAGCCCCAGGGGGCTTGAATATCCCCTATTCCCCCAAGACAGGGCCAGAGGAGGTTGCCCCACCAGAGCACAATCCAGATGTTCCCCAGGGACCAAGTAGTGGTCTGGTTAAGGGAAAGCAAGCTGGGCTTCCTACAGCCCACCTGATTTTGTCCTCAGTCCCCCAGGCCACTCCGATGTGTGTGTGCTGTGGCATGCACATGCTGCTAAACTGCAGTCCCTACCCTTCAAGTTTCTCAAACCTACATTAGCAATGGGCCTCCACCACAGGGCAGTAAAGTGCTAACACAGAAGTGATACTGCCAGTATACAGATAGACACTACACATGTCACGTTTATAATGCTTATTAAACCTCAGTGTTTGACATTATAGGAACCAAATGGTTCAGCAGGAAACTTACAAGCAAACAATGATAGCATTCATCACTCTGTCATGCCTGCATAATAAAATGATTTATTCTTGTCTTGGTGTGTCTGGTGCATTTAGTTATTTATGCAATAGGCGTGGAGATAAATCTCCACTGATAAATGCTGTTATTATATAGCGGCTGATGACTTGTTTGCTATGGGCCCAATATTCAAAATTGTGCCTGGCAGTGGTGCAAGTGGTTGCACAGTGCAACTGAGTAGCGCTGGAGCAACAAAGGGATATATTCATAGGAGATGTGCCATGACGATATCATCTGAATACATCACAAAATGCCCACAGTGCAAATACAGTGTGCTGGCGATCTTGGCAGACAGGGCTGAATACCAGGAATGGGAAATGCACAGCACATCAGAGACAGGCCATGCACAAATTCCTGATGTTCAAACACATATATGCAAATAGGGCCATAATGCATGCAAGGCAGAAATGAGGCTATTTGCATGTCGGATGTTTACCCCTCAGCTAGACTGGCTATTTCTAGAAGTATTCTACTTCCCAGTCCTTTAAGTGTGATGGTGCTGTCACCTACATAAATGTACAATAGTATCTGTCGTTATCTCTCAGCTTACCCACGCTTGAAGCATCATCGCCTCTATATGCAGACCTTAGATGGTCTTCTCCATCTGCCAATCGACTCCTTGCCCTTGGTACTCTGCTGGCATGCTGGTGCCTCTGTCACCCACCTATGGCCTCTGCTCTACTGGACTCTCTTTACTATACACCCTGGGTGCAGAACCCTAAAAGGAACCTCAGCTTTCTCCTGCCTGTCCCCAAAATACTGGAATTCCCTACCTCTTGATGTTCTTCTATACCTAGTCATATTGCTTTTAAAAAGATGTATCACACTCTCCTTGTCAAAATGCCCTATGTTCCTGTTTTAAACCCACATAGGGTGCTTGACATCCTTCCTCAGCTCTCAAAACGTTTCAGTTTTACTCTGACCCTTGTTACTTTTATATGTAGCACTTACCATGGATTATGTGTTAAAACTCTAATGCACTATGATTGTATGCTTATTATGTTTTGTACTATTGTGTGTTTTTCTGCTATTGTTTCTGTCAGATTAGCAATGCTGTTTACGCCACAGAACATTGTGTAGATTTTTCCTTGTATGGTTGATTACCTCTGCACTATACCTGTTATTTGTTTTGTCTGCCAACTTTGTATTGTAACCTCCTGGGTTGTGTCTGAAGATAGTCATATTTTGTGGCTATGACACCTTACCTGGTAAACAAAAACAAAATAAATAAATAAATTATGGCCCCATTTGCATGAGTTGTGCAGGGCTGGCGAGCAATGCGCCTGGTGCCCTGCACAGCATGCAATCCCTGTACCATATGCCACAGTAGTATCCTCCGAATCCCACCGAGTGGCTGAACCAACTGTTGTACATTCCCTGATAGTTCTAGTGGCACTCCCTCCCTGCCCATACCCGATCGACGCGAAATACTATTTTGGAACAGTCTGGTGATCCAGTGGTACCCTCCTCCTGTCCGTATCCCTGATCACCAGAAACATTCTTTTGTAATTTTCCTGGTAGTCTAGTGATACCCCATTCCCCATCCACCATCCCGATCGCCCAATATATCCATTTTGTAATTTCCTGGTAGTCTAGTGGAACCCACCTCCCTATCCGGCATCCGCCATGCCGACATATACTTTGCCCACCTCGTCACAACGTTTAAATTACTATTACAGATACACTGCAAGCCCATTGGTCCACAGTGTGGATCAATGAGCTTGCAGCACATACTGTAAGCTGTCATTTGGTGGGTAGCTGTGGAGGTATGGTGGGTATGATGCCTGCCGATGATGGGGGTTGGGTTGGCTGAGGGTCATGTGTGGGTGGGGGTGCCACTGGACTACCAGGAAATTACAAAAGGATATTTCAGGTGATCTGGGATGCTGGATGGGGAGGAGCACCAGTAGACTACCAGGGAAATTACAAAAGGATATTTAGGGACGATCGGGATACAGGCAGGAGGGGGGTACTACTGGATCACCAGGGTGTTTCAGAATAGGATGTCACATTAATCAGGGATACGGGCAGGGAGGAGGTTACCACTAGACCAGCAGGGCAGTCAATGGGAGTTTGTGCATGGTGTTTGGGAGGATTACCACCATGGCTGGCAGGCTGCTGTGTTGTGCCCTGCACTACAGTGGCCTGCCTGTGGGTGGCTAGCAGTTTATCCATCTGTCCTGGGCTCAACTTTGTGCCCAGGTATGTGGCACATCTTAGGCTGTGCTGGCAGATGCACCACACATCCCTGCCTGAATATCAGGATGTGCCACATGTGCATGGGCCTTGCACGCCCCACAGGGCGTGCACTGATATCTTTGCACTGCTCAATTTGCTGAATATCACCCCCAGGCACATTTTTGGGGTGCTTGGCCCAGCTTAGCTGTGCCAGGTGCAGCTGTTTTGAATATCTTGGCACATTTATTCACATAGTAGACATGTCATCAGCCGTTTATTGACATAGTACACACGTCATTAGCCACACACACACACACACACCAGTCAGGACTACTTCCACTCACTTTAAGTCATCATGCTACATAACTGCTCTCCACTTTCCAACTCATTTCAGCAATTTACACTTTCTGAACTCCGCCCTCCTGGCTGTCAACATTCTCATAGTTGGGAGTGGCTGCAGTTGTTCAGTTACACAGTTTAAAAGCATTCTGTGTAATGACCCACAGTGCCTCTTAATTTTGAAGCAGTTCTCTCTCCTTCTCCACATCCTGCTGCTGACAATTCTGTCCTTGCTCCACACGGACTCCAGGTCTCCAAAGTGAAAAAAAAAACACCCAACCTGACAGTGGTAACACTGCCCTCCCTCCACATGCCACTCATTATGCTTGCTAAGTTTAAACATGAAACAGGAAGGCATCCACAAAATGACAGCCAAAGATGAAGTGCTGCTGATGGGAGACTTCAATTTTCCTGATGTGGATTGGTGCAGCCAGGCTGCAGCCACATCAAGGAGCAGAGGCACCCTGGATGCCGTGCAGGGATATGCCTCAAGCAGCTTGTGGCAGAACCCACCAGGAAGGAGCAATAATGAACCTGGTTCTAACCAATGGGGACAGAGTAACTGATGTAATGGTGGGTAGTCACCTGGGGTCCAGTGATCATCGCATGTGTGGTTCAATATGAGATCAGTGGAGGAGTCAAACCACAGAAAAGGAAGGTTCTTGAATTTCAGATGGGTTGCCTTTGCAAAAATGGGGAATGTCGAGGAAGCCCTGGCCGGAAAGAAGGAAGGGGGTGTATGTAGAGAAACAATGGGCTAACCTTAAAGGAGCCATAGCAGAGGAAAGAAGCTTTGTGTTAGGCAAGTAAGAAAACAAAGAGACATGAATGGTTCCAGGGGACTGGATGAGGGCTAATGTAGTCCCTCTCCACAAAAGTGGGAACAGGAGGAGGCTGACAACTGCAGGCTAGTCAGCCTTCCCTCAGTAGTGGGGAAATGAATGGAGTCACTGGTAAAGGAAAGGATAGTTATATTTGTTCAGTCCAGCAGAGCATAGCATCCAAGGCAGCATGGATTCACAAAGGAAGGTCTTGTGAACAAATCAGATAGATTTCTTTGAATGGGTGACCAGGGAGGTAGATAGGGGAGTAGCAGTGTATGTGGCCTAGCTAGATAGCAGCAAGGCCTTTGACACCGTCCCACATAGGATGTTGATAAATAAGTTGGCCAGCCTGGGAGGGGCCCAGGTGGTAAAGTGGGTCAAAACTAGCTGAGTGACAGGACACAAAGAGTGGTGGTAAATGGCATTCAATCCGAGGAGGGAGGGTAACCAGAGGGGTGCCACAGGATCGGTGTTGAGCCAGTCCTCTTTAATGTCTTCAAAAGCAACATTGCAGAGAGGTTGTGTGGCAGGTATGCCTTTTGCAGATGATACTAAGATCTACAACAGGATCGACATCCGGATTTCTGTGGAAAAATGAGAAAGGACCTAAACATGCTTGAGGAGGGGTTAAGAGTGTGGCAGCTAGGATTCAATGACAAGAAGTGTAAAATAATGCACTTGGGGTGCAGAAATCAAGGAAGGAGTACTGATGGCCACCAGTCAATAAAGGGACATGGGGTAATCATATCTGATGACCTAAAGGTAACCAAACAATGTGAGAAGGCTGTGGGAGAGTCAGTGGAATGCCCGGTGCACAGGATGAGGTATCACCAGCAGAAAGAAGGAAGTGGTTATGTACTGCACAGATCGCTAGTGAGACCTCATCTGAGTACCATGTTCAGTTCTGGAGGCCGATCTTCAGAAGGACATAGACAAAATAGAGGCTGTCAACAGAAGTGAATAAAACTGGTGCAAGGTCTGCACCAAAAGTCATATGAGGAAAGACTAGAGGACCTTAATATGTATTCCTGGAGGAGAGAGAGAAAGGGGATATGATGGAGACATTCAAGTACATCAGGGTATAAACAAGGTACAGGAGGGTAGCATCTTACATAAAAGAAGGTTCACAAGAATAAGGGCACATTATATGAGGCTAGAGGGGTAGGCTAGGGCAACGTGAGGAAATACTTTTCACAGAAAGAGCAGTGGATGCTTGGAACAGCCTCCATGTGGAAGTGGTGGGGCAAAACAGTAGGGGAATTCAAGAATGCATGGGATAGACATAAAAGAACTCTAGCAATAGAGAAGCGATGGTAAGCAGCAGATCAACTAGGGTCTGCGGCAGTGCATTAGGTAGGGAAGGGGCAGACTACATGGATCGCACAGTCCTTATTTGCATCACCTTGTGCATCTGTGTCTATTCCCAGACTCTATTCAGTCTCAGATGTCCTCTCTCCTTCCTTTCCTATACTTATCATGCCCATGTGCTTATCCTATGCATGCTAAAAGACACTCGCTGTCTTCACCCCCCACCATCTCCTATGGCAGTCTGTCCCAGGCATTCACCACGCCTGTCTGAGAAGTAGTATTTTCGACATCACTTTTAAACTTCCCATGCTCAAGCTTCTTTTGCTGTCAGATTCTGACTGCTCCTCTAAAAGAGGCTTCCTTCTGCACCTTGTTTACCCCTGTGAGGTACTTATAGATCTCAATCATGTCCCCTCAAGCTTTCCTGCTTCCAGGGAGCACATGTCGAGTTCCTGCAGCCTGTCCTCATATGTTTCTTTTAGAACCCATGCACCATTTTGCAGCCCTCCTTGGACTGCTTCCCACCTTGTCAATGTCCTTGCGGAGTTGTGGCCTCCAGAACTGTAATGCAGTACTTTAGGTGGGGTCTCACTAATGAACGATACAGGGCAACAACACCTCCCTTCTCCTACTTGAAAACACCATCATTATGCACCCTAGCATTCCAACAGCTTTATCAACTGCCCTGTTTCACTGCCCACCATGAAATCATCAAATATGACTACCAGATCTCGCTGTATTCTCCCACCTACTCCTGTGTGTCCACCCTGTTGAAGACTTTTGTGTCATTCACAGAGACACACATTCCCTCCAGTTCTTGAGTCATGTCAGTTATGAAGACACTGAACACTGAAGAGGACAGGACCCAGTATTGATCCCTGCGACACTCAATGGCCACTGTCCCATCCACCCAAATTACTTTGGTTTACCACCACACTCTGACTCATATATTTTAACCTGTTTGATACAAGGCATAAATCAGTGTCGGAAACTTGATTAGTGGCTTTGTTAATCAAACTGAAAATGATGAGCAACTGGTGAAGCTGATTAGCAGTGGAGGTCCAGAATGGGGGAGATGGCTACAAATAGTGGAAAACAGCACAATTGCACTTTCCAAGCCCTGTGATCCTGAAAAAATTCGATTAGCACCTACAGTGAATCAAAGTTGAAATTGATTCGCAATTGGCAGTTTTTGATTCTCAAATTGCAAACACGAACCTGCTTTATTTTATGCCTTGTGATACCCAACTTACCACCTCCTACACAACCATTAGGTTGCAAAGTTTCTTTACAAAATGGGTGAGGAGCTTTCTGCATCCTGATTTGCTAAGAAGTATCATTTGCTCTGTCCTTATCAGCACATATTGTGCCAATTGGTATTATACCAACCAGAATGTAGCCAAGTGATTCATGCTTGCCAGAAAATGTTAACATTTTCAGGCAGCCATATTAATCCTGTAAAACAAGTACCAGGTGTAACAGAAAAATGTTATTTTCTCATAATAGAAATACTCCCAGTTGCTGAAATAAATCAATAGAGTTGCAATTTCATGCTACAGACAGTAAAATTAATATCCCACCTTTCTTTGCATTTCTGTTAAAAACAGTTCTTGAAGACCGCTGATCCATGGCTGTCCAGCACCACAGCGCACAATACAAGATGTGTTTGATATGGCTCACCCTGTGAAACTGTGCTGCTAAGAGTCATGCAGCCCATTTTTCCACAGCTGCTCCATCAGCTTCTCCTTCAGTACAGTTGTCATTAATTCCCCACCACTGATCCAAGAATGACTAGTGTGTGATTGCTGGCCTCCGCCCTGCTGCCGCTCTTCTGAAGAGAGACCACATTGGACCTCCGAGTCCAATGGAACTACCACTGTCCACTGTGAGATGCTGAATAGTGTTGTCAGCGGGCAGCTAGCAGTGTGCTCAGTTCTTTCAGAACCCTTGGGTGGGTCCTACCTGGCCACATTGCCTTGCTTTTCTTTATGGCTTCAATCCCATTCAGACTCTATCTTCTGAGAATGGAATTCTACTTCTGTCCACTCCGCCTCACCCCAGTGTCTGCTGATACATGTTGGTCCATTCCTCCCCCATGGAAATACCAAGCAGAAATACTCATTCAGAATTTTAGCTTTTCTTGATCTTCTTCTGCAGTCTCCACTTTGATCTTCACTATCCCACCACTTGCTTTCCTCCTTTCACTCACGTACATGAAGAAAGGCTTAGCCCTTTTGACCTCCTTGGCAAACATCTCCTCTGTCTGTGCCTTAGCTAATCTCACCCCCTCACTGCCCCCCTTGTTTAACTAGATATACCTCACTGTCCCTCTCCATATTGGTCTTCTTGTACTTCCTAAAAGCTGCTTTCTTCTCCTTACAGCCTTAGCCACCTCCTTCAAAACCTCCTACCATTGCTTACTTTCTTCAAACAGTGTTCTGTTGCATTAATTATTCCCTCCGTGATCCTTTTTCATTGTGCCACCACTCTCCCCACCCCCAGCCATCACCCTTTCGAGAATACTTATGAGTCAATGACCTATTTCTTAAAATTTGCATCTGGTGAAGTCCAGGAACCTCATCCGAGTGTTTTTTTTCTGCTGACCAGTTCATATGCCAAACCATACCATGCCATGATTGCATGTATCCAGGTGGATACCCAATGTGATGTCTGCAGTTCTGTCCCCGCTTGTAAATACCAGGTGCAGCACTGCCCCATTTCCAGTGGGTTCCATAACCAGCTGCCTCAGAAATGCCCACTGAAGGAAGTTGATATCAGCCCTGCTTCATGATGCTGCTTCAGCCAGAATCATACAGTCCACATCCGGCAGACTAAATCCTTCAATAACCAATACCTCGTCTTTGCTTGCCATTTTGCCAGTGGTCTCCCCAAACCTCGCTCTAACTTCTTCCCTGTGTTGGTGGTCTGTACCCAATCCCCCACATTAATAAAGGCTCCCTACCCTGTCTCTAACCCAACAGAAAGAACCTCAAGGCTGTTCTTCTCCCTTGCTGTCCCTATATTTCTGTGTCCTTTATGCCTTCCATCACATCTAAAACAACCCCCATTCCTCCCTGTCCTGTCGTTCTATAACATAGTGTATCCTGAAATGGCCAAGTCCGAGCTGTGTTGATCAGTGTACCATGATTCTGTTATGGCCACTAAGTCCAGGTCTGCCTCTGCAATGGTTACCCAAGGTCAAGAATTTTATGTACCAGGATCCTTGCATTGGTACAAATTGGCACGCTGTGATCTTTCATTTCTTTTGTCCTTCCCTCCTCCTGCATTGCCCTCCCATCCTGATTAAATCCTCTGCTTTTCTCTTGCTCCTGGAACTGTTCCACCCTTTTCCATCTTCCTTCTGCCTATCTTACTACTGTCAACTCTCAGCCTTATGCCCACCTCCTGATCCTCTGGTCCTTTTCCCGCTTGTCCCCATGCTTTTGTACCCCTGGGAAATTTATTTCATCTGGACTTCTCTCTCTGCTGCTCCATTTTGGGGAGAGGGAGGCATTAAATGCCTCCCTCATTTTACTGACCCCCCAGATTGGCTAGTTTAAATACCCATCAAAGTATCATTTAAACCTTCCACCCAGGACTGCCATTCCACTCACAGATGGGGGAGGCAATTCTGTCTTGTACAGGCCTCTATCCCACCAGGTGCTACTCCTATGAGTAGCCTGCCTGGATTTGTCAGTAGCTGTTTAACTCACATGTAAGATTCTCCATGTTTAAAAATAGTCATTTTGGCCCAGTTTAGTTGCACAGCTGGCTTAAAATATGGGGCAGGCAGATCCAGTTAAAAATTTTGCCCACATAATTCATATCTTTATGTAAGGGAATCTCACAAAAGTAACATCCACTGTCTGTAAAGGGGCTAAACTGTGCAGAAAAGTGGATAACTGGCAAAATATTAGACTGCTACAAATTAAAACCACCATTGTATCAAGGTATGGTTACACACAACACACACTACTAACAATTGCACATCCACCTAATCCCTACCTGTTTTAACCAGCAAGTGTGCAAATGTTATGTTATCAACAGAGTGATGAGGACTTTGTCTCCTATACACACTGAAGTAGCCAAATTTCGACATTCTCAAATACATCTCTCACCAGCAACCCACAAACTATACACCTCTCACCACCCACCCACAAACTATCAGGTACTGTATCAACAGACTACTGTGAATAGTGACACACACACTCACTCATTCTCTTTTTAAAAGCTTTGGACTGCTCCAGCTTCACACAAACTCTCAAAGACCCAACATAGACACACGCTCAAACAAGAATCCATAAATTGACTATAGCACACTATATCACCCCAACCCCCAGCCATCCAATGGTTGTATATGAAAAAGTGATACAGACTGCAATAACCTATGTGCGCGTGCCCATGCCCACCCACAAACAGAAACAGCAATTACATGGCACTGCCCGCCATCCAAGAGAGCAGTTATTCAAGTATTAGACAAATGTTGTGGACTTGTGGATTATGCATCACTCACACACACACACACACACACACACACACACACACACACACACACACACTGGAGGCTTCCGTGGCAGGTATTGGCAACACCACACCCCAATCACAGTCAGAAAACGATTGCCTATTTACACATCAGTGCAGACTATGCATCCTCCATGTATACACACACACACGCCGCATGTGGCCCGTGGTAACAGTCTATCTACCAAGTATAGGCAATATGCTGAGGGTCTCTTACCTGTGTACTAGGGAACAAAAGGTAGAAGTCTTGAAGAGGCATTGTGCATTGAACCTGAAATAAAATATAGGAAAGGGGTCACAAAGGATCCATAGAATTTAGGGAGTAAATAGGAAGGGTAAGACAGGTTAGATGTAGAGTGATACTTATTTGATGGGGAAGAGTCAACATCCTGTCAGACCTGTTAAATTAATGTGGAAAATGGGTTACTATGGAGAAAATACAGTACTGAGAACAGAGAAAGAGCGTGGAGAAATATGGAAGGAGTAGATGAAAGAACAGTAGTACAGAAAAAGGAGCTTTAGATAAAAGGTACAGACAGGACAAAGCAGGCAGATAGGAAAATATAGAGAAAGAAACTGAAGTAATAAACAGGTAAGAGCTTGCCCACTGGCACAGCAGTAGTGCCGCAGCTTGCAGCACCAATTACCGGGTTCAAGAACAAGCCAGGACCATCGGATGACCGACCAGAGTGAGGATTGAGCATCCCATAGAGCGTTCTGCTCCCTGGGGAGGGTGGGTCTCACATCTCACTGTTCTACCGCAACTGAGTGACCACCGGTGGTAGTGAAGGGATCTGTGAGTGATAGGCAGGACTGCTGGAGTGTGCCCACTGGTTGGCTGCATCAGGTCTCGCCATCAGCCAGTCCTGATGTGCACTCCTGCTGGTGGTGGTGTGGGGGCCGGGAGAACACAGAAACAGTACTTATGGGACAGTCAGAAGGAGCCCCTCCAGAAATCCACTCCCACATTGGACCCTAGCTGTAGCATAGAAACATAGACTTTGACGGCAGATAAGGACCGCTTGGCCATTCTAGTCTGCCAATTTCCCTACCTACAGGATAGGCCACAGATCCTAGTTAACCAACAGCCTATTTCTTCCTACCCCCACAAGAATTGCCTTATGTCTGTCCCATGCATTCTTGAATTCTCTCACAGTTTTAGACCCCACAACCTCCTCAGGAAGGCCATTCCATGCATCCACTACCCTCTCTGTGAAATAATACTTCCTCACATTGCTCCTGAACCGGCCTCCTTCTATCTTTAAATTGTGTCCCCTTGTTCTTGCAAGTCTCTTTTTCTGAAAGATGCTACCCTCTTGGACTTTGTTGATTCCACTGAGGTACTTCAAAGTTTTATCATGTTCCCTCCCTTTTCCTCAAGGGTATACATATTAAGCTCCTTTAGTCTCTCCTCATACGGCTTCTCTTGCAGACCCTGCACCATTTTAGTTGCCTTCCTATGGACTACCTCTATCCTGTCTATGTCCTTGCTGAGATGGGGTCTCCAGAACTGGACACAGTACTCAGATGGGGTCTCACTAACTGTCTGTACAGAGGATAACAACTTCCTGTTTTCTGCTGCTGATGCCTCTCCCTATACCTCCCAGTATACCCCCAGCCCTCCCTACTGCCTTCTCACATTGCTTACTAACCTTAAGGTCATCTGATATGATTACCCCAGGTCCCTTTCCTTTTTGTTGATGTTACTTCCTCCCACCCATTGTGTATTCTTCCCTGGGTTCTTGTTTCCCAGGTGCATTATTTTGCACTTCTTTGTGTAACCCCTGCAAATGGGGGTTCCCAAAAGACTTCAGGAGCTTGCTTGAATGCTCCAAGCCTGAATGGTGTTTGGCATTTAAGCCATTTATCAGTGAGTGTTTTTAGAACCTCTGGTACTGTCTCTTTAAGAGCTGTCTGCTTGCAGACATAATTAGTTTGTATGGGGACTGTGTTTCTTTGATTGAGTACCACTCAAGCTGCTGCAATTCACTTCATTTTTGCAGTCACTAGGAGTGCAAAGGGAACCTATCTGAAAGATGTAACTGTTTGCCAGAAATTATTTAGAGTAATAATGAAATTACAGTTTGTCTAACCTGCTTTCTTTGCAGTCAGAACTGTGTCTGCTAGTTCCCCATTCTAGTTTTGAACTGCTGAACTGGACCAATCAGTGTGGGGTAAGCTAGCTCTAAAATGGTGCCTTGGACTAATCAGAACTTGGACTCATAATCTGAGCCAGCCACAAGAGGATTGTATGGGCAGTGACTCTGGGAGATGTAGTTTAGACTTCAGTGCCTTTTTGGACCAACAGCAGCAGTCTATTGTGAGTGACAGCCAATCCAGTCAAGAACTGGGAGGAACTCAAAGGAAGTGCCCGGTTTTGTCGGTTGGAGTTTCAGTTGAGCTTTGGCAGTGAAGAAGGAAGGAGCCTGTGCTTTTCAGTGTGCAGTTTAGTCAAAAACGTGTAAGGCCCAGAGTTCCGTCTGCAGCTTGTTAGGACTGAATCCGTCCTGTGAAAAGAATCAAAGGATCTCTGAAGAGTAGAAACCAGGCTCACCCTGTAGAAGACTGGAGGAATTGCTGAAAATTACACTCGGTCTGTCAGGAACTGAATCTGCTGTGTGTTCTCCGGTATTGTGCAGTAATTGCGATCGGGATACAGATGCAGCCTGCCTGGTATAGTGCTTCTTTTATATGGATGTGAAGAGGTTTGTGTACCTCAAGTGAGCTCTGCTGACATTGAAGGACCTATCTTATTTGGAGGTCGTGAGTACTAATTCAGGGTCGCTCTTGTTGAATTGCCACATTAAATCCAAATGGAATTACTGTACTGCTGACTGTTTAATTCTCCTTTTTCTGTGTGAAAGGGCCCTACCAGCTGCCACGGTTTGGACTAGCCACTAGGGCTTGGGTGCCCAGGGACAGTAACTGATAGGGATAGGCCTGTGCACAGAGCCATAGGTAGATTATTAGAGTGATAAGCTAATTAACCTGATTTCCCCTGTCCTGGTTATATCCCCTAAATAAATCAGAGCTGCTTGTTTCAGCAAAGTTATACTGCCTGAGGTATTTGTCTATGTTAAAGTACTGTACTGTGATTGTTGCACTGTATCTCATTTCACAGGAGGTCCCAGTGCCGGAACCAGACCTGGGGGTAAGTGTATACTGTGAAGGTAATTCTGATATATTGTGTGGGCCACTAGTGGGAAGAAAGGGGGTTGCAGTGTCCCAGAGGGCTGTGACCAAGTTAGTTTAACTATTGCAAACCCTGACCTCTGGGGGTGGAGGCACCCGCCATTGGATCCAGGCCCCTCAACCTGTTAGTGTGGCAAATCAGGCAGGGGTAGTAGCCCCTGGGATAGCGCATCTAGGGGTTACATTTGCATTGAACCCTAGCTGCCATACTTCTGACCATTCCTCCAACCTTGCCAAGTCCCTTTTCATCTTTTCACACCTCCTTGTGTATCAACCCTGTTGCAGATCTTTGTGTCATCTGCAAAAGGCATACTTTTCCTTCCAGTCCCTCTGTAATGTCACTGATGAAGACATTAGAAAGGACTGGACCCAATACTGAACCCTGCGGTACCCCACTAGTAACCCCTCTTTCTTCAGAGTGGACTGCATTTACAATTACCTTCTGTGTCCTGTTGTGCAGCCAATGTTTTACCCAGGCTACCACCCTGGGACCCACTCCCAAGCTGGTTAATTTGACTATTAATCTTTTGTGTGGGACTGTGTCAAATGCCTTGCTAAAGTCTAGGTAGGCCATGTCCACAGCCCCTCCCTGGTCTACTACTTGGTCACCCAGTCAAAGAAATCTATTAGATCTGCGCTGACATGACTTTCCTGCTGTGAACCCATGCTGCCTTGGGTCCTGTGCTCCACTGGCCTCTAGGTACTCAACTATTCTTTCCTTCAGAAGTGACTCCTATCACTTTCCCTACCACAGAGGTCAGACTGACAGGTCTGTAGTTTCCTGCCTCTGTCTTGGTCCCACTTTTGTGAAGGGGAATCACATCTGCCTTCCTCCAGTCCTCAGGTACCACACCATCCTCCCATGATTTATTAAAAGAGTAGCCAGTGATTTCATTAGTTCCTCCCTTAATTTTTAGAATTCTGGGTGAATTCCATCAGGACCCACTGCTTTGTCGACCTTCAGTTTTAGGAGTTCTTGCAGAACCCTTTCTTCTGTGAAAGGACTGGGATCGAACCCCCTATCAAGAGCGCTTCTGTTAATTGGATTAGCACTTCCTCCTTCTTGTGAATACTGAGCAGAAATATTCGCTCAGTATCCCTGCTTTTCACTGCCCCTCTGCCCACCCACCGCTCATTCTATTCAGCCTCACTATCCCTCCCTTTGTCTTCTTCTACTGCTGATGTACCTATAAAAGGTTTTATTCCCCTTTAACTGAGTTGGCTATCTTTCCTCAGTTTAGACCTTTGCTATTCTGACTTCCCTCCTGCTTCCTTCTGCCTTACCTGGTACAGCTCTCTGTCCTGCTCCTTCTGTGTTTCCTTATACTTCCGAATGCTATCTTTTTCTCTGACTTTCACAACCACCTCTTTTGAGAACCATAGTGGCATTTTTTCTTTCATTTTGATTTGTTTATTTGCTTCACACAAAGGCTTGTTGCCTCTTTGATGGCAGTTTTAGAAACATAGAAACATAGACTTTGACGCAGATAAGGACCGCTTGGCCCATCTAGTCTGCCCATTTCTCTACCTACAGGATAGGCCGTGAGATCCTAGTTAACCAACAGCCTATTTCTTCCTACCCCCACAAGAATTGCCTTTATGTCTGTCCCATGCATTCTTGAATTCTCTCACAGTTTTAGACCCACAACCTCTCAGGAAGGCTGTTCCATGCATCCACTACCCTCTCTGTGAAATAATACTTCCTCACATTGCCCCTGAACCGCCTCCTTCTATCTTTAAATTGTGTCCCCTTGTTCTTGCAAGTCTCTTTTCTGAAAGATGCTACCTCTTGGACTTTGTTGATTCCACTGAGGTACTTAAAAGTTTCTATCATGTCCCCTCTCCCTTCTTTCCTCAAGGGTATACATAT
This sequence comes from Neoceratodus forsteri, assembly GCA_016271365.2. Lineage (NCBI taxonomy): Eukaryota > Metazoa > Chordata > Ceratodontiformes > Ceratodontidae > Neoceratodus > Neoceratodus forsteri. The sequence goes on along the minus strand of CM028132.1, from coordinate 466,610,658 downwards.
TAAGCTCCTTTAGTCTCTCCTCATACAGCTTCTCTTGCAGGCCCTGCACCATTTTAGTGCCCTCCTCTGGACTACCTCTATCCTGTCTATGTCCTTGCGAGATGGGGTCTCCAGAACTGGACACAGTACTCCAGATGGGGTCTCACCAACTGTCTGTACAGAGGATAACAACTTCCTGTTTTCTGCTGCTGATGCCTCTCCTATACATCCCAGTTTATCTCAGCCCTCCCTACTGCCTTCTCATTGCTTGCTAACCTTAAGGTTATCTGATATGATTACCCCCAGGTCCCTTTCCTTTTTGTTGTTGTTACTACCTCCCCACCCATTGTGTATTCTTCCCTGGGTTCTTGTTTCCCAGGTGCATTATTTGCACTTCTTTGCATTGAATCTAGCTGCCATACTTCTGACCATTCCTCCAACCTTGCCAAGTCCTTTTCATCCTTTCCACGCCTCCTTGTGTATCAACCTGTTCCAGATCTTTGTGTCATCTGCAAAAGGCATACTTTTCCTTCCAGTCCCTCTGCAGTGTCACTGATGAAGACATTAAAAGGACTGGACCCAATACTGAACCCTCTGGTGACCCCACTAGTAACCTCTCTTTCTTCATAGTGGACTCCATTTACAATTACCTTCTGTGTCCTGTTGTGCAGCCAATGTTTTACCCAGGCTACCACCCTGGGACCACTCCCAGGCTGGTTAATTTGACTATTAATCTTTTGTGTGGGACTGTGTCAAATGCCTTGCTAAAGTCTAGGTAGGCCATGTCCACAGCCCTCCCGGTCTACTACTTTGGTCACCCAGTCAAAGAAATCTATTAGATTCTGTCTGACATGACCTTCCCACTGTGAATCCATGCTGCCTTGGGTCCTGTGCTCCACTGGCCTCTAGGTACTCAACTATTCTTTCCTTCAGAAGTGACTCCATCACTTTCCCTACCACAGAGGTCAGACTGTCAGGTCTGTAGTTTCCTGCCTCTGTCTTGGTCCCACTTTGTGAAGGGAATCACATCCGCCTTCCTCCAGTCCTCGGGTACCACACCATCCTCCCATGATTTATTAAAAGAGTAGCCAGTGGTTTCACTAGTTCCTCCTTAATTCTTTTAGAATTCTGGGGTGAATTCCATCAGGACCCATTGCTTTGTCCACCTTCAGTTTTAGGAGTTCTTGCAGAACCCTTTCTTCTGTGAAAGGACTGCGATCGACCCCTATCAAGAGTGCTTCTGTTAACTGGATTAGGCACTTCCCTCCTCTTTGTGAATACTGAGCAGAAATATTCGCTCAGTATCCCTGCTTTTCACTGTCCCCTCTGCCCACCCACTGTTCATTCTATTCAGCCTCACTATCCCTCCTTTGTCTTTCTACGTCATGATGTACCTATAAAAGGTTTTATCCCCTTCTTAACTGAGTTGGCTATCTTTTCCTCAGTTTGGGCCTTTGCTATTCTGACTTCCTCCCTGTTTCCTTCTGGCTTAACTGGTACAGCTCTCTGTCCTGCTCCTTCTGTGTTTTCTTATACCTCTGAATGCTATCTTTTCTTCCTGACTTTCACAGCCACCTCTTTTGAGAACCATAGTGGCTTTTTCTTTCATTTTGATTTGTTTATTTGCTTCACACAAAGGCTTGTTGCCTCTGTGATGGCAGTTTTGATGATTCCCATTGTTGCTCCACACCTCCTTCTAGCCTGTTTGCTAATGCTTTTCTGAGGCACTCTCCCATCTTGCCAAAGTCAGCTCTCCTAAAGTCCAGTACCCTCACTTTTGTATGGCTTGACTCTGTAGCTGAGTTTAACATGAACCACACTGCTTGATGGTCACTGTCCCCAGATGGCAACCCACTCTAGATCTGAGATCCTCTCACTGCCCCCATTTGAGAGTATGGAGGTAAGATTGCTCCCTCACAAGCGGGTTCAAACTAGCTGTCTAATGCCTGCCACCTGTAGGCATCAAGAATGGCCCTGCTCTTGGATGGCTACAGCAAATGTGCTCCAGTTAACATCTGACATATTCAGGTCTCCCATCAATAGTATCTCCTTTCTCTGCCATTCTAAGAATGCCTTCTAGCATGTCCTTGTCCATTCTCTCCCCTGACATGGGGGTCTGTACACAACCCTGTGCGGATTGTGGTGCCTTTCCAGTCTCCAAGGTGACCCACAGTGCCTCCTCTCCTCCTGTTTACTCTTTTGTTCAGTTGCTTTATCCCTTCCTTTACATAGAGAGCTACTCTCCCTCTTCCCTGCCTGTCTCTCCTGTAGGTTATGTACCCTGGTATGTTAACATCCCAGTCATGGTTCTCTGTGTAACATGTTTCTGTGACTGCTACGATATCCAGGCATCCTCTTCAATCAAGGCCACCAGCTCAGGGAGCTTGTTGCCCAGACTACAGGCACTGGTACTTATTACCCTCCATTTCCTGATGGCCTTACTCCCTTTGCCCCATCCCTGTCCTTCTTGCCTTTGTCACTTTCTCCATTTACCCTGCCCTTCTCCCTATCGACACGTCTATGTTGATTTTTGCTCTTACTACCGTGATTATTTGGGGGCTAGGATTTCTGCTGTTTCAGTGCCTACCCTTGGCTAGTTTAAAAGCTTGCCAATGAAGCATTTAAACTCATCATCTAGGATCCTGGTTCCTCCGGACAGATGCAGCCCATCATGCCATTATAGGCTTGCATCACTCCAGGTGGACCCCAGTCCCCAATGAAGCTAAATCCCTGAGCCTACACCAGTTTTTCAACCACTGATTGAATCTCATGGTGCGGAACACCCTAGCCTCTCTCCATGCCATAGATGGGCAGCACCTCTGAGAAGGTTACCATGCGTGCTACTTGACTAAGGCCCTCCTCGATTCCACAAACTCTTCCTGCATTTCTCTAATCCCTTTCTTAGCCAGGTCATTTGTCCCTAGGTGGACAATGACATCCAGCTCCCTCCCTGTGCAGCTGCTCTGGCAATCCTGAGGATTCGCTCCTGTCCCTCTAAGCCATGGTGCCAGGCAGGCACCTTACCTCCCTCCCTTCCTCCCCAGTTCTACCTTTCTAACAATGGAGTCCCCACCAGGAGTTGTTTCCTTCCTGCAAGGTCCCCTGCCACCCTCCTGTAGGTCTCCTTTGTGGAGGTTCCCAGCATCCTCATTGGTCTTCACTGCGGTGCCTCCATAGAGGAACTACACTTTGCCAGAATGGCATAGGAATTGTGGAGAGGTACAACTGGAAGGATGTGCCTCTGTTCCTCCACCTCACCCTCCCTGAGCCCACTGTGGTCCAACCTCCTCTTTCTTGGCAACCTCTGAGGCAACGGCAGTGGCACTGGTGGTCCCTGGATGGAAGAGGAGGTCCCAAAATCCTGGCCAACTCAGCCTGGAGATGAGCAACCTTCCTCAGCCCAGAGGAGGTGCCTCAGAAGGATAACACCGCATCCTCCGAACATCTCCCGGAAGACTGCTGCTCCATAGCCACTGCACTGCACCATACCAATCATGTCTTATTTCTGGCCCTTAACTGTTTGCAATCCTTACTCTTTCCTCTGTTTTTTTTTTCTCTCTCCTTACTTTCTGCCTGTGTGCCCTTTAAGCCCTGATTGTCCTGTTCTGAGACAAGAATATCCTATATTTCTCAGTAGACCACTTACTTGCTCAAAGGCAGACCTCCAGCAGCTGGGGGCTGGAGAGCTACTCTTGCCCTTCTAGGATGGTGGGTCTTTGGTGGATCTGTGATCACTCACTTTCTGCTCCCAAACAGGAAGTTCCTGTTGTCAGTCAAATCCTGTGCCTATAAAAATAGAACTAGCTTTGGGTGGAGGGAAGGAAGGAGAGCAATATAGTCCCAGTACAGAAGTTCAGTCATACAGCAGTCCTTTCTCCTGGTGTCTTCTGCCAAGCTATTAGCAGAATCTTTCTAAGGCAGTCTTTAAATGTAGCTTCCTTCTAGCAGAGCCACTCCCCTACTTACTAGATCTTTCTACAAGTAATTTAAACCTCACAGTTATTAAGTCCTTTCAATCACCTGAGATTTACACCTAGATGACTGTTCAGATACCCATTCAGTTCAGTTAACCCAGACAAACACACATTTTTTTTGTTTTGTTTGTTAGTTTTTACCCTAAATTAAAGGTCCAAGTACAAAAGTTCTTCTTCTATAGTCGCAGTACAGAAGTACAGTCACAGCAGTCCTTTCTCCTGGTGTCTTCTGCCAAGCTATTACATGTCTGGATCAGATACACACCTTCACCTCTGACCCAGTTGGCCAGATGACTTCGGGCAAGAAATGCTAAAGAGACTGACTGCATATGCCCCAGAGTGAAAGCTAGATGGCCCAGTGCAGTTGTGTGTACCAGGGTTGGTGTGGAGACCAGAAGCAGCAGTGTTTGAGTAGGGAGGGTAGCTTGATTAGTAGAAAACAGAAGGAGGTCCTAGCTGTGGCCAGAAGAGCATAAATTAATACTTGGGGAAAAAATAAATAGGACAGGAGTGCAGGAAAATGTTGGTGCTGCTGATGTGTGTGTGTGTGTGTGTGTGTGTGTGTGTGTGTGTGTGTAAGGGAGGGGGCCCTCAACAAAATTACTAATCATCCCTAGATCTTTTAAGTACTACCACAGGTGGGCTAGTGAGAACTCCTTTAGGCTACTGGCCAAGCATAAATAAAAGAATTTTGCAGTGGTGGTCCATGGTACTAGAACTGTCCATGGGGTAATGAATTTAAAAATATTCCTGGTAGCCTAATGGTTGGCTTACCTGCTGAACAATGTATTAATATAATAATTTCCCAGGGCCTGGGGTATAGTTGGGGGTTTCTGGTCCTGATATTTCTTTTTCCAGGAAGGGAATTTGAATGTTAGTAAGAACAGAACGTGCTGCAGCCTGAGCAATCAGACAAAAGTGAAAGTGCTAGGTTGCATTTCTACTCCCAGCCATGATGGAGCTCAGGCTGTGGCCTGCTCCGTACAGGTGGGAGAGGAGAGAACAAGAACACATCAGGAGGAGGAGGAGGAAGCCAGGGCACAGGGGCCAGATTTGTAAAACTTTGGTGGGGCCAAGTGATCAAAGCCCCTCAACGGGTTCTATAGGAGCAGAGCCCCTATATGTGGGGTCTGGGGGTTAAGCCTCAGGACAGTATGAGAACAAATGTTAAATACTCTCTTTAAAACCTTATTTTGAAACTCCAAAGAAGAATCCACATTTTGGGGAGGGAAGGCATTTTGGATTTTGGGTGGTGATTTCGTAAGAAACCATTTGCTGATGTGTGTGAGTGATAATAAACATTGTACTGTAGGTGTCAGTGGGGCTCAGCTGGTACACATTCGCCTCTGTACCAGAAAGTCATGGGTTCTCATTCCACACACAGGATTGGGCTCATACCTAAAATGCTGGCATCCGAGTGCAGTATTGAGGCGGTGCTGTACTGCTGGGGTGTGCCATCTTTGATGAGATGGTAAACTGAGGTCCCTTCTACCCATCCTGGTGCTCTCCTGGTGGGTTTCAGGTGGAAGTAAAAGAACCCAGGGCTCTTCACAAAGAGCAGGGGACATTATGTGTGTCTTGGCCAACATTCCCCTTCTCATAAACTGGATCATGCAATTGTCCAGGCTGTGTGGGTGCTGATGTGATATTTCTGCCACTTACACATTCAGTCACTTCACTACCAGTCTAGCATTGCTTGTTAAGCACTTTGGGATACACTGTGCAAGAAAAGCACTATATAAATGCTGATTCTTCTTCTGTGTACAATGTGGTGCCTTACTGTCGTATGTTTCTCTGTTTTCCTTCCCCACTGAGGGATAGGCCGACAGCCAACAGCCAACACCAGCCCACCACAGTCACCTCACCTCCAGCCAGGGTGACTGACTCCCTCCTCACCTTTTTTTCTCTCAGCTGTTATACTAAAACCAACTTCTCACTGAAAGTTCCCCTTCCCCCACTCTGCCACTTGGCAGGCCACCACACCACCAGAAACACCATAGTCACCTCATCCTCACCGGGATCGGGGGCAGAATGTAGCACAGCAGGACAGGGTCTGGTCGGCCCACAGGTCCACTTCAATTTGTGCCACCTAGCATGCACCCTGCACTGCAAGACACACAATAACTGCTGCCTGGCATACAACCCACACTGCCAGGCATACACACACTGCCAGACATGCACTCACTGCAACCAGGTGTGCAATCCTGTACTGCCAGATGTTCTTTATGCTGCAAGATATGACCGTAATTGCCTGACACGTATTGTATATCCTGCTCTACCAGATGTATGGAATACCGTTTGCTGTCAAATGTGTACACTGTACTATGACATATGCATCCTGCAGTGACAGGTTTGCATTGTGTACTACCAGCTGTGCACCAGAGCCCTCAATCTCCAGAAGCAGTATTGCATAGCAAGAGGTTCCAGTTTAGAATTGTTCCTGTCCAGTAACCACACAGCAAGTCATGATCCTTTGCAAATGGAACCACGAAAGCTAACACATCAGTTCTGCAAACTCAATTAATCTTCCAGGGACTGGGACGGGAGTGTGTATCTATCTCCTTTATGTTTTCTTATTATTATATAAAGAAACTCAGCAGCTCCAGCTTCCTCTGTAAAGCTGCCAAATAAATAATGTACACAATCAGCCCCATAGGGTCCATCTGTCTTGCTCTGCACTTGTGACTTCTAGAGGGATCACTGCCTTGGCTAGAGAGATCAGCACCTCAGGACCCTTCACTGCTGTACTGACCATTGGGACTACATTCCAGGTTTCTCTGCTAGAGATATTTTTGGTGGTGGGTTGGCACCTTCCTCCCACTGTATGAGTTTTTTGGTGTTTGGGTTCAATTGCTGCTTGTGTTGGGAGCTTGCTGTATTGCAGTAGCAGCAAACTGCTGTGCATGAGTTTCCCATGGATTCAGCAGTAGCAGCTCCTGGGACATGGCACCGCAATCTGCTAATTGATTATTCCACATATTCAGTGCAGTATTATAAGCAATAATACCCGACAGGGTAGGCATTATTGGATACTGGACCATCCAGGGGTGTAATGAGGCCCATTGCTGCAGGCGGAGGGCCTTATAGCCCTGGAAGGTCCGGGTATTTTCTAATAATGCTCACCCTGGAGGGTATTATTGTGCTTAAAAAATGGCCACTGTAAAAGAAAAAAATGTAATAAAATAATGTACATAAACTTGTTTACAATCATTTTTGTGGTAAAATAGTTCCTCCACCTGCAAGACAATGCTTTTTTTTGTGAGGTACTTACCCCCATTTGTCTATGGTAGGAGAGAAAAAGGACAAGGGCAAAGGACATTAGTCATCTTTGGCACTTGCTTCTCTGTGGTAAAGCAGAGACTGCGATACCTCCAGCACTGCTGCTGTGCATGAGAACACCGGTATTTTCTTAATTTTTCGATCGCAGACGGACGTCCGTAAAGTGTATGAAAACCAAGGAGGTACCGCTTGTCGCGGCTCAGTGGTTGTTTCGCGATAACACTTCTTCTATGACAGTACAGCGAGAAGATTTTGATCGGACTGAAGCATTTAAGATGCAGTGCCATTAAATGGCAAAATAGTTTTTTTTTTTTTTACCTGGTCGTGGGAGGAGAGCGACCACAACACTGAAGGCAGTAATTGGGGGGCAGCTGCCGCTAATGACAGAAAACATGGCGGGTTTTTCAAATTTCTACAGTGCTTTCAGCCAATTAGAAAGCAGGCTGGCACCTCTGGAAAATGCTACACTGTTAAGTGGCACTTGACTGGTTCTATTTAGCTGGGCATTTATTGAAAATAAATGCCCAGCTTGAGCCTGTCTGAGCCAATCAGCTTTAATTGATTCTTGCCATTTTCTAACAATACTTCCAGCCATTACAGTGGAGATTTTGCTTTTGTGACCTCTGTGCCCACTGGCACCCCACTCATTTAGGCCGCCATACCCTCTTTTTGTTCGCTTGTTACGCTTTGCTTTCTCACGCATGCGCATGAAACGTCTTTCAACAGTATGATTTTGGAGGTATGTGACCCCGTCCCCAATGCAGTAGTGCTCAATGTAGCAGGCATGACCCCATGGGGCCAATACATGCCAAGCTGTGTATGACATCAGGTCAGCTGTGTGTTTCTTCACTTCTAAGAAAATGTCCACAGCAATCAGAGGTGGTAGTGTGTATGCAATTAGCATACGGCGTCATCTGAACTGCTATCATGCACAACTCAGCATCGAATCCTCCTGCTTCCTTCTCTGCTAATGTCCTCCCTCCTCCTTGGTGTTCTCCTGGCCCCCACCTTGTGTGCCGAGGAGGGTGCCCAATCCCCTCAGCTCATGTGCCCCCCCAGCACACTGTGTGGCCAACGAGGGTGTCCAATCCCCAGTCGGCTGCAGCCCCTCCCCCAAAAACAAGAAGTTGGCACGCCGGGAGCCCACCCCAGCGGGTTCATGCTTCCGCCCTCACACTGTATGGCTGACGGGGTGCCCAATCCTCACCAGCTCCAGCCCCTCAACAAACATGTAGATGGCATGTAGAGCCCATCCCAGTGTACCAACAGTGTCCTGTTTTTTTTTTGTTTTTTTTCAATTCCTATGAAACAAGAAAACAGTCCCTCGGTGAGTCCCTTGCCACCCGCGCAACCATCTGCGCCCACCTCCCCACACCCCTCACCTAGGTGGCATGCTGGGAGCCCACCCCAGTGTACCAAAAGCGCCCATTTTTTTCCCTGTAAAACAAGAAAACGGTCCCTCGTGAGTCCTTGGCCCTCCCCCGCCAACCAGAGCCCACCCTCTATGCACCCACCTCCCACACCTCCCTCACCCCATACTTACCTCTGAGCCTTGGTGATGATCTTCGTGGACAGGGAATACATCTGTACTCTTCAAAGCCAACCACTAACTGAGAAAATGCCAGTAAGCTGTATAATGGCATAAATAAGATTTTTCCAACTTAGGTGGATATCTCGCCACTTTTTTGACTTTTGCCACCAAATTTTCAACATGGGGTTCTTGACACCCTTCTCATGAATTCAGCCACTGTCATGGTGTCATTCAGTCCCAAAGGTGATTTTGTGGTAACTGCGCGGAATCACCTTTCGGGATGATTAATGAAACAACAGTGTTGGTGTTCATGAGGTGGGCTCTCAAAGCTTATGCTGCAAATTTAGTGAAAAATTCAAAAAGTGACTGTTTTATGAATGTGCGTTGTGAGCTTCCACACACACACTCATAAGTTCATGAATTTGTAGTATTTTCACTCCAGATTTTCAACATAGGCATATGCTTTATATCTAGGGTTGCAGTGATCTCCATCGCCTGCAGCTGGTGCAGAAGCGCGGCAACTGGGTTGTTGACAGGGCTATCAAGAACTTGCCATATCACACCTGTGCTGCGTGAACTGCACTGGCTGCCAGTGCGATGGAGAATCACCTTCAAGGTCGCATTGCTGACCTATAAGACCCTACGTGGCCAGGGACCAGGCTACCTGCAAGATCTCCTTTGTCCCTATCATCCTCTCCGCCACTCCGCTCCCACTGGCGAGCGATTGCTAGAGATTCCCAGGGTTTGTTTTAAATCATCTGGGGCAAGGGCTTTCTCTTTATGGCCCCGACCCTGTGGAATTCTCTACCTCGCTAGATTAGAGAGTGTCTGTCCATGGAAGCATTTAAGAGATCCCTGAAAAGTTATCTATTTTCACTGGCATTTGGTTAGTTTATTTTATGGTTATTTTATTGTTCTTATGTTTTTATTTATTATTGTTGACGCTTTACCTCTGCTTTGTATCAGCGCTTTGACTTCTTGAAAAGTGCTTTATAAATAAATTTTGATTGATTTGATTGATTGATTGATATTTCCACCTTCTTATGAACAGTGCAGCTGTCATTTTCACATCCTGGCTGAAATGTGTTTTCGCACTTCTGGCGCAATATAGCACGGTCGCTGTTGGAGATCAGTGTTCACTACAGAGTAAGACAATCACAGTGACACTGTTCATAAGCAGAGGTCCTAAATGCCTATGTTGAAAATATTGTGGCAAAAGTCCATAAAATGGCTGTGTTACAAGCATGCGTATGCAGTTTCTACAGACATTTGTAAGTTCAGAATTTGTAATATTTCCACCCAGATTTTCAACATTGTCATTTTCCCACATCTCCTTATGACCAGCACAACTGTCATTTTTCACATCCTGACTGAAATTTGTTTTCGTAGTTCCAGTGTACAATAGCGGCCACTGTGGTTAATCATGTTCAGTACAGAGTAAGAAAATCATAGTGACACTGTTCATGAGCAGACATTTTAAAATGCCTATGTTGAAAATTCAGTGAAAATTCAAAAAATGACTGTTTTACAAGCGTGCATTGTGCAGTTTCCACGCGCACTTGTAACTTGAAATTTATCATATTTTCACTCCAGATTTTCAACATTTGCATTTTTTTCCACATCTTGTTATGAAAAGTACAGCTGTCATTTTCACATCCTGGCTGAAATGTGTTTTCATACTCCGTGCAGAATAGCACAGTTGCTGTGGGAAATCAGTGTTCAGTACCCAGTAAGAAAATTATAGTGACAGTGTTCATGACCAGAGGTGACAAAATGTCTATGTTGAAAATTTGGTGAAATAACTCCACTGAATGACTGTGTTACATAGTGTAGGGTGTGCAGTTTCCACACAGGCTCGCACTTGAGCACGCCCAGGGTGTTAGGGTTCCTAAGACAGACACTTAAGAAGTATGAGGGTGAAATGTTGATCTGATGCAAGAGTAGTTGCAGAAATGTTGATCTGATGCAAGAGTAGTTGCAGAAAGGTACTGTACTCTGTTGGGGTATGGATGCTAAAGGGCATGGATACAACTTGGGAGGGGCTGAATAAATGCCAAACACCAATGCAAATACCTGCAAGTGAACTTTCGGCATTGACAAATGCTTGTTCCACCAGACACACCCCTATTCATGTCTCTACATGCTCTCTCCTTTACAGACCATCAATCTTCATAGCCACCAGTTCTGTCCCAGTCAGTCTGAAAGTCATTTTTGTCTCGGCCAGCTCAGTTTCTTTCCCCTGCTTCCCTGACCTTACCTGCTGGTGCTCTCAGCTCTTCTGGAGTACTTTACTGTTACCACCAAACCAACAGCTTGGTGGTGAATGCAGTGGTGAACACACTGCTGATCATCGACAGTCCTCCTGGATCTCCACCTTCCAACTCCACTCTTCTTCAGACCTCCTCTCAGCAGCTGCTCGACTCAGAGACAGGGTGAGTGTGACCACACACGATTCCCCCAGCACATGGTCTCCCAGCTGGGCCCATCACAACATCTGCACACCACACAGCTGTCCCTGTGCTTTGCTCCCTCAATTTGCACAGTGTGCCTCTGGGCCTAGCTTGCTGTCTCGCTGTCACTAGTGACCTCTGGCTCTGCTGTCTGCCCTCCTGAGATGGATGTCCTCCTCCTGGAGGGCAGACAGCAGAGCCAGAGGTCGCTAGTGACAGTGAGACAGTGTGCTTTGCTCCCTCAATTTGCATAGTGCGCCTCTGGGCCTAGCTTGCTGTCTCGCTGTCACTAGCGACCTCTGGCTCTGCTGTCTGCCCTCCTGAGATGGATGTCCTCCTCCTGAAGTCCTGGGTTGGCTTCTTCACTGATTACCTGGTTGCTGGCGCTGTCTTGCACCCTTTGGTCATGCCTGGTTCATTCTGTTCACTCACCTCACCCTTCACTGGCCCTTGTCGCCACCAGCCGCCCAGTGACATTCCCCACTTCTTTGGGCACATGCGCATTGTAATGTACACACAAAACTAAAGGCACTGATTTAAAAAAAAAAAATGCCACCAATGAACAAGGGGATTGCTCCCTTCACGGGCTGAGCAAGTCACAGAGAGCACGCGCTGCCAGGTCATAGAACAACAACAAAAATGGTAAAAAGCATATCATGTTGAAAATTATTGGTGGGGCGGGCCCTTCAAAAAATATTGCTGGAGCCCATGACCCAGGACCCATATAACCTCATGCCTATGAGACAGGGTAGAAGCACCTCTTCAACCTGCCTGAGCCACCACTCAAGTGGTAAACATACTTGTTGAGGTACCCACAATCTCATTGGGAGAGGCACAGAAAGCTGCCTTTAAGAGAAGTCAGACTTGCAGCTTTTCACAGCTGAGCTGCATCATCACTTTAAGTTGTCCAAGGGAGGTGTGGTGTTGCCAATTTTAAACTGTGTCACGTCTAACTTTAAAATGCATGACTGGGCTTCATTTAAAAAATAATGTCTACAGGAGGTACCGCAAGATGAAAGCAGGCACTCTCTAAGGGAAGCAACAAGAGTGGGTGCAAAAGGAACCGCACCTGAGGAGTTGAGTAACAGTAATGGGTGCACGCGAGGGAGGGGATTCATTATGAGATTAGGGTGACATCTCAATGCAAGTTTATGACATCAACTGTGCAATGTGGTGGGCGGAAGCCGAAAGGACTAGAATAGAGTATGGCAGGCCAGCTTGCAATCGATTTGGTCAGAGACTCGGACTCACTCAAAAAGGAAAAAAAAATAAACTGCTCAATTACTCTAGCAGTTGAGTTTCTTGTCTTCGCTCTGACCGACCACAGGTGTAGCAAGCTGCTCGCCTCCTCCTTCACTCACAGGCTCAGTCCACTGGCTGCTCTGCTCCAGCTGGCTCGACTCAAATTCACAGCCATGCTGCTCTCTTCTGCTGGACTTCTTCTCACTCCAACTGTCCAGTAGACTCTGAGACATGGCGGCGCTTCTTTCCTGAACGGGTGAAGGAGGAGCTGATGCTGCAATGACGGGTGCTCCTGATTGTGGTGGCTAAATCATTTTAGTTGGTGGTGCGCTTGCAAACTAGTGTCACCACCAGTGTGCTCTTGTGTTGATGACACACAGCCAAGCCCACAAAAGCAGTGGTGGCATTGGCTGTAACAGTGCCGCACCTCCACAACCCGCTTTCTCTCCTAAGCTGCCACGCTTTCTGCACAAGCACACATAATAAAAACACGTGCTGCATTTCAGCTGGGCTATACTGGGTATGAACTGTGCAATGAATAAACCTTGCAAACATTTCACTTAAAATAGGTTCCATTCTCATGCTTGCAGGAGCACAAAGAGAGTCATACCACTTTGCACTGTAAATTGCCTATGTTTAGCAACACATTGAACTAATGGTAATACACGAGGATGTAAAAACAGAAAGGACAGCTTCCATATTTCTTCTGATATGTCACCTTTTATAATGTCCTTTTAAAAATAAAATCACATGGTCCTGAATATTAAAAATACCCTGCTATCTCAGATACAGGTTCTCTCAGACAGATACTGAACCTATGGCAATTGCCCAACTTTCAGGTGCCTAGATAAAGTTCAGAGGACATTATCAACTAGCACCTGCCAATGCAAGGCAGCAGCAGCATGACATGTGGAGAAGGAGCAGAGCTGGTGATGTGATGAGTCTGACCCAGATGAACTGCTGATGGTAGCGGCCTCAGATGGGTCGGAGCCATGCCAGAAGCCCTGGGATGTCACTTTAGTAGCTCGGCTAGCCACAGTTTGTGGTAGAGAGGAAACCCCGATTTTACTGCAACCTTGAAAATGACACTTTTTCTTCCTTCTCTGCTTCGGGAATCCCACGACCACCTGCACCACGAATCGCCTGCTTGACACACAAGCAGCCCCCTCGCCTCCCCCGTGACTGGACCCGATTTGATTATTCCCACCTCCATTGTCTGAGCCGTGGTCTTTACGGATAAGGAAGCAGGAATGAGCTGAAAGAATGAAGGGCGCAACAGAGAACAGATATAACAGAGATTGGCGACATAAAATCTGGAAAGACTTAGTTCCTGGTAAGACATGCCAACATAAAAGGGTGCACAATAAATTAATGAATCCCCACACACACATCAAAACAGTCCCCAAAACCTGCTGCACACAGTCCTGACAACCGAGAGACGGGATGTGGCACAGTTACATGTACAGTAAACGGTTGAAATGCATACCGTGGAGAAGCTGAGTTGGTTGCCTTTACCTTCCTCGCCTTGCTTAGCGAACTCCTTGGCCAGGTGGCGGCCGATGCCCCGACCCCTGCCAGTGATGACCACTGTATCCCCAGCAATGTCCCACAGGTGGGTCGGCAACAGCAGACAGATGGTGGCCCATGGCACTCAGTAGAGCAGCTGAGCTGGGAACAGCAGCAACAGCCCAGCTGATCTCCAATCCATCGCCTCCCTCCTCCTCTGTGCACCAATCAAACCTCGAAAATTAAAAGAGGAGCAAGTCCACACCAGGTCAAAAACTTTTCTGCAAACTCACAGAAATGCTCTGCAAATAAGCCCCCACCAAAACAGAAAGGATAGAAAAGCAGTCTGCCTGCAGGCTGAATTCACACTGGTTCAAATTTTGCACGACTTTATCTTTAATAAAACAACTGAGGTGCTGTAACACACAATGTAAATTTCATAAAAAAAATCTGATATTAATTTAAAAGTGGTGTAAAATGTTTTGGGTGAAATTGAGCTACTTTGTCAGTTTCACTCTGCAGTACTTTTAGAAAATATAAAACAAACTCTGAAGTTAGGGACCACCTGCCGTTGCACTGTTAGCTTCTCATCTGCACTGTTCACGTGGAATGCAGAGATGAATCATTGACGCTGCAATGATGAGGCGTCACTGATAGAGGCAGCCAATTAATTTCAGTTGGTGGCACACTTGCTGAACTAGTGTCAGCAGCAGCGTGCCACCCCATGGGTTACAGATGGCCAAGCCCAGAAATGCAATGGCAGCATTGGCTGCCACAGTGCCCCACCTTCACCACCCGCTTCTCTCTAAGCTGCCACATAATGCTTCTTATGCATCCGCAAGCAAACATAAAAGTACATAATGCCAACCCTTTTCACATCCTTACCGCTTTCTGGGCCCGTGAAATTCATTTTGTCTTTGTTCAACTGTTAATGTTCCTCTCTGACAGGCCTCCATCTAGCCTGTCCCCAGCCTCACCACTCACTTTCTCCAGGTACTGCACATATCCCATTCTCTGTCCCCATTGCTTGCCTCTATGGTGTGGCCTGCAGAATCCCTCCCAATGCCTCTGGCAGTCCTTTTGGGGATCAGGATCTAGTGGAAGTGGGTGCCATGGTCAGTGGTGTAGGCGGGGGCCTTCATCCATTGTTGGTCAGGTTTTTCTGCCATGTTTCTTGTCGCTGAAGCCAGTGGCATGCACAGTGTGTGTGGGGTGGGGATGGGGCCCTGATGCACACAGCATGCTGCTGCTGGGAAACCAAGCTCCATGACCCAACTGCAAGAGTCACTTTGGTGCTGAAACTTGCTGCTTCCCATCACCATGCTGGGGCATGCTGCCACCCCGCCTCCCCCAGCCTGGCTACCCTAGCACCTGCTTCTGTGTTCACGCCCGGAGCCAAGCTGCTGGCATGGAAGCATGACACACTTCAATTGGCCCATTGGGCTGTCCCTCTTAACAGTGGCAGCTCTACACCAGGGCTCATCCAGCTGCTGTGCCTAGTGGTGCCTCCCCATATGGTGCAGAGCTTCACCAATGGTAACAATATATCAGTGCCCTGGCTGCCATCGGTTGAGCCCCAGCTGTGCCCTGGTAACCAGTTGTGGCTAGAGCCACTACTGCCTCTTAAAGCCCTTTCTGACACAGTGGCCCAGACTGGTACTGGTCAATATGCTGTAATCTGTTGTGCACAATCAATATCGCGCAACAGATACAGCACATAACACTATTGCTACAGGCTACAAAACACTGCAGCACCAAAATTCTGCATGCGGATTATACCCTGTATGCTATTGGCTGGGAAGCCACGATGCAGAGGGAAGACCTCTGCTGGGTGGATGGTTCAGTGAGCAGCTGCCGTGGCTCAGACTAATGAGTCAACAGTAGTAAGGGGAAGCGCTGCATCTGTGGACTGGGCTTGAATCCTGGTCCCAGACTACTGATGTTGTTGTGGGGTTTTTTTCAAAGAAATAAAACAAAAGACTTGTGCGAAGACCTTCTTTTCCCCACCCATGTTTTCTTCCACCCCTGAGATATGTACACCAGGAGTTGATAATCTTTATATGAGGAGGTTCTGAGGGTGCAGCCCACCATAACAGTATGACCCTCACAAAAACAAAGTATTGTTGTGTTATTAGATATATTCAAGGCCCCTGGAATTCTGCAATTCTGTGGTTGTGGAGTTTTCCACAGAATTTATATCATGCCGCAGAATTTACATCATACCACAGAATTCATTGTTTTTGGTGAATTTTTTCAAATATACCATTTTTCTATAGTGCCAGGCTTTCTTTTCCCATCTTGTTTATCCTGAAGCCCTCTTTTATGCTCAGCATATGATGTCGTTGATGACATCACATCATGACCAATGGCAGAACTGCGTTCTGCCAGGATAATGAATAAATCATGTCGCAGAAATCAGAAAATGCTGCTGCAGAAACCAAGTAGCCCTGCTGCAGAAATCAGAAAGATCTGCCACAGAGCACTAGGGGCCCTGGTTATATTTACTTGCAGTGTAAAGGGTCAGCGCTCACAATGTACCCGCTGTGTTAGCACGGTATATTGCTGCACTGTTTCTGTTTGCTACATTATGACCTCGTGCGCCTGGACTACTATCAACTGTATCTCCAGGAGATTTAAGTTCTGTCCTGGGATTGCCTGCCCAACTGTCTTTTACAGACATTGTACAGTTTGAACCTGTCACTGATATTCATTGCAAAAAGCAACAGTTAGCCTTTAGTTAGGGTTAAAGCAGAAATCTTGAAAAGTAGGGAAGCAAAATGTTAAGGTAAAAAAGGGCCCTGACTCTTGATGAATATCTGGTGAGATGTTCCTCAGGACTTCAACAACTGCTTAGTGCAGGATTAGCATTACTCTAATTTGGGAGCATCTGGTGGGTGTAGTTCAATTGTTTTTGCTTACCCACATTGGGGATTGGCTCCCAGTGTCAGACTTGAGGGGAAGATGATGGCGGTAGCACACCACAAGGATGGGTTCCAATGGCTGTGTTTGTTTTGGGGAGGGTTGGGACATACAACTGAAGCATACCACTGGGGTGGTGTTCCAGGGGTCTCATTGCAATTGAGAGGAATTGGGGCACTAGCCCATCACTGGAATGGGTCCTGGTGGTCACATTTGTAACCCGCCTCACAAGTGGGGGGTCTCAAAAAATTCCTCAAGCTTGCCTAAATGCTCACTGCCAGGCTGGTGTCCTGCATTTTAGCAGTTTAAATGTGATTGCCAGAGAGTGCCTGTATAGCCTCTGTGTACTGTCTCTTTAAGAGCTGCCTGATTGCACTCATAAGTAATCTGAGAGGGAGCTGTGTTGAAAGATGTAGCTATTTGCTGAAAATCATTTAGAGTGATAATGATAATGTAGTTTGTCTAACCTGCCTTCTTTGCAGCAAGGACTGTTTTGTTTATCTCCACTATCTTGGCGGGGACTGCAAATTGGACCAATCAGTGCTGGTGGGACCTAAAACAGAGCCGGACTACAGGAGCTGTCTGGAGTCAAAATTGGTAGGAATTGTAGTTTGGGGCTTTTGGTGCCTTTTGCACCTGAAGGGAGCCTTTGTTGTGACTGACAGACAGATCAGCCAACCTAACCTTTTGGATTCTGGGAAAAGTCCCAGGCTTGTTGGCAGTTGAGTCAGATCTAAGTTGGGAGCAGAAGAGGCAACAGCTTGAGACAGTCAAGCAGCCATCTGAGTAGTTTCACAGAGGAGCACTGTGTAGTGGTCAGAGTTGTGGCCTGCATGTCTGCCTGCTGCCCCTGAGAGGGGAGAGAAGAGAATTATTCTGGACTAAATCCAAATTTGTGAGAACAAAGTAAGCCACTGATTTTTAACCTGGCTCATACCTGAAGAAGATGGAAGATTATAATGAGTGCGATCGGCCTGTCAGGATTTCTAGCTGCTTTGAATCCTCGTTTGTGCAGAGATTCTGCGATCATTACTGGAGAGCAGTTTGCCTGGTACAGTAGAATTTCCTTACATGTAAATGTGCTGTGAGTTGTTAGTGGGTCGTGATTTGGTTCCCCACTGTGTGACCTGTGTTCTGCTTGCTGGAAGCTATATCCAGCCCAAAATAGACTGTATCTGAATTTGTTCCATCTGGCCAGGGCTTGCCACACTGGCCAAAACCAGACTACCCGCTGCACAGAGAAAGCCATTGATGAGAGACCTGCATGGGGATCAGCCTCTGCTCCATGCTTGAACAGGAACAACACCTCGATCTGTGGGCCCTGCTTCTCCTGGCACTCCAAATTAACCACCTGCTGTCTTGATTTTCGGCCCAGCCTGTGTCCAGTTTTGGGTATCGCTCGTAATCATCAGGTATCTCCCGCAACAACAGCCTAATCTAAAAGTGTGTCATCTGATTGTCTTGTTTTTTTTCATGAACTGAGCCCTCCAGCCCGGATTACAAATAGTGTGTGTTGTGCTTTGTTGTTTTTCCATCACAGGGCCCCAACCAGCTGCAACGTTCCTGGCTAGCCCACCATTCTCCATCTGGGTACCCAGAGTGTGTGACTGTTCATGGACCCTGAACTGCATGCATAAGTGTTTGATTGATACAGCCTTTGCAAATTAACCTGATTACTCCCTCCCTTGTTCAAGTCCCTTAAATAAATCATATCTAACTCTTTTGCATTTACCCTGATTGTAGTTCCAGTTTGTGCAAGAGGACTGTACTGCTGTTATTTGCTGTGTATAACCTTGTTTTACAGGGGTCCCAGGACCAGGTCAGAGAGAAAGCCCTGGTGGTAAGTGCAAACTGTGGGTACTTGTGTGGTGTATCAGGGCATTGTGAAAGTGATTATTTAAGCTAATAGCATGACAGGGTGTTATGGTGAGATAAGGCCCACCTCAGGTGGGTTGAAGTTTCCACCACCTGAGAAGGCCTGTTAGCCCAACATAACACATCCCCTGGAGTGCCTTATTGAGATTATGAAATGGGTCATTTTAGTAAATTTTATGCCTTTTAAACATTTTACTTTTAGCTGGGCCATTGTGCTGGCATAATGGCCCAGCTGAAAGCTGCTCTTCATCACTCAGGAGCCAGCATTATTTCTACCCATTTCATAATGTGTTGTTCCGCCACTAGTAGGAAAGAGGGGGTTACAGTGTCTTGAGGGCTGTGCCCAGGTTAGCTTGACCACTGTCAACCCTGACCGGTGGCACCTGCCTCCAGAACTCAGGCCCTAACCTGCTACTAGCCAAGCAGGCAGGGTAGTAGCCACTGGGATAGTGCCACCCAGGGGTTATGTAACCCTAGGTGGCGCTTAGCAAGAAGAGCTACTGCCCCGCCTGCTTAACTACTAACAGGTTGAGGGGCCTAGGTCCAATG
Source organism: Neoceratodus forsteri (assembly GCA_016271365.2). NCBI lineage: Eukaryota > Metazoa > Chordata > Ceratodontiformes > Ceratodontidae > Neoceratodus > Neoceratodus forsteri. The sequence goes on along the minus strand of CM028132.1, from coordinate 466,591,354 downwards.
GCGCTGCGCTCCACCCAGAGGTCAGGGCTTGCAATAGTTAAACTAACTTGGTCACAGACCCTGGGACACTGTGACCCCACTTTCTTCCCACTAGTGGCCCACACAATATATCAGAATTACCTTCACAGCATACACTTACCCCCAGGACTGGTTCGGCCAGCTGGACTCTGGGGACCCTGTAAAACAAGATGATACAGTGCAAAACCACAGTACAATACTTTAACATAAACGTAATACCTCAGGCAGTGTAACTTTGCTGAAACAAACATATCTGATTTATTTAGGGGATATAACAAGGACAAGGAAAAATCAGGTTAATTAGTTTAGCCACATTAAAACCACAGTACTGTGCACATATTTCAGAGTCCCAAATGTCCCAAATGTCACTCTCTTACTGGGTACCCAGGCAATAAGAGGCTAGCCTATTTGATGCAGCTGGTTGGGGCCCTGAGGATGGAAAATGCATGCACAATACCCAATTGTAATCCGGAGCCAGGTGGCTCAGTTCATGAAGACATAAAACAACTCCAATTAGGTAACACACTTGTAATTCGATAAACAGATGGCAGGAGCTACCCTGCTTTGTACTCACAAACTCAAGGCTTGGAACTGGATGGAGGGCAGATTGTCCTGGATTACCAGGAGGAGCAGACCATGTGAGCAAGGTCCTTGTGACTGGACCCCACTGCAGTTTAGAGCAAATGGATGTAGTCTGGATTAAGCTGGGGTTTACTTCCAGCTTCATGCACTCAATTCACTGTATAGGGATTTGAAACACCATTCCCCACAAGCACTACACACATTTATACATAAAAGGAAAGTACTATCCCAGGCAGGCTGCTTCTCTATCCCGATTGCAATTACTGCACAATACCTGGGAGAACACACAGCAGATTCAGTTCCTGACAGACTGAGCGCGATTCAGCAATTCTCCAGTCTTCTACAGGGTGAGTCTGGTTTCATCTCTTCCGATCTCCTTGATTCTCTTCACAGGTCGGATTCAGTCCGAACAGGCGCTTGCACAAGCTGCAGACTGAAACTTAGGGCCTTACCAGTGTTTTTCTGCGCTAGAACTACACACCAAAGAAGCACTGGGCTCCTTGTCTCTTCACTCCCAAAACTGAACTGACTCTCCAGTAGACAAACCGGCATTTCCTTTGAGTCCCTCCCAGTTCAGTTGGCTGGTTTGGTTGTCACTCACAATAGGCTCCCCATGTTGGTGCAAAAGGCGCCAAGTCCAAACTACAATTCCAGAAGCATCTGCCATACAGTCCCATTGTGGCTGGCTCAACTTAAGAGTCCAAGTTCTGATTTGCCAGTAGCAGGCTCCACTTCAAAGGTCCCCACGCTGACTGGTCCAGTTCAGCAGTTCAAAACTAGAATGGAGGGCTAGGCAAAACAATTCAGACTACAAAGGAAAGCAAGTTAGACAAACTGTATTTTCATTATTACTCTAAATGATTTCTGGCAAACAGTTACATCTTTCGGATAGGCTCCTTTGCACTCTTAGCGACTGCAAAATGGAGCGAATTTGCAGAAGCTAGAGTGGGACTCAAGCAGGAAACACACAGTCCCCCATACAAATTAATTATGTCTGCAAGGAGACAGCTCTTAAAGAGACAGTACCAGAGGCTCAAAAGCACTCACAGACAAATGGTTTAAATGCCAAACACCATTCAGGCTTGGCGATTCAAGCAAGCTCCTGGAAGACTTTTGGGAACCCCATTTGCAGGGGGTTACAGTTACATTTTGAGGCTCACCGCTGGATTTTGTGCCTTCTAGTGGCCAAAAATTATGAATTATTGTTAAAGATTAATGGCTACCCCAGTAGAAATGGCTGTACACCAGTTGGTGGGGTAGTGTACTGGGCAGGAGATTGACCCCAAAATGCTCTACTTATACTAGATATTCTCCTGGGTACCAGTAAAGACACTGTAGAGGTAGCACTCTCCAAAGTTGAATGTTTAAAATCCCAGTGGTGGTGATAGGCTCGACAGGCTGATTTGATTGCCTAAACGCTCATAGCCTTGGTGGAGCGTAGTGACCTCGTGGACAGCTCTAAGTGCCACAGACTATTGCCCCAGAAGGGGTTCCAGCTGCCTGAGAGTGATAACAAAAGACAGCAAAGACCCTGGGGAGGATGAGCTCCACCATTATCTGAGACTTTGAGGAGAAATTTGCTAAGTTGTTGCTGGAGGAAGGAAAACGAGAGGACTATAAGCAACTATTCCTTCCACCTGAGGATGTTCCTTCCCAACACCCCCTCTCACTCCAGCACCTGTTACTGCCCTGTCTTCTGTACCCACACCAGTGCTGGCCCCTATATCTGTACCTGCCATTAGTAACGACTCCTATCAAGGCTGAGCATCTTCGGCATCCTCCCATCCCCAGGAGGAAGATGACTGGGAGACCTGGATAGACGATGTTGCCCCTCTAGTACTTGAATGGCAATGCTCAGAAGCAGAGAAACGAAAGAGGTTGAGTGAGAGCCTCTGAGGTCCTGCTCTGGCTACCATCCGTGCCAAGTGGGCCAATAACCCCAAGCAACTGCACAGGACTATCTTGATGCATTGGAGAATGTGTATGGGAGCCTGGATTCAGATGAGAATCTGTGGTGGAGAGTAAGAAACTCTCAGCAGTACCCAGGGAGCCATTGTCTGTGTATGTACCTCGGCTTGAAAGCTGCTACAAGAGTGCCTCAGAAAGGGTAGTTTGCCATCAAATTAATTAGATCAAACTAGGCTGGACCGGATCCTTAAGTCTGCTCTGTTTTCAGAATTGTTACTGCTTCAGTTGCGCCTTGCCACCCGACTGGAATCACCCCCTCCTATGACGAGCTAATGAAAGAAATTTTGTGGGAGGGGTTGAGCAAAGGTGACACCATGGGGAATTGCACCCATATCTGCTGCTGCTGCACAAGTGACTGAAAGTGATCAGCCAAGTGAGGCTCTGGGGCAAAAGACGTCCCTTAACGAGCACTCTGAGAATGCAAAAGACTTCCACACTGGGTCCATCATTGGAAATATGAGCTACTAAAGGAAGCCCGAGCTGAAGGTGGGTGCCTCTGCAAGGGTTTTCCCCATGGAACAATATTCTGGTCCCTTTCAGAACATGACTGCCATGGGTTTGGGGTGCACCTCAGGCATCTGCTACTGAGGGTGACTCCAAGGCTGAGATCACCGGATTGACTGCCACTCTAAAGGAACTGTTAAGACACATTGCACCACTCTCACCACTGCAAGCAGATACTAGACCCCAATCTCTTACTACTGCATCAGTTCCTCATATGATGTTCTCTCCCAGGATGACCCAGGAGTCTAGCATTTGTCACAACTGTGGAAAGGATGGCCATATGAAAAGAGAATGCCAGTCTCAGAAAGACTTAGAAAGAGTAGTAAACAGACTTCAAGGGAGCTCCGAAAAGCAAATCAATGGCCAAGAGGTGCCTGAAATGACCACAGTGAGGGTTCGAGGAACCCTAACTCAAAATCTTTCTGCTAAATCATCTGTCCAGGCCTCTGCTACTGCCTCTCAGACTGATCCAAAATAGTGGGCCTTCAATGGAGATTATGGTGACTGTGAATGGTATTCATACTCGGTCTGTGTTGACAGTGGGTCACAAGTGACCATTGTATTCCAGGACTGGTATGACAAACCCTTATCTGATGTGCTTTTGCAATCCCTGAAAGGCCTACATGTGTGGGGCCTGAGCGACAAGTCTTATCCCTACCTAGGGTATGTCTGCCTCTGGTTGTCTTTTCCTGCAACTGTAACTGGTGTGGAGGGCAAGAGAGACATTGACCCTAATGTGTCCCCCCACTGGGCTGTAAGGATGGGTTCCCCATGTTAATTGGGACAAATGCCCATATGTTTGGGAGACTGGCAACCTGTCATGAGAAACAAGGGCAACGGACTGGGAGGGCCCTGAGAATTCTGGCTCTGATCAAGAGGGCCTATGATTTGCAATAGAAACCCGAGGAAGTAGACCAGGATGAACTGGTGGGGATCGTGTGGAAGAAGGATCCCAGTCAATGGTACTGGCCCTCAATGCCCAGTGTACCATTCAAGCGAGGTCCACCTCTGGAAAGATGTCAAGAACAAAATACTGATGTTGATGCACCAGGCAATGGAAAATTGCCAGAAAGATTATTGCTCAAGTTCAGCATCTTGCTCTGCTTGTGCCCATGCCTATGCATGACCAGTGATGGTGCAGATTCACAATGTGTCAGATTGGGAGATCCTGGTGAACAGAGGGTGCACCCTAGCTATGGTACACTGCACAGACACTGCAGTATTGCCCAGCAACAAGCACCCTGGTGAGAAGGAAAGAGTGACCCCAGACTTGTTTGGCTTTGGTGACTCCCATTGCCAGCTGAATGGAAGGCTAGAATTAGCAAGAGACTTGCCCAGAAAAACCAAGTGTTTTCATTGAAGGAATGGGATGTGGGATGTGTCCAGGGTGTGGAGCATCACATATGCCCTCACGATGAATGGCCATTTCGAGAGAGGTCCCAACACCCGCCGCAGCAGACATAGATGATATCAGAAGACACCTGCGGAAATGCTCACTGCTGGCGTGATACAAGAATCCAGGAGCCCATAAGCCTCTCCCATTGTGGTTGTGCATAAGAAGAATGGGTCTGTGAGGATGTGTGTTGATTATCGAACCCTGAACCGGCTGACCATCCCAGACCAATACACTATGCCTCGTATACAAGAAGCCCTGGACTGCTTGAATGGGAGCAAATGGTTCTCAGTGTTGGATCTTTGCAGCGGATACTACCAGATCCCGATGGCCCCGAAGACCATGAGAAAACAGCCTCTGTCCATTGGGGTTCTATGAGTTTCTGAGGATGCCACGGGATATCAGGTGCCCCAGCCACCTTTCAGCGACTGATAGAATGTGTGTGGGAGATATGAATTTGCTGAAATGCCTGGTTTGGACGATGTCACTGTGTTTGGGAGCACCTTAGAGGAGCATGAGAACTGACTAAGTCATAGACTGACTTGAAGGCTTCGCCTCAAGCTGTCCATTGATAAGTGCCAGTTTTTCCAAACCTCCATGAAGTATGTGGGGCACCTAGTATCTACAAAAAGGATAGAGACTGATCCCAGTAAGGTAGAAGCATTGACTACTTGGCCCCAGCCCCATAATCTGAAAGAACTACAATGTTTCCTGGGTTGTGTGGCTACTACGCGAGGTTCATAAAAAGACTATCCCAAGATGATTCGCCACTCTTGAACCTTACCCAGGGTTACCCTCCTACCAATCGTAAATACAAAAATGGGCCATTAAAGAATCAGAAAAGTATACTTCCACCCAGGTGAATTCTTCGGCCCCGCTGGATGCCTGACTGTGAAGCAGCCTTCCATGAGATCATATACCAGCTCACCCACGCCCCATCCTCACCTATGCTGACCTCACCAAAGCCGATGTGCTGCATCGGAATCTAGTCTGTAGGGTCTAGAAGTGGTGCTGTATCAAGACCATGAGAATGGCCTGAGACCAGTAGCTTTCACCAGTAGGAGCTTCACCCGTCTGAACGAAACTACCCTATGCATAAGTTGGAGTTCCTTGCGCTAAAATGGGCCATTATTGACCAGTTTCATGAATACCTCTGTGGGGCAAAGATATTGGTGAAGACTGACAATAACCCGTTGACCTATGTACAGACTTCAGCTAAGTTAGATGTCACTGGGCACGGTGGCTTTCTGCATTATCAACCTATGATTATGCTGTAGAATACAGACTGGGCCTGAACCATATTGATGCTGACACCCTATCACAAAGGCCCACTTCCAAGAGTGATTGGTCAGGCTGTCTGAACCTGGCATTCGAGCATTGTGCCAAAAGTTTGATAGAAATTAACAGATGTCTGGGACACAGTGGACTGTTTAGTAGATTACTTGGGCCCTTCTGACACCTGCATACCAACTGCTTATTGCCACTTCTCTGCTCTAGATATTAGTGCACTACCTCAATTTGACAATGACAGCATTCAGTGGGCTCAATTCCAAGATTCTATGATTCAGCCAGCACTTGATGCCCTGCATGCGGGGAAAGATGTGTCTAAGTTGTGTTCCACTGACTTGCGAACTGCTTTATTGTTTAAAGAAGGCCCCAGATTGAAGTTGCTCAATCAGTTGTTGTATAGAGAGGCAGTAGATCATAATGGCAAAGTAGACAAGCAACAATTGGTGCTGCCTAGCCTTTAAAGATTTGGTACTAAGGTCCTTCCACAGTCACATGGGGCACCTCGTATTAACAGAACCCTTGACCTGGTAATGATCTCGCTTCTACTGGCCCAAAATGGGGCTGATGAGCACCACATAAAGACTTGTAGTCGCTGCCAGCAAAGAAAAGCTCTGCCTCAGAGGGCTGCCCCAGTTAATATTACTACCAGCACCCCCATGGAACTAGTCTGCATAGACTTCTTGTGTTTAGAACCTGATCAGCGGAACATTGACAATGTGTTAGTGGTTACGGACCATTTCACAGGTATACAAGTTTTTCCCACAAAGATCAAATGGCATCTACATGTGGCCAAGGTGCTAGTAGAAAATTTCTTTGTCCACTATGGTGCCCCCAGCGAATCCACTCTGACCAGGGCAGAGACTTTGAGAGTCAAGTAATCAAAGAAATGCTCTCTCTATGGGGGGTGTGAAAGTCAAGAACCACCCCCTATCAACCGCAGGGAGACTCTCAACCAGAATATTTTAACCGCACCCTTCTAGACATGTTGGGCATCATCCATCCAAAAGGCAAGCATAAATGGAGCCAGCAGATTAGCACCTTGGTACACGACAATTGCATGAAAAATGATACTACTGGATCCTTCCCTATTGCATCATGTTGGAGAGAGAGGCCCGGCTGCCAGTTGATGTCTGTCTTGGGGTCTCTTCAAATGGGGTCCGAGCCGAAAACTACTTGCAATATGTACAAAACCTGGAAGCTCAATTGAACCATGCCTATCAACTGGCCCAGACAATGGCGGCCAAGAAAAATCTAGCCAACAAAGAGAGGCATGATTAAAAGTAAAGGCTCAAGAGCTTCAACCTGGAGACCATGTGTTACGCAATTTGGGACTGCATGGTAAACAAAAATTGCTGATCGGTGGCACCATCTTCCCCATGTAGTAGTTGGAAAGTTGGATGATTTACCTGTGTACAAGGTGTGCCCAGAAAACAACTCCAAAGCTGTCAAGACCATGCACCGTAACCACTTGCTACTTATTGGCCAAGTCATAATTGAGGCTGAAGAATCAGAGCTTGATTCCCTGGGCCAGTGACTCATGCTGCAAGACAGAGACAGAGTGGACCTACCCCAGTGGTTACAAGTTCCAGGTTTCCCCACAGCAGGTCCGGAATGATAGTGACTGTCAGTCAACCTCAGGCGAAAGTGAATGTGACAATGCCTATTACCCTTCATGAATTGAGTCAGCTGTTTGAGGTAACCCTATGACTAATTGTGGGATGAAGCTGGGCCTTCTGGACTGCTTTTACCCCAGCTTCATCCTTGGAGCCAATGCTCCCAGAAAGTAAAGTGCAAAGTATCATGTCTGAAGATGCTGAGTCTCTGTGTTTTGTGGAACTGTATGATTTGCCTGAAGGAGGGGCTGATGGTTTGAGTATTTCTGGTGACATACCAGAATTTGAAGAACACCTTGACAGTGCAGACAACCCTTTTCAGTGCCTCAAAGTTTTGATTGTGCCTGAGCCTTTGCAAAATGAGTCAAGTGTTATAGAAACAGAGCCTGCAGAGCAAGGAGCTGACAGTGCCCCAAGTTTGGATGTTCCCATCCAGGCAGAGGCACCCTTACAAGTGATGAAAGCCCCAAGACTGTTGCTGAAAGTACAGAGACTATGGGTTGTCTCCCCAGAAAGACTGGCCGAGCTGTCACGCCAGTATTGCGTTTCAGTTATGATTCTCCGGGAGGCCTGTGGACTTGCCTGTCCATGTAGTTCACAAAGATGTTTATGTTTCACCAAGCTCACTGCCTAAATTGAGCTTGATGGCCCATTCCAGGTTACTTGTTCTCCTCTCACCATGGTGCCCTGCCTCATCCAGCCCCAAGTTAGCTGATAGGAAGGGCCCTCCTCTTGCATTGTTCAAGGTACAAGAAGTTATTACCTGATTTAGTATAGTAATGTTCAACTGACTTGTGTGAAATATGCCTAATGTATTGTCAGCATGGACAAAGTATTGGGAAATGTAGTGAATATGTATAGTAAAGTAATAAGTTTATGTTAACTGATGCATGATGGCACAGACTTGACGGATGCCAAGTTTTCTCCAGGCAGGAAGGGTGTAACCCTCCTACAAATGGGGGTTCCGAAAAGTCTTCCTCGAGCTTGCCTAAATGCTCACTGCCAGGCTGGTGTCCTGCATTTTAGCAGTTTAAATGTGACTGCCAGAGAGTGTCTTATAACCTCTGTGTTCTGTGTCTTTAAGAGTTGCCTGGATTGTAGTCATAAGTAATCTGAGAAGGAACTCTGTTGACAGATGTAACTATTTGCTGAAAATCATTTAGAGTGATAATGATAACGTAGTTTGTCTAACCTGCCTTCTTTGCAGCAAGGACTGTTTTGTTTATCTCTGCTATCTTGACCCAGAACTGCAAATTGGACCAATCAGTACTGGTGGGACCTAAAATGGAGCCGGACTACAGGAGCTGTCTGAGTCAAAATTGGTAGGAATTGTAGTTTGGGGCTTTTGATGCCTTTTTGCACCTGAAGGCGCCTTTGTTGTGACTGACAGACAGATCAGCCAACCGAACCTTTTGGATTCTGGGAAAAGTCCCAGGCTTGCTGGCAGTTGAGACAGATCTAAGTTGGGAGCAGAAGAGACAACAACTTGAGAAAGTCAAGCAGCCTTTTAGTAGTTTTGCATGGGAGAACTGTGGAAGGTCTGAGTTGTGGCCTGCATGTCTGCCTGCTGCCACCGAAAGGGAGAGAAGAGAAAAGAATTATTTCGTACTAAATCCAGGTTTGTGAGAACCGAAATAAGCCACTGATTTTTACCAGGCGATACCTGAAGAAGATGGAAGATTTTGCTGAATACGATCGGCCTGTCAGGATTTCCAGCTGCTTTTGAATCCCCAGTTTGTGCAGAGACTCTGCGATTGTGACTGGAGATTGGTTTGCCTGGTACAGTAGAATTTCCTTACATGTAAATGTGCTGTGACTTGTTAGTGGGTCGTGATTTGGTTCCCACTGTGAAAACTGTGTTCTGTTTGCTGGAAGCTGTATCCAGCCCAAAGCGGACTATATCCAAATTTGTCTCCATTTGGCTGGGGCCTTGCCACACTGGCCCAGCCAGACTACCCGCTGCACAGAGAAAGCCATCGACAAAAGACCTACCTGGGGATCAGCCCCTTCTCCACGCTTGAACAGGAATGATGCCTTGGTGATTTGTGTGGGCCCTGCTTCTCCTGGCACTCCAGATTAACCACCTGCTGTCTCGATTTTCATCCAGCCTGTGTCCAGTCTTGGGTATCGTGAGTAATCATCAGGGTAGTTCCCTGCAACAACAGTCCAATCTAAAAGTGTGTCATCTGATTGTCTTGTTTTCTTTTCATGAACTGAGCCCTCCGGCTCTGGATTACAAATAGTGTGTGTTGTGCGTGTTGTTTTCTTCCATCACGGGGCCCCAACCAGCTGCAACGTTCCTGGCTAGCCCACCATTCTCCAGCTGGGTACCCAGAGTGTGTGACTGTTCATGGACCCTGAAGTGCATGCATAACTGTTTGATTGATACAGCCTTTAAGCAAATTAACCTGATTCGTCCCTCCTTGTTCAAGTCCCTTAAATAAATCATATCTAACTCTTTTTGCATTTACCCTGACTGTGGTTCCAGTTTGTGCAAGAGTACTGTACTGCTGTTATTTGCTGTGTATTACCTTGTTTTACATATGGGGTCCCCAGGGCCAGGCCAGAGGAAACCCTGGTGGTAAGTGCAAACAGTGTGGGTACTTGTATGGTGTATCAGGGTATTGTGAAAGCGATTACTGTGTATTGTTCCGCCACTTAGTAAGGAAAGAGGGGGTTACAGTGTCCCAGAGGGCTGTGCCCGGTTAGCTTGACTACTACCAAACCTGACCTTGGGTGGAGGCACCGCTTCAGAACTCAGGCCCATTGACCTGCTACTAGCCAAGCAGACAGGGGTAGTGGCCCTGGGATAGCGCCACCTAGAGGTTACACATTAATTTAAAAATGTGGACCAACACCAGTAAAGGTTCTTGGTGTCAGGAATAAATCAAAGAAGTTTATCTACACCAGAGGTAGGCTCCATGGTTTGGTGTGAATGCGACTACATCATGGCCACATGCACCCACCCAGGACATGGTTGCAGAGGTGGTGAAAACACCTTTGAAAAATCTCTGTCACATGCTGCCACATTTTCATGGCCAATGGTTATAAATTAATAAGATCTCTCTTATAAAAATATTTTTATTCTAAATATTTCAAAAGCTCCACTTTTGTGACATGATCTAATAAACCTTAATGTTTCAGTCTTCAAAACTTTTCCATTGATTTCAAAAACTCATTAGCTATTTTTATGTGTTTTGACATTACTTACAAACTATCAGACACATTTTCAGCAAACCAGCAGAATCTGTAGATCCTGACAAGAAAAACTACTTAGCCCTTTCTACTGTATACTGTACCATAATAAGCAGATACTTCCCCATAACATTGTAGTTAGTGCTGTTTTCACTTGGAGCAAGTTGACCAGATAGCTAACACTCAGCTACAATCTGAAAATTAGATTGGAAAGTTGTTAGCCCATGTTAGCTGTTTTGATCTCACCTTGCCCCTTTTTCCCAATGTGTCCCACCCAGATGATCTGGGTCACTTTGGCAAGCAGCACCTTACGGGGCAAGGTGGAGAAATCAAAGCTCAACCACCACCACCATCCCAGAGGTATTATGCAAAATAATTGTTTTACTGTTTAAAAATTATGTACTTAATATTTTGCTCATAAAAGGTGGCACATTATTGACTATACTGGGACTGGAGTGCTCTACAACCCACATCTGCAAGTACAGTACGTGCAGTTGAAATACAAACTTCTCTGCACTGCCCTGTAATGGGCCCCAACTCTGTCAAGAATGGGCTACCATGGAAATGAGGAAAAGCCAACACCATGCTCATTCAATCCTTGGTCTCATGTGAGAGATTGACAGCAAAGGTGCTGGTTAGTATCAACAGTGAGTGTGTGCTTTTGTGTTATGAACACCTTCCAACCAGGAACTGGACTGAGACCACCAGAAGCTCGTATAAACGTAGGCCTCTGAGCAGCTGTCTGATGATCATTGCTTTTGATCACTGCTGACTTGGGCCAGAATTGAACCAGTGTAAGCTAGCTCTGTGCTACAGGGCAGCTAGGATTCTGGAATGCCAGGAGTGGAAGCTGGCTGTTGAGGACTGTGCATTTTGGTGCTCTCATTCTCAGGTTGGAGAGGTCTAACTGTCCTGCTGATTGGCTGCCTTCTAGCAACAGGAAGACACAATGTTTTGTGTACCACCACTGTCCTAGCCAGCAAAGTGGTCCAAGAAGCCCCAAAGTCCCACTAGCTATAGCTGGAGCACATCCCAGCCTGGGGCGGTCTGCCACAGTGACCCCATACACTAGGCCAGAAGGCTTGTTTCCATGCAGGGATCCTTGCCTCTCCCCTCCTGTGGAGATGCACCCATGCAGGCAGGGATGTGCTAACATAGGCAGTGCTACTCTAGCCTGGCTACCACAGCCAGAATGACCCAAGCCCTCTCCCTAACCTGGGTCATCTGCACAGCAATGCATTGTACTGTTGCTGCAGGGCCGCCATGTGGCCCAAATCCCCACTTGTTTTATCCAGCTTTTTCTGCACCACCACTGTCCTAGCCGCCAAAGTTTTCCAGGAAGCCCAGTCTTTTTCAAGCAAAGAGATAAATTGTTCTGTGTCTTGGGAAACCTCGGCCGACTCCACAAAGTCAAGGAAATAGAAGTTGGGGCTCACACCAATGTTCCAAACCTGGTCCCAGACATTTCCAAGGAGATGCACCCAGTGCAACTGAGTTGTGTCAGTGCATCTCTGAAATGTGCTCTTGGGCCATATTCGAATGGAGGGATGCACATGTAACTCAGGATGCGCCACAGTGCAAAGATAATGTATGTAGGCGCATCCAGAGGGGTGTGTTCTCCAGGACGTGGCACATCTCCATATTCAGCTGAGATGTGCGGGCGAGCTGCCCGCACATCCAGAGATGTGTCAGCAAAAATAGGCATGGAAGAACCATGCCAAAGTTGTAGCCACCTACAGGTGGGCTGCTGTACTGCACAGTGCAACACAGCGGCCGCCAGCCACTGGTGGCTACTCCCCAGCCCTGATCATATAAAATAAATCGCTCCCTGTCCCTGGTATTCTAGTATCCCCCTCACAGCACCCATTGTATAATAATTAAATAATTCCCTCCCTAGTAGACTTGTGTCCCCTCAGCCCAATTGTATGAAAAATGAATCATTGCCCTATCCCTGGTAGTTCAGTGGACCCCGGCCTGTCCCCAACCCCGATGTAATAATAAAAGACCGTTCTGAAATACTCTGGTGGTCTAGTATCTCCCCTCCATCCTGAACCCCATCCAGAATAACCATAAACAGAACATCCATGGTAGTCTCCCAGCCTCAATCATAACATAGAAAATGACCCCCAAGAACTCCCTGGTAGTCCAGTGAGGCACCTATACCCACCCCACTTCCCCCATCCCAGCATGGCCAATGATGCCGCAGGCAGCAAAATCCACCTGCACACTTCCACAGTTGCTCATCACTGAGCTGTCACTAAATGACAGCTTACAGTATACACTACAATACCATTGGTCGACAATGTGTACTTTTGTCGCTCATTCACAACTTTGTGTGATTCACAAGTTATGAATGAAAGCTATAGTACACTGCAAGCCCATTGGTTAACAGTGTTGACCAATGGTATTGTAGTGCATACTCATAAGCTGTCAATCAGTGACAGCTCAAGTCAAGGGCAGCCATGGAGGTGTACAGGTGGGATATGCTGCCCACTGGCCTACTGACCACACTGGGATGGAGGAGGGAGCAGGGTGGGTGGGGTGTGGGTGCCTCAGTGGGTGGGGGGTCCACTGACTACCAGGAGATCTTTCGGTCATTTCATATGTTATGATCGGGCTGAGACTACCATGGATGTTCGGTTTATGGTTATTATTCTACAGAAAGGGTTCAGGGATGGGAGGGGACTACTAGAATACCAGGGTAATTTGGAATGGTCTTTATTATTACATCATGGTTGGGGATGGGTGGGGGGGTCCACTGGACTACCAGGAACAGGGTATGATTTATTTTCATACTGATCAGGGCTGGGAGGGGAGATGTTAGACTACCAGGGACAGGGGAATGATTTAATTTTTATACAATTGGGGCTGGGGGCACTAGATTACCAGGGACAGGGCAGTGATTTAATTTTATAAAATTGGGGCTGGTGGGGGACACTAGACTAGTAGGGGATGTGGTGTGTTTGTTGGATGCTCACAGGGACTTTGCAGGGCTCCTGGAGCATTCTGCCAGGCACATCCCTGACTGAGCCATGCAAATGGGGCTATATGACATGCAAATGGCCCCATTTGTGCCTGGTATGGCTAATGTCCCCATTTGCAGAGGAAGTCTGAATATCTGGAATTTTGCTTGGCACAACCCCAGGATGAACCATGCATCCTCATTCCAGATATTCAGATTTGGCAGGTGGATGCACTGGTGCATCTTCAGCAGCCCCCATTTGTGCTGCACGCCTTTTTATATTCAGACGAATGCGCGACAACGCATTTCATTTAAATATAGCAAGTTTGTGCTCTGGCGCAACTCAGTTGCATGGCACATACTTGCTCCCTTTCCAGGCTCTGTTTGAAAATTCTGGCCCAAGTGTATAATTCATCTTTATTACATCCATATACACTTCAATAAAATGGGTGATGTTTTCTGACCAATTCACTTCTCTGTCAGTCCATCATAACAATATATTTCACTGTCCTCCCAGTTCTCTGGCTGTACTCTTGGTACTCTTCCCCATCTCCTACAACCACTGTCCCAGAGGGTCTCTCCTGATAGGAACAGCTCAGTACAGGACCTAAATTACTAACTGATCTATGCTGATGTGGGCCTCCCCAAGTTTTCTTCCAGGGTTTCTTGCCTTCCCAGCTACCACTGCAGCATCACATTTAGCCAATGGAACTTCACCTGCATGCAGTTTCCCTATGGCCAAGACCCCTGGAATTCTACAATTCTGCAGTTGTGGAATTTTCTACAGAACTTATGTCATGCCACAGACTATATATAGTGCTACAGAATCCATTGTTCTTGGTGAATTTGCATTCAAATATACATTTTGTTCCATGGTGAGAGGCTACTTTACCTGTCTTGTTTATTGTGAGGCCAGCTTCTGTGCTTGGCATGTGATGTCATCAGTGACATCACACCATATTTTAGCTAATAGCAGGACTGCATTCTGCCACAGAAATGAATAAATAATGCTGCAGAAATCAGAAAATGTCACTGGAGAGCACTAGGCTATGGTTGATGAGTACACCATTTAGAGTCCTATTATAGGGGTCATTGATGTTGTCGAATTGCAGTACTCCCATCTGATCGAGGGCTTGGCTGAACTTCTCAGGGACACTTCTGTGCATGAGCCCTTGGATCAACTTCTTAGGGACACTTCAGTGAAAGAGTCTTTGGTAAACTTCTCAGGGATACATCTGGGAATGAGCATATTTCTGTTTCATGTAACTTTTCATAGAAACATGGACTTTGACTGCAGAGAAGGACCACTTGGCCCACTCAGTCTGCCCATTGCCCTACCTATTGAATAGCTTGCAGATCCTAGTTAACCAACAGCCTACTTCTTTTGGTTAACTAGGATCTTTCAGGGACAGTTCTGTAAATCTGCCAGTTTCTGTTTATGAGATCTTTTGCAGCATTGAGTCCTGCTTTAAGTCTGCTTGACAAAGCCAGCAGGCTTATTTGAGCATTAGTTCTCACACTTTGTGACAGTGTGCCTCCCTGCGATATGAAAAGATTTCACCCTCCTTCAAATTTTGAAAAACATCTTGGCTCTCCCCACAGAAAAAATAAATCCTACTTGCACAGTACACCAGGAATAAAGTGAAACTAATAAAGTTAACTGTGTATATTCTCTTTTATTCAACTTATTGCTCTCTACCCCGACCCAGCACCCCAGGTTATACTTGTCACCCACTTTTCTGACTTGGCCCTTGTTACTCTGTTTCCTCTCTATCTGGAACAATTAACCTAGCCACTTCATCTCTCCTCCTCTTACCCTGCAGTTAGGTAACTTTCTGTACGCTTATCTCAGATCACACCTGAAAACATGCATTGATCACTGTGCCTTTCCAGTCACTAATTTACATATAAATACTGTACCTACTATAGAAACAAGCCTTGACTCGATGTGCCTTCCAAGTTACTAATCTGCATATAAATACCTATTGTAGAAACAAGCCTTGACTCAGCATACCTCCCCGGCATTAATTTACATATAAATACACACCTATAAACAAGCTTTGGCTCAATGGGAACTTCCTGGTCACAAATGTGTGCACAAGTAAAGAATCTCACCTGCAATTATCCATATTTAATTTGTTTTATCCTTTTACACAAAACAGCCAAAACTTAAAATGTAAATACTGTGCATTCTCAGACTTGACTGGGCCTCCCTGAAACAAGCTGGGGCCTCCTTGGGAGGCTGGCATCACCATTTGAGAACCACTGTATTAGAGTCACAGGATGTAGAGGTCTAATAGGATGACAGTGGAAAAGTTATCTTTCCTCTTAGACTATATCTGTGTGTGCTCTGCCTAATCCTGCCTGCCCAAGTATATCCACATAGAGACTGCATATAAGGGCTTACGTAGTATCCAAAGTACACATACTGTACTCACTAATGCAAACATCATGGTAATTATAAATCAATGGAAAACATCATGAAAACATGCAACTCACCATGCATATACTTCCCATGATGTCATGCATTAGCAGAATATGCATAATTTGGTATTTCGTTGAAACCTGCTTTGTTGCCAATGCCTCCCAGGGTACATGTTACTTTACTGGTTTTGCACTGAAGTTTTTGTCTTTTAATTTCTAATGTTTTCAAGCTCACCATGACCCAAATAATGAGAACACAGAACAGGTTCCTCCCTGTCCTGGAGCTGGGATAATAGTTTTGGTGAACTAATGCTCCTAACATAGGCAAAATATGTGTCTGTATTTGCTGTTGTTAGTATTTATATCTCAATACTGATGCTGTAGTGCATCAAGAGGTGGCTGCTGTACTCCTGAGGTGTCGCCTTTGGATGAGACATTAAACTGAGGTCTTGTCTGCCTGGTCTGGTGGTTGTTCAGGTGACATTAAAGATCCCATGGCACTTCTTGAAAAGAGTAGGAGGGAATTTTATTAGAGTAAAAATTATAGATCACAACTGTTACAATAGTATGTCAGGATACACAAAATGTTTTTTATAATGAAAATAACAAAGGGAGAAATCACAAATTATAAACAGAAGAACCTTACTCCCTATACACATTTCTCTCTATTCTGACTTACACCATTACTATGTAGTTTGTCACTCCTCCATCGCTTTTTACCATTTCCATTGGTAAAGCAGCCATGTCATTTTTCCGTATTGCACGTAATTCTTTTCTAGTGACTGTACTACTGTTTCTAGAGTAATATTTAACTGTTGAATCACAAATGTACATCTTACTTACCACATAATAAATTTGCTACAGATACAAATTAATCCAAGAGTCCCTACTTATAGAACCTCAAGTCTCTAGAATAATTATATTTTCATATGTCATTAGATTCCAAAATTATTATTCTACCTAATACTGAGGAGTTGCCATATTTTCTTTGCATAAGAACATTGTACAAGAAAATGTTCTAATGATTCTTCTAACTGAGGGCATGTTGTTCTAGGACACATTCTTTCCTCCACCCTTTTGTGTTTTTCATTCCCTTTACTCCTAGTCTTCCATGACTGCACAACCAGACAGTATCCCACATTCGGGATCACTTTCTCTCTTGATAGGGTTTAATCTGCTTCCCCAAATTTTTGAAATACCGGACTCAATATTGTTGTTTCTAGATTAGCTGAAGGTGGAAATACAGCACATAAATAAGTAAATATAGGAAGTAGACAGGTTTTCACTATTGAAACTTTTTTCTTTTTAGTCTGCTGCCATGTTTTCCAAATCTGTACCTTATTCATTCCTGCATCTAGTTTCTCCTTCCAGTTCACATAGGCCATATCTCCTTTACCAAAGGATATCCCAAAATGTTTATTGAAGAATCAAGATTTTATTCCTGTATTTCCAAATTCCCTCACCAGAACATTACTTATTCTGTAGCTAGCACTTTTAGCATAGTTTATGCTAGCTCCTGTTAGTAATGAGAATTCAGCCACCGCTTTAAGAGCTTTTTCAATAGATGCTATATCTGGTAAGACAAGGCACAAATCATTTATGCATGCCATAGATTTGGTAAGACCAGTCACACTTGGTATTTGTATTTCTAATTTCCATATTTTGCTGCAATAACTTTGATAAAGGATCCCTACAGTAAACATATAATAAGGGTCTCATAGGGCACCCTTGTTTTACACTTCTATCTACTTTAATCATGAACCCAAGTGTCCATTTATTATTGGAATTGCAGCTGCTTCCCTATAAATACATCTGACCCATTGTACAAATTTAGATGGAATTCCACATTTTTTAACGCCACCTCCAAATATTTATGAGAAACCTTATCAAAAGCTTATTCTTGATCCAAGCTTATTATATAACCATCTACATCACTGTTTTGTCCTACTTCCATCACCTCTCTTATGAATAGAAGATTATCTTGAATACTTCTCCCTGGACCAAGCATGTCTGATTTTTTTTCTGTCACATAAGAGGCAGTTGTGCTAGTCTATCAGTTAGGATTGTCATTAACATTTTTAAATCTGTATTTATGATACTTAAAGGCCTCCAATTTTTGAGAAATTTCTTCATTTTTTTATAAAGAAAAAGTTGTGCAGATAGACCTAACTGGGGTGCTAAATTCTCAGTATCTAGTATGGTGTTAAGAATTACCACCCAAACTTCTGCTAGTTCTTGTTTAAAAGCTTTATAAAATTCTGACATTAACCCATCAAGCACTGAGGCAGTATTATTGTTTAATACCATGATGACGTTTTCTCCTTCTGCCATAGATACTGGTAATAAGTTTTGTAAAATCCCATCAGGTATCGCAGGTATTTCTATTGTTTGAACAACTTTCAAGATCTGTTCCTCTGTAATCTCTGGGTCTGAATAGAGGGTTCTCATATGTTGTTCAACTGCTCTCTGTATACCCTCTTGTGTGACTACTTCTATCCCTTCTTGGTTTATTAATCTGTCCATGTTTTTGATGAACCCTTTTAAAGCTTTCAAATATATCACCCGTAGCTGTCTTACCTGGTGTGGTTATTCTATGTTCATATAATAAAGATAAGGCTCTTGAGTATTGTAAGCTCTCCATTTCTGTTTTTCGTGTTTTTGCTTGTTCTGTAAAGTGACCATAACCTTTGTTTACTAGTGAAAGGATTTTAAAAACTGAGCTCTAAGGATCAAATATTTCGTATATTGTTCTGTGTGCTTTTCCCAGTCAGTTTTTGTAACAGCTTTTTCATTTCAATCTTAGCTGTAACTCACCATCTACTGTACCTAAATTGTCTTCAAAACAGGCAATTGATTTTCTAGCATTCAAGAGATCTTTAATTTGTTCTTGCATGTCTTGGTTTTCAAGTAAGGTAGCATTCAGCTTCCAACGCCTGTTCTCTCTTGGTGTTGCATCTGAAAAGAAATGTGCACTAAGACTAATACATTATCAGAATTTTCTACAGGTATTGTATGGGTTCTTAAAGTTTTTATAGTTGCTGCTGAAAAGACAAAGTCTATGCTTGTGGTTAATGTATGTTTATAAAAAGTATATCCCCTGTTGGATGTATTGTCCTGTATGTGTCTATTAATCCCACTTGATTAACAATTTTATTCAACGTATTAGTGTAGCAAAATTGTTTATTACTTTAGCCTTTCTATTCTTTATGCCTCTGTACACAATTAAAATCACCTGCTCATAGAACTAATCTACTTGTAAATAAATAGGGTTTAACTAAAGTAAATAAATCAAATCTTTTTTTTTGCCTGAGGAGCATATATATTAATGACTCTCCATTCTTCGTTGTTATGCTGGAAATCAAGCAATAAGGCTCTTCATGGGTAAATATCTACTACTTTAGTAATTTTATAGTCATAACCTGTAAAGAGGATACAAAATCACACATGCCCACACAATGCAAAGCATCATGGGCTGCATATGCAAATCACCACAGAATATTATGCTGGTTCAACTTTAAGCAGAATTGCATGGTGCCAAAAGGCCTAAGAGGATGCCCACACCCTCACATCTTTCTAAGCCCATAGAATAGAATGAAGGACCCCAACACCAGAGCTTACTTGCAGCAGAAATGTCACTATTAATATTTAACCTAGTGTCCTGTAGAAACACATAGCTAAATTTAGATCCTTTAATACTGAAAGGTTACCACTCTCCTCCTAGGATTCTTAATACTTTTCACATTTGAAGTAGCTAATTTAAATGTGAAAGAGGAGGCCATGGGTAACAGAGTTAAAGAATTATCATTTATACAGCTGGTTTATCCAATCTTCTACTCCTTCTTGGGTGAGGGGCCCAGACATTTTAGCTTAAGTCTAGCAGCTTGTACTTTTCTGCTAGCTGTTCATCTTCTGAGTCCAATGTTACTCCCTACTGTGAGGAAAGAGTAGTTTCTGACTCTCCTCCAGAGTCCTGTGAATGAAAATGTCATATTTATTCATTAATTCAATAGCCTGTGGAGATGTAAAAGTCTTAGGAGTTTAGCTTTTGGTTTGTTTTTCTCAATCCTCTTTTTTGGAAACTATAGTCACCATCTCCAGGGAGGCATTATTATCACATCAGGGTCAGTTCATTTTGTTGAAACAGTTGCTGCTGTTCCTTTGATTTCTGGTTTGAAAGACCAGCCTCAGTAGGCTGTTTGCTAATGTTCTCTCGCTCCCTCATCTTCCATTGGTAACACCTGGGGGCGGCGGTGGGATTTTGCTGTGTCTACCTGTTGTAGTAGCCTGTTCTGCTGTTAAGGTACTTTGTTCAGATTGTGCCTGTCTCTTTGTGAAGTTTACAATGCTGTTCTATACTTGACTTTTGTGCATTATTAAGTATTACATCTTGGTCTGGGCAATCAGTTCTATTGTATGTTACCCATTCACAAGTCCTGTACACATGCCCAGTTTCCTCACACAAGTTGCAGTGTAATTCATTAGTGCATTGTACACTATTATGACCATTTTCTAAACACAAATTACCCTTTATGCGATCACATGCACTACTGAGATGAGAAAATGCCACACACTTAAAACAAGTCTTGGGTTAGCTGGCTAAAATCAGTGGCCTCTGTCTCTACCCAAAATAATGAGCTTGGAAGATGTCCTGGACCTTGTACTCCCATTCTCAGTTTCACTTTAAACTTCCATCCCTCCGTCCATATGTGTTCATTATCCAAAATAGGGACGGTTCACCCAGAAGATCAGACCTTGTTGTAACTAGTGCTCTATATCATGCACATTAATTTCCTCATTTTTGAAAAGAATAATGACTTGTTGTATTGCCTGTTTTGTGAGTGGAATAGCATGGAAAGGGAGCCAGATGGCCGAGTTCATTTTCTTATATGTCACCCAAAACCTGTCCAGACCCATAGGCATTTAAAACTATTATTAAATATTGTATCTCCAGATGCATGAATCAGTGCATATATCTCGTTTGAAAAGAAATGCATGGATTCTTTAATAAGTGTCTTTCCAACATAAATTCTATCGGGGTGATGGAGTCCCCAGGTATTGTAAAAGAACAGCGTTTTCCTCTGTGCAGGGCTGCATGCTGAAATATTTGTTCCTTTTGTCTAAATTGATCCTACAATTGTGGGGCTTGAGCCACTATCACTTGCTCTGCTTGTGGGTTTTAAGGTCCATGAAATCAGTATCATCGGGCGTGGTTAAATTTCCAGCACTTTATACTGTAATATCCTTTGACTCTAGATCAACTGCCTTTGGAAAAGGAATACTGTTTTTAGTTGCCTGTTGCTCTTTCATAGTTGAGCTTCTAGTGTCCCTTTCCCACAGGTATAGGTACTGCCCGACAATCAGAGTCAGGCAACCACTCCTGTTTCTGTTATTTTCCAGCCTGCACCTGAAAGAGCTTTCTTAACTGTCCAGGGAGTTCTACTCATTTTAATATCTTTTCAGGCACAGTTTCAGTTTGTCCAGCTTTTCTAAGGCTCTGTTTGCAGTGTCTATAGAACTGCCTTCTCCTGCTTCCTTATTTAAATCAGTTTGAGAGGTACTCGGCACTGGCTCATGTCTGCAATGTCTGTTTGCTAATTTCACTCGTTTCAATTTTTTTTTTTGAGTCAGGTTTTCTAGCACCAATAATTCGAGATTAGTCACTTACATGTTCTGATGCACTGGGAGCATATTGTTGCTTTGTTATTTCTTCTGCTCGTGTCTCCGAACCTGCCGCTGAAGTTTTGCACTGTGGAATGCTATCAAAGGGCATTGGCTGCTTGTCAAATGGCTCCTTTGATGAAGCTGCATCATCCTTTGGCTGAGTAATGCTGCAGGAATTACCTTGTCCATTCCATTTTGCCACTGTCTTTCTGTCTCTGCTTTCTCCAGATTTTGCTCTGTGCTTTGCTTTTCCATTTCTGTAGCTTGCAGTAGGTGCAATAACGTTGTCTTTGTTCCAGTGTAGCCTCTGCACCAGATCGTCCTCTGCTAACACCTTTTGCATATCCAGCTCAGAATCTACTTCCATTTCTTCATTTTGAGTTTGAAAAGTGATCTCCTGTGCTGGACCTGCAGGGACAGAGATCTGCTCTCTGCAGGTACACCAACAAACTGACCGGAATCTGTTTTGTCGGCCATAGGACTGCAGCTCCCCTCATCAGAACAGTAGGGGAATTTCCCAGTGTCCTCGCCAAATTTCCCCACTCACTAAAAATACTACTAACAGCTTAATCTAATTCTGTAAGTCAGTTTGCATCTGTTCAAATATTCCCTTCTCTTGCCCTGGTTGCACCTGAAAACGAGCTGCGGCTCAGTGTGTCGCCTCCCGTCACAAACTTTCAAATAAACAAATATTTATAAACTATTGGTGAGATCTTGTGACACCCTTCAGTCCTGCTTAAAGATACTCTTATTTTATTCAAAGTGATTTGCATACATTTCCCATGATCCTTTGCATGTGTGTGATATGTGTAATTTGACATTTCGTTGAAACCTGACTTTGTTGCTAATGCCCTTCCAGTGTAATAATTGCTTTAATGCTTTTATTTTTAAATTCTTGTTCTGTCTTGCAACTAGTAAATAAATATAGAATAAATGATGAGGTTAGTGTGAGAATTTAATGCACATTCAAGGTGTGGGATGCTACATAAACCTCAAGAGCAAAGCTCAAGGGATTTATAAAAGTATCCACACTGAGAGGGTGCATTAAATTTTGTATGCACACTACCTTTCCTTTATTATTTATAATTGCTGGGAGCAATTTTTTTTTACAGACTGACTTCTGTGACCATGTGTGACACACACACACACACACACACGCACACACACACAGATCTCTGTCTCCCTCCTCTCCCTTACCAGAATTAGCATTTTCTTCTTCTTTTGGTGTTTCTGTTTTTTGTTTTTCTACTTACAGTTTGCAGTCATGATTGCTTTTAACTAGGCTATTCCCAGTCAGCCACCGCTCTTGTTCTGTTGCACTGGTTATGTCCCGAAGAGGATAAACAGCAGAATCAATGAGATACTGCTTTTATTAAGTTGTAAAAGGTAGGATCAACCAGATATATTGTAAAATAAAAAAGATGGAGAGACAAGAGAGTCTCATTGTGGTTGCTCCGTAACTGAGAGACAGAGCCACCATGTTTATGAAACTCTTCAGCCCACCCACACAAAGAATGAGAGCAAATGAAGCAGTGCTGTGTTTTGAGTGGCAGAGCATGTGAATGCCATAATAACCAGCCAGTTATTACAGCAAATATCAACTGAGTCAACCATAGAAAAACATTGCTGACCAGTAATTATAACAAAATATATAATTTTTTCAGACAGTTGCTTTATGTATTTATTTATTTATGCATTTTTTGTGTGTTGCTTAGTTTTGTGTGTGTGTGTGCACGCACTGCTGCTTCTGTGAATCAATTTTGATGCCCCATGCTAAGTAAAATCTTAGTCGCTTTGTACCCTCTTCCATCTATCTGCAGAAGTCCAAAACTACTACCTGTCTGTACTGGCAATAGGTAGGAGACTCTCATTCACTACGGCAGCTATTCTCTAAATCACAGAGTGTCTATGCACCTTGTATCTGAGGTGCATAGACACTCTGCGGCCATCACAGCCCTTTCACCCCATTCTCCACGAGGGCGTGGGCTGGCACACACCCGATCCCACCCGCACACCAAGATTTGTGAAGGGGCAGTCTGGGGAGCGTATCCATGCTCTGTGATTTTCTGTAAAGTGGAGCACTGGGCAAGGGGCGGCACAGGCTACATCCTGAGGGCAGATGTAGCTGGTCTGTGCCCCCCACGGGAAGCCACTGCCAGAAGTAGTGGATGTTGAGGCATGGCTAGGCCCTCCAACATGCTGTCCTAGCTCACGGTTTGCACATGATGGGCCAGGGTGGCCGACTGAGCACCCGCCTGGCCCGATGTCATGGCTACTATCACAGCCACCCGACATTCTTTGCACCCCAGGGCACAGGTGATCCAGTGGCAGACAGGGTCCAGACATCCCATCGGATGCCTGCCCATGTCCACGGATGTGCCCAGTGCATCTACACACAATGTTGGAGGGGCCAGAAGGGGGCTGCATGGTGGCTGATAGCTGTGAATATGGCCACTGTGCAGTGGTCTCTGGCACTGACCTCCACAGGTGGGATACGTGCCTGCAGCATGTACATCATGCGCCGTGGAGAATCACCACCTATATGAGGGAGGTGGTAACAGCCCTAGTTGTGTTTCTGCTCTACAGCAACTGCCATGCTGTTTTAAAGAGACAATCCTGCCAAAAGTGCTGCATTACAGAATTACTGTAGAATAGGCATACCCCAATAACTCTCATACCAAAATTAGGTTTCTGTTACTTCATTTTAAAGTTATGAGCTATTTTGTGACCCTGATTTCACTACCTGTTCAAAAAATCAGTTTCAGTGAAGAGCCACTGATGATGTCATCTCCTGAACTCACAGTCCAGTTCTCTCCTGTCAACAACCTTATAGGACCTACTTCTACAAAATTAAAACATAACTGTAGCTATAGTAATCCTTAAATGAAAAAAACATTGACATAGGGTTGGCTGCAGTGCTTGCATTTCCAGAATGTTCAGGTGCATGCTACTGTACTTTAGAACATGTCAGGACGTGGTTTTGGAATGCAGCACTGAACCAAGGCATAGAATGTCAAGGTGGTGCACAATTTCAAAATGTTGAGGGTGGGGGATATGCAATCTCAGAATTTGGCAGCGATGTGCCATCTCAAAATTTGGTGGAACAATCAGTCTCAGAATGAGATGAGGACACATCGAGGAATTTGGTGGGGACTGGCAATTTCGAATATAGTGGGATGCATGCTGTTGGAATGTAACAGGACATACCATATTATTCTGACATTGCTTGTCCCTGCCACACTTCAGAATTGTACGCCCCAACATATTTCAAAACCGTGCATCACAATCCCACCATATTCCAACATTATGCGTCCCAGACACATTCTAAAATGATGCTCCTGACACATTCTGAAATTGCACATCCCTGCCACATTTCCAAACTGTGCATCCTGCTAAATTCCAAATTGCACATCTCTGCCAAGTTGTATTTCAATGCCACATTTCAAAATTGTCACTGCCACATTCAGAAATTATTTGTCACCACCAAATTCCAAAATTGAGCATCACTGCCACATTCTGAAACTATGCATCACTGCCACATTCCAAAACTGTACGCCACCACCATATTCTGAAATTGTGCAGCTTCACTGCATTCCAAACCTGTGAGTCATTGTCACATTCTGAAATTGTGCATCACAGCCACATTCTGAACCTGTGTGTCACTGCAGCATTCGAAATTGTGCGTCACCAACACATTCAGAAATGGTGCATCACCACCAATTCCAAAATTGTGCATCACCACCACATCCCAAACCTCTGCGTCCGCCATATTCTGAAATTGTGCATCACTACCACATTCTGAAATTATGCATCACCACTGCTTTCTGAAATTGTGTGTCACCACCAGTTCAAACTGCATGTCACCACCGCTTTCGAAATTGTGCGTCACCACCACATTCTGAAACTGTGCATCACCACTTCATTCCAACCTGTGCATCACCACCAGATTCCAAACTGTGCATCACCACTTCATTCCGAACCCTGCATCACCACCGTATTCCAAAACTTAGCATCACCACTTCATTCTGAAATTGTGTGTCACCACTACATTCAAAATTGTGTATCACCAACACATTCTGAGTCACCACCTCATTCTGAAATTATGTGTTCCAGCTACTTTCTGAGATTGTGTCATTGCTGCATTCCACAATTGCAACCTGGTGACATTCTGAAATCCCATACCTACAGTATTCAAAAATTGTACACAATTTTGTCATTTTAAAGCTATGTTTGCAGCTGCATTCCCCTTACATTCTGAAGTACTGTACCTTGCATCTATACATTATGGAAGTGTATGCTGACCCACCCAGTGTCAGTTTTCCTTTATCAGATGTTTACTACACCTGCAGTTTTAAGTAACATAGGAGAAATAAGTCACATAAATTAGCTTGCAGGGTGGACTAGGTTGTGAGTTCAGGAGATGACATCATCAGTAGCTTTTCACTATAACTGCCTGTTTTGAAAAGGCAGTGAATTAAGGCTTACAAAATGACTTGTAATTTTTAAACAAAGTAACACAGAGATCTGATTTTGGCATGAGGCTGATTGGAGATATGCTGATCCAAATTCTGAATTTATTGATGCCAAAATATTTGGCCTCAGTCCTCTCTTTAAAGCTGATAGAAAACAGTTTGTAGATCTCTAGGTGCACTCTAATTGTTCTTTTATTGGCTACCCACTAGTCTGATATGTTTTGACCTTCTTTATTAAATCAGTAATCTAATTTTGTTGCCTTTGTAACTATCCTGAATCTGTCTGTGCTCAGCAGTTGCTGCTCTCTGTTTTCATATTGCCTGAACATTGTATGATATCAGAAACAAAAATTCCAGGCCATTCAGATGAATTGCATGGAATGGGAGTTTGTGATGTCATCCAATGTCTTAGACATATGAAAATCAAGAGCAGTAGCTGGTGAGGAGAGTGAAACTCAATGTAGATCTGAGGGCACCCCAACGCTAGATTGTTTATTTATCAAAAATCATCAAAGCATATCAGAATACATAACTGACATGGAAAGGAAGATGGAGGGCAGTTTACTTATGTAGAAATCATTTCCTGTCTCCTTTAAGACTGTTTGTTGTAAGCCAGAATGCTTATTGGAACACAACAATATGAGTCTGACTGGAAGCAGAAACCAGAAAATGACACAGTTACTGGTGGATTACTTTTTATAGTGTATGGTTACCCTTTGTTATGTATAAAATCAGCCTCCTCAAAATCCTAGTTAAGCACATTCTAAACTGTTATGCGATTCCAAAGTGTTGTTATGCACATTCCAACAGTTGTTATGCACAGTTCAAAGGTCATACAATTTTAAATTTCTCATTTATTCTACACCTAGCTACTTACTAACTACCAGTGCCCAAAGTCATACCTTTTACCTTTCAAAATCTGGAAATTTCATTTTGATATGTGAGTAGAACAAAGAAATGGCAAGATTTTTGTTTTCACTTCAGAGAGGGTCTGTCACGCTAGTGTAAAACCATATACTATAAAAATAAAATATGATCAACCACACACAACTCACCATGTGTTTCCATCTCAGGGTGGAGATGACAGCATGGACCTCTTGAGCTTTGCTCTCGGGTTCATATGCTGTCATCTCAACCCCTCAATGGAAACACAGCCTTGTTGTGTTTGGCTGCACATACATTATTCTCTATGTGTCCGTCTGCCTAACCCTGCAAAACCTAAGAATATACCTGGCCAAATATATGTGTAATTATATCAATGGGAGCACTGACGCCTCCCTCACCCCAGCAACCTCCCACCTCATTCCCCAGACTGGCTAAGTCAGTGGGGAAAAACAGGTCAAGTCCTGGGTCTGTGCAAAGAATCCACCCCTCCAAGCCCAGCCCTCCCAATCAACTAACATACCAATTGATTCTTAAACCCTGAGTCATGATATTGGGGAGAAGCAGCAGTCAGTTACTTTAGTTCAGACTTGCTCACTTGTGGCTGCGCTTCAAAACACCAGTATATTATTGTGCATGACATGTGACAAGAAAGGAGGAGGAGGCTCGGAGTTTGAAACAATGATAATGCTTAGCATACTGAACCAGTCAGTCTGCTCAGTACCACTGTTGATGCAAAGAGCTTCTTCCCCTTCCCATTCACATGTCATGGCGTGTAAGGAATGTGTGCTTTGTGGCAGGAAAAATGAATGCTATCCTGGAGCCTCCCAGAATCACTAATCAGAGATCAAGTGCAGTGTTATTATAGGAGTATTTCTGGAGGGCTGGAAGGTCAGGCTAGGAGAGGGATACATTAAACATTGCCACTAGTGTGTGGACATCTCCTGTCGCCTCTTACAAACAGAAGAACATTGATAAATTGTCTTAGTCCCTTAAAAGGGGTGGGGCATATGAAACATTGCTGCTGACATGGTAGATATTCCTGGTCCCCATAGGAGAGGGAAGCACTTTAAAAGCTGCAGTGGGCCTTGTCTTAGTGAGCCTCACAAGAAGAGAACACCTGAAATAGTGCTACCATTGTGGCAGACATCTACCTCGCTCCTCAAGGAGACATCTTTTAGTCACTCTTGAAAAAGAGGCACTCTGAAAATCACTGCTGTTTTGGCAGGCCTTGTCTTAGTCTCCTCAGGGAGATACTTGAAGTTTGCCCTCTGGCATGGCTGATGTCTCTGGTCCCCTCAAGAGACAGACACATACACGCTGGTTATTTTATCGATAGAGGGAAAATGTATTGATGGGGAGTGTTATCCAGGTTAGTATGTAAACTCCTTTACTCATGATAAGTGTCATTAGATGTTAAACTTCCAGTTGGATAGATGCTAAAGATGTGTAAACATCTAACCTAAATGATGACACCCCACAACAGTGCAGCATCCCTTGTGCTACACTACAGTGTCAAGTATAGGTATTAGACCAAGTTCCTTCTGTGGGACTACAACCCACAACCTTCTGAGCTTTTCTCTGAGGAATTAAGTGGTTCAGTAGTTCTGCTTAATGTTAAAATATATACCATAATTGAAAGACTCTTTAGGTCTAGTGTTTGTAATATTAATTGTAAGTATCATATAAGCAAGGAAAGTTTATTCAATATAAACAAACTTTAGCATCTTAATGCCTGTAAGAGGAAGTTCAAATAGACATATTAGTATTGTTTTGAGATTCTAGCAGACACATTAAGCCTGCATGTATCTGTGGTAATGCTACATATTATACAATATTCATTTTGACCTATATTTTTGTTAGTATAAATTATTAACTTGTATTAATTTGTACTTCTGGCATAGGATCATTTTTTTCTTCATCCGAGTAGCTATAAGATGGATGTTATTTCTTGCATGGAATCTTTCTTTTATTTCAGAAAATAACTAATTTGTAATTCACCACTATGTATACTCATTTATTAAATACCTGATGTGATGCAAATAGAGATGCATGCTACATGTCAATTATTTTTATGTTGGCGACTTGCTTTTGTCCCCTGGCTCTCCACCGATGTGGCCTAAAATCTCAGCTCCCCGATGCAGTCAATCCTCAGTCTCCTGCCACTGATGTGGGTGAAAAAACCCAGCCCTTTCAGATGCGAGGTTGTTTGCAACTGGGCTCTGCTGCTTTTATGCCCAGTCGCTCCTTTGAATCTCGCTCCCTTGGCCCTGATTGGCTGTTTGGGCCTGCTGCCAAAATCCTACTTTTCTGGTTTCTGGCTCTCCCACTGCGATGTGGCCAAAAACATCCTAGGCCTCTCCTACCCTGACCTGCTGCCAATCCTGCTTTTTGTCCCTGGCTCTCCCACCACCAATGTGGCCAAAAACTCAGCTCCCGATGCGGTCAATCTTCAGTCTCTCCCACGCCAATGTGACCGAAAACTCAACTTCCTTTCAGACATTTACCTTCTGTAATGTTACCTGTCCAAACCAGGACCTCCTTGTAAAGGAGCACTGCTCGATGGAGCTTTTTCCTGGTGAAATAAATAAATACAGTTATAAAACTTTTGCAAATGTACAAACATTAAAAAGCAACACTTGTGTTTATTTTGGAAAACTTTCCCAAGTCCACCCCCACACACACACACACTGTTGTCTTAAATTACTAGGAATCAAACAGTTCTTATCTTGTGATTTTTGATGTAGCACTTTTTGAAGGAGAAGGGACCATAATTCAGAGCTGGCCTAGATCCCTTCCCCTTCCTGGTACCAAGAAGAAGAACTCTGCCCTCTGTGCTACCCCAAAGCTTTCACATTTGTGATGTAATTGTTTGTTGAGCTCAGGGCACACTACATTGATATAAATGGGGTGGATTTTAAATGTTTTTTTCATATTTTAGAGGTTCACTGAGGTCCAATCAACGCCACTGCTCAACTAACAAGGCTGTTGTTAGTTAAGTGGTGACTTTGATTTAACTTCATTGGATCGCTAAAATATTAAAGAACATTTAAAATATGCCCCATTCTTATCAATGTAGCATGCCTCCACATTCTACAAAAAATTGCCTCACAAAATGTTGGAGCATAGGGGTGGCACAGGGACAAAACTTGCTTTTCTTGGTACCAGGAAGGGAAAGGATCAGGTGGCCAGCTTGGAATTATGATCCCTTGCTTTTAAAACTGCTACACAAAAAGATAGGATATGGACTGCTTCATTCCTAGTGAGGTAAGGCAACAGTGGGGTTTAAAAGCACCAAAATTGGTGCTCTTTAATTGTTAATTGCAGTAATTCATTAAATCATTTAAAAAGTGGAAACATTGAAGTATTGACACATACTAAACAAATACAGTATGGATGGTAATACATCATTAAAGTAGCTGAGGGTGTGTGTGTGTGTGTGTGTGTGTGAGGTGCAATCAATGGCTAAGGAAAGAAAGGTGATGCTGCAGCCAAAACTCATGTGAGTGGATAGCTGTAGGAGCAGAGCTGGCATGTAATGCAAGGACTGTATGCAGACCAACCTCTAATTCAGTGGCGTATAATGACTTCTGTGTTTGTCTGCATTCAGTCCTTACACTACCAGTATCAAACTCATCTGAGTATGTTGACTGCTATGATTCTTTGCGTGCAATCTCTGTCGACTGGTGCCCACGTTTCATTACCAAGTGGCCATCATGTTACTAAAAACAGATTGAGAAGTATCTGCCCATTGAGTATAATGGAGCATGCCCTCTGCTCTCACTAGCATCTCGTCATCACATCCATGAGTGCAGGGCTGGAGTGTAGCTGGCAAAAAGAATGGGAAGTCCTTGGGACCTGCATGCAGAATTTTATGAGGGATATAACTTTTTATCAGAAAAACTTTTCGGAATATGCATCATATCGTGATCCTTTGCAGAAAGGCACCTATATATATGGTGCAGGGGCTTCCAGATGTATCTTGGAGGGTCTCTTTAATTATAGTCCCAATCTTGGCATCATCCACATATTTGCATAGCCATGCCTTGGTCCGACATCTGCATTGATGAAATTAAAATGCTAAATAACACAAGTCCCAACACAGACCCTTGAGAGACACCACTTGTCACACTTATCCAATCCCTGTTGTAACCCTAATCTGTACCTTTGGTGCCAGTCACTTAACCATGAGTGCACCCAGGATATAACACATGGATGAAATTCTAGTTCTTTTAGTTGCTCTATCAACTCATGGTGAGGAGCTGAGTCAAATGCCTTTGAGTAGTCCAGGAAGATCACATACACTGGCAGTCCCTTATCCAATGCACCACTTACTGTCTCAAAGAAGTAAATTTGTCAGTCATGACCTACACTGACTGAAGCCGTGCTGTGTTATATCTGTTTGCCCTCTTCGAGTATGTGTTGCCAGATCATATCCCTGACAATGATGAATCCTCCATTATTTTACCTTGGCGATTTTCCCACATCTAGCTCTGTATTCTGCTCCTGACTATGCAAGAGCCACTACTACCTTTAAATTTCCATAATAAAATCCCACCTCATATAGCTCCCCTGCACTCACACACACACACACAGACACACATTCACCCCCTGCAGATCTACTGTCCTTCCTTGCCTTGGTGATCTTTTCTCATTTCCCAGCAGCCTGAATCCTGACATTGACATTGCCAGCCACAGATCCACCCCACATCACATTCAATAAATTCCACCAGCACACACCTGCTACCCCAATACACAATTTAAACACTCTTTCCCACAGCTGATTCTTGACTTGCCACTGCCACTGAGACACAGTTATAATTATAACTAAGTTGGCCATGACTATTATGCCACTTCCAGTATGCCACGACGAAGTCAGACAATGTCACTTACAATCAAATTGTCACACAACACACTTTTTGCACTCTATTACATACTCCTTTAATGAGGATTTTCTTTGAGATGGGCTTGTAAGCATTATAGACCTGGTAGGTGGGTGGGCAGACAGACAATTAAGTGGCCTACTGTGGCAGTTTGGCGCATGTGGTGTTAGTGAAAATAGGCCCTGAGCCCTGCCTGCAGACGGACTACTTACCTTTTTCCCTACAATGGCTAGACTGGCCTTGATTCCATCGGGTTCACAATGGCTAGTATAGAGGGCCATAACTGATGACATGCAGTAGTGTAGCTAGTGACCTATAAACTGTATATCAACTGGCCAGTCTGTTGCCCTCTCAAACAAATTTCATCAGTTCCTATAGTGATTCTTAGCTGTATCATGTAGCGGTGCATAAGCAGTATAATTTATATATCAAATGTTGCAAAATGATATATTTAATAATAAACTGACAAATAAATGGGGTATTCTGACTTTTACTTGCCCAGCACATGCTACAGATATAGAACAAAACAGTAAGATTAAATGCATGATGAAAATGGATATCAGATTGAATCGATGTTTTCTACCATAGGTCTTCTTCAGGAATTATGAAAAAGAGAAAAAGCAGGCAGGAAAATAAGAAAAATGTATTGAGGAAAGAAAACAGAGGAAGGTTGTAGGAGAAAAGTGATAGTAGATAAAGTAAGAATAGAATCTGGAAAATGAAAAGGTGAAGATATAAAGGTATAGTAGAAATTGAATGAGCTGAGGAGTACTTATGTAGGGACTAACTAACAGGACGTAGTAAGAAGGCTGAAAGGTGAAAGCTACAGTATGTGTACACACTCATTTTCATTCTCTACACATCAAACCGGAGGGGTTAGTGATTTACACTGGCTCTGAACAACTGGTACAAGGACACACAGCACAACGACACTTCACCAGAGCCATTCAGCCTAACATTTTCCATAATTGAGACAACTGCCAAAACAACCCCACATCCACCATCAGTGGGACTGTAACCATGTAGAAAGCTGTGTGTGCAATAAATAGGCTACCTTGTAGTTGTAGCCACCATGTTAGAGCAAACATCTTGCAGGGCAAACCAGTATTAGATCAACATTCCTAGGCTACATGTCACAAGACTGCATGTCTTTGCTCCAGTTGTCATGCCATGGGTTTACACCACACTGTAGCTCTGGCAGCTCATTTATTTAGCTTTTGTTGACCGGTAAGTGCTCTAGACAAATCCTGCCTATTTTCAGGCACGACCCGGGAGGGGGATACAGATGAATGCCAACTGACCTTGAACCAGATTAAGCTGTTGGAGGTATTTTTTAGTGAATGAGGGAAATTCGCCAGGACACCAGGGAAATTCCCCTACTCTGATGCTGCTGTGCTGATGTTTCTGCATTGTGGCCAGTAGGGGACAGGCCATTTCCAAGATGGCCACCCAAGTGGACAATGGAAGGAGAAGGAAGTCTGTGGAGCAGGAGAGCTAGCTCTCGACTCTTGCTCCAGGTGTTTGGAGGCTCCAGCCGTGGATTTGGCTGAAATTGAATCAGATATTGAACTTCAGGATGCTTTTGTGAGCTGGGAGCAATCGGTTTTGGATAAAACAAAGAAAGAAACTGGACAGTTGGAAATTGCAACAACAGGAAGAGAAAGGTATTGTCGGTATTTGAACCTGCAACCTCTACAGAAAAGTCGCTTATTAAACCTCTAAATGTGGGTCTGAAACAGGAAATGCCGCGATAATGTTTTCTGCAGAAATGGAAGAACCAATTTCATCAGATAGCTCCAAAGGAAGCGAGATGAATTTAAAACTGCAGGCTGACAGAGAAAGCCAAGATATTAAAACACAGCAAACAGACTGCAGGACAGTGGCGCAAAATATGGAGCAAAAAGGTACTGTGTCTTATTTAAGTTATAGTTCTGGCAGGATAGAGTTGCCAGCAAAAGAGTTTGCCTCTGGTGTTAAAAAGAATGCTCTGTCCTTGTTTAATGAAGCTTCACTGCAGTGTGTTGAACTCCCTGACTACAGCAGGTGTCAGCCTGATTGTAATGAAGAGCACAAAGGCAGAGTTAAGGCTGATCCCAAGATTGTCAACAGCTCTGTGGAATAGATCTTAGAGCAGCAAGGCTTGAGCTCCATTTCCCAAGAACAAATAATCTCTGAATTCAGTACAGGCTGGTATTATCTCTGCTGCTAAAAGTGAGTGCTTACTGCCAGTTTCGGTCTCTGATAATGTCAAAGGAAGTAACGAAGTGAAGATAAATGATTTATCTGCACAGAATATATTGCCATCTACTTTTTGTGAAAATAAAACAGCACAGTTGAACAAGGTAGCTGGGTTTGTGTTCAAACAGCAGAGTCAAGAGATTTCAGCAACTGACTCAGCTGTTACATATCAAAAGACTGACGGTTCCTAAAGTGGGGCTACAGATTTCTTTTTTCTGACAAAATGAACCAAAAAAGTCTACAGCTGATATACAGATGGCAGACCCTTTTTACATAAAAAGGCTCACAAGATTCTTGGTCACCTCATAAAGCTTTAAGTGAAGCAGGGTGGAAACAGACAGTAGCTGGTGTATGGAAGCCTGATCCTGCTTGGGACTGAACTTATCTTTATCTCAGCATTCTCCTGAGTGGATTCCAGGTGGCCAGCAGCAGAAAGGGAGGAAATTCTTGCAGGAGCCCATTCGGTTTAGTACAGATGAGGTCACTGTACAACCTCCCTTCACAGAAGCCATTGATGTCCGAACTTTTCTCAAATTCCATAGGGAAGCAGCCCCTAGGCGTAATGCTGTGAGGCTGAGGTATAAAGGAGGGTTAGAAACTAGGCCAGATAGGCATTATGTGGGAAAACCTTGTTGAAAGACTCACTGCATTTCACCCTCAGGATGTTTATGCTTTCATTAATATTTCAGGGAGGACAATTATGACATAAGTTTCGCTCTCAACAGGCTTTAGAGTTGTTCTGGGTTAGGTATGGTCAAGTTATTCTCCTATGTGGACACCCTTTATTGTTATACCACTCTCAAACCCCTGATTAAGTTTGTTACAGTTATGTTCCAAATGAAGGGGTATGGGTGGAAGACATAACCTTTGGTTAAAAAAAATGTGAAGTACTAAGTGAGCAGAGCCTATTTTAGATACAGAGGGTTCTGGACTGGAGGATGGAAGTATAAGTTAAATTAAGGCAAACAGAGGCTGGAATTGAACATATACCTAACTCCTTTTGTTAGGAAAAGATAGAGGGGTATGTTTTACAGCGGGCAGCCCGTGCATGTTATAAGTGTGGGGCTAGAGCGCACTTTCAAGTGTATGCGATCAGCCCCTGCTGGATAATTGTGGGGAGGTAGGACATTTAACCATGTTTTGCAGCAATCTATCAAGTTGCGATTTGTGCAAACTAAAGGCCATGTGTTCAAACTATGTCCTTGGGCTGCCCAAAAACCTTTTGTTCTAATTCTGAGGTTTTTATTCAAAAAGCCCAAGAATCCATGGTTAAAGCTACTCTCAGGATACGTGCCCCTCCCTGCAACAAATCAGATGAAACTCCCTCTAGGCAAGAGAGAAATTGAAAAGAAGGGGTTTAAAAGGAAGGTGTTGAACAAAAAGTTAAACTCACCAAGTGGGGAGGATCAGCGTGAGATATCCTCAGAAATGGTTAAGATAGTTAAGGCAACATGGGTCCCCTAACCTCTCAGATTTCCTCTCAGTGTGTTATACTGAAGGGGTCATAGATGCGGTATGGTGGCAGCTGCCATTGATAAACCAGTGACTGTACTGCCCCAAAGAAGATCTTACGGAATTCACTATCAAAAATCCCCGCCTCAGTGGAACAGATTGATACCAGTAACTCATATGCGGCTCTGTTTTCCTCTTGGGGTAACACTGAGATAGAGGTTGAAGATTCAGACTCTCAAAATCCTCACTTTCAACCAGGTCACAAATCACGGATAATTACAAGGATAAAAAAAAAAAAGGAGGAAAACAATGATTTAAATACTTAAAAGGTTAATGAGGTTGGTTTGGGGTTCTTTGAATGTTCATAGCTTATTGAATATGGTTAGCGACAAGCCCTCTTTCATTATATACATGAATTTCCTGTTTCTGTTTGTTTTTACAAGAGACATGGATGTATTCCATAGATCAGTTGGTGGCATTTAAAGAGATTGGTTTTAGGTCCTTCATTTTGGTCATTTGGGAAGATTCTGCAGATGGTATAGGAATAGTGTTTAATTCATATGACTTCCAGTTACACAATTTGATAGATCTAATACCAGGAAGGGTCCTGATTATCGATGGGAAGTGGCAAGGCTAAGCTATAGGTTTATCAACATTTATAACCCCAAACAAAGCAGGTAGAGTTAATTGTCTTAAATCAGTACAGCCTTTTTTATTAACAACAGTTAGAGTATTATGGGGACTTTAATTGTCCCATTTCGACCCATGCTAGTAAAAAATAAAAACATACTGTGACTCTAATGCTTTATGTAAAATTATAAAAAGTGCTGGACTCTTGAACTGTCATAATGCTTTACAGGTTGGAGAAGGTTTTTCGCTTAAAAAGGGAAGAGATTTTCTCAATAGATCATATGTTTGTGTCACCTAATATGCAAATAGAATCTTTAAAATATTTCCTAGTGAATTCTCAGACCATTCCTTTCTATTAAGTTCTTTTAGCTTTTCAGACAGGCAAGAAAAAGGCTAGTTAGATGGAAACTCAATAACTCCTCATTAGAACTCCCTATATACAAGCTGGGGTGAGATACCTATTAAGAGCCAGGTTATCAGTAGCCTTTTATATTCAGATTTGGGAGATTGGTGGTTAGAGACTAAATCGGACTTAAGGAAATGGTTTAAATTGCAAGGAGTTAGAGCAAAGAATGACAAATTCCTGCACTATTTAGGTTTAAGACAACAATTACAGAGGCTTATGACTATAGCTTATTCTTCTAGGATGGATTACTCAGAACAAATTGCTAATCTTAAAGAAAAAATGAAAGAGTTTCAGTATGATAGAGGGAAAACCATGCAGGCCATTTTAACTAATGGAATTAAAAATCACCCATTGGGGATCCATTCGAAATGTGTAAACAGGTAAGAGATTCTATGAAAATGGAGGAACTCAAAGATTCAGATGGTAATTTGGTATCCTCTGTGGCCCAACTAAGAGAAGTGATTGTAGAACATTACCGTCTTTGAAGCCTCTTGAAACAATCCCCAATTCAGCTATGGCTCACTTATTTAAAGATATTTTAGTTCCAGTTAACCTAGTTGGGAGATCGGAGGTATGGGAACCTATCACTCCAACAGAGATTTCAAGCTCCATTAGGTTATTGAAACTAAATATTTCCGGAATAGATGGGATTTCCAATAACTTTTAGAAATTATTTTCAGACGAACTTAGTCAGTGCCTATGTCTCTTATTTAGGTTTTTTTTGACAAAGCTACAATCTATCCCTCTTTACAGAAGGGTTATTGATTTATATATTTAAGTCAGGGATAAGCAAAACATTACTAACTGGAGACCAATCACTCTTTAAACTCTGATTATAAAATCTTACTGGTATTTTAAATAATAGGCTGAAGAATTTAGCTAAAGAAGTTATTTCACCTTTTCAATATTGTGGGTTACCAGATAGAAGAGTCCACTGCTCTGATGATTCGAGATGTAACTGAGTATTTTACTGAGTTAGGGTCAACTAGATGCTTAATAGCAGCTGACTTAGAAAAAGCTTGATAGAGTTCATTTGCCGCTCCTTTTCCTTACCCTTAAGCATTATGGGGTTCCAAAGCAATTAGTGAAAATAATTGAGAAATTATATGATAATTATACAGTAATTCCATATTTAAAAGATCAGAAGCGGAAGGTTTTAAGTTAACTACAGGAGTTAGACAGGGTTGCCCTCTAAGCCCTCTTCTTTATATTTTCACTCTAGACCCCTTTTGCAAACGATAGTTTCGAGACAGATTTGGAAGGGTGTTACAGTGAATGGGCAGAGGATTTGCATTTAAGGGTACAAGCCTATGCTGATGATTTAGTAGTATACTTGGAAGATAAGGCCTCAGTAATTATTTTGTGACTGCATTTGAGGCCTTTGCAAAGGTATCAAATGCAAAAATAAATTTAAATAAAACAAAGGGATTATTTATTGGAGCTACTGGTGCTGAGGAAGTGTGTCAGGAGGGTATTAACATCTCCTAAAACCTCTTAAAATATTAGGGTATTGTTCAGTTCCCAGAACATGCCTGTTGAAAATTGGGAAGATGTCATTATTAAAATAGAGAAAAGGTTAATAGATGGAAACAGTGGAAAATGACCAAATTAAAAGGGTTCAGGTAATCAAGCAATTTCTTCTTCCAACGATACAGTATGTGCATGATTTTTCCGCTTCCTGTGTTTCTTGAGACTAGAATATATAGTGTGTTTTTTCAAATGTTATGGGAAATCGCTAAATCCTGTTAAAAGGAGCTATGATTTAATGAAAAATAAGGGTGGTTTAGGAATGGTAGACCCAGTGATTTTTTGTATGCTTTGTTTTTATCAAACTCAATTAAAGAAGGGTTAAAAGTAGAACTAGAGGCAGTAGAGTCATGGAACTTGAAAACAATGGGTAAATACTTTAAGAATTGGTACATTATAGCCCCTAAACTGAATCGCTACTTATATATTCCATCATATTTTAGGCCAATCTACGCAGAAATTGTTCAAATGGAAAACACAGAAACAGGTAATTCTGAATAACAACATGAAGGGGCTTTATCATTTTCTAATGTCATTGACTCTTCCCTCAGAACCAGGATTTAAAAATTGTCCTATGACTTTAAATTCTAGTGTATTAGCTCAATTAAACTGTAAGAGGATGCCTCAAAACAATGGAGACGAGTGGCTGATCTTTTACGGAAACTGAATGTCAGAGGAAATGCTAAGTACAAGGTTTTACAGGAAAGATTGTGCCTATACTTGGATTGTATTAATGTAGAAGAATCGATGGAACATTTTTTCTTAGATGTTCATATGCACGGGTTTATGGTCATACCTAGAAAAGCTTTGGGATTTAAATGGTTATGTAATATGTCTTATGAATTTTGATTCTAGGATGTTATCCAAGAATTTGTCTGAATTTCACGAAGAAACATTATCCTTATTTTTGGGATGTCTAAGATATTATTTATGGCAAGCCAGGGTTCAATGGGTTCTTTATCAAAAGAGAATGCCTTACTCTTGTGTAAGTCTGTTAGTCATCAAGGAGCTTATACTGATTTATACACAGGACGATCAAGAGTGACCCCAGGAACTTTACGTAAATGGTGGAAAGGTTTCTTCACTTTATTAAGTTCAAATAATAAGAGTTAAAAGTGGACTGGATATTTGTTAATAGTTTACTTCTCATGATTTTTTGTTCTCAGTAGCGTTTACAATGTAATACTTGCACATCTCTTTGATTTTTTATGTTATATGTTATGGAAAAGTGTTGTTCTATCGATTATCCTACTTTAAAGTGTTGCTGTTTATGTTTTTATGTCAATAAAAACACCCTACCCTTTCGATAAGTGCCATGGGATCTTTAACATCCACCTGAACTACCACCAATCCAGGCAGATGGGACCTCGGTTTAACGTCTCATCCGAAGACGGCACCTCAGAAATGCAGCACCCCTCTCATGCTGCATTACAGTGTCAGTACTGGGATATTAACCCAAGTGCCAGATGTGGGAACTGAACCCACAGCCCTCTGATCTCCCGGCCTCAGAGGCGAGTGTGCTACCTACTGAGCTACTGACACTAACAGCACTGACTCATAATACCTAGACTATGCAAACCTGAATATTAGCAAGGCTACAAAATGACATCTCACAGCCATGAAATGCTGCCTAAACTTTTATTGTGAAAAAGACAAAATGATAGGAAACTTGCATTCAATGTAAAGGGTGAAGATGCAGGGTGCTTACACAGTGCTTGTCAGAAGGCATTTTTCAGCCAGATGTTGTAATAAATTGAGTACACTGTCAGTTGAGCAGCCTTTGGTCACACTGAAATCTGAATATCAAAAGACACCTGCATAATCTCTGGATTCCTGTGATGTCATTAACCTCTTGAGCTTCACTCTTGAGGTTTAGAAGTCACAGGAACCCCTTGATGGATTACAGCAATGGTAACAGATGGATCCCCATCTGTTATTCTATTTATATCACAGTAATTAGTTACTTTTCAGGAAAAGTAATATAATTATAGTTACTTTTACTTTATTTTGAAAGTAATCCATCACTATTGCAAATTACCTAGAATAGTAATCAGATTACAGTTACTAGTTACAAGTAACTAGTTACTCCTCAACACTGTTCAAATCTCTCAGAGGAAGGTTGCCAAGATATGACAACAGCATACATAAAACAATTCGATTCCACTTCAGCTGAGCACATTTATGATCCTGCCTGTGTGCCTTCAACTGTAAGATGTATCTGCA
Source organism: Neoceratodus forsteri (assembly GCA_016271365.2). Classification (NCBI taxonomy): domain Eukaryota; kingdom Metazoa; phylum Chordata; order Ceratodontiformes; family Ceratodontidae; genus Neoceratodus; species Neoceratodus forsteri. Next base: position 466,551,031 of record CM028132.1, on the reverse strand, counting down.
CACTGGGGGCCCAGTCCCCGTAGTAGTGTATTTAATTAATTTATTTGTTTCTTTATTCATTTATTTGGCTTTGTCGGACACTGGTAGCCCACCCCAGTGTCCTGATATAGTGTCATTAATGATTTTGTATGGTACAACACTGGGATTCCACCCACCCCGTGTCGGATGCACCCCAACCTGTTATTTTAATATTTGTTTGGCAACATCGGGTACCTATTCCTTTGTTGGCGCTTCAGGATCCCCCAGCAGAGTGAGAGACTGGGGAGCCCACCCCAGTGTCTGAACATAGATTTGTTATGCATGTATACCTGCAAAAAGAAAACTGTCCCCTGACGCTTTTTGTTTAACCTGAAATAAAACAATCCCTCAGCATCACTGCCATTACCTTCCCCCATCCTGACCCTACCACTGTGCCCAATCACCCCACACCCCTTACCCTATACTTACCTCCAGAGGTCATCCACTGTCATCTTCTGTGGACTGGGACAAATCTACACTCTTCAAAGCCGAACCACAAACTGAGGAATCAAGATAAGTGCCTGTGTAATGTATTTCATTGGCTTTTCAACTTATCTTCATAACTTGGTGTTGTTAGATATTTTTACCAAATTTTCAACATGGGCTTTTTGGGACCCCACCTCATGAACACTGTCACTGTTGTTTCATTAATTGGACCTGGAAGGTAATTTTGCAGTTGCTGCATGAAATCACCTTTTGGGACTGATTAGCAAAATGACAGTGACAGTGTTCATGAGGTGGGGTCCTAAAAGCCCATGTTAAAAGATTTGGTGAAAATATTCCAAAATGGCTGGGTATGAGCGTTCATTGAAATGTTTCTATGCACGCCGTAACTTTGAAAATTTTCACTAGTTTTACTCCAAATTTTCAACATAGCCATTTTTCTTATACCACCTTATGACAGTACAGCTGTCATTTTCACATCCTGTCTGAAATTTGTTTTCACACCTGTGGTGCAGAATGGCATTTTGGCACAGATTTGAAAATGTCACGTATGGAGTTGATGAGGTGGGGTCATAGAAGACTATGTTGAAAATTTGGGGTCAAAATATAAAAAAATGCTAATGTCATGACCATTCATTGCAATTTCGGTAGGTCTGCTTGCAACTTCAGAAATTTTATATATTTGACCCAGATTTTAACATTGCCTTCTTATTACCTGACCACATGTATGTCACAGCTGTCATTTTCAAATCCTGTCCAAAATGTGTTTTCACACCTGTGGACATGATTGGCATTGCAGTTGCACAGAATTACATTTTGGCGTGGATTCGAAAATTTTCTGTACCATGTTACATAAGGTGAGGTAATAAGATGGCTATGCTGACAATTTTGTCGTTGTCCTATAAATGGAAGTGCAGGGCCCAAAGGCTCTGTGCCCATGGCTACATACATATATGCATCTATGGAGGCACAGACAAATAAGGATATGATTATACTGTTAAAAAGTAGGAAATTCATTGCCAAAAACTTTGCTTATGCATGCAGCTTAGGGTTCTTACTAAAAAAAGACAAAAGAGAGAATGTGGTGTTGGGTTTCCAACCCCAACATCTAGCCCTACCCTGCAGACACTGATAGGCCGGGGATGCCTTGATGTCAGCCAGCCCTAACATCCACCCCACTCTCCTATATTGTACCCATCTCTGCTTGTTTACTTATGGAATGGGGTGAGCTTTAGGGCTGATGACCACAAGGCACACCCCGATGCCTGTCAGTGTTTGCAGGATGGTGGGGTGTTAGGTTTGAAACCCTAACACCACATTTCCTGCTTTTGTCACTTTAGTAAGAACCCTAACTGATGCATTAATGAAGTTTTATTTGCAATGAATATATATATATATATATATATATATACTGTATATATCCTCAGAGCAAGCTCTTTGTACTGACCACAGTGATCACAGTTGCACCAGAACCCACCACCTGCCCTTCCTGGCTGAGGGGCACAGTCTGGCCTCCCTCCCGATGTAGTGGCTGGAGTCGGCCTGAACCGGGTCGCCTGCATGCCAGTGCATGCCACTGGGCCATTGGGGTGGCAAAGGTCCTTCATTGTTTTTAGATTTTTATTTACGGATATGTGTTTCAATACAATTGATTGCTAGACAGTTCTAAATAAATAAAATAGTCACATTTCCAAATATTACAACATAAATTGAGTGCATAACATATGTATCAAAAATACTAGGAGCCAAATGTGAGGAGTTTCTGCATGAACACGAGGAACATGCCATTCAGAAAGCCAATACTAAATATTTTAACCACGGTGAGAAGCAAGTACTGTAAGTTACCTGCCCTGCGCCTTGGAAACAGGCCATAGTTCAGATCGTCCCCACACAGTCTCTGAGTAAAGTTAGATTACCACCTATCCTTGGGATGCAGGGGCCCAATTTTAGACTTATTATCAAACTTTGTATACCTGAGCAGAATTACTCTTATTTGTGAAAATTCAAGGATTTTTAAGGACTTAGAGATTCCACAACAAAATGATTACCAGCATGCCTTTTGAAATCACCTCTTACTTTGCAGGAGGTTGTGAAAGCTATTCATTCCTTTCCTTTGGATGAAGCTCTGGGCCCCAATGGTTACACCCTAATTTTATTAAGAAATTTAAAGATTTGTTCACCAAATCCTATTGGATGCCTGTAATTATATTTATTCTTATGGCACCTCGGACCTGACTTGAATTGAAGCCCTCATTACGGTTATATTGAAACCAGGTAAAGATCCTTCTAGGGTTAGTAGTTATAGATCTAGTTATAGACAGTATACACTTATTAATAAAATCCTAGCAACAGCGGATGTAGAAAAAAGAACTAGGTATATATATATATATATATATATATACACACACACATATGTGTATATATATATATATATATATATATATATATATATATATATATTTATATATAACAAACTCATGTTCAAACACCACATCAGAGAAACTGTAAAAAAATGTAACAGGACTGTGGGCTGCATTATGAAGAATGTCAAGAGTAGGAAGAGGGAGGTGGTTATCTCATTGTATCTTACTGCCCACCCCATGCTACTGAACTTGTTTACCAGCTTCTTATGTGGAACAGTGTCAAAGGCCTTGCTGAAGTCCAAGCAGGCCACGTCTACTGCTCCCCCGACCAAACACCCTACTTACCCAGTTTAAAAAATCTATCAGATTTGCTTGGCATGACCTCCCCTCCATAAAGCCATGCTGCCTCAGGTCCTGTAGTTCATTGGTTTCCAGGTGTTCCATGATTCTTTTCTTTACAGTGTTTCCATCACTTTCCCTACTACAAATGTCAGGCTGACAGGCCTGTAATTTCCTGCCTCCTCCTTGCTACCACTTTTGTGAAGTGGGACTACGTCTGCACTTCTCCAGTCCTCCGGGACCACAACGTTCTCCAGTAAACTGTTAAAAAAGTCTGTCAGGGGTGCAGCTAGCACCTCCTTGAGTTCCTTTAACACTCTTGGATGGATCCTGTCTGGACCCATGGCTTTGTCCACCCTCATATTAGCGAGTGCTTTCCTGACCTTCTCCTCCAAAAAGGGACTAGTGTCCATTTCCCTTCCAAGTCTCTTGGTGCTTATTTGTGGTCCTTTCCCTTCCCCCTCAACTGTGAATACTGAGCAGAAATATTTGTTTAAGATATTTGCCCTTTCTTGGTCCTCCTCAGTATAGCCCCCTTCCTCCCTTATTAACTGTGCAGTCCCTCCTTTCTCGCTGATACACCTGAAAAATGTCTTGTCCCCCTTTGGTACTGTCTGAGCTGTTCTTTCTTCACCTTGTACTTTTGCACTTCTTACTGCCTTGCCTGCCTCCCTCCAGTTCCCCAGATACACTTCACTGTCCTTCTCTCTCTGGGTGTCCTTATACCTTCTGAATGCTATTGTTTTTGCCCTTACCTATTCGACCACTTCCCCTCAAGAACCATAATGGTCTCCTCCTCCTCCTCCTCCTTCTGCTTTTGCTAATTTGTCTGACATACAGGTTTGTAGCCTTTACTATGCTATCTTTTATTCTGGCCAGTTTTCCCTCCACCCCCCACCCCTCGATATCTCCCCCCTCCAGGTTTTCTTGGATGCATTCCCCATCTTTGTAAAGTCAGCCCTTCTGAAATCCAGGACCCTCTCCCTTGTGTGACTGGATTCTACTATTGTTTTTATATACATCCACCACATTGTCCCTCTTCAGAAGAACCAGATCCAGTATTGCCCCACCCTGAGTGGGTTCACTGATCAGCTGCCTGAGGTATGCCCCTGCAGGGAGTCCAAGATGTCTCTGCTCCTAGCTGATTCTGTAGCAGGTAGGCTCCACTCTACATCTGGCAGATTAAAGCCCCCCAAAGCACTACCTCCCCCTTCTTTAACCATTTTGCCTGTCTTCCAACATCTCTTAGTCTATGTCCTCTCCCTGTGTCCAAGGCCTGTATATCACTCCCATGTGAATGGTGGCTCTGTTTCCAGACTCATGCATCACTTTGATGTTTTCCTTAACATAAAGCACCACCATCCCCACCTTTCCTTCCTACACTGTCCCTTCTAAAAATTATGTAGCCAGCTATGACCATTTCCCAGTCACGGTTGTTTGTGCACCATGTTTCGGTGATGGCCACAATATCCAGGCCTGCCTCAGCCATGGTGGCCTCTAGGTCAGGTATCTTATTTCCAAGACTTCTATCACTGGCACACATGGCTGTCCAGATTTTGTTAGTCCTACTCTTGTCCCTTCTCTTGTTGTTTAGTTGTTCCCCATTCTTTTCCTTTGCATCCTGCCTGCTTTTCTGCACCCCCTTCCTCCCATGCTGATCCCTTGCACCCTTGGTTGTCCCTCAGTTTGTTGGGAATCCTTTCCCCAGAAATTATATAAATTAACAAAACAAATTACTTGATTAAGTAACTGCACTACCACACAATACCATTACACTATGGAAACACTACAGAAAAACACTACAGACCTACAGAAGAAAAAACAGCACAGAGCCACAAAGCTGACCAAATTCATGTAAGATTTATTTATTTATTTATTTATTTAAAAGTTTTACCAGGAAGGCATACTGAGTAGAGTACTGCTCAATTCCAGATGCGTCCTGGGGGAGTGGGTAGAGGAGAATGCATGCATATTTACAGAGAATGCATAAAATACATACATATTTACAGAGAGTGCATAAAATACACACATATTTACAGAGAGTGCATAAATACAGAGGCAAAAATAAAGTCATAGTGGAATAGAGAGTTTAGCACAAAACAATTAGCTACAGGGTAAGAATAGGCAGCCCAGCAGCTGCTAGTGAGGCCTTAGACAAATTACAGTGGCAGATGGGAGTGCGAGGCACTAAAACATAACTAAGCACAGTACTGCTTGAGTATAACCAGAACAAGAAGGTGTTAGGGTTAATGCAAAACAGGATTTAGGCACATGAGCAGGCACTGGCAAAGTGAGTACTGAGGAGAGAGCTGAGGTGCTGGGTGGGGGAAGCATGCCAAACACCCAAGAGAAGGAAGTTCCATAACTTAGGCATGCGATGCCTAAAGGCGGTCTGATCAGCCATGGTGGTCATGAGCGGGACAGCCACGAGGTGCTGGTCAAAGTTTGTGAGAGGGTAGGTTAGAGGGGATACAGCAGTTAGGACAGAGGAGAGATAAGGTGGTAGGGACTGATACCAGAACGTTGCCATTAGCCTTGCACAGTGGGTTTTAAGCCAATCATGTAGCTTGGGTAGGTCAAGGGTCTGGTAGAGGATGCAGTGGTGAGTAGAGGGAGGACAGTCAAGGGTGAAGTGACAGAAGGAGTGGAAAAGGGGATCCAGTCTGGCTAGGGTGGACTTGGGAGCAGCACTGTAAACAACGTCACTGTAGTCCAAAAAAGGGAGGATTATTTTCTGCACAATTGCACGGCGGGCCGGCAGAGGGATGCAACCTTGCTTACGGTATAGGGGACCCAACCTGGGATGCAACTTTTTGAGGAAAGCATCGATATGTGCAGAAAAGTCAAGGTGCTGGTCGAGAAAGACCCCAAGGTATCTAAAGGAGGTGCAGATCTCCAGAGGAGCCCTGTCCAGGGTGTGGAAAATGGGGGTGGTGGGAAGCCGAGAAGGCCTCTGCCTTGTGCCAAAGGTCATTGAGACAGTTTTCTTAGCATTGAGAAAAAGCTGACTTGAGCGAAACCAGAGCTGAACATCACTGAAGTCCTGCTGGAGACTGGTCGCGGGTGTGGGTCCGGAAGTATACAGCACTATGTCATCTGCATACATTTGAATGGATGAATGGGGGCAGGCAGAGGGCAGATCATTAAGAAAAATGGAGAACAATAGTGGGCCGAGGACCGAGCCTTGGGGTACACCAGAGGTAACTGGGAGGGAGGCAGAGGAGGAGGAGTCACCAATTCTGACAGATTGGAAACTGCCTACCAGGTAAGAGTGGAACCAACTGGTAGCCACAATAGAGAGCCTTGCAAGTGAGAGCTTAGACAGTGTGAGTGAGTGCGAGACGATGTCAAATGCCTTCACCAGGTCGATGAAAATAGTTGAAGTAACGTGGCCCTTATCAATACCTGCAAGTATTGAGTCGGTGAGACTGAGGAGGGAGGTGGCAGTGGAGTGGTACTTCCTAAAACCAGACTGGTAAGGGGAGAAGAAAGGTAAGGAGTTGAGAAAGTCAGATAGTTGAGCGAGGGCTAGGTGTTCCTGGATTTTAGCTAGTATGGGAAGGAGGGAGATAGTGCGGTAGTTGCCAGAGGTGGAAGGGTCTCTGCCTTTAGGGAGGGGAATGACAGTGGCATGCTTCTAGGGAGAGGGGACACAAGCGAGCGAGAAAGAGAGGTTGAAAAGCTTGGACAGGGGAGAGCGATGGCAGGGGTAGACATGTATAGCATTTTGGAGTCCAGCCCCATGGGGCATTTTCCCTTGGAGGGATTTAGGGCAAGCAGAGTGTTGTAAACTTCATTTGGTGAGTTCAGATGGAAGGAGAAGGAGGTGGAGGGAGGGGCGGCTTGGGATAAGGGGGTTTGGAGAGAGGGAATTTGAGGGGAAGGCAGGAGGGAGGACAAAAGTGATGAGGTACACTTTGTGAAAAAGGAGCTAAATTCTGAGGCCACTGCGAGGGGCGTTGTCACTGCGGTACCATCTATGCTTAGCTCAGGGGTTGGGAGCTGCAAAGGAGGGGTGAATAGCAATTTGACCACCTTCCAGAATTTAGCCAGGTGATTAAGATTAGTGTGGAAGTTCGCTTTGAAGTAGTTTCCTTTAGCCTGCTGGAGAAGCCTTGTGCATGCATTTCGTAACGTGTGGTACTTTACGTGAGCCTCATGAGAGCACGTGGCTTTGAAAGACTTCCAGACTTGGTCCCTGGCTCTGAGATGCACCATGATGTCAGCAGTGACTCAGGACAGATGGGTGCCTCTCTCCTGAGTCCGTCTAAGTGAGATGTAGAAGTCCCAGGTGGCGAGGAACCTGGATTTGAAATACTCCGGAGCAGAATCGATAGAGGTGGCCCAGGGGATGTAGGACCAGTCTGTGTTAGCCAGGTCATTTAGTAGAGAGAGAGAGGCGAGGTCTAGGAGTGGGCCAGAAGGGTTCTAGGGGGAGGTGTCTTTGGTCTGAAGACCTTTCTTACCAAGTAGATCATGTGGTGATCACTTATGGAGTCTGATAAGAGGCCTGAGGCAAGTACCCAGTGTGGGTGGGAGGTAAGGGACCAGTCTAGGAGAGAATGGTTAATTGATTTTATGTTTAGGCACGTGGGGTCAATGATCATTTGGGAAAGACTCAGCGCAGCCACCTGATTATGAAGCTTAGAGCTACCACTGGATAACCAATTCCAGTTAAAGTCTCCAAGGATATGGAGCTCACCCACCATTGCGTGTATTTTTAGTAATCCCAGATGATCCAAGATGGAGGGCATGGGGGAATCAGGTGGACAGTAATATCCAGCTACAAATAATGGTATTGTGTGAGGGAGGGCAAGTTTTATCAGCAGGGCAACTATGGACTGTGATGGCAAGGATAGCATAACAGGAGTGAACTGCAGGGAGGATGTGAAGTACATAGCTATACCTCCACCCCTTTTACTGCCTAGGTGGTCATGCTGGATGACTGTGTAGCCAGGGATAGAGATCTCAGCATCCTGGATATGTGGTTTAAGCCAGGCTTTGAAATAACCATAATGTCAGGTTTTATAGAGAGAACAATTGGTTGCAGGAGGGTTACTTTGTGTAGTCAGCTGCAGATATTTAGATGAGCCATTCTTGGGCCCCTCGGGAGTTGGAAAGAGGAGGGGGAAGTGGGCCCAGGGTTTGGCTCGACATCACCAGCAATTAGGACAAGTAAGGTTAGCATTTGCTTGGCTAGTTTGAAGGTCCACTGAAAGTTGTGGGTGGACATATGTGATCGAAAGGTATGTGCTGAGGTGGCAGGAGCCTGGAATTTCAGGGTAGAGAGCCCAATGTGGAAATTGGGTGGCAGGATTGATGGGTCAATTGTCCATTTACTAAGTTGGACCACTGGAAAGGGCCCGAAAGCAGGGAGCACTGGAACTGGCAAGAGGTCAGGCAGGGTACAAGTTTTCAGGTGTTTTGACTGCATCTCAGGGAAGGAAGATGGGGTGAGGGATGCCAGCAGGACCAGAACTGAGATTAAGGACAGGTAGAGAGGGCAGCATGGCTAGACCCCTCTAGTGGTGGGAAATGATTAGCTGCAGAGGGGGGAAAGTAGACTGATAGGCTCTGGGCAACAAGTGGTCTACACTATATACTAAGGAGTTCACCAAGGGTGGTGGGGCGGTGGGGCAGCTGACATGAAGCGTCGGTGGGGCTCTCCAATGTGGAGGTAGGAAGTTTGCGTTGGGGCAGCCAATGCGAAGCATCAGTGGGTCTCTGTAGTGCAGAGGCTGGAAGAATCTGTTTTAAATTGGGTGCACTGTCTCCGACTTATACCTGCTTCAGTGTCACAGCTCACTGTTCAGCTCGGGGGGGAGGGCAGGCATCCGAGTGGCCCTCGTGACCACCTAAGTCCCTGGGGAGAGCTGTGGAGAGAGGCAGAGGACAGAAAGGTTAAACTACAAATTATAAAAGGTTACCCGTGACTATGGTACTCCATGCTCATTTTTATGATAGTATCTACTGTGTCTAATGCTACCCCATTGTATTGTGTCAAAGGTATAACTGATAATGTCATTTGCAATTACTGTCATTCCAATGTACATAATAATTACAACCACTGAATGTTGTCCAATGTATGAAAGTATGTTTTTATGTAACTAATCCCAGGTTGTCCCTGAAAAAGGGACCTCTGGTCTCAGTGGGCTCACCCGATTACCAAAATTCAAATAAATAAATAAATAAATAAAATACAGGTAGTGGAGGTGGGACTATGCAGGGGGGAGGAGGGAACGAGTAGCTGTAGAAGGTCCACAAGTGAGCAAGGGGCCTGAAGAGATTTTGGCTAACAGTAAATTACAATTGACTGGCTCACTAAATTGAAATTTGTATGCTGGGCTAGTCTTCACAATACTTAAACTATACACCTACAGTAGACCTAGCTGCAGAATTTAAATTAAAGCATGCTAGTAGTACAGTGCACAAAGGGCTGAACCTAGTTTAGCAGTCTGTAAATCAAGCATACTGAGTTAATCTGTTTGCTAAGGGCTATACCAAGTTCAAGCACAGTATTATTATTATTATTTTAAATTAAAACAACTGCAGCAAATCTGTGTTGTGCCTGAGTGAGTGAGCCAAATCTCAAATTGAAATCACTAGGAACCTGCTAAACAGAATTACACTGCTTTAAATCAATCACAGGCATCAAGTAAGACCCTGTATTTTGAAGAAAATGACTTAAAGCTCACTAAATAAACTTGATAAAAAACCCAGAAAGATAGCAAAAGCAGTTAAAATAATCTATCAGTACTGCTCTGCCGAAACTTATAAAGGGTTTATTTATTTTATTTAGTTGTTTAACCAGGTATAGCATGCTAAGCTGAAAGCTTTTTTACAGGAGTGACCTGGGAGCCCAAGGAGGTTAAGTGACTTGCTCAGGGTCACACAGTATGCAAGTGGAAGCTGTGGGATTCAAACCCAGGTCTGGTTTGCTGGATGTCACCAGATTTGCAGCTCAGAGCCTCAGGACCACTGTGCTACTGCCTCCTTGATAGTGGAGGTGGGACTATGCAGGGGGGGGGGGGAACGAGTAGCTGTAGAAGGTCCACAAGTGAGCAGTAGCAGTCAGTAGAGGGTAGCAGTCAGTAGAATTAAACAAATGAAAGTCCAGTTTGAAAATTATTTTGGCGTCAAAAAGTTCAACGGCTCGCTCTCCAGTGCTGAGGTTGGAAGATTCTGTTTTAAACTGGGCGTGCCATCTCTAACTCGTACCTGCTTCAGTGTCATAGCTCACTGTTCAGCTCAGAGGAGGGCAGGCATTCGAGTGGCCCTTGTGGCCAACTAAGTCCATGGGGAGAGCTGCTTCAGTGTCACAGCTCATTGTTCTGCTCAGAGGAGGGTAGGTATCTGAGTGGCCCTCACAACCACCTAAGTCCCTGGAGAGAGCTGCTTCGGTGTCACAGCTCACTGTTCAGCTTGGGCAAGGGCAGGCATCCAAGTGGCCCTCAGGACAAACCAAGTCCCAAGATAGGATGTCACTTATAATAATTATAATAATATTTGTCATTTCACCTCAGCATCTCATCGGCTCACCCATCACTGTTCTCTTTATGACAAGTTAGGCTGGCTAGGCCCCCATCCTCCCTTCACAATTATAGCTTTGGAGGAGTAATCTTTAGGGGAGCTACTGATGCCTCAAAGAAAACTTTGAACAACATAATAATTAGGTACAATTCAGCTTGCATTCCAAATATATTCTATAGATTTCTGCTTCCCATCTTTTATTGCAGAGAAAATTTGCACGAATACATGATTATCATCTGTTAGAGTCCATCTGCCTCCATAGCATACTCTCTACTTCAAGTCATAATCCTCTGTTGTGACATCACAGTCTGTTGCAATGGGAGTATCTGTGATGTCACAAGCAGTGAATTATGACCTCAGGTGGAGAGAAGGCAAAAGGAACAGATGAACTCTTCAGGAGCTGAAATCCTGTTTTCATGCAAATGGCCTCAGTAATAAATAATGGATAGGGAAAATACAGAAGCAATGTGAAATATAAGCTGAACGGTGTCTAAATATTATGTTTTGTTTAAGTTATCCTGAAGGTGTCAACTGGTCTTTAACATTATAAAGAATGGGCTGCCTAAATCCTTAGCCTCATTATTTAAACCTGTAAACAGTACCTACCCCTTAAGTTCATGTGACAATGCATTATTGACTGTTTCTAAAATCAGAACTTGTGCTGGAAGATTGTCCTTTACATATGTAGCCCCTACGCTATGGAACTCCATACCACCTGACATATGTCAGTGTCCCTCTGGGCTTAGTTTTCATCTCAAATACCATGAGCATCTACTTAATTTGGCACACTGCACATGTCACTGACCTTGGGCAACCTCTGAAATGCTCTCACAAATGATTATATATATATATATATATATATATATATATATATATACACATATATAAAAATGTATTTATACAACATGTTTGGGAATAAATTCATGGATAAAAAAGTAGTATCTGAGACAGGTCGTAGAGATATCACTATGGCCATGAAGATATCATTGATATCTCCATGTTCCTATACGTCATAATGATATCTCCACGTTCCTTTACATCATTCAATTGAAAGTGAAAGTCTGTTACTTTCCATTGCACCGGTCTCTTTTGTTTAAAACCTGGACCCCCCCCAACCACACACACACCTACCTCTATTTGGTTGATCCTGCCAATTATTTTTATCTAAAAATTTAATTCAAGCCCTTATCTGGTTGATCTTGCCACTGTGACATTCAGCTGAGAATGATAGTACTTTCAATTTCACCCTTGAAAGTAGCATGACCGAGCGGTACGAAGATCGAGTCATTAGGAAATTACAGCAGTTCATAGTAAAGAGGGCTGTACCCATTTAGCTAAAAACAAAACTCTGCACTTCTGTATTTCTTTTCGGGAAGCTGCTGAATATATTCAGAAATCAGAGAGAGAGAGAGAGAGAGAGAGCACGAGTCAGCAGCTTCACAACAGCAGGAGGATCTGTGAGCGTTCGTTGCTATAGCAACACACACTCGCGCTTCCTCCTGCTTCTCTGACGCTGCCGACTCGCACTCTCTGTCTTCTGAATATAGTCGACAATTTCTCAAAAAGAAATACAGAATTGCAGTTTTTTTTAACTAAATGGGTGCAGACCTCTTTACTATTAACTGCTGTAATCTCCTACTGGGTCGATTTTCCTACCGCTCGGTCATGCTACTTTTAAGGGGGAAGTGAAAGTGTATTTTCTCGGCTAAATATCGCAGTGGCAGGATCAACCAGATAAGTGCTTAAATTAAATTTTTAGCTAAAAATAATGGCAGGATCAACCAGATAACATTATTTATGTCATTTTAAACTGGCAGAATCTACCATATATATTTTTTTATTTTTTAGAATGTCATCTCTTGTGTTCTGGGTTGTTGGGGTGTTTTGGTTTGTGTTCAGGGAGGGGTTCCATTACAATTTGGCCCAAACATATGTTTATATAAACAGAACATGACATGGCCTGAGTGAAGATATCATATTTATCTTCATTCGAGGCTAATGACATCAAGATATCTCACGAGTGGCTTCGCCACTCGTGAGAGATCATGATATCATTGGCTCTCATGAAGATAAATATGATATCTTCACTCAGGCCATGTCATATCCCATATATATATATATATATATATATTTATATATGTTCATTGCAAAAAGTGTATTAATGCAGACATTAGGGTTGAAGAACACAAAGTAGGGAAATTAAAAAACAGGGATTTGGGTCTCCAGGGTATTGGTGAATCAGTGGTGGGGTCTTCCTTAAGGTTGTCAACCCTAATGCCCACTCCCTCCCCTGAGCAAACAGGGTCAGATGTGATCTTTTTTCTTCATGCAGGACCCAAAGTAAGCTACAACACATTCTGTTGCAACATGTGGCAAGCCATACTTCTCTATCTTTGAAGAGTGTATCACTTGGGGTCACTGGGTTGCAGCTGTACCTTGTGCTTTGAACAGGAGGCTACAAGCTTGGGAGAGGGCGTGGGCACCAGGGTTGATAATCCCAAGAAAGACCCCACCACTGATTCACCAATACTCTAGAGACCCAAATCCCTAATGTTTTTTCATTTCCCTACTTTGTGCGCTTTGCATTCTTCAACCCTAATGTCTGCAGTAGCGTAGTTTTTTTTTCAATGAATTTCCCTTCTTTTTCTGATAGTGGAATTGTACCCTCATTGTAGACAGTTCTGACCCAGTGCATGAGCCCAACAAGCTTTGGCAAGAATGTCATTACCTAGTGGGAAAGGCTCCCTGACCTACCACAGGATGCAGCGTATGTACCAAAACACTGCTCTGTCCCTAAACAGGCCAGGGCTGGTGCTGCATGCTCCAGCACCTTCCCCATCAGCCTTGTCCCATTAAACTGGCTTACTGAGTTCACACCTGAACTCAGCTCACTGGCACTGTAAGGCAACATGGTCCCCAGTGGTGCAATGGACATTCCTGCAAACAACATTACTTCATAAATTCTTTGTCTTTTAATATTTTGACCCCAAACTTTCAACAATCTTCTTACGACCCCGCTTCATGAACCTAGTAGGTGAAAATTTTCAAAACCCCACCGAAATACCATTCTGCGCCACAGGTGTGAAAACACATTTTGGCCTGGATGTCAGAAATGCCAGCTGTAATGTTCATGAGGTGGTGTGAAAAAGTGACTATGTTGAAAATTTGGGGTCAAAATATTGAAAATTACCAAACTTATGCACGCATGTAGTAAAATGTCAGCGGCACACTCATAACTTGGCCAGAGGCTTGATTTTTCATCAATTTTTAACATGGTTTTTTTAGACCACCATGAATACCATGGTGAAATTATGTTAGTTGGGCCCGAAAGGTGATTTCATGCAGTGACTGCAAAATCACCTCCCGAACCCAGTTAACAAAATTTCACCACCAGTGTTCATGAGGTGGAGTCCCAAAAAGGCCATGTTGGAAATTTGGTGAAAAAATTCCTAAAAATGGCAAAGTTATCATGAGAAGTTTAAAACGCCAGATAGAATACATCCCAGAATTCTAAAGAAACTATGAAAGGGGCTAGCAGGACCACTGACAGCCTTATTCAACAAATCATTAGAAACAAATGTGGTTCTAGCAGACTGGAAGAGGGCAAATGTAGTCCAGGGAGCAAGGAGGAGACTGGTAACTATAGGCTAGTCAGCCTAACCTCGGTGGTAGGAAAATTGATGGAATCATTACTCAAGGAAAGGATTGTGACATACATTGAATCCAGTGGACAGCAGGATCCGAGACAGCATGGTTTCACAGCAGACAGGTCTTGCCAAACAGTATCACATCAACATTGCACATAAAATTGAGCAGAGCATTTCAGCATTGCAGTATGTGCGTAATCCTAAACAGCATTGCTAACATTCTAGCGCATACCGCAACAGCATCGGAGCATCAGCTTTCTTTAGCATACATGGTAAAACGAAGGCGCATCAGCCACAACAACATCCATTTTACTATTTAGTATAGTTTTTAAACAGTGTCTTACTTCTGCTGAGCTGAGTCATATCTCAGTGGCAGACATCATGGTGCAACACAAAGTCAAGCGATTGGGGGCAAGACGTTCATGTACGTGCATGGACGTGTTTCTGGGTACAAGAACTGTTCAGTGCTCTCAGTGCTCCAATATCATTTTAAAATCACAAACTTTATTAGCAATATTTGTAATAAAAATTAAAATCCTCTCTCCTCTAACATCCTCTCTTTTTAAACCTGCAGTTGGAAATTATGCGCAATTCCACGCAGGTAGTCCAAATTCACAGTGCTGTCATATCCATCCACAACTGCTGTTATTCTTTTCACTGTACCCCTATACTTGCATCTAGATGTAGGTGGTTCTTGTCCAGAAATGTATTGTTCCACCTTTAATTCATTCATATTCTGCTCCATGTTCAAAACCTTAATGAATTTCCAAATGGCTGGATGACTAGCTCCCAAAAGGTTATCAAAACTTCTGTGCCAGCCTTCTACCGCATTTATTGTGCATGGGAGCCCTTATTTTACAGCAGCATAACAATTCCAGAATTCTAAACTGAAAAAGGGTCTGCGACGACCATGGCCCAATCCACATATCCTCGAAATAGTTAATCAAGGGGGCCAGTAGGTCATCAGTAGGTCATCATGTGTTGTGTAAAAATCGCTAAATCACAGCTTCTCAAATGGTGATAGCACCTCAGATGGTGGAACATATGCCAGTGCTGGAAGCATTCTTATATGTAATGCAAATTCTTCTGCCACCATGTAATTTTTATGAATTTCTGGAATGTCTTGGATCTTACACCAGATTGCCTGGCATAAGTGGAAAAAACATCCCCTTGTTTCAGTCCCAGGAAACTCAGTTGAAAATGCTTTTGCTGCTGCCAGTTCAGAATCTGTCATAATTGAAACTGGTGCAAGATCTGGACACAACTTTTTTATTTCTGTCAAAATGAGCAAATAGCTGCCATATATTCTGTTAGCCTTCAGTATGAACACACTGGGTATAACTGCTGTAAAGCGCACACCATGTATAATACACAGTTGCGAGAATAAGGGTGGTGTCGCTTTAAAAATCCCATCTGCATATCAGTGTTGACTGCCACACATGTACTGGAGATTATTTTGCATGGAGAAAATAAGAAACTGATCATTGTGATTGTTGCCACAGTCATGCAACAGAAATGACTCTCCTCGATCAGTGAGTGTGTATTCAGGAGGGATATGCAATTCAGACATTGTGGCTGGCTGACATGGTGCTACTGCGTCAGTTTGTGTCACATGCTGGGTGGTTCGTTTCAGGCAGGCAAAGGAAGGCAATTTTCTAGCTGTTGCCTGGGTGACACTGTTCGTGGCACAAGCAACAATCTGATGTGTTGCCTCTTGAGAGCTGACTGCTCTCTCCTTAGTTTCACTTATTACCTTCCTAACATCAAGAGAACCAGCATCAGGCACATGACTGTGCTGGTTTAAAGAAAGTATAATGACATCCTCTGAAGTATGGCATCTAGCCCTACATCTGAATGAGTCATACTGCAAGCATTTCCAATAGGTTTTGGCCAGTGTCAGATCCAGGATTTTACAATGGGGGCTGTGGTGGTGGGACTTAATATGCAAATTTCTTTAATCCTTTATATAATTTGCTATTATCTTGTTTTGCTACATTTTAAACAGAGAATACAAATGTAGTATATAGTTTAGAATGTATATTTTCCTCTTACAATTAATAAATCAGACTTCTTCAACAAAGTGAAATGCAGCAGCAGCAAGCAAGTAGGTTACAATGGGGGGTGCTACCGTCCCCTTTGCCCCCCCTAGATCCACCACTGGTTTTGGCACTATACACCCTCTCCTTTCTGTAGAGATAGCCATCATGAGACAGCAACTGCTGCCCTCTGTTACTGAGTACAAAGTGTAGTGGCATGGCTTCACAGCAATGCAAACTGCTGCACTTGAGCCCAGATGATTTGAAGGCTGCACTTCCCCACAGCTGAACAGCTAATTAGATAATTGTCTTGCATCTAAGTTGTCCTACAGTAAGCTTGCTGCCCAGTTAGTTCACATATGGGTCCTGTCATCATTAAGGTTCTGAATTATCAGTTGACAGTGAGTGCGTTATTGCAGTGCTTTCGCTGACAGGATATTTAGGTCATTCATGCTATAATTGTAGTGCGAAGATTTGCAGGGTGCTATTATTGCTTGCAGCAGAATAGACACACTAATATTGTCCATGGTGAAAATGTATGCGTGGTATTGACATGGAACCTTGTTGAACGGCCCTCACAGATTTCTTCAACTGGGTGACAAGGGAGATTGATCAGGGAAGGGCGGTAGAAGTGGTCTACCTGGATTTTAGCAAGGCCTTCAATACCATCCCACATAAAAGGCTAATAAACAACTTGAGCAGCCTGGTAGTCGGATCCGGGGTAGTTAACTGGGTTAGAAATTGGCTGAGCGGTAGGACACAAAGGGTGGTAGTGAATGGAATTCAGTCTGTAGAAAGGAAGGTGATCAGCGGGGTGCCTCAAGGATCGGTGCTAGGTCCGGCCCTCTTTAATGTCTTCATAAGCAACATTGCAGAGGGCCTGGAGGGGAAGGTGTGTCTCTTTGCAGATGACACGAAGATCTGCAATAGGGTAGACACACCGGCTGGAGGAGGGAGTGGAAATGAGAAGGGACCTGGGCAAACTGGAGGATTGGTCAAATGTATGGTAGTTGAGATTCAATGCAAAGAAGTGCAAAATTATGCACTTAGGTCACGGGAACCCAAGAGAGGAGTACTCAGTGGGGGGAGGTACTGTCAGCCACCAAACAGGAGAGGGATCTAGGAATAATTATATCTGAGGACCTAAAGGTGACCGGACAGAGTGAGAAGGTGGTTAGAAGGACAAATGGGATGTTGGGGTGCATAGGGAGAGGTAACACAAGCAGAAAATAAGCATTTGTCAATGCTGAATGTTTGCTTGCTGGTATTGGCATTGGTACTGCATGAGTTAGAGAGATGCATAATAGGAATGGCAGTGAAGTATTGAACTAAGCCCAACCCCACCCCACCCTGCAAAGACTGACAGGTATTGGGGTGTGCCTTTGGGTGTCAGCCATAACGCTCATGCCATTCCACCTCACCCCACCCTGCAGACACTGACAGGTATCACGGTGTGCCTTGGGGTCTGTGGTCCTTACACTCACCCCATTCCATAAGGATCCATAAGGAACTAAGCTGAGATGGGTGCAGTATAGGAGAATGGGGTGAACGTTAGGGCTGCAGACCACAAGGCACACCTCAATGCCTGTCAGTGGCTGTAGGGTGGGGGTGGGGATGGAATGGCATGAGCATTGTGGCCGATGAACCCAAGCCACACACCCCGATGCCTGTCAGTTTGTACAGGATGGGGCATTATGGTTGAAAACCCTAAAACTCCAGGCGTTTGTTGGTATCATCACTCCAGATTTTAAACATGGGCTTTTTGGGACCCCACCTCATGAACAGTGGCACTATCATTTTGTTACTCAACCCCAAAAGTTGATTTCACACAGCGAATGCACCATTTGGTGCAACAGGTGCAAAAAAACATTTTGGGCAGGATGTGAAAAATGACATCTGTGCTGTTCTTGAGGAGGTGTGAAAAAATGGCAATGTTGAAAATCTGGAGTGAAAATATGAAAAAGTGGTGAAGTTACAAGCATGCATAGAAATTGAGTAACGCACGCTCATAACAGAGTCATTTTTTGGAATTTGTTCACCAAATTTTCAACATGCCCTTTTTGGGACCTCCCCTCATGACAGTGGCACTGCAATTTCATTAATCTGTCCCAAAAGTTGATTTCGCACAGTGAATGCACCATTCTGCACCACAGGTGCGAAAACACGTTTTGGGCAGGATGCAAAAAATGACAGCTGTACTGTTCATAAGGAGGTGTGAAAAATGGCAATGTTGGAAATTTGGAGTAAAAATATTAAAAACTGGCAAAGTCACATGGGTGCGTACAAACTGTGCAACGCACGCGCATAATGCAGTCATTTTGGGGAGTTTCTTCACCAAACTTGCAACATGAGCTTTTTGAGATACCACCTCTTGAACAGTGGCACTGTTGTTTTGTTAATCAGTCCCAAAAGGAGATTCCATGCAGTGACTGTGAAATCACCTTTCAGGACTGAGAAATGAAATGACAGAGCCAGTGTTCACAATGTGGGGTCCTAAGAACCCCATGTTGAAAATTTGGGACCAAAACTCCAAAAATTGGCTGAGATATCAACTTAAATTTAAAACCCTCCATTAACTGCCATTATAGGTTTTACTATGATTTCTTCAGTTCCCGGTTGGTCTTTGAAGAGTGCAGACATGTTCCCAGTCCACAAAAGATTACTGCTCCCAACCTCTGGAGATGAGCATGGGGAGGTGCAGGGAGGTGGGGTGCGTTGAAGGAGGGTGCGGACTGGGGGAGGGGGGCCAGCGGGAATGATGAGGGACCATTTTCTTTTTTTTTCATGTTTAAAAAAAAAATACATTGTGGGACTGTTTTGTTTTTTACAGTTGAAATATTACAAAATGGATTACGGCACACTGGGGTGGGCTTCCAGTGTGCCAGACAAGTGGAGGGGGGATCAATGCCAATCCAGGGACTGGGCACCCTGAAGTCAGCTGGAAAAAAGGGGGCATGGGGGTGCATCCGACACTGGGAACGGGTATCCCGGTGTTGGAAAAAGATAAGAATTACTTTGGCACACTGGGGTGGGCTCCCAGTGTGCCACAGTAGTGGAGAAGGCATGCTGACATGGAGATTGGGTACCCCATTGTCAGCAAAAGATATGTTCGGGCTTGGGGGGAGCATGCCGACATGGGGATTGGGCACCCTGATGTCAGCTTTTGGAGGAGTGTGTGGTGGGCGGCAGGAGCCGCCAATTATGCAAAGTGGCATCATGGCTCATTTATTTATTTCACCTGGAAAGGCACACTGAGCAAATGAGTTGTTCATAAGTCCAGCCATGCGCATTACTGTGCACTGTAATGTGCATGGCTGGAATGTGATTGGTTGCCAGAAAGGGGGGGAGGAGGTTTGCCACTACAATGATGAAACTGTCCGTGATTGGAGTGGCAGATTTCTTTCAAGTCCGGCACTCGCTTTGAAACTGCCATCATCAGCAGCTTCCCTGTTGATTGGTGGGTGAGGGATATGCCCCTGAAAGTGTTCACTGGATTGGCCAAACACTGCCACACCACTGCAATACTCTACTAACCTCAATATGTTTCTTGTGCACTGTGAGCACAAGCAATCATAAAATGGGGGTGGTGATGCCACTATACAGATCATTAGTGAGACTCATCTGGAGTACAGTGTCCAGTTGTGGAAGCCGCATCTCAGGAAGGACATAGACAGAATGGAGGCAGTCCAAAGAAAAGCTACAAAAATGATACACAGGCTGCACCAGAAGTCATATGAGCAGAGGTTGAAAGACCTCAATATATATTCCCTACAGATGCAAAGAGAAAGGGTGGACATGATAGAGACATATAAATACCTGAAAGAAATCAGTAAGGTACAGGAGGGTAGCATCTTTCAGAAAAGAAGATGGACAAGAACTAGGGGACATGAGATGAAGTTGGAGGGAGGAAGAATCAGAGGTAATGTGAGGAAGTATTTCTTTACAGCGAGGGTGGTGGATGCTTCAAACAGCCTCCCAGCAGGGGTGGTAGGGGCAAAAATGGCAAAGGAATTCAAAAATGCATGGGACACACATAAGGGAAATCCCAGAAAGAGGAAATACAGTGAAGCCCACCTAAGTGCACATCGGATAAGTGCACATCCCGGTTAAGTGCACACTTTTTCAATATCCCGTTTTATTTCCTATATTTGCCATGTTAATTTAACTGCTTAAGTGCACACTGTATAAGTGCACATTTTGCTTAAGTGCACATTTTTTGGGAGGAAACCCTATTAATTGTTTTGTCCTGCACCCACCGAAATGCACAACCCAATATAGTACTGCACTACAATATATTAGAACCACCAATTGTTTTCACACGGTAGTACTGACATCAGCCATTCCGACCAGATGGAACCACGAACCCGGAAGAGGATATCTCAGAAACGCTGTTGCAGATTCCTGTTCTGCCGACAGCCTCTGATTTCATCGAGTACCCAACCAGTCCAGTCAGGAAGGAGGAGATACGTGGCAACATCCGCAGAGATTCCACTAACCTGGACCAGAACCCTGACAATGAAGAAGACTGCAGCCAGGTAGAGGTACAGGTGACCTTTGTTAGAGCATTACAGAGCTAGTGCTGAAGAACAGCAAGCAAAATAAAATTACTGATCCCTTTAAATAAAATCAGCCTAATTGTCGGCCATATTGTCAACCACAACTCTAACCAAAATGTTAATCGTAATGTTAGGGCATGCTCACTTTTTACAGCATTAAAAATAAAATAAAGTAGTAAATGTTGATTATAGTGTTGATTACAGTACCTGTATTTGAGGATGTATGTGTTGCCACAGTTTTTACAATGAATATGAAGTATGCTATGTAGTTGCGCCAAGAATAAAGTGTTTTTTAAATTTCTCTGATGCCTGAAAAAGCTATTTTTCAGATAAATGCACAGCCTGCTTAAGTGCACACTTTTCCAGTATCCTGAGGGTGTGCACTTAAGTGGGCTGCACTGTAATAGGAAAGCCGTAGATCAACTACAGTCTGCAGCGTAAGTTAAAGGTAAAAAAGATGGGCAGACTAGATGGACCAGGTGGGCCTTATCTGCTGACAAATTCTATGTATCTATGTTTGCCACTGAAATACATTATGTGGCAGTTACCAGTATTCCTCAGTACATGGTTCGGCATTGAAGAGTGGAGATGTGTCTCTGGTCCACAGAGTAATATGGTGTTAGACCTCAGCTGGTAAGTATAGGGCAAAGGGGTGTGGGGGGTGGGTGCTCAGTGGGAGGGTCGGTGTGAGGGAGGGGATGGCAGCAATAACAAGGGACCATTTTCTTTCTTTCAGGTAAAAAAAAGATGTTGCAGGATAGTTTCCTTCTTTCTAGGAACAGTTATATTATAATATAAATATACTTATGGCCAGCGGAGGATGGGGGTGCCACTAGACACTAGGGAAACATAAAAAAAATTGGGGATGGTGATCAGACAGTAGGGGTGCCACTAGACACCAGATAAACAGAAGAGAACAAGGGATGGTCAGTGGTGGGGGCATAACATCCGACAATGCCCCTGTCATGTGTTGTATGTGGGGAGGTTCAGGGGGTTGTACAGGGAACACCACTGCAGCATAGATTCTGGCTGGAATGACCTGCAGTGACTGCATTCTGGCAGTTCTTGGTACTTCCCATGGCTCAGGGTGACGGTGGCTGCCCTGTGGTAGCTTGCACCTCAGCTTCTGCCCAACCACTTTCATGCAACAGAGCAATACTAATATGACATACTGGGTCACCAACATGTACTTACCCTTAGCAGAGCAGTGTTTGTTTGACAGTGTGCATAGTGAACTCTTCTAAGGGTGAGTCCATGTTAGCAAATCGTGACTTGTTTTTTCATATTACTATTACTCAACAGCATCTTCCACATTTACGTTAGTTTATCATATTGCTGTTGCTGGTTCCAGCAGCAAGTGATCGGGTGGGGGAGGGACTGCTGGACACCAGGGAGAACATTTATGTATATCGGGCAGATGATCAGGTGTGGGGGAGAGATCGCTAGCCACCAGGAAAACGTTATTACATATCGTTATGTTTGTCGTATCATATACTGTGGTGTTCTGCTACACGACACACCACAGTATATGATACAACACACATACTGAAGTACGACAACAGGAAGTAACAGGTGAGCGATCGGGTGGGGAGAGGGACCGCTAGCCACCAGGGAAAACTTTATTACATAATGGTCAGGTGATCAGGTGGGAAGAGGAATCACTGGACACCAGGGAAAGCATTAATATATATTGGGGGAGGGGATTGGGTAGGTGGAGGGACTGCTAGCCACCAGGGAAAATGCTGTTGCATATCGGGCTTGCTTTTCCTTTATGTTTGTCATGTCATATACTGTGATGTTCTGTTATATGAAACACCACAGTATATCATACAACACACATACCAAAATACTACAACCGGGCATCACGCTTTCACAAAAAAACAGCTATCTGTGGAATGATCATTTTTAACACTGTACATGTCCATCAACGAAAAATCTTTTAGAAATTATCCAAAAACTACTTGACCCCAATACACAAAAGCCACAAAATCATGTCCCTTAGGTCAAACTCTATCAAACCTGAAAGTTTAAGGTTTCAAATCCTCATATTTTTTCACTTATTGGGGAGCAAAACAAAAAGTCTTAAAAATGATAATTTTTACATTTTTTGCACTGCTGTAACTTTGCCCCCACTGAATCTGTTCTAAATTTTCAGACTCAAGTGATTCTGGCATAAACATTGTGCTTTCCAAATTTCATGTAAATCAGTTGAACGGGGGCAAAGTTATAAAGGCGCAAAAACTGGGGTTAAACATTAAAGTGCTTACTCAACCCTATAATATATACATTAATGTACACACACATATATATATGTATAATATCTTCAATGCTGATGTAAAATCGAGTTACTTTTATGGATACTGCTTATCTTTTGTTTAAATTATATCTTTCCTTTTTTGTCTTCTGTACTACAAAGTTTTTTGTTATACTACCTAGCCACATGTGGTTACTTGCCATATAGTTAAATTCAATTGCCACTGTTGCTTATATGTATTCCCCTTCTCTGTTGACATGCCTCCTTCCTATCATGCCTATTTGTACAGCTGTTTTCTGATGTGTGTAATTTCACCTTGTATTGAATTTGTTGAGTAACTCTCCCAGGTCATGCCTGAAAACAGGCATTGTTTACCTAGGGCACCTGCCTGGTTAACAAGAACTAAACAAAATGAAATAAATAAATTATATAAATTAAATGATAACAAAGTCCACTGCACTCATGAAATAATACCATATTGGGGTCAAACAAGCTCATTAAGGCAATTCACCCTTCCAGACTCATGGCGTTATACGCATTAGAGCCCCTGGATAGTATTATTTCATATGCTCTACTCTGCCATTGCTTATTCTTATATATATATATATATATATATATATATTATGGTAACAGTAGTGCTACCATAGATTAAGATTGAGAGCCATTTCTATGTTAAACCCCAAAACTTTGCACCTTAATAACTTTGCAACCGTTTGGTGGATTTGCATGAAATTTGGAATTTATGATCAAGAACCATAGGCCTTAGGATCTGCCAAGTTTTATACTGGTCAGATATACAGCTGCGGAGTTATTAAGTGTGATCTGTGCGCGCGTTTACGCTTTTCTGGAATTCTGTGGTCGCGCCTACAGGTCGTATGGTTTGCGTGACCGGCCCAAAATCTTCAGGGAACGTGCAGCCAGGGTCCCTGATGTGCCTTTCAAAGATTTCGTGAAAAATATTAAGCGGTTCAAAAGTTATTCAAAAACAGTTTCCCATTATAAGTCAATGGGAAAAGTTAACAAAAGTTCAACACTTGCAAAATGCATTTTACTTTCGCAAATGGGCCTGTTACTTTCGCCAAATCAGCCATTTTGTTTTCAGTTGGTGATCAGAAAAATGGTTGGCATTTAAATTTGGGACCCTCTAGCAACCTAATTTTTTGTATTCACCTAGTCGGGCCCTGAGGATGCTTGCCATGTCTTTATTTTGTGGTAAAACACCCCAGAAATATGTTTTCAAATTTCTGGAAAAAGTACTTCATAAATTACTTCGTGCTCGAAAGTGTATGAAATTACAGCAAGCTTTCTGAAATACGACAGTAGTTTTCTAGTCTGTGGGAAAATTACAGCAATTCTTTGGCACTGCGCTGCAAAAGAACCGTTGGGAGTTTTCAGCTGAAATTTGGAGGGAACAAAGCCGACATCTCACAGATGTGCCCTTCAGTGTTGTATTGAAAAAATATTACACAACGGCAAGTTACAGCACTCAAATTTGACATTTTCCCATAGGATAACACTCGGCGTAACGCATAACAGAAATCCTTTGGATCCCTGCTGCAAAATAACGGTTTGGTCTTTTTCCTGAAATTTGGAGGAAGACAGCCAACAGCCCACAGATGTGCCTTTCAGTGGTTTGGTGAAAAAACATTACAGGGAGGCAAAGTTATGGTGCTCGAACTTTTCTTTTTCCCTTAGGATAACATTACGGTTAGCCGCACATTTCAGGCCCGTATCTGGAAGCGGTCGAGATCGGACTTTTCGTCGGAAAATTTCTTAGCCCCACAATGGGGCTAAGATTCAAATTAACCAAGACAGTTGTAAATAATATGACTTTAAATTTTTTTCTACATCGTATGGTTCCTGAGATATAATGTATTTAGTATTCCAAGATCTCATTTTCTGCGCGATACTCATTATTTTGCATACATTATTTGTACTCACTGTCTTTCTCAATGCAGGTTTTGGGAAAACCAGCCAATAGCGCTCACATTACTGTTACTGTTGCCCTTTCCTGCGGTTTCAGTACCCGTTTCACTTACCGTTGGCGTCTGCGCCACCATGTGCATTATCCTGCGTTTTCATTTGCGCTTGCGTTTCTGTTATTTTTGCCATTTCTGTCTACAGTACTGTTTATCTTTCTGTTTCACTTTACATCACCATGCCCATTGACATTTCTGTTTGCAGGCACCATGTAATGTGTGACAACACATCACGTGGCAGACCATTCCGTCTCATACCATATGCGTTACCCTTTCTGTTCTCATTCGTGCTTGTGTTACCATATTCGCCACTGTTAGCATTTCTGTTTGCATTGCTGTCCCTGTTAGTATGCCACAAGACATCATGTGGCGGGGCCGGGAGCCTTGCAGTGGGAGGCGCGAGGCCCTCTGGGCCCCGCTCCCACTGCTGCATTACATTCACTATTTCTGTTATCATTCTCAAAAGAAGGGAAATTAGAGGCAAAAACTCAGTTTAATGCATTAGTTAGAGTTGTTCCACAGCCTCAAAAGTGAGAAATTCGCTGTTAGGTTGAAAAACCCCTTGCACCCCCACCCCCCAACCGGCATTGGGGTGTGCATTGGGATCATGGTCCTAACTCTCACCCCATTCTCCTATACTTCTGCTGCTTCCACACAGGTCATGGGGTGAGGAGTTGGGGCTGATAATCCCAATGCACACCAACTCTCTCCATCGCCATCCTTTGCGTTTTCATTGCGCTTGCATTTCTGTTACTTTTGCCATTTGTGTGTACCCCACTGTTTCTCTTCTGTTTCACTTTCGTCACCATGCCCATTGACATTTTCCATTTACAGGCACCATGTTACTATGTGACCAGACATCCACGTGGCTTACGTTCCATCTCATACCATGTGCGTTACCCTTTCTGTTATCATTTGGCTTGTGTTACCATGTGTGCCACTGTTAGCATTTCTGTTTGCAGTGCTGCTCCTGTTACTATGCCATTAGACATCATAGAGAGCGCTGGGGCTCAAAGGCCCCGCTACCGCCACCAATATTACATTCACTATTTCTCAATATCATTCTCAAAAAGGGAAATTAGAGGCAAAAACTCCGTTTAATGCATTAGTTAGGTTGTTTCATTAGCACAAGTGAGGAAGTTCGCTGTTAGGGTTGAAAACCCTAACTCAATTCACCCCAGCACCACACACACACAGACACACACACATTCAAGTATGGGGAGGACCAAGTCAACACAACCAATGACAGACATCCAGCAGCAGGTGACAGAAATAACAAACAATTGTCTAAATGTACTCACAGACATCCCCACCCACCTGACCAGAGACTGCATGCTCAGTGGAGATCAACAGCAAAACTGAGGCTATGTACACCAAGCGTACACATCCCTGATTGCAGCTGCACACAGCGTACCACACTTAGTAGTTGCATGGCCTTACCTACCGATGCCCCACACCACACCACAACTGGTACTGTGCCGTTATTCAATATAAATGCTGAAGGTGCATGATGACAGTTGTAGAAAGGTTTTAACACTACTGAGTATACATTAATTAAGAGAAGCACATAAATTAACTACAAGACACTAGCATGCTCAAGATAAAAGTAGTGATACATTTAGTAGGTGATTTACATAGTAGTACATTTACTGCAATGGTTTACTCAACATAGAGAGGCTGATGTAAACGTATGGAAAAGCATTGCCTGTTCAACGCTGTGAAATTGGTACTGCCAGTATCACATGCATTCTTACTGATGAAGGTGTACTGCTGATGTACATACATAGACCTTCAGTGTGTTTCAATATTAAAGATGCAGTAAGTATTCTTTGTAAGAAAGATTGTAATTGCATGGATCAGGCCAAGCAACTTCTAAATATCATAGCACTACTGAGCCAACAATGATGTACCTGTATCGGACATGTATATAGGATAGATTTTCCTGAGGCACTTACTGAGTATGTTGTACCTGATAAAGACAATCTCATTGCATCTGTGATGACTAACTTATTCAAATAGCAATACATTTGCTATTGTTGCAATGAGTGATCTATGCCACTTATGGACACAGTGTGATTTTTTAACAGTTGTTTCATACTCAGGCTGTATGCCTACTGTTTGGGTTTGCCACACTTCTGTCACTGATGCTATCAAAGTGATAACTATGTTAATTCTGCTACAACAGGAATCAAGTAGGTATGGTGTAGATATAAACAGAATGTCTTTTAGTATTGATTTAACTCATAATGGGGTAAATGTACTAGGACACGGGGTTATCCTCTACCACTGAGTCTGTCAGTTATAATCACACTAGGGTTTCGATGACTGTAATGATCAAGTTACACTGTTCATCTTCATGAGTTCATATTCACAGCCATTCTCCAGCAACTAGACAGTGTATGGTGTAACTGGGTGGGACACTGTGTTGCAAAGCTGCTGCAGTGCCTAGCAGAGGGAGAGTATCTACTCATAAAGACAATTAAGCAATAAGGCATGACCAACAGTTATGTTAAATGGTCTGTTAATCACCCTGTAGGGGTTTAATGTTGAATGAGGCATATCCGAGTGCCACATGTCGCTAGACAGTGATAAACTGACCATTAACATAATACCTGGGAGTGGCTTATTGCTATCATAATAAAACTGTTTTTTAAACAACATTAAACCATGTTCATAATATGGTTAGGCTCTACATGTATGTTAATAAAAACTAAACATAAGGCTGTTACAATGTTTACAGTCAATTAGAAAGCTGCATTTCTCAAACCCTTGTTATAATCAGAGATATTATACCTGTACAACTCCTTGGTTTTGCTTAACTCTATTGCTCAGGTGGCCCACCACAAGTGGTGTGATGTGGTGTGGGGCATCGGTAGGTAAAGCCATGCAACTACTAAGTGTAGTTCGCTGTGCAGCTGCAATCAGGGATGTGTACGTTTGGTGTACATGGCCTCAGTTTTGCTGTTGATCTCCACTGAGCATGCAGTACCTGGTCAGGTGGGTGGGGATGTCTCGTAGTACATTTAGACAATTGTTTGTTATTTCTGTCACCTGCTGCTGGATGTCTGTCATTGGTTGTGTTGACTTGGTCCTCCCCCATACTTGAATGTGTGTGTGTGGTGCTGGGGGGGGTGAATTCGGAGTTAGGGTTTTCAACCCTAACAGCAAATTCCTCACTTTTGTCGCTGTGGAACAACCCTAACTAATGCATTAAACGAGTTTTTTGCCTCTAATATATATATATATATATATATATATAATATTCATTGTAAAAATTTATGTTACTGTTGCTGTTATTCCTACTGCCCACAAAGTAAGGAAATGTGCTGCTAGGGTTGTCTACCAAATGCATACAAATTATGGAAATGTGCTGTTATGGTTGTCAACTCTAACACCCACCCCCCTCCCTATCCCGTAGCCTTGTGACCTAAGGCCAAACTACAAATCTGGACCATGTATCATTGGCCTGGTTCCTCACACTGGGCCAACATATTCAAAATTTGTAAACAGCAACCCAAACTCCCACCCTCTCCCTCATCCATTACATTTTGACCCCAGGCCAAGATACAGGTCTGGGAGCAAAGCAGAAGTCAGTGGCTTCCTTATTACACAGAGAGAGGAGATTGTCCAGCCTATGTGTAAGTGCAGATACCAAGGAGATTCAAGAAGGGCTTAACAGGCTGCTCTTGTTAGTATAGTAAGGAAACATGTTGTTTGCAAAAAATATGGGCTGAGAAAAGGCACATGGGCTATAAAGAACAAATGCATGACCTAACGAAGTGGTGTTGCCATGAAACATTGGCACATTATTTGGAAGGTGGAGTTGGTGAAAAATAAAAAATTAAAAAATATTAAGAGAGGAACTCATGTATTTAATTGATATAAGAAGATCCTTACAAACTGTGGTATACATACAACACTGAGCTCCCAATTTGCTATAAACTTTAATGAAAAATATTTTACTACTGACACCCCTTTTACCCTTTTGTATACGTGTTTCTAGAAGTCCAGTAAATGGAGGTTTAACTTTCACTAATGAAAACCTGGGAGTAGTGGAAAGAGCTTGAATGATTAAAGCTCATTACAGCAGGCTTGAATTTACATGGCTCTAGAGATGCAGGTTCATTTTGTCTGGTTTTAACTTACTCATATCAGTATTCTGGCTCTGCAGTAAAAGAATGTTTTCCTTGTGAGTTAACACTGTCATGTATCCTTTCATGAAATGTAAACAGAAAAGGAAACTATAAACTTCTTTCCTAAAGTATTTCCTCTAATCATCTTGAATGTTTGTAATTGTCTTTTAGATAGCATTCCAGATACTGTATATGCAATACAGCAGCTGTTTCATTCAGCTGATGAATATTTACAGACTTAGAGCACACAGCATTGATGGATGAATAGATTTTATTCCTAAAAAAGCTACATACAATAGTTTGAGCACAGCAATCTAAAAAAAACAACCTTTCTAAATATTATTGCATGTAAAAAACCAGTATATATTTATTTATGTGTGTATGTATTTAAAAGTTACACAGATTCCAGGATAAGTTCTATGAGAAGCAAGTCTCATTTACAGAGCATTCTAAGTTGATAACAATAAATACATAAACTGAACATACAAAACAGCAGTTAAAACAAGTACAAATAGATTGTTCCTGTAACAACAATTTCTCTAGATCAAGTTTGAAAATACCAAGGGTGGGTGAAATTCTGAGCTGAGGAGAGAGGTTCTTCCATGAGAATGAAGCAGCATAGGAAAAGTATTTGTTCCCAAACTGTGTTTGAAATGTAGGCAAAAAAGGCCACACTGGGACTGTGAACATGTGGGACAACTGACACAACAAAGCAGGGATTAAGTGCATAAAAAACACAAATTCGTTCATCAATTTATTTTTAGAAAAAATACACTCATGTACAGAAATGAAGAAAAAAACCTCAAATAATTAGTCCTGCACAAAGAAATTCAGACATCTGTTTCCTTCAGCAGAGTCTGTGGCTTTGCTTCAGCCCAGATAGTCCAATGAATACTTTTCTCAAGTAACCTGTGTGAAATCTATACACACACACACCAACTGTAGGTCTTTCTATCTAACATTCCCCTAGTGGTGAGCCCTTTTTATAGCTCCTTGTGATTACATCACATAATTGTGGAGTTTCCATAGACCATGACATCACATAATTCGTTAGTTTCCATAGGCCGTGACATTACATAATTGGGGAGTTTCCATAGGCTGTGACATCACATAATTGGGGAGTTTCCATAGGCTGTGACATCACATAATTGGGGAGTTTCCATAGGCTGTGACAGTACATAATTGGAGAGTTTCCATGAGCCATGACATCACAGGCTTCGTTATTCTATTTCATATGCAGCCCTCTATCACAACATCTCTGGGGCTGCTTCTGTACAGGGTACACTTTATTCTAGACACTACAGGGCTTACAGTTACCCTTACCCATAGTGTCTCGCTAGCCGGCAGTCAAGTATTCAGGCGACTTTGATCTTGTCGCTAGTGCGGCAGTCGGCTTTTTCTTCAGAGCATGCCTTTGCTCCAAAGCAATCACTCTTTTACTTGCTCCAAACAAGGAACGTATATTCAGCCACTATATGTGGCTACACCAACATGGAGCAACCCACTCCAAAAAAATAATTGCTCGGCTGCACTCGGTAACCAGTGCTGTCCCTCGCACCGTAGCCGCATAAGTCAAAGGAGCTGCACTCAGCAGCAGCGGTTCCAGAGCTCAGCACTCCAGAAGCGGGTGCTACACTTCTTCTTAAACCAAGGGGCACCAGCCATTAACAATAAAGCGTGACTTGTGCTATTTCCTATCCCTGCAATTAGGAGCATAACACTGTGTGCATAAAGAGAGGGTAAAGAGAATAGGGACAGCAAAGAGTTGTTGGATATTGCCAGGTTGGCCACCCTGACAAGAAAGTAAAGAAAAGACAGAAAAGATAAGCGGACAGGAAAGAGTGAAAGGAAAATGGGGTGCGGGTATTGCACATATTCATATTTATGACCGGGTTTAAACACATAACAGGTGGCTCCCTGTTACACACACCCCTCACCAAGAGGCAACAGTAATACTGTTATCAGACACCCTCCCTGAACCCAAGGAGGGTTGGAGCTTCCACTCACCCACTGTCAGAAACTCCACCACAGGGTCTTTTATTCAAACAATCGGTGTCTATAACCACACATATCTAAACATATCTCTGATATGATCTATTCCCTGAGGCATAATATCAAGGGTTTCATACAAATCCCTATCTCGTATATTAGCTGCAAAATATTTCAACATCTTCACAGAAAGAAAAACACATCATATCAACACATTTCCTCAAGTTTCATCAGCATGGGCCCCATATCGGACAAGAAATCAGCATTCTGGTGTTTCGAACCAGCTCTGTGCTAAATGGTAAAGCGGTAAGTCTGTAAAGCCAAATACCACCGCATTATCTGTCCATTCTTGTCTTTCATCTGTTTGAGCCAGCATAGAGAGTTATGATCAGAAAGAACCTTAAACTCTGTGCCCCACAGATAATAGTTCAAGGCCTCTATCACCCATTTTAATGCTAAGCATTCCTTCTCTAGTGTTGAATACTTCCTCTCCCTCTCATGAAGTTTGCAGCTGATGAATATGACTGGGTGCTCCTCACAATTCCTTGTCTGAGAAAGGACTGCACCTATGCCAGTATCAGAGGCATCAGTGTGCACTTCAAATGGGAGAGAAAAATCAGGACTGATCAAGACAGGGGATGAACATAGGGTCACTTTAATGTTCTGAAAGGCCTCATTACATTCCTTGGTCCATAGCACCTTATTGGGACATTTGTTTTTGGTCAGATCTGTAAGTGGGGTTGCTATGGTGGCAAAATCAGGTATAAAACAATGGTAATAACTAGCCAGTCCCAAAAAGGAATGTACGTGTTTCTTTGTCAGGGGGATGGGACTGTTAGCTACTGTCTTGATTTTACTGATGTCTGGTTTGACTGTACCTTCCCCAATGATGAAACCTAAGTATTTGGTCTCAGTCCTGGCAATAGCGTATTTGGTGGGATTTATGGGCATTGACTGAATGACTGCTCTAAGATGTACTAGGTGCATCTGCCAGTCAGGGCTGAAGATGACAACATCGTCTAAGTAGGCAACACTATACTGTGTATGGGCATGCAATACTTGATCCATATAGCACTGAAAGGTTGCAGGGGCACCATGCAGTCCAAAAGGCATGGTGGTGAACTGGTAAAGGCCTATCGGGGTGCTGAAGGCAGTCAGGTCCTGTGCATGTAAAGAGAGAGAGATTTGCCAGTAGCCTTTCATTAAGTCAAGGGTGCTTATGTATTTGGTGTTCCCTATTTTGTCTAGTAAGTCATCTACATGGGGCATGGGAGACCCATCAACGGTGAAGACGGCGTTAATCTACCTGAAATCCAAGCAAAGCCAGATACCCCCCTCCTTTTGGAGCACTACTACCACTGGTGAGGACCAAGCACTTCTTGATGGTACTATAACCCCTAGGTGTTCCATTTTCCTCACCTCGTCTATGACTTCTTGTCTACCTCTTTTAGGCAGCCAGTAGGGTTTCTGGTGTATGGGTCTCATTTGTACTACCATTATGGTGTGCACTACCTCTTTTGGTCTCCCTGGGGTGTTAGTAAAGGTCTTCCCATAATATCCCAGTAGTTGTTCAATCTCCTGTCTCTGGGCTGCATCCAGCCCGGGATTGATTTGAACCACCACCACTTCTGTGCCTTTATTTAATTTCTCATAGGCCACTTCAAGCTCAGTGTTCTCTTGCTCAGGGTATATAAAATAACTGGGTACTGGGTCTTGCCTATCAGACCATTTTCTCAACAGGTTGGCATGATAAATTTTCTTTTGATACCTTTTTCCTGGCATTTCAGTTTCAAAATTTACCTTTCCAATTTGCCTTTAACCACAAATGGACCTTGCCATCTCATTAATAACTTGTATTCGGTAGACGTCAACAATAACAGTACTTTATCCCCTGGATGGTCCATTTAACTTTTTAGTCCTTCATCACACAATTCCTTCTGGCAGACATCCTTCCCTTCTTCCCAATGTTCCTGCACCACATCTAAAGGACCTCTGGGGCTTCTTCTGTATGAGAGGGCAAAGACTGACAACCCTCTAGTGGCTTGGGGCACATCCCGGTACGCAAACAAGAGATAGGGTAGATATTTGTCCCAATCATGCCCTTCATCTTGTACATACTTCTGGAGCATATGTTTTAGAGTCTTATTAAAACACTCCACCAAACCATCAGTCTGGGGTGGTAGGGAGATGTTTTCACTGCAGTTACCCCTAACAATCTGTACAACTCCTTGAGGAGTACTGAGGTAAAGTACCTCTGTCTGTGAGAATGACCTGAGGGATACCCAATTGACTAAAACTTTTAGCCAGTTCCTCGGCAATCCGAGGGGCTGTCACAGTCCAAAGGGGTATCACCTCAGAATACCTGGTCGCATAATCACAAATCACCAAAAAATACGGGATACCTTTTGAACTTTTTGTTAGGGAGCCTACCACATCCATAGCTATTCTCTCAAATGGTAACATCACTGCAGGTATTGGCTATAGGGGCACCTTATCCCCTTTTCCACCTTTGGCTACCAATTGGCACTCAGGACAAGTGCAACAATACTCAGCCACATTCTCATGTATTCCAGGCCAGAAGAACCGATTAATCAATCTTCCTAATGTTCTATCTCATCCTTCATGGTCAGCCATAGGGATATCATGGGCTATATACATCAGTCTATCCCTATATTTCTGGAGTACCATCATCTGTTTTATACATTCCCCCATAGCGGGGTTAGTATACATTCAATATAAAACATAATTTGTTTTGATATACTGTGGCTGCCCTTCTGCAACCTCCTGGTCCACCTGTGAGAAAAAGGAATTCAAAGTCTCATCCAACTTTGCTTCATTTATATATTAGTCCCAGCTAAATCAGACCCAACATCAGATATTCTTTCCTGATAAGTATCCCCCCATTTTCTTTTTTTGGCCCTCTTCTTCTTTCTTGATTTCCTTGTTTTCCCTGGTACCTCATATACCTCCTCATCAAATGGAAAAATGTTCTGCGACTGTTCTTGCTTAGCCTGGGCCTGAGTGGTTACTGCCACAAGCTGGTTACAGGTCTGTGGATTTTTTATCAACTGGTCCAAGTTAGGGAAATCTTGTCCGATAGTAATGGAACTGGCAGTCTAGGTACTAAACCAACAGAGATGAGTTGTTTATCCTGCCCTACCATCATTTCCACCATGGCGGTAGAGTACTGGTGGACATCCCCATGGATGCAGGTTACCTTTGCCTCCAGACCTTTACTGCAGTAGTTCTTCAAAATGTCTGCCCTCACCAAGGTTTGTTTGCTTCCTGAGTCCAGCAATCTCACTATTTCATCCTGGCCGATCCGCACTGTGATAACATACCCTCAATTAGCCATTGCCAAGTGGACAGCTTTGTTTCTTCTTTTGGGGCAATTATGAGCTATGTGTCCTTTTCCTAAACAGCTGTGATAAATAATGTCTGTGGAATAGGGCCTTGACCTTCGGTCCCCTCGCCAGTTATTTCCCCCAACATTTATTTGTCTGGAATAAGTATTTTCAAAAGGTCTTACCAGTGCCATAGGTTGGGGTGAAGAGCCTTGGTATCCTCTGGACTTTGATGGTCTGGCCGCCAGGTAATCCTCTACCAAAGTGATGGTCTTCTCTACTGTGTCAGCTTTGTGGCCCTTCACCCATACCCGGACATCTTGGGGCAATACTTGGATAAATTGTTCTATAATTTTTCAATTCCAGGATTTGGTCGAAGGTTTTGACCGTTGGTTGTAACCATTTCAGACAGAAACTTTTTCATCTGGCAAAAGTCTCTCTAGGGGTATCTTAGCCCATCATCTTTTGGGACCTGAACCGTTGCCTATAGGTATATCATTCCGACAGAGGATTTGCTCCTTGACCCAATTCTAATCATTAGAGTCAGGGGCAGTAAGGTGACTATACACCAGTTGTGCCCATCTGGATAAGTAAGGGACAAGTCTGATGATCCACTAGTCTTGGGGCCAAGCACACGTCTGGGCTATATGCGCGAATGCAGTTAAGTAGGCTTCTATATCATCAAAATGGTTATATTAAATGCACGCTGAAAATAGAAAATGGAGTTAAAAATCAACGTTTTGACCTTAGGTCTTCTTCAGGAAATATCAAAAAGAGATAAAAACAAAGTTAGTGAAGAGGGGAGTTAAATAAGGGATATATATGTGGAGAAAAAAGAAAGGAGAAGGCTCAGGGAGAAGTGATAAAAGGCAAGATTAAGAAAGAATCTGTGAAACAAAAGGGTGATGATGAGAAAGACAAGGCATAATTGGAGAAAATGAGTTGGAGAAGTCCCCAGGTGGGACTAATTAACAGGGCCTAGTAAGAAGGCTGAAAGGTGACAAATGTGGGGGAAGGAGACAGAGATGGAGACAAATGATGAAAATGAAAAGAAGTTAAATGTGTACAGATACAAACAGACTTTAGGGAAAACAAGGGCTGAAAGATGTTAGTAGAAAATAAGTCTATCATTTAAATCAGAGGGCTGCTGGGAGCCAAGGCGGGTGATCATCTTGATTTCCATATTTTTTCTATGGTCAGAATCCCAGAAGCCCTGCTGAAGGACACAAACAGAAAGATCATTGGCACTGTGGTACCTGGAAATAAAGTGGGATACAATGGGTCTATCAGTGTCTCCATTCCTGACTGCCCTGTAATGTTCCCTGAAATGGTCAACAAGGTGTCTACCAGTCTCTCCGATGTAAATAGCTGCACACTTCCTGTAAAGAATACAATATACCACACTAGAGGAGGTACATGAGCACTCCTTGGTGATGTGAAAAACACCTGTGGGACCCCAAATTTCAGTAACATGGGAAATAAATTTGCAGGTGTAACAGTGAGTTCTGTTGCAAAGTTTGGCTCCTGGTAGAGAGGAACAGTTAGAAGTAGGTAGGCTGCTTTTTACCAGGAGATTTTGCAGGTTGGGTGGCCAGCGGTAGGAGGCAATAGGTGGTTCTGTAAAGGAAGCACCAATGACTGGATCAGTTTGCAAAATAGGAAAGTTACTGGTGATGATCCTGTGAAGAGAAGGTGTACTCTGATGAAAAGGAAGCACTAGTGGAATACATCATTGTTCTTGCGTGACAGTATCCTTCCTGAGGGAGTTGAGGTTACAGGGCATGTTACTGACCCAGGAGAGTGCTCTGTTCACTGTGCTTTTCAGATATCCCCTGTTGATAAAAAAAACTATACATTATTTGGGCCTGCTCAGCAAAAGCATCCTCTTCACTGCATAACCTGCAAAGTCTAAGAAACTGAATAAGGCAGGCCATTCTTGACATGTTTAGGATGGAAGGAGCTGTGGAGGAGGAAACTGTGAGAGTCAGTGGGTTTGTAATAAACTGATGTCTTCAGTCCAGTGCTCTGTACTGACCATTGGATATCCAGAAAAGGCAGTGTAGAAGAGGATACTTCAACAGTGTATTGAAGGGAAGGAAGGAAGGAAGGAAGGAGGGAAGTTTCTCCTATTATGCCAAGTCTTGCTCATCATCACCAAGGCCACTGGTTTTCAGTTTTTACTGGAAAACCCGGTGAAATTCCAGAATTAGGACTGCCTGAACACTGGTAAAAATAAAGATTTTATGGAATCTGGCATTTTATACCAGATCAGTAAATCTACAAAACTTGTATTTTTCTTATACTTGCTTCCTCTACTATTTTCAGTTTGCTTTATGTAATGCTCAGTATATTAAGCCTTCTTTTATTCTGATTATTTATACACATACCAAAAGAATGATAGCAAAATCCCGGTAAAATCCGGAAATTAGAGTAACAGTCACCGGTGCAATTCTGGAATCTGAAGTCTTAAAAATGGAATTTCATTGTTTTACTCACCGTGAATCAGTGGCCTTGATCATCACCTCTTTGTTTCACAGAATCTCTTTTAATCTTGCTTTTTATCACTTCTCCCTGAGCCTTCCCCTTTGTTCTTTCCCCACATACTGTATACATCCCTTATTTTAAATCCCCTCTTCACTAACTTTGTTTTTTTCTCTTTTAGATATTGCCTGAAGAAGACCTAAGGTCGAAACGTAGATTTTTAACTCCAATATCTATTTTCAGCATGCATTTGATATAACCATTTTTGTTGTGCTTTCAGACCACATGCTGATGCAGCACCTTGTCTTTGTTTCTATATCATCAGCCCCTGTCAACTTTATGTCACGGGCTACATTTTGGTCAGGTTACCCAGGGGTCAGGGCCTGGAAGGCTTGCAAGGCATCCCACCATCTCTCATCCTGTCTCTTCCTTTCCTCTTCATGTAGCCTCCGGTTCTTGTCCCACTGTTGTCAGTCCTCTGCTCGCTCACGCTCTATCTCCAACTGTTTTAGATAGAGCCAGAGCAGCAGGTTGCTGGGGTCTTCTGGTGCACTGTCCTCCATCTGCTTCCTGTCCTCTTCTTCCAAGAGTTCCTTGTCTGTGGCATCCTCCCACTCTTTCTTTGCAATCTTCAGCCAGGCACCAAGGTCCAACCCCGGCACTGTGTTCAACCCAAGCTTTTCAGCCATTACTCGAGTCCACTGGATTTTTGTCAGTTTCGCACTTTTTACCCTGCGCATGTGTCGGGTACTGAAATATACCCTCCTGGCAGCATCTCCCAGGCAGTCTAGATGAGCCAGGTATCCCACTTCTAACACCAGTGTGAACGTGTGAGATAATAACTGACACAACAAAGCAAGGATCAAGTGCATAAAAAATGCACAAATGCATTCATCGATGTATTTAAAAAAAAATACACTTATGTACAGAAATGAAAAAAAGTCAAATAATTAGTCCTGCACAAACAAATTCAGACCTCTACTTCATTCAGCAGAGTCTACAGCTTTGCTTTAGCCCACATAGTCCAATGAATACTTTTCTCAAGTAACCTGTGTGAAATCCCCACACACACACACCCCAACTGTAGGTCTTACCCTACTCACTGTCAGTACTAGACTGACTCAACTATCTAACATTCCCCTAGTGTTGAGCCCTTTTTATAGCTCCTTGTGATTACATCACATAATTGGGGAGTTTCCATAGGCTGTGACATCACATAACTGGGAGTTTCCATAGGCTGTGACATTACATAATTGGGGAGTTTCCATAGGCTGTGACATCACATAATTGGGGAGTTTCCATAGGCCATGACATTACATAATTGGGGAGTTTCCATTTCATTTGTAGCCCTCAATCACAACATCTCTGGGGCTGCTTCTGTACAGGGTACACTTTATTCCAGACACTAAGGGGCTTACAGTTACCCTTACCTGTAGTGTCTCACTAGCCGGCAGTCAAGTATTCAAGCAACTTTGATCTTGCCTCTAACGTGGCAGTCGGCTTTTTCTTCAGAGCATGCCTTTGCTCCAAAGCAATCACTCTTTTACTTGCTCTGAACAAGGAGCATACATTCAGCCACTATATGCGGCTACCCCAACACAGAGCAAACCCACTCCAAAAAAAAGGATTGCTCAGTCACACTCAGCAACCAGCGCTGTCCCTCACACCACAGCCGCATAAGTCAAAGGAGCTACACTCAGCAGCAGCGGTACCAGAGCTCGGCACTCCAGAAGCGGGTGCTACACTTCTTCTTAAATCAAGGGGCACCAGCCATTAACAATAAAGCATGACTTGTGCTATTTCCTATTTCTGCAATCAGGAGCATAACGCTGTGTGCATAAAGAGGGGGTAAAGAGAATGAGGGACAGCAAAGAGTTGTTGGAGATTACCAGGTTGGCCACCCTGACAAGAATGTAAAAAAAAGACAGAAAAGATAAGCGGACAGGAAAGAATGAAAGGAAAATGTGGTGGGGGTATTGCACATATTCATATTTATGACAGGATTTAAACACTTAACAGAGGGCTCCCTGTTACAGGGGCACATCTCTAAGGCTATATTTGTGGGTGAGAACTATAAGCTTTTAGATAGGTAAGTGGGGGCTGTTTGTTCACAGTTTTGTAAATAAGGGATAACCAATGGAAAGTGCATCTGGAGAAGGGGGACAGCCAATTTAATTGATGCAATAGGGCACAAAGGTGTTCATCCAATTTAGATTTTAAAATTAACCATATTAGCTGGCAATAAACAGTATTCAGTGGGCAAATATTAGAAGCAGAAGAGTGACTGTAAATAGTATCACCATAATCTAGAATAGGGAGAATGGCTTGGGTAATAATGTGTTTATGATCCGAGCTTGACAGACAATGCCTGGTGCATTGAGTCAATGATGGACCTTTAAAATAGTATTGTCAGTATATGTTTTGAAGTAAGTAAGTAAAATTTTATTCAATAGAGCGCCCCATCCAGGAGGTGGGTAGGTAACACATACATCAGTAAATAAACATAAAGTAATAATAAATTAA
This sequence comes from Neoceratodus forsteri, assembly GCA_016271365.2. Lineage (NCBI taxonomy): Eukaryota > Metazoa > Chordata > Ceratodontiformes > Ceratodontidae > Neoceratodus > Neoceratodus forsteri. The sequence goes on along the minus strand of CM028132.1, from coordinate 466,511,395 downwards.
AACAGTTAAAATCCAATTTAAATAAAATAATTACATAAAATATTGCATAACATATTGCAGCAGGTTACTAACCCAAGTCCAAACAATCTAAAAACGCCCTCCTCAAAAGATGTGTCTTCAGGCCCTACTTAAAAGCCTCCACCAATGGGGCCTCACTCAAAGATTTTGGCAGCAAGTTCCACAATACCAGGCCTGCAACCTCAAATGAGTGGTCACCAGAGGACTTAAGGTGAGCCTTGAGAACCACTAGGAGGCCCTTAATAGAGGAGTGAAACAAGCACCCAGGATGGGCAGGAGTCACGAGGTCATTCAGGTAGCATGGGCCCGATCCATGTAGGGCCTTGTAGGTGAGCAAGCCCACCTTGACAGTGATTCTCCACCTAACTGGCAGCCAGTGCAGTCCACGCAGAACTGGGATCACATGACAGGACCTTGAAAGGCCTGTCAGTTACCTGATGCCGCGTTATGCACCAACTGCAGTCACCGGAGAACCTCTCCGATGACCCCAAGGTACAGAGTGTTGCAGTAATCGAGCCATGATGTCACAAATGTATGTACCAGTGAGAGCAGGTCATTGGGCAGAATCAAGGCTTTGATCCGGGCAATATTCCTCAAGTGGTAAAAAACATTCCTGATGACGGATGACACCTGGGCCTCAAGTGTCAATCCATCATCGAGGAAGATGCCCAGATTTTTCACCTTAATGTACGCCGTCAAGGGAGTAGGACCAAGAAATAATCTTGTACCCATCCCAGCAGCATCCACTTCCTGCCGACAACCAGGCTTAATCACTAGTACCTCCATCTTGTCCAGACTGAGTCTCCGCCAGCTTGAAGACATCCAGTCCTGGATCTCGGACAGGTATTTGTTTAGCACCTTCACAGCGCCGTCTGTCCTGGGTGCAAATGACATGTATAGCTGGATGTCATCTGCATAGCAGTGAAAACCCAAACCATACCATTTAATGATCTCATCCAAGGGAAGCTTATACACTGTGAAAAATGCAGGCAACAGGATTGAGCCATTGGGAACTCCACAAGGCAGGGACTTTGGGCAGGATGAGAAGCTTCCCATCACCACCTTCTGCATGCTGCCTGTAGGAAAGGACCCAAACCAGTTGATGACAGTGTCAGTTAGTCCACAGAACTCCCTAAGGTGATCCAGCAACACTACAGGGTCCACAGTGTCAGATGCTGGGGAGAGATCAACGGGAATGAGACCTGACCACTCCCCCCTATCCCTCACCCTGAGGAGATAATTTTGCACTCTGACCAATGCTACTTCAGTGCTATGTCTTGACCTAAACCCCAACTGGAAGGGCTCATAGATGCCATGGGCTATGAGGTGTGCCTCAGGCTACAGCACCACCACTTTCTCAATAACCTTACTCAGAAATGGGAGGTTTGAGATAGGTCTGTAATTCACCAAGTTGTCAGGGTCCAAAGATAATTTCTTAAGGAGGGGTCTCACCAGCGCATCTTTGAGGGTGTTGCAAAAACATCCCTCTGAAAGCAAACACCAGGCAATCTCGACGAACACTGGCCCAATGGACTCAACACATCCCATTAAGAGACTAGTTGGATCTGGGTCCAGTTCATAGCATGTGGGTCACAGCTCTGAAGTCACCTTGCACACCTCAGCCACCCCAACCTGCCTGAACTCACTCCAAACAATAGGAGTGCCTCTGGACACATACGACTCGCCGCCGTAGGGCTGCAGGTACCCAGTTGGGGATATCCCAGCCCTAATGGAGGACACCCTATCAGAGAAGCACAGAGCAAACTCCTTGCACTGAGCGACTGAAGATGCTTTTCTTGGCTGCAGACAGACAGGATGGAGAAGCCTGCCCACAATTTGAAAAAAGCAGAGCTGGTCTGTTCCTCCCTGCAGCAATCTTCCTGAACAGGAACTCTGCCTTCCCATGGTTAATTGCCCTTTCATATTTATATGTTGAAATCTCAAAGCCAGTTTGTCCCCTCAGACTGTGTTCTCCTCCAACAATGCTCCAACCTGTGACCCATGGTCTTCATCTCCTTGACAACCCCATCAAACCATGGGGATCTCAAGTAAGAACACCTGGGTCATACACAGACTGGTGCAACAGAGTCGAGTGCCTTGGAAACAGCTTCATTATAGGCTGCAACTGCCTCATCCACACTTGCCACACATGCAACACTCACACCAGATAGATCCATTTCCACCATCAGTCCCTCTGCAGTCAAAGGGCAGTAGCGGACCATCTCCACAGGGGAGGGACTAATGGGGGGCCCCAAATGAAAACCTCATAGTCCAATGATCAGATAAAATGATCGGATCAATTCTGAGATTGGAGACCTCAAGCCCCAGTGAGAACATTAAGTCCAAGACATGACCATGGCTGTAGGTCACTGTGGGTGAAGGTCAAGGAGGAATCAAAAGTAAGACCAAGCCAGCCCTGTGGCACTGAGGGTTGAGGCACTGGACACCACACCTAGCACCACGCCAGCAACCTGGGTTCGGGGACGAGCTCAGGTTGTCAGGGGTCAGCAGGGGGAAGGAGGATTGAGCATCCCAACAGATGCTCTCCTCCTTCGAGGTGGGGATTCCAAGGGTGCTTCTCACACCCGATGTCCCTGGGGGTCAGTGGGAGCACTGACTTTTGGGGTTGGGGTGGCTCCGTAGCGCTGGAATCAGGGAGGGGAGGATGCTGTCAGGTACTTGGTGGTGTCGTGCATCAGCATGTCGTCCACCTGAGCCAGTGTCCTCAGGGGGGTAGAGGGGAACAGAAAAATGGAAAAACAACCTTCTCAGTTCCTAGATGAAGCCTCCTGGACACACCATTGACTTACGGGCAGACTCCCACTGTGCCGGCTCTCCTCAAGTAAGGTCAAGGAAGGAAGGGTGCTTCCTCACCCCACCCAGGGGGGATAGCTGGGAGCTAAGGAAATACAGTGGAGAAGACCAGGTACTCTAGTGGGCAGACTCCGAGTTGGTGGAAGTTCACGAGAGGTTGATCAATGGTCCGAAGGAGTGAACAGGGAGGGTAGTGCAGGCGAGAGATAAAGTGGTGCAACTGCACCACAAGTAAAAAAAAAAAAGTAAGACCAAGATATCTTAATTCACTTACGAGCTTGAGTGGGTTGTTATTTAAAATGCTAGAGAAGTAAGAATTTGCCACTGAGAATGCAGACTGAGACCTGAACAGCATAGTTTGAGTCTTTTTACTATTTAAAAGTAGAAGGTCATCGGAAAACCAATTTATGATTTGTCCAAATCACCTTGGAGAATCGAGAAAAGAGAATATGGGTTCTTATGAGCATAAAAAAGAACTGTGTAATCAGCATAAAGTCGAACCGAATAGTGGTCCACAACAGAGGGTACAGGATTTACAAAATGATTAACAAGAATAAGACCAAGTACAGACCCTTGAGGGACCCCAGAGGATATACAGAGGGAGAAGAAAGGCAACCATTCCATAGCATATATTGCATTCCCCATGTAAGTAAGATGAAAACCAAGTGATAACATCTGAAGAAAAACCATAGGAAGACAGATGAGCTAAGAGCAAACAGTGGTTAATCATATCAAAGGCTTTAAACAGGCCAATAAAGATAGAACCAACAAGATATCCTTTATCCAAAGCCCTGAAGACAGAATCATAACGCTCAATCAATGTCATTGGTAGAGTGATTTGGTTTAAAGCCCGGCTGAAAATTGGAAAGGATCTGATAATTGGCCAGATAATCAGAAATCTGAGAGAGGACTATTTTTTCCATAAATTTAGAGATAACAGGGAGCAAAGAAATTGGGCAGTAATTTTCAGCTATGGTTTTGTCCCTGCTTTTTGCAGGCAGATGACTAAAGAATGTTTCCATACTGAGGGAAAAGTTTGGGTGGTAAAGGTTACATTAAAAATATGAGTTAGGAGAGGGACCAAAATATCAGCACAGGATTTAAGTAAAAAATTGTCTAAGTTATCAATTGCTTTGGCAGTATCCTCTCTTAACACAGGTAGTTTAAATACTTCATCAGTTTTAGTGTACTTGAAGTAGAATTTGGGCCTTGAGGGGTGAACACTGCCAGGGTATCAAAAAACAGTCCAGTGGCAGATAAACCAGCTTTTTTAATAGCAGAGCAGGAGCCTCAGAAAAAAATGTATTAAATATACCACAAATACCTTCTTTAGAGTACACAGTGGAGTCACCATAGGATATATTTGTAGTGGAATGCATGGAAGGTACCATACAGACTGAGTCATCCACATGCCAACATTTCTTTGGGTTATTTCTAACATTGGCTAGATTTGTCTTGAAGAAAGAGGATTTGGATTTCCTAATAATAGAGACACTAATTATGAAATTTGCCAAAAGTTTGCTAGGCCTCTGGAGTATCTAGTTCCTTGGCTTTTTGATATAGCTCATCTCTGGACTTCAGTTGGGAGATGATAAATGGAATCACCCAAGGAACACATTTAGGTTTAACCATTTTTTCTAGAAAATGGGCATGTTGGTTGCAAATTGGATTAAACTGGTGAAAGAAATAATCCCCAGCAGCATATACTGTACATTACAGAAACAGAAAAACTCCCCCCAGATAATCTTTAGCAGGCCAGAGCAAAAAGCCTCCAAACTGAATTGCTTAAAACAATGGAACTTAATGGTATTAGTGGCAAATTTCGGAGGAGAAAGATTCATTGTACAAAAAATGGTACCGGGTTATTATAGCACTGATGAAACCACGCATGAAATACCTCGCATAGAATAGCGTGAATGGGTATACAGCGACAGGGGGGTTTACAGCATGTGGTAAGAACTGCTACCCCTATCACTGTATGGCGCCATGCAGTAATGTGAAGGACACTGCCGGGGCAGTGCCTGGTCAAGCCGCTCCCACGGTGGCATGGCTAGAGCACCTGCCTCTAGCAGCATTGGGGTCTGGGGCTGTGGTTCAATTTTCCACAGGTCCCACTGTATTGTGGCATATTATTGTTTTAAAAAAAACAAGTTTTCCCAGCTCAGGGAATTCCTTTTACCCTGAAGTCCACGACCCCCCGGAGCTGATTATAATAAGTCCTGGGGTGTGGGGGGGTAAAGCCCCCTACATCAGGGGGTGCAGGTAGCAGAGCCCCTGTAAAAACAAAGATATTGTTTCAGTGTGCTCATTGCTGGACTGGTCAGCATCTTGTGCTGACCTTAGTTTGTCACATGCTTATTTATGTACAGTATGGCTGATGTGCACATTTTTTTCCCACGACATTATTTTATTTTTTTTTTTAGTCTTTGGTAACCGGCTAAGGCCCACTAGGCACAAGTGCCTGTTTTCAGGGGTGACCTGAGAGCACCGGGTGGTTGAGTGACTTGCTCAGAGTCACACAGTATGCAAGTGGAGGTTGTGAGAATCAAACTCAGGTCTGGGCTGCTGGATATAGCAAGATCGTTCACACCTCGTTCCTCTAACCTCTAGGCTATACTGCCAGCTCTGTGCCACAAAAAATAAGGACGTGATCACTAAATAAATTTTCCTGGCAACCAAAAGTGCTTACTGGGAGCTCAGAGAAAACCAAAATCAAGTCTAGAATAGTAAATATCCTTTAGACTGAATCAGAACATGCAGGGTCTTTAATAAGCTGATTCAAGCCAAGAGGGGCAAGTGAAGATTTTGATCTGAGTCCACTTCTGGAGTGCCAGTTTACATTAACATCACCCATCAAAATTGAATGTTTAAACACACCCATGGAATAAATCAATGAATTCAGCTGTGAAAATTTGGTAGCTTTTAAGTTTTGAGGGGTAGTACGTGCTGCCAAATAAACTGTCCATTCCAGATTATTTTATAAAAACAAACACAGAATTAATCAAACCGCCCATGGTTTCATATTTGACAAATGAGCATGGAATAGAAGAGTGAACAAATAAAGCAGCACCACCTCCATATCTGTTCTGATCTGACCTAAAAACTGTGTAATTTTGGAGGTTGATGTCTGAATCAGGAATGAAGGAATCCAACCAGGTCGCAGCTACAGCAAGAATGGAAGGGCGAGAGGCAAGGGGCCAGCTTACCAACAAGTCTCTTTTAGGAAGGAGACTTTGAATATTAGAGTGGAAAAAAAAATAGTTCATGAGGGAGAGGACCAGGGTCTGTTTCTATGTCACCTGCTACTAACAATAAGGAAAAAATAAGCCAGTAACATGTTAAGACAAGCATTTGTCAATGCCGGACATTCGATTGCAGGTATTTGCAGTGGTGTTTGGCACGTATGGTGCTTTACCCTAATGCCCTGTGCGATTGCTGGTATTTGCACTACAAATTTTCAGCATTACCTTTTTGTTACCCCCACCTCATAAAAGCATTTGAGACCTCTGCTTATGAACAGTACCACTGTTATTTTGTTAATCTGTCCTGAACGTTGATTTCTACAGCGACACCATTCTGCTCCACATGTGCAAAACACAGTTCGGGCAGGATGAAAAATGACAGCTGTAGCATTCATAGGGAGGTGTAAAGGGATGGCAATGTTGAACATCTGGGTGAAAATACAACAATTTCTCGAACTTCACGATCATGGAAATGCGCAATGACACAGTCATTTTGTGGACTTTTGTCACCAAATTTTCAACTTAGGCATTTTGGGACCTCTGCTCATGAACAGTGTCACTGTGATTTTCATAATCTGTCCTGAGCATTGATTTCTCACTGTGACCACACCATTGTGCGCTGGATGTGCAAAAACACATTTCAGCCAGGATGTGAAAAATGTCAGCTGTACTGTTCATAAGGAGGTGTGAAAAAATGCCAGTGTTGAAAATCTGGAGTGAAAATATTTCAAATTCTCGAAGTTATGAGTGTGCATGGAAACTGCGCAACGCACGCTCATAACACAGTCATTTTTTTACATTTTTTCACCAAATTTGCAACATAGGCTTTTGGGAGCCCACCTCATTAACAGTGACACTGTTGTTTAGTTAATCAATCCCAAAAGGTGATTTTGTGCAGTGACCATGAAATCACCTTTGGGGACCGAATAACTCACATGACAGTAACTGAATTCAGGGGGCACAGGATCCAAGACAGCATGGGTTTACAAAAGGAAGGTCCTGTCAAACTAATCTCATAGATTTCTTTGACTGGGTAACCAGAGTGGTGGACCAAGGGGAGCAGTTGATGTCGCCTACCATGACTTCAGCAAAGCTTTGACACTGTTCCACATAGAAGATTGATAAATAAGCTAGGTAGGCTCAGGGTGGGTCGAAGTTGGTCAACTGGGTGGCAAACTGGTTGGGCTGGAGAAAACAGAGAGTGGTGGTAAATGGTATACAGTCAGAAGAGATGCAAGTCACAAGTGGGGTACCTCAGGGATCAGTCCTGGGGCCAGTCCTATTCAACATCTTCATTAGTGACCTCGCAGATGGACTAGAGGGTAAGGCTTGTCTGTTTGCAGATGACACCAAGATCTGCAACAGAGTAGATGATCCAGATGGGGTGGGCAGAATGAGAAGAGATCTGGATAAACTAGCAGAATGGTCAGAAGAGTGGCAACTGGGATTTAATGCAAAGAAGTGCAAAATCATGCACATAGGGAAGAGAAACCCTGAAGCCACTTATAGGCTGGGAGGAGTTGCTAGCAGTCACAAAGGAAGAAAGAGACTTGGGCATCATCATCACTGATGACCTAAAATCATCCAAGCAGACCTCTAAAGCAGTAGGTAAGGCTAGGGGTGTTAGGGTGTATTAGTAGAGGGTATCACAAGTCGTAAGAGGAGGTAATAATCCTCTGTACAAGACATTGGTTAGCCATCTGGAAGTACTGTGCAGTATTGGAGGCCACACCTTCACAAGGACATTAACCAAATTGAGGCAGTCCAGAGAAGGGCAACCAAAATGGTGCAGGGACTGCATCAGAAGACATAAGAGGACAGATTAACGGAGCTCAATATGTATACCCTTGAGCAAAGGAGGGAGAGAGGTGATATGATCGAGACATTTAAACACCTTAAGGGCATAAACAAGGTGAAAGAGTCTAACATGTTTAAATATAAGAAAAATAGCAGGACAAGAGGACACAGCATGAGATTAGAGGAGGCCGATTAAGTGGGAATGTGAGGAAATTCTTTTTACAGAAAGGGTGGTAGATGCATGGAATGGCTTACCACAAGAAGTGGTGGCTATGAATACAGTGCAGGGCTTCAAACAGGCATGGGATAGGCATAAGGGAGCAATACAAATGACTATGAATAGATAGGTCACTGACAGAGCAAAGGCCGATGGCACATTTATAAGGTAGAAAAAGAAACGGGCAGACTGGATGGGCCTTGCGGTCCTTATCTGCCGTCAACTTCTATGTTTCTATGTTTCTATGTTTCTATGAATTCATGAGGTGGGGTCCCAAGAACCCCCTGTTGAAAACGTGGTGCCAAAATTTTCAAAAATGCCCAAGATAGCCACCTAAGTTGAAAAAAAGAAACATTTATGCCATTATACAGCTTACTGTCATTTCTTCAGTTTGCGTTCGGCTTTCAAGAGTGCAGACGTGTTCCCACTCCACTGAAGATCATTGCGCCAGGCTCCGGAGGTAAGTATGGGGTGAGGGGGAGGTGGGGTATGCAGAGGGTGGGTGTGGGTTCAAGGAGGGGGCACAAGACACAGCGAGGGATGGTTTTCTGTTTTCACAGGTTTTAAAAAAACAAAAGATGTTGCGGGACAGTTTTCCCATTTACAGGGACAAGGGGCATGCTGGGGTGGGCTCCCAGCATGTCACCTGGGTGTTTGTTGGGGGGGGGCCTGGAGACAATGGGGACTGGTCACTCCGTCTGCACATGCAATGTGTTTGGTGGGGGCAATAACAAGGGAGCAGGGTAGACGGCAGCAGTGGGAGGAAGTGGGAGGGATTTTATTAGCAGCCAGAGGGAAAAGGGTGACGTCAATATGTTAAATACACACACATTACCACCGCTGATTGCAGTGCTGCTTTTCTTTTAACTGAAGACCACTGCAGCCAAACTGCTGTCATAGACGGCTCATGCATCCATTGGTGCAGTAGGGTTGCACACGTTACACTGAGCACTGCATTGGACAGGAGGGTCACACACCTTCAAAAAGTCGTACTGTCCCAAAACGTTCCTTGCACATGCATGCAAGCGAATGCAAAAATAAACAAGCATTTGTCAATGCCGAATGTTGCTTGCTTCTATGTGCTGTTTAGGTATTTGGAAGTCATTGGAGTGCAAATATTGAAAATTCGTGAACTTACGAGCAGCATAGGAACTGCGCAACGCATGCTCGTAAAACAGTCATTTTTAGAAATTTTTTCACCAAATTTTCAACATAGCCATTTTAAGACCTCTGCTCATGAACAGTGTCACTGTGATTTTCTTAATGTGTCCCATACATTCAGTTCGCACACCGACTGTGCCATTGTGCGCTACATGGGCAGAAACACGTTTTGGGCAGGATGTGAAAAATGACAGCTGTACTGCTCATAAGGAGGTGTGGTAAAATGGCAATGTTGAAAATCTGGAGTGGAAATCTGCTATACCTGTCTACCAGCATGTATGACTAACGAGCTGCTAGCAATTTTACATTACTTTGTGCTTAACATTCTTGGACATTTAGCCCTCACATCTTTGTACATCCTCCCTGCTTAGCTCCCTCCTCCTGTTCCTTGCTCTATCTGCTCTGTCCACTATTCCCTCTCACTGTGATCCCTATTCCACCCCTCCCGTCCTATTTCCATCCCTGGTCCCTGCTGTGATATCATGCCACAGTTCTCCCTGTCTCTCCTGACTTTCTCCACCCCTGGTTCCTGCCACTATATCATGCTACATGTCTCCTTATCTCTGCTTCCACTCTTGATTTCCATTACTTCCTTCCCTCCCACCGACTCTCCCTCCTTCCCCGTTTTCTATTCCCCCTCCTCACTTCCAGTTCTCACTCTCTCTCTCTCCCATTAACCCTAGCTTCCTAAATGCTCTCTTCTCCCATTGCCCAACCTCCATCTTCCTACTCTCTGCTTCCTGCTCTATTCTCCCACCCATTCTCCTTCCTTCCCTCACTCCCACACTCACCTGCCATGCAAACATCCCTATACGCCCACTAAGTTCCTCATCTTCCTGCTTTACAACTTGCAGGCGATATTGAGCCCAATCCCGGCCCTGCTCACCCCCCCAACACCTCCCTTCCCAAAGGACTGAGTGTGGCGCATGTCAGTGTCTGCAGCCTCCTCCCCAAAATTGACTTGTTGCAACCCCTCATGATCAACCTTAAGCTAGACATTTTGGTTATTTCTGAATCCTGACTTTTTCACAAGATTCCGGACTCTATTGTTGCCATATCTGGTTACTCACTTACCCATCAGGATCAAGCCGCTAGGGATGGTGGGGTTGCCATCTATCTCACCTCTGCCATTCAATTTGCCCCGATACCCTCTATCTCCTCCCCCTCTGCCTACGAACTCCTTCTTATCGAGCGTTCCCTCCCTTTCTCTCTCCCCATTTTCACGGCCGGTGTATATTGCTGTCCCGGTCTGCCCTCCTTCACTTTAGGCTAATTACCTTCTGCACCCAACTCCCCAGCCCCTGAAACAGTCTTCACTCTTACATTCACCTATTATCTTCATTCTGTAATTCTTCCTCAAACAGCTGCTCAAGGTACACTTTGTTCCATCCTGTACCTGCCATAGCCCCATTCTCTTCTCTTCCCCCACAACTTGCTCTTCTTCTGCATCTATACTGCCCTAATGTAGCTTCCAGCAGAGTTCATCTTAGCCACCTTATTGTGTGATTTATACTGTATTGCACTATGGCACGGGGTCATAATGTTGCAAGACATTATGCCGCATGGCTCAATCGCACTGCCAATACTGTGCGATTTATGCCATGCATAACCCCTTTTCTGTGGGGACTACACCCCCCACACCCTGCTGTGGGGCTGCACTCACGGCCCCCACCAAAGATTCTCAACTCCGGGGGTCCAACTCGGGGAGCGCACAAAGTGTTGAAAAAAATAAAATGTCTGGGACTAGGAATCAAACCTAGTCCCAGACGCAGTGCCTGGGTTCCTGCTGCTGTGGCTCTGTCCAGTGAGCCACGGCAGCTGCTCGGCTGAACCCACTCCCAGCAGAGGTCTTATCCTCTGCCTGGGAGTGTGTTAATGGTGCAATACCATGTACAGCAGTATACGTGGTATTGCACCATTCGCTGTCCTAGACAGTGCTCTTACAGGTTAGCTATAATGTCTTATGCTATTAAGCGTATGACATTGTGACCTGGTAGGTTGCACTACAGTTTGTTAGCCACTGCGTACTGTATTTTATGCAGTATGGTCTGTGCTTCTGTATTGCTGCAGATAATCTCTTTGAACAACAGATTCCCCTAGCCTCTGCATATTGAAGTCAACACAGAATGTCCTATCCAGTGTATTTTAATATTTGCTTTTTACATGATTTTATCTCTCATCCCCTGCCCTCCCTGTATTGCCTCCCTCCCAGGGTCAGATCTGGCAATGAACCTTGGCTTAGTATGCCTTTCCCAGTTACCAATTTTAAATAAATAAACTAGAAAATAATGCATTTATTCTTAGACAGAACAACAATAGTATCTTCCTATCATTTCCATAAATTATCTTTCATGATAGTTTATAATGCTTGAAAGTAACACTCTTGGACCTTTAACCCTCACTTCTCTGTATACCCTCCCTGCTTAGCTCCCTCATCCCTCCTGAAAGCAGCAACACTTGAACTACCATAGAAACATAGTTTTTATAGGAAAGCGTCCTGCACCAAAGTTTGCAGCACCAGCTTTCGGGAGACCCTAAGAATCCCAGCATGATGAAACACATGGTTGCAGTTACTCATTTTTGGAGATTTTACTGCAGCAGATGTAAAAACCTGTTTAAAATTTTTATCTATTACGCATTACTCATGTGATAATGGTATAACCAGTGGTTGGATGAGAATGATGAGAGGAGGGTTTATACTGTAGATTTAGGACAGTAGAAGGCTAAAGCCCATGATAACTGTCCCCACTACTCAGTGGTTGTAGCTACCAGAGCCATGGCCATGTAGAAAAGAATCAAGCCTCTTTTTTTAAATCTAGGAAGCTTGTTGATTGAACAACGTCCCCAGGCAGACAATTTCACATTCTGATAGATCCAGGTATATAAGCATACTTCCTTAAATCAGTTCTGGGGGTACTTTCTAATAGTTGTGGTCTATGCCTTCTCAGGTCATGTGGACAATGCTTATATCTAAGACCCAAATTAGTCATTTGGTCCTTATCACCCAACAGTTTGTAGAGGGAGAGCAAGTCTTTCCTATCTCTTTGCGATTTTAGTGTCCATAAGCAAGCTCTTGTAACCTAGCATCATATGTTTTGAAGTTTAATCTTGGGATTAGCTTAGTAAACCTTTGCTGCACCCTAAGAGTTCAACATCCTTCCTGAGGTAGGGGCACCAGGACTGGGAAAAGTAGTCTAGATTGGGTTGTTCCTAGCCATCATCTGAATGCCTTTTAGATTTTTATTTTAACCTTCATATTTGAGCACTTAACTTTAACTTTACCCTTTTATCTTTGTAAATTTGGCAGACTGACATAGGCTGTTGTAGCACTCATTACCTCAGCTGCAGCCCTATCAGCTCTGGCCATAGTACGTTTGTTTTGTGACTAATACTACCTACCCTGGTCCCATACTCAATTCCTGGGCTCCTATGCCCTAGATGCATGATTTTACACTTTTTGGCAGTTTGGGCAGTGAACTGCAACTGCCATATTCTTGACCACTACTTGAGTTCCCCAAGAACCCTACACATTTTTTACACCCCCTCCCGATTGTCCTTCCTATCACAGATTTTGTTATCATCATCAAAAAGGAAAAGGCATACTTTCTCTACCAGGTCAACTACTATGTCACTTATGAAGTCACTGAAGAAGACTCATCCTAGTACTGAGCCCTGCAGCATCCCACTGGTCACTCTTTCCTCATTAGACTTAGTACCATCATCCACCACCCTCTGTCACCTATCCATTAACCAGTTTCTAACCCAATTCACTACTTTGGATCCTACCCTTTGGCTGCTCAATTTCTCAATCAGTCTCCTATGTGGAACTCTGTTAAAGGCCTTGCTAAAGCCAAGATAGGCCACATCCACTGCCCTCCCCCAATCTATTTCCATGGTCACCCAGTCAAAGAAACCATGTTTGTCTGGGATGATGCCCCCCACCCATAAATCCATGCTGATTTAGGTCTTGCAGCCCATCGAATTCAAGATACTCTACCAACCTGAGTTCCTGACACCGGTGTCCTCTACTTGCGCCCTCGGCTCCTCATCGACAAGCCTCCTGGACGTTCCCAGGGTTCGGCTCAAGACCTCGAGAGATAGTGCTTTTAGTGTCCCTGGACCAATCCTGTGGAACTCACTTCCACCTGCAGTCTGGGAGACTCCCTCAATTGAGGTGTTTAAGGGGAGGCTAAAGGCCCACCTCTTCAGAATGGCCTTTGACTGCTGATACCATTCCTAACTTTGGCCAGTCCCCGAAGATTGACTTCTGGAAACCTCAGTTTTGCTGAATTTTAATCTTGTTACATTTTTAAATGAGGTTTTATTATGGTTTATTTACTTCAGTATGTCCTCACTTATGTTCAGCACACAAAGCCTCCAGGATTGGGTGCCTTATAAATAAAATTGCCTTGCCTTGCCTTTATAATTTGTTTCTGTTCCACTGCCTGCTTCTTATCCTTTGCAGAAGGGGTGGCAGGGACATGTTTTTATGGTACTTGCATTTGTGCAAGAAATGTTTTGCTACAGAGATCGGCATTTCAGAGGTGTGCCACTGACTAGCCCAGTGCAGGTCAAGCTGCGTTGGGCTCATCATTGACAGACCAATGATCATGCACACTAAGTATGACACTGGTTCACAGTTTATGGGTGGAAACTTTGTGTAGTTGAAACAAATGAAGCACTCCAATGAGAGAGCACCTATTTGTTTCCTGCTTCTGTTGCGCCCCTTTCCCCGCCGTTCCTGCACCCTGTTGTCCCACTCCCTGCCCTCTCTCCCTTCCTGTGTCTGCATTGTCTATTGCCCCCTTCCCTTCTTTCCCCTGTTTTTTGTGTTATTTGGCATTCCCCATGCTGCTCGGAGCCCTCGTCCTCCCTCAGCTTGGAGCTTCCGGACCGAGCGCCCCTCCTGTTTTCTCCTCCCAGCATAGACACTAGCTTGAATCTAACTCTCAGCCTTATGTTTCTTAGCAAGTTCCTTGCTAACCTTGCTTGACAGTGCAAGCTATCTGCACTGTTTAAGTTAAGAGTGTGATGCCAACCTTCATTTTGGTGAAAGACATTTGTTTTTATGGACTCCCTACACTCCAACCCCACCCCATAGCTGTAGCCCCCTCCTCGTCACTCTCACTGGATAGTCTTTGTGGAACTGATCTGTGATTGGTTGAGTTGGCCTCGGTGACCTGCTCCCTATGCCAGGTAATTCACTGGGTCTGGAGGGAAACAGACACTACAACAACACCACTGGGGTCCGGTTGGAGTTGCATCTACAATACAGGTGAACAAGGAGGTCTTGGTAGGGATGTTAGGAGAACAAAATGCATGTACTGACATGTGCAACGATGTCTGAATTTACGGTTTTGTTGTAGTTTGTTTCATTTATAGGAAGGAAAAAGCAGGAAGGATGGGTGCCAAACCAGCCTTTACCCTTTGGCACTCAGATGCCAACTATGGTAAAATATTGTGCTGTGATTGCCGAATCCAGCTAATACATCTGCAATTGAGACATAAAAAGATAAATAATTATCATGTAATACGTGAGTATCGGTTATTGGACTTCAGTGTTTCCCTGTATCAGAAAACAGCTGTAATTTGATTAAAAAAATATCCCGTGATGAAAACAAAATACTTTTTAAGACTAATTCCATCAAGGGATTCTTATGTCATGTCACCAAGCCATAACCCCTACATGGAATTAGTCTTGTAATTCACTGTTGCCTGTATACGTAATATATAGTTTTTAGTAATCCGGTAAGTGCACTAGGTGACAAAGTGCCTATTTTCCTAAATGACCTGCAATAAGCAGCAGAGCAAACAACAGTTTTTCTGTAGGATATATTTTTGTATTGCACACTTCTGAATCTTTGTCGCATGCTTTCAAAAAAAAGTTTTAAAATCAAGCTCCTTTTTAGCTAACCTAATAAAAACCAAGAATCAAAAAGTGCTGTGTACTAGGGAAATAATACCATCTCTGGGACTGAATAGTTCATGAAGCCACTCGCCCTTTGTATTTATTTATTTATTGAAATCTTGGAAATACACCTTTGAGCTGGAATCTCGTTTACAAAGGTTCCACGTCAAATGAACAAAAGACACATAACATACAATACAAGATTGGAACACTGAGAACAGTAAAAGTGTAGTGTTACAGGGCACCAGTGTCCAAACAGGGAATATAAAAATAACATACAATTAGATTAAAATGTAACAACAAATTAGGTATTTAAGCAGAAATAAATGTTGCTTTGTCAAGCTCAAGAGTTCAGCAGGATAAGTACTTCTTTGTCAGGTTCCATGAGAGGGGTTGGGGAAGGGGTGGGAGGGAATAAGTGCAGAGGGCATAGTGGGCAGAGGGGGTCAGGACAGGAATCAGGGGCTAGCAATCACAAATGCTAAGACAGGTGAGCTGTTGGTGGAGTTTTCTCTTAGATGGGCCAAGCTTGGGTTCATTGATTATATTCGGGGTATAAATGGTTTATGATTTCTTTAGCCCATTCAGTGGTACAATTTCCTTGTATACCACACTTTTCTATAATTTATTATTACGTTGCTTGTGCAGAAACATTTTGCTACAGAGAACAGGATTGCAGAGGTGTGTCACTGTATAGCCCAATGCAGGACAAGCTGCATTGGGCTCATCCTTGATAGACCAATAATCGTGCAAACTAAGTATGACAGTGGTTCACAGTTTATGGGCGGAAACTTTGTGTACTTGAAACAAATGAAGTGCTCCAATGAGAGAGCACTTTGGCCCTTTCATCGCAGTTTTCCTTGCTGTCATTTTGGAACATATAAAAGCCAGCCTCTTGCACCAGCCCCCCGCTTAGCACATTGTGAAAAACCTCCCCCTTTGCCAGCGTTAGCTCCTGTGTGGCTCATGTGGCTGAGCCTCTTTGTACTCCTCTATTTTCTCCCCTATCCCCATTTGTTTCCTTGCTTTCTCCTTTTCCCATCCCCTTACCTGTCCCTTTTGTTTTCTCCTTTTTTATTCCCCCATTTGTTTCCTGCTTCTGTTGCGCCCCCTCCCTGCCGTTCTTGCAACATGTTGTCCCGCTCCTTGCCATCTCTCCTTTCCAGTGTCCATGTTGTCTGTTGCCCCTTCCTTCCCCTGTTTTTCATTTTATTTGGCATTCCCCATGCTCCTCAGAACCCCCGTCCTCCCTCTGCTCGGTGCTTCCACACAGCGTTTTCTCCCTTCCTCTGTAACGGAACCTGCTTTTTTCATTCTGATGTTTCAGCTGCCACTCAGCTGAATGCCCTTGGATCTCATGTTGTTCCTGTCACCTCCTCCATTTCCCTACCTGCCTTCATCTGCAATATATCTCTTGGAGCCTAGTGCTTCCCTGTCAATTTTTATTTGTCATTGCTGACTGGGGCTTTTAGCCAGTGCCTCTCTCCTCATAGGATATGCAGTTTCAGGATGACTGAGTTGGTCTGTGTGCGGCCAAATTTATACACTTTGTGCGGGTGGGGTGGCTAGCCCCGATGCTGGATGATTTCACTACAACTGATGTTGATGCTCTCTGGTTCCCAAATAACTTCACATTGTGCACCTTGTTTGGTTTGCTCCGTTCATCTATCATTTGCTTTATCAGCCCTGGTTGTCAGATTCCGTGACATTCTTATTGGATGAAACGGTGAGGAAACCTCCCTTTTCACTGGGGTCCTTGTACTTGGGGACCTTGATGGCCTACCCATGTGGTCTTTTAATTTCTCATGCACCTTTTCATTTGTTTGAATTCCTACTTGAGTGCTGGCCACTTTGGACCCCAGGATACTGCCCTACATGGGGTTTATTTGTTCTGCCTCTTGTCACTGATGTACTTGGGTTGTCCACTTGTCCTGTGGCCGCATTATCACCCCTTAAAAAAACACAATTTACTTTATTTTCTCTTCCCTCCTTGTTCTCATCCCCCACCCTTCATCCTCAATCTTGTCCCTTGCTCCCTGATGTTTTCTTTTTGGCGTTCTCGACCATCGCGCTGACACTCCATCTCCATTGACCCGCCTTTCTTTTTCAACAACCTTGCACCATGTTTCCCTTCATTTGACACCTGCATTCCATAGTAATTACTGCACCCTGTCAGCCATTGCACACATCCTTCCCTGGCAGTTTGCCTGCCTCCCATGCTACTCATGCTTTGACCCCAATTACACCATTCCCTGGTCTCAATGCACATATACTCTGCCAAGCCTATTGTTCCTGAATTTACCCCATCATACCCCGTACGTCCTACCTTTCCAGCACTTATGAATCCCTGCCTCCTCCGCCTTACTGATAGGGCTCTTGCACACACACCTCCAGGTCCAGTGTAGTAGTTTATGTTTCTGGATTTATCCTATCATACCCTTACTGAATTGTTCCCTTCCAGTGCTCATACTCACCTGTGCCTTCTCCACCTTGCTCATTGGACTCCCCTCAACTCATACTCCCAGACCCAATGTTGTGGTTCTCCAGCCTTCCCTGTTTCCGTGGTCCTCCCTTTTTTTGTTTTTTCTTCAGTGCTGCTAACCATATTCAATAAGGGGACTTATGCAAATTATGACAATAACGACAATTTCACTACTTTATTAATTTGTTCATTACTGCCTCCATACTATCAGTGCCAAACACCTAAACAACAAATACAAGCAAGCAACGTTCAGCATTGGCAAATGCTTTTTCCTTTTGTTGTTTCCTTAGCAGACTCTGATTCCAGTATCTGCAGTAAGGCTCTTTAATATATATTTTTTTCCATCGCAGGAGTCTGGACCACCCCCCTTTTGACATCCTATTATCTTTATCATCTTTGCCATGCTTTTGAGATGGTTGTGCACCTTTATCTTTCCTGTCTGTCCCTTTTGACAGAGACTGCTGCTTATGAGGAGGAGAACCGTGTGATGTGTACTCTCTGCCATCATTAGGATCTCCCTCTGAGCCTTTATTGTGCTTTGGTGATATAACGGCAGATTGAGAAGCCATACATGCTTCCCTTTTTTCAGCTCTTTTCTTTTGTATTTTAGAGCAAAACGTCAGGCAAACGTCACAATTTTCAAGGTCATGATCTGGGCCAGGCACTTTAAACAGAGCTTGTAACAATCTGCCCTTACCAGGAGCTTGAAACAGGATATACAATTTTTAAATCCTGTCGGCCCTGTTTTCTTTTTAGGTCTATCAGTTATGCTAAATACTGATAGCACCTTCACAAATATGTATACAGTTTCTCACACAAAAAGAGTTATAAACTATTGTTATTTACTTAGAAAACAAAAGCGGTTTGTATTTTTTTGGAGGAGGGGTTAAAAGCAGTCAGTTCCCTCATGTGGGAAATGCATTTCAGTATGATCTTCTCTGGTTCTTGGGAACAGCTCATGAACCGGAGAAACCACAACTTGTTTATAAAATAAAAAAAAAAGTAAACACTCTAACTAATGCAGAGTATCAAAAACTAGATAGAACAGTGTTAAACTAAAAAAATGTTTTAATACAAAATAAAATAAAATGTACCAGAAGGCTGGAGATGTATTTGAAGCAACTTCTCTCTTCATGCAGAGAAACAAATCTGGCGTTAAGCCAGTAGGTGGAGTGTGACCACACTGCAGAGTTTGAACAGCATTCTTCATTCCAAAATGTACACACATTCTATTCTCTTTCAATTATTCTTCTTATTGGAAATGTAAAATGTTGAGAAATACATTCATTAAGATAATTACATACTTGTGTACATTACATATAATATCCAATGACAGACAATTAACAGGAACTAAATTGGCTCTACTCTATCAATTATTCATACAATTATAACTAGAATTCACCCATTATAACAGTAAGTTGTTAAACTATATTAGCTCTTAACAACTGCATACCATTTACATTTCATATTAATAAAGAACTTAACAGAGTCTTGTGTGATTTCTTATCCAGCTTCTAACCATGTAAAGAAAGGCTTCCATATTTGTTCAAATGTATCTAGGGTCCTAACAGTTAGGAGGCTCATGCATTCATTAACAGCAATCTTTGACATAAATCCTACCCATTCTTCTAGACTGGGAGGTACTACCTCTTTCCAGTTACATAGGATCATACATTTTAATCTAGATGCAGGAAGTAATAGCTACCCTTTTCACCATTCTCAAAACTGAATAAGCTAGAAGTAGCACTTAAAATAAAGATTCTGGGATCCACTGGGATTCAATTCTTTAAGTACCTGGTAACAAATTTTTCTTATTATTGTTCATCCAGGTGCAATAATTGGACAGTCCCAGAGCATATGTAAAAGATTTGCTTGTGAGTGTTGACATCTCCAGCAATTGCAATTGGCACTTAAGCCTACTTTGTATAACTTTTCAGGGGTATAATACCAATTTTATACAATTTTAAATTGAATCACTCTCCCCTGGACACCCATATTTGATTGGTAAGCATTTCTCCAGATTAACTCCCATGTTTCATGTGAAACTGTGCTTTCTAAGTTTTCTTCCCACTTTTCTTAATTTAGTTTAGTTTTTATTCACATAAAACCCTTTAGGCAGTGCCTATCTTCAAAGGGTTTAGAGTCAGATACAAAGGCACAAGTACAGAGTAGGATACAGATAACAACACAGCATAACAATACAGATAATAATCAGCAGACTTTACAGCAGAAGTCCAGTTATACACTTTCAAACAGAGATAAGACAGAGATCATACTGGTTTGTGCTTTATAGTGGTAGCCAGAACATGAGAAGCATGTCAGCAAGGTACAGCAAGTCAAGTGTATATAGTGCCATTGTGTACCAGTTGTGTACAAGTTTAGGGGGTCAGCGGTAGCAACCGCAAGAACCAGGTGGAGTAAGCATGGAGTAGAGCTGGGATTTGAATGGTTCAACAGAGCAATCCATTGTCATGGTATCAGGTAGGTAATTCCATTGCCAAGGGAAAAGGTACAAGAAGCAGGATTGGCCAAGAGATGTGTTTCTACATGGGAGCTGCAGTGAGTGGTGCACTACATCCCATGTTGAGTATTTGTTTTCCACAAAGGTGAACTTGGCCTGAAGCCCTGGGGACAGCAGCCCTCATATGGTTTTGTAACCTGTGAACAGAGTGTGATAGAGCAGCCTGGAATCTAGGTTCAATGAGTTCATGCTGCTGTACAGTATGCAGGCATGTGTATCAGGACTTAGACCAAGCACAAAATGACAAGCCCTGTTTAGGAGACCAAGTACAGCAAAACAGCTCCACTGCTACTGAGTGTGCCAGGTAACAAATTCCAAGTAGACGCAAGCAAAACTGGCACCACTCAGACACCTGTATAAGGCTTCTTTATTCAAGCATGAAACATAAAATCTGCCACAGACACAAATCAGCCGGTGGCTACAAGATCCCTACCGGATTTGCATGGATTTGCACAAAGTGGCAACACAAATATTTACTTGTTAATTGCCCTTCTGCCCAGTAATAAATTACCATTAATTAACTAGAAAAATTACTAAAATAGCGAACACCTTAAAGATAGTGTGAGTAAATACATGTAACGTTAAAAATGCAGGTGATTTAAATTCTCCAAAGAGATTACATATTCATTATCTTGATTCAACTCATAATTATTAATGCTTGACGTAAAACAAATTTCCAATCCTCCACACCCTAGAAGAGAACATACAAAATAATGTTAGGAGCAAACAATAATAATAACAATAAGCAAAGTGTACTGTTTACTTTTTAATACATTTCATAATGTCAGTCCTATCATTTAGAACTGGCTGTTGTAAAGCTCCCAAAGTATAAATCCAAAAAGACTCCCTCTGGATAAGTTTGAGATCCAGGTCCCCTCCACGTGGTCCCAGACTGACTTTCTCTATCCAACGAAATTTAAAAGGGTGTGTAGTCCTTGAATTTTTGGTTAGTCTACAATGTTTTGATAATGCATTTTTTTTAGCATCTCTATTTCTCCTCCTTGCAGAGTGGATCCCTTGCAATCTTCAGCCACCGACACCCGCATCCCCCAGGCCCAGTCTGGCCCCCTCCACAGGGCCGGCTTTTAATCGCTCACGCACCCTGTATGCAGGATCCTCTCAGGTACCAGGGGGTGCTGGGCACGGCCATCAGCCACCAAGATCGCACTCTGCCATTTTCCACCTGTTTTTTTCCCCTGAGAGCTAGACGTGCAATGGTGTCTGGGCACAGCGTGCCGATACCCGCTGCACTCTCCCCCATTCTGCTGCTCACTGCTGAGCCGCTGGCCTCCATCAGCTGTCACTACAGTGCGCTGCAGTGCCCCAACCCTCCCCAGAGGAAGGAGAGCAGTCATGGGACGCTCGATCCTTCCTCTCCCCTGCCAACCCCCGGCAGCCTGAATCTGTTCCTGAACCCGGGTCGCCCTTGTGGTGCGAGGTGTGGCGTCCAGCTACTCAACCCTCAGTGCCACTGGGCAGGCTTGATAATGCAATTTTACTATCTTTCACTGCTATGCTATGTAAATGTTCCCCTATTCGAAGCTAAAATGGTCTGGTGGTCTTCCCTACATTAAAGGCACCACATTCACACACTGCCAGATATACTAGGTTGGTAGTAACACAACTGAGAAATGCTCTCAACTCATAAACATTTTCTGCATTAATGGATGTAAATGTTCTGCACTTAATAATGAATGAGAAGAATTTGCAATTTCTGCAGAGAAAAGAGCTATATGGCTGCAAGACAGGACTCAGAAGATCACTGTAAATGGTGCCATGTCTAAAGAGGGTTATGTGACCACTGGAGTTCCTCAGAGGTTGGTGCTGGTTCCAATCCTTTTCAACATATTCATCAGCGACATTGCTGATGGTCTAAAGGGTAAAGTCTGCCTGTTTGCAGATGATTCAAAATTCTGTAATAGGGTGGATACTCTAGAGGGAGCCTCTAATATGACAGAAAATCTTAAAAGACTTGAACAGTGGTCCAAAGACAGGCAATTTAGATTCAATGCTAAAAAATGCAAAGTGATATATCTGGGTAAACAGAACCCAGGAATACAGTATATCCTAGATGGGCATACACTACAGGTGATCAAGACAGAAAGGGACTTACTGTAGGCGTAATCATATCAGATGACCTTAAAGTGGGGAAACAATGCAAAAAAGCAGCATGAAAGACAAGAGTATCCTTGGATGCATAGGCAGGGGAATTACGAGCAGGAAACAAGAAGTAATCCTCCAACTCTATAGATCCTTGGTGAGACCACACCTGGAATGCTGCGTCCAGTTCTGGAGGCCCCACCTAAAGAAGGACAAGGAGTGCTTGGAGACTATTCAGAGAAGAGACACTAAGATGGTGCAGGACCTCCATCACAAGTCATGAATCTAGACTCAGGGACTTGAACTTGTACTCCCTGGAACAGAAGAAGGGATGGGGGGACATGATAGAAACATTCAAATTCATCAAAGGTACAAACACAGTTCAGGCAGACAACCTCTTCCAGGCCAGCAAAGAGGTACATACTAGAGGGCACAACCTACACCTGAGGGGCGGAAAGCTAAGAAATAATGTCAGGAAGTACTTTTTCATGAAGAGAGTGTTAGACTCATGGAACGGCCTTCCTCCAGAGGTGGTTGCACCAAAGACAGTGAATGAATTTAAACACGCATGGGACCAACACTATGGTAAAAGCAATACATGCAACCTATAGGGGCGGGGGTAGGATTCACAGGTAGATTAGATGGATCACAAGGTCCCCATCTGCCATCATCTTCTTATGTTTTTTCACACCACCATTCAGTGGATTCCAACACATTTTTTAACCATACAGTAGTAGCCACAGACATTGCCAGCTATTTCCAGATATTTCGCAAAATTTCTGAAGAGTTTCTCTCTGCTGCCCCTACTGTGGAAATGCAGAAAGCAGGAGATATTTCTGGAAATATCACAGAAATTTCTGGAAATAGCTGGCAGTGTCAGTGGCTGCTACTGTAGGTTGGTAACTATTTAACAATCTATCTTTCAAGTGTACACCCCTCCCATGTACCATCCTAGGGGGAAGAGCAGTTAACTATTTTAAATAGGGGTCAGATTGCAGCACAGACCAGTCCACTCTCATGATCCTTTCTACTTCACTAGTGTGTCTTGTGAAGGTAGTAATAAAATGCATTCTCAGGGGGCCTTTTTCTCTCTGTTTCACTGTCAGGAGATCCTCTCTACCTACTGCAAGGGAGTCCAGAAAAGCTTTTCCACAATCCTGCCACTGTAACCTCTATCTAAGAACCATGGGCCCATTTCTATACCTTGAATAATATGATCACTCTCTTCAGAATAGTTCCTCCAAACTTTAAGAAACTGGGTCTTGGGAATATTATCAATCAAATGGCATGGGTGGCAGCTAGAGGCATGCAAGAAAGAGTTGCAATCAGTCTATTTGTGAAATACATTAGTGCGAATTGTACCATCCAATTTTAAAAATTCTGCAGATCCAAAAAGGAAACTGATTCCTTATCGCCCTGTAATGAGAATTTTTTTTGCAATTTAATAAACTTAATTAAAGTTTCCAAAATGTAAGAACAATACAATAAATAATAACCACGGACAAAATACAAAAAATTCCAACAAGACACAAACAACAAACAACAATAAGTAACAACAATACAGAAAAACAAGAGAGAACACCCTTCCCAACCATAAACAACCAATTCAAAAATAACCCCCTTACCCCACCCCCTAAAAATTTCCCCCCAGTGGACACATGGGGTAAGAAAAAAAGTCAATAAACAAGAAAAACAAATAATACACTTTTCATTGTGAAGAACAAAGAGTATAAAAGTAGTTACAAAGGTGAAAACAGCCTCAAACCAGAACAAAAAAAATAAATAAAACAAAAATGAATATAAAAAGAAGAACAACAAAGTGGTAAACAACCCCTACCCCCCACACACACACAATTTACTGACTCATAAGAAGCAAAGCCTGAAAAGTTCCCCATCACACCTTGAATATTGGTTAAGTATGGAATAAACATGCAATGGAATGTTCAGCATTCAAAGCTTGGAGCATTTCTCAAATCCATGCCAACCTAGTAGAGGGGGATTTATCCTTCCAATGTCTAAGAATTAAGAGCTTGGCCACTGCTGAAATCAGCACCATATATCCTTTCCTTGGTCCCCTTTAATGGTGGGCCATAATCCCCTAGAATACATACCTCAGGCGTGAAAATGTCTGACAAGCCTAACACAGGGCCTATGCTATTTTGAATAGAGTCCCAAAATGAAACATTTTTGGACACTGCCAAAAAAGGTGAAACAAAGTAGCTTCTACACAGTTACACCTAGGACAGGCAGCTGATTAAGCATGTCCCATTCTCCAAAGGCACATGGGAGAATAATACAAATTATGTAAAATATCAAACTGAACAAGATAAAGTCGGTCTTGTTTAATGTATTTATAAATATCTAATCAAATCTTAGACCAAAAAGAATCAGGTTTTTCCACAGCTAAAACATTTTTCTAATAAAAAGCGGCAGAAGAAGTAATAGCCCAGAACTGTTGACTAATCGCTTTATAAAGTTGCGATGTAGGGTGAAGTTGTTGGGCCAGTGAAGATAAAGTGTTAAAAAAAGTTCCAGCTTTGTCTTTCCAGGGAGGACGACCTAAAAATGTTAGGATGTAGTTTCTGAGTTAATAGTATTTAAAAAGAAAAGTGGTAGAAAGACCAAACTTGTCCCGTAAAACCTCAAAAGAAACAAAAGCATCCTCCAGAAGCAGCTCAGCTAAGGAATGAACAGAAAGTCCTTTCCATTGATTGGCAGTCAACAACTGACGAGCAATGCAAACATTATGGTTACCAAACAGCGGTTGAGAAATGTCCTTAAGATAGTTCAAACTAAGATGTCTGCAGAGTTGGCCATGTGCCTATAAAGATAATTTAAGATTCTGATTGCTTCCCTCCAGGTATTCTACAAATGCGTCCAATTTGCCCCTAGTGCCACACCACACCATAAAAATGCCATCAATAAAACAATGCCACCTGTCAATTCTGTCATAAAAAGGATTGACCTGGCTGTCATAGACTTTTATTTTTCTCCCAAAGGCTCAGATAGAGATTGGCGTAATTGGGTCAAACGTTGCTCCCATAGCCGCACCCTTGGTTTGGAGGTAGTATGCAACAGTGGGCTAAAGGCTTTGTCCTATTGGCTGGAGAAGGGGACAATACTATTTGTATGGACAGAACATGGTTTGTGATTGAGTGTGCTGAACATGTTCTAAGAACTCCTTTGTCTTTCAGAGCGCATACTACCTCCAAACCAAGGGTACGGCTATGGGGGCAACTTTTGCACCCAATGAAGCCAATCTCTATCTGGGCCTTTGGGAGAAAATAAAAGTCTATGACAGCTAGGTCAAACCTCACCTTCCCCTTCCTCCATGAACACTGAACAATATTATTTATTCAGATGTTTGTCTTTTCCTGGTCCTCGTCCACACACTCCTTCCCTTCCTTCCCTCCCTTTCCTTACTGCCTGGGCTATTTTCTCCTCCACTTGTGCCTTTGAGCTCCTGACTGCTTTGCCTTCCTCCCTCTGCTTCTTGTGATATGCCTTCTTATCCTCCTCCTCCCTCTGTGTCTCCTTATACCTCCTAAATGCTACAATTTTTTCCCTTACCTTCCCAGCTACCTCTTTTGAGAACCATAGTGATCTCTTTTTCCTCTTGGTTTTGCTTACTTGCCTGATGCAGAAATTTGTTGCCTTCATTATGGACCCTTTTAGTTTTGCCCACTGTCCCTCCACTCCACCCATGTCCTCCCCCCTGCCAGGACATCCCTAAGGCATTCACCTATCTTTGTAAAGTTGGACCTCCTGAACTCCAGGACCTTCACCTTTGTGTGGTTCAGTTCTAGCACAGTACTTATACTGCACCACACCGTATGGTGATCGCTGGTGCCTAGGTGGCCACCCACTGTGACGTCTGCAACACTGTTCCCATTGGTGAGTACAAGGTTAAATACTATTCCTTCATGAGTGGGCTCTCTTACTAGTTGCCTGAGGAACCCCCTGCATGGAATCCAGGATGTCCTTACTCGTAACTGAAGCTGCAGCTGGGATGCTCCAATCCACATCTGGCAAATTGAAGTTCCCCACCAACAGCACCTCCTCCTGTTCACCATCTTTTGGATGGCTTCCACCAGTACTTATCCATCTCCCCCCACTCCATGCTGGAGGTCTGTAGGTTATGCCAGTGTGAATAATGGTTCCATTCCCTGTCTGTGAAGAAAAGGAGGCCCAGAGTGGACATGATCTCTGTCTCCTGCATATGCAAGGGTGTCAACATGGTTGAACAGATGGAAATGTGTGATCTATTGTGCCCTGAAGCTAAAAATGGTACATTCAGGGTTATCATTAGGAGGCACTTATTTTGCCAGATGATGGTGAGCCAGTGGAAAAGCCTACCAGAGGAGACAGTGAAAATGAAGACAGTACAAGCATTCAAGGTAAGCTGGAAGAGGGTTCTGTTTACCAAAGGAATCACAGGGTATCCTAGGTAGTAGTGTGGGTTAGAATTCTACAAATCTGTATATGTTTGCTCAGCATATTTGATATTTCCTACTTATGAAGTGGGGCTCATACTTGACAGATCTATTGTCCCTTCTGACCTTGAATTACTATGTTAATACATTGCTAGTGTTTTTCATCAGATATGTAAGATACTGTACATATTACAGTACAAGAGATATATACAAAATCATATTTACAAACCCCTAGGTCAAACAAGTGAGCAAAAACAAGGGAAAAGAGACCATTGTGGTTCTTGGAAGAGATGGTTGAAAAGATAAAGTCTAAAAGGCTAGCATTCAGAAGATATAAGGAGATGTAGTAGGAGGAGGATGGGGAGGTATATCAGTGAAAAAAGAGGGAAGTAGAGGAAACAAATGGAATCAGGGAAAGCAGTAAGGAACACAAAGGCACAAACTGAAGAGAGAATAGCCCAGGAGATAAAGAAAAGAGTCAAATACATTTTTCAAGTATGTAAGTGAAAAGAGGAAGACCAGGTGTAAGATTGTAAGGTTAAAAAAGGAAGGTGAGGACTGTGCAGTGGGGTTCCAGGAAAAGGCAGACATCCTAAACAAATACTTTTGTTCAATGTTCATAGAGGAAGGAGAAGAGGACAGGCCACAAAAAAGCAGTAAAAGCTTTGGAGGGAGGAAGGTGGATACTGCCCCTTTTTGGAGGTGAGAATCCTGAAGGAGCTTGCTGATCTGAAGGTGAACAAATCAATGGGACCAGATGGGAAGCATCCAAGGGTATTGAGAAAGCTCAGGGAAATACTGGCTAAATAACCACTTTGCCACTGCAGGGCTTGCCTTTGACACATCTCCAGTAAGTAGTCTTCCCATTCAGCCCCTCCCCTCTGACCCCCACCCTCCAGGGCAACCAACAATCTCCAAAGTTTAGTTTCAACTCTATCTCATTCAAACAGGTCAAAGACCTTTTAATTTTACTAGACACCAAATAAAGTGCTGTTGCTGGCTAGCTTGAACCCCTATTCCTTAAATTGGGACATAACTGCACCCATCACTCACCTATTCAACTTGTCTCTAACACATGGGGTCCTTCCTTCCTCCTAAAAAATAGCACACATAATCCCTCTCTTTAGATATGGTGATCTCTGTGACCTCAATAACTATCGGCCTATATCATTGCTACCCATTTTATCTAAACTACTTGAAAAGTTAGTTAATACACAGCTAAGACAGCATTTGGATGCCTCTAACATTCTCAGTCCCCTGCAATCTGGCTTTAGGTCAGAACTCAGCACGGTATCTGCCTTGGCTAAGGTGACTAGTGACTGGTAAGCTGCGCTTGACACTAAAAATCATATCAGCACAGTCTTCTTGGATCTGAGTAAGGCTTTTGACACCATGGATCACATAATGCTTCTACACAAGTTAAAAGGCATTGGTCTTGATGCCACCACTATGCAATGGTTTCCGTGCTACCTCACAGGTAGACAGCAAGAAGGAAAAGCACAAAGTGACCTCTCACCCCTAAAAACCCTGTGGAAAGAAGTACCTCAGGGATCCATATTGGGGCCCTTACTATTTGTGATCTACATCAATTATATTGATTCTGATATCAGGACTGCAAACGTCCATCTCTTTGCTGACAACACACTATTATATGTCTCCAGGCCTTCCCTTGTTCTTAATTCACTAAAGTATACCTGCGCCAGAGAAAATCAGGTCACTTAATCCACAGTTGCCAGCTGTATCAAATAGATTATTTCAAAAAAGGAACAGCGCACCACAAGACCAACACAAAAGTGAAGTAAAGTTCATGGATTTTATTTCCAACTGCATACAACAGCACACGCCACACTGGGGTAGTGTGGCGTGTGCTGTTGTACGCAGCTGGAAATAAAATCCATTAACTTTATTTCACTTTTGTGTTGGTCTTTTGGTGTGCTGTTCCTTTTTTGAAATAATACTTACCTTGTTCTTGCCTGTACAGACCTGCAACAGGACTTTAACTTGCTCCAACGAAATCCCTTTCATCTGAAACTACTGCTTAATGCAAAAACAAAGGTCACGCTTCCTTCTTCTCATGCCCAAGCTGCAAACGTGATCACCCCCGGTTCCAAATATCAGATAACAACCCTTATTGGTGAGTTTCTCAAGGTAGTGGACAAATTTAAATATCTGGGATTCTTCCTTGATTGCCGGCTATCCTTCATAACCCATATTGAGGAATTGTCTAAAAAACTAAGACAGAGACTAGGATTTATTTTAGAATTAAGCATTTACTTAACCACAAAGCAAAAATAGGGCTGGTCCAGACCACTTTCCTTCCCCTCATTGATTACACCGACTTTATTTATAATCATTGTTCCAAAGCAGCCCTTTTGAACCTGGACACCCTGTACCATAGAGTACTAAAATTTATTACCAATGTCCCCTTTAGACCTCACCAGCTTGGCTGGTCTTCGCATCATACCAGGAGACTGAAAAATGCCTCATTATGGGCCTACAGAGCCATTACAAACAAACTCCCTCCCTATGTCACAGAACTCTTCAAATGTACACCAGGTGCCTACTCGCTTAGGAGATATTCCTACATATTGCTAGACATACCTAGGATAAGATAAGGAACTGAATATGTATAGCCTCGAGGAAAGGAAGGAGAAGGGGGACATGATAGAAACTTTCAAGTACCTCAAGGGAATCAACAAAGTCCAAGAGGGTAGCATCTTTCAAAAAAAGAGGTGTGCAAGAACAAGGGGGCACAATTTGAAGATAGAAGGGGGGCAGCTCAGAGGTAATTTAAGGAAGTATTTTTTCACAGAGAGGGTTGTGGATGCATGGAACTGCCTTCCAGAGGAGGTTGTGGAGTCAAAAACAGTGGTGGAATTCAAGCATGCATGGGACAGTCATAAGGCAATTCTAGGGGGTTGGGGTAGGAAGAAGTAGGCTGCTGGTTAACTAGGATCTGTAGCTTATCCATTAGGTAGGGAAATGGGCAGACTGGGTGGGCCAAGCGGTCCTTATCTGCCGTCAAAATCTATGTTTCTATGTTTCTAAGATCCCGCTATGGTGAATCAGCAGTCAACCACGCCCTTCCAGCTTTATGGAATACCCTCCAAAGATCTTTGAATCTTACTAAAATTATTGGTCTGCAGACCTTTAAATCCTTGCTGGACCACTCACTGCAAGAAAATTGTAATAGCTACTCATAGTCTGTACTTATTCCTCCCTGAAGGATGCCTGCTCTGTGTTGCACCGCCTATATAGTACTTGATGGTCTGTATCCAGCCTGTGTAGTATGTTATATATTATGTCACATATATCTTACAGAATATTATTGCATATACCTCACTGTACTGTTGTTTTTGTCATGTATCTAAAGCTTCCCTGTTATAAATGTATATTGTTATTTCACTCAGTCATTGTATGTATTGAAATGCCCTTCCTCTGTACCTTGTAAATGGGCATGCTCAATGGTGCTATTCCTGGCAAAATAAAAACTAATTGAGTGAGTGAGTGATTGATTGATTGACTGATTGATTGGCTGCACTTCTGACAGCTCTATTTAACAGCTCACCAGAATCGGGAGTGTTTCCAGAGGACTGGAGGAGTCTGGATGTAGTCTCACTACACAAAAGTGGTAGCAGAAAGAAGGCTGGCAACTATAGGCCAATCAGCCAGACATTGGTGGTGGGAAAGTTAATGGAATCACTGCTGCACAATCCTTTCCTTCATAGATACATAGATACACTGTGTCTATGGGCCCGATTCCAAAAGGCGCTATGCCTGGCACAAAGCAATTTATGCCAAACCCGATGGCACAAATCGCACCTTACACCAAGCATAATGCAAGTTGCTATTCCAGAAGGTGCCTTGCACCATGCCATATGCGGGTTGTGCCAAAGGTGGGCTATGTCATCCACTACACCCGCAACCCATAGGGGCATGGCGCAAGGGTGGGTTACGGCAGCAACTACACCCTATTCCGGAAGGGCGGCTGCCATAAGCCACTTACACCATTCCAGAAGAGGCAAAGGTGTAGCGGGGTTAGACCAGCTAGGAGGTGGTCTAAGGGGCATCCATCCTGGTGCAGTGACAGATGCCCTCCCTGCAGCACCACAGTAAACACATGTGTGTGCCCCCCTGCACTGTCATGCCCCCCACTCCCTGAACTGCTGGGACCTCTGGTCTGATTTCTGTTGTGCCCCTCCCCATTCACCAGTGCCAATCGGCCAGCCCCACTCCAATGCCCCCAGGTGTGTTCGGGTGCATTACGGGGTTGGAGGGCTCCAGGGGGACAGTTGATTGCGTGCCGTGACTTGTGACACCCAGGTCCAGTGCGCCATTCTCTTGGCACTAGCCTGTGGCTGCTGCAAGTCATGGTGTAGGGTCTCTGGCATAGCGCTGCATGGTGCAACTTGCATACGCCCATGAGTTGCACCATGCATTTTAGAATAGGGCCCCATGTATCTATGAAGGAAAGTACTGTGGAATATCTTGAATTGAGTGGGTTACAAGATGCAAGGCAACATGGTTTCACAGGGAGGAGGTCATGTCAAATGAATCTGATAGATTTTCTCTCCCAATGGGTCAGGGAGGGCAGGCTGAGGGGAGGATAAACAGAAATTTCAAAAAAGAATCTGATATTGTAGATTTCTTTGACTGGGTGAGAAAGGATTTAGATCAGGGTGGAGCTGTGGACATAACCTATAGAGATTTCAGTAAGACTTTTGACATTGTTCCACAAAGAAGACTAGTAAGCAAGCTGGGCAGCCTAGGAGTGAGTAAAGCGGTAAACTGAATAAGAAATTGGTTATGAGATAGGTGACAGAGGGTGGTGGTAAACAGAGTTCACTCAGAGGAAGGGAGGGTGACCATCTGCATGCCTCAAGGATCAGTACTGGGACTGGTTCTCTTTAATGTCTTTATAAGTGTCATTGCAGAGGAGCCAGAAGGGAAGGTCTGCCTCATGTGGATGACAACAAAATCTACAATAGGATGGACACACCGAGGGAGGGGAGGATGAGAAGAGACCTAAGAAAAGTAGAGGAGTGGTCAAAGGTATGGCTGCTGGGTTTTAATGTGAAAAAGTGCAAAATAATGCACTTGGGCCACAGAAGCCCAGGGACAGAATACAAAATAGGTGAAGTGGTCCTGACGACCACCAAGCAAGAGAGAGAGACTTTGGGGTTATCATATCAGATGACTTTAAGGTGGACAGGCAGTGCAACAAGGTGGTAGGGAGACCTAGTGGGATGCTGGTGTGCATAGAGAGAGGCATCACCAGCAGAAAGAGGGAGGTGGTGTTGCCGCTTTATAGATCACTGGTAAGAAACCACCTTGAGTACTGTGTCCAGTTTTGGAGCTCACATCTCTGGAAGGACATAGATGGAGTGAAGGCAGTCCAGAGGAGGGCAACTAAAATGGTGCACAGTCTGCATCAAAAGCACTACAAGGAGAGACTAAAGACCTCAATTTGTACACTTTGGAACAGAGGAGGGAGAGGGGGGTATATGATAGAGTCCTTTAAGTACCTCACATGGGTAAATATGGTACAGGGTGGAAGTATTTTTCAGAAAAAAAGGTGCTCAAGAACAAGGGGACATGCTATGAAGCTGGAAGGGGGTAGATTCAGGAGAGATGTGAGGAAGTCCTTCTTCACAGAAAGAGTGATGGTTTCCTGGAACAGCCTTCCAGCGGAGGTGGTGGGGGCAAAAATTCTCTGTTTCTAGGTAGTAATTACCTTCGCTTGTTATTTTGTCAGAAATGGCAATACATGAACTATTTTGTTTAAATGATAGAAAACATGAGTAAAAAACCAAAATGTAATAAAAAAGACGTGCAAGATCAACGCTTGTTACAATGACATTTTATTCAATTCAGCCATTCAATTCATCTGCTTTATTTCTTCTAATTTGGACTGTGGCAATGTTGTAAATAGATCTGGGCCCCAATTTTCAAAGGAGATGCGTGGTGCATCCCTGCAGAAAGTGGAGATGAGACACGCATCACATGCAATGCGCTGAAGCGGGTATATCCAAAGGGGGGAGATGGGCCACCCAAATGCAGATAGACCATGACCCAAATATAATGTATGCAGCCCATGTAGAGGGGGCGTTCCCATGAATATGCTGCGCATCGGCATGTTCAGTGGGAATAAGCCCAGCAAGGGCCAGAAATGTGCCGAGCAGAGATAGGCTGAAAAAAGATTACCTAAATTGGCCAGCCACCCACAGGGAGGCTGCAGAAGTGCAGACAGGTGTACAGCAGCCTGCCAGCCCCGGTTGACTAAAGGTGTTAGGCTTGGTCCCCATACACTTATTGGCAACCCACTGTGCACCACTGACAATATCCATTATGTTATATTCATAATCAGTACTAACATGTAGGACGTTGGTACGAACTGCATAAGTATAAGTTACCAGGGACATAATTGTGATTATTACCAGTATTATTACTATGCTCATAATTGGAGATATATAATTATGCACCAAGAATACATCTCTGAGTTCTTTGTCTTTTATACTATAATCTTCTAAGAAGTCATTGTATAGCCTACACTGCCATCATGCGGATTTATGTAACACCGCACTTATTTCCTGTGTTTTCCTGTATTTTGTATATGCTTTTTGTTCTTATTTTAGCTGATTTTACACTTTTTATATACCTCTAGATACACTGTGGAGCCACGTAACATTTCGCCAATAGGGCCTGTTTTATGTATCTAACTCGCATATGAAGTAATAGTTTCCATAGTGATTATCATAGTATATAAGTTACTGCATCTTGTATTCTCTCTGAGACTGTCTTCATACCCTGGCATATTATGAAACTTTGTCTCCCAGTGTCTACTTTGGTAAGACTCTGATTAGGGTACATGTCTGATTGTGGGTAATAAACAAGTTTATTACCACATATGCCACTTGTCTGTTGTTTCTTCTACTGGTTTATTACCACCAAGAACCTGAGAAGGGCTTAGACCCTGACATTACTGGCGACCATGTGCAGGTGGTCTAAACTAGTGAAGATTCACTGTTTGCTGGATTTTCCCTTAAGGGTAGTAAGCAGGTATACACACCCATACCACCTCACCTGTGTTTTTCACTCCATAGCACCCTGTAAAATCTGGCTGCTTACTGGACAAAGTCGATGTCATTTCACCTTGTTCAATGGGAGTTTTGAGTTGCAGGATTGCTTGGGTGCAGATGCCTGACCATCTGTTTGGTTCAACCACTGTGGATCGATACACAACAGGACAACCACTGACGGGTTAACTTGAGTTTCCCAACCTTTACTAGCATGTCCAATCTCTGTGTAGATCTGAGACTAGACATCTCTATTTTTCTTGATTCCCATGGAGGCTGGAGTGACTTTGTGCTGGATGCTAAAAACCCTGATAACCCCATGCTGAGGTATCTCAACCCAGTACTCAGAGGCAAGACAAACAGCCAAAAAGTGTGATTCAAAAGGACTGTTGGTCATGGCTGTCTATGCTGCTTTGGAAGCCTCCAAGGTGAGGTTTTGCTCCCTCGAACTGCAAAACTCAGCTCTTAAGAAAGAGATGGGCTTGCAGGCATCTGAAAGTCTTAGGAAAGAGCAGAGACTGGAGAAGGAACTTGTCTCTGCGTAGTAAGAATGAGACTCTTTTGTATTGTGCTGTATAGAATAATGATCGACAGTTATGCATGTTGAGAGAGGATTGTGATAGGTTGAAGCAGGATAAGAGGCAGATTTTGCAAATGAATGATTTGTTGAGTGAGACAAATGAGTCTTTGCACGAGGAGAATGAGGAGTTGAGAGAGGATCTGAAATGGGTAAGTGATGAGTTGGACAGAGAGCTTAGGGACAACTGCAAATTCAACGCCGCGTATAGAGTGTTACAGAAAGAGGTTGCACAAGGTGTTGGACGGAACAATGCAAACATTAGTCACATACAGTGCAGAGCTAAGATGGCAAAACTGTGTCATCAGCTAGAGGTGGTGGCTGGTCATGTCAAAGTGATGGGCGGATTCCATTACACACACATCAACTTTACGTCATCTGGAGATGACGATTCTGGTGATGAAACCAACCAAGATGGCGCCCAGCAACACTCATAACATGGTGCCTCTCTCACTCGCCAATCACAAGATGGTGGCCCCCTACACTGTAATAGCACAACCATATGTCTTGAGACATATGGCAACTCTCATGTGCGATGCCAAGATGGTGACCCTCATGATGGGGGCCAATGCTGAGCCCCTATGATTGCCATCCTGAAAAAGAAAGACAAAACAGAGATCGATCAGATGATCGAGGCAGCCCTTGCTAGGACACAGATGACTGAGGAGCAAAGACGGATCTTTCATAAACTCATCGAAAGCATGTTGAAGGAGGCCGCTGCTCAGCTGTCGCTTGTCTGTACTGTGGCTAACACCACAGCGGAGGCCACCCTTTGCTATGCACACTCCAACCCTTTCCCTGATCTGTGGGCTGCAGATCAGAACAATAATGCCCTTCAGGCAACTCACTCTGTGCAGCAGATAGCTGACAGCATAGGTCGCATGACCCCCAATGACAATCTCAGCTGTCATTTGGAAAAAGTTTGTTCCAAATGCAAGATGCTCAGTTTAACATACAGATCGTCTGGCAGACAGTAGACCCCGGCCTCTTGGTAAAACTCTCAGAGGAAATCTGTCAAGCCACAGATGCGACTTTTGATGACGTCACCGTGGAACTCATTGCTGCATGTGGTTGGCATTTTGTTGGCCTACCCTGTTAATCAGTATGCCAGGGAGAGTCCAACGTCATACCATCAGTGATTATGGTTGTCCTATCGTACTGGCAAGGCACTCTCACAAGAGCTAGCTAACAGAGACCAAATTGAATACAAGACCTTGTTTATTTGGAACATGATTCAGGCAGTGCGTGACAAGGTCAAGCTTGCGGTTTTCCCCCAGAACTATAACATTTTCAGACAGTCTCACAAGAACTGAGCTTGTCTAGCAGCTCTACCTCTGAGATTTTAATTCTGGCTCAAAAGTCAAGGTGACCATGGTACAACCTGCCAGCGAGCCCACAACCCACTACACAGTGGAGGGCAAGGCACAGGATAGTAAGACTACACCCTCTGATGACAAACAGACCTATAAGAAGGGGCAGAACTGCAACAGGAATAGGAACAGACAAAGAAACTGGAATAATCCCAATTTCAACCAGAATGACAACCAGGGCAATTGAAATTATCAACAAGGCCCTTCCTACCGTGAGGTAGTAGCAGAGAATAGCAACCTCTGCACAGTCCTTGGGAGAGTCCATTCAGTGGCTGAGTCTATCCCATGGAAGGCCGATGTAGCATTAGCACCAGCGAAACAGTCCTTATTAGGCCAAGGAAGGATATAATAGAGTCAGGATAGCCTGTATCCTATGCAGGACCTGGAAGATGCCCAGCAAGATCCCACTGGCATGGGTTTTCAAGACCCATTTAAAGAAACCAGTACTAATTCAGATTGACAATTACAGGCCCCAGTCCATATTGTGAACAATATTACTATTGACATAAACGGACGGCCTTATTCTGAGGCCACGGTCTGGGGTCACCAGATTGTTGTATTGTTAGATACAGGCGAGCTGTGTCTGTACTACAAGATGAGAATCCAGCTTCTTCTTCTTGGTCCACCAGCTGGAGGACCAATGCTCAAGGTGTGGATGGCACTAGACTACCTACCTACCACTCTAGTGTACTTCACGTGGTGTTGGGAACTCTCAACGCAAATCACAATTTTGACCTCATGGTATTACATCATCACCCCAGCATCCTAGGAATTGACTTCCTAGCACTACATGGCTGTGTAGTGGACGTAGCCAATCGGCTCTTGATTCAAATCAAAGGACAATACCATACTGTCATGATTCCTGTTTTCCACGTGGTAGCCGCCATTGCGGTCAATGACAAGGAATATGATGTCATAGCTCTGTTCCAGACACATGAGTTCTTCAAAGAACTGTTGTCCATTCTGCAGAAGCACCTTGATGGTTTTGCAACACACTTTAATGATTGTGGGAGAATGCGCACCATCATTGAAGTTCCAGGCCCTGAACATGCCAGGCAAAGATAATACCCTTTTCCTGCAGAGGCTTTACCATCACTCAGAGAAACCATTCAGTCACTTCTTTAGTAAGGTGTGATCAGGCCTTGTGTCTCAACCCTCAACTCACCCATCTGGCCAGTGAAAAAGTCTAATGGATCTTGGAGGCTCGCTGCTGATTACAGGAGGCTCACTCAAGTTACTCCTAGCAGCTCCACTACAGTAGCATCAGCACCAGACATGCTCAAATTGCTGACATCAGATCATAAGTGGTTTAGCACCCTTGACATCTCCAATGGGTTTTGGTCACTGCTCCGGCTCAGGAAGGTCAATACAAGTTTGCTTTCCCCTGTGAGGGTCATCAGTACACATTGACCTGCCTCCCACAGGGCTTCCACAACAGCCCCTCCCTCTTCCATCTACACATGATGGACACCTTGCAGGGTTTCTCTGCCCACAGTTTCTTCTGCAGTATGTGGATGACTTACTCTTGGCAACTGCCACTAAGGAGTAACATTTTGATCTCCTTGATTAGTTACTGATTCTCTTACAGAGAGCAGGCCTCAAGTACAACCATGCAAAAGCATAATTGTGCCAGAAAGAGGTTATCTTTCTTGATCTGTATATCACAGAACAAGGCAGAAGCCCAGCCTGGAAGAAGATCCAAGGCCTACAAGATTTGCCACTTCCTTCCAGTGTGGCAACACTCAGACATTTCCTGGGAATGGACAACTATTCCAAGGATTTAATTTGTGACTTTGCACAAAAGGCCACCCCTCTGTATGAGCTCCTGAAAAAGGATACCCCCTGGACTTGGGGTCCCATTCACACCAATGCTGTGACTCTTCTGAAACAGTCTTTGGCCTCTGCTCCAGCACTGGTTAACCTCAATCCAGCTTTACATTTCCATCTGGAAATGGCTACTTCAGACATTCCCCTGTCTGCAGTACTTGCTCAAAAGGTTAATGGCAGTCTGAGATCTATTGCCTATGCTTCCCAGATGTTGTACCCAGTAGAACAGAAGTACAGTCCCTGTGAAAGAAACCTTCTCGTTACCTACTGTGCTGTTAAGCACATTCTGTACATCATTGGGTATTCACCCATAATCCTGCACACCAATCAAACACACACAAACTTCCTGCTGTTGGACAGAGTGAAGGACGGCTCTGTATCTAGTGCTGGATTAACTCACTGGTCTCTTCTCCCCCAGGACCATGACATACAGGTCCACACTGCCAAAATGCCCTCAGTTTTGACCCATGGTCTCCTGTACTAAGGATCCCCGCATGACTGCACACTTCAGCCTCCTGATTTGCCTGATCCAGTCCCCTTTCTTACTGCTACTCCAAAACTCCTTGCTGACACTTCCCTGTGTCATGTCTTTACTAATGGCTCTGCCTTGTACTACCAAGGAGAACAGGTAGCTGGATTTGGAGTGTTGATCATGTACCCTAATGGTAACACTGTCCACGCATCCAAATGCTGCAGTATTGCATTTTCTCAGTACATAGAACTGGAGGCTGTGGCCTGTGCTCTTGAACTGATACACCATGGTACCACAGATACCATCATTTTCACAGACTCTAACTGGGTCTGTTGCTCTCTAACTGAAGTTTTGCTGTTCTGGGAGAAGAACTCCTCCACTTCTTCTGATGACACCCCTGTGAAATACAAAGTACTCTTTGTATACATACACAATCTGATTCAACAGTTTAAGCACAATCTGTTCATTCACAAGGTGAAGACCCACTCCAAGACTAATCCATACCACTGGCTCTACAACCGAGCAGACACTCTTGCAAAAGAGGGTGCTCGAGGGTGGGGGGGGACACATGGGATACGACTCACCCTGTGGTACTGGCAGCTATACATACAGCTGCTGCGAAAAAGGAAAAACTGAATCTTTTGTGCCACTGGACTTGTCCACAGCACAAAAATCTGATCCTCAGCTGAAAGAAGTGTTCAGATATCTGGACAAAGGAACTGAACAGGAACTACCAACCAGCAACCCCTACAAAAGACTTGCAGACAAACTGCATCTATCACATGACAACAAGCTGATATGGTATCAGCCCGATGACCTGAACCCCAGGCCGTGGCTAGTTCCTGAATCATTGCTATCTGAGTTCATTCAGCAGGTCCATGACACCCCGACTGGTGGACACCAGGGAGTGGAAAATACAGTCCAGAGACTGAAATCTGTGGGTTGGTGGCCTGGCATCACTAAGGATGTTAAGCATTACATCAACAGCTGCCTAGTTTGTGCATAAAACAATCCTGCCCCAACCAAAAAGAATGCTAAATTACTTCCCCAGAGACAATCTGGTCCCTGGCATGCAATTGAAATTGACTTAATTGGCCCTCAGTCCACCACCAGCAGAAACAAAAAGTATGTCCTCGTGGTCACTGACCTGTTCTCCAAATGGGCCAAGGCTTTTTCCACTCACAAATGCACAGCTAAGGCAACTGCAAAGGTCCTGGTGGAACAATTGTTTTTCCAGGTGGGGCCTACCTCTCAAGGCAGACTCCGATCAAGGATCCAGCTTTACAGGTGAGTTGATGCAAGAAAACGGCCAAACTTCTTGGAGTACACCAGAAGTTTCACATTCCCTACCACCTGCAACCTTCAGATCAAGTAGAAACAGCCAACAGATGGATAAAGCAGATGCTATCCAAATTCATTGAGGACAAGCCCAAGGATTGGGATTCCCTCTTGCCTTTATTCCTTATGGCAATTGGGGTACTCCTTTAGCCACCACTCAGTGCACACCCTTTGAGGTGATGACTGGTAGAACCATGAGATTACCTGAGCACCTGTTGATTGATATGAATACATCCACTACAGACAGAGTGTCTGTGGACACATATGTTGCAAAACTGAGAGATGATATCATCAAGACCCACTTGTATACTGCACATCATATGAGTAAAGCCCAACAGCAATCTAAGATTAATTTTGACAAACACACAAGAAGTGGACTGGCACGTCAGAGACCAGGTCATGGTACTCAGGTTTGTACACCCTACTCATCCTTTCTCCACTAAGTGGGAAGGACCCTACCCCATCATTAACAAATTCAGTCCCACAGTCTACCAAGTTAGACTTATCCACCAGAAGAAACCTACTGATAAATGGCTGCATGCTAATCAGCTCAAATTTTATAAAGGAGAATAATTACTTTTCCTAACCCCACTGGGTGGAATAGTACCTACTGACCTTCTCTTTCTTCCTTACAGGTACCCATGCAAGATGGCTATCTTGCATTTGATCCTCCTTCTAGGAGTGCTCCCCATTGTCCATGGTAAGGATATGAAAACTATATCCAACTACAACCAATGTCTAAGGCAACTCCTTCCACTTCTTGGACATCCAGAGAAAAATTATAACATCCCACAAAACAAACCCACCACAATCCCCGAAGGAGTAAGCATAAATGGTTCCCAACAAATTAATCACTGTTCAGGAAGGCACAGACATCTACCTGATCACCATGGTTGTGGCACATAACAAATTGTCCCTCCAAATTGAATGGTAAACTGAGAGTCATTGACAGATACTTCCTGTTGCCTGCCTTTACAAAGGCACCTTCCAAGGATGGCCCAATACTAGAATTGCCCAAATGGCACCCTGTCTATCCATCAAGCTAACTACAGACATACTGGTTTATATAGCCTTACTGCTTTGATTGATCCCAACTTTTTTGCCAAATACCCAGAATACTCTGCAAGAGACTGTTGTATCCACAATTATATGGCTACTGCAGCCATGTTCCTGTCTGTAGTATCCCCTACTGAACCAGAACTTACTGACTGTCCCGTACAGGAACCTGGACCACTTAGTGCTCTGACTGCCACCTCACTTCCAGGCACACTTGTAAATAACATGCAATTTATGCACATTCCTGTCATTTTCAATATCACACATTGAAATATAACCGAATTTGGTATGTGTTCTAGAACTAACACATCTAGGTTTTATAGTACCATGTTATTAGATAGTCTTGCAGCATATCAGATATGCACACAAGTCCCTGTGGCTGGTTCACATACTGCTGAACACATAGGATTTTTCAGGTCTAGACCCAACCCCAATAACAAGAAAGCTTCCTCATCACTTAGAAGGCATGCCACTGCTGATGTCACTGGTGCAACTGGTACCATTTTTGGACTCTTCGGATCTAGCATGTCCATCTGGAACCGGGCAGACATTGCTGCCATTAAAGGCCAAACAGTTAAATTCCAGTCTGGCATGAAAAATTAAATTTTACCCCTTTATTGCATGGCGTAGATGGGCTACATCAGAAAGAGCGATATACTGTGTAAAATATGCATGATGTTGCCAAGAGTTTTAATGAAACTAAGAATAAAATCAATGAACTTATTTTCCAAAATAAAATGGAGGCAGACAAGCAATATATTGCCAGGGAACTTTTAAGCTCTGCTTATGGCTCTTATGTCATGACCACTATCAATAATCTCTTCTGGGATTTGGAATCTGTGCTGCAATATTTATTTTAACAGATAATGGATACTGCAGTATATCCCGGGTTTATAGGGAGCAGTAAACCACTTACGGTGTAAATTTTAAAACAAAGTTTTTAAAACACAATGTGGTACAGCAGCACTGGGAGTGAGCCCTGCTACAGGAAGCAGGAAGAGAAACCTAGCAGTTCTATGTGTTTGTGCTAGAACTACAAGCTTAAGGAAATGAATGCTGGAGTGCTTAATTGGGGAAAAGAAATCTTTTTGTTTTAAGAGCTTAGGAAATGGGTCGGCTCCATAGGTGAGTGGACTTCACCCGGGCATTTCAGATCGATAATCAGTGTTTTATTGTTTATATTGGGAAAACATCTACTTCCGAGCACTGCGACCCCTGGTTGTTCTTCTGGGTCACACAGCCATATTTAAGGCTGCCTTGCAGTGAGCAGGGTGGATGATTGTGCTGCAATATTTATTTTAACAGACAGTAGATACTGCGGTATATCCCAGGTTTATAGGAAGCAGTAAACCACTTAAGGTGTAAATTTTAAAAAGAAGTTTTCAAAACACAGTGTGGTACAGCAGTACTGGGAGTGAGCCCTGCTATAGGAAGCAGGAAGAGAAGCCTAGTAGTTCTATATGCTTGTGCAAGAACTACAGGCTTAAGGAAATGAACGCTGGGAGTGCTTAGTTGGTGGGGAAAAAACCTTTTGTTTTAACAGCATAGAAAACGGGACAGCTCCACGGATGAGTGGACTTTGCCTGGGCATTTCAGATAGATATTCAGCATTTTATTGTGTATATTGGGAAAACACCTGCTTCTGAGCACTGTGACCCCTGGTTGTTCTTCTGGGTCACAAATCTATATTTAAGGCTACCCTCCTGTGAGCAGGGTGCGCAGCACAGCGCGCAGAGATGCACGCAGAGACACACATGTGGCATGTGTCAGGCATGTCTGGCAGGCACAGGGGGCAAGGACAACAAAAACTGCACAAG
Source organism: Neoceratodus forsteri (assembly GCA_016271365.2). NCBI lineage: Eukaryota > Metazoa > Chordata > Ceratodontiformes > Ceratodontidae > Neoceratodus > Neoceratodus forsteri. Next base: position 466,469,169 of record CM028132.1, on the reverse strand, counting down.
GTGAGCTACAAGTAGGATGGATCCAGAAGAGGGAGATAAGGAAGGCAAAACTGGGGAAAATATGAGGCACTGTAACTCCTGCCTAATGTTTACAGTAGATAGCCCCATATCAAACTTTCAATGTGATAAGTGTTTGTTAATCGAAACCTTATTAAAGAACTATAGAGTTTAAGAAACAGAGCGACTATTCAAAATGAGATAAGCCTACTCGAGGATTTTATTGATCAATCTGCTACTAATATAAACAAAGCACTTGACGCTGGTCCAATCATAATCCAAAAAGAGATGGAAACTTCTGCTGAGGATATAGTAATGGGCTCAGGTCATTCTAATGCTCAGCAGGAGGACACTGTAGAGGAATGGAGCACAGTGCCAAAAAGATGATCCAAAAAAAGGGGAGGGAAGATATTTAATAGTGCACCATTAGAAACACATAATAAATACAGCCCCTTGGAGCCCATAGATCCTAGTTACCAAACAGAAGAAGGTGAGGAAGGTAGCTATCAGACCACAAATGGTACTGGCAATATCGCAAACGTTGAGGAAGGGGAACAACCCATTCAAACTGGTTCTAGCTGAAAATATAAACCAAATACAAACACATTCCCCAATGATTCACAAGTAGAACTAGAGAAAGACATTCTTATAATAGGAGACCCGTTGACTAGGGGTACTGATTCTATCTTATGTAAAGGGAGAAAAGATAAGACAACGGTCAGTACTCTCCGAGGAGCAAAAATTTCGGACATGAAGCACATGTTAAATGGCCTGATGGAAAACCAGCATAATCCACTTGTGGAACTTCACCTAGGGGTTAATGACATAAGCAAAATGAATCTGAAAGAAATATTTAGTGACTTTGACACAGTCACTCATGAGATGAAAAATAAAGGTGGAGATATAATCTCAGGGGTTTTGCCAGTGTACGGAAGACACTACAAGAAAAACAGAGACATTAAAATGCTAAATAGTTGGTTAAGGAAATGGTGCAAACTAAGAGGTAAGGGATTTATAAATAACTGGAATATGTTAGGTGATGAGAGACAATTTAAATCTGATGGATTACATTTAAACAAAATGGGAACTAGAAGGTTGGCTGGTATAATAAAGGATTCCATCAATATTCATTTAAACTAAATACTAGAGGGGACGGAGAGGAGGAACCCAAGGAGAATGCACAAGAAATCATAGAAACTAAAGTGGATGAAGAAGAAGGGCGAAATGGATTATTATTCAGTGCTAGGACCCTAGTGAACAAGTTTGATGAACTATGATATATACTAGAGACGCAGAAAATATAAATCTGTGCAATCATGGAAACATGGTGGGATGCCAATGATACTTGGGAGAAAGAGATTCAGGGATATAATTTGTTCTCCAAGTCAAGGGAAGATAGGAAGGGAAGGGGAGTAGCAGTATATGTATCTCGTAAAACATAAAAGCAGAACAGATATCCATAGAGGCAGACACAACTGAAGACATTTGGATTAAGCTAACCCCTAAAAAATCCCCCCAAATTATTTTAGGACTAATATACAGACCACCATCATGTAGTAAGGAAAACAATATTACCCTACTAAACAGAATACAAAATCTAAACCCAGCAGATAGAATTTTAATTATGGGAGATCTAAATTTACCAGGAATAGAATGGGACACACTATACACCACTTGTAAGTTAGAGAGAGATTATTTGGAAGCCTTTTCTCAGGTTGGACTGGAACAACTGGTACAACAGAATACAAGAGGTAACAAAATTCTGGACTTAGTCCTATCTAATATGGAGCATGATATTCATAAATGCCAAGTCACCTTACCACTAGGCAATAGTGATCACTTAATGATAACATTTAACATGAAATAATTAACTCAAAAAGAGACAGGAGAAACTGAAATACTTAATTTTAGCAAGGCAAACTTTACAGCTATGAAACAAAAACTAAAACGTTGGAATTGGAAGAAAGCCTTCAAATCAAAGGATACGAACCTGATGTGGACTTTACTAGAAGACAAATTAAAAACTCTTGTAATCAGGTTATAAAATCTAGGAAAAAATATAAGGGAAAACATCCCCTTACTGGCTAAACCATAGATTAAAAAAAATGATTAGGAAAAAACACCATCTATTTAAAACCCTACATGGTAATAATAACAGTAATGATTTGATTAGATACAGGAAGATGCAGAGAGAAGTAAAAAAGAGAGATAAGGAAAGCCAAACCACAATATAAGGTAAGACTGGCAGGTAAAACAAAAGATAACTATAAATCATTCTATGCATACATCAACAGCAACAAAAAATCCGGTAACACTATAGGACCATTAATAGGACCAGATGGAAAGACAAGAAGTAATAATAAGAAAATGGCAGAAATACAAAATACATATTTTTCGTCGGTATTTAATACAAATAAGAATACTGTATACCCTAAAAACCCAAAACTTACACAATGTCCTATACATATAAAAGCTGAAGAAATTAGAAGCAGATTGAATGCATTAAATTCAAACAAATCACCAGGACCAGAAGGTTTACACCCCTAGAATGTTGAAAGAACTGGCAGAAGAACTGGCTCTGCCCATAAGCTGCCTATTTCAATACTTTCTGGACAAGGGAGAGGTGCCTGAATCTTGGAGGAAGGTAACCGTGATAACACTATACAAAAAAGGGGAAAGAAGCAGACCATCTAAGTATAGACCTGTAAGCCTCACCAACATTCTGTGTAAAATGCTGGTGGGGATAATTAAAGAACATCTTACTGACCACATAGATTCTGAGCTATGTAGGGACACCACTCAACACGAGTTCACAAAGGGGAGATCATGCCTGACAAATACCTTGGAATTTTATAACAAAGTTAGCAAGACCTTGGGATTTAGGTAATCCAGTGGATGTGGTTTTCCTGGATTTCACCAGGGCATTAGATAAAATTCCACATGATAAGCTAATCCAGGTACTAGAAAACATGGGCATTCAGGAAAATTTAATAGCATGGATTACTTCCTGGCTGTTCAATAGGAAACAACGGGTCAACATAAAAGGGGCAGCATCAGATTGGTCCTCAGTGACAAGAGGGGTGCCGCAAAGCTCAGTATTGGATCCTTGCCTGTTTAATATCTACGTGACATCACTTCAGGTAACTGATAAAAAGGTTTGGATCACCAAATTTTCTGATGATTGTAGGCTGGGGGTTGAAATAAAAAAACAGGATGACCATGTAGCTCTACAGAGAACCTAAATTATATCCATGACTGGTGCAACACTTATGACCTCCCCCCCTCAATTCTGAGAAATGCACAGTAATGCATTTGGGGTTACATAATGCATCTCAGGATTTTAAGCTGGGTAATACAACCCTAAAGAAGGTAACAAAGGAGAAGGACCTGGGCATTATAATAACTGATTACCTAAAATTTAGGGATCAATGCAATATAGTTTGCAGAAAAGCAAATGGGGTATTAAACAGCATTTTGCACCATACAGCAAGTAGAAGCAGTGGGGTGATAGTTCCCCTGTACAGCTCACTGGTGAGACATATTATGGAATATGGAGACCAACTCTGGTCTCCATACCAGCAAATGGACATCCTGAGACTTGAAAGGGTGCAAAAAAGAGCTACACGCTCCATAAGAGGCATGACAGGCAAAGATTATAAAACTAAATTAGAGGAACTTAACCTATTCCCCTTGGAGTATAGAAGAGCTAGAGGGGATCTGTGTCTACTATACAGATCAGTGAAGGATACTGATTTACAGGAAAGATTAGGTTTACTCTTTAGAGAGCAAACCTACTGTACAATAGCCCATACATTACAACTAAAAGGGAAAAACTGCAAAATCTGGAAAAGGAAAATATGGTTTAACCAGTGAGTGGTGGCAAGGTGGAATGGTCTGCTAGAAGAAGTAGTTAGTAGCCCAACCATGAACAGTTTTAAACTAAACCTGGATAGGATATATAGGCAGGGCAAATGGTAGATTCTAGCAAGCACTATGGATGAAAGTCTGACCAGCTTAGTGTAACCCCCTTGTTACCCGGGGTTACTAGAATCCCAGTAAGACCTAGTGGTAGGCAGGGAAGGCAGTTTGTGAAACTCCAGTTAAATGGGTTTCACACTGTCTCACTCTGTTCTCAGTTTCAGCTGAGACTGAGGGATGACATCACCAATAGAACTATCGCAGCTACATGAGCCACATTGGAATCTGCAGCACAGGAGTTGGTTAGAACGCTGGGAGGTTTTAAAGTCAGTCTTCAGTCAGTCTTGAGTGAGTGTGTGTGAAGTAGGGAGCTTGCTGGTAAAACAGCTCAGTGAAGGCTCTAGGAGCCTCAGCCCTGACAGAGGGCTACTTTTAAGTAGAAGGGTGTGTGTCTCCACCTTAAAGAGAGACACAGAAGATAGCTGAAGTGGTGGAGACCGCTGTTTTCGGGTCTCAGTGCCCCCGACCTCTGGGGGGGCAGGAAAGGTTTCCCTGCAGATTCCTGGGGCAACCCCCTAGTTCTGCTTGTGAAGGAAAAGCTGCCTATGTGTTCCAGTATTTATTTGGGAGAAAAAGAAGATTTGTGAGTCGCCTGTGGGGCACCTGCAACATGAGGGTGAGTGTCTGCTCTTGCTAAAAGGGCCTATGTTTTCACCCTGGGACTTGTGTGACAATGTGGGGATTGAACTACTAAATATTGGGAAGCCTAGAGTAATGGGCTAAGCAAATTAAAAGTGGGTTCAAGTCCAGAGCTTGTTGGGATGCAAATAATATGTAGAGGAGATGTGACAGATGTCTACCCAGAATCTACATTTGAAAGTTTTCAGTAAAGGAATTGTTCAGTTTCCACAGAAATAGCCAGGTATGGGCTGTGGGAGCTGGAGGTGGGTGGCCCCCCATCTTTAGTGACCAGGTCCACCTCTACGGATTTCTTCTGTGGATTTCTACTTTACCTCAGGCACTTGGCCAGTGATGGGGAAGTACCCAGACGGGATTGTAAGGAAAATTCTCTCAGGAGTCAAAGACTCTAGTGTGGTTTGAGAGCCACAACAGGATAATTGGTTCATTCCTCAAATGGACCACGGATCAAGTGGCCAAGGGAGCCGGGCCAGTGGGGAAAACCCAAGAGTGTGCAAGTCGAGGCTGTACCCAAAGCTGCGTGGCAAGTCCGGCTGTGTGCCTGGTGGGTTTAGAGCCTGAGGGCTGGAAATAGTGATAAAGTGTTCTGTTGTCCCTAATCTGCATTACCAGGAAATGTAGCCCCATGGGGGTCCGTCTATGCTTTGTTTGTTCAGCTTGGATGTGAATAAAAGCCACACTGAAGAATCCCATTCCTGGTTCTGGACATTACAGTTATTGCTTCCTGTGTTCGGATTTACTTGGGTGCCCCTGTTCAGAGTAGCCAAATCTAGGTCTCCTGTGCCGAGCAACCTCATCTTCCCTGAACCCAGGTCCCCACCAGGTACTGCTGTCAGCTTCAACAGCATGCCACCTGTCGTTTTGCTAAAAAGGCAGGGGTGAAGGGTTACATTAGTATACACCTATGAAACCTATCTGGACGTATTCCAGATATTATCCATGATAGATGCCTTGCTAAATGGTACTGTCCACATTGTAGATCCACTGCTTGTATTACAATATGTATGTCTAAATCTGTTGCTATACCTATGTCTACTGCTAGGAATCCAGGTTATGGCACACACCTTCCATCACAGGGGCCCATGCTACACTACCAACTGCTGCACCATCCATGACACCATGTTTGTGACCTTCACTGTCTCCTTGCCATGTTTTGATCTGCAGGCTGCTATCTTCGACAGACTTGCCTCAATCCACTCCATTGGGTATCTTGACAAGGACATCTACAGAGAGAGAGAGAGAGAAAATTGACCTTCCACCTCTTCTGGTCTTCCATCAGACCCTAGAAGCTTGGGTGGTGCCTCATATAAACTGTTATGCCAAAAAAGGGATACCACTACTCATATCGCTGTGATATATTTGACGTCATTAAGCCGATCTGTGGATACTCACTGGACAGCATTGACCAGTCTTTTACTCTGGACTTGGACATTTCTTCAAATGAAATGGGCACCCCTAGGGCAACAGCATCTCTAACTTCAGCTACATCATCACCAGTGGGCAACACTGGATGTCTCTATCAAGACTATGCAGAAAAGGTTCATTGCTTCACTACCAGACTTATGAATCAATCTTTCACCTGCCCACTTAGACTTCAGAAATGGCAGATCCCTACAGTGAGAGTGTCATAATTCTGATGGCCAGTATTGTGTCAGTACTAATCACAAATCTTTTGCTTATGGGTCCAAAACTTGGGACATACACTATTATAGCTTCTGTTTTATTCCTCACCAAACTACTGTAATTGGTTATACTGTGATTACTCCTGTTCCCATCCCAGAACCTGACATTATTGATACTGACCCTGAATATTTGCTTGCTATATCTCAATATTTACCCATTTTTAATGTCCATATTGATTCTTTGACTTTGTCACTTAAGACACTTCTAGATAGAAAGGATGCGCATTTCATCTACATCAGCAATAATATCTCCAAAGCTGGAGAGGACCTTAACACCCTTATCCATGATGGTGATTTTAAGTGCTGCGCTTTCCAATGCATGGTTAGAGTTAACTTTTAAAGGTTTTATTATACAACTGTTTTTGATTGTATTTTGATACTAACACTTTGCTGTCTACGGCGCACTCTAAAACAACACCGTGAACAACTCCAGTTCCTTTACAAGGCTCGTGCGTCGGGTCTGTAAACGACAGAAATTGCTCCCACAACTTTCCCTATAGTGTAGTTGCCTTTTCTGTAAGGCAATAAGGGGGGGATGTTAGACTTGGTCCCCATACCCTTATTGACAACCCACTGTGCACTGCCGACAATATCTATTATGTTATATTCATAATCAGTACTAACATTTAGGGTGTTGGTACTTACTGTATAAGTGTAAGTTACCGGGGACATAATTGTGATTATTACTAATATTATTACTATGCTTATTAGTGGAAACATATAAGTATGCACTGAGAATACATCTCTGTGTTCTTTGTCATTTATGCTATAATCTTCTAAGAAGTCATTGTATAGACTACACTGCCATCATGCGGATTTATATGACATTTTCCAGCAGATAAAGGCCGATTGGTCTATCAAGTCTGCTTGAATGTACATTTATGTGACACCGCACTTATTTCCTGTGTTTTTCTGTATTTTGTATAAGTTCTTTGTTCTTACTTTAGCTGATTTTACACTTTTTGTATATCTCTAGATACACTGTGGAGCCACGTAACGTTTGGCCAATAGGGCCCGTTTTATGTATCTAACTCACGTACAAAGTAATATCTTCCATAATGATTATCATAGTATAAAAGTTACTGCATCATGTATTCTCTCTGAGACCGTCTTCACACCCTGGGGTATTGGGAAACTCTGTCTCCCAGTGTCTACTTTGGTAAGACTCTGATTAGGGCACATGTCTGATTTTGTATAAAAAACAAGTTAAGTTTATTACCGCATATGCCACTTGTCTGTTGTTTCTTCTGCTGATTTATTACCACCAAGAACCTGAGCAGGGCTTGGACCCTGACAAGAGGTACTCCCTCTCATCCCCAATCCCCACTGTCACACATACAATAACTATCCCCCATTTGCCATAGTGTAGGGTCCCCCTCCTATCTCCGATCGAAGTAATATCATACCCCCTCCACTGCACCACTCCCCAGTCAAACCAGAATTCCTCATATCCCTTTCCATAGTGTAGTGTATCCCTATCCTGGCCCTGATCCCCGTTCAAACTAGAATCCCCGACCAAAGCTGTTTCAGTAGTTTAGTGTGCCCCCCCATGCCGGATTACAGATGCCTAGAGTAACACACAGATCCCCCGGTAATTCCATAGTGTAGTGGACACCCTCCCCATTGGTTCGTGACCCCAATCCACTCCCCCCCAAACCCAACCACAGCTGGCAATTAGCTCAGCCCTCCACACACCACCACGGCCAGCCACCAACTGTACTATAAGTGAATGGTACTGTACAGAGTAGACACTCAACCAATGAGCGCGTACTCTGTACAGTACCATTCATTGACAGTGCAGCTGGTGACTGGCCATGTTGGTGTGTGGGGACTGAGTCAATCGCCGGCTCTGGTTGGGTTTGGGGGAGCGGGTGGGGAATGTCCTGATGGGGAGGGGGGGTGGGGCCACTATATCATGGAATAACTAGGAGATCTCTGTGTTACTCTAGGCATCTGAGATTGGGCATGGGGGGCACTCTAAACTCTGAAACATCATTGGTTGGGGATTCTATTTTGAATGGGGATTGGAGCTGGGAGGGGGGTACACTACTGAAACAGCATCGGTTAGGGATTCTAGTTTGAATGAGGATTGAAGCTGAAAGGGGTACACTACTGAAACAGCATCAGTTAGGGATTCTAGCTCAAACAGGGACCAGAGCTGGGAGGGGGGTACATTACACTATGGAAAAGGGATCAGAGGGATTCTAGTATGAAGGGGGATCAGGGCAGGGAGGGGGGTGCCATACTGAAACAGCATCAGTCAGGGATTCTAGTGCGAACATAGATCGGGGCTGGGAAGGGGTACCACATAACCACCAGGGCAGTCAGGGGATGGAACAGACAGTCTCCTGTGAGTGGGGCTGGGAGGGAGCTTCCCCAGCTCATACAGCCAGATGCAACCATGCTAATGAGCTCATGATGAGTATGCATGGGACCCAGATGCGGCATGCATGCCCAATGAGCTCCTTCACATGTTTCAGCTGAATATCACCCTTGGGGGGAACAGCGCATCCAGGTATGCACCATGCATTCTCCCATTGGTAGTGTTCATCCCTGACCCTGGCTGCACTGCGCCCACCATGGCAGCTGCCTGCTTTGTGCCGTGCATCCATGGTCCCATATTCACACAGGATGTGCAGTCTGTACCGAGCACACATACTGTATGAATATTGCAACAGTGCTGGTCAGTGCATCTGTTCTGCATGATGCACTAATGTGCGTACACAAACGTCTGGCACTGAATATGTCCCACTGGTGCTCAATCTCTGCTGTCTCTTTTACACCCTGTGCACCACAATGCTTTGTGCTTTATTCTCAGAGTACCATGTAATTATCATCACTGTACAGTATCTTACATGAAAGGGTGGGCTGGACATCACAAGATACTAGAAGAAGGGGGGCATTAGTATTTAGTAGAAGAATGGGTCATTGGTACTATTTTATTTGTAAGGCAATTGTGGGCCAAGTGTCTTCTTTCTAACTGAACTACATTCTGTCAGAGCAACTACTTGTTTTTTAATATTCTACAAATCTGATGTTGTTGAATGATCCTAGAGCACTTTCTTAGGCTGGTTGTTGTACTTTTAGTTTTACAGCAGCATATACTTAGAACAATTAAAAAAAAAGGTTCAAGCTTAATTCACGTTTCCTTGTCAAAATTTAACACATTAATTTATCAAATAATCTACAGCCTTTAGGTGAAGTATCTTTTTTCCCCTCACAGGTATCTTATTACTTTTTATCATTTTGTTATTATTGTATTTGCTATTATTGTGTTGTCAGTTTTTGCATTGATACTTTTAGTATGTCCATGTTCTGACTTTGTAAATATGATCTTAAGATGCAACTGTAACAGAGACATGGCTCTATCTGCTTTCCTAATAATAACTTAAAATCTATTTGATCCATTCGGCACAATAAAATAGCCATTGTTTCATGGCACCCACCACTTATCAGGACTATTGATTCCTAGGTAACAATAAACAAAAGTACTGCCAGTAATCAAGAAACCAATTCTTTGTGCAATGCAGAGTCATGATAAATTCCTTCAAATATTATTGCACCACTTATCAGCAAACATCAAGGTTCCCTTCACTGAGGTTATTCACAGATTGCAGTATCCAGCCTCTTATATTTAAAGCAACAGTGCAACAAAAAAATGTTTTTCCAAATAAGTTAGTTTCAGCTACAATCAACAAAAATATTAGCATACCTGTCAGATCTGCTTTTTGAAGTATCACCTATGGTGCACACCATACTTTTTAATTTTTTATTTTCTCTGTCGTATCCTTTACCAGATTTACAAAGGTATTTCTAAGCCAAATGAGCAGCTATCTTTTGTCTTGAGAAAAAAGTAAATTAAAACATTTCTAAACTATTGACATTTTGGTAGAGCTAGAAAATATTACCACCAATTAAAACTTGAAGATGCCTGGAATCTTTTTTTGTGGAAAAAAGGTTTTGTTGCATTGCTGCTTTAAGTAATAACATTCAGTTAGTTGGAGTATACAAAGCAGTAAACAGTCGGAGTGGGTGATTAAACACCAAAGCTGAAGGCTGAGGCATTTAATGTGACCTACATCAGCCAGTTTTTAGGTGCTTTTACACAGAGTTTACTTGTAGCGCTCATTTTTTCCTGGTCCCGTCTTACACACGCCACCTTGTTTCGGTATCTCTGCCCTTCTGGCATGTCAAGTGGCTGGAAAATAACAGGAAAGCAAAGATGTGTGGCGCAATGAGAGGCAGGACATGATTACGTGGCATAGCATAATGAAACAGATGACAGCGAACCAAGATAACAAGGGAACACGGTTTCAGTGAATACTTACTTTGGTTGCAGAGCAGATTGCCTATACACAACAGAAAAGGTACTGTTTCCATGGGTCTGTATCGGTCATTCCGATACAGACCACTGCATGTAAAGGGGGCTACTATGAGTATATTCCAAGTAACTGAATGTTATTACTATTATATGACTTGAAAATGGTTTTTGATTTTTTTGTTTTTTACATGAACTGGAGTTATTTTTGATACTTTGAATATGTTTGAATTAGAGTTAAGTGTAGTGACTAGGAGACTTAAATGAGACATGGTATCCTGAAATACAGTGAATACATGGCGTAACTCTGATTTATTAATATGAAACTTTGAACAGTAACATTGTTAAAAGTTTTTTTTATTATTATAATAAATTATTATAATAACAGTTTAAGGAAACAAGAAGGTACTGTTATTCAATATTTTAAGAAATATATTTTATATATTTTAAGTTTAGAGTTTTAGCAGAAGTTTTTATTAAAGTATTTGTAACAGAACAACTGGTTTCATGCACAGTTTTAACTGTTGTATTTAGAGAACATAGGTAACAATATGTGTGGAAAATGCTTTTAAATGTAACTTTCATAAATGCATAAAGTTAGGAAATGTGAAATGATAAGATATCGTGTTTACATTTTATAAAAAAAAAATAGGCTAGTCCATAGAAGTGGCAGTTTTGTAAAACAATCTTTGTATTTTGTTGTGTTGGCAAGTTGAATATTGGTTGTGCAACATCAGTGATGATTTGATTTTGTTTTATTTGAGTAACAGCTTCTAGCAGAACTGTACCTTCCAAATCTTCGTGTTCATCAGTTTGAGGGTTGATGGCATCATTTTGCTCAGAGCATTGAACGACGGCTGAGGTTGTTGCATCATCAACTGGTTCTTGTTCTTGATTTATTTATTTATTTCGTTTTTGTTTACCGGGTAAGTGCACTAGCCATAGCAATGACTATTTTCAGGCATGTCCCAGGAGGATACAGTACAAACAGAGCAGGCACACAAAGCAAGACAAATTTTTCATAATTGAACAATATAGAATACAGAGCAAGTAATAAACATAGTAGATAATAGATTACAGAGCAAACAGTTCAATGTTGGTGAAATATGTAATGCGTGGTGATACTGAGATTTGTAAGTATTTTGATATTGAATTATAATGTGGCTTTTCTCTATTTCCACCTTTGGTAGATGAGTTGGGTAGCTGTAGGGAATAGAGGCCCTACCCAAGGATAGACAGAGTGCTGGGGAAGAAGGAGGTTGATGGGGAGGATGGAGGGTGAGGTTCAGTTTCCTAAGCACAGAGTGCTGTGAGAGGTGTGCTTTTGAAGGGGAAGTGGGAGGAGCTATTCCCCCACATTGAACCTCGGGCTTAAAGCCCTCCCATTTAATGTTGGTGAAATATGTAATGCTTGGTGATACTGAGATTTGTAAGTATTTTGATATTGAATATAATGTGGCTTTTCTCTATTCCCACCCTTGGTAGATGAGCTGGGTAGCTGTAGTGAATAGAGGCCCAAAAAAGATTACCTCCTCCAACTCCAGAGAGTATGATCAGGAGCACTCACGAGAGGAAAAAAAACCCTTTAGGAAAAACCTCTGAGGATCCATGGCTACTGACCTGCTCATGCTCTGAGCAAACTAACAGGAGATAATAGAAAAAGCATTTTTGATTTCAGACATTGGATTGGGTATATATACTTCAAATGCAGTTGATTTCCATCTTCCAAGTCTTTTGATAATGTGGATGGGAATATTATGACGGGATGCTGAGGTGGCTGCTCCTATTCTGAATGAATTACCTGAATAGGAAAATAAATCTAGTCCTAGTCTTTGAAGGAGGCTTCTTGTGTGGTCAATGAACCATTTCGATGTCATGGGCGTATTGATATCAGAAGTCAGTAGAGGCGAACAGGGATTAGAATTGGTGTGAAATTAATAGGTTTTGACAGTATAACGACTGGGCACCATTTGTTTGATGTAAAATAATAAGTTATGGAAGTCCCGAATTGAAGTCTGTCAGTGTTTGAGGATGGTAGATTTAGAATGAAACTGTCATTACACTTTTCCAGGTTAGAAATTCTGAGAAAAGCAGATCAGTGAGCTGAGGCTATAGTGAATTCTCCAGGATGAAGAAATCCATAGAATGCAAGAGTGATTGCTGATGACATCATGATGTTTGAATGATGCTCGAATGGATTTGAATCCAGTAAGTCTAGTAGATTTCTGAATAGAGGTCCTTCGATAGGAAGGCGACGAGGAGAACTTGAGGTGGATAGTCTTTGAAAGTCCAGTAATAGTAGCTTGATTGATTGATTAGAGAATAAAGATGGTGAAGATGGAGAATATAGAGAGAGAAAGAACTGGATGCCTGCTAGATATAATCTGATGGTACCATGTGCAAGATGTAAGGCCTGATGGCAGAATGTCAGGAAAGCCAGAACTCAATCAACCGAAATGAAGGTTAGTTGGGATGATGATGAAGCACAGAATGATATGTATTTGTTCCAGACTGTTGTATATACAGCCCTGGTAGACAAGGCCAATGTTGACCACATGATGAGAGATGCTTGATTTCGATAGAAAGTTATGTCATTATTAGGTCGTAGCATGATGGCGGAGGAGTCATGATGGGATCTGCTGAAGGATGAAGATGGAAGAATTCCTGAAAATGAAATCGAGAAAGAGCATCAGCTGCTTGGTTTTGAGGACCAGGAATATAATGGCAAGTAATAGTGAAATCATGAATGAGTGAAAGCCAGGTTAACCTCCGCATGAACAACATGATGGAAGGTGAGGATGATCGACCTTTGTTAACTATGGCTACTGTAGATTGGTTATCTGAGAATACTGAAACTGATTGATGGGACCATAGGTGCCCCCATAGAGCAGTGGCTGCTACTATGGGATATATTTCGAATAACGGAGAAGTAGAATCAAAATTTGTCAATGAAGAGACATCTGGAGGCCAAGGGGCAGCAATCCAGGACTGAGAGAATATGGCTGCATATCCGTTAGTAGAAGATGCATCTGTGAATATGTGAGGGTGAGTTTGAGGTGATGGATCTGTACGAAACATTGAGCATCCGTTCCATCTAGCAAGAAAAAGGGACAACATAGCCAAGTTGGATTTTGCAGATGTAGTGATACGGACATGATGGTGGAGCTCTGTGACGGATGATGCTTGAATTAGGAGGTAAGATATGAAGGAGTGACCTTGAGGAATGATTCTCATTGTGAAATGTAGGTACCCCAAAAGAGAGAGCAATTCCTGCTTGGTGCAGTCCACACTGGTAGAAAAAGACGAGACCAGTTCCTGAATCCTAGATAGTTTATCCAACGGAAGGTGAGCCTCCATGCGGTCGAAATCCAAGATGATGCCCAAAAATTCAAGGGATGTGGAAGGTTTGGAAGTTTTGTCAGCCGCTACTGGAATAGACAAGTCATCAAAGAGGCGGAGAAGGACGGAAATGCTAACAGCTGGGGAGGAGTGCGGTGGGTCGATGAGGAGAAAATCGTCCAGCAGATGAAGAATGGCAGGCCAGCTGCAGACGTTGAGGAGGGCCCAGCACAAAAATTCAGAAAAGATATTAAACAGCCTTGGGCTGCTACAGGAGCCAAAGGCAAGGCAGACAGAAAAACAGAAAACTGAATTCCACAAAACACTATAGAGGTGCCAGAGAGAAGGATGGATGGGGAGGAGCTTGAAGGCATCAGATATGCCTGCTTTGGACAGCCAGGAGCCATGGCCAGAATGCTTAATGATGGCAATGGTGTCATCGATGCAGGTGTAGGCTAAAGAAAAGTCATGAGCCAGAATGAGGGAATTGATGCTTGGTGTGGATGAACGGCGAGGAGCCGACAGGTCAATAACGAGCCGCTTCTTACCAGAAAACTTCCGAGTGGCGATGCCAATGGGATTGATCCTGTAAACAGAGAATGGAGGGTGTAGGAAAGGGCCCAAGACAAATCCTTTGGTAACTTCGGCCTGAAGGAGGCAGTGGACCACATCAGGTTCCCGAACGGCTGACTGCAGGTTATCACAGGAGAAGGACGAGGTAGGGAGAATGAAGACACTGGTGTGGAAACCATGAGTAAAACCGGAGATGAGAGAATGCACAGAATTCTGGTCAGGATGAGTAGACAGGAGGTGAGCCAGAACAAGGATGTCCACGGGGGTAGATGGATGGACTTGGCATCATTTGGATGGCCGCGGAGCTTTGGGACAAATATAGCGAGCATGCGTGTCACCACAAATGCAGCAGAGGTGGAGGAATTGACATCTGGGGGTAGAACAACCACGGTCATTAAAGTTGTTGCAAATATATTTCCTGCCAACATTACGAATAGCACGACCGTGCCGGTCAAGGCGAGCATGGAGGTCAGCGATTGGGCGAGACAGGCCAGAATACGGAGCTGACTCGGAAGGGCGAGAAGACCCTGGCTTGGGCGGGAAGACTGGAGGAGGAGACACACCCATGGGGCAAAGAGGAGCAAAATGATTAAATGAAGCACAAAGGGAACAGGAGTAGGCACGCTGGATGGTGAAGTGGTGACAAAAGAGCTCGATATCCAAGACTGCCCAACTGAGCTTGATGTTATTGTGCGATAAAGCTGATACCACCTTGGCAGAAAAGGAGTGATGGCAGTCATAGAACTGCATCCCTCCATAACGGACACTGAGGTCAACTAGGAGATAAAGATATGTGTCAAGTTCTTCTCCGCATGCCGGAAAGGCCGAACAAATAATATCACGATAGAGACTGAATGTGAGTACGAATTTGGCCATGGTCATCTTGCAAACGAGATGAGAATCCTTGGACTTCAGGATGATGGAGACATCCCCACAGGACATGATACGATTATCCACAACATCGTGAGAAGAGATGAGCAGTGAAACCAAGTTGATATCCTTACTATCCAGGATGTCCTTGCGGAGGTGAGCCGGCACGAGATGGACAGGGGAAATAAAGGGAGGCTGATGAGATAGCAACAAACCTGAAGGAACCGCAGGAGGCAGGGATGGAGAAGGTACCACAACCAGAGGGAGACCAGGGTCCGGAGGGGAGAGGATGTTTGTTGGCGGAACACCAGGGGGTGGGACAGGATCCAGAGGAGGAGACTGAGGAACAACAGGACAGGCTTCAAGTGATGAAAGGCGAGTCTGGATGTCGGAGATAGAGGCTGACATTTGAGCCAAGAAGTCCCGAATGTCTGAAAGGGGAGCAGAGTCAGGCTGAGGAGGAGGAGGGGGCAGGCTGGGGCGTTGAAGAGGTCCAGGCCGAGAGATAGATGCCATGAGGAGGTCGTAGAGTACCTGCTTTCGAGCAGAATTAGAGTAGGATATGCCCTTTCTGGTCAACTCCGACATGAGTCAAGGCACGGTCCAGTCCTTGATGGAATGATGCGACTTGGAAGTACGTTTGTGACCAATGGGAGCAGACAAGGGAGGAGGAATCATTGAAGGAGCATCAATGGAGGGATCATCGATGGATGACATAGTCAATAAGGAGATCTGGGGATAAGAAAGAAAAGAGTGAACGGAATGGGAAGCTACAGAGAAAGACAAGGAGGAAGGGAAGAGTAGCACAGAGCATAACAGGAAATTACTGAAAGCATGGAAGGAATGGGAAATGAATACAGATAGGAGGGACTGGAACTTACCACCGAAGGCAGGATCCTAGTGTGGAGGAGGCAGGATGATGAAGCTGCAGGACTTGGACTGTGAATTCTGAAGAGAATACCATGGACCTAAAATAAAAAAAGGAAGAGTTGAAGGAGCAATAAAGGGAAAGTAATAAGAAAGGGGAAGGAGCAATAACATGCAATAACAAAGGGGAAGGATGATGAACTGGAATGACATATTTAAAAGTTTTCTGTTTTTTTTGTTGTATGGAATAGTATGCAATTTGAACTAGGGAGCAAGGAAAGCCATTAAAGGAGAGGATACTGCTCAGCCACCTGGAGAAACGAGTAAAGAAAGAACAATGCAAGAGACAGAAGACTGCCACATAGAAAAACAGAGATTATACTTTTTTTTTTGTGTGTGTGTGTGTGTCTTCAACTGAGTGCCGGTCATGTCATGGCTACTGATATTGGCCCTAGATCAGGTACAGCCATCCCAAATCAGCGGAGCTCCAGGAAACCTGTGGGGAGGCTCTAGAGCCAGACAAATATCAGAGTCAGCTGCGATGAGCACAACAGCAGCAACGGGGCGGTAGCTAGGAGTCCGAGAGAAAAACAAACTGGGTGGGTTAGCTGGTAGAAGGAATAAAATACAGTATAGTAGTAAACACCAGCTGCCCCACATTGCTTTACCTGAAAGGAGCACCGCCAAACACAAGAGCTGGAATGGCTATGCTTCATTGAGTCCTGGTGGGTTGAAGTCTGAAACAGAGAATCACGCATGTACGCCGGGTAAGAGAGGGTCCCAGAGGCATCTGTAAAAAAACAAAATCCAAGCAATATACGTTTTTTTTTTTTTTAATTATATAGAAATACTAGCTAGGAAATGGCAGTTGCCGGGATATGACAGCGCTCCGATGCGCAGTGCTAGAATGACCATGGTACTAAACGGCATGGAATTGACAAGCGCAGAACCGGGTTACCCCCAAATACGGGCAGCTAGAGTGGAAGCACTAGAGGAATGGGTTCCATGCTGCGTGCAGCCAATGGCCAACAAAAATGGGACGGGGCGGGGGGCAGAGCATTAGGTGCTGCTCCACAGCAACCAACAGAAATTCGCCCGCGGAACCCTGCAGGTAGCCAGTAGAACAAGATGGAGGAACCAAGAATCTGGCTGACGAGAACAGGGCGAGCAGTGTTCACAACTCGTGCTAGGGCATCTGAATATACAGCAGAGTGCATGGGAAACAAGGAGCGAGCAAGCGGCTAGAAAGGATAGCTGAGGATCCCAGGGCTAAGATAAGGGAGAAGAGAGCACTAAAAGAAAGGCAGGCAGGGCAGAATTGAAGTAGCTTATCAATTAAACAAAGCAGTAAGACAGAGAGCAGCCTGACCGAGCCGGGGGTTGGGCGGAGGCGAACAGCCGCCCGACTGACACCAGAATTACTGAACGTACACAGGAGGCAAGGCAAGTCCAAACCAAGAAGAGACGATAACGAAGCACGCAGCGATAACAAGAAGCCAAACACTGAAGCAGGAGCTCAGGTGAACCAGACGAGTCGAGGTTCAGTTTCCTAAGCACAAGGTGCTGCGAGAAGGTATGCTTTTGAAGGGGAAGTGGGAGGAGCTATTTCCCCACATTGAACCTCGGGCTTAAAGCCCTTCCATTATAGACAAGGCAGATACAAGTATCAGTGTAAAAAAAATATACTAGAACAGAGTATACAAAGGCATTTTGGTAACCAGGGCTAATAACATATTGTCTAATTTCTGAAAACAAGATAATATGGTAGTACTACGGTAATTCATGAGGAATTATATAGGGTGGTGAGGGATGGAAAGGGAGATAGAAGTGCGAGGGCAGAGTGGAGATATAGGAAAGGGGTGCTAGCTGCACATTCGAGCAGACTTGATAGACCTCTAGGCCTTTATCTGCTGGCAAATTTCGTATGTTCGTATGTTCGTATAGGAATAGGCAGGCGACAGGGATGCACGTGTGAGTTTAATTCAAAGTTTATTGGTGATGCTGTGGTTTTTTGCTTGCAGAGAAGTTTGAATAGGTTCCATAGCAGCAGATACGATGCTGCTGAATTGTTGTCTTTGTTCTGAATCTGTTCTATCAATGTAACCTCTCATGCTATGCTATTGCCACTTAGTCTAGTTGCCTCAGTTGCTTGCTAGCAATGGTTTGTATAGATCGTTGACAGCTGTGCATCTTTGCTTACATCAGACATCAATTTTGTAAGAGTGTGAGACATTTTTGGTACAAATAAGTGTCAGTACTTTTCCAGGTTAGTTCAGATTTTGATTTTAGCCACAAGTATGATATTTCTGGGTTAAGTTTTGTAACATAAAGTTTATAAGCTGCCACTGGGCATAGGGGATTTTCAGGCTGCTCATACAGTCTTGCTTCAGGTACATACAGGTCTCTTGGTTTGCTTCCTGAGTGATTCTTCATTTTTGGGTGGATGGTACTTAATGACATTTTTATTATTGTCATCTGCAGATATTTTAAAAGTAGCTTTTGTCATTGTGTTGAGGTTTTCACCTCTTCATAAGGCAAACTGTAGTGCTAGATTAAACCATGCTAGTCTTTGCAGTGCTTTAGGGTTATCCTTAGATAGGATTTTTGTATTTATTAATTTTTGAAGGTCTCCTTCTTCTAGACGTTTGTGATGTTGTGCTACATCTTCGTTCTCTCTGTTTAATTTTTTTAGTAGTGCGACAAACACTGTGTTTGATTTTTAGGATTTCTTTGTCTGTCATCAAATAGATTTGTTTGTAGTGTGTTGGTTCCTGTAAGTACCTTTTCATTCAAGCTCGTAACCTTGTAAAGGAGGATTTTTCATTATCGGCTTCCAGCGGTATTTTTGAGTGAAGGATAAAAGATGTAAAAATGTGAATCCAACTGCTCTGAGGTGAACTTTTCATAATCCTACTGATGTTGTTGGGTTGCAGTCATTCTAAAATGAGAAAAGAAAGAGAGGGTTAGAATGTTTTAATGTTTGTGGGAGCTTATTTGGCAAACAGAACCAAAATTAAGCACATTTTTTCTATTTTTTTTTTCAATTTAGATTGTTTCTGTGTCTGCCACCAGTGCTTGGTTCAGGCTATTTCTTGCCCCCCAGTTCCACCCACCATTCTCCCTGCCATCATTCCAGCGGAGGTCCACATGAGTTGGGACCCAAGAGAAATGGCACTATGATATACAGCGATTGGAACACATGTTTTTCTTTATATTATCTCCCATGTTCCTCCATCCCTAGTGCCTAGCATAGGACATGTGTCTCCTTGCACTTCTCTTGAGAGCACATACCTACATCCAGCAGGGGAGAAAGAAGCTCCCTTGGACCACTGCTGGGTTTGCTATGGTGCTGGAAACTGGATGCTTCTTTCTTCTGGTTGGGAGCCTTGCCACACAGCAATGATATCCTAGGCCCTCAGACTTTCAACCTGATCTCATGAGTCCGCTTCCAAACCTGGGTTGACAATATGGAAGTGCATAGCATTTTTTAACAGTATTTTTTATATGGTTACATTTTATTACTGTAATATAGTACAGGTGAATATAGGTAATTGAGCAACAATCCACTTTTTTGTAGTACACTTACTTGGGTGCATTTCTTACAGCTAGCACAAGTTGTGGATACATCTCCCAATAGCTGATGCACTTTGATTACTTATTTTTTAAATAATGCATATTCCAGGGGTGTGAGGCACAAGGCATAGCTGAATTTAATAAATACAAAGTTATTTTAGAAATAGGTAAACAAACAAAATGGTGTATGGTTATAAGTGGATAATGCAGTTATTGGGTGGTTGTGGTACTTAGTTATGGTTTGTGCCTGGTAACCACTGGAAGCATGCATTTATTTTTTTACATGGACATTTTGTTTGTGTTTTTCTTAATGTTGTATTTTGAGATGTTTGTTGGGAGTCTTTTAAATATGTCATTTTGAATGGTGAGGGAGGAGGTAATGTTGGTATGTTCTACAGTCTGTGCTGATATTATGTCTAGTGCCATCACTGTTGATTAGTGTACCAGATCATGGTTCTTTATTGTTTGCTACATAGTTGTTACTTAGTTGATAATAGTTAAAAATTGAGAAATTGCTATTTTTGAGGTTTAGGCTGGGTATATATGCAGTGTCTAGGTATCCAATAGGTTTTGGATGTGAATTGTTTCTTATGATGTGGACATTTGTCATTGTTCCTCATTGCCAGTATGCACCCCCACCTCCCGCCTTCATGCTCCCGATTGTTGGTAAGTGAGAGTGGCAAATAAGAGTAGCAGTTCCATGTAACGTGATTTGTTTGCAATTTTATTTTTGTTTGGCAACAGTTTTAGTGTTTATTTGTACAGACAGTCCTGTTAACACATGAGGATTAAGGACTGTCTAATAAGTTTTCTATGTGCAGAACTGTTTGTTTGTTTTTTTCAGTGCTGTACTCTGAAACTGGTGCTGCGAAAAGGCAATGCAGTTTTATTTATATGGTGCCCAATCCCATGGGCTCTGGGCACCTGACAGAAGTAAACAAATTAGTAACAAGCATTAGTCAATGCTAAATGTTCACTGCTTGCATTGCTGTTGTACTGGGTCTTAGTTGTAGACATATTTACTATATATTTACCCGGGACAGACCAGATGAGATGCAACAATCTCATTTTCTGGGGTGTCTTACTTTTACTCATTGTTAGATTGTAATTACCCAGGACAGGGCAGCTGGGAGGCAATATTTAATTTTCAGTGGGCTCCCACAGTTTGATTCTAAATTTCCAACAATGGGCAGGATTCACAAAACAGACGTACACAGTGCTTCTGAGATGCACTGGCATGATTCATACAGGGTAGGGATGTCCCGGTGCATCCCGGATATGCCACACCACCAAGGATGCACCAGAGACAGAAAATAATGATATGCGGTGCATCTGCTGGGGGCGTGTAGCTGCATACATGGCACATCCCCACTCACAAAGCAAAATGAATGTGCAAACACAGTGCATACACAGCGCATCCACCCATATGTGCACTAAGGAGATAAGTATAAAAGAAGTAGACTTAAGTGCAAGCCCCCAGCAGGCATTCAGCAGGATAGCAGCAGCAGCAACAGCAGCATCACAAGCAGCAGCACCAGAGAGGCCACCCAAATGGATGATGCACCATTCCTGATGGTGATCATGTTAATGGGGATGAGGAGACAGGCAAACCAACAACGTGGTGGCGGAAGGCACCTTAAGTGGCCTGCCTCATGATGGTATCATACCAGAGTAACATTCGAACATCTGACAGACACAGAAACAGTTGGCTGATACCGCCTGAACAGGACAATTCTGAGGCAACTCTATGAGCTGTGCCATGATGAAATGCAGGCACCCACCAGAAGGGGTAATGCCATATCTGTGGAGACCAAGGTGACACCAGCAATGTGCCTGCTCACCACGGTCACCTTCCAGAGGTCAGCTGGAGACATCACTGGCATATCCAAGCTGTCCACATCCTGGATCCTCACGCAGTTTCTCACTGCACTGCTCCCACATGCTTCAGTGTTCATTCAATTCCCAAGTACACAGGCAAAGTGGACAGAAGCTATGCAGCAATTCCACAGGGTGGCACACATGCTAGGCATCTTAGGGGCCATTGACTGCACCCATGTGGCAATCCGTGCACCACCTGGTGACGAGGCGATGCCTTATGTGAACCACAAGGGGTTTTACTCCATTAACTGTCAGGTGGTGTGCAATGCCACAGGGCACATCAGCAACATCTGCACCACACACCCTGGGAGTACACATGATGCCTTTATATGGCACCAGTCAGCCCAGTGCTGCTGTTTTGAGAATGGGGATATCCTCAGCAGCCACCTGGTGGGTGAGTGGGCATTAATACATGCCCACAAACAGCGCACTGTTGCGCAACATATGTCGGGAGGTAGTGCATGGCAGTGACAGGGACTGAGCAAGTGCACACGCCCATGCGGGACTGCGGATGTGGGCATGCTGATGGGACAGTGCATGAAAAAACCGGGGCAGTGTAGCAGCACAATGCAGCATGGGAGGGGAGGTGATGCAGAACAGCAGACGTGTGGCAAGGCAGAATGCACCACATGCACCCAGGCACGGGAAACCGCAGGGCAATGGAAGGATACCAATGCTGGGCTAGACAGGAGCAGTCAGCCCTGGATGTGGGCATGGTCAGGTGCAGGGCAGATGAGGGCAGTCAGGACACTGTAGTCATTGGTGAGAGCACAAATGTGCCGTCCCACTGTGGTGGTATAGTGTTGCACCAGAAGGTGAGCCACAGGTACAGAGGTGGACAGGCAGTAACTGCATCGGTATGCAGGGATGGATGGGGGGGGGGCCATGGTACACCAAGCACATGAATGCAGGGTACTAACAGACTGCTTTGTCCCCCCCAACAGGTAATGCAGTGTATCATCTCTGACCCTGGATCCTCATCCCCTACCACCATCCAGGTACAGAGGCGGAGGAGTGGTATAACGAGGCACACATCGCTACATGCACCATCGTCCAGCATGTCTTCGGCCTGCTGAAGATGCACTTCAGATGCTTGGATAGGTCTTGTGGTACACTACATTATAGCCCAGAGAAGGACTGTGGCATATTCCTGGACTGTTGAATGCTGCATAACATGGCCATTGACCATGGAATAGCTGTCCATGCTGAGGAGGGCAACAGTTCCGGGGAGGAGGAGGAGGAGGATGATGATGATGATGCAGAGCAGGGGCACCATCTCGTCGGTGAGGGATGCAATGGGGGGGCACTGACAAGCAGGTGGGGTTCCAGTCTACTGCACCACATCTACCGTAGGGGGATACAGCACAGCAGGCCACTGTATGGGCAGGGACAGGGAACAGGCAATCACTGCGTGCCCAGGGACGCCTCAGCATCATGGTCCCCTTCCACCCGTTGTTGCTCCACAGCACCCTGTTGAACAGTATCAGTAGTCCCTGACCCCACAAAAGCTCCAGACACATGGCCACCAACATCCATCACTGTGAGCGGTTGTGGTGGCCCTGTGGGTGCACAAGTGGCCACAGGACCACCAACACTGCATGGTGCCACCCGTGTGTGCACATATGCCTCAGCTGGGCTGATGTTGTCCATGTCCCCGAAATCTGTGTGGCATCAACATCACTGTCATCATACGCCCACTCCATTCCAGATGTCAGCACCAGTAGATCGTCCACAATGTCAACCCTGTCCACAGGATACTCATCAGCAAGATCCAGTAGGTTAAGCAGCCATGTGTTACCATGGCCGCCAGCTGTGGTACCAGTTGCGGAGGGGTTTGATGGCCCTGCACCATCCTCTGCCACGTCCGGGGCTGCGGTGGTGTTGGACCTACCTGGCACAGGATCCACCACAGTCCCGTCTGCGGCGCGGTGTGCTGGTCTGGTTTCCTCCCCTGCCAGGTTGTCGGGGAGTCCCCCGGACCCTGCAGCACCTGACATATGTGGCGGAGCTGAAAGAGAGAAAGGAAACATGGTTAGTGACATATGTCAATGGTGTGTACAGACAGATATGAACAGGGAGTCATGCACGTGTGCCATATGTGCACCTGACATGCCAGAGAGGTGAGTGCCACCCATAGGAGACATTGCCATGAACATGCACCAGCGTAGGCAGAAATGCACTGTGGTGAATTCAGCCTCTCAGGGACATGTGTGGGACAGCACACCAGTGGTGGCCCCCCCATGCCCACCACCTGTGGGTACAACATCTCAAGCAACTATCCCTCACCCAGCCCCATGGCAGTACCCCCCCCAGGTGTTGCACAGGAGCAGCATAATGTGCGTCATCAGCACACTGTGGATGGACAGAGATGTATGTCGACATGCACAGTGCACACCAACACATGGGCATGTAGTGGGCCAAGGTGGGGCATGTCATGGCAACCAAGGCATGCACACACAGACCTGCACAGTTATTGGAATATGAATACTCACAGTGCTGCGATGGACTGCCACCAGTCTGGAAGCTGCCATCCGGAACACCCATCACCGTGGTCCAGCCCATGCTGCCTACCAGCCTCTCCTCATTCAGGGTGAGGCACATCGCTGTCTGTGGCCCACCCCCTGTCACCCCAGGAAGGCTCTGATAGTGGCCATCTTATCCTTGGCCCTCCACTTTTCATTATGGAAGTGCTTGCAACACTCCTTGGGGGTCCTGTTGTATATGCCATGGGCATTCACATGCTGGGCGATCTCCTCCCAGGTCTCGTCCCTGCACTGGTGGCCAACACCCCTGCCAGACAGGATGCTCTGCCTAGGGAAGTAGGCCTCCAGCAGCACCCTGTCCTCATCTGATGTAAAGTTAGGACGTCTCTGTCCTGCAGCATCATCCTGATCAGACATTGTGGTTCCTGTAGGTGGAAATATGCAGGCATCAGCACAGTTCAGGCAATTGTGGATATGTACCAGCAACATGGTGGGAAGCAGCACAGTCACAGCCCCCTGGATGCCCTCAAAACTCCACTGTCAGATGTTGCTGACAAGCTGTACAGGGCAGAATGTAAACAGACCTACCTTCAAGGTTGCAATATCTGTCAGTCACCTGTGGAATGGGGAGGCGCATTCAGTAGCATTTATGGCCAGCACATGCAAATGAGGTTAGGAGCAACTGTAATGAGATGCAAAGCTGGGGAGATGCCCCTGAATTTGGCAATGAGCTGACTTGAGAGCGTTGTCTGCGAACTGCATAATTGCCCCCAGCTCCTCTCAATCAGCAATATGCAACTGGGGCACTGGATGCATCCCCTTACGGTGCATTCCCATGCATGCCCGGTTGAATTGGGGGTATTTTCTGAATGCGGTGCAACTCGTACAGCACATCCCTGCATATGCATGATGCCACATCAGTAGCATGCCATGCGTAGTGCATCTTGTGCGGTGTTAGCGGTAGCGCAATTGCTGTCAGCAGTGCATGTCAGTTGACATGCGCTATTGGATCTGTGTAGCATGTTTCATGTTGTGCAGATATAGCGCATCAGTGTGATGTGGTGTTAATGCACCACTGCAGATCATAGCACATGTATGGTTGTATGTGCCATCCACAGTGCACTGTGAGTAGCAAAGTGTGCCATTCAAAATATGGTGGTTCCACGTAAGCCGAGAATGCGCAACTCGGGTGTGACCCCCGACCCTGGTCTCCCACCCATATTGTGAGAACTGCGCATGCACGGTGATGTGCAATTGGTGGAAATCGCACATTGCCATGCCAAAAAACCTGTGATGTGAGGACCATTGCTCGATGGCCTATCGCGCGTGTGGCGCAAATAGGCCATAGCAGTCCTGCAGCTTGTAGTGTGCACACCTGCCACAACAGCACTACAAAGAACAATGCCACATGCCCAGTCAGCTGGACCCAGAGCCATGAACTGGGGGGAGGTTGAGCTGGCCAACCTGGTGGCACTGGTCATGCCACTTGATGGGCAGCTTTTTGGCAAACAGGACTCTGCTGTGTGGGCAAGGGTGGCAGAGCGTCTGGTGCACAGGACTGGTGTGTCACACACAAGGGAGTAGTGCAGGCACCACAATGGAGACCTGCAGCAGAAGGCACCCTGACTGGCTTCGTAGCCTTCAGGACCAGGCATGCAGGGGTGCAGTGCCATGCCCAGGTAAGCCACAACAGCTTACATCCACTCTAGCAGGCAGATACTCGGTTCGGGGGGGGGTGCAGTATGCACTGGCGCACGCGCACTACCACACAGACACACACACACACGTGGCATGCCCTGCTGGTGATGCTTGTGTAGTGCAACCATGCAAACTGTGCTTTGACATGTGCATCCTGGTGCACAACAGGGGGGTTGCACTGGCATTGTGGTGTCAACAGTGGCATGGCACACATCCATCTGCACACTGACATAGTGGGCACAGTCTGGGGTGGTGTCTGGTACTACCCACTGCCCAGGGTGCTGTTACATTGGGTCACTGTGGGAGTGGGTCCATCACTGCATGCCAGCACCAGTGATGCTGCTGTGGGTCACGGGGTGGAGGGGGTTTGTACATACCTACTATCACCTCATGGTGCTCTTTGCTTGTGTTTCCATTGCAAGACTGGCAGACAGGCAGAGGGCCATGGCACTGGTGGAGGCCAGGGACACTATGGCCAGTGGAGGAGGCCGAGGGTCTGGCCGTGTGGGTGCAGGTGAGTGTACAGCATGGGCTTCTGCTGTGTGTTCATCAGGGGTGGGGGGATTGCCCACAGCAGGCCATTGCCTGCCACATGTGCTGTCTGTGTGCTACACGTTGTGCACACACAGGGGGTGTCGCCTTGGTGGCGTGCGCTAGGGCTACTGTGTATATTGCTCCTGTGTGTCCATCCACCATATCCGCATCTGTTCAGGGCTATGTGCACACTGTGGTGCTCCATTGGTGGTCAGATGGGGCCTGCACGGTTGTGCAGCCTATTGGCATCTACACATGCTGTGTGGGACATGGCTGCATGCCCCACTGCATGTCACTCTGCATGCATTAGGGCCGTGTGTTGTCTCAGTACTATTGCACATTCACTGTGTGGCTCTGTGTGCCAGCATGTTGCTGGTGTGCGGTGTGCATGGAATTGGCCATTTCTGTGGGGGCTGCCCCCATCACACTCGGATGGTGGTCAGAGGGTGGGGGGAGGACATGATGTGGACCACGGCACTGAGATCTTGTTTTCTGTGTCCCCACTGTAGGTCCATGGAGTGTGCATTGTGCTGTGTTGGGGAGGAGGAGTAGAGGGTGGATCTCAATCAGACCGGCAGAGATTGAGCTACAGAGGGCACTACGGAGGACCATGGTGCCACTCTTCCGGAGGCAGAGACAGTTACTGTGGGCAATAAACCTGCTTGTGTCGGCACTTCAGCCAGGGGGCAGACAAGGTGGATGCAGGGCTGTGCCCCATCATGGACAGTAGGTCACTGTGCCTTTTGTAAATAGTCCCTTTGTTCCCTGTCCCCTACCCTCCATGACCATCCCCTTTTCTTGCAGTCTTCCCCTGTTCCCCCCACCACATACCAACACTTTACTGAGTTACCCTGTGTATTGTTCCTTTGTTAGGTTCCACACTCCCCTATCCCTGTTATTCCTTATTTATTCTGCTGTTCATGTTACTAACATACTATTTGCCAGCAGATTAGGCCTTACAGTCTATCGAGTCTGCTCGAACCTCAGATCCCTAGTTGGGTGCCGAGGCCCTCCCCCCCTTGTGTTCCAGAAACCCCTATCCTCCATCCCCACCCCCCTGGGACAGGCCATCTTCTGATACATCCACCTTCTGTGTCTGTCCCACCTCTCTTGAAGCCCTCCACTGTGGATCTCTGAACCAGCTCACCAGGCAGTGCATTCCAAGGGTCCACCACCCTCTCAGTGAAAAACCTCCTCCTCTTCTCCCCTCACCCTTCCACCTTCCAACTTCAAACCATGCCCTCTGGTGATACCTCCCTGTTTTAGTCTAAAGATCCCTCCATGTTTACCCTATTTATTCCTTGAGGTACTTGAAGACCTCAATCATGTCCCCCCTGTCTCTCCTCTCCTCCAATGAAAACAGGCAGAGCTCCTCAAGTCTGTCCTCATCCGTCAAATCCCCTAGCCCTCGTATCATCTTAGTTGCCCTCCTCTGTACCCTCTCCAGGAGCTTTATGTCCCTCTTCAAGTGTGGTCTCCAGTACTGTACACAGTACTCAAGGTATGGTCTAACCAGTCCATTGTACAGCGGCAGTATCACTTCCTTGCTCCTAGAGGAAATCCCCATTACGATGCATCCCAACATCCTGTTTGCTAGCCGCTCTCCTGCACTGCTCAGAGTTATTCATACATGCATCCACCATGACCCCTAGGTCTTTTTCCCCTGTTGAGGCCTCCAGCGCCTCCCCTCCCAGAGTGTACCTGTGTTTAGGGTTTCCCCGACCAAAATGTAACACCTTGCACTTGGTGATATTGGTATTGCACAGACAGAGCACACATGGTGACATCTGGAAGCACCACAGAAACAGAACCAAGACAGGGGACCAACAGGCACAGTCACCATGCACAGGGGTGACCATCAAGGTGTGGCACAGAAGCAGAGGTGCACCGGTCAGCATGGCAGTTTCTGTTCTGTTTCTGTTCATTTTATTTTACATTCTTTATTAAATTATTTTATATTGTTGATGATGTCTGTGGTCATTCATTTTATCTTGTGCTGGTGCCCTGTTGCGCTTCCATGATTCCACAGTACCTTTGTTTCCATCTGCACATGTGCCCCTGTGTTACTGCGCAGCCATACGGTATGTCCACCTTTCATGCATGCTCCAGTGTGTGCCTTCTCATGTACTGGCTTGCACAGTGCCCCTGTTCTGTGTGTGGTACGTGATGCTTTGTTTGGTGGTCCCCTGTTGCTGTGATGCTCTTCTTGTGGTCCACAGTGCCTGTGGGCATGTTCCTCCTCTGCGGGAACGGCCTTCGGCCTGTGTGCCATTGTGCCTGTGCCCCTGTGTGCACCTATGTTGCAGCTCCCATGTCCACCCTGCTGTGTTCCTGTGCACCGAGACATGCGTGGCTGCCTCTGCCATGCTGACCGGTGCACCTCTGCTTCTGTGCCACATCTTGATGGTCAACCCTGTGCATGGTGACTGTGCCTGTTGGTCCCCCGTGTTGGGTCTGTTTCTGTGGTGCTTCCAGATGTCGCCATGTGTGCTCTGTCTGTGCACCTCATCTGTTGTGGTGGGCCACTCTCAGGACCTTTGACCCTGCGCCCAGTCCCTGCTGGGTTGTTCACCAGCAACCTTTATACCACTGCAGTCTTTTCCTGTTGCTCTTGTGTCCCTTGCTGACTTGCTCATGATCCATTGTTTGGTGGTCCAGGATGCTCCTACACATCCTGGTTGTGCCGGGGCATCTCACGTTGCGCCATGGTGCTTCAGTGGTATTCACAGTGAGGATGCGCATAGTGCATCTTGTGGTGTATCCTTCTGTGAATACCACTGTTTGGGCACGGCGCATCTCATTTGCCCCAGCACATACCCCGGCAGATGCATCAGGCACAACTGCTTTGTGAATCCTCTCCAGTATTTTTATGAACTGACGTTATCATCAAGACAGGTGGAATTTTTTAAATCCCATCTGAAAGGTGATTTTGCTGTACAACTGTGAAAACAAGTTTTGGAGGGTCTTTGAAAAATGACACCTATCATGTTCAGAAGGTGAGGTAACACAAGGGATATGTTGAACAAGTTATGAGTAAACGTTGAAACAATTCAATGTTTCTTCATAACTTTTTTTTTTCACATTTTTACCCCAGATTATCAGCACAGTCTTTTTATGACCACTCCTTCTGAACATAACAGGTGTCAGTTATAAAACAGCAGCCAAATCATCATTTTGACTCACACGTGTGAAAACACATTTGGGTAGGCTATGAGAAATGACAGCTATCATATTCATGAAGTGGTGTGACAAAATGACAATATGGAAAATCTGGGGTCAAAATACTGAGAATTACCAAAGTTACAAGCATGCATTGAAATTTTTAAATGTACACTCATAACTTTGTTGTTGTTTAATATTTGTACCCCAGATTTTCAACATAACCTTCTTATAACCCCACATAGCCTTCTTATAATCTCACCTCATGAACAAGGGCAGAGAAAATTTTCAAATACTGTACAAAAGGTGATGTTGCACCACAAGTATGAAAACACATTTTGGCCAGGATCTGAAAAATAACAGCTGTCACATTTATGAGGAGGTGTAAATGGCTATGTTGAAAATTTGGGGTCAAAATATTGAAAATTACCAAAGTTAAGAGCATGGATTTATAAAATTCAACACAAGCTCATAATTTCATTGATTTTTAACAATGTTTCTACATAGCCCTCTTATGACCCCATGTCATAAACAAGGGTAGAGAATTCTCAAATCCTGCCCAAAAGGTGATTTCAAATAGTGACAGTGAAAGTCGAAACACCCTTTTAGGATAGATTTCAATAATTACATTGTGATTGTATATGAGATGTGGTCCCAAAAAGCCATGTTGAAATACTGGGGGGAAAAACATTCAAAAATGACCAAGTTTTGATGGCAAGTTCAAAGCTCATTGAAATACATTGAACTGCATACCTCATTTCCTCAGTTTGTGGTCCAGCGTTGGACAGTGAAGACATGTCTCTGGTCCAGAGAGGATTACAGCATTGGGCCCCCAGTAGGTAAGTAAGGGACTGTGAGGGTATGGGATGGTGGGTGCTTAGTGGGAGAGTCAGGTGAGAGGAACGTAATGGTGGTGGCAACAGACATTAATGGATTTTTTTTTTTTACGGGGGGGTGTATTGAAAAAAGACTGTGAGGAATTGTTTTCTTTATTTCAGTGATCAGCACCGGGGATTGGACACTCCAGTGTCAGTGTTATGTTTGGTGGCACTGGGGGTGAATTCCTGGTATCGCACAATGAAAATGGGGGGCTGAGGGACATTTTTCCTATGTTTGGTGGAACTGTGGGTATGCTCCCCAATGTTGCACAATGAAAATGGGCAGGGTGGGGGGTAGTAGCTGCCATCAGGGATTGGGCATCCCAGTGTCAGACACATAACAAGAAAGGGGTGGGAGGGACTGAGGGACAGTTTTGTTATGTTTGGCAGCACTGGGGTGGGCTCACTGGTGTTGCACAGTAAAAACAGGAAGGGTGGTGGTCAGTGTTCCCATTCACGCACAAATGTGTGTGTTTCACATAAAAAATATGGAACTCACACACACATTTATGTGTGGAGGTGGTGCACTGCACATAAAGGAGCCTCCATAGGTTCTGTGAATGCTGGCATGTGAGCTGCATTATGTGCACACTGCACACACAGACAGCACTTGTTTTGTTTTTTTCTCTTCATCAGATACGTAAGCAATAAGACATGATGGGGTGTGCATGGAACACATTTTACCACATGGCCAGGGGCGCAATAAGGCACAAGACCGAAGGCCGAGTGACTTTAGTCACTAGCCGTGCAGTAAAATGTGCTCCACGCACATCCCAGAGTGCCTTATTGCGCTTATAAAATGGGCTCCTTTTTTTAAAACTTTTTACAGTTGGGAAAAGCATGTTTATATGTCGAAACAATAGATTTACTTACGTACATTTAAGATAAAATAGTCCTTCCACCCACTACAAATGATGTAATTGATGATGATGTCATTGTATTATTGACTACTTTCTTCTTCCTGTTTTTTTCCCACATTCAAGATATGAAATGTTTATCATAGAATGTTTACCATGGAATACATGGATTCAAAATTCTGCTCAGTTCCATTGGCAAAATGTTTCTCTCCTAACACTCTGTACACACAGACAACAAAGGCCTTTGTTACAGCCAGAGATTCAATTATCTCACTGTCAGAGCAAGAAGAAGACAGTTCCCTGATAAGCAGACAAAGATAGAAGGAGGATTTTGCAATGTCAGCAAAGAAACAGTTGTAGTGAAAACTATAAACAATACCTGCTACTAGCCAAATTAAAAGACGCCAGACTTTCTGGTCCTGCCACCTGCTGGTTTCATTCATACCTGGTAGGCAGACACCAATCTGTAAAAATTGGCCCACACACCTCTAACCCCCTGCCAGTCTCTACTGGAGCCCCCCAAGGCTCAGTCCTGGGCACATTACTTTTCTCCATTTTCTTAAATGATCTCCTGTCAGCCTGCCCATGCACATCCATCCACATGTACACGGACGACACTGCACTGTATGCCACAGGCCCCTCACCACTGAAGTGTCTACTGCACTACAACAGGACTTTAACACTGTTCAGCATTGATTCCACTCCAACCAATTGATCCTAAACACCAATAAAACCATCTTGCTAACATTCAGCTTGCAAGCAAGACTCTCCCGTCTTGCTGCTTGCCCCACACACCAAACCATGGACGAGACTCCCCGCCAGAGGCATGTACCTCCTTCAGGTACCTAGGGGTCTGCTCCGACCAACACCTTGATTTCTCCATGCATACTGAATCAACTCACAAGAAACTACACCCTAAACTTGGCGCCTTATATCGCAACAAGGGTTGCATCCCCACTTCGTCCCAGAAAGAAATTGTTCAAAAGATGATTCTTCCATTACTTGACTATGGAGATGTAGTCTATGGCTCTGCCCCCCTCCTCCCTAGCCAGTATGGACACACTCTTCCATTCCTTCTGCCGCTTCATCCTGGACTGTCCACAAAAGACTCACCACTGCAACCTCTATAGCTCCCTAGCCCTGCCCTCACTCCAGGCCTGCAGGCAGGTCCACTGCGCCAGGGTTATAGCTAAATACTGGACTCAGTCCCTTCCCCCATACCTCGAATCTGCCCTCTCAGCACAGCCACCATCAGTCTACTCCCTTAGGAGCACTGATTCCTGGCTCTTTCACATTCCATTTATGGGCTCCTTCAAAGGCCAAGCTGCCTTTAAATACCAGTTGCCCAAAATTTGGAACACTTTGCCTACCGACATTAGACATACCACAAACTCTCAGTGTCTCAACTCCCTCCTTTATGCCCATTTCTCCACCAATTGTGCATGTACCTAGCTCTGCTAGCCATCCGATCCACCCGAGCCATGCACACTCTGACCGCCTGGCCTCTCAAATGGGACCTTGGTTGTCACCGCACTTACAGGTTCTGGCCGACTGCCCCGATACAAGGGTCACGGTGCGGACTTCCTCCCAGCGCTGTTCCGTCACTCAGGCTTTGCTCTCACCCCTAAACTTGGTTAGTACTGTCTACTAAGGCCGCTATCCCTCTCAGCCTAGCAACCAACTGTATTCCCTCTAGCGAATGTATATACACCAACTGTATGCTCTGTCAATACTGTTCTCCTCTCTTAACAAGTACTGTGCTCAAATGTATGATCTGTAATTTGATGTCTTGTATGCTCATATTATATTCTGTGTCCCAGTCCCCTTACCCCAAGGACGCATCTGGAATCGAGCGGTACCCCGCTCAGCATGCCCTCCTAGTTAATCTCGAAAATAAATAAATACATTTGTTTATACAAATAAGGAACGTGTGATAATCAAGGAAACTACAGTTAATTAATTTGTTTTATTTTTTATTTAAGGTAGTTTTAGTTTTAGGGCCCAGATGAAGTTTTTTTTTACAGTGTAAAGGTGGCAGCCATGTTTGAGGTGGAAGATCAGTTCTGGCTGTAGGGGGCTAAGTGAAATGCTTGTGTTCCAAATGCCCATTGATCTGGTTTCCAGACTCTTCGCAGTACTTTTTTTTAGTCATGTGTAAACCATATTTTACACATAAATAACAGCCAATCAGATTACATGATTTTACCCTGCCATTTTATAACTCTGGACGGCCATCAACTGGTCCATGTATCACTTCTCCCCCCTCCCACTTTAGCAAACTGGGCTGGCAGATACTGCAGTCAGGAGGCAGTTGGAGACTGCACTGTGCTGTCTGGAGTCACAGGATTCATATGTGCTGCAGGGTGAGGAAGAAAGCAGGCGTGCACAGTCTCAGCAGCAGCAAGCAGGCCTGACACTCAAGACAGCATGAGTGTATGCTCAGTGGCAGACAGACTACCCTCACAAGCAGTCTCAAGAAGGAATGGAGGATGTAATGGAACAGCTGTCCCTATGGATATGAAGGAGGTATGGGTCTCTTTGTTTTACAGTGAGGTAGACTAGTAGAGCGTGATCGAGTGACTGTGCCTTTCAAGGTACTTCCAGCTCACATGTTCCCGACCAGCAGCCACAGTCCAGGCCATCCCCCACATACACATTACTGCCGCAAAGTTTACCTTTTAGTTGGCATTTTATGGGTGAGTCTTTTTGTTTGAGGGAGTGAGAGAACAAGTGACTGTGCCTCGAGTTTCAGCCCTTGTGCTCCTGCTCACCAGCCTGTGTCCTGACTGTCCCCTACTCTCCCACTTCCTGCAGTGTTGCATACCTTGCCGGTTTATTTCAGTTGTGTACCAAAGACTGTAACCCATCCACCAGCCCGACTTGCACCTACCCCAGCTTGCCTGCTAAAATGTGAGTCACTACAGTCAGTGATCGCATGAATGGGCATGCCTTCCAAGAGTTTCGCAGTCCAATGTGTTCTCCTGCCTTCTAGCTTGACTACTGCCTCTTGTCCTGAGTCCCAACCATCAACCACTCATTTGAGCCTCACTGTTTGCATATGTGCCAATCCCGACTCCCGACCCAACTCTGCTAATAAATGTAATGCACCAAATTTGGTTTGACCACCCAAGTGGTCCTGGGGAAGAGAGACTAAGTGATCAATAAATTGCTCTCCCCAACCTACCAGAGAGTGTGACCCGTGGCCCGCCAGACCATTACAACTGTCAGTTATGCCACCAAGATAGGGGAGGGGACATACAGGTTGTTTGTTGGCTAAAATTAATTTGCGCTGATCCCTGCCCTTGACTGCATTGGAGTCGCTGAAGCAGAATAGCTGCTGGATAGTCCCTGTTTAAACTCGACTGTTTACAGTACAGCTTGTGGTTGGGGTCACATACTGGTGAAACATCGAAAAAATTACAACGAAGACCATTACAGCGACAAATTCGAGATTGTCGGTGTAATGGTCCTGCTGTACACCAGCACCAGTTTCACCGGTGTTTCGCACCCTTTCAAATCAACTCTGCCTCAGAGCACGTGGGCTGAACCTCGGAGGCACAGTCACTCAAAATGAACTTGATAAAAAACAGTGATATTCCAACGGGCAAAACTTCAACAGTCAAAGATTCACCTGTCGCTGTAGCGGATTTTGACAACAAAGTTGTCGAAGCGACTTGGTAGAACTGGTTGAGGTGAGGTAACTGGGTTTGTTTTTGAGTGACTGTTTTAAACAAAAACAGGTGTACTGCTTATTATGTTTATTCCCCTATAAAACTGTACCTCCAAAAGATTTTTCAAATGGTACTCATTTTGTACCCCTGAAAAAAATTGAACAAGGGTACGCTGTACTCTCTATTATGTGGCTGTGGGGGGAATACTGGTGGTGGCAGTAGCCAGCACCAGGCATGGGGCATTACAGTGCTGGAAAAATAAGAAGGAAGGGGTGGGACAGATTAAGGAACAGTTTTCTTTATTTCAGGTTATGTTGGGGGGGAAGGGACCAAAGTAGGCTGATCATGACACAATCAGCTATAATTGCTGGGCAGCATCATGCAGATCAAAGGAAAGAGCTGCCCCATGACTGGACCAGCTCTCTCCTTTGAATTACACAAGGTTTCTACCCAGCAAGCCAGAACAGTGTCACCATCAGCCTGGCTAATGATTGGTGTGACACTGATGAGCCTCTTGCAGACTGCCCTGCATTGGACTGACAGTGACACATCTCTCAAAACTCATTTTCATAACAATATGTTCACTTGTGCAAGCACACGGCAAACATAAAAATTAATAGCTGTGTTTTATGCACATACTACTCGGTGGTGTAGGGATTTAGTTGCAGACTTGTGTGATTACTACAGTAGCCCGTTCTTTGCATTCTAAAAAGTCATAATGACCTGATCATCTACTTTAGTGTGAAAGGTGAATGGTATTGGCTTACATCTACCCTTGAAACTCCACAAATGATGTATAATAATTAAGCAATAATACATGACAGGGTGTGATTTGTCATAGGATATCATGACGCCTCAGGTATGTTGTTGTGAGGCACAAGGCCAAAAGCCGACTGTGTCATGTACCGGAGAAGTGACAATGTCCCCTGACATGTATTACTGCTATTATGCAATGGACTCAGTTTAAAAAGGGAAAAAAAGTTTTCAGTTTTTATTGTGTTGTTATGTGTATCTATCCATTTAAAAAAAAAATTCTGTTTTGCTCAGTTTTGACCAGATGGTGATGCTGTTCTGAAGGTTTTGTTGGTCTGTGTGGTAGAGGGATTTGAAGCAGGTAAAAAACTGTTGGCTGAACTTTTTTCTTACCTGTATGTGCTGGGATTTAATCATGGGTAAGAAGATGTCTCGGCCACTCAAGCTGCTGGATTTTTTTATCTGTTGCATAATAAGTAATTTTTTATCCACTGCATAATAAATATCATAAAATGTGTAGGAAATGTCCTACATCCTGATTGGCCAAGACATTTCAGAATCCATGTGGTTTAGGAAAAGACACCCATGGCTTTGCATTTCTTCCAGCAACCAGACTGAAGACCACATCATGTCAATACTCATACAGAATATTCAGCTTTAAAAATGTAGCCATATTTGTAAAGCAAAGGGAATAAGGACTCCTAATACCAAACACTTGTCATACATTAATCATTTAGAATAGTTGTTCATTCAAATCTCAAACCACAAACACCTACCTCATGTAAACTAAATATAAATTATAACTTTCAATTCTAGCATAGTTGTATCTGTTTTAACCAAACATGGTCACAGTGCCTGACAGCTGGCTTCAATATTCATGCCAATCACACCCTCCGGGCACACTGTCCACTACCACTGTGTTGATTAACACTGCCATTTTTTTTTTAATCATCCTGTTAAGGAAAAAAACAATAAAGTGTTAAAAAAAAAAAAAGTCTGCTAAACACAACATGGCCCCAACCTTTGTAATAATGCAAAATACTGTCTCATCTCAGACACTGGGCTGGATTCACGAAAGCGTGTGGGACTAAGTCCCATGCCGCAGCTCAAGTTGCAGACCAAAATACCCATAGCTGAGGAGATCAGGATTCACAGTGCAGCATCTGTGACAGCTGTTATGGCTGGTCCCAGGGGATATCCCAGGAAACATCACCCGCAAGCGACCATATATCATGAAGCCAGTCATAATCTGGCTCCACCTTTGTGAATACTCACAACTGCGGGAAAACTGCAGCAACTTGCAGATCCACAAGTGGCAACCAACTTGCACTGCGTCTTTCCTGCAGCTGTGGGTATATCGCCCATTTAATGAATCCTGCCCACTATCAGCAAACACTACTCCCCCACCTACACATGCACACACACACGCAAACGAAAAGTCACAAGCCCCACAAAGAAAAGATTGCATAAATGAATGTAAATGTGACACAGCCTGGAAGAATGTCAGAGGAAACAGAGGGCCCCTCCACAAGTCTCACATACTTGGGGATTGAACTGGTCTCAGTCCATATGGTTTCCCGGTAACCATTGGAGAAGGTTACCACCTTACAGAAGCTGCTGGCCAACATGGTCAAGGCCGAATGGTAATGCTGGTTCAGCTGCAGATGCTGATGAGGCACCTGAACTGTGCTTGCTGGAAAATCACCCCAGGCAGGGCATTCCTATGGCAGTTGACTGCAGTGATGAGGGGGCAGCCAGGGAGTACCACCATGTCCAGGTGACCCAGGGAATGAGGGCAGACCTGCTAGTCTGAGAAATTTTGCTGTGTGATTGTAACAGAGTGGGTTCTGGCTGGACAGCATGCTGGGTGGGGAGAATTAAGTCTAGTTACTGATCCATCAGGGGAATAGGTTTTGGGGCATTCTTCCAGGACACCTGGTTTGCTAACAGCTGGAAGCGACAGTGGATCAGAAGCAGCCTCACAAAAAATGTAGCTTTCTTGGGTCTATTCCCATTATAATTGCTTTGGAGGTCTGGGGAGTTAAGCTGGAAAACAAGTGAGTCCTGTTCAGCATAAACAACTGAGCAATGTTGCACATAATCAACTCACAGACATACAAATTGTCAGAGGTCACTCGGTTGCTGTGGGTCATTGTGCTTTGTTGCCTTTAAGTGAACATTGCATTCAGGGCACACTGTCTCACTGGCAAGGTGAATGTAACTGCTGATACCTTGTCTTGCTTTCAGTTTGAGCACTTCCACTAACTGGTGCCAGATGCAGACCCTTCTGCCACACAGATTCCAGAGGTGGTATGGCACCAGGGGACCCAAAAACATTCAAACTGGTATAACTCTCTCTTGCCCCCTTGACCTGGGAGAAGTACACAGGGAGCGTTTTAGCCTTCCTCACGTTCTGTGACAGGAGGTAAGCAGTGTGGCACAGGAGGCTCAGGGTCAGGTGCAGGCCTACATCCATGCTATGTCCAGCTGGGTAAGTCACTGGCGGCAATTCAGAATATATCTGTCAGGCATACCATTCATGCGTAAAGTGCAGGGTCACCCTGATCCTACTGACACATTCATAATAAGAATAATGATGGAGGGGTTGGGGGGTACAAAGTCTCAAGGTAAACCACAGGACAGCAAGAAGCTGATAAGCCTACACAACCTGACAGACCTGCTGGAGGTATTACACATTGCATGCAGCTCTGCAAACATGGTATCACTGTTCAGAGCCTATTGTTCCTACACTTTCTTCAGTGCATTCTAAGTGTCCGAGCTGATGCCCGACTCAATGGCTGGCATGACAATATACAGCTAGGCAACACCTTCCTCCTACATGACAGAGTATGTTTTCACTTACGCAGGTCCAAGACAAGCCAGTCAGGGCCACAAAAGTTCATCACCCTGTTCAGGGCCAAGCTTGGGGACATCTGCCCCTGGCTGCTCCTCAGTCACTGCTTTGAAGCTAGACCATGGGTGGAGGGGCATTTGTTTAGAAAGTGAAAGTGATGGCAGATGGGGACCAAGGTCCATCTAGTCTGCCCAGATCCTACCCCCCTACTCAGATACATTTTGTAACTATCCTCTTGTGCCTATCCCAAGCTAATTTAAATCCCCATACTGTTTTGGATTCAATGACTTCGGCAGGAAGGCCATTCCAAGGATCAACCACCCTTTCTGTGAAGAAAAACTTGCGCATGTTGCCTCTGAATCTACCCCCACCCCACCCCAGTTTCATGTCATAGCCTCTAGTTCTCGTGGTGTTATTAATAAGAAAGAGCTCCTGGGTGGGGACTCTGTTTATACCCTTTAGATATCTGAATGTCTCAATCATGTCCCCCCTATCTCTTGGCTGCTCCAGGGAGTACATGTTGAGCCCCCTTAATCTGTGTTCGTAAGACAACTCATGAAGACCATGAATCATTTTAGTTGCCCTCCTCTGCACTGTCTCCAGTCTGTCTATGTCATTCCTGAGGTAAGGCCTCCAGAACTAGATGCAGTACTCAAGGTGGGGCCTCACCAGGGACCTGTTTGTCCACAGAGGTGGCAAGCCTGTGACTAGATCTGTTTGCAGCGATACTCCAAAAAGGGATAGGGTTGTCTGGGGGAACTCAGTTTCAACACACACTCTTTTAGGATAGATGCCATTAAAGAAACTGCCAGACTAAGGTTACTGAGGGGCCAAATCAAGGAAGTGGGCAGATGGATATCGGACGCCTACAGGGGTTATGTCTGGGCACTCCTGTCTGGGAAGGAGTCAATTTGCTGTATTGAGTCCCATCAGACATGGCAGGCAGAAAAGAGCAACCATATTTTTCTTTTTAGCTCACATGTGTTTCTCTTCTCCAGGCTTGCACATGTGTTGCCCAACCATATGGATAGCGAGCCATTCATATGTAACAGAAGTGCACAGCAGAGTAAGAAGAAGACCATATAGCACACAGCTGGGAATCCTATCTGAGGTGGCAGTGATCAAGTGGAAAGGAAAAGGTGGAATGCAGTGGGACCAGTCACACAGAGTGGTGCAGGAATTGGGACTACACAGAGCACCCACAGTGAGATTAGTGGTACACCTTGGTGGCAATGTCCTGGTCAACCAAATGGCCCCTCAGTTGATATGCAAGTTAAAGATGGGCCTTGCCTGCCTGCCTGGGGCAGCTCCTTTCAGCCACAGTCCTGGTGCGGTCTAGAACCATAGCACTGTCATGGGGTTCACAGGCCACTGGCCATAGAGAAACAATGGAAAGAAATGAATAGGGAGGTGTCCCATTTTGCTTTCTCCCATGGCCTCCAGGTGATGCATCACTTTCACATCACCAGGTCTTAGTAGGCTTTATACAGCAAAGATGGCATCCATCTCTCAGACATAGGTAAATATATTTATAATTCCATTATACAGGATGCATGTGATATGATTTTGCAGGTACAGATGGGGCCCTTGGGGCATTATTTGGGGGATAACCATCAGGGATGCATGTTTAGTGGCAGAAATTCATGTATCAGACATTCCTGGCAGATGAAAGTAGAGTTAGCCAGGGACGAGAGACTGCCATGCTGGGTGCATGCTCTAGGGTGGGTATGCATTCTGGTCAGAGGAAGCTGTCTCTCAGTGAGGGTGTGTGATGAAACGCAGGGCAGCTAGGACCGGAAGAGGAGGAGGAGTGCAGCCCTGGGTTGGCTTGCTCTTCATGGAAGGTCATGGAATCCCCAAATCCGAATGGGGAACTGTCCAGAGGGAAGACACAGATTAAGGCATGTTTGTCTAACCTTAGGGCCAGAGTTTCTCATGGGACTGGGATGGCTATGGGTTTAGCTGGGCTTGGACATGAATTAGCTGCTCTAGTGGCCCTAATTTTGTGCATCTATATTGGTACTGTATATATATTTAAAAAATGTTGAGTAAAACTGTGGCCGTGTTATCCCAGAGAAGTGTGTGGTGTGGGTGATTGGTGGATGGTGGATCTGCTGGGCAAATCAAATATAGTTTGACAACATTCAGCTAGAGCTGCCAAGGTGCAGTAGTACAAAGTTTATGTTCACTGGCTGACTTATTATGTTGATTGCTCGCATGCACAAGAAACATATTGCGGCAGCTTTCCAGAAGCAGGTAGTGGAGGCACTGTTGTGGCCAGTGCCCCACAGCCTTTAAAGAGCGGGGCCCGCTTTCTCCCGTCGTCATCGGCAGTACGCTGCTGCTGACACTCAGTTCAGCCAGCGTACACCACCTTGAACGTTTCAGCTGTTGCAATCACGGGTCACCTCATCATTGCAGCATCAGCATTCGCTGCAATGAGGAGCTACCCGTCATTGTTGGGCGAATGTTGCAATGTGTAATATTGTTTGTGAACATGGCGGTGGTTTGCCACCATGTTCCGCAAACAATATTAAACAACCTCCAGTGCTGAGGGGTGCCCAATCCCCCTCGACAGCATGCCAGAACCAGTTTTTTGTTTTGCTGGCCAGGCCCCAATCCCCGTTGGCTTCAGAGCCCCAGCCCTGTACTTTGATGTTGCCAATGGAGGAGCCCTCCCGTCTGCATTATGTCCGCCCTCCCAGTTTCATGTGCTGACGGGGCAGCCCACTCCCCGTTGGCATAATGCCCCCCCCCCACAAACACCCAGTAGATTTGTGTTGAGGGGGTGCCCAATCCCCCTCGGCTCTAGCGCCCACCCTTTTTTGCCGAGGGGGTGCCCAATCCCTGTCGGCTACAGCTGCCTCCCCAACAAAAACACTCCGTTGGCACGTTGGGAGCCCACCCCAGTGTGCCACATGCACAAAAAAGGTTTTTAACCTGTGGAAAAAGAAAACAGTCCCTCGCGGTCTCCCTGCCCCCCTCCTACAACCCGCGCCAACCCACTGCGCACTGTTCCTCCCCACACCCCCGTCACCTCATACTTACCTCCGGAGTCCGGTGTGATGATCTTCGGTGGACCGGGAACACGTCTGTACTCTTCAAAGCCGACCGTGAACTGAGGAAATGCCGGTAAGCTGTATAATGGTATAAACAGGGTTTTTCCAACTTTGATGCATATCTCAGGCATTTTTTGGAATTTTGGCACCAAATTTTCAACATGGTGTTTTTGGGACCCCTCCTCATGAATTCTGACACTGTCATGGCGTTATTCTGCCCCAAAAGGTGATTTCAAAGTCACTGCGTGGAATCACCTTTCGGGACCGATTAATGAAAGACAGCACCAGTGTTCATGAGGTGGGCTCTCAAAAAGCCTATGTTGCAAATCTGGTGGAAAAAATCCAAAAAATGACTGTTTTACGAGCGTGTGTTGTGCAGTTGCTATGCACACTTGTAACTTCGCGAATTTGCAATATTTTCATGCCAGATTTTCAACATTGGCATTTTTTCACATCTCCTTGAGAACGGTGCAGCTGTCATTGTTCACATCCTGACTGAAATGTGTTTTCGCACTTCTGGTGCAGAAATAGCGCGGTCGCTGTGGGAAATCAATGTTCCGGACAGATTAAGAAAATGACAGTGACACTGTTCATGAGCAGAGGTCCTAAAATGCCTAAGTTGTAAATTTGGTGACAATACTCCATAAATGACTGTGCTATGAGTGTACATTGAGCAGTTTGCACACACACTCGTAACTTCGCGAATTTATAATATTTTCACTCCAGATTTTCAAAATTGCCATTTTCCCACACCTACTTATGAACAGTACAGCTGTCATTTT
The DNA here is from genome assembly GCA_016271365.2 of Neoceratodus forsteri. Taxonomy (NCBI): domain Eukaryota; kingdom Metazoa; phylum Chordata; order Ceratodontiformes; family Ceratodontidae; genus Neoceratodus; species Neoceratodus forsteri. The sequence goes on along the minus strand of CM028132.1, from coordinate 466,426,727 downwards.
TCCCATCCTGACCAAAATGTGTTTTCGCACTTCCGGCGGAATAGTATGGTTGCTGTGGGAAATCACTGTTCGGGACAGATTAAGAAAATGACAGTGATACTGTTCATGAGCAGTGGTCCTAAAATGCTTATGTTGAAAATGTGGTGATGATAGCCCATCAAATCACTGTGTTACAAGTGTGCATTGAGCACTTTCCACGCACTCTTGTAACTTCGCAGATTTGTAATATTGTCACGCCAGATTTTCAACACTGGCATTTTTTCACACCTCCTTATGACCTGTACAGCTTTCATTTTTCACATTCTGACTGAAATGTGTTTTCGCACTTCCCGCATAGAATAACGCGTTTGCTGTGGGAAATCAGTGTTCGGAACAGATTAAGAAAATTACAGTGACACTGTTCATGAGAAGAGGTCCTAAAATCCCTATGTTGAAAATTTGGTGACGAAACTCTACAAAATGACTGTGTTACAAGCGTGCGTTGAACTGTTTCCACGTACCCTTATATCTTTGCAAATTTGTAAAATTTTCACACCACATTTTCAACACTGGCTTTTTTTCACACCTCCTTATGAACAGTACAGTTGTCATTTTTCACATCCTGGCCAAAATATGTTTTTGCACTCCTGCCGTAGAATAGCATGGTCATGGGAAATCCATGCTTGGGACAGATTAATATCGAGCGAGTAAGAGGGGGGGAGTGACCGAGCTCAATAGAGTTGTGTCAGGACTGCTGAGGTTTTCTTTGTGGGCAGAAAAAGGCCTCGACGCAGGAGCCCAGTACAAACGGGCAGCCTGCATCACTCTGAGAAACAGAACGAGAGAGCAAGTGAGGGAGGGAGAGTGACCGAACTCAACGGAGTGCTGTCAGGACTGCTGCGGATTTCTTTGTGGGCAGAAAAAGGCATCAATGCAGTCAGGAGCCCAGTACAAAAGGGCAGCCTGCAGTGCCGGGAGAAACGGAATGAGTGAGTGAGACGGAGGAGTGAGCTAGCTCAATGGAGCTCTGTCGGGACTGCTACAGATTTCTTTGTGGGCAGAAAAAGGCGCCAACAGAGGCAGGAGCCCCATACAAAAGGGCAGCCTGCAGCGCCAGGACAAACAGAATGAGCGTGTGAGATGGAGACTGAGCGACCTCAACGGAGCTGTGTCAGGACACCTACGGATTTCTTTGTGGACAGACAAAGGTGCTAATGCAGCCAGGAGCCCCATACAAAAGCGCAACCTGCAGCACCAAGAGAAACAGAATGAGTGAGTGACAAAGCAGGTGTGAGTGAGCTCAACGGAGCTCTATCATGACTGCTGTGGATTTCTTTGTGGGCAGAAAAAGGTGGCAATGCAGGCAGGAGCCCAATACAAAAGGCCAGCCTGCAGGTCCAACAGAAATGGAATAAGTGAGTGAGAGAGGGGGAGTGAGTGAACTCAACGGAGCTGTGTCGGATCTGCTGCAGATTTCTTTGTGGGCAGAAAAAGCCGCCAATGCAGGCAGGAGCCCAGTACAAAAGGGCAGCCTGCAGCGGCGGGAGACACAGAACAAGCAAGTGAGGGAGGGGGAGTGAATGAGCTCAATGGAGCTCTGTTGGGACTGCTGCGGATTTCTTTGTGGGCACAAAAAAGGCAGCAATGCACACAGGAGCCCACTACAAGAGGTCAGCCTGCAGCGCCGGCAGAAATGGAATGAGTGAGTGAGAGAGGGGGGATTGAGCGAGCTCAGTAGAGCTCTATCATGACTGCTGCAGATTTCTTTGTGAGCAGAAGAAGGTGGCAACACAGGCAGGAGCCAGTACAAAAAGGCAGCCTGCAGCACTGGCAGAAATGGAACGAGCAAATGAGAGATGGGGAGTGAGCGAGTTCAACGGAGCTCTGTCAGGACTGCTGCAGATTTCTTTGTGGGCAGAAAAATGCGCTAACAGAGGCAGGAGCCCAGTACAAAAGGGCAGCCTGCAGGGCCAGGAGAAACAGAATGAGCGAGTGAGAGAGGGGGAGTGAGCGACCTCAACGGAGCTCTTTCAGAACAGCTGCAAATTTCTTTATGGGCAGAAAAAGGTGCCAAAGCAGGCAGGAGCCCAGTACAAAAGGGCAGCCTGCAGCCCCGGGAGAAACATAATGAGCGAGTGAGAGAGGGAGAGTGAGCAACCTCAACAGAACTCTTTGTGACTGCTGCAGATTTCTTTGTTGGCAGAAAAAGGCGGCAATACAGGCAGGAGCCCAATACAAAAGGCCAGCCTGCAGCGCCGGCAGAAATTGAACAAGCAAGTGAGAGAGGGGGAGTGAGCAGGCTCAACAGACCTGTGTCAGGACTGCTGCAGAATTTCTTTGTGGGCAGAAAAAGCCGCCAACAGAGGCAGGAGCCCAGTACAAAAGGGCAGCCTGCAGCACCAGGAGAAACAGAATGAGCGAGTGAGAGAGGGGGAGTGAGCTACCTCAATGGAGCTCTTACGGGACAGCTACAGATTTCTTTGTGGGCAGAAAAAGGTGCCAGTGCAGGCAGGAGCCTAGTACAAAACAGCAGCCTGCAGCACCAGGAGAAACAGAACAAGCGAGTGACAGAGGGGCAGTGAGCGAGTTCAACGGGCCAACGCAATCAATATTTGGCATTGACAAGTGCTTGTTTATGTTTGTTTGTGCATTTGTTGTTTGTTACTGACAGACATCGGTAAAAAAGGTCTTGGTGGCTGGAAAAGATTCTTGGAATTAGACAGCAACAGAAAACAAAATCTGGCCAGAGCCGATAGGACTGCAGCCAGGAAATTTTGGGTAAAAATATTGAAAATTACTGAAGTTATGAGCCTGCATTCGCAAAATGTTACGCAGGCTCATAAATTTGTTGTTTTTTAATATTTTTACACCAAATGTTCAGCATAGCCTTGTTATGACCCTGCCTCACGAGGAAGAGCAAAGAAAATGTTTTTCTCCTGGTCTAAAGGTGATATTGTGCAGGGCTACAAAATCACCTTTGGGGACGCAAAAACACATTTTGGGTTATAGGTGAAAAATGACAGCTGTCACATTCTTGAGGTGCTGTAAAGAAATGGCTATGTTGAAAATTTGGGGTACAAATATTGAATATTACCAAATTTACGAGCCTGCATTTGAAAAATTCAACATTGCCTCATAACTTTGTTTTTTTTTTTTTATATTTTTACACCAAATTTATAACATTTTATTTTATTTGAAAGATATTGGAATTACAATCCTTTGAGTCAATGACTCCTTTGCAAAGGCTCCACGTCAGTAAGAACATACATCAGGTATCACAAACTTAAACACTAGGTACAAACTATTTTACATCTGGTAACAATACAAACCCAAACATATGGTACGGTATTAGCTTGAAACATTGACAGAGGACTTAAACATTTGGTGCCATGTAGGATCAGGGGTTACATCATCTGGGATCATTATAGAGGTCCCTTGTCAGCACTTTGATTCACATGACAGTAATTCAGTTCCGGAGGATCTTACAAACTAGGCCCTGTGACAAGATATGTTTAAAGTGTGAATAGAGGATCGTGGCTTAGGGGAAGCGTAGAAGTCATGGGGGGGGGCAATAACTGAGGCACTGGAACCCGGTTAGAGTTATCTCCAGTCACAGGTTTCTGAGTGGAGGAGTGTCTTAAGACCAGCTTTAAATTGCCCCAAACTGGATGTAGGGGAGATTGTGGACGGTAGGTTGTTGAGCCACAGAGGGGCTCAACATCGGAAAGACCGTTGCCCCAAGGGAGGTTCTACAGTGAGGCACAAGTATGGGAGTGTTTGTCGAGTGTCTGGGACCCTCCTGAGCGAAGCAGTTTGGATAAGAGTGTGGAGGCCTGTCGGTGCTTGTTTGTGTAGAATCTTCCTTGCTAGAAGGCAGGTGTGATTCTTCACCCTATTTTGTAAGTTTAGCCAGCCAGTGAGTTTGTAAAGATCACAAGTGTGGGTTAGCCTGTGACAGTTCGAGCAGGCGACAGGCTTTGTTGAGGGTGAGGTTGATGCTGCATAGGGCAGTATGATCAGCAGACCCATAAATTACTACGCCATAGTCCACCAGGGGTAGTATTGAGGAGGATACTGCTAGATGCATTGCAAGCGGCGGAATGCAGTGCCTATGCCTATATAGGATCCCTAACCTGGCATTGACAGAGGAGGATACTTGCTGGATGTGAGCGTGATAGGTAAGGGAGGAGTCCAGCATGACACCCAGGTATTTGAAACTGTAGACCTGGTCTAGACTGGTGCCACGGGAGTTTGTGATGATTAATGGCACATTACCAAGTGGGTTTTGGTGGTGTGAGAAGATCATGGCTTTTGTCTTCTTATAGTTAAGTATTAAGCGGTGTTCTGAGAACCAGGTTTCGAGCTCGCCAAAGAAGGTCTGCAGGGCAGCCTGTAGCGAGTTGAGATGATGATGTTTCCAAAAGACTACAGCATCATCAGCATATATCAAAAGCTTCCCACTACAGGATTTGTGGAGGGAATTCAAAAAGAGGGTGAAAAGCAATGGGTCTAGTATGGACCCTTGTGGGACCCCTGAGCGGACTGTTTTCCTGGAGGATGTGGTTTCATTAGTTTTTACCTGCTGCGTCCTGTCTAAGAAATAGTCCTTGAGCCAGGTGGTGACTTCAGTGGAGATGTTTAGTGATGGAAGAGTGTGGAGAAGAAGCTCGTGATTGACCGTGTCAAAAGCTTTGGTCAGATTAATAAAGAAAGCCCCCACTGCTGAGCCATGATCAAAGGCCTCATGTATATAGGAGGTGAATTCAACAAGGGCTGTTGAGGTGCTGTGACCCCTCTGGAACCCATGTCGATCTTGGCAGAGGAGATTGTATTTGATCAGGTAGTCCGTGAGCTGGTCCGCCACTATTTTCTCTAGGGCTTTTGAGAGAGGGGGCAGGATGGATATTGGCCTGTAGTTGCTGGCAGAGGTGGGGTCCCCATTCTTTAATATGGGAGTTATAACTGCTCTTTTCCAAGAAGTGGGGTACTGGCTGTGACATAAGGATAGGTTAAATATTTTAGTGAGATGAGGCAAGGTCACATCCAGTGTTAGCCGGACGAGCTTGAGGTCCAGGCCGTCACTACTGTAACATGTATTTGCCAAAGCTTTGTCTAGGTAGCATTTTGCCTCATTACAGGAGATGATACAAAGGCAGAAAGGAGGATGGCTGAAATGGGTAGGGGTGTTTATGGGGTGGTTACTGATCGAGTTAAAGAAGTTAGGGGGTAGAATATGACTGAGATCTGTAAAGGCAGTATTCAGGGCTTTGGTAATAAAATTTGGTTCCTGGGAGATAACCCCATCTGTTTGAAGCTGGATGGGTGTCGGGGATATATTTTTCCCTGTTAATTCCTTTATGTTTCTCCAGAATTTAGTTCCTGAGCCCCAGGAGGAGGTAAGGGCTTGGTTGTAATACTCAGCTTTGGCTTGACGGATAGACCATGTGCAGCTGTTTCGAGCCTCCCTGTACTTCTGTCTGTCTTGGGGGAGTTGAGAGGCAAGGGCCTTGTGCCATAAGTTATCCCTCTTTTCCATGAAGTCTAGTAGTGACGGAAATCCAGGGGGTGTCCAGGGTTTTTACTATTTGTCTTGAATAGGGGGCAAACAAGTCACAAGCAGATGAGATGAAATAGGTGAGGGCATCAACTGTTTGGGCAGTATGGATGGGAGACCAGTCAAAGGAGACAAGGTAAGACTTCAGGCGAGGGAGGGCACCTTTCCTTAGGCATCTTTGCACTGTAGTTTTAGGGGGGTTTGGGGGAATTTTATTAGACCACCAACAGGTAACTGGAGAGTGGTCACTTATCGAGTCAGGGAGCACCTTGATATGGGAAAGGTTATGTGGGCGGTTAGTGAGGATAAGATCGATAAAGATGGATGTTCCAGATTTGGTGTCCAACCTGGTTGGGGATGGGACCACTTGTGTGAGGTCATGGGCGAGCACTGCTTCTTTGAATTTGGAAGATGTAGGAGATAACCAGTTTATATTGCAATCACCCAGTAAGATGACTTCGCAGTTGGGAGGTAGGTGTGCAATACTCTCCAGTATTGACTCAAAAGCAGGCTTTTGGTTCCTGGGGGGAATATATACTGACAACACATAGTATTTTTCCTGGTATGCCAAAGCTTATCTTAATTGCTAGGGTTTGAGCTCCATATGAGGGTTGCGGGATGGGGACTGGGAGGGCGTGAAGGAAGGATCTAGTATAGCTGGCACAGCCTCCACCCCCTTGCTAAGCCTGTCGGCCCAATGTAAGGTGTAATCATTAAGGGCAACGGATCCACTTGGGATACTCTCTGAGAGCCAGGTCTAGGATAAGGCCAGGATGTCTGGGGTGTGCTGTGCAATCCAACCCTGAAGAAAGGTGAACTTCTTCTGCAGGCTACATATGTTAAGTGCGGCCAGCTTTAGGTTTCCATTTATGCCCTTTTGGGTGGCTCCATGGGAAGGGGGAACCGGGTTAGGATGAACATTCCCAGAAATGAGGAGAAGGAGGAGTACATTCCGGAGAAGTGCCTGCCTGAGTAATTTTGGTTTATTTAGGGCTGCTGTGGGGGTATTAGTTTTAGTTACAATGACTGGGTTAGGGAGGGAGCGTAACAGGAGGACTACAAGGGCTGGAGAAAATGTTTATCTCCTGTCTGAAAGGTGATTTCGTGCAGGGACTGTGAAAGCACCTTTTGGGACAGATTTGCCTAATGTCAGTGAAACTGTTCATGAGGCGGGGGTCCCAAAAAAGGCATGTTGAAAATCTGGGCCAAAAATATGAACAGATGGCCAAGTTATGCCACTAAGTTCAAACACCATTGCAATACATTGAACCGCATACCTGATTTCCTCAGTTTGCAGTCCGGCTTTGAAGAGTGAAGATGTGTCTGTGATCCAGAGAGGATTATGGTGTTGGACCCCCGATGGGTAAGTTAGGGCTTGGGGAGGGGTAGTGGGTGCTGAGTGGGAGGGTCGGGTGGGGGGACAGTGATGGCCGAAAAGATATCTACAGAGTTTTCTTTTTAGGGTAAAAAAATGGACAGAGGATTAGTGATCGCAACAGTGGGGATTGGTCACTGTTATGTTTCTGGGGGTTGCTGAGTGAGGGACAGGTGGGTAGGAGGAAAAAAAATATATATATATATTAAAAACTGCAACACTGGGGAATTGGGCAGCCCCATGTCATTGTTATGTTTGTGGGGTGGGGTGGTGGGTGCCAAGAGGGAGGGTCAGGTGGGTGGGAGGAAAATATATATATTAAAAAACAAATAGTGACACTGGGGACTGAGCACCCACAGTGTCACTGTTATGTTTCTGGAGGGGTGGGAGGGTGAGTGCTGAGAGGGAGGATCGGGTGGGCAGGAAGGAAAAATATATATTAAAAAAAACATTGTGACACTGGGGAATTGGGCACCCCCAGTGTCACTGTTATATTTCTGGGGAAGGGGGGTGCTGAGAGGGAAGGTTGGGTGGGCAGAGAGAAAAATATATCTTTAAAAAAAAGAAAGTCTTGTCCGCGGTCCTGCTCATGAAGGTCGTAGCAGAACATGGCACAGTCCGTCATGTCCAAGATGGCTACTGAACTCTATTGTGCATGCACAAGTAGTCACGCATGCGAAATACAGTTTGGTGACCATCTTGTGTAGCTCCTAGGCGGTGCTATTCTAAGGGCTACTACCTCTTTCTGTATGACTATACACAGGTTAAGGGGCCTAAGTTCACTATTAAGATGCCTCCACCCAGAGAAATGGTATTGGGGTTGCTTTTCTGCTCTGGTATAGCCTTGTGGGAGGCTATAACCACCCACCAACCCTCCTAGTGGCCCAGTACCTAAATCAGTAGTAAGTTCACAGACAGTATAGAACAGTAATAATATGCACGCACCCTTCACACTTACCACCAGGGCTGGATATGCAGCAGTTTCCCTGGGGACCCCCTGTAAAGTAAGGTTAGCAATGCAACAATACTCTCTTAACACTGTAACCCAACTAATAATATGCACATTAGCCAGGGTAAACGTGAAGAAAGACAATCAGGTTTATTTAGGGGCAGTGAACAAGGGAGGAGTGTGAATTTAGTAAAATGATTCAAGATCTGATTTGAATCAGGGTTGGCATGCACTTTTAGTCCCAACATGACAGTCACACAACACTGGGTACCCAGGATGGTAAGTCTGGCTAGTCAGAGGCGTTACCCGGGGGTGGCCGGCATGGCAGCTGATGTTGGGACCCTTGGTGGGAAAAAAAGCAGTTAACATGCAAAACACCCAAATTATTTGTAATTCAAGCCAGTTGGCTCAGTTCTTTGGAAACCTAAGAAAACGAAACAATTAGAGAGTGCCACAAATTATTTAAGCACTCATTGCGGGGAGCTACCCTGATTGTACTCACGCTACCAGGAATCTGCTGTAAGGCAGGTGATATGGAGACCTCGTGGTGATGGCAGAAAAGCAAGAGGAAACAGGGCCAACACGACATACCTTCTCTTCATGGCCTTTCCTCCAGGTGGCCACAACCTGCATGTTGTTGCTGCACAGCGTCTGGATCCCCAAGCCGGTTTCTCACCATGACAGTCTCTGGTGATGAAGTAGTGGTCTAGGCTGAAGTAGCAGGGCCCAGGCAGGATGAGCAGTCTGGCAAAGTTTGTGGTCTTCTGCTGGTGAAGCCTCCAACTGGCGTAACAGGTTCATTCGTGGGGAAGCAGGTCTTGACCCACAAAACACATTCAGCACATTTAAATCAACAGCTACCTCATAAATCCTTCTGGATATAGTCTGGTTGCAATTCAGCAGCTTTACTGAGCAAACCTTTCAATCAGAGTATATCTCACACACAAGCTGGGCCGATCACTTCAGGAGCAAGTCTTCAGACCAAATTGCAAGTTGCACTAACACTTCTTTCTCTTTCTGCCGCAGTTCCAGACTGGAATCAGACAAGTCTGACTTCTGCTAAAGGCAGTTCTCAAGCAGGAGAAAAGTGGCAGGAGGCAAGTTAGGCCTCTTCCCACCAATTCCCCTATGCTCCTTCTGGAAGCAGCTGCTCAAAAGCTCGAGCTGTTCACACTGTAACCTCCAACTCTAACTGATCCACTGTCTACTGTCTCTCTGTTTCTCTTGTAAATCCAGGCTTGCGGTTGGCTGAAGGAGCTGTCAGTCACAGTAACGGCTTCCCCTCCAGGCCAAATGGGCGCCAACACTAAAACTACAAAAACTACAGTTTTCCTTCCCACAAGATTCCTGGAGTCTTATTGGTCCAATTACTGGAAATCCCGAACCTAACATAGTGGCTTCTTTCCAAATGAACAGCAGATTAGACAAACGTCTCTATCTCTAATATGACAAGGTACAAACAGTAAATAAGCACAGTTCCTACACAGGCTCCCTCTGCGCAAGTAGCGACTGCAGGATGGAGCAAAACAGAGCACTGTCTGGCTGATCACAAGCCCTAAATCGCTCAGATCCAGCACAGACCAGTCACTTAACACAGATTAGCTAGTCTCTTAAACGGACAGGTGCGGAGGCTTAATATGGCACTCTCACGCAGATAACAGGATCACACTAGGACAGGACACCAGCCTGACAGTGGGCACTTAAGGAGCCCAGGAAGACATTATAGTAAACCCCAAATTGGTGGGGTGGTTTACACTTGGACACAGTGGACTGTGCTGTGTTCCTCCATGACCTCCATGAGTAGAACTTCACTGAACTGACTAAAGAGAAATAGTGCTGTGCGACTGCTAATGGAGAGAATGCAGTGCTTCATGGACGCAGAGGCGACTGTGACGCAACTTTACACTGTTGTTCAGTCAGAAAAAAATCCTTTTTCGATTGCAGGAGGTCTTCAGGGCTCCTTCTACTGCAGTCCTAAAAGTGGGGGATCGCATTGAGGTTGCAATTACTGGCACGGCACCAACTGTCACCAGTTAGAAACCTAGATAACTCCTCATCCAGTGGTTGAAGGCACTTGGCGAAAGCACCTCTTGCCTCACAATGCACCTGGAAGAGGGGTTTACAGACATAAACACACACACACCATTATGTCTTATTCCTTACATGAAACATGGGTGCCTGAGAACAACATGTTGGTAGTTTCATCTCAGCTTTTATCCTCAGGGCTGATTTGGACTCCTGCGTCACTCAGTTAAATTACCAACTTGTTTTCAATCATTGAATTTCATTATTTCATCATTACATTGATTTTCATCAAGAACTTAGTAACCTCCACCCTACCATAAAGCTTACCCTGGAGTATTCTACCACCAAGGTTAACTTTCTGGACACCACAGTCACCATTAAGGATGGAACCTTACATATATGTATTTACAAGAAGCCAATAGACAGACAGAGATACCTATGCAAGAAAAGTAATCACCCAAACCATACAAAAAAATCTGTCATGTACAGTCAAGCACTCCGATGTCACCGTATTTGTTCAAATGGGGATGACAGAGGTACACATTTGGCTATGTTGAAAAACACTGTTATTGAGCAGGGACACTCTTCCAGAGAAATTGACAGGATAACAGAACGTGCAATGCAAGTACCAAGACAACTACTTCAATATTTTTTATTTATTTATTCACAATTTGGATTTACAACCTTTGAGTCAAAGACTCATTTACAAAGGCACCTCGTCGCAGGGAGGGGAGACAACATATTGGTGGAGCAAAACAGTGGGGAACAATACAGGTGAGATACAAAAGAGCATACAAAGCAAAGCAATTTCAGTGAACAATACAGGTGAGATACAGAAGAGCATACAAAGCTAAGCAATTTCAGTGACACAGTGGAGCACGCAGGTTACAGTGCGTGGTGTACAGACTACAAGTAAGCTATTCTAAATAAACTAGTACATATGTAATACTATAAGAACCCTAGAGGTACTAGGTGGTGGTTACCGGGGTGGGGGGAGGTCTATGTCTGCGGATTGGCTCAGGCGGCGCTCTCGGTAAGGCCCTATTATGGGCATTTACAGCTCCAAGTGTCAGTGAGGTGTTTGCGTAGGGCGATTTTGAAGGGGCAATTTTTTGAGATGTTAGTGATGTGAGTGGGGAGGGAATTATACCAGGAGGGTGCTCTGTAGTGGAAAGACCTTTGGGAGAGCGAGGTCCTAGCTCTTGGCACCTGGAAGGTGGCTTTGGTTGTATTTCGGGTGACGACCAACTGGGTGGCCTGTTGAAGGGACGTAGTGACTCCTGGGGGGGAGAGCCCAAGTAGAGTCTTTTTGGCCAGTATACAGGTGTGGTATTGCAGGTGCTCTTCAAAAGTGAGTAGGTTCGAGGTGGAGTAAAGCTGGCACGTGTTTGTTCTGTTGGGGGCACCAGTCAGGAGCCTGCAGACTTTGTTGATAGAGGTCTGGACTTTGGTGAGGGTAGTGGGCTCAGCAGCTGCATAGATAGGGAGTCCACAATAAACCAAAGACAGGATGGAGGAGGTGATAGCCAGCCATAGGGCAAACTCAGGGAGGCAGTCTTTGTAGCAGTAGAGGAGTCCAATCCAGGCATTCATGGCAGAGGACAGCGAGTTAAGATGGGCATGGAAGGAGAGAGCAGAGTCGAAGGTGATGCCCAGGTATTTGTATGTTGATACCTGTTCAAGGGGGTGTAGGGTGTTGGGGATGACGCAAAGGGGAGCATATCTGGAGTTACTTTGGCGGTGTGCAAAAATCATAGATTTCATCTTCTTGTGGTTCAGAACCAGACAATGGTCGAGGAACCATTTTTCAGCTTGGCTGAAGGTGAGTTGCAAAGAGCTCTGGAGGATGAGTAGGTCAGGGTGGGAGGCGACGAGGACCGCATCGTCAGCATTTAGAAGCATTTTGCTCAAGCAGTAGCTGGGGAGGGTGTTTAGAAAGAGACTGAACAATGTGTGGCCCAGGATGGAGCCTTGAGGGACCCCAGAGCATACAGGTAAGGTAGTTGATAGGATACCATTGATTTTGACCCATTGCGATCTGTCACGGAGGTAGCTGAAGAACAAGGCCAGGGGGCCAGATAAGAAACCAAGCTGATGGAGGGAGTCAAGCAATAGGGGGTGACACACAGTGTCAAAGGCCTTGGATAGGTCAATGAACACTGACCCGGCGAGCTCCCCAGAGTCAAGTGCAGAGTGTATTTGGTGGGAGAACTCCATTAGGGCTGAAGTGGTGCTGTGACCAGGGCAGAAGCTATGCTGCTCTGGGCATGATATGTCGTACTTGAATAGATAATCCATGACTTGGGTGGATACTATTTTCTCCAGGGCTTTGGGGGGGGGGAGGATGGAGATTGGTCTGTAGTTGTTTGGTAATGTGCGGTCTCCATTTTTATGGATAGGGATAATTTCAGCCAATTTCCATGTGCTCGGGAATTGGCCAAGGCATAGAGACTGGTTAAGAAGGTCAGTAAGGGGGGCTAACATGACATCAAGTGTTAGGCAGAGAATCCTGGAATCAAGGGGGTCACAACTGGGGTTACGGCTGGAGAGGGCTTTTAGTAGGAGTGGTTTGGTGTCACGGGGAGATATGGTCTGGAGGAGAAATGGGGGCGAAAAATAGCAGGGGAGTTGGAGGCACGGATAGGATCGAAGTAGTGGGCAGGAAGGACTACACTTAGGTCAGAAAAGGTCATGTTGAGGCAGTTGGCAACAAGTGGTGGGTCAGTATTAATTGCGCTGTTAACAACCATCTGAGAAGGGGGGAGAGCGAGTTTTCCCATTAAGCTCCTTAAAGTTATCCCAGAAAGCTTGAGCAGAGCCCCAGGATGAGGCCAGGGTGGTTTGATAGTATCTGGCCTTGGCTTGCCTTATGGCCCAGGTGCATTGGTTGCAAGCAGCATTATAGGTTTGCCTGTCTGCTATCCTGCTAGACTCGACCACAATATGCCACAGGTTATCCCGCTGCTTCAGTTGCTGGATCAGGGAAGGAGAAATCCAGGCAGCATTGTGTCTCTTGGAGCGAGTGCTGGTGACGGGGCAAAGATGTCACAGGCCTTGCAGAAGGCTCTGGTAAGGAAGGCTAGAGCAGTATCTATATCTGTTGCAAGGGAGATCGGGGACCAGTCGAGCTGGGCTAGGTACTGCTTTAGTTTATTAAGGCCCCCGTGGTGAAAGTGGTGGCGGGGGTTAGCTTTGCACGTGGGATTGAGCATGGGGGAGGACCAGAAACAGAGAATTGGGGAGTGGTCACTAAGGGAGTTGGCTAGGACGTTAACAGACTTGATTTTGTGGGGTCAGTTGGAGAGTATTATATCAAGGAGGGAGGTGGACCCACTTGATTGGTTGAATCTAGTGGGATGAGAGACTAATTGAGATAGGTCAAGGACCGTGAAGTTGTCCTTAATGTGTGCTGCAGTGGAGCCAAGCCAGTCGATGTTGAGGTCACCTAGGATGAGGTATTTGGCTTTGTGGGGCAGGGTAGAGAGATAGTCAGTGAGAGAGTGGATAGCTAGACTTTGGGCCTGTGGGGGTATGTAAGTGGCTGTAAGGTAAAGAGGGCCGTGGCCTGAGTCAGGGGAGATTTTTAGGATGATGGCTTGGGCACCGTGGTCGAGCTTGGGGGTAGGTAGTGTGTGGCCCAGGAGGGAGTCATGCAGGTAGACTGCACATCCGCCACCACGCTTACCCACACAATCTTCTCTAAAAAGGGTGAAGCCGGGGAGGGAGACAGCAGAGTCGGGGGTTAATGCGGACAGCCAGGTCTCCACTATGGCAATAATAAATGGGCGGTGTTGGGAGACCCAACACTGAGTGCAGCATTTTTCTTTAGGAGACTGCAGATATTCATAGAGGCAATGCAGAGGCCATGCCCAGTAGGGGGAGAAGGGTTGGGTAGAAGATCCAGGTCCGGGGTTAGAGTAGACATTCCCAGAGAGCATGAGGAGTAAGGTGATGAGTCAGAGAAGAGGACTATGGCGGTTGTGGTAGAAGTGCTTGGGCAGATGCAAGGATCTTGGGGGGCGGTGCAGGGAATGGGTAGGGAGTTGAGGGCAGGTATGGCTAGGACAGACAGGGCCCACCTTGCACTGTGTACAGAGGACAGGGGTGGACGTTGGTGGGGGTGTGGTGGGGCAATAGGGTGGTCCAGCGTGCGAGGTGAGTTAGTGGTGAGCGGAAAACAGATGGGAAAGCTAGGAGCAGTGGGGGGATTTGCTAAAGGAGGCTGACATTCTGGCAGATGTGTGCTTATAATAGAGCTGGAGAGATTCACCGCAGGGATAGTGGAGGGGGACAGCACAGTGAGGAGCAAAGCGAGTATACAGAACACTACAAGGGACATACTGGTGTATGGGATGAGAGGAAGAGAGATAAGTGGTGGTAGGCAGGATCCCCTTAGTGGTCAACGAATATAATCTGCAGGTGTAGAAGTGGGCTGATTGGTCAAAATGCACCGCGTCCCTAATGGCTAAGTCACCCTATAAAGGTGAGTGTCGACCAAGGGTGGTGGTGGGGGCAGTGGGGAGCCGATGCGTAGCATCAGCAGGGCAGCACACACTGGTTCAACTGTGCCACAGTCCTCTGCTTGTATGCTCTGCCCACGATTCCATACGTGCAGCAGTTCGGCTTCGGCGGGGAGGGCATCTGCACCAGGCCCTCATGACCATCCGTCCAACTGGGATCAGGATCCAGAGAATGGCTGTGGAGAGGAAGCAGGTAACTCTTATTTATACTGTGGGAAAATGGGGTGGAGACTTGCAACACAACAGTTCTATCGGGACATGGCTGCGATGACTATTTCGCTAGACTGCAAACGGTTGTAAAATGGCAGCAGTGTTAAGGCTACTAAACAGATGGCTAAAGTACTAATAGATGGCTAAAGTGCAGTTGTTAAAAGTTAATTTCCTGAGCTCCTTAAGGTACACGATTAATTTATGATGCTGAGTAAATTAGCCTGCCAGCAGTTGCTAAAGTTAAGTTCCTGAGCTCCTTAGGGTACAAGATTGAATTTTTTTGTTCTTTCAATGCAATAATTACAGTTCTTGAGTTCCTTTAAGGCATAGTATTAAATTAGTTAATATACAGTTCCTGGGCTCCTTAAGGCACAAGTAAACACCTAACAAGTAAACGCAATGGAGATTTTGCCGAAATAAAAACTATCTCCACTGCTATGCCGACAAAAAAGTATAGAGGGAAAAGGTGCCAAAGCACACTGGTTTCAACTGCGCCCCAGTCCTCCACTTGTACGCTGTGCCTGTGATTCCATACCTGCAGCAGTTCGGCTTCGGAGGGGGGAGGGCATCTGCACCAGGCCCTTGCGACCATCTGTCCGACTGGGATCAAGATGCAGGGAATGGCTGCAGCAGTTCAGCTTCGGTGGGTAGGTGTCTGCACCAGGCCCTCGAGACCATCCGTCTGACTGGGATCAGGATCCAGGGAATAATATAAAGAAAAGACAGCTACATACAGAATACCCTTAGTAGTCACATATCATCCAGACCTTGAACTTCTGCGTAAGATTATTAAAAACCTCCACCCAATATTTAGTGAGGATGAAACCCTTAATTGTATTTTTAAGGAACTACCACTACTATCTTTTAAACAACCACCAAATTTAGCCAGCCTGATTATTAGGAGCAAGCTTTCACCAGAACAGACTACCATGTCACACAATGGCACACGACTCTGCAATCAACGCACCTGTAAGACTTGTGAGCTCATTTCCACCTTGGACTGTGTCTTTACATCACAAAACAGACAATTCAAGGTGCATGGGAGTTATACATGCACATTACAACTTGTTTATTTCATTCAGTGCAAGAGATGTCCACAAACTGGTTATGTTGGAGAGACAAGCCAACAGCTCCGCACTAGGATGAACACGCACAGACATACTATTAAAACAAAGAAGACTGAAAAACCAGTGGGGCACCACTTCTCCCAGCCTGACCACTCAATTTTAGATATGTCAGTAATGGTCTTAAAAGGAAATCTCAAAAACACACAACAGAGACGAGCTTTTGAGATTAAACTTATTTTACGTCTCAATATGATAGCAGATGGAATGAACATTGATCTGGGTTTCATGGGACATTACAGAAATTGACATCCACAGACCTCTTCTTCTTCAGACTGGCATATTATAAGACTTCAGCATGTGTGGGGTATGGGTGTGTGTATGGGTATATGTGTGTGGGTATGTGTTGTGAGGCATGTGAATATAGCAGGTGTGGGGCTTGCTGTCACATTGAGGTAGGCTTCTAGTTAGACACATGGAGTTACAGTGTGTTACCAATCTTACTTCATACACATAATGAATATTAATACCTCCTTACTTTTTAACTTCAGCCGGGAGTGGGGTTGATTCCATTGCACCATTTTCAGATTACCTAGCCTGTTACTGTGCATACAGGAGTGTTATCATAGACTGTCACATATTTTTTTAACTCTGAACATATTGGGGTGCAAGACCTCATTTGCATGGGTGTCCTGGACAGATCTTTTTACATTAGGCTAGTATTGTAGTGATTTGTGGAAATGTAGGTATGTTAGACCTCTGGTCTTACAGACATACTTAATATTTACTTCTAATTACCTTACCCTGGGGAGGGCAGCAATTTTATTTCATTGTGGTTCTATCCATAATCCTTGGAAATGTTACTACGCAGATAGGAGTAAGGTTAAATAGTGTCACATTTTTGCTCTGTAGGTATTAGGATACATGATCCCTTTTACTTGGGATTTCATAACAAGTAGAATTCCTTCGAGGAACAATTGCAGTGACTGATGTAAATGAAGGTTCATTAGGAGAGTGTGTGTGTGTGTGTGTGTGTGTGTGTGTGTGTGTGTGTGTGTGAGAGAGAGTATCTCCTTAAAGTTAGTTATCCCCCCCCCCCGCATTATGGGGATGTGGGGTGTGGTAGGGTGTATTGTTCATGTGAAGAGTACGAGAGAAATTACATGATTATCTCTTTGTCAGATTCCTTAGACACTTCTGGTACATTAAGTTATTATACATTGAGAATTTATTTACATCAGTACAGATCAGGTTACATGGCTTTAATTCCTTGGTGGTCCTCGACAAGAGTTCTTTGTTTGGCACTAACACTGTCAATTTATATTTAAATTATCATTCATAAAGTCCTGTCACTACACTAGAGGTTTTTGAAGTTTATGGGGCATGATATCTAGCTGGAGAGTATAGCTGGGTGACAGGTCCAGCTAAGTTTCACACATCATGCAGTGTGCACTGATGTTTTTAAGACAGCTTTACTGGTAATTTCTTGTCTATAATGCATACATTGAAACATCATGGAGTCCTAAGACAATCTCAGTATATCTTTAATCTGGGTGGGGGTTGTTTTCAGTAATCACATCCTTATACACACTGTGACACTCATAGCTTGATTCAAGAGTCATCTGCTCCAGCACTATTATCCTATGTCAATTAAATTTATATGCAGTAGGATTCTTTGTATGTGTTTTGCACCATATACCTTTGACCCTGGGACCCTCCCAGCTGAAGGTAACATGGTACTGTTAAACTTCTCTGACATCACCATCTGTATTTTTTTAAATGAGTGTTTTAAACCAATGGGGATTTTTTCTGTTTTTTTCTGCATGATCTAGCCATTAAAAGTATTGTTTTTTTCTAAATAACTGCCATTACACTTCTGAAGAAGGACTGGTCGGTCCGAAAGCTAGAGCACTTTGTTCTTGTTGTTACATCTACGTTGGTCCATTAAAAGGTGTCAAATCATTTGCTTCTGGATCTCAACTTGTTTTCAGGCACCCACGTGTTTTATTCAGTGAAATTTATCAAGGGGGTTTACGGAGACATTTATAATTATTTTGAGGTGACATCCTTTCAGCTAATCAGCTTTTATATCTACGGTACCATCGGGCAGCTAAGGTACTGTAGCTATTCAAATCATGGGAAAAGGTCCTCTGGGCATGCAAAATGTGGATAAAAGGCACTCCAGGTATGCATATGAGGAGAAAAAGGCACTCCAGATATGCTAACAAGCAACAGATCAGATGTTTACCTCATAGGTATTCCATCAGCATCACACAACATGAAGAAAATAAATAAAATAACATTACTGTCACATTTTCACCACAAAAACTAGTACCTCAGTATAACAATAATAATGCTAAAGGTTTTTGTTACATACTTGATCATAAACACACAGGTGAATGATAAAAACGCTGACCTTCGGTCTCAGTCTTTATCAACTGTGCGACATGCTCCTATGACCTCGTACAACCACCACCCCTTAGCAGATAGTTTTAAGAGGCTGGTGGTGAAGTCAGATGTCGCCAACACTACTATATTTTTTGTAAGTAGTGATATTTTCCTTTATAAATTCCTTGTATTATTGTCATGTTCTAATGTCAGAACCTGAAGATAAGCAACACGTCACAAGTCATGATACACAGTTAAAAGGGCACAAAATCCCAGTGCCCTGTTCTCAGTCGGGTAGCGGTCCAATACGAGCCAATTTCTGTCAACCCATAGGGCTACCACTCATTTGCATGATACACAAAACAAGGCTCTTATTGGGGGGGGGTCCAATGCAAATCATTAATTCAGATATTACAGTTTGCGAATGTGGTTTGTACCCACTAACATGCTGATTAATGACAATGACGGGTCACAGAATGGCTCTGCAGCACATGCACAGTAAAAGATCATGCTGCCAGCTGTTCAAGAACAAGCTTCTAGCCTTCTTCCCTTCCCCAATTAGCCCCCCCCCCCAAGTACTCTGATGGACCAGCAAGTCAGTGATTTCTCCACTCTTTGACTACATGGGTAAACTGCCTGGCAGTCCAGAGGCTCCCTGACTACTCCTCATCACAGGATTTAATCCCTGGTATCCAGTGGTACCCCTCCTTCATATCTGCAGTCCAGCTCCTGAGTGACTCTGCTGTGGTATCTCTCTTAAGCCCATGCTTTTTCAGCTTGTGGAAGGGGTTTACAGTACTGCAATCTGCTCCTTCTCCCTTACCACCTGTTTCCAGCAAATGTACATGCTGGAGAGGATAGGTCACTGGAGGCTGGGACCAGCTTTGTGAGAGCAGCCATGCTTATGAACATGGCTCTGCAGCCAGTTTTTTGCAATTAATCTGTTTTACCTCCCCTGCCGTGATGCAGGCAGCTCCTGCTACAGACCCTCCCAGCCCCATCACCTGGCGTCCAGAGACTTACCTTCATCCCGGTGCTTCCCCCATAGCTTGCCCACTGTGGCGAGGGTTGATGGTGGGTGCCTCACTGTCGACAAATGGATCTGGATCTGGGAGAGGGCCCTGTAGAAGATGTTGAACCTGAGAGGGATCAGTGTCACCCCACGCTGTACCTGGCCATTTTCCTCTTTTCCTCCCCTGAAGAATCGGATGTGCAATGTTGTCTGGACATGCCCACACATGCTCACATGCATGAGACATTGACAGCTGACTTCCCTTCTTCCCCAAGTTGCGGTTCAAAGCTGCCTGCCTGCCTCCCAGCCTCTGCTTCAGGGCAGACAAGCACCGGAAACAGAAGCGCCCCCCCCACTCCAGAGGAGGAGCAGTCCTCCGGATGCTTGATCCTCCTCTCCCTCTCCCCAGCCACCCCCATGAGCTGAGTTCATTCCTGAACTTGGGTCATCAGTGTGGGCCTCAGCCCTCTTTGCCACTGGTCTGGTGCTTTTTGGCAAGTTAGTGTAAATGAGGCATGAGCTTGCTACACTATAAAAAGTTCAGAGCGCAATTGTTTCACATGCTGACTGCCTAGTTTTGATCCAGTGAGCATACAAACATATAAAATTGCCAGCAGAAAAAGGCCCACAGGTCTACCAAATCTGCCCGATTGTGCAGCTCTTAGTTTCATATCAATACAGCTGCCCCACCCAAACCCCTTCCTTCCTCCTGTTTCCCGGTCCATCCCCCCCTTGTGTTCTTGACTGTACTAACCCTGCCCTTGACTCGATCCCAACCCCACTTAAAGTTATCCCCTGTCCTTTGAGCATTTTAAATACTCCAGCAGTGCATTCCAACCTGCCACCACTCTCTCTGTGAAGTAGTGCCTCCTCATCTCCCTCCTAAACCTTCCCCCTTCCAACTTCAGACTGTGCCCCCTAGTGACCCTTCCCCCCTGTTAAGCGGAACACTCCTCCCTTCCTGACTTTGCTTATGCCTTTCAAGTACTTAAAGGTCTCTGTCATGTCCCCTCTTTCCTTCTCTCTTCCAGTGACTACATGTTGAGCTCCTTCAACCTGTCCTCGTACGGCAACTCCCCTAGTCCCATAATCATTTTTGTAGCCCTACGCTGCACCCCTTCCAGTAATCTCCCATCCTGTTTGAGGTATGGGCACCAATACTGTACGCAATACTCCCAGTGTTTGTTTTGTTTGTTTTATTTGTTTCACCAGGAAGGTGGACTGGATCCAAAGACCCTTTTTCAACCACGTCTTGGGGAGAGGGTAACAAACATACAAACATGATAACAAACGCCAACCTACATAAAATCACTAAAAATATTTACACTATCACAATCTTTTACACCACACACTATACAAGTCACACACAACTCTAATAAATAGTGTTCATTCATTTTTCAAGTTTCATCATGTCACCCCTACACATTTACATCTAGGTAAGCGCAGCCAATTGGAACACGGGCGCTTCCAGCAAAACCGCTCTGATTGGCCAGGACTTTTCCCCTGCTTCTGCCACCTGGCACTTTTTACAAATAGATTCTACATAGAACTAAGCACATTTCGAGTGCGTAATAGAAGTTTTTCAACTGTATTAGCTGGATTGTAATTTCTACTAGTGTTTTAAAGTGCTTACCCCTCTCCTGTTTCAGTGCTCCTCCTGCACCCCCTCCCCATCCAAGCACCATAGAACTAAGCACATTTCAAGTGTGTAATAGAAGTTTTTCAACTGTATTAGCTGGATTGTAATTGTAATTTTTTTTTTTTTTGTGGCTAGTTTTCCATTAGCAGGTTATACAGACCTGCCACTAGAGGGATTCTTGGTCTTTCTACACAAATCACTGTACTCAATTGTGGGCAATATGGCCTGCATTATCATTCTACTTCTAAGCCTGGCAAAAAGTATGACTCATAAAGCACTGATCCATGCTAAGTCAGAAGTCATCCCAGCCTGTGAACCCACAATCATAGTTCCTGCTGCATCTTCAAACTGCTTCCCTACTCTTAATCTGTCGGGTTTTCATTTTAATTCTCATCCCTCTCCTCTGGCCCTCCTCCCTTCGCCAATGTCTTTCCGTGAACTTCCCCTGCTAGCCTTGAACAGCCATGTCAGCATCTCCTATGCCCTGGCTAGACGTACCTCAATGACTGAACACCACACAAGAACCCATACGAAAAGAGCCCACTTCTACCTGATAAATGCCCTCAAGAAAATGTTTCTAATTCTCCTTTTCTATTCAGGCAATGTCGAACTAAATCCAGGTCCCCTAACTCAAATCACTTCTCCGTCGGAGTTTGCAGCTGCTCCTGGGATGAAACTGATCATGGTCAATATTCTAAGCCTGCTCAAAAAACTTGATCATCTACAAGTCTGGGCAGCCCACACTGACCCAGATCTGATTATAATTACCGAGTCATGGCTAAAAAAGACCAACACTGATCCACAAATTAGTATACCGGGCTTCAAGCTCTTTAGGGCTGATAGGGATTCGAGGTGGGGGGTGGTTGTATACGCCAAATCAAAATTTGGTGTTAGCAGTATTTCCTGTAAACCTAAGCCCAAGGAATACGAGATTGTCTCGCTTAAACTTCACCTTCCATCCTCAGAGTGCATCACAATCATTGGTGGCTATAGACCCCCGTCAGGAGGCACAGAAATTTTAACGTGTTGAAATCCATAACTTTGGCTGCTAACACAGAAATAATAATCTGGGGACTTCAGTATGGATTGGCTCACTGCTAATCCCTAAAAGCCATCTGTGATGAGCTGGGTCTTACACAGATAGTAACTGAACCCACAAGAATCAATGCTTCTAACTCTGCCAACAGCTCACTCTTAGATGTCATCTTAACTTCGCATCCCCATAAAATCTCACATTCTGCAGTTTTCCATAACGACATGAGCGACCACGGTATTGTTGTATGTACAAGATTCCCAATCTAAAACCCAGCAGCACCCTAAATTCAGAATCAAACGCTCGTTCCGTAAATTCAACTCAGTAAACTTCCTAACTGATCTAGCTATGATCAGGTGGCAAGATCTATATTTTGCCAAATCTGCTGAAGCCACCGTCTCTGTCCTAAATGACAACCTCACCTCCCTAATTAACAAGCATGCTCCTCTTATTAAAATGAGGGTGTGGAAAATCTCGCATCCGTGGTTCACCCAAGAGCTCAAATCTGCACTTACCAATAGAGACAAGCTATGGGCTAGGGCCAGGCACACAAAGAACCCGGCAGACTGGCAGGCATTTAGAACTGCCAGAAATGCCTGTGTTAAAAGTGTACGTGCTACTAAAGCAAACTTCTACATCTCCACTCTGGAGCAGGCCAAAGGGAACTCCCAAAAAATCTGGAAGACACTGAGATCCATTGAAGGCCATCCTGCTGCTTCCTCCCTTCCCACCAAGATTCTGGCCAAGGACGGGATGGTTGAAAATAAACTGCGAATCCTCGAAGAACTTAAGCTTCACTTTGCCACTGCCGGGTTGGCATTCGACTCCTCCCCATACGCTAGCTGAGTGAATAGCAACACTATGCTACTCCACTTCATCCCTTCCAGTTGTGCCTGTTTAGCTACAAAGAAGTCGAAGACATAATTCTTAGCCTTGACACCAAGAAAAGTGCAGGGGACAATGGCCTTGAATCATTTTTCTTGCGGTTAGGCTTTGCCCAGCTCACAGCCCCCATCCTTCACATCTTCAGCCTCTCTATTACCACAGCCACTGTTCCATCCAGCTGGAAATCTGCCCATGTTCTTCCTCTCTTCAAATCAGCAGACCCTTGTGACTTAAACAACTACTGTCCTATCTCTATCTTGCCCGTTCTCTCCAAAGTGCTGGAAAAACTTATATACAACCAACTAAAAAATCACCTTGAAGCGCACTCACTCCTAAACCCGGCCCAATCTGGCTTCAGATCAAAGCACAGTACCATCTCAGCCTTGGCTAAAGTCTCTAATGACTGGATCCATGCTATAGACACCAAGAAGGTTACTGGTGCAGTCTTTCTAGACCTCAGTAAGGCCTTCGACACTGTAGACCATCACCTCCTAAACATCTGTCTTGCCTACATAGGTGCCACTCCATTTACCTTACAGTGGTTTAACAGTTATCTCATGGGAAGAATACAAAAAGTCAAAGCTGATGGCCTACTATCTGCCTCCCTTCCAATTGCCAGAGGAGTCCCTCAAGGCTCCATCCTAGGACCAATCCTTTTTTCCCTGTACATCAACAACTGTGACTCCCACATAAAGAACTCTAGCATACATTTCTTTGCGGATGATACAGTTTTGTGCGCATCAGGCTCGTCCTTAACTGAAGTCAGGGAAGCACGCCAAGCTGACTTTGTCCAGTTAGAAAGCAACCTTATCAATGCCAAGCTTCCCTTAAATGCCAAAAAAAACAAGACAATGATTTTCTCAAGACTTGCCTTGTCTGGTGCCCTACCTACCCCACCTAAAAACTTCATAGCTACCTCCCTAGGTGAACCCTTGGAAGTTGTACCTAAATTTAAATATCTAGGTATGTGGACAGACAACAAGTTTTCCTTCAACAACCACATCGAGGATCTATCAAAGAGGCTTAAAGCATGCTTGGGTTTCTTCTTTAGAAATAGGACCCTCTTTTCTCTCACGACCCACAAAAGACTTGTCCAAGCAACATTCCTTCTCTTGCTTGACTACGGAGACATTATCTTTATCTCCTCCCCAACCTTGAGCCTATCTAAACTGGACGTACTCTATCACCGTGTTGTTCACTTCATTACTAACTCTGCGTACAGGACCCACCACTGTGATCTTTATGCAGCAGTTGGGTGGACCTCTCTTGCCACCAGACGCCTCCTGCATGCTGGCATTTGGACCCTCAAATTGCTAATCCACAAACTGCCTATTTAATGTCTCTCATACACATCTCGCATAGCGCCTACTCTCTAAGGAAATCTGACCTTATCCTACTATATGTTCCCAGGACATGTACCACAGTTGGCCAAAGAGCTGTCTCATACATCCTCCCAAACATTTGGAACCAACTACAAGCCATGCTGAAGCTAACCAGCATCGTATCAAGTAACTCCTACAAAACACTAGCTATCTCTAAATTAAAAGACATATGTAGGTGCTACTAGGCCCCCAACGCCAAGTCAACTTCCTAGGTACCAACTGGCCCTCTACTTATTAAGTTGAAATGTGTTGCATAATTTAGGGCAAGGTTAAAGCTGGAATGTACTGCATATACAGCATAAGGACTTCTATTGTGTATACCTCTTGTATTACATATTTTTTCTTTGTTGTTCTACATTTTATATTTCCTGTCTATGTAATTGCGAACTGTATGTGTATGTGCCTCAGGACCTCCTTGTGAATGAGCTTGCTCAATGGAGTCTTTCCTGCAATAAACTTGAACTTGAAGTGTGGCCTCACCAGTGATCTGTACAATGGCAGGATGACCTCCCCTTTCTAGAGGTGATCCCTCTGGCAATGCTCCTCAACTACAGTCCATCAGGAGTCAGGACACTTTATGCATACCAGAGTCTTCCTGGGACTTTTGAGTTTTTCTGGAAACTATTTGTTCTTTAGCCAGTTAGCATGGTGCCCCCCCAACCCCTTTCTCACACAGTCTCAAGCACTTTTGTGACCATGCAGGATGGGTCTGCAATCCCTGTGAACATAGCTTGTTGGAGTTGAAAAGTTGCTTGTGGCACTAAATGGTTACAGAGACCACTTAGTACCTGCTAGCATGTCTGTGAATGGGACCCACCCACGGAGTTTATATAGGTGCAGCCATTACCTAAGTGGTAAAGATTATATCACAATGGTATCCTGGGATGTGGGCTAGTCGCAAGTGGGCACCTACCAAAATGGCAACACACTTGCAGCACAGGAAGGACAGGGCGAGGGTATGAGGAATGCAACAGGATGGGGGAGGCTCGTGCATATAGCAACAGGATGTCGCTATATATATATATACGCGCTTGGGGAGGAGCAAGCACGACGGAAGGGAGGGAGGGTTGGCCTGGCATGGTTGGTGTGGGGCTGCCAAGCTGTCTCCGTAGTGTGGTGGGTGGGTGGCAGCCTAAAACTGCGCGGGTTCCAGGTTCAGGTCCGGGCACACCTACATTTTTGTGCACCCGGCCCCAAATTTTTTCTTTCCCAGATTTTTCACCCCCCCCCCAACATGCATCCCCCTGATCTTAAGAATCCTTTAGTGGGGTGCAGCCCTCCACATTAACATTGAAATTCTAAGTCCCCGTTGCCGTTTTCCAGTGTGCCGGGGATGTACATCGACAAAATTGGTACCCTCACCATAATGATGGTTGCCATTCGGCAATCACCATTACGACATAGAACCAGTTACAATACAGTGCTCTAGGCTCTAGATGGCAACAATTCTGCTTTGTTGCAACACATTTTATAACTTTTTTGGCAAGCACCTGCATGGATACACCCAGAAGCAAGATTCAACAAGGATGTGATAGAATAAACATGAAGATGAAAGACGTACCCTAACCACAGAAATTGGTCTCTTTTTTATTCTGAAGAAATTAGCAGAAGGAACTACAGTACTTGCAATCAGATGCCTCATGTCCGGTGTTTATTAAATTCATCTTCCCCTAAATACTCCCATATCCTGTAAACACAGCAGTTACTTTGTGTCACAGTTCTCATGGTGTTGTTTCTCAGCTAATTTATAACTGTAAGTTTGGGGACCTCTTAGAAGTTGGTAAACATGTTAAAGAAATGTTTGGGCTGACCGGGGGGGGTCACACTACACACTAATGTGCCAGTCGTAGAGTTTGTTGACCAGAGGGTGTGGAGTCTGGAACCCAGTGCTGTGGACCACATTACAATTAACTGTGCCCACACTATAATGAAACATGTTTTCAGATCTTAGTGGATCAGACATGAGGCTTGCTTCTCATGGAGTAATCTACCACTCTTACACACATACACACACCTACAAGCAGAAGCGAAATTATTTATTTATTTATTGAATTTTGTTGACCGGGTAGGCCCACTGGGCCCCGGAGGTCCCTTTTTCAGGGGCGACCCGGGGGTAAAAATAACATACAGGTAAGCAGAACAGTAAAAAATTGGTAAATACCACAATGTTTGACAGTGAAAGACTTCACAGGGTTACAATCAGTTGGTGGTAGGGGAACATACAGTCAGTAGGACATAAAGAGTTAGATATATATAAAACATATTACATACACATATCAAGTAGAACCAGGGAGTGCACGAGATAAAGGCTAGTAGTTGCCAAAGAAACAAGAAATTAAGAGCATCCCAAAGTGTTCTTACCACAATCTTGACAGTGTGAGCCTGTGAGAAGGCTGCAGGGACATTCTACTACTTTACTGTCCCCACAGTGAACGGCACTGCCTGCTGGTGGCTCAGGTAAGTGAGTGGTAAGAAAAGGGGGCAATGTAGCCTAAAAAAAAAAAGAACTGCAGCATAGAGGACTGCAGTGAAGTGGACTGATTTGAGAAATATACGCTTACCTCGGAGCACACCAGTGAAATGAGTTGCCTTTACACAGCTCCATTCCTACTAAATAATAAATGCATGTTATAAACATATGCAGGCATGTGAGACTGAGAGATGCTTTTCTGAGGAGATTCAGGGTGAAGATGCATTTATCATTTCATCCAGGGTAGGGATGGGGAGTGTCAGCTATGACCCGGTTCTGAGTACAACTCTGATTTATCTCAAAAAGGTTTTATTTTACTCTGATTTACTCTGGTGAATTTTACAGCTGTTTTAGCCTGTTTATGTACGAGAAATGCCTCAGAAAGCCTCAGAATTATTATTTTAGATTCCTCTGTTAAATAAAACAATAAAATCCAACTTTCACAAAAAAACATTTGTGTCTGCATTTTCTTGTCGTTTTCACATACTTTTTGATGGGAGACAGGCAGCATGAGCAGGAGATGTGATGGGGTCCAGGCCATCCCTCCCACCCTTTTGAGATGTTATTTTTATTTGTAATTATTTTGCTTGCCTTCTTGGTGTTACAGCAAGCATCAGGGGCCCCAATCCATGCCACGCTTTCTGAAATGACCACTGTTGCAAAGCATTTACAACTTGGTATGTTGTATCATGGGGTAAAATATTTTAAGAGGGCTCTAAAACCCTCATTCTCCAGCCCAGAAAATGGTTGCAGGTCCTTGGCAATAAATTCAGCTAATTACTGATTCATTTTTAATGTTACTTGATGTGACCTACTGTAGGCAGTTGTTTGTTTGAGCGTCGCAGTCATGGTCTGCTGTTTGATTCATGCGGGGGTCAAAAACCACGGGATAGCAGTGGCAGAGCTGTTGCGTGTCCAAATACTTTTGTTAGTCAAGTCGAGCATGTTTTTTTTCTGCCTCTCTCTTAGTCTCTTCACCATCACTACTGCCTGTAGGATTACTGGATTATTTTCATCACATATATTTGTCCCTTGCTCAGGGCTGCTGCCCAAATGAATGGTTGGATGCGCTCTTTGTTAATGCCTTTTCAGTGATGTTGTCCCGAACTGGCCCCTCACTTTCCCCCGTCAACTTCGTATTTACAAAAGGTGCAGACAGTAGAACATTTATTTTTAACACTTATATGAAAATAGCTCGATACAGCTCAGGTAGAACGTTTAATCATCCTGCCAGGAACTGCAGCAGTTTTGGTGGGTGGCATTTCCTGCACACTGTGGCTCTACCCAGAAGAACTAGTACAATTGTTATTATTTTGATTTTTCTAGTAGTGGTGCTTATGCTATGTGTTTTTCTTTTCGGGTTTGGGTACCCAGGTGGCATCCTCCACCTCATTAATAGCACATTCTGATTCAGTACCTTTGGATGAGCATAACTCTGATACATGATCCTGTAGATGTACACCCTCTTCACAAGAGGCACTTCTTTCTGATGAAGCAGGAGTCAGATATGCATGAGTGGCGTACCATGGAGTGCCACATCTAGTGGTACTAGACAGAGCCTTTTCCTTAATCATTGACTTTCTAGGTCTAACTGTTTTGGCTACAGTTTTCATGGTTTATCTGATTTTTCTGGCAATGCTGACAGTGCTACACTACTTTCATCAAGGATTTCACAACATTCTTTCCTTTTTCTGGCTCTGTTTCTTTTTTATGTTGGCTCACCCTTGCGCGCCAGCCAACATATTGCATTAGTGGCAGATTTTGAGGTGCGGTCACTGTTGGGAGAATGCAGGGCATGCATCAGTAGGTGCGTCCCTCATTTCCCCATTAAACCAGCATGCAGCCGCCACACCAGGAATACATAATGTGGTGAGCACATCAAACAAAAGGCCTGCTGCAATGACAGCCAAGCTCGTCATGCAGCGGCACCTAAACATGCCCTTCCTACGTGTCTTTTCTGGTGAAACCCTTCCAGAAACATGGCGGCGCTGACTGCCGCCACATGGAGAGCCGACTTCAAGGGTGCCCAATCCCCCTATCGGCATGCCGTCACTCAGTTCATGTGCCATTGGGGGAGCCCACTCCCCGTTGGCATAATGACCCCATTTGTTCTGTGCCGAGGAGTGCCCAGTCCCCCTCGGCTCTTGCCTCGCTGTGTGCCAGTAAGTGCCCAATCCCCGTCGTGCCCCCAACACTCCGTGGTAGCATTGGGAGCCCACCCCAGTGTGCCAAATGCCCCTAAAAAAAAGTCCCGCAATGGGATTTTTGTTTGTTTCATGAAACGGTCCTCGCGGTCTGTCCTGCTCCCTCCTAACCCACCCACCCTTTGAGCACCCGCCTCCCGACATCCCCCTCACCCCATACTTACCTCCAGAGCCTAGCACAATGATGTTTGGTGGACCGGGAACATGTCTGCACTCTTTAAAGTGGACCGTGAACTGAAGAAATGCCGGTAAGCTGTATAATGGCATAAATAGGGTTTTTTTCAACTTTGGTGCATATCTCGGGCATTTTTGGGAATGTGGGCACCAAATTTTCAACATGGGGTTATTGGGGCCCCTCCTCATAGAATTCAGTCACTGTCATGGTGTTATTTCGCACCAAAAGGTGATTTCGCGGTCACTGCGCAGAATCACCTTTTAGGACTGATTAACGAAATGACAGTGCCACTGTTCATGAGGTAGGCTCTCAAAAAGACTATGTTGCAAATTTGGTGAAAAAATCCAAAAATGACTGTTTTACAGCGTGCATTGCACAGTTTCCAAACATGCTCAGTAACTTCATGAATTTGTAATATTTTCCTCCAGATTTTCAAAATTGGCATTTTCCATACCTCCTTATGAACAGTACAGCTGTCATTTTACATATCCTGGCCAAAATGTGTTTTCACATGTCCGGCGCAGAATAGCGCTGTCGCTGTGCGAAATCACTTTACGGGACAGTTTGAGAAAATGATGGTGACACTGTTCATGAGCAGAGGTCCTAAAATGCCTATGTTGAAAATTTAGTAATGAAAGTCCATAAAATGACTGTGTTACAAGCATGTGTTAGGCAGTTTCCATGCACCCTTGTAACTTCGCAAATTTGCAATATTTTCATGCCAGATTTTCAACACTGGCATTTTTTTCACATCTCCTTGTGAACAGTACAGCTGTCATTTTTCACAGCCTGCCCAAAATGTGTTTTCTCACTTGTGGCGCACAATGGCGTGGTCGCTGTGGGAAATCAAATTTGGGACAGATTAACAAAATCACAGAGCCACTGTTCATGAGGGAAGAAAATGCCTTTGTTGAAAATGTGGCTAAAAAAATCCCAAAAATAATTGGGCTAAGGACGTGTGTTGCACAGTTCCTATGCATGCTCATGACTTCACCAATTTTTCATATTTTCACTCCAGATTTTCAACGTTGCCATTGTTTTACACCTCCTCATGAACAATACAATTGTCATTTTTCACATCCTGCCCAAAATGTGTTTTCGACCCTGTGTCGCCAAATGGCGTAGCCGCTGTGCAAAAACACCTTTCAGCTAACAAACTGATTGTGCCGCTCTTCATGAGGTGGAGTCTCAAAAAGCCTATGTTGACAATGTGGAGTGAAAATACCAACAAATGCCTACAACTGTAACACCCCTTCCTGTAAAGACTGACAGGCATCAGGGGTGTGACTTGGGATCACTGGCTGTAATGCTCACGCCATTTCACCCCCACTACCCACCCTGCAGCCAGTGACAGGCATCGAGGTGTACCTTGGAGTGTTCGGCCCTAACGTTCACCCCATTCTCCTATGCTGCACTCATCTCCGCATATTTCCTTATGGAATGGGGTAAGTATAAGGCCCAAAGACCCCAAAGAACACCATGACACTTGTCAGTGTCTACAGGGTAGGGTGAGGTTAAATGGCATGAACGTTATAGCTGATGACCCAAAGGCACACCCCAATGCCTGTCAGTCTCTGCAGGGTGGGGGTGAGGTTGGCGCCAGTTCAATACTTCACTTCCATTCCTATTATGCATCTCTAACTCCTGCACTACCAATGCCAGCAAGACAACATTCGGCATTGACAAATGCTTGTTATCAGTTGTATTAATTATATCTACAGCACTAAATTACCCTTTTTTTCTTTCTTTTTGGTTAATTTTTTTCATGTTTACCAATTTCAGTCATGCTGCTGGTGGTGGCCACATGTTCCATAACAGATTCTGAATCCATATTTTGGGGTCCAGCTTCATACTTAGTAGTAGTTCAGATGCAGAGATGGGAAACGCAACAGAAGGACACAAGAAGTTGTGAACTCCCCAGAATCAGTGAGGCACTAAGACCTAATAGTATTTCAGATGCAGAGATGGGGAATACATAGTCTGAGATTGAGACGTGATCCCCTCCCTCCAAATTAGTGAGGCACTATGACCTAGCAGTAGTTCAGGCACAGATATGGTGAAGACAGAGTCTGAGACTGAGACATGACCTCCCTAAAAATTGGTGAGACACTGTGACCGAGTAGTAGTTCAGGCACAGAGATGAGGAACACAGAGTCTGAGACTGAGATGTGACCCTGTGACAGGGAGCTCCTGCCGCTCTTGAGGACCGACCTTTTCTTAAATCTGTTGCAACAGTTCTTCTATTTCTTAGCCTAATCTATCCTTTACAATTTTCAGTCCATAAGGCTGGCCACCTATGGGCACCCCCCCTCCCCTTTCTTGACTATGCTGTAGTGTCCTCTTTAATTTTCCTTTTCCCTCTCAGGTCCTCGTACAGGGAGGTTATTGTGGTGACCTCCGAGGATATGTAAAACAACAGGCTGTGTTTATCATTGCTGGATTTAGTATGTAATAGCACTACTATGTCATAAAATACTTTAATATATATATATATATATATATACACCTTATGTGTATAAAACCTGTAAATATTGAAAATACCATGACACTAGGTGTTTTGATAATGGTAAAAAGTACTAGGTGACTATTATAAAAATTAAGTTAGTTGTGTTATTTAAAATGCATGTAAATTGCTGTAAACTGAACAAATCTGAAATGTCATGGTGATTTGCATATATCCCATGATGCTTTGCATTATGGAAGTATGTGTGATGTTGTGTTTCTTTGAAACTTGGCTTATTGTCAGTGCCCTTTGGAGTAACCTATGTTTCAGTGCTTCTGCATTGAGGTTGTTTGTCTTTAGCTTGTTTTTGTTTTTTTATTTGAGCCCCCACCACCCAAGCAAACAAGGCCCACATGGAGTGGAGGCTGAATCTCAACTGCTGAATTAGATCAGAGACCAGTGTCACTAGGTGCTGGCTAAGTGCAGAGAAAGGACATACATAGTCTGTTGCTGCAAACTGATGAAGGGATATGCCATTGCTTAACGTTATCTACTGTATTTTGAATAAACACTACACAGAGATTGTGTGTTGAACTTGAATTTTGGTGTCGGTCCATCTGTTATCCCACAACCCCTCCACAGACCCCTCCCTCAAAATCAGTGAGGCATTATGACCTAGTAGTACTTCAGGTGCAGAGATGGGGAACACAACACAAGAACACAAGAAATCATGAACTCCCCAGAATCACTGAGGCACTATGACCTACAGTATTAGTAATTCATGCGTAGAGATGGGGAACACAGAGTCCAAGACATGATCCCCCCCTCAAAATCAGTGAAGCACTGTGACCAAGTAGTAGTTCAGGAATGGAGATGGGGAACACAGAGTCTGAGATTGAGACGCAAGTAAGTAAGTAAGTAAGGCTTTATTTATATTTTGGTGTCCAATCCCGGAGGCTCTAGGTGCCAATACCGATAAAAACAGGGTTCAAGGCAGCATAAAACAATACAATTATAATTACTAAAACAATAACTTATATAAAATCAGTTTAAAAACTATCTGAAAATGCCTTGTTGAAAAGATAGATCTTCAGGCGCTCTTTGAATGCCTCCACCATTGGGGCCTCCCTCAAAGATTTTGGCAGCGAGGTCCAGAGAGCCAGGCCAGCCACCTCGAAGGAGTGATTCCCTGAGGTTTTCAGCCTGGCCCTCAGAACCACCAGGAAGCCCTCGGTGGAGGAGCGGAGAGAACATTCTGGGATGACTGGAGTAAGGAGGTCAGACAGGTAACCAGGACCCAGGCCATATAGGGACTTAAAGGCGAGCAAGCCCACCTTGAAGATGATCCTCCACCTGACAGGCAGTCAGTGCAGATTTCACAGGACAGAGGTCACATCGCAGGACCTTGGCAGGCCCACCAGCAGCCTGGCCACCGCGTTGTGCACTAGCTGCAGTCAGCAGAGGATCCATCCATGGACCCCGAACTGCAGAGCATTACAGTAGTCCAGCCTGGAAGTCATAAAGGCATGTACTAGTGATGGCAGGTCTTCTGGCAGAATCAGAGGTTTAATTTGGGTGACATTCCTTAGATGGTAAAACCCACTTTTGACAACAGACGACACCTGAGCTTCAAGAGTCAGCCTATCGTCAAGGATGACACCCAAATTTTTCACCCTGGAGGAAGCCATCAATGGGGTGGATGCCAGGACCAAATCCGTTACCACTCCGGAGGCATCCCCATCATGCCATTGACCCAGCTCAGTCACCAGCACCTCTGTCTTGTCGGAGTTCAGCCTCAGCCACTTTGAGGACATCCAGTCCTGAATCTTGGCCAAACATTTATTTAGCACTTCAACGGTACCTTCAGCTCCAGGGTCAAATGACACATACAGCTGGGTGTCATCTGCACAGCAGTGGAAATCCAGATTGTATTGTCTAATGAGCTCCCATAGGGGAAGCATGTACACCGCGAACAACATCAACAAAAGGATTGAACCCGCACTACAGGGGCTTCGAGGAGGAGGAGAAATTCCCTATCACCACTCATTGCCTCCTGTCAGAGAGATAGGACTCAAACCATTTAAAGACTGTTCTGGTGAGTCCACCATGCACTCTAAGGTGATCCAGTAGCACAATGTGGTCCACAGTGTCAAACGCTGATGAGAGATCAAGGAGGATGAGAACTGACCATTCTCCTCTATCCCTCGCCCTGAGGAGGTCATTTTACACCCAAACTAAAGCCATCTCTGTGCTATGCCTAGCTCTGAAACTGGACTGGAAAGGCTTATAGATGTCAAAGGCCGAAAGGTGCACCTCAAGCTGCAGAGCCACTACTTTCTCATCAACCTTCCCTAAAAATGGGAGGTTGGAGATAGGTCTGTAATTCACCAGGACGTCAGGGTCAAGTGATGGTTTCTTCAGAAGAGACTTCAACAATGCCTTCTTCAAGGTGCCAGGGAAGTACCCCTCTGACAGCGAGCACTGGACTATCCTGGCAAACACTGTACCAATGGCTGCAGCCCCTCCCACTAAGAGACGGGTCAGGCCAGGGTCCAGTTCACAGAATGTGCACCGCAGCTTCGAAATCACCTCAACAACCTCAGCCATCTCAACCAGACGAAACTCCCCCCAGAAAATAGGAGTGCCTCTGCCCAGACCAGTCCAACCACTGCAGGACAAATTGTGTCCCGCTTGGGAGATCCCTGCCAAAATGGAGAACACACTGTCTGAGGAGGCAATACAGCACAGTGGTTTAAGACTCTGAGCTGCAAATCTGGAGACTTGGGTTTGGATCCCACAGCCCCCACTTGCATACTGTGTGACCCTGAGCAAGTCATTTAACTTCCTTGTGCTTTGAGGTCGCACCTGTAAACAAGCTTCAGCTTAGTGTGTTTCTCCTGGTTGTTAAAAAAAAAACAGAGTAAACTCTTCATATAGCCCTTTTTAAAATGCTCTTTTCAGCTGTAGACAGACTAGATGTAACAGTCTGTCTATAGCCCAAAACAGCTGAGCTGGTCTGTTCTTCCCAGCAGCAATCTCCCTGGATAGAAACTCTGCCTTCTTATGACTGATTGCCCCCTGATAATCACTATAATGACTTCTCAAGGCCAGTCTGTCCTCCATGGACCGGGTCCTCCGACAACGATGCTCCAACTTCCAACCCCTGGTAGACCCTCTCTCCCTTTACCTCTTAACAATCAATTTTTTTAATTTCTTTTTTAATATTTTTCAAAAATAAAAAAAATGTTGCTGGCTGCTAAAGCCTATCACTTGAACAATTTTCTATAAGTTGCTGCACTGATGATTTACGAAGCCTACCTCATGACACTGCAGCAGACTGCAGCCATGAGATGAACAGCATGTGCGTGGCCAGGCCATGCTTCTTTAAGTGCCCCTTGTTCTGTTTTTTTTGTTGTGTTTTTTTAAATCACTTTCCTTAACAATTTAGCTTTTTTTAGATGAAGAAAAATATTTTTTCTTTATATTTCTATTTATTTAGACAGTCTCTCTCTCTTAGAATCTTTATGCTGCTGAACTGCAGTCCGTGTGTCTCTGTCGCCCTGATCAGACAAACATCTGCTTCTTTAAATTGCAGAGCCCCAAATGAGCTGCCTACTGCACTTCTATGAGGGCCATGTGTTCGGTGACACACAGGGCTGGCTAGCACAAATTTAAATCACCCCCAAACAACTCTTAATTGGCTCACTCCATTCAATGCCCCAGTACCCATGAGTGTTGCGTTTGTCAGTCAGAACGTTTAGTAGGTAATGTATCCACACAGAACTGAAAACAAAACACAAAAAAAATTTATTTTTATTTTTCTAACCCCCAGGCCTGATCTCCTTGCAGAGACAGATTATGGCTCGCCTGTAGTTTATGAGTTAGGTATTGTGCTGCCCGAGGGTACCGCTTGGGATTATTCATGCGGTACTCAGAATGCCGCCTACCATTATAAACTATAAGGATGAGAGGCACAGCATTTTTCGGCAGCTCTGCTCATGTAGCATAGTGGTTAGGGTGGTGGACTGTGGATAGGGACATAGCTAGATGCTAGGTGACAGAAATTTGATTCCCGTGGCTGCGACTGCCTTCCGTGCGACTACTAGTTAGGATGGCAAATCTCTGAATGTTCCAAGGTCACACCTGCAGGCTAAACGCCTGCTTCTATTATTTTTTTTTGTTTTTATCTTCAATATTGAGCGACCTTGGAGTTGGTTATATTTATTTATGGGGGGCAGACTTTTTTGTTTAGACATTTCTGATGGACATACAGTTAAGGCACTGATGGTGTTCCCATCTGCAATGGTATTCCTGTCTGCCATACTATTTCCTGTCTGCCATACTTCTGACTAAAACACTGCAGTCCTTCCAATATAACCAACTCCGAGGTCGCGCAATATTGAAGATAAAAAAGGAAAATGACTGAAGCAGGCATTCAGCCTGCAGGTGTGATCTCAGAACCCTCAGAAATTTGGTTTCTTAATTAGTAGTCACACGGAAGGCAGTTGCAGCCGCAGGAATCAAAACCCTATCACCTAGCACTTACCCATGTCCCCATCCACAGTCCACCACCCTAACCAATATGCTAAATGAGTAGAGCTGCCGAACGATGTTTCGCCTCTCATTTTACAGTTTCCAATGGTAGGTGGCATTCCGAGTACTGCACAAGCAATCCCGAGCGGTACTCTCAGGGAGCCCGAGACTCTTGTCCACCATGCAACTTCTGGTGCAAGGTGTCCGTCATGACACCTGACTCATAAACTGCAAGCAAGGCCAGATTGTGGTAAGTATCATAAAATAAATTATAAAACTAAAGTTGTTTGTGCTGTGTTGCTGTTCCGTTCTGTCCCCTCCCCGGCCCCAACTTTCTGCTGATTGTTCCCCTGCAGTACGCTGACAGTACAGACTAAAGTAGATTTACTGGTTTTTACTTTGTGTGTTCTAGACATGGCAGCATCAGTACTCACCCCCATTATAGTCACAGTAGAAATGCACTCGTGCTGTCAGAATAACAGGGGTAAGTGCTGATTCTGTCTTGAAGAACGTACTACTGAGAAGTGGAGCAAGGCACTGCCACCCCAAAGTGAGCCTGTTGCTTCTTCATCACATTGCACCTGGTTTTACTACAGATTATGGCATGCTGCTTCAATAAAGAACTGGACCGCACTTCCGAAGCAGACTGACTCGGCAACTTGGGTCGAGCCATGAGAGGCTCGGTATTCTTGAGTTGAGTTGGACAGATCCAGAGAGGTTCAGAAGTGCCATAGAGGCAGTTCACCCACCCCTAATCCAGGGTACTGGTGAGCTGTCCAAGTCTAAGTAGAGTCCAGCACATCAAAAAAGGAAACAAGGAAAGGCCGCCAAGTAAGCAAGGGCATACACAGTAGAGTAGTCGCACCTGGAATTCTGTGCCCAGTTCTGAAGCCCCCACCTAAGAAAAGACAAAGACAGGCTAATTTTGGTACAGCAGGGCAGATCCTATTAGGATCAGCTTAATGCCCTTAACATGTGCTCACCAGACATATCCCATCAAGTTGCGGGCTAATTTTGGTTGTGGCAATTACGGCGCCACAACAAGGGCGACAGTAAAAGGGTGATCTTGATTTAGATTACCCTTCACTCATGTCGCCTTTTGCACTCATTAATAGTTCTACCCCTCCGAGGCATGCCCGCCCTGGAGGAGGTAATATTTAGTTTTGGGGATGGGGGGGGGGTTTGGTGCTGTAACTCCCAGGAGATCAAATGCCTGGCGCTGTAATGTCAGGCGGCATTTTGCATGCCCTGTAATTGGCGTCAGCCACATGTATGTCACTGAGGCATGGGTGAACTCTCACTGGAGACTGGATGGGAGAGGGGAGATAAGACAGAGACCTTCACGGTGGGACAGCCTACCAACAGAGGTGGTGGGTGCAACAACCATTAAAATCATTAAAAGTCTTACAGACTTTAAAAACTTGGTTTGTAAATACAGTAATGCCTTCTTGCCAAAAACATGTTGTGAATAGTCCGCATGATGTGGATAGCTTGCATGATGTATTTTACTACATTTTTTTATATTATCTTGTTTGTTTGTACTGTATACTTAAAGATGTGAAACAGTTTTATTTGTACCAGGGACCCCATTGTAAACGAGCCTTGGCTCAGTTAGGCTATCCTTTTCTGGAAATCCAGAATAAACTATTTTACTACTACTACTACTACATTAGTGGTTTCAAACCCAGCTGTTACCGAATAAAGGCTTAATACAGTAGTTACACAAGGGGAAGCAGTGAGGCAGGGTGCAAGGGGGAGTTGAGGGCAGTAACACCAACTAGACATTAGGTCCTAGCATAGGACAGGACAAACAGATCGGGACTGTGTGGATCAATGGTCTTTTCTTCTGAATTGTTTTACATTTCTAATAGGATGAGTGTGTTAAAATGAGGTACAGGATGCCAGAGGGTCGTTCTTTCCTCTTCTGTTGTCAGCCTTTCAGAGCAGATGCCTCATCAGAAATGAAGTGTGGTGCAAAAACGGTGCCACTTTTATCAGTATATTTACAAATTATAGAAAACAGATACCAATGGTTGAGGTAAAATAAATAAATAAACAAACAAACCTTCCTTCTGGCATCAGAATGCTTCACTAGGTAACTTAAAATCTCAGATTCCACACAAAAATCCAGTGGTGCCAGAATTTGAGTATGGTTCATTTGGTGTCATTTTTGGGGCCTTGAAAGAGCAGCAGCCCCTTGCAAGGATTTAAACACTGTGCAAAAGAAACTCTGTTTCTTTAACAACTTTTTTACACAAGATAATTACATTTACTAGCCACACAAAAATAGTGCAGCAATGTACCATGCTGTCAATACAGTGGGTACATTGCCGGTGCTCGCAATAAAGCCGAACACAAAATTTGGCGACAACCCATCACTTCTTTATTTTTTGAGGGCCATTACAGACCTACCTTAGCCCCCTATTTATATAATCGGCCCGGGGTACATGGGGATGGAGAGAAACATGGGCTGGCGGGAATAATAAAATCGCACATACTGTTAAAAAAAAAAACACAGTTAAAACCAGTAGTCTGGGACTGGGATTTGAGTCCCAGTCCACAGACGCATAGCTTCCCTACACAGCCGCAACTCATCCCTCTGAGCCACGGCAGCTGCTCGGTGGACCACCTCCCCAGCAGAGGTCTTATCCTCTGCATCGCTCCCTACCAGCCATGCGCGATAGGTTACAAAACCGCGCTTTCAACATTTCCTCCTGGCGGGGTTTTGTCCCGTTGCTCTATTCCCCCACACTGTTTGTGGTGCACGGGTCTGACTATGCCATATTTTATATGGCAGATTCACCCGGTACCCATTTCTCACTTACTGTGGGTAAAGTGCTGCTCCTAGCTTTTAAACCTAAAAAGAGATCAGCAGCATTAACATATTGCCGGTACAGGCGGAACATAAAATAAGTTACATATGCTATCAAATACTGTAGATATGTTTTACGCTGTTTTGCAACTATAAACACTTCTTAATAAAAAACATGGTATCTGCCATTATGTGTGGGGAGTAGATCCATAAAAGGGAACATACTGTTGCAGTAAGTAGGTCCACAGTAGCACTAAGCTGGGCCATGTTGCTGGACTAACAACCATCACAGTAACCATTATCAGTGCCAGTAGGTAGCACGCTCGCCTCTGGGGCTAGAAGATCTGAATGTTGTGAGTTCTAGCACCACACCAAATGCTTGGGGAAATACCCATAACTGACACTGTATTGCAGTATGAGGGGGATGCTGCACTGTTTAAGTGCCATACTTTGGCTGAGATGTTAAACTGAGGTCCCTTCTGCCCATCTCTGGTTACTGTTCTGGTGGATGTTAAAGATCCCCCGAGCCTTATTGCAAGTGTGAAGGGAAGTTTCCACAGTGTCATGGCTAACATTCCCCAATCAATAAAATAGTTCAATGTAACTCATACCCCAGGACACACATTGAAACAAGGTATAGCAACTCAATGTGCTTTTCCTGCTTAAAAATTATAAATAAATAAAACCTAAAGATGCAACAAGCAGTGGGTAGTGATGAGGACACCAGTATAAGAGCATGCATACAAAAAGCACAGGAGAGAGGGAAGCCATGTATTCAAAGCTTCTACAGTGGGTAGGAAAAATGATGATAAAAATATAGCTTCTTATACACTTGGTAGTAGTCTCTAAGAGTCCAAGAAAGCAGCACTGAAATGGTTTAAAGAGTGCTTGCACGTTTCCCTGTAACTAAGTACAAAGCACAAAGCAGATGAATTTTAGATTATGACAAACCAGAGTGCCCCTTAGTGGTCAAGGTGCAAACTGCAGAATAACCGTACAATTCATTTGTGCTCACCCGCAACAGAATATTTTTATTTTTAAGGGTTTTATCAGCAAAAGAAAACAGCCCATTTCCTGAGGTGTCCTGTGGGGAACAATACAGGAGAGAATGTGAAAAAACAATACAATACTGTAATAATAAACAATTATACAATGCAATAATAATAATAAAAAGCAATACAGTAATAATAAATAACAATGCAATAATAATGAGAAACAATACAATAATGATCAACAATACAATAAAAATAAACCATCCAGTAATAATAAACAATGCAATAATAATGACAAGCGCCAATAATAAACACTGTAATGATAAGCTGTACAAAAAGTGCAAACAGCAGTGTACCAGAAGTATTGTTGAAGTGCCTTATGAATTTAACCATTTTTCTTCACAAAACCATTGCAACACATGGACCAGCTAGACTGGTGCTAGAAGGAAAGCTATACAAGCTACTTCAGCTCTATGCACACCACACAAGGTGGCTGCTCCCCAAACTGAGACCATCAGCTACTGGACTTTATGCCCCTGTGCTCATCGAGACAGATGGATTAAACCTGACATGTTCTGCCATCGCAAAAGTGGTGAAGAGGCAGGCAGCCATACTCAGAATCAAACACTTCTCCATGACTCTGTGGCGGAAGAGTACCGTAACAAATGTAAGTATGCCTCCAAACTCCACACTCAGCCTGGGTAGAATTGATAGTCTGTCCCCCCCTAAAGCTTCCAGGCCCAGATTCAACCACTTCCCTCAGGGCTAGAAATCCCAAACTCACAGGGGTGATGGCCCTGACTTCCCTGATGCTCTCCTATGGTAAATACATCCACAGGCTTGGTTATTCCTCAGGGTCCCAAAGCATATAC
Source organism: Neoceratodus forsteri (assembly GCA_016271365.2). Classification (NCBI taxonomy): domain Eukaryota; kingdom Metazoa; phylum Chordata; order Ceratodontiformes; family Ceratodontidae; genus Neoceratodus; species Neoceratodus forsteri. The sequence goes on along the minus strand of CM028132.1, from coordinate 466,386,211 downwards.
CTTACCAAGGGAAAGTGCACTCAGTCTGGGGAGACCTGGAACCCTCACCCCCTCAAACTTCCAGGGCCTGCTTTTGCCACTTTCCTGAGGGCTAGGAGTCAATACTCACAAGGCTAAGGGTCATGACCTCCATGATGCCCTCCCAGGATAGGGACTTCAAAAATATTAGGTTTTACCAAGGGTCTCAAAGCATATACCTAACCCAGGGAATGTGCTTCCAAGCCTGGGGACACATGCTGGCATGTCCCCCTAAAACTTCCAGGGCCAGCTGTTAACACTCCCCTTGGGCCAAGCACTTCCAGACTCCCAGGGGTAATGGCCCACAACTCCCTGATGCCCTGCCAGGGTAGAGACTTCCACAGGATTAGTTTTTACCCAGGGTCCCAAAGCATATGCCTTCCCCAAGGAATGTGCGTCTAAGCCTGGAGACACAAGCAGGCATGCTCCCTAAACTTTCTAGGGCGTGCTGGTAACACTTCCCTTGGGTATAGCTCTCCCAGGCACCCAGGGGTAATGGCCCTCACCTCCCTGATGCCCTGCCAGGTCAAGGACTTCCACAGGCTCGGTTGTTACCCAGGGTACCAAAGCATATCTCTTACCCAGGGACAGTGCTCTCTGGCTGGGGAGAACTGCTGGTATATATCCTGGTGACTTCCAGAATCAGCCTGCCAGGCTCAGCATCAAGCCATGCCCAGCAACCTGCATCACAGCCTGGCTAGGCCTTCTAGAAACTCCCCTAGAGTGACTATTAAGCCCGACCACAGTTATTTAGAGAAAGTCCAGCCGGCAACAGGTGGGGCTATCTGGTCCCACTTGCTCCCAGGGCTATCTGGTCCCACTAGCCATCAAGGCCATCTAGTCATACCATCTCTCAGGGACATCTTGTTCCACCAGGACTCAGGGACATCTGGTCACACTTTCTCCCAGGGACTTCAGCTCCCACCAGGATTCACCAGTACTCAGTGCTCTCAGCTTGGGGACACCTGCTGGCATGCACCCTGAAACTTCCAGGGTCTGCTGTTAACACTTCCCTTGGGTCTAGCACTCCTAGACACCCAGGGGTAATAGCCCTCACCTCCCTGATGCCCTGCCAGGGTAGGGACTTCCACAGGCTCAGTTTTTACCAAGGGTACCAAAGCATATGTCTTACCCAGGGAAGGTGCTATCTGGCTGTGGTGGCCTGGTACCCCAACCCCCTAAAACTTAAAGGTCCTGCTGTTAACACTTCCCTTGGTCTAACACTTCCAGACACCCAAGGGTCATGGCCCTCCCCACCCTGATGCCCTGCCAGGGCAGGGACTTCCACAGGCTTAGTTTCTACCCAGGGTGCCAAAGCATATGTTTTACCCAAGGAAGATGCTTCCAAGCCTGGGGACACCTGATGGCATCTCCCCCTAAAACTTCCAGGGCCTGCTTTGGCCATTTCTCTATGGGCTAGCAGTCCCAAACTCACAGGGGTGATGGCACTGACCTCCCTGATGCCTCCACCCCCAAAGCTGGAGACTTCCATAGGCTTAGTTGTTACCCATGGGCCCAAAGTATGTATCTTACTTTCTTTCTTTCCACAGTTTCACAGCATTCACCCTGAGGGTAGACATGAGCTTGCGTCACACATGAGCCAACAAGCCACAACAGCAGATGCGTACTATCGCCTGACAGGCAGCAAAGAGGAGAGCATCAGAGTGAGCTGACAAATATGCCAGTTAACCACAAAGGCCCCATGCACCACCATCAGCCCACATGCAGGTGCTCCATCACAGACTCTAGAGAGCAGTTCAATTACCATGGGTGAACCAGGAAAAGGGCCATCTCTTTCACCAGGTACCTGTATTGCAACAAGAACAAGAAGGGGACTTAGCTCACAGGACATCCGAAGAAGCCAAGAGGTGATGGGAGCACACACTCGACCTATAAGGTCCCCACATTGCCAGCAATCCTTTATTGAACAACAGCAACTGGCAATCAAATCTGCATTCGCAAGCCACCTTACACAAGGCCAGATCAAGACAGCTGATGTTAGACGCATGCTGCAGACTGACACCTCCCTCCTGGGTGCCTTCCCCCTGTCCAATCAAACCAAAGACTTGCCACGGAATGTGATGCAAAGAGTATGGACTTTGATTCGTAGTCATGCCAGAATGAAATCCAGCCAATGATTTCAGCTGTATTGCACTTAAAAAATAAAGTGTTGAAATTATTAACTCTGTCAGGCTTCTTAATTCTAGGGGGCCCCCACTGCACCACACTTCCCACTGAAACCTCCAGGTCTTGGGTGAATTTCCTGCTGGGGATACTCCCAACAACCATATCAGGGACCAGGGGGTGGGCCATGTGCCTGCTGACACCATGCTGTGCCATATACATTGCCGACATCACACTGTGCCAAGTGCGATGCAGACACCACACTGTGCCACGTGCACAGTTCAGTGTTGGACGTGCATGTGGCACAGCATAGTGACAGCACTGCACATGGCACAGTGCAGTGTTGGCAGTGCACTTGGCACAGAAAAGTGATGGCAGTGCACATGGCACTGTAGAGTGCCAGCAGTGCATGTGGCACACTGCAGTGTTGGCCATGCATGTGGAACCCCTGAGTGAGAGCTAACACAGACATGCCCACATCTTGCCCACATTGCCTGAACTTGAGTTGGCTGAATAGCAATTTTCAGCTTTCATCTGGCAGGGCATGATAGGGTGATTGGGGACCCCATTAGGGCTAATTTAGTTAGCCCATGGGAGAGAGATGTGTGTATGAGTCCCATGATGCAGTGAGAGGTGCCACTGGGGAAACACGTTTACTTTAGGCATTTTGCCCACATAAGTTGCCAGGTATGCCTCAGCAGTCACCAGCAACAGCCACTGTACCCTGTAAATAATCCTTTATCCAGTACAGAACACACACACACACACACACACACATATGCAGCCAGTTGCTCCAGTTGGCATCACTATGGCCAGTAGCCACACCGCAGAATAATGCCTCCCCCCCCCCACAAAACCCAATCCATGGCAGACAACATGGAAATCTAAGTGATAATGGCAATACCCAATCAGAGAAGATAAACCAATATGGAAACAAAAATCATGCAAAACCTAATGAGCTACAAAGTGCAATTCTGATTTATTTTTTGGCTGTTGGCTGGCCACCATCTGTCCGTCCCTGCCACCCATCACTTATGCACCCTTAACCCCCCCCCGGACGAGAGGTCAGGGAGGGGCCTCTCCATGAAGGGAGACTGGTTCGTGATCTGAGGGGAGTGCCTCAGTTGGCTGCATGGGCTCTGGTGGAGGACAGATGTCTTTCTGTATAGGCAGATTATTTTTTTCTGCCCCCTGAGGAAGCGTGGCGTGCAGTGACATATTGGCATGCAGAATGCCGGACATCCGGCATGCCTCCCAAAGATCTTGATCACCGACTATCAGACCCCGGTCTTCATCAGAAGTCGGTCAAATGCCAGAAGCTTCCCCACACTCTGCCTCCCCCCCCCCCGGACAGCAGTCATCAATCCTTCTCCTGGCGGCTCTCTGACATCACTAGCTCACTTCCAAACCTGGGACATAAGGGTTGCATGTGGAAGCTCTACTGCTGTGCCTGCGTGCAGTCAAAGTTCAACTCTGAAGTGCTCAGCTGTACTATTCATTAATCTAACCCTGCAATAGGTGGCAAAAGCAAAATAATAAATGAAAACAAAAGACACAAATGAACTTTCTGTAGCATTTTTATTGGTACTCCATGCTCACTGTATTTTGTCATTTTTTATGCATCCAAATTTGGTTCTACTCACCTGTTCCGATTTGCAATCCTATTGAACAGCTCATTGGAAACAGGAATGGTTTATTACCATAAAATTCAGGCACACACAACCCATTACGAGGGAAGCTAGAACTGCATTTATAATAAAAATTATTCTATTAGAACAGTCTCTGGGTCTGGACACCCCCCCCCCCAGAACACATAGCTGAGCAGCATTTATCTTTTGTGGATCTTCCACTCCCTGGGCCTCTCCCAATGGGAGGGGGGAGGAATGGGTTCCTGCTGTGGGGATAAGACAGGAGCCCTACTGAAACAATGGCTTGCCAGGGACTGTCCTCAGACAGGGCATGACAGGGTGCTTGGGGGCCCCCTTAGGGTCCTTTTCCCCGCTCCCCCTGGATGCACCTGGAAACGAGCATGTCTGCTGAGTATGTCTTTCCTGGTGAAACTTTTAAATAAATTAATAAAATTTAGTTAGCCCATGGGAGAGTGATGCGAGAGTTATGCTGGGGAAAACATACATCATGTTTAGGCATTCAGCACACACAAGTTGCCAGTATGCCTCAGCAGTCCCTATCAGCAGCCACTGTGCCCAGTAAATAACCCTACATCCACCACAGACACCCCCATTGCTCCAGTTAGCATTACTGTGGCCAGTAGCCCTCCCCCAACGCAAATCCCTTACAGAATAACTGCCCTCCCCTGCAACCCTAATTCCTGCACAGCCCAAGCCATGTCAGATCTTAAATGTGTTTATTAGCTCCAAAAAGTATATCTACCTTCCAAAACCACCGCTGATTCACAACAAGAGTCCGGTCCAGAGAAAAATACCCAAACTGACAATGTTGCTATTAAAATTGGCTGAAAAATTAAACCTAAACTAAGCACACTACCCAGCATGAGTGGGTGTCAATGAGCCCATGTCCATGTGTTGACATCCACAATATAGTGGCATGCTTTACGTGCCTCCGAAGGGGGCATTGCGGCATAGAACTAGAAGAAAAGACTAGAATGGCAGCATCTATCAACACTGCCGAGCGCCAGTATGTAAAATGCGCCACCATCTTGTGGATGTCAAATCTCAGAAAGCACTCATTAACATCCACAAGATTTTCCGGGAGCGCGTTGTTTAAATGTCATTTTTTAACACCCCAAGCCCTAACCATGTCTATATGGAGTGTTCATGTGTAGACTGGACTCCATGGCAACTAATAATGCTGACAGTGTGCACTGTCATGACATTATCGTGGTCATATATTCGTTTTTAATGGCAGCAACTGTACTCAATGCACTGTCTATCTATGGGAATAAATGTGGCTATACACGTTACTCACTGGAGTTCAATAAACGGAGTTCATCCAAGGTAATTTCAAGTTTTGTATATAATATTACTATTATATTTAACTGAGAATTCAATTGGGCAGTACTCTAGCTAAGAAGCTATGTTTAGAAAACGCAAGTTTTCTGCATGTGGGCAGGTGGTGTGGTGTGCATGCATAAAGCTGGCAATCAAACCCCAGGACACGATATTGAAAAGCTAGCATGGGCAACTGTCCAACCCCCCTGACCCCGGTCCATTGATCTTATGGATGCCCTGGTGTCCAGTAGCAGCACTTCACACACTCTGGCCATTGCCTTAATCATTTAGATTTCATTGTTGTCTGTTGGCACCCTCTGCCACCCTCGATTGTCCTGTGCTGTCATGTCAGTGATTTCCCTAGTGACTAGTGTCGTCACCCACCCTCCTGTTGCCGCCACCATATTAATACTGATTGCTGTGGTGTGTAGTTGCACCACCCACCCTTCCTATGCCATGGGCCAACATGCTAAGTTAATCCCTTGTGTCCACTGTGACCCCTTTCCCGCTGTACACCCATCCTAGTGCCTCCCAGGTGGCTAGTAGCCCCATCCCAGCACTGAGCACATCACCCAGCTCCCCTCCATCATAGACACTAGCGACTAAGCATGTCTGGCAGGGATACTGGAGGGTAGGGGGTGCCAATACACACCAAGGACAATGTAAGGGTTACTGGGACTGATGATCACTGGTTGGGGTGACCACTCGAGACCAGGTATATTTATAGTAATATAGCAGCCGTTTCTTTTTCTGTAGTCCCCATACTGTTTGTGACAACACATGTAGAACTCTAAAAAGATAAGTACAAATCCTTGATTAATATATTAATTTCTCAATACTGATTGCCCTGGTGTCCACTGGCAACCCCACCCTCTAATCACCCAGTGGTATATTACTAGAGAAGTCCCTGGTGTCTAGTGACCACCATGACCAGCGATCACCCATCCCCATAACCATGATATCATCCCAAGTGTGTATTGGCACCCCTGCCCTCTGATGCCCCTGCCCGACATGCTTAGTTAGTCCCTGGTGTCTAGTGGAACCCTATACTGTAGACTGTATGCATGCTCCTTGTCATCACATACAGCGCCAGCTGAGGCGGTTAGAGTAGAGCTGTGCAACTACTGAGGTATGAGTGGGTGGCTAGATAATGTGCTTGGTGCCGGGGGGGTGCTAGCCACCGGGTAGGCATGGTAGCACCGGGATGGGTTTCCAATTGGAGAGGGGTCAAAGTAGACACAATGGAGTAACCCAGCATGTTGGGCCAGGGCATCAGAGGGCATGTGGTGCCACTACACACCACAGCAATCAGCACCACAGCATTATTAATATTGATTACCCTGGTGTCCACTGGTCCCCTCCACTCTCCAATCACCTGCTGCCATATTTCTACAGGTGTACCTGGTCTCTAGTGGTTACCTGTCCCTGTAGCCATGACTTCGTCCCTGGTGTGTACTGTCATCCCCTGCCTTCCAATATCACACCCTGGGGTCTAACTGCCAGCTTTTGCATGCATGGGTAACACCACCTGCCCAAGTTCACAAACTTTTTTTTTTAAGTCTTTGGTAACCGGTTAAATACCACTAGGCACAAGTGCCTGTTTTCAGTGGCAACCTGGGACATGACTTGCTCAGAGTCACACAGTATGCAAGCGGAGGTTGGTGAAATCAAACCCTGGTCTTCTGAATGTACCAAGCTCAATTACAGCTCGTTACTCTAGTCTGAAACCCATCACCCACATACTGTGTGACACTGAGCAAGTCACTTAAGTTCCTTGCACCAGGAAACAAGATCCAGCTTAGTGTGCCTTTCCTGGTTAAACAATATCCCCTTCCCTCTAGGCTATACTGCCATGTCTTCTTCACCAGAGCACTGCCTCATTGACTTGTCACACTGTCTACATTATTCTTTGCCAGACGGTCTACACAAGAAAACCCCATATAAACATAGTTATAGCTTTGGATGTTAAAAAATTAAACTTAAATGAAGCACTCCGTGAAAATCTTGCAGAAGTCAATGAGCTTGCCTCCAGGTTTTGACATCCACGAGATGGCAGTCCACTTCATGTACTGGCACTCGGCAGCTCTGACAGACACTGCCATTCTAGTCTTTTTTTCTAGTTCTGCAGTTAGGCCACAGAACTAGAAAAGAAAGACTTTAATGACAGAGCCTATCAGGGCTAATGAGCACAAGTACGTAAAGTGTGCTCCCATATTTTGGGTGTAAAACCTGGAAGCGGGCTCACTGCTTATGACTGCCAATAAATCACATGAGTGTATGAGCTGGGGAAGGGGTGTGTGTGTGTTTTTGTCTGACAGAAGTTCTACTGTGGTACCCTAGACAACACTATAGCAACAGTTCTCTTCTGTGAATCTTCCACTTCCCGGCCCTCTGTTGAATGGTGGTCGGGCACCTGTAGGGGGTAGCTTCATCTATGTGGGGTAGGGATGGGATACAGCTAGACTATTCTGTGAGGGAGGATTCAGCTACAGAGAGAGTGATCAGCTGGGGGAATCTTGAAGTTGGGGCTGATCCAGTTGTAGGGACTGTGGGACTTTTGAGAGGGGCTGGAGGCTGGTCTATGTGTAGGATGATGGTTCAGTTACAGGGAGGGTGGTGAGGCCGGTCCAGCTGCAGGGAAGGTAGCTAGCCAAGGTGGGGAGTGTGGTATTGTGGGGTGTTCAAGTCACATGTAGGCTGGTCGCGGGGGGCAGAGGCTGGCCATGGTCTTGAAGGGTTACTGAGCAATGTAGAGTATTAGGGCTAGTGTAGCTGAAGGAGGGTGGTCTTTCTTTCTAGTTCTGTGGTTCTGAGACTGCATTTTGGGGGCATGGTTTCACTCCGATAGACTCGCACTTGGCACAGCTCGGTGTCAGCCGTGCACATGGCTCAACACAGTGGCACAGTGTACATGTCACAATGTTGCGCTGGCATCATACTTGGCACAGTATCTGTTAGACTACATGTGGCACAGTGCAGTCTCAGTATTGCATGGTGCACAGCTCTATGACAGAATATTGCATGGAAACACAAGACTGTAGAACTAATATGTGCACATAGGTGGTATCTGGGGAAGGTGTTACATCAGTGGTGTTGGTGCAGGTTTGGGGGAGAGGTACACATGTGTTCAAAGGTATGAGGAGACACCGTGCCAGGGTATGTGCATGGGAACACGACTCTAGAAGGAATGTGTATACACTTGGGTGGTAGGTGGGGATGGGGGCACTGGAGTGGTGTTGAGGTAGGTGTGGCGGGTGAGGGTATGTGGAGACACTCTTCTGGGGTAGATGGGATAGTGGTGATTTGAGTGTGGTCCCAGGTATGTGGCCACACCATGCCATGGTGCGTGAGGTGGAGAGGTGAATATTCATCCCAGGATATGTATGAGGATGGGCAGGGAGATACATGATGCTCCCGTGTATGTGTGTGGGGGTAGGGTAAATGTGTGGTCCTGGATGTGCTGAGACACAATGCTAGGTTAGGTGGGGAGAGTGGGTGGTGACATGGGTGGTCTCGGGTATGTAGAGACTGAGACACCCTACCAGCGTGGGGTGGGGGGGTGTATGCAGAGACATTGGTCCATTGTAGGTGGGGTAGGGAAGGTACATATTAACCTTGCCTGGGTTGGTGAGGAGGGAGAGGTACATGAGTGGGTGCTGGGGTAGGGGTGATGGCAGGCACATGTGTGGTGTTACCCCCCCCCCATTATCTCACTGAGAAGATACATCAATATGGAAACAAAAGTCATGCAAAACCTAATGAGCTACAAAGTGCAATTTTGATTTATTTCTTGACCGTCGGCTGGCCACCATCTGTCTGTCCCTGCCACCCATCACCCAGGATTTATTCACCCTTACCCCCCCCCCAGGACAAGTGGTCGGGGAAGGGCCTCTCCACAAATGGACATTGGTTCGTGATCAGAGGGGAGTGCCTCGGTTGGCTGCGTGGGGTCTGGTGGAGGGCGGATGTCCTCATGCATAGGCAGATGATTTTTTTTTCTGTTCCCCAGAGAGGCGTGGTTTGCAATGATGTAGTGTTGTGCAGCATGCCGGACATCTGGCACACCTCCCGAAGATCTTGATCACTGACAGTCAGACCCCCTGGTCTCCACCAGGAGTCTGTCAAATGCCAGAAGCTTCCCCACACTCCCCCCCCACACAGGACAGCAGTCATCAATCCTCCTTCCCCAGCCAGCCCTCTGACATCACCGACTCGCTTCCAATCCGTGACGACGGGATTGCATGTGGAAGCTCTACGGCTGTGCCTGCGTGCAGTCAAAGTTCAATTCTGAAGTGCTTGGCTGTGCTATTCATTAATCTAACCCTGCAATAGGTGGAAAAAACAAAATAATAAATGAAAACAAATGACACAAATGAACTTTCTGTAGCAGTTTTATTGGTACTCCATGCTCACTGTATTTTGTCGTTTGTATGCATCCAAATTTGGTTCTACTCAGCTGTTCCTATTTGCAGTCTTATTGAACAGCTCATTGGAAACAGGAGTGGTTTATTACCATAAAACTCAGGCACACACAACCCATTAAGAGGGATGCCAGAACTGCATTTATAATAAAAACATTTATTCGGAAACAAATAAAATAAACACCTTATGCGTGTTGGACAGTGCTTGTTCCTTCTCAAAGTTTCCTTTGAGAAAGAACAAGCACTGTCCAAAATGTGTTAGGTGTTTATTTTATTTCCGAATAAATGTTTTTATTATAAATGCAGTTCTGGCATTCCTCTTAATGGGTTGTGTGTGCCTGAATTTTATGGTAACTTGGTAACTTGGTAAGTTTAGACAAAGTAGGCCGTGGCCCATTTAATTGTCTCCCACTCCTAGTGGGTTTATTTCATAATGTAATTTTTACCATTTATAAGCAAATATGCGTCCAACTCACTTTTGAAGGTGTTACAGGTAACTGCTTCTACTCGTTTAGGAAGAGCATTCCATATAGAGGGAACTCTAGAAACAAAAAAAATTAAATGTCTATTCGTTTTAGAAATATTTACCAAAATTTGTTTATCGTGAGATCTTGAATTAAAAGTTTTAGGGGTCCTAACAATGCTGCACTGCTCCATTAATGAAATATCATCCAAGATGTGATACAAAAAAAATAAATCACCTCTGATTCGCCTAAGCTCCAATGGATACAAGTTCAGTACCACCAATCTATCCCCATAGGCCATATTTTGCAAGCCTTTTATGGATTTAGTTAACCGTCTCTGGACTCTTTCAACTCTGTATATATCTTTCTTTAAATATGGGTTCCATATAGGAGAGCCATAATCTAATATAGGAAGAACATATGCTTTATAAAGTTTGAGTAAACACTCCTTATTTCTTGAAATGAATCATTTCTTTATTGAGTGTATAATACAATTACATTTACCCATCATTTTAGCTATGTGAATGTTAAAAGACAATTTTGGATCAATCCAAACACCTAAATCTTTTTTCCAACTTACTGCTTTTTAACATCTTATTATTTAAATAGTATGAATACCATGGGTTATTTTTTCCAAAATTAATCACAGAGCACTTTTGTTCATTAAATTTCATATCATTTTTAATACCCCATTCATCTACTAATCTCAAGCTATTTGTTAGTTCTTCAAAATCCCCAATAGTTTTTACTACCCCACCTATTTTAGTATCATCAGCAAATTTTGTTAAACGGGATTTAACACCAACATTCATGTCACTGATGTATAACCCAAACAACAATGGTCCCAACACAGAGCCTTGGGGCACCCCACTTACCACTCCTCCCACCTCCGACAGTACACCATTTATACGCACCCTCTGTACTCTGTCCAACAGCCAATTTTCAATCCACATTATTATAGTTTTATTTATACCAAATTTAATCAATTTATTTATTAACTTATGATGAGGTACCGTATCATGGTAATGTATTCTTAGTTTTATTGGGAGCACCACATTTCTTGTGCACACTTTTAAGTGTTGGAAACTGGAGTGGTTCCAGAGGACTGGAAGAGGGCAAATGTAGTCACACTTCACAAAAGTGGTAGCAGGGAAAGGGGCTGGCAATTATATACCAGTCAGCCTGACACATAGGTGATGGGAACGATAATGTGGTCTCTGCTAAAGAAAAGGTTTGTGGAATATATTGAATCCAATGGGTTACAAGACCCGAGGCAACATGGATTCACTGGGGGGGTTCTGTCAAGCAAATCTTATATATTTAATTGGTTCACCAAGGAAATAGATCAGGGTGGAGCGGTGGACGTGACCTACCTAGAGTTCATTAAGGTGTTTGACACTATTCCACACAGGGGACTAGTAAGCAAGCTGGATAGCTTAGGAGGGTGTCCAAAGGTGTTAAGCTGAATAGGAAATTGGTTAAGGGATGGGAGTCAGAGGGTGGTGGTAAATGTCATTCTCTCCGAGGAATGGAGGGTGAGCATCGGGGTACCTTGGGGATCAGTGCTAGGACCCGTCCTTTTTAATGTCTTTTTAAGTGACACTGCAGGCTGCCCACCGGATCAGCGGTGACGCTGATAACCCAGGTTTGGAAGTGAATCTGGGGTGTCAGAGGGCCTGCCAGGGGGAAGAGGAGGAGTGAGTATCTGTAGAACTGCTTTCAGGGGGGAGAGTGGGCAGAGCCCAATACTTTGGCCCCTGGTGAAAGCTGGGGGAAAGGCAGCTTGGGCCAGAAAGTTGGGAGGTGTATCAGATGTTGGTGCACACCATGCCTCCTAGGGACAGGAAATCCAGAAACAGCCCAGCTGCAGGATGAAGAGGAGCACCCATGGGCCCTGCACCCGAGCAGCCGTGCATGCCGGCCTGAACTGGATCCATTCTCCAGTGAGGCTCAGGGAACTTGACCAAGGGGTCATACTCTGAGGGAAGACAGACAGAAATGTAAGTTCTGGTGGACGTCAGACTGGTGGTGCCGGGGTGCCCCTCTGAAGGAGGGCTGTCTGGGAGGAGGGGAAGGGGAAAAATAAGTGACATTGCAGAAGAGCTGGAAGGGATGGTCTACCTCTTTGTGGATTACAACAAAATCTCCAGTAGATTGGATGGGGGGGGGTGATCCGGGGTGGAAAGAATATGCAGAGACCTGAAAAAACCCGAGGAGTGGTCGGAGGTATGGCAACTAGCCCCCCTCCCAAGTTTGATGCTATACACCACACACAAAAGGAATGATTTCAGGTGAGACAACCCAGAGGTACATATGCCATTCGAGGATGGCATCTAATCCCTTGAGGTGCCTGTCTGCATGAGCAACTCTGCATCACTGCTAGACATGCACCAGCCTCACTCAATCAGAGCAGTCTCTGGGTCTGCCCCCCTCCAACCAGCCTACCCCCCTCACCCAAGAGGACCCCCTCCCAGCACACATAGCTGAGCAGCATTTCTCTACTGTGTGTCTTCCACTTCCTTGGGCCTCTCCCAGTGGGGGAGGGGGGTTGGTAGCTGCAGGGGGGAGTAGCTTGTCTATGGGGGATGGGTTCGGGCTGTGGCGTGGGGATAAGATAGGAACCCTTCCAAAACAACAGCTTGCCAGGGACCTCAGACAGGGCTTGATAGGGTGCTTGGGGACCCCTTTAGGGTCCTTTTCTCCTCTCCCCAGGGATGCATCTGGAAACAAGCATGTCTGCTCAGTATGTCTTTCCTGGTGAAACTTTTAAATAAATAAATAACATTTAGTTAGCCCATGGGAGAGAGATGTGAGAGGTTTACTGGGGAAAACATACAGTATGTTTACTTTAGGCATTCTACACACACAAGTTTCCAGTAGACTACCAGGGAATCTGGAGAGTTTCTTTCTATAGAACATTCGGGGATGGGGGAGGCCACTAGACTACCAGGGAAATGGTTGATGATATATTCAGATGTGATTGGGGTTCAGGGATGGGAGGGGGTACCACTAGACTACCGGGGAAATGATTGATTATATATTCAGATGCGATCAGAGTTTTGGGGGGGCCAATAGACTACCAGGGAATCTGGGGAGTTTCTTTCTACAGAACGTTTGGGGTTCGGGGATGGGCCACCAGACTACCAGGGAGGGATTTCCATAATGACAACTACATTTGGGCAATGGGTGTTCAGTGCTGTTGGGTGGGCACACAGCACGGGACTGCCCGGGGAGTAGGGGGGGTTTGCAGGCTGCCCGGCACATCCTGATGGGTGCATCCCTGCTGCCCTCACGCAAATGGGGCCATAATGACATGCAAATGGCCCCATTTGTGTCTTGCATGCCTAATGGCCCCATTTGCATGTATTGGGCTGAATACCTGGAATTTGGGCATGGCGCATCCTCAAAATGCACTGTGCATCCCCGTTCCAGGTATTCGGGATGAACAGGGGGATGCGCGCCCACATTTGCACAACTCACTTTATCTACTATAGTCCAGGGTTTTAAATAAGCTGCGAAAATTGATTAGCACTTTATGCTAATAACTTGTGAAGATGCATAGCACTTGTCTCAATTTTATAAGCAAAAATTAAAAATACTAAAAATGTGTGTATACGTGCAAGTAAAAAAAAAGTATCCTGAATAAAAATTCTCATTAAAATTAACTGTCTTGTGTGATCTGTTACATATACACTACAGACACAAGTCTAACTGGCAAGTTAGGCTAATGTAATAAGCTGTGAATGAGCTTGGTACATCCAGTAGACCTGGGTTTGATTTCCACAATATCCACTTGCATACGGTGCGACTCTGAGCAAGCACACATAACCTCCCCGGAAAACAGGCACTTGTATATTGGGCCATACCTGGCTACCAAAGAAAGAGCCCCCACTCCGGCAGACAAGGGTTTGATTTCCACAACCTTCACTGCATACCGTGTAATTCTGAGCAGCAAGCAGCTTGGCGCCAAAATGCAGAATCAACAGGCGCTAAGGGCAGAGGAAGTGCACCAGTGGGAAAGTGTGGGGGGGGGGGCGTAGTCAGCCAGTCAGTACAGAGGAACCACTGGAGAGCCGGGGGACTGGTGTTAAACTCCCCCTCGAGTACAATGGAGTTTAAGTGCTGTGCAGCCCATAATATAGTAACAGTCTCACCGCAGCAGTCCAGGTGCCGGTAATCGCCTCCCAGCAGCTTACAGCAGTACCCAGCACCACAAAGTGATTGGGCCAGGTCAAGACCGCGGGCGGTTAGACTAGTGTTAGTATATTACAGGTGGCTAAGGAGGTTCAGTCAATGGATGGCACTTTTGCGTCCCAAAAAAGCAGGTCGCCGTGAAGCGGCTTGCATCGCCAAATGCAATGTGACACCAGCTATTTAAAACCCTGTATTCAGACGAGATGCATGATTGCGCATCTTGTTTGAATATAACCGTATCGGCCCCGTCGGCACAGTGGTTAGTTTCCGCTTGCGGCATGGCGACCGGGTTCAGGAGCAAGCTCAGGTTGCTGGAGGCGGCTGGGGAGGCAGCAGGCACCCCACTGCTCGCTGTCTTCAGGGAGGGGAGGGAAGGGGCTGCGACCTGGTGTTGTAGCGACCACTGGTGGAGGCCAGGGGTACAGCAACACGTCAGGGTCATTACTGGGTGGTGTGTGACAGACGTTGGCTCTTGCCTTGATGTCCGGATCTCATGCACCTTAAGGAAAATAGGAAAAATCGCTCGCTGGCCGCTGGATGATGGCTCTCTGTTCCCTGAGGGCCTCCAGTGCCTTCCCAGGTCCTCCTGTTCCTCGGCAGCATCCCCGGGCCCTAGAAGTATGTTCTGGGGTTATGTCTCTCCCCCCGGTGCCTTCCTCCTCATAGGAGGGGGACCCACCCAGCGAAGGGATACGCAGGGCTATCCCGGGGGTCGGTTGCTATATAAGGATCAGAGGAGGGCTGGATAGGACAGTAGGGGCTAGGGTGGGAACCTGGTAGATCCTGAAGGAGTGGAGGACCAGCGAGCACGGGGTGGAAAAATAGATCACACAAAAAGAAAATATCACGTTATTGTGCGGACCCATTTCTTCTGGGTGGCACACATCTAGCTGCGCAGTGCAGACATGAGCTTTGAACATGGAAGCCTATGTATTCAGTGCTTGCTCTATATATGCAAATTTATGTGGATATTTTCAAATTCATGGAGGTCATGCTAGTTAATTGTCAGTTTTTATTTGATATTTAATAAGTCAGTTGGTCACTGCTCTGTCTAACTTGGTTTTTATTATAAAATAAACACTGGCAGATAGACAGCCAAATTAATTATACAAATATGTGCAAAAGGAGAGCCAAATGGGTTGCGCATCATGTGCGCCAAACCAAGAGGTTGTCAAATTCAGTGAGAGAACGCATCATTGCTATCCAACGTAATGTCCTGTGTTGATGAACCACTGGTAAAGTAGTGCTGTCCTGACGACCCACCTCCCGTTCCCCTTTGCCATCCTTTCATTGCTGCAACGACTTACAGTAAGGGAGCCTTGGTGGTGGATAATTGGTGCCGTGAGTCGTGGTCGACCACTACCACCAACAGGGATTTGGCTGTGACTGCAGGTGAAGCTACTGTATGTTATGGAAACCGGGCTGGGGCTTTGTTGTTGGGGGTGGGCTACTTGCAGTCAGAGGTAAACGGCTTTGACTGGTCAGCAGTGGCCTTGTTGGGGTGTTGTGACACAGATGTTGGGGATTGGCGTATTTACAGGGATGGGGATCAGGTGGGAGGAGGGACCATTAGACACTACTGACGTTATCGATGTTATGGGGAACTGTGATCGAGGGCACCAGCATCAGGGACAGCTCATGGAACAGGCAATGTTCAGTGGTAATGGGCCTCCAAAGACCCATTTAATTAAGCTCATAATGGTCATCCAAATGGCCCCTTAGTCCCCTGCATGCCCAATGGGCTCATTGGCATGGAGACTTTTGAATGTTGCACCTTCGCTGGCCATTGCTGGGGCCCTATTTCATGGGTGCTAATGGTGCCATTGCTGGGGCCCTATTTCATGGGTGCTAATGGTGTCATTGCTGGGGCCCTTTTTCATTGGCGCTAGTGGTGTCTAGTGGTACCTACCCCCACTTGATTCCTGTCTCCATACTCACGTAACCACCCCCCATGGCCACAGCCATGAACATCCGATGTCAAGTAGCCCCACACCCAACAACAAAGCCCCTGCCAGCCACCTCCGCTGGTGGTAGTGTTCCACTCAAAAACCCACCGCACCAACGACCCACCTCTGGGTCCCACCTTGCTGTCCTTTTCAGCGCTTCAACCACTTACAGTAAGGGAGCCTTGGTGGTGGGTCATCAGTGCCGTGGGTGGGTGGGAGTCGACCACTACCACCAACTTGGGGTTGGCTGGGCCTGCAGGTGAAGCTTTATCATGGAAACCAGGCTGGGGCTTTGTTGTTGGTGGGGGGTGCTACTTGACATCGGAAGTACACTGCTGTGGTATGTCAGTCGTGGCAGTGTGTGTGTGTGTGTGTGGGGGGTGTCATGACTTGTGGGGGACTTGTGTATGTACAGGGACAGAAATTGTGTGGACTTACTAGACACCAGGTCCCTCCTCCCACCAGATCTCTGTCCACGTACATACGTAACTCCCCAACCCTGTGTCACCCTCCCATTCAGCACCCAACCGCCCCTTAATTACACAGCGGGGGGGTCCGACGCCATAATCCTTTCTTGACTACAGACACATCTTCACTCTTTAATGTATGACCGCAGACTGAGGAAATCAGCTATGCAGTTCAATGTATTTCAATGGGAATTTGAACTTAGTGGCATAACTTGGCCATTTTAGAATATTGTTTACCCAAATTTTCAACATGCCTTATTTTGGGACCCCACCACGTGAACAATTACATTGAAATTAGGCAAATCTGTCCCAAAAGGTGGTTTTGCAATTGGTGCACAACATCACCTTTCGGGCACTAGTTGAACATCCCTCCACTCCCAAGTCATTAAATGGGCTTTTAACTTTCTGCTGCTGCAGCAAGACTATGTCTACCGGAGTAAAGCATCTTCATTTTGGCATAATTTTACCATGCTCAGTAAAGACATAAACTTTTGTAATGATCTTACTGTTTTTTTTCCTCCTCGTGGCGCAACGTTTACCCACAGTGTCCAAGTCACCCAGAGTTCTGTGCTCCCGGTAACATGAGGAGGCGAATACATCTCCATGTGGGCGTGTGTGAACTTGGAGACTCTTGTGTTAATAGGGAAGACAAAGTGTTATGCTCCACCAATCAGGAGCGATGTCTGCCATTACCGCAGTATTCACACACTGTGTCCTTAGTGACAACCATAACTCAGCATGTGCAATCTAATAGGACGCTGTGAGAGAAACAGTGAAGCTCTCAAAATACAGACGTCTCTCACAGTGTCCACTGTCCCATGTACTGCTGAAGTACCAGCTTGTTTTGTAACATGCTTGACAGGTTCGTCCTCTGTGCACTCGCTAAAAATGAAAAACTGTGGCAGTACTTACTTTCTTCATTGCTTGCCTCCAAAGTTGAACTCTCAATCCAGTAGCATTTCTTCCAGTCAGCACCATTATGCTGTATGTCTGTTTATGTTTATTTAGGTCTCCTGCACTTGTGAAGCTTGCCCTAATGTTGGAGAGTTCAACTTTGTAGGCAAGCAATGCAGGAATTAAGTACGACCACAGTTATTCTTCTTAGTGAGTGCAGGGGATGACCTTGTCAAGCATACTACAAAACAATTATACTTCAGAACTACACGGGGACTAGCCGGCCTGGTGGCACTGAGGGTTGAGGTATCTCAGCCTTACCTCATGCTACGCCAGTGACCTGGGTTCGGGAATGACCTTGGGTCATCGGGGTGCCAGCAGGGGGAGGGTGGAGCAGGATTGAGCCTAGCAGCTCTCCTCTGCTCTCCAGGGGTGGGAGGTCACTCTCCTGTAATCCCACCGTCTCCGGATGGAGGTTCAGTGACGGCACAGGTGGGTACGGGCGACTGGTAGGGTGGGGCATTCTGCAGTGTGTGGCGTGCACATGCCTCCACATGCATGTGCTCACACGAGGGACACATGAGTGAGCTGGCACAATAACAAGCAAAAAATAATAAAATAATTTTTTTTAAAAATACACGGGGACAGTGCAAGAGACATTTGTATTTCAGGTGCTGGGATGCTTCTCTCATAGCGTCCCACTAATTTGCATAGCCACAGCTATGAGCACAATCCTGCCTGCAACTCACTGTGGCAGCTGTTTGGGCAACTAGAAATACTTAAACCCTCACCATAGAAAGTGAAGAAGACACCATACAAAGGCAAATGGGATTTTGTATCTCTATACACACAAGAGAGGTTCCCATTTCACTCACACACACACACACACACACACACACATATATACACACGTAGATGCATTCCCCTATTCACCTTCTCATGTCCGTGGGAGAACAGAACTCTGGGTGGCGTTAGCACTGTGGGTAAACACGTTGTGAGGAGGAGAAAAAAAACTCCAATAGGATCATTATTAAAGTTTTTGTTTTTACTGAGCATGGTAAAATTATGCCAAAATAAAGAGGTTTACTTGGAGAGACGTAATACAGGGGCAGTGGAACCCTTAGGGATGGCACATTTGTCTGCGGACCCACGCTTCCACCCTGACCACTACTGTCTGAACTAGACTGTGTCTTGGGTGGGGGATGGGAGGACGGCCCTTCCTCCCCTGACCCCGTCACAGAGGGAATTCGTGGTGGTACCTCACCATGAGCTAGGCCCCAGGGGAGGCAGGGGTCAGTCCATAAGGAGAGGGACAGGACTGAGAAGCCCCCCCCACCCCATTATCCCGTCAAGGAGATAAACCAATATGGAAAAAAACAATCATGCAGAACCCGAGTTGCAAAGTGCAATTTTTATAAATTTGTTTTTGGGCCACCATCTGTCCAACCCTACCCTGCGTCTCTTGGGACTTACCCACCCCACCGGACTGTGCCCTGATTTACCCCCCAGGGTGTCATCGGGAGGCGCTCCATGAATGGAGACTGATTCATGATCTGGGGGGAGTGTCATCGTTGGCAGCATGTGGTCTGGAGGAGGATGAACGTCCTCCTGCATGGGCATATGATTTTTTTTTTCTGTCCCCCAGGTAGGCGTGGCATGCGGTGACATAAAGGTATGCAGAGCGCCGGACATCTGGCACTCACCCCGAAGATTTCGATCAATCCTTGTCAGACCCCCAGTCTCCACCATGGGTCAATCAAACGCCGGAAGCTTCCCCATGCCCCATCCCCCGGAAAGCAGTCCTCGATCTTCCAACCCCCCCAGTTGCCCCTCTGACATTAGTGGCTCGCTCCCAAACAAGGAATGTCAGTGTCGCAAGCAGAAGTCCTACTGCTGCTCTGCCGGGATGGTAAAGTTCAATTCTGAAGTGCTTGGCTGTGCTCGTCATTGATTTTACCTGCCAATATGTGGCAAAGATAAAATAATAAATGAAGACAAATGACACAAATGAATTTTGGGTAGTATGTTAACGTGTACTCCTTACCATAATTTATTTGTTTGCATCAAAATTTGGTTTTACTCACCTCTGTTCAAAACTAATAAGCACAGTACTCACTCAGAAAAAAATCTTATCTGGAGCCCTATGTGGCACAGCACAATGTTGGCATTGCATGTGAAACAGTGAAGTGTCCGCATTGCATGTGGCAAAGTGTGGTGTTGGTATCACCATGGCACAGTGTCAGTATGCCACATGGCAGTGTTGTGTCAGCATTGCACATGGCTAGAGAAGTGGCAGACCGCCACCTGGCTCAGTGCTGTCAGCACCACAGAGTGCCACATGGTCTGCCATCACTGTTCTGTAACACGTGGCTTGTCACTACTGAGCTGTACCATGGGCACGGTCATCACTACGCTATGCCAGTTGCACTGCTGTTGCTGCACTGTGCCATGAACTGTTTCATGTGTATGGCTGTCACTGCACTGTGCACCATGTGCTGCCAACTCTGCCATGTGGACTGCCATTTCTGTACTGTGCCACATTAACTGTTGTCACTGTGCTGTGCCACATGCACAGCTGTAACTGCACCGTGGCACATGCACTGCCACTACTGGTGCCCAGAAGGTTGGTGCAAGCCCTGAATCAGGAAGGGGGGTGCAGGCCCCTGAGTAGGGAGGTGGATGAAGGCCCTTGTATAGGGAGTGGAGTTGCAGGCTTCTGTGTGGGAAGTGAGGTGCAGTCCCATGAGGGGGAGGATTAGGAGGTTGCAGGCCCCCTGTGCGAAAAGCCACATGGAATGCCAACACTGCACTGTGCCATATGCAATGCCAGCTGTGCGCAGTGACACACAAACACTGCTCCACATGAAATGCACTATACTGTTCCACGTGCATTGCTGGCACTGCACTGTGCCACGTGCAGTGCTGACACTGCATTGTGCCATGTGCACTGCCTACACTGCAGTACCAACACTCTACTGAATCATATGTACTGATGACACTGCACTATGCCACGTACACTGCCATGTGCAGTACCAACACTGCACTATGCCATGTGCACTCCCGACACTGCACTGTGTCATGTGCACTGCTAACACTACTGTACCCTGTGCAATGCCAACATTGTGCTGTGCCATGTGCAATACCAGCAGTCACTCTGCCACACATACAGTAACAACATGAGGTGGAGGGACAAACCAGATGCCAGGGCTGGGTGTGTGCACCTAGGTTCTAACAACCAATGCTGAGTGGGATTTGGAATCCAGCTGCAAGGGTTGTGAAAAAAGATGCTATGGAACCTGTTGCTATGGTGTGGGGACAGTGAGCATGTTGTGGAGGCAGTGTGGGTCTCAGGAGCCTGTGGCGGGGGGGGCTAGGTAGCTAGAGGTCAGTGATAAGTGGTGGACTCAAGAGGTAAAGCTGCTGCAGCTCCATGAGTGGGGATGTACACTGTTGTATGGAGATTGTCCAGGGCGGGCCAAAGGAGTGCAGTAGGTGTTGGGGTGGCACGAGTGAGGGGTTTGTCCAGGTGCCAGGGAGATGTCTGTGTGCCTGGGAGGGAGGGGAGTCCAGGGGGCTGGGGAGTGAGCTCTTTGGTAGGTCTGGGGGAGGGGCGGGAGGGATGTCTTCTGAAGGAGGTATGTCTGGTGGGTCAGACAGGGAGGTTCTGGTTGGCCAGAAGGGAGGGAGGCATCCAAGAGGCCATGGAGGGAGCGCGAGTCAAGGTGCTGGGGACTATGGAAAGAGCAACGGGCTATACTGGTGGTTTCTGTGATGGATGTAGGGGTATTTACTGGGGATGGGCTGCAGGTGGGGACTGCTAAGGCATACTGAATATATAACTTACCTCTTGCCTATATACTTGTGGTGCCATGACATACTATGTTTATTTTGGCCTCCTGTTATTAGTAACCAACACATCCTATGTTTGCTATCAAAACGTTGAACTAGGTTTGTGCCCAATCTTGGAACTACCTACCCCTATTTATACCGCCCCCACCCCCCGCACTGCACTTCCTCCTATCTAGCATGCCACCCCTTCCTTTACCTTTGCCATAGGTGCCGGAACAGGGGGGCTACTAGGGCCATGGCCTTACCACTTTCAGAAGTGGCCCTATCACTTTTTGCAATCATGTCAATGTATTTAATAGGGGAGAAGTTATCCCTTACATCCTTTTCAAACCGTTCTGGCACCAATGACCTTCGCTCCTCATTCCTCCCCCCTCCATTTCCTACTCCCATCACCCATGTCAATCCGATCACTTTCCCTTGTTTCTGTATACTGTTGCATCAGCATTTCCCTGCCGAACTTTAAATCGTTATCTCCGACATCGCATTGCGGACGGTCCCAAAGGAAAAAAGCGCTCCGATCCAGCACAAGTTCATTGAAGAAATTGCTTCTCTTGCTCCTCATCTGCTCGGGCAATGTGGAGTTAAATCCCGGGGTCCCCCATTACCATTTACCTCACCCAAGGAATTTGCGTCTGCACCTGAACTGAAATTAATGCTGGTCAATATCTTAAGCCTCACCAAAAAATGTGATCAGTTTCGAGTATGGGTTGCACACACTGAGCCAGATCTTATTGTTATTACTGAGTCATGGCTCAAAAAGACCATTACTGACCAACAAGTTACTCTCCTGGGCCACAATCTGCATAGGGCTGATAGGGACACCAGGGGTGACAGAGTGGTAATCTGTGCTAAAACTAAGTATACCGTAAGTGATATCTACTGTAAATCAAACCCTAAGGAATATGAGATAGTATCCCTTAAGTTGCACCTCCCGTCTACTGAACGCATCACTGTTATTGGTGGCTATAGGCACCCAGGTGGTGGCACTGATATCCTTGACATTCTTAAATCCTTAACCATCTCTTTCAAATCTGAAACTATAGTCCTAGGGGATTTTAATACGGACTGGCTCACTCCTAAATCGCACAATCTGAAATCCTTCTGTGACGAAGTTGGCCTTGCCCAGCTAGTTAACAAACCAGGGTCAGTACTTTAAACATTGCCAATAGCTCACTCCTCGATGTTATATTAACTATACATCCCCACAAAATCCTACATTCTGCAGTCTTCCAACAACGACATGAGTGACCATGGGGTTGCAGTTTGTTCAAGATTGCAAGCATAAGCTAGCCATCAGCCCAAGCTCATACCAAAGCGGTCCTATCACAAGTTCAGTACATCGAAATACTTGTCTGACTTAGGCAAGGTCAGATGGCAAGACCTCTACCTCGCTAAAACAACCTAAGCGGCCGTTGCGATCCTTAATGACAACCTTATCGCCCTGGCTAACAAGCATGCACCTTTGGTCAAGGTACTAAGTGCCCGGCAGATTGGCAGGCATTTAGAGCAGCTAGGAATGCCTGTGTCAAATGCACTCACTCAGCTAAAGCAAACTATTATGTCTCCACCCTCGAACAGGCAAAAGGGAATTCCCATAAAATTTGGAGGACACTTAAGTCTATCAAAGATCAGCCTGCTGCCCCCTCTATTCCATCTAAGATCCTCAGCTATGGTAGGACTGTGGCGAGTAACTGCCAAATCCTTAAAGAAATTAACTCCCATTTTGTTACAGCTGGCCTAGCTTTCGACTCCTCACCATACGCAGGCCCTGCTAATAACCAAGACAGCAGTAACATCCCTCCTCAAACCTTAACTTGCCCCTTCCAGCTGCTCCCTCTCAACTTTAAAGATGTTGAAGATTTGCTCCTTAAATTGGATACAAAGAAAAGCACTGGAGATGATGGATTAGAACCATTCTTCCTAAAACTAGGCTACCTCCATCTCACTGCCCCTATTCTTCACATATTCAATCTTTGTATCTCCACTGCCACAGTTCCCTTGTTGGAAATCAGCCAACATCCTTCCCTTATTTAAATCAGGGGACCCATGCAACCTAAATAATTACAGGCCCATCTCAATCTTGCCCATTCTCTCTAAAGTCTTCGAAAAATTGATCTATACTCAGTTAAAGCACCATATTGAAATTTTCTCACTCCTCAACCCTGCACAATCCGGCTTTCGGCCCAATCATAGCACAGTCATTGCATTGGCTAAAGTCACCAACGACTGGGTCTCTGCTATGGATACTAAGAAAATCACTGGTGCAGTATTCTTAGATCTTAGCAAAGCGTTTGACACCGTCAACCACAACCTACTAGGTAGTAGCCTTACCAAAATACGTGCTACCCCTCTTACCACCCAGTGGTTTACCAGATACCTAACTGGAAGGACCCAGAAAGTCAAAGCTGATGGCCTTTTTTCAGCCTCCCTGCCGATTGCCAGGGGAGTTCCACAAGGCTCCATCTTAGGCCCCATCCTCTTTTCCCTATACATCAATAATCTAGACACACACATAACTAACTCCACTCTGCATTTCTTTGCAGATGATACAGTACTGTATACATCGGGCCCAACACTTTCCGAAGTGAGGGACGTATTACAAGCTGATTTTGCCCAGCAAGAAATTAATCTTATTAATGCTAAACTCCTCCTCAATGCCAAGAAAACCAAGGCCATGATCCTCACTCTTAATTCCTCTTCCGCCGAAACCCTCAAAGACTTTGTTGTCACCTCATTACAAGAACCCTTGGAAGTTGTCTCCAAATTCAAATATCTTGGTTTTGGTTAGATAACAAGCTCTTCAATGACCATCTTGAGGACCTGTCAAGGAGGCTAAAAGCCTGGCTTGGTTTCTTCTTCCATAACAGGTCTCTCTTTCCGTTAGATACTAGAATCAGGCTTGTTCAGGCCACATTCCTCCCTCTACTCGACTACGGAGATTTAATCTATACTTCCTCAGCTGTTAAAAGCCTTTAAAAATTGGGCGTCCTCTATCATAGTGCTCTATGTGGTGCATTACAAACTTACCCTACCAAACCCACCACTGTGATCTGTATACAGCTGTTGGTTGGACGTCACTTTCGATTAGACGTATGCTTCATACGGGTGTCTGGACTCTCAAGTTAATCCTGAATAAGCTCCCAAGCTATCTAACATCCCTCATCCGTATTTCCAACAGTGCCTACTCTTAGGAAAACTGACTTCATCCTCCTTGATATACTGAGGACTCGCACTTCCTTTGGCAAATGCGCCATATCAAGTACCCTTTCAACCCTCTGGAACCAGCTCCAATACACATTGAAACTGTCCAGCATTGTCTCTGTCAATTTCTTCAAAACACAGAAATATAGAATTTGACGGCAGGTAAGGCCAGTTTGGCCCACCTAGTCTGCCCATTTCCCTACCTAACAGATAAGCTGCAGATCCTAGTTAACCAACAGCCTACTTCCTCCTACTAACCGCTAGAATTGCCTTATGTCTGTCCCATTCGTTCTTGAATTCTCCCACTGTTTTTGACTGTACGACCTCCTCAGGAAGGCTGTTCCATGCATCTACAACCCTCTCTGTGAAGAAATGCTTCCTCACATTACCTCTGAGCCATCCCCCACTATCTTCAAATTGTGCCCCCTTGTTCTTGCACATCTCTTTTTCTGAAATATGCTGCCCTCTTGGACTTTGTTGATTCCCTTGAGGTATTTGAAAGTTTCTTTTTTTTTCCTTCTTTTACTGGCAGGACCCAGTCACTTTCCATTGGCCCTGGTCATGGCCCCCTTGAAGCCTCTGCCACTATCTATGGCTGCCGGGTTCCCCCAGTCACCCCCCCGGCTTACCCCCTGGAGGGTGGGGCCGTGGTCACGTCTTCCGTGATCACGGAACTAGTATCTGGTCGGGGGACCCGCAGCGACAGTGGTTATGCGAGGTCTTCCGGGAGGGCTTCATTTAGACAGTGGCCCTCGCCCGCCTATGTTTTTCTGTCTTTTCTCATGGAGGCGGGGACGTGCAATGATGCCAGCGTCCACCCCGCCTCCCAGAGAGATTAGCGTCGGCAGCGTGAGATCTCCCGGCCTCCGCCAGGAGTCCTCAGTGCTTCGAGTGCTTCCCCCACCCTCCCCCCGGAGAAGGAGAGCAGTCCATAGGACGCTCTATCCTTCTCCCCCCGGCCGGCCCTCAGACAACCCGGGTTCGGCGTCACAAACGGAAATCCCACCGCTGCGCCAACAGGCCGGCCCGTATTTTAAAGTTTCTATCATGTCCCCCCTCTCGCTCCTTTCCTCAAGGCTATACAGCTTAAGCTCCTTTAGTCTTTCTTCATGTCTTCTGGTGCAGACCCTGCACCATTTTGGTTGCCCTCCTCTGGACAGCCTCCACCCTGTCTATGCCTTTGCAGAGATGGGGTCTCCAGAACTGTACATAGTACTCCAGATGTGGTCTTACCAACTGTCTGTACAGAGGACCAACAACTTTCTGTTTTCTACTGGTGATGCCTCTCCCTATGCATCCCAGTATCCCCCCAGTTCTGGCTGGCTGCATCCAAAATAAAAGACACTTGTAGCTGTTTCTAAACTTTATCACCACTATTACTCCTCTCCATGCCTCGCAACTATCTGGAAATAGCTGCAGCTCAGTATTCTTCTAGTACTTGCCCTTGACCACTAGTCCAAAATGTCCTCCATGGGTATACTAAAAGAAGTCTATAGCCGCTCCCTCTACTGTCCTTTGCCCTTTAGTCTTCCATTTCCTAGTCTCTCTTACTCCCACCTACCCCCCCTCCTGCTGCCCTCTACCCTAACTTTATCCTGATACCCCATACCTCTAACTCCATTTCTACTTTTCCTTTCCCTCCTCAATTACACCCAATTCCCCCTACATCCTCTAGCTCCCTCCTGCTCCTCCATACTTTCATTTTCCTACTTTATGGCTGTTTATTTTAATTTTTTATTTACTGAAATCTAGGATTACAAATACCTTTGAGCAGGAACTGCTCGTTTACAAAGGTTCCATGTCAAGGAAGTGGTACGTAAACATACATACAAAGGTCGATAGGATAATACATAATTACATACTAAAAATGAAGAAAAAAGAGCAAGAGGCTGAGGCATAGTTTAAATACAGTACCTCAAAATGTGCAAGGGCAAACTTAGAGAATAAACTTAGTAATAAGCGCTGGTGGTGTGTGGATAAGGAGGGAATGGGTATGCAGGCAGGAAGGCCATTGTCATAGGGTAAGGGGGGAAAGGTAAGAGTATACCAGGGGAAAGGAAGGAGCAGGAATAGTTGTCTGTAAGTGCCAGGGAGGGAGCTGAGGAAGGGGAGTGGGAGAGCAGGGGGAGGCAGGGGAGGAATGGCATGGTAAGAGGGGTAGTAGACCTGTCAAAGGCAGAAGGTAGTGAAGTGTGGGGCCCCTGGTTAGGTGAAGCAGTCACATTTGCTAGTAGAGGTGAGATGAAGTCAGAGTTGGCTTTTAAATGGGCCATGGGCAGCTGTTAACTCCTCATACGCATTCCACTCTTCATTCTCACTCCCTTTTTCTTCACTCCAGGCCTATTATCTATCGGGTTATTTCCTAATTAAGCATTATGTACCACATTTCCAAAACTATACTTAATTACCGTGATGTTGTTATTTGAAGTTGTTATTATGCAATGTGTACATGTCTGCTTATATGTCTCAGGACCTTCTTGTGAATGAGATTGCTCAACGGAGTTATTTCCTGTAATAAACTTGAATGACGGAAATAAACATATGTTTTTCACTACTGACACATTTTATTACTGCACTATTGGACTCCTACACACACTTCTCTACCTTGTGCTAGCTCAATGGGCCTAAGGGGGTCCCCACGCACCCTATCATGCCCTGTCTGTGGTCCAAGCAAACCTTCTTCTGTTTCTGTAGAGCCCCTGGATGCTATTTGGAGGCACTACATAGTATATTCTATCCCCATGCCATGGTAGGAACACCCTACCCCCGGAACCCCTGTCCTATAGACAGCCCCCCCCCGGTTGTCTATTGCAGAGATATGCTGCCACTGCCAGGAGCACACACTGGCATCCAAAAGCCCTGGCAGCATGCTCCAACACCCTTGCTCCCTCTGCAGTCCCCTCCAAAACCCATGCTCCCATTAGCATCCTTGTGGCCAGTAGCCCCACTGCAAATCCACTTCAGAATAATCTGATTTCTCTCCCCTGCAACCAGTTCCCCTCCACAGCCCAAGACAGGGCTGATTTAAAATGAGATTATGCCCCAAATCTTAGGTATGTCAGAGGAAGACCCCCCCCCCGGCCCTTGAGAAGGCCTACCGCATCACTCCTAGGCAGGCCAGAGGTACAGCCACAGGGCCACGGACTCTCGTGGTAATCTGTAGTGGGATTGGGGTCCAAGACAGAATTTTATGGATGGCACGATGTCAGCGACACCTCCGATATGGAGAATCGGACCTCTCACTGTTTCCGGATTTATCATTTTGTACTCGGCAGAGAAGGAAAGCATTTGACCGGGTGCGAGCGGCCTTGTGTTACCTGAAAGTCCAGAATCAGCTGCTGATGCTGGCCAAGTTGAAAGTCTTGTGGAATGGTCACACCTATCTGTTCAACGATCCTGGCGAGGCCTTCAAGCTGCAACAGCGTATTGAAAACGAAGCGACGGTGGCAGAGAAAGGCTCGGATGAAGAGGGAGATATTTCTGAGGGAGACTGACTTGTGAGCTGGCTTTTCGGGACTCTGTCAGGTTTTGGTTTATACCTTCCATTGTTTTGTTTTAGAGTAATGCTTCTTTTAATGCCCTACTCATTTCTCCTGGACTCTAATAATGGGGAACTGGACTCTGATTGGTATGTCTTGACTGGAATACAATAATCTAGTGCTGATTTGAACTTACATGTTTGGCATGGGAATATTAATAAATGATGCTAAAAAAAAAAGCCATTGGGGTCTAAGAGGACAACTAAATAAAGTCTAGTTTGGGGTAATGAGCTCAGTCTTGGGTAACTAAGTTAGCACTTACGCTAAAAATTATTATAATGGATACTATATGCTTGAAGCCTATTGGTAAAAATTGCAGACTGGATTCACCTCCTTTGATGTATCCATAGCACGCTCTGTACTGCTTTAAGGCCTACTTGTACTCTCACTGTTATTGGAATGCATACCTGTAATTCCCCCAATGTTGTATCTCAAAGAGGGGGTGTCTAATTAATCCTTCAGTGAGAGAATGATTATGTTGCTATATTATGCTTGCATCCTCCCTGTGGAACAATATCTGTAAGTTTGCTGGTCTAAAACGTATAAAAATTGCAAAACAAAAAACAAGATTATTAGCACCATACTGTGCATTCCCTCGCTAAAAACACAGTCGAAATGTAAAAAAGAGTCCGATCCACGTGAAATGCCAAAACTGAACATTTTCTTTATTCAGAATGTTTAAAAAGTAAATTTTAACTAAGAGCGCCGGCAAACACATGGCCTCCAAGTCTTCAGCATTCTGCTGGAGTCTACAGCAATTTATTGCATCACTCAGACCTCCAGCAAGCAATAATAACCTCAGCATACTGAGCTGGAGGTCAGCTACCTTCTGCCAGCTTTTACTACTTTCTGGTTGGGAAGCCAAATTTGGCAAGCTAAGGCACTTGTAAAGTGCTCATGTCATTGGTGATAGCTGATAGCTTCTAAATAAAGATTATTGGGTGATAGAGATGAATATTAGGTACACCTAGGACCAGGGGAGCATACGGAGGGGACAAATGTCCCGGGTCCAGTGGCTCAGGGGGGCCCATAGGGGGACCTGTAACAGGAGATGTGAGGCTAAAGGAGGGCCTAGTCCTAAAGATGTATCCTGGGTCCAGGAATTTCTATTGGCACCCTTGCCTAGGACCTACGCTATTAGCGTAGCGCTCAAGTTACACTATTTGGTACAGTCACCTTTACTTTATATTAGTTTATTTGAGTTGAGGTTTGTCCCCACACTAACCTGTAAAAA
Source organism: Neoceratodus forsteri (assembly GCA_016271365.2). Classification (NCBI taxonomy): domain Eukaryota; kingdom Metazoa; phylum Chordata; order Ceratodontiformes; family Ceratodontidae; genus Neoceratodus; species Neoceratodus forsteri. The sequence goes on along the minus strand of CM028132.1, from coordinate 466,356,891 downwards.
AAAAAAAAAGGGCTGCTGGGGGGCCAAGCCCCTCCCCCAGCTCAAACTGACAACCAAGTAAGGAAGGTCACCAAAGCAGCGCTGTATTCAGAAAGCTTTTATGGCAAGCTTCCTAGGTGTACCCGATATTCTACACTATCGCTGATTATTGATTAAAAAGAAACCCAGTGATAGTAGAGAACACCAGAGGAGGCAGTATAGCACAGTGGTTTAAGGCTCTGAGCTGCAAACCTGGAGATCTGGGTTTGAATCCTACAGCCCCCCACTTGCATACTGTATGACCCTGAGCAAATCACTTAACTTCTTTGTGCTCCCAGGTAGCACTGTAAACAAGCTTCCAGCTTAGTGTGTCTCTCCTGGTTAAAAAAAAAAAACTTGTGCAACTGTGTTTCAAAATCGGACACCAGTACGCAAATAGGGTACCCTATGGTAGTTGTGTGATACGTGCTTTGTCAGTTATTTTTTAGTTTGTTTGAGTTGGTGCAGGGGGTAAAACCCCCAATTGAACAAACTAAAAAAGTAACTGACTGGGCTTTACCTTGGCAGAGTACACATCATGGCATCATGTTTGTCACTCTGTCTTGAGTGGAGGGCTCTGCCCCCACACCTTTTGTGTCTTTTTTAACATAGGGGATGTGGGGGAGGGGAGAAGCGCCCCAACTCAAACAAACTAAAAAACAACCAGCAGAGCATGAATCCTGAAGCGGACATTTAAAAATACTGATACTTGTCACTGACATTGTCATGCAATCATGTACACTGGTGCAATCAGTCATATGTGACCTACGCTAATTCCTTACAGAAATGCCGGTGGTCCGGTGTTCTCCGCTTCTTCCAAAAATCCCTGGTATAGTAGCTCATGCACCGTTAACGGAGCGGAGTGTTAATTGGGTAATTTAAGGTTATAGTTGCCAGGATCCACCCATTTACAGTAGTGGTAGTTTTAGACTGCGTATGTCGTGTCATGGTGGTAGTTTGTCCACAACAGAGTCATTAGCTGACTGCAACAGAGTTTCCACTTATCTCAGCATTTTTACTGTCAGTGCTACTGAGGAGGAATTAGCCAGCAGAGATAAAATTGACACCTTGTATAAAATCAATCTAATGTCTTATTGATGTATTTACAGCTGCAGTCTGATGTTGAGAGATACAGAGTTCTCACTGATAGAATTTACGTTTTAAGGGCTGCAGTATCAATAGTGTCCTCCTGTATGGGGGGATGAATTTATTGTGCAAATGCTAGGTACTGGCTGGAAAGGAAGCTGATACGGTATGATCACTACTACACATGGGTGGTGATTGATAACTTGAATCTGGACAATGCCGGTTGTGCACTGTGATGTGTGTTATGTGTTTGTTCATGCCGGTTGTGCACTGTGATGTGTGTTGTGTATTTGTTTATGAAGGGAGTGTCTGCTTTGCTGATATGTAACAGTGGCCATTGAATGTTTTATTTTTGGTGTTCGATAGTGGAATCGCACTTGATGTTCCAAAACAGGGCCCCATCTATTATATGAAAGCATGCGGCTTTTTAGTGCCCTATTCCAAATAATATTTATTTATTTAGTTTTTGTTAACCGGGTAGGTACACTAGACAGCATAGCTGTCTATCTTCAGGTGCGACCCGGGAGATTACAACAAAGGGTATGTAGACAATAGTAGATACAAAAAAACATCATGGGAACAAGTTGAAGTCAGACATAGTACACTTATACAAAATTTTCAGCAATGACAGTCGATTTGCAGGAATCTATATGTAGTAACAAAATAGGAATATAAGTGCAAATAACTAGCAGTCATAAGTCATTTAACTAGTAACTGTTAGAAGAGAGGAAACAGCAAGATTTCCAGGCAGGTTTGAGAGTAGCAGAGGTTGGAGCCAGTAGGCAACTAGGAGGAACCAGTACAGGAGTGGGTGGATAGAGAACAGGAGCAGGTTTCAGAGCTTAGAAGAGTCATACGATGCTCCTGTTTGAAGCTGCATGGAGGAGAGATTCTTAGACTCAGTGGAAAGAAGTTCCATAGTTTAGAGGCCCAGCTAGAGAAAGCATTCTCCCCATTTTGGTTTTACATCTCGTTTGGACAAGAAAGGATTTGTCAGCTAATCTCAGTGGGTAGAAAGAGGTCACAGGTTTGAGCAGTAGAGACAATTTGCCAGGTATCTGGGAGGAGATTATATTCTTTATAAAACAGTTGGAAGTAAACTGACGGAAGGCTGAGGGGGTAAGCTACCCAGACTGGAGTACAGTGTGCATCAGTAAGTACGTTTGGGTAAAGACAGAGCAAAATGGCAAATGCTGTTGTAGCAGACATCCCCTTTTTGGAGGAGCCCTTCAGTAGTTGCTGGTAAGGCTATTAATCCATATGCCAATTTGGGTCTCAGGATCCCCTGTGCAACGGTCATCCTCACCGTGGATGTTAGGCTATGTCTCACCTTATATGCCAGCCCAAGTTGAATATTGACGGATTTAATGACTGAGGCTAGGTGCAGGTCAAAATCTAAGGCGGGATCAAGGGTTACTCCTAGGTATTTAAAAGAGGTAAGTGTTAAGGGGAGAGCCATCAAGCGCTCCGATACTTAATAGCTGGGTGCAGGACCACATTTTTTAGCCTGAACTGAACAGCATAGTCACCATTTTATTTTTAAGACGAGCTTGTTTTGCAATAGCCAGCTCTGAAATGTATTGAAGTTACTATTGAGATTCAGGTCGATACCTGAGAGGTTTGAGGAGGATGAGTAAACAACAAGATCATTGGCATATTATTCCCTAGTCAAGTGCCTCGGTGCAACTTTCAGTGATGCGGCATAGAAACATAGACTTTGACGGCAGATAAGGACCACTTGGCCCACCCAGTCTGCCCATTTCCCTTCCTATTGGATAAGCTGCAGATTCTAGTTAACCAACAGCCTACTTCCTGCAACCCCCCCACTACAATTGCCTTATGTCTGACCCATGCATGTTTGAATTCCCCCACTGTTTTAGACCCAACAACCTCCCCAGGAAGGCGGTCCCATGCATCCACCACTCTCTCTCTGTGAAAGAAAAATTCCTCACATTACCTCTGAGCCGTCCCCCCTCTATCTTTAAATTGTGCCCCTTTGTTCTTACACATCTCTTTTTCTGAAAGATGCTACCCTCCTGGACTTTGTTGATTCCCTTGAGGTACTTGAAAGTTTCTATCATGTCCCCCCGTTCATCAAGGGTATACATATTAAGCTCTCTCAGTCTCTCTTCATATGGTTTCTGATGCAGACCCTGCACCATTTTAGTTGCCCTCCTCTGGGCTGCTTCCATCCTATGTCCTCGCATAGATGGGGTCTCCAAAACTGCACACAGTATTCCAGATGGGGTCTCACCAACTGTCTGTACACTTCCCTTTTTCTATGCATCCCAGTATCCCCCTGGCTCTCCTTACTGACTTCTCACATTGCTTACCCACCTTTAAGTCATTTGATATGACTACCCCCAAGTCCCTTTCCATTTTTGTTGTTGTTAGTACCTCCCCAGCAATTGTGTACTCTTCTCCTGGGTTTTTGTTTCACAGGTGCATTACTTTGCACTTCTTTGCATTGAATCTAAGTTGCCATATGTCTGACCATTCCTCTAGCCTTGACAAGTCTCTTCTCATCCTTTCTACCCCCCGTGTATCAACTCTGTTACAGATCTTTGTGTCATCTGCAAAGAGGCACACCTTTCCCTCCAGACCCTCTGCAATGTCATCTATAAAGATTTTAAAGAGGACTGGACCCAGTACTGAGCCCTGAGGAACTCCACTAGTAACCCCCTTTCTTCGGAATGTGTTCCATTCACTATTACCTTCTGTGTCCTGTTGTGCAGCCAGTTTGCTACCCAGGCTACCACCCTGGAACCCACTCCCAGACTGGTAACTTGATTAGTCTTTTGTGTGGGACTGTGCCAAATGCCTTGCTAAAGTCTAGGTAGGCCATATCCACTGCCCCTCCCTGGTCTATTACTTTGGTCACCCAGTCAAAGAAATCAATTCGTCTGACATGACCTTCCTGCTGTAAATCCATGCTGCTTTGGGTCCTGTGCCCCGCTGGCCTCTAGGTACTCAACACTTCTTTCTTTCAGAAGTGATTCCATCATTTTCCCTATCACTGAGGTCAAACTTACAGGTCTGTAGTTTCCTGCTTCTGCCTTGATCCCACTTTTGTGAAGGGGAATCACATCTGCCCTCCTCCAGTCCTCAGGTACCAGTCCATCCTCCCATGATTTGTTAAAAAGTGTGGTCAGTGGTATCACTAGGTCCTCCCTTAGTTCTTTTAGGATTCTGGGGTGAATCCCATCAGGCCCCATTGCTCTGTCCATCTTGAGTTTTAGGAGTTCTTTCAGGACTCTTTCTTCTGTAAATGGACTGGTGTCAACCCCCCTACCCAGAGTGCTTCTATTGTCTGGTTTAGGTAACTCCTCCTCATCTTCTTTTGTGAATACTGAGAAAAAGTATTCATTCAGTATCTCTGCCTTTTCACTGTCTCCCTCTGCCCACCTCCCCTCTCCTTTATTAATCTTCACTATTCCTCCTTAACCTTTCTATGTCTCTAATGTACCTATAAAGGTTTATCCCCCTTCTTAACTGAGTTGGCTATTTTTACTCGGTTTGGGCCTTTGCTATTCTGACTGCCTTCCCCACTTCTTTCTGCTTTAACTGATACAGTTCCCTGTTGTGCTCCTTCTGTGATTCCTTATACTTTCTGAATGCAGCCTTTTTCTCCTTAACCTTCCCTGCCACCTCTTTTGAGAACCATAGTGTTTTTTCACTCCGCTTTGTTTTCTCTATTTGTCCCACACAAAGGCTTGTTGCCTCTATGATAGCAGTTTTGATTTTTCTTCATTGTTCTTCCACCCCTCCATTTTGGCCATTTGGTAGTGCATTCCTCAGGTATTCACCCATTTTGCCAAAGTCGGACCTTCTAAAGTCCAGTATCCTTGTTTTTGTATGGCTTGTCTCCATGGTTGTGCTTATTGTGAAGCACACTGTGCAGTGGTCACTTGTTCCCAGATGTCTACTGACTTCTAAATTTGTGATCCTCTCTCCATTTGAGAGTACCAGGTCTAGTATTGCTCCCTCCCGAGTGGGTTCCAACACTAGCTGTCTAAGGTTCTGCCTGCAGGGCATCGAATGACCCTGTCTTGGATGTGGCCACAGTACATGTCATCCAGTTAACATCTGGCATATTCAGGTCCCCCATCAACAGTATCTCCCCTTTTTCAGCCATTTTGAGAATGTCCTCTATCATTTTCTTGTCCATTTCCTCCCCTTGAAATGGGGGTCTGTATACAACCACTGTGCGGATTGTGATGCCATTCACTGTCTCCAAGGTGACCCAGAGTGCCTCTTGTCCTCCCCTTTTACTTTTTAGTTCTGTAGCTTTGATCCCTTCCCTTATGTATAGAGCTACTCCACCTCTTTTACCCTCCCTGTCCCTGCTGTAGACTGTGTACCCGGTATGTTGACATCCCAGTCACGGTTCTCCGTGTACCATGTTTCCGTGACTGCCACAATATCCAATTTTTCATCTTCCATCAGGGCTATTAGCTCAGGAAGCTTGTTTCCCAGACTACGGGCATTGGTACTCATTGCCCTCCATTTAATGTTGGCTTTATCCTTTTTCCCCCATCCCTGCTCTTATTGCCCTTGTCTATTTTTCCATTTACCCCTGTCCTGCCTCTGTTGAGCTCTGTACCTCACTGTTTACCTTACCACCTGCCATGTTTTGAGGGGGGAGGCTTGAAATTTCCTGCCTCTTATCAGCACCTCCCCCCTTGGCTAGTTTAAAAGCTTGCCAAGGAAGCATTTAAACCTGTCACTTAGGAGCTTGGTTCCCTTCATGGACAGGTGCAGACCATCGTGCCAGTACAGACCTTCATCTCTCCAGGTGTATCCCCAGTCCCCAAATGAAGCCAAAGCCCTGTGCTCTGCACCAGTTTTGCAACCATTCATTAAACTGCATGGTGTGCAGTACCCTAGCCTCACCTCTGCCATGGACTGGCAGCACCTCTGAGAAGGTAACCATGCTTGAGACCTGTCTGAGGCCCCTCCCCAACTCCACAAATTCATCCTGCACTGCACTGATTGCATGCCTAGCTAGGTCATTTGTCCCATGGTGAACAATGATATCTAGTTCCCTCTCCTGTGATGCTGCTTCAGCAATCGTGAGGATTCGCTTCTTGTCCCTCCAAGCCATGCATTCGGGCACTTGACAATCCTGCTGTTTACTTTTGAATTCCTGAAATAAGACTACCACAGCGTTATATTAAATTTGTTTTCAGAGTATTTGCACATCTACTGCAAGATCATCGTCATGAAACTCACTATTTCTTATTAGCCTCAAAGGGCTAGTCAGGGCTAAAACCAGTCTGAGGTGTCTCCGCACCTCAGGACAAACTCTCCTCGAGGTTCCTAAAACTAGGACCAAAGCCGGGTCCAGGTCCTTCGCGTTTACAGCCCCTTCCACCTGGAACAACCTCCCACTAGGGGTACGAGAGGCAGGAACAGGCCCTAGCTTCCACTCTAAACTTAAAGCACACTTGCTCGATAGGAGTACCTGCCAATGCCTTAGGACCTGACCATTCTTCACTGCCTCTCCTACCTTTGCAGGCGTGCTTTATTGTCACCCGTACCCCCATCTACTTTAATTCCTCGGGAAGGCACCCTGACTCTAGGCAAACTAGCCAGTACCTCGCGTTCTTCCAGGCTCCACAAGATCTATGCATGTATATTGTTTGTAAATATCTAATTCTACATGTCCCCACGGTCTTTATGTTCCCTTACCTCCTACCTGATTGTAACCCTTTGGATATTTATTTGTCTAACATCTTGTCTCTTTATAATTTGTACTGTTCCGTTGACCTGTATGTAACTTTCCTCCGGGTCGCCCCTGAAAAAGGGACCTCCGGGGCCCAGCGGGCTCACCCGGTCAACAAAATTCAATAAATAAATAAATAAAATAAATAATTGAAGATTACATTAGCAGTTGGTTACTTGTGAGTCTGATAACAGCTTGTGCTGGATCATGTTGGTTTTGACCTGAAGAAACCTTTCCCTTCCAGCTTTGTTTCTAAGGCAGTCATGTACCATTCTCAGTACATTAAAATAAATAAAAAATAATTCTGACACTTGTTTGTTATTACATTCTCAAGGGATTTCCCACAAGTTTACACAATTCCATAGATGGCAACATTGAGGACTGTAAGTCAGTGTTGTTATTAAAACTTCTCTCATTACACATTTGAGAATACAATACTTACTGTACCATTTCTACAGTATGACAAATGATGTATGCCTCCTTTACATTTAAAGGACTACAGAACATTGCCAGTTTCAACTGATTTATTTTCTCATTTGCTGTGATATAGTCTTTATTATGCATTTAAAGTGAGAGTATGATTACAATTTGTCCGGTTTTGTACTTTAATGCCCATTTCCCTGTGGAGGCATAGTCAATCTGTACCACAATTACAAACGTTACTAGTATCCAGTAAGGGAGGGAAGGGATCGTAACTGTGGCTGAACCACTGACCAGTTGATCTGTTTTCATGTTCCTGTCTGCATATTCTGCTGTGGCTTTCATTTTTTATCAAAGGTTGCTTAATATGCCGTAAAGACATTTTGAAAATGATCACCATAGACTTGTATGGGGTACACCCTTGCGCTCTCCCTGGATGAATTTTCACAAAATGTGAGAGCGCAGGGACAGAGCAGGCAGTCAGGGAAGTGGAAAGGGATCGGCTGGCCAGTGGCTCTGCCACAGTTACAGTCCCTTCCCTCCCTTACTGAAGACTACATAGAAACATAGAATTTGACAGCAGATAAGGACCACTTGGACCACCTAGTCTGCCCAATTCCCTAAGTGATAAGCTGCAGATCCTAGTTAACCAACAGCCTACTTCTTCCTACCCCCACTAGAACTGTCCTATGCATTCCTGAATTCCCCCACTGTTTTTGACTCCACGACCTCCTCAGAAAGGCTGTTCCATGCATCCACAACCCTATCTTTTAAAAAATACTTCCTCACATTACCTCTGAGCCATCCCCCCTCTATCTTCAAATTGTGTCCCCTTGTTCTTGCACATCTCTTTTTCTGAAAGATGTTACCCTCTTAGATTTTGTTGATTTCCTTGAGGTACTTGAAAGTTTCTATCATGTCCCCCCTCTCCCTCCTTTCTTTGAGGGTATACATATTAAGCTCCTTTAGTCTCTCTTCATATGTCTTCTGGTGCAGATCCTGCACCATTTTGGTTGCCCTCCTCTGGACAGCCTTCACCCTGTCTATGTCTTTGCAGAAATGGTATCTTCAGAACTGTATGCAGTACTCTAGATGGGTACTCACTAACTGTCTGCAGAGAGGGATAACAACTTCCTGTTTTCTACTGGTTCTGCCTCTCCCTATGCAACCCAGTATCCCCCCAGCCCTCCTTACTGCCTTCTCACATTGCTTGCCCATCTTTAGGTCATCTGTTATAACTACCACCAGGTTCCTTTCCATTTTTGTTGTTGTTAGTATCTCACCCCCCATTGTGTACTCTTCCCGTTTTTTGTTTTTTTTTAATTACTATTTATCCACGCCTACGTCCTGCGGGTGCCGACCCATCGGGAGCGCCTAGGAGTTATCCTCCTGCCTCACTTGCCTGCCCGATACTTACCCTCAGTCCCCATGGAGCTGTGGCTTATCCCCCCGAATGGGGTCGAGGTGGGGCAACGATCACCCCGAAAGTCTGAATCTCGTCGGATCGGGGTAGTCAGGCAGGCAAGGCATATCGGAGGCACGCCCGTGCACCATCTCCCGGCACCCTACAGGCGTTTTTCTCCACTTTAACTTGGAGGAGTGGCACGCACCCCACGCCAAGGCATTGCTGCCAGCGCCACCACTCCTCGTCCCCTGACACCTGCTGCAATGCTTGCTGTACCCCTGGCCTGCGCCAGGAGACAGGCAAGCACCGAGTCTGGACCCCCCCTCCCTAACAGGAGAGGAGAGCTGTCCTCCAGACACTCAATACTCTTCCTCCCCTGCTGACCCCTAACAACCCAGGCTCGCTACCGAACCCGGGTCGCCGGCGTGCTGTGAGGTGTGGCGTTCCCCTGGGTTTTTGTTTCCCAGGTGCATTATTTTGCACTTCTTTGCATTGAATTTAAGCTGCCATACATTTGACCATTCCTCCAACCATGCCAAGTCCCTTCTCATCCTTTCCACCCCATCTTGTGCATCAACCCTGTTGCAGACCTTTGTATCGTCTGCAAAGAGACATACTTTTCCGTCCAGATCCTCTGCAATGTCACTTATAAAGACATTAAAGAGGACCGGTCCCAGCACTGCACTCTGCTGTACCCACTAGTAACTTCACTTGCTTCACTGTAGACTCTGTTTACTATTACCTTCTACGTCCTGTTTTCTAGCCAATTTTGTACCCAGGCAACCACCCTGGGACCCATTCCCAGGCTGGCTAACTTGTATCTTAATCTTGTGTGTGGGACTGTGTCAAATGCCTTGTTAAAATCCAGGTAGGCCATGTCCACAGCCCATCCCTGGTCACCCAGTCAAAGAAATCTATTAGATCCAACTGACACGACCTTCCCGCTGTGAATCCATGCTGCCTTGGGTCCTGTGTCCCGTTGGCCTCTAGGTACACAACAATTCTTTCCTTCAGAAGTGATTCCATCATTTTCACTACCACTGAGGTCAAACTAACTGGTCTGTAGTTTCCTACCTCTGTCCTGCTCCCACTTCTGTGAAGTGGAATCACATCTGCCCTCCTCTAGTCCTCAGGTACCACCCCATCCTCCTATCATTTGTTAAAGAGAGTAGTCAGTGGTGTCACTGATTCTAACCTTAGTTCTTTTAGAATTCTGGGGTGAATCCATCAGTCCCATTGCTTTTTCCACCTTCAGTTTGAAGAGTTCTTTCAGAACCCTTTCTTCTGTGAATGGACCAGTATAGACCCCCCATCCAGAGTGTTTCTCTTGTTTGGTTTAGGTACCTTCCCCTCCTCTTCTTTTGTGAATACTGAGCAGACATATTCGTTCAGTATCCCTGCTTTTGTTTACTGTCACCCTCTGCCCACATTCCCTCCCCTTTAATAAGCCTCAATATCCCTCCCTTGGCCTTTCTTCGCTCTCTACTGTACCTAAAAAAAGGTTTTATCCCCCCCCTTAACAGAGTTGGCTATCTTTTCCTCAGTTTGGGCCTTTGCTATTTTGACTGCCTTCCCTGCCTCCTTCTGCTTTAACTGATATATTTCTCTGTCCTGCTCCTTCTGTGTTTCCTTATATTTCCTGAATGCTATCCTTTTCTCATTAACCTTCCCTTCCACCTCTTTTGAGAACCATAGTGGCTTTTTCTTTCATTTCATTTTGTTTTGTTGATCTGCTTTACACAAAGGTTTGTTGCCTCTGTGATGGCAGATTGGATTTTTTCCCCATCATTTCTCCACCCCTCCTTCTTGCTTGTTTGCTAGTACTTTTCTGAGGCACTCTCCCATTTTGCCATAGTCAGCCCTCCAAAAGTCCAACACTCTTGCTTTTGTAAGGCTTTACTAGTTGTGTTTACTGTGAACCACATTGTTTCGTGGTTGCTTGTTTCCATATGGCTACCCACTTCTAAATCTGAGATCCTCTCTCCATCCCCAATTGAGAGTACCAGGTCTAAGACTGCTCCCTCCTGAGTGGGTTCTAACACTAGCTATCTGAGGCATGCTCCCTGCAGGGCATTGAGAATGACACTGCTCTTGGGTGTGACTGCAGTAATTATTACTAACTTTTGTAATTCTGGCACAGATTGACTATCACCCCCACAGGGAAATGGGCTCTGAAGCCTAACAAGGTATGTCACACACATTTCCTTTGAGGTATTTGCTCACCATGCCTGCTTCTTTTTGGTGCATTTCCGTTTAAGAGGGTCTTGGGGGACTCAAGAGCAGCTGAGTTGTTACACAGTGTAGTGCCCTAAAGTGGTGCCATGAAAGGATTGCCCTCTCCCTTGGCAATCATGGATGTGTGATGGTGAAAGGGGTTCCAGGGTATAGAGTGACAGAGCCAGTGGCACCATCTAGGTCCCCCCCACACACACACACACACACACACACCTTCCCTTGGCAAGGTAGTAGTGCAGGGCAGGAAAAAAATATATATATTGTGTATTAATTTTGTCAACAAAGAGAATGGGGGGATGGTTTGCTAGTTTAAGAGCTGTTATAGAGTGTGTGTGTGTGTGGGCAGAAGATGGAATGATTGGCTCTGCTCAGGGAAATCAGCGTACGATAGAATATCTCACAACATAGGATTTATGAAAAAATAAATAGTAATGTATGTAACCTGGATAATAAAGTGGATCCTCAAGAGATCCCCAAAAATATTACATAAAGAACAGACAGATCATTTCCATGGAGCCAGGTGTGATGTGGTTCTTAGTAGACGTGTGTAGTGCCTTTTCTTACCTTATGTTTTACCAGGTGAGACACACTAAGCTGAAAGCTTGTTTACAGGCCGGGCTGCAGTAATGGGGGGAAAAGTGGGGAAGTTGTCCATCGGCCCCAAGGTCAGGAGGTGCCCACCTGAGCAGCTGGCATTAGCTGGTTTGGGAAACGGGTCCCATTTCAAGTGACTTGTCCGGGGCCCCAAAATTCATAGCTGCAGCCCTGTTTACAGGTGTAATCTAGGGAGCACAAGGAAGTTAGGTGACTTGCTCAGAGTCACACAGTATGCAAGTGGGGGATATGGCTATGGGATTCAAGCCAAAGTCTCCAGGTTTGCAGCTCAGAGCCTTAAACCACTGTGCTATACTGCCTCCAAACAGTATGTTCAAAATAAGCTCTAAAATGCTCCTCATAGCACCTAACACCCCATAGCTTCTGGGGGAACCCTGGCTTTCGCATAAACTATTTGCTCCAGCAAAATCAGCAAATCTCCAGCAAAATTACGAAATAATCCAGCAAAACTTCAGAGCTCCCTTGAAAGGTATGCAAACAGACGTGCATATCAATGAACCAGCTTCCGAAGGGTCACATCCACAATATGGCGGCGCGCATTACGTGCCTCCGGCAGAGGCGTTGCCATTCTAGTCTTTTTCTTCTAGTAGTCTGACTTAACATCCAAAACATGGCTGCCCGCTATACGTAAATTTCGCTATGACGTCATGTCCTCTTTGCGTAACGTGCACAGTAAGGAAGCCGATTAGCGACGGCGGGAGAGTGTGAGAGAACGGATGTCTGTCAAGCAGTGTGAGGGCGACAGAAACAACGTGATCATGGCGCTGAATGCAGGTAATACCGGTTCCAGCAGCTGTGGGAACAAATGTGTCTCCCCGGAAAGGACAGTTATTTGGGCGCGACAGGTCAAGACGTAGCATAGCAGCAATAAATGAGCCAGCGCTGTGTCTGGGAGGGAGTGTCGTCTGATGTACCGAGTAGAACTTGGGGGGCCAATGAACACCCTGCTTCTCTGGAAAGGTTAGGGAGTGGGAACCAGGCATCTAGAAGCTGGACAACAAGCCAGCAGAGTTCGATTTAGAAAATCTGGGGCAATAACCGCACGGCTGCATACGAACTTAGAAGTCCTCTATGAAACCGTGTCGTATAGATTTTCTTTTGGCATCACAGTATTTACAGTTTCAACACGAGACCCAGAGATGCCCAGGTCACAACATCATTTGCTCGATTGTGATTCACTTTGTATAACTCTCCCTCATTTTTACCCTTCAAAATTACGTTGCCTCACAGGCCTGCATGGAAAAGGTGCAGGCCACACAGAGAAGGTGCTATGGTATCAGATGTTAATGCAGAAATTCATAATATTGTTTAAGGTGGTGCATTATAATTTGCCACAAATAAAGACACTGGTTTCCAGAATGTTCTAAGCTTCTGTTTCCATGTTTTGATTATATACCTACTGGTATTCTATGTATATAAGGGTCAATGTTTCATATTTCAGTGATAGAGGTATATATGGTGTGATATTGAAGTGCATAGGGGTGGTGTTTCTCGAGTGAGCTGTCGAAAGTTTGCTTTAACTAACCCTCCTGGCTTCTACTGGAGAAGGTAATAGTTCAGTAAGTAATGCAGTGAATTTTTTTTTTTTTTTGGTCTGTGATCATAGCGAGTTCTTGGCTGCGCTGCTGTCAGCCACAGTTAGTGGGTTTAAACTGGCTGGAGGTGACGGTGTCTGGTTTTTAGATGTCTGGATGCACAAACATGATGCAGAACCAACCACTGGAGTAAATGAAAAACTGCCTTAATGAGGAGGCTGCACGATTTCTCCACGGAAACAGTATTGCTGCCACCACCCAGGTCAACAGGCTAGAAAAGGGCACCAAGACTTGTGGCTACTGGCAGTCACCTACCCTGGAGGGACTTTTGTGAGGACTCTGACCCACCTTGAGATGTCTTCCCCCAATATCCAGTTAGTTAGGCATGGGGTGCCCTTGCTAGCCCACCCTTGCAGTAGGATAAGGGCACCTTACTTCTGGTTCCTGCTACAGCTCCTCAGTACTTCCTTCCCAGGTAACCAGACTCCACCACCAGGGACTGGCTGCTGTTTTATAAAGGATACAAATGTGTGTTGATGTGTTACGGTACTAGATGAGTCTCCACTGCTCTGCACCACTAGCCGTGGTTCCATTGCCCTTCACCGCTAGCTAAGTCTCCTTTCTGTGTGGGTGCCTGGTGAACCTACCACCCAATCATGCCCAGAGCCTGCCACTGCGTGGCCGACACTGGCCAATATTTAGCAGAGTCTGCTGGGTTCTCTCACTTCAGGGCCACCCCAGTTGGGGTCTGCCCTCTCACCACTGGCCATTGTACTAGACAAATTGACCAGGGCCTGCTTCTTCTAAACTGGTGTCCCTGCTGCTGACCAACCTGCCTGCTGGACATCCACTGGAGGGTGCCTAGTGACTGGCCACAGACCTTGCCATGGGTTAAATTACCAGCCAGTCCTAATATGGGGTGCCTGCTGGCAGATTTCAGTTCTCTGTTGCTAACAGATCCACAGGGGGACACGTCTGGCGAATGTCTGTGTCCCTCACCACTGGCCCAGTTACCAGCCAAGCCTCCAAAGGGGGGCACACTCTGTGGGTTGCACCCCTTCTGCCGCTGTAGGGCTCTGGTGTAAGCTGCCCAATGGTGCCAACCCTCATCTGCTGGCCTCCAGAGTAAACTGCCTTGCTTGGGTATATAGCTTTCGTGTCCTTAAAATGGCTGCCAGGCAAGCAGTCCTCCGGCTGCCTCTGCTGGTTCTTGAATGACTTTTCTGTGGGGCTTTCCTTCTGGCTCCTCTACTCAGCCAAACTCCTTTTACCAAACTGACCTTGAACCCTCCTAGCAGCCTTCTTTTGTGCTGCTGGGAGATGTGTAGCAGCTGGGGGGGGGGTTCTGACTGTGTGAGAAAAAGGTCAGTGTTGACTGGTTGTGCAGTCAAGCCTTTGATTTGCACAGCCAGTCAGGGTCAAGTGCTGCTAGAAACATAGAATTTGACGGCAGATAAGGACCGCTTGGCCCACCCAGTCTGCCTATTTCCCTACCTAATGGATAAGCTGCAGATCCTAGTTAACCAGCAGCCTACTTCTTTCTTCCCCACCCCCTAGAATTGCCTTGTGACTGTCCCATGCATGCTTGAATTCAACCACTGTTTTTGACTCCACAACCTTCCATGCATCCACAACCCTCTCTGTGAAAAAATACTTCCTTATATTATCTCTGAGCCGCCCCCACATCTTCAAATTGTGCCCCCTTGTTCTTGCACACCTTTTTTTTTTTTTTTTTTTGAAAGATGCTACCCTCTTGGACTTTGATTCCTTTGAGGCACTTGAAGGTTTCTGTCATGTTCCCCCCTCTCCCTCCTTTCCTCGAGGCTATACATATTAAGCTCCTTTAGTCTCTCTTCATATGTCTTCTGGTGCAGACCCTGCACCATTTTGGTTGCCCTCCTCTGGACAGCTTCCATCTTGTCTATGTCCTTGCAGAGATTGGGTCTCCAGAACTGCACACAGTACTCCAGATGGGGTCTCACCAGCTGCCTGTACAGAGGGATAACAACTTCCTGTTTTCTACTGGTGATGCCTCTTCCTATGCATCCCAGTATCCCCCCAGCCCTCCTTACTGCCCTCTCACATTGCTTGCCCACCTTTAAGTTATCTGATATGACTACCCCCAGGTCCCTTTCCATTTTTGTTGTTGTTAGTATTTCACCCCCCATTGTGTACTCTTCCCCTGGGTTTTTGTTTCCCAGGTGCATTACCTTGCACTTCTTAGCATTGAATCTAAGCTGCCATACATTTGACCATTCCTCTAACCTTGTCAAGTCCTTCTCATCATTTCCACCCCACCCTGTGCATCAACTCTGTTGCAGATCTTTGTGTCATCTGTAAAGAGACATACTTTTCCTTCCAGTCCCTCTGTAAAGTCGCTTATAAAGACATCGAAGAGGACCGGTTCTAATACTGAACCCTGCAGTACCCCACTAGTAACCCCCCTTTCTTCAGAGTGGACTCCATTTACTATTACCCTCTTTGTCCTATTCTCCAGCCAATTCTTTACCCAGGCTATCATCTTGGGACCCATTCCCAGGCTGGCTAACTTGTATATGAATCTTTTGACTGGGACTGAGTCAAATGCCTTGCTAAAGTCTAGGTAGGCCATTCCCATCCCTTGTGACCTCTTCCCTGCAGGCGTGAAGCCAATGGCCAAATGACCATTCTTTTTAAAGCTGACCCTGTGCCAGGACTATCTGTGGGAGCAGAACACAGTGACATATGCTGAGCCAATGTCACTTTGTTCTGCTTCATTGTAGTGTGGTGTTTTTTTTTTTTTTACATTTAATATATTTTATTAAATTTTAACTATAACCACATTAGGGTAACAAGTCAGAATAAAAAGATGAAATAGAAACGTAGTCAATAACAATAAACAACAGAAATGAATAACTATGTGGGTACAGTCCCAGGCCCACTTTACCCCAAATCCCAGCCTCCCCTTCCTCCAATTCCCTCCCACCCCAACCCAGAGCACTGCCAACATCTAAGGGTGACCTAGGTAAAGGAGAAATATACCCAACGTAAGAAAGCAAAAGGGGGAGGAAAAAAAGGCGAAGAACCAAAAAGGGGGGGGGGTCCCCGCGGCCCATCATGTGCTCAAACCTATGGTTCCCCCAAGGTGGAGTTTAACACTCTCTTAAATGAGAGTTTCCAATGAGCCCCAGAAATCCAAGTACCTCTCAAGCCTCTCCTGTTGCCTGTCAGTGTGCTTTTCCACTGCTAGAGCTTGAAGAAGCTCTTGTCGCCATTTGGAGAGTGATGTGACACTGTCGTCCGTCCAGTGACGAAGACTGACTAGTTTAGTGGTGGTGGCAGTTAGAGAAAGATATGCTGTTCGTGGCCTCAAGATCATCTGAAGAGTGACCAATTAAGCAGATTTCAGGGGTGAAAAATGAGTCTGAGGACAACAAGGGATCAAGGGAATTACGGATACCAGACCAGAGTGGGGCTGCCTTAGGGCAGTCCCACAAAATGTGCTGGAGAAAGTCAGTCCCAGTTCCACATCCGGAGCAGACCAGTGAAGAAAGGCAGCCCATACGGTATAACTTTAAGGGAGTGTAGTAGACATTATGTAGAATGGGAAATTGAGTATAACGATATCTATCTTGTTTGACATACTTGTATAGTCTTTTCCATATTAGCTGCCAATCCCTAGGTTCCAGCTCCAAATGCAGAGTATTTTGCCAGTAAAATCCTGTCCCAGAGAGGCCCCTCAGGTTGTGGGCTTGAAAATGAGCTTAAATATTTGAAGCAGAGTGTGGGTTTTCGGGCGATCAGCTGGAGCTCTGTGAGAGGGAAAGGGGTAGATGATGCCCACGGTGGCGGGCCCAAAAAGCTGGCCATAGCTGCAGATAATTGCAAATGTTTAAAAGGGTGACATACTGGAATGGAGAAAGGCTGTGTGGGTAGAGGAGCAGGCGTGCCATTGGAGAGGAATGCCACTAAGGAGGAGTTCCAGAGGGGAGGGGAAAAATTAGAGGGAGTAGGGTGGTTAACAATTCTATTATTGGGGTTTCCCAAAATGGGTTGAGAAAGGTCCTGCGAGCAATCTATCTTGAGGTGTGAATGCATCTGTGTAAAAGCCTGTACTGCCCATTTAAGAGGGGTGCTACAAAGCCGAGGAGCTGGGATTCCAGTCGAAGCCATAATGGACAATAGTCGTTGTTGGGTGGACCCCCCCAAAGCCTAACCCCATCTGAAGATTTTGTTACTGTGTAGGGCACAGTAGTAAAGGAAAAAGTCAGGCAGTCAAAGTCCGCCTCTGTCCTTAGGTTGCATCAGCTTAAAATATGCTCGCAAGCAACCCCTTTCTGCAGTAGGAAGTCTGAGATCAGGCTTTGAAGCCAGGAGAAGCAAGCTGAGGAGCTATAAACCCAGTATATAATGGATAAAGGACCCTGGGTAAGATGTTCATTTAATAATGTTGACCCCCAAAAAAAGTGAGAGGAGAATAGCCACATCTCATGAGCTTCTCCTTTATACTGGAAAGGAGGGGTGCGAGTGCTAGCTTGGACAAGGTCAGTAAGGGCAGGGGAAGTATGGAATCTGAGGTAAGTGACCACCTCTGATGCCCAGCTCTAAAATTTGTTGCTTAGGTACCAAGGTATTTAGAGGCAGCACTTGGGATTTCTCAAGGTTAACCCTATAACCAGAGACGTTGGAGAATTCCTGGATTTCTTGTAATGCCGCGGGAAGGGAAGAAATGGGAGACTCCAGATGTAATGGGAGATTGTCTGCATAAACTGAGATTTTGTATCTGGAATTTCCCTACCTGAATTCCTGAGATATTTGGATTATACTGAATCTGTCAGAGAAGGGGCCCCAGATACAAATTCAGAAAGGAAGATGAGGGACAACCGTGCCTGTTGTCTCTCTGGAGCAACATCGGGGCCAAAAGGACACCATTAGAGGGGATCTCTGCCATGGGGTTATGGTATTGAGACCTGAGCCATAAACAGAAACTTTCAGGAAAGCCGAACTTCATTAGTACGAGAAACAGAAAAGACCATGAAACTCTGTCAAAGGCTTGCTCTGCATCCAGGGGGAACAGGACTGCAGGGACCCCACTCTCCCCAAGCGCAGAGATCCGGTATAAAAGTTAATGAACATGATCACTGGAGTGGCGGCCTGACATAAAGCCCACCTGCTGTGGAGACACCAGGCCTGCCCAAACCAGAAACATCCTATGTGCTAGGAGCTTCTCCAGAATTTATAAAATCAGTATTCAGAAGTGAAATTGGGCGATAGCTACTAGGCAAGAAAGGGTCTTTGCCTGGCTTGAGTATGAATGAGATCCAGGCCTGACTAAGGGAGGAGTTCGAAGGAACAGAGAACAGGAAATAATTAAACAGATGTGTTAACAAGGGGGCCAGAATGTCCGTGTAAGTAGAGTGAAAAGGTATTTGAAGGCATTGGGGCCACGGCTTTCCCTTTCGGGAGGCTCTTGATGACCTGTATCACTCCCAACTCGAGTATTGGAGCCATTAACAGGTCCTGCTGATGTAGCAAGAGAGTGGGCATGGAGATGGAATCCAAATATGATTCCATGGTCCGCAAAATGTCGGGGGAAGGAGGATCTTCACTGTATTGTTCATCTCAGCTCAGGCTGAGGTCACTGGGTTCTAACTGCTAAGTAATAAAAGAATTAATAGTCGGTGGGGAAAAAGGCTGCGTTAATATGGGTCCCTAAACAAGATTAGGGAAGAAAAAGACTTTCAAAACAAACACACAAAACAGTATGTTGGAGTCCAGGGGTCAAAATTAGCATACAAAAACCTGTTCCCTGTGCAGGTGGGAGGAGGCTAGTGCATGTAGCTTCATCCCTTGCATGCACCACAATTCATCTGAAACTGAACGTGTTGTCCGGGACTTCTGGCACGCCTCTGGCAGTCACTGCATTGCCTGGGAGGTGGCGGGATTGAGTGGAGGCAAGCACTGATTTAAAAATTTTTTTTTTTTTTTAAATCACACAGACTCGCGGAATGCCACTGCAGTGTAAGCTGCTGTTGGCTGCTTTGGAGGGGATGGGGTTGCCAAGCTTGGAAGTAAGTGTGAGTTGTGATTTTTAAGACTGCTTGCGCTGTTTTTGTGAGTCACTCAGTTTGACAAGTGGGGGAGAGCAGAGAGAAAGAGGAGGAGTGGCCGTGCACCAGGTTCAGTGGGACGCTATCAAACACTCATCTCTCACTAGAGTCGACATCTCCAGGCTTTCACTGTCAAGAGTGGATAGAGTGCGTAGGGGGGGTGGAGAGTGAGGGCTCTCTAGCACCCAATCGTAAGAGTACCGTCACTGGTCCCGTAAAAAAGTAAACTTGCATGGCTTGCAATAGGAGATCATGTGATTGCTGGGAAGTTGGGGTAATCAGGAGAGCTTTTTTTTTATTTTTTCTTGCTGTGCAGAATATCAGTGGATTGGGTAACGGCTTGTGATGGATGCTGCTCAACAGCAATCAGAGACCAGAATTAAGGGTGGGGGGCAGTGTGATGTGAGAGAGTACAGATCACTGGTACACTTTATGTACAGCTCTTCTGGAGAAGAAAAGTGTGTGAGGGAGGATGGGTAATCTGTGTGGTGCGAATGTCCTTAATCAAGGCTTGTGGTGGTAAATTAGGCAGGTAAAATCAAGTATTTTTCTGTCTCCATAGTTTAAAAGAAAACAAAGAATACTATAGCTGCAGAAACACCCGATTAGGGCTTGTAGCATTAAAGTAATTGTTTTCCATTTACCTTTGTGATCAACAAATATCGTAAACGTCCAGCGCCGACCGTCATGTCAGCCAAGCCTCTTGCAGCCTTCTTGCGCACAACAGGCAGCTTCCACCATGCGGGGTACGCCAGTGTGGCCCGGCTGACATGACGGTTGGCGCTGGGCTTTTACAATATTAGGTGATTACAAAGGTAAATGAAAAACAATTACTTTAATGCTAAAAGCCCTAATAGATTGTTTCTACAGCTGCTTATGCTGTTGTAATGGCATCCTTTTTTTCCTTTAATTTAAGTGTATGTTGTGTGTTTTTGACCAGTGCAGGTAACCTGTCTCTGATCATGTAACGTTTTGGCCACATGCACTGCAGTGCAAGTGCTAAAAAAAAAGTTCATTTCTATCCCTGCCTTTATCTCCATAGCTTTTATGCCTTCCCTCACATAAAGTACCACACTCCCTCCTTTTCTTTCCACTCTGTGCTTCCCAAACAGAATATAGACTGGTAAGGCCATGTCCCAGTCATGGTTTTCAGTCCACAGTGACTCCGTATTGGTCACAGCATCCAGGTCAGCCTCTGCCATGATGGCCTCTAAGTGTGAAATTTTATTTCCCAGACCTCTAGCATTCACACACATGGCCTTCCAGATTTTACCACTTCCAACCCCTCCCCCAATGCTTCATTCCCATCCCTCTTCATTTTTTCCTTCCCATTTAAAAAAAAAAATGTCCACCCTGGAAGATTCATCTGCGGGGGGTGGGGATGATATGCCTCCTGATTCCTTTGACCACCCTCGGCTACTTTATTTAAATGTTACTTTGATGAACATTTAATCAACTGAGGACTGCAGTTTCCCTGCCAGATGGATGCAGGTCATCACCTGTGTATGAGCCTTTATTCCTCCAGGTAAGTCCCCAGTCCTCATTGTAGCCAAACCCAGGGTTTTAAATAGCTGGTATAGCATAACAAAACAGAGTAATGCCAACCATTTTCAGAAATGCTTAGCAGTAGACTGCTAACCATTTTTTGAGTGATTCCATGACATAGTACACAACATTAATAAAACTATATACTTTTTTTTACAATTTTGCTAATCAGTGTGTGCCAAGTGCTGTGCATTTTCACAACTGATTAGCACTTTCACACGTCAAACTGCTGTTCAGTTTTTTTCAGCTTGAAACCCTGCAAACCTCTCTTCTCTGCACCATTCTTTCAACCTGTTGCAGACTGGCAGCCCTTCAGTGAAAGCCACGGAGCATGCTACCTGTCTAAGACCTCTCCCTAGATCCCCCTGCACAATCACAGCCTTGTACCATGCCAGGCCATTTGTCCCCAGGTGGACAATGACTTCCTGTTTTCTCTTCCACCCTGCCACCCTAGCGATCCTCAGTGTCCAGTCCACTTCCCATCCCTCCAGGCCATGGTGTCATGTAGACACCTTGCCTCCCCTCTCCCACTCGCTTCCTATTCCCAAATCTATCCCCCTCTCAATCGAGTCACTCACCAGAAGTTGCTTCCTCCTCATTTGGGGTTCTGTATCACCCTTCTTGCGGTCTCCACTACAGAGGACCCCCCCACATCCTCCCTGGCCACTACCGTGGATGTCGCCTCCCAATAGTCCTGCCCCGCCAGTGCGGCATAGGAATTACAGTGGTACTGATTGAGGAATGTGTCTCTGCCTGACCCATGACCTCCACCCTTCCAGAGCCCACCATAGTCCAGCTGTTCCTCCTCCTCCCTGGCATCCTCTGAGGTAATTGTGGCAATCTTGGTGGCCGTTAGATGGAGGAAAGGGTCCCCCAAATGCTAACCGACTCTGCCTGGAGTCTTGTGACCTCCTCCCCTCAGCCAGAGAGTTGTGTGCAGATGGGACAGAACTGCAGTCACCAGAAGGCCTCTCTGAAAACTGCTAACCCACAACTACTGCACTGTACCAGTCCCAGAATTCCCAATTCCTACTCTGTGTCATGTGGAAAAAATTTTATACCCTTACCCCTGATAGGGTGTTTCTAGTTTTCCCCTTTCTTTGCCTGCTTTGCTGCTTTGTACACTTACCTAGATAAGGTTTTCCCTTCCACCCCACTCAGGAAGGAGTTCCATCTTGTATGAAGTGTTTTCCTCCTTCCTTTATCCCTTTACCTTTCTCTGCCTTTCCTACCAAGGCAGCAGCACTTATGCCTTCACTTAACCCTTTGCTACCTGACCCTAGATAGGTTGCTATTAGTGTTTCCCTATACCAGCCTTAAAACCCTTTATACTCTTACCCTAGACAGGATGTTGCACCCTGTTCCCACTTTTGGCCTACTTTTTATCCTCCACCCTTTCCTGCAGTAAGTGTTACACAGTAGTGACTAGGAACCTTACCTTAGTCGACTGATAGAGTCCCCAGCTTTCTTTCTTCTTTCCGCTGATGCCTAAGACTCCAGTTATCTGCTCCACTCCTTCACCCTTCCACTCACTTGCTGGGACACAAATGTGACTACACTGCTATATGCCTTTGTGACCTTCGGGCTTGATTAGTGTAATGCACTTGATGAGGATCTTCCTAAGAATTGTAGCCAGTGCCTAAAGCTAGGGATGTCCTATAACTCAATATGATATAGTACAGTATTTCTTGCTAGGAATCACAATATTGTTTTTTTTTTGTTTGTTTTTTTGTTTTTTTTTTACAATGATAAATCTGTTATTTCATGATAATTGGTGTTATGTCATGAGAAACCGTCTGGACTTTTACTACTTTGGCAGTGTGTCCCTTTCTGGACAAAAGAGTTTGGAGTCCCTAGCTCCCCAGTCAGATTTTCTCTCTTTTTTTCTAAAATCAGAAGTACTACAGTTTAGGTAAAGAGATAGCAACTTTTATTTTCAGACAGAGTAAGAACTATTAGGCCCTCCATGGGCCTATTGTCAAAGTTGTCCTGTGATCAGGTACGTTAAAATGGCTTCAGCATTTACAGATAGGAAGACCAACTCATTAAATTAGTATCGGCATTAACAGATAGGAATAAAAATGCAGTTTATGGACCAGGACAGCAGATGTTGATCATGGGAAGGTTGTCACACTGTTAGCGTATCAGTTAGTTTCTTTTTCCATGCAGGTATTTGTTGCTTCGTTTTGGGGGTGGGGGGGCGGCAGCTGCATCAGGCCGGTCCCCAGACCCATGAGGCTGAGCAGTTTAAATTCACTGCCCCAGAAGAAACATCCAGCAGAATTTTGTCATAGCGGAATGGTAATTCCACAGGAATTCCGCTGACACAATGAAATATTTCACACACCCCTAGTGGTTTTCTCATGCTGTTGCATAAATGATCTTTGAAATCGGAGGAGGGAGTTGTGCAGGCAGGAAGCTGGAGCTCCAGACTGAGAGTTCCTGAGCTAATGCATGTCAATCCAACACTGGTGGGTGAATCTGATCCCAGGTGACTTCATATTGGTGAGAAAGCTCTCCCATCTCGTGTCGTACACAAATGGGAATGGGAAGGTGGGATATGGGATGGAAAGTATATGGACTCGGGTAGGTAATAGTGCTGCAGTTTGCCTGCTGGGTTGATGTGCTGTGGGTCCCAAAAGTCCCACCCCTTTTGGGAGAATTCTGTCTGACTACACCATGAGGTGTAATCCAGGGACAATATGTGAAGGGGCAGGTAGTGCCTATCTGGGGCTACGCATCTGATCCAAGGCTTATGGACAGGCTGAAGAATCGCCTAGCAAACTGGGAAGGGGGGGCAAATAGAAGGTAAAAAATGTATATTGTTTCTACTTTGCAACAGTCTTTGCTGTTCAGGTGCTAGCAGTTTACAAGATGGCTTAGTTTTTTGTGTGCCATTGGTCATCTTGCTGAATTTTAATAATGGTATCTTTGGGCACCAACTTAGTGTCTGTGATGGATGGACACTCTTGGAAAAAAGGTTCATTCAGTCAGTCAATCCATGGCAAAACAAAACCATAACTGACACAGTGCTGATCCACAGCAACACAAAGCAAAGCAGCAACCAGAAGCCGAGTACTCGGCATCCAGTATGCTGGTAAGATATCGTGCGTAAACTGTCTTATTGCCCTGTCTAGGTGACGAGGATTTTAACTGGGAACCACCAACAGAAGCTGAGATGAAGGTGATTCAGGCACGACGAGAACGCCAGGATAAAATCAGCAAGCTCATGGGCGATTACCTGCTGAAGGGTTACAGGATGCTGGGAGAGTGCTGTGAGGAGTGTGGGGTAAGTAATGAAGGCTGGGGGAGGTAGAGACTTAAAGCAGGTATATACTACAGTTGTGACTTGTGGCACTTTTCTTTTTTAAAACCGTGAAGATCATGCCATGAGGATCCCTGAAATCACTTGTTACATGCAGACAATGGCATTGCTCCACTCCATGGGTTCATGGATTTTACCAGGCTTAGTTTTATGAGCGTGCAGCAGGTCACAACTATACATGCCTGCAGCTACCAAAGGAAATTTTTCGTAGCTCAAAGCATACATTTAGTTTTGGTAGTTTCATTAGCAGGCTTTGCCAATCAACAACGATTAGGAACTTGCCAGAATTGAATAGCAATTTTCTTAAATGGTTATTTTCATCTAAGATACAGTTTACTAGAGTACAGTTTGCGAGGAAAAAAGTGTCTTAATTGGTTGAAAAATCACCACAATTCTGTAGTTTTTACTACAGTTTGGAGGGAAATTGATCACAATTCAGAAATTTTTACTGCAGTATGGGAAATCAGTTGATTAGCAACTTCTGCTAATCAAAGCTGCACTTCATTAGCAAATAGTGGTTTTTATAGGTAGAAAATTGCTATGTGAGCCCGTTCACTTTATGCTTTGTAGTTATAGTAGGTGTTTAGTAGGCATTGTTATTCAAAGGTTGAAGCTCCTGAAACACATAATGAAAATGCCTTAAGTGTCATTGTTGCTTAGTGATTGTACTGTCACCCCTGGGCAAAGTCATGGGTTTACGTCCCACACTGGTGACTTGGGCTAATACCGAACACAGATGCTACACTGCACTGCACTACAACAAGGGTGTTTCTGTCCTTCTGGAGGTGCTGTCCCTCTGATGAGATGTTAAACCAAGGTCCTTCCTGCCTATTTCTGGTGCATTTCCCAGATGGCCAATAATCTAATGGCATTATCTGAGAAGTAGCCAGGGGATGCCCCAGTACGTGACATTCTCTGTCAGTACAACTGATTTAATACAGTTGTCCATGGTTGTGTGAGGGTATTACTGGATACATAAGATTGAGTTGTCTTCATACAGTCACTACTGCACCTGCCAGTGTCATACTGTATCTCTGATGAGCAGAAGTGCTTTTGGTATAGAGTATGCATACAGAGATCTACATACTGTACTGTAAATCTATACTGTGTTCTTCAGAGAGCATAATCAGCAGCTGATCCCCGGGATATATTATACTATTATTTTCAAAACTGTGTTTTTGTTTGTTTTGTTTTGGTATAAATCTACTGATCCTGGGCAAGAGTTACTGCATCCTCTCTGTAGAAAAATCTTGCCGTGTTCAATCTAGAAATACTGCACATATCAGGAAGGAATGCAATGCTCTTGGAGGGGCCTTCATTTGAATGAGAAATACAGTAGTACAGTACATATGTTTCTCTTTCATCTTAGGACTAGAAATAAACTATTTTTTTTTTTTTTTTTTTTTTTTAGAGCTTGCACTATTGTGTAGGTAGGGCACAAAATGACTTGCAGTAGAGTCTGGTACCTGCACTGGTCACAACAATTTAAAGCAAAACTAAAGGGAAATAAAAATATACGCAGTGCCAGTGAGTGGTGTGCCATGGGAGGTGGAAAACACCAAGACTGTGACAGATTTTCAAGAGACCACGGGACTGCTGTAAGAGGTTGGGGGGGAAAACAAGGAGCAAAGAGGGTGGAGGGGGAGAATGTGGTAAAATAACCAGTTTGCATTCAGTTGAGTTACGACCAAGAGTAGGTTGGTATGGCTCGGCTACGAAAATCGGCAGACAAGATGGACAGTGATGAGTGACACCTTTATTTGTTTCTGTCTACTCTCTGTCACTGTTCCAGCGTTTTTCACAGGCATACTGAAAAGGAACTGGCACTCGGTCGCTCCAGAGTGATACTCACCAGTTGCATTGCCAGTCCTAGCCAGCTGTACAATTAACATTTGTCATAGTCCTCTTTTGTACTCACCCTCCAGTTGAGCCAGCATAGGCACTCTTCTTTCCCTGCTGTGCTTCAGTTATCACATGATGGCCCTATGCATCTCAAGCCTCTGTCACACCTGCTTTTTTCTATTAAGCTTGCTCAGCCCCTAGACCCACCTGAGCCAACGCATGATGGCATTTAGCAGCTGCTGAAGCCATCTCATCCGCTACCCTATCAGTCATGTTCTTGTAAATTTGCACTGACAAACAGCATACTGATGTTTTGTCTGAACACCATGGCTTCCCTCAGCATCTGGCTGGGACCCAGTGATGTCAGCTAACAAATTGACTAATTTGACTGATGGACAACAGCGCCTAGACCAACCCCCAAGTCCTCAGCCTCCGCCTACTACAGTAACATGCACTGTAGTGCATGCAAGGGCCAAAAGAACACGAACTAGCCCATTCCTACTTGCACAGGGAATATTCAAACAATTTCTGTATTGCCTCGTGTTGTCAGTGACCAGTTAATACATACAGGCAACATGCATCTCTACCAGGTGACAAGTGACACTGTCTGAACGTTTGGACTGTCTTCCAGCAGCACTGGACGCTTGAGAACAGAAATATTCCAGTTGAGTCAGTTAGCCAGTCTTCAGTGCCACTTAACAACTGAAGAGTTCTCTGAGATTTTTTCATCAAACTTTATCCTCTTAAAACCAAAAAAAAAAAAAAGACTAGTGCAACTATTGTGCAGGTTTGAGCTACCTGGTGACAGGCAGCACCTGAAACTCAAGAGTGCCTGTTGAGCTGTAGCTTTCTAACTTGCTAACATACTAAATTCTCTTCTCAACCTGGAGGAGCATGAATGAATGAATGAGGACCACTTGCCACAGGTAGGGGTGTGTTTTTAAGAACATTTTTGCCTTTCAATGTTCAATTTACAGGTCTACCAATAATAACCTTGTGTGTCAGGTAAGTAAGGGAATGCTTTTATGTTTGTGAGAAATTTGATAGTTGGTGTCTCCACTCCAGTGTAGTTGTGCAGGTTGGTGGGTGTCCCTAGTTGGTTTTAATGGGTAATGTGTAGCCTAGTTGTGTGTGTTGGGCTTAATGACAAGAGATTTTGATGTTGGGACATGTATTTAACAGAGTTTAAGTTCCTGGGCTCTGAGGAACTGGTGCACCATTTTTGCACCTTTTGTAGCAGTCCTTGGAGCATGACAAACTGCTTCTATCTTGAAGCCAACTTTACTCTTAGCTGCGCTGTCAGTTTTGTGTGCTGAGAATTATATCTGTGAGCATGTTCAGATAGGCTTGTTATAGAGCAAGTGCGCACCCGGATGCTGATGGCCATCTACATGACGTTTCGCACATGCATGCATGATAGTATGATGCATACTACTGGGCACTTTTCGAAGCACAGGTGAGCTCCAGAGTGTGCTTAACAGTGCTGTTAAGTGCTGAAGGCTGTAGATGATAGGAAAGCGTGCCAGGGCACATTAATGTTTAATGTCTAAACTGGATATTTTTAGGTGGGGAACTCTTAAATCTAGATTTCTAGTTGGTGGAACTGTCATTTCTTGATAGTGGAACTCTTCAGAAGTAGTCAGTGGAGAAATATGACAAGAAGTGGTGAAACTGAGTTCTGCCAAATTTAACCCCTGGGGCACTTAATACTCCCTCTTAAGAAAGTGGCTGCATAATTGGAGCAAAAGGCTGAAATTGTGAGCTGGCCCACATGTATCAAGAAAAGCTCTTAAAGTGGCAGTACCTTTTTTAAAAAGAAAATTGGAGCATATAGTACTGATAAGGGGATTTGTTCACAGCTCGGCAGTTATTTATAGATACCGGTGTATAGACTTTTTTTTAGGCAGCTGGGGGAAATGATTGTGCATGACAGGTGTCCTGTCACTGTATACTTAAGCTTGACTCAAAGGAATTTGTGTTGGGAATTCAGCACCATGGCTTATTGCAGACCATTTGCCTTTAAAAGGTGCAAGACCTGCCACATGACTGAGACCTTTGCTAACAGGATCATACTGTCCCTTTTGAGTAACACAGTGTCAGTCTCTGTCCCCACCAACCACAGAGCATCAGTATTTTGGGGGGGGGGAGCACCTGACATTCCAGCTGGTATGGAAAAGTTTAGTTGGACAAATCCTTTTTTATTACGTCTTAACAAGATGTTACACTCTGACAACCTGCAGGTAACAGATGAACCTAAAGCAGGCCCCTAAGGACAGTGTGGCTCCTGACAGGGACGTCCAGATGTACTGGAGCACGGAGAGTCTGCTCACCATTTTGCAGGCATTCATAGAAACCTAGACTTTGATGGCAGATAAGGATTGCCTGGCACCCAGTCTACCCATTTCCCTACCTATTGGGATAAGCTGCAGATCCTAGTTAACCAACAGCCTACTTCCTCCTACACCCCACTATAATTGCCTTGTGTCTGTCCCATGCATTCTTGAATTCCCCACTGTTTGACCCCACAACCTCCTCGGGAAGGCCGTTTCATGCATCCACCACCCTCTCCGTGAAAAAGTACTTCCACACGTTGCCCCTGCCCCTGAACTGTCCCCCCTCTGTTTTCAGATTGTGCTTCCTTGTTCTTGCGCATCTCTTTTTCTGAAAGATGCTACCCTCTTGGACTTTGTTGATTTGCTTGAGGTACTTGAAAGTTTCTATCATGTCCCCCCTCTCCCTCCTTTCCTTGAGGGTATACATATTAAGCTTTTTTAGTCTGTCTCTGTATGGTGTCTGGTGCAGACCCTGCACTATTTTAGTTGCCCTCCTCTGGACTTCCTCAGTCTCGATTTAAGTAGGTGGTCCTGAGCAGGGTGAGGGGTAGATGAGTATGAGAACACAGATTCGATAGAACCACAGTTGCTATCAGATAAAGGGGAATATTACTCTGAAGAGGAAGGGGAGTGACAGAAGCTATGAAACAAATTTGGATCCCTCCCTTATTTGACACAGAAATGACATCTTACCTGCTCACTATGGCATGTAGAACATTGCAGCTGAAAGAGGTCCAATCCATAGGGACTCTGAACATGAACACCATTCTGTCTGACTCTGTATCTGCACCTGAGGGCTTCTCGAACCTCTGACACTGTGACCAAATTGATAGAGCAACTGTCATCAAAATGTTACCTGCTGTGCTGCTTATGAGACTTTACCCAGAAGCTCAATAGACCAGTTGCAATGATTTTGAACTTTTTGTTCAATTTTAATTTAGCTTTGATTTTATCAACCGTGCTGGATTGCGCATGCTGTGCAGCCATCAAGATTGCTTATGTGCATGTGCTGTCTCTGTGACGTAATGTGGGGAACTGAGACACTGAACTTCCTCACCGAGCAGGCTTCGATAACAAGAAGGCAGTGCCTGCGTTCAGTGAATGCTGTAGTTAGTCCAATTGAATATTGTAATACACTAATCCTTTGCTGTAATAAATCTGATCACAATGTAAACTTTTTTTTTTTTCAATTCTGTTTATGCTCCCAGACAAACACATTTTCCTCCAGGAGAGAGAAAGTGGACTGCCCAGTGGCAGTCCTGTGGGGATGAACAAGAAAGTTAAGAGAATCGGGAAAAACCGAGGGAATCAGTTTAAATGAGGAAGAATGGATAAGAAGCAGTAAAGATAGGTGGGAGGGCAGAGAGTCACAATTTGGAAAGAAAAGAGGTACACTGCAAAAGACGCTCCGAGTCAAGTGCACGGAAAGAGAGAATGATTGAGGAGACAGTGAAATGTAATGGGGGAGTTAGAGGCAAAGCTGCAGAAAGAATGGAAAAGGGGGACCAGCCTGGCAAGGGGTGATTCAGTAGCTACCCCACAGACCACATCCACATAGTCAAATACAGGTTTTATTTATTTATTGAAAGAGATTTACCAGGAAATACATACTGAGCCATAAAGCTCATTTCCAGATGTGTCCTGCGGGAACGGGGTGGGAATAAATACATAGTATAAGCAAAGCGCAGTAATCTGAAAAGCAAAAGGCACAGCTATGTATAACATATACAGTAACGTAAATGGCAAATTGCTAAACAAGTAAGATAGAAAAGGAGGAGAAAAAAGGGGTAGGGAGTGGGGGGGAGGAGGGAGACGATGAAAGAGTGTGTGAATAGATTGCTGGTAGTGGTGAAGGGTTGAAGGGAAGAAGGTAGTGGAAGGAGGGGGAGGGGGAAAAAAGGAAGAGGAAGAGTGCAGAGGTTGAAACATTTAGTAGTAGTATAGTAGCTTGAGGACTGGCAGCGGATGGGGAAAGAGAAAGTGGGCAAGACATTAGACTAAGGGCAATTGCAGGTGGGAGATGTATGGGCTTGGAGTAACAAGGAAAGAGAGCGTTTGAAGGAGGCAGGGTGAATTGTAAGGGGAAGAGAGTTCCAGATTTTAGGAAAGCGGTAAGAGAAGGCATTCTGTCCCGCGAGGGATTTGCAAGAAGGGAGCATTAGGGAGCAGTAGCTTGAGTTACAGAGAGAGTAAGAGGAAGGAGGCATAGGGGAGAGAAGAGAACTGAGATAAAATTGGTTTGATGATAGTCCCATGGTGGACAGGGAGTGGTACGCAAGCAGTTCAGGACAGCATTTTTAATGCATGTCAGTGTGTGAGGAGAAATTCAGGTTTCAGTCTCTCCCCACATCAAGGTATTTAACCGAGGGGACTTCTGCTAAAGGTGGGCCGTCAGGCCGGGATAAAGAAGGTGAGCATGGAAGGGAGCATAGCTGGCTTCTGTTTGGTGCCAAAGGACATTTGCACAGTCCGGAGGAAAATGTGTCATTTGTCTGGGAACATACACAGATTTACGAAGCACACACATTTTACTGTTTACATAGGAACAATCAGATTTTGTTATAGCAAAGGATTAGTGCATAAAAAATTCAGGTGGGTTAACTACATAATGTTAACTGACTAAATAATCTGGTTAAAACATCTAAACATTTTTCTGCAATCAGACAGGCTGAAGCCATTGTAGTCTCCCTTGAGGAGACTTGTCTGTCTGAGGGAGGGTATGCCATGTGCTTTGTCCCAGGTTTTTGCCTCATCCTATGCATTGGGAAAGCGGCAGGGTGCAGCAGTCTTAATCCCTCTCTCTACACCATTTCAGTTGCACAAATGCCTTTCAGATGAGTATGTTCATCTTGCTATAACAGAGGGAGAACTGTATAATGCCTCTGTACTTTGGCTAGTCTCTGTCTTCCCCCTCAGAAGTCCGAATTCTCAGTGGCATTTTTGTTGTCTCAGTGGAAAACGGAAATGTCTCAGTCTGTCCTCTGGCCCACCACACCATGGATGAGACTCGAATTCTAAAGGAAACGTATCTCTGTACTGAAAATGAATCAACACTGCCGGGGGTAGGTGCTGATAGTAGGTATATCCCCATATGTGTCTGGGAAGCCTATGAGAGCTGCAACTTCCTGAAATGCCAAAATCTGCCAACTCCCGTTCAAGTGTTCCCAACTTGACATTGTTACACTCACTGAGTGGGAGTGGCAATGTCGGGGAGTCCGCAGCGTGAGCGTGCCTTAGCGAAAACGGGAAACAAATGATTAAAAAGCATACTGAAAGTCAACGTACATGAGAAATACCAGGATATATGACATAACATGCCTATGAGTGACTGCCTACAGCACAGTAAGTCCATTTGTCTCAGTGGCTCTTTAAACAATGGTGGCATAGAGAAAAGAGGACAACTCCCTAGGCCAAATGTGAGGTGTTATCCTGTTAAGAAGGAGCACTTCAAGAAATAGGAGGTGCTCCCTGTTGCGGACAAAGCCGTATGCAGTACAGTAAGGCACACGACTAATCTCCTGGAAGGGTTGGCAGCTTTTTCTGATGCGCATGACAAGAAAGTGGACTTGTCGTGCATACGTGCATTTATGGCTAACAGGGCAAACCTAAGAATAACGTATGCGTCGTTCGTATTTCCAGAGTCTTAATGTGGGTGTGTATTGGCTCTAGCAGTGGTTTCACTGGAGGGTTCTCCAGGTACTAATTTTCTGCTGCTCATATCAAAATTTGATTAGCAGTCAATCAGTTTTGAGGAACAATTTCAAAACCTGGTTATTTTTAACTGTACAGTATTAAAACTGATTGTAAACATAGAAACATAGAATTTGATGGCAGATAAGGACCACTTGTCCCACTTAGTCTGCCCATTTACGCCCGTTTAGTTGTACCTGTTATGTAAACAGTTTTATTTAACTCTAAAAATTGATTAGCGTTTTGGTCATAAAAGTTCTAAAACATTGTGAAAATGCATAGCACTTGCCTCACTGTGTTTAACAAACATAACACTTCTAGAAAACCTACATAAATGCATTCTGTACAGTTAGTATTGTCCCAAGAAAAAAACTGCTAATCAATTATTTAAAACTCTGAAACAATATAATAAATAAAAGGCATAACACAGTAGGTATTAACCACTGCAACTGTGTCAGCTGTGAGTTTAGTACTTTTGGCACGAACTCCAGTGCACACCACTTTTAAGTATTCTTACCCTGGCCCCCTAAGCAAGCCCCCCACCCCAGATACACTGACGCATATTGTTCTGAACATGAATCTCTCTGCATGATTTGGTAGTCTCTGCATGATTAACACAGAGCACTTTGCTTGAAACCCTCTCCCCAACACACTGGCACAGTACTGATCTGTATCGATCTCTGCATGGGCAAGACACACAACGTTTAGTCGCAGGTTATCCCAGCCTAACCTTCTCACCCCCAAAATACCATCTGGGACCTACATTAGCTGCAGTATTTATAAAGGTACCCTTTTTCACCACTAACGTTGTTGTCTTTTTCCCATAGCAGTTGCATTTTTCCTTGTTTTTCCAAAGCTGTGTCCTCTTTCTTAATAATAGCTTTTAGTCTATGACTATTGCAACAGCAGGGCAAAGTTCATTTTTTGGTTGCATTTAAAGTTCTTTCTTGTTTTTAGTAACTATTCCCCCGTTTCCAATATATCTGGCTCCAATACTGCATGATTAGAATCTTTTTCTTGTTAGCAGGGAGTTTTTTTTATTTTTATTTAATGAGGTACAGAGGTTATGTGCTTTTTGTTCCCTCCTCCTTCATATTAATCTGCTGTGCAAATGAGCTATTGGAGGCCCCCACAACAACCAAACCCTTAAATAAAAATAAATGTAATTTCTTCTGCCTATCTTCAGTCAGCTGCAGAAGGCCACAGGGCCTTCTGCATTGGGTCTGTCCCTCTCTCTCTCTCTCTCTCTCAAGCTGCCGTGTTCAGCTATTCATGTCCTTCTCAGCCACCTGTCTCCTGTATACTCTCTCTCCCATCAGCACATAAAACAGCATAAAGATTTAAATATGTGCCTGAAATATTTAAACTGCCAGTGCCTGTTGGTGGATTATGTACTGCTGCCCTGACCTTCCAACAACACAGTAACGCAACGGGATGCAAACGACTACCACCACTGCCAGAAAAGGGAGAAAAACATACCACTTTTCAGTGAATTAAGTTAGGCAAATCTTCTTTCTTGGCACCTCACAAAGTTTCCCATGTCTTCCCACATGCTCTGTGTCTTTGAGGGGGCTGAGTTGTTAAAATAAGAGTGGCCAAGGCAAAGGGGAGAAAGATGAAGGATTACTGCATGTGATGGGCAAAGATAGATGGGGGAGGGATGTGAGCAGCCAACAGAGCAACAGCAGAACAAACGACAAACAAAAATAGACATTGCTCAGCCAAGCAAAGTGATTAGCAATTCTAGCTAATAAAACTAGCCTTTGAGTTGCAGTTGCTGGCTTTTGGGTCGCAAATTGCGATGCTAACCCACTTGTTTTATGCCCTGCATTGGAACTGATAGAAATAGAAACTACGGTAGAGATACGAGTTTTTTTTGTTGTTGTTAATTTTAGCCTGTTTTGTCTGCCTTCAGAATTTAATTTTTTTCATTTAATTTGTAATAATAATTCAGGATAATACAAACAATTTATATGGAACACGTAAACAGTGGAGAACAGTCCACAAATACAGTGAACCAAGAGCAGCAGTTGCCGAATCAGTAATTTTGTTATATATTTATTTGAAGATGGGTAACTGGGAAAGGCACACTGAGCCGAGATTCTTTTCTAGGTGCACCATGGGGGAGAGGGAACAGGAAATACAGTAATGAAAGCATACATGGTATTAATGATTAGTACAAAAGTAAGATGTAAAGTAGAATAAAATTAAACAAATTATAAATGCACGCAAAAAGTAAACAGAACTAAACAAACACACCATGTATGGTTTTGATGGGCAACTAAAGAGACAAAAGCTGATGGAATAAATGGCAGTGTGGATGTAGAGAAGAAAGGAGCTTGATACAGGCTAAGGTAGAACTTAGGAGGAGGCCCAACAACAGGGATGGTGGAGGCATCAACGTAGGGGAATCAGAGGGGAGTGACAGGAGCAGGTGGAGACGGGAAGGAGTGTTTAGCTGGAGCATAAGGTAGCTGGGGGAGAGGGGGAGAGACTGAGAGAGGAGGGGAGCAGGTTCTTGAGGGACTGACAGCAATAGGAGAAGGTTGACTGCCCAGCAAAGGAGTTGAGGGTAGGGAAGGGAAAAAGTGCAAGGATCCCTGGTGCAGAGGGGTGTATGAGGCAGAGGGAATAGGAGAGAGGACAGGTAAAAGGGCAGGGACCCAAACCAGAATTTGGGGATGAACAAAACACAGTGGGGCTGGTGACA
This sequence comes from Neoceratodus forsteri, assembly GCA_016271365.2. NCBI lineage: Eukaryota > Metazoa > Chordata > Ceratodontiformes > Ceratodontidae > Neoceratodus > Neoceratodus forsteri. The sequence continues at coordinate 466,322,318 of CM028132.1, read as the reverse complement.
TGAGGGTAAGGGGAGGAGTATAGGGAGCAGAGGTAAGTACAAAAGTGAGAGTTGGTAGCAGAGCAATAAAAGGCATTACAGAGGGTGTCCAATCTGGCAAGGGAAGAGGAGGGGGCAGTGCCATAGACCACATCCTTATAGTCAAAAACCGGAAGCACCATTTTGGTAACAAGCTCCAGGCGGACCTTGGAAGATAAGTAGTCTATTGTGGTACAAGGCAGTAAGTTTCGGGGCGGAGCTTGGAGTGGATGACATCAATGTGGACAGAGAAGCCAAGCTTACTGTCTAGCCACACACCAAGATACTTAAAGAAAGATAAAACTTTGAGAGGTGAGCCATCCAGGGTGGGGAAAACTGGGATGGGGGAAGAGCCTGGCCAATTTCTGGCTGGTACCAAAGGTCATGGACACTGTTTTCCTAGCATTGACCTGGAGTTGGTTGGAGTAGGACTGGCACAGGAGTAAATCGTGTCAGCTTTGTCAGTGCTGGATACTTACAAGCAAACCTGGCCAGCATATTTACTAGTCGGTAGATTGTTATACCAGCATGCCACTTGCTGGCTGCCAGGCCAAGAGGTGTTTATCAAAACTCTGTCTCAGCAAGGTATTGCTCTCTCCCATTTCTCCAGCCTACATTAGCTCCTTCAACCCAGATGTTAAGGATTAAGGAATCCCATAATAAGTTATAATTAAAGGGGAACAGTCAGCAAGCAGGGTCCTCACACCCAAGTGTGGAGCTGGTCCTGATATGCACTTTGTGTGCAGAAACATAGTATATTTACTGTTTACTGTAATATAGTAGATTCTATTAGACTAATTTTGCTTAGCTCTAGGTTCGTATAATCTGTTACTCTGAAGAAAACTGCTCTGGACCCAGGCTGCCTTGCGAACTACAGACCAATCTCTAACCTTCCCTTCGTTGGGAAGGTGATTGAGAAGGTTGTGGCGCTACAGCTGGAGAATCATTTGACCATCCACGACAATAAAGAACCTCTACAATCTGGTTTTCGTAAGAGGCATAGTACTGAAACTGCTCTGGTTCGGTTGCTCAATGATCTCTTGATGGCGAAAAATCAGGAGGGCTGTTCTGTCTTGGTACTTCTTGATCTCTCTTCAGCTTTTGACACCGTGGACCATGGGGTGCTCCTCGAGCGCTTGAGATTCATCTGTAACCTGTCTGGTACAGTTCTCAGGTGGTTTAAGTCCTGCCTCACTGGCAGAACTCAGAAGGTGATGTCGGGGATTTTTTCCTCTGACCCATTCTCTCTGTCATGTGGGGTCTCTCAGGGCTCGGTGTTGTCCCCCATGTTCGCGGTGTACATCTTGCCCCTCAGAGACATTGTAAGACGGTATGGGCTGAGGTTTCACTGCTATACTGCTGATACCCAGCTCTACATGTCTTTTGCACCTGACCAGGATAGTGCGCATTTGGTATTTAACAACTGCCTTGCTGAAATCCAGGATTGGATGAATTCCAGCTGGTTGAAGTTGAACTCGGGAAAGACTGAGGTGATGGTTGTGGATCCGGGCCGCCAGATAGAGGGGTTGGGGGCTGGTCAACCTTACAGACTTTGCCTAGGAGGTTCCCAGCTTCTTTCCTCTGAATGGGTGCAGGACCTGGGGGTGATTCTTGATGATGGGCTGACACTGCAGTCTCAGGTGTCGGCAGTTGTCAAGTCCTCCTTTTACAATCTGAGGAACATCACCAGGGTCAAGCATCTAGTTCCATACTGTGACCTTCCTACATTGATCCACACCTTTGTGACCTCGCGCCTTGATTACTGCAACTCCCCTGTACCTAGGGCTACCAGGGGTTGATATCCACCGCTTGCAGCTAGTGCAGAATGCTGTGGTCTGGTTGTTGACTGGGACCCCTCAGGTGTGTCGCATCACACCGGTGCTGCGTGAACTGCCCTGGCTGCCTATTCAGTGGCGGATCACCTTCAGTGTCGGGCTTCTGACCTACAAAGCCCTACATGGACAGGGCCCGGAATATCTGAAAGAGCTCCTGTCCCCCTACTGCCCCAGGCGACCGTTCCGCTCAGCTGATGAAGGGTTGCTGGAGATTCTCAGGGTATCTTTGAAGACATCGGGGGGGCCCGTCTATTCATGTATGCGGCCCCAGCCCTGTGGAATTCTCTACCCCGTCAGTTATGGGAGTGCACGACCGTGGAGGGCTTTAAGAAGGCCCTAAAGACTCACCTGGGGTGCCAAGTTTACCCAAATTGATTTCAACTTTGTATTTTATCTATTGAACTGTGATTTTTACCGTGCTATTTATTCTGACTGTTCAGTGCCTTGACAATTGAAAAGCACTCTATAAATATATTATTGTTATTACTATAAATCCCACGATATCCTACAGCTGACATCAGAGTATACGGCAGCAGTGGGAGATTCAATAGCCTACAGTGCATGCCAAAGCTTTTTTTAATCTCTAATCAGAAGTTTTCCAGGTTTTCTTTTCTCCAGGTGATAAATACAGTCCTCTGTGACTGTACTTAGCCCAGGAAGGACGTCAGAACCAGCAAGTAAAAGATCAGGGCTTATATGAACTCTTATGCACTGCAGGCTATTGAATCTCCCACTGCTGCCTATTGCTCTGAGGTCTGCTGTTGGGGATTCTGGGATTTGTAGAAACAGAAGATGTCAGCCTTGGACTAAGACATCAGCCTTGAACTAAGCAACATTAGTCTGATACAATATACTATGCTACAGTAAACAGTAAGTAAACCGAAATGTTTCTGTACACAGTATGCACATTGAGACCAACCCCACACTTGAGTGTGGGGACCTTGGTGCTGACTGTTCCCCTTAAACTAGTATGCTGTGGTAATCGGTCTATTGACAAAGCCTTATCTTTTTGCTATGTATTTAAACAAACCAAAAAAAATCCCCAACATATTCATGGAGAACATGATTGGAGCCTTCTAGGCTCAGCTGATGAACCTTTTCCTAATGAACAGCCAACTTGCAACTGGTCCAGAAGATATGTGAACGGTCTGCATCTTCCTTCTGAACTCTTCCAGCACCTGTCAGTTTGAAAAACACCCAAATTACTAGTAATCATGGAATATTGTGGGGAATACAGATATTGTCTTACAACCTTTAATAAAATTCTTGCCAATGTCGGGGCAGTGGTCTTCTGGATGTGGTCTTACATTCCTCTCCATTCCCCTGGATCTATTATTTGCCTCCTGTCTCTCCCTCCCATTGTTTTTTTTTTTTTTTAGGGTAGTCTGAGCCTCTCCGCATCCTCATAAGGACTGTACAGATCCCTGAAACATTTGTCATTTGATCTCTTGAGTTTCAGGGCCTAATAAATGTATTCTTCCAATTCAGATTTGGGCTGGCCTATAGCCTACGTGGTATACCCCAACTGAATATAGTGCCTCATCTGCAAATGTTGATAAAAATCTTGCCTAGGTAATTGGTGCATCTGTTGCAGGTTTAAAAAAACTAGTGTCTATGACTGCCTTGCAGTTGGGAGAATCTTCCCAACCCTAGTGGAAAAGACTATGCTTTCTGTGAATCAGGGAAGTTCCGGATTCTCCTACATCAAAGCTAAGAATCCCAAGCCTGCTGGAGTTTTACATCAACATCTTCCTTATTCCATACCCTAAGAGTTGGGCGAGTTCAGGAATTGGTGATACTTTGCCAGACCTGTGTAGTGAGCCCCACAAACGGTATGAACAAAAAGGTGCTCCTGAAAGGTTATACGTGTTCCAACCTATGCCAACCAGATTGTATCTCACATGTAAGCCAGATAAACTGAGTTAAGGCATGTGTAGTCAAACAAGTACCCGAATTGGGCATACCCATCCTCCCTTCTGCTTTGGGCAATTTGAGTTAAATTCTCAGAGAGTGTGCCACCTTGTTCTGTTATAAAAGTTGATTTACTGCTTTTCTAATTTTTGCCAACAAGCCTGTGCCAGGTGTAACCCCTATGGGGCGCTATCCCAAGAGCTACTACCTCTGCCTGCTCTGACACTAACAGGTTGAGGGGCCAGGATCCGATGGTGGGTGCCTCCACCCAGAGGTTGGGGTTGGTACAGTCTGATATGACCAGGTCACAGCCCTCTGGGCCACTGCGACCCCCCCCCCCCTTTCTTCCCACTAGGCCCACTCAAGTAAACCCCAATGTCCCAGCCACATACACTTACCCCCAGGCTTGAACCAGTCCGCTTGCCCTGGGGACCCCCTGAAAAGTAAGATGCTGTTACACAATAATCACAATACAGTAGTTGACCATAAACACACAGTTCAGCCAGTATACCTTTGCAAAACAACCAATCTGATTTATTTAGGGGGAGATAACAAGGACTGGGGCAATCAGGTTAATTAGCTTACCACTCTAATATATCTGTATCTTATCTAGGGCACTGTGCACAGGCCTAACCTATAAATCAATGTCTCTGGGTACCCGGGCAATAAAAGGCTAGTCCGTCGATGCAACTGGTTGGGGCCCTGCCACAGAAACAAACATTTGATTCCTACGAAGATTAAATTGAGCCAGCACTCTGTTAGTGTAGCCAGTAAAGAAGCCAGAAGATCTTGCCTTCACTAGGAACATTTGACAGGGAGCTACCCTGATTTAGTACTCACGACTCCAGTAGAAAGAGCGCTCTCTCACCACTCGCAGGACCGAGCCTGGAATTCAAACACTTCTCCACACATTTATATGAAAGGCAGAGGGGTACCATACCAGGCAGCTGCTGTATACCTTCCGATCGCTTTCACTGCACACACCGGGCCAAACGATGCAGTTTCACTTGTCCTGACAGACCGAGCGCGATTGAAGCAGATTCTCCAGTCCTCTACAGGGTGAGCCTGGTAGGTAGCTGCGCTTTTGCACAGCCTCCTCTGACTGCTGCCTAGCGGATTTAGTCCGACACTTGCTGGCGTTCACAACCGCCGATTTCTGGCTGTCCACACGTGCTTCCCGCTTGAAAGCTCGACAGCGCAGAAGCCAAGAGCTCCGTCCTCGCTCACATCCACAGCATCTCTGCCCCTTGCCAGCTGGGGCAAGCCTCTCAGTTTGAGCGCCACCCGATCCCATAGGTGGGCCACTGATGCCAGTCACTTTTTTCACCCCCCAATTGATGCAAAAGGCACCAGGGTCCAGACTACACTTCCCAGGAGCACCTGCCATATAGTCCCCTTTAGGCAGGCTTCCAGTGGGAGTCCAAACTCTAATTGGCTCCAGCGGTCTCCATTTTATAGCCCCCTTTCCCCAATTGGTCCATCTCATTAGTTCGGGTCCAAAATGGAGGGGCTGCACACACAAGAGTCCCAGCTGCAAATAAAGCAGGTTAAACAAGCTACATTTTTGCAATGGCACTACATATTTTCCAGCAGACAGTTACATCTTTCAACCCAGCTCCCTCAGCTCTCTTAGCGACTGCAGAAATGGAGCAATCCAAATATCCCCTCGAGTGGGATTTGAGCAGTAAACCTACCGTCCCCCTACACAAGCTGTGCACTTTTTAGCCGTTTGGCTTTGTAAAGGCGTTCTGTTTAATTAAATTATGCTTGTTTCACACGCCAACTATTGAGTGCTGAGTCTTGTGTTTGGAGGACAAACTGATAAAGCCTGCAAGCAGGCAGCTCTTAAAGAGACAGTACTAGAGGCTTTCAAAGCACTCACAACGCCCACAGTTAGCGGCATCTCGCCAAACACCAGTTAAACGGAGAGCCTTTAGTCAAGCTCCAGGAAGGTTTCTAGAAACCCCTATTTGCAGAGGGGTTACACCCTTCCTGGCCTGGAAAGAACTTGACATCTGTGTCAAGTAGTTACCCTTAAATCACTTTAAGGCAAAACAGTTTAAATTGACAGCACATTAGACCTTTGGTTACATACGTTGGTACTGTATCACACAGTTTACTTTTTGATTATGCAACATTACACATACCACAACCCTTTCTTTTATAAATCAGGTCATCACTTCCTGCCCATGACACCCAGACAAAGGGGGCCCTTCCCTATCAGCTACCTGAGGGCTAACTAGGGCAGTAGCACTATACTCAGAGGGTAATACCAACAGTTGGGAATCATTTCCCAAGGCTAACTTGGGCAAGGAGCTCGGGGACACGTACACCCCTTTATGAACTACATTTAAAGGCAGGTCCACAGGCTGACCAAGGGACTCATAATTCAACCTTACTACGGGCCGTACTTCTTGGCTGGTGCGTCTAGAAGTCTCAGAAAAACCTGCTGCAGGCCCCGATTCCATTTTGGCCTCACTTAGATTGGTAGGGTGAACCTCCATAGGGGAAAGGGACCCAGGGCCCATAGCACTTTCGGGAACAGGACCCTCTATGTCAGGACCCACACTGCTTAGTTCAGCTAGGGATATTTCTGGCACTATAGGGGTGCCATCAGGGCACTCAAAGTATTCTTCTTGCTCTGGCATATCACTAGCGGGTTTCCCCCATATCACTTTCTTCTTCTTCTGAAAAGTCAGACAGCTCAGCCAGGCCAGATAATTCAGCCAGGCTCAAGGATCCCACCTCTCCGCCCTTGCTGCCACTCACTTCATCTTCTGGAAGCATGGGCTCCAGAGACAAAGCGGGGGGCTCAGACAGTCAAGGAAGCCCAACTTCATCCCCAGAGTTAGGGGATTGCCCCTAAACAGTTGACTCAGTTCATAAGAGGGGTAATAGCATCATTCTCACTGTCCCCTGACACGGACTGTTGATCAGCTTCATTAAAGGGGGTTGGAGGAGGCCTCTTTAGTTTCTGAGGAGTTGACCCATCTTGGTTTCTTCTTGGCAGCAGCTCTAGTTACAGGCCCAGAGGGGGGGCATTGGGAGGTTCAGCTTCTAACAAAATTTGTCCGATTGGCAGCAGGTGATTTCTGTGCATAGTTTTCACATCTTTTGAATTGTTTTCAGGCAGCACTTTATATATAGGTAAATCTTTCAGTTTTCCCACGACTATATGAGGGAAGTGATGCCATCTGTCAGCAATCTTATGCAGTCCCAAATTCCTCGATAGCACTCTGTCCCCTTCTTTCAGTTCCACTGCTTTCACTTTCTTATCATACCTTTCTTTATTGGCCAAATTCCGCTTAGCAGCCATGGTCTTGGCTAGCTGGTAAGCATGATTGAATTGGGACTTCAACTTCTGCACATACTGTGGATGATTAGCTGCTTGAACCCCATTAGGAGAAACCCCCAAACAAACATCTACTGGCAATCTGGCTTCCCTTCCAAACATCAGTCTATATGGAGAAAACCCAGTAGCATCACTTTTGGTGCAGTTATAGGCACGGACTAAGGCGCTGATCTGCTGGCTCCATCTAGGTTTGCCTGTAGGGTGCAAGGTGCCCAACATATCGAGCAAGGTGCGGTTGAACCTCTCAGGTTGAGGATCGCCCTGGGGATGGTACAGGGTGGTTCTTGACTTCCGTACCCCCCACAAGGATAGCATTTCTTTAATCAGACGGCTTTCGAAGTCTGTCCCGTGATCGGAATGGATTTGCTGGGGTGCCTCATAGTGAACAAAGAAATTCTCAACAAGGACTTTAGCCACTGTGGTTGCTTTCTGATCTTTAGTGGGGAAAGCCTGGGCATACCGGGTGAAATGATCAGTAACTACCAATATGTTGCTGATATTCTTCAGATCTGGTTCTAAAATCAGGAAATCAATGCAAACCAGTTCCATAGGGGCACTAGTAGTGATGTTGACTGGGGGGGCAGCTCTCTGAGGCAGGGCCTTCCTTTGTAAACATCGGCCGCAGGTCTTGATATACTGCTCTACGTCAGCACTTATTTTGGGCCAATAAATTAGAGTCCGCACTAAGTCAAGGGTTCGGTCTATGCCAAGATGTCCCATGTGATTATGTAGGGACCTCAATACCAGTTCTCTAAAAGCAATGGGCAACACCAGTTGTTGTTTGACTGCTCGCCCCTCTTCACCCACGGTCTCCCTGTACAATAGCCTATTAATCAGTTTCAACTTTGGTCCTTCTTTGTACAACAGCGCAGTTCTCAGGTCAGAGGAGTGCAATCTTGACACATCTTCCCCCCTCAAGGCTTCCAGGACAGGGTTTATCATGGGATCTTGGGATTGAGCCCGTTGGATGCTGTCATCACTGAGTTGAGGCAACATACTAGTGTCTAAGGCAGAAAAATAACAGTAAGCAGCAGGTAAGCAGTTCTCAGAGGGCCCCAAGCAGTCCACCATGCAGTCTACAGCATCAGGAGACACCGGTTCCTCCCTGTCAAATTTTTGGCAGCGGGCTCTTATGTCAGGTTCTGATAACCAGACCCAATCAACTCGGGACACAGGCCTCCGGGAGAGGGCATCGGCATCTATATGGTTCAGGCCGGCTCTATATTCAACAGCATAGTTATAAGTGGACAACGCAGAGAGCCACCTATGGCCAGTGGCATCTAGCTTAGTTGAGGTCTGAACATACGTCAAGGGATTATCAGTTTTCACCAGTGTCTTGGCTCCATACAAATAGTCATGGAATTGATCAACAGTGGCCCACTTCAAAGCCAGGAACTCTAGTTTGTGCACTGGGTAGTTCTTTTCAGAAGGGGTCAAGCTGCGGCTGGCAAAAGCTACAGGTCTCAGACCGTTTGGGTGCTCCTGATACAGTACGGCCCCCAATCCTTGCAGACTGGCGTCAGTATGAAGAACATACAGCTTGGCAGGGTCAGCATAGGCCAGCACAGGGGCATGAGTAGGTTGATATATAATGTCATGGAAAGCTTCTTCACAATCAGCAGTCCAGCAAGGGCCAAACACATCATTGGGGTGGAAGTAATTTCTTCCAGTCTCAGATGGCACAGTTTTCTTATACTTTTTTTTATGGATGGGGAGATACCCCTGCGTAAGGTTAAGCAGAGGGCGGATCACTCGTGAATAATTTTTGATAAGTCGCCTATAATATCCACAAAACCCCAGGAACAGTTGCAGCTTCTTCAAATTTTGGGGTTGAGGCCAAGTAGTCGAAGCTTCTACTTTGCTGGGATCAGTCTCTATGCTCTCAGTGGATACTACATGCCCCACATATTTTACAGAGGTTTGAAAGAACTGGCACTTATCTATAGATAATTTGAGCCCAAAGTCTTGCAGTCGATCTAGGACCTTGAACAACCTGCTTTCATGCTCTTCCAAGGAGCTGCCAAACACTATGACATCATCAAGGTAAACCAAACATTAGAGCAAATTCATGTCCCCCACAGCACGCTCCATCAAACGCTGAAAAGTAGCCGGGGCACCTGAAATTCCTTGGGGCATCCGCATAAACTCGTAGAAACCTAGGGAGCAAATGAAAGCAGTCTTTTCTCGATCCTCTGGAGCCATCGGGATCTGGTAGTACCCACTGTGGAGGTCTAACACAGAGAACCATTTACTGCCATTTAGACAGTCCAAGGTGTCCTGTATGCGTGGCATGGTATACTGGTCTGGGATGGTCCACCGGTTTAGAGTACGGTAATCCACACACATCCTGACAGCTCCATTCTTTTTTCTCACTACCACAATAGGTGATGCATAAGGACTCCTGGATTCTTGTATCACCCCAGCTCCAAGCATCTCCTGCAGGTGGCGCCTTACATCGTCTATATCAGCAGGGGCTAGGCGTCGAGATCGCTCACGAAAAGGCCGCTCATCCTGCAGCCGGATTTGATGCTCAGCCCCCTGCACACATCCCATATCCCATTCCTTCAAAGAAAACACCTGTTCCCTCTGGGCGAGCTGTTCAATGACTCTTTTCTTCCATTCTGCTGGTAGTGGAGAATCACAGCAATCAAACAGCTCGGGAGTCACTCGGTCACCTCCTCCGGGAGTCTTATTGTGGGGCAAAACAGCAGTATCAGCACAGTGTACCATAGCCAGGGTGCAACCCAGTTTCGCTCGAATCTCTCGATCAGATACATTATGCACTCGGACCATTACTATTCTGGCAAAGGCATGGGCTCTAGCAGGTAAGATACTGGGTTTAACCAGCAACCCCATGGGCAACTTTCCCTCACCGGGTGCATCCAGCATCAATATCTTACTCTTAACGTCTTTTTTTTAATCCGGACTTCCCCTTGCAAAACACACTGGGCATTTGGGGCTAGTAGCAATGGTTCTGGATCCTTCTTCCAGACGACACCCACCGGGCCTTCAGGTTCCGCCTGGCCAGCCTTTCTCTGGGTCTCATAGGCCTTCTGAATCAAGGCGGGTAGAGCTCGCCCAGTCCTGGACGTCTGTTTTTCAGAGCACAGCTGCACTAAGCGACTAAACATGTGAGCATTAGTTCCGATTAACAAGGGCACCCCATCATACAACCCAGTGGAGGGACATACTAGGACCAAGGTTTCCACTTGTTTGGCCACCCCAGCCACAGAAGTAGGGAAAGACTACCAAATCTGTATATACCCAGAATAAGGGTAGGCCTTATCACTCAGCCCCCAAACATGTAGGCCATCCAATGGCTGCAGAGGCACCTCAGGCAAGTGTTTCTGATACCAGTCCTGGAACATAATGATCACCTGGGAGCCACTGTCCAACACAGCCCGGATGAGTATCCCATTCACTGTCACAGTGGCCTCCATCGAAGGCCCCACCACATCAGACCATTCGGGGGGGGCACAGTTTTGAAAGTTGCTTGGGCATTGGCCGGGGTCACAAAACTTTTCCTAGGAGGTTGGGTATAGGCCTTGCGATGCCAGGTGACCAGCCTGCTGTTAACCCTTCTTAAATTCTCTGGTAACTGGCACTCAGTCTGAAAGTGTCCATCCTCTCCACAGCGGTAACAGAACTTAGTGTCTCGAGGGTCTTTATTGGGAGGGAGATACCTCGCCTGCTGAGGGCCGTCCTGGGCTCGGGAGGGCTCCTCTTGGCTTGGTCGTTGATTTCTAGATAACTCTGGTTCCCCGAACTTAACAGGGTGGGCAGCAGTTTGCTTCAAGTCCCTCACCAGCTCTCGAAAATCTCTAATCTCAGCCCTCAAATCACTTTCTACCCAGGGATTAGAGGAAATAGCCCACACCCGCACTCCTCATTGAGACTCTGGGGGTACAGGAGAAACATCAAGCCCCCTCGATGGGTGGGCCTCATCGGGTTTACTGGACTCGGGTTTGGCATATATTCAGAGCCCCCACCCCTCTTCATCAATCTCTACTTCCTGAATCTCCTTCATCAATTGACAGTACTGGGGCAGGATCCACGGTCATGTAACTGAAGTTTTAACAATATCACACTGCAAAACCTAGCAGATTTCAAAATATGATCCAGCCGGACCTGGTTCAAGGCTGTGGCAGTTATGCCCCCCCTTCGATAAGCTTTTTGCTAGGCCCTTTCCACCCTAGTGACAAAGGCGGACAATTTCTCATTCCTCCATTGTTGTTTGGCAGACTTGAACTTCCATAATAAGTCTTCCCCAGTTTCTGTACTCCCAAACACCCCCTCTAAGGCAGAAAGGTACTCCCCCGCAGTGGCTTCCGGGTTAGTAGCCTGCAAGAACCGAATGGCTTCTAAAGCTGGGCCCCGCAGGCTCTCAGTCAGTCTCTTTCGTTTCCCCTCCAAGCACTGCCACTGTTGGACGGGGAGTATAGTCCATCCAGCTCCAGATCATCTTCCCCGAGGGCACCGGCACAGTGCCAGAAAAGTTTGAGTCTATGGTAGGAATCTAGCTGTATGGGGAACAACTAGGGGAGATGAAGCCAAAATAGAACTCTTTGGGGGGGGCCCGGGAGAGGTACCTGGGGAGGCTTGGGGGGTGGGTTCACTAGAGAGGTCCAGTGCCTGCAGTGACTCCTGGGTAGTCCTCCCCTCCACAGCTAGCAATTTAAGCAGTTTATCTTTAAAACTATTAGTCTTGGGGGACCCCCTGTGGGGTGACCGACCCACTCCGGATGTGAATGACCCTCCACCCCTGTTGGGCACCTTCTGGGTAGATCACTGTGGGTACCCTCTCAGGGTCTGTAGCTATGCTGCATAAAAGCAACACCTGCAAGGTCTGGTTGAGTAGATCAGCCATACGCCCCTTCACCTCTACCTTGCCTAAACATTTAACACGCTCCACTGCAGAAATAAGGTCAGCGTTCGTTGTCCCCAGAGGTACATCCAGTAGTAACACAGTTTTCTGGGAATCCAACTCTTCTGCTTCACCCCACCGCATTAGTTTATGTACCATCGTCTTAATAGGGTCCAACCTAATTTTATTTATTTATTAAATTTTGGTGACCGGGTAGGCCCACTGAGCCCCGTAGGTCCCTTTTTCAGGGGCAACACGGGATAACAATACAAGTTATAAGAATGAACAAGGACATAAGGAACATTTGAGGCATTGTGAGTTACATCATGAAGTGGTTACAGTAAAAAAAGTAGTGGATACAGGCATGGTTTAAAAAAAAAAAAAAAAAAGCAGTGGATGCAGGCATGGGTACAGGCATGGTTATCATCATGACATATAAGCAATTGGTAGTACTTTGCATATAGTTTATTCAGGGGTTACACGTGGCCTCTGGCGAGCAGTCTGTATAAGGCAGGTAGTAGGAAGGTTAAGCTAGGAGATGGGAGTTGGAGAGGAGGGGAGTACCTTAGGAGCTTTAAGTGCCATGACAGTGGCATGCACTTGAGGTTATCTTAGCCATGATAGCTCCCTCCAGTTTTTCCTTTAATTTAGCCATGTTGAGGTACTTTGTCCACTCGGCCACTAGGGGACACTAATCCCAGTAGTGCCTCCAAAATGTAACCCCTAGGGGGTGCTATCCCAAGGGCTACTACCCCTGCCTGCTCTCACACTAACAGGTTGAGGGGCCTGGATCCGATGGCAGGTACCTCCACCCAGAGGTTGGGGTTGGTACAGTCTGATATGACCCGGTCACAGCCCTCTGGGCCACTGCGACCCCCCCCCCTTTCTTCCCCACTAGTGGCCCACTCAAGTAAACCCATGTTCTAGCCACATACACTTACCCCCAGGCTTGAACCAGTCTGCTTGCTCTGGGGACCCCCTGAAAAGTAAGATGCTGTTGCACAGTAATCACAGTATAGTAGTTCACCATAAACACACAGTTCAGCCAGTATACGTTTGCAAAACAACCAATCTGATTTATTTAGGGGGAGATGACAAGGACTGGGGCAATCAGGTTGATTAGCTTACTACTCTAATATATATGTATTTATCTAGGGCACTGTGCACAGGCCTAACCTATAAATCAATGTCTCTGGGTGCCCAGACAATAAAAGGCTAGTCCCTCGATGCAGCTGGTTGGGGCTCTGACACAGAAACAAACATATGATTCCTACAAAGATTAAACTGAGCCAGCAGGCTCAGTTAGTGTAGCCAGTAAAGAAGCCAGAAGATCTTGCCCTCACTAGGAACATTTGACAGGGAGCTACCCTGATTTAGTACTCACGATTCCAGTAGAAAGAGCGCTCTCACACCACTCGCAGGACCGAGCCTGGAATTCAAACACTTCACACATTTATATGAAAGGCAAAGGGGTACCATACCAGGCAGCTGCCGGATACCTCCTGATCGCTTTCACTGCACACACTGGGCCAAACGACGCAGCTCCACTTGTCCTGACAGACCGAGAGCGATTGAAGCAGATTCTCCAGTCCTCTACAGGGTGAGCCTGGTAGGTAGCTGCGCTTTTGCACAGCCTCCTCTGACCGCTGCCTAGCGGATTTAGTCCGACACTTGCTGGCGTTCACAACCGCCGATTTCTGGTTGTCCACACGTGCTTCCTGCGTGAAAGCTCAACAACGCAGAAGCCAAGTGCTCCTTCCTCGCTCACAACCACAGCGTCTCTTCCCCTTGCCAGTTGGGGCAAGCCTCTCAGTTCGGGCGCCACCCGATCCCATAGGTAGGCTACTAATGCCAGTCACTTTTTTCGCACCCCCCCCCCATTGGTGCAAAAAGGCGCCAGGGTCCAGACTACGCTTCCTAGGAGCACCTGCCATATAGTCCCCTTTAGGCAGGCTCCCAGTGGGAGTCCAAACTCTTAATTGGCTCCAGCGGTCTCCATTTTAAAGCCCCCTTTCCCCAGTTGGTCCCTCTCATCAGCTCGGGTCCAAAATGGAGGGGCTGCACACACACAGTCCCAGCTGCAAATAAAGCAGGTTAAACAAGCTACATTTTTGCAGCGGCACTACATATTTTCCAGCAGACAGTTACATCTTTCAACCCAGCTCCCTCTGCTCTCTTAGCGACTGCAAAAACGGAACAATCCAAATATCCCCTCGAGTGGAATTTGAGCAGTAAACCCACTGTCCACCTACACAAACTAATAAAGCCTGCAAGCAGGCAACTCTTAAAGAGACAGTACTAGAAGCTTTAAAAGCACTCACAACGCCCACAGTTAGTGGCATCTCGCCGAACACCAGTTAAACAAGGAGCTTTTAGTCGAGCTCCAGGAAGGTTTCTAGAAACCCCCATTTGCAGAGGGGTTACACAGGTTAACTAGCTTTTAACATCTTGAAGAAAAACAAACATTTTGGCAAGGGGGTCATTTTTGATAGAATCAACTCAACCTCTTAGTGGTAACGTCGGTTAGCATCCTGCCAAGTTTGCCTGTGCTGCACCTAGCCACTTCCAATACTGTAGTTTTATACAGAACAACTTGTGAAGGGGAAACACAAATCTGTATCCTTAGATGTGGTACACTATATTATTTTTGTCCCACAGAAAATACACCACCACTTCCTGTAAGAGTATCACTGACTAGGGTTGCCACCTTGGGAATGCAAAAAAAAAAAACAGTCACTCCCTCTGCCATGCTACACTCACTCCTCTGGTCCGTAGGCCCCCATTTTTTTTTTTTGTTTGTTCTTTGTTTAATTCTCTTCCTTGACCTCCTTTTGACTACACATTGCATAATATTGTAAAATATATAATGCCTTTCCAGTTCAGCAACTAACCAGTAAGTCCCATTGTCTCCAGCTACCCTGGACCCCCCCCGCCCCACTTTTTTTCTTTCATCATTGACCTTCTGTTAGACTTGCTTCACACGCTTTTGCAGAATATTGTGAAATATATAGAAATATGTATTCCCAGTACAGTCAGTAGAGAGTCACTTAAGAACCAGCAAGTCCCTCCCTCACTCCCATTGTGAACCCCCCACTTTTCTTTTTTTCCCTCTTCCAGTTCCTTGACCTTCTGTCCTTTTCTCTGTAATTTTTTACACGTCACGCAACCATGAAATTAATAAAATATGTCTAGACTTCTACTCACTGAAGACTTCACTGTCACTGTCTGCACACTGCATGCACTTGACTCTTTCCACCAATCCTGCAGCTCCGCTTTGCTGCCCCCCCCACCAGTTCCGCCACTCGCTCTGTGCACAAGACTCACAGATGATCCTCCTGTTGCATGCTGACATGGCTGTCCAGTCAGAGGGCTGCTCAGCTATTCAGTGTAGCTCGCTAAGTGTCAAAAAGCGGCAAGCAAGTTAACAACTCTCCCGCTCTGCTGGACAGGACTCCCCTCAGACAGACTGGCTGACAATTATTAAAAAAAAAAAAAAGATTTTTAACACACTGCCTGCACGCACTGTCTGCTGCTGCACCTTACACACTTCGCCTCGCAGCTTGTCGGTCAGCCTCTGCCGCGCTGTGGCTGAGCATGCTTACTAGTCTGACTCAGTCCAAAGTTACTTGTGTGGTCACCATGAAAGTGCTGCTCACCAATCACTGGCTGGTTGCTGCCTCACACACTCTCACTCTCCACAATAAACACTCCCACTCGTGGGCCGTGGGTGCTCACTCTCTGTCCCGACTCACGCTATTCTTGTCAGTGTCATCACCATGACAGCTGACCACACTAGTGTAGCTGGACACATCACTCGCTCTCTGCTGCTCACTCTAGTGACGGGCAGTCCCGCTACTAGCATCTGCCTCCTGTCCTAGTACTGCTGTTGATGATGGCAACATGAAAGAAATGACTTGAGCAATCTCAAAGAAAAAAAAAGATTGCACTGTTTGACTGGCAGCTGGCATGGCAGTAAAAAAACCGCCATGGTGGTTGAAAACCGGCCAGGTGGCAACCCTAATCACTGACTAATTATAATAATTTTGTAATTAGAGAGTTCCCTAAATAATTCTATAGTCAAGAGTAAAACTGCAATGGAATCCAACAAAGAGCATGTAAGAATTGCTAGGATTAAATAGTGCAGGTAGCCTGGATCAGTGTAGCTATGGCTGGGGAGTGCTCACAAGTGGAGTGTTAGCCAGCCAGGGGTGGGAAATATCTGAGTAGTTCCGGTGCTGCAGTGCCCTGTCATGGCAAACTAGGGAGCCTGCTCGCTCATGGCAGGTGACATCAACCCAGCGTTCGTTTTATACTAGGTAAAGGATGGAAGAAGGCAAAACTGCCCATTTTAACCATTCACCCGCATTAGCGGGTCAAAATGCACCCACGATTCAACAGATATTGATCTAAATTCTTTTTAAACAAGGTCACATTATCACTGTATACAAGTCTTTCAGATAATGGGTTCTAGTATCTATATGTTCGTTGAGTTTAGAAATTAAATCTTCATTATTTTTGGAAAAATCTACCTGTAATTGCTGCTTGTATGATCTTAAGCCACTGGGTTTTAGCTGGGGGATAATGTCTAATTCATGCACCAAGTCCCCATCCTTCATGATTTTGTATAGCATCAGTAAGTCTCCCCTTAATCTTCTGGTTTCCAGACTAAACAATCTAGATCTCTGTAACCTACTGTAGTTTTATAATTTGAGATTTTTCCATCCTGATACCATCTTTGTAACTCTCCTCTGAGTACTCTCCAATCTGTCAACTTCATCCCTAAAGTAAGGGCACCAGAGCTGAGACCCATAGTCCAACAAGGGTATGACATACAGTACCACGGCTACCGACCTACTCATAAAAGATTTTTTTTCATATTTCTAATCATAAAGTTCACTTTCCTGAGAACACTTGAACGCTGCTCTCTAAAATTCAAGCCACTCTCCACAATGGTCCCACAATCCTTTTCTGAACAAACCTTTCTTAACCTTACCCCATTTAGCCTATAT
This sequence comes from Neoceratodus forsteri, assembly GCA_016271365.2. NCBI lineage: Eukaryota > Metazoa > Chordata > Ceratodontiformes > Ceratodontidae > Neoceratodus > Neoceratodus forsteri. Next base: position 466,305,329 of record CM028132.1, on the reverse strand, counting down.
TCGTAATTATTATTTAATCTACCCATGTGTAAAACAGAGCATTTATCTACACTAAAACTCATCTCATTTAATTTTGCCCATGTTTCTATTTTTAACAAGTCTTGTGACAGCTGTTCAGTTCCCTTAACTGTATTAACTGGACCTCCCAATTTTGCGTCATCCACAAATTTTACCAACCGGCTGTCCACATTCAGATGCAGATCACTTATATAAACAGAAAGCAGCACCGGACCCAGGACAGACCCATGCGGCACCCCGCTTAACACTTCACCCTCATCTGACAAACAGCCCCTTATCCTCACCCCTCTGCTTTCTACCCAACAACCAACTTCTAATCCAAATCACTAAACGGGCATTGATCTCTATTTTTATTAATTTATCAATAAATCATGAGGTACTTTGTCACAGGGCTTGACAAATTTTAAAATTATGTACTTGTCCACGGACAAGTGGCTTGTCCAAAAGTAGTTGTCCCAGTGCTTGAGTTGGTAGTCCCGGTATAAGATGGCATATTTTTAATGGAAAGTATCAAACTACAGAAAACTCAATGGATTTATTGTAGTAGTTATTTAGTGTTGAAATAGACAATAAGGAGAATAAATAATATGATTTTATTTTTGTCAGCAGCATGGCAAGGCTGCGAGCATAGACAGAATTAGCATTAGCAGCGAGGAACTGACAGCAAGTGTGGTTGCAGCAGCAGCACAGAGTGCCAGCCTGCAGCACAGTGAGAACATCACTATAGCAGAGTAGCAGACAGTACAGCATCAGCATCGGGAAACGTTACAGGAAGCCTGAGCTTGCTCCAGCCGGAGCATCATATTCAGTCATGTCGTCATCAAGACTAGTGAAAGCCTCAGGGACATTTTCGCGTGAGTCAGCAGAACTAGTAGTTGAACTAGCATGACCATGAATGTGGCGTGTGCCAGGACCAGATAGTAGCCAGTGGCTGATGGCTTGATCCGGATCAAAGCTGTCTAATGCAGGGCCTTCAACTGCTATATGCAGAAGTGACTGGAGCGTGTCGTCAGCCAAACTTGTTCTTATTTTTGTTTTTATAAGATTCTGAATGGAGAATACTCTCTCACATTTAACAGTAGACACACTCATAGCCAGTAACATTTCTATTAGGTTAAGGTTGTGAGCAAGCTGGGCAGGTTTCTCTCGTAGTAGTCGTGAATACACTTGCAGATATGGCTTGTCAACTGCAGACTTAAGCATTGCTTTTAATGCACAATACTCCCTTTTATACTGGTTACATGATCTTCAGAAAAAAGTTGTGAAAGTAGTCTAATAAATTACTTAAATCAGTTGTGCCAAATTGTGCAAGTTCTTCTCGTGACAGATCAAAATTTTGAAATCCAAGCAACAGAACCATTTCAGAGGTTCTTCCGAGAAATTCAAAAACGCTGATCAATGTAAGATACTGCTGCATCTATTAAACTGTGCAGCTGTGTATCAGTCGAAAATTACTTCGGGCAGTTCCTTTGAAAGTAAAAGGAACACCTTGTCCTCACTGCCACGCTTTGAAATGAGGTAATCTCATGCATTTCTCTGCAGGATTATATTGGTTCAGAAATGATGTCATAAACTTTCCAGGTCTTGTTTTAGCTCAGTCAACTGAAGTAAGTATGTCTCAACGAGTTGGGGACTTCTAATATTAGTAGGTCATCCTTCTGAAATTCAAGTGATAAATTTTTCAATATTGGCAGAAAATCTTGAAGAATAAACAGTGATTTTACAAACTGTACTGCGTGCGCATCTCTTAGAAGTGCCTTTCCTTTGGCCCCATCATCACCAGCAGAGTTTGACACATGTTCAAGATGCTGAATTACTGTAGGCAGGTTGACTTGAACAGCGTGAACTGAACGTGTCTTACTTGCAAGCCAACGCACTTGCTTTATTGCACTGAAATGAGCCAACTCGCTGTGTATGACATCTGCTATTTCCTGCAGTTCCCGAAGTTTCTTGGGGCTGTAGTGGTAAAATTAAAAAATTCCTTTCAAGGTGTTTTCTACTTTTTGAACAAAGGGATTTTTTTTCATGACGTCGAGAACTGCTAACTCCAGTTTGTGGGCTACGCAATGCATGGGTATTACAGTGGGGACATGTTCTCGGATTTTTGCTATGGTGCCACCTGTATGGCCCATCATCACACTGGCACCATCAAAGCTGGCACATACGAGAACTGGTCCAGGTCTGCTCACATCGTTAAGGTCCGCAAAAGAAAGATCAACAGACTCAAGTGCAGAGGTTATTGCTTTAAAAACTCCATCTGCGTGAGAATGTTCAAGAGGTACAGCTTTAATTAACACAGTTGTAACTTTTTTTTCTGCGCCATCAACAAAACGAAGACATTTTCCCACTCTACAATGCTTGCATCTGTACTGCCATCTGCAAGAACGGTAACAAATTTTGTATTTTTGATAGTCTGGATCTGTGTTGTAGACATGACAGCTGATATTGCGCTACAGAAATCTCTGGCCCGTTTACCATTTGCGTAATTGCTGCCGAGTTTAACCCCATTTTTTTCTTGCAATGTGCAAAGCCACTCCATATCTGAGAAAGGACGTAAATTTTTAGCCAAGGAATATGTGGTGTTAAATAAATGCCTCATTTTATTTTTGGTGACTTCCTCCATCTGAGAAAATGCATGATATATTGCAGTTTCAGATATGTTAAAATTGACTGCATGTTGACCAGTTTCGTGACTATGTTGGTTTGCACAAATTATATGTGGATTCGATTTCTCATGGGCCCTCACGGACTCAATTCTGAAATTATTTGAACCAGTGGCAAACACGTTACGTTATTTTGAATAAGCAGGAGTTGCAAGAGTGGGATATTTCTCACAGGCAGAGCAGTACATGATGTATTTTTGGTCATCATACCTTAACCAGGTAAACTGATTTAGGCAGTGATGCTGAAATGTTCGAGCCCTTTTTTTCAACATCATATTTTTTTATCTTTGCTTTTTTCTCAGTGTTTATTTCCTCATCATCTAAAATGAAAGGTCGCTTTACCTGTACTGAAGCAGAATGTGATGGCACTGAACTGCTGCTACTGTTATGCTCACTCGTTTCAGAAACTGGTACGGTCAAGTTAGACTGATCGCCTGTTATGTCTACAAACACAGACCCAGACCGAGAACCTTGGTCGTTTTTTTCCTGACTACTAGTAGGGCCAGGGGGGGCTGGTTGGGGCTGGCTTTCAGACTGTGAAGAAGGCTCAGGGTCAGGCTCTTTACTTTTTGTTTCCGATGAAGAAGATTTTTCCCTGTCCAAAGGGAAAATAGAGTAGTTGCTTTGGCTTATTTTGTTGCACTATTTTAACTGTCTTCTATGCTGCAATTGTGAAATAAACTAATAAAGATTGTTGTATTATTGTACACAATAAAATTCTATTTTGTGTTATCTTTGTGTGTGTTGTGTTACTGTAATTTTTTTACCTTAAGCTGTTGTGCTTATGCAGCACTACAAGAGGGCAGGACAGATGTGGGTAGGTGGGAGGGGGCTGAGTCCAGAGCCGGATGGAGTACTAGCAGGAAATTGCTTTTTCCCTTCTCAGGGCAGGTTCGGAGACCGTCTCACAGCCACACACAAACACTTCCACACACAAACACTTCCACCAGTGTATCTAGTACTGGTAGGTTTATTTTATTTTTTCGGTGTCCTCAAAAATGCCTTTTCCCTTCTCAAGTCAGGTTTGGCCACACAGCCGCTCACACATACACCTCCACCAAAAGTACTAGCTAGGGTTTATTATTTTCTTCTGTGTAGTGTCACTGTCACTTTTCACACAAAAAATGTTTTTCCCTTTCCCCTTCCTATAGTATATTTCTAAGAAAGAAGTCCGCAGTTCCCAAATTCCTGTACCCTCTCCTCTCAGGGCAGGTTGGGTCTCACTCACAGCCCACTGCCACACACACCTCCACCAAGTACTTGGTAGGACAAACAAAGTACTAGCTAATAAGTTTATTTAAGGTAGCTATCTTTTTTTTTTTTTTTTTTTTTTGGGGGTGGTATCAATCTCTTTTTATACTGCGACTGTTTACTTTAGTAAGTATTCAGTTCTTTCCCTTCCACAATTTCCTCTACTCTACCCTTAGGCTCTCAGGGCAGGTTCGGTGGTCTTGCAGGAGGCACACATTATTAGTCAGGTCCAAATTCCTGATCTCTGCTCTCCTCAGGGAAGGCAGGCTTGTCTCACTAACACACACACACACACACACACCCCAACCCTTATCACATGATTATTATTGAAATGTTTAGTAATTCCACAACTTAAATTCAACACACAATCACTTCCCCCAATTAGAGTCTTATGTTTTTTTGCCTTTTTTATTTATTTAAGAGCTGTGTATCCTTTATTTTTCTTTACTTCACATGAGTCCACACATGAGTCCAAACAACACACACAGCTCCCTGAATTCAGTGTGCAGTGTTTTTGCTTAGTTCTCCCTTATTTTTGTTTATATATATATATATATATATATAATCAGCAGATTGTTTTATCAGACTTTCCACTCTAAGCAAACTCTCTCCTCTCACATCCCCCTTCCCCAAACTACAGATCCTCCTACTCTCCTGCTCCAAAATTCCCAATATATATTTGTATTATATTCTAACTTCTCTCTTCTATTACTGATTTGCTAGTGACTCGCAGCAATCGGCCACAAATACACAGTTTGACTGTGCTCCAAACAGAACGGCGGTGCTCTCTGCCCTCTCCGAGCAGCGAAATGGCTTTGCCAACGCGGCATGGAGCTAGTGCTACTGCCACCTGAGAGCTCCAGTCCAACCCCTAACGCGATCACCAATAGCCAGGACTGACAGGACTGTACCATCAGCTATAGGCTGCCTAGCCTGTCAGTCTGGCTATTTTGACCAGTTACGAGCGCGTTTCTTCTTGGCGCCGCCCTCGCGCCTCCCCAAGTGTCTGCTGGTGCCCAGTTGCACAGTTAATTCGGGAGTCTGGACATGGGGCACGGTGGCGTGCGGCGGGTGCGCGCATTCAACAATGCGCACAAAGACTCCATCTAGTGGCCAGCGAGGGAAAAGCAGGTAAAAACCTGCAAATTTTAAACTGCAGCATGGTAGTCCGTGGGACAAGCAGAACTCTGGCATCTGCTTGTCCCTACATAAAAAATGGTAGTCCGGGACGTCGGGCTATAGGATTTGTCAAGCCCTGCTTTGTCAGATGCTTTCTGAAAGTCAACATCAGTGTGAACATTATTACTGATGTTTTTTATTTACCTTCTTATAAAAACTAATCAAATTTGTAGTACAAGATCTATTTTGTCTAAACCCGTGTTGGGTAGAGTCACAATAATTAAGTTCCTTCAGATTTTCTTCCAAGTTTAGATTTAATAAATGTTTCAGCCAATTTAAATACAAGCGAAGTCGGACTGATCGGTCTGTAGTTAAAACATACAGATCTATTACCCCTTTTAAATAATGGGATGACAATAGCTTGATGCCAATCATCTGGCACCATCCCCTGTGTTAAACAACAGATTAAATAAATGAGATAATGGACCAATAATATGTTTAATGGTATCCTTTAATATTCTGGGATGTATTAAGTCTGGCCCTGCTGATTTATTTGATTTTAGCTTATTTACCATTTCTAACAACTCTTCATTTGTTATTTTCAACTCCAAACAATTACTATCTCCAACCACACTGTTGTCAAACCTCAATTTAGAGGAGGAAAAGATTGAGGTGAAACATTTATTAAACTTATTTGCCATTTCCGACGAGTCACTTATAATTTCCCCCTTGTCTATGATTGGCCCCATATTTGTATTAAATTTATTCTATTTATGTAAGGAAAGAAACTTTTGTCTCCATCTTTCCTATGGGCAATATTAAATTCCACACTTGATTTTTCTTTTCTAATAAGTTTTTTCAGTTGTGTAACCTCGGTTTTATATTCGTTAACTGATACAGAACATTGACTTGTTTTCATCAATCTATACGCATTTTTTCCTCTTAATTTGTTTTAGCAGCTTCTTAGTACACCAGGGGGGTAGTTTATCTTTTTCATTATACAATTTTTTATTTGGCACAAACTTATCTTCTAAGGCCTTAAGTTTATTTTTAAATATATCCCATATTTCACCAACATCTTTATTCTGAAAGTCCTTTTCCCAAACCCAATTTTTTAATTCTTCATTGATTTTGTAAACATTTGCTTTATTATAATTTTTAATAATGGTATTTCCCACAGTTTTATGTGTTTCTTGTTTATGTATGCATGTTACAAGTTTATGGTCACACCCTACTAAATTATCTCTTACAGTAATGTTGGATACTTTACCAGTTGTATTGGTGAGCAATAAATCGAAGATATTTTCACCTCTAGTAGGTTTATTAATCATTTGCTCCAACCCTGTTGTTGACAGTGCATCCAGAAACACATTTTCCATTGGCCCTCCAGCATTAATCTTAACCCAATCAATACTCTGGTAATTAAAAATCACCCATTATTATAACGTTGTCCTTCTCAGACATTTTAATTAATTGTTGGTTAATGGCTTCATTTATTTCCATACTTGAATTTGGTGGCCTATAAAACACACCAATATGTAAATTACATGCATATTTAGTTTCAGGCACAACCAATAGGGCTTCTATATCCAGGTTTTCTATCTCTATCATGTGACTCTGGTAAATATCTCTCAAGAAAATAGCTACCCCTCCACCCTTTTTATTTGTTCGTTCTTTAGAATATAGCACATATCCAGTGATATTTTTGTTCCAATCTACATTTATATCCCACCATGTTTCTGAAATCATACAAATATCTATATTCTCCTGTATTAAAGCAGTCTCTAATTCCACCTTCTTTATAGAATTTAACTGCGCGCATTCAATGCCCATATTTTTAATTCTCCACATTTAATTTTCCACCCTATTGTATCATTACTCACTTTTTTAGATGTTAATGATTTTGTCTCAATTCCTTCTCCCCCAAGCAATTTAGTTTAAACAGTTATTCACAACTTGTTTTAGTCTAGCTCCCAACTGTCTACTTCCAAATTTATTTAAGTGCAGTCCATCTTTTCCATAATATTGAGGGTTAGCTACAAAATCCTCCCAGTGTGGCACATAACCTATGTCTTGTTCGAGGGACCACTGCCTTAACCAATTGTTTAATGACCTAGTTCTGCTCTCATTTGCCCTGGGGACTGGCAGAATTTCAGACAAAAACAACAGTGTAATCTATCAGCTTTTTTAATATCCTTAAATTCCTCAATTATTTCAGATACATTTTGATGTGGGACATTATTAGTACTGAAATGTAGAATTAGTGCTGATGAATCATCCTTTTCCTTAATATCTGACAGCATAGATCTAATATCATTTATTTTAGCTCCAGGAAAGTAGCTTGTAGTAACTATTTATCTCTAGAGGTATATTTATCCATGTACTTCAAAATAGTCACCTAGTATGTAAACCTGTTTATACTTGCTTTTATTCTGATCAGTTTTTCCTATATTCTCCTTAATATCCATGCCCCCATTCAAGTCCCCCTCCATTGCCACACCAGTCGATGTATCCCTATTGTCACTAACAAGTGGTGCAGTTGGAGCCAATATAACATTATCCATTATTTGGTCAGGATTCTGTGATGTTAATTCCTTAGAGAAAGTTTTATGATGAGTCCCATCAACCTTCCGTCCATTTCCAATATCCATTACTATTTCCTGTCTATTTAATTTATCATTTTGAATGACCCTAACCACCCCATCTTCACTTAATTCCTTCTCATTTGATGTTGGTACATCGTCTGTTACCTCATTTCCCGTCCCTACCACCACACTTTCATCATTTAAGTCAATTAAAGGCATATATGCATTATGCAAGGCAACATGCCATTCCATGGCCCTACACCCCTTCTTGAATTTCCTAGTTTCTACGATCCAGGATCCATCTTCTTCATTTTCTCTTAACCTTTTCCTAATTTCTGCACCATTACTCCCTAATAATTCTTGGCTTTTAGGACATCCATAACTTATTTCCCTACTGTCATACATCACATCTCCCTCCAACCCTTTGACATTTCCATCATCATTAATTTTACATTTTAGTTGATGACTGCTAAGCTGTGTCTCTAGATGCTGGATCCTGTTCCTCAACTGACTTATAACTTTACATTCATTACATATATAAATGAATGCTTCATTAATCAGATCTACATCCAGTTTATTACATTTACCACATCTTATAGCTAAAATCCCATTCTTCAACCTCACTATGTTCAAGTCCATATTGTTATTGTCTATACCGTACCCGACCTACCTCTAAACTACAATGGCTGTTCCGTATCTCTGGCTTCCTGGCTGACACTGGTAGATACCATCTGTCACCTTTACTGCTTGCCTTAACTGATCTTGCCGATGCGCGCCACTAATCTCACTGAAATGGGTGGGAACCGGAAGCAGCGCTCAGCTTGCGTCCGGTTTCCTCACTGCAGTAAACCCAACCAACAGGTTAAAAAATGATTCTAGTGCCCTTAAAAGATCACCGAATCCGTTAGGGTTTCCAAAATTAACTAAAAAGCACAACAAATTACCCTGAAGTGTTTTACTTCTGTCCTTACGAGGACCTCCAGATTACACACTGTTGCTGTAGCAACACCTCTCATTAGCCTGACGTCTTTACTATCAAGTGAAATGAAGGTACATTGCACTGCCTATTCCAAATTACTGCTGTGTGCAAATCAGCGGCTGGACAAGCAGTGAATTCACACACTCTGGCAAGTGCTCGTTTAAATAGCAACGGGGAGATGGAAGCAGCGCTTTGCTGGCGTCCGGTTTCCTCGCTGCAGTAAACCCAACCAACAGGTTAAAAAATTATTCTGGTGCCCTTAAAAGATCACCGAATCTGTTAGGGTTTCCAAAATTAACTAAAAAGCACAACAAATTACCCCGGAGTGTTTTACTTCTATCCTTACGAGGGCCTCCTGATTACGCACTGTTGCCGTAACGATGCCTCTCGCTAGCCTGACATCTTTACTATCAAGTGAAATGAAGGCACACTGCACTGTCTATTCTAAATTACTGCTGTGTGCAAATCAGCAGCTGGCCAAGCAGTGACTGAGGCCACCAGAGGCACCGCTCAGTGCTAGGGGAGGTGGGGATGACTTTGGAAAGTGCAAAAACAGAAGAAAAAAGTAATGTCTCTCAAGCCTTCTGCATGATGGTTGGCTCTTCGGGCTCTACACTATGTGGATTCCCACCCGCCTGATGAGGTGAGGTGTAGTATGCTAAGGGGCTGGAGTCTGGTAGTGGCCCGCTGAAAGGAGTACACAGTGGCTGACAGTGACAGGCCAAACAACTTGGTTTAAAAACAAAAAATAGAATACATAGTTATATACAACGTATGGGAGAGCTCTAAATTAAAGAGCTAGCTGCACAAAGAAGTGCAATCAGAAATTTTATTTTTTTTAAATAGTTGCTAGTTTCTTTTTTTTTTTTTTTTTTGCAAATTAGATTGTTTTACTTGATAATACAGTGTGTGTGTGCACAGCAGTACTGTATCCTGCCAAACCAACCTGGTCGAGTTCTATGGCTGGGTAACTAGGCAACTGGACAGCGGCCATGCAGTGGATGTCCTGTATCTGGACTTCAGTAAGGCATTCACTCAATGCCACATGGAAGGCTGGGAAGGAAGTGTAGGCACAGGGCGGTGTAAAGCTGGTGAGATGGGTAGGAAACTGGCTGCAGGGAAGGCAGCAGAGGGTGGTGGTGGGTGGGAGCTCTCACCCAAGGGCAGTGGACGGCGTGTTCCACAGGGCTCAGTGTTGGAACCAGTGTTGTTTGGGATATTCATTGCAGACATATCATGGGACATCAAGAGCAAGATCAGTCTGTTTTGCTAATGATACCAAGGTAGGCGGGTGGTGGATGACCTAGGGGATGGCAGGGTTGCAGGATGATCTGGCAAAGCTTGAAACCTGGTCAGACACCTGGCAACTGGGCTTTAATGCCAAAAAGTGCAAGGTGCTGCATTTTGGGATGAAGAACCCAAGGAGGAGTTACCAGCTAGGGGGAGTGCAGCTAGCCCAGACAGAGGAGGAGAAAGATCTGGGTGTGCTCATTACAGGGTCAATGAACAGCTCGGCACAATGTAGGAAGGCAGCTGCAAAGGCCAACAAAATGCTGGGTTGTATTCTCGAGGAGGGAGGAGGTGATTCTGCCACTGTATAGGTCATTAGTTAGACCACACCTGGAGTACTGCGTGCAATATTGGCGTCCGTATCTGAAGAGGGACATTAAGTTACTGGAGGGGGTGCAGCACAGAGCGACAAAAGATGATCAAGGGGCTGGGGGACTTATCATACGAGAGGAGGTTGAAGGAGTTGAACATGTACTCACTGGAGGAGAGGAGAGACAGGGGTGACATGATTGAAACCTTTAAACACATGAAAGGAATAAACAAGATGGGTACAGAGGGGCTGTTCAAAGTAAGGGAAGGGAGGGCCACCAGGGGCCATGATATGAGACTGGAGCGAGGAAGGTACAGGAGGGAGATGAGGAGACACTTTTTTTTTTTTACAGAGAGGGTGGTGGCTGGGTGGAATGCGTTACCTGCTGAAGTGCTATGCAGTAGAACAGTGGACTACTTCAAACGAGGATGGGACAGGACAAGGGGGAGGGTTAATGAAGGGGAAGGGTGGAAGGGAGGGGCAGCTGCAGAATAAGGGGTGCTAGCTGCACATTCGAGCAGACTTGATAGACCTCTAGGCCTTTATCTGCTGGCAAATTTTGTATGTTCGTATCTGGCAGCTGACATCTAGTGCCATTCCCCTTCATACCTCATCAGCACTTTGACATCTCTCATTATTACATCACTAGTGATCAACCTGGCAGAATGTGAGTGGCTTCTCTTGGTCAGTCATGATGTCATAGTGCTGAAGAAGCATGAAGGGGAATAGAACTAGATATATCAGCATCCAGGTAAAGTACAGTTCCACACATCAGACCTGGTTCTGTCCAGTAGAATATCCTCTTAAACTGCAAAAGGGAAAAGTACTTTAGATGTAAACAGTAACCATTTTCTGTTTTAAACGTTAATATTACTAGCCCTTTAAATTTGTCCCCCACTTATCCTGAGGAAGTGGCATGACCAGGAAACATTGATAGGTGAAATCAGGTGGTTGGTGAATGAAATTAAAAATAAACCATATATTTGAATTTACACTTCTGCGAGTGAGTGAGTGAGTGAGTTTGGCCAACTTTAAAGCAGCAGTGCAACAAAATTGAGCAAAAAATGTCACCCTACCTTTTTTCACTTTTAAAGATTCCAGACATCTTCCAGTTTTATTTGGTGGTACAATTTTCTAATTCTGCCAAAATTTGAGGATTTTATGAAAGTTTTAATATAGTTTTTGCGTAGACATAGCATTGTAGACCTGGCAAGGGTTAGGACTGAAAAAATAAGACACAGTAGGCAGCATAGGAGGTGCCTAGACAAGTACATTAGACAGGTATGCTAACATTTTCCCTAATTGTAGCTCAGGCTAGGTTTTTTGGAAAAACATTTTTTTGTTGCACTGCTGCTTTAAGTTTCATGGGGAACTTCAGAAACGGTCTTCTTCCCACATGTAAAGGCAAGAACATACTTTGTTTTTCAGGATCAGTGTCTCTTAACCTATCTAAAATAATTTTGTAGCTGTATAGTTGTTCAGATGTTTTCATGCTCAAGAGTAAATCTAGAATTAGTGAATCTGCCTAAGGCAAGGGTGTAGGTGCCACAAGGATACATCCTCGGACCCATTATTTTTCTTTAATTACCCGAAACGGATGGCAAAAAGCACCACCACTGTCAGACAAATCATAAGGATTCAAAAAAACCTTTGGTTTCAAAAATACAATTTATGAAGTGCAGAAACATACCAAGAAGCCCAGATGCCTAAGCTTTGATTGTTGTTTTCGCCTGCTAGAGCATCATCAGGGAGTGCAACTGTGGTAGACACCCATATAACTACTGATGCAGTTAATGACAGTGTGCAATAAGACATTTACAGTGGAACAGTCAAATTAAGAAAAAAATATACATACAATAAAGTATCAGCAGCTGGACAATCCTTTTGGATTTCTGAATTAGGTGCCCTCTCCAAACTGGGATTAAATGACAATATTGAGCTGACTGCCTTCTTGTTATAAAAACGGTTTGACATTAGGGTCTCTGAAATGCGGTGATGCTTTATGCTTCTTGTTTTTTCTTTAGTAGTATTTATATGTACGGTGCTCTCTTGGCAGTAATGAATTCTGATGTAACAGAAATTCGGCTGTAATAAACATTTGTCCTGGCTCCCAGTAAAAGTTCCTTAACTGCAGCGTGTGAATCTGTCAGTGAAATGCAGGAAGTCCCAGTACGCTGTTGAGACAGTTCTCATCAGCTGTTCGATATGGCGGGTCAGCTGGTTGTTATGTAGTTTTGGTCAGCTGGTTGATGACTCACTATAAAAGTGCTATCGATTGAAACTAAACTGAAGATTCTTGGTTGCTTGAAATCTGGGGAGAGTCCTGCAGAAATTAGTAGCTTGACCGGGTACTCCAGAAAGCACCATTTGTACATGGTGAAAACAGGAGGGTGCTTTGTGGGATTTCGTTATCTAAGTACTCAGTCTGATGGACTACACCGCAGGAGGTTGAGGTGTGCAGATGAAGACGCGGTGGACTGTACCATGCAGCTGTGGTTCAACCAGGAGCGGGTGAGCGGTGTTCCTATATTTGTCTGGTGCATGAGAAAGAATAGTTTGCAGAAGAAATCCATGGAGAGGGTACCTAGTTCAGATCCTCTTCAGGGTGGCTGTGGTGACTCTAACCCCACCGTGGGATCTGCAGAGTCACCATAATGGATGAACAGTGGTCTTGTGGTGATGCGGCAGCTGCTGAGTTTATACCAAAGCTGAAGGACATTTGGAGACGGGGGGATACCTGTCAGAATAAGTGAATAACACGGAGGATACAGGCCTGTTCTGGAGCTGTCTCCCCAACATTACTCTGGCTGCAAAAAAGTGACTGAAACACAAGTAAGAGGTTTAAAATGGCCAAAGACAGACTCTCATTCCTGTTCTGTACAATTGCCAGAGAAACACGTAAAGTAACCCTGCTATGCAGTGGCTGTATCTACAAATCCTGCTGTTTCTACCATATACACATGGACTCTTTACCAGTCACTTATGATGCCAGCAGAGACTCTTGGATGACAGCAGACATTTTTCAAAAGTGGTTTGTCACCTGCTTTGTACCCTTGGTTTTTGACCAGCTGAGAGCTAAAATCTTGCCTAGAAAAGCACTCCTGCCCCTTGACAAGTATCCTGCCCACCCATCAGAGGCAGAACTGCGATCTAGATATGTGCGCATCAAAGCAGTGTTTATGACAAAGAACACAACATCCCATATTTAACCACTGGATGGAGGAATAATTGGTACTTTCAAGAAGCATTATAGGAAATAGCTTCTCTGTGATCTTGCCTCAAAAAAGAATGAGGGGAGAGTAACAGAATTCCTTAAAACATTCACAGTTAAAGATGCCATTCTGGGGAGGCATGGGCAAAGGTTCCTTCCCCTACAGTGTTACACTGCTGGGTCTCGACTCTTGGGACAGTCCATGGTGCTGTGCTGCAGCCAGAAAGCTTGGCGTCTGCTGTGCCGGATGACATGGAAGACATTGCAGCCATAGCAGCAGAGCTCCACCTACTAGATTCTGTCAGTGCCAGTGACATCAGCGATTGGTGCTCATTGATGCATTCTGTTTTCTTCTTTTGAGTATGGTGTTTCTTCTCTGGTGATTCAGGGTTTTATTTAACTCTAAAAATTGATTAGCGTTTTGCTCACAAAAATGCTAAAACATGGTGAAAATGCATAGCACTTGCCTCACAGTGTTTAACAAACATAAAACTTCTAGAAAATCTATATAAATACTTTCTGTATAGTTAGTATTATCCCAAGAAAAAAACTGACAATCAATTATTTAAAACCCTGTGATTGCTCCAAACAGGCACCTTCTTGTTTTATAATTATGTAGTTTTTTGTTCATAATGTAATTTCATATCCGTTTGTAACTTCTTCTGGTTTGTCCCATGTTTTTTTTTTTTTGTTTTGTTTTGTTATACAACCATTCAGCACTGTATTATTACCCCCAGTTCCCCTTCCAAAATATTTTTTGCAATTGTGTAGTACAGTATATAGAGATTTCAGTTGGTTGCCACCCCCACCCCACCCCCCGGCAGGGGTGTTCAAATCAAAACTCTTATTACTTGCCCAGCCAAGACAGTAGCTGAATTTTCACTTGCCCCTATTAATTACAATGAAACGAGCTCTGTTTTATACTTGCCCTTCAATGAAATTTACTTGCCTCGGACAGGTGGCAATGGGATTTGCACACCCCTGCCCCCAGGAACTGTGCAGTAACTACTTGATGCTTCTGAGCTGACTTGTTTCTTAACACTGGCATTTTGCTTCCACTAGCTTTTGGTTTGCACAGTTTAGTTTCTATGCTATTGCCTTTGCTGAGCATCTTGTAATAAATCATGTGGGGGTTATCCTGCACTCTCAACACTTCTATTTGTGCAGTCAGCCCATGGCGCTCTTGTTTCGCAGCAGTTTTTTGTGATGCTTTTCTGATAGCTGCTGATAGCTGTTGGTTTTACACATGGGTAGATTTTTGTGATTGTCATTGGTCATGTGTTATATAAAAAAATTAGGGGGGGGTTCCTTTATTTTGTTTGTGCACGGCTGTTTACGTGTCCATATGACACATTCATCATATCTATTTGCTCATCCAGCTGCTGATGCTTTGTTCTATATTAATTTTTTTTCTTAACTTATTGATTGTTTCACATTAAGCATTTTATTGCACACTATCGCTTTGTCTCTGTATTTATACGGGTGTCTCTACCATATCTGCATTCCCTGATGATGCAGTAAGAGGCAAAACTAGTCCAAGGCTTGTTGGTAACCTGGGTCGAGATGGGAAAGGGCCTCTGATCCAGTGAACTCACCTGGTTACCTAGTAAATAAATAAATATAGGATTATGCAATGGGGCCTTTTAAGAACGAGGTAACAATTTCATCAAGTAAAGCTGAGGGCTGGATAAGCCATAAGCCCGAAGGGCTTCAGCTTCCCAAGAAAAAATTACCAGAGTTCTTCACAGTTACCCATGCACAATTTGTTAAACAACTGGGCTTGTACTTATGTAGCTTTTTTATGTGAGAATGTGTTTGGAAGGAGTAACAAGTTTGTATGAGGTGCCCCCTAGTGGAAGGAATGTATAGTGGCATGGTTGCCTTACACATACATACTGTATATATCCACAACCATCTGGGTCAACAACCACTAAATATATGAAGAAACGTACAGCTGGCAGTTATGATGCACTGCAGTCGGTATGGGTTAGACACAAATTACATTACAGAAAAGTTCCAGCCCCATCAAATATCCATTTCCAACAAACTAGAAACAGTAAAAATGGCAATCTGTACATCTCTAATTAAAGATAGAACTCTGGTAAAGTATAATTTCTGTATGCAAGCCTTTTACCGTATAACTCGCTACACAATGATATTAGAACAACTTCTAGCCTTGCTTCTTTTAGAAGAATGGATACTAAACTTGGACACACAAAATTACTTGTGTCAATGTATTTTATTTTTGCAATATGTAATGCAATCTGTTATGCATCATTGTCTGTAACAAACTGTTGGCTATCTTGGGCAGGACCCTGTTGTAAACGATAAAACAAGCAGTGTGTACGGCTACAGAGTGGGTGCCAACTGATTGGGGCACAAAAGCCAACACTTGTAAAGAAGTAAAAGGTCACGTTTTGAGTAAAGTGCTGGGGCATCCGTATATGCTCCTACTTAGTGTGATCATGAAACCTACTTTTTGCAGCAAATCAATTGTTTATATACCTTTTTACTTCTGTAGGTGCCACAACATGCTGCTTCCTGTAAGTAAACCCTGCAGTTTCATAAGCACCAACTATACTGCTTCTAATCTCACATTTTACAATACTGAAACTGCAGTACTGATTTGAGGGTCATCGGGTGCAAGTTGTGTTGTTCCATGATTTGGAGTGATTAGTATGTTTATAAGGGCACCAAATAATCTGTTGGAAGATAGTCTGTACAATATTGGTTAACTGCAGTACTGATTTGGGGATCATCAAGTGTGAGTTATGTGTTCCAAGACTTGGGAGTAATCAGTTTTGTGTTCAGTGAAGTGTAAAAATGTTCCTTTGTGGTGGTGGTGTGGGTGGGCATCTGTAACGTCCTCCATTTACTGGTCCTATATCAGTAGTCATAACATTTTTTTAAGTCCTATGTACTATTAGCAGTCATCCAGATAAGGTGCGTACAGGTACTAGTTAATGCCGGGGTGGGGGCGGGGGTGAGATGAAGGGCGGTTGTCCACTGAGTGACAGCTGTGCCACCTTCCTGACCATTGATTGGACAGGGCTGCACTAAATAGAAAAAAAATATTTATTTTCCATGGCCATCCTTGCCTGATGTGCATATGCCCATTGTTGGGGAATGAGTGAACCAGACGAGGGGAGCAAGAGTAGGCCAGCGAGCAGCAAAGTCCCCACCATCCATGAAGCAGCAGGGGTGGAGCCCAGCCAGGACAAGGAGGCCAGGTTCTATCCCCACCATCCATGAAGCAGCAGGGGTGGAGCCCAACCAGGACAAGGAGGTCAGGTTCTATCCCCACCATCCATGAAGCAGCAGGGGTGGAGCCCAGCCAGGACAAGGAGGCCAGGTTCTATCCCCACCATCCATGAAGCAGCAGGGGTGGAGCCCAGCCAGGACAAGAAGGCCAGGTTCTATCCCCACCATCCGTGAAGCAGCAGGGGTGGAGCCCAACCAGGACAAGGAGGCCAGGTTCTATCCCCCCCATCCGTGAAGCAGCAGGGGTGGAGCCCAGCCAGGACAAGGAGGCCAGGTTCTATCCCCACCATCCGTGAAGCAGCAGGGGTGGAGCCCAGCCAGGACAAGGAGGCCAGGTTCTATCCCACCATCCATGAAGCAGCAGGGGTGGGGCCCAGCCAGGACAAGGAGGCTGGTTCTATCCCCACCATCCGTGAAGCAGCAGGGGTGGAGCCCAGCCAGGACAAGGAGGCCAGGTTCTATCCCCACCATCCATGAAGCAGCAGGGGTGGAGCCCAGCCAGGACAAGGAGGCCAGGTTCTATCCCCACCATCCATGAAGCAGCAGGGGTGGAGCCCAGCCAGGACAAGGAGGCCAGGTTCTATCCCCACCATCCATGAAGCAGCAGGGGTGGAGCCCAACCAGGACAAGGGGGCCAGGTTCTACAGCTTAAAAGAATTTGGAGGTAGGGTAAAGGGTAGAAGACGTTGGATGTTAGCAGTGCATGTGTGTGGTGGCAGTTTGGGCACCATTGGTAAGGGATGGATGGTCTCCATTAGTTGTGATGAGGGGAGTGGAAGCAGGTGTATAAGTGCCTAAGCAAAGGTGGGGCAGG
Organism: Neoceratodus forsteri; assembly: GCA_016271365.2. NCBI lineage: Eukaryota > Metazoa > Chordata > Ceratodontiformes > Ceratodontidae > Neoceratodus > Neoceratodus forsteri. Next base: position 466,287,828 of record CM028132.1, on the reverse strand, counting down.
CAAGCAGCAAAGTTTATGTATTTACAAAATAAGGAGTTGATCCAAGCCACCAAGGTTAATGTGAAGCAGGGAGAAACATGAGTGTGAGAGAAACCAGCACCTGCTTACGCGAAGGAAAACTTGCTACAAGAACAAACTGAAGAATGTCTTGCATGCTGTTGCACATTGGAACAACAGTACTATCTTGAGGCTATGGGCAGTCCTTTCTTCCCCCGATAGCCACCTTCTTGTAGACTTTTGGTTCCACCGGGCTAGGGAGTATAAAGTTGAAGAAATGGTGAACAGAATAAAGAACATCTTTGTAAGACTACAGTTTCTTCATAACTTTGTTTCTGACATTTTGACACCGGATTTTCAACATAATCTTTTTATGACCCCACCTTATGATCATGACGGATCATTTTTTTTTAAATCCCATCAGAAGGGTAGTTTCACGGAGTGACTGCAAAAACATGTTCCAGAGGGGATTTGAAAATTACCAGTCATGTTCATGAGGTTAGCAAAAGGGATATTTTGAAAGTTTGAGGCCAAAATCTGCAAAAATGCCTTGTTTTCAGTTTGTGGTGAGCATTGGAAGCAGCAGGAAGTGCTGGTGGACCGAACAGGTAAGCGAGGCAAGGGGGTGGGTGCTAAGTGTGGAGTCGAAGGGGACAACCTGTCCATAGACAGTTTTCTTTTTTTTCAGGTTTTTTTTTTTTTAATTTGTTTTGTTTTTTTAAGAAAAACAACTAAAAAGATGGTGAAGGACAGTTTTCCTTATTGCAGGTACCTACCGACATGGGGGATTGTGTTCTTAACTGTCTTTTTTTTTTTTTTTTGCTTGCACCTGTGGACTTCTCTGGGCAGTGGTGTTGGGCACCCGACTGCCAGACATTCAGACGAACCATGTTTGAAAACTTCTCCAGTGGCAGGCTTGGACACCTGGCCACGGGACGTTAGTTGGAGGTGGGAGGGTTGGGGTTGGGCACCTGACCACTGAAGGTTGGGTGAAGCTGAGTCAGCTGGGAAGGGGATGCTGCTTTGATGCCTGATGGTGGCAGTATGAGAGGATGCAGCTGTACTGTGATAGATGCGGTTGCATCCTTTCATATGTGAAAAGTATCTTCCTATCAACCAGCGAAGTACCGTCAGCAGTAGCATTGTCAGGATTTGGTGTTGATTTGCGGTAGACCAAACCCTGGACCACCTGCTGTTGATAAGGATGATAGTTTGTCCTCCCCTCCAAGAGAAGACAGGGGTTCTACTTCATTTACTTTGTAGTCCCAAAGAAATTGAGGGATTTCATACGATTTTAGATTTGCAGTCTGAACAAGTTTGTGCAGCAAACCATGTTCAGATGGAGCCCTGGCTTCTACTGTGAGAAACATAGAATTTGACGGCAGATAAGGACCCCGTGGCCCACCTAGTCTGCCCATTTCTCTACCTAATGGATAAGCTGCAGATCCTAGATAACCAACATCCTACTTCCTCCTACCCCCCACTAGAATTGCCTTATGTCTGTCCCATGCATTCTTTAATTTCCCCACTGTTTTTGACACCACGACCTCCTCAAGAAGGCCGTTCTATGTATCCACAACCCTCTCCATGAAAAATACTTCCTCACATTACCTCTGGGCTGTCTTCCCCCCATCTTCATATTGTGCCCCTTGTTTTGCACATCTCTTTTTCTGAAAGATGCTACCCTCTTGGACTTTGTTGATTCCCCTGAGGTACTTGAAAGTTTCTGTCCCCCCTCTCCTCCTTTCCTCGAGGGTATACATATTAAGCTCCTTTAATCTCTTTTCATATTTCTTCTGGTGCAGACCTGGCACCATTTTAGTTGCCCTCCTCTGGACTGCCTCCATCCTGTCTATGTCCTTGCGGAGATGGGGTCTCCAGAACTGCACACAGTACTCCAGATGGGGTCTCACCAACTGTCTGTACAGAGGGATAACAACTTCCTGTTTTCTACTGGTGATGCCTCTCCCTATGCATCCCAGTATCCCGCCAGCCCTCCTTACTGACTTCTCACATTGCTTGCCCACCTTTGGGTCATCTGAAATGACTACCCCAGGTCCTTTTCCATTTCGTTGTTGTTAGTTATCTCCCCACTGTGTACTCTTTCCCGGCATTTTGTTTCCCAGGTGCATTACTTTGCACTTCTTTGCATTGAATCTAAGCTGCCTTACATTTGACCATTCCTCCAGCCTTACCAAGTCCCTTCTCATCCTTTCCACCCCACCTTCTGTATCAGCCCTGTTGTAGATTTTTGTGTCATCTGCAGAGAGACATATTTTTCCTTCCAGTCCCTCTGCAGTGTCACATAGAGACATTAAAGAGGACCGGTCCCAGTATTGAATCCTGCGGTACTCCGCTAGTAACCCCACCTTTCTTCAGAGTGGACTCCGTTTACTATTACCCTCTGCGTCCTGTTGTCCAGCCAATTTTTTACCCGGGCTACCACCTTGGAACCCACTCCGAGGCTCGCGAACTTATGTATATTAATCTTTTGTGTGGGACTCTGTCAAATGCCTTGCTGAAGTCTAGGCAGGCCATGTCCACAGCCCCTCCTTGGTCTACTACTTTGGTCACCCAGTCAAAGAAATGTGTTCGATTCGTCTGACATGACCTTCCCGCTGTGAATCCATGCCACCTTGGGTCCTGTGCCCCACTGGCCTCTAGGTACTCAACAGTTCTTTACTTCAGAAGTGATTCCATCATTTTACCTACCACTGAGGTCAAACTAACAGGTATGTAGTTTCCTGCCTCTGCTTTGCTCCCACTTTTGTGAAGGGGAATCACATGTGCCCTCCTCCAGTCCTTAGGTACCACACCATCCTCCCATGATTTGTTAAAAAGAGAGTAGTCAGTGGTGTCACTAGTTCTACCCTTAGTTATTTTAGAATTCTTGGGTGAATCCCGTCATGCCCCATTGCTTTGTCCACCTTCGGTTTTTTAGAGTTCTTGCAGAACCCTTTCTTCTGTGACTGGACTGGTATCGACCCCCCTATTCAGAGTGTTCCTTTGGTTTGATTTAGGTACCTCCCCCTCCTCTTCTTTTGTGAATACTGAACAGAAGTATTTGTTCAGTATCCCTGCTTTTTTCACTGTCACCCTCTGCCCACATTCCTTGCCCTTTATTAAGCCTCAGTATCCCTCCCTTGGTCTTTCTTCGCTCCCTAATGTACCTATAAAAGGTTTTATCCCCCTTCGTAAAAGTTGGTTATCTTTTCCTCAGTTTGGGCCTTTGCTATTCTGACTGCCTTCCTTGTCTCCTGCTGCTTTAACTGATGTAGTTATCTGTCTTGCTCCTTCTGTGTTTCCTTATTTCCTGAATGCTGTCCTTTTCTCCTTAACCTTCCCTGCCACCTCTTTTGAGAACCATAGTGGCTTTTTCCTTCATTTTGTTCAGTTTATTTGCTTTGCATAAATGCTTGTTGCCTCTGTGATGGCAAGTTTGATTTTTCCCCATTGTTCTTCCACCCCTCCATCTTGCCTGTGTGCTGATGCTTTTCTGAGACACTCTCCCATTTTACCAAAGTCAGCCCTCCCAAAGTCCAACACCCTTGCTTTTGTATGGCTTGACTCTACAGCTGTGTTTATTGTGAACCACACTGTTTGGTGGTCGCTTGTTCCCAGATGGCTACCCACTTCTAAATCTAAGATCCCCTTTCCATACCCGTTTGAAAGTACCAGGTCTAAGATCACTCCCTCCCGAGTGGGTTCCAACACTAGTTGCCTGAGGCATGCCCCTGTAGGGCATCGAGAATGACTCTGCTCTTGGATGTGGCTGCAGTAAAGGTGCTCCAGTTAACATCTAGCATATTCAGATCCCCATCAACAATATCCTTTTTCTGCCATTCTAAGGATTCCTTCTATCATTTCCTTGTCCATTGTATCCCCCTGAGACGGGATCTGTAAACAACCCCTGTGCAGATTGTGGTGCCATTTCCTGCCTCCCAGGGTGACACACAGTGCCTCCTCTCCTCCATGTTTACCCTTTAGTTCTGTTGCTTTGATTTCTTCCCTTATGTAGAGAGCTCCTTCTCCTCTGCCTCCTCTTTTGCCCTCCCTGACCTTCCTGTAGATTGTGTATCCTGGGTTGTTGACATCTCAGTCATGGTTCTCTGTGTACCATGTTTCTGTGACTGCCATGATATCCAGGTGTTCCTCTTCCATCAAGGCCACTAGTTCAGGGAGCTTGTTACCCAGACTACGGGCATTGGCACTCATCGCTCTCCATTTTTTGATGGCCTTACCCCTTTTAGGTCTTTCCCTGTCCTTACTGCCTTTTTCTGGATTTACCCCTGTTCTGCTCCCTATTGACTTGTCTACCTTTGTGTCTACTTTGATAACTATCCTGTTTTGTGTGGGGGTGCGGGGATTTCCCTGCATCTCTTCAGTGCCCCCCTCCCCTTGGCTAGTTTAAATGCTTGCCAGTGAAGCATTTAAGCATATCACCTAGGATCCTGGTTCCCCTCCTGGACAGATGCAGACCATCACGCCAGTATGGGCCTGTATCCCTTCAGGTGGACCCCCAGTCCCCAGTGAAGCAAAATCCCTGAGCTCCGCACCAGTTTTTCAACCAGTCATTGAATCCCATTGTGTGGAGTACCCTAGCCTCATCCATGCCACAGACAGGTAGCACTTCCGAGAAAGTTACCATGTATGCCACTTGTCTAAGGCCCCTCCCCAACTCCACAAACTCCTGCTGCACTGCTCTGATCCCATTCCTAGCCAGGTTATTTGTCCCTAGGTGGACAATGACATCCAGCCCTCCCTCCCCTGTGTAGCTGCTCCCACGATCCTGAGGATTCGCTTCCTGTCCCTTCAAGCCATGGCACCGGGTAGGCACCTTACCTCCCTCTCCTTTCCCTCCCCCAGTTCTACCCCCCTAACAATTGAGCCCTCCACCAGGAGTTGTTTCCTTCCACTGTGGGAGCCCGTGCCACCCTCCTATGGATCTCCTTTGTGGAGGTTCCCAGCATTCACATTGGTCTCCACTGTGGGTGCCTCCACAGAGGAGCCCCACTCTGCCAGAATGGGGAATGAAGTGTGAAGAGGCTCAACTGGAGGGATGCGCCTCTGTTCCACCACTCTCACCCTTCCTGAACCCACCGTGGTCTAACCGCTCCACTTTCTTGGCAACCTCTGAGGCAGTGGTGGTGGCCTGGGTGGGGGAGGAGGTTTCCTTTATCCTTGCCAGGTCAGCATGGAAATGGGCAACCTCCTCCCTCAGATCAGAGAGGTGCCTATAAATAGGGCAGCAACGCATCCTCCAGAACATCTCACAGAAGACTGCCGCTCCACAGCCAGTGCATTGCACCACTCCCCACATGCCTGTGTCCCTTCCTGTTTGAGATTTGTTTTTTGTTTTGTTAGTGTGTGCAAGCGTGTAATTGTGTTTACCCCCCCCCCCCCATTTCAGTGTGCTGTGCCTTTTAAGAATATGAACAGGTGTATGTCCTTTGCACTTTTGGGGAAGTGATGTCAGAACCCCTGATGTAAAGGAAATGATGCGCTTGTGGTGGGTGGGGTGAGGGGCAGGGTAGGTTGGACTAAGTCCGTGCCCTCCAGAAACAATCAACTACAACTGTGACCTACCACCCCAGTGAGTGCCTTCCTTCCTTTCTTTCTTTCAGACACCTATTTCACAGAGTTTAAGTAATAGGTCTAGTCACAGATGACTGCGAGGGTCCTCATTAAGATCCTGATATTGGTACCAGTATTCTGTGCTGCTAAGGGCAGCTCTTTTTACGCACTATGCTTCAGGTGGGGGATATTCCCCGACTCGGTGCCTCCACGCCCAACACTGGCATACCCCAGCTGCCTGGAACCTGAAGCCTGCAGCTTGCCCCCTGTGGCAGAGCTCCCGAAGGGGTGACTGAAATCTACTTGATCGATCCCGGGGTTGGCTGTGACATCAGTCAGCGTGGGGTCAGAGGGCTTCATTCTGTCCAGAGCACAGGTTTTTCCTTTTGCTACATCCAAGGCATGGACGTGAAATGACGTCCGCGTACGGGTATGGGCATGCTCCCACTACTGCCTTGCTACTTCTGTGTGGTGGTCCCAGCTTGTTGTAGTTCTGGTCTCCACTGGATATTACCCAAAAGGTGGAGAGCTGTCCCTGGGATGCTCATCCAGCCTCCCCCCAGCTGGCCCGCTGACGCACTGAGATCATTCGCGAACCCGGGTCATCAGTGTTGCAAGCAGTAGCGCTACGACTGCACCGATGGGCCGACCTAAGGACAGCTTTTATTGCTATAGCTGTACCATTGCCAGTGAGCTTCTGGGCAGGGTACGTATTACCTACATGCCTTCAAGATGCTTTATTTCCGTACAGTCAGAGAAGTATGTAACTGCTTCACCCACTCAGACCCAGTACCAGTGTCTGCACTGGTATATAGCCACGCCTAGACCCAATTTTAAGTATTGACCCCCCAGCTTGCTCCTCAAAAGCCTAGTTGTCCTCTCTCTTATCCCCCTGTCTTATCAACACTAGGCCCGTCCATCCCCTTATTCTTCCTTTCCCAACCTCGGATAGGAGCTCACTACCCTGGGTTGTGGCATCCTGCCATGCCTTGTACTTTATAGCATTCAATCCCAGAATACTACCTCCTTTCTCCATCCACCTTCTCTACATCCCGTTTTACCAACTCCTCTCTGTGCACCGTGCCCTCCTAGCCTTTCTCCCCCTACCTCCCTCCCTTCCCCACTACCTTCACCTCTTCCTGGTGTATATTTTTATTTTTTTTCTTCCGTTACTTCCTCCTGCAACCTTAGATAACCTGCTTTATCTTCCTATAGACACTTCTATGTATGTAAATACCGTATAATCTGTATAATCTGTACAATATCTGTATAATTTGACACAGTCCCACACAAAAGATTAATATACAAGTTAGCCAGCTTGGGAGTGGGTCCCAAGAAGACAGCCTGGGTAAAGAATTGGCTGGAGAATAGGACACAGAGAGTAATAGTAAATGGAGTCCACTCTGAAGGAAGGGGGGTTACTAGTGGGGTACCGCAGGGTTCAGTATTTGGACCGGTTCTCTTCAGTGTCTTTATAAGTGACATTGCAGAGGGACTGGAAGGAAAACTATGTCTCTTTGCAGATGACACAAAGATCTGCAACAGAGTTGATGCACAAGGTGGGGTGGAAAGAATGAGAAGGGACTTGGCAAGGTTAGAGGAATGGTCAAATGTATGGCAGCTTAGAGTCAGTGCCAAGAAGTGCAAGGTAATGCACCTGGGAAACAAAAACCCAGGGGAAGAGTACACAATGGGAGGTGAGATACTAACATCAACAAAAATGGAAAGGGACCTTGGGGTAGTCATATCAGATGACCTAAAAGTGGGCAAGCAATGTGAGAGGGCAGCAAGGAGGGCTGGGGGGGATACTGGGATGCATAGGGAGAGGCATCACCAGTAGAAAACAGGAAGTTGTTATCCCTCTGTACAGACAGTTGGTGAGACCCCATCTGGAGTACTGCGTGCAGTTCTGGAGACCCCATCTCCACAAAGACATAGACAGGATGGAAGCTGTCCAGAGGAGGGCAACTAAAGTGTTGCAGGGTCTGCACCGGAAGACATATGAAGAGAGAGACTTAAGGAGCTGAATATGTATAGCCTCGAGGAAAGGAGGGAGAGGGGGGACATGATGGAAACTTTCAAGTACCTCAAGGGAATCAACAAAGTCCAAGAGGGTGGCATCTTTCAAAAAAACAGGTGTGCAAGAACAAGGGGGCACAATTTGAAGATAGAAGGGGGGTGGCTCAGAGGTAATTTAAGGAAGTATTTTTTCACAGAGAGGGTTGTGGATGCGTGGAACGGCCTTCCGGAGGAAGTTGTGGAGTCAAAAACAGTGGTGGAATTCAAGCATGCATGGGACAGTCATAAGGCAGTTCTAGCGGGTGGGGGTAGGAAGAAGTAGGCTGCTGGTTAACTAGGATCTGCAGCTTATCCATTAGGTAGGGAAATGGGCAGACTGGGTGGGCCAAGCGGTCCTTATCTGCCGTCAAAATCTATGTTTCTATAATTCTGTGTACATATGAACTTCTTTTTCTTCCTCTCTGTAAAGAGTATTATCTGTATTGCCTTGTAAATACCTGTGTTGACCTGTATATACAATTGTTCATGCCCCACCCAGGTCCATCTTGCAAATGAGCTTCTGCTCAACGATGAACGCCTGGTTAAATAAAGACTTGATTGATTGACATTGTAAATAATTCCAGTTGACAGCATTGGCACGAACAGATAAATTACGGTAAGTCTGATAGAATTTCTTCAGTTTGTCTTTAGTCTGCTGTGTTCCTGCAGTGAATATCAGGAACTTTTTATTGAGCAGAACAAGTATTCATCATGCATGTGCTGGTCAGGTAGTACTTGCAAAAATGAATTTTTAGTCCAGTCTATTTCTTAACAGTACTTCTGTGGCATTGGTATTTTGCTTAAAGAACAGTTGATACAACCTAGGGTTGGCAGCTCATTCCAAAAAGTTGCTTGCTTGGAGGAATAAATTAGCCCTGTTATGAATATTTTCTTTTCTATATAGATTTTTATGCCCTGATTTTATAATTTTTTTTCTGTTTTTGCCTCCCATGCCTCATACTGTGTGCGCATGTGGAGGCACATGCATGCCGCGTCTCCAAGGTACCCTCCCTCTACTTACCATCCCCGCCTGTCTACACTGCCCATCGGACCTCCACCCGATGGCAGCAGAACTACGGGTGGGGGGGGGGTTGACAGAGATCCTCCCCGGGAGAGGAACATTGCCATTACGGCTGCTCAATCCTGCTCCCTCCCTCCTCCCCCGGCCAGGTTGCCAGTATGGTGTAAGGTAAGGTGTCCAGCAGCTCAGCCCTCTGTGCCAGTGGGCCGGCTGTTATGAATATTTTCAGCAGTTCTGTAGTGAAATATTTAACTTATGTGAAAGTGCCTGCAACTTTCTGGAATAGGCTGCGCTGCCACTGCTCATTGCAGCCCTACCCACAAAATCAGTATTTGACGATAATACATGGTAAACTGGGTTGCAGCGAAGATAACAAAGATTGAGACAATTGAGGGGGCCTGAAGATACATAGGATACATGATGGTATGCAGTAATGCACTATCATCTTGTAGCGTGACGTGTCCATGATGTAGTTCTCCATTTTCATATTCTTTTTGTGGAAGATTGCTGCAGGAGTCCGGGGCCGCAACGTTAATATTTTTTCGTTCGTGGTTTATTTTATCAGTTGCTGACTTCGCCTGAACGGAAGTGGGTGCCTATTGGTGTTAAAACCACGGTATTACGCTGAGGTGATTATCGCCCCACCACTCATTACAGGTGCAGCATTGCAGGAAGCTGAGTTATGGTGATTTTATTGCTTCCACGGAATGAGCACTTCAAATATTACTTACTGCAACAGCCTATGTTGCAGTAAGTAATATTTGGGGTGTGAAGATCCCTGTGGAAGCAATAAAATCACCATAATAAACCACCGTCAATGCTGCACTTGTAGTAGTGGTGGGAGCGATGTCACTAAATGGGTGTAATACCCGTGAACACTTGCGCCCACTCAGTAGGGTCTCCGCCGCACTTCCAAGTTCAGACGAAAGTTTCGGCGTTTTGTTAAAATTAAGCCTACAGATGAAATACAATGGCAATTGCAGCCCCGGACTCCTGCAACAGTCTTGCAAGGTATGTGAGGACGGGAAGGGGCTGCATTGCTAGTTTACACACCACCTTTAATGAGTGGAGATTGACTTCAGGTAACCTCACAAGTGGTGGAGTATAACGGAGCCACGAGTGATGGTTCCTGAGGTCGCTCTCCAAAAATTCAGATATCTAGTGTATTACATGCCTACCCATCGCGTGTCCGATTTATACAGTAGGGCTGGTTTTGTTTCAGAGTGTGTTTTTGTGTCTGTTAAGTGAGTGTTTTGAAGGAGAACGTATTTGTGGGTTTCTTTTTTTTGGAATGAGATGTACTCTTCAGCATTCGATGAATTTTGTGAATGGGTTTGTGTGTCTTTGTGATTGTGTGTGTGGGTTCTTAATTGTGATTGGCTGGTGGTTACGTTGTGGAAGTTGTGTGGAAAGCATGCAGTGTGGTAAGGTATGATTTGTAGGTGGGAGGGCTGTAGGGTTTGTAAAGCCATGGCGGTTCCTATGTTAGTTAGCAAGAGAGAGAGAGAGACTGCGGCATTTCTTTAGGAGGTGGTGTCCTTTGTTAGGAGCAGTGTGCACTTCTGTTTTGTCTGTGAGAGAGTTTTTTTTTTTTTTGTTAAGACACTGATGCGTGGTTGATGAGGGTGTCTGTGTGACAACGGGTGGCATGGGATACTGTGGCATTAGTAGCCAGTCCGGGGGGGGGGGGTGAGATGATGTGTCTACTATGTGTATCAATGTAATTTATACACATGGCTAGACACGTCATCGTCAGTTTATTACACAGGAATGAAGATAACACAGATTTATCACAAGATGTATCACTTCACCCCATTGTATCAACTTTATAAACTTTGCAAGCCATTGTTAAGGGGTATATACGTATAATACTGCCCGCCCCTAACAAAACAAAAATGTACAGTGGCCTGCAGTTTTTGTAATGTTTATGAATCTGGGTGCTCCCCCCAATTAGGCTGTGTTTCTGTTATCCTCACTGGAGCTCTGTCCCTCTTTTATAGCCATCAGAACACTGATTTGGGGTCAGGGCTATAGTGATTGGCAGCAGCATGGTTCAGAGTACAAGTTACATGCACTCTCGAGTAAATTAACTACAGAGGTGATCAAAAAAATTCAACATAGGGCTCATTTAGTTCTTCTTCTGGCAGGCAGCTCCTTGGAAGGAGTTGCCTGCCTCAGGGAAATATAGAATCTGACAGCAGGAAAAGGCCCCTTGTCCCATCTTCTGCTCATTACAGTACAACCTCACTAATGTTGAATTAAAGAGCCCTAGTGGCTGTTCACTCTTCCTTCCCCCTCCCTTTCCGATAGTCTTTACCAAGCCTTTGTATCTTTCCCACCCATGATTGAAATCCTCCACCAATTTCACACAGATCACCTCTTTCCACAATTTATTCCACCTCTCCTCCACCCTTTCCGTGAAACAAGTCTTGCTGGCATAAATCCTAAATCTGTCCCCACTCCAGCTGTGTGTCCATGTTTAGATCTGCCAGTTTGTCTGTAAATCCTTTTCTGCTGCCCTGGATTAATCCTGGTAACCTTCCTCTGCACTGCCTCCAGCAGCTGTCAGCTGCTCTTTAATTGCCACTGTATATATTTTTGGGGAGGGGAGTGGTCCCTGATTTGTGTGTGAAGGCTGATGAAAGGTATGGGAGGGACTAACATGTAATAGAAGGACTTTGTTGTAAACAACACAGAACAGATGTAGCACAATGAATAGGCTGCAGCAGCATCGGAATCTGAACAGAACGGAGAGATTGCTGAAGGTTGGAATGCTTTGTATTGTGCTCCAGTCCCATCTGTTGGTGCCAGCCCCCTGTGTAGCTGTGTGTTTCATTATGAAGGACAGACTCTGAACAATAGCTTTTGTTAAAGAGCAGTGACGGTGTACTGCAAGGCATTGTAGTAGAGCAAAGCTGCTATGTATTGATTATGCACTGGTGTTTGCTAACTATCAGATGGTCTTGAGTGGTCCCATTTCTATTTAAGAAGTTCTGTCCTGGCTGCCAAATGGCTCAGAGGTGCGTTGCACTTCCATACAGTTCTCGTTATCAGTGTTATCCCTGTCCTGTGCATGCCCCTAGTACCGCCTAATCTGTATGTACTCATGTGATGATAAACAACTGTATCCTGTAATAATTAATGTCTTGTTTGTTTGTTCTCATCCTGATGTGTAACCTTTGTAAAAGAGCCTTGGCTCAAAGGTAATTGTAATCCTAGACTCAAATAAATAAATAAATAAATGCAGACGACCTGGGTTAAGGACGTGAGCATGATCGGGTGGCAGTGGTCTGGAGGGCTGCAAGCAGCAGTGCATCCCTCGCCAGGGGAGAGCAGAGCTGCACTCTGCTGCCATAGTTACCCTTTGGTAGAACGAGCTCTGCCTTCTCCGTAGGGGGACCTGCATGTTTGCAAGGTCAGCAGTGTGACTCCGAACAGTGCCAGTGGGAGGTGAGAAGATAGGGGCAAAAACAGGGAAAAGTTCAACTACCTTCTGTAGATGGCCATCAGTACATTTGTTTAGTTTTTGTGAACCAGAGAAGGAGGAGTAGACAACACTGCCTGCTTTCAGCCTTGTAGTCCCAGGGGTGGGGTGGGATGCAGATTTAAACCATTTGAAATGGAGACGGGTTAAGCTGTTGGTGGTATTTACAGTGAATGGGGAAATTTGGCCAGGACACGGGGGAAATTTCCCTACTCTTTTCAAGAAGTGCCTTGGGATCTTTAATGTCCATCTGAACAACCACCAGCACAGGCAGACAGGACCTTGGTTTAAGGTCTCATGTGAAGAATAGCACATCCTCACAGTATAGCATTCCATTACTGTTGCACTTGGGTTCCAGTGTTTATGGTACAAGCCCAATCCCGGTGTGGGACTAGTGCCCACATCCGTCTGGCTCAGAGGTGGATGCACTACTAACTGAGCTACACTGACACCTTCAGCCTGCCCTTGGGCCCTGCATCTTAGAACAAAAGCTGCTGTTCTGTGTCGTGGGCCTGGCTTGCAGTTCACAGGTGAGCCTTAGGGGGCCAATAAATGTGGGGATTAACACCTTGATATTAAAAGACAAGCTCTATTCTTGTTACTTTGTTAGATTCCTAACCTAAGATTAAATACAGAATGTTCAGGCTACAAAGTAACAGCTGGGCTGGCACATGCTTAGTAAATACTTTCAGCCCCTCAGTGGTCATGTGGGCTTAGTTGTAGATTAATCTGCTTCCTTTACATGAACTAATTCTAGTATGCCTGGCACTTGTGCAAGCATTTTGCATTTTACTGGGTACAGTGTGGAGTGTTCTTGGCTGAAAGCCTCTATTACAGTTTTAACTGTTTGGCTGCTGCTGTGCCAGATGCTTTAGGCTTAGTTTAGCCAGTTGAAACAAAACCAGTTTAGCAGGTGCAGCCCCAGCAGTCTAGGATGGCAGTCACCAGTTTGAACTAACATCACTACATTTGTCATGGACTTAGTCGCAGACATCCTCAAGGCAGGCAACTCAAGGCAAGTAGTTGACTGCCCCAGGACCTAAATGATGCATAATGATAAACATTCTGTCCAGGGAATGTTTAGATATTTAACTTGCTATACCTGTGATCCTACGTCCTATTCAAGTCTGAGCCACCACGTAACCTCTGCAGCCCACCCAGGAAACTGTGTTTTAATGATGTGACATAGGAAGGGGCTGCAGTGTTACAGATAGGGTTACAATGGGGTTGAAAGCAGTGGTGGCCTTTAGACCCTCTTTATGTACTTAGCAGGCAATTGTATTCATTGAGAGTAGTATTAGCTGGCCCAGTGGCGCTAAGGGTTGAGGCGCTGGGCGCCACACCTCGCGCCACGCCGGTGACCCGGGTTCGGGAATGGACTTGGGCCACCAGGGTCTGCAGGGGCAAGGAAGGACTGAGCATTCCTCGATTGCTCTCCTTCCTTCGGGGTGGGTGAGGGCTATGCACCACGCCACAGTGACACCCAGCAGAGGCTAGGGTGTACTCGGACAGCAGCATACTCGAGGGGAAGAGTGCGGCGGGCGTCTGCACGTCTGTGTGACACCATTGCACGACCGGCTCCTCGGGCACAAAAGATGCTGGTGGAAAAATCGGTGGGGCGACCTCAGCGGCTGATGGCCAGCCCTGCGCCCTTGGAGTCGAGAGGTGTCTTCGACAGCTCCGTTGCCGCAGGTCCTGTAGGAGGGATGCTGCCATAGGCCGGAGTGTGTGATGGGGCACATAAATTCGCACGCCAAGACCAACTCCAGGGGTGCCGGGGGTCGGTAAGGGACTGCTCCGACCAGAAGAGAAAAAGCATGACATGATAAAAAAAGAGGGTAGTATTACATGTGTATATACACCCCCTTAATATGTACAGTTGCTATAAAGTACACAAATAGTGTCTAAAGGCCACCACTGCTCCCAGCTGCATTGTAACCCTACCCTGTCTATACACTCATCCACTTCGCTACCTCACGTCATTAAAACAAGTCCCCCTCCCCCCCAGATGTGGCTGTGGCGGGCACTGACAGCTCAGACATGATCAGAAAGCAGGATCTCATAGTTAATAGTAAGTTAAATATCAAAACATTCGCTGGACAAAAAATGTTTATGCCTTATTTGGGTCCTGAGGAGGCAGCTACTTGCCATGGGCTGCCTGCTCCCAAGAATGGTTTGTGTCAGATGCTTTTTAAAAGGGAACTCTCAGTTCCCTAGAAGGAAAGCCGATTAGTAAAATTGCAACAAGAATGTAGTTTTAGATATACTTACTTGTCTGTAATCATCATATCTGGTGATCCTGTGACCCATGGCCAGCCTTCTGATGCTGTGCATGACGGGCTAAGCCATGGGGGACATCTGTATGCCTGTAGGCATATTGTACATGTTTATTCTCTTATGCAATGCATTATCATGCTTAAATTACCGGTACCAATCAGCGGAGGAAAATGTTTTCCTCGGCTGATCAGTACTGATAACGTAAGTATGATAATATACTGTATAAAAGAACAGCATGTACAACATGCCTACAGGCATATAGATGTCCTCTTGCGGCTTACCCTGTTTTGCGTGTGATCAGAGGTTGGCCGAGGGGACTCTAGGAGAATAATGCTGTTTGGGGGTTGGGGGGATCACAGGATCAACCAGATCTAAAGATTACAGACAAGTTAGTGTATCTAATATTACACATTCGCTGCAATTTTGATAATCTGGACCTATAGGTCCCAGTGCTTTCCATTTGGGGAACTGAGAGTTCCCCTTTAAAGCAGTAGTGCATGTTAATTTTGAAAATTTTGATGTAGAATTTTTTAAATTCTATTTTAGATTACCCTTTATCTGCTGTCTTGTAAGTTACCCTTTCATCCATTTTTAGTTTGCTTTAGCACTTTTTAGGCATCGACAGTGTATCTGTAAGCATCTGTTGTTTCCACGTGTACTCGTTTTTGCATTTAGTCGAGTTCAAAGGTACATACGGTGAGACTGGTTCAGCTGCATGATGTTATCGATGATTTCAGTGATAGGATTTTAGGTTCTGGTGTAGGTTTTCGGACCTACACAGGCCAGGGTTCTATCCGCAGTGCAGAATAATGTTATCTTTCTCATTACGATATATGTAGTATGAGGGAAATGGTTAGTTGTGATTGGTGATGATATACTTTCAGCAAGATTTGAAGTTCTGTATTGTTAGTTCCAGCTCAGACTTTGACACTACTTCAAATAGACTTTTAATTACAAAAATCCACTGCAGCTGTGTAGGGGGTGTCTGCACGCACTGCAGCATGTTCATTTGATATAGCAGCATTGAAGTGGTGGGGGCGAAAACAGTATGGGGGGTTCAAGAGTACATGGGACAGACGTAAGGGTATCCTGGAGATGTGCAGAGCAGGAGAGCCATAGATCAAATAGGATCTGGGGATGAAGCAGTGAGTAGGGAAATGGGCACACTAGGTGGGCCATATGGTCCTTATGTACTGACAGATTTTATGTTTCTATGTTTAGCATGCATCTCCTGTACAAGGATGTTTGGTGCAGCAGTGGAGCTACAGTCTACCAAGCAGCAGAGGGCAGGGGCCCTGGGTTCAATCCTCATAGTGGAACTTTTTTTTGTTTCTAATTACAGTGTATGTAGTGCGAGAGAGATTGTTAGATGTCATTGCTGCTGTTAGTAATAGATTTTCAGCAAGGTCTGACATTCTGTATTACTGATAACTTGAAAGGTTCTAACTCAGTCTTTGAGCTTTAAATGCAACTTGAGAAACGTTACTTCATTGAGATAAACTGTTCATGATGAAAATTTACTGCAGCGGGGTGGGGGGGGGGCGGTGTTTGCACTTAGTGCTGGATGTCCTTTCCCACAGCATACAACTCCTGTCTAGGAAGCTTAGGACAGCATTAGAGCTACAGGCTACCAAATAGTAGAGAGGAAGGGGCCTGGGTTTGATCCCCAGAGTGCAACATTTTTTTCTTTCTCACTTCTAGTCCCATAGATGCTGCGTCTCAGACCCCATCCCCCAAGCCACTTCCCTTTTCAATGCCAGGGCGAAGCCTGGCTGCCTTGTTTCTGGCTACATAATTATTTCATACAGAACTTCTTTGGCACATTGGTACTTTGATTTACATTTGAAATAATAATAATAAAAGGGGTGCACCTTTTAGTATGGGTTTCCCGGATTTTAAGCAGAATTCTAAGCTGGTTTTGAACACCCATTGTTTACCACTTTTCTTGTGCCTAAAATTGACTAGCATGCAGCAAACACCAAACCCTAACTTTATAGAACAAAGTATTCGATCAGTATTTTCATCTGCACTGGGACATTGGACTTGAGGCTTGAACATTTTTTTTTCAACTTATGAGCTCAGTTTTAGAATCAAATTGTTAACGTTCGTGTGTGTGTGTGTGTTGCGGGGAGGATGTGACTAGGAGTGCACTTTCTGAGCTGTGTTCACGTCTTCTGTAAGTAGTGCAGTGAAACTTCATTTCTAACTGCCTAGATTCAGATATTTAAGCATAGTCTACATACAGTTCGTGCTCAGTTATCAGAAACTGCCTTCAAGCATGAAAAATACTATCACCCAATCAGATGTCCTCTTTCCACCCCGACTGTTCAGTGTTCTTCTTGCTGAAACTGGTCACTTTTTTACAAGTCCTGCTTGTAGTTCAGGTTTTTGAAGTTCAAGATATTTTGTGAGTTTATAAATAACATTTGCCTTTTCTATTGACTAAAATGTGACCCATGTCTCCAGCTCACTGATTTGTTGACACATTGACCAAAAAAAAGATGACCTGACCAGGACTTAAGTACATTGTTTACTACAGTAAAGAGTTGCTCCCTGCCATCCCAAGTCCTCAAGGAGTTTGAGTGTCCTCTCCGAGCAGTTCAGTCTCCTCAGGAGCCACTGCTACATCAATGAATGAATGCCAAACAGCTGACAGACATTTGTGGTCTGCCCAGCAAGATTCCACCAAGGCAGCTGGATCATGTTGCTAGTCGAATGTAAACCATGTCGGCTGCAGCTGTGCCTATTAGGATCAGAAACCTTCCAAGGGCCAAGGTGGGTAAGCTCCGTATGACCTCCTTGACTCTGGTCAGTACTGGTACAGGAGCATCAGGCTTTATTCAAACTGGGGTAGACTTTCTGAGACTACCAGTGCAACTGTCTCTAGTTGATCAATCAGGGCCACACCCTGTCAGCAGACAGTGATCTGTGTTGTGGCTCCTCAGCCAGGGTGATCCCAGCAGTCAAGTGGCACACATCTTGATCAAGATCCAAAACTCTGTCTCGATCCCGCTTGGGGCACCTACGTAACATTCACAAGAGATCAGTCTCCTGACAATTGGCACTGCTCTTGTCAACTTCGGGATGATCCAACATGGCACAGTTGGATGCCATAGCAATGGCAGTCCCAGGTGCTAGTCCCCCTTAGTCCCTTTCCTGACTGTAGTGCACACCTGGCCCCTAGCAATCAGCCAGCCATTCAGAAGGTTGACTTGTCTAAGCACCCACCCCAGTATCAGCCCTAGTGCTGACACCTCAGTCTGTTCAGATCGTTGCCCTGCCTGTACGGCTAGCTTCATGTCTCTGAGCAAGACCTCTTGTAGGTCCGAGGGCCTTCCAGGTAAGATTTTGTCGTGCAGGTCACCCCAGTTAAACTGGTTGTCCAGTCCACTCCTCCAGATAATGTCCGGATATGCACTATCCTGACTCAGGCACTGACCAGTCAGTTTAGTCTTAGACCCTCAGGAAGTGTCTCACAACTGGAATATGGATTGCCTGTCACCTGATAAGACTGTCTCCATATTTGACTTGTCATCCTTTGATTTGCTGTTGCACAGGATGTCCCTGACTCTGAACAGGACGTGGAAAAGTTGCAGAAGTCCAGGTCCTGCCCTTGGTGGAAATTCTGGAGAAAGAATACTGCCCTCATTTTTGAACATTTTGCCGGGTTACAACTCTTTTAGCCAACAAGTGAGCAACTTGTGACACTTGTTTCCTGCACTGTATACAAGTGATACTGATGTGCTTTTGTGTCCCCACCCCTACTGCTTTCACTCTGCTAGTGGGTGGGCCTTGGTTGCTAGCATCGCACAATGCAATCTACAGTACCTGTACTGGATGGGTAGCAGTGCATAACCAGCCTGTACTGCCAGGAGACTCTCTCTTTTCTTCCACCAGAGTAGTGGATCTCCTACGTATAAGGAGGATCTGTTCAGCCCTGAACTGGAGAGCTACTTGACAAAAATTGAGAAGTAGAATGACACCCTGAATTCCTTCACCTCTGTCACTAAGAAGACTTCCAAACCCCAACCCTCAAGGTACAGTGTTTTTTGTGGAGCACCTTTCATGGTTCACAAAGGCATCCGCAGAAACAGAGGTGGCAGTTTCTCCCTTCCAAGTCCTTCCACTCCAAGGGTTCTAGGAAAGGGAACCATAAAGATTGTGGCCATGGTGGCTTCACAGGTCAGCCATCCAGTTAACCTCCAAAGTCAAGAAGTAATACCCAGGTTGTGTTGCATCACTTCCGCACTGCAGACCTTTTTTATTTATTTATTTATTTTATTTATTTATTTAAACAGCAGTTTGGGAAAACCTTTGAGCCATAGGCTCATTTACAAAGGTACGTTGTCACAGTAAGACAAACCAAAATACACAGTATAGCAGTACAACACATAAGTATAACAGTAAAATTAAGACATAGATACAAACAAGCTGGTACAGGTAGGATGGATGCAAACAATACCAGAGTTATGTCGTCCTTAGCAGCTTAGTAATAAGCTTTGTCATAAGTATTGAGTACGGCTTTGACTAGTCAACGGCAGTCCCTGGTCCGGGGGTAGCTTGTTCACTTCTTCCTCCATGGTCCACTATCACCTCAGCAGGAAGTGATTTCCTTAGACCGTTTGAAACTCGAGGCAGTGCTCTCATGCCAGATCCATGCCTCTCTGGACAATGTGTTCCCATGAGATCTCTTTGGGCACTTCAGAAGGAAAATAGGAAACTCTTGTTAACAGCAAGTGAAGCTTGGCAGTGATTTGTGGGGTGGTACTTTCTGGTACTAAAGTGACCGGGGGATGACACCCAGTCCTGGATCTGCAGATACTCAGCTGGTTTATCTGTAACAGACGTTCTACGTGGTGATGTTGAAGCAAATCTTACTGTCTCTGGAGCTGGTCACATGGTTCCACACCTAGATCTCCAGGATGCATACTTCAACATACCTATGTGTCTCAGAGACAGTCCCTCTGCTTTCGGCTGGAGGTAGGTCTTTACCAGTTTTAAGTCAAGCTGTTCAGCCTGTCACTGGCCCTTAGCATCTTCGTGAAATGCGTGTTACTGGTCGCAGTAATTCTCTGGCATAGGGGTGTCATGTTGTTCCCTTACCACTATGATTAACTCATTATGGGCAGCTTGGTCTGCAGTAAGAACGTGCAGGGGATCTGGCCTTTTAACAAAAAAAAAAAAAACTTTTTTCGCCGGATCCGAGGAACACTCTCCAGCTACCTCCAAGTGCCTGCGACTCTACCTCTGTGTCTGAAACTCTCTCCTACCAGGCTGACCCAGCCCAGCGGATTCCCCAGCTCTGAGCCCCCCGAGGTAGGACCGCCTTGCGTCCTGGTGCTCTATCTGAAGACAAATGCGCTGAGCTGGGGTCAGAGGGGCGGCCCTGAAGAGAGAGCCAGACAGCAGGAATGTGGTTGGGACACAGGAGGTGCCTTCACCTCTCCCCAGCCGGGGATTTTATCCTTATGTAGTTTCCCCCTTGAGCGCAGCCATGCAGTGACATCAGCACAGCTACCATAGACATCCGCCATGCTCTTCCCTAGTGGTTTTGCTCCTACGCTAGTAGTACCCTCGGTCTCCACCAGGGGTCCCTGCTGCGCCGGAGAAGCCCTGGGTCCCTCCATGGGAGAGGAGAGCAGTCCTTCGGACCCTTGATCCTCTCCCTCCCCTGCTGACCAGGCTTGCTCCCGAACCCGGGTCGCTAGTGTGGAGCGAGGTGTGGCGCTCAGCGCCACCGGGCCGGCGATCTGGCCTTCTAACTTGCAGAAGATGGAATTTATCCTTAGGCTGGGAAAGTCTTGGCTAACGCTGACACAGTTGATTGTGTTTATTGGGGCAGAATTGGACTGTCTGCAAGCCAGAGTGGGAAAACAACCAAATGTCTCCCTAATCATTTCTGACTGGGCAGTAACCCCTTGACTGCAGTATCCTCAAATTCTTGAGTTTTATGATATCTACCACAACCAGTCTCTTGCATTCTTAAGCACATGCCGCCACTCTGGACTCATTCAGACCTGGACCAGCTGATCTGGGTGACCCAGCCTGTTCTGAGTACTCTAAATCAGTGGCTGCCCTCTCTGAATCTTCTCGTGGGACTCGCATTTTGTCTGGCCAGAACCATCTGTGTCCTTGATGACACATCTCCCCCTCATCGACTGGAGAAAAAGAGCTGAGACTGAAAACCCTACCAGGAACACTCCCACCCCAAAATTTATTTATTTATGGACAGGAAGTCTCCTGTATATCTTCTTCCCTCCGTTTCCCCTGATCAGAAGGTGTGCTATGCAACCCTCATTATTCTTGCACAAAACTGTTCTCTCCAGTTCTGTTAAGACAATCTCAGGCTCCTGAGCAAGCTATCTTGGTTGCTGCCATTCTAGCTGCATCTTCTCATGAAGGTTCATGAGGGTGGTCCTGCCCCATGGAGCCTGGTTCCCGAGCGACTGGAGTTGCAGGACTTGAGGATTTCTGAGGATGTCATTCAGGGTACTAAAAGCATCTCAGAAGGAGTTGACTTGCTTTACTTTGGGTTCAGGTGGAAGAGGTTTTTGAACCAGTGTGAGGTGCATGCTCTGTAACCTCTGTCTTACTCAACAGAGCACGTTCTGCTCCCTGTCTCTATTCAGACTGTGAGCCTTCTCCCTCACGGTGCACCTAATGGCCATCTTAGCACACTGTGCCAAGGCAGGTAATGTGACTGTGACCCAGCAGAAAGTGGTGCCCAAATGTTTCAATGGATTGTCCCACCTGCCATCTAGTGTGGCACTGGTAGTATCATGGCTAATAAATAAACCATTTGAGCTGATGTACAAGAGCCATCTGTCTCTTTTTAGTGATGGAAGACTGTGTTCCTGGTCATCTTCAGCTTAGTCATGTATGCAAGTAATCTCTTGTGAGTCTCTCTGGAATCTCCATATTTCGTTTTCCATAAGGACAAGGTTGTCATTTACTCCCATGCAATATTTCTGCCCAAAGCAGTGCCTGAATTCAGTCTGAGCCAGTTATTAGTAGTCACCTCCTCTATCCTGTCCCTAGTGGACTATGGACTGCCGGTGTATGGTGCTGCTGATCAGACCGCACTCCATAAAATTCGCACTACTCTGAATAAGGCCTGCAGGTTAATTACTGGAGCACCTAGGCTGACACACACCTGTCTACTGTACGCTAAAGCGCTGGTACTTGATCTTGATGAGCGCCTCAATATCTGACCTGTACCTCATAAAAAGACCCTCCTTGGGCTATCCCCACCAGGATTGACCACCACCATACGCCTGTCCCACTAGTTCATACTCGACCTTTGGGAAAACTCTCTTGTTATCCCTAGAGCTAGGACCTCTCACGGCCAAAGAGCCTTCAGCTTTAGGCCCCTCCTGGTTCAACACACTGCCTCCATCTCAAGCTCCAAACTATATCATGCTTCAAAACTTCCTTACGTAACCACCTTATTAACACCCGATGCTGTAATTGCCACTAGTCAAAGCCGTACTCAATACTTATGACAAAGCTTATTACTAAGCTGCTAAGGACAACATAACTCTGGTATTGTTTGCATCCATCCTACCTGTACCAGCTTGTTTGTATCTATGTTTTAATTTACTGTTATACTTATGTGTTATACTGTGTATTTTCGTTTGTTTTACTGTGACAAGGTACCTTTGTAAATGAACCTATGGCTCAAAGGTTTTCCAAACTGCTGTTTAAATAAAATAAAATAAAATAGTACTACTTGTGCTCTTTCCAGAGCAACAATATACACTCCTTGCTTTGGATGTTTGGAGAACCCTACTTTTCTACAAGGAGTGTATTGTAGAATTTCATTAGGACATGCGATGAATGTTGAAGCTGCACAAGGCAGACTGGCAGCCTAACAGACAGTTGCCAGGGGGCTCACACCCTGCACTCTGCTCTGCTACCGGTTGACTGATCAAGAGCCACCTAAGGGGCTACCTGCTTATTCAGTCTAACATACTGCTGACACACTTTCTGCTGCCAGGAGCATCCCAGCTAAGATCTGTGGGGCTGCTGCCTGCTCTAATACATATGCATTCATTTCCCGCTACAGCATCAGCCTGCTTATCTGCCAGGATGCTGTTTTGGGGGCCTCAGTATTCCAGTCTCTGTTCACCTAACAACTTGGGATGTATACCTAGCCCCCTTCTCTCAAACAATTGCTCATCTGCCTAACTGTGGATAGTGAACTGAATCTAGGTAGTTAGAAAGGGTTACTTGCAACTGTAGCTCTACTACTAGTATTCAGTTTACATCCGTAAAACCTGCCCAACTTCCTCTAATAAGGCTTGCCTTCTTTTTCCAGATCGGGCAAGACCATAAGACACTGTGACTGGGTGATATGAGAATTCGGGCTTTGAAGAGGGTTTTTGGCAATTGAGCATGTTCAGTAGAACCAGCCTTGATGTGGATGTGAACTGTATACTAGTAGTAGAATTAGTTACAAGCAAGATACTGCTTTTGTCCTTGTAACCCCTTACAGACGATTCTACTTCAAGACAAGCAGAAGAAGAATTACTGTGTTGCATGTCAGGAACTGGATTCAGATGTAGACAAGGACAACCCCGGTAAGACTTTTACCCAACACACTGCTGCAGTTCAAGGACAGCTAGACAGTTTCATAGTGCAGCTACCCAAGTAATGTATAACTAAGGATTGAACAGTGAAGGATTGTCATAACTGCCATAATTTTCACTGGTGACAATGTGCGTTACTACGTCACAAAAAATGATTTTCATGATATAGTAGTAAATAAATTGTAACTGAGCATGCTCAGTTGAACCTGCCTTAGTGTAGATGTGAACTGTATACTAGTAGTAGAACTACAGTAACAATTAAGATACCTCTTTTGTCTATATGTAACCCTAGCTTGATCAAATAAATTGTAAGAAATTGAGTTTTTCCATCCACTGCCCCCCCCCCCCCAAAAAAAATTACTGTAGGGTACTGAAGGTCCCTCCTACAAAATCCACACTAAAACCTATAATATGATACTATGATGGCCATGATAATTTTCATATAATTAAACCCCCTATTACTGAATATTTTCACAGTAATCCTGCTGCCCCCAAGGGTCTTACTGTGAATGAGCTCAGTCACAAGAACTATGTCCTGCTTAATAAATTTCATGGTATGATTTCTGTGAAATGTGATATCACAGTTAATAACAGTGTAGTATCGCATCAGTTCCTGCTTGGTGTGCATAACTGGTGGAATTTGGGGTTGGGTTTGTACGGGAGTGATGCTCACACTCAAGGTGTGGGGGAGGGGGCTGGAGGCATCAAGGGTGTGACATGCTTTAAACTAAAAGGCAGTCCAGAGGAAGCTAACTAAAACAGTGTGCAGTTTGCACAAGGAGAGATTGAAGGTTCTCATCATGTATACCTGGATGAGAGGAGAGAGAGGGGATGAGATAGAGACCTAGAGGTACCTCAGAGTGGTGAACAGGGTACAGGTGGGGAGTCTCTTTCAGCAGAGAACAAGCACCAGGACTAGGGGGTATGCAGTGAAGCTATGGGTGGCGAGGAATTCTAAAGTGATGTGAGAAAATATTTCTTCCTAGAAAAGGTAGTGGATGCCTGGAGTAATAGTCTGCCAGCAGAGTGGTGGAGGCTAGAATGGGTGTGGGGGTTATCAGGCTTCCGTGGGGTAGACATAGGGTATATTGGATAAGAGGCATGGAGGTGGAAGGTTTAACAGAAACCACATAGGGTCTGTGGAGATAGAATAGGTAGGGAACATCTGGACAGAATAGGTGAGTTGTGGAGTCCTTCTCTGCCATCACATACTACGTTTCTGTGTTACACACTGCTTGAGATGTGAGTGCAAGTTGTCATAACATACAAAGTAATACATTTATATACTGCAGGGGTTGTGGGTGCAAGTTATACATAATACACATGGTGACACATTCACATACAGTAGGGGATGTGGATGCAAGTTATGTATAATACACAAAGTATTTACATGTAGTAGGGGATGTGGGTGTAAGTCAAACGTACAAAGTAATATATTTTCGCCAGCGCAGCAGCAGTGTCGCCGCTTGCAATACCGATGCCCTGGGTTCTGGAACGGACTCAGAGAGTCAGAGTGCTAGCAGGCAGAGAAGGATTGAGCATCCCATGGACTGCTATCCTCTGGCAGGGTGGGTGGGGAAGCATCTGGTGCATGTCTGACCTCTGACAGAGGCCGGGGGGGGAGGGGCAACAGCCGGAGCTTGCATTGCTGGGAGGCTTGCCGGACGTTGGTGCTTATGCACCATACGTCATTGCATGCCATGCCTCCTGAGGGACAACCTGAAAAATGCTGGCCTACAGAATGATGCCCCACCTCAAGAGCCCTGCACTGACGACTGTGGCACTCGGCTGGGAACCGAGCTGAAATGCTGCCGAGAATGGCCCGGCCCCGTAGCCCTGCCCTCGGTGGGGGGGGGTGTAAGCCAGAGAGGAACACCATCAGGTGCAAGTCCCGGGGTGGTGAGTGCCGGGGTGAGGCTGAGGCTGAGCTCATGATGGGACCAGACGCAAAAAGCATACTAAATAAACAAAAAAAAAATATATGTTTGCATGCATACTTTAGTGGATATGGGTGCAAGTTATACATAATACACACAGGAACACATTTACATACAGTAGGGGATGTGGGTGCAAGTTAAACATAATATACAAAATACTCACATGAGGAATGAACTGAGGGAAAAGACACTTAGATGAAAGAGCTTTTTAAAGTGTAGAGATTCTAATTGCAGATGCAAGGTACAAAGAGTTGCAGATGTAGGTATGTACAAGCCACAGACGAGGAGGACTTTGAATAAGAAAGGAGAAGCTGAGAGTAGGTGGGAGGTTGCTCCAGATGAAGGAAAAGCAAGAGAAGAAGGCAGATTACTCCGAGGAGATTTTACAGGAAGTACAGTGGTGTGAAAAAGTATTTGCCCCCTTCCTGATTTTCTCTATTATTGCATATTTGTCACACTGGATGTTTTCAGGTCTTTAGACAAAATATAATATTAGATAAAGGGAACCTGAGTGAACAAATAACACTTTTTTTTTTTTTACTTATTTCATTTATCTAATGAAAAAAGTTAACCAACACCAACTGGCACTGTGTGAAAAAGTAATTGCCCCTAGTTAAATCAACCCAATTAAAGGGATAATTAGAGACAGCTGATTGAACACAGCCAGGCTTGATTACAGCCAGCCCTGCTCAATATAAACCTCACTTATTTTGGCCCTTACCATCAGAGTCACGTTGCAAGCACAAAGATTCAACAAGCACATTATGCCATGATCAAAGGAAGTTCCTGAAAAGATAAGAAAAAAATTTGTTGCCCTCTATCAGTCTGGAAAGGGTTACAAAGCTATTTCTAAGGCTCTGGGACTCCATCGAACCACAGTGAGAGCCATAATCTCCAAATGGAGAACACTTGGAACAGTAGTGAACCTTCCCAGGAGTGAGCGGCCTGCCAAAATTACTCCAAGCACGCAGTGTAAAATCATCCAAGAAGTCTCAAAGGATCCTAAAACAACATCCAAAGAACTGCAGGCTACTCTTGCCTCAGCTAAGGTCAGTGTTCATGACTCCACAATCAGAAAGAGACTGGGCAAAATGGGTTTCATGTGAGAGTAGCAAGGAAACCACTGCTAACCAAGAAGAACATAAATGCTCGCTCTCATTTTGCCAAGAAGCACCTGGATGATCCACAAGCCTTTTGGGAAAATGTTCTATGGACAGATGAGTCCAAAGTGGAACTTTTGGACAACATGGATCCCATAATGTCTCGCAGTAGCAAACACAGCATTCCACAGTAAGAACACCATACCAACAGTCAAACATGGTGGTGGTAGTGGATGGTGTGGGGATGCTTTGCTGCCTAAGGACCTGGATGACTTGCCATAATTAAAGGAACCATGAATTCTGCTCTGTACCAGAAAATTCTTAAGGAGAATGTCCAGTCATCCTTCCGTCAGCTGAAGCTGAAGCATAGTTGGGTCATGCAGCAAGACAATGATCCAAAACACAAAAGCAAGTCCACATCAGAATGGCTAAAAGAAGTAAAATTAAAGTTTTGGAGTGGCCTAGTCAAAGTCCAGACTTAAACCCAATAGAGATGCTGTGGCAGGACCTGAAACGAGCAGTTCATGCTCGAAACCTAGCAAATGTTACTGAATTAAAGCAGTTCTGCGAGGAAGAGTGGGTTAAAATTCCTCCACAGCGATGTGAAAGACTGATATTGAATTATAGGAAGTGTTTGGTTGCAGTCATTGCAGCTAAATGTGGCATAACCAGTTATTAAGTGTAAAGGGGCAATTACTTTTTCACACAGTGCCAGTTGGTGTTGGTTAACTTTTTTTCATTAAATAAGTGAAATTAAAAAAAAAAACAAGTGTTATTTGTTTACTCAGGTTCCCTTTATCTAATATTACATTTTCTCTAAAGACCTGAAAACATCCAGTGTGACAAATATGCAATAATAGAGAAAATCAGGAAGGGGGCAAATACTTTTTCACGCCACTGTAGTAGAAAATGAGCTGGAGTCAGAGGAGGAGCAAAGGGAATAGGAGGAGAGGAAAGGCATTATGTGAGAAGAGAGATGCCACTGGAGGGAGCCACGCCAGAAGTTAATATGGAAGGACGACGCACAGTACAGTAGATGCCAGGAATGGGGGTGAGTTGTGGATAAAGTAGAGGAAGCTTTGATGGTTGTGAGGAGGGCAGTTGAGAAAGTGACAGAAGGAGTGAAAAGGGGGTACAACTTAGTGAAGGAAGATTTGGAGGCAGTGCTATTAACTATATCTACAAAGTCACACAGTGGTATACTGTAACATCCATAAATGGGTATCGGGGTGTTAGAACACAGGAAAAAGTGTCTGTGGTTTGGTGGGGGCAGGGGTGTGCTTAAATGATTATGAAAAGTAGAGTTTAGTGATTATAGTGCAGAGATGTTCACCTGAAGCCCCACGTTTGAACCCCGAAATTGCCTCTTGCTGTGTGACCACCTTGCGCTGACCACCCCTCTATCTTTTTGCTTGGCCTCCCTTAACCTTTCTGTATTGGACTAATGGCCTGTACAGCTGCTCAGGTCTTGTAAAGTTGTTTGGGATACAGTGTGTATGAAAAGCATTGTATAAAGCCAAATCCTTTCCTTAAAGAGCTAGAACTCCCACTGCAAATACTAATAATTGTAAAAGTGCTTAGACTCTCACCTGCTTTTTTTTTTTTTTTTTTATTTACTGTGCCTTTGTTAAGTACAAAATTTTACACCTGACACTACTCCATGTAATAAGTGGAACAGTAACAGGAACCTGAAATAGTTACATTTTCTCCATCACTCATCAGCATTGTTACGTTACTGATAAGAAGGGTACAGGTAGGAGTAAGAAAAGAAAGGATTGTGGCCAGTTAGGGCCTAGAAATAGTTTAGGTAGAGAGGTGAGTTAGGGTCAGGCGGAAGTTGGACATGGGGTAAAAAAAAGTCTGAAGGTAGCAAAACAGAAAACGGCAAGGTAGGACATAGTTATGCATTGCAGTAGCTGTGGGGCCGCATCTGGACTTTCAGAATGCTGACCAACAAACTCCCTGAATACATCTGCAACCTCTTAGTCATTGCTCATGGCTGCTACTCGCTTAGGAGATACTCATTCATCTCACTAGAAATTCCCAGAGCTGAAACCCGTTATGAATCACACTCAGTAAGCCACGCCCTTCCCTTCTTATGGAATCCTCTTCAAAAGTTCCTTATAATTTCTAATTTTACCAGCTTAGCTAACTTCAGAACCCACCTTCGGTAACTCAGGACCCCTGCAATTGCTATGCCCAAGTCCTAGCTCCCCCTGTTCTGGCGCCTGCCATCACCACTTTCCTCTCCCAGCCTCTGCTCTACCCATACCTTGCCCTCATTTCTGCTCAGCGCAGTCCACTCGGCTCTATACTTTTACTGTCCTCCTTGATACCCCTACCTCATACAGTCGTGGCCAAAAATATTGGCGCCCTTGCACTTTTTTCAAATAGCTCACAGTTTCCTCTAAACATAAGTTGAAATTAACAACAGTATTTGGTCTCCACAATTCTTTATTTCTCTGTTAATATTACGGAACCTTTGTTTTTGATTCAGAATTTAATATATCCTTTTAAATCAGAAAATGAAAAGAAATGGCATTGACAAAATTATTGACACCCTAGAGTTAATATTTGGTAGCACAGCCTTTGGTCAAAATAACTGCAATCAACCGCTTCCTATAGCCATGGATGAGCTTCCTGCACCTCTCTACTGGCAGTTTGGCCCACTCTTCTTGGTCAAACTGCTCCAGTTCTCCCAGATTTGAAGGGTGCCTTCTCCCAACTGCTGTTTTCAGATCTCTCCACAGGTTTTCAATGGGATTTAGATCTGGACTCATTGCTGGCCACTTCAGAACAGTCCAGCGTCTTGTTTTGAACCATTCCTGGGTGCTTTTTGTAGTGTGTTTGGGGTCATTGTCCTGCTGGAAGACCCATGACCTTCGGAGACCTCTCACCCACTAGAGGCTAAGGGACTTAGTCCCTCGCTCGCCTCTCCCTAGTGGTTAGGGGGAAGGGGACCCTGGAGACACACAGAGCAGAGTTTTCTCCTGTAGAAGGTATTATTTGGGGTGGAGGGGTCCTCTCCCCCATCATTGATCTTATTTCTCCTCACTTCTGTCTGGAGTGAGATGAGGGATTGCGCGGGGACCTCAAACCCTTGGTTTTAATTATCTTAAGTTGGATATCCTTGGATATCTTTCCTGACATTTAGGTTTTTCCCTTATTTTGGGGGGGGGTAAGAGAGACACCCCTATTCCTGATCCCCACTCTTTAGGTTGGCCCTTCCTTTGCCTCCCGGTAGCTCTTAACCTTGATAGTCCAGATTCTAGTACATACGAACATACGAAATTTGCCAGCAGATAAAGGCCTAGAGGTCTATCAAGTCTGCTCGAATGTGCAGCTAGCACCCCTTATTCTGCAGCTGCAATTCCCTTCCATTGACCCTCCCCTTGTCCTGTCCCATCCCCTTTTGAAGCAGTCCACTGTTCTACTGGATACCACTTTGGCAGGTAATGCATTCCTCCCAGCTACCACCCTCTCTGTGAAAAAGTCTCATCATCTCCCTCTTGAACCTGGCCCCTGGTGTCCCTCCCCTCCCTTACTTTGAACAGCCCCTCTGTACCTGTCTTGTTTATTCCTTTCATGTACTTAAAGGTTTCAGTCATGTCCCCCCCGTCCTTCCTCTCCTCCAGTGAGTACATATTCAGTTCCCTCAGCCTCCTCTCGTATGGTAAGTCCCCCAGCCCCTTGATCATCTTTATTGTCCTGCGTTGCACCCCCTCCAGTAACTTAATGTCCCTCTTCAGATACGGGCGCCAGTACTGCATGCAGTTACTCCAGGTGCGGTGTAACGAATGACCTATACTGCTGCATTCCTACATTGTGCCGAGTTGTTCATTGACCCTGTAATGAGCACCCCCAGATCCTTCTCCTCCTCTGTCTGGTCTAGCTGCACTGTCCCCAGCTGGTAACTTCTCCTTGGGTTCTTCATCCCAAAATGCAGCACCTTGCACTTTTTGGCATTAAACCCCAGTTGCCAGGTGTCTGACTAGGTTTCAAACTTTTGCCAGATCATTCTGCAACCCCTGCCATCCCCCTAGGTTGTCCACCACTGCTCCTATCTTTGTATAATCAGCAAACAGACTGATCTTGCTCTTGATGTCCAGTGATATGTCTGCAATGAATATCCCAAACACTGGTCCCAACACAGAGCCCTGTGGAACAGAGTCGTCACTACCCGTGGGTGTGAGCACTCCCCACCCACCCACCACCACCCTCTGTTGCCTTCCCTGAAGCCAGTTCCCCACCCATCTTACCAGCTTTGCACCTGCCCCTGTGCCTTCTAACTTACTTCCCAGCCTTCCATGCGGCACCGAGTCGAATGCCTTACTGAAATCCAGTTACAGAACATCCACTGCATGGCCCCTGTCCAGTTGCCTAGTTACCCAGTCATAGAACTCCACCAGGTTGGTTTGGCAGGATCTGCCACGTATGAAGCCATGCCCCTTGGGGTGTCGACAGCCCATTTGTCACAGTCTCGTACATCCCCATGCCTCTGGCTTTTCAGGCTCCATGGCCCCGACAGATGGTTTGTCACGCCCTGTGCTGACAACCCCTTCACCGATTACGCACCAGTCTCCTGCCATCGACCTCGGTGATATATTTTTGTCCAAATCCGTACAGCTCTGGTCCACCAATTGGTCTCTTACAGGCCTAGGTTCCCTGCGCCGTTGACGGCCCCATCGTCGTCAGTGCCGCCTCGGCATCCTTGGATTGTGCCCCATGGACTGTTGTTAGTTCCTCGCTCATCGGACCTCAAGTTAGAACAGGTCGATGTCGAGGAGGAGTACCATCCTGACCTCCATCCCTCTAATAGGGCCATGGCATTTTCAGTGAGTGAGGACTCTTGTCAAGCATGCTGCCAGGTCCCCTTCTGAAGACCCTACTTTCTTTAATATTATGAAGCAGCTGTCCACAACAATGGGCTCCCATACTGAGGAAGAGGATGCCACCAGGAGGGAGCTGATGGACTTTCTGGAGATCCCAGAGTCTCCTAAGGTCATTCCTCCTATCCTCCCAGCATTGAGGAATGACACTGTGGCAGTCTGGCATAGGCCTGACATGGTCCCTGTCATGCCCTGCTGGGTAGATAAGCTGTAGTATGCCCTTCAGGGCCTGCCTCGCTATGTTGCCCAACCCGAGACCGATTCCGTGGTCATTAAAGCAGCACATGACGGGTCCAAGATGCCCAAGCACCTTAGCTCCTTTCGCCCTGACAGGGAGTCTAGGCAGAGTGACCTGTGGGGCAAGAGGGTCTACACCTCCTCTACCATGGGGATTCGGATTGCTAACTACCTTTCACATATGGCAAAATACCATCTGGAAGAAGGGCAAGGTGGCCACCCGAGCCCTTCCAGAGTGCTCCCAGAAGCAGGAGGTTCTCGAATGTTTCATTCATCCCAGGAAGAGAGTGTTTTCAAGTTTTTAAACAATGTTTGTCCAAATGGTTGGCACATTATATTGTGTTCTGCTACAACAAGCATAGCAAGGAGTTGCCAGGGGCAGTTAAAGCCCACTCCACAAAGGGCATGGCTACCTCTGTGGCCTGTATCGAGCAGGATCTCAGCCGCTGACATTTGCGCTGCTGCCACCTGGAGTACCGTCCATACCTTCACTAAGCACTACAGTCTATTCATTGCCTCTAGAGCCCAAGCAGGCTTCGACCGGACTGTCTTTCAGGGTCTCCAGTCCTATGCTTTGGTTGACCTTCCTCCTAGACTGTCTTGCTGCACCGATAACTGCCTGGGACTTGCTCCTACGGTGTGACCTGATGACTGATATACCCCTGAAGAAGATCGAACAGTTATGACAAGTGGCATTCCACAGGGGGTTTGTTCTGGGTCCAGTCCTCTTCAACATATTCATCAGTGGCATCACTGATGGACTGAAGGGAAAGGTTTGCCTGTTCGCAGACGATACAAAACACTGCAGCAGGGCAGACACACAAGAGAGGGGGCTTTAGGTATGGAAGCTAACCTAAGAACACTGGAAGAATGGTCCAGAAATTGGCAGCTAAGGTTTAACGCCAAGAAATTTAAGGCACTGTAATGCACCTGGGAAAGCAGAACCCAGAAAAAAAAAACTTACTGGAGGGGCATCAGTTAGAGGAGACAAAGATGGAATGAGATCTAGGCGTGATCATTACCGACGACTTAAAGGTAGGAAAACAATGCAAAAAAGCAGCGCAGAAGGCAAGGTGTATCCTCGGATGCATAGGCAGGGTATCGCACGTAGAAAGCAGGAAGTTATCGTGCCTCTCTGTAGATCATTGGTGAGGCCACACCTAGAGTACTGTGTCCAGTTCTGGAGACCTCACCTAAGAAAGGACATTGACCAACTGGAGATGGTGCAGAGAAGGGCTGCTAAGATGGTGCTGGGGCTGCACCATGAGCCTTACGAGACAAGACTCAAAAAATTGAATTTATTCTCTCTGGAGCAGAGAAGAAACAGTAGGGACATGATAGAAACATGTAAGTATGTCAAAGGAATTAACATAACTCAGAAGGAAAACATCTTCAAGGAAAACATTGAAGCACGTACAAGAGGGCACAACTTGCGTCTGATGGGAGGCAAGTTTAAAAGTAACTCTAGGAAGTATTTTTTCACCGAGAGAGTTATAGACCCATGGAACAGCCTACTACCAGAACTGGTGGCATCAAAGACAGTGAGGGAGTTCAAACTCGCTTGGGACAGGCAGTGTGGGCAGGTTAAGAAAAAAATATAAATGGGGGGGTAGCCACCTAGGGCAGCCTAGACGGACCACACGGTCCCCATCTGCCGACACTTTTTTTATATTCTTATGTAAGAACTTACCATAACAGTAGATCTTTGAGGGGATCTCAGTCATCAGGTCTGCCTTCCTTCCCACCATCCCCTTAATTTGGGTCTGTCTTCTCAGAACTGGCTAACTGGTGTATCCAGCCTTTTATTCTGGCCTGGGCACCTCCCTCTCCTTCTCTTCCCCCCTCCCCCGTCACGTCCACCCCATGGCACAAGTTTGCTCCCTTAATCTCCGGGGGGGGGGGGGAACTGAGGAGGAAGTGGGGCCGCTCGTGCCTGTATAGGGTTGGTGACATTGGCGTGGTTGGCCCCACTGGTACTGCTGGAAAATCTTCCCTGTGGATCCTGCTTCACCGATGGTGAAGTTCCTGCGGTGTAACCTGAAGACTGAGATCCCCTCGAAGATCTACTGTTTTACAGTAAGTTCTTGTGTAACTGTTCTTTCAGTGTTTACAGAGGAAGGAGCAGGAGAGGGACCACAGATAAGTGCCAAGAGCATAGAGCACGGGAGGTAGACACTAGTCTTATTTACAGAGTAAAAAGTTCTGAGGGAACTCTTAAATCTGAACGTGGACAAGGCAATGGGGCCAGAAAGGGTGCGGCCTAGGATATTGAGGGAGCTCAGGGAGGTGCTGACTGCACCTCTGACAGTCCTTTTTTTTTTTTTTAAACTTTTTTTTATTTCAGATGTTAACTTCATTGACGTTACAGTTGTTGTTTACAGGATGTCAGTTACAGGTGTAAAGTGTAGTATTCGATAAGCATGAGGGCAGACCTCAATGGGATAGGAAAAATTAATAATCGGGCATAAAAATAGATTTTGATATAGGTGTGTTAAAAAACAACATACCTAGGTCTTCCTTTAGTATCTACTACTTTGCTCAGGTCATCAGCAACCAGATTGCACTTTCAATTTATAAACTCAAAGTTTATTAGGGAAAGAGAGAGGCCCAGGAACCGCCCCCCCCCACAAAATACCATATGTACAGAATCTCCTCTCAAACAGGATATAGGAGGTCTCCGAGAGGGGAACCGAACTAACCAACTGAACAGGTAGCACAGGGTAAGGACTGGTATGACCTCACCCGCCGGGATCCTTGCCATAGCACGCTTCCCCATGAGCTATGGTATCTGGTCCGGTCTAAATTTTGCTATGTGTATAAACCATCTATTCCATAGGTTCATTAATCCAGGGATCTTATTTTGAATTCTGGCTGTCATATGTTCTAATTTACAGATATCATATACTGTATCCTCCCAGGCTGTGATGGAGGGAGGGTCAGTGTTGAGCCATAGTCTAGTTATGCATTTTTCAGCTGCCCCTAACAAAATATTAAGGAGGTATATTTGATGTGGGTCTCTGAGACAACGGGGATAGTGAAGTAATAGACCGATCGCTGGTGTAAATGTGCCTAAGAGAGGAAAAAGATTTGCAACTCTGTCTCCAATAGAAGACCAGAATTGTGTCAGGACGGAGCAAGTCCAGAAAATATGAGAATGTGTTGCTACATGGCAACCACATTTCCTCCAACAGGAAGAATCACTTCCCTCAAGGTACTTAGCTGTGATCTGTGGTGTACGGAAGTATCTGGATACCACCTTCCAAGAATACTCTCTCAGGTGTAAGAGGTGGAGGTTTTGTGTTGCCTTCTTCAGATCCTGCGCCAGTCTTCCTGAGAGAGTGCAACCTGTAATTCTGCTTCCCAGTGGAAATGTACCAGGTCCATGGTTTGGGTTGGCAACCCCTGTAGGGCTTTATAAAGATGGGAGATCAAATGACTCCCGATCACCGCCCCTGCAGTATTTAGGCCTATCTTTGAATTTAAGAAATGACGCAATTGTAAGTATATAAAAATCACTTCTCATCAGGGAGAACTCTTGTTTGAGTTGGTCAGATGATTTGAATACTGCATTTTCATATCAATCAATCAGTCAGTTTATTTAACCAGGCATAAACACCATTGAGCAAGCTCATTTTCAAGGTGGTCCTGGGCATAAATACAATACAGTACACTTCATAAGATTACAATTACGGTGGACAACGGTGCAAAAAGAAAAAACATTGTGAAGGTGCTGGTCAATATGGGCCTATACATACCGGTCAACATAATTAACATGCAAAGGTACATAATGATAAGCTTTACTGAAATGAGAAGAGACAACAATCCCATATAGTCTCCGCTGAGTAAGAGCTCATACCTAAATGATAAAAAATAAGGAGGTATTAAGGAATAGGGTAGAAATTGGGGTGAAAGAGTAGGCAGCCAAAAGGGAGGCCAGAATAGGTAAAAGGTAGAGAATAGGCAGGGTCATCTTGGATTAAGGGAACTAGGCTTGTAGGTCCTAGGTTTCTGTTGTTAGGAATGTGGGGTGGATGAGATACTTAGGCGTAGGATTTGAGAGTGGCACCTAAGGTTTAGGGGGTCATCAGCATCTGAAACAGTTGCATGATTCCTTCAGATAATCCGTTAATAGAGCTTTGAATGTGAAAATGCTTGGAAGTGAGGATAATTTTAATGAGTCTTGCATAGTGTTCCAAAGTGATGGAAGTGAGAAGATTGCTGCTGAGCCAAGGGTAGTTTTCACTCTAGGAATCTGGAAGCAGATTAAGGAGAAGCGCCTCAGGCCTACAGGAACCTTTAGCCCGCTTGAAGATGTTCGAGATGTATGCAGGAGGTTATCAGATAATGCTCTCAAAACCAGAGAGAGCATTCTTTTCTTCTAGTTGAGAGTGAGGTCCATCCCGAAACCTGGTATAGACAACAGTGATGTGTACTACGGGTAGATTTAAGATAAATCTTAAAGCCCGTGGTAAAGGGGTGTCCAGTTTGTTTAGCATCGTTGATGGGCAATGACTGTAAAGGAAGTCAGCGAGTCCAGTATAGGTAGGAATGTAGGTTAGTACTAGTCTCATTCTGGCTTCTAACGTGAGTAGGTGTTTAATGCGATAGAATAAACTAATCGCTGTCTTAGTTTCTTCAAGGTTTCATTTAAGTGGCACAGAAAGTTGAGCTTGTTATCCAGCCAGAACCCTAGGTATTTAAAGGTATCAACTACTCAAGGGGTTCATCTAAGAGTGTTCGGATCTGTGTGATATGTGGACATCCGAAGTAGACTTTGGTGAGAGAATCATTGCTTTAGTCTTTTGCTATGGAGGAGCTTATGAGTGAGAAGGTTGTATTGGAGGGTGACAGTCTTTCTGTAAGTACTCATGGGCCAGATCCAAGGATGAATTTGTGGAATAGAGTACAGTATCATCTCATAATAAGTGCACATTTGCTGTGCCCAGCTGCAGTCCAGATTATTGATGTATATTGCAAAGAGGATAGGGCCCAGGATGGAGCCTCAGGGACCTCGTAACAAGGATTTTTGTGGGACAGATCTCCTATGGCTTTGACTTGTTGTAACCTATTGGTTAGGTAGCTGGTGAACCATTTAATGGCAGAACTATCAAGTCCGATGTTACTCAGTGCAGTAAGCATGATGGTATGATCCACAGTATCAGGCCTTACTTAGATCAAGGAAGAGGGCAAATACATGCTTCTAGAGTCCAAGGCCATTTACCAGTCTGTAGTTACTTTGGCAAGAGCTGATATTGTACTGTGTTTGGCTCTGAAGCCGGACTGAGCCGGGTTTAGCAACTTTTGTGAATCCAAATGTTCTCTAAGTTGGATGTTGACAATTTTTTCAAGTAATTTAGAGAGGACGGATAGTATAGAAATGAGCCAGTAATTGTTCAGATCACTCAGATCCCCAGTCTTGAATAATGGTAGGATGTGGGCAGTTTTCCACAAGACAGGTAGCTCACCTTGAATCAGAGAGGTGTTGAATAAGTGTGTAATGGGGGCGGTCTGATAGATATGGCCAAGTTTTAGGAAGTAAGGTTCAATATTATCTGCACCCGCACTCTTTTTTTGTATCCAGAGAAAGGAGGAGGTCCTCCACTTGCTTGAACGTAATTGTGAGGAAGCTGAAGGGGGTGGGATGTGGTTGGTTATGTTTGTGATTATCAGTGAAGCCAACAGTGTAGTCTCTTGCCGGGCTAAGTTTGCTGATAGGTGAGGTGTCAAAGACAAGCCCTGCAGTGGCAAAGTGATCATTAAGCTTTTCTAGTATATCAGCTTTGTCCGTATAGGTGGTACCATCAGACACAATTTTGTTTGGAAGGGGTGTTGCAGTGGACTGACCTTCGACTTCTTTGAGGACGTTCCAAAATTTGGCTGAGTTGTTTTTATTGTCTTCTAGTTCTTTTTGGAAGTACCTAGCTTTTTCTGACCTAATTAGCTTGGTACAGGCATCCCTAGTGGTACGGAATGCTAACCAATCAGCCTCCAGGTGGGATTTCCTCACTTTTTTCCACCAGTAGTCCCTATCCCTAAGTGCTTTCTTCAGGATGGGAGAGAACCAGCCAGGAGTTTTATTTTTTGATTTGATCAGTCGTAGTGGGGCGTGTTTGTCTATTCGCTCCAGTAAGAGGCTGTGAAAGATGTTAAATGCCTCGTTTAAGGTGGGGGCTAGGTAGAAATCCTGCCAGCAAATGTTGCTTAGATCTTTCAGGAAAGTGTACTGGCAGAACTTTTTCAGGCATCTTTTCAGTTTGAATTTGGAGGCCGTTTTTATTTGGGAAGGATGTCTGATGCAGGCAGCAGCGCAATGGTCGCTTATATTGTTGAAGAATACTCCAGTATGCGAGATAGTGTGAGGTTTGTTTACTAGGATAAGGTCCAGGAGGGTGCTGCGTTCAGGGTTTTTTGTTAGGTCTGGTTATAGCAGTCACCATTTGTAACAGACCATTAACATTGCATAGATCCTTCAATTTCTTAGAGCTGCCATCATTCCAATTTAGATTGAAATCCCCCATTAGAATACACTCAGTATCAGCAGAGTCAAGAAGGTTTTGAAGGTGTGGCAGAAGTGCCCAGCCAGAAGACGGTGGTCGGTAGCATTCTGCCTTAAGGAGTGATTTCTTGCTGGAAAGTGATAATTTTAGAGCAAGGCATTCAAATTCCTTAGCTTTTGAGGTACAGTCAAAGACTGTGACTGTGAATTTGCTTTTGACATATATTGCAACCCCTCCCCCTCTAGTCGGTCTGTCACAGCGGTAGATGATATATCCGGGTACGTTGATAGATTTGTCCAGGGTCGAGGGTGTGAGCCAGGATTCAGTTATCATGAAGAAATCAGGAGATGCATGTAGAGCCTAGGTCTGTATAGAGTCAATCTTCTTTAGCAAACTACAGACATTGATATGGAGAAAGCTAATCCCTTTTATATTGAGGGAGGTCCGCAGGGGCCTCCAGAGAAATAGGTGTCAGGCCAGTCAGCCTGACTTCGGTGATGGGGAAAGCATATAATTGGTATGTGTGTCTTAGGCCTCTACAGGCCCAGGATTGAAAGGTGGTATCCAAACGCGTCATGGCCCAGTCAGGATCCTCTGCCGGAATTCCTATTCAGGTCTCCATAAACCTATAGGCAGGATGAGTTAGAAACTTTATCCAAGAACGAAGCATCTCTTTCGTAAATCTGGAAGCCTTCTGTAGTCTGATGTTGTTAGGTTGGAAAACTAGTGATTGAACAGACTTTGATAGATGGTCCCTCATTCAATTAAAAGCCAAGGTGGCGCCTGAGATGGAGGAAGGAGCCATGTAGTTATGTGTGAGAGCAGTGAGGCCATGTTGTAATGTACTACATTGGGAAGAGATAAGCCTCCATTATCCTTAGGTTGCTGAAGTTTAACCAGTGCTAATCGAGGACGCTGATTCGTCCATAAAAAACAGCTAGTTGAATTGTCCCATAAACGGACACCCTTCCTTAGTAGGGGAAGGGGAATATTTTGCATCAAATATAGAAGTTTTGGGAGGGAATTCATCTGGATCGATTGAACTCTAGCCATTAATGATAACGGAAGAGGAGTCCATCTCTGTAAATCTGAGTGTATTGTAGTAAGAGTAGGGGAATAGTTCGAGTTACACAAGTCAGATAGCTTAGATGGAATTTTAATCCCTAAGCAGGTTAAATATGTTTTGTCCCATTTATATGGGTATTTATCAATGAAACCATGGGGGAAGGGAGGCTATACCAGGAGGGCTTCTGATTTATTTGGGTTTATAGTATATCCTGTAATATTCTTTATTTCTGCTAATAAAGTAGTTAAGGTTTGTAGTGATTCTTCAGAGTGGGTAATGTATAGAAGAAGGTCATCAGCATAATATGCTATTTTATGCTGCTTAGAGTTAGAGACTCTATATCCGTGGAGGCCGGGATTCTGTCTTAACAACTGACCTATGGGTTCAACACCTCTGACAGTTCTGTTCAACCACTCACTGGAGAGAGGAGTGGTTCCGGAGGACTGAAAGAGGGCAGATGTAGTCCCACTTCACAAAAGTGGAATCAAAGAGAAGGCTGGCGACTACAGGCCAGTCAGCCTGACTTCGGTGATGGGGAAAGCAATGGAATCAGTACTGAAGGAGAGACTAGTGGAATATCTGGAAGCAAGTGGCCTTCAGGATCCGAGGCAGCATGGATTCATTGGGGGAAGATGAAATCAAACAAATCTGACAGATTTCTTTGACTGGGCGAGCAGGGAATTGGATCAGAGTGGAGAGGTGGATGTGGCCTACTTAGATTTCAGTAAGGCATTCAGCACTGTTCCTCATAAGAGACTCCTGCCACCAGTTCCCCCCAAATGCACAACATACTTTTTGGTGTCCAGTGAACTGCTTGCACCATCAAACCCACCCAGATAACAAATGGCATACTCCTCCACGCTTCACCTCAGCTGTTTGCTATCCAATTGCCAGTACATTGGTACCACATTAATGGTAAAGAAGGACTTGCTTTTGCCGGCCTGTTGGCACTGAGGTTTGAGGCACTGGATGTCCAGTGTCATGCCTCGTGCCACGCAGAAGATCCGGGCTCTGGAGAGAGCTCAGGTTGGCGGAGGTCGGCTGTAGAGGGAGAGGATCGAGCGTTCGACTGACTGCTGTCCTCTCCCAGGGAGGATGGGAAGGTTGTCCTGCTCCTTGACTGCCTCCTGGTGGAGGTATGGGGCAGCACTGGAGTTAGGAAGACACAGAGCATGACTGCGTGGTGCGCACATGCCTCCACGTGCATACATTCATAGCTGCAAAGGGGAGAGATGGAAAAAGGGAAACGACCGCAGGCTAATTGACGCCCTGCCTGCCGATTGGCATCCCACTCTGCTCCTGGATCACCGGAAGCACCAAATCTGGATGATGAGCCCTGTGTGGGGGGAGGACAGCCCTCTCATTCCCACCACTGGGGGGGGGATGCTTTGGGGACGTAGGGCTCAGCAGTACTGGGTGGAGCGGTGGGCAGACCTAGGTGGCAGAGCAGGGGTTGACATACCTGCCTTATCACCCAGAGGGAGAAGGTACATATTAAAAAAAAAAAAAAAAAAAAAAAAGGGGGTTGTTTTCATTGCTGTTATTATGAGGTATTCACAATTAATGGCAGCTGGCCTTGGAATTGAGTAGAGGGCAGTTGGTCACCATCTGAGGGGGTCATTGGGGTGCCGCAGGGCACCAAGGAGTACTGAGGACATTTTAGAGGTTTGGGGCAGGTAGAGGAGTAAGAAGAGTGAAGGGAATGTCAAACACCAGGGAGTGTTTTTGATCAACGTAGGCTAAGGCATGGTGGTGCCACTAAACACTAAGCAGTGCCTGACACAGGACAGAGTGAGGGAAGGGAATACCACTGGACACCAGGCAGTGCTGGGCAGAAGACAGGGTGAGGAAGGGAGATGCCACTGGATACCAGGGGGTGTTTGTCATGGGACAGGGTGAGGTTGTTGGTGCCATTGGACAATAGACCGTGCTTATCATGGGACATGGGAAGAGAGACTATGGTACCACTGGATACTAGGGAGTGTTCGTCATGAAATGGGGAGAGGAATTGTGTGCCAGTAGACACCAGGGATGGCAGTAACACTGCCAAGAGATTGTACTGGCACTGTCTGTGCTGCAGTATGTTGATACTTTCTGTTAAAATTAACAAGAACATGGCAGCACTAAAATGTCCCTTGCTGACATCAGCAGCGCCTCAGCCTTGCTGGTCACTGGGTTATATACTCGAGTTGGATGGTGAGCCGCTTACAGGATAAAGCAGATAGGATGTAAATTATAACAGGAAAAATATTACTTCAAGGATCGTGGATATGTTGTCCATCCACACTATTTGGCATGTCCCTTTCCCCTTTAAATCTTGCCGGAAGTCTTCAAGCTGGCTCATCCCACCCAC
Organism: Neoceratodus forsteri; assembly: GCA_016271365.2. Classification (NCBI taxonomy): domain Eukaryota; kingdom Metazoa; phylum Chordata; order Ceratodontiformes; family Ceratodontidae; genus Neoceratodus; species Neoceratodus forsteri. The sequence goes on along the minus strand of CM028132.1, from coordinate 466,246,750 downwards.
CCGGGTGGTATATACCTCGGCTCCGCCCCATGACGCCAGATCTTCCTTTCCGCTGGAAGATAGAGGTTGCCTCCCTTGTGCGCATGCATTTCGTAGGCCTTGGCTTTCAAAACTTCGGTTTTACCAAAATTAAAACTCGTCCAAGTTAGCAGTCGTGCTTTTGCGTCCTTGATCATGGAAGAGAAATCTTCTCCAGGATTTCGCTGGTGTTCTTGCGGCCAGAAGATGTCACGCACCGATCCCCATCTCACGTGCGTCTACTGCCTAGGTGTCGGCCATGACACCTCGTCCTGCATCTATTGCTTGGCCTTCCATCCCAACGTCCTGGACGACCAACTGGCACATTTAAAGTTGGGGAGACCGGAGAAAAGGAATCTTCCAGTGAAGTCCAAGGAGGCTAGGTGGGTGGTTTCCATGGCAGCGGATTCCGCCGAGCAGCTGGAACACATGAAGGCGTTCGAAGAAGAAGCCACCCGCGCTTCAGATAATCAGAGCTTTTTCGTTCCACTCAAACTGGGCCCCACCTTCACGGGTTCCTTGAAGGAGTTGTGCCAGTCTCTTCCCACCTGGGCAAAGGCACCCACAGGCTCGCCCTCCTCCCGATCTCGTAAAAGAGATAAAGAACCGAGCACGTCTTCGTCTCGGCGAAGGCGCTTTTGGGACCGAGAGAGGTCGCAGTCCCAGGAGCATGTGGTCTCGACCTCAGTCGAGATCGCTTCCTTGACCACAGGCTTTACAGATCTTCCGTCTGGCCAGACGACTGATGATGTGGCCAGTGAGGTCGAGATTGTTCTCGATCCAGTCGACCAGCTGTCGCCGGCCCTGGTCGACGACTCCTTGGAGAGGACTCCGGTCCTCATGCTCCCCGTTGAGGAGATCCAGCCCGCTGGTGTCCCCATCAAGGTCCCGGTTCCGGACCCACAGGTTTCACTGATTCCACCAGTGTCTCCCGAGCGACCGAGTCGGCCTCCCCGATCTCTGTCAAGGTCTAGAACCCCCTCGGTCGAACGGCCGAGGAAGAGCCACAAGCGCTCCAAAGAGAGGCGACGCCATAGGTCGTCCTTGTCCTCTGATGAGGAGAGGCTCAGATGGAAACTCCGGCACTATGAGGATCTTATGTGGCAACAGCTGATTTTGCCTGGGCATAAGCTGGCTCCGCCGCCTACCCTGGCCGTTACTTGGCTTTCACCTCCTAGGGTGAAGCTGACCCCCGGAACTCAAGTTCCTTGTCTCCCGCCCGAAGGGCTGACCTGTCCTCCGGTTCAGCCTATACCGGCCTGTCTACCGATAATGGTGGAGCCGCCACCTAAGCAGCCTGTGGGAGGGGCTGCTTCCAAAGTGGACCGACCAGATACCAGACTCCCCCGGTTATGGTCACCCCGGACCGCCCTAGGTGGCTCGAGGGTGATTTGGGCGGCAGGCCGCTGTACCCCGACTCTTTAGACTGGGATGTCACCGGGCTCCACTGTCATCCTGGGGATGATGAGTTGTCCTTTGGCACAGGGGTGGAGGAAGGTCCTTCCTCCTTCGAAGGGATGCTTCGTCTCATCTCTGATTCCACAGGGATGCCCCTGGAACCCATCCAGAAAAAGGTGGCGTACCCTCTCACGGACATCCTCAAGAGAGGGGATACCCCGACGGAGACCTTTCCTGTGGCCAAGGCTGTTGTTGGTCCGGCACTTGAACTGTGGCAACATCCTGCCTCATGTCCTGCACCGTCTGCCGGCATGGCGTACAAGTATGCGGTGCCCACAGGGTCCTTTGCAGGGTTCACAGAGCACCCTTCGGTCAAGTGCCTGGTGACTGCCTCTGTATTCAGGCGTACTGGCAGTTCTGCCGACACTGACAGACCTCCCGGCAATGAGTCCAAGTATTTGGACCATTCGGGGCGGAAAGTATACGCGGCATCTTCCTTGGGCCTTCGTCAGGCAAGTTCGGCTGTCATCGTGGCACACTTCTCCCATGCCCTTCTCGGGTCATTGGATGAAGTCCTCCCTCATCTCCCCGCGGACGTGCAGACCACGGTTAAGCAGGTCCGAGATGAGGGCCATGCAGTTGCCAAACAGCATCTCTAGACGGCCCTGGACATTGGGGACACTTGTACCCGCTCGATGGCCGCCGCAGTTGCCTCTCGCTGCAGGGCTTGGCTGAGGCTCTCCTCCTTCCCAGTGGATACCCAGCACAAGTTAGCTGATGTGCCTTTCCTTGGGACTGACCTGTTCAGCCCAGGAGTGGCTGGTCACCTACAGCACATAGAGCAGTCCAGTGCCACCTTGGACGCCACTTCTGCTAAGAGTTCTTCGGGCAAGAACCAGCAGAAGAAAAAGAAGCCCTTTGGGCACTCTTCCCCTGTGGTTCAGCAGTTCTCGTACCAAGGAGGACAGCAGCATCAGCAGCAGGCTCAAGCTTGACGCACTCGGCCCAAGCCTGGACCCCAACAGGCCTGCAGAGGAGGCCGAGGCTCAGGTCCTGGAGCCTCCTCCTCCAAGCCTGCTCAGTGATGGGATGGGGGTTGCCACCCCTATTCCCGTCACGCCAGCACTGGGTCTTCCCGTGGGGGGCTGGCTCCGCCACTTCCTTTCCGCCTGGTCCGATATCCCTACGGACAGGTGGGTTCTCGAAGTTGTCGGTCAGGGACTGTCTCTAGAATTCGAGCAGTACCATCCCAGCCGAGCCCACGCCCCTCTGGAAGAACGGATTTCCACATGTACCCAGTCGGCTCTTTGAGACGACATTGCTCAGTTCCTCCTCAAGGAGGCAGTAGCTCTCGTGGCAGATCCATCTGCAGACCCAGGCTTTGTCTCCAGGTACCTCCTGGTGCTCAAGCGGACATGGGACTGGCACCCCATTCTAGATCTCCACGACCTGAATCAATACCTCAGGTCATGCACCTTTTGGATGGTCACTCTGTCCCAGATCATATCATCCTTGGAGCGAAACATGTGGTTCTGTTCACTGGATCTGCAGGATGCGTTCTTTCATATCCCAATCTGTCCATCCCATCAGCGGTTCCTCCGCTTCAGGGTCGAAGGGACCTTGCATGAATTCGGACCCATGCCGTTCGGCCTGTCATCGGCCCCTCGGGTCTTCACCAAATGTATTGTAGTGGTGGTGGCCCACCTCCGGCATCAGGGTGTCAGAATTTTCCCCTACCTCGACAGTTGGCTCCTGGCAGGTTCCACCCAACAGGAGGTGGAGAGGTCCAGGGATCTGGCCCTCCAAACCTGCTCCCAGCTCGGCCTCCTGATCAACGAGGCCAAGTCGGAACTCGTGCCTTCTCAGGTGATGGGCTTCATCGGGGCAGAGCTCAACTCTTGTCAAGCCAGAGCTTGGCTCGGCAGACAGGGCGGAGGTTCTCTCCTCCTTTGCCCAATCATTTCTGGTTGGGCACTTGTGCCCCTGCCGGGACTTTCTGCGCCTTCTGGGTTACATGGCTGTGTGCACCTCAGTGTTCCGTTGGGCCTGGTTGCACATGCGCTCCCTCCAGTGGGAGTTGGCTGCCCAGTGGACTCAGCGTCGTGGTCATTTCGACCAGCTGATCACTGTAACTCAGAAGATGTGGGATGTTCTCTAATGGTGGATAGCCCCAGACCGGTTGCAGGAAGGGATCCCGGTTGTCCGACCCGAGCCAACAGTCATTCTTTCTACCGATGTCTCTCTCATGGGTTGGGGAGCCCACATGGGGGACAACAGGACCCATGGGCTCTGGACCCCCGAGGAGTCCTGATGCCACATCAACCTGTTGTAGCTCAGAGCAGTCAGACTGGCACTGTCAGCTTTCGCTCCTCAGCTCCGGGGTCAAGTGGTTCAAGTCCAGACGGACAATACCACGATCATGTACTACCTCAACAAGCAGGGCGGCACGCACTCCTGTCTGCTATGCAAGGAGGTTCTCCGCATCTGGACCCTCGTAGGCCGGTTGGAGGCGGATCTCCTCGCCATCCATGTGGCAGGAGCCTCGGAGCCTCGAACCAGCTGGTGGATGCTCTCAGCCGCTTAGGCCAGACATCCCACAAGTGGTCTCTCCATCCAGAGGTAGCTTACAGCCTGTTCTCCTGTTGGGGCAAACCAATGGTGGACCTGTTTCCCTCCAGGGAAAACACCAAGCTGAGGCTGTTTCCTGCCTGCCCCCCTCAGCAGGGCTCGCTGCAGGGGATGCCTTCTCGAGGCCGTGGACCCCAGGCCTCCTCTACATTTCCCTTGATCCACAGGGTGTTACTCAAGGTGAGGAGGGACAAGGTGAAGGTGATTCTGGTAGCCCCAGACTGGCCGCGCCAGTTCTGGTATCCAGATCTCCTCAGCCTCAGCTGCAGGCCCCTGGAGAGCGGCTTTGTACACGCCCGGACCAGATGTCTCTGAATCAGGGGAAGGTCTTCCATCTGGACCTTCAATCCCTGCATCTCACAGCCTGGTACCTGAGCGGCTAGAGTTCCAAGCTTTGGGTCTTTCTGAAGATGTCTACGCTGTGGTTGAGGCATCTAGAAAGGAATTGACCAGGAAATGTTATGCTTTCAAATGGAAAAGATTTTCCATTTGGTGTCAGTGTAAGGGTCTGGACCCCTTAACCTGTTCTGTGGCTAACATTCTCGACTACCTTTGGTCTCTCTCCAAAGGGGGTCTACCGTCATCGACCCTTAGGGTGCACCTGGCAGCCATTTCTGCCTACCGGGCGCAGGCTGGTCAGCCGACATTGGTGCAGGAGATAGTGGTCAGGCGCTTTTTCAAAGGCCTGGATCACATATCCCCTCCGGTGCATGAACCTCCACCTCCGTGGGATCTACTGCTGATATTGGCAAAGCTCATGGGCAAGCCCTTCGAACCAGTGCACAAGTGTGAACTGTCACACTTGTCATGGAAGATGGCCTTCCTGGTGGCTATCATGTCTGCCAGAAAGACAAGGGAGCTCCAGGCGCTTTTGGTGGACCCCCTTTATCTGGTCTTCCACAGGGACAAAGTTGTCCTGCGCCCTCATCCGAAATTCCTTCCGAAGGTGGTGTCAGAGTTTCACCTTAACCAGGTGTTGACTCTGCTGGTATACTACCCTAATTACACCTCGGAGGCCGAGTACAGGCTCCATACTTTGGACCTGAGACGTGCTCTCACCTATTATAAGGAGAGGACGGCGGAAATTTGTGGAGAGGCTCACCAGCTGTTTGTCACCTACGCTGAAGCTGCTTGTGGCAGACCTGCAGCCAAACGGACCATAGCAAGATGGATTACATCATGCATAGGTCTGTGCTATGATTTGGCGGGCAAGGAGCCTCCCAGAGGGATAAGAGCTCATTCTACCTGCCATACTGCTGCATCGGTGGCTGCTTCCAGGGACATCCCTATCCAGGAAATCTGTCGGACTGCTACCTGGAAGTCAGCAAACACCTTCATCACCCACTACCACATCGACCTTGAGTCACGCCGGGATGCTGGTTTTGGGGCCTCAGTTCTCCAATCTGTGTTCCCTAATTAGGGGGTGTGCGCCTTGCCTCCCTCCTCCAAGAGAACTGCTAGGAGTCTGCCAAACAGTGTGGATGAACAACATATCCACGATCCCAGAAAAACCGGTTACTGGCCCGTAACAGTAGTTCCAGGAGTGGTATATGTTGTTCATCCACACGGACCCATCCGACCTCCCCGGCTGCGGACACACACAGCCTGGCTTCCAGCGGGCTAAGATCTGGTGTCATGGGGCAGAGCCGAGGTATATAACACCCAGGTGGGTGGGAGGATCCAGCTTGAAGACTTCCGGCAGATTTAAAGGGGAAAGGGACATGCCAAACAGTGTGGATGAACAACATATACCACTCCTACAACTACTGTTACAGGTGAGTAACCTGTTTTTTTTTTTTTGTTTTTGTTTTTTTTGCAGATGTTTTTATTGGTACCTTAGAGACCAATCACAATGTGTTCCCCTTTAAAATTTTTGAAAACTACTATATTCATCCACTGAATTAGTTTCTTATTTTTATTGCTTTAACACATGTATATTTGGTTGAGAAGGATTTACTGTGCATTAAGGACAACAGTTATGCAACAAAACACTATTCATTTAGCAGGTAGTTACAAGGGGGTTCCTCGGTAGTGATTCTCTAACCAGACTTCATTCCTGTATTTTAGCCCTGAACGCCCAGGCTGCTTTGTCTCAAGTCCGAGAACGCCAGCTTGCATCTAGTACAGAGCCCGCACCTGAAACACCGGAGGATCTTACCACCCGTCAGCTGCATGTGCCTAGACCAGAACACTGTGAAGGTGCAGCCACTGGGCTGAAGAGCTCCCTTCCGGCCCCAGCGCCCTACAACCTGCAATGCAAAATAGTCCTTCCCTGTCAGCTCCACTCCAGTCTCACAACCGGTGGCATCCTTCCAGAAATGCCCATCATTTACCATCTTAGAGGAAGCAGAAGAAGCAGTCCTTCAGAAAATCACATGGGCCACACGGGAACTGCAGCAAACCTCATCTGTCGAGAGCAGCATCCAGCTCTGCAATCTGATCCGGAGCTGCACAGAGTCTTTACAGGGTATTAAGGAGCTCTTACAGTAATTGGTCTAACTGTGAACTTGACGTCGCTGGCAGATTCGACAGTGTCGCATAGAACAGTGGCTTGGACAGAACCACACAGGAGCTTAAGTACTTGCCAAGAGCTGCTTTTCTCTGGGGTACTAGGAGTCACATTAAAAAGAATTGACAAAAATAAGAGATTATTGTCGTCTAATACCAGGCACATATTTGTTTATGACAAGTTATTCGGGGGGTGGGGGCGTGGATTCATCCATTACCCTGTTTTGGGCTTCCTTGCACTGATGCCAATAGTGACACCCACTGACAGTGCTGAAGCAGAGGTCACTTGCGATTCATTAGCAGATGCCAGCTTAACGGTGCCAGAGACGTCTGAAATCTCACATATGGTAGTATCTCCCCCAAAACCATCCAGATGGTTTACCAGCCAAGCCACTAAGAGAACAAGTAGGTCTGAGTTTTCCCAGTCAGTTTTTGAATACCAGGGCAGATTTTGGTGAGAGCATCCTTGTGTTTTCCCTGTTGGAATTGCACAGCATGTAAATCCTGCTTTTGTTTTGTATACTCAAGTTATTGCCATAGAGACACTGAGCTTCTTCCTACTTTAGCCTACAGAGGCTCCTTCCCTAGCAACTAGTACTGTTTGAGAAGACGACAGCATGATGTCAGCAATGGGGGGGGCTAAATGCTGTTAACATTTCTATAAATGTCTTTATTGAATAACTAAAAACAAACGCCAAAGTGTTAAAAAAATATTACATGTAAAAACACCACTGGTCCTTACTAAATAACTAGTGATCAACAAGTATTTTCAATGGTTAAAAGAACAGTGTGCCTGGTTCATTTCAGATGATACCTCTAATGTCAGTTTGTCCATAAGAAATTGTTAGCTATCATTTGGTGTGCTTGAGTCTTTTTGTCGCTTTGAACTGCAAAAACAAACGAACAAACAAAAAACTTCCAATCAATTTGGAAAAATGTAGTCATCACCCAGCAAATAAAGCCTTGAATCATTGCCAAGGAGTTTGTAATATTAACTAGAAAGTTGGATTAATCTGTCAATCATTGCTTGTGTTTTTGTGCTTGTTTTTTTTTTTTTTTTTTTTTCTATTTAGTTTCTTTTTTTCTTGTTAATAACTGATCAACCATCATTTCTTCCAGTGGACCCTTGCAGATTAGTTCTTTCTTATTTGATCCCTGCGGTGTCCAGCTGATGCTCCATCAGAAGGAGAGGTACACCTCTAAACATTTCGGCCAGAATATTTGAAGCAATAGCATTTACAAAAATTTAGCTCCACAAGTAAATTAGTGCCTGGAGCAAACTACAGGTTTATAGGAACATGTTTAAAACACAGTGTGAATGCTAAAAGCATGTTCCAGTATACCAGCTAACGGATGCAGTCACTAACCCAGTTACGCCTTGCAAACATCACCTTTCTGCTGGCCATACGAGGTAGGTGTCCATTTAGGAGCTATAAGGATGTAAGGAGCAAATGAGCTGGTAGCACTTGCAAAAGATAACTGTTCCTGCAGAACAGTCTGTCATATTCGAACCTCCCCATGCAGATGACCCTGTTGCAAAGGCAAGGTGCTGTGGGGTCATTTGCATCTCATTATTGCCTCATTACGCACTAAGGAAAAATTGAGATGCTCCCTGGATAGTGCCCCACCCCAACACAATCACTGTGGTGCCTTTCATTAAACCTGTTCTTGGTAATCTAGTGCCCCCCATTCCAAATTTGAATGATGTGTACCCTGGTAGTGTAGCTCACAGCACCACCACCACCCCCACACACAAACACACACATATATACACACTCAAAACCCAGTTCGTGTTCCAGTATTGAATAAATGACACCATGGTAGTCTGTCACCCCTCCACCGCCCAATCACTGTAGTCTAGCCCCCTAATCCCTATTCTGATATTAAATAAAGGATACTCTGGTAGTCTGTTACCCCGCCCCCCACGTGATCACTGTTTCGATATTGAAAAAGTATACCCTGCTAGTTTACTGCCCCTCCACCCGATAACTGTTCCAATACTTAATAAAGCATGCCCTGGTAGTTCCCCCTTCCCTGCAAAATCTCTGTTCCGATATTGAATAAAGTGTACATTGGAAGTCTTTTGGGCCCCTGGCAACAGCTGGTACCTTTGAATATGCCAGAGCACATGTATGCAAGGTGCAATCAGGAGATTTGCCTAGGTGCTTGACATGCTTAAACACTGGATCACTAACAGATTAGTGCCTCGCTGACTGTGCCTTTCAGTATGGAACTTTTAGCAGTTTCCCTGCTTCTCAGGTAGCAGGCTATGATTTGAGAGGCAGTAACGCTGTTAGCGAGCAGTGATTCCTTTGAATATCCTGGCTCCCATCACCAAACCTGGGGTACCAAAGTAAAATTAGAGCACTTATGTCCGTAAAGTTTGCTGCTGATTGAACCACAATAGTTACTATGAAATCCTGCTGTAAGAAATCTCGGTGGATAGTGCGGCTGTGTGGTAACATCTTTTCCATGTGAGACGAAGGGCTTCTAAGTGGTAAAATGACTTCTGTCCTTCCTAATGTGCAACAGGTGCTAGTTGGGTAGCCAATGCTGGAATTAGGGATATGAATACATTTGCTTTTTAGCTCTGGCTGGAGCAGACTCTTAAAGGTGATGGGAAACATTTTTTTACACACACAGATGCCCTCCTGCTGGCCTCTTAATGTCTGTCCAATATTCTGATATGTTTTTGACCTTTTTTGTTAAATTATTCTAATTTTGTTGCTTCTGTATCTGTTCTGAATCCCTCTCTCCTCAGTAGTTGCTGCTCTTTCATTTCTTACTGCTTGAACATTCTATGACATCAATAACACCATTCCCGGCCACTCAGATGAATAGCATGGAACGGTATTACTGAGGTCATAAAATGTCTTAGATATATGAAAAGAGCAGTAGCTGGTGAAGAGAGTGGAACTCTATGTAGATCTCAAGGCGCCCTAGAGCTAGATCATTTATTTATCAAAAATTGGTCAAATCAGAGCAGAATACAGAACTAGCATGGAAAGGAAGATGGCAGGGCAGTTAACTATGTAAAAATAATTCTAGGATCATGGATATGTTCTATCCACACTTCATGGCAGGTACTCTACCACTTTAAGATGTGCCAGAAAGTCTTCAAGCTGGCTCCTCCCACGCACCCGGGTGGTATAGTCCTCTGCTACGCCCTCATGACGCCAGATCTTCTTTCCACTGGAAGGTTCAGGCTCCCTCCTTAGCGCTCCCATGTGTAGTAAGCCCTGGCTCTTGAATCTACTGATCCACTTCCAAAACTTGTTCTAAACCTCTCTCAAGTTCAGTCTTCATCTTCTTCCCTCACTCCCGTGATGGAGGAAAAGTCGGCCTCCCGGGTTTCGTCGGTGCCCCTGCAGGCAGAATATGTCTCGTACGGATCCTCATGCCGCGTGCATGTATTGCCTAGGACTAGATGACGGTCCACAGGCCTGCGATCACTGTTGGTCCTTTTCTCTGAAAGTGCATGGAGATCGCGCTGCCTGACTTCAGCTGGGAAGACTGGAGAAGTATTACCCACTGGTCAAATTGAAGGATTCCTGTTGGGTGATCTCGTTGGCTGCAGGGTCCGTTAAGCAGTTGGAACAGCTCAAGGCCTTTGAGGAGGTGGTGGCTCAGGCCGTGGCGGGCTCTTATTCGTCTTCTTTCAAGGAGTTGTGCCAGTCTCTCTCTACCAAGGGAGAGGGCCCTTTGGGGTTGCATGATTCGCGCGCTGCAAGAAGGAGGAGTTGAAAAAGGACAAAGAAAAGTAGACTCGGCGTTCTTGGGATTGAGAGCGGTCCCGCTCACAGGAATCTCCTGTCTCGACTTCAGTTGAATTCGTAGCCGAGGCCGCTGGTTTCATGGTACCCCCGTCAGACCAGTCTGCCGAGATGCCTGTCGACGTGGCAAAGATATTTCTTGAGCCTATCGGTGGGTTGTCGCCCGATCTGGCCAACGATTCTCCTTTTCGGACACCGATACTACTGGTGTCCTCGGATGGGTCAGCCCAGCCCGCTGGACCGGATCCGCCCACCAAGGAACCGGACCAGGAGCCAAGGGTTTCCCCGACTCCTGTCGAGGTGCCCCGCCAACAGTCAAGGTCTCGACCCCGCTCCTTGACTTCGATGTCAGGCAAGACTTACTCCCACCGGTGACCACGTTCCCGCCATCATAGTGAGTGGTGCTGCCGCTCCTCGTCTTTGTCCTCCTTGGGTAAGGAGAGGCTTTGGCGCAAATTGCTTCGACGCTACGAAGACCTCTTGTGGCAGCAGTCGGTCTTATCCGGGTCCAAACTGCTCCCGGTTTTGACTCCGGCCATTAAGTGGCTTTCACCAGAACGACTTCAGCCACAGCCGCCATCACCAAGGTGTCAGTTCAGGCCCCACTAGCTCAACCCAAGCAGGCTACTCCACCAATTCGCGGGTGGAGCTGCCGCCTGAGCAACCGGAGTCTGGAGCTCCGACCAAGGATTCTCGGTCAGCCCAAGGCTTGCCCCGTCGGTTGTCGGTCACTCTCACTCCTGACCGCACAAGGCGGGTGGAGAGCGACACAGATGGGTGCCCACTCTATGAGGACTCTTCGGAGTCCGAGGATTCCTCCATGGTCTCCCATCTGGTGGACATCGAGTCCTTTGGGGGTTTCTCCGACGAGGGCCCTTCTTCGCTTATGGGTATTTGTCGGCTTATTTCTTTATTTGTTTATTGATGTATTTCGGATAACACCTTTGAGTCAAAGACTCCTTTACAAAGGTTCCACGTCATTGAAAACAGACATCGGACAATAGCAACAATTAACACAATAATTACAGAAATGGATACAAACTGATTACAAATGGATGCAAAAATGGTTACAGATAACACAGTAAAGCAGCTGAAGATACAGAGTTAGAGTGCTGCCAAACATAGGTACACAGTGCAAATGGTAGTAGGTAACAAAACATACACTGCAGGGCGGTGGCGCAGGCCATGCCCTGGTGATTATTTGCAGGCCTTGGCTGGACTGAGGTGTCCATTGTCAAAATATAGGCGCGCCCAGGGGCGGCTGGACCAGAGTTAAGTCCATAGTCGTGGGGGGGGAGTGGGAAGGTCAGATTCAAGCGCAGTCACAGACTGATTCATGAGTGATTAGGTCTCTTAGTTGGGACTTGAACTGACCAAGTTTGGGCTCTGTGAGGGGGAGTTTGGGAGTGAGTTGAGCCAGTTAGGGGCCAGGTATCTAAAAGTTCTTTGACCCGAAGTGGTCTTGCCGCGAGGTACCTTGAAATGGGTTGTCCCTGATTGTCGAGTGAGGCAGGTGGACAGGGGGGAGAGGGCAGGTGGGAGTAGCCCTGCTATTTTTTTAGCAAAGAGGCAGGCCTGATATTTGAGCCTCCCGACAAAGCTTAGCCAGTTTGTTGAGGCATAAAGGGTGCAGGTATGTGTGAGTCTGGCACAGCCTGTAGCAAGTCTACAGGCCTTAATAAGAGCCAGTCTAATTTTGTTTAGGTGTGTGTTGTTGGCTGCCCCATAGATGATTCCGTAGTCTATTAGTGATAGTATAGATGCAGAGACAGCTAGGTGGAGAGCTTCTGGTGGGAGGCAGTACTTGTATCGGTGTAGCAGACCAATACGCACATTGACAGCAGTGCTCAGTATTCGGATGTGGTCATGGTAGGTGAACCCAGAGTCTAGAGTGATAACAAGGTATTTGAATGAGGTAACCTGCTCAAGGGGGTCATTTTTGGAGTTCATTATGAGCAGGGGTTGTCCTATGTTCTTGTTTTGGGGGTGTGCAAACATCATGGATTTTGTTTTTTTGTAATTTAATACTAGCCTCTGTTGAATGAACCAGGATTCAGCTTCCACGAAAGATTTCTGGAGCGCTGAGCAGAGGGCTATGGGGTCAGTGTGAGAGCTGTAGAGGACGGCATCATTCACATACAATAGTAGTTTCCCGGAGCAAGCCTTTGGCAGGGAGTTGAGGAACAGGGAGAAAAGTAGTGGGCCAAGAATAGAGCCGTGTGTGAACCCTGACCTGACTTGGAGGGGGGAGAATAGGGTATGGGCAATCCTGACTGGGTTCTCTTGGACAGGTAGCTGGCAAACCAGCCTGTGGTCTCGGGACAGGCCTATCTGTGTGAGGGAATCCAGGAGTAGTATGTAGTGCACTGTATCAAACACCTTAGAAAGGTCTGTTAAGACAGCACCAGCAGTGTGGCCAGTGGCCAGAGATGTGTGGAGGGCGTTTGTAAATACCAAGGGGACTGTGGTGGTACTGTGGTTATGGTGGAAACCATGCTGTTCAGGTCACGGGAGGCTATATTTGGAGAGGTAGTCCGTTAGCTGGATAGCCACAATTTTCTCCAAGGTTTTGGAGAGGGGAGGCAGGATTGAGAAATGGGGCAGTAGTTCCCAGGCAGGATCCGGTCACCGCTTTTAAGGATAGGTGTGATGAGGGCAGATTTCCATTTAGAGGGAAACTGGCCCAGCGATGGGGAGCTGTTCAGAAGTATGGTGAGGGGGGGAGAACTTCGTTGAAGGTGAGTCTAAGCAGTTTAAGGTCTAGCGTATCACTGCTGAAATGAGATGTGCTGAGGGCCTTGAGTAACAGAGGGGCAGCTTCACGCTGAGAAATTGCTTTAAAGCGGAATGGGGGGTGGAGAGGGAGCAATGCAGTATTGGGGTGGGGGAGAAGAAGCTGGGGCAGAACACCAGTAAGGTCAGAGAAGGAGTCATTAAATGTATCTGGAATCAGTGCAGGGTCTATGGTGATAGACCCATTGGCCCTGATTTGGGAGGGAGGTGCAGTGGAGGCTTTGCCACTTAGCTCTTTGAGGGAGTCCCAGAACTTGCAACCCAAGTCCCATGTGGCAGTGAGCAAGGTTTTGTAGTACTCAGCCTTTGCCTTACAAATACTCCAGGTACATTTATTGCATGCTTCTTGGTAGCGCTGCCTATCAGTAGGTTTACTAGTATCCAGCGCAGTACGCCAAAGATTGTCACATTCGCGCATCTGGTCCAGCAGGGCTTGTGATATCCAAGGTGTGTCAGCTCCTTTAACTCTTTGGTTAGGGGTGCATACCGATTGCAGGCAGCATTGAAAGTATCAATGAAATGGTCGAGGGCAGAGTGGAAATGTTCAGTGCAGTTTTGATGGGGGACCAGTCACTAGCTAGGAGGTACTGTCTAAGGGACCGAAGTTTGCGGGTTTATGGATGGTGTCGGAGGATTTGGGGGCTTTTTATACTATAGGACCAGCATGACAAAGCACTGGGAGTGGTCACTTAGGGCATTGGGTAGTACCCTGATCTGGGTAGCTTTGAGTGGTGCATTGGTTAGCACTAGATTAAGGAGGGTGGCAGTACCAGTCTTCTGGTTGATTCTTGTGGCAGTGGTCACAAGTTGGGACAGGTTTTGAGAGGCTGCAGCATCCCTAATGGGGGCTGATGCGTCAGCTAGCCAGTTTGTATTAAAGTCCCCAAAGGACAGTGATGTCAGCACTGTCAGGAAGTGTCTGGAGATGGGTGAGGACAGAGTGGAAAGCAGTCTTCTGATTTCGGGGAGGGATGTATATGGTGGAGGGGAACAGTGGGGCTCTGGGGCAAGAGTGATCTTCATTGTGAGAGATCGGGCCCCATGTTCGAGGGTTGGGGATGGTTGGGCGAGACACTGTAATGATTCCTGGACATACAGTGCACATCCACCCCCTTTTTTTGAGGTTCTGTCTGCACGGTATAGCATGAAACTGGGAAGTGAGACTGTGGAATCTGGGGTGCGGTTGTTGAGCCTAGTTTCAACTACTGAGATGACAGGGCAATGCTGGGCAACCCAGCCCTGAAATGAATCAAATTTCTTGAGGAGGCTACATATATTAAGGGAGGTGATTATGATATCCTTGGGAGTAGGAACCTTGGGGGGGGAGGAGGTTGGGTCCCGGGTTCGGGTGGACGTCTCCAGAGAGGAGGAGCAGGAGGATGTGCAAGGATGCTAGTTTTAATCGTTTCTTCATTAGCTTAGGCACCAGTTGGGAGGGGGGACAGCAACGTATGGAGATGGGGGTGGGTAGGTCCGGTAGAGAGGGAGATGCAAGGTAGAATAGCGACCACTGCAGTACCATGGTGGCACCAGTAGGGGGAGTTGAGCATGGGGGAGCATGGTCCATTGGTAGAGTGAGTGGGGTGGTTCAATGGTAGAGGTGGGGAGGGGGGGCTAAGGTGAGAAGCCAGGTTATAGGTGGTTCTGGCTCACCATGTTGGGAGGCAAGTGGAGCATCCACTAGCAAAATGAGTGGGGCTAGGGTTAGCAGCACAAGCCACATGGCAGTGGTGGTAACGGAAGGCAGTGTCATAATGAGCACAAAGTGGTTGATGGGGAGAGCCAAAAGCTTTAAGAGCTTTAAAAACAAACTGAGAGAAATTCAGTTTCTCTTCATTTCCGAATCCACGGGAATGGAGCTGGAGCCTATGCAGAAGCAGGCTAAGTATCCCCTTCCAGAGATTCTGGATAAAGGGGACACTCCTGTGGAGGCCTTCCCAGTGGCTGAGGCCATTGTGGGTACAGCCTTAGAGCTGTGGCAACATCTGGCATCTTGTCCTGCGCATTCTGCCTGCATGGCCCACAAGTACTCGGTGCCCATGGGGTCCCTGTCGGGCTTTTCGGAGCACCCCTCTGTGGTGGGGTTGGTGGCTGACTCCGTGTTTCTGTGCTCAGGCAACAAAGGGGATCTGGACAGACCCCCAGACAGGGAATCCAAACAATTGGACCATTCCCGGAAGAAGGTCTATGCAGCCTCCTCCCTTGGCCTTCGTCAGGCTAGTTCGGCCGTTACGGCACATTTCTCCCATGCCCTCTTGGGCTCCCTGGACGAGGTGATGCCTCATCTCCCGGTGGACCTCCAGACCATGGTCAAGCAGGTCTGGGACTAGGGTAGGGCAGTGGCGAAGCAACAACTCCAGATGACTCTGGATATTGGTGATTCTTGTGCCCATTCTGTAGCGGCCGCAGTGGCCATGCGCTGCAAGGCTTGGCTATGCATTTCGACCTTTACAGTGGATGCGCAGCATAAACTGGCAGATATCTCCTTCTTGGGCACCGACCTGTTCAGGCCAGGCGTGGAGGGTCACCTCCAGCGCGCAGAGAAATCCAGTGCCACCTTGGACTCCACCACATCTGCCCAAAAGGACAAGGGCTCCAAGCATCAAAACCGCAAGCCCTTTTGCTCATCCACTCCTGCGGCCAGACCGGCCCAGCAGCAGCAGGGCCAGCAGGCTCAAATTTGGCATCCTCGGGCTAAGTCCATGGCCTCTTTGTTTAGAAAGTCGGGGGGGATGATCCCAGTGGCCCTACAACGGACCCCCCCTCCAAGCCTGCCCAGTAACAGGTTGGGGGGTGCCTCCGGCAGTCCCATCACGTCTTCCCCTGGGACTCCCTGTGGGGGGGCCGGCTCAGCCACTTCATTTCTGCCTAGTCCACTATCACCACGGACCATTGGGTTCCAGCAGTAGTAGGTCGAGGCCTGCCTCTGGAATTCGAGCAGGCCCCTCCTTATCGAGCCCGTGCCCCACAGGGGGATCTGGTGTCCGCAGCTTCTCAGTCGGCTCTCAGAGATGACTTGGCTCAGCTCCTCCTCAAGGAGGTGATGTGCCCAGTAGTGGACCTGCTTTCGGACCCAGGGTTCGTCTCCTGGTACTTCCTGGTGCCAAAGTGGACTGGGGGCTGGCATCCCATTCTAGATCTGCACGACCTGAACAAGTTCCTCAGGTCTCTCACCTTTCAGATGGTAACTCTAGCTCAGATCATACCATCCCAGGAGCGAGGAATGTGGTTCTGCTCCCTAGATCTTCAGGACGCGTTCTTTCACATCCAGATCCGTCCGTCCCATCAATGGTTCTTCTGCTTCAGAGCTGAGGGAACCCTTTACAAGTTCCAAGCCATGCCCTTCGGCCTATCTTCAGCTCCCAGGGTCTTCACCAAATGCATGGCAGTGGTGGCAGCGTACCTGAGGCGCTGAGGGATCCGGGTGTACCCTCACCTGGACGACTGACTAATAGCGAGTCCCTCCAGGCTAGAGGTGGAGCGGTCCAGGGATCTGGCACTCCTGACTTGCCTAGAACTTGGCCTCCTGATCAACAAGACCAAGTCTCAACTCGTGCCTGTGCAGGTAATCCAGTTCAACGGGGCAGAGCTCGACTCCTGCAGAGCCAGAGCTTGGCTCGAGGCAGACAGGATAGAGGTTCTCTCCTCCTTTGCCCCATCATTTCTGCTTGAGTAATTGCGCCCTGCCTGGGACATCCTGCATCTTCTGGGCTACATGGCGGTGTGCACCAGTGAAGTCCTATGGGCCTGCTGGAATATGTGTTCCCTTCAGTGGGAACTGGCCAGCCAGTGATCTCAGCACTCAGGTCATCTCGACCAGCTAGTCTCTATGACCTAGAGGATGTGGGACGGCCTCCAGTGGTGGCTCGCCCCGTTCCACCTACAGGAAGGTCTCCCGTTTGTCCGCACCGAGCTGACGGTTATCCTGACGACCAACGTCTCTCTGATGGGTTGGGGTGCCCATCTGGAGGAACACAGAGCCCACGGGCTCTGGTTCCCTCAGAAGTCCCGATGTCACATCAACCTGATGGAGCTTCGAGCGGGTCACCTAGCCCTAACCGCATTCACTCTGTCCGGGGTCAAGTGGTTCAAGTCCAGACAGACAACACCAAGACCATGTACTATCTCAACAGGCAGGGCGGGACGCACTCCTTGCCTCTCTGCAAGACAGCTGTCCACATTTGGTCACTTGTGCTCAGTCTGGAGGCAGATCTCCTGGCTATCCATGTGGCAGGAGCCTCGAATCAGCTGGCCGATGCCCTCAGCTGGATGGGCAGAGCATCTCATGAGTGGTCTCTCCATCAGGAGGTAGTACAAGATCTGTTCTCCCTCTGGGGCACCCCTCAGGTGGACCTGTTCACCTCCAGGGAGAACGCGGAGCTGAGGCTGTTCCATGCCTGTCCCCCCTCAGCAGGGTTCGCTGCAGGGGGATGTCTTCTCGAGGCCGTGGACCCCATGCCTCTTCTACGCCTTACCCCCTCTCCCCTTGATTCACAAAGTGCTCATCAAGGTCAGGAGGAACAAGGCGCAGGTGATCCTGTTAGCCCTAGACTGGCCCCGCCAGTTCTGGTATCCAGATCTCCTCAGCCTCAGCTCCAGGCTCCTGAGGCGGCTTCCAACACACCCGGACCTGCTGTCAGTTAGCCAGGGGAAGGTACTCTACCCGTACCTTCAATCCCTGCACCTGATGGCCTGGCTCCTGAGCGGCTAGAGTTCCAGGAGTTTGGTCTCTCCGATAAGGTCCTCAATGTTGTTGAGGCGTCCCATAAAGAATCGACCAGAAAATGCTATGCCTTTAAATGGAAAATATTTATTCATCTGGTGTCAGGGCAAAGGATTGGATCCCTCATTCTGCCCAGTGGCTAGCATTTTGGATTATCTTTGGTTCCTCTCCCAGCAGGGGCTAGGGTTGATGACCCTAAAGGTGCACCTGGCAGCCATCTCCGCTTACCGAGTGCAGGCCAGTCGGTGGCACAGGAGAAGGTGGTCTGGTGCTTCTTCAAAGGCCTTGATCACATATCCCCTCCGGTGCGCGAACCTCCACTTCCGTCAGATCTACTGCTAGTCTTGGCAAAGCTCATGGGCAAGCCATTCAGACCTGTGCACAAGTGTGACATGTCACATTTGTTGTGGAAGACCGCCTTCTTGGTGGCTATCATGTCAGCCAGAAGGACTGGGGAATTGCAGGTGCTCTCCATCGAGTCTCCTTACCTGGTCTTCCACAGGGAAAGGTTGTCCTGTGCCCCCGCCTGAAATTCCTTCCGAAGGTGGTGTCGGGAGTTTCACCTTAACTGCTGGTGTTCTATCCCAGTCACTCCTTGGAGGCTGAGTACAGGCTCCATACCACGGACCTGAGATGAACACTCACCTACTACAAAGAGCAAACGGCGGAAGTTCGGGCAGAGGTTCGCCAGCTGTTTGTCACCTATACTGAAGCGGCACCTGGCACACCTGCAGCCAAGTGAACAATAGCTCGATGGATTACATCTTGCATTGACCTCTGCTATAGGTTGGCGGGTAGGGAGTCTCCCACAGGGCTTAAGGCTTATTCCACCTGCCATACTGATGCGTCGGTGGCTGCTTCTAGGGACGTCCCTATCTAGGAAATCTGCAGGGCTGCTACCTGGAAGTCCGCACACACCTTCATTTCCTATTACCACATCAACCTTGCGTCACGCCGGGATGCTGGTTTTGGAACCTCAGTTCTCCAGTCCCTCTTCCCTAAGTAGGGGTGTGCGCCTCACCTCCCTCCCTCCCAGAGAACTGCTAGAAGTCTGCCATGAAGTGTGGATAGAACAACATATCCACAATCCTAGAAAAAACAGGTTACTCACCTGTAACAGTAGTTCTAGGAGCGGTATATGTTGTTCATCCACACTGACCCACCCGGCTTTGACGCACAAACCTGGCTTCCAGCAGGCTAAGATCTGGCGTTATGGGGCAGAGCCGAGGACTGTACCACCCGGGTAACATAGAAACATAGACTTTGACGGCAGATAAGGACCGCTAGGCCCATCTAGTAGGTGGGAGGAGCCAGCTTGAAGACTTTCCGGCACATCTTAAAGCGGCAAGGTACCTGCCATGAAGTGTGGATGAACAGCATGTACCACTCCTAGAACTACTGTTACAGGTGAGTAACCTGTTTTTTCCTGTCTTCAAGCATTTTAATTACTGGTCAGGTAGACAATAGGGAACCAGGTGGTATGGCTCCTCACATAGATATTGTTTGTGTGTGTGTGTGTGTGTGTATATATATATATATATATCATATATATATATATATCTATATATATATATATATATATATATATATATATATATATATATATATATATATATATATATATATATATATAAAAACTAAAGGGACATTATGTGGCAACAGTCTTTTCAGTCTTTCACTACCCTAATGTTAGTAGTAGAGAGTAGCTTGTATATGGCGACTGGGTGCCCCAGAAATACCATATGATGTCCCTTGTAAATATGAATCACTTTAAAACATGGAGTTGCACTGATATATATTTCTGGGGTGTAGTAGTACCTCTATAGTTAGGGCTGCATCAGCAGTTCAGTGTTAAACCCAATTTGTTTTGCAGCTTCATTACTTTGCCATCGTTTGAGGAATTGGCACAAAATTTGGCATGCGCAGTCAGAGTCTAAAAATGTGTAAACAGTTTTGTGATGGCATCTTGTATGGTTTTCGAGATACGGAGGGTGAAAAAAATTCTGTGTCCACTCCCGGCATGGAATTTCTTCATGAAATTTTTAAGAATGATGGGGCCCATGTCAAAGGATGTGCCTTTGGATGGTTTGGTGAAAAAAGTATTGTACAGTTTTTGAATTATAACGATTTTTGGGATAACATTCAAGTTTGATCAATTAAAAAAAAGTTTGGTTAAAAAAAAAATTTGCAAGTGTTAACAGGTCATGATATACTGCTGTTCATATGCAGAGAAATACCAATCCCAAAAGGTAAAAAAAAACCACATTGTGAGTGGTTATTTGCATGATTTACTTGCCGTGTGGGGGGAAAAACCTGAGATGGCTGCCATTTTCTTTTTATTGTTTAAACTTACAAACACCAAAAGTACAATGAAATTATGCTTCAAAAAAAAACACCTGGACCTAGCTGAACAGGACCCATTTAGCTATATTCTGGTGTTTGTATTTAAACTTGCCAGAAATACCTTTTCTGGGCACCCAAAATCCATGGTGCCCAGCTTTGTGAGAGGAGGCATTAACCTGAATTTTCTGTATGAGAACAGCAGGACTTTCTTGAGTTCTGCAGCTGCTGCTGAAACTCGTGCTGTGGGCTGCTCTGAATACAGTGAGCTGCCGTTTCCCTGGTGTCCAGGGGCACCCTCCGATCGCCGTCCCTAAATTTGCTTCGACTCACCGTAGTGTCTAGTGGTACCCTGTGATCACTGTCCCCGTATTTGCTATGTCTTTCCCTGGTTTCTGGTGTCACCCCCACCCTCCGATCGCCGTCCCCATAATTGCTTTGTCTTTCTCTGGTGTCTAGTGGCACCCCACCCTCCAGTCACCGTCCCCATATTTGCATAGACGTCCCCTGGTATCTAGTGGCACCCTGCATCCTCTTGATTGCTGTCCCCATATGTTGTTTGTCTTTCCCTGGTGTCTAGTGGCAGCCCCACCCTTCGATCGCCATCTACCTATTTGCTTTGACTGTCTCCTGTGTCTGGCATCTCCCCCACCCTCTGATCGCCATCCTTGTAACTGCTTTGACTTTTCCTGGTGTCTAGTAGTAGCCCCAACCCTCTGATCACCGTTCCCGTCAAGAAATGTTTCCCTAGTGTCTAGCGCACCCCCCCCACCCTCCGCTCACCATCCCCGTTAAGAAATTGTTTCCCCTAGTGGCACCCCCACCCTTTGATCACCATCTCTGTAAAGAAATAATCTTTTCCTAGTGTCTAGTGGCACCCCCTACCCTCTGATCGCCATCCCCTTAATCTTACCCTTGTGTCTAGTAGCACGCCCCACCCACAGATTGCCATCCCCATCTGAAAAAAAAAAGTCCTCTTTTTTTTTTTTTTTTTCATCTTCTTTTTGGTAAACCTGCAAAAAAGAAAGTCCCTTGCCAATCTGATACCCCCACTTTCCACTCAGCACCCACCACCCACACACCCCACAGTATGTCCTCACACACCCTCACTCACCTGAACAGGTCACAGGGCGAAGATCCACCCTCTGATAGAAGACATGTCTTGCTGCTAGAACCACAAGACTACAGTAGGAGAAATTAAGGTAAGTGAGGTTCAATATATTTCAATGGGGTTTTCAACTCGGGTGCATGACTTTGCTATTTTTGAGCCCAGATTTTCAACATGGCCTTTTTGGGGACTCCACCTCATGAACAATGGCAGTGGAATTACACAAATCCAGCCAGAAAGGTGATTGTGCGGTTGCTTGGCAAAATCATTTTTCAGGCGGGATTTGAAAATTTTCACTGCTGTTGTTCATGAGGTGGGGTCATAAAAAGGCTATGTCAAAAATTTGGGGTCAAAATAATTTAAAGTGCAAAGTTATGGGCATATGTTAAAATTTTATTACGCTTGTTCCTAACTTTGGTAATTTTAAAGCAGCAGTGCAACGAAAATGGGATGAAATTTGACCCCACCTTTTTTTTTCTTTCTAATCAATGCCAGATGTCTTCCAGTTTTCTGGTGGTGAAATTTTTAGTTTCCGTTAACATTTAAGAATTTTATGAACATTTTAAAATAATTATTTCTCAAGAAAAAAGATGGCCACCTCATTTTTACGTAGAAATAATATTGAGGACCTAAGGAGGGTAAGAATCCAGACATTGTAAATGTACAGTACACAGCATAGGAAGCATCCAGAAAACCCAAATTAGCAGTACTGCCAACATTTTTCATAACCAGAGCAGAAAAATAGCTTTTTGGAATAACTTTTTTGTCGCACTGCTACTTTAAATGCTTTGACCCCAAATTTTCAACATAGCCATATTTTTACACCACCACATAAATGAGACAGCTGTCATTTTTCAAATCCTGGCCAAAATGTGTGTGTGCACCTGTGGCACAATGCTGCAGAATGACGTTTCAGCGGGGATTCAAAAATTGTCAATATGGGGTTCATGAGGTAGGGTAATAAGAAAGCTATGCTGACAGTTTGGTTGCTGTTTTGGCAGAAATGCAAATGCAGGGCCCAGAGGGCCTTGCACTTCCACAGCAACATACATGTACATATCCATGGAGGGATGGGAGCACTGGGCCTGCAGGGGCCCTGTGATCCCATAGGTAAATAAGGATACAATTATACTATCTCAAAAAGTAAGGACATTCTTTGCAAAAAGCTGCGTTAATGCACCAGTTAGGTAATTTAATGTCACAAAAGTGCGGAAATGTGGAGTTAGGGTTTCCAGTACTAATATTCTACCCCTTCCCCAGCAAAAGGAAAAAACATTAGGGTGTTTGGTCTGGAGTCTTGGAAAATCAGTGGTGGGGTCTTCCTTGGGGGTTGATAACCCTAATGCTGTCCCTCCCCCTAGTCTCCAATCCAAAGCGCAAAATACAGCTCCAAGTCACTGCCTCATAATGATATACTCTTCAGAGATAGAGAAGTATGTCTCGCCACAGGTTGCCAACACAGTTTATTGTGCCTTTCTTTATGCAGGGCCCAAGAAAGATCATGTGTGACGTTGTTTCTCATGGAATGGGGGTGGGCGTTAGGGTTGACAGCCTCCAAGGAAGACCCCACCACTGACTCACCAAGATTCCAGAGACCGAAAACCCAAATTTGTTTTCCTTTTGCTGCTTGGGGGTGGGGTATTAGGGTGGCGTTAACTTATCATAACTGATTCATTAACGCAGTTTTTTTGTATTGTACTATATTGTGACAAGCGTTCCCTTGTACTAGAAAGGAACAGAAAGTAAAGCAGTTACTAGATGTTTTAAAAACGAAACTAAAAATCTAATCATTTACATTCTCTCTCTTTGAATCTGACACAGTCTCATGCTAAGCCCACTAACATTACTTTCCTGGAGAAGGAGAAGACCCTGTCAAGGAATGTCTGCTGACTCCACTCTCAGTAGACACCTACTGCAGAGAGACAGCAGGTCAGAGGATGTCAGGGAGGGGACAGACTGTAAACACATCATCACCATGTTCAGTGATGTTCACCTCAGAATATTACACATGAAAACAAAACCTATAACAGCACTATTAGCTTCTGATAAAGAGCTAGTGTATTGTCTTCAACTAATACTATTTGTTTAAAAGCAGTCACCCATTACCTTTTATATCTGAGGTACATTTTCTTTTCCTTTAATTAGAAGATTGTTTACCTGATGTTGGTAGGTATGATTTGTGGGACAGCACTCTCCCTGGCAGCTGACCTATTTTGCTGCATTCACCGTTATATGTTAAGGATTGTGACCTCATTGCTGCTTAGCAGCAGCCACTCGGTAGCTGCCAGGTCATTAGCCTGTGATGTCACTGTCAGTGAGATCACAATGCTGATGATGTTGTGGAGGGAATATAGATAGATATGTCAGCAGCCAGGCTGAGAGCTGTTCCACGCATCCAGCACAGTATTATCACATTACATGGAGCTTGTCAGGCAGTCATGTCATTGGCAGTTGAGCATCACCTGACAGCGTGATAATCACATCAGCACTGTCTGGGTGATGATGTACACTGTGGTAAAGATCAAGGTGCAGAACGGTCCCTGTGTCTCGCGCATGCTGCAGTACAGAACAGCAGCCATTTGAAAAACTAGCTAAGCAGTAAAGAGTGAGGTGTGTAGCACAGGTGTGCTGCTCAATCGCTGCACACTGTGCACACTTCTAGCTACAGAAAGCCACTGTTAGTGTGGGTATACAGCTAAATAGTAAGAAACCTGCTGTGTGTGTCCTGGATCATCCCTGAGTGGGCACCTCCCCCATCCCCTCGCAACAATACGTTCATCAGCGTGACATCATGTTCCCCGGTGAGGTCTGACTCTACCCACCCACCCAGCAGACCTCAGACACCCCACAAAACATGTAGCCCCAAACTGCAAATACAATCTGTGCACTATTCACCCTCCCAGCTAGTGAAAGCTCCTGTCTGTGCGGGTATCAGGGCTGCATATAGGTAACTGTGAGACGTGGATCGTACTTCAAGGGGGAGCTCTTGCAGCAGGTAATACCAATAGGACTAAGCCGCCAGCTGTTAGGACCCCACAGAAAACTTCTAGCTAGCAGTCTGTGGTGGGGGACCGCCCCCGATGTCAGCTCTAGTATAAAAGGTGGCGGTCCCCCGGCACCACCTCAGTTCTTTCGCCCGTGTCGACCCACTAACATCGACTCCACAGACACCTTTTTTCATGAGTCGACTGCTGTTTTCGTTCTCGTGCAGTTACCGTTAATCCTTTTTTCTAACATTTTTCTTCTTCAGTTCCAGTGCATGTCGTCTTCTCCAGTGGCGGAGTCGGCACGTCGATGCGGCAAGCCGATCTGGCTTAGGACGGCCACTCCACCTGCCTGATCTGCCTAGGCCCCGACCACCTGCCAGACGACTGCCCGCACTGCCAGAAATTCAACAAGACCCACATCCGCCGCCTAAAGACACTCGAGGCCTACCTACTGAAGCAACAAATGGCCACTATGCAGAGGACCCATTCAGGACAGCGCTCTTCTTTCTCCGCTAGGGACTCCTCCCCCAAGGAGAAAAGATCGGGCGGGAAACATCACCACAGGGATAAAGAGAGAGCCAGGTCTGAATCCCGCCCTAGATCCCCTCAGGTCTTCTGCTTCTTCCACCTCTGGTGGAAGGTCAGAATCAGTTCCCCCAGGTTCAATGGCTGTTGCTGGGGCTTCCTCCAAGAAAACTACTGCCTCCTCCCATCCTAAGGTAAGGAGTCTTCTTCTCACGGGCGTTCGTCCGCCCAAGTACCCTTGGTGCATAGCCTCCACTGCATATGCACGGGTCGGCACCAGAGGGACAGGCGTCTCTTTCGGGCAAGAAAACTGATACAGCCGCCCGAAAGTCCTCGGGGTCATCAGGTACCAAACTCCTCCTCCACCCGAAGACAGGGTGACATTGGCCTCAGAGGGTCGACAGACTACAGGCCACTCAGACTCCGCATCAGAAATGGACCAGGCACTGCCACCGAAAGAGCGGCCGTCTGCCCCGAAAGACCAGGCGTTGGATCAAATGGCCAGTGACCCCAAGGATAAGATACCCGGGCCTACGGATAACCAGCCGCTCCCTACACCTCCTCCTAAAGAGCCGGATGCAATACCCCAAGGAGGCTCGTCACTGCCGGATAAGGCCCCATTGGCCGTAACACCTGTAGGCAAGGTGCCTCAGAACCAGACAGCACACAAAGCACCACAGGGTCTGACGCCAGGCCCCTCAAATGTCCCTACCCTGCGACTGACAGTTGTCCCACTGGTGGAAGTAGGGGCTCCATTTAATGCGTGGTGGAACACTATCAAGGGGGACTTGCTACCAAAGCCAAGAGAACCATCCCCTGTTCCAGTACCACCCAGGGAGCCATCGTCTCAGAGACCCAGGCTACCTCACCCAATGCCATATCACCCGGCGACAATGACCAGCGTTCGCCAGTCCCAAGTGGAAGAGGCATCCTTCGTCCGTTCCCTCTTCCACGGGATGCCCACACTCTTCCTCAGGGGAAGATGCAGAGGACTCCTCCTCAGACTATTTCTCAGAGGATGAGCTACCCCTACCCTCTCTGAATCCAAGAAGGGACTCCCTATGATCACCCCCTGATGATCTATCCTTATTGGACATAATGAGACACATCCAGGCCCTTAATCAATGGGATATGGAGGAACTTGATCTGGAACGTCGCCGCCTGACTGAATTCCTCAGGGCAAATGACCCAAAACCCCTGGTCATCCCCCCCACTTGTCGAACCCTTCCAGGACATTACAAAGTTGGCCTGGAAGCACTCAGCTACTACTGTAGCTGTGCCCAGAAAAGCAGATTGGCTCTACAGAACACCTAAGGGAGAGCCCCACCTAAGTGAACAGCCGAAGGCTGACTCTATGGTGCTCACCTCAGTGCATGGCAGAGTGCAGCAGCCGAGGCACATGAGCTCTCAGCCCCCAGATCCAGAGTCGAAGAAGCCGGACCAAATGGGCCGCAAGGTGTATTCTTCAGGCACCTGCATGGTCAGGTCACTGAATTTCTTAGCATACATGGTCATGTACCAAAAATAACTTTGGACTAAAGGCTATGGATTTGGTGAAAGCCCAACCAGACTCGGACGGCAAGTCAGAGCTCATGGCCATCATCCAGTCAGGCATTGACATTGACAAACACGTGCTTAGGAGTTCTTATGAGACTGCAGACATGGCAGCCAGGGCGGCAGCAGCTGGGGTATGCATGAGGAGACCTGCCTGGTTGAGGATCTCTGGTTTCCGCCAAGATTTCCAGGATGCCATATTGGATGCACCCTTTGAAGGGTCCATCCTCTTTGGCACAGACACAGAAAAGCTCATAACAGGACTGCAGGATTCAGGCAAGGCGGTGTCTGACGTACATCGAATGACAGGTCGGAACCACCAGCAGCTCGGCGCTGTCCTTTTCGCAAGAATCGAGGGCAACAGGGCAGTCACCAATAGCAGCATAAAGGAGGATTCAAGAGAAGAGGCCCTCCTCTTGCTCTAGGTACCCAGGGCACCAAAAGTGAAAAGACGGCCAGACTGACTTTGCCCACCCCCTCCACCACGGCATGACTCCCTGCCGACCTCCCCAAGGGGAGGCTGTAGGAGGGAGGTTCTCCTGTTACTGATCAGGATGGTCCAGCATCACCACAGATCAATGGGTTCTCCAGATAGTCAAAAGGGGGTACTCTCTGGAGTTCACCCACATTCCCCCGGACAGCCCACACGTTCCCTCCCACGTGGCTCTCCTGCGTGCAGAGATACATGCATTGCTCGAAAAAAGCTATTCAGGAGGTACCCTGAGCTCAGAGGCAAAGGGTATTACTCCCACTTCCTCCTAGTCCCAAAGAAGACAGGAGACCTCCGTCCCATTCTGGATCTGAGCTAGCTGAATACCTTCATCGAATACAAAGGAATCAAGGAGACTGGCTCTGCTCCCTGGACATGCAAGATGCTTATATGCACATAAAGATCCTGCCGACCCACAGAAAGTACCTTCGTTTCACCTTCCAAGGAGGGCACTTCCATTCGCCCTTTCATCGGCACCAAGGGTCTTTACCAAGTGCTTAGCAGTAGTGGCGGCATCCCTCCGGAGATGGGGTTATTATGTCTACCTCTACCTGGACGATTGGCTTCTCACAGCTTCGTCAAAAGACCAATTGCATCAAACGCTGGAGGAGACTTTGTTTCAAACCTTGGGCATCACTGTCAATCTTTCCAAGTCATGCCCGTGGCCTGCTCAAAGGCTACAGTACATCAGAGCTGTCTTGGATACCATCCAAAGGAAAGCCTTATTTCCCGAAGACTGAGCAGTCCGGCTAAGGGAGGTTGCTCACAGGGTAATGGCCTCGGACCAGGTCCCGGCAAGAGCGGTTCTGCAGCTCCTGGACCATATGGCCATAGCCACAGTTTTCCTCACTCGTTTGAACATGAGGAGCCTGAAGTGGAACCTCAGAGTTCAATGGGACCAAGGCATGGACTATTTCGATCAGCTGATCCAAGTTTCCAGTGCAGTTCATCAGTCCCTGGTTTGGTGGATCACTCCAAGCTCATCTAGACAAAGGGGTTCACTTCCAACGTCCCAGTCCCCAACAAATTTTGATAACAGATGCCTGCAGCCTGGGATGGGGAGCACACCTGGCATCTCACCAGATGAGGGGCTCTTGGAACTCTACAAAACAGTCTCTCCTCATAAACATTCTAGAGATGAGTGACGTCCTATATGCCTTACAAGCTTTTCAAGGGGTACTCTTACCTGGGCCCCTTCTGGTTCAGGCAGACAGTACCCCAGTAGACTTCCATCTCAACAAGCAAAGGGGCACTCATTCTTACCTCTGGGCAGTGGATCACAGCCTGGATCTTACGGCAGTTCATGTTCCAGGAATCCACAACATCCTCGCAGACGACCTAAGCGCCACTCGATCGCAAAGCCATGAATGGAAACTAGACCTCTTCGGAAGGTGGGGTCGAACTGGACCTCTTTGCATCCCCACACAATGCCAAACTGCCCAATTTCTGCTCACTAGATCCTGGGCCTGGTGTTTTTTGGCCAGACGTATTGTCCCTCTCTTGGACAGGGAGGTTTTTGTACGCCTTCCTACTTCTCCAGAGGATACTGCTCAAATTGCAGGCAGAAGGTGCCCGAATGATCCTGATCGCACCCTTCTGGCCTCGGCAGATTTGGTTCCCACTGTTTCAGCAGCTGGCATCGGAACTGCCTGTTCCACTAACACTGTCCACTCACTTGCTCTCCCAGTAGCAGGGGGCGCTTGTTCATCCAGTCCCTGCATCTGCATGCATGGCTCCTGCAGACCTAGCTAGGGACAGGTTTGGAGTGTCCCTCAGAGTGGCAGAGGTTCTCGTGGCTGCGAGAAAGCCCTCTACTATTTATTTATTATATAATCGGAAATCTTACTTCGAGATACAGCTCTTGCAGCAGGTTACACCATTAGGACTGAAGGCATCAGGAAATTTTCTAGCTAGCAGTTTTCAATGGGGACTGCCTCCGACGTTGGTCCCGCCCCTGACGTCAGGCGCAGTACATGAGGAGGCGGTCTCCCCACAATCCCCAGTTCTTTTCCCGCCATCGACATCACAGCATCAGCCTCTCGGTCACTTTCTAGCGTGCGACGACTAGGAACTTCAACATTCTTTCTTCTGTTCAGTTACTGGATTCATCTGATGTCCTCTCCGTACACCTCTTTGGAGGGTCATCCAGCGAAGTGTGCCTGCGGCAAGCAGATCCCCTTCAAGGATCCTCACTCTGCCTGTGTGCGTTGCCTGGGCCCCGACCACGACACCCATGCCTGCTCCTTCTGCCAGGGCTTCAATAGTCGCACCAGGATCCGCCGCCAGAAGGCCCTTCAAGCTTTTCTTCTCGAGGAAAAACTCAAGGCCATGGATAGAGAACCTTCCTCCAAGGGGGAGTCGTCTGGGAAGACCCATAGGCATCGAGAAAAACACTGGGAGAAGGAAAGACCCAGATCCCCTTCCAGGGCCTTGGACTCCCGCAGCTCCGCCTCCAGGTCTGACCGCTCTCCCTCCAGGGCTCGCTCTTAGCCTCCCCCGGTTCAGGTTAGATCGTCCAGCGGTTCCTCCTCCCTGCAGCCTATCAAGACCTCCAGGCCCGCGGCTTCATCCACTCCTTCCAAGGCCTCGTCCAGGTCTGGGGAGCGCCACAAGTCTTCCTCCCGTTGCCCGGACTCCGACGTCAGGTCAGTCTCCCAGCCGCCGCCACCCCAGCACAAGACGAAGGAACCGACTTCCCTGAAGTGGATGTCGGACCCGACGTCGGTCCACCTGATGTCAGCCAAGCTCCATAAGCACTCCCAGGAACCGGCTACCGTACGACACCCGTCGCCGGTCAGGCGTTCGTCCCCGAGGATGTCGGCCGGGGACCGGCGTCGGCCATTGCAGAGGGGAGGACCGCACCACCGCCTACCGACGTCGGTCGGAAAGCGTCATCGGAGGAGGATACTACTCAGCCCGAAGACCAGGCGGCCGACTCCGGAACCGTCGAGCTCCCACGGGAACCCTCCCCGGAGCGGGAGACCCCCGGGGATCCGACGTCCGACCCCGGTGACAGACCACTGGTTCCCGGCCCGTCGTCTGGCTTGAATCTGACAGAGGTGAAGGAGCTCTTCACCTTCTGGTGGGACACCATCAAGAAGGATGTGGTCACCGCACACCCTCCTCCTACGCCGGCTACCCCTTCAATGCCTGCACCCCCACTCCCACCCAGGGGGTCAGTAGGACGGTCATCGACCGCCAAGGAGCCAACAACCCCTCCTGGGGCAGATCTTCGGACAGGAGAAGGCCTTCTTCAAGATCCACTTCAGGGTTCCCCAACCCCAAGAGACCCAGACGGCGTCGGTATACCCCGTCCGCGGAGGACTCCAGATCTGATACCTCTGGGTGCTCCAGATCTCCTTCTCCCATCAGCGTCCCTTCTCCAGACCCATGCGACCTTGCCAGTTCTCCGGATGACCCCTCGTTCGCCGAGATCATGAGGCATATCCAGGAGAACATGGGATGGGACACTGAAGAACTAGACCCCGAGAGACAACGCCTTGCCCACTATCTTCAGCAGAAAGACCCAAAGCCTGTGGTAGTGCCACCCTTGCTGGACACCTTCACAGACGTCACCAAGGCTGCGTGGAAGCATCCACATTCAACTCCAGCAGTGCCGAGGAAGGCTGACCGCCTGTACAAGGCCCCAAGGGAGGACCAGTACCTGGCGAACCATCCTCTGGCCGATTCCCTGGTCATCACGGCCTCACATGACTGGTCTCAGAGACCTCAGCACTTGAGCACGCAGCCACCGGACCCAGAGTCCAAACAGTTGGATGTCCTGGGTAGGCGCACATACGCGGCTGCGACTTGCGCCATCAGGTCATTAAATTACCTCACCCACATGGTTCAATTCCAGAATGCATTGTGGGAGCAGGGACAGGACCTGGTTGAAAAAATGTCAGACGGTGGTCAAAAGGAGGAGCTGTTAAACCTCCTCCGTACGGGTTGGGACGTGGGGACCCAGGTGCTCAGAGCCGCATAAGACTCTGCGGACTCTTCGGCCAGAGCTGCAGCCTCAGGCGTGAGTCTCCGGAGACACTCGAGGCTCCGTGTCTCCGGTTTTACCCCGGACGTCCAGAAGAATATCATGGACATCCCTTACCATGGCGAAGTTTTGTTTGGCGAGGCCTCGGAGAAGGTGATCAACAAACTTCAAGACGCCGGGAAGGCAGTTAGATCTGTGCAGGCTATGTACAGGTCTCAACTTAGTTCCTTTCACAGGAACCAGTGTCGTCTTCGTGGCCGGACACAAAGGCAACAACCACGTTCTGGCCAGCAACAAAGGGGCTCCTTCACCCGAAAAGCCCAGGCTAAGACATCCTCAGGCAGAGGCCAACGAGTTACAAAGTCGGCCAAACCTGCGGGATCCAATGCTGCCACAGCATGACTCCTTCCCAGCCCCCGCCCCTCCTCAGGATCAACGGGAAATGAAGGTCGGGGGTCGCATCGCATGCCACCTGCCAGGGTGGCGATCGATCACCACCAACAGGTGGGTGCTACAGTTGGTCGAAAAAGGCCATTTTATAGAATTCATAGGCAACCCACCCACAAGGCTTCCTCTGCTTTCCCGCTACTCGGGTCAGCACGCCCTGCTTATACAACAGGAAGTGCTAGCGCTTCTGGAAAAGGACGCTTTGGAGCACGTTCCAGAGAACCAGAGAGGGTTAGGATACTATTCGCACTTCCTCCTAGTTCCAAAGAAAATGGGACCGCCGTCCAATTTTGGACCTCAGTGACCTCAATCTGTCGGTCGTCTACAAACGCTTCCGCATGGTGACCCTCCCGGGTCTAATCCCCATGCTGAAGAGGGACACCTTCTTGGTGTCGTTGGAGAATGCAGGATGCCTACCTGCATATCCCTATTGCTCAGGTGCACAGGAGGTTCCTGCGCTTCGAGTTTCAGAGCCGCCATTATCAGTTCCGAGCGCTTCCCTTCAGGCTGTCATCGGCACCCTGCGTATTTACGAAGTGCATGGCAGTCGTGGCGGCATCTCTGAGGAGACAAGGCCACGTTGTGTTCCCGTACCTGGACGACTGGCTTCTCGTGGCTCCCTCCAAGGAAGCATTGTTGACAGCCATTCATTGTACCCAGGCCCTTTATCAGGCACTGGGTATCCTCATCAACTACGAGAAGTCTGTTTTGGTACCATCCCAGAAACTGCAGTTTATAGGTGCAGTTCTGGACACCATCAAGGGAAAAGCTTTTCTTCCCGCAGACAGAGCGGAACACATTCCTGCTCTCATAAGGGACCTGTCAGTGAAGAAGACCGTCCCGGCCAGATTGGTCCTTCGCCTGCTCGGACACATGGCTGCGGCCATTCCAACAGTCCTGACGGCAAGACTCCACATGCGGGTAACCCAGTGGATGTTAAGGGTGCAGTGGGACCAAAGGCAAGACCATCTGCAGCAGCCAGTTCAAATCACGAAGGCTGTGACTCGGGACTGGCAATGGTGGCTAGACCCGGGAAACCTCTCTGAAGGGGTTCCCTTCACAGCGCCATCTCCGATGGTAACTCTCTCCACAGATGTCTCAGGGCTCGGGTGGGGAGCGCACTTGAATGGGGTGAGGTCTCAGGGCACATGGACAATCCAGGAATCTCATCTCCACATCAACATATTGGAGATGAGGGCGGTCCTTTATGCCCTGCAAGCCTTCCAGTCGGAGATCCCAACAAGTACTCTCCTGTTGCAAACAGACAATACTGCGGTGATGTGTTACCTCAACAAACAAGGAGGCACGCACTCCTACCCCCTTTGCAGGGAGGCCATGAGAGTGTGGGAGTAGGTAATACAACACGGCGCAAACCGTATTGCAGTTCATGTCCCCGAGGTGGACAATACCATTGCAGACAGCCTGAGTCGTTCTCAGGCCAGAGTCCACAAGTGGGAGCTTCTACAGGAGGTGGCAGAGGATCTGTTCCACAGATGGGGCACTCCAGAATTAGACCTTTTCACGTCCCCATCCAATGCAAAACTGCCAATTTTTGCTCGCTAGATCCAGGGCCTAGTGTTTTCTGGCGAGACGAGTTGTCTGTCTTCTGGGCGGCAGATTCCTTTATGCCTTCCCTCCTTTCCCGTTGATCCAGAGAGTTCTCCTCAAACTTTGCAGGGAGCACGCGACGCTTATCTTGATAGCGCCTTTCTGGCCCAGGCAAATCTGGTTCCCGCTTCTGCATCAGCTATGCAGCTATCAGCTAACCTCCACTTCCTTTGCCAATCGGCTCCCATCTGTTGTCTCAGGAGGAGGGTTCACTAGTCCATCCGGACTTACGTTCATTGAACCTACATGCCTGGCTCCTAGAGACATAGCCATGATGCGACACGGGGTCTCGCAAGAAGTGGCAGAAGTACTTTCTGCCACTAGAAAACCGGCAACACACGCAACATACGCCATGAAATGGCGCAGGTTTTGCTTGTGGGCTCAAACGCGCGGTTTCTCGCCCTTAGACTGTCGCGAAAAGCTGGTTCTGGAATACCTGCTTTCACTTTTCCAATCCGGACTAGCTTACTCCTCGATCAAAGTGCATCTTTGTGCAATTTCGGCTTATCATGCCCCCATAGGCCATCATATGGTGGCCCAATTGGACACTACTCGAGCCTTTTTAAGGGGGGACCTCCACCTTAGGCCACCTATCAAGGATCTGGTTCCTCCCTGGGACTTGCCCTTTGTCCTGGAGCAGCTTATGCTGCCACCTTTTGAACCAGTCGCGGATTGCGAGCTACGTTTTCTGTTGTGGAAAACGTTTTTAGTTGAAGTTACTTCGGCGAGAAGAATCTCCGAATTGCATGCCCTCATGTACAAAGAGCCCTATTTAATTTTCCGTCAGGATAGGGTATCCCTGAGGACAAATCCTAAGTTTCTGCCTAAGGTGGTCTCAGCCCTCACCCTTAATCAAGACATCGACTTACCAGTGTACTTTCCCAGGTACACCAATCGAGGAGAAGCACTGCTTCACACCCTTAGATGTTCACAGGTGTCTCAGATACTATCTGACCAGAACCAAATAGTATCGAAAATCGGATCAACTGTTTGTCTCCTTTTCTGAGAGGATGAAAGGAGCTCCTGTTTCTAAACAGTCTCTTTTCACGTTGGCTCATCCAGTGTATCTGGGATGTATAGGAAGAGGCATCAATAGTAGAAAACAGGAAGTTGTTATCCCTCTGTACAGACAGTTGGTGAGACCCCATCTGGAGTACTGTGTGCAGTTCTGGAGACCCCATCTCCGCAAAGACATAGAGTGGAGGCTGTCCAGAGGAGGGCAACCAAAATGGTGCAGGGTCTGCACCAGAAGACATATGAAGAAAGACTAAAGGAGCTTAATATGTATACCCTTGAGGAAAGAAGGGAGAGAGGGACATGATAGAAACTTTCTGACCTCAAGGAATTAACAAAGTCCAAGAGGGTAGCATCTTCCAGAAAAGAGATGTGCAAGAACAAGGGCCACAATTTGAAGATAGAAGGGGATGGCTCAGAGGTAATGGAGGAAGTATTTTTCACTGAGAGGGTTGTGGATGCATGGAACAGCCTCCCTGAAGAGGTCGTGGGGTCAAGAACAGTGGGGGACTTCAAGAATGCATGGGACAGGCATAGGGCAGTCCTAGTGGGGAGTAGGAGGAATTAAGCTGTTGGTTAACTAGGATCTGCAGCTTATCTGTTAGGTAGGAAAATGGGCAGACTAGGTGGGCCAAGCGGTCCTTATCTGCCGTCACATTCTATGTTTCTATCTCTTTCTGTTATGACAAGCGCAGCAAACCCTTGCCAGGTGTGGTCAAGGGTCATTCTACCAGAGGAGTGGCCATCTCCTTTGCAGCGCTGAAGAATGTCTCCACTTCAGCTATTTGTGCTGCGGCTACCTGGAGCTTGGTGCATACCTTTATTAGGCATTACAGCCTGGATATCGCTTCAAGGCAGAGGGCAGGTTTCGGCCTAGCCGTCCTCCAGGGACTTCTGTCCTAGGCTTGAGCAGGGTTGTAATCTCTGCCTTTCCTCCTCCCAATGGCATAAGATTGCCGCTATTGCTTGGGAATCAGTCCTAATGGTGTAACCTGCTGCAAGAGCTGTATCTCGAAGTAAGATAGTACAGTTACCTAAGAACTTACCGTAACAGTAGATCTTCGAGAACAGCTCTTGCAGCAGGTACCTTCCCGCCCACCATCCCCCTTCTTGAGGAGGTAGGTCATAGCCTAGCATCCATCTTACGAGATGGGACAATTTGTTTTAGTCTTGGCCATCTGATGGTGGATCCTCTGTCTCCTCTTCTGATGTCATCCAGCGACCGGGAGTCTCCGGCGGGAGAACTGGGGATTGTGGGGGGACCGCCTCCTTATGTACTACACCTGACGTCTGGGGCGGGACTGACGTCGGAGGCAGTCCCTGCTGAAGACTGCTTGCTAGAAAATTTCCGTGGGGTCCTGACGCCTGACGGCTTCAGTCCTAATGGTGTAACCTGCTGCAAGAGCTGTTCTCGAAGATCTGTTGTTACGGTAAGTTCTTACGTAACTGTACTTTACAATCCTTTGAGTCACAGACTCTTTTGCAAAGGCTCCACGTCAGGTTACAGGGGGTGGAGGGAAGACAAAGTAGAAAGATGACAGATGGAACAAGTAATTATGTACAGATTTCAGTACAGACAATCTTTTATACAATGGCTCCACGTTGGTTACAGGGGGGTGGAGGGAAACAAGACAGTATATGACAAATTTTGACATGCAGTATTTACAGTTACAATACTGACATGGTAATTGAGAAGCTTATTTATTGGGTTAGAAAATTAGGAGGCATGCCTGTGATCCCTAGACAGAGCTTTGAAGGATGCCATTTTGTAGGGTCTAGGAGCTCCTGTGTCAAGAGAGGAGGTGGGAGGGAGGGTGGGCAGGTCTCTTTGCATTCACATTTAGCGATTTCCATGAATTGGGTTTTAAGACCTGATTTGAAGAGTGTGATGCTATGGGACTGGGAGAGAGTAGGGGAAAGTGTGTTGAGCCATAGGGGGGCACGGTAGTGGAAGGATCTCTGCCCAAGGGATGTTCGACACGGGGGAGCCATGAAGGATGATGTAGCAGAGAGTCTTGTATTACGCCTGATGGCTGGACTGATGATGGGGAGTAGACTGGCGGGTGCGAGCTGGAGGTGGATCTTTTTTGCTAGAATGCAGGTGTGGTATTTTAGTCTTTGTTGGAAGTTAAGCCAACCAGTCAGTGTATACAGATCGCAGGTATGGGTGAGTCTGTCACAACCTGTTACTAGGCGGCAGGCTTTATTAAGCACAGTGATTATGCTGCTTAGGGTGGAGTTGCCAGCGGTGCCGTAAATAACAATCCCGTAATCGATTAGGGAGAGGATGGAGGAGGTGACTGCTGTCTGCATGGCTTGAGCAGGCAGGCTGTTTTTGAGCCTGTAGAGGGTACCCACTCTGGAGTTGACTGCTGACGAGAGGAGACGTACGTGTCTGTGGAAGGAGAGGGAGGTATCCAAGGTGATACCCAGGTATTTAAAGTGGGTAACGTGTTCCAGTTGGGAACCAAGTGAGTTCGTAATTTGGAGTGCCGTCTGGCTGTATGGGCTTTGGCGATGAGCAAAGGTCATGGACTTAGTTTTGCAATAGTTAATGATCAGGCGGTGATCAGTGAACCAGTTCTCCAACTCCCTGAAAAAACCCTGAAGGGCAAGTTGGAGGGTGTTTGGTTGAGGGTGTTTCCAGTACAGAACCGCATCATCAGCATAGAGTAAGAGATCACCGCTGCATGCTTTGGGGAGTGAGTTAAGGAAGAGGGTGAAGAGCAGCGGGCCCAGAATAGACCCCTGCGGAACCCCTGAGCAAACAGTTTTGGGGGTGGAGATGGTGGAGTTTATCCTTACTTGCTGTGACCATCCTGTGAGGTAGTCCTTGAACCAGGCCGAGGCCTCGGTGACCACATTTAGTTGTGGAAGGACAAGGAGGAGTAGTTCATGACTGACCGTGTCGAAAGCCTTTGTCAAGTCTACATAGATGGCCCCTGCTATAGAGCCTTGGTCAAGGGCCTCGTGGATGAACGTGGTGAGTTCAGTGAGTGCCGTGATGGTGCTGTGGCCAGATCAGAACCCATGCTGTTCCTTGCTAAGGAGGTTGTGTCTAGTTAGGTGTTCTGTTAGCTGGTCTGAAACTATTTTTTCCAGGGCTTTGGAGAGAGGAAGGAGTATTGAGATTGGCCTATAGTTGCTGGTGTGGGTGGGGTCACCGTTCTTTAGAACAGGAGTGATTAAAGCTTTCTTCCAGGTTGAGGGGAACTGGCCGAGACAAAGTGAAAGGTTGAGAATTTTTGTGAGGTGGGGTAGTGTGACATCGAGGGTAAGCCTAATGAGTTTTAGGTCCAAGGAGTCATTGCTGTAGCGGGTGTTGGCAATAGCTTTGGAGATAAGCGTTTGGCCATTTTACAAGGAATGACTTGGAGCCGGAAAGGGGGTTGGAGGTCTATACTCGTCGTTTTGGGTGGAGGGGGGGATTTGGTAGGGTGGAAGAAATTTGGCGGGAGGATATGTGAGAGGTCCGAAAAGGAGTCGTTGAGGGCTTCAGCGATTTTTGCAGGATCTTGGGTTATGTCCTCATTCAAATTGAGTGGGGTGGGGTTGGGGAACGTGATTTGCCACTGATTTCTTGTATGTTGTTCCAGAATTTTTTCCCGTCTCCCCAGAAGGAGGAGAGGGTATGCTGGTAGTAATCTGCTTTTGCCTGACACGTGGCCCATGTGCATTTATTGCGCGCCTCCCTATATAGCTGTCTATCCTGGGTGCATTAGGTGTCAATGGATCTGTGCCAAAGGTTGTCCCTGTGTTGCATAAGGTTTAGGAGGGAGGGTGTGATCCAGGGGGTAGTCCTGGTTTTCACCACTTGCTTTGTTAGGGGAGCAAATATATCACAGGCTTTGTTGAAGGTTGTTATAAAGTGGGTGAAGGCCGTATCCACTGACTGCGTGTTATATATGGGCAGCCAGTTGCTATTGGAAAGGTATTCTTTGAGGCGATTTAGGCCCCTTTTTTGAGCTTCCAGTGCCAAGAGGTTTTTGGAGGTGCTGGGGGCAGTTTACCCGACCACCAGCAGGTAACCGGGGATTGGTCGAGGATAGAGTCAGGGAGCACTGTAGCCTGGGTGATGTTCCGTGGCCTGTTGGTAAAAATGAGGTCTAATAGGTGGAGGTCCTGTTCCTTGTGTTGCGCCTTGTAGGAGAGGTGACTACCTGGGTAAAGTCCAAAGCCTGGGCTGAGTCTTAGTAGCTGGATGCAGATGGGGATAACCAGTCTACATTGAAGTCACCCATTAATATGGTTTCATTAGTATTAGGAAGGTGGGAGATAGTGTGTAGGATGGATTCAAATGCAAGTTTCTGGTTTCTCGGGGATATAGGCCAAGATGGTGTGGATTGTTTTAGAGCCCAGACTAAGTTTGACAGTTAGTGTCTGAGCCCCATGTTGTGGGAGAGGGGTATCAATGATGGTGGCATTGAGTGTTGATTTAATGAATATTGCGCGGCCACCACCTTGCTTACAGGACCTATCAGCCCTATAGATGTTATAGTTACTTAGGGAGACAGCATCATTGGGGATTTTTTTTAGATAGCCAGGTTTCAGAGAGGGCTAGGATGTCTGGGGTATGTTTGGCAATCCAACCTTGTAGTAGTGTGTTTTTTTTGGGAAGGCTGCAAATATTAAGTGATGCTAGCAGCAGTCTTCCCTGTGGTTTGTTTGGGGAGATTTTTGTAACGGGGGAGGTCCAGGGTTGAGGTGGATATTGCCAGATAGTAGAAGTAGGAGTAGTGTGTGTCGCAGGAGGGAAAGCCTGCTGAGTTTGGGAGACGCATGCTGGGAATGGTAGGGTGACTGTTTTTTTTTGGTTTTTTTTTGGTGGGTGGGTACTGGGAGACTTGAGATGACTCTGAGAAGAAGGGAGGTAGCAGCGAGGGGGACCAACGTCGTGTTAACGTGGGTAGAGGGGGGCTGGGGTGTGGGTTGGGGAAGAGCTGAGGTACAGTACTTACCCGTTTGCAGTGAGTGTGTTAATGAGGGTGTATGTGAGAAAAGGTATTTTAGCACAAATGGGCATTGGCGGGTCTGTGCCAGTAATTATCTGTGATAGTTGAGGGAACAGGGTAGAGGATAGGGTCATGAGGTGAAGGAGCCACAGGGGAGGTTGTAGAGCAAGGAGAGTGAACCTGGAAGTCAGCAACGCTGTGATAAGGAGGAAATGCATTGTAAGTGTATTCGATGTGAGTTGTGAAACAGCGGCCACTAGGGCAACATATGCCATGAAGTGGAAGCGTTTCTGCTTGTAGGCATCCCCCATTCTCTGGATCCCCTCACCTGTCCAGTCGAATCTGTGCTGGAGTATCTCCTTTCCCTTTTGGACTTGGGTCTTAGCTACTCATCCATTAAGAAGCATCTCTGTGCGCTTTCAGCATATCATGCACCTCTGGATAGAAAGACTCTGGCACAATTAGACCTATGCAAGACTTTTTTTAAGAGGAATCTTGCATATTAAACCCCCCAGGAGAGATCTCGTTCTGCCATGGGACCTCCTGTTCATGTTAGAAAAGCCTACCTTGCCTCACTTTGAGCCAGCCGCAAGTTGCGAGCTATGCTTTCTATCTTGGAAGGCGCCATTTTTAGTTGCCATTACTTCCGCTCAGAGGATTTCCGAGCTGCAGGCTGTGATGTGTAAACAGCCTTATCTTGTTTTTCACCTGCACAAATCCTAAGTTTCTTCCGAAGGAAGTGTCTGAGTTCACTTTGAAACTAGACAGCCAACTACCAGTTTATTACCCAGAGTACTCAAACAGAGCGGAGGCTTTACTTCATACTCTGGATGTGCAGAGAGTTCTTCATTACTTTCTTGCTCATACCAGCTCCTCCAGAAAGACAGACCAGTTGTTTGTCTCGTTTGCCCAAAGGACAGTAGGGACACCAGTATCAAAACAAACACTGACCAAATGGCTCGTAAATTGTATTACGTTCTGTTATCAGAAGTACAATAGACCCTTGCCAGGACCGGGCAGGGGTCATTCCACCAGAGGAGTCGCAACATCATTCACGTCCCACAGGATGTCTTATCAGTGGACCTTTGTGCAGCCACTACTTGGAGTTCAGTACACACTTTCGTTAGGCACTACAGTCTGGGCATTGCTTCCAGGAGAGTTGGTTTAGGCCTAACGGTCCTTCTGGGACTTCTCTCCTGAGATGCCATGGGCTATTGCTTAGACAATTCTCTGCCCTTTGGACCTAAATCTCTGTTTTGGATATTGCTTGGGACTCAGTCCTATTGGTATTACCTGCTGCAAGAGCTCCCCCTCGAAGTAAGATAGTACAGTTACGTAAGAACTTACCGTAACAGTAGATTTTCGAGAGGAGCTCTTGCGGCAGGTGGCTTTCCCACCCACCTGCCTCTGAGGATTAGATTTTCCTTTTCTCTTTGGGGTATGGGAGATCCTCCTCGGTTCTCCATTTTCATCTCAGCCGGGTCTCCGGCAGGAGAACGGAGGTGGTGCTGGGGGACCATCCCCTTTTATAGCAGAGCTGACGCCGGGGTGGAGCTGATGTCGGGGGTGGTCCCCCACCATAGACTGCTAGCGACAAGTTTTCTTTCGGGTCCTAACGCCTGGTGGCTTAGTCCTATTGGTATTACCTGCTGCAAGAGCTTCTCTCAAAGATCTGTTAGGGTAAGTTCTTGCGTAACTATACTTTCCTTGGTGGTAGAGAGGGCGAAGTAGTTAGAGCGGGTCAGCAGAATGCAAACAGCGGCAGTACAGCAGAGACCCACTCTTAATTGTATCGGTTCAGTGGACGAGTTCAGGCATGGCTGTCCGTGACAGACTCATCTGTCCCCTAACAGCCCCTTCCATTCCCTGCAACAGTACCCATGGTGAATGACATGCACTACTACATATTTTAAGTGCTGCACTAACCACGGAGCACACACATAAACTGAGGTGGACATTGGAAGACTGTGCAGCTCCTCTAATGTTGTTGAGCTGAGTTTCTATGGCAACAACTGTGCTGACAGCACATCTCACCCTACCCAAACTGATCTCTCTGCCCAGCTCCCTACACACTCCTCTCACAAGCAAGCAAAGAGCAACATGGCATTTTGTAAATAGAGAAAGCAGCAACACACTATGCTCTGTGGCATTTGCAGTAGCATCACAATGGACTTGAATTTAAGCCTATTTGGTGATCTCACCCTGAACGAGTGGTTAGACCAGAAATTTCCAGATGGTCAAGCTCCACCAGATAGTGAATTGGCTGCAACTAAATGTAACATCAGGGCAGCTGTTCATGGGAGCAGTGACCAAAAGCCAGCAGTGAGACCTAGAGAAACAAAGCACCAGCCAAAAAAGTGCAAGGAGAAAAGCATTTGGTTCAGGAGAGTGTGAAGTAATGGGTCACTGCAGCTCCAGCCACACATGCTTACATACGGACAGCAGGCAAGCAGCAGAACTGTCGAGCAGCAAGTGTTAGAAGTGGGCTCACTCTGCATGTTGCCATATAGGCAGCACAGGGAAACATGCACTGTTACAAAAACAACAGTGGTCACAAAAAGCAGCAGCACAGAATGGCGCTTAGGGTCAGTGGCAGAGTCTTGCATATGGCCTAGCCAGCAGCAACTGAAGAAGTGTACTGAAAAGAAAAAATGTCTTATCCAGCCTCCCATGACACACTGGATCACTACAGGTGTCAGTAGTGAGCAGCGTCCATGGGCAGACATTGATGACCAGACAATGGCAAGTCTGTCTTGCATTGAGAATCTGCCACATGATGCCACTCGTACCATGAAGTCATTTGCCAGTGATACCAGGGCCAAGCCTACCAGCACACCAAAGTCTGGCAAACAGCTGACTGCCACAGAGCAACCCATGCAATGTGGGCTGCAGAGAAATGCCAGCGAGAGTTGCAAAAGACAGAAATGGGGCAGTAGGTTAAGTACTACCATGGGCACGGTAGTAGATGTCACCGTGTCGGCCTCTGAACTTGATGCCCTAGAGTGTTTAAAAAAAAAAATGAGCTAAACATGCAACGAAGTACTGTGTGGGCCATGAAGGTATTGGATGACTGACGCAGTAGTTGAGGAACATCCCTGAACTTGAGATATCCCAATACAAGACCTTGCCACATTACTCTGTGAGTTTTAGGAACTGTTCGTGCATTAGCAGGGAAACTGTACAGAGTGAGTTCCCTTATTTGCTGGAGGGCTGTCATCAATCTGTTCCTCAACCCTAACAACAACAGGCAAATCAGTATCATAAGTGACCCGCTGTTCCAGCCAGCTAATATCATCTTCATCGCAGTGTTAAAGCACATTGGAAAAGAAGGAGAAGATCGTACAATGCACCATCCAGCAATAACCCAAACAGATTTGAAAAAATTGCACTCGTCACAGGCGTCCTGCAATACACCAGTGGGGTTAGTCAGAAGTGTATGGTTTGAGGTGCAGTTGGGTCTCGCTCGACTTTGCACTTCAAAATTCAGCCACTAAGTACTCAAGGTAGAATTTTAATTTCAGAGTTTTAAAGTATAGGTTTTTATATATATTTTCAATATCCTGTGACCAACATCTAAAATTATTTATTTACTCTTTTTTTTTTTTTTAAATTAATTTAATTAGTAAAGCCTTTGGCTTATTTTAAAATAATTCTGCCTATGCTGTGTATGTATGTGCGCGTGCGTGCTGCCTTGGTAAAAGTTGTTCAAATGCTACCACGCCTGTGTGACTGTTTTAAGACCAAACACTACCAAAGTGAAGTTCCACTGGGGACTTCATGATGAAAGCAGGGGAGGAAATATGAAGTGTCTCAGGAGGAGTCTGTGGGGGTTTGAACCAAGCTCTGCATCTCTGGGGAAAGACACCTAATAGGGTGTATAGGGCCACCCAAAGCCTATACACACACCTGTGGCTTTCTGGTTCATGGTGCAATGACCAAGAGGGTTCTGTCTCAGGAACACAGACTCAAGACTGTATTTGGCATCCCCTCATATGAAGAGAGGGTGCCCTGAGATTCTCTGGCACACGTTCAGTTGTGACCCAGTGAGCGTGCTAGAATGACGGAGAAAGTGTATCACACACACACACACCGTCATCGGAGGGATTCGCTGTGACGCAGAGAGAAATCCTGCCCCATGGGAGTGGGCTGGCGACAAATTTGGTGAGCAATGCTGTGACTGGCGAACTGTTAGAACAACCACACACAAAGAGGGCAGAACATTGGAAAAAGGAAAAATTGGTTACGAGATATAGTTCCCCACCCTATTTATAATATATATATATATTTTTTTTTTTTTGCTGCAAGTAAAACAGACTAGTGGTAGTGTAGGGAAGAAAGATGACTTCCAAGTACCACGACTACACTGTAGAAGAGCTGAAACAGCTGTACCAGGAGAGAAGGGTCCAGTATGAGGGGGGCAGTAAAAAGCACCTTATGGATGTCCTCGAGGCAGTCGATGAACAGGTGGCTTCCCGGGGCACTGAGTCACAGCCTATGACTGAGAAGAACCAGATGTTGGGCATGGGCGTGCTAAGGGACGTCGCAGTGTCCGGTCCCAGGGAGGAGGACAGTGAGACCAGAAGGACCCCAGAGCCACTGCACTAGGGGAAGGTCACCACAGAGTTGGAGCTGGAAGGGATCAGGCTACAATTTGAGCTGAGGAAATTGGAGTTGGAGTTGAAGAAGAGAAAGTTCAAAGCCCAGCAAGAAAGAAAGCAGAAGAGGTTCGAACTGGTGATGCAGGAAAAGCAGATTCAGAGAGAGGCTGAGGAAAAAGAAAGGCAGCGCCAGAGAGAGTTTGAACTGGAGAAGCACGACCAGCACAAGAGGATGTAAGTAGCAGGGGTGAACCTG
This sequence comes from Neoceratodus forsteri, assembly GCA_016271365.2. NCBI lineage: Eukaryota > Metazoa > Chordata > Ceratodontiformes > Ceratodontidae > Neoceratodus > Neoceratodus forsteri. The sequence goes on along the minus strand of CM028132.1, from coordinate 466,203,042 downwards.
AAACTCCAGTGCTGGGGTATAAGTTAAACTCCAAATTAATAGCTTAATTTAAAGAGGGGGAGGATATTGATGCATTTTTGAATTTGAAAAGGTCTCTATCCAGGCCAAAATACTCAGGCAGTCCTGGAGCTTCCAGCTATCCCTGCTGTTTACTGGTAAAGAGCGTGAGACACTAAGCCAAATGGACAATATTGATATCCAAGATTATGAGAAACTTAAAGCTGCTTTGCTTAAAAAGAATGAATTGATTCCTGAGACCTACAGGGTTAAATTCTGTAAACTCCAAAAGAAGCCCTGACATGAGATTTGAAGAACTAGCCACAAAGCAACAGCAGTTTTTAAAGCATTGGTGGGAAGGGGTGGAAGCAAACTCTGGGGGGGAAATTGAGGAGGTTATACTTTTAGAACAGTTCTTTTGGGCTTGCCCAGCGGAGCTGAAGACCTGGCTTTGGAACCGGGATCCAAAAACAGCACAGTAAACTGCTGAGCTCTCAGATCGCTATACCAGGAGTAGGCCTTCTCTGAAAGGAAGTGAAGGAGCAGGTGCTGCAGCGCAGAAAGGGAAAAGTGCATCTTCAGGGCAGCTAAAACCCTCAGTGTCTGTAGAAAGGGAGAAGCCCCAAGTTACTAAGAAGGGAGGTTGGGGGAGGGGAGAATGATGAATGATGAATGTTGGTTTTGTAAGCAGCCAGGGTATCTGGCTAGACAGTTTCCTTAAAAGTGTCCCTCGTTGGTCAGCCCGGAGGCGCTGGCACTTTACCTTGCACTACGCTGGTGACCTTTGTTCGGGAACGAGCACGAGCCGTCGGGGGTCGGCAGGGGAGGAGAAGGATTGAGCATCTGATGGACTGCTCTCCTTCTCCGGAGAGTGGGGTTCTAGGTCGGCATTTGTTCGCCCCCCCGGCAGAGGCTGGAGGACAGGGCACTGCAACACAAGTAGGGGAGGAGTTGGGCCAGACGTCTGGAGGGAGCGCATGCGGACACGTGCGCGCTCCACTCCGCTGATATCATGGCATGGTCCTGACTCCTGGGAGAGCAGGAGTAAAGTTACTCCCATGCAGGATGGTGGAGGGCGCCCTGCAGGTCTGCCTTCCAGCTAGCCTCGGTCAGAGTTAGATTCCATGGGCCCGCTGGGGGAGGGAGTAAGCCCTGGGCCCAGGTCATGTGGCTGATGGACGCAGGGGGATGGGGCTGGGGACGCCCTCCTGATACAAGCCGGTGGTAGGAGGAGAGAAAAGTAATAACTAAAAAAAAGTGTCCCTCGAAAGGAGGGGGGGTGCACTGTGTATCCCTGAGGGTATGCCCGTGAGCATGAGTGAGCACACAGACCCCTGTTACTGTAAATGGGGTGCAGACCCATGGGTTAAGGGACACGGGACATCTCTTACCCTGGTAAAAGGAGATTTGATTGAGCCTGAACAGATTATAACTAATCAGTTTGTCACTGTGAGCAGATTCACAGGGGAGGAGAAAACCCTGCCACTAGCTAGTGCTCACCTGGATTGGGGTGAGACAGGAGAGAAGGTGCAGAAAGTGGCAGTGGCAGACAACCTTGCTCTTGATGTGATTATAGGGAATAATCTACAGAAGGGGGTGTGTGTGTGTGGTTACCTGCAGTCAGACAGCTAAGGTCCCCCCTTGTATTTCCTTGAACCCCTTAGAAGCCTCTGTGGAAGAGAAAAGGAGGCTGGTTCCCCAGTCTGTGTCTTCTGAAATGGAGAATAGTGAAAAGGAGGTAGGAGTTCCCCAAGTAGCTGTTCACCGAACAACTATAGAAGGTTACTCTGAGGAGGGAAGGATAACCAATGGTCAGAAAGTTAGGGGTGGCAGTGACTGAATGTCCTGATCCTAGAGCTATGGACCCCAGTTTAGGAACTGAGGGGATATGTCCCATGCTTTAGGAAAATGTGAAGATTTTGCTGCTGCTCGGAGGACTGACTCTAGTTTGGAGAGGCTGAGGGCTTGCGCAGAATCTGACGGGACACAGGGAGGCAACATGAGACACAAGGTATTTTGTGACAACGGACTGTTGTATACACAGAACGTGAGGAGAGAGGGAGGGGTGATGGGCAGGCAGCTTGTTCCCCAGGGGTATTGTGGGAGATTGCTCAAGGATACCCATGATATCTCCATGTCAGGGCATCGCTTGCACCTCACAACGATTGGCCCAAAATTTCTGTACCCGGTCAGAATAGCACAAGGAAAGATTGTGCTACTTTGAACAGTGCTGCCACAGACAGTGAGAGAAGCTTTATAGCGCTTGCAGTAAGCGCTCCCCAGGTTGCTGTCTGTGGTGCTGCCACAGGACAAGGGGAGGAGAATTCAGGAGGCTGGCCAAGTTGCTCCCATGGCATGGAGGGCTGAGGCATGGAGCAGCTCAGTGGGGTGAGAGTGGAGACCAGGGTTCTAATCCTGGTATCGCCTACTTTTGCCGATCGGGACTTCTGTTTTTATTACAAGGGGCCATGGAATCTAGTATTTCACTGCCCCAGAAATTTTCTTTCCCTGTGATCCGCTGCCCCGGAGTTGAGATCTTTTAGAATGGGTGTGTGTGGGGGGCAGAGCCCCCTGCAAAAAGAAAACAGGTGGCATTTCTGCAGGTGCAATTGCCCGCGCTGTTCTTGCTGGCACTATTCTGACCTAGTGCCCAAATTTCTGTTGGCCCATCTTCACCCAGCAGGTGAAGGAATATTGTAGGTCTTGTCACCAGTGCCAACAGATAGGGAAGGCAGGTAGTAAAACAAAAGTAGCCCTACTTCCCTTGCCGGTTGTGGAGGAGCCATTCCAGAGGGTAGGAATGGATATTATGAGACCCTTGAGTACCCCAAGCTCCTCCGGAAAAAGGTTTAATCTGACAGTGGTCAATTATGCCATCCTGTACCCAGAGGCAGTCGCCTTCTCTTCCATTAAGTTACCCAAAGTGGCAGACGCTTTGCTAGGGATTTTCTCCTGTGTCGGGTTTCCATAGGAGGTTATCTCTGATCAAGGGGCCAACTTCATGTTGGACTTGATGAAGTCTTTGTGGGAGAAGTGTGGAGTGGTGCAGAGATGCACAACACCTTATTACCCATGAGCCAATAGGCTCGTGGAAAGATTCAGTGGTACCCTAAAAACGATGATCCAAGCGGTGCTGAACAGCATGGGAGGGACTGGGAGACGTACCTTCTCCACCTGTTCACATACAAGTAAGTTCCCCAAGAATCGACCGGGTTCTCCTCCTTCAAACTATTATACGGATGTAGGGTGTGTGGGCCCCTAGACATGATCCATGAAGACCGGGAAGGCAAGCATGCCACCCAGGTAACTCCCATAGTGGAGTATGTCCTTAAGCTCGGAGAAGCTGAGGGAGCTTATGGGGGTGGCCCAAAGCAACCTGTCAGCTGCCCAGCAGAAGCAAAAAGTTTGGTACAATCACGGAGCCAGAGCTTGCTCGTACAGCACAGGCCAGGAAGTAATGGTCCTCATTCCAGTCTGGAGGGACATGCTGCAGGCCAAGTGGGTGAGAGCATACAAGGTAGTCTGACAGGTAAATGACATGAGCTATATTGTAGAACTGCCCAACAGGAGAAATACCCATCTAATGTACCATCTCAATATGATGAAGCCGTGTGTAAATAGGGCCAACATGGTGTTTGCTGTTTGTAGTCCTGGAGAGGGGATGAACAAAGAAGACCCCCTCCTGGACTTGCTAGAGGAAAGCAAGTGGGAGTCATCGGTGGAGACACTCAAGCTGTCACCCCAGTTGACCGTGGAACAGACCCAGGAAGTGAGGTAGGTTTTAGAGGACTTTGCCCCTTTATTTATGGCTAAGCCATAGGCAGTATAGCGCAGTGGTGTAAGGCTCTGAGCTGCAAATCTGGAGACCTGGGTTTGAATCCCACAGTCCCCACTTGCATACTGTGTGACCCTGAGCAAGTCACTTAACTTCCCTGTGCTCCCAGGTCGCACCTGTAAACAAGCTTTCAGCTTAGTGTACCACTCCTGGTTAAACAATCGGGGAAAAAAAAAAAAAAAGCCCAGATGGACCCCCTTCACGATCCATGATGTTGACACGGGGACGCAAGTGCCCATACTGTATGATGGACAGTTTACCAGGTGTCTGAGGCCATCCCAAAGGACATTAGGAGGGAGGTGGAGGAAATGCTGGAATTAGGGGTAATGCAGAAATCCCCACAGTCCATGAGGCTCACCCGTAGTCCTCATCCCCAAGCTGGATGGGTCTGCCCGCTTTTGTGTGGACTATCGTGGACTCAGTGCAGTCACAAAGTCCGACACTTACCCAATAACCCATACAGATGAGTTGTTGGACATGTTGGGCGGTGCAACCTGCCTAACAACCATAGACCTGTCAAAGGGGTACTGGCAGGTGGAGTTGACTGCTAGAGCTAGGGAATGGTCAGCCTTCATCACCCCAATAGGCCTCTTTGAATTTAAGGTGGTGCCCTTTGGGATGAAGAATGCCCCTACCACATTCCAAAGGTTGATCAACCAGGTGTTACAGTCTACTGAAGAGTACCCAGTGGCTTATCTCGATGATATTGCCATCTTCAGTACCAGCTGGAAGGAACACCTGTCCCATCTGAAGGAAGTGTTGGGCAGGATACAGAAGGCAGACTCACTGTAAAGGCCGAATAGTGCTAGGTGGCCATGGCTGAGGTGTCATATTTGGAACATGTAGTGGGGAGGGGACAGCTACACCTAAACCAGGCCAAGATAGAGGCCATTGAGGCATGGCCCAGGCCAGAGACCCAGAAGCAGATCAGGAGCTTCCTGGGGACTGCAGAAAATTTGTACAAAATTACAGCACCCTGGCAGCTCCCTGTCTAGCTTATTAAAGAAAAGGCAACCCCAGAAAATAAAATGGGACCCAGCATATAATAGGGCCTTCACCCAGCTGAAAGCCACACTGTGCAGTGCATCTGTGCTGGACAGCCAGACTACACTAAACCATTTGTTGTGCAGACGGATGCCTCAGATGGGATTGGTGCCATCCTCAGCCAGATGTCCTGACAGGGGAAAGGTCACCCAATTGTGTACCTAAGTAGGAAGCTACTTCCCTGGGAGCAGGCGTACACTACTGTGGAGCAAGAATGCCTTGACTGGTGTGGTCATTTAAGAAGCTAGAGCCCCACCTCTATGGGAGGCCCATCAAGGTACAGACAGACCACAATCCTCTGGTGTGGCTAAACCAGATGGGGAAAAAATGAATGGGAGACTCCTTCGCTGGAGCATTGCACTAGAGGCCTATGACATGGACATTAGCAGGCCCTGACCTATGTTTAATGCCAGTGCAGATGGCCTATCCCACCAATCAGCGTAAGAGATAGAACTGGTGGAAACACTTACTAAAATGGGGCATGCCCTCCCTTCCCCAGTTCTGTTAAGGAGGGAGGACTGTGGTGAGATAAGGCCATATCTTATTGTTTTGGATCATGTTTTATGTATATAATGCATCAGAGATGTCCATGGTGGCCACTATAAGTGCAAGGGATCATGAGTACAAGCACATGGAGCCCTGTGGAATGATGTTGTAATTTTTGTTACTGGGCAGAGAATCTGTCCACTACTAGCCAGGGGCTAGAGTTAAATCATTTTGGAAGGAGGCAAAAGAATAATTAGTTGAGCTGGACAGCCAGCAAGTCCGTTTGTGTTTGAATAGGCCCCAGCATCCAAAAGCGCCTGGGTGTCTGGCTTTCCTTTGTCTCTGCAAGGCTACCTAAGCTAATCTTGTTACCAGCTGAATGGGCTACCATTTACGTAAAGTGTAGCTTAATTACTGCCATTTCCAAAGAGGGAGGCTGGCTGTTTCCCCAGAATTCTGGTTTAAACTGGTTTACCTCTGAGTTTTTTTTTCTCTCATATTCAGATCTGCTTATCTGTGTTTTGTAATAAAATACTAAAATCTGATTGGCTAGTATTCTGTTTCTATGGGTACACAACCAATCACAGGGCAAGCCACGGTCCACTAGACCTGCCCTTTTGAATCTCCTTAAAGATCAATGGCAAATGTCCGTTTTATATGGAAGATGAATACCCTCAGAAACGAATGAGGACAACAGTTTTAATAAACTGTGACGTCTGTGTTTTTTTTTTTTTTTTATGTTTTGACAAGTGGGGGCATATAATTAAACAGTGATCACACACGCTATACTCACGTAAAACTGACTGTCCACGGCAGCCGCCCTCTCGTGCAGTGACATCACTGCAGTCATGATGTCAACACTACAGTTAGATACCGCTCCAAAGTGACATGAAACATCCATGAGTCTAACAACAGACTTGCCAGTGTATTTCGTTTAATTGCCTACGTTTTTTTTGTCAGTTTTGGTGTATATGCTTGTGTGCTGATTATTTTTTCCTGAAGCAGATTGCATTCGTCTGTGTTAAAATAGTATTTTTTTTTCTTTTCTCTGCACGAACCCATAGAGTGACTGTCAGCTTCTGTGTTTCATGTGATACACTTCCTTGTTTATACACTGGTCTTTTAATCTGCCTTAAAAAAAATGTCAGATCCTGAAGTAGATGATGTAAACCTTGACAGAGTTATTGTTCAAAGCTACACAGTCCAGCCATACTAATTTGAACCTGTCATCGAGGATACTGTTGGCGCCAGTGACCTCTCTAGTTCTGAAACTTCCCGTTAATGTCATGGATCTTTCTGCATCATTGTACAACTCTGCACTTGAATGGTGAGTTTTTATGTTCATGTGCCCTATTTTTTTTTTAAATAATATAAAGAGTATTTTGATTTTGTGTTTTTTTTCTGCCACCAATGTTCACATAGAGCAGTGATGAATGAAAGATTCCTCACCTGATAGTGTATATTTACAATGTTTTTATCTGCTGTAGAATAACATATTTGAGTGGAGGGGGTCATAGATGAGTGTGTTGTGTCAGTAGTTATGTGGACTTGATCTGGCATGGTTTAGCTTTAGGGTTATTTTATTCCCTCTGCTCACTCTACATCCCACCCTCCATCCCAAACACACACATACGGTATACTCTCTTGTCCAGCCACAAAAGACTAAAAGAAAAAATTTCAGATATGAGTATCATTTTATTATAGATGAAATCGCAAGTACCTACTTGTAGTCACTTGTATTTAATATGATGAATTTTTTTGGCTGCTATCTCTGATGTCCTTTCTGCATTTTTTCTGAGCTCGGTTCATGCTACTCGGGGGTCACATCATTGATGGAAAGTGGTTTGAGTGCTTTAACCCCCCCCCCCCACACACACACACACCACATTCATGAATTATTTTAGACTTTGCAGTATCCTGTAGTTCATGCCACATTCTGCAGTTTTAGCCTCAGTTTGGGGTCAATGCCATAATCACACTGTATTACTATGTTGTGCATGGCGGTGAAAATGTCTTGATGTGTGCCTTCAAGCAAACCATTACAGTAACAATTGATAGAGAATTGATCACAGGCAACTTAACTGGAAGGCGTGTGCACAAATATTTCAGGGTTAACACTATATATGGGTAATTAATTCAACAGGAGGAGAGAATGATATATATGAAGGGAATGAAAACGAGAATACGAGTATTACTATAAATAAAACATTTATTCCCTCTGTTATTAAAGCACCATACAGCGACACAATGTAAGTGATTAAATAAATATTACTGTAACTGTGTGCTTGCAGGCACATGTCAAGACATTTTTTCATTGTCGGTATTTTGTTCAGATGTTGAATGCCCTCAATTTATGTTTTTAGTGGAGCTTTCACCTAGATGATTGAAACAATAAAAGTATCTGTATTTGTAACTATTGTGGACACTATTATTGCCTGCATTGCTTCCAGTCAGCTGACAATACCACTCGTCCAAAATCCAATTAATTACCATATTAAAATTGCCAAGCTACATTTTTTGAGCAAAAAAATCCGGGGATTGTGAGCATTCAGAAGTAATCGGTATATATATAAAATGGCTGTCAATTCCTGTCAGACCCATCTGCAAATACATTCCCATATTATTCACATTTTATTTCATGCACTTAGTAGTAAATTCATTCCACTGTCAGTGATACTATGGTACTACATTGCACCACAATGCATAGTTAGTGCTGATGTGTTCAAGTGCCCTAGAGTAATAGACAAAACTGTGGCATCCAGACATGCAAAAGTACTTTCTTATTAGCATTGCTGAAAACATCTCCCACTGCTTCTAGCAATGTTGCTAAACATTTGCGCTCATCCTCAGTGAAAAGTTTCATCAGAGGTGGCGGATTAACTAACAAGATAGTCCGTGTTTAAATTAAATTAGGGATTCCCATTTGCATATATGATGTTATAATGAAACAAATTGATTTAAAAATGTACCTTATATTCTGGATGGATCTGTGTATAAACACTATGACTGGACACCAACAGTGATTCAGTCTAACACTACAGCAAGTGCATGAAATAGTAATTTTAATTTGTTATTTCTGCACTTCTTCACTGAGGGTCCTTGCTACCTCATATTTCGTCTCTCTTGATTACATGCAGTATATCTTAATGCTTGTTGAGTGCATTTCATCTAGTTAAACACTCAGCAGTTATTGAGTATGTGATCAACCCACATCACCTAACCTACCCCCGCCCCGCGCCACCACCCCTGATTTCAACAACACCATGCATTCAATAATGTGAATTTTTCCTTTGAGAAGTTGCCAGGTACATTAAGACCTCACTTTTGACTGCAGCAAAGTAAGGAGCTCTGAATACTATGATAAACCAGTGTAGATGGGATGGTTATTTTTAAATGATCATCTTTTAAACACCATCGATGGTAAAATTAAGTAGTATGTATTTTTTTTTATATTTGCTTATGTAAGTAAGTTGGTGCTCTTGATTGAATGTATCCTATAGTTATTTGCATGTCTAATTTTATGTACTGTCCTATTTCGGGGGGCCTAGTTGAAGGCTAATGTATATGATAACAGGTTGCATGCATGTCTGAGATGAAAATTAAGATGGTAGTGATGATGTATTAATTCTATCAGTAACTCCAGTTTTCAATTATTTGTTTTTTAGCCACTGGTATAGTGATCTGAAGGCAATGGCTAGATTCTTCTATCATACATTAATGACACATAGATTTCCATGTCCATTTATACATCCCGCATTCACATTTATTTATTTATTTTTTTATTTGTTTATACATCAGTTTACAACCTTTGAGCCAGAGGCTCAAGTTTCCAAAGGTACCTCGTCACAAAGAGGACACATACAGTACAACATTTAGTTACACATTGCAGTTAGAGCTTTTACACCATTGCAGTTACCATCTAGGTAGATATATGCAGTTATATCTTTGTTACAATAGGAGTGTTACAGGTTTGGTATTCTACAAGCTAGTACAGTAGTTGGGAACAGATTGAGAGATAAAGCATACATTGGTAGTGCAGACAGGTAGTCTAGAACAGAGACAGCAAGAAGTGAATAATACTGGTGGTAAGGGCACAGCTGGTGACAAGTTTGGTGTGGAGCCACTCAGAGAGTGTTGTCAGTTAGTTTGTTGAAGAGCCACTCAGGGAGTTTTGTAAGGGCATGGTGTGCTAGATCACCTACGGACAAGCACAGCTACGCATGTTAAATAGCTGACTCCGAAGTGCGGTTTTGAAGCGGGCGATTGTAGGTGTATCGGTGACGGAGGAGGGAAGAGTATTGAACCAGGAGGGAGCTCTGTAACAGAAGGATCTTTGACCGTGTGTGGTCCTGGACCTAGGGACTAGCAGGGTGGTCTTAGAGGCAGTACAAGTTTGGACTAAGGGCTGTGCAAGATGGATAGAGTCTGTCAGTCCGGGCGGGGAGATTCCAAGGAGTATTTTTTTCACTAAGAGGCAGGTGTGGTACCTGAGCCGTTCGTCCAGATTAAGCAGCCTAGCCTCATCATTTAGATGGCAGGTATAAGTGAGCCTAGGAGCTCCCGTAATCAACCTACAGGCCTTATTCAGGGTGAGTCGGATTTTATTAAGGGCGGTTGTGTCTGTGGCACCATAGACTGGCAGGCCATAGTCCACAAGGGACATTATTGAGGAGGTGACTGCTAGTCGACGGGCTTCAGGAGGGAGGCAGTGCTTGTAGTGGAAGAGGATACCTAGCCGTGCATTTGTTGCTGAGGCTAGAGTACCAATGTGGTCGTGGAAAGTGAGTGCTGAGTCAATGGAGACCCCGAGGTACTTGTACAAGCAGACTTGATCGAGAGGATGCTTGGAGCTAGGGAGGATGCGGAGTGGGAAATTACTGGATTTGCTTTGGGGATGGGCGAAGAGCATGGCTTTGGTCTTTTTTTTAGATTGATTACTAGTCTGTGCTCTCTGAACCATGTTTCAGCATCATTGAAAGCTATTTGCAAGGTGTCTTGAAGGGAAATGGGGTTATGGTGGGTGGTGAAGATGACGGCGTCATCTGCGTACAGCAGGATTTTACCAGTGCAGGCTTTGGGCATGGTGTTGAGGTAAAGTGAGAAGAGTAGAGGACCAAGGATAGAACCCTGGGGGACACCTGAATGGATGGATTTAACATGCTGAGAGCAGTCAGACAAGTAGCTGGAGCACTAGGAGACCGGGCCGGTGGCAAAGCCAGTGCGGCTGAGGGCATCCAGCAGGAGGGGATGGGAGACAGTGTCGAAAGCCTTAGATAGGTCAATAATCACTGCCCTGGCTAGGGCGCCAGAGTCCAGGGAGGAATGCAGAAAATTAGAGAACTCAATAAGGGCAGTGCTGGTACTGTGACCTGCACGGAAACCGTGTTGTTCATGGCAAAGGATGTTGTACTTGGTCAGGTAGTCCGTAATCTGGGTAGCCACCAGTTTTTCTAGGGCTTTGGAGAGGGGTGGGAGGATGGAGATTGGCTTGTAATTTCCGGCTGTGCACCTGTCACCTCCTTTGTGTATTTACTATACTATCTTAATAGAATTAGCATTTTGAAACCCATAACTGCAATAATTATATGTTTTTAGGCTAGTTCTAACATTCATTTCTCTGTTTCTCTATTTATCAGGTGTTCTTGCTCATTATGTGAACCCATGCCAACAGAAGAAGAGTGTCGCTGCTGTCACTATTACGTTGCTATACGTGCACGGATCGATAAACATCCAAATATCAACTGCATAACCCAACATCCAGGCTTCCTTAGTTTATGCTTGAATGAATATGTTCTCAAAGAGGCCCTTATTGAGTTTGTTTACCTTGATGGACCTTTGGGGGGTGATGAAACAACTGAACAGTATGTATCATGTGATGGCATCTTCTATGGTTTTCATAATAGTATAAAGTTGTGAGATGAGGGTGCTGTTTGGTTATGTTTAACTTAATATTAAAATATACATTGATTGTGGTGGTATTGTAGCAAGTGGAGTATCCAATGTGGATTCACGCCACATGGTTTTCATCACCGTATTTACCATAACGTCATTATAACTGGAACTATAATGACGTATTTTCAAAAAAGAGTTTGGTGAGCCGGCCCGATGGCGCTGAGGGTTAAGGCACTGAATGCCATGCGGGTGACCCGGGTTTGGGAACTGACTCGGGTCGGTGGGGAGAGGGAGGCTTGAGCATCCCAACGGATGCTTTCCTCCCTCTGGGAGGGATACCAGGGGTGCCACTAGCACCCGACATCCCAAGAGAGCCGGTGGAAGCACGGGCTCTCGAAGGGCTTGGCGGCTTCACTTGGTGGAGTTGGGGAGGTGGGATGCTGTTAGGTGCTTGGGAGGAGACGTGTGTCAGCACGTCACCTCTCTGAACGTATGTCCTCACGCCAGCATTCCAGGGAGTTGAGACAGGGTTAAAGGGAAGAAAAACAGATTCCCTCCCCCCCTCGGGCCAAGATGACAACTGATCCACCTCAGGATTGCCGACTCACAGGACAGACTCCATTGTGCAGGCACTTCTAGGAGTGGGAGAAGGTAGGAGGGTTAAAGGAGCTTTCCTGGCACTCTAGGGGCAGATTCTGTGGAAGAGACCTGTAGGATTGATCAATGGTCTGAAGGAGTGGGTCAAGGGGGCAGTAAGGAGGGATAAAAAAGAAAGTTTAAAAAAAAAAGTTTGGTGGTGGTAATTTGTGTTTAATTTGACAAAGAGTGATGTCACACAGTTAATTTAGTTGGCATGAAATATTGTAAAGGCAGAAAAACATAAACTCTGGCACACACTACGCCAAGACAGATGCATTGACTAAAAAGCAGATTATTTATTTATAATCCAGCATACCCTCACAGCAAGAAAACGAGCAAGAAAACCCCCAACGTTTCACGCAGCTGCACCTGCGCTTCATCAGGAGGATAAAAAAGTTGTGCAAACATGCAGTCTTTATGGTGCACCCTCAGGTGTCACTCATTAAACAACTAAACAACAATCCATTTACAAGTGAGACACATTAGCAATAATAATCAAGGAACGAGAAGGGAGGGAAGGGGGGAGGAACAGGGAAAACAACATATCACCATACCTTCAAAATATTATAAAATAAAATCCATAACTTTACACAGTGCATGTCTGAAAAAGTACATTTAAACTATCTCAATGTAATAAATACCAATTAAATTCAACATTAAGTTTACAAATGATGCTGCAGTTCAGTCTTATCATTCAAACCAGGCTGCGTGAAACGTTGGGGGTTTTCTTGCTCGTATTCTTGCTGTGAGGGTATGCTGGATTATAAATAAAGACAATCTGCTTTTTAGTCAATGCATCTGTCTTGGTGTAGTGTGTGCCAGAGTTTGTTTTTCTGCATTGACCTAGTACTCTGTGCACCGCATATCGAGTAGCGGCTCTGTTTTTTACGTTGTACTAATATTGTAAAGCTGCAGCCATATTTGAGATTGGCTAAGAATTGGATCTAGCCATTGCCTGTTGTGGGTAACCATAATGGATAATAAGTCATTGCTGACTGGGAAAAAACACACAATGCATCAATGACTTGCTTCTTATTCTCATTTAAGAACATGGCTGCAACCTTTTCTCTTATGTAGTTACCTACAACTAGGCCATAAAATTGATAGCAACTTCAAAAACCTAGAAGTAAGTAAATTAATGTTGTTATCCCTTCTCTTCTATGGAGGCAGTATAGTGCAGTGGGTTAAGGCTCTAAGCTGCAGAACTGGGGACCTGGGTTTGAATCCCACAGCTGCCTAGGTGCATACAGTGTGATCCTGAGCAAGTCACTTAACTTCCTTGTGCTCCCAGGTCACATCTGGAAACAAGCTTCGGCTTAGTGTGCTACTCCCGGTTAAACAATGTTCCCTTTCTCTTTCTTCTCACATGGCATACAAGGAGCACAAGGAAAAGGGGTGTCAGGTTAAGAGGAGATACAGTGGTAGGTGATGGAAAGGTCAGTGCAGTGACCACAACAGGGGAAGGGACAGTGGCAAAATAAAGGGTGAGGGGAACAGAGCAGAAGGGGATATGGTGGTGGTAGGACCGTGAGGTGTAATAACTGTGGAGCAGCTGTATTCATGAGCACCTTGTGGAGGTTGGGGGAGTGCCCAGTTTGTCAGAGGCCAGAGGGCCTGGAGCCTGAGATGGCAAGGTTAAGAAGGGAAGTATATTGGGCAATGAGGGATATGGAAAATAAAACCACTGGCGGTGTTCAGGAGGTATGAGGACAGAAGGATGAAGGGGTAGAGAGAGCAGGCTACACTGGGGGCCGGGGAGAGGGTACCATGATAGGAGGCTGTAGTACAATGGAAATGAGTGCAAATGGAAAGGGGGATAGATGCACATCAGGCTCAAATACATATCAGACCTTCACGGTGATGATGGAGCAGGAGGAGGAAGTTGTGAGGAACAGGAGCAGGACCGTGGTGGGTGGTCCATGGCCAGAGGGGACCTTGATAGGAAGGTACGAGAGGAGAGTGACGGAGGGAGTACTCTGAAGCTAAGTAAGGAAAATGTGGGATACCAATGGAAACAGGGAAGGGTGAAATACTGGAAAAGGGCAGGGAAGAAGGGAGGCTCCATCAGTGTATGGAGGGAACACAGGGAAGCCACTGGGGAGAGAAGTGCATCAATCAGGGAGTGGAAGAGGATACCTATGCTGCAAAGACGGCGAGGGAGTCACATGTTGGGGGTAGGCAAGCGGAGAGGCTGGGGGGCAGGTGAGTCAGAGTGAAGGGGGGAAGTGAATGGGGTAAGCAATAGAGAAGGCACTGGGGATATCGTGGCTGAGGTGGAATCAGGAGCTGGGGTCAGAGGAACACAGGGAGGGGAAGGAGTACAAGGAGTTGGTGAAGGAAAGGACAATGGGCCAGGGGGAGGAAAGAAGGGTAAGGGGCCCGGGGGGGGGGACTGCTACGATGGGGTGGGTAGACAACACAAGGGCAACAAGAGGAAAAAGAGCACTGTCACGTGCAAACCAGAACAAAGAGTTTGTGGTGGGTGGAGCATACTTTTACTGGAATAATGCAGAGATTTGAAATCCTCTGTTCAATGGTGATGAATCACATGATGCATTTAACATGAAGAAAGATTATTTACAATTCTAAAACAACTGTGGAGTGACTAATTTTCATACTCTAAAAGTGATATATGTTATTTGCATGTGTACAATATTCAACCTAAATTATTCATTGTGTGAATTATTTTTGTTGTTGTTGCTTCCTAGACTGTATCGTCATTTGGCCTACCATAAGTTTACATTCTGGACCTTCAAGAGGCTTGGGAGAGGAAACTGGCGTATTTTACCATCATGTGTTGTAACTGCAATACGACGCAGATTCCCATCTGAAAATTACATCAGCTTTAGACACTATGGATATTAATCATTACCTATAATTGTGTGTTTTGAGCTTACTGTTTGTTGTTGTGAGAGGTTTGCTTGGTTTAGAAACATGTATTTCCAGATATTCAGACCCTAACATGCAAATGGGACCATAATGCATGTCAGTATGTCCCCATTTGCATGTCTCAGGCAGGGATGCGCCCGGCAGAATGCGCTGGGTGCCCTGCAAGTGCCACAGTTAAAACACACTATCTCCCTTGTAGTCTAGTGTCCCTTCTTTCCCGTCACCTATCGTGCCACAAAATAAAAATATTCCCCAATCCCTGGTAGTCTAGTGGCCACTCCCTCCCATCCCCGATCATGTCACAAAATAAAAGTGTACACTAATTCATGTTAGTCTAGTGGTACCCCCTCCCAGCCCTGCTCACGTAATAAATTAATAATGTTACATCCCTGGTAGTCCAGTGGTACCCCCCATCCCAAATCACCCAACAGTGGTTGTGAAAGAAACCCGCCCCTCCTGGTAGTCTGGTGGATCTCCCACCCTACCCACCCACTGAGGCACCACACCAACCCCACTCACCCCTGGCATTGCCAAGTAGCGGGCAGGCAGTGCAACACACCTGCACATCACCACAGCTGCAGGCTGACTGAGCTGGTACATCTAGGCTGAATATGAAATGTACCACATATGTGGAGATGCACCCCAAATCTGGATGTGCAGCATACATTATCCTTGTGCTGCAGTGCATCCAGAAATGCATGGTACATCCATGCCATTTGAATATGTCTCAGGGAGCCATTCTTTGTGATGCACTGGTGCAACTCATTTGCATATCTTGACCTATGTGCCATAACAATATTGACCATACAACCAACATAAGGCTTGACTGATAGGCTATTTGGTGATACTGTTCAGAAATAAAATATTTCAATGCACCGAACATCAAAATCAGGTGTAATTTTATATCTTATAGTATTAATAGTACCATATTGTTAAATTGTTATGAAATGTAGACAGTTTATTCCATTTCATGAATTAAAATTTTTTGGAAAATTGAAAGTCCATTCCATTTCGGTACTTACAGCAGACTGGTACTGAATAAATATACTTGAATTAAATTAAAATAAGGGATGATGACCACATTATTTTAAGACTATAGCTTAATAGTCCCAACTGTACTTGCTATGTCCTTCAGATCTGTGTGAGTACTGTATCTTGAAATATAATTTTTTTTGTACATCGCCTAGATTATTGGGAGTATTAATATTCCAGGTTGTTTACTCTTCAGAGATGCTGATTTCATTATCTTCTTCATTCCCAGTGAAGATGTTTATACTGTTTCAAAAAATAGACAAAAACAGTAATTTAATAGGAATTAAAAACAATTTATGACATGTGTACAATAAAAAAAAATTATATTGACATTCATTTTTTTTTTTTTTTGCTTGTTCTGCCCCCACTCCTGGCCCTGGTCTGCCGACCGCCGCCGTCCCGCCTCGCCTCCCCAGGCCCTCAACCCTGTAACCACCACAGCTTACCCTCCATGGCGGGACAACCAGGACCCCACCCACCGACAGGATCCAGTTTCAGGGCGTTCCCTCAGGAGACAGAGCGTGACAGGGATGGCCATCAAGTCACAATGACCAGCCACCAGGGTCTTTTCACGTTTTCTTGCCCCAGCAGGAGCCAGGCATACAATTACATCTGCAGTGGGCTCACGCACACACCTGCGTGTGGCCCCACCAAGCATCAGCCATGCTCCCGGCCCACTTATCTTGCAGCAGCATACCGCCGAGCCCCAGCCTCCACCAGGGTTCAGGCATGCGCCGACCACAGGTTATTCCCTCCCCAGTGATGGAGAGCTGTCCGTCGGATGCTCAATCCATCTCCTCCCCAGCCGACCCCCGGTGGTCTACACTCGTTCCTGAACGTGGATCACCAGCATGGCGCAAGGTGTGGCATCCAATGCCTCAACCTTCGGCGCCACCAGCTCGACATATTTATTTTTGCTCAGTTGCTTATTTTCTATTTGATCGATTTTTTTTTGTTTTTTTAATAAATTTTGATATTAAAACAATTTTTGGCACAATTTAGAAATTCGAGAAAATGCAATGTTCTTACGCAATGCATTAATGGCCCAAGTGTCTCTTTTCATCACTCTTAGTTATACTGTAGACAAAATCTACATCTGTGACCAGAAGGTTGCCTTACCCAAATTGTGCATGTGCATCCTGTGCACACAGACATGGGCTGTGATCTTGACCTAAGGGGCATGTGGCAAACACCAGCTGTCACATACCCATAAATGGGTTTCTCTCAACACCTTCGAGCGATGAATTTCAAAGTACCCGTTGCCCAGCCTTGACTCAACAAGTGTATGCATACAAACAGTATTGTCAAGGTTGATTTAACCGGTTGCAGCAATGTGTCATGTTCACTCTACACAGTCACAGCCACAACGTGCAAGTTATTGTGAATTTATTACTTAACTTAATTTTCCCTGGTGATTTAGTTGTCCCATCATCCTCCCTGGAATTTCCAGTATTGTAATAATCATTATTTAATCCTTTAGGAGTAACAGTACTAGTACACACACACACACACACACACACACAGTCTGTTTTTATAAATTTGATTATTAGTATATCCTGGTGGACTGGTAGACCATCCAGCTACTCTGTCATATAGAGCCCACGAGTATGAGTGGTTGCCACTAATGTTGGGACTTCGACACAGGTACTATATCTGTACTAGAATATTGTGATGGGCAAATGGTGCACTTTGCTTCAGCATAGTCTGCCGTTATCCAAATCTTTCATCAATCTATGCCTCATCTGTGAATCTGTGTTGTCCAAAATGGTACATACAGTACATCTGTTTTATTCAGTGGTCACCCTTAATTTTTTTTTTGACATTGACAAGTGAAGCCAGTAACATATCTAGGATTTCTTAGGGTAGGGGGCTACACCAATCAGACGTGCTTGGTGAAAAGAAATATTTACATTTATATTTTTTTTTAAGTATTGTTTTTAACATGCTATGCCCAAATAATATCTCCTATATGTGACTCTTTTCCTCCTCACCCTGTCTATGACACCCTTGCTCATCTAGCTAGGTTTCTTTGCCCTAACCTTGTTACTTTGGGCCTTGCTGCAGGAATATGCTACCTCTACTATCCCTAGCTTAATGAGTTCCCACCTCTGATTCATGTCCATATTAGGCAGAATTCTGTCCAGAAACCCTTGCACAACTTCACCCATTTTTTTTGAAGTCAGCCTTTCTAAAGTCTAGCACCTTTGTGCCACATGCTCCCTCTCCCTGCCCAGCTGCAACTGGAACCATACTGTCCTGTGGTCACTCCCCGCCAGTGGTTCCTCCACCCTCAGATCCCTCACCGACTCCCCGTTGCACAGTACAAGGTCAAGGGTATTCCCTTCCCCAGCTGGTTCGCTGACCAACTGCATCAGGAAGTTATCCTGGAAGGTGTCTAGCATTATCTGTTCCCTTCTACACTTGGTGGCAGGTGTCCCCCACTCCACTTCCGGCAGGTTGAAATCACCTGCTATCACCACCCCACCCTTCTCACAGTTCCTCTGGATCTGTTCCACCAATACCCTATCTGTCTTTTCCAATTGGGAGGGTGGCCTGTACACCACCCCCAACCGCAGTGTCCTATTTTTGGATCTTGGATTTGCATCCATAGCTCCATTCTCCCCTTCTTCCCTAACACACTTTAGCCCCTCCCTCAAGTAGAGCACAACCCCCCCCCCCACTCCTTTTCTCCTTAACTCTATCCTTGCAGAATAGTCTGTAACCTGGAACTGCCAGATCCCAGTCATGATTTTGGGTGGCCCATGTCTCGGTGATGACTGCCATGTCCACCCCTCCCTCCACCATGACAGCCTGTAGTTCCGCATTTTTATTCTCCAGGCTTCTAGCATTTAAAGATACCACCCTCTATCCCATTTCTTTTCCCTCCTTCCTCCTCTCCCTTTATGGCCCTCCCTGTATTGTATTGCTCCTCGCCTTATTTAGTACTGATTGCCCCACCCTTTCCACTTTCATGCCTGGCATGGCTTCCACACAGACCTGAATATGCCTCTCTCCCTTGCTACCCCACCTGACCCCTCTCAGTATTGAGTCTTCTAACACTAAGATCCCACCCCTTTCTCCCCTGTCACCCCTCCCGTCCTCCCTTCCCCTCCCTGTCTTAAATCCTTCTTCCTTCTGCACACTGCTCCCCCCTTTTGCCCTGTTATACTACCATTGTCAGTACTCCCTCCTGTGCTCATTCTATCTTGACACAAATTCCCCTAGAAACATCCAGCTGCACTACAAACTCCCCCCAAGCAGGTACTGTTCCAGATGAAGCCAGAAAAGCAATCTGATATCAATTGAAATCTGCACATGCATGATACTATACTGCACCTGTTACCATCTTACACTAGGTTTTCAGCTAGTAAAACAATGTATAAATTGAACCCTTGTTTTATTACCTCTCAATATTATGTCCTTTATTAAAATCTTGTTTTATGATGTTTAACAAGTTCTTCCTTTTCATGCTTTATGTAGGCGGCTGCAGTTACCTTTGGATTCAGTTTTGAGAAATGTGTTTGCTGCCCTTCTGTATCTTGGATACATTATCCTTAACTGAATGGTTTCCTGGATCAGTTCATCTATGTATCCTATGGAATCATGGAATTGACAATTTTATAAAAAAAGGGGTATCAGAAATTGCTACAATCTTATTAGATGTAGTAATTGCTGTCTGCTTCCCATGTGTTACTCCCCAGATAATTTACATCTAATTTGGGGTGGTGGACCACAGTATGTGACACTGTCACAGTTGTATTGGCTGACATGCAGACATTCCCGGAATGATTGCATTGGCCCATGGTTGATGTCAGAGTGATGTGCCAACTCTGGTGATGGGGGGGCAGGGATGTCACAATGGACCTCCATGCCAGCCAGAAGCCCCTGCATTGCCCTTTGAGTGAGGTCAGGGTCTGGTGTCCTCTTTGGGTGGTGGGGGGGCAGGCAGGCAGGGATAAGGACACTGTCAGAAATGTCACAATGGACCTCCTTGCCAGCCAGAAGCCACTGCATTTCCCTCTGAGTGAGGTCAGGGTCG
Source organism: Neoceratodus forsteri (assembly GCA_016271365.2). Classification (NCBI taxonomy): domain Eukaryota; kingdom Metazoa; phylum Chordata; order Ceratodontiformes; family Ceratodontidae; genus Neoceratodus; species Neoceratodus forsteri. Next base: position 466,183,189 of record CM028132.1, on the reverse strand, counting down.
GTGTCCTCTCGGGGGCAAGGATAAGGACACTGTCAAAAATTGTCACAATGGACCTCCATGCCAGCCAGAAGCCACTGCATTGCCCTCTGGGTGAGGTCAATGTCTGGTGTCCTCTCTGGGGAGGGGGAGGGATAAGGACACTCAAAAATGTCACAGTGGACCTCCATGCCAGCCAGAAGCCACTGCATTGCCCTCCAAGTGAGGTCAGGGTCTGGTGTCCTATCGGGGCAGGTATAGGGACACTGTCAAAAATATTGCAATGGACCTCCATGCCAGCCAGGAATGCTGTATCTAAACACCTCCCTAAGGTGGTGAAAATGGGGGTTGAGGACAACAAAGGCAGGCTCTGAGAAAGTAAAGAATGCATTTTTGGGACCACACACTATAAAGAATAGTGTATGTTGTCCTGGACATAACTCAGCTATTCTTCCAACTTTTGTTTCCAATGACGGTAGAGTGATCTATCGAGCTTCATTCTCGAGGACATCAGCTGTCATTGGAAACACTTAGGGGAAGAATAGCTTTGTTGTGTATGGGACTATCCTATATATAAACTTTATTTGATTATCGATTGGGGATGTCTATTGTCGCCTGAAAATATGTCACTCCTCCTCCCATGAACACTAAGTCACAGTTTTTTGGGGCACCCAGCATCCTAATTGTTGTTATTGATACCAAACTTAGATCTGCAACAATGCATGTCTGACCTTTAATTTATACTTACTGCAACTCCAGTTAGAAAGACAGCACAGTTTGAACATAATGTGTATATTTTGCCAAAATGCATTAATGATGCTTTCTATCATTACTATGAAAATTTTGTGAAAACATATTAAATTAATGTTTTAATATGCAAATGACAAATGTAGGTCTTACGTGAAGAAATGAGGGATTAAAAAAATTACCATGTGTTGCCGGAACTTTTATCTCCTTTACCATTGGTGCTCCACTTCATGCTCTTGGGAATGAAACTCCCCATTGTTTCTTCCTTTCTTTGGTGGTTGACTGACATCTATTTGAATTTTCATTGAACTGTAATGCAGCAACAAATAATCTGTTATAATTAAAGAAATAATTGGAAAAATATTTATTTTCTTCAACATGTCATATGGTTCCGCCCACATAACACACCAGTATTCAGGATGCCAATTGACACTGTCACCTTCTACAGTTTGCCCCCCACCACCACCACCACAAGATTGGTGCCCTAATGCATCCAAATCTGGGAACCTAAAGGGATGCAGTGGTCTTTTATACAATGTTTATACAAAACAAAAGTGAGACCAATCTGGAATCCTTTGCACAATTCATACTAGTTACCTGGTCTGCATTGTACTGAAGAAGTGGAAATTTTTCAGAGCAAAAAAGGTTAGAACTTTATGAAACGACTCCAACAAGGATGTCTGTTCTCCAGATGACAGCTTCATAATATCCTTACATAGTAATTTACTGTTTATTATCATCTCCATTTCCTTGTGAGATTTAGTGCATGTTTATGGTGACAGAAAAGTCAACATTCCTTATGCCTCACATTGGCACCATTTCATTGACACAGTATGTATGGGATATTACATCGGCTGCAGTTATGCAGCAGAAATACCTAAACGAGTTGCTGCTGAAATCTGGGTAAGTCTATATTAGCACCCAACCAGTGCACTGTATCCACGGTTTCCATCATGTACTTGCAAACCCCAAACACATTCTGTGTTACCCCGTTATCCCCCCAAGTGCACTCTGAATAATCAATACAGCAAGTGATTGTCTAATGGCCCCTCACCAACATCACACGAACATGCAATGGTAACCTACTCCCCACTCTCACCACATGCATTGGCAGTCAGAGAGTAAAGGCAAGAACTCCATTCTCCATATCTGTTTATTTATGGCATTTTGATAACTGGGTAAGCCCTCTAGGACCAGAGATCCCTTTTTCAGGGGTAACCCGGAGTTAGTTACATTCAGTAGATACAGGTACATGGGCCATTAAGAAGACAAATGTTAACATACAAAATTAAGGCTGGGCATTTATTGTCCTGATATACTGTACATGCAAACCCAGAGGATGAAGTCACTATGCCAGCAGCCTCGTGCTTTACTATGCATATGGTTGTGCTGGTTTATTTATTTTTTTAGTCACATCTGTGTTTTTCTCCTGCAACCACTGACGTGCTGTGAATCCAGCCACCGCTCCGCTTTTCCTGATGACCCCGGAAGTGCATCCCCACACCAGCTAGCATATGCAGTTGTACCCACAAAAGGGACCCTCCCCTCGGTCCCCGTGCCAGGCAGGAACTAATACTAGCATGTGGCTGCACACAAGAAGTCCCGCCGGGCTCAGGAAGCTGGGACTATCAAGCTAACATGGTCAATGCTGCCATTTTCCTCCCTGTAGCTTGTTTCCTGGAATGCAGGCATGCAATGATGTCTGAGCACAAACATGTTGACATCTGCTGCACTCCCCCCTCACTTTGCCCCGACTCTAGCAGTGCCCCCGGTCATCAACAGGGACCGCTGCAGAGCGGTGGCAACCCACATCCCTCCCCGGGATAGAGCAGTCCTCCAGATGCTCAGTCCTATCCCTCCCCTGCCGACCCCTGACAACAACCTGGGCTCACATCCGAACCTGGGTCACCAGCGTGGCGTGAGGTGTGGTGTCCAGCGCCTCAACCCTCCATGCCACCGGGCCAGCTGTATGCGCTGGTTTATGATTATGATCAAACCCTGGCCATGTCTTATTGTTTCAAAACATAAACTTCCTGGTATGTAAATACATAAATCCAAAAAATAATTATCCGAGAAAAAGGGTTTTGCTACCAAAATCTCAATATACGGCTCTCGTAACTGCATATATATGTACAAACCCTTTGGAATCCAGTGCAACTTTTCAAGGTAACCATGCTGACAATTTTTAAACAATGGCCCACTGTGTGTATGTATGTCAGATACATGATTCAAGATTGATTTCCATTTCTCAAGTAACAGATCACTATTGCTGTAACTTGAAGAAGTGCTCCAATAGAGGTGATTGCTTATAGATTTAGGCCATTTTGACAATTGAAAGCAGTCTCTCTTCTTTTACCTTTAGCATCATTTTTTTTCTTAATTCCTCTATAGTGATGATAGACATGATGTAAGCTGAGTATATGGTTTTTAAATTATTTTTCTTTTTTTCAATTGAAATCGTCATAGTATACACTATAGACGACGAAAACTAAAAACTAACTTGCTGACTGTTACCTAGCAGTTGTGTTAAATATTGTTATGACACATGATAGTCACATCTGGAATTCACACAGTTTTAATCTCACTTCAATCTCCCCCACAACCCACCCACCATAAGACAGGTATCTAAATCTACAAGCCAACAGATTTGTTAATGGCTAAATCATTGTAGTGATATGACAATTTCGCTCAGTAAGAATATTTTTCTTTCTGATAGTGATGAGGTTTATTGTTTACATCACAGAATTCATGTTAGAGAATGAAGCGTGGAAAAAAAAATAACTCCTGCAGCTTTAATAACTGTTAGTCCTGTTTCAGTCCTTCCAATTCCATTGAGTTTGAATTTTTAACTTCATTACTCTATTGACATAGAATGACTATGAACTTAAATTTAGATATCAGTTGAAGACACGATGGAACTGTAAGCATAAATAACAGTATATGAATTTTCATTAGTAATTTGAACGGATTAATACCTGTGCTAATTGGATATCGATAATCTTTGACCTAACAGTATCCATAAAAATGTAAGCTCCAAATTTTGCAGTGGGGCCAGACAAACAGCACCTGCCATCTCCCCCTAACATGGCGCCATCAGGATCAGTAGATTGTAGAACGCCTGTGCTCCACGGTCTGCACTGGCTGCCGATTAAGTGGCGGATCACCTTTAAGGTTGCTTTGCTAACCTATAAGGCCCTACATGACCAGGGACTGAGCTACCTGAAAGATCTCCTTTGTCCCTACTGTCCCTCCCATCCTCTCCGATCCACCGATGAGGGATTGCTGGAGGTTCGCAGGGTACATTTGCAGACATCGGGAGCAAGGACATTTAGCTTTGTTGCTCCGTCCCTGTGGAACTCTCTACCTCATCGGGTACGAGATTGCCTGACCATTCAGAGTTTTAAAACTGCTTTAAAAACTTATCTTTTTAACCTGGCTTTTGTTGATTGATGTGGTTATTTATTATGTGGTTTTATATTGTTCTTTGCTGTAACTTACAGTATATGTTGTTTGTAATAATTTATTTTATTTTATGTATTTTATTGTACAGGCGCTTGGTTTTAGAAAGGCGCCTTTTTTATAAATAAAACTGATTGATTGATTGATGATGGAAGTTCTTCTCTGAGTCTGTTCCACAAGTTCCTTACAGCCGTCACTATATACGATCGTTACATTAAATAATAACTTCGTTCAGAGATAGAAGGTATTTGCATGCAACGTAAAAATCACAAAACGTTAATCGCACTACTTCCTGTGAAACATATTCCACAGGCCATAATAAGATGCCAATCGGCAGTCCTTAATGTCTAGGTTGATTCTCCCATGTATTGCGGTGTCCATGACTGCAGACCTGTTCAACTGTTATTAAGCTTCCAAAAAGTCTTCATAAAAACACCTTGCATCTGGTATGACATGTCATACATGTCTGTAGAAGTAGCACAAGCGTGTTTTGAAAAACAATAAATTTTCTGTCGTCATACTTTTGGTCTTCAGCAGTTATCTCTTCAACCCTGAAATGTAATAAAATAAGTTATTTAACAAAATAGATATATTTGGCTGTAAGCTAAGATAGCATCTCAGTAGTGCAGATGTTCCAATTTTATTCTTTCAGCCTATCACAACGGAACAACCACAGTACAATACTCACTTGTTTTCAATATGTGCATGTTATTCAGAGCCATTGCTATGCGTATCTGAATCTGAACCAATAGCTGCCATCATTTCCCAGTCTGGATCATCAATGTTGCTAGGGATTGTGCCAAACACCATATCGCTGTAGTCTTCAGTTTCAGATTCACTGTCACTGTTCATCGAATTCTCGCACTGTGTTCCACATGAAACCATTGTAGGCACAATCATGTCTGATTGTGTACCCTTATGAATACCAATCACATCTGTCTGTTTCTCTTTTGTGGACTGTGAATATGATGGCTAGATCTGTATGGGCATTGTTTGCATACCTCTCGAAACTGTTTTCTAAAAAAAAAAGTGGTTTGTGTAGTTATGATTGATTTGTACAGTAGAGTTATGTATGAAATAATGTTCACAGATTTATCAATATGTCATGGTATGTCATGGCACTTCTCGTGAAAGTATATGAATCAGGAACATTTGACATTGGTCAGTAAAGATGTCATCCCGAGACACTAGAAATAAATGAATATATACATTCCTTCTGGAAACCACTAAATCCATACTCCATTACATCAAGATGAATGTTCCACTGTGTATACCATTTACCATCACATGTCATCCAATGGCATGACAATCATAACAAAACAAGCCACTGTATGACTAGAGAAGATGCAGTGTCATACAACCTCCTGGAGGCTTTCCCAGTCTACTTCCACTCCCAGAAGTTGTTGGAGCCAACCATTGAGGCAGTCATTATAGACACTTGATACTTACATTCACAGAAATATAACTAGACACTAATGGTGGACAAGGCACCAGGTTCTGATGGCATTCATCACAGGGTACTGAGTGAGATGGTAGACGTGTTGACCAGGCCACTGGCTGACCTGTTCAGCACACTCTGCATATGGGACGTGTGACACGTGACTAGAGTATGGCCCATTTCGTGCCGATACACAAGAGAGACTCATGGGATGAGCCAGGCAACTACAGACCTGTTAGTCTCACTTCCACACTGTGAAGACTCATTGAAGCAATACAGAAAGAAAGACTGGTGACATTTCTCAAGGCGAAATGTCCTCCAGAATAGGCAGCAACATTGATTCATCTTAGGGAAATCTTGTCAGACCAATCTAATATAGTATTACAACAGGATAACAAGAGAAGTGGACAAGGGCCACTCAGTGGACGGCCTATATTTGGACTTACTAACATACTATTTGCCAGCAGATTAGGCCTTACGGTCTATCGAGTCTGCTCGAACCTTAGATCCTTAGTTGCGTGCCAAGGCCCTCCCATCCCTTGTGCTCCAGAAACCCCTATCATCCATCCCCACCCCCTGGGACAGGCCATCATCTGATACATCCATTTTCTGTGTCTGTCCCACCCTCTCTTGAAGCCCTCCACTGTGGATCTCTGAACCAGCTCGCCAGGCAGTGCATTCCAATGGTCCACCACCCTCTCAGTGAAAAACCTCCTCCTCTTTCCCCCTCACCCTTCCAACTTCAAACCATGCCCTCTGGTGATACCTCCCTGCTTTAGTCTAAAGATCCCCTCCATGTTTACCCTATTTATTCCCTTGAGGTACTTGAAGACCTCGATCATGACCCCCCATCTCTCCTCTCCTCCAATGAAAACAGGCAGAGCTCCTCAAGTCTGTCCTCATACGTCAAATCCCCTAGCCCTCATATCATCTTTAGTTGCCCTCCTCTGTACCCTCTCCAGGAGCTGTATGTCCCTCTTCAAGTGTGGTCTCCAGTACTGTACTCAGTACTCAAGGTGTGGTCTAACCAGTCCATTGTACAGCGGCAGAATCACTTCCTTGCTCCTAGGGGTGATCCCCCTTACGATGCATCCCAACATCCTGTTTGCCTTGCTAGCCGCTCTCCTGCACTGCTCAGAGTTATTCATACATGCATCCACCATGACTCCTAGGTCATTTTCCCCTATTGAGGCCTCCAGCGCCTCCCCTCCCAGGGTGTACCTGTGTTTAGGGTTTCCCCAACCAAGATGCAACACCTTGCACTTGGTGATACTGAAATTTAATTTCCATGTGTGAGCCCAGCTTTCCAGGGTGTCCAGGTCCCCTTGCAGGGCCAACCTCCCCTCTTCTTCCTCAACTACTGCTCCCATCTTGGAGTCATCCATGAAGAGACTCATTTCACACCCTATACCCTCCCTGATGTCCGATATGTATGCATTAAACAGGATCGGACCCAGGACCGAGCCCTGCGGTACCCCACTACCAACCTCTCTAGGGTTTGAGAGCTCCCCACAGACCACTACTCTCTGGGTGCGTCCAGCTAGCCAGTTTTCAATCCATCTGACCATCAAAGGGCCTACTCCTAACCCCATCAGTTTCTCCACCAGACCATTGTGGGGGACAGAGTCAAACACCTTGCTGAAGTCCAAGAATAATACATCCACAGGCTTTCCCCTGTCCAGTTCTGATGTTACCCATTCATAGAACTCCACAAGATTGGTTTGACATGATCTACCTGGCACAAACCCATGTTGCCGACTGTCCAGACCTCCCACCTCCTCCAAGTACATCCCCAATCGTTCCTTTAGTATACTCTCCATTAATTTTCCCACCACCGAGGTCAAACTGATGGGTCTATAGTTACCTGGTACTTCCCTCAACCCCCCTTTATGGATTGGCACCACATGTGCCTCTCGCCAATCCCTAGGTACCCTCCCTGTCTCAAGTGACCTGTTGAAGAGCTCCACCAGGGTGCAGCCAGTATGTCTGCCAATTCCCATAGTACTCTCAGATGAATGCCATCCGGCCCAGGAGATTTGTCTTTCTTTAGGGCCTTGAGGGCTAACCACACCCTTTGGTGGAGATAGCATCATCCGTCCCCTCCACCTTACTGGCCTTTTTATCCTTATCCAGATGTGACACCCCTGGGGTACCGCTCCCTCCCTCTTGCTCCATTTCTGTTGCTCCCCTGATCCCACTCCTGCCGCTTCTATCCCCTTCCGTGCCTTGCTTTTTAGATATCCCATCCCCCTCCCTAGTGAACACAGAGGCAAAGTACTCATTAAATACCTCTGCCTGGTCCCTCGCCTCTTCTACCCACCCTCCTTCTGATCTCAATCTGCTGAGATGGCCTTAGTTTTCTCTGCTCCCCAATGTACCGGAAGAACCCCTTTTCCCCTCCATGTATCCCTTGTGCCAGCCGCTGCTCTTTACTGGACTTTGCTCCCCTCACCATCCGGGTGACTTTTGTAGATGCAAGATGGTACATTTCCTTATCCCTATCCCCTCTTGTTGTTTTATATTTTTTGTAGGCCACCTTCTTTTCTCTGACTGCTACCTGTACCTCACTGTACCACCAGCATGGTTTATGTGACCTTGCTCATCAAGACTTTCAATTCAGTGCCTCACGGGCAACTTGGGTGGAAGATTAAATCCGTGGGGGTGGAGGCTGAAACTGGTTAACTAGATTGTGAACAGACTGAAGGTGAGGTAGCAATGGGTGGTGGTGGTGGTGGTAGTGGGGAACTCTCAGCACCTAGGCCAGTGATGAGTGGGGTGCTACAAAGCTCAGTGCTAGGTCTGGTTTTATTTGGTCTATTCATATCGGACATCTCACATGGGGTTGAGAGCATGATCAGTCTGTTTTCAGTATTTAATGAAGATGTCGGGCAGATTTAGGAGGGAGATGAGGAGACATTACTTCACGGATAGGGTGGTGTCCCCCCCATTTTCTTTGTTTAAATATTTGCCCACTCATTTTGCATTACAGCAAGTGGGACCAAGGGTGTGGGCATGAATGTGTGTCATATCGAGTTAGCGTATTTACCCCTCCCCCCCAAATAAACAATTTCTTTTTTTGTCATTTTTAGTAGGTTTTTTTTTTTGTTTTGTTTTTTTTACTTTCACCATCTGGATCTATCACTTTAATTTGGGATGGCTTCAGTGGGAGTGAGTGTGTCCCTGAACGGTCACCGTGGATGATAGTTTCCTGCTTCGCCATTCTCAAATGGGTAACACAGACTGAGGAAAAAAGCAAACTCATTACATATTTGGAATTACAGTAATGGGGTAAAATTTGACATGGAAACTGTCTCACATTAAAATGGTGGTGGGGGGGGGGAGTGGAGTGGAGTACAGAGATAGAAGAAGCACTCACTGTGCTTTTATGCTGAGTGTGTCCGCTGGCATTGTTACAAGGAAATGGACAGCCAGTGAGTAAAACAAAACAAAAACAAAATAATAGTAAAACATATAAAGTTTAGGATTGTGCAGGAAGGAGGGCATTGGTCACAGAGAGTGGTATAGTTACGTTTTTTCTGCTTGTGCCATCGCTCACCTGATGCAGCTATTGTACTTCCTGGGGAGATGCTATGCAAAGGTGCAGTTTGTCAGAGAAAGTCCACTCAGCTGTTCGCAGTGGTAGGGTATGACAGTGCGGGCACAATATATTGTAGTTGTGCTGCGGTGTGTGCCTTTGTTGTAGTGCAGGTAGACTAAATATGCACTGATAAGGACACGGCTCTGACAGGCTGTCAGTCAGTCAGAGTCATGGAAATTTTTTTTGCCCATTTTATAATTGAAATTAATCTACAAGTAAAAAAAAAAAAAAAAAACTATTTAAATTCCATAATAAGTTCACCATACCGTACTATTTATGTTATACAATGGGTTGTTGGAAATATTCTCCTATGTTATCAACTTTGACAGATGCGATTGCTTGGTTTCTTGGTATATAGGATAGTTGATTACATATCACTGTATTTATAATCTGCAAGTAGAATGTACTGACGTGATTAGATTACTAGTCTCAGTAAGTCAGATCTATGACATATATAAACTCAAAACAGTTGTGTACCACCTCTGTATTTCAAGCATTATAACTTTTTTTTAAACATAGCTTAATGTTTTATTAAAGGGTAGTAATGCAATTAAAATTTAAAAAAAGAACAGTATTTTAAAAAAAATTAAAACTACATAAATCCAACCCTGAAGCACATCATGGAGTGGAGGGATACCATTTTTATTCATAATGATATTCATTTATCCTGTTAATTAACCAGTTTAATTGCTAATGATGCATCATACCTCAAAGTTTCTCAGTTGTTTAACAACCTTGTTTGCTTTATCTCTTGAATAGCAGTTTCTGTGGAATATTGTAGGAATAGCAGTGCTCTTTAAATGCCGTTGTCCTGGACTAAAGCCTGTGCTCTTCAAGACTGCAGGATCCGATAAAAACTGATCATCAGTGAAGTGGTCGGAACACAGCACACTGTGTTTACTAGGTTGCCATTTTTCTCTTTTCGTAGCATTCACCCATAACTGATACCTCCTGATATCCGCTGGAAATCTGTAAAACTTCCTGCCTGACCCAACGCCATTAGTACAACCTACTGCTGTACAATAGGGCATCATGCACAAATCCTGTAATATAAATTAAAACATTACCGCTAGTAAACACACTCTAGCAATATGACTGTCATATAATGAGTTTATGTAACGCAGTATCATTGACAGGTTATGGTTATGTGAAACAAATATAATATGATTATAGAAAATAAATATGCTGATAAATATTATACACACATATGCGTCTAGTATGTTTGGTGAATGTATTCTAGAAGACATTGGGAAGTGTTTAGTGGGTCACTGATGATAGAATGGTTATCTAGATGGAAAATCCAATAACAACTGGGTCTTATTCTGCAGGTAGATAGAAAATAGACTATTTTTGGCATAGCAGTCATACTCTGTCTTCAATTTATAAGGTCATATCTACAGATAGAAAAGGTTGGAGTTCGGGGCCTAACTTATCAAAGGAGAAGGCTACATTAAAACTACTGATTAGAATATGACAAAATCATGTATAGCGTTGTTTACAATGGGAATGGGAACTCTGTCTAGTCACACAAAGGCAAAGGTTCTAGATTTCAGAAGGGCGGAAATAACTGAAATGAGTAGATGTATAAAAGTTGAGCTAGAGACATGGGGGTTGCAAAGCAGTGGGGAAACATAAAAGGAGACATATTGAAAATAACTGACCAATGCATTAGATTGGTATCAAAAGGCAAAAAAAAAACACCCTATGGTTATCAAGGGAGATGATATGGATATTAAGGCATAAAAAGTTGTGTTTTATGAATTACAAGGAGACCCAAAGGAAGGAGGTCAGGGAGGTGTGCCTAAAGGGACTACGGGATGTGGGGAAGTCTGTTAGGAATGCAAAGGCACTGACTGATGAAGGATTATCACAGTCAGTGAAGAAGAATAGACAGGGTAATAAAGGGAATGAGGGGTGTGTCTTTATGTCTGGAAGGGTATTAGACCAATTATAAAAAGGGTCTCATAAATGCTGCAGTCTGATTGGCTGTTAGGATTCCAATAGCCTTACATTAATCCCTGTCACACTGTCATGTACAGCATGATCACCATGTCACATGGATTCTTCCACTCGGCATTCCATCCTCTAGCACTGCTGAATGACTGATATGATGCATTCTGATTTTGAACCAGCATTCTTAAACTGCTGGTGGAAGAACTGTTTTATTAAAAATCTCCCTCTAAATGAGGAAAACATTCAAAAAATATACTTTTAACACTTTTCTTTGGGAATAATTTTTTATAATAACAGTAAGGCACTCCCAGAAGTTAGATTAACAGTTAGTTAATCATCCCCTAGGGTAATATGGCACTCGGCTGTGCCTCGTGCCACATTACACCCCCAAGGTGTGATTAACAGACTATTACTCTAACCCCTGGTCATGCCTTATTGCTTAACTAAGATATAGAGAATGCTGTATGAGTGTGGGCGGAGGCAATGTGTGTCTCACCCTCGATATGAGCAATGGTACTGCGATTCAAAATTGTGTGATATACAGACATCCAGAACTAGACATGGTGGTGCAGGAGATTGAAGCACTGGTTAATACACCTTGTACCCATGGCAGCTGGGGGTTAACAGGGGTTAGGGAGGACTGAGCATCTGGATAGCTGCTCTCCTTTCTCGGTGGAGGGAGGTTTGTCTTCATGATCGATGATTGCCCTCTAGCGGTGGATGAAGGGCAGTACGGGTAGGGAGGGCATGCTCCTGTGTCCTTACGTCAACAGGGATGGTGGATGGGAGAAAAAGGTAAAATGGAGCTGGCAGGCTCCATGATGGCCACACCAGCACCCTGACTACCCCCAACCCCCAAAGTCTGGATTATGCTCCGGGGGTGGGAGTAAGAATGTAGGGAATAAGGGTGTGTGCACACATGGGATACAGAACCCCTCAACCACTTCAGTGTATATATAGTAATTGAGCCTGACAAGCAATAAATCTACAGGTGACTTCATGATATGTATTCGAAGACACACTGCAAGTTGATATTTGGGTTTGGTTATACCAAAACAACCATGATATGTTGTTGTAAATAGTCCACATTTCTATCCAGTCTTATCCTACAATATGAACGGGTATAATGGCAGCTACAATGTCACACTATTTGTATTGCCTAAAAAAAGAGAAAAGAGTCACAGTATATTTAATCAATTGAAAGTTCATACAAAAAGGGGAAATACGGAGTTCACAGAAATAAATATAATATTGTGGAGTTGACACCAACACTGGGGTATTGACGTGGAGACAGGTACCTATTCACATTGTGCATTTTTACATACATGATGCACATTATCCATGCTTATAAGAGAGATGAATGAATGGGAGAGCCAGTGTTATAGAATAAAATTACGTTTAGGCAACGTGCAGTACATAATGTGTGAATTATAAATTTATAAAGCTGCATTCTGGCATGCCCCCCCCAATGGTGGGTCAATTTATATATTTTAAATTATTGTGATTTAATAATTTTTAGAGGTATTTTTTTTAATCAAGTGGAGATGCAGACAGTATGAGCTAAACTATCAGCTGGATCGATTCCATGCACTACCGTAATTACATGTAAAAAGTGTCAATCACTGAACGTGGACAGCATTAAAACTTGAGGAAAGATGAGAGGAACAGCTGAACCCTGACACTGATCAGAGGGAGAGTGTGAGTGGCAGTGGTGGTTATAGTGTGGGGATGAAGTTGGACTGTTGGTTAACCATTTGTGTTAAATAAGCCATATGAAAGTAAGGAGTTTTAACTGTAATAATATAAAAACGTTAAGACAGTGATCAGCAGGAGAAGCAATGTGAAACGTTATTCTGAAGTACAGACTGCTTTTTTTTTTGCATATGTGAACCATGGCGTGGAGACCACAAGGCACACCATTTACATTTACAGATTTAAATTATGGTCCAATCAAGTTCAATTTCAGTTTGGGGTGGGGGGGAGTAGTGGGTGTGGAGGAGTGAGATAAAATAGCAGAAACATTACAATATAGAAACACACAAGATAATCGAAATCCACAACAGATACAGTAACATTCACATTATCAAGGTTAGGAGATAATGAGTGAAGTGAGTGACTATAGAATACAATATGCATTCCTGTGATCCCATCAAATAAGTTATAGAACATAAATAAATAGAAACAAAATGAAGAAATAAAAAAATTATTTTATCAAACAATTCTACTGAAAAAACAAAATATTCGATAAACTCTATAATGTATATATGAAATCCAAAGATTCCTGCTCTAATTTCATATGAAAGAGCGATACAATTATGTCTTTATTCTTTTCTTTTCACAGACAGTAGTAAACACCTTTTAATTCCTTCACACATATGATTATCATTTATTAGGCTAGTTCCACATACAATGCAATCTGTGCACTCAGAATGAAAAGTGTATCTAGTGGCAATTATAAATTAGGTAGCCAAGATTCTGGATTTCCACATCGGCTCATGACCGCTGATTTATTTATGCCTAACAAATGAAGGTAAGACAATGCAGATGGTCCCATTATATGGCTTACTGGTTGACTCTGACATAAATTTCTTTTATTTCACAGTTTGGTGACAGGACAAAACACACCTAGGCGAGGCTCGTTTCAAGGTCCTAATGGGGAGTAGAAAGAAGGAAGGCAACCAGTACACCTATTCTAGCAGAATAAGTTGCTTCAGTGTGATGAGAGACTCATTTCATAGTGAGGGTGGTTCCATTTTTTTTAAATTAAAAAGATTGAAGAACAAAAATATACTACAATAATCTGGATGACATGGTGGGAGGAGAGATGAGGGGCTTGTGAGTGCGTAGGGTCATGAGAGGCAGGGTTTTGCCAGAGTGAAGGGAGACATTATGTGGTGACAGTGGGGGCATTTTTTGTTATTATCCAGACAGGGGCACATGAGTATGTTAAAGACATTTGAAAGCCATGGTGTAAAGTGGGAGAATGGACTTAGTGTGTATATCGATTAGGGGACAGGGGGGTTGATTTACTAAGTAACTGTAAAATAACAGACTGTGTTGTGTCAGGTTAGGAGGGGGTGAGGGAATAGGCACATTCTGTGGAGATGGTTGTGTGAAATTTTTATTACAGGGTTGAAGGAACCTGAGTGTAATATTCTGACAGATTAATAAATTGCATAATCATAACAAGACAAATACACTTTCAGCACTTGATAGGAATCGCCTTAGAAAGTGTATTATTGTGATTAATCATTTTTTTTAATTTTCCTTTTTTTAAAAGAATCATATCAGCATTGAACGGTGGGTCCTCTGCATCAGAAAGGGGAACATACAGTAATACTGTGCGATCATAAAGTATAATGAATGGGATGGGGTGCATGATGAGGTGCAATAATCAATAAATGGATCATTCTCATGCAGTCTCTCCATAGAGTTTAGAAAGCTAGGCAACATGTTAATGAGACAAAGAACTTCTGTGCGCAAACACTGAGGCAAGGGTTACCCCAAAGGGCATTTGGCTGGGAAGCCAAGTTTCAAGAAAATACAAAATCTCACATGCCCACACAATGCAAAGCATCATGGGCTGCATATGCAAATTCTGCGGTGATTTGCATATGAGCCCATGATGCTTTGCATTGTGTGGGCATGTGATTTTGTACTAACATGTTGATGCTTATTATTAAAAATATGGAGAGATGGCTGGGAGCGAAGGTCATGTTGCTGCAGAAGACCAAACTCACAGGAGGGGACCGTGATAGACTAAAATGGGATTGGGTGGGTCAAGTCATACATGCCTTGGCCCCTTCCAGAAAGAGAGAGGTAGCTATACTGCCTCACAAGCAGCTTCGTTGGACACTGGTGCATAAGGTGAGTGAATCTGGGGCAGATGGGTGGCTGTACTCATGGACACAGGGGAGCGATCTTTACTCCTGGGTAACGTGTGTGCCCCGAATGAAGACTTGGCCTCCTCCTTCCATTAGCTGGCCCAAGCACTGGGGTCCTTGGCCCCCAGTGATACCCCTATAAGATTGGGGGGGGATTTTAATCTCACACTGGACCTGCTACTTGATAGATCCTCCTCTAACACAGAGCCCCACTCCAGGGCGTCACTAGCATTGAGCCAGCTACAACAAGATATGAGCCTTACAGATATCTGGAGGGTATTTCACCCCTCCCAGTGAGACTACACCTTCCATTCCTCAGTCCACAGCTCCCTTAGTCAGATAGATCTCTGACTCACCTCTCCAGCAGTCACCAGGAACACCATTGACACCTTTATTCATCCATTGGTCATCTTGGACCATGCTCCTGTGCATCTCTCCTTCACCTGGGGCCCCCCTCACCCTACCTCTCCATCCTGGAGGCTGTATCCATTGCTACTTCATGATCCAGACTTTCCCCCTGGCTTCAAAGGGAAGCCTCTGAATTTTTTCAGAATAACCACATAGCAAATACTTCAGCAGGCAATACCTGGGAAGCATTTAAAGTTACCCTGAGGGGGGCCGGCCGGAATTGAGAGCCCACTGGTCCAAGGGAGGTCTTAGGCTCCCCTTGTGGCAGGGATACCAGCTGGCCTTTCTACTGGCGCAAGCCGCTACCTGGTTTAACCGGAATCTGCCCTCTCCCCCGCAATGGGTTCTTCTGGAAAAGGCTCTTATACCAGATGACTCTCTGTTCTTCTTTCTTGCCAACAGGACACATAGGGACTACCATCTTACTCCAGTCATGTCGAGCACAAGTGTGGCATGGTGGCAGGCCTTGTACCTTGCTAAGGGCCCACACTTATCATAACCCCGCCCCCCCCGATTAAGTATGCCCCCCTATGGAACAATAGGTTCATCCTTATTGATTATAGGCTGGTATTTTGGCCACACTGGGCCCATAAAGAAATACACATAGTTGGGGATCTGCTCCTCCCAGATAATAAAACTCTGATGGCTTTTGAACAATTACAAAGGCGCTATGAATTAAATGCCCATGACTTCTGGAGATACCTACAACTAAGGGATGCTCTGCATCTGCTACTGGCTAAACACCCAGAGGACTCCACATGGGAATGTCTCACCTCAATCCACCAACCCAAAAAATGCCAAGGCTTGGTTGGACTAATTTACAAAATGTTAAGAGATTCCCAGCCAGATACTACACATGGATGTAGGCTGACCTGGGAAGCGGGAACTCCAGCACCCTATAACTGTGCAGCTTTGGGAATCCTGGCTCAAATCCACTCATATCCTATATTCTGATGCCAAAAGCCAGTTAAGATAGATGAAAATTCTGCGCTGGTACAGGACGCCAGCTAAGCTGCGTAAACTCAATGTGCTTCCTCATGACAGATGCTGGAGGTGCCAGAACTCCCCAGCCCACCTTCTCCATATCCTATGGACCTGCCCAAATATACAAACATATTGGGCTCTGGTATTGGATCATTGCTGTCGGATTGTGGGGCAAAGGATTCTCCCCTCTCTGGAAATGTTTCTACTGGGTGACACCTCGACTCTAGATCCCCAATCCCCCCTCCCTCAAAAGCCTGGATCCTGGCAGTAGTAATGAAGGCCAAAAGAGCCATCCTCATTAAGTGGCAACAGCCATCCCCCCAACTCGCCACCTGGAGAGCGGCCGTGGTGAGATTAGCTGTGTTTGAAAGACTCACTGCTTCTGCAAAAGGCAGTTTAGTGAACTATCACAAGAAATGGGACCCCTGTCTTCACTCCCATATCTGCGAAGTCCCCCTGCCCCGCCAAACAATCCTCCCACACTGTAGTCCCTCCTCCTCAACCCTTTTAGCACTGGAGACTCCAGGGAAGGAACTCTCACCCTATCTCACCTGGCTGTAACTTTCTCACTACTATTGTTTCCGCTTTCTTTCCTACCTCTAGAATACCTACCTATTCTATACCAGCATGGATATGATTGGCTACTGAATTAGACTCCAGGAGCAGCCCTAGCAGCATGATTATGTTTCTGTGTTTTAAAGCCCACAGGGATGATGAAACTTTTATGTTACTTCCTTATGAGGTACCTCACTAAAGAAATGGGACTTCACTGGTTAAAGGACTGATAACCTGCATTTTATTTTCCCTGATTACGGGTATAATAAGTTAGCTCTTGTCATGTAGAATGTAGCCAGACTTGGATAGACTGATATCATTACATTGTGTTCTTTGTATAGTTCTCTTGCTGAAGTATTGGTACTTGCAGGTTATGTAACCTGCTGTCTACCTGTAATGATGTATGACAAAACCTAAAATACTAATAAAATATTGGATGATAAAAAAAAAGTTATCCTGAGGGGGGTGATAATGGGATTTGTGAGCAGGGGCCACAAGAGGAGGGAACAGCACCTTAAGAGGCTTGAAAAACAGCTCCAAGAAGTGGAAGCTACCTTTAAGGTCCTCCGCATCCCTTCCCTCAGGTCGGAGGCAGGACACCGAGTGGCATCCCTGAAGATGCAAGTGAACAAACTTTTATCTAGGAAGGCAGAGAGTTCTATTATTAGGCTAATGCACAAATATTGGGAAGGGGGAGAGAAGGGGGGTAAGATCCTTGCCTACCGCCTCAAAAAGCAGCAAGCCGAAAGGCACATCACTGCCTTAGTAGATGCAGGGGGTAAGACCCATACCTTGACAGAAGGAATCAATAGCATAATGATGGACTTCTATTCCACGCTATATAACTCATCCAGAGCACCTGACCTCAAGGGTGTCCTCCTATTTCTAGAATCCTTACACCTTCCTACAATCTCGGAGGATCAGGCCTTGGCCTTAGATGCCCCGATCTCACCTCAGGAGGTGGCAGAGACTATATTATCTCTTAAAAAGGGAAAGGCTCCTGGAGGGGACGGGTTCCCCATCGAAATATGGCAGGTTTTGTCGGCCACAATCTCCCCGATACTACAACAAGTGCTCACCAAAGCGCTTCAAGAAGGTGCCCTCCCCCCCCCCTCCCTCAGGGAGGCGACCATCACTATCCTGCCTAAAAAGGGCAAAGACCCTCTAAAAGCATCCAACTACCAGCCTATATCCCTTTTGAATGTGGACAGTAAGGTGCAAGCCAAATTGTTAGCTAACAGACTAGACCCACTCCTCCCCAGTTTGATCCACCCATCCCAGGTAGGCTTTGTTAAGGGACAATTTAGTGCAGACCATATTATATCACTCGTAAACTTGATCCATAAAGCTAAAACATTGCCATCCCCTTCTGCAGCAATAGCAATAGAGTTTGAAAAGGCCTTTGACTCCCTTGAGTGGGACTATGTCCAACAAGTGCTTGGCACCATGGGGTTGGGAGCAGGCTTCTGGGCCTGGATAGGGGCCATATACTCATCTCCTGCAGCTAAGGTACTCACCAACTTAATGCTGTCTCCCCCTTTACACAGGGTAGAGGCACACATCAGAGTTGCCATCTGTCTCCTCTACTCTTTGTCCTGGCAGTGGAACCCCTGGCTGTGGCTATTAGACAGAATCCATTAATGTCCGGGATATGAGTGAGAGAAAGGGAATACCCTACTCTCATGTATGCTGATGACCTGTTGCTTCCTATAGCAGATATTGTCACCTCCCTCCCTCCATTATTGAGCACCCTGTCAGAATTTAATACATTCTCAGGGCTCAAGATTAATCAGTCCAAGATGGAGGTCCTCCCTTTGAACTCTATTTGTACCTCCCACATGGCTACCCAGCATGTTCTCTGTTGGGCTCCGGATGGACTCACGTACTTGGGCATCAATATCACTCCTAATTTGCATAAACTCTGGGAAATGAATATGAAGCCACTTTTGGCATCCATTCGTACAGAGCTGGATAGATGGAGGCCTCTCCGACTTACGCTCGTAGGTAAAATTTCGGCAATTAAAATGGTCACCGCACCTAAAATTATGTACCTCCTCTCTCACATTCCTTTGAAAATCCCTCAATACCGTTTACTAAGTTGGACTCCCTGCTGGGTTCCTTTATATGGGAGGGCAAGAAGCCTAGGTACAGCAGAAATAAGCTGAGAGCGCATTGGACAGACGGAGGCTGGGGCCTTCCGTGGCTCGAGGGGTATAAATGGGCTTTTCAGATGGCTCAGATGCTAAAATGGTTCACATCCACAGAGCAAAACTCCTTTCAGTGGCTAGGTGTATAGAGAGAGAGAGAGAGGTCTGTGAGCGGGCACATTTATATCTGTTGTTGTTTAATCACCCCCCCAAGGGCATTCAGTCTCACCCTACGATAGGCCTCTCTCTGGAGTACTGGGCCAAGGTGCATAAGAAGTTGGGTACCCTTCCTTCTCCCCCAAGACCCACTCCACTATGGGGCAATAGTGAGATCACTATCGATAAGCAGTCAATTTCCTGGCCCTCGTGGGAACTAGGTGGGCTCTCAAAGCTCCAGGATATGTATATCCCTGGCACAGATACCGTCAATTTATTTGAAGGGCTGAGGAGAACATATGGAATTCCGTCCAGAGAATTCTGGTGCTTCCTCCAAATAAGGAGCGCGATCTCTGAATACACTTGCAAGCAACACCACAGGCAGCGAGTCTCTCAGGCAGAATCTTGGCTGGCCCTACAAAGAGGCCAGTCTAGCCGAATATATGCTGTTCTTAGGGACACCATTCTGCCCCAAGCAGAGGAGTCTGACATAAATGGGAGCAGGCACTGCAGGCCCACATCACAGATCTGGACTGGAAGACATGTCTCATTCTTGCACATGGGGCATACCCTGATACTAGAAGCCAGCTAGTACAGAATAAGATTCTGCATTCATGGTATAGGACCCCTGTGGTACTTGCCAAGGCCACACTGGTCCACTCCGACCTCTGCTGGAGATGTCAGGAGCTCCCTGGTGACCTAATCCATATATTATGGCACTGTAGGAGGATCCAGCCCTTATAGCAGGCAGCTGGCGAGATGGGGTCCAGTATTCTTCAGAAACCCATTCCTATGTCCCCCCAGCTGCTGACACTAGGAATCCAGTCCTCAGCCCCCCACCTAAGCCTCTCAGAGATAAAATTGCTCCTGGCCCTAAGCATGCAGGTAAAAAGACTCCTCTTGTGGAAATGGTGGACACAGGTAATCCCATCGGTGGAGGAGGTACTTAGCTCCTTGGTTCAGGTGGCCAACTGGTCCAGAATGTCACACACTGTAGCTGATATCCTCCCTAAATATATCAACATGTGGAAACCCTTTATAATGTACTTGAAACCTTGGGAGGGAATCGACTGAAAAAGCTCCTCTTCACTTTTGTAAACCCTCCTCTCATGTTTGAGTCTGGAGCTGGGGTGGAAGAGACAATTTTTGTGGTTCCGGGCCCCCTGTGCCAATAGCAACTTGGAATATTATGAGTAATTGCTAGTTTATTCACTGATGATCTCTAGATAGGTTTGCTTTGTGTGTGTTCTCTTGTATTTTGAAGTTTCAGACTAGAGGGAAGCGGCCCTGGACCATTTTAGAACTCTACAGTTGTGCCAGCAATGCAGGTATCATCGAGAATAGTCCGGGTAAGCCAATTTATATGGTATTTACCGGATATGAGCACCAGCGGGTATTACTCCCATAGATTATTTCCTAGCTGGACAGGTGTTCATCCATCCAGGGAATAATACAGTTCTTTTGTTGCCCGCTTGTTTAGGCTCTGCTCCTTAAGTTATTGTAAGCCTGTCCCTCTGACTGTATTCATACAGACGTATGTAACAGGTCTGTAATATTATTATTATGTATCCAACAGCTTTATTCCATGTAATGCTTGGTAAAGTCAAATCAATAAAAAACGTATTAACTGTAAAAAAAAATATGGAGAGACTAAGTTAGAAGGTTTGAGGGGGTTGGCGAAAAAATCTTTAATTTTAAATCAATATTGGAGCCATTCCTCTATGTCAAAATGAAATGCAGCTTCCACAAGTTTTCTACAATAACATAATACCAAGATAAACACCTACGGTACTGTAGCACATGTAAACTATTGCAACATAATGGAGTAGGCTACAAAATAAAGAGTAAGGGTGCACAAACATATGAATCATCGAGTTAAAAAATTAAACTGACCTGCTATTGTTCTAGATTACAGTTTTAAAATAACAAATTCACTTGTGCACGGTATACTTTAATCGTACTGACAGGATGCTTTAATACGATTTTAACACAGATGAATGCAATCTGCTGGGGAAAAAAATAATCAGCACACAAGCATACAGACCAAAACTGACAAATAATGTAGGCAATTTAATGAAAAACCCCAGCGAGTCTGTTGTTAGTTGCACGCATGTTTCATGTCACTTTGGCACAGTATCAAACTGTAGTGTTGACATCATGACTGCAGTGATGTCACTGCACGAGCGGGCGGCTGCTGTGGCCGGCCAGTTTCATGCAAGTATAGCGTGTGTGATAATTGTTTAACTATATGCCCCCACTTGTCAAAACATAAAAAACACTCAGACATTGGTAAACATGTCACTGTTTTTTTTTTTTTTATTGTAGAAGATTTTTATTAGTTTTTGGTTTTGATAAGCATGACATTACAGATAATATGTATCCAGCTCAGACAGTAAAATACATAGGAGTTATATCTTTACATAAATGTAATGATTTCCACTGTTACCTAAAACTAGCATCATGTTTAACAATAACATATTCCAGTAAACAGGATTAATCATAATGGCACACTTAGATGCTTACACCTTCTATAAATGGAAGCTAAAGGGGGGGGGGGATTTACTGGAGCAGAGGGGAGTGTGCAAAGTTCAGAGTGCAAATACGGATCCCATTTAGAGTAATAATAGTGTAGGTTTCCCCCTTGTAGATAGGTTAATCGTTCAAAAATTAACAATCTTGTGAGGGCTGCATGCCAAATCTTCTGTGTAGGTAAGACCCTCTGGTGCCAGTGTGAGAGTAACAAGCGTTTAGCTTCTAAAAGGGCTGAAAGGGTCCAATCCTGTAGAGGTTTAGGGAGATGTGATAACGAGGCAGTATCCCCTAATAAAAGTTTAGGATCTTGAAGGGACACAGGAGATTGAAGTACTTTAGAGAGATCTGCAGCAGTCGTATTCTAAAAACTTGTGAGGTGGGGGCATGTCCAGAGAATGTGCAAAAGGTGGGCGTTGGGCTGTGAACAGCACTAGCAATTTGTATGGTTAAGCAGGCCTCGAGCTTGTAGAGCTTCTGGCGTATGGTACCAAAGCAGCAGGATTTTCAATTGAAGGAAATGGCTTTTTGTGTCTCTATATACCCGATGTGTGTGTTTAAGGTAAAGATCCCATTGGTTCTGTGTGAGATAGGGGATGACAAATGGGCTTCCCAGCGTTGCTTACTTGTCAATGTGGCGAGAGGCTGTGCTTCTCTCCATGTAGCATAAAAATGCCCCAAAAGACCTTTGGAAGTGGAATGTTTGTGCAGAATTTTCAACCATTGCCAATGTGCATCAAGAGACTGGTTGACGAGAAGGGGTTGTATGATGCTACAAATCTGGAGATATCACCAGAAATCTTTTTGTGGAAGGGAGAATTTTGTTCAAAGTTGTGCAAAAGATAGGATGTGCCGGATCCCTTGTGAACATAGGTCCTGGACCACTTGTATTCCATGCACCTGCCATGAGGGCCAATGAAACGTGGCTCCATCTATGTGAAATAGGCTATTCTACCAAAGGGGGGGCATATCGTAGTGGGGGGAACCATTCTTGTTTCAACGTATATGTTTTAGGTTTAAGTGTTTTCCACGCCTTGATAGCACTGCAAATCATGGGAGATAGGGAATGCGGCGAGGGGAACAAAAGAAGGGAAAAAAGAGATGCTCCACCAGCCATGTCAGATTCTAGTTGTACCCAAGCTGGAGAACCCACTGAATTGGGTACAAACCATTTCATTGCATGTGCTGCCATACATGCGAGATGGTAACCCAGAAACCATGGGACACCTAGGCCACCCCACTACCAATGTGCTCTTATTTTTTGTTTGCTCCACCTAGGGGGTTTATTACCCCATAAAAAGGCTGAGACATGATGCTCTATCAGAGTGAACAATTTAGGAGGAAAGGAGATGGGCAAATTGTTAAAGAGGTAAAGAAGATGGGAAAACAACAGCATACGAATGGCCGCCAACCGTCCAGGGAGAGAGCTGCAGTTTATGCCATCTCTTGATCTCTGTTACAAGTTGCATGAGTAGAGGGGAGAAGTTAACAGATTCAAATGCAGCCCAGTTGGTGGAGAGATGTATACCCAGGTAGGAGAGGACACGCTTTGCCCATGTAAGGTTTGTACCGAGTATGCACATATTGGTACATCCTTAATTAAGGGGAGCTACCGTTGTTTTCTTATGATTGACTTGGAGACCAGCTAGGGTGCCAAAGTCCACTAACACTTTGAGGGTGGCAGGGACTGACTGGGTGGGTGGGGTTGGACAAGGTCAAAAGAGGTCATCAGCGTACGCTGCGGCCAGGTATGAATGCTCTGCAACTCGTATAAAATGGATCTGTGGGGATGAGATCAAGACCTGGATCAGTGGGTCTAAAGCTACTAGGAAAAGAAGAGGGGAAAGGGGGCAGCCCTGCTGTGTACCTCTATTGAGTGGAAGGGGGGGAGATGTCATTATTAGTTAAAATACATGCTGTGGGGGAGCAATATCGTGTCTGTATCCACTTCCAGAATTGGTCCACAAAACCATACCTTTTAAGTACTTCATGGAGATATGGCCATTCTATAGAGTCGAATGTTTTGGAGAAGTCTATGGCCATAGCTGCCATGGGAAGTGCCGACCTAAATGCAAACTATTTAAGATTAAGTACCAACCTAGTATTGTTTGTCCCCGACTTGCCCTGCATAAAACTTGCTTGTGCAGAATGAATGATAGATGGAAGGATGGTTGTCATTCGTGTGGCTAACACTTTGGCTAGAATTTTAGTGTCAACTAGTAGTAGTGATATGGGCCTATAGTTGGCACAGTCCAAGGGGTCAGGTGACTTTTTAGGAAGTAGAGTAACCAATGCATCATGCATAGAAGTTGGGAAAGATCCTGCAGTGTGGGAGGCTTGCAGGGCCAACAGAAGGGGTTGCAAGATATCTGACCCCATGGCCTGGTATAGCTCCACAGACATTCCATCTGGTCCTGGGACTTTCCCCCGAGCCATGTATGAAAGTGCAGTGTGGAGCTCCTCACAGGTGAGGGGGGGCATCAAGGAGAGCTACCTAATCTGAGGTGAGGACTGGTAAAGGGGTCTGTTGTGCAAATGTGGAAAAACTTTGGGAGAGTTGTTATCTGTAATATGTATCTGGGATTGATATAACTTTTCATAAAACTTTGTCATAACATCATTAATGCTTTGTGGGCTCGAGACAGTGGCGCCCGATGGGGAACGAAGGGCATGGATTCTGGTCGCAGCCCGTTGTTGGCACAGCCAAAAGGCAAGGAGTTTGCCAGTTTTCTCGCCACCATCCCAATATGCATGCTTGGACCTTAGCAGAAGCCACTCTGCTTTCTGATGGGGAATAAGGTTAATTTGATATTTGAGTCCTATAATTTGTCGGTGCAGGGCGTTATCTCCTTGAACCGGCAAGGTGCTCATAAAGCGTTGTTCTAGAATTTGAAGGTCTGCTTGCAGTTTGGCTAGTTGTGATCTGTGGACTTTGTCCCAGGCTGCAGAGAAAGAGATAATATGGCCACGGATCACCGCCTTAAATGCTTCCCATATGGTTGCACTGTCAACTCCACACTCAGAATTAAGGGTAAAATAATCTTTTGTTGCTTGTAAAAGCATGGGACGAAAGTTAGGGTCCCTAAAAAGAAGGGGGTTACAGCACCATCTAACCCAACAGGAAGGGCTATTGGGGAGGAGTAAGAGATTTGGATGGGGGCATGATCTGAAATGAGAATTGAACCAATTGACAAGTCCATTATGCCCTGGGCAGCCACATCATTGACTAGCCAGAAGTCTATACCACTGTGGGAGCCATGGGAGGGCAGAATAGAAGGTGTAATCTTGACCCGTGGGATGGTCTCTATGGCATACATCAGTAAGTGCCCATTCCTCCATCATATTCTCCAGTGACTGCCTACCTTTGGGTGTGACATGAGCAGTGGGGTGGGATTTGTCCAGAAAAATGACGTTGACCATGTTGAAATCCCCACCAAGTACTATTGGAATGGGTGCTTCAACAGGATTTAACTCTACAATGGCACGGCTGATTTAGGGGGAAAAGTCCACATGATCTAGGTTTGGGGCGTAGATATTACCCAACAACATGGTATTCCCTGGGGAGGAGATCTTAGCCAGTACCCATCATCCCTGAGAGTCTTTTTTTGACATTTTCTACTTTCTACAGGGAAGTACGTCTAAAGAGAATAGCAACCCCTTTGGTCTTATTAGCTGCAGAACTGGCTATTATTTCCCCTACCCAGGATTTCTTGAGCCATGAAATGGCATGAGGTAATAGATATGTTTCTTGTAGCAATGCAACCTTCACAATAAGAGAACGTAGATGTTGCAATACATTTGTGCGCTTTATTGGGTGATTCAGTCCTTTTACATTCCAGGACACCCAACAGGCTGCACTTGGTATCGAAGCATCTGCTGCCATAATCCCAAAAAAGGAATAGCTAGGTGTACTTACTGTGAGTGAATACAGGGGAAGAGATGAACTCACCCAGGAAGTTGTGGGACCACAGTACACAAAACAGGATATTACCAGAAAGCCGAGGACCCCATAAAGTGGAGGTGTAAGCATTAACAAGTCGCTAGGTATACATTGTCTGAGATGCCAAATAGGCTAGATAAACACAGAAAGAAGAAAAAACTATTAATATTTGTTGAGCACTATTAAGTCTAATCAACAATTTAACAACAATTGCTCTAAGAGTGTGGAGGTCAACGCAAAAGAGGGCATCAAAAATGCCCTACTGCTATGCTCAATCCAACACTCAAGTTAGGGTGTATGTGGAAGTTTAATCAGGGAATCCTCCTGCACCGAGAACCCTCTAAGGTGGGCGTCTCGAACCTGTGGAGGGAAGAAAGGGGGAGGGGAGGAGGGAAATAATGGGGGTAACTGGAGGAAGGAAAAAAAACCGGGGGTTGGTGAGCTCACCCACCTACCAATACTAAACAGGTTTAATAGAAAGGCAACAGGCTTTATAGAAGTCTTCGACCTTAATTACAGGGATGACACCACACAGGTGAATATTTGTCCAATCATGTGAAATTGGGGGAAGGGACTCCCACTGGTAAAGGCGACTGTAGTCCAAGTGCTAAAGGACTTATCACCTAGATAGTAAGGTACATTGGGAGCCGGGGGGGGGGGAATGTCCGTGTGTAGGTCTAGAAAAGACATAAACTAAGAAGCAGCTAGTCCCATAAAGGACAATGTAGTAATCATCAGGTGATTAGTCTTTCGACCCGCTCAGGGTTCGCCTGAGTTAGAGCTTTAGAGTTCGAGGTAGTGTTCACAACCACGGCAGCATAAGTGAGTAGTCCAGGCTTGACTGGAATAGACTCATCCAACACTTCTACCAGTGAGGCATCTGGAAAATCAGCCCAATCCACTAAATGTGTGGTATCCATGTCTTGCAAATTGGCGTCCCCCGACATCAAGGCAGAAGCAGTATCTTTTCTGCTTATTTTCGCAGGAGGAGCTGCAGAACACTTGCTGGGTGAATTCTGTGGTCCACTTCTGGCACGCTGGCTAGACCTGGTAAAGGTGCCTGAGTCTCTCTGAGGGGGGGGGGAAGGCAGTGAAGACTGTACTGGGTTTACTGCTGTCACTGGGCTAGATAACTTCTGTGAGGAGTCCATTAGCGGTGGGGGACCAGAATGTGGTAGGACTGAGTTGGCTGGTCCGTTAGGTAAAATGGTCCCGAGTCCCTGCCTGTGATAAACTGTTCCCAGTAGATGTTCCAACAGTCAATGGTTCCCACAGCCTTCTGAGAAATGTAGTAAGGAACTGTAGAGAGGGCAAAAAACTTGGCTAGCCAGCGCTCTAACTCCTTTGGATGATCTACAAGCACTTCTCTCCCCTCTTTAGAGACCTGAAGTTTGGTAAGATTCTTGAATTTGAATTTAAAGTTATTTTGGTATAAAAAACATTTCAAAGGTCCAAAAGCTCTTCTCTTTGCTGCTGTTTCCTGGGCAAAATCCTGGTAGATTGAGATCTGTGCGCTTTGCCAATGAAGTACCCCAATATCCCTGGCTGCTTGAATGATCCGTTCTTTTGTAGAATAGCGGAGTAGGTAGGCAGCTACTGGTCTTGGTGTACCTGCTGCTTTATTAGGCCGCATGTTTACCCGGTGCACCCGTTCTACCTCAACAGGCCCCCTCCAGCGATCCCCTAGCATAAGGGGGAGACATTCTTTGAGAAATGTTTCCATTGATTGACCTTTGGACCCTTCCGGCAACCCGATGATTCTTAAATTGTTGCACCTGCCCTTATATTCCTGGTCTACAATTCTCTCTCAAAGAGCAGCCATGTGTTGTTCTTGTTGATGTATGTGCTGCCACATTTGTTGCTGCTGAATCTCACGTTTCCATTCTTTGCTCAGAAACGTTCATGCGGTCCTGTAAGTGACGAACCTCAGTAACTGTACCTGTTAAAGTCAGATTAATATCTTCTACGCATAGCAAAATGGTTTCCAGCATTTTGGTTATATATTGGAGAGAATCCTCAACAGAGGATTGTTGTGAAGTCCCAAAAATTGTAGGCTCAGGGGGCTTGGCAGCTAACATGTTGGGTGGTGTGGCAGTAGAAGTAAGAGACAGGGTTAGTTTAGGGTCCATACTGAGTCCGAATTCACCAACCGAGCAGACCCTTGGGCCAGATGACCGTCTGTGGGAGCTATAGCTTGCAGAAGTGCCCTGGTCAGCCTAACTAGGACAAGGTCATGGCAGGAGATGGCGCTACGATCCTCGATTAAAAAAACAAAACACTTATTTGCTCACAAAGAGAGGCACCACTTGGTACGTGGGGTTGAGACCGTAAATTAGATTACATTTGGGGGAAGAAATTCCACAGGATTGTGGCAACCAAGCCCAGATAGAGTTCAGGCAGGAGAGAGCTCGCTAGTTAAGCTGCCATCATGTCAGTAGCTAGACCACACCCCCTACCTTACTCCATGTCACTGTTTATTAAAAACTGTTGTCCTCATTCGTTTCTGAGGGTTTTTATCGTCCATATAAAATGGACATTTGCCACTGATCTTTAAAACAAGAATGCAGAGGGGTATCTGAGGCTTTTAGCCTTTTGCCTTTAGCTTTTAGCCTTTGTACATTTGAGGACCCTGCCTGCTGTCCAGAGACATTTTCTTCCAAGAATTATTCTGCACTACCAAGAACCAAGATTTTCAACTGCTTTTGTAAAGACTTTGCAGTTCAAAATTCAGCCACTTAAGGAATTAAGGTAGAATTTTAATCTCATAGTTTTAAAGTATAGATTTTTATGTATAGTTTCCATTTTATTTTTAATATCATGTAACCGTCTAAAATTATTTGTCCTTGTTATTTACTGTTTTTTTTTTTATTAATTTTGTAAAGCCTTTGGCTTATTTTAAAATAATTCTGCCTATGTCATTTGTGTGTGCTGCCTTGGTAAAAGTTGTTCAAACGATACCAGCCTGTGTGACTGTTTTAAGTGACTGTTTTAAGACCAAACACTACCAAAGTGAAGTACTACTAGGGACTTTGTGATGAAAGGAGGGGAGGAAATATGAAAGGTCTTGGGAGAAGTCTGTGGGAGTTTGAACGGAGCTCTGCATTGCTGAGAAAAGACACATAATAGGGTGTAAAGGGCTCCCGAAGCCTATACACACACCTGTGGCTTTCTGGTTCATGGTGCAGTGGCCGAGAGTGTTCTATCTCAGGAACACAGACTCGAGATTGTATTTGATATCCCCTCACATGAAGAGAGGGTGCCCTGGGATTCTCTGACACACATTCAGTTGTCACCCAGCAAGCATACTAGAAGGACAGAGAAAAGGTATCCCTGACCCCCCCCCCATCACCGGCGGAATGAGCTGTGATGCAGAGAGAAATCCCGCCCCACGGGATTGGGCTGGTGACAATAAGTACGTGGTTGCATGCGCATGAGAAGGATGTTGCTCCCTAGCACTAGTTGTTTTTTTTCAGTTTGTTCATGGCACAGTACCTAGTTAGTACACAGCATCCCTGAAAGTATGATCCTATCCTGAAAAGTTTGTATTGCAATGTATACAGTAAGCATTGCACATTGTAGCAAAAGAGTCACACATTCATTGTTTACATAGGTTTCTATAACAGGCAGAGTAACTCTGTATTTCTTCAGCAGTGCAGAACACATCATCGTTTTGGTTATTACACACAACAGTGAGATAGACATCAGGCGTGTGTGTGTGTGTGTGTGTGTGTGTGTGTAAAAGCAGAACGTATTGATGATGTTAACATGCAGCAAAGAAATCTGCAGTCTTCAAGGGCAGTGCACATACAGCTGCAACAGAATACCTTCATCCCTCAGCAAACACACAGCAGCGTAAGAGGTAGAAGTTTCAGAAGCTATTCATAGCACACATTGCACAGCAGTACTTAGTTGCACAGGAGGCTGCTGGAGTTCAGGAGGCCACGCACACCACTGCACTTTCCAGCAGGCACAACTACAGCGGTGCAATGACACCAGTTGTCTTAGCACAGTACTCTGTCACCGGGCCACCCACTGTACAGTTTACAGCAGACATGGCTCCCGGTGCCCATGCGAATGGCATGTAATGCACTGAAAGCACCGCACAGTCACTAATGCCATATCATGTGTCAGGCAGGCACATTGACACACCTGGCCACACCATCACCATGTCTCCCCCAGGCTGGCACAATGCAGGTTCCATGACACAGGGCTCCCGGCCTCCTATCACAGAACTACCTGCACCCCTACAGTCTGTCACCTGTGCTTGCACAGTGCCCTTTGCAGCAGGCACGGCTCTCCCTGTACTAGGTGCATGGCAGCGCTGCACGATGGGCCACTGTACACAATGTACATAGATACATAGATACATAGACAGTGTCGGCAGATAAGGGCCTATGGCCCACCCAGTCTGCCCATTTGAGCTTGTAAGTTCAGTCTGTTTTCCTAGAAGTCTGTTTCCCCTTACCCCTGACCTCTAGAATTCCTTTATGTCTATCCCATGCATTCTTAAATCCCGTGATTGTTTCAGCCCCCACCACTTCCTCTGGCAGGGTGTTCCACTTGTCCACCACCCGTTCTGTGAAGAAATTCTTTCTCATGTTTCCTCTGAATCGTCCTCCCTCCAACTTCATCCCATGCCCTCTAGTCCTGGAACATCTTTTGCTTAAAAATAGTGTTTTCCTGCACTCTGTTTCTCCCTGCAAGATACTTGTATGTCTCTATCATATCCCCTCTCTCCCTCCTCTCCTCCAGGGAGTACATGTTCAGTTCCTTCAACCTGTCTTCATAGGACTTGTGATGCAATCCATGCACCATCTTTGTTGCCCTCCTCTGAACCTTCTCTACCCTGTCTATGTCCTTATGTAGGTATGGTCTCCAGAACTGTACACTGTACTCCAGGTGGGACCTCACTAGTGTCTTGTATAGCGGAATTATGACCTCCTTTTCCTGCTGGTGATGCCCCTGCCTATACATCCCAGCATCCTATTTACTTTACCTGATGCCTTGTCACACTGTTTCCCTACCTTGGAGGTCATCAGAGATGACAACCCCAAGATCCCTTTCCTGCTTGGTGCATGCTATATCCTCACCCCAACTGATATATTGTGCTGGGGTTTTTGTGCCCCATATGCATTATCTTGCACTTTTTGCATTGATTTCAACTGCAAACCCTTGACCATTCTTCAAGTTTCTGCAGGTCCCTTCTCATTCTGTCTACACCCTCTGGTGTGTCTACTCTGTTACAGAGCTTTTGTGTCATCAGCGAACAGTGAAATTCTGCCTAGATCCTCTACAATGTCACTGATGAAGATGTTGAATAGGACCGTCCCAGCACTGATCCCTGTGGTACCCCACTGGTCACTCTTCCTCTGTGGAGTGACAGCCATTTACCACCACCCTCTGTGTCCTGCCACCCAGCCAGTTACCTACCCACCACACTACTGTTCTGCCCACACCCATATTCCCCAGTTTGTGTAATAGTCTTCTATGTGGCACAGTGTCAAAGGCCTGCTGAAGTCCAGATAGGCCATGTCCACTGCCCTCCCCTGATCCACCTCCCTAGTCACCCAGTCAAAAATTCAACGAGATTGGTCTGACATGACCTCCCCTGGTGAGACCATGCTGCCTTGGGTCCTGTAGTCCATTGACAACCAGATGTTCCACCAATCTCTCCTTCAGAAGTGCTTCCATGATCTTCCCACTACCGAGGTGAGGCTGACTGGTCTGTAGTCCCTGCTTCCTCTTTGTTCCGCTTTTGTATAAGGGGACTACATCTGCTGTCCTCCAGTCTTTGGGTACCTCCCTGTTTCCAGTGATTGGCTAAACAGGATAGCCAGAGGTTCAGCCACCACCCTCTTAGTTCTTTAAGGACCCTGGGGTGCACCCCATCTGGCCCCATTGCTTTGTCAACTCTTATTACTTCCAGTTCCTTCAGGACCCTTTCTCGTGTAAAGGGACTTGTGTCCATTTCTGCACCATTCTCACCCCTTGTACTCCCTTCAGACCCATTATCCCCCTCTTCCTCAGTAAAGACTGAGCAGAAATACCTGTTCAATATGTCAGCTTTACTGTTACTTTAATGTACTTCACACTGGACCGTGCTTGCCCCTGTTGACCACAGTGTGTGGTTGTAGCACCCCTATCCCAACAACAGTGCAACTACAATGCCGACCAGTAACTGCACCGTGTATCCCAAAGCATCTTGCAAGTACAAGGCAGCATGGTCTGAGAACCATGCCTGTTGCATCCGCAGCAACATGTGTGTTTCTCACACAGTGTTGCTGATCAGCATCAAACCGGCATCTTTCTCCTCAGAGAAGTTCAACTGATCATCACGGTGACTGCACACTTTCTCCTTGCATCACTGTGCCATGCTGACCCCAGCTGTTCCCAGAGTCCCATTGCCAGCACAGTGACATGACAGCCCGGGCATGACACTTTGTCATCCCCTCTCATCACTGTGCCACACTGACCCCAGCTATGGTCAAGAGTCCCATTCACAGCACAGTGTCATGACAGCCTGGGTATGACAGTTCACTGCAGTAGTACACTGTGACACTCAGGCTGCCAAAAGTAAAGTTCTCCAGACCCACAGGTGACTGCCCTATCCGAGCAGTACCTAGGTCGAACTCCACATGATGAGTCATAGCCTGAGCAATGGGTAGATGGAAAACTGCATGGATAGTTATACCAGATGTGACAGCTTTCCTCATAACCTTCCCTCATAGTATCATCCACCGATAGTCTCACCCATCACATTGGCAACATCCTTATGTCCACAGCAGTGCTACTGCTTCTGCGACAACTGGTACTGGTCCTCTGATGACTGCATAGATCTTACTTTGAAAGGGCTCTTGCAGTAGGTATTCACATATAGGACTAAGCTGCTGGTCGTCAGGACCCGACAGAAGAATCTCTAGCTAGCAGTCTCTGGCAGGGGACTGCCCCATGTCAGGTGACCGGCGTCAGCCGACGTCAGTATAAAGGGGTGGTCCCCCACACCTGCCCTCCAGTTCTTTCCCACCATCGGCTTGTGAAAGCACCTCACAGAAGAACATTTTGGATAAGTATTAATCCTTTTTTGACATTTATCTCAAAAATTGTTCTGTTACCTCGCTGTGCATGTCATCCCCGATGCCATTGGAATTGCATAAAAACAAGTGTGACTTGTGTGGGTCCCAGCTTCCTCACAAGGACGGCCACTCTTTCTGTCTTTTTTGTTTAGGCTGGGACCACTGCATGGAGGAGTGCGAGCACTGCCAAAAATTAAATTCTGCCACCCGGAAACTGAGACTGCAGTCCCTGGAGGCCCATTTGTTAAAAATGAAAATGGCATCCATGGAGAAAGAATTGAAGAAATTGAGGCAGGCGTCAGCTTCTCCTGAGGGCCATCATAAAAAGAAGAGGGACAAGGAGAAACACCGAGATCGGGACTTATCGTACACAGCGTCCGCAACTTCGACTGGAGTAGCGGCTCTTCAGGTAACTTCCCTTCCGGGGATTGTCCTTTGAATGCCACCTTGGTGGTAACTAAGCTGGCATCGACCCCCCCTGATGGGCTTGCACTCTGGCCCACCAGGTGCCTTCAGGGAAAAGGAGGCCTCCATTCCCGCTTCGGCCCCTAAACCACGACCTTCCGGTAAGAGTGTGTCTAATAAGTCGGGCATCGGCTCCACCGACCTCCGCCTGGACATGGCTGATAAGTCAGCCATCAGCTTCTCCAATGACTGCCCAGCCCTTGACCCCACACTAGGCTCTGACACCACACCTGACATCCAGGAGTCGCCGCAGCGCACTGTGGTTGCATTGCCCTCTGAGGACCCCACGTCTCCTATGACTCCCCCCCCGGGGAATCTGCTCATTCCTCCCGGCTGGGGTCGAGGATGCTGGAATGCTGCCATTGGGATGCCCCCCCAATGCCAGATCCTCAGACACCGGACCCAACACCAGACAATCCAACATTGCCCCCTGGCATTCCGCTTCCCAGTGGCAGACCCCGATCCACCGTCAGGGCCAACTGGGCTCCTGGACCCTCCTGTGGGTCCACCTACTCCAGGCCTCATGCCCTCTGGGCCGACGCCTGATCCGTCTGGTCCGCCTGTAGGGCCAATGCCAGGAACTTCAGCTCCATCAGAGCCTCTTGTGCCTGGATACCCGACACCACAATACCTGATGCCACAGTATCTGGCACCTCAGTACCTGATGCCGCAGTACCTGACTCTGCAGTATTCAATGCCACAGTACCCGGCGCCTCAATACCCGATGCAGGGCCTCCTGCCGTCAGGTTATGGGTTCCCTTATTACGGGTTTCCAAGTTACCCATATCCGAGCCCCCTCCTCCTCCTCCTCCAGCTCCTCCTCCACAGCCTCAGGTTGACTTGAGGGAGGTTTTGTCCTCCTGGTGGGCTGAGGCTAAGACCTAGCTCACCAGGGAGGCTGAAAGCCATTTGCCGATGCCAGTCCCAATGCTGGACCCCTTACGCTAGCGAGAAGAGACTCATCCACCCTTACCCGATGCCAGGGCTGAACCATCTGGTTCTCGGGCTAGGGAGGATATGCTTCCCTGGGGCACCCCCAGAAGGGACGATCCATCCCCACCCAGGGAGGACTCTTTATCCTCATCAGAGCCATCAGATTCTGACTCGGATTCTGGCCACTCTGATCCTGGGGACGAGCCACACACTCCAGAAAATCCCAGGCCACAGGGTTCTCTGGAGGACCCTTCCTTTCTGGAACTGCTGAAGAAGATCCAGGTTGCTAGTGAGTGGCAGTCAGTGGAGCCAGATCCCCAGTGTAAAAAACTCGCTGCCCATCTGGATCTCCCGGAGACCTCTCCCACCCTGATTCCACCCTGGATAGAGCCTCACGTGGATCTTGTTTCCACTATTTGGAAACAACCTTCCTCATAGCCCCTCTCCCTAGAAAGGCAGATAGGCTATACCTGGCTCCAGAGGGTAAAGACTTTCTTAGCCTTCACCCCAAGGTGGATTCGGTGGTGATCAGTGTTGCCCACGACCAATCTGCCAACCCAAAGCACTTCAGCTCATCCCCTCCTGACAAGGATTCACGGCTTCTGGACCAGTATGGGAAGAAGATTTATGCTTCTTCCACCCTGGGTATGAGGGCCCTTAATTATGTTGGTCATATGGGGGACTACCAGAAGTCCATCCTCAGTCAGGTGGGAGCAAAACTGGATTTCCTTCCAGACTCCCAGACTAAACAGGAACTGGGAGACCTGGTCCATTCCGTGCGTTCGGCCTGTAGACACATTTTGTGCTACTTATGATGCAGTGGACATGGCAGGTAGGAGCTCGGCTTTCACCATAGGCTTACGGCACCATGTCTGACTCCACATGTTAGGTTTGTCCCCCGAAGTGCAGACTGCAATTCACGATGCTGCCTTCAGGAGATCTGTGCTTTTTGGTGGCGATGTCAAGGACATCATTACCAAATTGCAGGAGAAGGGTATGGCATTGAAATCTGTCCAGACAATGTACAAACCCTCCCATGGGTAGAAACGTCCCTTTTGGTGCCAAAGCCACCAAAAACAAACACTAGCAAAAAACACCCGAATAAGCATCGAGCCATGTCATCAGCCAAAGCTGCACCCAGCAAATAAGCCTCTGGAGCTCCAGCCGCTGCTCTGCCCTCTACCTCCTCCTGACTCCCTGCCTCTCCCACTGCCTCTGTCAGTATCAGAGGAGCTGGTAGGGGGAAGATTTTCCTCCCATCTGCCAGGTTGGGAGAGGATAACGCCAGATGCTTGGGTGCTCCAGCTGGAATCAGCAGGGCACTCAATACAGTTTCTTGAAAAACCTCCTCGCAGACCCCCCTCAGTCCTCGTACTCCCCTCTGCACCTTCAGTTGGTCCTAAAGGAAATCCACTCTCTTCTTTTGAAGGAGGCAATAGAACTCGTCCCCTCCCACCTGCAGGGGACGGGTTACTATTCCCATTTCTTCCTAGTACAAAAGAAGACAGGCGATCTAAGATCCATATTAGATCTCAGCTCCTTCAGCCAGTTCGTGGAGTATGAACAGTTCAGAATGCTCTTGCTACCAATCCTTCTTCCCATGCTTTGGCTGGGACTGTGGCTATGTGTCTTGGATATGCAGGATGCATACCTCCATATCCCCATATCCCATTCCCACCGCAAGTACCTCTGTTTTTGTTTTCATGTGTCTCACTACCAGTTCAGGGCCCTCCTATTTGGCCTTTCCTTGGCTCCCTGAGTATTTACCAAATGCTTGGTGATAGAGGCAGCCTTTCTGTGTACCCAAGGAGTTCAAGTCTTCCCCAACCTGGAGGACTGGCTTCTAGCAGCTCCATCCTTGGAGGAACACTTACGCTCCCTTTCTCTCACCTTACAAGTTTTCTCCAGCCTGGATATCACAGTAAACCAAGCCAAGTCCCATCTGGTCCCTTGCCAATGGCTGCAGTTCATAGAGGCAGTGTTGGATATGACCCTAGGCAAAGCTTTTTTGCCCCTGGAGAGAGTCGAGATGCTGTCAAATCTAGCTCATCTCTCTTGTTGGGTCTCAGAAGGGTTGGAGCCAGGAAGGTCCTTCGCCTTTTAGAACTGATGGCAGCTGCCATACCCACTGTTCCACTAGTGCGGCTTCACATGAGAATCTCCCAGCGGACTCTCAGGTCCCAGTGGGACCAGTCTCGAGATGATCTGGACTGTGAGGTCCTAGTGTCGGACCCGATGATTAGGGACTTGTAGAGGTGGAGTGTTCAGGAACACCTCAGCCAAGGGGTCCCATTTTGTATCGATCCCCCCACCCAGACTCTGATGACAGATGCATCAGGAGCAGGCTCGGGTGCCCATCTAGAGTCCCACAGGTCTCAGGGCAGCTGGTCTCAGTTCGACCAGAAGTGTCACATAAATGTCCTCGAGCTGAGGGCAGTTCTCTATGCCCTTCAGGCTCTCCTTCCTGTCATTCTTCCCGGTGATCTCCTGATCCAGTCAGACAATATGTGCGTAGCCTGGTACCTCAACAAACAGGGAGGAACTAGTTCCTATCCCCTCTGCCGGGAAGCGAAGAGAGTCTGTTACTGGGCGTCTCTGCACAACCTGCACCTAACAGCTGTCCACGTTCCGGGAGTGGAGAACACTCTGACAGATGCCCTCAGTCACTCGTCAGCCAGGTCTCATGAGTGGAATGTGCTCAAGATGTTGTAAATGACATCTTCCAACAGTGGGGGACTCCTCAAGTGGACCTCTTCACCTCCCCCGACAACACCAAGCTTCCCACCTATTGCTTGCTCGTTCCAGGTCGAGAAAGTTTTTGGCGGGATGCACTGTCTCTGTGTTGGAAGGGCAGATTCGTTTACACCTTCACACCCATTCCTTTGATCCTGAGAGTGCTCAACAAACTTCGGGCAGAGGGGGCGCAAATGATTCTCATCACTCCCTTCTGTCCGAGGCAAGTATGGTTCTCTCTTCTGCAACAGTTTTCCGAGGAACCTCCTCTTCCTCTACCTCTGTCGCAGCATTTGCTGACCCAGGATCAGGGGACCCTGGTCCATCCAGGCCTCAAATCACTTCACCTTCATGTGTGGCTCCTTCAGACATAGCCAAGGAACACTTTGGTGTTTCCCCCTTCGTAGCGGATATTTTGGTGGAGGCCAGAAAACCTTCCACCAGGTCTACTTCACGGCGGAAGTGGAAGAAAGTCATTATTTGGCTGGTTCCAAGGATTTGGAACCTTTCTCCTGCCCATCAACCAAAGTCCTAGATTACCTGAGGCATCTGTTTGACCTAGGCCTCAGCTACTCCTCTGTGAAGGTGCATATGGCAGCCATTTCAGCCTACCACATCCCCTTCGGAGACAGGACTTTTGCTCAGTTGGAAGTCTCCAAGACTTTCTTGAGAGGGGTTCTTCATTTAAGGCCCCCAATCCGCAATCCTGCTCCTCCTTGGGACTTAAACTTTATCCTAGAGAAGCTCACACTGCCTCCTTTTGAACTGGCAGCTGACGCAGACTTAAAGTTTCTTTACCTCGGAGGATTTCCGAGCTGCAAGCCCTAATATGCAAAATCCCATACTTGATTTTTCACAAGGAAAGAGTGGCCATACACACTAATCCCAAGTTTCTTCCAAAGGTGGGGGCTGAATCTATGCTGAATCAGTCCATTGAGCTCCCGGCCTTTTTCACGGAGCACTCCAATCATTGAGAATACCTTCTGCATATACTGGATGTACACAGAATTCTGAGATACTACACTAACAGGACTAAGGATCTCAGAAAAACAGATCAGCTCTTCATTTCTTTCGTT
Organism: Neoceratodus forsteri; assembly: GCA_016271365.2. Taxonomy (NCBI): domain Eukaryota; kingdom Metazoa; phylum Chordata; order Ceratodontiformes; family Ceratodontidae; genus Neoceratodus; species Neoceratodus forsteri. The sequence goes on along the minus strand of CM028132.1, from coordinate 466,145,135 downwards.
CACAAAAGAGAAGGCAATGATGTTTCCAAACAATGCTTCTCTAAGTGGTTAGCGAATTGTATCAATTTCTGTTATGACAAGTATCACAAAACTCTGCCGGGTCAGGTCAGAGGTCACTCCACTAGAGGGGTAGCTGCCTCTGCTGCTTGTTTCTGGAATGTGTCAGTGGCAGAAATCTGTGCAGCTGCAACTTGGACTTATGTCCATACCTTTACGAACATTACAGTTTGGACATTGTCTCTCGCCGCAGAGCAGGCTTCGGGTTGTCTGTTCTGCAGGGACTCCTTTCATGATCCCTGTTCAGACTTTCAGTCATTGGTGGATGATGACTCCTCCTCCTCCCATTTCTTCTCTTTGTTCCAGACTGCTTGGGATACAGTCATATCTGTGAATACCTTCTGCAAAAGCCCTCGCAAAGTAAGATAGTACAGTTCCCGTAAGAACTTACCGTAACAGTAGATCTTCGAGAGAGGCTCTTGCAGTAGGTATTACCTACCCTCCCTCCGTCCCCCTCAATTTCTTCTTTTTCATCTATGGGGGCATATCCTCGTCTCTCTTGTCATGCCTTTCTGGTTTTTGGCTGGAAAAAACTGGAGGGTGGGCGTGGGGGACCGCCCCTATATACTGACATCGGCTGATGCTGGTCACCTGATGTGGGAGCGGTTCCCCACCAGAGACTACTAGCTAGAGACTTTTCCGTGGGGTCCTGACACCTGGCGGCTTAGTCCTATATGTGAATACCTACTGCAAGAGCTTCTCTAGAAGATCTACTGTTACGGTGTAAGTTCTTACATAACTGTACTTTCTCCCATCATGCATGTCAGTGTGTCCTGTATGTAACAGAGTATCTGAATGTAGGACTACTTTCTAGCGTGGAAGGAGACATATTAAAATGTTACATTTTCCAGACATGCAGACATGTTTTGTCAGCTGTTTTTGCAACACATCTGCATCCCTATCTAAACCCCTTGTAATAAGTGCATTAATGCACGACAGGGTGTGCTGTTATTGGGGATTAACACACCTTGCATGCTGTGAGGGCACTCGGCCTGCAACCTCGTGCCTCACAATGCACCCAAGGTGTGCATTAATCCCCAATAACAGCACACCCTGTCGTACATTAATGATTACTTAGAAAAATTTCTAATGAGCAAAATGAACTAGAAAAATACTTTAAATAAAAATTGTATAATTGTCTGTCTGTTTCGGTTCCACTAGCTCTTTAAGATTCCCCGTCATGTTTTTATTAAATTCCTGCTTCAAATGCAGAAGTTGAAATTAGTAACTTTATATGTGTGATGATGAGTTAGTACATAATATTCCATGTAAATCAGTTGGATTTCCCATCTTGTTATAAGTAGCACATCCAACAACCTGCAAGATTATCATACAGCACAAAGGTTTTTTTCTAGCTAGTATTTTTATATTTATGGGAGGTGGGGTCTGGTCACAGTATTTATGGGAGCTCCCTTTAACTGTAGCCCATAAATGTGCAAACTGAACACTTGTGGGCTTTGAGTCTAAATAATAAATCAAGGGAGCGCTTTCGACCAATTAGAGGATTCCTTTCCCCTGCATATGAGATGCTCTTATTCTGCAAGTGTCTTGCATGCAGGTGCCCTGGAAATCTGCATATTTGAGGAATGTTTTTTAAATTATTCATATATTATCAACCTCAGTCAATAATAATGTTATTATTGCCATGACAACCACTTTTGCAGTTGTAAGAGTGTTCTCACTTACTTTCTTAGGGTATCAGAATTGTTCTCCTTCATTTCATGGTTCCCGTACTGCAAAAATTCATGTACAATGTTTTCGTGTATTTATTTGCACCTTGAATCCACAATGTTTCCATCTTTTTTACCTAGTATATACATAGTTTTTCATCCTGTATTCTGGATTCTGTACTGTGCTGTATTTAAGAAACAATGTGGTTGAATGTATCTATCCCCCCTTCCGACCCCCAGTCGCAACTGGAAATGAGTCTTCTGGACTCTGCTTATTAACTTGGTAAAAATGTTTTAAATAAATGAATAGATCTGAACAGACGAACTGAGTGATCTCAGTTGCGGGATTAACATACAACAGAACAGCTGCTTGCAAAGTCTAGTCCAGCATAAAAATAACAGTGTGACCTGATTTTCCACATCATATTCTGCAGTGAGCCAAGGTTTCAGTTTCTCCTGTTCAGACAACCTGTAGCAGAACTACTCGCCAGCCTGTATACAGAAGTAAGCCAGTTTTCTGTACTTATCAGATTGGTAATGTGTGTCATAAGTGTCTACATACATACATACACACACACACACAAACACACACACACACACACACACACACACACACACACAAAATAGCAGCCATGTCACACACTTGCATGGAAGTCATGTGCTCTGTGTCTCTTCAATGAGGCATTGCCATTCACTTCTGTTTTCTAGGCTGTTACAAGCCAACTCTCTAGTGACTATTATTCATCAGCAGCATGGCAATTAAGTGTCAGAGTGATCACCAAATCAGATCTTTTAAGAATCAATCTTCACCATTCATCACTGTTGGGTCTTAGGCCAAAGGCACTAGGATCCAACAGGAGCGTATGCCCTTAAAGTTTTGGAGGAAGGGGGCCAACATCGGAGATGGCGCCGCTCATGAGGCAGGCTTATGACATGGCGCTCATGGACTGGCCAGTTACTGACACCAGCCTCCTCATAGAAACATTGAATTTGATGGCAGATAAGGACCGCTTGGCCCACCTAGTCTGCCCATTTTCCTACCTAACAGATAAGCTGCAGATCCTAGTTAACCAACAGCTTACTTCCTCCTACCCCCCACTAGGACTGCCTTATGTCCGTCCCATGCATTCTTGAATTCCCCACTGTTCTTGACTCCACGACCTCCTCAGGAGGCTATTCCATGCATCCACAACCTCTCTGTGAAAAAATACTTCCCCATTACCTCTGCGCTGCCCCCTCTATCTTCAAATTGTGTCCCTTGTTCTTACATCTCTTTTTCTGAAAGATGCTACCCTCTTGGACTTTGTTGATTCCCTTGAGGTACTTGAAAGTTTCTATCATGTCCTCTCTCTCCCTTCTTTCCTCAAGGGTATACATATTAAGCTCCTTTAGTCTTTCTTCATATCTCTTCTGGTGCAGACCCTGCACCATTTTGGTTGCCCTCCTCTGGACAGCCTTCACTCTGTCAATGTCTTTGCGGAGATGGGGTCTCCAGAACTGCACACAGTACTCCAGATGGGGTCTCACCAACTGTCTGTACAGAGGGATAACAACTTCCTGTTTTCTACTATTGATTCCTCTCCCTATGCATCCCAGTATCCCCCCAGCCTTCCTTACTGCCTTCTCACATTGCTTGCCCACCTTTAGGTCATCTGATATAATTACCCCAGGTCCCTTTCCATTTTTACTGTTGTCAGTATCTCACCCCTATTGTGTACTCTTCCCTGGGTTTTTGTTTCCCAGGTGCATTACCTTGCACTTCTTTGCATTGAATCTGAGCTGCCATACATTTGACCATTCCTCCAACCTTGCCAAGTCCCTTCTCATCCTTTCCACTCCATCTTGTGTATCACCCCTGTTGCAGATCTTTGTGTCATCTGCAAAGAGATATACTTTTCCTTCCAGTTCCTCTGCAATGTCACTTATAAAGACATTAAAAAGAACCGGTCCCAGTACTGAACCCTACGGTACCCTGCTATAACACTCTTTTCTTCACTGTGGACTCCATTTACTACTACTCTTTGCGTCCTGTTGTCTAGCCAATTTTTTATCCAGGCTACCACCTTGGGACCCACTCCAAGGCTGGCTAACTTGTGTATTAATCTTTTATGTGGGACTGTATCAAATGCCTTGCTAAAATCTAGGTAGGCCATGTCCACAGCCCCTCCCTGGTCTACTACTTCGGTCACCCAGTCAAAGAAATCTATTAGATTCGTCTGACACGACCTTCCCATCATGAATCCATGCTGCCTTGGGTCCTGTGCCCCACTGGCCTCTAGGTACTGAACAATTCTTTCCTTCAGAAGTGATTCCGTTATTTTCCCTACCACTGAGGTCAAACTAACTGGTCTGTGGTTTCCTACCTCAGTTTCTCAGTTCAGTTCTTCCCCCATTAAGGAAGATACATTCTGACCAGCTTGCTGTTTTCAATACATACAAAACTCGAAGAAATTACTGCAAAAAACAAATATGTAAAGCTAAAAGCAAGTATTGTAAGGACCTACTATCCAGCTCTGCCTGTGACCCATGGAAATTCTGGGCCCATATAAAAACTTTTCTTGGAGCCTCACAAGCCTCTACCCCTATAGATATGGTACTCAGTGGAGCTCACTGTAATGACCCTAATACCATTGAGAACGCTTTTAACAGTATGTTTTCTGATCTATCACCATATACCTCTTTTCCGTCCCAGGCCGCATCATCCAATCAGTGAGCTCCAACAATCAAATTGAACCCGCTGCATTTACATCTTTGCTAGGGTCCTTGTAGCCTCTGCAGTTCTATTTCAAGGATATAACTAGGGCAGAGGTCCTTAAACAACTGATTACCATCTTGGACAATACAAGCTCAGGGTCTGATTCCCTAGAACCTCGTCTGCTGAAGCTGGCAGCTCCACTTATTGCCTCCCCTCTAGCTAAAATATACACGTTATCCCTTTGTTGTGGTGTCCCAGACCTTTGAAAAATTGCTAGGATAACTCCTGTGTTCAAAAAAGGTGATAGGAAGGATATAAATAATTACAGACCGATTGCTATTCTCTCAGTCCTGAGCAAGATACTCGAGAAGCTTGTAGCTGCCCAAACACAAGACTTCCTAGCAAATGGCTTCAGGAAACATCATAGTACAACTAATGCACTACTAAAACTCACCTCGGATATACTCTTCCACATGGACCCTGGCCGACTTACCAGGGCCGTCTTTGTTGACCTTACCAAGGCCTTCGATCTTGTGGATCATCCTCTGCTTCTGTCTACCCTTCAACACATGGGTTTCTCAACTCCTGTCATAAACTAGTATAGGAGCTACTTATCGGATAGAACCCAAACAGTGAAATTTAACTCTACTGTATCAGACAGTACTACAATGAACATTGGCTTTCCGCAAGGGTCAATCCTGGGTCCACTCCTTTTCTCATTGTTTATAAACAACATTCCTGATGTACTACAAACCTGCTCTTCTCTTTTATATGCAAACAATCTCATCTACACCAGCTCAGCCTCAATCAATAGCCTGAATTCGTCCCTTTCCACTGATTTCGGGAACATTCAAAACTGGCTACAGGACGCCCAACTAGTACTTTAATGCTAAAAAAATGAAATCTGTGCTCCTAGGATCTGCCTCAAAACTCAGAACTAGTACATTGCCCCTAATGATCTATGACCATGAAGGGTCCAAACTTGAGACTGTCACGTCTTTCAACTACCTTGGTGTTATGCTTAATAAATCACTGGATCTAAACCTTCACATTCAATTCACCTGTAAAACAGTTAGTAGTAGACTGGGTGTTGCCTACAAGACTAGCTACATGCTAACTCCATCCGCAAAGTTGGCCATTGCCAGAGGGGTATTACTCCCTGCACTAACCTACTGCTCGCCTATCCTTACTGCTGTACATAAAACCTCACTACTGAAATGGGACGTCACATATAATAATATCTGTCGTTACACATCTTTATCCCCTCATCTGAAGCACCACTGTCAGCTCTACAGTGACCTGGGGTGGCTCTCTCCTTCTGCATCTAGGCAATACTATCTTGGCTCCTTGTGTGACTTAGTTATCAGGCTTAACACCCCTGCATCCCTTGCAACACTACTTATTCCCTCCATCCCCTTCCATGGACTACGATCTGCTGACAAAGCACTACTAAATGTTCCTAGGTGTCACACCTCAAAGGGTGCTGGTGCATTTAAGCATACGGCTCGTCAGCTTTGGAATACTCTTCCCCCAGATCTAAAGCAGTCTGCATCTCACTGTCACGTTAAAATAAAATTACAGAGTTATCTATCCCAGTCAGACCCATGCACTTGCTTCAATCCAACTTGGTCTCTACTAGGTCCTCCTTGTCCTTCTCCTATCACTCTTCAGTTAAAACTCTCCTGTTTTCTTGAATATCCTTCTCTATATGTTGTTGCATTCTATGTGCTGTGGTCTAAACTAAGCAATATGTGATGTGGTTAGGTACTTTAAAATGTTATGTACTGTATATTATATTCTTCTGGTCTGAACTAAGTTATACTTATTGCTGTCTTGTACAGAGTGATACCTAAAGCTGTTACGTACTTGTGAAATGTCATGTATGTTAATACGTTCTGTACTCTCCCAGGTTGTGCCTGAAAATAGTCATTTTTTGGCTAGTGCACTCAGCCGGTAAACAAAAACTAAATAAATAAATAAATACTCTGTGCGAGCATTCCGACATTTTCCACTGCATCACACTTTTGTTCTTCACCATTAACTTGATGCTGTACAGCTTATTTGACATCCCATTGCCACCTTTTCTATCTGTATCTACGCTTATCGAATAGAACCCAAACAGTAAAATTTAACTCCGCTATATCAGACAGTACTACAATGAACATTGGTGTTCCTTTGTACAGTATAGAGTTCTATTTTTACTTATTTTAATTATTTTCCATCAAGTCGATCATATCCAGTTCCCTGGGGCTTAAGAAGCTAAAGAAAACTGGAAAGAAAATAGATTCTCCCCGGGGCCCTGTGTTCACTGCAGCAAACTGGACCTACATTCTGCAGCAGGACCTCATGCTTGCTGCAGTCAGGCTATGATCAGTTCTGCGGTGATTCTGCAGCAATTTGTGATGGGCTTTACATTCTCTGACAACTCAAATGAGCCCCAAAATAAAATCTAGTTACCCAGAAAGAATGAGAATGCTTAGGAAAAGGCAGCCTGGGGCAGTTTGGCAGATGCACAGGCAAGGCAATACAAAGCAATTCTAGCATCTTGATTTAGGTTGGATGTAGGGCGTTGGGGAATACTAACATAACATACCATTTGTCAGCAGATTAGGCCTTATCGTCTATCGAGTCTGCTCAAACCTCAGATCCCTAGTTGGGTGCCAAGGCCCTCCCCCACCTTGTGTTCCAGAAACCCCTATCATCCATCCCCACCCCCTCTGGGACAGGCCATCATCTAATACATCCACTTTCTGTGTCTGTCCCACCCTCTTGAAGCCTCCACTGTGGATCTCTGAACCAGCTCGCCAGGTAGTACATTCGAGGGTCACCACCCTCTCAGTGAAAAACCTCCTCCTCTTTTCCCCTCACCCTTCCACCTTCCAACTTCAAACTCATGCCCTCTGGTGATACCTCCCTGCTTTAGTCTAAAGATCCCCTCCATGTTTACCCTATTTATTCCCTTGAGGTACTTGAACACCTCAATCATGTCCCCCCTGTCTCTCCTCTCCTCCAATGAAAACAGGCAGAGCTCCTCAAGTCTGTCCTCAAGAGTTATTTTTTTTTTTTGTACTGCAGTCTGTTTTATTATCTCATGGCTCCCTCCCACCTGCCCAGTGCTGGTTTACCACCACTATGCTCCTGAGAATTTCTCCCTGTCTGCTCAGTTGCTTGAAGGCCAGTATTGCCTGGTTGCTAAACAGTGCTGCTCCAATGTCTCCCTCCCGGTTGAAGCCTGGTGGTGATGGTTTGTGCTGTAGCGCTGCTCTAGCTGCTTGCTCCTGCTCACGTAGTTCAACACCGGTGGTGTTGTTTATGTCAATGCCACTTGGCTTCCATATCTTCTCTGCCACTCTGTAAGGATTTACTGTGAGGCTAGAGAGAAGCTGGGCCATTTCACATTAGGCAAATGTCCAGAAAGTCTCCCGGTTTTTGTCTGCAATAATTAATACTTTTTCATTCCACAGTTCTGCAATTGGCAAATAGAGCCACTATTCTTTCTCATGAAATAGATCTCCTGAAGTTCCCTCAATGTTTGTAGAAGACCATAATGGTTATAAAATTCATGGATGAGTGCCAGTGGATTAGAAAGGGGTGGCCCCACTGACTACTGCAGCCCAGGGGGGATGGATGTATAATGGAGCTGCCAACAACCCACACTAATGCCATTTTAAGCTTGCTTACAATCATTTTAGCCATTTAGCTGGGGTTTTCAGTGCTGACGGCCATTTTTACTGCACCAAAAAATGCTGTTTCTGCAGCAGGACTGTGGTTCTGTGATAGCTGCTGCAACTGCAGAATTGCAGAAAACACAGGGCCCTGATTCTCCCCATATGTGCTGGTGCCACTGACTATGGAAGAAATATGTCCGTTCAGGACTGTGATGATCGGTGTTGGACCTGCCTAGGATCAGATCACAACAAGGATTATTGCAACGCCTGCTTTTCCATGGACCTCCACACCCTTGAAATCCATGCAATAAGATAGGGGCGTCCCCCTCACCCCCACAGTCTGAGATAGGTGACCTACATAGGAGTTAAAGGTAAGGTCCCTGGGCTCTTCCCCTCGGCCCCTCCTTGGTACTATACATACTGGGGGTGACAAGACCTCCACTAGTCCTCGTCTTGCTGAGATAGGAGGCCTGAGGGAGGGGTCTGTGGGACAGCCTCCCCCCAAGGGGTTGGTTATGCACCCTTCCCAGTCTGGTACCCCCTCATGGATCTTGATGCCCCCGGTGGCAACGTTGAAGCTGTACACTGGGCCTGTGTCAGTGGGTCCCTTAGGACTGTGGCCTGGTGCCACTTCAGCTCCTGGCACTAAGGCCAGTGCTGGTGAGTGGGGCAGTGCCACCCACACAGCCAGGTCCCTCCTGCTGCCGCTCATGGCACTGGGAGAGGGGAGGTCACTGGAGCCAGCAGGCCATTGCAGACCTTCTGGATCTCGTCCCTTGAGTGGTCAGATGACCCAGAGGGTGAGGACCGGGATGATCCTGACTGGCTTCTCAGTTCTGGCAAGGATATAGACCTCCCTGGGCCTAGTCCTAGGCCTTCTGCATCTGCGGTGTCTAGGAGTTCTCTTCCTGATGCCGGCCATGGAGCCACCTCACCTGTGTCCTACAGTGCCGCTTGCAGTGCTGGGGATGCCTCTGGTGCCGGAGAGGATTGTGGTGCTAGACACAGTGCCAAGTTTGGTTCCGGTGCCTTCTTCAGTGCTGAATCCAATTCTGGTGCCATTTGTGGTGCCGAGGGGGGTTCTAGCATCGTTCATGGTGCTGTTCCCCCTTGCTCCTAGTTTCTGATGTGGGGATGCTATGAGGACTAGTCCAAGGGGCAGAGCCCTCTTGAGTGAGGAGGGTATTGGTAGATCCCAGTTGCAGCCGCACTCCATGTCTGGAGTGGCTAGGGGCTCTAGCAGGAGTCATAGTGCTGATTCTGGTCCTCTGACCCCTCCAGAACCATCTAGGCCTGCAGTAGGTGAGGATAGGGGCTGCCCTGTGGGACCTCTATGGCTCTGACCTCACAAAGGGCACCATCTGGATCGCCCCTGTAGGGTTTGGCATACCCAGGTAGATGAGATGCGCAGCCCCTTCCTCCGGGGTAGATTAACTGTCCACTGTCATAGCCCTAGCACAGGACCTGGCCTGGTCCTTCACAAGCCACCTTCTCCTCCTCTGCCTGTTTCTCCTCCTCTCCCAGGCATTTCCAGTTCTATGGGACCTCTGACCTGGGTGCAGTTCAAGGCTTCGGCAAGTGCCTTGCCAACCTACCTAAGGGCAATGAACCAGGCCATTTTCCAGTCTGAAACCCTGGCACCACCACCCCATGTCCAGCTCTTCTTCTTCTCTGTCTTCCTCTGAGGAAGAGGATTCCTCGGTCCACCTCTCCTCCGATGCTGACTACACCCGTTATCAGCAGTTCCTTTCAGAGATAATGAGGGAGCTGTGATTGTCCCACTTTTCAGGTTGAAATGCTGCTCACCTGATGCTGTCCTTCCTCAGGGAGTACAGTCATGACTGCACGGTCATACCTCCGTGGCCTCAGCCATTTGTGGAGGCATCAAGAGGCATCTGGCTCCACCCCTCTGCCCCCCTCTCCAGCCCTGAGGGACACCCAGCACAGGTATTGTGCACCACTGGGATCTATAGGAGCCACGCCTCACTCCTTTTCTGGGATCCAGCTTCTGGACACTCCCTCAGGCCATAGACGCCCAGTGTGTGACCATCGCTCAGAGTCAGACTCAGCCAAGTTCGACATTTGGGGTTTTCTTGGTGGTGCACACCATGTTGGGCATTGCTGCACATCAGGCACACCAGGCATCCTATGGAAGGCACCAGCAATGCTAGCTGAACTCCTAGCATCCTTGCCAGACTGTGAGGCAGCCAGACAGGCCATTCTCCTTTCTGCTGAGGATCTGGAGCTGGCAAGACACCAAGCGAAGGTGTCCTATGATGCCAGCGAGGTAGCCTCCAGGCTAGTGGGAACTGCAGTACGCATTAGTCGAATGGAATGGCTGTACCTTTCACGGTTGTCACCCTTAGCCCGGCGTAGGGTGATTGCCTCATGCTACTAGGGGGGCCCATTTTTTCTCCAGTAGGGCCAGGTGTGAGCTTGAGGGGCACAGTCCTGCTCCCAGGCCACAGGAGCCTCTGCCTGACCTTGACCAGTCTCGGGCTTTGCCAGGCCTGTGAGGGGCCTGCTCCTTTCTGTGTCTCCCCCACAGGAGGCTAAGGGAACAACCATTTACCTCAGGTTTGCCAACAGCAGCATTTGGTAATGGCTTGGTACAGACCCAACAGTGATGAATGGTGAAGACTGATTCTTGGAAGATATGAAAATTACGTACTAACTGTAATTCTTGGTCTTCCAGAATATCTTCACCTTTCATCACTGTAGCCTGCCCATCTTCCCCCTCAATTGCCAGGCTTCTGGGCAGTCTCCTCCTTCATTCTTTCAGCCTTAACCCCTATTTGTGTGTTTAAAAAAAAGGTGGGGACATCAAGGGGCAAACTCCTTTGGGGGCTTGTTCCCTCCATAGGCCCTTATGCGGCCCCTAAAAAAAAAAAAAGTGGGGAGGGGAAGGGAATGTTGTCTTTGGGCAATCTCGCCCATCCCTTCCTTGGTTTTCTTTATGAAAAAAGAACAAAAGCAAAAGATAGATATATATTTTCGTCAAGGCACAGGTCAGGAAGCATAGAGAAAACCCAGGAGCAGTTGTAAAATTCCACAAAACTGTTTATTTGTAGTTGCAGTAACATAAAATAAACCTGTTCAGAATAACTATATACAGAAGCAAAATAACATCTCTTGTAAAATAAATCTCCCTTGCAGCTCAGTTTAGCTGTTTTTATGTCATTTTCAAACCCCATCCTTTGCAAGCATCCTGTTCTTTGCAAATTTCAGGAGCTACTGGAACATTGAGAACTTTCTGAGGTCCCCATAGCTACTGCATAAAGGCTCAGGCATTTGCACCCAAGTAACGTCTAGCTTTTTACAGTTATCTCAAATTATAAATACATACATTTCAACAGTAACACATATACCCCCCCTCTTTAAGAGGGAACCTATTTTATTAAACAGGTTTCCAAAACTCTTTATTTTCTAATAACACTTGTTGCATTCAGACATTAAGCACATTTCCATCCATTTTTTTAACAGTACAGCAAAAAGTACAGTTCAAACCCATTCATTAGTTTTTTTTTTCCAACCATCAGAACCCCTTAATTCCTGATCCTTATCTTGACAGAAAATCAGCATTACTATTCTGTTTGCCAGATTTGTGAATCACCGAGAATTTAAATGGCTGCAGTGCCAGGTACCACCGTGTGATTCTGGAATTTTTATCTTTCATCTGGTTAAGCCAACAGAGAGGATTGTGATCAGTTACAAGAACAAAATTAGTTCCTAGCAAATAAAACTTGAGGGACTCCATGGACCATTTTGCTGCTTAACACTTCTTTTTGATAGCGGAGTACCTTTTTTCTCTGTCATGCAATGTCCTACTTATATGCAGCATAGGATGTTCTTTCCCATCTATATTTTGGCTTAGGACTGCACCTAGGCCTACCTCAGGTGCATCTGCTTGTAGCAGAAATGGTTTTTCAAAGTCCGGGCTTCTTAAAACAGGTGCTGAACATAATGCAGCCTTTATGGCTTGAAAAGCTTCATCACACTCTGGGGTCCATTCACATTATTTGGGTACTGTTTTTTCATGAGTTCAGTGAGGGGAGTAGCTAATTCAGCAAAGTTGGGAACAAATCTCCGATAATGACCAGCCAGTCCTAAAATTGACCTGACATGTTTCTTTGTTTTTGGTATAGGGCTGTTACCTACAGCTTCTATTTTAGAAATATCTGGTTTGATTTATCCATTTCCCAACACATAGCCCAAATATCTAGTTTCCTGCATGCCCAAAGCACATTTGGTAGGATTAATTGTCAGACTTACATTTTTGATAGCTTGGATAACTGCTCGTAGGTGTTTCATGTGACTTTTCCAGTCTGGACTGTACACCACAACATCATCCAGGTACGCAGCACAATAACTACTGTGAGGGGATAAAATTACATCCATGTACCACTGAAATGTAACTGGCGCACCATGTAAACCAAAGGGCATGATGATGAACTGATAGAATCCAATAGGGGTGGCAAATGCAGTTTTATCTCTGGATTCTTTAACTAAAGGTATTTGCCAGTAACCCTTGATGAGATTGAGGGTACTGATATACTTTGCACTCCCCAGTCTGTCCACCAAATCATCTATTTTGGGCATAGGATAACTGTTAAATTCTGACACTTGATTAAGTTTCCTGAAATCAAGGCAGATTCTAACACACCCTTCTTTTTTGTTTACAATTACCATGGGAGATGACCAAGCACTCCTCGACTCCTCAATGATACCCAGTTCTTTTATTTTTTGTATTTCCTTAACCAGATCAGCTTTTAACCTCTCTGGTAACCTGCATGACTTTTACCTAATAGTATTCTTTATCACTATTATGTGCTCAACCCCTTTTGCTTGGCCTGGTACCATGGTAAAAGTACTGTTAAATGTCTTTAGCACATTATGACTGTCTGTAGTTTGTTCTGAGGTTAAGGAAACATTCACCTTTACAGTATCAGCATTTACATGTTGTTCTAGTCTATCATAAACTACATCAATATCTTCCTTATCAGTTTCTGGTAAAATTAGCATGGCAGCTTTTGGCATTTTTTCAACCCATTTCTTGAGGAGGTTAGCATGGTATATCTTAGAAGGATTTTTCTTGTCAGGGGTCTCAGTCTCATAGTTAACAGTGCCAGTACATCTAAGAACCTTATATGGCCCTTGCCACTTCATTAACAACTTGTTTTCTGTTGTAGGTAACAGTAGCAAAATCTTTTCACCTGGCTGAAAAACTTTTTCCTTTACCCCATGGTCATAATATACCTTCTGCTGGTTTTGAGCCTGTTCCTGATTACTATTGGCAATTTCAACATATTTTGCCAGTTTCTTTCTTAGGGCACACATATAAGAAAATATGGATTGTTTCTGAGTGGGGTTATCTTCCCACATTTCCTTTATCGTATCCAGTGGTCCTCTTGGCTGCCTACCATCCATCACTTCTAATGGTGAAAACCCTGTTGATGCCTGTGGCACTTCTCTGTAAGCAAAAAGTAGGTAAGAAAAGTATTGGTCTCAATCTTTCTCTTCCCCTTTTACAAATCTTTTTAACATGCGTTTTTAAGGTTTGGTTAAAACACTCAACAAGACCGTCTGTCTGAAGGTGATATGAGGAGTTTCTTATGGCAGTGATACCCAGCAGTCTGTACAGCTCTTTAAGCAGTGCAGCACCAAAATTACTACCCTGATCAGTAATAATTTCTTTAGGTATGGCCACTCTGCTGAAAATTTTGGCTAGCTCTGCTGCAACTTTTGGGGCTGTAACAGTATGCATTGGAGCTGCTTCTGGGTATCGAGTAGCATAGTTGCATACTACCAGGATAAATCTATTACCCTTTTTACTTTTGTCTAAAGGACCAACCACATCCATTGCAATTCTCTCAAAAGGTGCATCTATTAAGGGTAGGGGTACCAGGGGCATCTTGTCTTTTCTAGTGACTGGGGCTACTTTCTGACACTCAGCACAGGAATTACAATAGGTAGCAACATCTTCATGAATTCCCCGCCAGTAAAATCTATACAGCAATCTGGCAAGGGTGCAATCCCTCCCTGAGTGACCAGCCATAGGATTATCATGTGCTATCTGTAACAATTCTGTTCTATACTTCTGTGGTATAACCAGTTGTTTTGTCTGTTCCTGTGTCTGAGGTTTAACCCAAACTCTGTACAGTAATCCATAACAGTTTTTAAACATTGATCCACCTTGTTTTGGTTTAACCACTAGCTGCTTGAAATAACCCTGGAGAGAAACATCATTAGCTTGCTCTGCAAGAAAATCCCAATCAGTTATCAATTTAGTTTCAGCATTTTCATATTTTAACCTTTCATGTCCATCAGTCATTTGTTGCCACAGTTTCTTCAGGCTTTGTCTTTCTTTCCTGGATTTCCGGATCTTGGAGCTGTGCTTGAACAAGTCCGAATCAAAATCACTGAAAGGAAACGTGTCCCCACCATCTGAAATTTTCTTTGCCTGAGCTCTTGTCGCCACAGCTGCTGAAACATCAGGACTTACTCCCTCTTTTATCAATTCAGTAAATCCTGGAAAGTCATTTCCAATAATCACAGGTACATGTAACTTTGGTACTACCCCCACTTTCATTTGGTGTGACACATCCTTAACAGTCAGAGTCACTTGGGTAGTGGGATAGTATCGAGTGTCCCCGTGGATGCAGATGACACTAGTACCTGGTCCCTTTGCACTGTGTTTTCCCAGCATTTCAACATGCACTAGGGTCTGTCTGCTTCCTGAATCAATGAGTCCCTTACAGTCTTAGTCCCCATCTTCACATCTGTTAGGCACTTGCCCCAGTTTTCCAAGGACAAATCTTCTCCAGTGCCACTCTCTTTATTATGGCAGTTTCTTGCAAAATGGCCTGGCTTATTACAGTTATAACAGATAACGTCTTTTGGCACAGATTTGTTACCCCCACCAGAGATCTTAGCAGGCTTGGAGTTTAAATGGGAAAAAGAGTTTCTTACCGGTGCTTGGCTGTTACCTTGCTGCTGTGGCATCTGTCTGGCTAGTTGGTAGTCCTCAGCCAAAGAAACAGCTTTTTCCCCATTCTCTGGTCGGTGTTCCTTTACCCACAGCTGCACATCTGTAGGCAAGATGTTGATGCTGCATGGCAAATGTGTCAATGATCTGTGGGACTGTTTTGCTCTCTGGTTGGATCCATTTTATCAGGAGTTCTCTGAGTCGGGTGAAGGCTTCTCGAGGATTGTCACTGAGCTGTACCTCAGAGATCAAAATCTCTGCCTATAGGTCTCTCTGGAGTTGTCGTACCTTTTCAGGATTTCGCTTTTCACCAGGTCATAGTTTTCTGACTGTGCAATGTCCATACTGCTGTAGGCAAGCTGGGCTTTCCCTATCAGGCAGGGTACCAGTCTGATTGTCCATTGCTGCTTTGGCCACTGGCAGGCTGTGGCAACTTTTTCCAAAGTTGTCAGGTATGCCTCAATATCATCGAAGGGACACAGCTTAGTAAGTTTAATGGCCTTTAAGTTGCCTGCATTTTGTTGCTCCTCTGGATCTGTGCCGGATCCTCTGCCTTCAATAGTTTGCAAGGCATCCAGCCATCGGTGCTTCTGTGGCTGCATCTCTTCTCTCATCTGTTGCTTCTGTCACTGCATCTCTTCTCTTCTCAATGCTTCTAACCATTGAATTTCTTTTTCTCTCTGCGTCTCAGTCTCTTTTTGTTGTATAGCCCACCATTTCAAAAAGTCCATTAGGCTTTCAGGTTCTGTCACTGCCTGTTCTTTTTCCATAACTTGTGCTGGCTGTACAATCTCAGACTGGAATTCAGCTGCTGCTAGTTTGGCTGCCATTCTCCTGGTACCCACTCCTGGACTTGCTGCTGCAGAATCCATACCTTCCTCTGTGCTTCCCTGGTACTAGGTCCAGTACCCACGCACAAATCTCCTGTTTTAGGGTATGCACAGCCTAAATCCCACTTAGGCTGACACCATCTGTCGTCGAGGAACAGGTCAGGAAGCATACAGAAAACCCAGGAGCAGTTGTAAAATTCCACAAAACTGTTTATTTGTAGTTGAGTAACATAAAATAAAATAAACCTGTTCAGAATAACTATATACAGAAGCAAAATAAAATCTCTTGTAAAACAAATCTCCCTTGCAGCTCAGCTTAGCTGTTTTGATAAGTCTTTTTCAACCCCCATCCTTTGCAAGCATCCTGTTCTTTGTAAATTTCAGGAGCTGCTAGAACATTGAGAACTTCCTGAGGTCCCCTCAGCAACTGCAAAAGGCTCAGGCATTTGCACCCAAGTAACGTCTAGCTTTTTACAGTTATCGCAAATTATAAATATATACAATTCAACAGTAACACAATGTTCTAAACAAAAGTGATCCCAATATCAGCTACATTTCCATACATTGATTCTCGTATATTTTATATTAGCAGATATAGATGTGCAAGGAAGAAAGACAGCAAGAGAAAACAGAGACAGAAAGAGGCAAAGAATTGCAAGACTGTTCAGGTTGAACAAGTCCGAGGTCTCACAGGAAAATTTGGTTGCGCAACCAAACAGAAGAGACAGAAAAGGAAAGAATACATATCCTTGCATTTAAACACTTTCTCCAAAACAAATGGGACTGGGTCCTATTCTACCCTGTCACACACACACACACACACACACACACACACACACACATATATATATATATATATATATATATATATATATATATATAACAATCTTGCTCATCCCTTCCTTGTTTTATTTATGTAAAGAGAAAAAAAAGTACAAAAGCAAAAAAAAAAATGTTGCAAGGACCCTTTCTGGTCCTTGTTTTTCCTCCTTCTTTCTTTTCAACAAAGAAAAAACAGGGAGTTCAGAGAAGATAACCCTTTTTTGTCCCCCACCCCTTCTCCCTTGTTAGAAGGGGACTTATAGTTTTTGCTGTTGGACTTTCCTGTGTGGTCCCTCTGGGACAAGGCCTTTCAGGATGAGCTGGTGTCCTAGGGATTAGAAAGCCTGTGCTGTAGCCCATTTCCCTTACCAATTCAGCTCCTCCTGTTACAGTCCACCTCCTTTCTTATTCTGTGGCCTATTATACCTCTCTTTCTCTTAGTCCTCTGAGTTCGAGACTTTTTCTTTAGAGACAGAGAGTTCAAGGGTAGGAATCCTTTCTTGTGGATCCCTATTACTATTTTTCATCCTAATGAGGACCCTGTTCTCAGTCTTTTGTCCCTCTCAAAGGTTGTATTTCTTTCTAAGCCTCTTAGATCTTTGGCCTTAGAAACTATGGGTTGGATTTTCAGAGGGCCCTTAGATCCATGCAAGCTGCATCAAACAACCAGCTTTTGTCAGATCTGGGTGCGCCAAATACTGTGCATCATATTTTGCAAGGAAAACGTTCTCTGTGACAAAGTCCCCCAAACTGATGCAAGAGGCCCACTGCATGAACAAAATGATGCAAGGGACGAAAATGACACAAGCTGCAGCAAAATAAATAATGCATGTTGAGTCAATAATGGGGCAAGCTGAGTCAAAAAAAGACTCAAGGAATGAAAATGATGCAAACTGAGTCAAAAAATGGTGCAAGCTGAGTCAAAAAAATGATGCAAGTTGAGTAAAAAAAATGACGCAAAGGACGAGAATGACGCAAGCTAAGTCAAAAAATACGGCAGTTTAAACTGCCAAGACTAAGCCCCCAAAATGTTCCAAACTAGTTCTGCAGGAGAATACTGGCCCTTAATAGTAGCATAGTCAGGTCTGACCACCTGCTGTGGGCCTCTTTATATGCTCTAGTGTCCCTTAGACCAGCTCTGGCTGCTGTAACAGAGACATGCATCTTAGGCACAAGGACAGGACTCGCATTCCTTGAAAATCCCAAATAAGGGGATGGTGCATCATTTCAGTGACACAGGTATCCCTTTGACATGGCACAGGCATTTTTTTGGTGCAAGCATGGCACAAGCAGACCTGTTTTAGATGCGAGCACCCTGCGTCATTCTCTGGCCTTTGAAAATCTGTCCCTATACCTTTTATGGCACTATTATGCCCTGGGTCAGCCTTTTAGACCTTTGAATTTGGAGGCGTGCCTCTTCCATATTATGTTTTGGTCATATGAGACTCGTAACTCTTACCCTTTGTAGTCCTTGTTTACTCAGATGGACACCTAGGGTTGGCAATATCTTTCCCAGGACTCACAGACTCTTTTACTGTTTCCTGGCTCAGAGAGATACTCCTTTCCTTGTAACCCACTTCTTCATTGATGTTTGATATTCATTGACCAGTCTTCTTGTTGGGAGTCAGCTGCCCTCAGATGATGTCAGACACAACACACCTTTGCTTTAGGCAAGTAAACAAGGGCAAGAGAAAGAGAAAACCACTATGATTCTCAAAAGAACTGGCTGGGAAGGTAAGGGCAAAAAAGATGACTTTCGGGAAGTGCAAGGAAACACAGAAGGAGGAGGACAGGTAGTGTACCTGGATAAACAGAGGGAGGCAGGGAAAGCAGTTAGGAGTGCAAAGGCACAAACTGTGGAAAAAATAGCACAGGAGGTAAAAAAAATGGGATAAGATTTTTTACAGGTATATTAGTGAAAGAAAAATCAGGGGTGGGATTGTAAGGCTTTAAGGGGAAGAAGAGGAGTGTGTGGAAGGGGACCTGGAAAAAGCATCAGTACTGAACAAATATTTGTGTTCTGTGTTCACAGAAGAAGGAGAAGGTGAGGAACCACAGTTAGGCAACATGAGCAGATATGGGAGGGAGGTGGACACTAGTCCGTTTACGAAAGAAAGAGTCCTAACAGAACTCACAAAAGTGGACAAGGCAATGGGATCAGATGGGACACATCCTAGGTTATTAAGAAAACTACTGGAGGTGCTGGCAGCACTGCTGGCAGTCCTGTTCCACAAATTACTCGATAAGGGAGTGGTTCCAGAGGACTGGAGGAGGGCAGATGTAGTCCTTCTTCACAAAAGTGGGAGTAGGCTGGAAACTATAGACCAGTCAGCCTCACATCAATAGTGGGGTAGATTATGGAATCACTACTTAAAGAAAGGATTGTGGAACACCTTGAATCCAGCAGAGCACAGGATCAAACAAATCTAATGGATTTCTTTGACTGAGTGACTAGGAAAGTGGATCAGGGTGGATGTGGCCAACCTGGATTTCAGTAAGGCCTTAGATACCGTTCCACATAGAATTCTTGTGAACAAGCTGCGTGGCCTTTGAGTGGGTCACAAGGTTGTGAACTGGGTTATGAATTTGCTGAGTGATAGAAGACAGAGGGTGATGGTAAATGGAGCTCAATCTGAGGAAAGGAGGGTGATCAGTGGGGTGCCACAGGGCTCAGTTCTGGGGCCAATCCTGTTTAATGTCTTCAAAAGTGACATTGCGGAGAGGCTGGAAGGGAAGGTGTGCCTCTTTGCAGATGACACTAAAATCTGCAACAGGGTGGACATTCCGGAGGGGTAGAAAAAATGAGGAGGGACCTAGGTAAACTGGAGGAATGGCCTACAGTGTCACAGCTGAGATGTAATGCTAAAAAGTGCAAAATCATGCATTTGGGGTGCAGGAACCCAGGAGAGGATTACATGTTGTGGGGCGAGATACTGATGGTCGCCAAGCAGGAAAGGAATTTGGAAATAATCATATGTAATGACCTAAAGGAGGCCAAACAATGTGCCAAAGCTCTGGGGAGAGCCAGCGGGATGCTGGGGTGCATAGACAGAGGTATCACCAGCAGAAGAAAAGAGGTGGTGATGCCACTGTACAGATCATTGGTGAGACCTCATTTGGAGTACTATGTCCATTTCTGGAGGCCGCATCTCCATAAGGACATAGACAAGGTGGAGGCAGTTCAAAGAAGGGTAACAAAGTTCAGGGCCTGCACCAAGTCATTGAGGAGAGACTGGAAGATCTCAATATGTATACCCTGGAGGAGAGGAGAGGAGACAAGAGACAGGGAAGAAGTGATAGAAACCTAAAAATATCTAAAGGGCATAAATAGGTTACCAGACGGTATCATCTTTCAGAAAAGGAGATGTTCAGGAATGAGGAGGCATGACATGAGGTTGGAAGGAGGGTAGACTAAGAGGTAACGTGAGGAAGTATTGCTTCTGGGGACATGGATATGATGTTCTATCCACACTTTCTGGCAGTTGCCTTTCCCTTTAAGACTGGACGGAAACATCTTCAAGCTGTCTCTTTCCACACACCCAGGTGGTAACTCCTTTGGCTCCACCCCTTGATGCCAGATCTTCCTTTCCGCTTGAGAAGCAGGTTCCCTCCATACCGCTCTCATGCTGAGTAACCCCTTGTGACTTAAATCTTTGGATTTACTTTCTAAACAGTTCGAAATTCTTTGCATTCAGCTCAATCACCGATCACGACTGTGATGGATGACAAGTCTGCTCCCGGATTCTGCCGGTGCCCTTACGGGCAGAAGATATCCCAAACAGATCCACATTCCACTTGCATTTACTGCCTGGGGCATGAGCATGATCCCCAGGCCTATGATTTTTGTAGCTTCTTTCATCCTACCATTCTCAAGGACCATCTAGCCCTGCTCAAGTTAGGCTGACTGAGCGAACAGAACCCTCTGGTCAAATCCAAGGATGACCATTAGATGGTCTCCACAGCTGCAGGAACCACTAACCAGCTTGTGGCATTTGAGGAGGCGGCAGCCCAGGCTGCATCCCACTCCTTGGTTTCTGCCCTCATGCTGCTGCAGCAGGGCTGTACCTTTACGGGGTCCTTCAAAGAACTGTGCCAGTCCCTGCCGCCCCTCAGACAGTGACCCTCCGGGTACAAATCTAAGTTGAAGAAAGAGTCCAAAAATTATCTTGCCATCATTCATGGGATCAGGAGTGCTCTCTGTTGAGAGCTTCAGATTGCCACGCTTCTCCGGGTTTGACCTTGGTCGAATCCTAGGACCAGGCCACCGCCGCCACGGTCAACCCCATTGGGCCAGTTGGTCGAGACGCTGGTTGACCTTCCGGCCAAGATTTTTCTCAAGCTGGTCAACCAGTTGTTGACTGAAGAGGTCAACACTTTTTGGCCAGAACTCCGGTCCTGACTCAGACCATTAGAGGGACAGATCAGACCACTGACCCACCACCTCTGGTCTCCAACCAAGACCCGGAGGAGCCTCAGCACTCACTGACTCCCTCCGAGCCCCACTGCCAGTCCCCTTGGCAATCGTGGTCAAGGTCTCGGTCCTGTTCTCATGGGTTGAGCGGTTTCCCAGACGTCAGCGCTCCCACTCTCGAAACCATGGGAAATGGTGTCACCACTACTCTTCATCCTTGTCCTCCTCGGGTGAGGAGAGGCTTTGGCGCAAATTGCGTTGATGCTACAAGGATCTCCTGTGGTGACAACTGGTGCTCACTGGTATGAAGCTGGCTCTGGCTCCTATGCTGGCCATCACCTGGCTTTCGCCCGACAGGCCGATGTCTTCTATGTCTCAGGAGTCACCTAAGACAGTCCTGGCTCAGCCAGCCCCAGCGTCTCCACCGGTTTCTGTGGAACCACCATCCATCCAGCCAAAAGCTGGTGCTCTGACCAAAAAGTCTCGGCCAGCCAAGGGGTTTCCCCATAGGCTGTCAGTCACTGTCACCCCTGACCATCCACAGAGGGTCAGCGGGGACTCAGCCGGTCAACCCCTTTTTATCAACTCCTTAAAGTTAGAGGGTTCCTCCCTGCACTCCTGTCCGGTTGATGTGGAGTCGGTTGGGGATCTTGCGACAGACGAAGGCCCTACTTCTTTTATGGGTCTTCTCCACCTGATCTCTGAGTCCACAGGGTATGAAAATGGAGCCCATCCAGAAATGGGCTCATTACCCGTTGACCGAGAACCTGGCCGATTCTGTGTTTAGGCACTTTGGCAACACTGGGAATGTTGACAAACTGCCCAACAGAGTCCAAAAAGTTGGACCATGTGGCTAAAAAGGTCTACGTTGCCTACTCGCTTTCTCTTTGCCAGGTGAGCTTGGCCATCCTTATGGCCCGCTTCTCCCATGCCCTGCTGGGCATCCTGGATGAGGTGCTTTCTCATCTGCCAGCAGACCTCCAGACCACAGTCAAACAGGTCCGGGACCAGGGCCAGGCTGTAGCGAAACAGCAGCTCTAAACAGCCACGAACATTGAGGACTTCTGCACCTGCTCTGTGGTGGTCTCAGTGGCCATGTGCCACAGGACTTGGCTGAAGATCTCAAACTTCACAGCAGACACTCAGCACAAGCTGGCAGATGTTCCTTTCCTGGGCACCAACTTGTTCGGCCTGGGACCGAGGGCCACCTCACCTACACACCACCTTGGACTCCATGACATCTGCCCAAAAGGACCCCAAGGGCTCTAAGCAGCAGAAGAGAAAGCCCCTTTGGTCATCCTCCACTCCTGCAGCCAAATCAGCCCAGTCTCAGGCTGGACAGCAGGCCCAGGCCTGGTGACTTCAGCTGAAGTCTGTGGCCTCAGTCGTCCGTAAGCCTAGGTGGGAGAGGTTCCAGTGGCTTCTCAGCTGGACCCTCCTCCTCCTCCTGGCCTACCCAGTGATGGAATGAGGGGTGCCTTCCTCATGCTCATCACATCTCCCCTTGGTCCTCCCGTGGGGGGCTGGCTTTGGCACTTCCTTTCCGCCTGGTCAATTGTCACCATGGACAAGGGGTTCTTGAGGTGGTTGGTCAGGGTCTGGCTCTGGAATTCAAGCACTACCCTCCTTGCCGAGCCTACACCCCATGGGAGGACTTGGTATCCACAGACATTCTGTCAGCTCTTTGAAATGACAGCCCAGCTCCTCTGCAAGGAGGTCATGGTCCCTGTCACGGAGCCTCCAGAACACCCAGGGTTTGACTCCAGGTACTTCCTGGTGCCAAAGTGGATGGGCGGCTGGTGCCCCATTCTAGATTTGTACAACCTGAACAAGTTTCTGAAGTCATGCACCTTCAGGATGATAACTCTGTCTCAGACTACACCACCTCTAGAGCAAAACATGTAGTTTTGCTACCTGGATCTTCAGGACGCATTCGTCCACGTCCTGATCCATCCTTCTCACCAAAGGTTCCTTTGTTTCGAGCAGAGGGAGCCCTCTATGAGTTCCAGACCATGCCATTCGGGCTGTCCGCAGCGCCCAGGGTCTTCACTAAGTGCATTGCAGTGGGTGAAGCTTAGATGAGGCACTGAGGGATTCAGGTTTACCCCTACCTGGACCACTGGCTGATCGCAGGTCCCTCAAGGCAATAGGTGGGGCAGTCCAGGGATCTGGCCCTCTAGACTTGCGTCTTTCTTGGCCTCCTGGTCAATGAGGCCGAGTTGGAACTTGTGCCTTCGCAGGTGATCAACTTCATCGAGGTGGAGCTTGACTCTTGCAGAGCCAGAGCACAGCTCCTGGCAGACAAGGTTGACACTCTCTTGTCCTTTGCCCAATCATTTCTGGTTGGGCAATTGTGTTCTGCCTAGGACTTCCTGCACCTGCTGGGTTACATGGTGGCCTGCACCAGCGTGATCCAATGGGCCAGCTGGTCACTGACCCAGCAGATGTGGACACCCTCCAGTGGTGGTTATTCCCAAAGCATCTGCAAGAAGGGATCTTGTTTGTCCGCCTGGAACGGATTATCATCCTGACAACCGATGCCTCTCTCAGAGGCTTGGATGCCCACCTGGGGGAAAAGAGTCCACAGGCTCTGGTCCTCCAAGGAGTCCTGATGCCACATCAGCCTGCTGGAGCTCTGAGCAGTTCCGCTGGCACTGACTGCATTCACTCCTCGCATCCGGGGTCAGGTGGTTCTGGTCCAAATGGACAACACCACGAATGTGTACTATCTCAACAGGGTGAGACTCATGCCCTGCCTCTGTGGAAGGAAGCTCTCCATGTGTGGACCCTCGTGTGCAGCCTGGAGGATGATTTCTTTGCCATCCATGTAGCAGGAGCCTCCAACCAGCTGGTGGATGCCCTCAGCCATGTGCACAAGGTGTCTCATGAGTGATCTCTCCACCCATAGGTAGTACTCAGCCTGTTCTCCCAGTGGGGCACCCCTCGGGTGGACCTTTTCACCTCAAGGGAGAACGCAAAGCTGAGGCTGTTTTGTGCCCACCCTTCCTCAGCAGGGAATGTTGCAGGGGGATGTCTTCTTGAGGTCCTGAACCCCAGGCCTCTTCTATGCCTTTCCTCCACTACCCTTGATCCACAAGGTGCTTCTCAAGGCCAGGAGGGACAAGGCACAGGTGATACTGGTGGCTGCAGACTGGCTATGCCAGTTTTTATACCCTGATCTCCTCAGCCTCAGCAGCAGGCTCCCGAGGCATCTTCCCCTCTGCCCAGAACTGCTCTACATCAATCAGGGGAGGTTTCTCCACCTGGATCTTCAATCCCTGCACCTGACAGCCTGGTTCCTGAGCATCTAGAGTTCCAGGATTTGGGTCTCTCCAAAGATGTCCTTACTGTGGCTGAGGCATCTAGGGAGGAGTCAACTAGAAAAGTGGAAGAGGTCCTCCATTTGGTGTCAAGGCAAGGGACTGGACCCCTTGTCATGTCCAATGGCTAGCATTCTTGACTACCTGTGGTCCCTCTCTAAGTCAGGCCTTTGGTCAACAACCCTTATGGTGCACCTGGCAGCCATCTCTGCTTACCATGCGTGGGCTGATCAGCAGTCGGTGGTGCAGGAGAAGGTGGTCTGGTGCTTTTTCAAGGGCCTTGACCACATTTCCCCTCCAATACGTGAACCACCACCACCTTGGGATCTGTTGCTGGTTTTGGCAAAGCTCATGGGCAAGCCATTTGAACCCATGCACAGGTGTGAAATGTCTCACCTGTCATGGAAGACCACCTACTTGGTGGCTATCACATCAGCCAGAAGGATCAGTGAACTCCAGGCGATCTCGGTGAAGTGTCCTTACCTGGTCTTCCACAGGGACAAGGTTGTCCTGTGCTCCAACCCGAAGTTCCGCCCGAAGGTTGTGTTGGAATTTCACCGTAATCAGGTGATTAATCTCCCAGTGTACTTCACCAATCACACCTCAGAGGCCGAGCAGAGGCTCCATACTCTGGACCTGAGGTGAGCGCTTGCTTATTACAAAGAGTGCACGGCTGGAGTTTGGGGAGAGGTTTGCCAGCTATTTGTCACCTATGCTGATGCCACACCTGGAAGACCGGCAGTTAAGCAGATGATTGGCAGGTGGATTGTATCCTGTATCGACCTCTACTATAGGATGGCGGGTAGGGAGCCTCCCATAGGGCTCCTTCCACCCATCATACCACTGCCTTGGTGGCTGCTTCAAGGGACGTCCCTATCCAGGAAATTTGCAGGGCTGCTACCTGGAGGTCAGCACACACTTTCATTTCACATTACCACATTGACCTTAAGTCACACCGGGATGCTGGTTTTGGGGCCTCAGTTCTCCAATCTCTGTTCCCGAAGTAGAGGGTATGCACCTTGCCTCTGTCTTCCTGGAGAACCGCTAGGAGTCCGCCAGAAAGTGTGGACAGAACATCATATCCACGTCCCCAGAAAAACAGGTTACTCACCTGTAACAGTAGTTCTAGGAGTGGTATATGATGTTCATCCACACGAATCCACCCAACCTCCCCTGGCTTTGGTGCACAACACTGCTTCTAGCGGGCAAGATCTGGCATCATGAGGTGTAGCCGAGGGAGTTATCACCCGGGTGGGTGGGAGAAGCCAGCTTGAAGAAGTTTCTGGCTAGTCTTAAAAGGAAAGGCAACTGCCAGAAAGTGTGGATGGACATCATATACCACTCCTAGAACTACTGTTACAGGTAAGTAACCTGTTTTTCATGGGAAAAGGTGGTGAATGCATGAAATAGACTCCCAGCATAGGTGGTGGGAGCAAACACAGTGGGGGAATTCAAAAATGCATGGGACAGGCATAGGGGAACCCTAGCAATAGGAATCTGAAGGTAAAGCTGGAGATCAAGTAAGGTCTGCGGCTTTTGCAATAGGTGGGGAAAATGGGCAGATTGGATGGGCCTAGCGGTCCTTATCTGCCGTTAATTTCTATGTTTCTGTGTTAGACACCCCTTTGTTAAAGAGCAGCTGACGCCATTAGGGCAACTTTAACAGAGCATAATATTTAGACACAGTTCAGCTTGTATTTCACATTAGTTCTGCATTCCTCCTCTCCATTATTTATTACTGAGATCATTTGCATGAAAACAGGATCTTTGCTCCTGAAGAGTTTATCTATTCCTATTGCTTTCTCCCTACCTGACGTCATAATGCTCTACTTGTGACATCAAAATTACTCCCATGGCAACATATTGTGATGTCACAACAGAGGAGTATGACAAGAAGTAGGGAGTAAGCAAAAGAGGCAGATGAACTCTAAGGGATATAGATAATATTTAAATGCAAATTTCTCAGTAATAAGTAATGGGGAGTAGAAGTCTATTGAATACATATGGAATATAAGCTGAATTGTACCTAAATATTATGTTTTTCAAAGTTTTCTTTGAGGTGTCAGCAGCTCTTTAAGGCTGATGGCATGCCAGCTCTTCTGACACTTTTGTTTTAGGCCAATAATTTGAGATCCTCGCACTTTCTGCTGCCCAGTTGTCCACATCATCCTTTGCCAATTCTAAGGCCCTCCACCTAGAATCATCATCATCTCTGGTTGGCTTTTATTCTTTTGTTTCTTTTAT
Source organism: Neoceratodus forsteri (assembly GCA_016271365.2). Lineage (NCBI taxonomy): Eukaryota > Metazoa > Chordata > Ceratodontiformes > Ceratodontidae > Neoceratodus > Neoceratodus forsteri. The sequence goes on along the minus strand of CM028132.1, from coordinate 466,118,433 downwards.
ATCCTGTATCCTTTTCTCTGTCCCTTGGGCTCCCTTGCCCCAACCATTCCCTTTTTCCTTACCCTTTCTTCCTCTCCTACGGGAACAGAACTGAAGAGGCTGGGGGGCTTGTGTTGGTTACTGGGCAGTCCATGAGTGCACATCATACATCTGCCTCATGGGGGGCACTGTCTCCGATGTCGGCCCCCTTTCTCCAGAACATTAAAGGCATACACTCCTGTGAGGTACTTGTGCCTCCATCCTAAGACCCAACAGTGATGAATAGAGACTGAATAGTCAGTGTCGGTGGCTCAGTAGGTAGCACACTCACCTCTGAGGCCAGGAGATCAGAGGATTGTGAGTTCAGTTCCCACATCTGGCACTTGGGTTAATATCCCAATACTGACACTGTAGTGCAACATGAGAGGGGTGCTGCACTTCTGAGGTGCCGTCTTTCGGATGAGACATTAAACCGAGGTCCCATCTGCCTGGACTGGTGGTAGTTCAGGTGGATGTTAAAGATCCCATGGCACTTATCGAAAAGAGTAAAGGAATTTCCACAGTGTCCTGGCCAAATTTCCTCATTCACTAAAAATACCACCAACAGCTTAATCTGGTTCAATTCAAGTTGCTTACCATCTGTATCCCTCCCCGGTCGCCCCTGAAAAGGGACTTTAGGCCCACTGGCCTTACTGGGTCAACAAAATTCAACAAACAAATAGTAATGATATTTTGGAAGATCAAAAATTTCAGTGAGTATGTAGTATTCATTTACAAGTACTGCCCACTAAATATTGCAGTTACCAAAACTATTGAATTATAAAAGATTGAATTATTTTTAATTTCAAAGGTTTCACCAGGAAAGACATACTGAGCTGATAACAGCTTATTTCCAGATGTGTCCTGGGGGGTGGGAGGATAGGATAAGTGTAGCACAGTAAAACTTTTTTTTTTAATAAATTCTTTTTATTTAACTTTTCATTAGTTCATGTCATAGTCTAGTCATACATCGTAATGTGCAATTATATAACAGACATATTTATAGAATTCTTGTGTATCAGTGAAATTCTCTACTTAACCCACCTCCCCCACCCTCTACCAAATAAACTCATAGATTCTTCCAGGACTATGTGCAATAACCAAGGCTGGCTATACCTGTAGCATTGGTGGTAATGCTCTTAAAATTTAATTCCAAGGGGTCTTACCCCAGTTTTCTTCCACATTTGCATATTCAAACAGTTGAAATAAAGTAGCTTTAAAAATAAAATGCCATTTATTGATATCAAATGCAGGAAGGAGTTCCAAAGTTCCAGTATGATTCTTTTAGTGGCCATTGTTGCTAATGCCAAAGTTTTTACTTCATTTTTACTTAAATTTAAAGATTCAAAATGATTAAAAATAAAAATATTTGGGGTCAGGGATATTTCTTTTTTCAATATTTTTTCCAATTCTTGTTTTGTATAGTACCACCAAGGGTTTTTCTTCTCGCAGTCCCATAGCAGATGGTAATGGTCAATTTTTTTACTTTTCTCCTTACAGTGATGCCAACAGAGATCCGAATAGTTGGTATTTATGACATGTAATTTGTAAGGCGTAATGTATGCTCTGTCAGTGATCTTGAACTGAATTTATTTGTTTTTTGTATTAAAGAGCTAGTGTACTACTTGGGATTAACAGCAATTTTCAGATGCAGTCAGCTATCACTTCTTATGTCTCAAGTAGTTTTTCTTTTCTGTTTGTTAATTAGAAAATTTTCCACTTGGCAGTACTGAGGTGATGTGTGGAGCAGCACTCTGTCTGGAGGAAAAAAAAGTCAGTTCTGTTCCTCCCACTACATCGTAAAAAATGAGACCAAACACCTTGAGTCACCACAATCCTTGCAGCCTGAGCAGTGACTCTCACAAGTTACCAATCAAAATGCAGGAAATTGTGACATCACTAGTAACCAGGGAGAGCCAGTCCCTGCTGCTTCACGCGAAAGTGAAACCTGGTAGTGAGAAATGGTTCTCATTGGTTAGTAGTGATGTCATAGTCAGTGTGGTCTCAGTGTTGATGTAGTTGAACAGAACTGACTTCCCCCCTCCAGATAGAGTGCTGCACCACACATCACCCCAGTACTGCCAGGTGGAAAATATTCTAATTAGCAAACAGAAAGGAAAAAATACTTGAGATGTAAGAAGTGATAGCTGACTACATCTGAAAGTTACAATTAATTGCAGGCAGTTTCCAGGCAGTACACTAGCCCTTTAATATAGTATCTATTTGGTTTAATAGGGACATTTTGCCATGTTGAGTTGTCCCAATTGTATTCCATATCTTCGTCCCATTTAACTCTTACTCTGTTGATCTCCTTAGTTAAATTTTTAGTTTGAATTCCAATAATCAAATGATAAAGAGCTGCCATATGACTAACTTTATTTTTATACATTAGAGCATCTATAAAGAGGTGTACATCTATATCAAGACAACCATTGCTTATATCTCTTGGGAGAATGTATTTATCAAATCTACTTTTTAATAGATTAAATTTTAACCATGTTCCCAATATTCAGAGTTCCTTGGATCGTTGTATAAAATAATTTCTTGATATAAAAATCTTCTCATGAATGCAATCATACCAAGTGTTCATTTTAGTTTATTAAGTTCATTTTCCAGAAATATATTCCTGGCATACTCATTCCAGATTTTTACATTCCTTGTTATGGAGGAAAGTATTTTAAAATTCTTTTTCGGGAACATTCTACTGATTTTGCCACAAACATTCTTTAGGAATTGGATGTATGAATTTTGATATTGTAAAAACATATTTGCAAAAGCCAATATATCCATTAGATTTAATTTCAACTTTCCATCTTTGAAAAAATTTTTGTTAAGGGTCTGCAATGCAAATGATTTATCAAATCCTTTTTTAATTATCTATCTAATAGATAATTTCATTTTTGCTGCCCAATAATAACTCCATGGATCTGGACAACCCATACCTCCATCTTTCCTTAAAATAATCAATTTATGCCAAGCGATCCATGGAACTCCCCCATGCCATAAGAATTTAACAAAAGTTTTTTTCAACTGTTCCAACCATATTAAAGGCACTTCTCCTGGGATAGCTTGAAATAGATACATTAAGTGTGGCATTATCATCATTTTCAATGCTTCAGTTCTGCCTCACGATGATGATGCTTTATTTTGCCAAGGGATAAGCATATTTGTTATCTTATGAAAATAAATCTTAAGATTTATTTCAATAGTTTTTTTGTAAATTATTAACTGTATCCCAAGGTATTTAATTGATTCTTTAATCTGCATATCTCCAAATGTATCTTTAGTTTCTTGGGAGATTGTATTTAATGGTAAAACCATAGATTTACTCTGATTCAAAGTAAAATTAGGAAGAACTGAATAGTTATTAAATTCAGCCACTAATTCCAGGAAGGTTATCCTAGGATTTGAAAAAAATAATAAAAATGTCATCCACATACACATTCATGTGAAAGTGATTAACACCTTCACCCACATTAGTTATTTTGTTATTAGCTCGAATATGGTTGAGCAAGGGCTCTAAAGATAAAATAAAGAGAATAGGAGACAGTGGACAACCCTGTCTCACACCATTGCTCATTTTAATGGAGTTTGATTTATAATGGTTAATTTTCAAAGATGCAGATGGACATTTGTATAATGCCCCTACTGCTTTGGTAATATGTGGAGGGAACCCCCCATGCCTCCAAGGTTTGTAACATAAAATGCCAATTACCCAGGTCAAATGACTTGGAAGCATGTAGGGCAATTGCAACTGTTTCTGGATCATGATCAGTTATTGTAGAAACAGCAGATTGAACCTCACCCTAGCCATCAAAGATATTTCTTCCCTTAATAAACCTTTTTTGATCTACATGTATAATATTTGCTAATTGAATTTGTAGTTGTGTGGCAACCAGTTTAGCCAATATTGTGTAGTCACAATTCAATAAGGCTATCAATTGATAGCTGTCAGGTAACTATTGATCTTTATTTTCTTTAAGAATTAAAATGATATCCGCTTCATATAGAGAATCTGGCAATGGTCCTCCATTTGCCATTTCCATGGCTATTTTTAATAGCCAAGGAGTTAACTCACGAATGAACATTCAAAAAAAATTTGCCCGTGTATCCATCTGGAACAGGGCTCAAGTTTTGTTTCATGGAAATAATGATATTATACATGTCCTCAAAATAGTAGTAAGTACAAGTCATTTTTACCCTCGGAAGATAACTCTTGTGTAAATACTGGCCCCCATTTTCCATACCATATAAATTCTGATGAGATTTTTGTCTCAAATTGTAAATAGAACTGTAATATTGTGTAAAGACTTCAACTATGCCATCATCATTGTTCACGGTTTCAGTGTCTGTTTTCTTTATACATGTAATAAAATTTTTCTCTTTTTGTTTTTTAAGAGCATGGGAAAGCATTTTACTGGACTTGTCCGAGAAAAATATGATTTGTTTTGGAGTTTCATTAGGTTTTCTTCAGTTACTTTCCCCAACATAATTTTTTTATTATTTATTTTCTGTTCTAGTTTATCTTGAAATTCGTTGGGATTATTTTTAGTTTTATCCTGAAGATCCAGTATTTCATTCTCTATCTTGCTAAGTGAGTCTCTCTTTTTCCTATCAGTTTTTATTCGATAGGAAATAATATACCCTCTAATAGTTATTTTAAAAACATCCCAGTGATAAAAGATATTCTGTCCCATATAATTGTCCACCCAGAATTGGTTAATCTGAGTTTTCATCATGGAAATGAATTCTGGATCCATTAGAAAGCTATTTTGGAAGTGCCATTGCAATAGTATCTTCCTGTCTTTGGATGGTATGAAGGTTATAGAAACCATGGCATGATCTTATACCAAGATAGCATGAATCTGGGCTTTAGTGATATCATTAATAAAATCTTTGTTGGACAATATATAATTGAGTCTAGAGAAGACATTAATATGTTTAGCTTGGAAGGAATATTGTATTTTAACAAGATTTTTTGTCCTCCATACATCACATAAAGAATGTTCTCCTAAAATATCTGTAAAGACACGTGAGGAACATATATCTGAAGTGATAGATATAGTTGATTTATCTATTTGAGGGTTCAAAAGGACATTAAAGTCCCCACCCAACAAAGTTTTGTTAGCTCCCTTGGAAACCAAGTGGGTAAAAGCTTCATACCCAAACAATGGTGCATATATTGATCCAATTATTATTTCTAATCCATATAATAATTTTTTGATAAATATTACTCATCCCTCATGATCATGCCACTGCTTCAAAAAAATCTAAAATCTGTACCCTTAGCTATTAGCAAGGCGATTCCTTTGCTATTTGTAGTTCCAGTTGAATAATATATCTGATCTACCCATGCTCGTTTTAATTTTTTATGATTATCCGAATCTAAATGGGTTTCTTGTAAAGCCAAAATGGAAATCTTATTCTCGAGGGCGTATTGTAGAACTGTATTTTTTTTCCTAATATTGTTTATTCTGTTAATATTCAAAGTGGCAAAGCAGAGCTCTGTGGGGAGTATTTGTCTATTAGCCATTTAAATATGGAGAGCAATAGAAGTCCATTTTACCCCCGTAGAACCATAGAGAACTTATTACTTTACAAGCTACTTTTGTGAAACAGCACACTTTGTCCCAGGAAGAATAAAAAAAAAAAACAGCATCTTACCCATTACCCCTCTAAAAATAAACGTATAGTTTCTGGACAGGGCAGCGCCTGTTAGCAGCTAGGTTTGTTTTATTCTTCATACCGCTTCAAAGGATCCCCTCACTACACATGAATTATTCAGTCATAATACCATATTACCATATCTAACCATCTCTTATTAAATACACAGTAAACAGAGAGAAAGGAGAGAGAAAGAAAAAAAAAGAAAAAAGGGTCCATCTTTTTCAATAAAGCATTTCAAGTTCTCCGGATCTCTTCACTTCTTTAGACATCTTGGAACATCTCTGGGTATTTTGTGCATAAGTCCTGTTCAGCAACACGTGCATCCTCATATATTAGCTGATTTCCTTTAATAAAGACTTTCAGATAAGATGGTGGAATGAAGATTGATTTTTGCACCAAATTTATATATTTTAGTTCTTAATGCAGCATACTTCTTACATTCCATAAGCACCTCAGACGGCAAGTCCTGGTACATAAGAATCTTTGCCTCCTTAATAGAAATCTGCTTTCTTTTAAAAGCTGCACGCATGATGGTATCTCTGTCTGTGGATAGGAGCATCTTAACCACCATAGCTCTTGGAGGTGCATCATCCTCAGCTTTTTGTCTGATGGATGAGGTAGTACTGGTTGAAGACTTCAATATTCCAGACGTGGACTGGAGCATCCCAGCAGCAACATCAACTAGGAGCAGATTTATCCTGGACTCCCTTCAGGGTGTCTTCCTCAAGCAACTGGTCATGGAACCAACTCGGCAGAAGGCAATACTGGACCTTGTGCTCACAAACAGGGACAGTGTGATGGGGGTAACAGTGGGGGAGCACCTGGGGAACAGTGACCACCAGTCATTGTGGTTTGAAATCACAGAAAGAGCAGAACCAAACCACACAAAAACATGTATCCTGGATTTTAGGGGTGCAGACTTGGGGAGATACTTGGAAGAGGCATTAAGGGGAATGGGACAGGAATCAGGGGTTGAGGAACAGTGGGCAGTATTTAAAATGGGGATTACAAGAACAACAGAATTATGCATTAAGCAGGTTAGCAAGAGGAAAAGGAAGTGGAGACCATTATGGTTTCCAAAGAGGTAGCAAAAGAAAGTGAAAGCCAAAAAGATTGCATTCAGGCAATACCAAAAGAACACAGGCAGAAAAGTGAGGAGAAGTACCAGGAGAAGCAAAGGAGGCAGGGAGGTCAATAAGGAAGTCAAAGCTCAGACAGAAGAACACATTGCAAACTCAGTGGGTAGAGGGGACAAAACCTTTTACAGGTACATAAGTGAAAAAAGAAAGGCAAAGGAGGGATAGTGAGACTGAAGGGGGAGGATGGGGGCTGCATGGAGGATGACAACAGTAAAGCTGACATAGTGAACAGGTATTTCTGCTCAGTCTTTACTGAGGAAGAGGAGGGTAATGGGTCTGAAGGGAGTACAAGGGGTGAGAATGGTGCAGAAATGGACACAAGTCCCTTTACACGAGAAAGGGTCCTGAAGGAACTGGAAGTAATAAGAGTTGATAAAGCAATGGGGCCAGATGGGGTGCACCCCAGGGTCCTTAAAGAACTAAGAGAGGTGGTGGCTGAACCTCTGGCTATCCTGTTTAGCTGATCACTGGAAACAGGAGGTGCCCAAAGACTGGAGGACAGCAGATGTAGTCCCCTTATACAAAAGTGGGAACAAAGAGGAAGCAGGGAACTACAGACCAGTCAACCTCACCTCGGTAGTGGGGAAGATCATGGAAGCACTACTGAAGGAGAGATTGGTGGAACATCTGGTTGTCAATGGACTACAGGACACAAGGCAGCATGGTTTCACCAGGGGGAGGTCATGTCAGACCAACCTCATTGAATTTTTTGACTGGGTGACTAGGGAGGTGGATCAGGGGAGGGCAGTGGACATGGCCTATCTGGACTTCAGCAAGGCCTTTGACACTGTGCCACATAGAAGACTATTACACAAACTGGGGAATATGGGTGTGGGCAGGACAGTAGTGTGGTGGGTAGGTAACTGTGGCTGGGTGGCAGGACACAGAGGGTAGTGGTAAATGGCTGTCACTCCACAGAGGGAAGAGTGACCAGTGGGGTACCACAGGGATCAGTGCTGGGACTGGTCCTATTCAACATCTTCATCAGTGACATACGCAGGACCTAGAAGGCAGAATTTCACTGTTCACTGATGACACAAAGCTCTGTAACAGAGTAGACACACCAGAGGTGTAGACATAATGAGAAGGGACCTGCAGAAACTTGAAGAATGGTCAGGGGTTTGGCAGTTGAAATTCAATGCAAAGAAGTGCAAGATAATGCATATGAGGTCAAAAACCCTGGCACAATATATCAGTTGGGGGTGACAATATAGCATGCACCAAGCAGGAAAGGGATCTGGGGTTATCATCTCTGATGACCTCAAGGTAGGGAAACAGTGTGACAAGGCAGCAGGTAAAGCAAATAGGATGCTGGGATGCATAGGCAGGGGCATCACCAGCAGGAAAAGGGAGGACATAATTCCACTATACAAGACACTAGTGAGGCCCCACCTGGAGTACAGTGTACAGTTCTGGAGACCATACCTACGTGAGGACATAGACAGGGTAGAGAAGGTTCAGAGGAGGGCAACAAAGATGGTGCATGGATTGCATCACAAGTCCTATGAAGACAGGTTGAAGGAACTGAACATGTACTCCCTGGAGGAGAGGAGGGAGAGAGGGGATATGATAGAGACATACAAGTATCTTGCAGGGAGGAACAGGGTGCAGGAATACACTATTTTAAGCGAAAAAGATGTTCCAGGACTAGAGGGCATGGGATGAAGTTGGAGGAGGACAATTCAGAGAAGCGTGAGGAAGAATTTCTTCACAGAACGGGTGGTGGACAAGTGGAACACCCTGCCAGAGGAAGTGGTGGGGGCTAAAACAATCAGGATTTAAGAATGCATGGGATAGACATAAAGGAATTCTGGAGGTCAGGGGTAAGGGGCAACAGACTTCTAGGAAAACATAAACTGAACTTACAAGCTCAAATGGGCAGACTGGGTGGGCCATAGGCCCTTATCTGCTGACACTGTCTATGTATCTATGTATCTATGTGCATTCGATCATATTTCATGTTTAATTCCTCCTTCGATATACCTAAAAGTTCAGAGAAGATCAGGTCCAATGTGTCTGATAAGGACGATTGCTGACCCCAGCTTTCAGGGACACCAAGAATTCGTAGATATTTCCTCCTGGACCTGGTTTCTGCATCGATCAATTTAGCTTGTAATTGCTTTATTTCTGATTGTTGCTGAGTAAGCTGTTTTTGTATATTTCTAGAGGAATCTTCAATATCACTAATTCTTTTTTCCGCTTCCGCCATTCTCTCAAAGTTCTTTCTGTTTGTGGCCTCGATGTTCTTTAAAGTTAATTTTATTTCATGAACATCTGCCACCAGAGCATTTAATGGCTCCATCTTCTTTTGTATAATCAGCATTTCAGTGAGAATAGATTGAGCCGGGGAGGAGGGCCTGTGTGGGCCGGCGGTGAAATGTCCGGTGTTTGGTCCTGGTGAACATCAGGATGTGTACTTGCATCTTTATTCATTGGGATTTGGTTATCTTTGTTAGTAGAAATCCATGAAGAAATCTCAAGGAAGAACTCAGAATCTGAGCCTCAGCTTTCTTACTCAGCCATCCGTCGTAGATTAGATACAATGTTTCCTGCAGTTACTGTTTGCTCAGGAGAGACAATGGGGTAGATGAGTGGGGAAAGTTCCTTTTGCACAAAGCTTGGGGAAGAGAAAAATAAGTTCAGTTTGACTTGCTTTGCTGTGGGTATATTTTCATCTTGAGTAGATGTTTCAGCCTTTTGGTTACCGCTTTTATTTGCTTTACTTCTCTGCGTATTAGGGGGTGACTTGTTTTTATTTTTTCCGTTTCTCCTCTTCCTACTCCTTTACTTCTGGTAAACATCAGTCAGTAACAGCTGTACCACAGAAAAGAAACAGATATGAGCTTTTTTTTTACCTTTATCCTTTCCCTTCCTCCCTCCTTTTCCTTCCCCTCACCTCCACTCTCATCCACCTCCCACAGGCAGTTTTCAGGTCCTTTCCAGCCTTATATCATTAATGCTTGAAGGATACTTTTAAAAGTGAGTACAATGCTTACTGTCTGTTTTTTTGTCATTTATAATTTGTAGTTGTTAGTTATTTGCAGAGACATACGGACCATACACAGACCCAGTTTTTTATTTTTTACTTAGTCAACCTTGGTTCTGGCCTTGTAATAAACATGTAATTCAGAATAATAACACTTTCATTCTGTTCCCTCCTCTCCTTTGTACACCCGTATTTCTCCCTCATAAACGCTGATTCAAAAGTAGTCAGTCACCTCGTATTTTTGCTGTCTCTCTGATTTCCCCTTGCATGGGTTCTTGTTTGGGCCTGTCACTGCTTAAAACATCATCACCGCACAGCAAACAAAATGAAGTGGCAATCGTGTACCTGATTCCTTTTATGTAGATTAGTAGGCCTCTTTCAATGCAGCAGTACTAAGCAGCTAGAGTCCACCGCACACAATGGTGCACATTCAGTCTCCCTGGCAAACACCCGAAAACCGTGCTCCTATTGCAGCTGAGTTGTTTTATTTACTTTTGGTCTTTCCTACCCTGAAAATGCTGCAGAGCAATCATGTAGCAGTCGATTTACTGAAAGGCGTCCGCAATCAGGGAGATGGCCCAAACTTATAAAAACCCTGTCACTGGCATCTCAGTCAAGACCCCTCTCAGGTTTGTAGTAGGGGATCCAAATTAATGTGGTGTCTAAGCGCTGTTAATAAGCCAGAGTAACAACAAAAAGCACCACGCCACAAGTATCAAAAACAAAGCCACTGCAGAATTTAATAGTAGCTGGGAGTTCTCACATGAGGGGATGTTTGGAAGAAAAAAAGCAAAGAGATTTTAACAGAGCTCCTTCATGTGTCGGCGTTTAGGGATCCATGAGCGGCACGAACAGCTCCTCCTACTATCCCAGCATGCTCCTACCTAGTACAGTAAAACTTAATGGGCAATAAATAACAGATATAAAGTAATATAAAAAGAGCAAGATGCAGTTGGAATTAGAGTCCAGCATAAATAATAAACGTTCATAAATACATCAATACATGTTTTACTGTGTGGTCACTTGAGGGTGAAGATTCAATGAACAATGAATACCCTATATAAAGTTATTTTTTTAATTTAGTAATGGAAACAGTGAGTTTAGACATGGAGATCACTTGTGAAAGAGGAATTTATTTGTTGTTAAGGAGAGTCATCTGTCCTTCCTTTGAAAAAAATTTAAATCAACTCTTCTTTTTCTTTTCCAGCTACCATAGAACTGAAATAACTTTCTGAATACAGTGCCCTTTTCTTGTAAATTGGAAACCCTCCTTCCAAGAAGGACATCATAGTAACATAGTATTTTAAAGTAAGAAGGGATTCTAGGACCATCATGTCCCCCAACCCTCCCACTCCCTGTTCACAAGCAGGGATGAAATAATAGTGCTGTTCAAACACTTACCTATTTATAGAGATTCCCTGTGCACTCTGCTTGCCATAAATCCATCCATAGTGCAGTATAGGAAATTTACTTTCCAGACCAGTTTTGCACCATGGTAGGAGAAAGACGTTTTGCGGATGCTCAGACCTGTAAGCCGTCACAGGTAACCTTTTTTTTTATCCAAATCTTTCACATTTAGATTCCATCATGTTACATTGGTGTGGGGAATCTTTCTAAGGGCACTTGATAAAATGTCTTACTGGTAATAGCAAAGTACTCTTCACAGCATTGTCACTTAACCCTTACAAGACTTTCAACAGGTAAACTCATCGTATGTACTTAAAACTCTGACTTGTAGGGACATTGCATAGTCCTTTTAAGTCTAAAATGATCTTTTAATTAGATGACTGGAGTCCTCCGGTATCAAAGATTTTTTTGTCTGTACTGTTCAATGAGGTGTTGATGAACAGATTTGCGTGTAACTGAATGCGGAAGTAAAACTGCACCTCTGTGGTTGATTTTATTCTGTTAAACAGTACCATGAAATAGATTGAAACAATTGAAGGAAATCAAGCCCCTTCCCCAAAAAAAATTTTACAAAAGCATCCTAACATCAGTGCCTGTTTTCCATGGTAGCTTAGATGACGAATGTGGACACATCTCCATATCTAGCATATTTGTGGGAAATCAGATTCTCAGAACAGTAGCATCATCAGGTGCCTGGGCATTCTCGTCTGTGGCACCAACCCTGTGGAACTCACTGCCTCGTTCAATCAGAGAGGCCCCATTGGTTAATACCTTCAAGAGGGAGGTAAAGACATTTATTTTTAGAGAAGCTTTCCCTCCAGTGGATCTGAGTTGATTATTAATTAAATGTTGTATTTTTATTTTATTGTTTACATGAATTGCTCACTTGTATAGTGCCTTGAATTAAAATGAAATAGACTGCTATATTTATTAAATAAATAAATGAAATGAATGGGTTAGGGTTTATCCCTGCTGTCTGCTGTGTTATGTATTTAACAAGACCTTAAAAAGGGATGCAGAAAAAGGAGCAGTGGAGGGTCTTGAAAAAAGACATTTTCAGCAGCAGTGCTAGTACCCTACCCTTGAACTGAGGAGAAAGTCTGTAAATAGTAAATGTTTGTCCCAGCCTTCCATGAGGAACCCAACATCTGATGAGTTACATCCATCGACAGAAATGATATATAACCAGCCTCATAATTGTAGGCACCTTTTAGTCTTGTTCGGGTGGATTGAGCTTGGAGCCATTTTGATGCTGCCTTGTACTACAGGAAGAGGCTGCTGTTGAGTAAATCTGATTCATTGCCAAAGACACAGGACAGCAACTGAAATCTTCTTAAGCAAAGTCATCTTTACTGATGTTGCCACACCAGCATGTGCCTTCATGGATCTTTGCCTCATTAGCTTAAACCCCATGAGCTCTCTATTGTGAACACATAAGCAGAATCCCTCTGCCTCTCTGCAGAGATCTGCTGACGCAGGCTTGGGGGACCTTGGTCCATCCCAATCTCAAGTCCCTTCTCATGCATGCCTGGCTCCTGAGGACATAGCCATCACCTGGTTTGGGGTGTATCAGAGAGTAGCGAGTGTCCTCGTGGCAAGTTGGAAGTCCTCCACTAGAGCCATGTATGCCATGAAGTGGAAGAGGTTTGCCATCTGGGCTGCCAAACATCACCTGGATCCTTTCACTTGTCCAGTGAGACAGATTATAGTCTACCTGATATCTCTGTCGGACTCAGGTCTCCAGTACACCTCCCTCAAAATGTACCTTTTGGCTATCGCTGCCTTTCATGAGCCCGTGGGCGGTCACACCGTGGCTCAGTTGAATGTGTCCCATACCTTTCTCAGGGGCAGTCTGCATCTGAAACCTCCAATCTGTTCTTCTGTGCCTGCTTGGGATTTAAATTTTGTTTTGGAGAAGTTGACCCTGTCCCTGTTTGAGCCAGCCATGACTTGCAAGCTACATTTTCTGTCTTGGAAAGTGTTATTTTTGGTTACTGTTCTGCTCGAAGAATGGTGAGTAATTTTTTATTTTTTACCAAGAAGGCTTAGCTCAGGTAAGAGCACTCCTTATTTAGTTTCTGCACACAAGTTATGCCTTCTTTAGGGTGTTTATATACAAACTGCTTTAAAAAGACAAATCCCATATCTGTATTCAACACACTTGACTGTTGCTTAACATTTCTTGAAATGGAGTGTAGTTTTTCAAAGGGGACACTCGCTTACTGCCTTTCACTCCGGGTCACTCTCATTAGTGCAAACGCACATCAGGGCACATTTTAAACAGAAAATAACACAACAGTGCCCAAAAAGACATAGTCCTGTCTCTGATTAAGCATTATATTAAATTCTTTAGTGGAGCATAACATAGTACACAATGACATAAACCAACTCTGTGCAGATTATTTCTGCTAATAATTATTTATTCATTATTCTTTATGTCAGTTTGCTGTTCTAGCACTCATTCTCATATGGGGCATATGGCAGGGGAGGAAAAGGAATACAAAGAGGGACTAGACAAAGGAGAAGAGGTACTATTATGGGTGGCCTACCCATAGTAGTAGAAAAATGAAAATTAGTTGTTCAGAAAAGTTTAGAAATGCTACTGCAGTAGACTGGAGGGGTACAAAGAAAAATGCCATAGCCTTATTTCCAACAGGGGGTAGTCTAAACTATCACACACCCCCATGGACAAGCAGAAACTAGAGGTTTCACCAGTCTTGTTTCCAAGACAATCTACCCATTTATGTCAGGGTGGGATGGAACTAGCGCCTACCTTCACTATTTTAGCTCCACCCCAGGGTCCCTTAGAAATACAAACATACAGGTTATACTTTTTCACTAAGTATACCTGAAATACTCAAATACAACTCTGGAGTGTCTAATTTGTAACAACATCTCTTTATTCTGGAAAAATCAAGGCACTTCAGGTACAAATATTTTTATTTCCATCAGTAACAGGGGCCCCATATCTGGAGAGAAAGTCGACATTCACATGTTGTGTTCCAGCTCTGTGCTTTACTACAAACTTGTAAGGCTGCAACGCTGAGTACCATCTCATAATTCAGTTATTACTATCTTTCATCTGGTGTAGAAAGCATAATGGATTATGGTCGGTGATCAGTGTAAAAGGAGCACCCCACAAATAAAACTTCAGGGCTTCAATCGCCCATTTGGCAGCCAATCACTCCTGCTCGACTGTAGCATACTTTTACTCACGGTCATGTAGTTTTCCGGAGATATATAGAATGGGATGTTCAACTCTGTCAATTGTCTGGCTTAACACTGCCCCAATCCAGTGCCTGATGCATCTGTATGGACTTCAAACAGGTGTGAAAAATCTGGACTCTTTAAAACTGGCGTGGAGCACAATGCTGCTTTTATGTCTATAAAAGCCTTTTCGCATTCCTCTGACCATGTTACCTTATTCCCATATCTCTTTTTGTCAGCTCTGTAAGGGGTGTAGCAGTTGTGGCAAACTGGGGTATGAACCTCTGGTAGTATCTGGCCAGCCCTAGAAAAGATCTCACATGTTTCTTAGTTTCTGGCTGGGGACAGTTGGCTACGGCCTCTACCTTGTCAATCTCAGGCTTTATCACACCATTGCCTAATATGAATCATAGATACCGGGTTTCAAACATTGCCAGGGCACATTTAGCAGGGTTGATGGTCATACCAGCTGCTTTTATTGACTCTATAACCACCCTCAAGTGTTGCAAATGGATATTCCAGTCAGGACTATACACAATAACATCATCCAGATAGGTTGCACAAAAATTCTGGTGAGGTATCAGTATCTGGTTCATGTATCTTTGAAATGTGGCTGGTGCTCCGTGCAAACCAAGTGGCATAGTCCTAAATTGAAATAATCCCATTGGTGTACTAAATGCGGTCTTCTCCTTTGATGTTCCTTCTAAAGGGATCTGCCAATAGCTCTTGATGAGATCCAATGTTGATATATACCTGGCGTTTCCGATTCTATCTAGGATGTCATCTATCCTCGGTATGGGGTAGGCATCAAATTGGGAGACCTAGTTCAAGGCTCTAAAATCGAGACACAGGCATATCCCTCCCTCTTTCTTTGGCACCACTACAATCGGGGATCCCCAAACACACTTAGATGGCTCAATTATGTTCAATTGTTGTAGCTTGTCCAATTCCCTCTGTACTTCAACCCGTACTTGTTCAGGCAATCTATATGGCTTTTTCCGAATGGAGAGGAATCACTTCTGATAGTATGTTCTACCCCTTTAGCAAGGCTCGGTGTACTGGTAAATGTGTGGGGATACTCTCTCAATACTGCCCTTAACTCCTGCTTCTCTGGTTCTAGAGAAAGGTTTATCAGTATTTGCTGTCCCTCTTTAGGTTTCTCTAGACGGCTGTATGCTAGGTCTATCTCTGTCTCTTCTTTCTCAGGGATTACTAACAGACCTGCTGTAGGTGTGTCTCTCTCATGCCATTTTTTAAGTAAATTCGCATGGTATATCTTTTTTTGATGTTTCTTTTCTGGGGTTCCAATCTCATATGTCACTGGCCCTGTGCGTCTTAATACAATAAAGGGTCCTTGCCATTTCATCAGCATTTTCTGACTAGATGTAGGCAATAAAAGTAATACCCATTCCCCGGGGAGAAAATTCTTTTCATGCGTCTCCTGATCATAAGTCTATTTCTGCTTCCCCTGTGCTTGTACTCCCATCTCATGTGCATTACGTGTATACCTCATTAGTCTCTGGCGTAGCTCTTTCATATAGGTAGCTATTCCCACGTGCTTTAAATCTTTGATCTCCTCCCAACATTCTTTCTCTACTTCCAGTGGTCCTCAGGGATTCTTACCATAGAGTAGTTCGAAGGGGGACTAGCCAGTGGATGCCTGAGGGATTTCACAATATGCAAATAAGGCAAATGGGAGATACTTGTCCCAGTCATTTCCTTCTTCATGAACAAACTTCCTCAACATCCTCTTGAGGGTTTGGTTAAACCTCTCGGTGAGTCCATCTGTCTGGGGATGGTAAGGGGAAGTTCTCAGTGCCACAATACCCAGGAGTCTGTATAGCTCTTTTAATAAAGCAGCACTAAAATTACTACCTTGATCTGTTATTATCTCTTTGGGTATTTCTACCCCGCTAAACACTTTGATCGACTCCTCTGCTATTTTTGGAGTGGTCACTGACCTCATGGGAATGGCCTCTGGGTACTTGCTAGCATAGTCGCAAATGACCAGGATGAACCTGCCCTGTTACCTTTCTTACTTTGGTTCAGGGGCCCCACCACATCAATCCCTATTCGGCAATGGCATCAAGGGAACCACATCCTTTTTTCCCAGCTGTGTGACTAACTGGCAACTTTCACAGGCCCTGCAGTAATTAGCCACATCCTCACGAATCCCTGGCCAAAAAAATTATGGGTTAACCGGCCCAGGGTTCTTTCTCTCCCTGCCCAAGGGAAGTCATGCCTGAGATACAAAAGATCATCTCTAAAACATTGGGGCACCAACAATTGCTCAATACATTCTTGAGACACAGGATTCTTACATACACGATATAATAGCCCATTCTGATGTATAATCTCAGGATTGCCTGGGGATGGCATCTGTCCCACCTGTAAAAAGAAAGGTTCTTAACTTTTATCAGCTTTTTGTTCCATAATCACATTAGCCTTCTTAAAGATACCAGCCATAGTCTCTGAGGTTAACCCTTTTTGATCCAAATGCCATTGTCTCTGTTGTTTCCTCTTGGCATTGTGAGAGAGTTTTGACTTTCCCTGTTCTTCAACTACGTCACCCTGAAAAGGAAAAAATGTCTCCACATTCTCTCTGTTTCTTTTCCTGCACCCTCATCATTACTGCCACTATAGTTCCTTTTTCCAGAATGTCCTTTTTCTGGAATGAGGGATGTAACTTCTGGGTAATCATGCCCAATCACCATGAGTATGGACAAATAATAATAATAATGTATTTATATTGCACTTTTCTGAAACCAAGGCGCATTACCAATAAACTTCTTAAAACAATAAATAAGACACAGATAAGTTAATACTGAATTCATAAAATATGTTAAAACAGCATCATCAAGAAAACGCTAACAACCACAAATGGGTCTTTAAGGCATGTTTAAATTCCTCCACAGACGTGCACTCCCAAAGCAGACGGGGTAGAAAATTCCAGAGGGTTGGGGCCACTTACATAAAAGCACGGGCCCCCGAAGATTTCAAAGAAACCCTCGGAACCTCTAGCAACCCCTTGTCCACCGAGAGAAGCAATTACTTAGGGCAGTAGGGTACCAGGAGCTCTTTCAAGTAGACCGGGCCCGGTCCGTGTAGGGCTTTATAAGTCAGAAGACTGACTTTAAATGTGGTACTACTACTCCTGTAGTAATCAAGGTAGGACGTTCCTTGATAACCAATTGTACAGTTGTGGTTGGATAATGGTGTGTATCCCTATGCACACAAACTACGCTCATGCTGGGTCCCCTTTTTTCATTGGTTAGATACTCTGGTCTTATCAGAAATTGCTTACTCCCAGAGTCAATGAGAGCTGCAATGGTTTTATCCTCAATCTGGACATCAGTAAAAAAATAACCAGGATGCAATAAAGCAAGATGTACTGAGTCATTCCTTTTTGTGGGGAAGAACCTGGTGATATGACCCAGTCCTTTATAGTTCCTATATGCAATATTAGGTGGAAAGGGCCTCTCCGTCCCTCCTCTATTATCATTCCTACCATCAGACCTCCCATACCTTGGTTCATAGGTTTGTCATGTGGGGGTATTAACTCTCGCAGTGGTATTTTCTGGAGGTCTGTTTACTATCCTCTTGGTATTCTGGTGAGCAGATAGGTAGTCATCAGCCAATGTGATTGCTATTTCTGCTGACTCAGGCTTCTGTTCTCGAAGCCATAGCTGGACTTCCTGGGACAATATCTGGAGAAACTGTTCCACTCTAATAGTCTCTATCACTTCACCAACATTCTTTCCTTCTGGCTGGATCCATTTCATGCATAACTCTCTAAGGCATGTAAAAACTTCTCTAGGGGCATCATTACTCTGGTATTTGAGAGTCCTGAACCTGTGTCTGTATGTCTCCATATTAATGCCGTACCTCTTAAGGATCTCCTTTTAACTAAATCATTGGTACAGGCAGATCTAGTGTCCATATTTGTGTATGCCAGCTCTGCTTTTCCTGTTAAATACGGGGCCAAGTGTACTACCCATTGAGTCCTGGGCCACCCATATGCTTCTGTGGGTCACCCTGGAAACAGGAAATGGGACAGCCATAAGAACTGGGGTTGTCTACAGGCCCCCAGACCAGAGGGAGGACATAGACACATTACTGTTAGAAGATATACAAAACATGACAGCTAAAGGGGAGGTTCTGATAATGGGAGACTTCAACATGCCAGATACAGATTGGTCAATACCAGCAGGAACATCTGCCAGAACTAGCCTCATAGTGGATTCTCTGCAGGGGGAGGGCCTCAAACAACTGGTACAGCAACCCACAAGAGACAGGGCTATCCTAGATCTAGTACTGACTAACAAAGAAGGGATCACAGATCTCCAGGTGGAGGGTCACCTGGGGGCCAGTGACCATCACATGGTATGGTTCAATTTGGCTACTACATCTAAATCATCCCATTCCAAGGCAAAAATATGGGACTTCAGAGGAGCTGACTTTGATAAGATGGCCAACAGAGTTAAGCTAGCCCTGGCAAAAAGAAACACAGGTGAGGAGGTACAGGCAAAGTGGGCAAGCATTAAGGATACAATACTTGAAGCAACATCCCATTGTGTTAGACAGAAAAGGAAGTGAAAAGAAGAAGGAAACCACTTTGGTTCTCAAATACAGTAGCAGAAAAGGTCAGAGCCAAAAGGCTGGCCTTCAGAAAATATAAGGAACACAGCGGGATGAAGATAGGGAGGCATACCAAACTGCCCTAAGGAAGCAGGTAAGGCAGTAAGGCAGGCAAGTCCCAAACTGAGGAAACACTAGCACGAACAGTAAAAGAAGGTGACAAGACTTTCTATAGATACATTAGTGAAAGGAGAAAGTCCAGAGGGGGTATAAGCTTAATGGAGAAAAGGAGCATGTGAGGAGGAGGACCTGTAAGGCATCTATCCTAAATAGATACTTTTGCTCAGTATTTACTGAAGAGAAGGTAGGGCAGGGCCCACAGCTCAGTATCATGGACACAGGGGGGAGGTGAGCACTACTCCCTTCACAAAGAAAGGGTCCTACAAGAGCTTGCTAAGCTCAGGGTGGATAAGGCAATGGGACCTGATGGCATACATCCCAGGGTACTTAAGGAGCTAAAGGAGGAACTAGCAGAGCCATTAGCAGAATTGTTTAGTGAGTCTCTGAGCACGGGAGAGGTCCCAGAAGACTGGAGAAGGGCTCATGTGATCCCACCACAAGAGTGGTAGCAGGAAGGCGGGGAACTACAGACCGGTCAGTCTTACCTCAGTAGTGGGCAAGATTATGGAGGCACTCCTTAAGGAAAGGATAGTGCAACACCTGGAATCCATAGGCACAGGATCCAAGACAGCATGGGTTTACAAAGGAAGGTCCTGTCAAACTAATCTCATAGATTTCTTTGACTGGGTAACCAGAGTGGTGGACCAAGGGGAGCAGTTGATGTCGCCTACCTTGACTTCAGCAAAGCTTTGACACTGTCCCACATAGAAGATTGATAAATAAGCTAGTAGGCCTGGGTGGGTCAGAAGTTGGTCAACTGGGTGGCAAACTGGTTGACTGGCAGAAAACAGAGAGTGGTGGTAAATGGTATACAGTCAGAAGAGATGCAAGTCACAAGTGGGGTACCTCAGGGATCAGTCCTGGGGCCAGTCCTATTCAACATCTTCATTAGTGACCTACCGGGTGGACTAGAGGGTAAGGCTTGTCTGTTTGCAGATGACACCAAGATCTGCAACAGAGTAGATGATCCAGATGGGGTGGGCAGAATGAGAAGAGATCTGGATAAACTAGCAGAATGGTCAGAAGAGTGGCAACTGGGATTTAATGCAAAGAAGTGCAAAATCATGCACATGGGAAGAAAACTCTGAAGCCGCTTATAGGCTGGGAGGAGTTGCTAGCAGTCACAAGGAAGAAAGAGACTTGGGCATCATCATCACTGATGACCTAAAATCATCAAACAGACCTCTAAAGCAGTAGGTAAGGCTAGGGGGTGTTAGGGTGTATTAGTAGAGTATCACAAGTCGTAAGAGGGAGGTAATAATCCTCTGTACAAGACATTGAGTTAGGCCCATCTGAGTACTGCGTGCAGTATTGAGGCCACACCTTCACAAGGACATTAACCAAATTGAGGCAGTCCAGGAAGGGCAACCAAAATGGTGCAGGGACTGCATCAGAAGACATATGAGGACAGATTAACAGAGCTCAATATGTATACCCTTGAGCAAAGGAGGGAGAGAGTGATATGATCGAGACATTTAAACACCTTAAGGGCATAAACAAGGTGAAAGAGTCTAACATGTTTAAATATAAGAAAATAGCAGGACAAGAGGACACAGCATGAGATTAGAGGGAGGCGATTAAGGGGAATGTGAGGAAATTATTTTTCACAGAAAGGGTGGTAGATGCATGGAATGGCTTACCACAAGAAGTGGTGGCTATGAATACAGTGCAGGGCTTCAAACAGGCATGGGATAGGCATAAGGGAGCAATACAAATGACTGTGAATAGATAGGTCACTGACAGAGCAAAGGCCGATGGCACATTTATAAGGTAGAAAAAGAAATGGGCAGACTGGATGGGCCTTGCGGTCCTTATCTGCCATCAACTTCTATGTTTCTATGTTTCTGCCACTCTCTCAAAGGTGGTCAGATCACCCTCAATGTCATCTGATGGCATCATTTTTGTTAGTTTGATATCTTTTGGATGTTGATCCGATTGGCCCCCATCTTGCCCGCAACCAGCCCCCAAGTCCCAAAATGCCCTTAATGTTTCTGCTCACCTGGTGTCTTGTCTGGGCCACTCCTGTTCTCTCTCTCTCTCTTTCTCTCCATCTCCAACTGCCGTATAGCTAGCCAATGCATCCATTCTGGAAGCCCTTCTGGTGGTTCCTCCAACTGGCTGTGTCATTCCTCTTCCATCCTCTCTTGCTCTTCTGGTAACTCCTCGGTCTAGTCCTTCGCTCTTCAAGTCTGCACCACAGACTCTATTCCCGTCATCAGTATCTCTTCAGATTTCAACACCTGTGTCCAGGTCTTCACTTCTCCTGTTGCCGTATCACTCTTCTCATCCTCGTCTGACATGTCTTATTATTACCCTTAGTACCAGGTTTGGTACTGGATGCTGGTTTCTCCCACCATGTAAGACAACCAGATCCCACTTCTGACACCAAATTCTGTGGTAGGGTTCATGGGGTAGGGTAATGAAAGCATACACGGTACTCAGAAATTTGTTCAACACACAAATTCTGTGTGATGTTTATTTTTGTAAAAATAATATAGAGCAAATCATGCTATACAAAAATAAAAACAAATCAATAATAAAGTAATACTGTCTTAAACCTCAGACTATAAACAAAGAAATCAAATAAAGAAATAAATAAACTCTCCTCGAGCTCCAGAATCACTTCCCTCCAGTGATTCTGCCACTGTGTAGAATACTTTAACCAGTACAATTTTCTACCAACTTCTGTGCTCTCAGACCAGCCTCTCAGGACACTCTCCCAGGATGATCTGACTAACCTTAGCTCAGTGGCAGCTTTTATAGTGCAGTCCTCCTATGTCACTAGTGTCAGCTGAGCTCTTCTCATCCTCGTCTGACATGCCTTATTATTACCCTTAGTACCAGGTCTGGTATTGGATGCTGATTTCTCCCACCATGTAAGACAACCAGATCCCACTTCTGACTCCAAATTCTGTGGTAGGGTTCGTGGGGTAGGGTAATGAAAGAATACACGGTACTCAGAAATTTGTTCAACACACAAATTCCGTGTGATGTTTATTTTTGTAAAAATAATATAGAGCAAATCATGCTATACAAAAATAAAAACAAGTCAATAATAAAGTAATACTGTCTTAAACCTCAGACTACAAACAAAGAAATCAAATAAAGAAATAAATGAGCTCTCCTCGAGCTCCAAAATCACTTCCCTCCAGTGATTCTGCCACAGTGTAGAATACTTTAACCAGTACCATTTTCTACCAACTTCTGTGCTCTCAGACCAACCTCTCAGGACACTCTCCCTGGATGATCTGACTAACCTTAGCTCAGTGGCAGCTTTTATAGTGCAGTCCTCCTATGTCACTAGTGTCAGCTGATCTACCCCTTTTCTAATACAGGGGAATATTCTGGCTAGTACAAACATATGGAGGATCAGACTGACTGTATATACAGAGGGAAAACATACAATCATGAGTTATTTCATTCTGCCTTAACACTCTGTCATTGAAGCTGTTGAGAAAGACGTCTTACTTACTTGTGAACAAGAAAACTCCGCCCCTTTTCAGCTGAGTGACAGCTGGGGAGTTTCTTATATAACAGCCTCATCAAGGGGCTGCTGGCTCCTAGAAATACTTTTTTTTTTTACCAAGAAGGCTTAGCTCAGGTAAGAGCACTCCTTATTTAGTTTCTGCACACAAGTTATGCCTTCTTTAGGGTGTTTATATACAAACTGCTTTAAAAAGACAAATCCCACATCTGTATTCAACACACTCGACTGTTGCTTAACATTTCTTGAAATGGAGTGCAGTTTTTCAAAGGGGACACTCGCTTACTGCCTCTCACTCCAGACCACTTTCATTAGTGCAAACGTACATCGGGGCACATTTTAAACAGCAAATAACACAACAGCGCCCAAAAAGACATCATCCTGTCTCTGACTAAGCATTATATTAAATTCTTTAATGCAGCATGACGTAGTAAACGATGACACAAACCAACTCGGTGCAGATTATTTCTGCTAATAATTATTTATTCATTATTCTTTATGTCAGTTTGCTGTTCTAGCACTCATTCTTATAAGGGCACATGGCAGGGGAGGAAAAGGAATACAAAGAGGGACTAGACAAAGGAGAAGAGGTACTATTATGGGTGATCTACCCATAGTAGTAGAAAAATGAAAATTAGTTATTCAGAAAAGTTTAGAAATGCTACTGCAGTAGACTGGAGGGGTACAAAGAAAAATGCCATAGCCTTATTTCCAACAGGGGGTAGTCTAAACTATCACAACAGGGTGTCTCTGTACGAATCCTAAGTTTCTTCCTAAGGTGGTGTCTGGGTTTGCCCTGAACCAATCATTCATAGAAACATAAAAGTTGATGGCAGATAAGGACCACAAGGCCCATCCAGTCTGCCCATTTCTTTTTCTACCTTATGAATGTGCCATCGGCCTTTGCCCTACCAATGGCCTATCTATTCATACTCATCTGTATTGCTCCCTTATACCTATCCCATGCCTGCTTAATGCCCTGTACTGTATTCATATCCATATCCACTACTTCCTGAAGTAGGCCGTTCCATGCATCCACCACCCTTTCTGTGAAAAAGAATTTCCTCATGTTACTCCTTAATCGGCCTCCCTCTAATCTCGTGATGTGTCCTCTTGTCCTGCTATTTTTCTTATATTCAAACATGTTAGACTCTTTTGCCTTGTTAATACCCTTACGGTGTCTGAATGTTTCGATCATATCACCTCTTTCCCTCCTTTGCTCTAGGGTATACATACTGAGATATGTTAGTCTGTCATCATATGTTTTCTGATGCAGTCCCTGCACCATTTTGGTTGCCCTTCTCTGGACTGCCTCAATTTGGTTAATGTCCTTGCGAAGGTGTGGCCTCCAGTACTGCACGAAGTACTCCAGATGGAGCCTAACCAGTGTCTTGTAAAGAGGATTATTACCTCCCTCTTCTGACTTGTGATACCCTACTAATACACCTCAACATCCCCTAGCCGTACCTACTGGCTTTAGTGGTCTGCTTGGATGATTTCAGGTCATCGGTGATGATGATGCCCAAGTCTCTTTCTTCCCTTGTGACTGCCAGCAACTTCCCTCCCAGCCTATAGGTGGCTTCAGGGTTTTTCTTCCCTATGTGCATGTTCTTGCACTTCTTTGCATTAAACCCCAGTTGCCACTCTTCTGACCATTTTGCTAGTTTATCCAGATCTCTTCTCATTCTGCCCACCTCATCTGGATCATCTACTCTGTTGCAAATCTTGGTGTCATCTGCAAACAGAAAAACCTTACCCTCCAGTCCATCTGCAATGTCACTGATGAAGATATTGAAGAGGACTGGCCCCAGGACTGATCCCTGAGGTGCCCCACTTGTGACTTGCATCTCTTCTGACTATATACCGTTTATCACCACTCTCTGTTTTCTGCCCGTCAACCAGTTTGCCACCCAGTTGACCAACTTCTGACCCACCCCGAGCCTACCCAGCTTAATAATCAATCTTCTATGTGGAAAAGTATCAAAAGCTTTGCTGAAGTCAAGGTAGGCTACATCAACTGGTTCCCCTTGGTCCACCACTCTGGTTACCCAGTCAAAGAAATCTATGAGATTAGTTTGACAGGACCTTCCTTTTGTAAACCC
Organism: Neoceratodus forsteri; assembly: GCA_016271365.2. NCBI lineage: Eukaryota > Metazoa > Chordata > Ceratodontiformes > Ceratodontidae > Neoceratodus > Neoceratodus forsteri. Next base: position 466,093,665 of record CM028132.1, on the reverse strand, counting down.
ATGCTGTCTTGGATCCTACGCTCCTATGGATTCCAGGTATTGCTCTATCCTTTCCTTAAGGAGTGCCTCCATAATTTTGAACACTACTGAGGTAAGACTGACTGGTCTGTAGTTCCCTGCCTCCTCCCTGATACCATTCTTGTGAAGCGGGATCACATGAGCCCTTCTCCAGTCTTCTGGGACCTCTCCTGTGCTCAGAGACTCACTAAACAGTTCTGATAATAGCTCTGCTAGTTCCACCCTTAGCTCCTTTAGCACCCTGGGATGTATGCCATCCAGTCCCATTGCCTTGTCCACCCTGAGCTTAGCGAGCTCTTGTAGGACCCTTTCTTTTGTGAAGGGACTACTGCACACCTCCCTCCTCCCCTGTGTCCATGGTGCAGAGCTGTGGGCTCTGTCCTACCTTCTCTTCAGTAAATACTGAGGAGAAGTATCTATTTAGGATAGATACTTTTACATGGTCCTCCTCCTCACATTGCCCCTTATCCCCTTTGATCTTAGCAATACCTCCTCTGGACTTTCTCCTTTCACAAATGTATCTATAGAAAGTCGTGTCACCTTCTTTTACTGTTTGTGCTAGTGTTTCTTCGGTTTGGGCCTTTGCCTGCTTTACTACCTTCCCTGCTTCCCTTAGGGAAGTTTGGTATGCCTCCCTATCTTCATCCTGCTGCATTTCCTTATAATTCCTGAAGGCCAGCCTTTTGGCTCTAACCTTTTCTGCTACTGTTTTTGAGAACCAAAGTGGTTTCCTTCTTCTTTTGCACTTCCTTTTCTCTCTAACACAATAGGATGTCAATCAATTGATCAAAGTTTATTTAATCAGGCAAAATCATCCTTGAGCAAGCTCATTTGCAAGATGGTCCTGGACAAGTAGGACATATACAACTACAGCAAAATTACCAGATAAGCAGTGTACACACAATGAGCAAATAAAAGACAATTACAGAGAAACAAATAAGATCAGGGCTGGGGAGTACATATGGTGAACACTATCCGGGTTGATAATTGACTGTATGTATATATATAAAGGATTCCCTCAAGACATGGGATTATTCAGACAAAGGCCACAACATTACAATAAGACGAGGGATACCAGGTAGGGTAAGTGAAGGAAAAACAACCGAAGGTTTAAGGGTGAGGGAAAAACAAAGGAAAGGGTCAGTGAGGGGTGGAAATAGATGTAGTTAAACAAACAGGTGGGAGTTGGCAGAATACTCCCAAGGTAGAAAGAAGAAGAGAAGTGCTAGGGGAATGCATGTAAGTGCCAAGAGTTTGGGGAGCCACAGGAGATGGAGGAGGTGGTTATTTGCGGCATACACACAGGGCTCTCAGTTTGAGATATTGCTTCAAGTATTGCATCTTTAATGCTTGCCCACTTTGCCTGTACCCCTCACCTGTATTTCTTTTTGCCAGGGTTAACTTAACCCAATTGGCCATCTTATCAAAGTCAGCTCCTCTGAAGTCCCACATTTTTGCCTTGGAATGGGATGATTTAGTTCTAGTGGCCAAACTGAACCATACCATGTGATGGTCACTGGCCCCAGGTGACCTTCTACCTGGAGATCTATGATCCTTATCGTGTTAGTCAGTACTAGATCTAGGATAGCCCTGTTTCTTGTGGGTTGTTGTATCAGTTGTTTGAGTCCCTCCCCCTGCAGGGAATCCACCATGTGTCTAGTTCTGGCAGATGTTCCTGCTGGTATTGACCAATCTGTATCTGGCATGTTGAAGTCTCCCATTATCAGAACCTTCCCTTTAGCTATCATATTTTCTCTTCTAACAGTAATGTGTCTATGGCTTCCTCCTGGTCTGGAGGCCTGTACACAACCCCAGTTCGTATGGCTGTCCCATTTCCTGTTTCCAGAGTGACCCCTCAGTTCTTCTGGCTCCTTATGTGTATTCTGAATTTCTGTAGCTTTGGTATTTTTATTGATATAAAGGGCCACTTCACACCCCCTTTTTGTACCTCGGTCTCTTCTGAACAGTACATAGCCAGGTACTGAAGTCTCCCTGGTGCGGTTATTGGTAAACCATGTCTTGATAATGGCTACTATGTCCAGTTTGGCCTCTGTCATTATTCCCTACAGGTCTGGGATCTTGTTTCCCAGACTGCGAGCATTTGTGTACATGATTTTCCATTGGCCAACCCAATAGGAACAGTATTGTGCGCAGCTTCACTGAGGGTTGGCCACGCTCCAGTTTTCACACTGTTCATCCAGATACCCATACCCCACATGAGTAAGAGTTCTGGCCATGAGGCAGGTGGTAGGAATGGTCTTGGTTCTTTTATTGCATCTCATATGTCTTGAGGGCAGTGGCACAGTCCAGTATATAGCCATAAGTTCAGTGTGCCTTCAGTCCCCTATCCCCAATGATGGGGCCAGTGCATCAAGAATGTTTACAACAGATGCTGTAGGTGTACAGCACAGCCTGGCCACTTTGTGCCTGTGGATAGATACCCTTACACAAACTAAGACTCTGAAATCCATAAGTGTTACTGTATCTGAATATGTGTCCTAGGTTCCTGATGAATGTCTTCATGGTTGAGATGGAGTTGGAGAGGCACCAGCAATGATATTCATGGATCTACTGTCCTAGACTGGCATAATCAACACTGAATGAACTGCAGTGCCTTGGCTGACTCAGATTAGATAGGTCCAACATTGATGTGCTATGTACCGTACTAGGACCACGACTGAAGGCCTGGACAAGAAGAAGCCAGGCACTCAGAGTCAGAACACAGGTGCTGACTGGCTTGGCATTCTGTGCCAGCGGCTCCTGTCAGAGGATAACAGCATGTCACAGAACTGAGTCAGTCATCCATGTACAGGTGCTTGGAGCAGGCCACTGCAGATCTCCTAGAGGATGTGTAGGAATACATCCACCTCCCAGCAAACAAGGTGGACATCAGGGCCACTTCAGGGGCATTTTATGTTGTGCTGGGCATGTTGAATGTAGTGGGTGTTATATAATTGTATACACGTAGCCACAGTGGTGCCACTCCAGGATACAAAGATCTAGAATCATAAGGCCATTTCTAATATGTCCATTCAGGGGGTATGTAATGCCTCAGGACTAATCATGTATGTGCACCAAGTACCCAAGACCTACACATGATGCTTTTAGACTGCAGTAGTCCCACTTTGTGCAGTTGCTGCAAGCACTGATACCAGTACAGAGGTGGCTGATCCATGAGTACATATGCAGCACAGGCCCTGTGTGTTTGCAAGGGTACACCATGCGTTTTATGTGACAATTGTCTTATTCCCCACAGGTGACAGCAGACACCCACAACTGACCTGCTTGATGACACCATACTAGAACTCCGCAACACCAGTAGAGGATATGTAAAATGAGGTGCACTGGCTGATCACGGGCATTATGGTGCATATGTTCAACTTACAACCCCTAAGCAAGACTGACTCCAGCTGATGTTGGCACCTCTGAATGTGTGCTGTTTCTTTGCCGTCTGTTGCATACTGTGCCAACATAGCTCAATGAGTGCAGTGATGTCTTGTTGCATTGCTCTTGTGTAACCCCCTGTTCCCTGGGGTTACTAGAATCCCATCAGTGTCAATGTTAGCTAGGAAACGCAGCTACTGTAGTGAATATCTAGTTAAATGGATTTTCACCAAGTCTCCCTCTGCTTCTTGGTCTCAGCTGAGAGCAAAGAGGTGATGTCATTTAGAACTCTCGCAGCTTCATAAGCCACACAGCTTGCTGTGAATGTGGGGAACTTTAGAATTTACAGTTAGTCTGTAGTTGGTGTAGTGGTTAGCAGCAGTGAGGAGTGAGAAGAGCCAGTTTTTCTCATCCTAGTTTGAGAACCTCTTTTGCCTGACTTGTGAAGTGGTGGAAACCATCTCCAGGATTTCCTGATGCCCTCATCTCCAGTGGGATGAGAGGGACTGCAGAGGATTTGAGGGGCAATCCCCGATCCAACCTAGAACATTTTGAAGCTGTCTTTGGTGTACAAACTGTGAATAGATTCTGTCTGAGAGTTATCCAGGATATATACCTGCCTTGTTTTCTGTGGGGTGACACTCTGATAAAGGGGTCCATTCACCCAATTTTTATGAGATTTTTCTCAAGAAAATTGTTTTAAAGTTTGCTGACAACAGTGGATGTCCCAGGTGTGACTAGGCACTTTGTTCAGAACTTTAATTTTACACCCCTTGTGGTGTTTTCTGATGCTAATATGTGTTAAACATTTGAAGAAAGCATAATTTCTACTGTTCATTATCTGTTGAGGTGTAACTCTGAAAGAATGGCTGGGTATGGATGAGGATGCAAAAGGTGGACAACCCGCCATCTGGAGTGACCAGTGATGAAGTTTACCCCTTGTATGTGGGTTTTGCTAGTCTTGAGCCCTAGTGTGCTCCATCGCAGCCAGTGTGTCACATTTCCTTCTGTAAATCCTATGCCATATAGGAACTGTTCTAAGTCATGGCCTAGTGCCACTTCCAGGAGAATTTTGTGTGTTTTCATTGTGGCTAGTACCACATTTCCAGATGTACAATCCTATGCCATATAGGAACTGTTCTAAGTCATGGCCTAGTGCCACTTCCAGGAGAATTTTGTGTGTTTTCATCGTGGCTAGTGTCACATTTCCAGACGTACAATCCTATGCCATATGGGAACTGTTCTAAATCATGGCCTAGTGCCACTTCCAGGAGAATGTTGTGTGTTTTCATTGTGGCTAGTGCCACATTTCTAGATGTCTAATCCTATGCTATATGGGAAGTTCGAGTGTCTATTTTCTACAGATGTGTTCTGCAATTGCCTTGTGCCACAAAGTGTAAATCCTTGGGGGTCGATCTTTGCTTTTGTATTCCAACTGTGTTTCAGAATAAAGCCACACTCTAGAATCCCAGTCTGGTATGGACAATCTAGTTACTGCTTCCTGTGTGTGGATTTACCGGGTACCCCTGTCCAGAAGTAGCAAACCTAGCATAGCCCTTAGCAAAAGTTCTCTCCTCAGGACCTGGGTTTTTGATAAAGGTCTGTTTGTGTCTTGTACACATTTTGGGTTTCTCTAAGTATTTGTTTTGTATCCCCACCCCTCTATTTTCCCCTACACAGAAAAAAAAAAAAGTATGGGAGGTGTGTCTACTATTTAAATAAGTGGCCGGTGGGGGGTTACACTTGTATCGAGCTTGTTCATTTTGTTTCAGATGGTCTGCACATTAGTGTATGGTACCTTTCTTTGGGGGGGGGGTCCTTATTTGATAATGACTCATTGTGACTTGCTGGAGTCTTATCTGTAGTAATGTGGGCATGTGTTTATGTAGTTTTTTATTGATCAGGTAAGTGCACTAGACAGACAAATGCCTATTTTCAGGCAAGACCTAGGTGGTTACAATGGATAAGGTAATACAATAACATCAGTGTACACACACATCAAAGATGGGCACTAGCAGTTATTCCAATGTACATATTAGAAACATAGAAATTTGTCAGCAGAAAAAGACCCCACAGAAACATAAAATCTGTTGGCAGATAAGGACCATACAGCCCACCTAGTCTGCCCATTTTCCTACTTGGTTTGGCAATCCCTACTCTTATCTGGACTGCCTTTCCCCCGCTTTGCTGTACAGCAGGGTGCCTTTATGCTTATCCCATGCACTTTTGAATTCCCTGTACTGTTTTCACTTCCACCACCTCCGCTGGTAGGCTGTTCCATGAATCCACCACCCTCTCTGTGAAAAATACTTCCTAGCATTCCTCCTAAGCCTCCCTCCAGCCTCATGGTATGTCCACTTGTCCTTGTGCACTTTTGTCTCTGAAATATGCTCCCCTCCCGTACTCTGTTTATTCCTCTAAGGTATTTGAAAGTCTCTATCATATCCCCTCTCTCCCTTCTCTCTTCCAGTGAATAGATGTTTAGTTCTTTGAGTCTTTCCTCATAAGGCTTATGTTGCAGTCCATGAATCATTTTTGTCGCTCTTCTCTGGACTGCTTCCATTCTGTCTATGTCCTTCCTGAGATGTGGTCTCCAGAATTGGACACAGTATTCCAGATGAGGCCTCACCAGTGATCTATACCCCATGGTCCATCCAGTCTGCCCAAGTCCCCCAAGACCTCTGCTCGCCATTTTCTGTCTGCCCCCTGCTGTTTAGGCCCATGTATATATCCCAGGCTTTTTAAAATGTTCCCACTGTATCAACCCTCACCACCCATTCCGGCAGTCTGCTCCATGACCCCACCACCCTCTCAGTAAAGAATTTCTTCCTGATGTCACCTTTATATCTGCCGCCCTCATGTCTTAATGCATGCCCCCTAGTGGACTTGTTCTTACTCAGACTGAAGATATTTTCAACCCTCACCCTATTTATGCCTTTTAAGTACTTGAATGTTTCTACCATGTCCCCCCTCTCCCTCCTCTCCTCCAGTGTGTACAGCCCAGTCTCTCCTCATATGTCTTCTCCTGCAGCCTGCTCACCATTCTGGTAGCCCTTCTCTGGATCCTCTCCAGCCTGTCCTTATCCCCTTGTAAGTATGGCCTCCAGAACTGTACCCCATACTCCAGGTGTGGTCTGACCATGGTCTTGTATAGTGGCATGATCACCTCCCTTCTCCTGCTTGTAAAGCCCCTCCCTATGCATGTCAACATTCTGAGTGCCTTTCTCATTGCCTTGTCACATTGACTCCGAACCTTCAGGCTGTCCGAAATAGTGATCCCCAGGTCCCTGTTCCTGTTCTGTTGTCTTCAGTTCTCCCCCAAGCTAGTACTTTGCCTTTGGGTTTCTATGCCCTATGTGCATAATTCTACATTTCTTTGCATTAAATAGCAGCTGCCATCTTTCTGACCACTCCTCAAAAATTGCCAGATGCTCCCTCATACTTTCCACTCCCCCCGTCATATCCACCCTATTACATACTTTCATGTCATCCGCAAACAGACTCACCATCCCATGCAGACCCTTCATAATGTCCCCAATGTAAATGTTGAAGAGGATGGGTCCCAGCACTGACCCCTGGGGAACCCCACTCATCACCTTTTCCTCCTTTTCATGCACTCCATTTACCACAGCCCTCTGCATCCTTCCCTCTACCCAATGCTCAACCCAATTTGTAAGCTTGCTCCCCGCTCCCAAGCTACCTACTTTGCCTACTAGTCTCCTGTGGGGGATGGTGTCAAAGGCCTTCCTGAAGTACAGGTAGGCCACGTCCACCGCGTTCCCCGGTCCCATATCTCTGTAATCCCATCAAAAAATTAAATCAGGTTGGTCTGGCAGGACCTACCACCTGTGAATCCATGCTAGTTGCCATCCAGGAGGCCCTCTGCCTCCAGATATTTACTCAGCCTTTCCTTTATAAGAGTCTCCATTAGCTTACCTACCATGGAGCTAAGGCTAACTGGGCAGTAGTTTCCCAGTTCCTTCCTTCCTTCCTCCCCTCTTATGCAATGGAACCACCTCAGCCATTTTCCAATCCCCAGGAACCCTTCCATTGTCCAGTGACAGATTAAACAACCTCATGAGCGGTGCCTCTAACACCTGCTTCAGCTCTTTGAGCACTCTTGGGTGAATCCTGTCCGGGACCATCGCCTTATTCTCCCACAGTTTCCCCATTTGTTCCAATAGCCTATCTTCCGTGCATGGACCCAAGTCCAGTTCCCTGCCCTCCCTTCCTCTGACTTCCAACTCCAGCCCTATCCCCTCCTCCACTGTGAAGACTGATGTGAACTAATCATTCAGAACATTTGCCTTTTCCATATCCCCTTCTGTCATTACCCCCTTCTCCTTTGAGTCTAATAATCCCCATCTTCCCCTTCCTTCTGTCACTCACATATCTAAAAAATATCTTATGCCCCCTTTTCGCCTCCCTCGCTATGTTCTCCTCTGTATTCGCCTTCACCCTTCTGATTGTTTTTCCTGTTTCCCTCAGCTTTGCCTTATATACCTCCCTGTCCATCTCATTCTGAGATGCTTTATATGCCCTGAATACCCTCCTTTTCTCCCTAATTGCTACCCCCACCTCCTTTATGAACCAAAGTGGTTTCCTCCCCTTCTTTTTTTTTGCTCACCATCCTAATGCATAGTTCTGTTGCCTTCAGTATTCTTCCCTTGATTTCCCCCCACAGCTCCTCCACGTCCTCCACATTCTTCTTCCTTTCTAATTCCTTCCTCACAATTTCTATTATCCTCCTAAAATCTGTCTTCCTAAAGTCTAGCACCTTAGTGGAGGAAGTGCTCTTGACCATCCCTTTCCGAATTTTAAGGCTTACCGTCCTGTGGTCACTGTCTCCAAAATTTTCCCCAACCTCCACCCCTTCGACTCCTTCACCATTTGTCATTACCAGATTTAGTATGTTCTTCCCCCTAGCAGGTTCTGTGACCAGCTGGTGCATGAACAATTCCTGCATAGCTACCAACAGCTTCCTACTCCTTTCCAAGGATGCTGCCAGAATTTCCCAATTCACATCCAGTAAATTCAGATTGTCCAACACCATTATTTCCCTTTTCTTGGCCATCTCCTATATTTCACTAACAAACTCTCTATAGACTTCCTCTCCTTGATTTGGTGGTCTGTAGACCACCTCTACCCTCACTGCCTCACCCTCCATTCTGCTTAAAGTGACCCATAGTGTCTCCACTGCTTCATCCCTTCCCCCACTTGCCATTGTGTGAATCCCCTCCTTTACATACAAGGCAACCCCCCTCCCCTTCTTCCTGTCTGGTCCCTCCTGTAGAGTCCAAACTCTGGTATTTCCACCTCCCAACTGTGGTAGTCAGACCACCTGGTCTCTGCGACTGCAATTATTTCTAAGTCATCTGCCGCCACCGCCGCCTGCAAGTGTAACATTTTATTACCAAGGCTCCTGGCGTTTATTAGCAACAATTCCACCAGCACTGTCCACCATTTGCCTCCCCGGCTTCCTCCCCCAGCTGTGAGTGTAAGTTAAGTGGTCCAACCAGACATTTTCCCTGGACCACCCCTAGCTGCGCACTCCCCCTCCTCTAGTTTAAATCTCTCCTCAATATTTTATCTATGCATCCCTGGAGTTTCCCCCTCAACAGTTTAGTCCCCTCATCATTGATACAGTCCGTCCCTCACATACAGATGCTTGTCTACCCACGTGTATCCCCACTCACCTATGCATTCATAACCCTCCTTTCTACATCACTGCTTCAGCCAGTGGTTAAAGTCCATAATTCTCAGTTGCCTAGCCATACTGGTGCAGGTAACTGGCATGATTTTCCAAAAAGCTGTGGATCTCATTATCCCCTTGCATCCTCCTGCTAGCTCCATGAATCTCTTCTGCACCACCTCCACCTCCCCCTCAGCTATGTCATTTGTTCCCAGGTGTATGACCAGGTGAGGTTCCTCTCCAAACAGCCTAATGCACTCCCTAATTTTTGGTAGCGCCCTGCTCGCTTCCATTCGTGGCTCACAAAAAACTGACCTCCCTTTAAAAGCCACCCTCTTCCTTAACCAGTGGATCCTTTTAATAATAGAGTCCCCATACACTATCACTAATTTTTCCTGCCTTAACCCTAAGGGTGCCTCTGCATCCCTTACCTCTCTTCTCCCGGTACTACATACATCCTTCCAGCCACCCCCTATCTCCATTCCTGCACCCCCTATCCCTCCATCCCAGTGCCTTCCCTGAAGGTTCCCTATCCCACCCCTTTTCCCCTGCCTCCTTCCATCCTCCTGTTTGCCATTACCAGCATCCCTTCCTCCCTGTATCCCATCATCTACCCGGTTGCCTGTGCTCTGATTCCCTTCCTGTAGGCTGCCTCCTGCTTCTCTCCCATCCCTATTTCAGCCCCCTTCCTTACCACCTTGTCCCCCCAAAGTGTTACTCAATTCCTTCATTGTGCCACCCCTGCTGCTCTTATCTTGTAACCCCTTAGTGAGATCCGCCCTTACTTCTGTCTTGTTACTTATTTCTTTCAGGATGCCCCCCCTGCTGCACTTATCTTGTAGCCCCTCTGTGAGATCCTAACTTATCTCTCGCTTTGTCTGCTTTTCATGGCCCCGCTCCCTATTGCCCTTAACTTCACTCCCTTCTACCTCCTTCTGTTCTTCCATCTCCCTTAAAGGCCAATACCTGTTTGAGTCTATTGTGTATCTATGTTTATAGACATTGTCATACATGCCCATATTGTCCCTGAACCCTGCCCTGGCACTCCCCTCCAGGTCCCCAGTGTTTCATGCTTGCTTCACCTATCCTGTCTTACGTCCTGCCTCCTGCCCTCCACCCATTTAACCTCCGTGTTTCTCCTTTCCCTTTCTACCCATGACATTTCCCTGTTCAGCCTTAATAGTTCAGCCTCCATTCTCCTTAACTTTTGACAAACTGGGCACTCCCCTAGCCTCCACAGAGTGCACATGAATATGGCTGCTCCACAGTTGTTGCACCCCATGATCCTCCCTCCACGGTGTCCGCTGCCTCTCTCTCTCTCCACCTTTCCACCCTCCCCTTATGCTGTCCCTTCCCTTGGTGTGCCCCTCTATCCTGCTCTCTCCACCATCCCCCACCATCCCTCCTCCTAAACCATGCGCTCCCCTCACCCTTGTGCTCTTCTTTCTCCATGCTCCCAATTTTACTAACGACCTCAGAACAAACTGTAGCCATACCCTTCACCCTCGGTGATCAGAACAAGCTGTATCCAGACACTTCACCTTCAGTGATCAGCATCTAAAAACCTCAGAAATAAGCAGTATCCCATTCCTTCACCCCTGTAATCTGCAATGCATCAGGTAAGGGCATCAGAGTCCCACACTCCCTTAATATCTATCCATCAAAATTTGTACCACCATCAAGATTTATGCAATCTTTAAGATGTCTATCTAGTTAATACCTATAAACCAATAATTTGCTAGATATTCCACATTATCTCTCAAAACCTTCAAAATGTGTGCAACCTTTAAGATGACTATTTAATACCTATAAATCAATTTGATAGATATTCAACAGTCCAAGTTCAAGATTTCCACCTTGTTTATTCCCCCAAAAAATAGTCCAGTTTGAGAACTGTTTACAGAATTCCTGTCCTGTAACTGTGATCAGCCCTTTTCTGCACAAGTTTTTTTCTTTGCTTTTTTTCCTCTCCAGAGGGCAGCACCTTTCAGCCCCCTTTGGTCTTAACTCTGCTTCCCCCTCCAAGAAGGCTCTGCCTTCCCCAAGTATTTAACAGAGGTCGGGGAGGGAGGGACGGTGGGACAAAAAATCTTCTGCTGCTTCCCTTGCGAGTGGCTCCTGCCACTGCTGCCCTTCCCTGCTACTGCTGTCGGAGAGCTCCTGCCACTGGTTCCCCCTTCTGCTGCCGGTGAAATCCCTTGCGATGCGGGCGCCAGTGATGCCTTTTAAAGCCAGTACCCTGATTTCCGATTGGGAGCCAAGACATCCCCTCTGCTGATTGGCTCCACGGGGAGCTTGAGAAATGCGACAAATTCACTGTTTTGCTGTTGCCCTTGTGAGCCTTTATGAGCAGCTCCTGCCGCTGCTGCCCTTCTGCTGCTTCCCTTGCGAGCGGCTCCATAGGAATGAGGAACAGAAATCAGAGTAATAAATAGGCAGAGATATACAATATACTAATTCTAAGGTGGGAAATGATCACCACAGAATAATGATTAGGAGACATAAATGATAAGGAAATGGGCACAAATTGATAGAAAGTCAGTAAATGACAGCTGCAAAACCAAGTATTTACTGTATATACAAGCAAAACCAGTTAAAAGCAAGAGCATATAGATGTACTGAGTAGATAGTTACGGTAACCCCTATGAAAACCCTGAATAGTCTGGCATATTGAATCTCAGTTGGAACAGAGTTTCATAACCTGGGCATGGAGCCAGCAAATGCAATGTCCCATGCTTGTTGTGACCTTTAGGCATAGACAGCACATGATCATTTGATCTGAACGAGTAGCTGACACCTTCAGGAGAACTTGAACAAAACATAATATGTAGACACAGTTCAGCTTGATTTCATATTACTTCAGTATTCCTCCTCCCCATTATTTTATTTATTTTTTTAATTTATTTATTAGATCATTGGTTTACAGACCTTTGAGTCATAGACTCATTTACAAAGGCACCTCGTCAAGAGAGCAATACATCACAGCAAACAAAACAGTACAGTACATAACGCTTAGATTAAAAAGCAGCCAGTGTTACAGGCATTCACTGGTGGTACACGCTTGATAATAGGTAGATCACAGTAGTCATAATATACAGTAGGTACACGAGTACCACGTCAGGTAGCAACCAGAGATATTTTATTACATTAGTCAGCAGATGTTGCCTGAGACCCCAGGTATATACAGCAAAAGTAGACAGGGAAGACCCAACCTAGAGGTGACGGCATAGGTGCCGGAACAGGGGGCCACTAGGGCCATGGCCCTACCACTTTCATAAGTGGCCCTATCACTTTTTGCTATCATGGTAATATATTTAATAGGGGAAAATTTACCCCTTATGTCCTTGGCCCTACCACTTTTCAAACTGTTCCGGCACCACTGGGTGAAGGTAAGGGGCAGGTGGGGTATTATGTACAGTTGCAGCAGTGAGTGCTTGTCAGATGGCTTCTGAGGGAGACCTTGAAAGGACCAAGCTTAGTGGAGTCAGCTATGTTGGCTGGGAGGGAATCGAATTATTACTGGTGTACTCTGCATGAAAACAGGATCTTTCCTCCTGAAGAGTTTATCTGTTCCTGTTGCTTTCTCCCTACCTGAGGTCATAATGCAGCTTGTGACATTACAGTTACGCCCAAGGCAACAGATTGTGATGTCACAACACAGGATTATAGACTTGAAGTAGAGAGTAAGCTCCAGAGGCAGATGAACTCTAAAGGATAAAGATCATGTATTCATGTAAATTTCCTCAGTAATAAATAATGGGGAGGAGATATCTATAGAATATATATATGGAATTCAAGATGAATTGTACCTAAATGTTATGTTTTTTAAAGTTTTCTTCGATGCATCAGCAGCCCTTTAATGAATAGCTACTGTGCGTTGGCAGAGGAAGGGAAGCCAGGGATGCAGGTGATTGTTTTTTTAATGGATTGTAAATGATGCAACCCGTGGTGTAGTCATAGAGGGGTGGGGAGAAAGCTATCTAAGTCTTGAATACAATGTACGGTGATGTAACTTGCACCTCTGTATAGCTGTTGGGAACTCCTATTGTACCGCACTGTATATGTATTTGTTATTACCTGTTCTTGACTTGTACTCTCCCAGGTCGTGCCTGAAAATAGGCAATTCTGTCTAGCGCACTTACCCGGTTACCAAAAGCAAATAAATAAAATAAATAAATAATGACAGTTCAAGGCCAGGGAAAAATGACAAATAGTATTATAAGTCACATCCCACTTACATAAAATGGATTTGGCTGAACTGGAAAAAATTGGTACACCTCACTTAAATGTTTTTGTGTTCGCCGTGCACGCAAGCGCAGGTGAACATGCTGGTATGAGAGTGCCCTTTGAGGGGTATGACACTGTCCACCCAATGCAGAGTACTGTAGCAATGGCATGGCAGTGGCAGACCAATCAACACCCAGGCTGACTATGACAGAGTTTCAGCTTGCTGGTCCGGGATGGTCACCAACTTCAAAAGAAGTTGCCATCCCTTTGATCTGTGCCACCCAGCAAGCCAGGCTGATCTGTCATAGCCTGGAATGCATGCCTGTAACAAAGAAAACCATCCATTGATGTCTCTTGTTGGTGGCCCTACCGATCACCCTGTCAGTCTAATGGCCACTCCCATGTGCGATCTTAGTTGTCTAGTGGTTTCTTACCCTTCCCCCAGATGTGCGATCGCCAACCCCATAATAATAAATAAGAAAAAAAAAACACACATGGTAGCCTAGTGGTCCCTCCCCCCTCCCCAATGCCCGATCCCCACGAACACAGAAAACAATACCCTGGTAGTCTAGTGGTCCCTTCTTCCTCCCGTGATGTCCGATCCTCGTCGTCCCCATTTTCAACCCATCTGAGACCCTGTCTAACCCCCCCAAACACACACAGTCCACTCTGCAGTCAGTTCTATCCTCATGTCTCGTACCTTCCTCTCCATGCACTGATCTTCTGAGGTGGCTGCCCAGGATGGCTTTCAGGATGGTAAGTAGCACAGTGCTGAAGTCTTGGGGGCTATGCAGCTGCAGCATCTTGGAACCAATTGCTGCTGCTGCCCTCCTGCTCCTCTCCCCAAATTTACAGCTCCCTCTGCCACCTAGTACAGCAGAGCCCCACTGCAGGGCACGAACTCATGATGCTGTTCACACTGCAGGCCATTGGGGAGCCAGTCACCACCACTGATTGTCTTTCTCTGTCCGTTATACTGGAGTCTGAACATGCAGGGAGCCCTTCTACTCTTTTGCAAACTGACACCGCTGGCTGGCCTCGCATCATGAGCTGATCTGACACATGCAGTGTTTGGTACACGAGAGGAAAAACTATGGGGCCCAAACTCATGACACTGCTCACAACGCGTGCCGTGGGGGAGTGAGTCACCACCACCAACTGCCTTTCTCTGTCTGCTATCCTGGAGTCTAAACATGTGGGGTGTGCTTGTACTCTCTTGCAAACCGACACTGTTGGCTGGCCTCACATCACGAGCTGATCTGATGCAAGCAGTGTTTGGTTCACGAGAGGAAAACTCTGTGAGAGAATTAGCTTGGGGCTGCAAACTTTGAACCAATCATGAGGTGGGGAGTGAGGAGGGGGTATGAATTAGGAACTATCGCCTCAAGTTGCAATTCAGCAGCTGCATCCTTCTCTAGATGTTGTAGGGTCTCCAGATGTTATAGGGATGGGGGTGGGACCGATCTATCCAGAATCCCGCCCAAACACACACACACACAGTCCACTCTGCAGTCAGTTCTATTCTCATTTCTCGTACTTTCCTCTCCAGAAGCACTGATCCTCCAAGTAGCTGCCCAGGATGGCTCGCAGGATGGTAAGTAGCAGAGTACCAAGTGCTAGAGGGCTCAGCAGCTGCAACATCTTTAACCAATTGCTGCTGCTGCCCTCCTGCTCCTCTCCCCAGATTTACAGCTCTCTGCACCACTGAGTACAGCACAGCTCGAACTCACGATGCTGCTCACACCGTGGGCTGTGGGGGAGCCAGTCACCACCGCTGATTGCCTTTCTCTGTCCGTTATCCTGGAGTCTGAACATGCAGGGTGCCCTTCTGCTCTTTCACAAACTGACACTGCTGGCCTCACATCCTGAGCTGATCTGATGCGTGCAGGGTTTGGTACATGAGAGGAAAAACTGCGGGGGCCTGAAACTTGTGATGCTGCTCACACCGCGGCCCTTGGGAGAGCCAGTCACTGCCATCAGTTGCCTTTCTCTGTTGGCTATCTTGGAATCTGAACATGTGGGGTGCCCTTCTACTCTCTCGCAAACTGACACTGCTGGCTGGCCTTACATCCTGAGCTGATCGGATCTGATGTGTGCAGTGTTTGGTACACAAGAGGAAAAACGTTCTGGGCCAATTAGCATGAGGCTGCAAACTTTGAACCAATCATGAGGCAGGGAGTGGGGGGGGGCATGAATTAGGAACAATGGCCTCAGGTTGTGATTCAGCAGCTGCACTCTTATCCAGATGTTGTTGGGTATCTAGATGTTATAGGGATGGGGTGGGGCTTTTTGCATTTTCCCTGCCTGACTTGACCTAGTCTGACTAGCAAAACTGTTGTTTTTAAAAGTCATTTATCTAATTTGTCCCTAGTTTTTGTGTTTGCTGTGTGAGCAAGCACATGTGAACATGTTGGCATGAGAGTGTCCATTGAGGGGTGTGACACAGTGCACTCAATGCAGAGTAGTGTAGCAGGGGCACAACAGTGGCAAACCAATCAGCACCCAGGCTGACTATGACAGAGTTTTGGCTTGCTGGGCGAGAATGGTCACCAGCTTCAAAAGAAGTTGCCGTCCCTTTGATCTGCACTGCTCAGAATGCCAGGCTGATCTGTCATAGTCAGCCTGGAATGTGTGACTGCAATAAAGAAAACTGTCCATCAATGTCTCTTGCTGGCAACCCTACCAATCGCCCTGTCAGTCTAGTTGTCCCTCCCATGTGCGACAAGTGGTGTAGTCTAGTGTCCTTACTTCTCCCCCTAATCTATGTATCACCATCCCCATAATAAAAAAAAAAAAAAGATAGTCTAGTGATCCATCCCCTGTCCTTGATGCCCGGATCCCCATCTGTTTATAAAAAACAATACCCTGGCAGTCTAGTAGTCCCTCCCCCTCCTGCGATGTCTGATTCCCGCCATCCCCATATAAAAATAAAACAAAAAATACCTGGCAGTCTAGTGGTCCCTCTCCTCTCCACAATCCCCCTCCCCTGAAACCTAATCAGTTTTCCTGGTGCACACTGTGCAAGTTAGGGCTGCTCAGGTGGCCAGCAGTGTAGTAATGGTAGAGCTTTGGCAATGACGAGCAGCTTGTTAAGTATGGCTCGGCGGTAGCACAGGAAGGTTGGCTGGGGCCGGAAGAGAGCCGAAGTTCGTTATGCCACTGCTGGGGTGGTCGAGGAGCGGAGTGGACAGGGACTCTTTCAGCTCTGCGAGTGGGGGTCTCTGGGACCTTGCAGGGAAGAGAGGGTGGTGGGGACACTGTTGAATGTTGTCACTGCGGGCCCTAGGCACCTGTCCTGTACAGCTGAGCAGTTTTTCTTTGCGACCAGCACAGCCCTCCTCTCGCTTCCATGCATGGTCGCAGACTGCGCTATGATTGAGCTGAGCTGCAGAATGCGATCATATTCTGCAGCACAGCTCATTCATGGCACAGTCTGCGGCCATCCATGGAGGTGAGAGGAGGGCTGTGATGATCGCAGAGTGCGAATTGGGATGCGATGAGGGGGGAGTGGGGTGCTACAGGGTGTCAGGGCCACTAGACCACCAGGAAAATTTATTGGGTTTGAGGGGAGGGGGATCGTGGAGAAGGGCTGAACCATTAGGGTTTTTTTTTTTTTTTAAATATATATATATAGGGACGGGGATCAGACATCATGGGAAGGGAGATGGACCACTAGACTTCCAGGGTATTTTTTTTTATAAACACCTACTATTTACTAGAGGTACCACATAGACTGCATCATATAAATATAGCCAAGCAATAAAGCTGTTGGGTATTACAAATCTGTGTAACATAAACCCTAAATAGTCATGTGAAACAAAACAAAATCAAAAGCATTACAGTGGTCTAGTGAAAGCAAAAAAACTTTCATCCTTCCTGAATTATTTCTTTCAACCATTGCTCTTAGTAAAATGAGATGATCCTGAATTGGTCTGCCTGTGACTGAGCAAGCCTGTGATGGGGCTATCAGATGCCTCACTACTCATATAAGGCTACTGTTTAGAATTTTGACTAGGATTTATAAATCAGTATTGAGTATGCTTATTGGTTTCTAGTTGGACAGCTTCCCCTTATTTCCAGTTTTATGTGAAAAAAAACTAAACCTAAAAGCCATTCCCTCATAATGGGTACTAGTGAGTTGTTACTGAACATAAAATTGAATACCTGTACTAGTTCTATCAATGCTGGGCCTACAGTTTTGTATGGTTCACTAGAAAGGCTATCCTTCCCAGTGCCGTATTAGTTTTTAAAGACAAGATGGCTGTAGCTGCCTCTGCTGAAGAAAGTTCTGCCATGAGTATTTGTAGATCATTTTAAGGAATTGTTGGGTTCTGAGATTGTGAAAAAGTTCTGTCATTCAGAAACAGAAGTAAAACTAGGAGCATATAATTGAGCTGTAACAATTTATTATTATTGATACTATCTGATCTGTGTTAGTTACCAACATACAGTACCTTGTTCATTATACACACTACAAAAAACGGTTTCTTTTTCAATTCTTGCTTTACAAATTTCGTAAGGCCATAGCTGTAGTAGTCTCCCATGGGTTCCACATTTCTGTTCTTGTTGCAGGGTGCGTGCTTTCTATAAATGGAACTGTAATAAATAATTTTTAATAGTACTAATTGGCAACTATCATTACCTGCTTCAGCTGAGAGAGAGAGAGAGAGAGAGAGAGAGAGAGAGAGAGCAATTTTTAGAACATTGAATTTGATAGCAGATAAGGACTGCTTAGCCCACCCAGTCTGCCCATTTGTCCCTGCTTATACTGTCACGACAGACCCTACCTGAGCTCCAACTCCCTCACCCCGCCTCTTCCTAAAATTCCCTTGTGCCTATCCCATATATGTTTAACCCCCCACTGTTTTCACCCCTTCCATCTCTGCTGGAAGACTGTTCCAGGCATCCGCCACTCTTTCAGTGAAGTACTTCCTCACATCTCTTCTAAATTGCCCCCCTTCCAGCTTCATTATATACATCCCCTTGTTCTCATGCATCTTTTTCTCTGCAAAATGCTCCCCTCCTGTACCTTATTCAACTCTGTGAGGCACGTATAGGTCTCTATCATAACTCCCTCTCCATCCTCTCTTCCAAGGTGTGCGTACTAAGGTACTTAAGTCTCTCCTCTTAGGGCTTCTACCAGGTATTTATTTAATTATCATTATGGGGACAGCAATCGCACATCAGGGAAGGGAGCAGGGGGAGGGACCACTAGACTACCAGGTACTTTTTTTCTGGGGACAGCTCCTTTTAATGCCACTTTCAGTGGTATCAGCATCACACATACCTTATGGCACCACTGCAAGCGGCGAACACTCGGCAATGACAAATGTCTGTTTAAGGAGGATGTCATTGGCAGTGGTGAGGCGTACTCCTGGGGTGAGATTATTTCTTACCCTATAGGTGAGTCCAAGATTGGAATTAATTGACTTGCAGGTGCCAGTAATATGCAGGAAAAAATCAAGGGATTGTTCCAGGGTGATGCCAAAACTGAATGAGGGGACAGAGGCAAGAATGGAGTCATCAATACAGGAAGTAGAAGGAGGAGCCAGATGGATCTTCTTCTAGACTGTCTCCTCCATTAGGTCACACTTGTGGAATTATAGCCATCAGACACTAGGACAACATGGAAATGTTTGCTAACCGGGGGCTGCCCGTGATGATGTCCTGCATCTGTGTTTGCATAAAGTTGGGCAGCCCCATCAGTCCTTTTCCCACCAATCCTTCTTGTTGGACCTGTTGAAGGAAATGTCATCAACTAGTCATTACTGTTTATTGTTTTACTTTACTTAACAGTTTATTTTGTCATCTCTGCATGCTGCTGAAGTTGAAAGAGCCTTTATTTCAGTACTGTAGGTGCCGAAAGAAATTTTACAAGGAAGTCATGTGGTCTGTGTGTGCTGCTTGGGCCTGTCTCACAATGTGAGATTTACCAGAGCTTCAACCTGGCTACTAGGTGACGCTGCAAGACAACTGTAGACAATTTCCTTCTTAAAACTGTAAAAGCCATGGAAAAGGAACAGGGCCCAAAACCTGTGTCTCCCCCTCACAGTTGGCCGAAGTTGAAGGACTGGGACAGGGAATAGTCATACTCATGGCCCTCCTCATCACTGGGCCATAAGCACAAACATACAGAAGAAGAGAGATCTGCTTCGCTGTTGAGACAAGGTAAATCTACTGTATAATTGCCCACTCCAGCACTGACAACAGCTCCCCCGACCGTTGATGAGATGCCAAGGTTTAGGCTTGGCTTAGGTGCTGGCTTACCTACTATGGACAGTATGACGCCATCATCGTCAGGCCAAGGCCTGTCAGTGTAAGTAGTCCTGGCCCCTTTCCAGGGTGCCGTCAAATCAGACTGTGCTTGTGTCATTCTCAGAAATGATCAAAAGCATTCTGCCTGGACTACCACTACAGGCAATTATTGTGCCAAGGGGGGGCCTCCTGCTCAAAGGCCCTCATTGATGGCCTCTACTTACATGCTGCGGATTCCTTTCTCCCAGTCATCACCAGTGCCTTCTGCAGTGCCCATCAATAGTGATGTCTATGATGAGGTTGAATGTAATCCTGACCGCATGGTTTTAGAGGAGGAATATAAGGGGAAAACAGTGTTTTGCACCATGATATAGTCCTACCCTCTCATCCTGCAGTGAGAACTCGGTAGTCTACACCCAGAGGTCTCCTCCTGAGGATCCTACATATCAAAGCATGATGCAGCCAGTGCAAACTGCCATGGACTTTGCTATGGAAGAGGAAGATTCCACAAAAAGAAATCTGATGGAATTTTTGGAGGTCCCTTGCACACCCTTCATTATAATTCCACTTGTATATCCTGCATTAGAGGATAGAGGAAAAGGGGTAGCTCTTTACATCAGGGAAAGTATAAAAGCAACTGAGGTACATGGATTACGGGAAGGTGGCGGATCTGTGGGTCATCCAAGAGCTGGGCAATGACACCACTATTTGCAAGGGCATGATCTATAGACCTCCAGTGCATGGGGAAGAGATGGACAGGCTTCTAATCAAAGCCATCCATAAGATGGCAACAAAAGGGGAAGTGCCACTACTAGGCGATTTTAATATTTTTAATCTGCCAGATGTTGACTGGAGCATTCCAACTGCAGCCTCATCCAGGAACAGGGACATACTGGACGCCCTGCAATAGGCATGCCTCAGTCAGCCAGTGCTAGAGCCCACCTGTGAGGGTGTGATCTTGGACCTGGTACTCACCAACAGGGACAGAATTGCAGATGTCTTAGTGGGGGGCGTCACCTGGGGTGCAGTGATCATTGCACAGTGTGGTTCAAAATAAATTCAGCATCAGAGTCAAGTCACATGAAAATAAGGGTACTGAACTTCAGGAGGGCAGACTTTGGGAAGTTGGGGGTATGTCTCAGGAAGGCACTAGTAGGGTGAGAGGACTGGGGGGGCGGGAACTGAGGAACAGTGGCCCATTTGAAAGGAGCCATAGTGGAGGCAACAAACCTCTGTGTTAGGCAAATAAACAAAGGTAAGAGAAAAAGAAAGCCACTGTGGTTCTCAAGGGAAGTGGCTGGGAAGGTAAGCGCAAAAAAGTTGGCTTTCAGGAAGTGCAAGGAAACACAGAAGGAGGAGGAGGTCGGGGTACTGTATCTGGACAAGCAGAGGGAGGCAGGGAAGACAGTCAGGAAAGTTAAGGTGCAACAGAGAAAAAAATTGCCCGGACAGTAAAGAAAGGCGACATTTTATAGGTATGTTAGTTAAAGGAGGAATACAATGATTGGGATCATGAGGCTTAAGGGTGAAGATGGGGAGTGTGTGTGGAAGGGGACTTTGCGAGGGGGAAAGCATCAATCCTGGACATATATTTTTGTTCGGTGTTCACAGAAGAGAGGGAGGGTGAGGAACCACAATTAAGTGGCAGGAGCAATAAGGGCAGGGAGGTGGGCGCCAGTCCATTTATGGAGGAGAGAGTTCTAAAGAAACTCGCAAAACTGAAAGTGGACAAAGCAATGTGATCCAATGGGATACATCCTAGAATATCAAAGGAACTTAGGGAGGTGCTAGCACCACCACCAATGACAGTGCTGTTCAATGTATCACTGGAAACAGGAGAGGTTCCAGAGGACTGGAGGAGAGCTGTCGTAGCCCCTCTACACAAAAGTGGGAACAGGTAGGAGGCTAGAAATTATAGACCAGTCAGCCTGACCACAGTGGTGGGGAAAGTAATGGAAGCACTGCTAAAGGAAAGAATTGTGGAACATCTTGAATCCAGCAGAGCACAGGATCCGAGGCAGCATGGATTCACTGCAGGGAGGTCATATCAAACTAATCTGATAGATTTCTTTAACTGAGTGACCAGGGAGGTGGATAAAGGGGGGAGGTGGATGTGGCCTACCCAGATTTCAGTAGGGTATTTGACACCATTCAACATAAAAGGCTAGTAAACAAGTTAGGCAGCCTGGGAATGAGCCTATAGGTGGTAAACTGGATTAGAAACTGGTGAAGGGCTAGCACACAGAGGGTGGTGACAAATAGAGCTCATTCTGACGAAAGGAGGCTGTCCAGCGGGGTGCCACAGGGGTCGGTTCTGGGGCCAGTCCTATTCATTGTCTTCATAAGTGACATTGCAGAGGGTCTAGAAGGAAAGGTATGACTCTTTGTAGATTACACTAAGGTCTGCAATATGGTAGACAGTCTGGGAGGTGTGGAAACGATGAAAAGGGACCTACGTAAACTAGAAGAATGGTCTAGGGTATGGCAGCTAAAATTCAATGTGAAAAAGTGCAAAATCATGTACTTTGGGCCCAGGAACCCAGGGGAGACTTACATGATGGGGAGAGAGATATTGACTGCCACCAAGCAAGAAAGGGATCTGGGGGTAATCATATTGGATGATCTAAAGGTGGCCATAAAATGTGAAAAGGCTGTGTGGAGAGCCAGTGGAGTACTGCAGTGCATAGGGAGAGAGGTATCACCAGCAGAAGAAAAGAGGTGGTGATGCCTCTACACAAATCATTAGTAAAACCTCATCTGGAATACTGTGTCCAGTTCTGGAGGCCACATCTCCATAAGAACATAGACAGGGTGGAGGCAGTTCTGAGAAGGACAAAAAAAATGGTGCAGGGCCAGCACCAAAAGTCTTAGAGGAGAGATTGGAGGACCTCAATTTGTATACCCTGGAGGAGAGGAGAGAAAGGGGAGATACGATAGAGATCTTCAAATATCTCAAAGGCATAAATAAGATACAGGAGGACAGCATCTTTCAGAGAAGAAGATGTTCTAGAATAAGGGGTCATGACATGAGGCTAGTAGGGATAGACTAAGAAGTAATGTGA
Source organism: Neoceratodus forsteri (assembly GCA_016271365.2). Lineage (NCBI taxonomy): Eukaryota > Metazoa > Chordata > Ceratodontiformes > Ceratodontidae > Neoceratodus > Neoceratodus forsteri. Next base: position 466,071,027 of record CM028132.1, on the reverse strand, counting down.
GGAGGTATATCTTCACAGAAAAGGTGGTGGATGCATGGAACAGCCTCCCAGAGGAGGTGGTGGGAGCTAAAACAGTAGGGGAATTCAAAAATGCATGGGATAGGCTTAGGGGAACATTAGCGACAGGTAGGCGAACAAAGCTAGAGCTCAAGTAGGGTCTGTGGTTTTTGCAGCAGGTAGGGAAAATGGGCAGAGTGGGTGGGCCTAGCAGTCCTTATCTGCCATCAAATTCTATGTTTCTATGTTTTCCCTTGCTGCATGGTACAGACCAAACTCACTGCCTGCAGTTCCCAGAAAAGCTGACAAGTAATATACTGCTCCATCTGCTAAACCTTATGCTAACCAGCCAGAAACTAATTCTGTATTCATCATGGCTGTTCATTAAAGGTCTAGATCACCTAGACATATGAAAATGCCGCCTCCTGATAAAGAATCTAGGAGGCCGGATGTGATGGGTGAGCATATTTATGCCTCTTCCTCACTGGGCCTTAGGATTGCAAACTACCAGGTTTATATGACAAAATAGCAGAACAGCCTGTGGAAAGTTGCCAAAACTGCAATCCAGGCTTTGCCTGATGGCTCTGCCAAGAGTCAGTTACTTAAAAACTAAACTTTTGGTGCTGAGGTTGGCAAGCATTTGCTACGCTCAGCCTATGATGTATCTGATGCTTCTGCCAGCACTGCTGCCTCTAGCATTGGTATGAGAAGACATTCTTGGCTGAGACTTGCTGGTTTTGGCAATGATGTGCAACAAGCAGTTTTGAATGCCCTTTTTAGAGGGACAAAACTGTTTGGCTAAGATGTTTAAGAGACCTTCAGACCTCAAAAATGACTCTAAGGTCTAACAAATCCCTGCATCTCATTCCTGTCAGGGTTCATGGGAGGGGATCCTTTCATCAGCCTGCTGCCAGAGGTGTCCATACCAACTGTCAGCCAGGCTATGGCAGAGGAGGTGGCACCTTGCCGGGCCCCTTACCCCCAGCTACACATACAGAAACACCCAAAGCAGTTAGCACCAGTGGCACTGCCCTCACTGGTTCCACCTGACTTTCTTCCAGATACCCCACCTCCACTGTTACCTCCAGCAGGAGTGGTTGTGGGGGTCAGACTCGCTCTGCAACTAAAACAATGGTGGGAGATTATGACGGACAAGTAGGCCCTGGGAACAATTGCAAGGGGGGCATGTTCTGGCACTTGAAGAAACCTCTCCAGATAATTCTTCGCCTCCTTCCTGTTATCCTCTGGGATGTTTTTCCCTTCTGAAGGAAGAAGTTCTATATTATTCCAAAAACATGCTATAGAACTGCTTCCTCCTTGACAGAGAAACAAAGGGTTCTATTCAAGATACTTCCAGGTCCAAAAATTGACAGGGGATCTGCATCCTGTGTTGAATCTCAGGGATCTCAAAGTCTACATTAAATATAAGAAGTTTCATATGGTATCCATGCACAGCTCTGATTCCCCTTCTGCAAACTGGAGACTGGCTTTGTTCTCTGGATATGAAGGATGTATACCTTCATGTAACGATCAGAAAGACCTATGGGCAGTGTCTCCACTTTGTGCTGAAGGGGGAACATTACTAGTTCAGAGTATTACCCTTTGGCTTGTCTTCTGTGCCTGGGTCATTTCCAAAAGCTTGACAATAGTGGCAGCACTCTTTGCAGGGAAGGCCTGTATGTGTTCCCATATGTGGATGACTGGCTGCTGAATGCCAGCTCTGGGAAGCTCTCCGGCATACCTTGTCTCTGACAAGGCAGTTGTTCAAGGGACTTGGAGGTTCACAATAAATGTGCCCAAATCTGTGCTGATTCCGTGCCAAAGACTGCAGGATTGTGACAGTCTATAAAAGACTGTTCCACTCCTTGTCCCAACTCCTGTACAGATCCTTACCGCAGATACCTCGGGCTCTGGCTGGGGTGCTCATCTTATCCCTTACCAGATGCAGGGGTCATCATGGACCAAGGTGGAGACCAGCTTGCATACTGTATAAATGTCCTGGAGATGAGAGCTAACCTGTACAGCCTTGAGGCATTTCAGGAGAATCTGTCTCCCGATCCTTTGTTAATACAGACAGGCAATGCCAGTGTGATGCATTACATCAACGAACAAGGGAGCACTCATTCTTATCCCTTTTCCAGGGAAGAAATGAGAGTATGGTACTGGGCTCTGTAGCATGACCTACAATTGTCAGAAGTGCATCTTCCAGGTCTCCAAAATGTCTTTGCAGACAGGCTAAGCAGGTTACTGTCCAAGATTTAGGAATGGGAACTGCTAACCTCCATGGTAGATGACCTCTTTGCAAGATATGGTCATGCAAAGTTGGACCTTTTTGCATCCCCACATAATGCAAAACTACCGCATGTCTGCTCACTCGCTCCAGGGCCTGGAGTTTTCTGGTGAGACGCGTTGTTCCTTTCTTGGAAAGGGAAATTCCTTTATGCATTTCCACCAATTCCACTAATACAGAGGGCTCTGCTCAAGTTGAAGATGGAGAATGCCACTGCCTCATTGCTCCATTATGGCTTTACCAGATATGTTTTCCACTTCCACAGCAGATAGCAGTGGAGCCTCTTCTCCCCTTACATCTGTGTCGGGGCCTGTTGTCACAGGACAAAGGATCCCTGGTCCATCTGGACCTGAAATCCCTACATCTGCATGCATGGCTCCTGAAGACATAGCCATTGCACATTTTAATTTATCTTTTTTGATAACCAGGTAGGTGCGCTAGACATAATAAATGCCTATTCTCAGGCCCGGTCCGGGAGAGTACAAAACAGGTACAGTCAGTACTTAGAAAGCAGTACAATAAAAATGGATCCCCTAAGGTTGCTGATGTACTAATTGTGGCTAGAAAGCCTTCTATTAGACATACTTATTCCTTGAAATGGAAACAGTTCACTTTGTGGTCTGCTTCTAGAAATTTGGACCCATTTACAAACCTGTAAATGCTGTGTTGGGAAACTTGCTGTCCCTGTCAGTCTCTGGCCTACAATATTCCTCATTTAAAATGTATTTGGTCACTATATCAGCTTTCCATCCCCCTACTGATGGCTATACAGTTGCCCAATTAGAGGTGTTCCATACTTTTCTGAGAGGTATTCTGCATATGAAACCTCCTATCTGCTATGCAATCCTGCTTTGGGACTTGAATTTTGCACTTGAGAAACTGATGTTGGCTCATTTTGAGCCAGCTGCAAGTTGTGGCATACATTCCCTATCATGGAATATGTCATTTTTAGTTGCATTCGGTTCTGCTCAAAGGATCTCATAACTTAAGTCTAATGTGTGAGCCTCTATATTGGATTTCCCACAAAGGCAGTTTCCTTTGCATACAAATCCTACATTTCTACCAAAAGTGTCATCTGAATTTACACTGAATCAAATCACACACCTTCCTGTCTACTATCCTGAGCATGCCAATCAGGGTGAGGCACCACTCCATCATTTAGATGTACATAGAATACTCGGATACTATGTTAATCACACAAAAGACTGCAGAAGTCCTCTATGCTTTTTATTTCATTCACCCCTGGGAAAGAAGGCATTCCATTGTCTAAACAGTGCCTGTCCAACTGGCTGGCACATTGTGTTACGTTCTATTATAGGAAGTACAGTAAGGAACTTTCTGGTGTGGTTCATGGTCACCCCACCAGGGGAATGATCACTTCTGTTCTTCTTTCAGAAATGTTTCTGCTGCTGACATTTGTGCTGCAGATATGTGGAGCACTTTCCGCACTTTCATTAAATATTACAGTGGACATAATCTCTTGTAGACGTGCTGGATTTGGACTTGCTGTACTGCGAGGCCTACTGTCCTGAATATATATCGCACTGTAGTTGTCTCCCAGTTTTTATTTGGAACTGCTTGGGAATTGTTCCAAAGGTGTGGCTTAATGGAGGAGATAGCCTTAAAGAAGATAAAACAGTTACTTACTTAACATAACAGTAGATCTTAGAATCTTTTCCATTAGGTCATGTCGTCCCTCCCTCCATCCCCCTTCTGATTCAGTGACAGTTACATCAGATATTATGCCCGAACCTAATCCATGCATCATACTGTATATCCAACTCCATGCCTCTCCTTATGGTGCTGGTCTTATCTCTGGGTTCCCCACAGTTGTAGGTCCTCCGAGTCTAATCTCCAGTGGGGAACTCAGGAGTGATGGGTCCACCCATGTATGCATATACATGGCAACCTTTCTTGAAATCGGACTACTGCCACAAGGCCAAGGAGGACCCCAACTGGGATGGTAGGAATCCCTAACAATTCCCCTCAACTTTGAACCCTCATACCCCTAAGGCACAAATTTGAATATATGTACAAGTTGTTCCAGTGATTGCTAAGCTGTATACTGTATAGTTAAAACTACTATTGCACAGTTTTCCTGTAGCCAACCTTCATAGAGACAAGCTGCATTGGTAGGCCCTAAGCCTATGGAGCGCATCAATGCGCCTTTTTCAATGCACTGAATGGTATAACAGTGAAACTGGCTTCCAGAGTAATTGTGTGACAGCTAAGTTTGATTGATGTAAGCAGACACAATGCACTAGATAGTGTTAGCCTACTGTAGCAGTCTGTCAGACCGTTTATTCACCTGTATCCTGCGTGAGTGTATCAAGGTCTGTCCAATGTTCAGTAAACTATTCTATGTATACTTATTGCTGTGTTGTGTTGTGTTTGGTTTGTATTGTTTCAATAAAAATGTTCAACTTAAAAAAAAAGAAAACCCCATTGAAATATTGATTCCCCATATGAAAAAGAAAAAGAAATGTCCGTGACTCCTCATACTAAACAAGACTCTTTTTTTGTATCACGCGATATGAAAAAAGATTTGTAATGTTAAAAAAAATATTGTTAAGGGCATTTCTGGAACAGATAAGTGCAGAATCCAGCTAAGGGGCTCCAGATAAGCAAGTTACATGTGTTGGTCCCTCTCAGGAATGTCATTTTTGTGGGTTTTCAAATTTGAATTTTATAGGAAAACAGACAAGATGGCAGACAGCAGAAGGAAGCATGAGCGTGTGTTGCTACAGTAACAGACACTCATGCTTCCTTATCCTGTTCTGAAGCTGCCAACTCAGTCGCTGACCTCTCGGTAGAGTTGGCAGCTTTTTTTTAAACAAAGACTGTTAACATAAGCAAAGATACACACTATTCTGACACAGACTGTGTTATTGTAAAGGTCTGGCAGCACGTCATGTGTCAGTCTTTTTTTTTTTTTTTTTGTTAATATAATATTTATTGTTCTTTTCTATCCAATACATGGGGGGGGGGAGGCAGTCACACATTTCATCTTAAGTACATTCTGTTTGTAGGTTAATGCAAATCAGACTTTTAACACATGGTACACAGTATATAATACATATATCTGTACATGTTTATGTATATACATATTTAGAGTCCAGTTAATCATTTTTCCACTTTCCCTTGGGTTTTCCTAACTAAACACCAGCTGGCTACTTCAGGATTCAGCATCTCCTCATCTCATTCCCAATATTTTTTTTTTTTTTTTTTTATTTAAACAGCAGTTTGGAAAACCTTTGAGCCATAGGCTCATTTACAAAGGTACCTTGTCACAGTAAGACAAACGAAAATACACAGTATAGCAGTACAACACATAAGTATAACAGTAACTTAAGACATAGATACAAACAATCTGGTACAGGTAGGATTGATGCAAATAATACCAGAGTTATGTTGTCCTTAGCAGCTTAGTAGTAAGCTTTGTCATAAGTATTGAGTACGGCTTTGACTAATGGCAATTACTGCATCGGGTGTTAATAAGGTGGTTACGTAAGGAAGTTTTGAAGCACGATATAGTTGGAGCTTCGGAGATGGAGGGGGGCAGTGTGTTGAACCAGGAGGGGGCCCTAAAGCTGAAGGCTCTTTGGCCGTGAGAGGTCCTAGCTCTAGGGATAACAAGAGAAGTTTTCCAGAGGTCCCGAGTATGAACTAGTGGGACAGAGCGTATGGTGGTGGTGGTCAATCCTGGTGGGGATAGCCCAAGGAGGGTCTTTTTTGTAAGGGTACAGGTCAGATATTTGAGGCGCTCGTCAAGATCAAGTACCAGCACTTTAGTGTACAGTAGACAGGTGTGTGTCAGCCTAGGTGCCCCAGTAATTAACCTGCAGGCCTTATTCAGAGAAAAGCGAATTTTATGGAGGCGGTCTGATCAGCAGCACCATACACCGGCAGTCCATAGTCCACTAGGGACAGGATAGAGGAGGTGATCATGAAGTCAAAGAGTTCGGGGAGGCAGTGTTTATACCGATGTAAGATGCCCAATCGGATATTAGTGGCAGTGGCTAGGGCAGCGATGTGTCCATGGAAGGAAAGGGAGGGGTCAAAATGGATCCCTAGGTATTTATAGGAGCAAACTTGTTCGAGTGGGAAAGAGGACCCAGAGTGAATGAGGAGTTTGAAGTTGCAGGACTTGTTTTGAGGATGAGTGAAGAACATGGTTTTGTTTTTTAAGATTTATCACCAATCTATGTTCCTTGAACCAGCCCTCGGCTTCAGCGAAGGACTTCTGCAGCAGTCCTGGAGGGCAATAGGGTTACGACTTGAGGCAAAGATGACTGCATCATCAGCGCATAATAGAATGTTCCCCAGCAAGAGCGCGTGGAAGGGTGTTAAGGTAAAGGGAGAATAGTAAGGGGCCCAGAATGGAGCCCTGGGGGAACCCCAGAAAAGATGGGACAGATGTCTGAGTAGGTCCTAACACTTTTACACGCTGTGAGCGGTCAGACAGATAACTGGTGCACCAGGAGATAGGGCCCAGCAGCAAAACCAGAGAGACTAAGGGCATCAAGAAGGAGGGGGTGGGAGACAGTGTCGAAAGCTTTAGAGAGGTCAATGAAGACCGCACCAGCCAGAGAACCAGTGTCTAAGGAGGAGTGGAGAAAGTTGGAGAACTCTAGGAGGGCTGTGTTGGTACTGTGGCCCACTCAGAAGCCATGCTGCTCAGGACATAGGACATTGTAGGTGGAGAGGTAGTCAGAGATTTGGGAGGCCACCACTTTTTCCAAGGCCTTGGAGAGGAGAGAAAATGGAGATTGGTCGATGGTTTCCAGCCACAGTCCTATCACCACCTTTAAAGATGGGGAGTGACAGTGGCGACTTTCTCAGGCAGTTGGAACCTTCCCAGGCAAAGAGAGTGGTTGATGAGGCATGTGATTGGGGTAAGGACTGTGTCTAAGACCAGCCGTAGGATACACGGATCCAGGTGTCACTGCCTGTACTATTACTCTTGAGGGCAGTGACAAGGTGCGCCTAAGTTCTTGGGCAGAAACACGGGCGGAGGAGAAAATAAGGGCGAAAGATTTACGGCAGGTGCTGGAGGAGGAGGGTCAAAAAATTTGTAGGGAGGATAGGGCTAAGGTCAGTGAATGAGGTGTTGAGGTGGTTGGCTATGAGGGCTGGGTCTGAGGAGATCACACCATTAATGTTGATCTGGTGGGTGGGGAGGTGCACCCATTTAACTGTTTAATGTTATCCCAGAAGGTTCTGGGGTTCCCCCATGAGGCAGTGAGTGAGGACCGATAGTGCTCAGACTTGGCCTTTCTGATGGCCCGAGAGCACTTGTTTCGGACGGCAGCATATAACCGCCTGTCATTGGGCCGGCCCAATATAGTCAACCACTTATATTCCCTCCAGGCCTTCCAGTCCATATCACAGCTTACTTTCATTTAATTAGATGGTATTCCCCCTAAGCGACAAAATTTGGGTCCTTTGTCATTATATATAATACCCATTTGGACCATTTCATCAATCCCTGATCTATGGAATCATTCAGGGAGAAAGAAATATTTTCTGATCTGTATATTTGTGTTACTATTTCCCTCCATTCAATTATTGTTGGGATCTGGGGTGTATACCAGTGTCTGGTTAAAGCTTTTTTGGCGGCAAGAAGGGTAATTCCCAGTAGATAACGCGTATGAGTATCTCTTAGGTCTCGAGGGAAGGCGTGTAGTATAAATACTTCTGGTGGAGTAGTTGCGCTTCCTATTAATTTCGCCAGCTCTGCCTGGAGGGAGGTCAGGAAGAGCTGTATGGGGGGACAGGTCCAAAGACATGGGTGTGATGTGCTTGTGGTTCCCCACACAGGTGCCAGCATTCAGATGTCCCTGTCACTAAGTAGTGACTGGTTATTGTGGGGGTTTGAAAATATCTCATTAGCAATTGCCATGAGAAAAGCTGCCAACTATGTGAGTACGTAAGTTTAGAGGCTAGTAAACAGCCTCTTTCCCACTGTTGTAGGGTAATCTCCAGTCCCATCTCTCGGCTCCACCTCCCCAGTGTCTCTAGTGTGTTTGCCCCCAGGGATTCATCAAGTACCCTATACATTTTGGAGATAATATGTGAGGTTTCCACAACCGTTATGGAATTCAGTAAGAATGTTATTAAAGGGGGAAGGTTTTCTGCACTTTGCACTTTCAGTGGGTGGGAGTAAAAAAAGTGTCTTAGTTTCAAGTACCTGAAAAAGTCTTCCCTCCTTAAGTTATATTTCTGCCTTGCTTCTTGGAAGGTAATAAAATCATTCCCACTCAGTAGTTGTGATATATGAGTAAGGTGGAACCGATCCCAACATTTATATGTATGATCCATCTGTGCTGGGGAGAAATGTTCTAACAGATATAACGGGCATAGATAGAACAAGTGGGGTGTTAAAGCTAGCTGCTTGCATATCATTTTCCAGGTTTTAATCTGGTGCAAGATCCATGGGCCTGGACTTAATTGTGGGTTGGCATTATGTGTCTGGTGCAAGGCAGTTCTACACCAGTCACTGAATGGGAGTAACCCCTCCTCAATCTCCCTCCAAATAGCCAGGCTAGTGCGTTTAAGGCACACTATTATAAATGAAAGGTGTGAGGCCCAATTATATAATTTAAGGTTTGGGAGAGCTAAGCCTTCCTTATGTCTAGGGAGGAAAAGGGTAGATGCCTTTATCCTAGGGCGTTTACTAGCCCAGATGAAGCTCATTATAGCTTTATTCAAAATTCTTATTGTTTTATTTGAAATGTATATGGGGATATTTTTAAATAAATATAATGCCCGTGGAAGAATCACCATTCAAATAACTTCCACCCTATGGAGTAAGTTGAGTGGGAGGACACTCCATCTGGCCAGGTCTGCCTGGAGTTGGGAGTAGAATGGGGCATAGTTGTTTGGTGCTGCTTTCCATGCATCATGTGATAGGTATATGCCCAAATATTGTAACTTTTCCAGGCCCCAACGAAAGGGATAGGACTGTTTGAACTGAGGGGAGGGGGTGTAATTAAATGATAGCGCCTCAGTTTTAGAGACGTTTAGTTTATACCCCGAACACTGACCATATACCTCTAATATTTGAAAAACTGCTGGTATTGAATGTGTAAGATCCGATAGGAAGAGCAGAATGTCGTCTGTGTAGAGAGCTATTCGATGTTCTCTGCCCCCTAATCGGACTCCCTTGACAACGGTGGCTTGCCTAATTGCCTGGGCCAGGGGTTCAATGAATATGGCAAAAAGTCCTGGTGAAAGAGGACAGCCCTGACGGGTGCCCCTATGTAGGGGAAAGTAGGCTGAATGATGGCCTGAGACCTTAACGCAGGCCTGTGGTGAGGAGTACAGGGTCTTTATTAGAGAGATTAAGGGGGCAGGGAACCCCATCGCTGCCATGGTAGCAAACAAGAAGGGCCAGGAGACCCTATCAAAGGCCTTTTCAGCATCTAAGCTAAGAAGGACTGAGGGGGCAGCAGAGGATTGCATTCTCTGAACCATATGCAAGGCCCGCCTAGTATTATCTGTGCTGGATCGTGAGCTAACAAAGCCCATCTGGTGAAGTCTTATCAGGAAGGGAAGGACCATATCCATTCTTTTCTTTTCGCTATTATGGACATGAAAATTTTGTAGTCCACATTTAGCACAGATATGGGGTGGTAGGAGGGACATAACTGAGGATCTTTATCTGGTTTAGGAATGACTGAGATTACTACATATGACCAGCTTGGGGGGTGATCCAGACCACGAAGTATCCCCTCATATACCTTCTCCAATAGCGGACTGAGCTGGGGTTCTGCAGTTTTATAGAATTCCGTACCATAGCCATCAGGGCCTGGGGCCTTCATTGTTTTTAACCGTGAAATAGCCATTTGCAGTTCCAGTTGGGTTATAGGGCGGGTCAATTCTGCTTGCTGGTCCTTATTAAGCTTAGGGAGGTCTAGCGCGGTCAAGAGGGCCCCAATATTATTATATTCTGAAGGGTGGTCAGGAGTGTACAGCTTCCTGTAATAGTCACAGAAGGCTTGTGTAATATCTTTTACTTTAGTAAGTTGGACATTTGTCACTGGGTCCCTGACACTGGCTATCATGGCATTCCGTTTCTGCTCATGGAGCCTAAAGGCCAGCAGGCGTGAAGCCCTAGGGCCTATCTCTCCGTACCGCTGCCTCAGGAATGCCAAGGCCATTTCTGTTTGCTGTAAGCACAACTCATTCAGCTCTTGTTTAGTTTGCCTAAGCTGCGCTAGTACAGACAGGTCCCCCTGCTGGTGGGCCATTTGGAGATAACTGAGGGTCTGCTCTAGATGCAGTTGTTTTTCTCTGCGTTGTTTGGTGAGGTGTGTGGTATGCTGTATGAGGTGGCCCCTAAGTACCGCTTTAGCGTGTCCCACCTGTTTGTTGGGGATATCTCCCCTTTGAGGTTGTTTTCTAGGATGTCTTGTATCTTATCCTGTAAGAATTCCCTGAACGACTCACTTTTAAGGTGAGTTGGGTTAAGTCTCCATAGGGTCTTTCATCTCTCGAGTCCTATATCCCATGATGTAGTTACAGGGGCATGGTCAGAGTGAGCAATTTCTCCCATGGAAACATCTCAGAGAAGTCCTAGACTTTCCTTTTGGGTGTAGCAGTGATCTTTCTTAGTATACGTTCCATGGGCTGCAGAGTAAAATGAGTATTTCCTATCTCTGGGGTGGAGGGTGCGCCATACATCAAGCCATCCAACTTCTTGTATAAATCGTTTAAAAAACTTATGTGGGGCTGGTTGTTTACCCCCGGCAGCTCTTGTGGAGTCTAGGTGGGGGCTCGGAGTGATATTAAAATCTCCAGCTATTTCAGGGTCCCCTTAGTTAATTCCACTACCCTTCGCAGCAGATATCTAATAGTCTGCGTTGTTGACCCAGGAGGGAAGTAGGCATTGACCAGGGTGACTTCGTTGTCCTGTATTAAACCCTGGACAATCACAAGCCGGCCCTCCGCATCCGCCCACTCCATCGTGGCTCTGAAGGGAGTTTGACTCGTTACTAGTATGGCGACCCCTCTTCCTACCTCCAGCGTAAGAAGATGAGAAAACCTGAGCAACCCCTTCCCATCAACTTTTTATGTTCTTTTGCATTCATGTGTGTCTCTTGAACATAAATAATCCTCTGCTTTGCTTCTTTTAAACAATGTTAGCATTCTCGAACGCTTGACTGACTGCCAAGGCCATTAACATTTAATGACAGTATCTGTAAAGGTGTTCCAGCCATCTAGATCTCCTCGTTATAAAAGAATTGTGACTGAACCCTCCTACCAAACAGAAAGCTTATAGTTTTATTATGTTCTATGTCTATATTCAGAGTTAGTGACTGCCTGTGGGGGGATGAGGGGGATAAACCACCCTTTAACTTCAAACTCCAAAAAAACTTATTTAAAAATACAACTTGAAATAACAACTGGGGACAGTAGCATGCCAACTGGGCTTGCCCTGTCGAACTGCTAACCACTTCCATGGGAACTGAGAGCTATTCGCGCCCAAATTCCCTGTGTGCCAAGTATGGCTTGGTCCTATGTATCTTAGGACCAGATGTATAACGTCAAGGGGAAGGGGATGAAGGAGAGGGGATAATAGTCATGCCAGATCATCCCCGGGGTAGTTAAGTTCTGCTTAAGATTATTGAAAAGAATTTCCCAAGTAGGTGCAGCATGTCCCAGTATACTACCTGGGGCCATTTTCATTTCTCATCCGGGGGACCCAGCCTAAGGCCATGCTTGACGTGTGGGCTCAGTTCGTCCCCTCAAAGGATGTGGCCTGAGGGTGGTTCCCCCCATTCTTAGACAAGAGGGCTTTCAAGAAATAGTGAGGAGACATCTCCTCGCTCGGTTGTAAGGCCACAGCCCCACGTTTAGACTCCCCCTTGCAATTCCTCAAGGTAACCAGTCTATTCAGAGTCCATACTAGGATTGGCTTTATAGCCCAATTGTATAATGTTCAGATGTCTCTAATTTACTATATTCTAGGGTATTGCCTCCAATTTGGCCCTTAAGGTTGTTGGGTGGTGGGCCCGTCTCCCCTTCCCTGTCCCCCTCACCAGCCCACGCCTCCCTCACCCCTGTCCCCTTTCTTTCCACTTTTCGTGTGGATATCTCCGTGAGGGATCCTACGTGGCTTTGACTCCCCAGGTGCAGTAATTAAGGAGGCCTCAGCACAGAGACTTCCCTTGGTGGAGCTGCTGGATATGATCACGCCACGTGGAGATACTCAGGGAGAGGGGCGGTGAGGCATGCGATAACCGGCAGGGGAACCATCGGGCAAGAAGAGAGGAGAGAACTAGGCCCACCTACCTGTTGGGCAACAAAGTAATGCTGCCAGTCCTCTTCATGTGGGTTCCAGTCCGGATTCTTTATTTGTGGATTCAGTAGTAGCTTGTCTTCTCAGGCTTGCAGCGATCTGCTGTATTGCAGCTTCTCCCTCCTTGCGGCACTGGTCCCGTGGAGCGTTTCGGTTCCATACCTTTTGTGCCAACTTTACTGCCAGCGTTGAATTAGGGATATTCTGGGGTGTAGAGACAGCAATCCCTAATTTAGTTAATTCTCGAGCTGCTTCTTCCTCTGAGTCGAAGCTTTGGAGGCCCTCGGTCAGGTGCACGACCAGCTTTGCAGGGTATGGTGTGCGAAACTTTATCCCCAGTTCTTTCAACTTCCTCAGAATTGGGCCATAGGCTCTGCGATTTATTGGTATTGTTGTCGGGTAGTCGTTATCCACATAGACCCTATGGTCTTTGTAGCTTAGGTGGCTGTTCTGCCATGATCTATGTAGTATCATCTCCTTTTCTTGATATCTCAAGAAGCGCACTAAGATTGTGCGAGGGCGGTTAGGCATTTGAGGCCCCAATGTTCAATGAGCATGATCTATCTCCAGGGTACAGGTCTCTGGTAGGGTAAGCTAAGACTTGAAGTACTGCTGTATGAATAATATTGGATCCTTCCCTTCTGCTCCCTCGGGGAATCCAGTGATTCTGAGGTTATTTCTCCTGCTACGTGCCTCAGCGTCGTCAGCTCATTCTTTTAAGCTTTTCACCTCCTGATGTAGCTGTACAATTGCCCTTTCGGTTTGGTCTATCCTTGAATCAGTAGATGTAGCCTGCTTTTCCAGGCCCTCAAGCCATTTTTCAATTTTGTTCATCTGTGCAGTGACAGCAAATGTTGTTTTAGTTTCCTACGAAAGTCCCTTAGTTCTCGAGCACCATATCCATTTGCCTAGCGATGTTGTTGTTAAGGCTGGGGACTTCAGGTCCGAGGGCATCACCGCGGCCTGACCTTTGGGAGCTATCGCTGTCGGAGTGTAATCCTTCTGGATCGGAGAGGTCTGGCGCTAATTTTTGATTTTCTGGTTTTCGTTCTGGCATCTTTCCGTAGTTTGTAGTATTTTACCTGGTATTTTCTGGTTTAATAGCTGGGAAATGAGTTTTTTTGTCCCGGGGAGGACGGAGCTACGTGCCTAGGCTGCAGCTAGTGGCATGACGTCACCGGAAGTCCTCATGTGTCAGTCTTGGTAGTGTTCAGTCACACTACATTTCAGGGGGGAGGTGAAAGTACTGTTAGGATTACCCAATGTCAGAGCGGCAGAATCAATTAGATATGTTTTTAAATAAGTATTTATTCAAAAATAATGTCAGGACCAACCAGATAATTTTCTTTAAATGACTTTAAACTAGCAGGATCAACCAGATAATTTTTTTAAATAACATGTCATCTGTTATGTTGGTGACGGATATGGGGGGTTGTGTTGCATGGGGTCCAAAACACATGTTGTATAAGAACATGACATGGCATGACTGAAGATATCATATTTATCTTCACTACAGCCCAATGACATCAATATATCATTAGCCTCTCATGAAAAAAAAAATATATATATATATATATATAAATAAAATGGGTAGGAAAAATTATCTCTACTGGTTGGTTGAAACACATTACATGACCATGCGTATATCAGAACACGACCCGCACACCTGCACTTTCAACCCCCCTCCAAAAGAAGTTTGCCATTTTATAAGATAGATGACCCACTCTAGGATGTGCGGTCGCGTTCTGATATATGCACGCCTTGGCTTTGCCTGATGGCTCTGCACCAAGGCGCGTGTATATCAGACCGCACACCTTACAGTGAGTTATCTATTACATATATATATATATATATATATATATATACACACACATTGTAAAAAACTACATTAATGCATCAGTTAGGGTTTTTATTAAAGCATAAAAAGCTGGGAAATGCGACATAAGGTTACTAACCCTACCACCCCAACCACCACACACCAACAGATGTTGGGGTGTTCTTAGAGTCATTGGCCCTAACTCTTACCCCATTCCATGTAAACAAGATGAGATGGTAGAGTATAGGAGAATGGGGTGAGAGTTAGGCTCAATGATTTCCAAGGCACACCCCAACGCCTGTTGGTGTGTGGAGGGTGGGTGGGTTGGTAGGGTTGTAACCCTAATGTTGAATTTCCCAGCTTTTATGCTTTAATAAAACCCCTAATTGATGCATTAATGGAGTTTTTTGCAATGAATTTCCCTTCTTTTTGAGAAAGTGTAATGTATCTGGTATGTGGTTGTGGGAGCATGGGCTCTCCGGGCCCTGCGCTCCCCTCACGCTACCATTGTTGCATAATGATATGCATACGTACAGACATACAACAGCTCTAGCGTCATGAAAAGTAACCCTTGTAACACTAATTTGGCAGTATCTCAGTACTTGTAGCAACTATGGAAAATAATTCCACTGCAGTTACAATCATAACTTCAAAACCTCCACAGGTGCTTAGTCCACACTATCAAGAGCAAAAAATCTGTATCTTAAATTCTTTTCAAGATACGGGTGCTGAAAGGCACCGTGGGTGCCACAATTCAATGGATGCACGTAACTCGGGCATTTTCAGGATTTTTTTCACCCAATTTTTAACATGGCATTTTGGGGACCACACCACATGAACAATGTCACTGTCATTTCGTTAATCTGTCCCGAAAGTTGAGTTTGCACAGCAAACCTGCCATTCTGTGCCACAGGTGCGAAATCATGTTTTGGGCAGGACGTGAAAAATGACAGCTGTATATTGTTCATGAGGAGGTGTGGAACAGGGTAATATTGAAAGTCAGGAGTGAAAATATGAAAAATTGGCGAAGTTACAAACACGGATAGAAACTGCACAACACACGCTCATAACGTGGCTATTTATGGGAATTTTTTTACCAACTTTTCAACATGGGCGTTTTGGGAAATCCCCTCATGAATACTAGCACTGCGATTTTGTTAATACACCCCAAAAGTTGATTTTGCACAATGACCCATTCTGCGCCACGGGTGTGAAAACACATTTTGGGCAGGATGTGAGAAATGACAGCTGTACCGTTCATGAGGAGGTGTGAAAAAATGGCAATGCTGAAAATCTGGAGTGAAAATATCAAAATTATCAGGTTACGAGTGCGAGAAACTGCTCAATGCATGCTTGTAACACGCCCTTTTCTTGGATTGTTTGCACCATATTTTCAACATAGGCTTTTTGGGACCTCCCCTCATGAACACTGGGACTGTCATTTCATTAATTGGTCCCAAAAGGTGATTCCGCGCAGTGACCGCGAAATCACCTGTCAGGACCGAGTAATGAGATGACAGTGGCATTGTTCATGAGGTGGGGTCCCAAAAACCACTTGTTAATAATTTGGTGCTAAAATCTCAAAAAATGGCAGAGATAGCAATATAAGTTGAAACCCCCCTTATTGAGTGGCATTATACGGCTTACCTTTGATTTTTCAGTTTGCGGTCCGGCTTTGAAGAGTGCAGACATGTCCCAGTCCAGAGAAGATCACTGCTCCTGGCCTCTGGAGGTAAGTATGGGTAAGAGGAGTGCAGGAGGTGGGTGTTCAGTGGGTGTGGGATGGGGAGAGGGATTCGTAGACGCCAAGGGACTGTTTCTTTTTGCAGGTTTAAAAAAATTTAGACTTCGGGATGGTTTTCTTTATTTACAGGAATTAATAATACATATTTGGGCACACTTGGGTGGGCTCCCAGTGTGCCATACTAGTGTGTGCGTGTGGGGAAGTGCATACATGCTGACATGGGAATTGGGTACTGAAAACTACAGGCTTTGATGGGGGGAGGCATTATCTGACACTGGGAGTGGGCATCCCCGTGTCAGAACATTACTCCGCAATGTCTCATACTGGCGGTTGGGGGGCCTCTAGTGCTGTCATGGGGATTGGGCACCCCATGCCAGTGAAATGTTTTTTTAATCATTTTATCCTATTTTTGGCTCATGACCTAGGATCCTAGGTCATATCTCGTGCATATATGCTAGGATCCTAGGTCGTATTACACGGATACAAAGTAGGATTTAAATGATTGACTAAACATGTATTATGGGCATATTTCATCCCGTAAAGTGCATGCAAGCTACGTTTGTTGATTCCTCCCAAGAATATAATTTTGGGAGGTTTCCAAAACATTTTTGGGCAAAACTCAAAACAAGATGGTAGCCATATGAAAGAGGAATTTTCTCATACAATGCAGGATTCCTCTTTCGTATCTAGATGCTATTGGTCTGTCAAACGATGCTGTAAGATGGTTCAAATCCTACGTCTTGGGCAGATCCCAACAAGTTAGGATAGACAATGTCTACTCTGATAGCAGAACAGTTCGCTCGGGTGTTCCACAGGGCTCCATCTTGGGTCCCTTAATGTTCAGCTTATTTCTTACTCAGCTTCCTAGTTCATGTCCTAGCAAAATTCTGCTCTACGCAGATGATGCTGTCCTCTTCTCCAAAGGCACAGACCCCAGGTCACTGGAGCTTACCCTACAAGACAGATTCTCCTCAGTGGAAAAATGGTTCAAGGCACACAAACTTGTCATGAATTTTAAAAAAACAAAGGCAATGATGTTCTCTAGCCTGCAGAATAGACATTGATCATACCCACTTACCATTATCAATGATGAAGGTGCATCACTTGAACAGGTACAGCACTTTAAGTACTGGGGGGTTACACTTGACAGTACCATGTTGTCTGCCATAACGACAATATAGTAAAATCACTTAATGTACGCATTGACCTCCTACACAGGCATAAGCACAGTCTCACCCATGCAGCACTAAACCTTGCCATCCGCAGCTCAGTCAACTCTTTTGTGGAGTATGGTATTGCAATCAATGGATCTGCTACAGACACAGCCCTCCACTGTATCAAAGTCAACTTAAATAAGGCATGCTACCTCTTCACTGGTTCAGAACATCAAACCCACACTGTGACCTTTATACCCACACCAACTGCCTCCAGTTCAATAGCATACTTCAGTACCAGACCTGCCTGCTGGCCAAAAGGACAAGTCTAGGCATGCTACCCGTAGGCGTCCAGAAGCTCCTCACTCCCTTTGAATGCAGCTGCACCACAAGAAGCTCTGAAAGCATGGTCTTCAAGATTCCAAGATGTCGCACCACTCTAGGACAAAGAGCCTTTGCCCACCAGGCATCTAAATGGACTAATAACCTGCCACCAAGCCTTTTTGCTATTCCAACGCTGGACCCTTTCAAACGCGGACTACGATCATATCTGGTTACCAAAGCAAGTTGTGACTGATTCCACTAAGGCCTCCAGCCCCTGACAGTTCGACAACCTAAGTACCTCCTAGCACCGTCTATACCTCCATTTCTTCCCTCCCGAAACTGTGCCACCCTCCTTCCCTTCACTTCTACCTCCACACTGCCGGGCGCCTCTCCACCCCCTACAACTTCCCTCCCTAACTGACCCAACCTCCTCCCCACACCTTCTACCCTTTCTCCCCATATCCCCTCTCCACCCCTCCACTTCTGCTCCCATTCCCTCTCCCCCTTCTTATACTGACATTCTGCTCTGATCTTGCACCGCCCCCTCATCCGACACCCTCTGTTAACACTTCCCGCTACTGGCACTGCCAGTATGCTTAGTATAAGCCTCCCTCACAAGTGACGAGGCCCACCTTTTGGGCTGATTTTCAGTATATATTCTCTCTCTCTCTCTCGCCAGTTTGTCTTCTCACTATTACCCCTCTCTTCCTGAGCCAACCCCTTCCCTTGCTCACTCTCTCTCCCTTCCTTTTTTCCTTTTATATTGTTAAGTACCATTGTATATAGTGTTTGCTTATTTTAGTCACACATGTAACCTCTTACCTAATTTGTCTTAATTGTTGTTGTCCTCTTACGGCTTCCTGTAAGCTGTAGTTTTGTTTGTTACTGTAATGACCCTGATGTGGAACCTATGCAATGAGCCTGTACTCAAAGGTTAATCCGAGATCTTAATAAATACATTTAAAAAAGTATCATGCAGCTATACTGAAGTGCATACTGTGTATGCTCAGAAATGATTTTTTTAAATTTTCAAATTGCAATAACTTAAAAACGACTTATTCTTTTTACGCCAGACTAGCAAAAGGCACATCAGTGGGTTAGTCCCTTTCTACCCCATAAATTTAATGCCAAACAACCAAATACTCTGGGCTGTAGGCAGCTTCAGTGGATTGCCAAGGAGGTCGTGAGGGCCTGGACTAATCGCCCACCCCCGAAACAATCAGCAGCTTCAGCGGGTCGCCGAGGAGGTCGTGAGGGCCTGGACTGGTCGCCCTCCCCCACCCCAAGCAATCAGGCACAACTGCGGAGCGAACGCCATGCGGAAAAGCTCCAACTTGCCTTGAAATTAGAGTGCCTGTGTTTTAATTTTAAGGTCGGCGTACATGTGGAGATAGTCGATTGAACCTGCATAGCTGAACTATCTGTGCCTAATTGTTGTTCTTGGAATGTACCCTTTAATGCAATATAATATCATGTATTAGCTATTTGTGTTGAAAAAGAGCACAGAATTTCAGCTTTGAGGGCTTTAAAAGTAAAATCAGCTTCTCAGCTCCATGAGAGCAAACATTAATAGCAGCTTTTCAGCTCCACGAGGGCTATTTTACACATCAAATTGCATCGCAAAATCAACATTAATAGCAGCTTTTCAGCTCCAAGAGGGCTATTTTACACATCAAATTTCATTGCCAAATCATATTTTCAGCTCTTAGCCCTGAGCCCTGTTAGGCCCTTCCCCCTGCTCCACTTAATTCATAGCAGTTTCTCTTAGCTTCGAGCTCTGTTAAGCCCTTCCCTCTGCTCTATTCCACTTAATTAATTCATAGCAGTTCTCCTTCCAGCCAGCATAAAGTCTTACCTGTTGTCTTCTTCCTTCCACAACAGCTTCAGCGGGTCGCTGAGGACGTCATGAGGGCCTGGACTGGTCACCCTCCCCCCAGCCCCCAAAACAAGCAGGTACAACTGCTGAGCAAACGCCACGCGGAAAAGCTCCATCTTGCCTCGAAATTAGAGTGCCTGTGTTGTGGCCCTGCCGACACTAAAGCGTCAGCTCCCCACTGCCCCCACCACCACCCTTGGTGTGCTCTCCCATTTATAGAGTCTGGAACAGATGGTTGAACCAATCAGCCCACTTCTCCATTGGCAACCTATATCCTTTTGCCACTAGAGGGCGTTGGGACAACCTCAGCAAGTTCCTGCTTATCCTTCGGTCCTCTACATCTCAACATGCTTCTATTAACCCTCTCTCTCTCTCTCTCTCTCTCTCTCTCTTTCTCTCTCTCTCTCTCTCTCTCTGTCTCGCCTCTCTATACCTCCCTCTACTACACCCTACCTATGACACAGACTACCACTTAACTGCCTGTCAGTTACCCACTACTGCGACTCTGGCCTTCCCCCCTACAATCACTCCTAATGTCCACTGCCGTAGTCGCTCCACCCTATGTGCACACAACTACCACTTTAAACATAACTAACTAACACACCTGCTACTGGCACCCTCCCACACACTTCTCAGACCCATTTCCTGGCTAACCCCCTCCTACTCAACCTCCCCATTCCTACATTCTTAACCTCTAAGGAGCATCTTACCTGCAAATCCCACCAACTCAAAAAGTTGACTGGGCACCCTGTCCTCAGGTCCCTCCTCCTCCTCCTCCTCCTTCTCATATCTGGTAACATATACCCTCACCCCGGGCCACTCATGCCCACTACTCCAACACGCCCCCCTCCCAGCAGACTGCGCATTGCCTCCCTTAATGTCTGCAGCCTATTAAAAAAGTGTGACTCCTTCCAGGGCTGGGTCCTGCAACATCAGCCAGATGTCATTGCCGTGGGTGAAACCTGGCTCTCTCCCATGATTCCAGACTCATCAATAACCCTCCCCGACTACAACGTTCACTGAGCTGACCGTAAGTGTAAATGTAGGGGTTGCTGTGCCATTTACACTAGGGTCACCCTACACGGTGAACTACTTCCACCCCCTCAATTGGAACCAGGACCCCAGGCACTAACACTAAAACTCTCCCTGGGACGCTCACAAACCCCTTTTCTCATCACTGCTGTATACATACCTCCCAGGGATCAGAAGGCAGCCTTCCACTCAGTTCTGTCCTACCTGACCACCCTCCCATCCCGTATGGAAAAGATCATACTTGGGGACTTCAATATTAATTAGCTAGGTAAAACCGCTGTGCCTTTCATCGATGCAGCCACTGCCCATGACCTTACACGAGTAGTCGTATCCCCCACCCAACTGAACCAGAACACAGGGTCTTCCTTTTTGCTGGACCTGGTCTTCACCAACCAACCTCACAAGGTCACTAGCACCTCCGTCCTCCCAAATGCCCTTAGTGGCCACTCCCCAGTGCTCTGCACCTGGACCAGCAAAGCACCTAAATCACCTAAATCTCCTCCCACAATAATACATCTACACCAACTTGGCCCTGGCAAACTGGCCCTCCTTAAAGCGCATCTCGGTAATATGAACTGGTCCTTCGTAATGAATACCCTTGACCCTGAAAGAGCCCTTGACCTCTTCATTCATTCCTTCAATACTATATGTGACAAGTTTGCCCCCTCACTAAAAGAAAAGTCAAAGGGAACCCCACACCTTGGATCTCGAACCACCTCCTGAAACTGATGAGGACTAGAGACTCTCTCTGGCACCTCTCCAATGAGTCCCACCTGTCGATCGACAGACAGAAGTACAGGGAGGCCCGAAATAAATGCATGTGGGCTTTGTGCAGAGCCAGAGCAGAGTATTTTAAATCCTCCCTCACCTCCACCTGGGGCTCGGGGCAGAATTTCTGAAACAACATTAAGAATATCTGTGGCAAAGTCCCAAACACTGTTCCCCCCAGATCTTAATTGATGGGTGTCTGACCACTGATCCTACACGTATAGCTACATCCTTCAGTGACACTTTCACAAACCTCAGCCAGGTCCTACCTCCTAATTTCTTTGACCCACCCTCAACTTGCACCCCTTTTCCCCCCACAGAAGCCCCCCCTTCCATCTGCGCTGCATTACTCCAAAGTCGGCAGAGCTGTACCTTAGAAAAGTCCTCAGCCACTCCCGCTATAGCAGTGACTCCTTAGATCTGAAACTCCTCCGACTCACCTTACAGGAAGTACTCAGCCCCCTCACACATATTCTAAATCGTTCATTGTGCCAGGGTAAATTCCCCTCCTGGTGGAAATCTGCTTCCATTACTCCGGTATTTAAAACTGGGGACCGCACCAGCACCAACAACTATTGCCCCATCTCCATCCTCCCTCCCATCTCCAAGGCCCTAGAATGGATTGTCTCTGATCAGCTCACCGACCACCTCAACAAATACAACCTCCTCTGCAAACAGCAACATGACGTCCGCAAGGGTCACAGTACCACTACTGCTCTCCTGGAGTTCACTGCCCATATTCACACCGCCTTAGACAGGAGCCATATCACTGGTGCTGTCTTCATTGATCTCGCTAAGGCGTTTGACACCATCAACCACTCTCTCTTACTAACCACACTTTCCAACTTTGGTTTCTCCTGGGACGCCCTCTGCTGGTTCACTGGCTACCTCTCAAACTGATTCCAGCAGGTCAAGACAGGTAACACCTTATCCGGTAGACTGCCCATTCTGTCCGGCGTCCCTCAGGGGTCCATTCTTGGACCACTGCTGTTCAGCCTCTTCCTTAACTCCCTCCCCCTGTCCTGCACTGAAAATCTGCTACTTTATGCGGATGATGCTGTCCTATACTCCTCCAATTCTGACCCCTTTCAACTTCATCACTCCCTTCAAACCTCCTTTAGTGACGCTGAAAACTGGTTCTCCTCTCAGCGCTTCATACTGAACTATAAGAAGACGAAAGTTATGATCTTCTCCCACCCACAGAACTCCCATAGGGAGCACTGGCTCCCTCTACTAACTGTCAATCATTCCCCTCTTGAACTAGTGGAATCCTTTAAATACCTGAGCATTACCTTAGACCCAGCGCTGAGCTTCCACCAGCAAATACACCTTCTATCCACCACCCTCAACATCCGTCTTGGGATACTGCATCGCTTCAAACACTGCCTCACTCAAGATGCCCTCAGGCTCACTGTCTCCTCTTTGGTCCTTTCCCTACTTGACTACGGCTTACTTATCTATAGTGCTGCAAGCACCTCAGACCTATCCAGAATATGCCTTGCCCTTAATAAAGCATGCCACCTTACCTTGGGTTGTGACCATCTCACCCACACTTGCTCGCTATACATTACCACCAACTGGCTCAACCTCGATAACAGAATCAGGTACCACACCTGTCTCATGGCAAAAAAGGTTACCCTTGGCCTCATCCCCCTGTACTCACCCCTCTAATCCACTCAGCCCCAGCACTTAAGCACACCCGAAGCTCTATTAAGCAGCTCCTCACAGTACCCCACTGCCATACCTCCCAATTCCAAAGGTCCTTTAGCTATAGAGCTCCCTCCTGGATGAATGGCCTACCCACCTCCCTTACTAACGAAAACCGTATCGGCACCTTCAAGACTCAGCTTAAGAAACACCTCTAGTCCTCTAATTGCTGTGATTGCCACTGATTACCTTCCCCTCTCTGACTAAGGCCCCTGGCCAGTTTATGTCCACCCCTGTTGAGACTCCAGCCTAGATCTGTCAGGCTCAGCTGGTTCGCTGAGTAGTATTAACATACTGTTTAAGAGCTGTGCTTATTATTCCTAGTATCAAACTGTTAGCCTTCTCCCTGCTCTATGTTTATTGCTTACTTTGTACCCTGGTGAAGATGAATTGCCATGTAATGTCTGTTTTATATCTGATTTCTGTGACGTGGAACCTTTGCAAAGGAGTCTCTGACTCAAAGGTACTTTTCCGAAACCTCAAATAAACAAAAATAAAATAAAAAAGTTCAAAGAAATATCCCAGCAAAGTCAATTGGTAAAAACATGTTTTTTCACCTCTCCATAACTCAGAGACCGCACATCCAACCAGAATGAAACTTGCCAGATCAAAGGATCTACCACACAGGAAGGGGCACACCAAATTTTGTGTGAATCTATTCAATGGTTGCAAATTGATTAAAGTGAACAATTTTGAGTTTAACATTGAAGTGTCTACTCAACCCTAACTACAGGGGCGTGACTGCATCCCTACAATATATATATCCAGGTCATACTCTGCCATGATGGCCTAAAGGTCCAGAAATGAATTTCCTAGACTTCATGCATTTACACAAATGGCATATATATATATATATATGTATAGCTGTCTATAATGCTAGTTAGGGTTAAAGTGACAAAAGTAGCAAAATGTGGCATTAGGGTTTCCAAGCCTAACACCCCATCCCTACCCTGCAGGCAGCAACAGGCGTGGGGTGTGCCTTGGGATTGTCAACCCTAACGTTCACCTCATACTCATATACTGTACCCATCTCAGTGTACTTACTCATGGAATGGGGTGAGCATTAGGGTTGACAACCCCAAGGCACACCCAATGCCTGTTGTTGCCTGCAGGATGGGGTGTTAGGGTTGGAAACCCTCATGCCATATTTCCCTGCTGGTGTGTCTTACATAGATACATAGATACATAGACAGTGTCGGCAGATAAGGGCCTATGGCCCACCCAGCCTGCCCATTTGAGCTTGTAAGTTCAGTTTATGTTTTCCTAGAAGTCTGTTGCCCCTTACCCCTGACCTCCAAAATTCCTTTATGTCTATCCCATGCATTCTTAAATCCTGTGATTGTTTCAGCCCCCACCACTTCCTCTGGCAGGGTGTTCCACTTGTTCACCACCCGCTCTGTGAAGAAATTCTTCCTCACGCTTCTCTAAATTGTCCTCCTCCAACTTCATCCCATGCCTCTAGTCCTGGAACATCTTTTTTCGCTTAAAAATATGTGTATTTCTGCACCCTGTTCCTCCTGTAAGATACTTGTATGTCTCATCATATCCCTCTCCCTCCTCTCCAGGGAGTACATGTTCAGTTCCTTCAACCTGTCTTCATAGGGACTTGTGATGCAATCCATGCACCATCTTTGTTGCCCTCCTCTGAACCTTCTCTACCCTGTCTATGTCCTCACGTAGGTATGGTCTCCAGAACTGTACACTGTACTCCAGGTGGGGCCTCACTAGTGTCTTGTATAGTGGAATTATGACCTCCCTTTTCCTGCTAGTGATGCCCCTGCCTATACATCCCAGCATCATATTTGCTTTACCTGCTGCCTTGTCACACTGTTTCCCTACCTTGAGGTCATCAGAGATGATAACCCCAAGATCCCTTTCCTGCTTGGTGCATGCTATATCCTCACCCCCCAACTGATATATTGTGCCAAGGTTTTTGTGCCCCATATGCATTATCTTGCACTTCTTTGCATTGAATTTCAGCTGCAAACCCCTGACCATTCTTCAAGTTTCTGCTGGTCCCTTCTCATTCTGTCTACACCCTCTGGTGTGTCTACTCTGTTACAGAGCTTTGTGTCATCAGCAAACAGTGAAATTCTACCTTCTAGGTCCTAGAAACATAGAAACATAGAAGTTGACGGCAGATAAGGACCGCAAGGCCCATCCAGTCTGCCCATTTCTTTTTCTACCTTATAAATGTGCCATCGGCCTTTGCTCTGTCAGTGACCTATCTATTCATAGTCATTTGTATTGCTCCCTTATGCCTATCCCATGCCTGTTTGAAGCCCTGCACTGTATTCATAGCCACCACTTCTTGTGGTAAGCTATTCCATGCATCTACACCCTTTCTGTGAAAAAGAATTTCTCACATTCCCCTTAATCGGCCTCCCTCTAATCTCATGCTGTGTCCTCTTGTCCTGCAATTTTTCTTATATTTAAACATGTTAGACTCTTTCACCTTGTTTATGCCCTTGGTGTTTAAATGTCTCGATCATATCACCCTCTCCTCCTTTGCTCAAGGGTATACATATTGAGCTCCGTTAATCTGTCCCTCATATGTCTCTGATGCAGTCCCTGCACCATTTTGGTTGCCCTCTCTCTGGACTGCCTCAATTTGGTTAATGTCCTTGTGAGGTGTGGCCTCCAATACTGCACATGAGTACTCCAGATGGGGCCTAACCAATGTCTTTACAGGGATTATTACCTCCCTCTTACGACTTGTGATACCCTACTAATACACCCTAACACCCCCTAGCCTTACCTACTGCTTTAGAGGTCTGCTTGGATGATTTTAGGTCATCAGTGATGATGATGCCCAAGTCTCTTTCTTCCTTTGTGACTGCTAGCAACTCCTCCCAGCCTATAAGTGCTTCAGGGTTTTTCTTCCCTATGTGCATGATTTGCACTTCTTTGCATTAAATCCCAGTTGCCACTCTTCTGACCATTTTGCTAGTTTATCCAGATCTCTTCTCATTCTGCCCACCCCATCTGGATCATCTACTCTGTTGCAGATCTTGGTGTCATCTGCAAACAGACAAGCCTTACCCTCTAGTCCATCTGCGAGGTCACTAATGAAGATGTTGAATAGGACTGGCCCCAGGACTGATCCCTGAGGTACCCCACTTGTGACTTGCATCTCTTCTGACTGTATACCATTTACCACCACTCTCTGTTTTCTGCCAGTCAACCAGTTTGCCACCCAGTTGACCAACTTCTGACCCACCCCGAGCCTACCTAGCTTATTTATCAATCTTCTATGTGGAACAGTGTCAAAAGCTTTGCTGAAGTCAAGGTAGGACATCAACTGCTCCCCTTGGTCCACCACTTGGTTACCCAGTCAAAGAAATCTATGAGATTAGTTTGACAGGACCTTCCTTTTGTAAACCCATGCTGTCTTGGATCCTGTGCCCCTATGGATTCCAGGTGTTGCACTATCCTTTCCTTAAGGAGTGCCTCCATAATCTTGCCCACTACTGAGGTAAGACTGACTGGTCTGTAGTTCCCCGCCTCCTCCCTGCTACCACTCTTGTGGAGCGGGATCACATGAGCCCTTCTCCAGTCTTCTGGGACCTCTCCTGTGCTCAGAGACTCACTAAACAATTCTGCTAATGGCTCTGCTAGTTCCTCCTTTAGCTCCTTAAGTACCCTGGGATGTATGCCATCAGGTCCCATTGCTTATCCACCCTGAGCTTGTAAGCTCTTGTAGGACCCTTTCTTTTGTGAAGGGTAGTGCTCACCTCCCTCCCCCTGTGTCCATGATGCTGAGCTGTGGGCCCTGCCTACCTTCTCTTCAGTAAATACTGAGCAAAAGTATCTATTTAGGATAGATGCCTTTACAGGGTCCTCCTCCTCACATGCTCCCTTTTCTCCATTGCTTAGCAATCCCCTCTGGACTTTCTCCTTTCACTAATGTATCTATAGAAAGTCTTGTCACCTTCTTTTACT
This sequence comes from Neoceratodus forsteri, assembly GCA_016271365.2. Taxonomy (NCBI): domain Eukaryota; kingdom Metazoa; phylum Chordata; order Ceratodontiformes; family Ceratodontidae; genus Neoceratodus; species Neoceratodus forsteri. Next base: position 466,044,074 of record CM028132.1, on the reverse strand, counting down.
GTTCGTGCTAGTGTTTCCTCAGTTTGGGACTTTGCCTGCCTTACTGCCTTACCTGCTTCCCTTAGGGCAGTTTGGTATGCCTCCCTATCTTCATCCCGCTGTGTTCCCTTATATTTTCTGAAGGCCAGCCTTTTGGCTCTGACCTTTTCTGCTACTGTATTTGAGAACCAAAGTGGTTTCCTTCTTCTTTTGCACTTCCTTTTCTGTCTAACACAATGGGATGTTGCTTCAAGTATTGTATCCTTATGCTTGCCCACTTTGCCTGTACCTCCTCACCTGTGTTTCTTTTTGCCAGGGCTAGCTTAACTCTGTTGGCCATCTTATCAAAGTCAGCTCCTCTGAAGTCCCATATTTTTGCCTTGGAATGGGATGATTTAGATGTAGTAGCCAAATTGAACCATACCATGTGATGGTCACTGGACCCCAGGTGACCTTCTACCTGGAGATCTGTGATCCTTCTTTGTTAGTCAGTACTAGATCTAGGATAGCCCTGTCTCTTGTGGGTTGCTGTACCAGTTGTTTGAGGCCCTCCCCCTGCAGGGAATCCACTATGAGTCTAGTTCTGGCAGATGTTCCTGCTGGTATTGACCAATCTATATCTGGCATGTTGAAGTCTCCCATTATCAGAACCTCCCCTTTAGCTGTCATGTTTTGTATATCTTCTAACAGTAATGTGTCTATGTCCTCCCTCTGGTCTGGGGGCTGTAGACAACCCCAGTTCTTATGGCTGTCCCATTTCCTGTTTCCAGGGTGACCCACAGTTCTTCTGGCTCCTTATGTGTATTCTGAATTTCTGTAGCTTTGATATTTTCATTAACATACAGGGCCACCTCCCCCCCTTTTTGCACCTCGGTCTCTTCTGAACAATACATAGCCAGGTACTGAAGTCTCCCAAGTGTGGTTACTGGTAAACCACGTCTCACTAATTGCTACTATGTCCAGTTTAGCCTCTGACATTATTGCCTGCAGGTCTGGGATCTTATTTCCCAGGCTGTGAGCATTTGTCACTGATGAAGATGTTGAATAGGACCGGTCCCAGCACTGATCCCTGTGGTACCCCACTGGTCACTCTTCCCTCTGTGGAGTGACAGCCATTTACCACCACCCTCTATGTCCTGCCACCTAGCCAGTTACCTACCCACCACACTACTGTCCTGCCCACACCCATATTCCCCAGTTTGTGTAATAGTCTTCTATGTGGCACAGTGTCAAAGGCCTTGCTGAGGTCCAGATAGGCCATGTCCACTGCCCTCCCCTGATCCACCTCCCTAGTCACCCAGTCAAAAAATTCAATGAGGTTGGTCTGACATGACCTCCCCCTGGTGAAACCATGTGGCCTTGGGTTCTGTAGTCCATTGACAACCAGATGTTCCACCAATCTCTCCTTCAGTAGTGCTTCCATGATCTTCCCCACTACCGAGGTGAGGCTGACTGGTCTGTAGTTCCCTGCTTCCTCTTTGTTCCCACTTTTGTATAAGGGGACTACATCTGCTGTCCTCCAGTCTTTGGGTGCCTCCCCTGTTTCCAGTGATTGGCTAAACAGGATAGCCAGAGGTTCAGCCACCACCTCTCTTAGTCTTTAACCCTAACTAGTGCATTAAAGAAGTTTTTTTTATTTTGCAATGAATGTTTTTACTTTTTGAGATCATACTTTTTTGTAATTTGTTTTTATAAATGGATGAGTGTTTTTCTATAATTAGTTTCTATAAATACATGAGTTATTAAAAAAAAAAAAAACCTTTGACCATATTCAGTGGGGGCTGTGGGAGTGAAACCCAGGTGTCCAGGCTCATAGCCCAGAGCCTCAGCCACTACACTATATTGTCTTCTGTAATATCACTAGTCAATATTCTGTTATCCAAACTCAAGTCAATTCCAAACTAAAACAGCCAATAACACTTTATTCTTTCTCTGTATTGCTAAAAGTCTTTTTTTTTTACTTTGCATATTTCTAAGCCATTGAATTGTCTGAAACTTTTTTCAGATCATATGCACAAAAAAAATCATTACTGTAATGTCTATTTTAACATAAGTTAAAAAAAAGTCTACTTTCCTTCTACAGCCCAGTGTTTAATATATTAACTTGAAACCCTTGTTTCAAAACAATTCATATCTTCAATCTCAGTATCCAAAAAGTAAACCAAAAATTTTGTTGTAAACAGTGATTTTGAACAGACCAAGCTTCCCAAAGAGGGATAGCTTGTATTTTTCACCTGATTTTAATAATTCCCTCAATTAAAAAAAAAGTATATAAAAATAAGCTCATGATTATTCATGAGCTATAAGGTGGCTCAAGTCACACAAGCCACACCCCCTTCATACAGCTATTTTGAAGTGCTTACTGAGCATGCTCAGAACCTGAATATTTTAAATGTAATAACTATGGAACAGATTAATATTTTTTCATCAAACCAGTGAAAGGTACATCTGTGGGCTAAGCCCTTTCTACTCTCAAAAATTCAAACCATAATTCTAAACCATTTGGGTGCAAGGTGATGACAAAAAGGCAGCAAAAAACAGCATTTTTTACGTTTTCACTGTCCACATCTCAGAATCTGCACACCCAACCAGAACGAAACTTGGCACATCTAAGTGATTTGCTCAATGAGATCACACATGCAAATCTGTGTGCAAGTCTGCTGAACAGTTACAAATATATTAAAGTGCATGGGGTTTAACATAGAACCCACTGCTCAACCACTATAATACTGTACATAGACATACACTGTATATAAATATATTAATAGATAGAAAGTATACTTAGTATGGCAGAAAAAGGGGAGATATTGCTGATGGGCGATCTGAATATGCCAGATGTTAACTGGAGTGCAGTTGCAGCAGCCACTTCGAAGAGTGGGGTTATTCTTGATGCCCTACAGGGGGCATGCCTTAGACAACTAGTATTGGAGCCCACTCGAGAGGGAACAATCTTAGACCTGGTTCTCTCAAATGGAGATGAAGAGAGGATCACAGATGTAAGTGGGTAGCCATCTGGGAACTAGCGACCATTGAACAGTATGGTTCACAATAAACACAGCAATAGAGTCCAAGCCATACAAAGGCAAAGGTATTGGACTTTAGGAGGGCTGACTTTGACAAAATGGGTGAGTGCCTAAGGAATGCACTAGCAAATGGGCAGGAAGGAGGGGTGGAAGAACAATGGGGAATAATAAAAACTGCCATCACAGAGGTAACAAGCCTTTGTGTGAAGCAAATAAACAAAACTAGACGATGTAAAAAACCACTATGGTTCTCAAAGGAAGTGGCAGTGAAGGTTCAAGAGAAAAGAAAGCTTTCAGGAAGTACAAGGAATCAAAGAAGGAGCAGAACAGAGAACTGTATCAGTTAAACCAAAAGGAAGCTGGAAGGCAGTCAGAACAGCAAAGGCCCAAACCGAGGAAAAGATAGCCAACTCAGTTAAGAAGGGATAAACCTTTATAGGTACATCAGGGAGTGAAGGAAAACCAAGGAGGGATAGTGAGGCTAATGGGGGGCAGAGGGTGACTGTGAAAAGGCAGAGATACTAAACAAATATTTTTGCTCAGTATTTACAAAGGAAGAGGGGAGGACCTAAAAACAGTAGAAACACTCTGGATACAGAAGTTGATACCAGCCCATTTACAGAAGAAAGGTTCTGAAAGAACTCTTAAAGCTGAAGGTGGACAAAGCAATGGGGCCTGATGGGATTCATCCCAGAATTCTAAAAGAACTAAGGGTAGAATTAGTGACACCACTGACTACCCTGTTTAACAAATCATGGGAGGATGGGGTGGTACCCAAGGACTGAAGGAGGCAGATGTGATTCCCCTTCACAAAAGTGGGAGCAAGGCAGAGGCAGGAAACTACAGACCTGTTAGTTTAACCTCAGTGGTAGGGAAAATGATGGAATCACTTCTGAAGGAAAGAATTGTCGAGTATCTAGAGGCCAGAGGGGCACAGGACCCAAGGCAGCATGGATTCACAGCAGGAAGGTCATGCCAGACAAATCTGATAGATTTCTTTGACTGGGTGACCAAAGTAGTAGATCAGGGAGGGGCTGTGGACATGGCCTACCTAGACTTTAGCAAGGCATTTGACACAGTCCCACACAAAAGATTAATATACAAGTTAGCTAGCCTGGGAGTAGGTCCCAAGATGACAGCCTGGGTAAAACATTGGCTGAGAATAGGACACAGAGAGTAATAGTAAATGGAGTCCACTCTGAAGAAAGGGGTTACTAGTGGGGTACCGTGAGGGTTCAAGTAGACCAGTCCTCTTCAATGTCTTATAAGTTACATTGCAGAGGGACTGGAAGGAAAAGTATGTCTCTTTGCAGATGACACAAAGATCTGCAACAGAGTTGATGCAAAAGGTGGGGTGGAAAGGATGAAAAGGGACTTGGCAAGGTTAGAGGAATGGTCAAATGTATGGCAGCTTAGATTCAGTGCTAAGAAGTGCATGGTAATGCACCTGGGAAACAAAAACCCAGGGGAAGAGTACACAATGGGGGGTGAGATACTAACAACAACAAAAATGGAAAGGGACCTGGGGGTAGTCATATCAGATGACCTAAAGGTGGGCAAGCAATGTGAGAGGGCAGCAAGGAGGGCTGGGGGGATACTGGGATGCATAGGGAGAGGCATCACCAGTAGAAAACAGGAAGTTATTATCCCTCTGTACAGACAGCTGGTCAGACCCCATCTGGAGTACTGTGTGCAGTTCTAGAGACCCAGTCTTTGCAAAGACATAAACAGGATGGAAGCTGTCCAGAGGAGGGCAACTAAAATGGTGCAGGGTCTGCACCGGAAGACATATGAAGAGAGACTTAAGGAGCTTAATATGTATAGCCTCGAGGAAAGGAGGGAGAGGGGGGACATGATAGAAACTTTCAAGTACCTCAAGGGAATCAACAAAGTCCAAGAGGGTAGCATCTTTCAAAAAAAGAGGTGTGCAAGAACAAGGGGGCACAATTTGAAGATGGGGGGGCGGCTCAGAGGTAATTTAAGGAAGTATTTTTTCACAGAGAGGGGTGTGAATGCATGGAACGGCCTTCCGGAGGAGGTCATGGAGTCAAAAACAGTGGTGGAATTCAAGCATGCATGGGACAGTCATAAGGCAATTCTAGGGGGTGGGGGTAGGAAGAAGTAGGCTGCTGGTTAACTAGGATCTGCAGCTTATCCAGTAGGCAGGGAAATGGGCAGACTGGGTGGGCCAAGCGGTCCTTATCTGCCATCAAATTCTATGTTTCTATGTTTCTAATATCTTTGGCCCCATTCAATGGAATTGCACTACAGTTTGCTTGCACAGTCTGGAGGGCAAAGTGTCCAGATTTGCCAAGTTTCATTTCAGTCGGATGTGCAGATCCCAAGATCCGGATAGTAAATTTTTAAGAAAAATTGTGGGTCTTTTTGCTGTTTTTTTTTTTTGTCATCACTTATAGCCCAGACAGTTTGGAATTGTGGTCTGAAATTTTCAGGGTAGAAATGGTATGCTGCAGAATTGTGCCTTTCATTGGTTTGGGGAAAAAATATTAATGTGTTCACAAGTTATAAGCATTTGAAAGTTTGGTTCTGAGCATGCTCAGTAGGGTATCAAACATCTATCAAAAGAACCTACTGAGCATGCTCAGAATTGCAAATTCAAATTCTTATAACTTGGCAACCGATTAATATTTCTTCACCAAACTAACGAAAGGCACATCTGTGGGACAAGCCCTTTCTACCCTGAACATTTCAGACCAAATTCCAAACACTCTGGGTGCTAGAGGATAACAAAAAAACAGCAAAACATTGTCATTTTTTAAAATCTTTTTTGCTATCCAGATCTTGTAATCTACACATGCGGCCAGAAGGAAATTTGGCAAGTCATGAGATCTACCCTCTGAGACCGTGCATAAGCATTTCGTGCAAATCCATTGAACGGTTGTGAAGATATTAACGTGTAAAGATAGCATCTCACGATAAAGTTTTTTTCCCCACAAAAAAAAAGGGATTGGCCCCACGAGACAAAGAATTATTTTTCATGAGACAAAATTATTTTGCCACTCCAGGAAGCTATCCAAAAGACTGAACTGAGGATGCTCAGAACTTGAAACTTTAAAATTAAATAACTTTGGAATGGATTAAAAATCTTTTCACCAAATCAGTGAAAGACACTTCTGTGAGGCAAGCCCTTTCTACCCTGAAAATGTGAGACCAAAATTCCAAACTGTCTGGGTGCAGCAAGATGACAAACAAAAAGCACAAAAACAGCAATTTGTAACATTTTAGCACTATGCACAGCTTGGAATCCATAAATCTGACCAAAACAAAACTTGGCATGTCATGAGATCTACTGCACAAGGTTGTGCATGCAAATTTTTGTGCAAATCCATTGAATGGTTGCAGTGTTATTAAGGTGCAAAGTTTGAGGTTCAACATAGAAACCCCGCTCAACCCTAACTACAGTGGTGCTACTGTGCCAGTATAATATATGCAAATCACCATGAACATTTAGGCTGGTTCTACTTTAAGCAGGAATGGATGATGCCAAAGGGCTTCTCACACAATCTGCAAAGTGTGAGAACAGAAGATACAGAACATATTTCATCCTACACAGGACTCATCAGAGTGCCTCATCTGTATGTCACCTCTGGGGAAAACAACCAATCCCTAATGTGGTCTTATGGGTTGTGGTCATGGTGGGCCCAAAATAAGAAACCAAACTAAAAAGACAAAGAGCATCAGCACAAAAGCAGTGAGGCAAGGGTTACCCAGTATATATATGATATAGAGAATAATGGATGGGTAGGTGGTTATGATTTTACCCCCCAGTGGGATGCCACAAGCCCCAAGAGTGGCTTCGAGGGTTTATTAGGAATCCTCCTCAACGGGTGTGTAAAATCTGAGTTTTACACACCTACCCATCCTTTATTTTGTATAATTGCTGGGATCATTTTTTTCATTACAGCAATTATACAAAATAAGTGGATTTCTCTACAGAGTCGAGCCGTGGGCTGTTGTGATTTTAGTGCAGTCCTTAGTGGCTGGCTACTAAACCGAAGCAGCTTTTTTTTTTTTTTTTTGGTTCAGTCCGATTAGTACTTTTTCTGTGCCCAATAATATTTTTTGTTTAAAAGAAAAAGAACTTACCGCCGACTTCTGTCAGGGACATTTGCAGTGCTGAAGAACAGGGATGGACAGTGCAGAGAACAGGAAGTTTGTGGTAGGGGCATGCAACGAAGTAGGGAAACTGGGTGCATGGTTGTCATTATAACTGGCTGGTTATAATGACAGAATTATAGCCCGGTTTCCTTATGGGGAAAAAAAAGTCACCATTTATTAAGTAGGGGATATGTAACAGGCTGATTCAAAATATGCAATTCATCTTCACGTATCAGGGGGCAAGACTATAACTTACAAGGGGTGGAGTTACAAGTGCATTATAAAATTCCTGCCCCCACACATGTGATGATAAACTGTGTATTTTGAAGCTGCCCACTGTATATTCAATTTGTATAACATTAGTTTACTATTTATACATTTTAAGGACCACCTTTCTCAGTGCTGCACCAAAATAAGAGGAAGCTCCCTTACCTCCTTGGGAGCTCCTCTGCACAAAAAAAGCTTCTGAAATGCTGGCCTCGAGAGAAGGGAAGGGAAAGGAAAGGATCATAAATTGCCCCCGAGGGGCTAGCAACTTGATCCCTTTCCACTTCCCTGTTGCTGGCCATTGAAGTGTATTGAGCATGATTTTAAAATACAGTTTTCAGCCATTTATAAGTGGCCATTTGGTAAAACTGGAGCCAGGGTTCAAGTGACAAGACTCTTGTCACTTGAACCATGGTTCTGATTTTACCAAATAGCTACTTAAACATTGGAAAACTGTACTTTAAACTCATACTCCATACACTTCAGTGGAGCATGCACCCTGCACTCTCCCTATTGCCACATCAGAAAACGGAGCATGACCAGCAACAGAGAAGTCAAAAGGGATCACTACTGCTAGCCCTTTGGGGCAATTTATGATCCCTTCCCCTTCCTCGGGGGTATAATTTCCAAAGCTACTTTTTGTGCAGAAGAGCTCCCGTGGAGGAAAGGGAGCTTCCTGTTATTTTGGGGGGCATTGCAAAATTACCAGGATTGGTTCTCTTTAAATGATAATAAGTGTTGTAATTTGATTTAAACTTGCTGGCTTCAGTGCTGCACTTGACTAATGTAATGTCATCACTATTGTGAAAGCTGCGCTCTAATTGGTTAAGATAATCACTGTGACATACCCTTCTTTGCAAGATAATATTGTCTTGCTATGTTGGGTCAAGATACACTTTTTAGCTTGCTATTAATCAGTGTACATATATTGTATAAATAGAGAATAATGGCTATGCAACTGAGTTATGAAATTTTTTTACACACCCAAGATGTGTGATGACACATAAACCTCGAGAGTGAAGCTCGAGAGGTTTATGAGGTCATCGCACACCAAGGGTGTGTAAAGAAATCCTTAATAACACAGTTGCATAGACATTATTTTTATGTTTGCATGCACGCATGTGCAGGAAACACAGTGCCACCATACAAGTTTTCATAGGTGTGCCTCCCCCACTTCCAATGCCCTGCTCTATTTTTCAGGCATGGCTGCACCACACCAATGAATGTTCGAGCTGTCTATAACAGCCATTCAGTTGCAGTGGCGTACAGTTGAAAGTGAAAAACCGCTGCAATCAGCAGTTGTAACGTGTAGGCAATTTGCATACTGCAGTCGGCAGGTAATTTACATACTGCCATCGGCAGTATGCAAAGTGCCTACACTCAGCACAGCATCCTGACGCAGCTGTCATAGACAGCTCCCTTCAAGCTCCCTCCTCCCCAAACACTCAAGTAGCACGCTGGAAGTCCACCCCAGTGTGCTCAAGCGCCCCCCCTGCTGCACACAGTATGGCTGATGGGGGGTGCCCAATCCCCCGTTGGCTCTGCAGCCCCCCACAGACTTCTAGGTGTCATGCTGGGAGCCCACCCCAGCATGGCAAAAGTCAGAATGGTGACAGGGGTGCCCAATCCCCCGTCAACTCCACTCAACACCCCCACAAAAAAAACAGATTTCCCAGCGTGGCAAACATCTGTATGGTCGATGGGGGTGCCCAATCCCCCATCAGCTCCACTGACCCCCCCAAAAAAACCTTTCAGCTGCCACACTGGGAGCCCAATCCAGCATGGCATAAGTCCCACGTCGTCTTCCTAAATAGAAGAAACACACCTGAAACAAAAAACGGTCCTCGTTGATTGTCTTGCCCCTCCCCAACCCGCACCCACCCTCTGCATATCCTCCTCTCCACACACACCCCTTGACCCCATACTTACCTCCGGATTCTGGCACAACGATCTTTGGTGGACCGGGAACACGTCTGCACTCTTCAAAGCCGACTGCGAACTGAAGAAATGCCGGTAAGCTGTATAATGGCATAAATGGGCTTTTCTCAACTTTGGTGCATATCTTGGCCATTTTGGAATTTTTTCACCAAACTTTCGGCATGGGATTTTTGGGACCCCACCTCATGAACTCAGTCACTGTCATTTTGTTATTCTGTTCCGGAAGGTGACTTCGCAGTCACTGCACAGAACCACCTTTCAGGACCCAGTAATGAAATGACAGTGTCACAATTCATGAGGTGGGCTCCCCAAAACCCTATGTTGAAAATTTGGGGAAAAAATTCCCAAAAATGACTGTTTCATGAGCGCGCATTGCGCAGTTCCTATGCACGATTGTAACTTCGCAAATTTTTTATATTTTCACTCCAGATTTTCAACATTGCCATTTTACCACACCTCCTTATGAGCAGTACAGCTGTCATTTTTCATATCTTGCCCAAAATTTGTTTTCGCGCATGTAGCGCCCAATGGCGCGGTCGATGTGCCAAATCAATGTTAGGGACAGATTAAGAAAATCACAGTGACACTGTTCATGAGCAGAGGTCTTAAAATGGCTATGTTGAAAATTTGGTGGCAGAAGTCCATAAAATGACTATGTTATGAGCGTGCATTGCGCAGTTTCCACGTACCCTCTTAAGTTCACAAATTTTACTATTTTCAGTCCAGATTTTCAACACTGGCATTTTTCCAGACCTCCTTATGAACAGTATAGCTGTCATTTTTCACACCCTGGCAAAAATGTGTTTTCGCACTTCTAGCGCAGAACAGCATGGTCGCTGTTGGAAATCAGTGTTCGGGACAGATTAAGAAAATCACAGTGACACTGTTCATGAGTGGAGGTCCCAAAATGCCTGCGTTGACAGTCTGCTGTAAAATATCCCCAAACTAATTACATTATGGGTGCGTGTTGCACAGTTTCTATGCACACTGGTGACTTCACTTTTTTATATTTTCAATCCAGATTTTCAACATTGCCATTTTTTGCACCTCCCCATGAACAGTACAGCTGTCATTTTTTACATCCTGTTCGAAATGTGTTTTTGTACTTGTGGTGCCAAATGGCGTAGTCACTGTGCAAAATCAGCTTTCGGCTAACAAACTACGATATTGCCACTCTTCATGAAAGGTGGGGGTCACAAAAAAATATTGAAAATTTGGCATGAAAATATGACCTGCCCTGGGGCGTTAGGGTTTCGACCATAACGCCTCACCTTGTAGAGACTGACAGGCATCAGGGTGTGACTTGAAATTACGCCTGTAATGCTCATGCCATTCCACCCACACCCTGCAGCCAGTGACAGGCATGGAGGTGCCTTGGACTCTTCGCCCCAAAGTTTACCCCATTCTCCCATACTGCACCCATCTCACCATATTTCCTTATGGAATGGGGTGAGCATAAGGCCCAAAGACCCCAAGGCACACCGTGACACTTGTCAGAGTCTGCAGGGTAGGGTGTGGTGAAATGGCATAGCCATTATGCCTGACAACCCAAAGGCACACCCCAATGCCTGTCAGTCTCTGCAGGGTGGTGGTGGGGTTGGCTTCAGTCCAATACTTCACTGCCATTCCTATTATGCATCTCTCTAAGTCCTACATTACCAATGCCAATGCCTGCAAGCAAACATTCGGTATTGACAAATGCTTGTTTATAATTACTGGTGCAGGGAGTTCTGTGACACAGAGACACATACACACACACACACACACACACACACACACACACACACACACACACACAGACTGTCCTGTCCAGTAAGGACATTGTTTTGTCATTTTTTTTTCCTTTCAAAAAAATCAAAATGTGAAACCACATTTAAGTCATGGTTTAGACATCAGGCGCAGTCCTGGTGATCGCACTAGGTCGGACTTACAGTTTTCCGTCAGAACCCAGCCCAGAGCAGGATCAACCAGATACATTTTAGTAATTTAAAAGGCAGGATAAACCAGATACATTTTTAAAAAAGAATAAGTAAATAAATAAATAAATCATTTGGAGAGACTTACAATAGAGGAAACTCTCCATTGGTGTAATGGATCATCAGTGAGCGGAAATGAAGCCAACATGTTTTGGAAACTGTCCACTCACAGAATAGAGGCCAGTGATGTCGTGCATCAGTTTTGACTGAACTGAGACTTAAAGCAAATGTTGTAATAACCGGTTTTATGTTATTATGGCATTTGAGAGAGGCTTGTAAACCATGTGATAATGGGGGTTGCCAGTAATTATACAGGGATTATCTCATGAGGTAGCTCCAGATAAGCATGTTATCTGGTTTGGAATGTTATTGTTATCATACACTTGCAGAAGCAACACAGCCATGAAAGCACAGTGGCAATAACAACAACATTTCAAACCAGATAACATGGATACCTGGAGCTACCTCATAGCATCATCGATGTATACCATGGGAGTCCCCAAATTTATTGGTTTGTCTCTGCCTACTTCAGTGGGGAAAAAATGATGTGTTCAAAGCAATAAAGAGAGTGTGTGTGTGTCTCTTGCAGGTAAAAAATATGCTGCATTATGTAAATGGTTTATCTTTTTACAGATTTTCTTTCATTTCCACTTTATTAATGATGCAAAGCTGAGACTTTTATGGTCAAAGGGACAGCTTCACTGTTTGAGGTACTGCTCACAGGGAGCCAGTTCATGTGAATATATATATATATATATTAGAGGCAAAAAACTCCGTTTAATGCATTAGTTAGGGTTGTTCCACAACAACAAAAGTGAGGAAATTCGCTGTTAGGGTTGAAAAACCCCATGGACAACCCACCCCCAACAGTCATTGGGGTGCGCATTGGGATCGTCAGCCTAACTCTCACCCCATGACATGTGTAAAGCAGCAGAAGTATAGAGAATGGGGTGAGAGTTAGGACCCACGATCCCAATGCGCATCTCAATGCCTGTTGGGGTGGGCTGGTCAAGGGGGTTTCAACCCTAACAGCTAATTTCTCACTTTTGTTGTTGTGAACAACCCTAACTAATGCATTAAATGGAGTTTTTGCCTCTAATTTCCTTCTTTTGAGAATGATAACGAGAATAGTGAATGTAATGCAGCAGGCGGAGCGCGGGCCCGCCATTGTATAATGCGTTAGCGGAAGGGCCCCGCGCTCCCGCCACATGATGTGTTGTGGCATACTAACAGGGACAGCAACGCAAACAGAAATGCTAACAGTGCGCAACATGGTAACACAAGCACGAATGAGAACAGAAAGGGTAACGCACATGGTGTAGTAGACGGGAATGGTCTGCCACGTGATGTGCTGTCACATAGTAACATGGTGCCTGCAAACAGAAATGTCAATGGGCATGGTGATGTAAAGTGAAACAGTAAGATAAACAGTACTGTAGAACGAAATGGCAAAATAATAGAAAGCATAGCGCAAATGAAAGCGTAAAGGATAACGCACATGGTGGCGCAGGCGTCAATGGTAAGTGAAGCGGTACGGATCGCAAGCGGAAAGGGCAACAGTAACAGTAATGTAAGCTCACAGGCTGGTTTTCCCAAAACCTGCATTGAGAAAGACAGTGAGTACAAATAATGTATGCAAAATAATGAGTATCGGCGCAGAAAATGAGATCTTGGAATACTAAATACATTATATCTCAGGAACCGTATGACGAGAAAAAATTTTAAAGTCATATTATTTACAACTGTCCTGGCTAATTTGAATCTTAGCCCCATTAGGGGGCTAAGAAATTTTCCCACGAAAAGTCCGTATCTCGCACCGTTTCCGAGATACGGGCCCTGAAAGGCGCTGCGAATGCCGTAATGTTATCCTATGGGAAAAAAAGAAAAGTTCGGAGCACCATAACTTTGTCTCCCTGTAATGTTTTTTCACCAAACTACTGAAAGGCACATCTGTGGGCTGTTGGCTGTCTTCCCTCCAAATTTCAGGAAAAAAGACCAAACCGTTATTTTGCAGCAGGGCTCCAAATGATTTCTGTTAAGTGTCGGGCGCCGTAATGTTATCCTATGGGAAAACCGTCAATTTTGGGTGCGTAACTTTGCGCCATGTGATATTTTTCACCAAACTACTGAAAGGCACATCTGTGTACTGGTTGGCTGTCTTCCTCCAAATTTCAGGAAAAAGACCAAACTGTTATTTTGCAGCAGGGTGCCAAAGGATTCCTGTAATGCTTGAGCGCCGTAATGTTATCCTATGGGAAAAACTGTCAACTTTGGGTGCCATAACTTTGCGCCATGTAAATTTTTCAAAACAACACTGAAAGGCACATCTGTGAGATGTCAGCTGCGTCCCTCAAATTTCAGCCCAAAACTCCCAACGGTTATTTTGCAGTGCAGTGCCAAGAGAATTGCTGTCATTTCCACAGACTAGAAAATTACTGTCGCAATTTCTTGAAAGCTTTTCACAAAATTTGGAAAACACTTTAAAGCAACGAAAGTAATTTATGAGTACTTTTCCAGAAATTTGAAAAACATATTTCTGGGGTGTTTTACCACAAATAAAGACATGGCAAGCATCCTCAGGGCCCACTAGGTGAATACAAAAAAATTAGGTTGCTAGAGGGTCCCAAATTTAAATGCCAACCATTTTCTGATCACCAACTGAAAACAAAATGGCCAATTTTGAAAAGTAACAGGCCCATTTATGAAAGTAAAATGCATTTGCGAAAGTGTTGAACTTTTGTTAACTTTTCCCATTGACTTATAATGGGAAACTGTTTTTAGAATAACTTTTGAACCGTTTAATATTTTTCACGAAATCTTGAAAGGCACATCGGGGACCCTGGCTGCATGTTCCCTGAAAGATTTTGGGCTAGTCCATAAACTGCTTACAACCTGTGAAGCGCGACCAGAATTCAGAAAAAGCGTAAGGCAGCGTGCACAGATCCTTAATAACTCCACAGCCGATATCCGACCAGTATGAAACTTGGCAGATCCCAAGGCCTATAGTTCTTGATCGTAAATTCCAAATTTCAGGCAAATCCACCAAGCAGTTTGTAAAGTTATTAAGGTGCAAGATTTTAAGAAGTTTAACATAGAAATGGCTCCTCAACCCTAACTATGGTAGCACTACCGTGCTACCATAATATATATATATATATATATATATATAAAGTTTCATTTATTTTTTTTTTTAATGTACTTCATTATTTAGGCATGTGTATCTGTAGTCACAGGTGACCACTATGCCACCACACATATCTTCTCACCTGATCCACTCCTTTCTAAACTGTCCCTGGCTGATTCCTCTGAGGCTTGCCTTGCCACCTTGCCCCCCTCCCTCCAGCAGTGGATAGGACATCAGCCAGCCACCCCCTTGCTGCCAAAGACACCACAGTCTGCATCAGGACAGCGAGATTATTATTTCCATTCAAGTTTTTCTCCTTTTCAGGGCAACGGACAGGTTCTGCTCAGGGCCTCTCCTCCTTCCACCTCTCAGCTCAGGGGCATCATCCTACCTGCCCCGGTGCTTCCTTTTCCATTTTCTCCCCTTATCCTGAGATCCCCGGTGCATGGATGCACATGTGTGTTGGAGGCATGCATGTGCTCTGAGGCTCCAGTAATGGCCTCTTCCTCCCACCTGGCCTAGTGCCACATCCTCCCTAGGCTTGGCACTACCACCGAGCCTCCACCTGGTGGCAGCCAAGAGCCAGAGAAACTCCACGTCCCTCCCTGGGAGAGGAGAGCTGCCTGGCGGCAGCTCCATCCAACTCCTGGCCCCCCCAGTTGAACCCCAACGACTCATGCTCATTCCCAAACATGGGTCGCTGGTGTGGGAAAAGGTAAGGCACCAGTGCCTATGCCCTCTTCCCCACTGGGCTGGCCTGGGACAGCCAGATTTTTTATGACACCCAGGTTTGGCAGCAAGCCAACTCCTTCATAATGCTGAGTGGTGCATCTTTTTCACTATAGCCCTTTGACTACTGTCCACTTCCCTGGTGTCTGCCAATGGCAACCCAAGTTGTTCACCTGTAGACACCATCAGCATCACCAGGCTAACAATATATTATTTATATTAACTATTGATATGAAATATGAATATGAAATTTAAATATGAAAATGAAATATGAAATTGATATGAAATATGCCGACACTGCTAAGTTCATGACATATTTAAGTACCTTACCTACTATCCTGCTGGAAGATTTGATTCGTTGTTACTCTGCCTATTGTTGTCTCAATATCCCTGTATTCTGATGTATCGAACTTATTGTTCAGTTCCTTGTATTATCATCCAGATTGTAAATTGTATATATTATATCTCCACCACCCCATGCCCAGGACGCACCTGGAATCGAGCAGTACTCTGCTCAGTGTGCGTTCCTGGTAAAACTTTAAAATAAATAAATATTGTATTAATGAAGCCTGCTTGTAGTAATGTAATAGGCTGTACTACATGTGTGCTCCTTTAATCCAGACTCTACATGGCCACAAAAATAGTAGCCAAACTCCAGTTAAATATCTATTTGACCACTTTACATTTCTGTATGTGGTCAGCAGAGCTGTCTTAAATTCAAGCAGTTAAAATGACACATAAATACAAATATTTTTTTTTAGAATGTTTTTTCTATCTGGAATCTTGTTTGGGTTAGATAGTTTTTTTATTGCTAACAGAGTAGCTACCTGGAAAAAAGTAATTGGAGTGTTGCCTCTGATTGTTTGTGTTGCTGCTGATGTCCTCATGTATCTTTATGTAAGGTCGCCTCGACCAGGTTTCACTCACAAAATACATTTTAATATCCAGCGGATCCCTTAAAGGAGAAAAGAAAGTTACCTGTATTATAACTTTAAAGTAAAACAGTAGAAACCCACCCAATAATGCAAAATATATGAAAGGTATAACAGGAGGATGACATCTCAAAATGCCGAAATGTGTGAAGTTTGCATATGCAATTCGTAATGGTCCCCACAAGAAAAAGCAAATGCTGCATGCACAGAAACTGCCCTATATACACACAAAAGCATTGCTTGGGTACACGTACTGGATGGAATGTGATATGTATGTGTGTGTGTGTGGGGTGCACTTCTAAACATACCATTGCCCTTTTAAGATGTTCTTCCATTTTTTTTAATTCCTAAAGCGGAAGCTCAGTGTGTGGGGAGTGGCAGAGCCAGAAAACAAAGGGATTTCAGCAGCTGGAGAAAGAAGAAAACAGCCAGACTTTTCTAATCACCGTCGGAAGGCGCTGCATCGGTGGAGGAAGGACAACAGCATCCTTCAATAAATAGAGCAAGAAGAATCCCGATCGAGTTGATCTTTGGGAGATTAAAGGAAGAGATCAAATTCTGGAACACGAAGCAGCACTACAGGGATTGCCACATTTGGGACGAGAAATCCTTCCATGTTTCCCCTCAGATCAGGACTACAGTCACACATACAGTACAGAAGGGATCTGTAATACAGCATTAAGTAAGGGTAATCTCCTTCTGAACTCGGAAAAGGGGGAGCACTCCCAGTGTATCAGCTACCGCAATAGTAAAACGGCTGGAGGGAGGAACGCAAATCTTTGGAGGCGAGAAAATAAGCCTTTTTAAGGTAGTGCATTCCAGTGTAACAGATGTACATGACCCTCCTCCTCCAAAGCGCATTGAAGTCCAGCAAAGCGCAGGAAGGTGGACGGTGGAGGCTGTGGGCTGTTGACTCCTGGCACCGGTTCGGCTGTAGAAGTTAAGGAGCTGTTTGTAAATTACAGACCCCCTCGATACTGACAACATCGTGTGCTTTCTGTAAACAACTGTGACCCCAGATTAAGGAGGGAGCTGGTAAAGCGGTTCCAAGCCTTAAGCAATCGCAGGCGTTTATTTCCTTGCAGGGGTTGTAGGCATTGACCACAAAGTTGTATTGCAAAACTGATTCAGACAGCCATCCTATATATGTCGCAACATATGATGTTTCAAGGAGAAAACAAGATCCTAAGTAGTTTAAAATTAAGTGCTGTTATTGTGAGTTACTAGCTAGGACTGACTGCACAACAAAACAAAGCGGAAACAAAATAAAATATATTCAACTTTGGTAGCATCTGATGATTGCTTTCATTTACAGTATTACATCTCGTACATTTGGTGCCATTCCAAAATCCAGCGATTGAGCTTCATTTTAATACGGTTAATGAAATAAAAATCCGAATCTGCATCAAGTGTTTCTCCTCTGTTCAGAATGAATGGGTTGCAGCACTCGCAAGACAGCCTGGCTGGAAATGTCTGCAGCATCGAAGGGCTCCCCCCTCTCCCCAAAGGCTTGAGTGGCATTCTGAACTCCAGTGGAGGGTCCTGGAGGGAAATCGAAAAGGTGTACAGTAAAAAAACTCGAATCCAGGACGACCTGAGCAAATCCAGGATTGCCACTGAGAAACTTATCAAAAATAAACCAGCTAACCTGGATGCAGCATTGGCAAGTCTCAGGAAAGAAATGGTAAAGAAAAACATTTTAATGTTATTTCATTCTGTTTGCATTCTTAAATTACTTGAATCAAAACTCAGCAGTCTATTCAGAATTATTAGTTTTAGGGAAAGGACAGGCACATTTTATGTGGTAGGACCCTTTTCCATATATAGAGGCATGTAGAGGCAGTATAGTGCAGTGGTTTAAGGCTCTGAGCTGGAGACCAGGGTTTGAATCCCACAGGCCCCCACTTGCATACTGTGTGACCCTGAACAAGTCACTTAACTTCCTTGTGCTCCCAGGTCGCACCTGGAAACAAGCTCTGGCTTAGTGTGCCTTTCCTTGTTAAACAGTGCCTCCCCCCCACATGGTTGTGAGAACTTTAACACAATAAGATACAAAAATACTCAAAAGCCACCAGTGTGAATCCAGGCTGCACCTGAATAATCAGTTTAAAACAATAAATCACAGAGGACCACAGAAAAGTGATACAGCAGTAAAATCAGTATTTTGGGATTTTTTAAGGCTTCTTCACTGTGTTGCCATAGACCAGTTTCTCCTCCTTGGGCCTCTGTATTCACCAGTAGAAAGACAGCTGGGTCTAGCCTAGGGAGCAAGCCATATAACAGACTGTCTCCCTTTTTGGATGTTAGGAATGCCTTCTGACATGAAAGTGTGGGGCTAACAGCAGTGGAACATGAAGTCCCTGTTGTTCATTCACCACCCACACCAACCTGGCCAGAGGGACCCTTTCTCCTGGGTTGAGAGAATCAGTTTTCTTTTCCTTCCCATCTCTGACCACTGTTGAGCAAAGGCTGTCAGCAGTTTCAGATCGTGTGTATTGGCTTGGTGATGTGAACTTATGTTGTCCCCTCCCCATGTCGCCTTGTATATCCCCCATATCACCACGGTTGATATCCTGCTTGAAACAGTCACTTATGTGTCAGTCCATTGACTTACTGGTGAATGTTGAGCTTGTTCACTTGTCTTTCAAGGGACAAAGAGTTTGTGTTCTTCAGCATGGTATCACTGGTCATGATGGCAGGAGCTTGAGTACAGTCTTCATGGATGTATGATACTTCCAGGCATGGTTGGAAGCATCTGTTGCTGCTTGGCTGTTTTCTGATGGTGCTGATGGGGGGGGGTGGAAGGTAAAACTTAATAGGTTGTGCCCCCATATGTGACAGGCTTCCCCCGCTCCCCCACACACACACAGCTGTCACCTTCATTCCATGTCTGAAAGCCTTGGAGCCATCCTGTTGTCCAGCATATCTCTCGGCTGTCTCTGATTTTTCAGGACATCCCTGATTTTGCCTCAGAAATTTCTGCCATCCTTCCTAAATTTGTTACTTCTGTCACAGAAGAGTATTGCTTTGAATAACAAAATAATGACATTCATTAGTGTGACAGTCTAGTTCTCATTATAAAATTGTTATTTATACTAAGTTGCAGACTATACACAGTTTGGAGCTGATAATAGCATTTTGTTCTGATATGTCCCTGATTTATTTTTTTCAGCATTGTCCCTGATTTGCGAGGCAATAGGTTCAGAAACACATTATCCTGTTTGGGGGGGAAGGGGAGCTGCTTTTGTAGTGGGTAAACACTTGATGAGCACAGGAGGATGGCCAGATGCTGGGGAGCTGGAGGAATTGAGTAGAAGGGAGCAGTCTGGCGGAAGCTGCAGATGTGAAAAGTGGATAAGGGGGAAAACATAAGGGAAGCCAGTTTACGGAACAGGATTTCAGTTCAAGGTGTCTATAACAGCTAATTCAGCACATCTGTGAAGTGTCTGGAAGCCTGTTTCCTGTTTTTTTCATTTGTGAAATCTGGTGTTTCTAAGTGTCCAGGCTTGCCCTGTGCTGGCTGTTTGATCACCTAAACTTCCTGCTAGAAAACAAGAGCAGCAGACTTTTAGCTGAGAAAACAAAGACTTGTCCATCTGATTAAGCAACCCATGTATACCACAACCCATGTTAATAACTTTACAGATAACCGTTTTCCTTGTTTTATTATTTCTTGTTATTACAAAAAATGTGTGCTAAAATGAGGTCAAAGAAAATGTTGGAGTGCTTTGCGAAAGTAAAGAATAGCTAGACAGGTGGCAGCCATATGGAGAAGGGTGACACCCTGTGAAAGAAAGGCACAAGCTGTCAGTGAGGCAGCTGCCTGTCACAAAGAGGTAGGTACACCCATGGAAATAGTACTAGTGGTTGACAGGCGGATGTGAGTGGCCCTAGGCATTTTTGTAGATGGGTGGAGACGCCAAAGCCACACAATCTTTCAGAAACATGAGAGGAGGCATTAGGCACACCTTTGCTTGGAGCTGCAGAGGTGTGGTACAACATCCATTGCTGATGTGCCCGCCTTGGTAAAAGACATGCAGCGATGATGTCATAACTGGCATTGACTTCTTGTGCTTGTACTGCAACTGCTTCAGGTGCATCTTGTAATTTAAACAAGATATCTTAACTCAGAAAGTGTTTCATCCTAGTCAGATTAGATTAACCAAATGATTTTTGAGAAACAGAGAAATGATTACGAACTCATCAAAACTGAATTGTAAAGGTCTTTGAGCACGATACTCAAAACCACTGTAGGGAATACATCAGTCATCTGCTTGTGTAAATGAGTGAGTTATGTCTGCAATCTAACTGTGTTTGCAGTTGCCTTGCTAAGACCTTGTCTGAGAGGGGACCACTAAAGAAACTATTGAGATACTAGTGCATAATCACCAAGGTAATGTTAGATTTTGTAGATGACACATAAGTGTTGGGAAGTGAGTAAGTAGGCTTGGGCGCCGTTTATGCTGCACACAAAATGGCCAATGAGCAAGTGACCAAAATTCAAATCTGTTAAAGGGGGTGGGGGGCAACTTAGGGTTTGGCAGTGACCATTCTACTGATTTCAGAGGGTTGAGTGGTGTTTTTGTTTCTTTTTTTGGGAGGAGAGATTCCTGGCCTGTAAGACAGATCCTTTTTTATTATTATTACTCTTTTCCACCTTTGCTTCCACATCCCCTAATGCTACAGTTAGGGTTGCCAAGGTGAAACCTTTCCTCTGTGAGGGGAAGGCTAGCAGCTGCCTCTCCTCTGTTGACCGGGGGAGAGAGGGGATGTGAGCAAATGCCGGTGGACTATGCTGAGACACCCCGCCATTCTTCTTAAGAGCTAAGCGCATCACTGATATGACATACTGACATCTAGACCATCTGCAGTTCACTGCTATGTGGCGGTCAGTGAGTTTAGGTGGTCTTTAACTTTCCTCACAGTAGTTTACACATTCTGGGTTTGCAGCATCCATGATGCTCCTCTGGCCCAAGGATAGAAGTCTTTTCATGTGGTTTTTAAAGATTTTAATTAATTATTAACTTGTGATGACCACAGGTTATGTGACTGCACATGAGCGTATGACTATATGAATTTCAGGACGGAAGCATGATAGTTGCCTAATGAGACCACCGCCCACCTCGCAGTGGTAGTATCAGGCAGT
This sequence comes from Neoceratodus forsteri, assembly GCA_016271365.2. Classification (NCBI taxonomy): domain Eukaryota; kingdom Metazoa; phylum Chordata; order Ceratodontiformes; family Ceratodontidae; genus Neoceratodus; species Neoceratodus forsteri. The sequence continues at coordinate 466,022,841 of CM028132.1, read as the reverse complement.
TTTTGACTCCTATATTTACTTTTCTAGTTAGACGTGAATTATGTATGCCTGCTACTCTGTGAGAAGAATTTTTATAATAATATCAGAGACTGCATTATAGTAGGTGACTTCACTCTCCCTGGAATTAAATGGAACTTACTAACTGGCTCCAACTCAAATGAAACTGCATTTATGAACACTGTGGCATCAGTAGGTTTAGCACAACTGGTCCAAACTCCCACAAGGGGCAAGAATATCTTAGACCGGTTACTCACCAATATTGAACGTAAACTGTCAGAGGCATCAGTAAATTGCCCTTTAGGAGGAAGCGACCATAACATAGTTAATTTCAATATTAATTTATCTGTTACAAAAACAAAAAGTTCTGCACCAATCAATAACTATAATAAAACTGACTTTCAGATGGTAAACAGTATTTTATCTGTTATCAATTGGAAGGAACAACAAATGAATAACCTTTCCACAGACGGCATCTGGTATGTTTTTAAAAAATACGATAGAACGAACTGAAGCCACTTATGTCCCCAAAATAACTGAATACAACAGTAAAGGCAGGATTCTACCTTGGCTGACTAAATCAGTTAAAAACAGATGAAATCTAAAGAAAGAGCTTAAAAAATTAAAAAAAAATTCCAATACTACAGAAAATTATTTAAAATACAAAACTGCTTTAAAAAAACTTAAAGAAACAAACGCATGTGGAGAAATACAAAAGTGAATTCAAAATAGCACACATCAAGGACAATAGCAAGGCATTTTATTCCTATGTAAATGCAAAACGGAAACACATAGGTGACATAGGGCTGTTGGTTGAAAACAGTAATTCGATATCAAATAACCGTGAGCAAGCCAATGTCTTTAATAAGTATTTTTGTTCTGTATACAGTCCTAACACAAATTCTCAATGCGTTTCAAATAATCATCCTTTAAAATCTATTATGTTTTCTCCAGAAGAAATAATGTCAGCTATAAAGAAATTAAATATTAACTCATCCCCAGGCCCAGACAGCATAAATCCTAGGTTCATAGTTGAACTGTCATCTAGTCTTCTTGTCCCACTGTCTTTAATATTTAATTATTCAATATCCACAGGTGAGGTACCTTCAGACTGGAAAAAATCAGCAGTCTTTCCCTTATTTAAAAAGAGATCCAGAACTAGTGTTTCAAACTATTGTCCCATTAGTTTAACTTCCGTTTTGTGCAAAACTATGTAACGTTTGGTTAAAAACAAAATTGAGGAAGCGTTGGATTCATTATGTTTTGAGAATGCCAACCAACATGGATTTATAGCAGGATGCTCCTGTAAAACAAATTTGATTACTTTTAACAATAAAGTGGGGGCCAGTCTTGACAATAAAGTTCTGGTTAGTGTTATACTGCTAGACTTCAGCAAGGCATTTGACAAGGTGCCACATCAGGAATTGATTAATAAACTAAATAGACTTGGTCTGAGTTTCACATTGGTTAGATGGATACAAAATTGGCTGTTCTATAGAACCCAAAATGTCAAAATTGGCGGTCAACCTTCCACTACTGGTCTAGTTATCAGCGGGGTACCCCAGAGGGTCGGTTCTGAGGCCTACCCTATTTAATTTGTTTTTGTTTATAAATTACATCAACCATAATATAAATAATTTAGTCATTGTTTGCCGATGACTTTAAGACAGGAGGTGAAGTGGATACCCTTGAAAAACATTTATCTCTAGCCGAAGATCTTAAAAGTGTTGAACAATGGACAATTGATAAAACGGTGCTTAACATTGACAAGTGAGTAGTAATTCACTTGCGAAGAAATAATCCAAGACATGCTTACCAGCTAAATAACACATCCATTAAAACCTCAACAAAAGAAACAGACCTCAGGGTAATCATTAATAACAATCTGTCAGCCTCAGACCATTGTAAAAAGATCACTCAAACTGCAAATATGTTCAAGTTCAAGTCTATTGGCAGGAAAAAACTCAGTTGAGCAGGCTCATGTACAAGGAGGTCCTGATTAACAACAGAGACATTACACAAGCATATACAAAGTAATATGCATTAAACACACAAATAATCCATGTGAAGAAAATGGGACAATAATATTTACATCATTTTTACACAGGCACACTAAAGCTAGTAGTTAGATAAATGGTTAGCTCTGGGTAACAAGATAGTACCTCATGAGGGAAGTAGAAACTACAAGGCCCGCAAGGAGAGTAAAGATAGTGGCACAGGTGGGGTGTGATAAGGTTAGAGGGGACTGAGGTAGGAGGGGGCAGACAACAAGGTGGAGGGAGTGAGAAAACTGAATATAACAGGGTGGCTATGTTGGCTGGGGAAAGGGCACTATGGAGGTGGTGGGGAGATGAGGTAGAGATAGAAGGTAAAGAAAGGATAGCAGTAGATAAAGGCAGGGACTGTTGAGTTATGATAGTGTGGGATACAGACTAGGGGTATATTGTGTGGCGATGGTAGTGTAACATGGAGAGAGAGGAAGGGGGAGAGGAAGAAGGGGGAATGGGAGTAGGAACATTACTTAGGGGTGAGGGAGGGGGACAAGAGGATAGAGCAGTCACTGCAATAGACCAGGCAGGGAGAAGGTGCTTTATCAACCGCAGTCACTGAAGTCCCATAGGTTGTCATAAACAAGTCTTTTGAAGCTATTCAGGGTGATCAGCCTTCACATTTTGAGCCTGGATTGGGCTTTATTCCAAGCAGCCAGGAGGGCTTGGCTTATAGCCATGTTTCCAAACCAGGAACGGGAGGTTGGAACGTCTAGCATAATGAAGGAGTTACTGCGTAGGGGGGTAGGGGCAGGTAATTCATTGAAAGAGGTTGGAAATATAGGGGGGCAGTTTTGCCAGCAGAGCTTTGTAGAGCCAGGTGACAGAGTGGAAGAGACGCCTGGTTGCTAAGGAGATCCACCCAAGGGAAGCATAAAGGTCACAATGATGAGTCCTATGGTGAGCGTTGCAAACGAAGCATATCGCTCTGTGATAGACAGTGTCCAGTTGACTTAGCAGGGCATCATCTGCCATATAGAATATCGACATAATCCATAAGTGGTATGAAGGTTATTTGGACAAGCTGCAGTCTGGAGTCAGAATCGAATAGAGATTTATTCCTATAAAAGAAGCCAATTCGTTGATGTAATTTCTTTGCAAGGGAGTCGATGTGAGCTGAAAATGTTAGGCGTCGATCTAGTTCATAGCCTAGGTATTTAAAATTGTGGACTAACTCGAGATCATTGCCATGGATAATAGTGGACTAACTCAAGATCATCGTCGTGGATAATATTAAACAGTCCTTTGTTAATAAATCAGAACAGTGCATAATTCCTTTATATTGTAGTTATGTTAGGCTCCAGCTTGATTTTTTTGCTCCCCTTTCTGGAACCCATATCTGAAACAAGATATAAATTTGTTAGAACAGGTCCAACACTGAGCTACAAAGATTATAACTAATATTAGTCATCTACCTTACAATCATAGACTATTGAAAACTAGCTTGGTTAGTCTTGAAAACAGAAGATCTAGGGGAGATTTATTATTGCTTTTTAAGATTTTACATAGCCCAGACTTAATGTCTCAGTGTGGAATTCAGTTAGCAAAAAGGAAAGTAAACACAAGGAGCAATTGTTGACAACTTGTGGTCCCAAAGACTGTGACCAAGAAAAGGGACAACTGCTTTACTATATGAGCCAGTATGGCTTGGAATAAACTACCACAGGAAGTCATTAAAGTCAGTGAATTTTTAACTTTTAAATCCTGATTAGGCAAATATCTAAACTGGAAAACCAGCACAAATTAATATGCCCACACAGTTGTGGGAGACATTCATTGATGGGCATATGCCTTCTTATGTCTACACAAACCTAGTAAACCAGTACTTCCATTTGCCAACCCCCGAAAAGTTTTTCTTGCAGTTGCCTATTATGACCCCTTGTTATGTTTTATTTTTAACCTATGTTTTTCGCATAGCGCCATGTCCTCTAGGAAACCATGTAACAGAATTAAGTCCTCTCTTAACCTCCTTTGTTACAGGCTGACATGTTAAGGTTATCCAGCCTCTCCTTGTATTCCATTCTTTCTCAAGCTGTCATCAATAGAGATGCTCGTCTCTGGACTCTACCCCGTCTTATCTATGCCATTTGATGTGCGAGTATTCCTGCACCTGCCACATTTTATACCAAACAGCAGAAGAATGTTATTGTTTGACATTATCTTAGAACAGGAGCTCAGGAGACCATCAAAACAGCAAGACAGAAGGGAGTGATCAAATTCAGAGGCCATTGATTCCATAATTCCTGGATGTTTCTGCTATACTCAAAGATAGGAGACTTGAACTTTAAACTATAGAGATTAGCTGAGAGAATTGGTGGTAACCTGTTCCTTTCCCTTTCCTTCAAAATGTGTGGTCTTCAATAAACAAAACAAAAACAACATGTTTTTATTGAGCTAGAACAAATTGCCACAGTTCGTAAAAATACATCAAAGAAAATGCAAAATGATCAGAAGAAATAGGCAAAATGAGAAGAAATGGAAACAGATGATTTATTGGACTTGGAAGAACTGACGTAATAAAGTCTTGGCTTACTGGATGTGAATTAATATATAGTATATGGGTGCTTTCAATTGTGCATGGATTTCAGCAACTGCTGAAATCTTGTTGTAGGACAGTCAAAGGTCAAAAAAGTTGTTGTACTATCGTTCTGACTTCACATCAATAGTACAACAACTTTTTAACTTTGACCTGCCACCTGATAGGCTCAGACTAGGCTCGATGTACAAAATAGAGACAAACATGGCGGCGCGATTTAGTGAGCGCCAGGCAGCACAGTCACCGACTTTTAAGTTCAAAGTCGGGACATGGACTAGAGCCATACATGGTTCCCTTTTGGAAAAACTATTTTTTTTTTTTATTTTTAAAAATAAGTGGTACGGAAAAGCGAAAGTAAGAAGCAGGACCGATCGTAAGTGGCAGCAGCGGGAACGGGAGCAAACAGGAGCACCAGCGGGAAAGAAGCAGCACCCACAAGTAATTATGTAAATAAAATTATGTGAAGCTAAACAAAAACCCATATACTATATAAAACAGTGGCTGGGTGACCATCCACAACTAAGGTTGTGTTTCCCTCTCGGGATATTGATGACATCAGTAGAGCCTCTCGGCTTAAGCTCGGGTCTCTCTGATATCATCAACTACTGAGGAAACACAATATGACTGGATGGTCGCCCATCCACTATTCTATGTATAGGAACTATAACTACCAATAGTGCCATTTTATTCCTTTTTTGCTTGTTTTTCTGTTCTCTGTTCTTTTTGGTTTTGGTACGCTTGGATTCTAGGGGTAACTTCTTCTGTGTTTTTTTTTTTCTCTTCTTTTGATTATAAGTGGACTGTCTAGGATGCCTGATCATTCCCTTTCATCAAATGTATTTCCACTATAACAATTGCTATAACTAATACCTGTGCACTTTCTGGTGCTTTCCGCTTGAATGTTAAATGATTTATTGGCTATTATATTATGTAGATTAGAGTACATTTATACTGTATATCAGAATTATTTATGCGTTAACATGAATTCAAGTTTATAAATAATTATGAAAATTAGTTAACAAGTAAATAATTAAAAAATAACTTTTTTTAATACAGAGTTTAGGTATTCAAGGCCATAAATCTGAATTACAAAAAAAAAAAACATTTCAGATGTGGAATCTGAATCCAGCTCTAATTTCGCATCCAGGTGTAGTGAAGCCTCTCTCCCTCCCCTTAACTGTGGCTGCTGGGGTCCAGTTCATGGAGGAGGCTTGCCTCATGTGGCTGTAGTGGCAGCATCAGTCCAGAGTCTCTCTGTTGGTTGGCTTCAATCCCCTCCGATGGCAAAAGCAGCAAACCTTAGAGACACACACTCTCACACACACACCCTAACGTTGTATCCCATCAGTGCCAGCACACTTAACATCTGGCCCTCCTAGTCCAAAGCCACCTTCCCTTAAATCATAGGCAATTATAGATTTAGTTAGCAGCAGCTACCGTCCATCCATGTTAGGCCAACTGCAGGCACAACAGTGATTCTCAAGAGTAGTCCATCCTTCCAGTTCAAACTTTAAGCCACAAGTCCATGACCCACACCCACGCTGTTTGTTCCCCTTCCCCTTCCCAAACTGTCGCCAACCCATTTCTTTAAACTTTATTTTAACTATTCCCCTAGCTTTGCTTGCACACACTCTCTCCCCACTGCTACCCAGTCCCTGACTTCCAGTACTCATTTGGTTGTTTTACCAGAGTTACCTGGAAGGTGGGATAGCCAACCTAAACAAAGCCCACAGGAACAGGCTGTACCAGGCATGCTTACAATATGTGTCTAGCAGCACCTGCTCCAGTTTTGCTTATGTTAGTCACCTATGTCCTGGTAACTCTGGGAAAACAACCAAGTGGGGACTGGTAGTTGGGGACAGTGTGGCAGCAGGGAGATCACACGTGAGCAGGGCAGTAGTAAAAATAAAGTTTAAAGAAATGGGCCAGAGATGGTCCATAGAGTGATGGGGAACAAACAGCATGGGTGTGGATGGTGTACTAATGGTCTGAAGTTTGAACTGGATGGTTGGACTACTCTCGAAGATCATTGATGTGCCTACAGTCAGCCTAACTTGGATGGATAGCAGCTGCTGCTAATTTATAATTTCCTATGATTTGACTGAAAGAGGGGATCTTATGTTTGGAGTATAGTAGGGGACAGGGGCCAAGAGTATAAGGGAGCTGGGGGTTGATCTTGGACCTGCACAGGGCTGAGGACGCTTGAGTCGGGTGTGGGGAGGGGGGTGTTGTCTCATCATTTGCTTTACTTGGTGGGCTAAATCCAACAGACTTCATCATCATCATAATCATCATCATCATAGAAGCCGCCACCAGGTGACCCAAAATGCCGCCTCACTCAACTAGTCTAGACTCCGCACAGGGAAGGTAAGGGAAGGAGGGAGGGAGATAGAATTTGATGGCAGTATGGCACTTCGTAGGGTTGGAGTCAGGTTTGGAACTTCCAGTTCCATATCTAGTTCTATTCCGATACCTCAACTGGAGGTGGAACAGAATCAGAACCAGAAAAAAGTAGTTCTGGAATCCAACATGGTACAATGGAATGGATTCCAGAGAATCCGATCACCCCTAATGAGTATACAGTTCTTTGAAAGAATTCTGTGATATATAATGGTAATATATTTGGCAGAGTTTCAGGACTTTATAGATCCACAGATAGAGATTTTTTTTCTTCCATCAAGCAGTTTCTTTCTGCCCTGGCTGTCACTGAGCCATCAGCCCCAACCCACAGCCCACTGGTGACTGCCTCCCCAGGACTCACCTCTGTTTGCCTCCCAGTCCCCCCACCTCACCCTGTGGCAAAGCCAGAAGCAGGACAGCCTCCCCCCTTAGAGTGCAAACCCGAAGAGGTGGTCCCGGACGTCAGCACAGATCAGTGGGTGGATCGGGCTTCACTGGTCCAGAGCCAAGCAGTTTCTCATGTTCTGGTTCCCCTGTCCTGGTGGTGTGCAGTGGCACAATTGTATGTGTGGGTAGAGGCATGCATGCACCATGCACCACCGCTGAACATCCCCCCACGGAGATGAGCCAGCTGCCCTGCCACCACACCTCCATGTGGTAGCAATCTAGGAGCAGCACAGTTTGTCTGTCTCCCCGGAGGAGAGCAGTCCTCCAGACACATGATCCTTTCCCACCCTGGCTAACCCCTGACACACTGAGCTTTTTTCCGAAGTAGGTCACTGGCATGGCAGGAGGTAAGGCATCCAGCACCTCAGCCCTCCAGCCACCAGGCCAGCAGATAGAGATTTTTTAACCTCCTCTTACTCTGAGGACCAGCCTAGGACAGAATAGAGGCTATAATGATGTGTTCTAAGGCTCAGGCCAATTATAAATTGAAGAATCATTTGATAGAACATGTCTAATTTAGCAAGAGGACTAGAGGAGCACCCCCTGTATATTAAGTCTCCACAGTCCAAGAGTGGCAAGAATGTTGTTTGTACCAGCCTTTTTAGAGTATCAGCCAGAAAGTGGCTCATGTTCCTAAAATAAAAACCTAGTCCCGATCTGAGTCTTTTTGCAAAAGGCTATCTATATGTTTGGCAAAGGACAGCCTAGTAGCAATCCACAGCCCCAAGTTCTTGTATGCAGTAACTAATTCCAGCTTGTCATGCATCGTAGTGGAGATAGAGAAAACAGAAGGATCTTTAGGGCACATCTTTTGGTATGAATAACATAATTAAAAGACCAAGCCTGTGGTTTGATGGGTAGGAGTAACAAGTCATACCTCCTGCCTATCTAGCCTACCTGTTGTTTGCTGCCTGGGCTGTTTTGCCTCTTTAACTGCCCAGTATTGCACTGCTGCCTACACCAAGCTTGCTTTAGTAATTTTAGCTCCAGGTCTTGCTGGCGTAGCTGTTCTTAATTTGTCACTCTGTTTTGCAAACTGCCTTAACTGGCTTTGCTAAGTACTTTCTACTGTTGTTATTTTTGTCCACACTGTTTAAGGTTTTCTCTGCCATCCAAATGTATGTTAGCTCACCTGACTGACTACACTCGCTATGCTCCATATCCTCCTCTGCATCTTCCTCCTCTCTCTCCCCTACTCTCATCTCCTCCCTCTCCCTCTTCGTCTTCCCCTCAGGCCTTTTCTCAAACAGACTCTGCTCAACTCCCACTCTTTCTTCATCTTTTCCTTTTCCCATCCCTTTCCCCTGTCCCTCACCTCCCTTCATCTCCCCCTACCCTACTCTTGCCATCCACCCTGGGCTTCTCCAATCTACTTCCCTAAATCTTGAATTTCTCCACCGTGCTTTCCTCTCATCTCTTATCTCTTCCCCCTTCTCCCTCCCCTTCGCTCTGGGGGGGGGGGGTTGGAAGACCCACTTTATTCTTTTCCCTCTCTTCCTTCTTCTCCTCTTTGCTGGTGATGCTGAACCCAACCCTGGCCTCCCCTGTCTCTCCACCCACACTCTTCTGAAAGGCCTCAGCATTGTCCACCTAAATGGCAGGGGCCTGCTGTGCATATCTGAATTTTGGCTCTCTTCCAGGATACTGGACCCCAAGCCCGGCTATCCTAGACTTCCACCTCTTCTTCCAGGACTGTGGCAAGTGCGGTGGTGGAGTAGCCTTATATGTATGCCAGAACCTGTCCTGCTCAATCATCCTTTAAGAATTAGTCCCTTCCTCCTACAAACTCCTATTTGCCAAGCTATCCCTCCTCTCCACCCTCTCTAATTTTGCAGGTGTCCTATATGCCTCCCCTAACATCTCTCCTTCCTCCCTTCTCAACTGCCTGTCCTCTCTTTTCTCCCTTGCTGCCTCTGGCGAACGTATCCTTGTGGGAGACTTCAATCTAAACTGGCTTCCCCCCACCTTCAGACGCGCATTGCAAAGGACTGAATCACATAACCTCACCCAGTTAATTTCTGAACCCACCCAACTCAACTCTCACTCCCCCAATTACTCCCTCCTGGACTGGGTACTTGCCTCCCACCTCCACCATATCGTAGCAGCAGGCACATTTCCAGATGCCTTGAGCGACCACAGCATGATCTACTGCATTAGGAAAGTGAGAGTTACCCACTCCACCCCCAAATATATATGGTCTAGATCACTCAGGTCTCTAGACACTCGTGCCCTACTACACGACCTTGCTGACTCTGACTGGTCACCCATCCATCATGCCCCTGAGGTGGAGACTGCCTTATATCCTTCCAAGCCATACTCATTCACATCTGGAACCGTCACACTCCTCTAAGAAAATCAAGAGTTAAGCGTGCCCGCCAACCTTGGATCACGCCTGACCTTTTAGCTTAGTGTAAATCCCGTGACCAAGCATGGGCTTGTTTTACATCTTCACATTCCCTACCAGACTTTTTGTTCTACAGGAAACTCAGAAACTTATGCACCAAGGCTATCTGCGTTGCTAAGGCCCTCTACTTCAGATCTAACCTCCAGTCCAACCTCAATTCCCCTGCAAAATTCTGGAAAGTTACCCACTCTGTCTCTGGAGCCCCCACCCAGTCAACCCCCCATCCTCATGGCAGATGGTTCACCAGTCTCTAACCCTTCCTCTGTCTCCACTCTTCTTAATAATTTTTTCACTACCTGTACTCTACCCTTCCCCCCACCTCCAGTCTCCCCAAGTCCCCCTCTGCCTCTGCTCCTCCACCATCACCTGAAGACTTCAATTTTCCCCATTTCCTCCCATGAAGGATTCCTTGCTGTAACCTCACTTAACCCCTCTAAGTCCAGACCGTATGGGCAGGACCATAAACTCCTACGTATCTTGGCCTCAGCCATTGCCTGCCCAGTAGCTCAGAATCTGAACCTTTCCTTTTCCTTTTGTTCTGTCCCCCAGGCCTGGAAAATTGCCAAGGTACTACCCCTGCACAAAGGGGGTGACCCCTCCTCTCCTGGTAACTTTTGGCCTATCCCTCTCCTTCCCTCATTTGCTAAGCTCCAAGAGTCCCTCATCTACTCCAGATTTGCTACCTTCCTTCACGCCTCTGATTTCCTCTTCCCTTTCCAATCTGGCTTTAGGAAGCACCATTCCACTATATCCTCCCTACTACGTGTTACTGACTCTATCCTCACTTGAATGGATCAGGGCCACAGCACCTGTGCAATTTTCATCAATCTGGCCAAAGCCTTTGACTTGGCGTCCCACCCTCTCCTCCTTTCTTGAGAGGTGGGGGATGCCTCATCTATGCCAGGGACTCTCTGCAGTGCACTGTCCTCCCTACGACCAGGGTGGCTGAGGACCATGAGATAATAGTGATAAAGGCACAGGTCGGTCAGAATAGCAAAACTCTCATGCTTGCCGCAATCTACCTACCTCCCAAGAAAGTCACAGCAGGCTTTTCCACAATTATGGACATTATCAGCACCCTTTCAAAGGGGATAGAGCTTGTAATTACTGGGGACTTTAACATAAACAGGGATGGAAAGGAGGCTGCCCCTTTCAGAGATCTAATAGCCACCTTCAACCTGACACAACTTGTCACCTGCACCATCAGGCAGAAGTATAGACAGGAAACAGTACCCTCCTTGACTGGATCCTAGCAAGCTCACCATCCTGGATCTCTGAGATCGGGGTTCTCCCAGACACGCTAAGTGACCACTCCCGAATCACCTTCCTGTGGTCTAATAAATTTACCAAAAGCCCATCCATCCTCACTGAAGGCAGGGCCTTGAGGAAGGGTAAACTTGGAGCCCTTAAAGCAGCCCTTGTTCTGCATGACTGGACTCCTATTGACCTGGCGCCTACCCTTGATCAGGCCCTCAGTTACTTCATTAAGGGCTTTAGCTCCACCTGTGACATCTATGCCCCGTTCACCAAAAGAAAAATTTGGGGGCAGGCAAATGGCTGGATTGATGGGGAACTCCTCTCCCACCTGAAAGAAAGCGACATTCTCTGGGAGAAGGCCAGAAACACAGGTAGCAACCATGACTGTCAGTGCTACAGAACAGCCAGGAACCACTGCACCAGGCTAATCCGGCTCACCAAAGCCAACTATCATAAGGCCCAGCTTTGCAGTTCTTGGGGTGATGGAAAAGATTCTGGGATAACATCAAAAGCATCCTTGGAAAGGAGGACAAGAGGCACCCTCAGCTGCTCAGTATCAGTAACACCCCCACTAAAGACCCTCTAGCTATTGCAGAAGCCTTCAATAAGGCCTTCACCGATCTTACCCCAGTGTTACCACCTGCCTATTTTCAACCTGATTTGAACCACTCTAACGACGTATCTACTGAGTGTTCTCACCCGACCTTCTACTTTAAAAGGGTGACAGTGAAGGAGGCCCTTACTATGGTCAAGAAAATATTAGGTAAGACCAGACTGGGCAGTGACGGGATAGACATGAAACTTCTATCCCTCACCCTGGATATTCTTATAGTACTCATTACCATGCTGTACAATAAGTCCCTGGCCCTGGCCCAATTCCTGGTGGTTTGGAAGCAGGCCCTAGTTACACCAGTGCATAATGGAGGCGACAAGTCTCTGGTAGCCAACTACAGACCCATCTTGATCCTCTCCCCCCTGTCCAAGGCACTGGGAAAAGATTGTAGCAGGTCAACTCATTGACTACCTCAATAAGTATAATCTACTATGCCCCAACAAGCATGGGTTCAGACAGAATCACAGTACCACCACTGCCCTGCTGGACTACATGAACTATGCACATAAGGCCCTGGATGAAGGCAAACTGGTGGGGTCTGTCTTTATTGACCTCACCAAAGCCTTCGATGCAGTCAACCACCCCCTGTTACTGACCCAACTGCAAAACATGGGTGTGGCGCCCAGTGCCATTTGCTGGTTCCAAGACTACCTGTTACTGAGAAATCAATGTTGTAAAATTGGGCAAACTGTATTCAGCGTTAAGAGACTTATCATTAGGGGTACCCCAGGGATCAATACTGGGGCCCCCTACTCTTCAGCCTCTTCTTAAATGACCTTCCCATAGCCTGTGACACCAAACTCATATTATATACAGATGATGCTGTGCTCCTGAGCAGCAGCATGTCTCAGGCTGCCTTACAATCTGAGCTGCAGAACTCCTTCTCCAAATTTGAGGACTGGTTCCATAATCATAAGTTGCTGCTAAACTACAAGAAGACCATGGCCATGCTTATGTCCAGCCCCCACAACAAAAATAAGCACCACCCCCTCATCATCTCCAACTCATGCAGTGAGCCGCTGGAACAAGTTCACTTGTTAAAGTATCTGGGGGTTATAATATATGATACTCTCACATTTGCACACCATATTGACTCTTTGGTCAAGATAGTCAATACCAAAATTGGTGTCCTGTATAGGCACAGGCGACACCTCTCTCCGGGGGCCCTCTACCTCTCAGTCCACAGTTCAATCACATCTACTATTGATTATGGACTGGTGGTCTATGGGGCGGCAACAGATACAGCGTTCAAGAGGGTTCAGACTGCGCTCAACAAAGCCTGCAGACTCACCCCGGATGCTGAGCATGGCACTCACACCTGTATGCTGTACAAATGCGCAGATTGGCTGTCATTAAGAAACAGGGTCAAATTCCAGACTTGCATCCTAGGGAAGAAGGCTTTATTGGGTAAAACACCACCTGTGTGAGGCAATTTGATCAGGTGGCCAACTCATTCTGAGTCTGCAGGCGAGGACTAGAGGGGCCTTGGCTATCCCCTTCCCTCGCACCTCACTTGGGCAATGTGCATTTGCCTACCGGGCCCCCTGTGGATGAATGAACTCCCTGGGCACCTCTTGGCCACCAATTGTCTGGCACAATTCAAAACTGACCTCAAACAGCACCTAATAACACTCTCTAAGTACACCTGCCACACCTGCTCTTCCTGCCCTCCAGCAAGCACTAGGCAGGCCTCAGGTACCCCCTTCCTCTGTCCCTTCTCATGACTTGCCTCAGCAATCAGTCTGCATCATGCTCCTTCAGCACCTGCCACCCCCTCCCCCTTCCCCAACTCACAGTCCTGTGAGTTTCCCTAACAGTCACAACTAATGCAGGCTGCCTGACCATGCCCCCGCACATCCCAACATTTACTTTAGCATGTCTTCTCCTCTCAGCCTCCCCTCACCCCACCATTTATCCCCTATACCTTATCGCCCTTCTTCTCCCACCCTTCACCTCCACCGCATTACATACTAACATACTAAAATGCCAGCAGAATAGGCCTAACGGTCTTTCGCGTCTGCTCGTTTGGTCAGCCCCCACCCTGGGAGCTGACCTTGCTGCACCCTCGCCTTCTCTGGCTTCTCCCTTCCCAGTTCCGGAAATTCTCGCTGCATTGGAGTTTGCCCAGAACCCTTCCCTGTACCTGTCCCACCCCATCTTGAACCCTCCACTGTCTCTGCCTCCACCAGCCCCTAGGCGGCATTCCATGGCTCCACCACCCTCTCAGTGAAGTAGCACCTCCTCCTTTCTCCCTGAATCTTTCCCCTCTAACTTCCACCCATGCCCTCTAGTGGCCCCTCCTCCTTCTTCCTTGAAGCACCCTGACTGTTCCTCCCTATTTACCACCTTCATGTACCTGAAGACCTCTATCATGTCCCCGGTCCCTTCTCTCTTCCAATGTGTGCATATTTAGCTCTTCGAGCCTCTCCTCATAGGTCCTGTTCCCCAAGCCCCAAATCATTTTGGTTGCCCTCCTCTGGACCCTCTCCAGGAGTTTAATGTCCTCTTTAAGTGTGGCCTCCAAAACTGCACGCAGTACTCGAGGTGCTGGCCTCACCAAGCAGTTATACAGAGGAGTATCACTTCCCTCCTCCTGAGGTGATCCCCCAGCGATGCATCCCAGCATCCTGTTGGCCTTAGCTGTGGCCCCCTACAAGTCTCCGAGTTGTTCATCTTGACATTCACCACCACCCAGGTCCTCTCAGCCATCGAGACTTGTAGCATTTCTCCCCAGGGTGTACACTTGGCCCGGTTTAGCCCCAGGTGCAGTACCTTGCATTCCCTGCATTGAACCTCAGCTTCCACTTTCTAGACCATCTTTCCAGAGCCTCAGGTCCCCCTGTGAGGCCACCCTCCCCTCCCCATCCACCACCGCTCTCAGTTTTGAGTCATCTGCAAAGAGACTCATCTCACTGCTGATACCTGTCCTTATGTCAGAGACGTAGGTGTTGAACAGGAGGGGCCCAAGGACTGATCCCTGTTGGACCCCAGTAATGACCCTTCTTGGGGATGAGACTATCCTGCCAACTACGACCCTCTGGGTCCGGTCCTGGAGCCAATTGTCTATCCATCTGATCATCTGGTTCCCCACCCCCATTTCTCCCAGCTTATCCAACAGGCCACGTGAGGAACAGAGTCAAATGCCTTGCTGAAGTCTAGAAAGAGGACATCCACTGGTCTACCAGGTCCAAGGCACTCGTCACCCAGTCATAGAACTCCACAAGGTTTGTCTGACCACGATTTCCCAGGGCAGAATCCATGCTGTCTATCGTCCAGGCACCTGACTTTCCAGGTCCCCTAGCCTCTCTTTGACAATGCCCTCCATCACCTTGCCCACCACCCGATGTCAGACTGACAGGCCTGCAGTTCCCTGCCACATCTCTTGTCCCCCTTGTAGATGGGCACTATATGCCACCTTCCAGTCCTGGGGCACCCACCCTGTCCTCAGAGAGATGGTGAAAAGCTCCATCAGGGGTTTCGCCAGGACATCCGCAAGTTCCTTCAGCACTCTGGGATGTAATTTATCCGGCCCAGTGCTTTCTCCATCTTAAGGGACCTGAGGGCTTCCCTCACTCTCTCTGCTGTGATTTCCACTTCCGCTACCTCTTCTCCTTGCTTAGCCTTCCCCCCTCCTGCCAGTGATGCCTCTCCTCTCCCCAGACCCACCAATGGTAGGTCTCCCTTCCTCAGTATCACTGTCTCCTCCCATGTATGATGCAGCACCCCATTTTCCTTGGTGAAAACTGAGGTGAAGTACTCATTTAGTACCTCAGCCTGCTCCCCGGTCTTGTGCCCATCTCTCCTGTTTTAATCCTGCTAATCTGCCCCTTCACCCTCGCTTTTTCCCCAATGTATCTAAAGAACCCTTGTTCCCTCTCCTAATTTCCCTGGCCAGGTTCTGCTCCTTCCTGGCCTTAGCGCCTCACCACCCTAGTGGCCCTTCTAGCCATCAGTTCATACTCCCTCGACTCTCTTTCACTCCTTGAGCACTTGAATTGCCTAGGCTACCTTTCCCCGCACCACCTCCTGGACCTCCCTGGTCACCAGCAGGGTTTCGGGCCCCTACCGCATTTTAAGTCTTACTCTTGCACAGGTGCTGGTAGCATCCTGCACCCCTCTCCTGATGATTTCCCACCTGCTATCAGCGTCCATGTCTGACCCAATCCCATCCAAATGCTCCTTAAGGATCCTTCCATTTCCTTAAAATCCGCCCCTGAAGTCAGTTACCTCCGTCTTTGTGCAGCCTTACCCTCCTAGGTCAGGCAGAACCAGAGCGGTGGCATGTCACTTCCCACCAATAGGTCCCTTACCTCCAGGCCCCCAATCTGGTCACTGTCTGCCAGGACCATCCAGTACCGTGTCCTCCTGGTCGGTTCCCCATCTGCTGAGTTAGGAACGCATCTTGAAAGACATCCAACAACCTCTGTTCCTGGCCACCGAGGATGTCATAGTCTCCCAGTCTGTTCCTGGCATGTTTAAGTCCCAACACCACCACCCTTCCCTGCCCAGTCTGCAGTGTCTCCCAACGCCTGCCACCAGACTCTCCTCCAGCTCCTCCGCACAGTGCAGGGGTCTATCATCACTCCTATTTTTCACTCTCTGCCCCCTTGTTATCAAGGTGACCCAAATCACCTCCACGGTTCCCTCCGCCTCTTCTACTCCCTATGCCAATGCAGTTTTTGACTATCATTGCTACCCCTCCTCCCTTTCCCTCCCTCCTGTCCTTCCTGAACATAGTGTAACCCTCCAGGTTCAGGTCCCAGTCGTGTCCTGCGGTGGCCCAGGTCTCAATGACTGCTGCCACATCCACCGCTCCCTCAGTTAGCATCGCCTGGAGCTCAGGCATTTTATTGCCCAAGCTCCTGGCATTTAGCAGGACTACCTTCCACCCTTTTCCTATACTTCCATTTCCCCTGCTCATGTTCCCATGGGGATTCTGTTTTCCCCTGGTCTGCACTTTACCAGTCGGCCTTTTCCCACATTCCTCCAGCTCCCCAGGGGGGTGGAGACAGAGTCCCTCCTTTATCGGCACCCTCGACAGCCTCTTCTCCCATCCCTCCCCCTTCACAAGTTTAAACCCCACTTTTCACCAATGAACCCTCTATTTTTCAACAGGATTCCTCCTCCAAATTGAGATGTAGTCTATCTCAGCATACAGCTCCTTATCCTCCCAGGTCTCCCCACAATCCCCATCAACCCATACCCTCTGGCCTCACCCCACTCCCTGAGCCACTGGTTATCTCCCTAATCTTCCTTTTGTGTTCCCACCAGCCCTTGGCACCGCAGAGATTTCTGAGAAGGAAACTGTGCATTCTATGTCATGACAGACCCTGGCAAGCTCCTGAATCTTGCCTGTATCTCTAGCTCGCTATTTCCCTCAATGTCATTTGTACCCAGGTGGACCAGTATGTCTGGGGAACCCCCACAATCCTTTGCCAGCTGATATACCTCGTGCTTGGCCCTGTGCACCATTAATCGAGGGAAGCATTTTGTTCTAAGTGGCTAGGCTTCTCTCTCCCTATCCCATTTGATACCCCTGATCATAGAATCCCCCAACAGGAGCACTCTGACCGCTCCTTTTCCTCCATTTCCCCCCCTTCCATGTCCCTCATCCTTTCTACTGGCCCCTCCACCCAGCCGGCTCCTTGTTCCTCCCCCTATCTGGGTGTCACATCCGCCCCCTCCTTATTTACCCTGGCCACCCCCTCCCCTCCGATCCTATGCCTCTCCTCCTCCCGCGTATCCTTCTGTACCTCGCTAACTCCCCCCTCACTGCTCGCGACTGGTCTTTCTCCCCCATCCACTAAACTAGCCTGGCTCGTCCTCCCTTCCTTCCTGTCTCCATTTAGTCCCTCCTTACTTGTCGTGCTCCCCTAGCCTAAACCCTCAGCTCCCTTTACTGTACCCTCCTTGTACTTCTGGTCCTTCTCCTTGCCCTTTCCTCCCAACTGGTCCTTCTCCTTGCACCTTCCTTCCTTCCTCTTCCCCCTGCCCCTCCTGCTCTGATTCACTGCTCCCCCCATTTTCCTTCATTCCAGGTTCCCCCCTTTTCCTCCTGCTATCCGGCCCCCGCCTCCTGCCCCTCACTCCCTTTCCATCTCTAACCACCCCTGTCGTGGCTACATCACCCCCCTCATCCTCAAGCAGAAGAAGAGAATTGAAGCGGTTACTGAGCATAAGGTCTGATCCACCTCCCCGCCTTGCTTCCTTCTGTCCAGCCCCAGCCATCTGTCTACTTCCCTGAGAATGTTGTCCCTCTGGCCCCCCTTTGTGAGGGTCCCCATTTACCCGCCTGCTTCCTTAGAAGTGTCCTCCTTTTGGGCCCCCTCTGCCAGGGTCCCTATGTGACCCCCGAGTATTCTCCTGCACTCCTTTTCCTATGCCCCCGCCCCTAGTGCTTGGTGCAACCCCGTGGGAGATCCCCTGCCCCCTTCCCCAACCATACCTCCCCCTTCCCCCAGCTGTCTCCTAATCCCCACAACCTCCTCCCTAAGCTGTGCCAGCTGGTAGCACACTGGGCAACCACCAAACTTCCAAGCCCAGTCCAGTATCATGGCTGCTCCACTCCCTGTGCACCCAACCACCCTCCCAAAGATGCATTACATACATCTATCTCGTACCTCCTTTCTTCACCCCACTGCCAGCTATCCCCGTCCCTCTGAACTACTGACAAGGCACTCTGTGGCTGCTTATCCCCCCCATAAAGTGTTTTTCTTGTTATTTTAACTTGTACCTATGTTTTGAGTTATTCTGTAAGCTCTGAATCCAAGCTGTTTAGTTCATTGTAATGTACCTTTGCTTTCTCCTGTTGTTCTTTGTTTTGCAGTCTATGACGTGGAGCCTTTGTAAAAGAGCTTGTGCTCAAAGGTCTTTTCTGAATCACTAAATAAATAAAAAATAAATAAATAATCAAACTGTGCTCTGCCGGACTCAGAACTAATGCAGTTGACTGATTATGCTCATACCTTTTGGACAGTCCACAGTTGGTACTGGTGGGATGCGCTCTGTTCCCCCTCCCTTTCCCTATCCTAGCAGAAGTCCCACAGGGCTCCATCCTGGGTCCCGTCCTGTTCTCCATTTTCCTGAACGACCTCCCCTCTGCATGTGTCCCCTCGCACACCCACATGTATGTGGATGACACAGTCATCTACATCTCTGGCCCCACTGCCTCTGCCATGGTTGGGCTGCTCCAGCAGGTCATCCACAATGTACTGCACTGGTTCCATGATAACCAGCTTTAGGGCAACACCAAGAAGACGGTGTCCATGATCTTTGGTACCTGTCAGAAACTGGCCAGGCTCTCAACCCCCACTGCTTTCACCTCTTTAGATGGCACCCCATTGGAAGTTGTCCCTGCTTTCAAGTCCCTTGGCAAGTAGCTCGACAGTAAGCTTGACTTCTCTATCCACATAGATGCCATCCATCCTAAACTCCATCCCAAACTAGGTGGCCTGTACTGCAGTAAAGACTGCTTCTCCCCTCAGGTTCACAGGGAGCTAGTAATCAAAATGATTCTTCCAGTCTTTGATTATGCAGACATAGTCAGTGGCATTGCCCCCTCCTCCTCCTCCCTTGCCAGACTGGATACACTGTGCAGTGCCTTCTGCTTCTCTTCCAACTCTCCTCTCTGTAGCCCTGCTCCCTGTACCCCCCCCCCATTCTCCTCCTGTTGTCATGTCGGCTGCCCCACTGTGCTGCCTTCATCACCAAATACTAGTTTGGGTCCCACCCCTCCTACCTTTCTTCCCAGCTCTCCACTGTTCCTACTTGCTTTGCTCCAGGGATTCCTGCACCTTCTCCCTTCTTCACTTTTCTGGTGGCCAAGCTGCCTTCTCCTACTGCCTCCCTTCCCTCCCCTCTGGAATGTGCTGTGCTCCCCAGTCAGCCTCTCCCCTTCTCCCCTTGCCTTTTGACACCAAAGGCAACTTCCTGTACCTTCCTGTTTCTGTCTTCCCTCTCCCTAATCCCCATCTCCTCTCCTTCGACCTTCTCCTGCACAGCCTCCTAGCTTGATGCTTTTCTCCTTTTTACCCCTTCCCCAACACACACTACTCACTCTGCCTCACCCTTGTTTGCTCTGTGTCGAGTGCTGTATACTAAGTGTTTTATATTAAGCTAGGTCATTTACTCTCCCTTAGTATGTACCTGTTATCCTGCAATGTATTGCTGCATCTGCATATGTTTTGTATGTTGTTACTCCCTATATTCCTTTCCCCAGGCCACACCTGAAAACGAGCCTCAGCTCAGTGTGTCTTTCCTGGTTACCAACTTTTAAATAAATAATAAGCTACATAAACCAGTTTCCTTCAGCCTCATTCAGAAGCTCTTTTTCTTTGCTGCAGCCAGAGGCTCTGCTTCTCTTGCTACCCTGTGGTTGCCACTTTCCTCTCAGCTGTTTTGGGCCTTTCCATTTGGTTTTAGCCCTTGGCTTCTGTTTGGTCTGTGCCTTCTGTAACTTTATGATAAATATGTTTTGAATTTTTTTGGCTGTGGCTTGTGCTCCCTGCCACCTCTGGGGCAGCCACTCCTACTGCTCTCATGCCTTCAGTTTACTCGTGCTTACCTGCAGTATATTTTCAGTGTGCTGACTTATTCTATGTCCTGCCTCTGTCATACTCCTGTATTTCCTTTGTTTTCTCAGCCTGCTTTACCTTTGTTCATAACCAGCACTAGCAACCTTTTCACAGAGGTCCCTCTGCATGCATTGCATTCCAGCTAGCAGCTGCAACCAGTTAACCCAACCAGTTCACTCTGCTTTTTCCAGCCTTTTCTTTCTCAGCCATTCAGCCATCACTCAGTCAGTGGGCTTTACTATTTTCACTACAGTCATGGTTGTACTACAACTTCTGCAGTTCCTGCTCATGGCTGAGTGTTCACGATGATGACCTTTGAAATGCTTTCCTATTTTCATTCAGTTCACTTACTGTCATACCCATTGTTCTTCAGCAGTCCTCATTCAGTCCAGTCTAATCTATCATTTATTCCCTTTGCATCATCATGCAGTCAGTCCATTTCTGCATCATGCCATCAGGCCCTACAAATGCATTCCTCCTGGCCATTATCATATTCCCTCGCCAGGTGGGTGTCTTTTTTCAGGCCACTTTTCTCATGTGGCACCTTCTGGCAGCCCCACCAAGTAGTGAGAAGATTCAGTGCTCGGAGGGAGTTTCAATTGTGCAGACCCATGGTTGGTGGCACCTCACAGTGTAGTGTTTAAGACTTAAATTGTTGGAGGGTGGGGCCTTAAGTTCATATGGGTTCATTTAGCTGTGCAGACCAAGTCGGCAGCGCTTTTTTTTTTTTTTTTTGTATTATCTATTTTCTCCCTTACATGCTCCACGACCCGCACTCCTTGAGCCGCCGAGGTCCCCGATTTGCCTACTACTACCCCTCTCGAGCTTCCAACCTCACATGGCAGCCATCCCTTGGGTAACCCGGTGTAACCCTTCTCCAGTTGGGTCCCTCTCCTTCGAGGGGAAAGTGCCAGTGTCGGGGGGGGGGGCAGCACAATCTATTTGGCCCTGGGGTGCTGCTGAGGCGGACATGGCTCCTTCGGCCTGTTTGACCTATGTGTCTGCCTAAGATCCACCTAGTCTTGTTCCTCATCCCCTTCCTTTAGTTTTCATTCAAGGTTAGGCCTTCTCACAGTCTTGAGACTATGTGCTAGCCTTTCAGCAGTCACTCTCTCCTCAGTCCCTATTTTAGGAGGGACCTCCTTCCCTGAGGTACCTACTTTGGTTTCGAGATCTTCTCATAGCACTCCAATAATGTTATTCCATAAGAGGAATCGAGCAAGAGGTATCCTTCCAGAAGTCCCCCCTGAATTGGAATTCCAAATAAGCAAAACAGCACAGTGAGCCTAATAATAGCACCCAAGCCATGAGGGGTGGCAGCTGAGGTTAAGGATCCCCAGAGATTTCTTCCATAGGAGTTTTTTCTCTCCTGAGTGTTAAAGGCCATCAAGTAGTTGCCCAGTGCAGTTTTACCCAGTATTAGAATATCTGCTGTGAGTTGGGGTCAGATAGTGGACCGCCTCCTTCGACAATCTTACTATTCCCTTCCTCCTCTGGAGTCCTGCCTCAGTCTGCTATCACTCATCACCAGCTGTCAACTGTCTGTGTTATCACATTGCTCATCTGTGTTTGCTGCTCTTGCTGTGCTGTTCTTATAAACTTCTTCCTAAGGTACCTTTAGCCAAAGGAATCACATTCCCACAGTAGCTGTAGGGGTGAAACACTCATCAGGAGGGTTCCTTTGCTTTCCTGGTACCTCGACAGGATGGTAGTCCCCCAGGGGACAGAGAGTGCAAATGGCCAAAGTAACTACAAGTGATAGTCAACATCCGACCCTACAACTAGCCTTTGGCTACCAACAAGCTGCACAAGCATTGCTCCACATTGTGGTTGCATGCGCCCATTAAATTAAAAGGCAAAGCCTATGGACGGGAGCTATCAGCCACTTTTCCTTTCTGGGCTATATAAACCAGCTTCCTTCAGCCTCATTCGGAAGCTCCTTTTCTTTGCTCCCACCATCCTCTCCTCTTCTTCCAGCAGATCGTTTCTCTCCTTGGGCTCCTTCTTAAGGTATCGTTAGCCAAAGGAATCACATTCCCGTGGTACATCTAGGGCTGGAACCCTCCATAAGAGGGTGCTTTTGCCTTCTCATTACCATGACAGGGCGGTAGTCCCTCAGAGGACAGAGTGTGTGACTGGCCAAAGTAACTACAAATGACAGTCAGCATTCAACCGTACAACTAGCCTCCGGCTACCACCAAGTTGAACAAGCATTTCTCCACATTGTGGGTGTGTAGGCCCATTAAACTTTAGTTTTTGACTCATTAAGCAACAATTTTTTTCTGCCTATATTAAATTGCAAAATGTCAAAAGCAGTCTGTAGATCAGGTTTACCTAGATTCATAAAAGGACTAGCCACGTATAAGGCAATGTGATCTGCATAAAAATGTAATTTGGCTCCCTTTGTATTTATGTCTGGATCATGTATATAGATCATGAACAGTAGGAGCCCAAGAAAAAGCATTGATCCATGAGGTACCACTTTGTACAAAATAGAAGTAGCCGAAGTAAAGCCTTTGGATTTTAAGGTCTGGTAACACCCAGTAAGGTAATTAATAAACCAGCTGAGAGTCTGGTGACTAATGCCTAGCTTTCAGAGTTTGGCTAGTAACACATCATGGTCGACCTACCAAATGCTTTATTATGAACTTCTGATCAAGTGAGATCAGCCAGTCATTAGTGACTTTGAACAATGCTGTGGAGGTAACGTATTATGCTCTGAAATCAGATTGTGAGGGGAGTGATGATGTGTTGATTTAGGTAATCTGTGAGTTGTGCATTAACCAACTTTTCAAGTAGTTTGTCTAATACTGATAAATTTGAAAGATAGGTCTGTAGTTATTAAAGTCAGATTTGAATCCAGCCTTGGATAATGGTATTAGTTGAGCATTTTTCCATGCAATAGCTATTTTGCCAGTGGAAATGAATAAAATTAATGTGTATGTTATTGGAGCTTCTAAACTAAGACTACCCAGTTTCAGTAAATAGGGATCTAGATTATCAGGACATTCACATTTTAGGGTCAGTCTCCATGAGGAATATTTTTTTACCTGTTTTACTTGGTAGTTTTAAAATAGAATTGAGTTCTAGCTTCCAAATCAGAATCAGGATACTTGGTATCAGGATGCAGTTTATTTATTTATTTAGTTTTTGTTGACCAGGTAAGTGCATCAGACAGATTCTTGATGATGGCCACTGCAGATCTATTTTAAGCCATGCCGGCAGAGATGGAGTGAGCATTAAATTTGTCCACATTTTTTTATTGGAGATGACCTTGTGACCAACTAAAATTGATTTTGGTAAATTTGTATGCAAATTGCTAAAACTGGATATCAATGACAGACCAGGTTACACTTAGTTTGGAAAAGGCAAAGGAAGCCGTGGCATGTGCACAAGTAAGGTTCAACTTTAAAACAAGTACGTATCACATAGAGTTTATTGCAGTGTGTGTCTTGTGGTGCTCTAGAGGGTGAGTCGGCACCGAAGAATCAACAACTAGGATTTTGCGGTAAACGGACACTTCACCACCAGTTGGAGTGACCGTGTGATATGAAAAGTCAGGGCGTTGGCTCATTGGTGCGGACTTGCTCTCTGAAGCACCTCAAGATTCATGCTGCAAGAAACTCTGTTAGTACCTACGTGTTTTGACTTTGTGCCTAACTTGTGCATGTGCTGCAGTTTCATTTGTTGTTACTGTTTTCAGACTTTAAAGCCCTGTGCTGTGTGTTTCCCCCTTTCTGTTTGTTATGAACTTGGGCTGGTAGATGTTTCCTGGCACAACTACCCATATAAATTGGCCTTTAAGTCGCTCTCACGTATGTCAACCCCCACCCTTTGCAGTGTCAATTGTTGCAAAATTACAGACATTATGTTGCTCAAATTGGATGGAAAAATCTGTTTTGTGACAAACACTGGTCACAGAATTTGTTGTAGCCAGAACTGGACACAAAATCAGGTTACAGAGTTGAAAAAATTATTTACTATTGCAAACCCCCCGAAAGCTTTACATACCTATGCCTTAATTTTGAAAACTAGACATTGATGCAGTTTTCTCTGTTGTATAAATGTATGCAGTGTTGAAAATTGCATCTATATATTGACTTTGCCCCCACTACCATCTCTCACCCCTACAGTCTTTGGGGGAAAATCTTGCTAGGAGATTGAAAAAAAAGGAGACAGACAGGAAAGAAACAAAGAAAACGAACAAATATTTGTAATTATATAGCACCTGTCATGAAAGCATCTGGAAGCACTGTGCAATTAATCCACACATAGAAACAGAAAGAAACTGAGAGATACATGTAGAATGGTGCGGGGCAGTTTAAAGTCAATGTATTGCTCTAAAGATCGTCACAGCTTCCTAAAAAGGCAGTGTACTTGCTCCTCCCCAAAATTATTTATGCGTTTGCAAATGCGTGCTTTATATAGAGATGCAAATAACTAATATAGTGGCGTACACAAGAGCACCACTGCTGCTGGGCTTGTGAAGCCACTTTAATGTTAGATTGTGATTTATAGCCACTTTATTTCAGCATTTCTGAGTGGAGTTTTGTGAAACCTTCAAAAGCTTGATCAACCCAGAATCGCCTGACGTGGCAAGTTTTTTTTTTTTTTTTTTTTAATTCTTCGGTGATTAGATAATTGATAAAGCTTTTTTTTGCTACAAAAAAAGTTAAAAAACAAAACATTTATCCCTTTTTATTCTGATAAGAGTAATTCTTGTGCCATTACTTTTGCAGATACAGCTGGTGCTTTTGGATGTGAAAGTGTTTTTTTTTTGTTGTTTTTTTTTTTCCAAAGTCCATTTGCAAAAGTGCATTTGCAGAAGTGTCAGTTTAAGGTTAGCAGTGGTAAAAAGGGGAGGTATTTAAACTTTTACACTTCAGTGGTTGTGAGGGAGATTGTAATTAGCTTACTGTCAAAAGCTTTTTTGCAATGAATATGATATAAACTTGAAAGGGTTTTCTGCATGCCTGCCAATCCCCTCTTCTCCCTAATTACACTCATAAAAGCAGTGCGTTTCTTCTAATTAGAAAACTTGTATCCATTGAAATATATTGTGTGCTTAAATCAATTTTTTTTTTTTTATATCTCCAACGACCCCCGGCAAACATGTTCATGCCATCTTCATCTTTACTGTTAGCAGCTTGTTGTCAGTGTGGAACAGTTATGTAGCCAGCTGGTGTGTAAGCACATCATTCCCCAACACTGCTAAGGTGGCACAGGACTTTGCACTTGGGTGGATTAGTCCATGCACCCTGTACATTTCTGAGCTGATCCATTCAGGTGGGTGTCTTTGCAAAATTAATTCTACCCCCGTTTCTAGTCCTTTAATGCGGCAGTCCATGTTAAGGGAATATTTTTGACCAATAAAAATATAGTTGCTATGTAAGTTTATAGCACAGTGCACTTTAAAAATTAAATACATATAATTAATGGGTCTCCCCTTTTTCCCATAGGGAAACCGTGCCATAATTTGCCGTAATAAAGGAGTGTTTATTATGACAAACACATGCACGGTGTCCCTCACTCTGCGCAAGTGGCTGCTGCAGTTACTCTCTTCCGGACCGCTTCCTCCTGCCTTCTCCTCGTTCGCAACTCCAACCGCCAGAAGAACTCGGGCGGTAAGGATTTTAAAAACAAAATACATCATTTCCACATATGGGGATAAGAAAATATTTTAAAACCGATTAAAATCTCGTACAATGAAAATGTGAGATCCGGTCAAAAACAGAACCAGAGCGCAGCCGCACTGGAATACCTAGTATTTTATATAATTGCTGTGGTGAAAAGGGGAGACCCAGCAATTATATAAACTAAAATAATAAATTGGTGTGTGTAAACTCAGTTTACACCCTTGAATAATTAGATACTTTAATAAACCCCTCGAGCTTCGCTTTTTGGGTGTATATAGCTTCTAACACCTTGGGGTGTGTGAACTTCTCATTACACACACCACCCCATACTTTATTCTATTTATAACACTGAATTACAGAACAGACCCCTGCTAGGTGTGTCCTTTTTACTTTTCTGCAAAAGATGGGGGAACCCTGGCAATGAACTTTGCTCCTGCCTTCTATAATTTGCTATCTCATGAGACACACATTGCAAAATGGTGAGGTGGGGGGGGGCAACAAAACACACAGGGCTCAGCCATAATAGAGACAGAAAATCACACATGCCCCAATAATGCAAAGCATCATGGGCTGCGTATGCAAATCACCATAGAATATTATGCTGGTTCAACTTTAAGCAGAAATGCATGGTGCCAAAAGGCCTCTCACACAGTTTGCAAATGGTGCGAATGAGAGACACAGACACGTGTTTCGTCCTACCAGGACTCATCAGTGTGCCTTGTCTGTTTGACACCCCAGTGGAATGAACCAGTTACCCTAAGATGGTCTCTCTGGGTTATGTTGTGGTGAACCCAATTAAAACAAAAACAAGTTAAAAGACAAAGAACCTCAGTGCGCAAACATTTTCATAAACAATGGAAGGGGTGTTAAAAAAAAGGAAAGCCCACCTGGTGGCATTGAGGGCTGAGGTGCTGGATGCCATACCTCCTGCCACATTGGTGACCAGTGTTCGGGAGCAGATGCGAGTCATCGGGGGTCAACCGGGGAGGGAGAAGATCGAGCATCCGGAGGACTGCTGTCCTCTCCCGGGATGGGTGGTTCATTGTTCCTGCTGAATTACTGCCACCAGGTGGAGACCTGGTGGTAGTATGGGAGTGGGGCGACCATGACAGGAGGGTGCTGTGGGACTCTGCAGTGTGTGCGTGCCTCCATGTGCACATGCTGATGTGCGTGTGTGTGTGTGTGTGTGTGTGTCTCAGCAACAGGAAGGGAGAAAATGAGCTAGCAGGCTTCATGAAGCCCTGGCTGTGCTCCCAATTCTGGCATCACCCTGAGCAATCTGGATTATGCATCGGGCGGAAGATGGCTCTCGCCTCCCTGGCCCTGCCATGGGGGGGGTCTGTGGGGGAACCTGCCTGGGTGTGGGGCTGGATAGGGAGACATGCCAAGGAGTGACTCTAGTCCTCTGAGAGAGAGCCAGAGACAGCCTGCTAGCCCCCAAGTGGTACAAAGCTATATGGGAAAAAAAGTAAGATGTGGCCTGGTTGAACAGCAGTAGCACCTCTGCTTGCTATACCAGCATACCAAGTTCGGGAATGAGCTCATGATATTGGGGCCAGCAGAGAGAAGATAGAGCATCCCAAGGACAGCTCTCTTTCTTTGGGGATGGGGATTGCTGCGCTGCACTACATGACTGCCACCTGGCTGAAGCCGGGTGGTAGCACAGCAGAGGCACTCACTGGTGGAGGAACATCATCAAATGCCAATACTGGCCGCACACCATTACGTGCTTCATTGCATGCCGGCAGCTCCTAGGCAGAAACTGGGTGAAAAATGCTATCAGTGGGCAGGCATCCTTGCAGGACTGGAACTACAAACCGTGGCACTGTGACCCTCCACAGATGGTCCTAAGTAGGTGGTGGTGCTGGGGGGGGGGGGGAGTGACCAGAGATAAACACAAAGTAAAAAAAAAACACAGTATAGGTTTGTCAACACTGTTAACCTCCATTGAGCACGTATAGTGTAATTTTAAGCTAAAACAGTCCTTCTTTTGACTTTTTTACCCTTTTTGCCTGGACGCCATTTGTGCTGCCACTTCCTTTGGTATCTTCGAAACCCTTCACTGAGCGACTAGAGTCCAGCTCCTGAAGATGCGTGGTAGGAAATTACAAAGGTGTGGGGTGGGGGTATTTTTGGATATGTTACACAATAACATTAACCATATGCTCAGTCATCATTCCAGGTGTTGACTTGTTACATGTAGTTAAATGAAATCTTGTATGTAATATCTTACTGAATTTGGAATCCACCCCCCATCCCTCCACAACTGAGAGCTATTTATTCATGATAGGTACACTCCCCCCACTACCACCAAGATTTGGATATGCTGCCCCCCCCGATTTGGATGTGCTGCTTAGTAACATTTGTAATAACATATATACTGTATATCTTGGTGGATTTAGAATGACCCATCCCCCTAAAATTTTATTGAAGAATGTATATGTGTACACTATGTTAAACAATTTATAAGTCAGCTTCTCTATGTCTAGGCATTTGACCTAGGACTCTCAATAATTCAGTCGCACACAAATTCATTTTCAGATGCTAACTCCTTCTGTAACTGAACCATATTTACGCATCTGCTCGTCTCCCCATCTGGTGATGAATGACCCAGGTACGGATGCTCAGATTGGCTTATTCGATCCAGTTTTCAGATTAAGGTATTTCTGAATCCTATGCCAATTCAGATCTTAAAAGGACCTCAACACTGGGATCTGATTCCGATTTGAAATCCTAAATCTGAAATTCCTATGAAAAATAGATTTTAGGCTAATCAGTGTAGTAAGTAGGATTTTTGGACTACAATTCCAAAATCCTAAATCAGATCAGAATCCGACAAATCTGATTCCATTAAGTGGATTCCAAGCAACCCTAGGTCCTAGTGGTTGGTGCAGAGCAGAGTCGCTCAGGCGAGACTGGGTGCTCTGCGACAAACACCCAGTACAATTGTAAGAAAGTCATGACACTCGCCCTCCTCTGTTTCGGTTAAAAGGCAATGTCCCGATATTTACAGCTACAATTCCAGTGTTCTGTTTATTCATGGTGCAGAGTGCAGGTACAGAGAGTCATGCAGTGGGAAGGAGCAGAAAATCCTCTGCACCTCTTACAGTTGTACCTTAGTGGTTGGTAAGAGTTGTCCCCGCCTCCATAACTTAATGGCTTAGACTGGCAGTATAGCCTAGAGGTTAGAGTAACGAGCTGTGAATGAGTTTGGTCATCCAGCAGACTTGTCTTTGATTCCTACAACCTCCACTTGCATACTGTGTGACTCTGAGCAAGTCACTTACCTGCCCAGTGCTCCCAGGTCACCCCTGAAAACAGGCACTTGTGCCTAGTGGGCCTTACCTGGTTACCAAAGACTAAAATAAAATAATAAAATAATATGTAACCCCCCTGCAAATGGGGGTTCCCAAAAGACTTCCAGGAGCTTGCTTGAATGCTCCAAGCCTGAATGGTGTTTGGCATTTAAGCCATTTATCAGTGAGTGTTTTTAGAGCCTCTGGTACTGTCTCTTTAAGAGCTGTCTGCTTGCAGACATGATTAGTTTGTATGGGGGGGACTGTGTGCTTCTCTGTTTGAGTACCACTCAAGCTGCTGCCAATTCACTCCATTTTTGCAGTCACTAGGAGTGCAAAGGGAACCTATCTGAAAGATGTAACTGTTTGCCAGAAATCATTTAGAGTAATAATGAAAATACAGTTTGTCTAACCTGCTTTCTTTGCAGTCAGAACTGTGTTTGCCTAGTTCCCATTCTAGTTTGAACTGCTGAACTGGACCAATCAGTGTGGGGTAAGCTAGCTCTAAAATGGTGCCTTGGGACGAATCAGAACTTGGACTCATAATCTGAGCCAGCCACAAGAGGATTGTATGGGCAGTGACTCTGGAAGATGTAGTTTAGGCTAGTAGCCTTTTTGGACCAACAGCAGCAGTCTATTGTGAGTGACAGCCAATCCAGTCAAGAACTGGGAGGAACTCAAAGGAAATGCCCGGTTTGTCTGTTGGAGTTTCAGTTTAGATCTGGCAGTGAAGGGAAAAGAAACCCTGTGCTCCTTCAGTGCACAGTTTCAGTCAAAAAGCGTGTGTAAGGCCCAGAGTTCCGGTCTGCAGCTTGTGTAACTGCTTGTTAGGACTGAATCTGGCCCCTGTGAAAAGAATCAAAGGATCTCTGAAGAGTAGAAACCAGGCTCACCCTGTAGAAGACTGGAGAAATTGTTGAATTGCACTCGGTCTGTCAGGAACTGAATCTGCTGTGTGTTCTCCGGGTATTGTGCAGTAATTGTGATGGGATGAGAAGCAGCCTGCCTGGTATAGTACTTTCTTTTTTACCATATAAATGTGTGAAGAGTCTCGTGGAGCTCAAGAGTAGCCCTGCTGACGTTGAAGGACCCTATCTTGTTTGGAGGTCGTGAGTACTAATTCAGGGTCGCTCCCTGTTGAATTGCCACATTAAATCCAAATGGAATCACTGTACTGCTGACTGTTTAAACTAATTTTTCTTTTCACTGTGTGAAAGGTCCCCTACCAACTGCCACGGTTTGGACTAGCCACTAGGGCTTGGGTACCCAGGGACAGTAACTGGTAGGGATAGGCCTGTGCACAGAGCCATAGGTAGATAGTAAAGTGATAAGCTAATTAACCTGATTTCCCCCTGTCCTTGTTATATCCCCCTAAATAAATCAGAGCTGCTTGTTTCAGCAAAGTTATACTGCCTGAGGTTTTGTCTATGTTAAAGTACTGTACTGTGATTGTTGCACTGTATCTTATTTCACAGGAGGTCCCAGTGCTGGAACTAGTCCTGGGGTAAGTGTATACTGTGAAGGTAATTCTGATATATTGTGTGGGCCACTAGTGGGAAGAAAGGGGTTGCAGTGTCCCAGAGGGCTGTGACCAAGTAAGTTTAACTATTGCAAACCTGACCTCTGGGTGGAGGCACCCGCCATTGGATCCAGGCCCCTCAACCTGTTAGTGGCAAATCAGGCGGGGTAGTAGCCCCTGGGATAGCGCCATCTAGGGGTTACATCTTGGAGGCTCACTGCTGGGATTGTGTGTCCTCTAGTGGCCATATTTATGAACCACTGTTAAGGAAAAAATGGGTACCCCGACAGAAGTGGCTGTGCACCGGCTGGTGGAGTGGTGTACTGGGGAGGAGATTGACCCCCAAAATGCTATGCTTATCCTGGACATCCCCCTGGGTATCAATGTGGACACTGTACAGGGAGTACTTTCCAAGGTGGAAGGTTTACAAAACCCTGTGGTGGTGGGTCGGCATGCTAATCTGCTCACCCACACTTTCCTGGCCCTAGTAGAGTTTAAGGATCCCATAGATAGCTCCAAAGTGCCACAGACTATTACCCCAGAGGAGCCCTCACTGCCTGGAGTGATAACTAAGTACACAGTAAAGACCGGGAGATGAGCCCCACCACTGTCTGAAACTTTTGAGGAGAAATTTGCTAAATGGTTGCTGGGGAAGGGAAAACTGTGGAGGACTTGAAGAAACTATTCTTGCCACCTGGGTGTTCCTCCCCAACACCCTCTCCGCTCCAGTACCCGTAATGGTGGCTGAACCAATGCAGACTCCTATTTCTGCACCTGCTATTGGTCACAACTCTTACCGAAGGTTGAGGATCTTCTCTGGCACCTCCTCACCCCCAAGGGAGGATGACTGGGAGACCTGGATAGAACTATGTTGCCCCCAAGTGCTAGAATGGCAATGCTCGGGCTTGGCGAAAGAGGGTTAGGTGAGCCTCCGAGGTCCTGCCCTGGCTGCCATCCGTGCTAAGCGGGCGAAGTAACCCTGAAGTGACTGCACAGGCCTATCTTGAGGCCTTGGAGAATGTGTATGGGAGCCCAGATTCTGATGAGGATCTATGGTGGAGAGTAAGAAATGCACAACAGTACCAGGGGCTGTTGTCTGTGTATGTATCTCGGCTGGAAAAATTGTTGCAAGAATGCCTCAGAAAGGGTAGTTTGCCAGTGATTGAACTGGACGAACCAGAGCTGGACAGGATCATAGTCTGCCCCCTTCTCAGAACTGCTGTTGCTTCAGTTACGCCTGGCAAATCGACTGGAATCCCCACCCTCCTATGATGAGTTAATGAGGAGAAATTCGAGGAGTTGAGAAAGGCAACCTCGGAGGGACCTGCACCAATAGCTGCGGCTATGACCCGAGTGACTGACGGTGGCCCATCAAGTGAAGTTCAGGGGCAGAGGTTGGCAGTCAATGAGTGCTCTGATAAGGAAAAAGATATGCCACAATGGGGCGAACTGTTGAGAGAGATCCAGGAATTCAAAAACAGTCCCTTTATGAAGGCCACGCCTGCAAGTCACAGGCCCGACCTATATCCGACTGCATCTGCTATGGGGGTGGGATACCCACCCATGTATCTCCTGCTGATAACAGCTCGAACTCGATTCCCTGACCATGGAAGTGAGAAACTGATGAGATGTCTCCAATGCTTATCACGTCAGTAGACAGAGATGGCCCAAGGTTTCCAGTTAGTAATACCCCGCCCTGGCTCCCAGTGTAGCACCTCGCCAGCTCAAACTCCAGAAAGTATGTTTTGCTATAATTGTGGGAAGGATGGGCACATGAAAGGGAATGCGGTCCCAAAAGACACTGACAAAGTTGCATATAGGTTACAAGGAGAGCTTCGGAGAACAAATCAGTGGTTAGAGGTGCACGAAATGATCCCAGTGAGGGCACCAAAAATGCTAACTCACGTCCTTTTGTGGCAATGTCAGTTGCCCAGGCCCCCCACTATCGCCTCTCAGACTGGTCCAGAATAGTGGGTCCCTCCATGGAGACCACTGTAAAGGTGAATGGAGTGTCTACAAGAGCTGTATTAGACAGTGGCTCCCAAGTAACAATTATGTTCAGGATTGGTATCAGAAGCATTTGTCAGTGCACCTTACAACCATTAGAAGGACTGCATGTATGGGGGTTAAGTGAGAAGGCCTACCCTATTCGGGTATATCCGAATTTGGCTGTCTTTCCCCACCTCCGTGGCTGGAGTGGCCGAACAAGTAGAGACTCTAGCCTTAGTGTGTCCCCACTGGACTGTATGATGGTGTCTGTCTGATTGGAACAAATGCTCATATGTTCAGAAGGCTAGAGCAGCTGTGTTATGAAAAACAGGGGTCAAAAACTAGTACAGCTTTAAGAGTTCCAGCTTTAATTAAGAAGGCCTATGAGGCACAGAGATGCTGAAAAAATAGAACCAGAGGAACACGGTCGTGTATGGAAGAAGGATCCTGAGTCTCTGATCCTGGCACCAAATGCCGGTGTACCTTACAGGAAGAGGTCTGTATCAGAAAGGATGTTAAGAATAAAATATTAATGTTGGATGCACCAGGCGATGGAAAATTGCCAGAGGGACTGCTGGTCAAGCCTAGTATTTTGCCGCTAGAGCCCATGCTTATGCCAGAAGGGTAATGGTCCAAGTTCATAATGTGTCTGGAAAGAGACATTCGGTAAATAGAGTTGCATCCTGGCTAATGTGCATTGTGCAGACACTGCAGTGCTACCCAACAGCAAGAGTTGAGGAAGAATGACAGAGTAGCATGACTTGTTTGATTTCGCGACTCCCGTTGCCAGCTGAATGGAAAGTGAGGATCAGTGAGAAGCTTGCCCAGAGAGACCAGGTGTTTTCTTTAAAGGAATGGGGCGTAGGATGCGTGCAAGGAGCTGAGCACAATATCCGGCTGCATGCGAGAAAGACCATTTGTGAGAGGTCTCGGCGCCTGGCACCTGCTGACATAGATGATGTGAGGCGGCATCTGCAAGAGATGTTAGCTGCTGGTGTAATACAAGAATCCAGAAGCCCTTATGCTTCCCCATTGTGGTAGTGAGGAAAAAGAATGGGACAGTAAGGATGTGTGTGGATTATCGCACCTTAAACCGGGCGGACTATCCTGATCAGTACACAATGCCCTGCATTCAGGATGCTTTGGACTGCCTAAACGGGAGAGCAAGTGGTTCTCTGTGTTGGATCACCGCAGTGGGTACTACCAGATCCCGATGGCCCCAGAGGACCGTGAGAAGACAGCCTTTATCTGTCACTTGGCTCATGAATTCATGAGGATGCCTCAAGGGTTTCAGGTGCCCCAGCCACTTTTCAACGATTGATGGAGGCGTGCAGTGGGGACATGAACTTACTAGAGTGCCTGGTATACCTAGATGATGTTATTGTGTTTGGCAGCTCACTGGAGGAACATGAGGCAGATTATTTAAGGTATTGGACCGACTGGAGGACTTTGGCCTAAACTGTCCATTGATAAGTGTCAATTCTTTCAAACATCAGTAAAGTATGTGGGACACATAGTATCCACGAGGGAATAGAGACCGACCCAAGTAAAGTTGAGGCCTTGACCACCTGGCCACAGCCCAAAAATCTAAAAGAACTGCAAAGATTTCTGGGATTCTGTGGTTTTATCGGCAGCTTCATCAAGGACTATTCAAAGTGATCCGCCCTTTACTTAACCTTACTCAAGGGTATCCCCAACCCACAAAAATACCAAAAGTCAGCGTCCTCAAGACTGAAAGAGTGATTTTCATCAGTGAAGTATTTGGGGCCCGCTGGACTCCTGATTAATGAGACTGCTTTTCATGAGATCATATATCAACTTACCCATGCTCCAGTGCTGGCCTATGCAGATCCAAGAAAACCCACATCCTGCACTGATGCTAGCTTGCAGGGTTGGGGGCTGTGTTGTACCAAGACCACGAGAATGGCCTGAGACCAGTGGCCTTTGCCAGTAGAAGCCTGACCCCATCCGAAAAAACTATCCTGTACATAAGTTAGAGTTCCTAGCTTTGAGAGTGGGCTATTGTTGACCAATTCCATGAGTACTTGTATGGGGCTAAAATACTAGTAAAACTGACAATAATCCTTTGACCTATGTGCAGACCTCAGCTAAGTTGGATGCCACTGGCCATGGGTAGCTTTCTGCATTATCTACATATGACTATGCTCTCGAATACCGAGCAGGTCTGAACCACATAGATGCTGATGCTGTCTCCCGGAGGCCTGTTCCCCAGAATGATTGGGTCCGATTGGCAGAACCTGACATTGGGCACTCTGCTGAAGTTTGACAGGGAGGAACAGATGTCCACGGACGCAGTGGACTGCATGGTGGATTGCTTGGGACCCTCTGAGAATTGCATACCTGCTGCTTATTGCCACTTTTCTGCAATAGACATTGGTGCACTGCCTCAGCTGGACAATGACAGTATTGACGGGCTCAATCCCGCGATCCCATGATCAAATCAGCTTTAGAAGCCCTCTATGCAGGAAAAGATGTGTCCAAATTATGCTCCACTGATTTGAGAACTGCACTGTTATACAAAGAAGGTCCTAAGTTGAAACTGATCAATAAACTGTTATACAAGAAACAGTGGACAGAGGGGACAAGTAGACAAACAACAATTGGTGCTGCCCACTGCCTTCGAGACTCAGTATTGAGTCCTTGCACAACCATGGGGCACCTTGGTATAGACAGAACACTTGACTTGGTGAGATCCAGATTCTATTGGCTAAGATGGGGGCTGATGTGGAGCAAGACATTGAACTTGTAATCGCTGCTTACAGAGAAAGCTTTGCCCCAGAGGCTGCCCCTTGTTAACATAACCACCAGTGCACCCATGGAGCTGGTCTGTATTGATTTTCTGAGTTTGGAGTCAGATCAAAGAAATATCAGTAAGGTGCTGGTGGTCACTGACCATTCCTGAGATATGCCCAAGCTTTCCCCACCAGACCAGAAAGCATCCACTGTGGCCAAAGTACTTGTGGAAAACTTTTTTGTTCACTAGGGGCTCACAAGAATCATTCTGATCAAGGAGAGACTTTGAGAGTCATCTGATCAAAGAGATGCTTCTCTGTGGGGAGTCACGAAGTCAGAACCACTCCTTATCACCCCAGGGACCCACAGCCTGAGCGTTTCAACCGCACTTTGCTAGATATGCTAGGCACCCTGCACCCAAAGGACAAACCTAGATGGAGCCAACAAATTAGCACCCTGGTACATGTTATAACTGCACAAAAGTGATGCCACTGGGTTCTCCCCTACCGCCTGATGTTTGGAGAAGAAGCTCGACTACCAGTAGATGTGTGTTTTGGGGTCTCTCTGATGGGGTTCAAGCTGACAACTATTTACAGTATGTGCAAAGTTAAAGGCCCAGCTAACTCATGCGTACCAACTGGCTCAGACTATGGCTGCCAAGAAATCTGGCCAACAAAGAAAGGTATGATAAAAGGTGAAAGCACAGGAACTCCAGGAGGAGATCGGGTATTGCTAGAAATCTGGGACTGCATGGCAAACACAAGATTGCTGACAGATGGCACCATCTCCCTCACATTGTAGTGGGCAAACTAGATGATCTGCCAGTGTACAAAGTAAGGCCTGAGAACAATTCAAAGATGTAAAACAATGCATAGAAATCATTTACTGCCCATTGGACAAATCCAGTTGAGTCTGAGCCCCAGAAGATGCCCCTCTGGACCAGTGACTAGAGCTGCTGCTGAGAAAGATCAGGAAGTCTGCACCTACAGAAGCAGAGTTAAAGTGTTCCCCTGCAGAAGTCCCAGTTGAGCATGACTGTCAGTCCATATCAGAAAGAAAGTGAGAGTGACTTTGAATACTATCCTTCTTACGAACTGAGTCAATTGTTTGGGGCAATCCCTAGTCAATCACGGAGACAAGCTGGGCCTTCTGGACTGTCTAAGCCCCCAGCTTCATCCCTGGAACCAATGCTCCCAGAAAGTGAAGTGCAAAGCATCAGATCAGATGAAATGGAATCATTGTGCATGGTTGAACTGTTTGAGCTTTCAGGAGGAAAATGATAGATTGGGCAGACTGGTGATACACCGAACAAGAAGAGTATTTTGAGTGCCCTGACAGTCCACTGCCAGTGTCCAAAGCTCTCCATGCAGGCAAATGTTGTGGACTCAGAAACTGTAACTCCTGGAGCTGAAAGTGCCCCAGTTCTAGCCTCTCTACCCCAAGGAGACTCCCTGACAAGTGAGGACAATGCTGAAAATGAGGCTCAGAGTGCAGAGACTGTAACAGTTCCCCTAGAAGACTGGTCGAGCTGTAAAGCCTGTGGTGCACCTCAGTTATGATTCACTTGGGAGGCCTGTGGACTTGCCTCTCAATGTTGTCCCATAAAGGTAGTATGTGTCCGAGCTCATTGCCCAAACTGAGCATCAGTGCTAACTCAAGTTACTTGTGTTGCCCTCTAAGTATGGTGCCTTGCCCGTCCAGCCCAAAGGTAACTGATAGGGAAGGGCCCCTCTTCTTCAGGTTTCATGTACAAGAGGTATAACTTGAGTTATGGTACAATGTGTATGTAATACTGTGTAAAGAGTGACGTACTGCAATGTTTCAGAAATGTGTTCTTGGTAAAATGATATATTGACTGATGATTACTATGCGAGCCTAATGCAAATGTATATGGTTGCAGTTGAAACTTATAGGGTACTTGCTTGGCCGAGACGTCAAGCTTTCCCAAACCAGGAAGGGTGTAACCCCCTGCAAATGGGGTTCCCAAAGACTTCAGGAGCTTGCTTGAATGCTCCAAGCCTGAATGGTGTTTGGCATTTAAGCCATTTATCAGTGAGTGTTTTAGAGCCTCTGGTACTGTCTCTTTAAGAGCTGTCTGCTTGCAAACATAATTAGATTGTATGGGGGGGACTGTGTGCTTCTCTGTTTGAGTACCACTCGAGCTGCTGCCAATTCCTCCATTTTGCAGTTACTAGAGTGCAAAGGGAACCTATCTGGAAGATGTAACTGTTTCCAGAATCATTTAGGTAATAATGAAAATACAGTTTGTCTAACCTGCTTTCTTTGCAGTCAGAACTGTGTTTGCCTAGTTCCCATTCTAGTTTTGAACTGCTGAACTGGACCAATCAGTGTGAGGTAAGCTAGCTCTAAAATGGTGCCTTGGGCGAATCAGAACTTGGACTCATAATCTGAGCCAGCCACAAGAGGATTGTATGGGCAGTGACTCTGGGAGATGTAGTTTGAGCTTCAGCGCCTTTTTGGACCAACAGCAGCAGTCTATTGTGGTGACAGCCAATCCAGTCAAGAACTAGGAGGAACTCAAAGGAAGTGCCGGTTTTGTCTGTTGAGTTTCAGTTTAGATCTGGCAGTGAAGGGAAAAGAAACCCTGTGCTCCTTCAGTGCACAGTTTCAATCAAAAAGCATGTGTAAGGGCCCAGGTTCCAGTCTGCAGCTTGTGTAACTGCTTGTTGGGACTGAATCCATCCTGAAAGAATCAAAGGATCTCTGAAGAGTAGAAACCAGGCTCACCCTGTAGAAGACTGGAGAAATTGTTGGTGCTTTCACGGTCTGTCGAGGAACTGAATCTGCTGTGTGTTCTTCCGGGTATTGTGCAGTAATTGCGATCGGGATAGAGAAAGCCTGCCTGGTATAGTACTTTCTTTTTTACCATATAAATGTGTGAAGAGTCTCGTGGAGCTCAGAGTAGCCCTGCTGACGTTGAAGGACTCCTATCTTGTTGTTTGGAGGTCGTGAGTACTAATTCAGGGTAAGCTCCTGTTGAATGCCACATTAAATCCAAATGGAATCACTGTACTGCTGACTGTTTAAACTAATTTTCTTTTCACTGTGAAAGGCCCTAGCAACTACAGTTTGGACTAGCCACTGAGGCTTGGGTACCCAGGAGACAGTAACTGGTGTAGGATAGGCCTGCACAGAGCCATAGGTAGATAGTAAAGTGATAAGCTAATTAACACAGATTCCCCTGTCCTTGTTATATCCCTCAAATAAATCAGAGCTGCTTGTTTCAGCAAAGTTATACTGCCAGTGATTTGTCTATGTTAAAGTACTGATCTGTGATTGTTGCACTGTATCTTATTTCTGAGGAGGTCCCAATGCGGAACTAGTCCTGGGGGTAAGTGTATACTGAAGGTAATTCTGATATATTGTGTGGGCCACTAGTGGGAAGAAGGAGTTGCAGTGTCCCAGAGGGCTGTGACCAAGTAAGTTTAACTATTGCAAACCCTGACCTCTGGGTGGAGGCACCCGCCATTGGATCCAGGCCCCTCAACCTGTTAGTGGCAAATCAGGCAGGGGTAGTAGCCCCTGGGATAGTGCCATCTAGGGGTTACAAATATAACCCCCTACAAATGGGGGTTCCTAAAATGTCTTCCTGGGCTTGCCTAATGCCCACTGTCAGGCTGGTGTTTTGTGTTCTAACAGTTTACAGGTGCTTGCATGTGAGTGCCCTGTTGGCCTCTGTGCCTGTCTCTTTAAGAGGTATCTATTTCGCGGGTTATATTTAATCTGGGTGGGGACCGAGTAGTTTCAGGCTCGAGTCCCGCTCAGGCTATGTTACAGCCACTTCATTCTGCCATCTTTACTTGTGCAGAGGAAGCCCTACTAGGATCTGTAATTGTTTGCTGTTTATCTACTTAAATAATAATAATAATATTGTAGTTTGTCTAACCTGCCTTCCCTTTCAGCATGGACTTTTTTGCTAAGCACCACCATTTTGGTTCTGGGCTGCCAGTTTGGACCAATCGGTACCTTGGGGGACCTTAAAATGGAGACTGTCCCCAGAGGTCTTGTGGGAGTGAATTTCTGTAGGAATTGTAGTTTTTACTGTTTGGTGCCTAAATGGACCTGGAGGGGGAGCTCTTGCTGTGACAGACAGATGGATCAACCAACCAAACCTTTTGGATCACTGGGAAAGCCCAGAGCTGCCTGCAGCAGTGAGTCAGTGTGTAGTTGGAGTAGAGAGAGTGAACAGCTCGAGTAATTCAGGCAGCTTCCCCTGTGTAGTAGGGCCGGGGAAATCGGTGGAAAGGCTGTGTCTGACCTGCCTGCTACCATCTTCTTGAGTGAAGAAGTCTGAAATTTAAAATCGGACTTTATCCAAGATTGCTGTTACCGCGATCGGAACCCTGAATTGTGCAAGACTGAATTTCGCCAGGTGTGGACCGAAGACTTGCTCCTGGAGCTATCGGCCTGTCAGTACTTAAACTAACTGTAGAGTGTATGGTTTGCACAAGGACACTGTTCAGTTGCAACAGGACTGTCATCCGAACTGTGGTATTTAACAATTCTTACTATAATTGTGCTAAATGTGTAGAGTGGGTCGCAATTTGGTTCCCCACCTCATTGAATGTGTCACGCTAGCTGGAAGCGGCATTCAGCAACTAACCGGACTGACATCTGAACTGTTCACTTGGTCTGGGCCTCACCATCTTGGCCTAGATTGCCGTTCATGCCGCAGAGATTCATCCAATGAATGACCCGCTCAGAGATTCGGCTCCTTGCTCAACATCATCAAACAGGATCGACCACCACAGTGCATCGTGTGGGCCCTGCTTCCCCTGGCAAACCAGCACACCATCCTGAGGTCTTCATCTTGTCAATCCTGCATCCTGGTCTGGGTAGCATGAGTAAACATCAGGGTAGCTCCCTGCAAAAAAGCTTAAATCAAAGTGTGTCACCTGATTTAATTGTTATGGTTGATAATTACGAACTGAGCCGTCCGGCTCCACAATACAAATTGTGAGTTAAAGAGCATGTTGTGTTTTTCCATTCCTAAGGGCCCCAACAACAGCTGCAACTTCGGCCTACCCCGGGCAATGCTTCGGGCTAGCCTGCATGACAACTGGGTACCCAGAGTGTGTGACTGTGCTAGAGGGACTCTTAGGGCATGCATGTTTAACCTGACTAAATCAGATCTAAATTCAAACACTAGATTACCACCCCACCCTTGTTCACATCACCTGAATGAATCAGATCCAGATCTTTCTGCATTTAAACTGGTTATTGTGTACTTTTGTGGAAGGGATACTGTGTTGCTATTGCCTTTCTCCATTGCAGGTCTTATTTTACAGGGGGTCTCCAGGGCCAGTGCAGCTGGCCCAGCCCTGGTGGCAAGTGTGCCAAGTGTGGGTCTAACATTGCATTCTGGTGTGGTGTGATTGTCTGTTGTTGACTAGTATAGGCCACTAGAGGGGTTAGAGGGGGAGTATCAGTGTCCCGGAGGCCTGTACCCAGAGCAGCTATGCTTCCCTTAAACCAACCCTCCAGGTGGAGGCACCCGTTCACAGAACTCAGGCCCCTCAACCTGCGCCTAGTCATGCAGGCAGGGGTAGTACCCCTTGGGATAGCGCCACCTAGGGATTACATCTTGGAAGCACAGCTGGGATCTGCGCCCCCAGTGGCTGGAATAATCAGTGCCCGACTTTACCAGAAGATTTGGGGCTAATTGGGTTCCCGCCTTTAACAAAGATCATGGAGGGTGTGTTCTCTGAAGTTGTCCCCGCCCCCAGTGAGGAAAAGATGGGAAACCTGGAAGACCCATGCTGACTGGATGCTGCATCATTGGCCTGGGTCTGACAAGGAGAAGCGGCAAGAAATTTTAGCCACACTCAAGGGACCTGCATTGTATGTTATTCGGGGACTTTGGTCTAAGGAGGCCTCTGCATCTGCTCAGCGATATTTGGATACGTTAGCCTCTATATTCAATCCTGATCGCGATATAGAGAAACTTTTATGAAGATTTAAAACTATACATAGATACATAGGTACATAGACAGTGTCGGCAGATAAGGGCCTATGGCCCACCTAGTCTGCCCATTTGAGCTTGTAAGTTCAGTTTGTTTTCCTAGAAGTCTATTTCCCCTTATCCCTGACCTCTAGGAATTATTTATGTCTATCCCATGGTTCTTAAATCCGTGATTGTTTCAGCCCCCACCACTTCCTCTGGCAGGGTGTTCACTTATCCACCACCCGTTCTGTGAAGAAATTCTTTCTCATGTTTCCTCTAGATAGTCCTCCTCCAACTTCATCCCAT
Organism: Neoceratodus forsteri; assembly: GCA_016271365.2. NCBI lineage: Eukaryota > Metazoa > Chordata > Ceratodontiformes > Ceratodontidae > Neoceratodus > Neoceratodus forsteri. The sequence goes on along the minus strand of CM028132.1, from coordinate 465,981,101 downwards.
GCCCTCTAGTCCTGAAACATCTTTTTCGTTTAAAAATAGTGTTTCCTGCCCTATTCCTCCCATAAGATACTTGTATGTCTCTATCATATCCCTCTCTCCCTCCTCTCCTCCAGGAGTACATGTTCAGTTCCTTCAACCTGTCTTCATAGGACTTGCATGTAACCCATGCACCATCTTTGTTGCCCTCCTCTGAACCTTCTCTACCCTGTCTATCGCCTTACGTATGGTATGGTCTCAGAACTGTGCCTGTACTCAGGTGGGGCCTCACTAGTGTCTTGTAAGCGAATTATGACCTCCTTTTCCTGCTGGTGATGCCTGCCTATACATCCCAGCATCCTATTTGCTTTACCTGATGCCTTGTCCACTGTTTCCCTACTTGAGGTCATCGAGATGACAACCCAAGATCCCTTTCCTGCTTGGTGCATGCTATATCCTCACCCTCACTGACATATTGTGCCAGGGTTTTGTGCCCCATATGCATTATCTTGCACTTCTTTGCATTGAATTTCAACTGCAAACCCTTGACCATTCTTCAAGTTTCTGCATGTCCTTCTCATTCTGTCTACACCCTCTGGTGTTCTACTCTGTTACAGAGCTTTGCGTCATCAGCGAACAGTGAAATTCTGCCTTCTAGATCCTGTGCAATGTCACTGATGAGATGTTGAATAGGACCGGTCCAAGCACTGATCCCTGCAATTTCACTGGTCCTCTTCCCTCTGTGGGTGACAGCCATTTACCACCACCCCTCTGTGTCCTGCCACCCAGCCAGTTACCTACCCACCACACTGCTGTCCTGCCCACACCATATTCCCCAGTTTGTGTAATAGTCTTCTATGTGGCACAGTGTCAAAGGCCTTGCTGAGAGTCAGATGGGCCATGTCACTGCCCCCCTGATCCACCTCCCTAGTCACCCAGTCAAAAATTCAATGAGGTTGATCTGACACGGCCTCCCCTGGTGAAACCAGCTGCCTTGGGTCCTGTAGTCCATTGACAACCAGATGTTCCACCAATCTCTCCTTCAGTAGTGCTTCCATGATCTTTCCCACTACCGGGGTGAGGCTGACCAGGTCCTGTAGTTCCCTGCTTCCTCTTTGTTCCCACTTTTTGTATAAAGGGGACTACATCTGCTGTCCTCCAGTCTTTGGTACCTCCCCTGTTTCCAGTGATTGGCTGAACAGGATAGCCAGAGGTTCAGCCACCACCTCTCTTAGTTCTTTAAGGACCTGAGGTGCACCCATCTGGCCCCATTGTTTTATCAGCTCTTATTACTTCCAGTTCCTTCAGGACCCTTTCTCGTGTAAAGGGACTTGTGTCCATTTCTGCACCATTCTCACCCCTTGTACTCCCTTCAGACCCATTACCCCCTCTTCCTTAGTAAAGACTGAGCAGAAATACCTGTTCAATATGTCAGCTTTACTGTTGTCATCCCTCACGCGGCTCCCATCCTCCCCCTTCAGTCTCACTATCCCTCCCTTTGTCTTTCTTTTTTCACTTATGTACCTGTAAAAGATTTTGTCCCCTTTACCCACTGATTTTGCAATGTGTTCTTCTGTCTGAGTTTGGCTTCCCTTACTGACTTCCCTGCCTCCCTTTGTTTCTCCTGGTACTTCTCCCTATCCCCTTCTGCCTGTGTCTTTTTGTATTGCCTGAATGCAATCTTTTTGGCTTTCACTTTCTTTGCTACCTCTTTGGAAAACCATAATGGTCTCCTCTTCCTTTTCCTCTTGCTAACCTGCATAATGCATAATTCTGTTGTTCTTATAATCCCCATTTTAAATACTGCCCACTGTTCCTCAACCCCTGATTCCTGTCCCATTCCCCTTAATGCCTCTTTCAAGTATCTCCCCATTTTCCCAAAGTCTGCCCCCCTAAAATCCAGGATACGTGTTTTGTGTGGTTTGGTTCTGCTCTTTCTGTGATTTCAAACCACAGTGACTGGTGGTCACTGTTACCCAGGTGCTCCCCACTGTTACCCCATCACATGGTCCCTGTTTGTGAGCACAAGGTCCAGTATTGCCTTCTGCAGGTTGGTTCCATGACCAGTTGCTTGAGGAAGGCACCCTGAAGGAGTCCAGGATAAATCTGCTCCTAGTTGATGCTGCTGCTGGGATGCTCAGTCACGTCTGGTATATTGAGTCTCAACCAGTACTACCTCACCCCTTGTCTGCCATCCTTTGGATGGCTAGCATCAACTCTATCTGTTTCTTCCTCCTGGGCTGGTGGTCTATGGACCACACCTGTCTTGATAGCTGGCCCCATTTTCCTTTCCAGCTAACCCACAGTATCTCTCCCCCATTTTGTTCCTCCTGGATCTGTGTGGCCCTTATGTCATTTTTCACATACAGTGCCACTCCTCCTCCCTTCCTGCCTGCTCTGTCTCTTCTGAATATGTTGTAGCCAGGTATGGCCATCTCCCAGTCATGGTTATCCGGGAGAACTATTGTTGGCCTACAATTTGAGGATGGAGGTCGTGCTGCAGAAGCTAGTGGACCGAGGGAGGGTTACACCTCTGGAGCTAAACCGGATTCAAATTGACCGGGTACTGACATCAGTCGAGGATTCCCAATCCCTTGTGTTCCAATTGCAGATACAGCAGTGCTTAGATGATGCTTCTGATTTCTTTGCATTAATCTGGGTAACAAGGAGGGCTGAGCGGTCACTGGAGGTGGACCCGGCTGTGGCTCTGAAACCCACTATTTCAGCTGGCCTTCGTGGGGGGGCCCAGCTTGAAGTTTCTGGTGAAGAGCTCGGGGCAAGTGAAAAGACCCAAGAAGCTACTGTGGAAGACAGCCTAAGACACCTGGAGACCAAGTTTGTTCAATTGTGTGGAATACTGCTAGAAACATTCCAGCATCCTGACTTCCCTGTTAAAAGTAAAAGTAAAAGTATCTGCCCTGCAAGTTTACTTCCAAGTTAATTGTTCATCCTTCAGAACATGGTGCCCCTGCCCCATCTAGCTCCAAGTTAGCTGATAGGGATGGGCCCCCATCTATGATATTTAGAGTGCAGGAAACAATAACTTGAATAAGTACAGTAATATGTGTGAATCATAATGAAATTATAATGTGTATGGTAAATGCATAACTGTTGTCATTATAAAATATATAGAGTATATCATGAATAAGTATAGTAATGTTATAAGTTTACATTTACTGATGCATCAGTCTTTATTTTTGTCTTGTATAGTGATGAAACATGTCTCGTATAGCATAATGTTTTCATATAAAGTTAGTGTGAGCATAGACTTGATGCGGACGCCGAGTTCTTTACAGACACAGAAGGGTTTAACTCCCCTACAAATGGGGGTTCCTAAAATGTCTTCCTGGGCTTGCCTAATGCCCACTGCCAGGCTAGTGTTCTGTGTTCTAACAGTTTACAAGTGCTTGCATGCGAGTGCCCTGTTAGCCTCCATGCCTGTCTCTTTAAAAGGTATCTATTTTGTTGGTTATAATTAATCTGGGTGGGGACTGAGTAGTTTCAGGCTCGAGTTCCACCTGGGCTGTGTTACAGCCACTTCATTCTGCCTTTGCTAATTGCGCAGAGGAAGCCCTGCTAGGATCTGTAATTGTTTGCTGATTATCTACTTTAATAATAATATTGTTGTTTGTCTAACCTGCCTTCCTTTGCAGCATGGACTTTTCCGCTAAGCACCACCATTTTGGTTCTGGGCTACCAGTTTGAACCAATTGGTAACTTCGGGGACCTTAAAATGGAGACTGTCCCCAGAGGTCTTGTGGGAGTGAGTTTCTGTAGGAATTGTAGTTTTTACTGTTTGGTGCCTAAATGGACCTGGAGTGGGAGCCCTTGCTGTGTCAGACAGATGGATCAACCAACCAAACGTTTTGGATCACTGGGAAAGCCCAGAGCTGCTTGCAGCAGAGTATCAGTGTGTAGTTGGAGTTGAGAGAGTGAACAGCTCGAGTAATTCAAGCAGCTGCTCCTGCATAGTAGCGCGGGGGAATCAGTGGGAAGGCTGTGTCTGGCCTGCCTGCTACCGATCTCCTCGAGTGAAGAAGTCTGAAATCTAAAATCGGACTTTATCCGAGATTGCTATTACTGCGATTGGAACCCTGAATTGTGGAAGAGTGAATTTCGCCTGGTGTGGACTGAAGACTTGCTTCTGGATCAATCGGCCTGTCAGGACTTAAACTAACCGCAAAGCGTAGGTTTGCACAGAGACACTGTTTAATTGCAACCGGACTGTCATCCCGAATTGTGGTATTTAACAATTTTTACTATAATTGTGCTGAATGTGTAGAGCGGGTCTCGATTTGGTTCCCCACCTCGTTGAATGTATCACACTAGCTGGAAGCGGCATCCAGCAACTAATTGGACTGACATCCGAACTGTTCACCAGGTTTGGGCTTCACCATCTCGGCCTAGATCACTGCTCAGGCTGCAAAGATTCATCCGACAGAAGACTTGCTTGGGGATTCGGCTCCCCTGCTCAACACCATCAAACAGGATCAACCACCATGATGCGTCGTGTGGGTCCTGCTTCCCCTGACAAACCAGCATACCGTCCTGAGGTCATCATCTCATCAATCTTGCATCCTGGTCTGGGTAGCATGAGTAAACATCAGGGTAGTTTCCTGCAACAAAGCTCAAATCAAAGTGTGTCACTGATTTAATTGTTTTGGTTGATAATTACGAACTGAGCCATCCGGCTCCGGAATACAAATTGTGGGTCAAAGTGCATGTTGTGTTTTTTTCCTTCCTATGGGCCCCAACAACAGCTGCAACACTGGCCTACCCTGGGCAATGCTTCAGGCTAGCCTGCATGACAACTGGGTAACCACAGTGTGTGTGACTGTGCTAGAGGGACTCTTAGGGCATGCATGTTTAACCTGACTAAATCGGATCTAAAATCAAATGCTAGATTACCGCTCCACCCTTGTTCACGTCCCCTGAATAAATCAGATCCAAGTCCTTCTGCATTTAAACTGGCTGTTGTGTACCTTTGTGGAGGGGGATACTGTGTTGCTATTGCCTTTCTCCACTGCAGGTCTTATTTTACAGGGGGTCTCCAGGGCCAGTGCAGCTGACCCAACCCTGGTGGTAAGTGTGCCAAGTGTGGGGTCTAACATTGTAGTCTGGTGTTAATTGTGATTGTCTATTTGTTGACCAGTATAGGCCACTAGAGGGGTTAGAGGGGGGGGTATCAGTGTCCCGGAGGGCTGTACCCAGAGCAGCTATGCTACCCTTAAACCAACCCTCCCAGTGGAGGCACCCACTCACAGAACTCAGGCCCCTCAACCTGTGCCTAGTCATGCAGGCAGGGGTAGTAACCCTTGGGATAGCATCACCTAGGGGTTACATTAACATCAGAAGCTGTCTGGAAAATATGATTGCATCAGCAAATTTTTTGTCTGGAAAACAATTGATCAGCTGTTTTATAATCACTCACTACCCTTCCATGCACATTCATGTGATCCTGCAGACCAGTGAATGCTGCTGATGAAGCCCAGTTTCATTTACTGTAGTTAGATTTGGATGCAACGCTCTGCATTCACAGCTGTTTATCCACTAATTAACCAACTCATAGGTCCTTCAACTATAGCCTTGTAGTCAAAGTATCAGGTCCCAAAAATTGAATCCTAGGTTATTCCTTCAACTCTAGGGAATGTAATGAGAGAGAAATCCCTGAATCTGCTTAGTAATGCGGCACTCCAGCGGCAGTATAGTTACATTGTAATTGTCATGGACTGCTGCTTTAAAGTCTCACTTAGTTGTTGTAAGAGTCAACATATGAGGATTCCGGAGGTAGATGCCTGGATAACTCAGTGGTGGCCAGCTACTGTAGTACAAGAAGCATGACATTAGCAAATGAGAAACACAGTAGTGCGAAATTTCTTTCAATCCAGACACAATCTGTCCACATTGCATGTTTCTTGGTCTTCGCTATAGAGGTTACTTATTGCTAAAAGCATATAATGGGTGTGCAAGTGTCAAATTTACCAGTGGGACCCTTATTCATTTTAGCCCACAGTAAAAGATTAGATTACTATTTTAAAGGGAAAGTCCCATCTACCTATTTTTGGTATACCTGTGTAGTTTGTAGGCATGAACAATGATCCCATCTCTTGCAGCCCTCTAATTTCATCCTAATAATGAGGTCGCTTTACTCTGTTCTGCCCTGGTGTGAAAATCTGTTCTACTCCATTGTAAAGGTGATGACCCCCCTCATGCAAGGCATCATGGGAGTCGATGTGTACCTGCACAAGCCAGCAGAAGTTACAATCTCTGTCTGTTCTATGTGTTGTGAAGTCCCTGTAGCCTCTAAAAGCATTTTTTTTCTAACTCAGATGCACTTTAAACTACAGTAAACAGCAGGGCATTGACTATACCTTGAAAAGATTCATGGTCATGCATAAGACGAGAACATAGGGACTGCAAAGAACAGCAAAAGCACTGGTGGATACAGTATAACTACTGCTGGATTTAGCACTAAAACATCATAAAGTTCCAGGATGCCTTACATGAGTTGGGTCATGACCTCTGCAGTGGAGTAAAGCAGGGTTTCACATCAGACTTAAGTAACTTAATATACATTTATATCCTAATTAAATTAGGAGGGTATAATAGAGTCAATCACTGTTCATGCCTACAGACTACTCACCCTGAAAATAGGCATATTTAACGTCTAGTGCACTTACCCGGTTATCAAAGACCAAATGAATAAATAAACAGAATAAAAGGTGAGGGGACCTTCTCTTTAAAGGGAACGTAAACTTGGTCTTCTTTTTAGAGAGCCATGTTAATGCTGCCTTTAAGCTACCTGACGTTAGCCAGCCCGGTGGCACTGAGGGTTGAGGCACTGGATGCCACACCTCACACCATGTTGGCGACCCAGGTTCAGGAATAGACTCTGGTCATTGGGGGTCATTGAGGGAGGAGAGAATTGAGCGTCTGGATGACTGCTCTCCTCTCCTCTCTTGGAGGGAAGGGGGGTCACAGATCCTGGGCTTTAGTGACTCCCCATGGTGATTGGGGGTTTGGAAGCCTTTCTGGATCTCTGGCAGGGGATTGGCTGTGGTGGCATTCCTGTGAGTGTGTGGGAACAAGCACACATTGCATGTCTGAGCCAAAGTGGGGGGATGACTGAAAAGGAAAAAGCCCTGGCTGCCGGGTAGGTGAAGGTGGGGTCAGTGGATGGCCCCCATGCCCATAGCCAGGTCTTTCCGTCCTGCATCTAGTTCTCCCTCCACTCCCTGGTCACTCCACTAGATGATAAAGCACCAGTAGTAGGAGTCAGTGGTCCCACCCTGAGGGGGCTCAGAGCCAGGGGGGTTGAGCGATCAGAGGAGCAGGAGCAGAGATGGGCCCAAACCAGAGGTAGGGCTGGGGACTTCAGGCAGGGCAGGAGAGGCAAAGCTGGGAGACCACACTGGAGAGATTTCAGGTGTCCAGTAATGTGGGAGCATAAGGAAAGTGTACAAAAAAAAAAAGAAAGCAAGAAAAAGGCTACTTGATGTTTGTTTTTAATTTCCAGTCTGGTCCAGAACCCCAGTGGTTTCAGTTGAGTAGATAAAATAGTCAGTTTTACTGCATGCTTCCATTCACCTAATGGCTTCAGTTTCTTAACTGATACAGTATTCAGCCCAATAGTGTGGCAATAGTACATTGCACTGCCACCTGGAAGTCTGGGGTATGTGTGGGCTTCAGGCTCAAAATTAGGGGCTGACTTGGGGCCAAGCACTTTTTGTTGAGGTGAGGGCTTGGGTTCAAGTGAGGGATGGCACAAGCCACCTGGAGATCCCAAATTCCTCTTATCAGCCAACCAAGGAGTAGCATTGTCATTGGTTGAGCAAACCGCTGCCCAGCTAAACTCAGAGAAAGGAGTTGCCACAGCTGCCCAAATATATATATATATATATATATATATATATATATATATATATATATAAATAAAAGCTGATGGAGACCATACTAAAGGAAATGTTGGTGGAATATCTAGGCGAACATGGTCTCCAGGATGAGAGGCAGCATGGGTTCATGGGGGGAAGATCATGTCAAACAAATCTGATTGACTTGTTTGACTGTGTCACTAAGACAGTAGACAGGGGCCAAGCAGTAGACATCCTCTATCTTGATTTCAGCAATGCCTTTGACTCTGTCTCACAAAAGGTTGATCAGGAAGTTGGTGGATCTTGGAGTTGGGGAAAAGATGGTCAGATGGGTGGAAAACTGGCTGAGGGACAGAACCCAAAGGGTGGTGGTGTGGGAAGAGTTATCTGGCACCAGAGAAGTAACCAGTGGGGTCCCACAGGGCTCTGTGCTTGGGCCAGTGTTCTTCAATGTCTTCATCAATGACTTTGGGGATGGTATTAAAGGGAAAATGTGCCTATTCCCAGATGACACCAAGCTCTGTGGGAGAGTGGACACAGCTGAAGGGATAATAAGGGACCTACCTACAGGAAGATCTGGAAAAGCTGGGGCAGTGGTCCAGGATCTGGCAACTTGGCTACAGTGCCAAGAAATGCAAAGTTATGCATATTGGAGCCAAGAATCCCAGGACAGAGTGTTACCTGGGTGGAGTCCAAGTATCTGTATCAGAGGAGGAGAAGGACCTGGGAGTGATGATCACTAGTGACCTGAAGCACTCCACGTAGTGCAAGAAAGCAGCAGCAAAGGCAAACAAGATTTTGGGATGCATAGCTAGGGGGATCAGTAGTAGGAGAGAGGAGGTTATACTGCCTTTGTACAAGTCACTGGTAAGGCCACATCTAGAGTATGCAGTGCAGTACTGGTGCCCATACCTCAAAAAATACATTAACCTGCTGGAGACGATACAGAGGAGGGCTACAAAGATGATAGCCGATCAGCAGGGCAAGGCATATGAGGAGAGGTTGAGGGCACTGAACATGTACTCCCTTGAAGACAAGAGAGAGAGAGAGGGGACATGATTGGGACATTCAAGTACTTAAAAGGGGTACATAAAGTAAATAAGGAGAGTCTCTTTAAGCTGAGTGGCAACCATATCACAAGGGGGCACAGTCTTAAGCTGGAGGGTGGAAGGTTTAGGAGGGAGGTCAGGAAGCACTTCTTCACAGAGAGGGTGATGGGCACTTGGAATGCGCTGCCAGTAGAGGTCATCTTGTTGAAGACGGTGAGCAGCTTTAAGAGAGGCTGGGATAGGCATAGGGGGAAGGTAAGAAACATGGGTAGGGAGGATGGGAGGAGTGGGGAGGGAGGGCAGGGACATTAGCTCAAGCTGTGCACCCTGCAATACGAGCAGACTTGATAGACCAAATGGCATTCTTCTGCTGGCTTCTTCATATGTTTGTATGTGCGTAAATATTGGGATGTGGGGAAGAGGGCAGTGAATATGAAATGGGAAGAATGCAGCATTAGCATGAAACAGAGAATTTATCAGCAGATAAGGACCACTTTGCATGCCTAGTCTTGCCTCTTTTTCCCTGCCTATACTTACACCGCAGATCCTACCTGATCTTCTGCTACCTTCCCCCATTGGAAACTTAAACTCAATTAGACAAGTTCAAAATCAACACAAGAAGACAGACTGCACACCTGTCCAGATTTCCAGTTTTATTGAAAAAACAGGAGAGCCAGGTGTACATTTCCTTTAAATAAAAATAGCATAAAAGGCTGTTATTTCACAGAGTGCTATAACAAAAAAAATAGGGGTTCTAACTGTAATTGAAAATCTTACAGTACCTTTCTTATGTGTATTGTCCATTAATATTAGAGCACCATAACTTCTTATGTAGAGGGACAGCCGCCACAATCCTTCGTGCACCAGTCAGCTTCCTGTGCACTCAATATGTTAATGACTGCTGACCTCTGCCATTAGTCAGTAGCTCTCATTAACATATTGAGTGCACAGGAAACTGGCTGGTTATGTGATGACCCCGGCCATCCTTGTATAAAGGAAATTATGATGCTCTAATATGAATGGATAATATATATGAAAAAGTAATGTAAACATTTTAATTATGGTTAGATCCCCTATCAGGGCATTTTACAGCACTATACGACACTTTGCACTGTTTTCCTTTAAGAACTTAACTTTCAGGTCCTTAGATGGGTAAGCCTTACTCATTTTTTGTAATCCAAGAAATGTTACTGTTTAGGAAGAGCCCTTTGGGATGATGCTTCACAGTATGTTGTTTACAAGAAATTAATGTTCTAAAAACACCACATGAAGTTTAGCACATTTTCTGGCTTTTCCCACAAAGAAATTCTGAACTGAATGAGCATAAACACTGAATCGCTTTCTTTTGCCTGGAAATAGGTGGTCCTGTCAGGTCTGTACAGAGGTGCTTTGGCAGCATCCTGTGGATAGTAGTAAACATTTTATTGCAGGTGTATTTCAGGGCAGCTGAAATTGAGCAATCTTAATAGAACCAACAGGCCAAGACATGCACTACAGAGCAAACACGGGAGATGATTAGCACAATTATTTACTCAAGCCAAAGTGGAAATTTAATGACAGTCAAACAAATATATGATCAAAGAGCAAATGTGCAGAATGACATGATGAGTTTACATTACAATACTGCCAACCACTGTAGGATAGTAAAGGACACTTCAATTTATAATACCATTGCAAAAGATTATAATTCTCCTTCAGCTGGGGAAGCCGTGTTAGAAACATAGAAACGTGGAACCCTGGAGGACAGGAGGGACGGGGGGACATGATAGAGGTCTCTAAGGACATAAAAGGGATCAATAAGGGGGGCCCAGTCAGGGTGCTCCAAAGGAAGGGGGAGGGGGCAACGAGGGGGAACGGGTGTAAGCTGGAAGGGGGCAGGCTCAGAGGGGAGAGGAGGAGGTGTTATTTCACTGAAAGGGTGGCGGAGCCATGGAATGCACTGCCCAGGGAGCTGGTAGAGGCGGCGACTCTGGACAGGTTTAATAGGGGATGGGACAGGTACGAGGCGGGGATAAATCTGATCAGGTCCAATGCAGGTGGAACATCTGGGACTGAGGACAGTATAACCGGGGGGGGGGGGACACACCAAATTCAGCCCTCAGTGCAGGTGCTGAAAATTGAGCAGACTCGAAAGACCATTAGGCCTATTCTGCTCTCATTTTAATATGTTAGTAATTTGACAGCAGAGAAGGACTACTTGGCCCAGCCAGTCTTCTCATTTGTCCCTGCCTATACTGTCACCACAGACCCTACTCGATTTCCGGCTCCCTTCCCTCAACATCCCAACTAAGATTCCCTTGTGCCTGTCTCATGCATGCTTGAAGCCCACCACTGTTTTTGGCCCCTCTCCTCTGCTGGAAGACTGTTCCAGGCATCCACCACTCTGTCAGTGAAGAAGTACTTCCTCAAATCTCTCCTAAGATCCCCCCCTTCTAGCTTCATTGCATGTCCCCTTGTTCTTGTGCATCTTTTCCTTTGAAAAATACTCCCCTCCTGTACCTTGTTCAATCCCGTGAAGCATTTATAGGTCACTCTCATGTCCCCCTCTCCCTCCTCTTTTCCCAGGTTTACATATTGCGATCCCTCAGCCTCTCCTCTTAGGGTTTCTGATGCAGTCCATGCACCATTTTAGTTGCCCTCCTCTGGACAACCTCCACCCTGTCTATGTCCTTCCCGAGATGTGGTCTCCAGAACTGGACACAGTACTCCAGGTGGGTTCTCATCATCAGTACTGTATATATAGTGGCAACATTACCACCCTTTTTATTCTGGTGATACTCTCCCCTATGCATCCCACTGGCCCTGCCTGCTGCCTTGTTGCACTACCTAGTCACCTTGAGGTCATCAGATATAATTACTGCAAGGTCCCTTTCCTGTTTACTGACCAACAGTACTTCTTCTTCCATTTTGTACTCCACCTCTCAATTTGTATGCCCTGATTGCATGATTTTATACTTTTTTGCATTGAAACTCAGCTGCCATACCTTTGACCATTCCTCGAGTTTTCTCAGGTGCTCCACATTCTCTTCACCCCTCTGGAATGTCTACCCTATTGCAGATTTTTGTGTCATCTGCAAAGAGGCATACCTTCCCTTCCAGCTCATCTGCAATGTCACTTATAAAGACATTAAAGAGGACTGGTTCCTGTGCTGAGCCCTGAGGTACCCTGCTTGTCACCCTGCCTCCCCCCAAGTGAGTTCCAGTTATCACCACCCTCATGCTGCTTATCCATCAACCAATTCCTTACCCAGTTTGCCACCTTAGGACCCACCCCAAGCTGCCCAGTTTCCTTATAAGCTTTCTGTGTGGTACAGTGTTGAAAGGCTTTGCTGAAGTCTAAGGAGGCCACGTCCACGACCACGACCACACCCTGATTAATTTCCCTGGTCACCTAGTCAAAGAAATCTATCAGGTTTGTATGACATGACCCCCCATATGAATCCCTGCTTCCTCAGGTCTTGTAATCCACTGGATTAGGATACTCCACAATCCTTTCTTTAGCACTGACTCCATTAACTTTCCCACCACTGATGTCAGACTGACGAGACTATAGTTGCCAGCCTCCTCCCTGCTACTGCTTTTATGAAGTAGGACTACATCTGCCTTCCTCAAGTTCTCTGGAACCACTCCTTTTCCACTGAGTTGTTGATAGGGCTGTCAGAGGTGCTGTCAGTACATTCCTGATCTCCCTCAACACCCTTAGGTGTACCCCATCTGACTCCATGGCTTTGTCCACTTTCAAATTTGCAAGTTCTTTCAGGACTCTCGGCTCTGTAAAAGGACTTGTGTCTGTCTCCCTTCTTCCAGTGTTCCTGCTGATTTTATGTGGTTCATCCGCTTCCCCTTCCTCTGTGAAGACTGAATAAAAGTATCTGTTCAGGATATTTGCTCTTTATTGATCCTCCTTTGCACAGTTCCCCTTTGCCCATCTCAACCTCACAATCTCTCCCCAAGTCTTCATCTTCTTACATATATACCCAAAAAAGATACTGCCCCCTTTAATTACTCCACTGGCTATCCTTTCCTCAGTTTGCAACTTGGCCCTCCTCACCACTTTCTCTGCTTCCCTCTGCTTCTCCTGTACACCTCCCGATCCTCTTCCCTCTGCGTCTTTTTGTACCTCCTGAATGCTACTCTTTTATCCTTCACCTTGTGAGCCACTTCCCTAGAGAACCATAGCAGTCTCTTTTTTTTCTCCTCTCCTGTTTTTGCTGACTTCTTATGTGGAGAGGTCTGTTGCCTTTACTATGCCATCCTTTAACTTGTTCACTGTTCCTCCAACCCATCCAGGTCATCCCTCACTTCTAGGTAGTCTCTGAGGAATTCATCCATTTTTTTTTTGTAATCTGCCTTCCTGAAGTCCAGGACCCTCATCCTTCTGTGGTTTGCTTCCACTGTCATCTGTATGTTGTACCACATTGTACGGTAATCAGTGGTCCTAACGTGGCCTCCCACCTTGACGTCTGCAATACTGTCCCTTTGTGTGAGCACCAGGTCCAGTATTGTCCCATCACGAGAGGATGCGCTGACTAGTTGTCTGAGAAACTCCCCCCGCAAGGAGTCTAGGATGTCCCCAGTTCTCGCTGATGCTGTGGTTGGGATGCTCCAATCTACATGTGGCAGATTAAAGCCCTCCACCAGCAGCACCTCCTCTTTTTCTGCCATTGTGCTAATGGCTTCCCTCAGTGCCTTATCCAGTTCCTCTTCCTGTCTTTGAGGTCTGTAGATCATGGCAGTGTGAATAATGGCTTCAGCTGCTTTTTCCAGGGTGATCCACAGAAACTCCAACCCTCCATTTTCCCCTAATTTACCTATGTTTCCATCACGTGTATACCCTCCCTTACATACAGCACCAACCCATCTCCCTTCCTCCTCACCCAGTCCTTCCTGAACTGAGTACTGTCTGGTATGGCCATGTCCCAGTCATGGTTACCTGTGCACCATGGCTCAGTTATGGTCACATATCCAGGTCTGCCTCTGCCATGATGGCCTCTAGGTCTGGAATTTTATTTCCAAGACTCCTTGTGTTTACATACACATGGCCTTCCACACCTTGTTCCCACTCTGCTTGTAGCCCCCCTTATTCTCCTTTTTGCCCCACCTCCTTTTTCCCTCTCTTTTTTGCAACTCTTGTTCATACCCCCCTTGTCTTCTACCACACTGCTTTTTTATGTTTGCTCGCACGCATGTGCAAGAAACATAGTGCCATCATCCGAGTTTTCAGAGGTGTGGCAGCCCTCTTCCAGTTCAGGCAGTGTGTTTGCAGGCCGCGCAGTTCTCCAATGCCTGCTGGAGCTGTCTGCATGACAGCTCCAAAATGCTGATGGCGTACAGTTGAAAGGGGGAGCTATGCTTCAGTGAGCAGCGATAAGATATCGCCTGCTCACTCCCCACGCCACAGAGGCACGCATACTGTGTGCCTCGCCCCACGCACACACTGTGTAGCCGACAGGGTGCTCAATCCCCGTCGGCTGTGCCAGCGCCTCCCCCACTAAAACAGAGTTCCCTTTATGCCACGCTGGGTGCCCACCCAAGCGCACATGGTATAGCTGATGGGGTACCCAATCCCCCATCGGCCCACTCGGTTCCCCCAGAGTCAGGGTGCCACGCTGGGAGCCCACCTCAGCGTGCAACACATGCTATCGCCAACGGGGTGCCCAATCCGCATCAGCTCCACGCCCACCAGTCGTGCTTGTGCCACGCCAGAGCCTACCCCAGCGTGGCAAATGTCCCTCGTCCCATTTAAAAAAAAAAAAACCTGAAACGCAAAACGGTCCCTGCTGTGTCTGCCCCAACTGTGCCCACCCACTGCACACCCTGCCTCCCCACACCCCACCCCATACTTACCTCCAGACTCCGCGCGGACGATCTTCGTGGACGGGAACACGCTCTGCACTCTTCAAAGCCGACCACGAACTGAGGAAATGCCGGTAAGCTGTATAATAGGATAGAGAGGGTTTTTTCAACTTTGCAGCATATCTCAGGCATTGTTTGGAATTTTTGCACCAAATTTTCAACATGGGGTTTTTGGGACCCCTTCTCATGAATGCTGTCACTGTCATGGTGTTAATCGGCCCCGAAGGGTGATTTACATAATCACTGCGTGAAATCACCTTCGGACTGAGTAACAAGCGACACTGCCACTGTTCATAAGATGGGCTCTCAAAAGCCTATTTTGAAAATTTGTGAAAAATTCTTAAAAATGACTGTTTTACGTGCGCATGAAAGTTCCACGCACCTCGTAAGTTCAGACTTTCAATATTACTCCAGATTTTCAACATTGCCATTTTACCACACCTCCTTATGAGCAGTACAGCTGTCATTTTTCACATCTTGCCCAAAATGTGTTTCCGCCCATGTAGCGCACAATGGCGCAGTCGGTGTGCGAAATCAATGTATGGGACACATTAAGAAAATCACAGTGACACTGTTCATGAGCAGAGGTCTTAAAATGGGTATGTTGAAAATTTGGTGAAAAGATTCCTAAAAATGACTGTTTTTACGAGCGCACGTTGCACAGTTCCTACGCATGCGCATAAGTTTGCGAATTTTCAATATTTTCACTCCAGATTTTCAACATTGCCATTTTATTACACTTCCTTATGAGCAGCGCAGCTGTCATTTTTCACATCTTGCCCAAAATGTGTTTCCGTCCATGTAGCGCACAATGGCACAGTCGGTGTATGAAATCAATTTTTTGGGACACATTAAGAAAATCACAGTGACACTGTTCATGAGCAGAGGTCTTAAAATGGCTATGTTGAGAAAATTTGGTGAAGAGATTCCTAAAATGACGTATTTTAGCGTGCGTGCGCAGTTCCTACGCACACTCGTAAGTTTGCGAATTTTCAATATTTTCACTCCAGATTTTCCACATTGCCATTTTATTACACTTCCTTATGAACAGTACAGCTGCCATTTTTCACATGTCGCCCAAAATGTGTTTCCACCATGTAGCCCAATGGTGCAGTCAGGTGCATGAAAAGCAAAGTTTGGGACAGATTAAGAAAATCACAGTTACACTGTTCAATGAGCAGAGGTCTTAAATGGCTATGTTGAAAATTTGGTGACAAAAGTCCATATAATGACTGTGTTACTTAATGAGCATTGCGCAGTTTCCACGCACCTCATAAGTTCATGACTTTGTAATATTTTCAGTCCAGATTTTCACCAGTGGCATTTTTCCACACTTCCTTATGAACAGTACAGCTGTCATTTATCACAACATGGCCGAAATGTGTTTTCACACTTTCAGCGCAGAGATGCATGGTCACTGTGGGGAATCATTGTTCGGGACAGATAAAGAAAATCACAGTGACACTGTTCATGATCGGAGGTCCCAAAATGCCTGTGTTGACAATCTGCTGTAAAAAATCCCCAAACTAATTACATTACGGGTGTGCGTTGCACAGTTTCTATACGCGCTCGTGACTTCACCAGTTTTTTTTACATTTTACTGCAGATTTGCAACATTGCCATTTTAACACCTCCCTATGAACAGTACAGCTGTCATTTTCACATCCTGTTCAGAATGTGTTTTGCACCGTGTGCTAAGAACGCCGAGGTCGCTGTGCATAAGCAGCTTTCGCTAACAAACTGATAATTGCCACTGTTCATGAGGTGGAGGTCACAAAAAAACCATGTTGAGAATTTGGAGTGAAAATACCAACGAATGCCTGAGGTGTTAGGGTTTCCAACCATAACGCCCCACCCTGTAGAGAATGACAGGCATCAGGGGTGTGACTTGGGATTCTTGCCTGTAATGCTCATTCCATTCCACACCCTGCAGCCAGTGAGAGGCATCAAGGTATGCCTTGGACTCTTCGGCCCCAAAGTTCACCCCATTCTCCTATACCACACCCATCTCACCGTATTTCCTGATGGAATGGGGTGTGCATAAGGGCCAAAGACCCCAAGGCACACCGTGACACTTGTCAATGTCTGTAGGGTAGGGTGTGGTGAAATGGCGTGGCCGTTATGCCTGACGACCCAAAGGCACACCCCAATGCCTGTCACTCTCTGCAGGGTGGTGGTGGGGTTGGCTTCAGTTCAGTACTTCACTGCCATTTCTGTTATGCAGCTCTGTAACTTCTACACTACCAATGCCAATGCCAGCAAGCAAACATTCGGCATTGACAAATGCTTGTTCTTTATCCTGCTTCCTGGGGGAATTCTTGTCCACTTGAGTCCTCCCTTCTTACTGCTTCAAGCAGTTGGGAAGGGCAGTTTATGCCTCCTGTTTTCTTCTTCCACCACTCCATCTGCTAGTTTAGATGTTCATAAAAGTTGCATTTAAACTGTCTGAGGACCGCAGTTCTCCTACCAGACAGATGCAGGCTGTCACCTCTCTATAGGCACATATCCTTTCAGGTTGGTCCCCTGTCCCCAGTGAAACAGAACCTGTCTTCTCCATACCATTCCTTCAACCATGAGTTAAAGCTCCTGATGTGGAGAACCCTAAGCTCCCCCTGGTCATAGACAGGCAGCACCTCAGTGAAATCACCGTGCATGCTGCCTGCCCAAGACCCCTCCCCAATTCCCTGATATCTCTCTGTACAATCCCAGCGCCATCCCTAACTAGGTCATTAGTCCCCATGTGGACAATGACATCCAGCTGCCCCTCCTGCCCCTTTGCCCTATTGATCCTTAAGATCCGTTGTCCATTCCTCCAAGCTCTGGCACTAGGTAGGCACCTTATCTCCCTCTTTCTCTCCCTTCCTGTTCCCAAATCTACCCCCTAACAAACAATCAAGTCCCTCACCAGAAGATGCTTTCTCCTCTGCTCGGGTCCTCTACCTCCCACCTTGGGGCCTCCCTTTTGGAGGACCCCCACATCCTCCCTTGCTGATACTATGGGTGCCTTCTCCCTGCAGTCCTGTCCTGCCAGAGTGACAAATAAATTTTATAGTGGCACAGACTGAGGAATGTACCCCTGACCCGCCACCCCCACCCTCCCAGAGCTCACCACAGCCCAGTTGGACCTCCTTCTCCTAAGCAACTTCTGGGGAAACAGTGGTAGACTCGGATGCCCCTTGGTGTTGTGCCTGCCTGCTTTGTACTCGGCTGGTGAAGAAATACAGGGCTTCAGGTTTGTGTGCTGTCAGTCCCCTACTAAACTGATCATTCAAGAAGAAGAAGAAGAATTAGCATTACTATAGCACTTTTCATACACAGTGTATCCCACAGTGCTTTACAAGCAATGCTAGACTGGTAGTGAAGTGACTGAATGTGTAGTGGCGGCCAAATCACATATCAGCACCTACACACAGCCTGAACAGTTACATGATCCGGTTTATGGGAAGGAGAATGTTGGCCAAGACAACGGGAATGTTCCCTACTCTTTGCGAAGAGTGCCTTGGGTTCTTTTGCTTCCACTTGGAACCCCACCAGGACAGCACCAGGATGGGTAGAAGGGACCTTGGTTTAATGTCTCAAGAAAGCAGCAAACCATTGAGTTTTTTGCACTTCTGTTTCAAAAGCAGGCCTTGATAGTGGATCAGGTTCTTTAAATGAGCATGCTGTAGAAGGAACAGAAATAGAATGCAGTGTCCCACAGTCAGAAATTGCTATGCTACTCCAGTGAGGTCATGTCCTAATTAAGGCCAGCTGGACTGCTGTGTCTCAGCATGACAGGCCATAATCAGCAGCTACTGGGCCAAATTGCAAGGAAGGAACTGGCCAAACTGGCCAACACCCCCTTTGTTGACAGCAGTCTCCCAGTGTCAAAACTGGTTTTCTAACTGCCTATTGATGTTAAGCAAAGTCCCAGTATTGGGGGAAGGGGATGTCACACCCACCTCAACCCATCACACTAATCTCCAGATAAGGGCATCCTATACTAGGTTCCTGAGGCTGCACCAATCTCTGCTTTGGTTGTGTTTGTACTTTTTTTTTTTTTTGCTGGAAGTTACTATTTAACTTTTTTATTTATTTATTGAATTCTTGCATTACAACCTTTGAGCTACAAGCTCATTTACAAAGGTTCCAAGTCAGGAAAAATGGCAGACATACAATAGTTGTCACAGAAAAGCAAAGAATAATACTTTCAACAATGGCAAAACACAGTAAAGATCATTGGGAAGGGGTAAAGTCTTAGTAGACAGACAAGGATAGATCAGCAGGAGCAGGAGTCGGGGAGAGTGGGGTAGGGAGGAGGGTGGGAAGGATTAAAGTGTGAGGTGGTGGAGGAGGTGGTAGACGACATGGAGTATCCCCAGAATAGGGGGACACCGCGTCTGGGAGAGTGGTAGGGTGGGAGGGCTGCAAGCGTGGAGAGGTGGCCAGGGACAGGAGGCACGATCCGGAAGGGCAGGGTCTGAGGGCCAGGGGGAGGGAGGTGGAGGGAAGGAGAGGGGGGAAGCAAGTTAGGATCTCATGAAGTGCGAGTAGTTGGGGTAGTCAATATATTTAAGCTGGAGGGTTGGGACAGTTAGGACAGGTGCATTTCCCATGCGAGGAAAGGTGTGACCTAAGTGCAGATTTGAACTGGTCGATTCTGCTAATTGTGGCTAGTTCTGTTGGAAGAGAGGAGAGCCATAGCAGGGCCTGGTATTCGAAGGAACGCTGACCTTGGGTAGTGTGACGGTAGGGGATTTTGATTGAGAATTTATTGGATATCCTTGTGGTCCTAGTTGGAGCAGCCTGGTGGATGAGGGAGCTGGGCCCAGGGGGCAGTAGGCCCAGGGTTGCTTTTTTGGCAAGGATGTGAGTTTGATAGTGGGCCCTATCAGACAGATTTAGCCAACCTGTTTCCAGGTAGAGGTGGCAGGTATGGGTCAGGCAAGGGGCACCCAGTGCGAGTTGGCAGGCTTTGTTGAGTGTAGTGGCAAGTCACCTCAGCGTGCTGTCCAAGGCTGCACAGTAGATGGCAAGGCCATAATCAATGGTTGAGAAGGCCAAACTAGTTATGGAAAGCTGGAGGGCTTTGGGAGTGAGGCAGTTACAGTGCTTGTATAGCAGGCCAAGCTTCCTGTTAACTGCAGTGGCCACCTGGTCGATGTGGGCGGACTTCAGGAGGGCCGGCTTTGGGAGGATGGGGGAAGTGGTAAAAGGGTACCTGGCCAGAATTCAATCTAGTATGGACACTAACCAGAGGTGGGAGCTCATAAAGCTGGGGATAGTGGAGGCAACCAAAACCTGTTGCAAAGCCCAGAGCAAGAAGGCTAGGGCTAAGAAACCGAGGCTGGTTGAGCAAGGAGGTTATGGAAAAGTAAGGAGGAAAAGAGCTGCCTTTAGGAAGTACAAGAAAACAGGAAGGGGAGGACAGGGAGGAGTACTTGACAGAATCGAAGGAGGTGACAAGGGCAGTAAGGGGAGCCAAAGCATCTATGGAACTCAGGCTGGCACAAGGCATTAAGAAGGGGGAGAAGGACTTCTTCAAGTACATCAGGGAGAAAAGGAGCTGTAAGGACCACATAGTAAGGATAAGGAAGGAAGGGGATGGGTGGAAGCAGGGTGCGATAAGGCAGAAGCACTAAATGAGTACTTCTGCTCAGTATTTACTAAAGAGAAGAGGGGGTGACACCCAAGGTGGGAGAAATGGCAGAAGCAGGGGGAGAGGTGACAGATGGGAAATCATGGAGGGCAGAGTTCGAGGGTTTGAAGGCACTGAGGGTGGACAAGGTGCCAGGCCCAGATGGCATCCACCCAGGGTGCTGAAGAAGTTGGCAGAGGTCCTTGCAGGACCTTTGGCAGACCTATTTAATGCCTCACTACATTTGGGGTGTGTACCTCAGGACTGGAGGATGGTTCATGTGGTGCCTCCACAAGAGTGGCCCGCGGATGAACCGGGAAACTACAGAACCAGTGAGCCTC
The DNA here is from genome assembly GCA_016271365.2 of Neoceratodus forsteri. NCBI lineage: Eukaryota > Metazoa > Chordata > Ceratodontiformes > Ceratodontidae > Neoceratodus > Neoceratodus forsteri. The sequence continues at coordinate 465,960,391 of CM028132.1, read as the reverse complement.
ATCCATCGTGGGTAAGCTAATGGAGACTATCCTGAAGGAGAGGCTGGTGGCCCTCCTAGAGGCCAAAGGACTACAGGACAGCAGACAGCATGGCTTCATACGTGGCAGATCCTGCCAAACCAACCTGGTCGAGTTCTATGATTGGGTAACTAGGCAACTGGACAGGGGCCATGCAGTGGATGTCCTGTATCTGGACTTCAGTAAGGCATTCGACTCGGTCCTGCATGGAAGGCTGGGAAGGAAATTAGTAGGCACAGGGGCGGGTGCAAAGCTGGTGAGCTGGGTAGGGAACTGGCTTCAGGGAAGGCAACAGAGGGTGGTGGTGGGTGGAGCTCTCACACCCAAGGAGCAGTGGCAGTGGTGTTCCACAGGGCTCGTGTTGGGACCAGTGTTGTTTGGGATATTCATGACAGACATATCATAGGACATCAAGAGCAAGATCAGTCTGTTTGCTGATGATACCAAGGTAGGCACGGTGGTGGATGACCTAGGGGGATGGCAGGGGTTGCAGAATGATCTGGCAAAGCTTGAAACCTGGTCAGACACCTGGCAACTGGGGTTTAATGCCAAAAAGTGCAAGGTGCTGCATTTTGGGATGAAGAACCCAAGGAAGAGTTACCAGCTGGGGGGAGTGCAGCTAGCCCAGACAGAGGAGGAGGAGGAGGAGAAGGATCTGGGTGTGCTCATTACAGGGTCAATGAACAACTCAGCACAATGTAGGAAGGCAGCTGCAAAGGCCAACAAAATGCTGGGTTGTATTGCAAGGGTATATCCTCGAGGAGGGGAGGAGGTGATTCTGCCACTGTATAGGTCATTAGTTAGACCACACCTGGAGTACTGCGTGCAGTACTGGCGCTGTATCTGAAGCAGGACATTAAGTTACTGGAGGAGCACAGCGCAGGGCGCAAAAGATGATCAAGGGGCTGGGGACTTATCATACAGAGAGGGAGGTTGAAGGAGTTGAACATGTACTCACTGGAGGAGAGGAGGACAGGGGTGACATGATTGAAACCTTTAAATACATGAAAGGAATAAACAAGGCGGGTACAGAGGGGCTGTTCAAAGTAAGGGAGGGAGGGCCACCAGGGGCCATGATATGAGACTGGAGGAGGAAGGTTCAGGAGGAGATGAGGAGACACTTTTTACAGAGGGTGGTGGCTGGGTGGAATGCATTACCTGCAGAAGTGGTATGCAGTAGAACAGTGGACTGCTTCAAAAGGGATGGGACAGGACAAGGGAGAGGGTTAATGAAGGGGAAGGGTGGAAGGGAGGGGCAGCTGCAGAATAAGGGGTACTAGCTGCACATTCGAGCAGACTTGATAGACCTCTAGGCTTTTATCTGCTGGCAAATTTCGTATGTTCGTATATGACAGGGAGCTGTCAAGGGTGAGGCCCAGGTATTTGAAACTGGAGACCATTTCAATGGTGTTCTTATGTAGATTCAGAATGTTGAGGGTTGTGGCCTTATGGCGGCTGTGAGCTGAGGCAAAGAACATGGTCTTCGTCTTTTTGTGGTTGATTATGAGTTTAGCTTTGTTAAACCAGTCTTCAGTGTTGTTGAAGTCCTGTTGGCGGTGTTGTTCCAGAACGGTGGGGTCAGGATGACTGGAGTAGATCACCGCATCGTCAGCGTAGATAAGGATTTGTTGTCGGCAGGCTAGTGGTAGGTTATTTAGAAAGAGGCTAAATAGGAGAGGGCCAAGAATGGAGCCTTGGGGGACTTCAAGGGACACTTGAAGGGGGTCAGAGAGTACATTGCTAATTTTTACCTGCTGAACACGCCCTGAGAGGTAGCTCCGGAAACAGCACAGGGAGTCTGAGGAGAGTCCTATAGCCTCTAATTGTGCCAGGAGGAGGTCATGGTTGACCGTATCGAAGGCCTTGGTGAGGTTGATGAGGGTTGCTCCCACCAAGTGCCCCTGATCGAACGCACTATGAATGTAGCCCGTGAACTCAAGAAGTGCAGTGGTTGTACTGTGGCGCTGCTGAAGCCATGCTGCTGCTGGCATTGAAGTTGGTATTTATCGAGGTGAGCTGTCAGCTGGTCATAGACTATTTGCTCGAGGGCTTTTGAGATAGGTGGGAGGATTGAAATTGGGCGGTAGTTGGCGTGGTCTGACTTACTACCAGTTTTGTGGACAGGGGTTACTGTGGCAGCTTTTCAGAGGCTTGGGAAGGTACCTGTGGAGAGGGAAAGATTCACAATTGAGGTTAGTGGGGTTAGCAATTCTTCGAGGGTAAGAGAGACTAATTTTAGGTCGAGACCCTCGGAGCTGTGCCTGGATTTCCCAAGAACTTTGATGAGGTCTTTTTTTACTTCTATTTTAGATAAGACTCTGAGGTTAAAGGGGGGGGCTTGGTGTGTTTTGGGGGGACTATGGAGGGTGGGCTGGGTGGATCCGACTTGGTCTCAGAAACAGGGGGGAGCACTGGACTGAGGTCAGTGAAGGCTTTGTTAAAGATGTCTGCGATGGATCTGGGGTCTTGTATGAGACATCCATTGTGGCTCAACAGAGTGGGTGCCGTGGCGTCACTTTTCCTGATGATAGCATTAATGTTATCCCAGAAACGGCGGCTGTCACCCCAAGAGGAATTAAGTTCGTATCTGTGGTAGCTAGCTTTAGCCAGGTGGAGTGCCACTGTGCATTTATTCCACGCAGCCTTGTAGTTTTGCGGGTCCTGGCCAGAGAGAGTATGTTTGTACTTGTGCCATAGGTTGTCCCTGGAACGCATCTGGGCTAGGAGGGGAAGGGTTATCCAAGTTTTGTGCGAGCCACTAATTTTCCTTTTGGTTAAGGGGCAAATAGATCACAGGCAGAGTTGAAAATTTCCATGAATTTGCTCAGCGCAGTGTTCATGTCTTTAGCTGTTAGGATAGGTACCCAGTTCAGTTGCAGGAGGTACTGCTTGAAGGGTCCTAGCATGCCCTTTTTTAATAGGCGAGATGTTATCAGCTTTGGGCGTGTTTTTTCGGCCTTGTTGGACCAGGCTAGAATGATGGGTGAATGGTCACTTAGGCAGTCAGGGAGCACTTTCAGCCCAGAGATGTGATCTGGGTGGTTAGTTAGAACCCAGTCCAACAAGGTACTAGTACCTGTCCTGTAGTTTGTGCGGGTAGGTAGTTCCACTAGCTGGAGGAAGTTGATAGAGGAGACTGCATCCTTGTAGGTGGCAGAGTCCTGAGACAGCCAGTTGATGTTGAAGTCCCCCAGTACTATGACTTCATGGCTAGAGTGGATTTCTGCCAGATGCTCATGTAAGACCCTAAAACCCTCAGTTACTTCCTTAAGGGGTAGGTAGGCTACGATTAGAGTGAGGCCCTTGCCCTGGGAACCAAGTGTTAGGTGCACAGAGAGTATCTGAGCGTTTTTGCCCATACTTAAATGCGGTAGAGCAACCCCCTGCAGGTGATCTTTTATATAGATTATACAGTCCCCACCTCTCTTCCCTAGCCGATCATGGCGGAAGGGGGTGTACCCTTGGAGTTGGACTAGGCTGTCCTTGGTTCTGGGGGTAAGCCAGGTTTTGGTTAAGACCAATATGTCTGGGTCGTGTTGTGAAACCCAAGCTTGTAGAAGGTCGAGTTTAGGCAGCAGACTGCAAATGTTGATGGAGGCTATGGTAATCAAGCTACTTTTCCTGGGTTGCCCAGAGGCAGAAAAGCCCGGGACGGGGTTAGGATGAATGTTGCCCGAGAGCATTAGGAGAAGCCAGAATACTCAGATTGCAAGTAGTTTGAGTTGCTTGAATGAGCGGAGTGGCAGTCGATGGGATTGATGTGTGTTACTGGTGTTGTAGGTAAAGAGGCAAGTAGGTGAGATAGGTGGCAGGATAGGGTAGTAGTAGGCAGCGATATGCTGACCCAGAGGCCCTAACACCAGGAGGGCTGCGTCCATTGGTATATATGGCCCTGTAGTAGGTTAGGATTCCCATCCCTATAAGTAGGTAGAAGCCCCAGAGATGTTCTACCCCAGGAATACTGCAAGGCAGTAGGAAGTAGTAGGAAGGTAGTGAGAGATTTTACAGGCCAGCTTGTACGAGGTGGCATTGCCGGCTTTTTTGCGTCAGGCATCACTGGGTGGTGAGGGTACACAATTGTTAGATTAGTAGCTGGTACAGAGCCCCCTTGTGTGAGTGGACAAATCGGTGGACAGCACACCTAGCAAGACAAGAGACTGTTGGACTCTAAGGGGCAGTGCCAGCCATGGAAGGGTTAAGTTAGGCAGGAGATCAGTGAAGAGGAGTGGTCAAGAACAGAGTGGGAGGAGCAAGAGCGTATTTAAAGGAGGCCTGGGAGGGGGTGGCGGGGGCAGGAAAAATTTTGCACAATTATCGGTACACAGAACAGGCTGAGGAGCACAAAAAGTCCTACAGAAAGTCAGTGGAAAAGGCGCTTCAATCAGTGGCAACACTGAAAGGAGGCCAGCCAATCAGGAATCCCCCGAAAGTTTTTTCATCAATCCGGAACATCGGCTCCATTGGACCAGCCAGTGGCAATACCTGGGGAGCAAGTCCGGTCTGGAGATCCACAAGGGTGGCCTGAGAGGGTGGAAAGTGGTTGGCCGGCAGTCGTGGATACAGCTAGAGATGCCGCCTTGTGCTATGGTGCGCCGCTTCTGGCGCGGGGGCCCTGCGGAGGAAGACAGAGAAAACACAGGGTGTTATAGGATTCCAGTGAGCGGGGGTATGGTGGCAGTTCATCCCTGTGTGGAGGATCGTCTTCTAATGCACTGCCTCCTTTGATGTTCCATCTTCAAATAATACCTTTCCTCCCACTAGGAGGGTGAGCAAGCTGTTGCCTGTGCAGTCAACACTGATGCTGTTTTCTGACTGACCATTAGGGGATGCTTGTCTGGAAACTGGGTGTATCTGATGTGTGGGATCTGTAGCAGTTTATAGAGCATCAGCTGAGAGGGGGCTGCTGTAAGAACTCTGGGACAGTTCACCCCAACCCAGAAATGTCACCACTGGATTTTAAGCATGTCAGTGCTTGGTGTACTTTGTGCACTGACCTTTCTCCCAAGGCTCAAGATTCAACAATCAAACAATTTTGTAAATTTCCTTTTAAACTGTGTTATGATTTCCGATTAGCACTATTGTTAATAAGTCTACTGATTGGAAATGGGGGTGGGGCAAGCTCCCACCCTCGAGTGGGTGCGTTTAAAAATACCTACTGAAATGGGGGGGGGGTGCAGTGGGAAGGTCCCAATATACATTAGAACCTACTACTGAGCGGCACTCTGTCTCCATGAACACTGCTGCAAGTCTCAGACGTTACTTCTGGGTGGGAGTAAACAGCAGCTGCTTCTCTATAATGATACTCCTGGATGATCCTGGACTTAACAGTCTGTACACAGATGACGTTATGGTCACAAACCTATTTACTGATTTAGTTTGTGTTGAGCTGGTAAGTACAATAGACAAGAAGATGCCTATTTTTAGTTCTGACCCAGGAGATTATATGGAAAAACAATAGCTGCAGGAAGGATCAAATAATACAAGGAAAGCCAAGTCAGCAGCAAAAGAAGCAGAGATTTGGTAAACAGTACTCAAAGGCAACATGATAGGGTCAGTCTGGTACAATGAACAATTTGGTATGATACAACAACCTTAAAGTTGAGAGATTGCATGACATTGACGAGCCAGGTAAAAATTGTCTAGTACGTGAATCAACTTAGTTAACACAGAATTAGCAGTGGTGACAAATATATATACGAAAGAGGTGAGTGAAGTCAAGTGCAACTGCAGACTGAATTGGTCAGTAGATAGTCCCATAGAGACCTTAGAAACAGAGAGTGGGAGGAGGAGGAGGAGGTTCAGATCAGCAATGGCAGATAATTCCATAGCCTGCCCCTCCCCATTTCAATAATGGCCTTAAGGACTACCAGCAGGGATTTCTTATTCGAACTTAAGAGTTAGTTCTGTTGAAAAACATAAGGAACTCGGCTACAGGAAGCAGGGGTAGCAGATCAGAGAAACTTACCTGTAAAGCAACCCAGAACAAACAAGCATCCATTTGATGGGGATAACCACCCTAGTTTTTCATAATGGTCACAATGGTGTGTGAGACAAGTAGAGTTCAATGCAAATTGGCAGCTATCATTGTAATGACACCTGTTGCATCATTTGCATGAGGCATTCATGTTCTGATACAGCATTCCATTTTAAAGCAGCAGGGTATGGGATGTAATTTGCATATGTCAAGTTCCTGACCTGCAAGGGTGCACATCCCCAGCATGCTACTGTTGGCACGTCTGCATGTTAAGATTCATACTGGGTTTCTCTGCAGATGGAAAAAGCAGTTGACTTTGCAAATGTTACTATCAATAGCAGCCACTGCTATGAGAGAACCTTGTCTCCCCCCCCACCTCCCAGTTAAGAGATAGTCATTCAGTATATTGCTCTGAGCTTGCTCATTCTGCAGTCTTAGTTCGGGAAATGGACTCAGAGTCCATAAGAACACTGCACCCCCTTTTAAAAAGCAGAGAAAACTGTGTGGCTCAGAGGATAACGTGCTGTTCTTGCAGTGCTAGAAAGCAGGGTTGGAGTTTTGGCTGGGTCACAAAAGAACATTAATGGCGGTCTCTGGTCCATTTCCAGTGTTCAGAATTCCTCATCTTCAGAACCCATAGCGCACTTACAGAAGCATGGTGGTACCCTTCACCATGTGATTGGTAGATTTTACATAAGAGAACCTAGACACAGAATAAGCTTGGAGCAGAACCCTCTCATCCCCAGATAGGGTGGGCCTCTAGGTCACTGCTAAGGTGCATGGTCAGACCAGCAGTTGGAGACCTCTATCACAGTGGTGGCGAAGTGTACAAAATGTTTGGGGGTGGTTCAGAATTGTATGTTCTAGAGCTATGCAACACCTGCATTCAGGGCACTAAGAAGACAATTGCCTTCTTAAAGGAGGCCCCCCACCTCGGCCTTTTTTTTCTGTATCTGTGTAGTTTGCAGGCATAAACAATAGCCATGTGTGCACGGACATACCGTTACTTCCCACTCTCTGTTCCAGTGCGGCTTCCATCTCCCGAGCCGATGCAGGGTCCCATGTACATGACCATTCTCTGTGCCAATGCAAGCCATGCTGAAGAGGGGCCATAAATCTGGGGACAGGCATTCGAAGACTTCATGTAGTTTGGTAACATAACCCGTGGTGAGGTTTGCTCTTTACTTGGAGCAAAGCATCTGTGGATTATGCTACCAAACTACTTGAAGTCTTCAAAAATGGATGCTTGTAATCTAGAAAACAGTCTCTTGTAGTAGTGCCCCAAACATGTTTCAGCAGTTTTTGCAGTCTATTACATCACATGAACAACATTCTAAAGCGGGAAGCACTAGGAACAACTGCCGGTATAGTCCAACAACTGTCAGTCCATCCTGCTCGGTATATGGTAACTAACGTTTTGCCCAAAACATCGGTGTTCACAGTGGGGCTTTCTGAGGGAGATGAGCAGGATGCAGCAATGCGAGCAGTACTGCCAGTTCACACTGCAGCTCAATGCTCACATTGCTACACATTAACAACTTTGCTGTGACTGTAGATACAGAGTAAGGAGTGACTTGCCATGATCTGGTAAGTGCCCACACTGCCACACTTGCACCGCAACAACCCAAGGGCACGAGATGCTGCGGTGCAAATGTGGCAGTGTAAACACATCTAAAGATTGCCTTTATTGCACCTCCCTGATTATATCAGGATTTAAATATAAATGAAGTTACTTAATTCTGGTGATTAAACCTATCTGACTCCATTGCAAAGGTCATGAACCACTTCAAGGCATTCTTGGATTTTATGATGTTTTACTGCTAAAGCCTTTGGGTAGTAGTTCTACTGTATCAGTCATTGTTGTTCATGTCCTCTGCAGTGCCTGTGTTCTTGTCTTGTGCTGGCCATCAGACTTTTCAAGGTACAGTAAAGTGCCCTGCTGTTTTCTGTAAAGTGTGTCTTAATTTGGAAAAAAAAATGCTTTTAAAGAAGTTTGTGTTTGTAAGTTTTATTTCTACTTTGTTGAATAGTTTTGTGCTACAAGTTCCTATTTTGCAGACTGAGCATGCAGTCTTGTGGTTTTCATTTTTTTTTTTTTTTTGTGTGCAAATTAACAAAGTTTATGACCAGCACAAGACAAGAACATAGGGACAGTAGAGAACATCAACAGCACTGACTGATATAGTAGAACTGCAGACATTAGCTCTAAAGCATCATCAAATCCCACGATGCCTTGCATGAATCAGGTCATGACCCTTGCAGTGGAGTCAAGCAGGTTTTTACACTAGACTTAAGTAACTTCATTTAAATATAAATCCTGATAAAATTAGGAGGGTGTAGTACAGGCAATCATTGTTCGTCTCTACAAACTATACAGGTATACAGAAAAAAAGGCTTGAGGAGACCTTCCCTTTAAATGTACATCTGTCAAGCTATCTGCTTTTTACAGTCCCAGATACTATAAAATGTCATAAATAATCCACGGTTTATTCACAGAAATGTTTAGAATTACTCATAATTATATAATAGCAGAAAAGGTTTCTAAGAAATTGATTAGTCAGTGCCCTTATTGAACAGCGATGCTGTCCCAGCACAACATCATTATATCAAGTCCAGGCACACACATAACTTTTTTATATGTAAGCACATAAAGAGTATTACTACACACAAGTTCCCCAGTATGTTACACAGTGTTGTACTGCCCCTTCCCCAAATCACTTTACAACTATTTTAATCTTCTAGCGATTCCCTGCATTCCAGACTGCATCTTTGTTAAAGCAGCCACTGTTACCAGCTTCACACAAACACCATTTACATCTTCAGAGCACACGCTCACCTCACAGTTCAGCGCTCTGCTATGAGCAGCCATACACTCTGCTGCACTCTCTCTCTCTCTCTCTCGTCTCTCTCTCTCTCTCGCACTCGAGTGGGCTGGGCTTCAGGCAACCAGGCACTTTTCCCTGTTTGACAGTCCCACAGCAGGCAGACAGACACATACGAACATACAAAGAAGCCAGCAGAAGAAGGCCATTTGGTCTATCAAGTCTGCTTGCATTGCAGGGTCCACAATTTGAGCTACTGTCCCTGCCCTCTCTCCCCACTCCTCCAATCCTTCCTACCCATGATCCTTACTTTCCCCTATGCCTATCCCAGCCTTCTTAAAGCTTCCCACTGTCTTCAACGAGATGACCTCTTCCAGCAGTGCATTCCAAGTGTCCACCACCTTCTCTGTGAAGAAGTGCTTCCTGACCTCCTTCCTAAACTTCCCAACCTCCAGCTTAAAACTGTGCTCCCTAGTGTTATGGTTGCCACTCAGCTTAAAGAAACTCTCCTTATCAACCTTATTTATCCCTTTCAAGTACTTGAAGGTCCCAATCATGTCCCCTTTCTCTCGCCTGTCTTCCAGGGAGTACATGTTCAGTGCCCTCAACCTCTCCTCGTATGCCTTACCCTACTGCCCCACTATCATCTTTGTAGCCCTCCTCTGGACCTTCTCCAGCAGGTTAATGTCCTTTTTGAGGTATGGGCACCAGTACTGAACTCCATACTCTAGATGTGGCCTTACCAGTGACCGGTACAAGGACAGTATAACATCCTCTCTCCTACTACTGATCCCCCTAGATATGCATCCCAGCATCTTGTTTGCCTTTGCTGTTGCTTTCTTGCACTGCTTTGAGTGCGTCAGGCCACTAGTGATCATCACTCCCAGGTCCTTCTCCTCTTCAGATGCAGATACTTGGACTCCACCCAGGTAGTACTCTGTTCTGGGATTCTTGGCTCCAGTATGCATAACTTTGTATTTCTTGGCATTGAAGCCAAGCTGCCAGATCCTGGACCACCTCCCCAGCTTTTCCAGGTCTTCCTGTAGGTCTTGTATCCCTTCAGCTGTGTCCACTCTCCAGCAGAGCTTGGTGTCATCCGTGAATAGGCACATTTTGCCCTTAATGTCATCCCCAATGTCACTGATGAAGACATTGAACAACACCAGCCCCAGCACAGAGCCTGTGGGGCCCCACTGGTTGCCGCTGTGGTACCAGATAACTCACCCCCTACAACCACCCTCTGGGTTCTGTCCCTCAGCCAGTTTTCCACCAATCTGACCATCTTTTCCCCAACCCTAAGATCCACCAACTTCCTGATCAACCTTTTGTGGGGCACAGAGTCAAAGGCCTTGCTGAAATCAAGATAGAGGATGTCTACTGCTTGGCCCCTGTCTGCTGTCTTAGTGACACAGTCAAAGAAGTCAATCAGATTCATTTGACATCATCATGTAAAAACAAAATAAAAAAAAGCCGCTGCTGCCAGTGGCTTCTTAATATATTTCAGCTGTCTGCTTCTGGTCCCTGCTCCTTCACCGGCATACCAACAGCTACTTTTCCCAGTCCCAGAGCAGGGTGTGGGACTGAAAACAGCAACCCAAGGGCCTCTTGTGTTAAAAGCAAATTACATGCCACAGAAAGACAGAATGGAGGTGAGGGGCAGATGACTGATGAACAAGACAATCAAGAGGAAACTCTCTACACAGCATCACCACCTACTGGACATACAGAGAATGGGCACTTTTGTTTTTGCAGTCTACTTCCACAGTACAAAACCACTACAAAACTATTTCAAAATGTTCATTTTGTAATTTTTTTTTTTTTATGAAAAAGAGTGTGTGTCATGCAGGGATATTGTCACTTCTTGGGTGTTGGATGCACTCAGCCTACAGCCCAAGCCCAACCACCTGAGGTGTGACGTTATCCCACCATAACACACCCCCTGTTGTGCATTATTGCTTAATTATAAAATGGATAGAAAGAATCCTAAAAATAATTGGTCCAAAATCTGTTCCAGCCATCATGATGTCTCAGTACAACATAATGGTCTGAAAGTAATCTAATGAAAAAAACTTACGTAAAAAAAGCCTTTTTTACAGTTCTTACGGATCCATTTTTCTAATTGCAGTAAGGCACTCCAGGGCTGTGTAATGCTGGCAAATGTCACTTTTCGGGTGGGCGAGGGCACTTGGCGGCACCATCAATATTCTCTGTGCATATTTAGTACATTTTTTGTGTATACTGAGTACAAACAAAGTTTCATTATGGCATGAACTGCTGTACTTAGACAATTTTTTACCAGCCTCTTGTCTTAGAAAAGAATGCTGTTTCAGCGAGTACAAATTTGATGGTGGGGGGGTTGAAAATGCTCACCCCTCTCCCCAGCAAAAAAAAATGAGGACTCCGCGGAGCCCCAGGCTCTGACACCTATGCTCTATCACACCCATCTGCACTGTACCTAACCAGTGGGTAAAATACACTGAGCCAGCCCGGCAGCTCAGAAGCAGGCACAGCTTTTCTACACGAGAGCTCTAGGTACAGGAGCAGTCGCTGCACCTTATGCACTGAGACACTGAAGGGTATATTGCAGAGCTGGTGTAAGATGAAGCATCTGGTCTAGGGAGAAAAAAAGCTGCTTAAATTTCCATCAACTCCTTTCAATGATTACTAAATTCATCAGATAAACGTCAAACAAACAATCAAAGTAGGAGAACAGCAGACAACCAAAGTAGGAGTGTAGCAACAGTGGGTTATGTTTTGTGAACTTTGGGTGTATGTAATCCTTTATTTATTTTTTTTTCCCAATCTCAGGTTGGCTTGCGCCAGTTGGACATGTCTCTGCTCTGCCAGCTCTGGTCTCTGTATGAGTCCATCCAGGAGTACAAAGGCATGTTTCAGGACATGTCCTCCTCCCTGCACTCGGAGTGCTCCTATGCTGCTGAAAATGGCTTCTCTGATGAGGAGGACATTGACTTTGACCCAGACCGCATCAGTCCTGACGCCAGAAAGGATGATTCCCCACTAAACCGGCTCAACGTTCCGCAGCCACAGAACTCTCGAGACCAGTGGATCCAAGATTCTTTTCATATCACTATTTAAAAGGAAAAAAAAAACTTTATAAATATATATTATTTGTTTTTTATTTGTAATAAATTTATATCTCCTCATTTTTAATGTAAACATACAAAGATTTAAAATTGTGTATACTCTGAGCAGTAGCAGTGAAGCAAGAAAGGTATGACATGGTAAAAGGTATATCTGTTTGCCAAAATAAAAATAAACATATCCAGTGGTCAGAGACCGCAAATTAGAGTTACAGAACTGTTTTTGTTTCTCAGGTGCTGATAGCTGCTTTGATGATTGGAGAGTTTCCTTTTTAGGTACCATGTATTATATTAATTTTATAGTTGTAGTTCGTGTTAAATATGACAGGGAAAAATTCTGAAACCTTATTGGCTGAGAGACATCACCTGACCATGCATTAAAAAACTAGTGATCTGTGATCAGGTGCCTGATATCACTATAAAGGCAAAAAAGCCTCATTACCTACAAAATCACAGACTGTTTTATGTATATAGCCTTTCCACTGAAAATGTATTTAAACAAATGATTATATGTGTAAATGTCATATTAAAAATGTTTCTTGTTACCATTTCTATGGTAAAAGGCATTGAGCGGGTGATTTGAGGGGGAAAGAAGGAGGGGAGAGAGAGGTCAGATGCCTGCTGGGTGCACTAGCCATTGGAGACAGGGAAAGAACAGGGAGGATGCTAGGCATGATGGGGAGGTGCCGCATGTCTGTGTACACTTGGGCATGAACTACCAAATCAAAGCTTGGAGGAAGTTAAATCTGACTTCTGGATGCTGGGAGGGAAGCTAAAGGGGAGGGTAGCCTCGCTAGCCTTCTTGGAAGTGCTGCCATTGTGGGGCAGAGGGGAAAATAGGGTGAGGCACGAGAAAGCAGAGGCATTCAGTGTCTGGTTGGAGCTGTGGTGTCAGGAAAAGGGGTATGGATGTGTCGGAGACTGGATGAACAAAGTGGGTGATTTGATACCTTTTATTGTGCCAACAAGAGATCCACAAAAGACAAGCTTTCAGGCTACACAGAGCCATTTATAAGGCGTAGCAACCAGGTTCTACAGAAAGTAGCTCCTTTACTTAGGATAGAGAAATCTACACAATCCACAATCAGAGACTGGAGTGACTTCTAGGATAAATGGCTGTTTAAGAGAGACGGCCTTCATCTCATGAGGGAGGAACAAATGAGCTAGGGCAGAAGTTTTCGTGGACTGCCATTTAAATTGAAGAACGAGAAGATGGTGGCTAGGAATTCCCTAGATGGGGACAGGGACTCCCCCAGAAACAAGAAGGAGACTAGGGGATGGCAGAGGCAGGGACCAAAAACATTTATGGAGGGAGATTAAGGGTCTCAGTCCAGCTAGTAGTAGGAGAAGAGGGAAGACTAAGAAGGTTGCAGTGGGCAGGGACCTGGGAACAGGTAATGGGAAGGAGAATAAGGAAGGAAGGTTGGAAGAGGGTGTGTCTGAACACCAGAAGCCTAACTAATAAGATCAGTGACCTTCAGGTAATGCTGGATGAGGTCAAGTTGAATTTGAAAGCCATCACCATCACAGAGATGTGGACCACAATGAACAAATCATGGTACTGGGCAGTTTTCAGGTTACACCCTGTACAGGAGGTGGAGAGGCAGGGGTAAAGGAGTAGAATAGCCCTATATATAAGTGAAGATATTGAAGCTGCAGATGACAGGACATAAGTGGAGATGATTTGGGTACAGCTAACCGTGGCTGCTGATAAAAAGATTAGGATGGGAGTAGTCTATAGACTACCAGGGCAAAAGGAGGACAGAGATAGGGAGTTGGATGAGATTAACAGGGGACAGCAAAAGGGGATGTAGTAATGGTAGGGGATCTGAATCTGCCGGACATCCACTGAGATACCCCAGGTGATACAAGACCATCTGCTGATGCAGCAAGTAAGGAACCAACACAGCAGGGCACCATCCTGAACCTGGTAATCACCAACTCAGAGGTGGTGTGCGGGTTGCAGTCATGGAACCATTGGGGTCCAGCAATCCCAATTATGTGTGGTTTGATATAGCTGTTGGGAACTTTGGTTTCCCCTTGGTGGTGGTGGTGATGGACTTCAGACATACAGATTTTACCAGGATAAGAGAGGGTGTCTGGGTTAGCTTGGTGAGGTAGACCAAATTAAGAGAGTAGAGGAAAAGTGGGAAATGATTTAAGAGACAGTTCTGGAGGCGACCAGCTCTTGCACCAAGAAGGTCATAAAAAGGAATAAGCATTAAGAGACCAATCTGGTTCTCTTGGGAGGCAACGGAAGCTGTGAGGGCAAAAAGGAAGGCCTTCATCAGGTATAAGGTGGTCAAAGGGGAGAGAGAATGGGGGGAATATCAGGCAGAGCTTATGAGGGTGAAGGCATTGGTAAAAAAGGAAAAGGCAGACACAGAGCTGTATATTGCTGAGGTTTTGAAGGGGGGGAAGTTTTTTAGATACACTCAGGAGAAGAGGAAGACTAGTGGAGGGAATGTCAGGCTAGCTGGGGAGACAGGGTGGTGGAAGATGATGAGCGGAAGGCCATTGTTATAAATAATGACTTCTGCTCAGTGTTCATAGTAGAGAACAATGGACCTCTACCAGAAACTGGGATCAAGGCAGTCACACGGGGTGGGGGGCACAGGAATTGTGGAGGATGATGATCACTGCTGAAAGAGCAGGGAAAGGGTTAGCGGCCCATGAGGTGGACAAGGCAACAGGCTCAGATAACCTGCACCTTAGTATACTTGAGGAACATGCTTCTGAATTGGCAGGGCCCTTGTGCAAGTCATTTTAAGGACTCACTAGAGCAGGGGATAGTGCCAGAGTGGTGGAGAACTGCGGGCGTAGTCCTACTCCACTGAGGGGAAGTGCATGGAGATTCAGGCAACTGCAGATTGGTTAGTCATATCTTCATTGTGGGAAAACTGATAGAGACCATTGTGAAGGAAAGCCTAGTGGCCTACTTAGAGAATAATGGGCAGCAGAACAACAAGCAGCACAGGTTTGTGTCATGAGGATTGTGCCAGTCCAACCTGATCATGTTTTTTCAACTGGGTCATTTGGGCAGTGGACAGAGGGCAGGCAGTGAATTTGCTCTACTTTGACTTCAGCAAAGCCTTTGTTTCCGAGCTGCACAGGCTGCTGAAAAAGCTGGACTTAGGAGGAGAGCATGGATAAGTCAAATGGGTGGAAAACTGGTTAGGGGAAAGACAGCAGTGGGTGGTGGTTAACTGGGTCAAATCTGGGGACAGGGTCACAAGTGGGGTGCCACAAGGACGAGTCTTGGGACCTGACCTATTTATTAATGTTTATTAGTGTCATAGGGGACGATATCCAGGGAATTATGTCTCTTTCAGCATGGCCCATTTTGTAGGAGGTGTCAGCATGACTCTGTAGCACATCAGCCTCTGGGCCAAAATTTGTGGCTTCTAGTCCCACACCAGGATTGGGCTCATACCATCGATACTGGCACCCATGTGCAGTACCAGGATGCTATACTGCTGTGGTGTGCCATCCTTTAGATGAGACATTAAATTGAGGTCCCTTGTGCCCATTTCTGGTGCTGTTCTGGTGAGTGTACAGGTGAAAGTAAAAGAACCCAAGGAATTTTTCTAAGAGTACGGGATTTTCCCTGGTACCCTGTCTGGCATGCCTCTTCCCATTCATGCAATTGTCCAAGGCTACGTGTGGGTGTTAATGTGTGAAATGGATAACACTACACATTTACAGTCACTTCACTACCAGTCTCTCATTGCTTGTAAAGCGCTCTGGGATACAGTGTGTATGAAAGGTGCTATATAAATCCTGGTTCTCCTCCACCTCACTGTGTGGCAGGGTGGACAATCATGAAGAGCAGTGGGAACTTCAGAATGACCTAGAAATTGTTGAGAGGTGGTCAAAGGTCTGGCAATTGAGATTTAATGCCAAGAAGTACCCACACATGGAGGGCAGGATGAGAGGGGGTTAAGGTGGCCACTTCCCGGAGGAGAGGGATCTGGGAGGTCCACATTAGTAACTCACTCAGACAAACCAGCCGGTGCAGCAAGGCCTATAGCAAGGCATTTAAGATGCTGGGGTGTATAGGGAAGGGTTTAGACAGTAGTATAGGGGGAAGTAAAACTTCCCCTATACAGTTCTCTTGTTAGGTCACACCTGGAGTACAGTGTCCAGTTTTCAAATCCTCATCTGAGAAATAAAATTTATGGGCTGGAGAGTTAGTACAGCGAAAGGTTGCAAAAATCATTGAAGGCCAGACAGGAAAGGGGACATGACAGAGACTTATAATTTCCTAAAGGGTATAAATAGGGTAAATCGTGAGGACCCGTTTGCTAAAAATTGAGATGCAATCACGAGGGGACATGATTGGAGATTAGTGGGAGGTAAAGTCAGGATATACATGAGGAAGTTTTTCTTCACTAAAAAGGTGTTAGAGCCCTGGAACCCATTACTGGCAGAGGTTTTGGAGACAGGGACCATCAATGGGTTCAAACATAGATGAGACAGGGCCAGGGGACTTATAAACCTCTTTGGGGAACTAGAAAAGGGGAGGAAGTGGAAGGAAGGGAGGGGGTGAATAACTCACCTTTGTACTAGGCCAATGGTGGGGTGAAGTAGAAACAACAACAGGACAAACTTGATAAGCCATCAGTCTCCTTCTGCCATGATTCTGGTTCTGTAGTACAAAAGAGCAGCAAGCCATTTTATAAGCTCTAAAAGCCGCGCCAGGGTGTACATTAAACTATTTGAATGCACTTACCAGGAGTGTAAGGACACTTGGCTTTCAATCTCATCACTCCCCTTGCGCGTGCATTAAGATCCTGTAATGCACACCCCGTCGTGGCGTATTGTTTACTTACATGCCTCATAATGCTCTCCTACGGAACCCCAAATGTTGATCCCTGCTTTTTTTTTTCCAAATCAGTTTATGTGGTGCCACCATTAGTTTTATGTTCACGATCTTCAAGCTTCCACTTTGTGATCTGGAGTTGCACTGATGTGCCCTGTCTCCCGTCATTTTAAGAAGCAACGTGTCTTGTGTGCTGCTTCATCTTAGTCACACAGAAAGTAATACTGAATGATTAAGTGCAGCTGAGAATATTGATGAAAACCTGGCAGCAGCAGCAGCCATATTTATTCATGCTCACCATTAATTATTTTGAATCTAAAAATAATACTAATGCAGACTCGAAACAGGAAAAATTGGACATATTACATGACTGGAGAAAAAGACCTCCTGAAAATGGACTAAAATGGTGTTGGTACAAAATGTTTGCTGTAACATAAACTGCTGCTTTAACTGCATGTTAAGGTTTTTATAGCCTGATGAAATTCCATAATGGGAAGTGGTTTGCACTCTTTAGTACCCTAGTATCCACACTGAACGCCATGTCTCTCCAGTTTATCAGCTCTGTGGTTCAGCCTGCATCTCAGCCCCATGCTGGATTTACATTCTCGACATGCATTCTGTTCCACTTTGCCAGGCAGCAGAAAATGACAGAATCTATTAAATCGCATTGTGGCACAATTAACAAAGCATTATCCACACATTAGAGACATTCGCTGAAGGGCTACTGCAGCAGAATTGACGGTCATTGCTACACCACTGAATAGCAACACAGAACATAATTAGGGTTTCCATCTTTGGATATGGCCAAATCGGATAATAACCCACAATCCAGACTGCACCTCTGTCCTTCTATATTTGTATAACTGAGAAGTGCACTGCATCTTTTCCACTAACATTTGTTATGTCAGAGAAGACATTTATGGTGTAAGACAGTGGCATTAGAACCTTGAAGTAAACGTTTTATAACTGGGGACGCACACATTGATATCCTCACATCGTCACTGCCTGTGTAACATGGGTGGCCCACACAAACTTTATGTATGTATATGTGTGTGTGTGTGTGTGTGTGTGTGTGTGTGTGTGTGTGTGTGTATATATATATATGTATATGTATATAATTAACTACTGTCAAGGCATGTTGGATCAGTGGGGACTTTTACTTCATCATCATTTGGTCACAGTCAGTTTTCCATCAACTCTTTCTGTCTGAGACACTGTCTCCTGGGATAGCTGTCAACCATGTAGTCAGTATTTTATGCTGTTACATAGAAACATAGAATTTGATGGCAGATAAGGACTGCTTGGCCCCTCTAGTCTGCCCATTTTTCTCTACCTATTGTATCACTGCACTACTTGATCTCTGGCTTATTCCCCGTCTTATCAGTAAGGTTCCCTTATGCTTATCCCATGCTTTCTTGAATCCTGTTACAGTTTTTGGCCCCACCACCTCCACTAGAAGGCTGTTCCAGGCATCCACCACTTTCTTGGTGAAGAAGTACTTCCTCACATCTCCCCTGAATCTACTTCCCCGCTACATAGCATGACCCCTTGTCCTTGAGCATCTTTTTTTCTGAAAGATGCTTCCCTCTTGAACCTTATTTACACCTGTGAGGTATTTGAACGTTTCTATCATATCCCCCCATCCCTCTGTTCCTCCAGTGTATACATATTAAGGTCCTTCAGTCTCCCCTCCTCCTCTGTCACCAATCCATTGAGAATTAACACTGAACCACTGGAGGGGGAGCAAGATGGTGGGGGCACAGTACTTTCTCTTGCAAGGGCTCTGAGTAGAGCTGCTTTTACTTTGGTTTTCCTCCATGAACTTGCTTTTATTGTAGGAGAGGATAATTTGGAGGTTTGTGACACTCTAGACAATTTTGTCCAGTGTCCGAAAACTTTTAACATTGTTTTAATTAGGTAGTTTTTTTATACATGTTATGTATGAACAATGATAAATAAAGTTTAAAAAAAAAACATTGTTTTAATTAGGTGGCAAGGTGTAGGGCTCTAGTGACAGTGAGGGTCGGGTTAGTGAGCAAGGTTAAGAGCCAGTGTTTTTGTTTTTTAGTTAGGACTGTGAGCTAAATTGTTGGGCTATGAGCAGAGAAGAACCCCTGGGAGGCTGAAGAGGAGGAGGAACATAAGTGTGTGGACTGCCATTTCCACTGGGACTGGTCCAAAGGAGGAACTTTGCCAACTAGGTTACACTCTTTGACGCTGCTGTGGGTGCATCTGGCAGTCAGCGCTGTGGAGGACAATTTGTGGTGTGCTATCTTCCCGGAGAACTTTTGGGTATCTCTGGTTGCCTGAGGTTGCTGTGCAGAGGAGCCCATGGTATTGTGGTGCAGGCTCCGCTCTCAGTTCTGGACTTCACGTTGTGGTCAGCTCAAACTGTTGGTGGTCTTGTGTCGGCATGTTAAGCCAGCAGTTCTTCTCAGAGGCTAAACTCCCGGTTGGATTTGTTTGTCTTTTTACAGCAGCCAATCCAGTACGGGTTGCTTCCCACACATAGAAGATCCTAACTGGACTGTCGTTCAGTTCTGGTGAGAGTAGCATGGGGGAATTGTTACTGGACTTGAGATCAGTGAGTTTGTTCCATGCTCTGTGTGCTAGGATAATGATACACCAGCTATAGTGAGAGTTAGCTGGGGCTGGTAGAAAATCTGAGTCCTGTTCCTCTCGGGAGTCTCTTCCTATCATAATTTGCTGTAGCTGGACATTCTGCCAGTGGAGGTTAGGAGCGGGCTGCTTTGATCACTGCCCTTGCAGTTAAGATGGCCTGGTGAATCCGGCCACTGGAACTGTTGCCCCTGGAAAATTGACCTATTTTTCATCATCGCTGAACATTATACATTTATTTCAATGATTTTCTGGACTTAACCCTGTAAAGGGGTATATTTATTCTTTTAGCACTCATTCCTCTTGATCAAAATTTGTTTGGCTCCTGGAATTACCCTGGGTGGTTGTTTGTGGGCTGGTTTTTAGTTGGTGGTGGGTTAAGGTTTTAGTGGTCTGCATGTGGTGTGAATGTATGGTTAGGAAATTTTTGTACTAGATCGAATGCTGTGTGAGTGTATTTAGAAATTCAGTTATATTTGTGGGTGGGTGAAATTGAGTGAGTTGTTTTTGGTGGGGTTGGGTATTAGCTGGTTGGCTTGAAATGTGCCGGGGCCTGAGACCCCTACGTATTACCTATGATGCTGCCGAGTTGCGTGACCTCTGCCCCTTTGCTGACCTCACTGTGTCAGATTTGACAGCAATACACTGTCGGGAGGTAGGCATTCCTAGGGGTAAAGGAGGTTGGCAGCTGCAGAGTGTCTCAGGTTTGGTGGAGGTGAGAGGTATCAAGGTAGTGGGGTGCAGGAGATGCCGTGGATTGAGACAGAACCTAGAGAGAGGCCTGATGCGTTTGGTTTCCATCCCCAGGGTTCCCATCAGATCGAGTGGGCAGGTAACCAGAGGGGCTGCAGCTGCTTCAAGTCCCCTTTGGGTGGTGTTATGCAATGCCAGATAGATGAGGAACAAGACCGCTATTATGGCAGACTTGATTTCCTCAGTCGATCTGGATTGTATTATGGAGACCTGGCTGGGTGACGATGCCAATCCAGTTTTGGAGGCTTGCCCGAGGTGGGAATGCAGGGGTTGGGGAGTGGCCATCTGTTTTAGATCTGGCTTGAACTTCACTGTGCACCAGTGGGGACTATTAGGTCCTTTGAGTGTGTGGCTGTGCGTGGGGATCAAGGTGCAGGTTGCAGGATTCTCCTTATCTACCACCTCTTGTGGCGTGGGGAGAATTCCTGCAGGAGGTTGCAGACTTTTTCATCGGTGAGGTGCTGGAGTCCCCCAGATGTTTGGTTCTGGGGGACTTCAATGCTTGGGTCGATAACGAATCCTCACAATTGGGATCTAACCTCCTGCAGTTGATGTCTTCACTGGGCCTGACACTAGTTGTTACTTCTGCGACCCATCACTACGGTCACACCTGGACGTGGTGTTCTCACTTGGTCTTGATGTAATTAACCTGAAGATTGATCAGGTCATATGGTCTGATCATGGCACGGTGGAGTTCTCGTTCAGGACCCCCCCCCTTAAAAGTCCTTCCACTGTTGAGATGGTCATCTACCACCCTTTAAGGGGGTTATCCCACAGGGACTACTGGCGGTAGCTGATTTATCTAGTATTGTTACTGCATGTGCAGTTGGCATGGGCAAAGTGGTGGGCACCTATAATAGGGCAGTTTCTGGGGTGCTCGACACCATCGCACTGGTTCATGTATGATCCAGATCCTCTTACTTGAGATCTCCTTGGTTTGATGAGGATCACAAATCGATGAAGATCAGGGGTCGGAAGTTGGAGCATTGCTGGAGGAGGACTGGGTTGGATGGGATAACAGGGGTGCTGATAGAAATTTCTGGGCCCGAGACACACTTTTAGGACTGGACTTCCCTCACCCTCCCATCCCCTTGCAAGGCATATATAAATCAATAAATGAGTAAATTTATATCTAAATAATATATTTAAATAAAATATTGCACTGCTATGCCGCTAAACGAAAAAAAAGACTATAGAAAATATATAACGGAATTAGTACTTTACTTGTACTTGTACTTAACCAACTTAGATAATGCAATTGGATGCATTCCACTACACCCTCCCTCTAAATTCAATCTGAAGTCCATCTCTCTGTGCTCCACCTCCCAATGGCAAAGGGTAGTGTGACTCTACCAGCTTCAGGTGACGCGCCCTGGCAGCCCATCTCCACATCATATGCCTCTGGCAGACCCTCTCCTATCAATCCTATGGAAGCATATTGAACTCGTATTAAATGATACACATGACCAAGATAGACATCTCCTAGGCAACCCCCCAAATGTCAGCCTGTATCTATATTCTATCAGTTTACAGTGGAGACCTATCACCAGCAGTTGACCATACAAAAACATTTCTTATCCCCCCTCCATCAAAAAAACTTTCTCCAGATCATTGCCCACAGCAAAGACTACCCTCCCAACAAAATTAAATAGACTCAGCCCTGCTACATTGGCACTGACTAGGCCTTCCGTATAGCACAATACCAGGTTAAAATTCCATCATTACTCCTGTTCCTAGCAGCCAGCAGGATGATTTCAATACAGAATGACTACTCTCTAGCCTCAGGCTGAGCAACAATTATTAGAAAAAAAAGTTTTCCTTCAGTTGACTTGCAGCAGCTCATTAAAATTACTTACCTACCAGTTGCCCAACTAGCCCAGCCTGCCCAGCCAGTGATCCAGGCCCTGGCTGGCTGCAGCCCAAATGATTGAGGGTGTCAGCCGCCTGGTCAGGGATCCCTCTACACTGCTCTTGCGACCTCCTCCATGGTCCTGGTCCGGTGGTCCATCTGTCCTCCATCCAACCTTGTCCTCCGCAGTCTCCGACTGTCCATTCCATGCCTCCAAAGCAGCAGCAAGCAACAAAAGAAAATTGATAAAAGCACTCATTTAGCCACTCTCGCATGTGACTGACCAAAATAAATGCCACCTAGACAATGAGTGAGTTGGTGACCAACAACTCCCAATGAAGCAACAACATGCAACAGGGTCCTGTCCTCCTCCTTTGAATGATTGATGCAACTGAAGGAAAGAAAAGAAAGTAGTGTCTCATGTGCGATGATCTGCAACCCACAATCACCAGTCACCATCCAGGGCCCACCTCAATGACCTCCTCCTGACCTGTGACCCAAAAAACTGTGGCCAGATGACCTCCTCCACTCCTGAGCTGACCCCTGGGTCAGCTGGTATTTAAATTTGATTAACTCCCAGTCCCAGTCTAGAGATCAGGATAGGAAGGAAGGAAGGAAGGAGGATTTGAAAGTACTGAGCGTGGAATGGAGGAGTGGAGGGGCAGAAGGTGAGGTCAAGCGAGAGCCTGAGGACTCGAAGAGTGGTTGCTGCAGCAAGGCACAGGCGTTGACTGGGTGTTGGAACTTGAGGGGGCAGGGGGCAGCAAGGTGTGAAGCAGGGAAGGGGGAGAGACATGGAGTTGACTTGAGCCTTGACCTATGGAGCGGGGGGAATAAGTTCTGAAATTCTTGCCACCGGGATTCAGGGAACAAATTGATCATCGGACGGTGACCAGACCTGGGACAGTCATCCCAGCTGTCTGTTGGTGATCCTGGGGGACAAACTAGCCTTGCGTGCTCATTATTGTGAGTACCAAGGGACAATCAACTGTAAAGAAGGCAGAGTTTCTGTCCAGGGAGATTGCTGTAGGGAAGAACTGACCTGCTCAGCTTTTTCGGACCATCGACAGACTTTTGCACCCTGTCTACAGTCGAAGAAAGCTCTTTCAGTCACATTGTGTGAGGAGTTTGCACCATTCTTTTCTGACAGAGTGTTCTCTATCAACCAGGAAATTCCTTCAGTGGTCCGTGGTATGGTCTGAGGTGGTTGGCTGGGTTGGAATAGAGACATTGGACGCTGTGGAAGTGCTGAACAACTGCCTGACTGAGATTAGTTATTGGATGTCCTCCAGCTGGTTGCAACTGAACCCAGACAAGATGGAGGTACTAGTGGTTGGGCTGGAATGAGGGTGTGATGAGAGTGTCACCGATGTTGAGATGCCGGGTCTTTATCTGGATCCTACGTCATTGTTGGCCTCTGCTAGGGTGCGTGATCTTGGCATGATCCTGGATGACAGGCTGACACTTGAAGCCTAGGTGTCCACGATCATCCAAAGTGTTTTTTACCACTTAAGAAATATCACCAGGCTCAAACCCCTAGTTCCATTCGAGGACCTGCCCATGTTGGTACATGCCTTTGTAACCTCTACATTTGACTACTTTAACGCTCTTTTCTTTGGGATCTCTGGAGGTACCTTCTGCCAGCTGCAGCTGGTGTAGAGTGCCACTGCTAGGTTGCTGACTGGCCTATTGAGATTTTGTCATGTGACCCTGTTGTTGTGTTTTTTGCACTGGCTGCCTCTCAGGTGGAGGGTTATCTTCAAGGTGAATCTTCTCACCTATAAGGTCCTACACAGTCTAAGCACCGTTAACTGGCTGAGCTTCTGACACCCTGCACCTCGGTCCATTCTCTCTGCTTCTCAGCCAAGGGCCTCCTAGAAGTTCCGAGGACTAAGATGATAACTGCTGGTGACTGTGCCTTCAGTGTCACCAGTACCATCCTGTGGAACACTCTACCACCATCTGTTCAGAAGGCCCTATTGGTTGAGGTATTTAAAAGGGGTCTCAAGGCCTATCTGTTTGCCCTGGCCTTCCTGAGCATAGGGTTATGACCAGTATTAATTTTGGTATTGCTGCTGAGATATTTTATGATATTTATATATTTATTTTATTGTGTTATTTATTTTGTTCTCGTTTGCTTTAACCTGTCCTTGCTTTGATGTAAGGCACCCAGAGGCTCCGGGATTGAGCACAGTATAAATGCAATTTCCATTGCCTTGCCTTTCCTCATAGGGCTTTTGATGTGGACCCTGCACCATTTTGGTTGCCCTTCTCTGGACTGCCTCCACTCTTTCTATGTCCTTCAAGAGATGAGGTCTTCAGAACTGGACATAGTATTGCAGGTGAGGTCTCACCAGTGATCCATACAGGGGTAACACCACCTCCCTCTTTCTGCTGGTGATCCCCTTCCCTATGCACCCCAGCATCCCCCCTAGCTCTCCCGACTGCCTTGTCATACTGCCTAGCCACATTTAGGTCTCTTTCCTGTTTGGTGGTCGTCAATACCTCTCCTTCCATTTTGTACTCCTCCCCTGGATTTTTGTGCCCCAAGTGCATGATTTTGCACTTTTTTTTACATTGAAGCCCAGTTGCCACACCCTTGACCTCTCCTCTAACCTTTTTAGATCCCCTCTCATTTTTTCAACCCCCTGGAGTGTCTACCATGTTGCAGATTTTAGTGTCATCCATGAACAGGCAGACCTTTCCTCATAGCCCCCTCTGCACTGTCATTAATAAAGACATTAAAGAGGACTGGTCCCAGTACAGACCCCTGAGGTACCCCACTGTTCCCCCTCCCTTCCTTGGAGTGAACTCCATTTACCACCACCCTCTGTCTCCTATCCCTTAGCCAATTTCTTATCCAGTTTACCATCTTTGGTCCCACTCCTAGGCTACCCTGCTTGCTTACTTATCTCCTATGTGGGACAGTGTCAAAGGCATTGCTAAACTTCAGGTAGTCCACATCCACCGCTCCATTCTGCTGGTTAGTACCCCACCCCATTTCTGGTACCAGGGTTGCCCGTCATAGGTGTACAGGCATCTCTTGCCCCAGAAGGCCCTCCAGTAGCCAGAAAAAGAATACCCCCCCACAGAGCCTTAGCAAAGCATTTTCCTGTGTCATGGTTTGCTGCCATGTCTCACTAGCCTCTATAAATGTTGTATGACACGTTAGATATTTACGTGCAGCCTAAAAGTATGGTACAAGCAATGAACAATTTGGTGACATTTGTTTGAAGAGCATATAGCCAACCAAGAAAAGCTCAAAACCAGGATTACCTATGTAGACAACTGGATGATGGAATAAGGACTCTAAAAACCTGATGATCCTGTCAAAAACCAGATGGGTGGCAAAAACTGGATAAGAGACACCCTTAAGTATACTGCATGTTGGGATTGTAGGTAAGTGGAAGCAGCATAGCTCATGCTGAGTTTTGGCACAGTCGCACTATGGAGTGCATTTAATGTGCTATGTGCCCTAATTGCTATAGGAGCCCTCGTCTATGATTGTAATAGGAGCCCTCTTCTATCATTCAGCAACTCGAGAGACCTTGAAATAGCCCCAGAGCCCAAGGAACTTAATGGACATCAATACTTTATGGATTCCCAATTTAGTCAATCTCTAACTCTTTGGTCTTCTTGGCCAGCTGTAATAAGGAATTGTGCTGTCATGTTTAATATGAATAAGAGGGAAATATTCAGGGCTTGGGGGAAGGTGTGTGATGGGTGTAAAAGTAACACCCCCACCTCCACCACAGTCAACACATAGGTCTGAAATAACTTTTCTGCACTGTAGGTTCCAGCCTGGACTTTTCAGATAGCCAATAGTAAGGCATTTTGTTTTAGAAGAAGCACCCACATAATCAAATCTAATCTGAGTTGTTGAGAATTTGTCAATTTGGAGACATCCAGCCAGTTCTGTGGGGAGTGTAGTGGTGTATGTTTCAGACTGCCTGAGGTCCTGACTGCTGTCTGCTCATAGTTGACTGGCAAATTGAATTTTGTACCATTCACACACTTAAATGATGGCATGGTGCAGTTGACTATTTCTGATGTGGCTAAGCCTGAAAATTCTGGAGCAAGGTCTGCTGCTGTAGATTGGAAATGCAGAAGGTTCCTCTTGAGTATTTCTAATGCATTCCATTTATGAAGACCCAAGAGGGGCCTCCTGCTTTAGACTGGAATGCAGCAACACTCTACCACAGGTTTCTCTTTGATTAAGGCCTGTCTCTGTCTGGTTAACAGTACATGAAGTCAAGGCTCCAGGTAAGATTTTTTGGGATGAGTACTTTACTCCTAATTTTGAAAGTGATGTGAGTAGAACCAAATTCAGATGCATACAAATGTCTGGACAGAGTGGAGTGAGGAGTACATTTTTAAAAACTGTAGTTTTTTTTCTAGACAAGAATTGTTCCGGTGCCAACAATGCTCCAGGTAATGTTGGCAGGTAGGAGTAATTTACTCATCAGTTTAAAATATAGTGAGTAAAACAAAATTGGAGTGTGTACAAGTTGTAAATCTGGAAAAAAAATGCTCCTTTTGAATCACCAGTTATGAAGCAATATTCTATGGAGTGTGCAGCATTTACAGATGTTGGGTGAGTACTGGTACTCATTTAAAAAAATTTCTGATAAGTATTTCCTTAAATGAGATGACTAAAATAGGTTGGTACTCACCGTATCTGGAGCCCTGCATGAAGTGTGGTACCACAAATTCACAACAGGGACATTGAAAACCCTGGTGCCCAATATTACAAAACACTTTTTTTTTTCACTGACGCTGACCAAGTGCCTGAGCACCTGATTTCATCAGGGCAAACAGTTTATTTTATTAACTTTGACAAAACTTACTGAAGCGCAAGGAGACTGTCCTCCATCACTTGGGCAGCTTTATATGTTAAGCAGTTCATCTGTGCTCCTACTGACTTTGCAGGAGCACAGTTAGCCATGACTTGTGCAGTGTCAGTGGCTCAGTAGGTAGCACACTCGCCTCTGAGGCCAGGAGATCAGAGGGCTGTGAGTTCAGTTCCCACATCTGGCACTTGGGTTAATATCCCAGTACTGACACTGTAGTGCAGCATGAGAGGGGTGCTGTACTTCTGAGGTGCCGTCTTTCAGATGAGACGATAAACCAAGGTGCCTGAATTGGTGGTAGTTCAGGTGGATGTTAAAGATCCCATGGAACTTCTCGAAAAGAGTAGGGGTGTTTTTATTTATAATAATACATACATGAAATCACATGAAACAATAAAGATGATACTTGATCCTCATAATAAACTACAGTGAAACTGAAAATGTAGAGGGAAAAAAACATAAGAAAGGACACAAATTAAAAGGAAAAAATTCTTAAATACCAAACAGAAATACTGCCTAAAAAAACCCACCAAAAAAAAGGGGGGGGGTTAGGGAGGAAGGTTAACTATCCAAGTTATTTATATTTAATAATGTAAGAAAAACCCCTCCACCAAAAATTTACTTTATCAACGTTATACATTTGTTTATCTTTCAAATAAACTTTCAACAATTCATTTGTAACATAACAACAAAACCCTTCCACTGTACTCAATTTCTGATAAATTACCCATTGACTTCATAATTGCCATAAACAAAATCTTAAACATGCAAAAAAAATTAATAACGTGTGTTTATCATATATCTGTAAGCAGGGTGGCACTATTCCAATAATTAAAGTCTCATAATTAATAAGAGACAACCAAGGCATATTCCATCTATTAGCAGCATATTTCCATATTGATTTAGAAAAAGAACAAGAAAAAATGCTCCATAGTTTTCTCTTGGTTTATACAATCAGGAAAAGGACAATTCCTCTCTTCCCTAGCCTTATACTTAGCCGTTCCCCTCACATTTAAACGACCATACATGATGAGCCACTGGGTTTCCCACATCTGTATAGGGAGTCTGGGGTTATTGATTGTTCTAAAATATTTTTAACACCTGCAGAGGGGCAATTTTTAAACATGGGTCAGTAGGATAGACTCAGCCATTATCATCCTATAAAGACTTTTCAGATTGAAGAAGAAATTTGTTCTTTTAACACCTGCCATTTATACAGCTTTTGTGTGGAAGGTCAGAAATATGCTGGAAATGAAGATGTGGATGAATTTTAGGAGCATAAGTTATCCAGGCCTGCAGATATCGCTCTTAGAGACTGCCTAATCCAAAACCTATCTTGACTGAAAATAAAAAACATTTCCTTAAATTAAGTGAAATAAACAATACATGACAAAAAATAACTGGGTCCACCAAACCCAAACCCCCTTTGTCCTTAGCCAAATATGTATAACATCTTTTCACTGGATTCAGTCTATTCCCCCATAGAAGTTGGAAACAACAACTATATATTCTGGCTTCATATTGAGTAGGTACTGGAAAGATTTGGGCAATGTATTGAAAACAGGGTAAAATAAATTGTTTTAAAACCTGTATTCTTTTGAGTTTGGAAAATTTAAACTGCTTCCACCTAGCAATTTTCCCCTCTACCTTTTTACAAACTAAATCCCATTTATCTACTGGCAAATTTTGTGGCCCAAAAAGAACACCCAAAATAGTTATAGGTTCGATAGAGAAACAAATATTATTAACTAAAATAGGAAAATGAATAACACTTCCTATCAGAAGACCTTTGGATTTTGTGTGATTAAGCTTAGCATTTGACAAAGAAGAGAAACGAGAAAATTCTGTAAAAAATTCCGCTATCTGCTCCTGAGAATTAAAAAAAATGCAAACATCATTAGCAAAAGCCTGTACCAATAATTGATCATTTGATAAAGGTTTATGTACCCCTTCCCAGTGGGAGGGTTAGTTAAAGCACGTAACAAAGGCTCTAATGAAAAAACATATAGCAAGGGGCTCAAAGGGCACCCTTGACGCACCCCAGTATTTATTTCTATTCCCTTTGTTATATGCTCCTTAACCACTGGATAGACTTTAGATGATTTATGTAGAGCCCGAATCATCCCAACAAATGAAATCGGGATCCCAAGAAATTCCAGGACCCGAAATAAAAATCCATGGTTAACCCTATCAAAAGCTTTCCAAATCAATTGATAACAAAACCAGCCTTCCTTCTAAAGATAAATATTCTATTACTCTCTAATGATTATTAAAGGTGACTGGATATTCCTATCTGGGACTCCACAATACTGAAATGGAGAAATAACTTTACCAGCCAATAATCGTAACCTATTGTTCAACAATAAGGCAAAGATTTTATAATCAGTGTTTAAAATAGTAATGGGCCTCCAATTCCTAAGGTGTCCTTTATCCCCTGATTTAAATATATGACTCAATAGTTCTTCTGTAAAAAATCTGGGAACTGAACTTTAGAAACAAAAAATTTAAAAACTAAAAGTAAACAAGCCATAATGTCTGTTAGAAAAGATTTAGAAAAAGAATTCGGAAGGCCATCTAAACCTGGCATTACATTATCTTTTAATTTTTTAATAACCATTTCAATTTCAAGGCAGGAGAAAGGAACTTCCAATTTATCCATCTCCTGGGCTTCTAAAAGGTCAGGAGGCACCCCTAAATAATGTGCAATCTCAAAAACAGAAGGTTCCGAAATTGGTTTTAAACTATCAAAATAATCTTTAATAATAGAATTAATACCCCCTGCATCCTCCACCTTAATCTAATTGCACATGAGATATTCCAAAACTGTAGAATCTTTTAGTTTTTTACATAATGCAAAGGGATCCCCAAAAACTGTTTTAGAAGAACGATTAGTAAGGACCGCTTGCAAAGTTTGAGACCTATTATATTGATATAGTTTCATTTGATCTTTAATGTGTTGAATTTGATCCGAAAAATCATACTTAGATGTATTGGCTAGGGTAATCAAGTATTGCAATTGAGACCTTAACTTTAAATATGAAAGAAAATCAGAATTCTGTTTTCTTTACCATATTTTGAAACCAAGAACAACAATCTTGCTTCGTTTCCAACCACCAAATACCTAAATCAGAATACAAAAATGCTATTGATAGCCTGGCCCTCAATATAAGGGAAATTGAGTTTATTACCACAGCTTCATTCAAGATGGAGGTATTTAGTTTCCATCTCGAAGATTTCCTCCCAACAGAGGGGAAAGTGCCCACTTCAACCAACACTAAGAGGTGATCTGAGAATTCCACAGGGACTATATTAAAATTTCCTATTACTGTATTTTTTGAAAGGAATAGATAATCGATCGTAAAACCAACTTTTCCCTTAAAAAAAGTAAAATTAGAATCTAGTTTTACCGAGGAGTTACAATTAACCAAATCTCCTGTCTTGATAATTGATGCTAAGCAGTTTGAGACACAATAGATTTTTTTGTTTACCCCACCTTTGATAGAGAGAGTACAATTAAAATCGCCTCCCCAAAAAATAGTAAGGGAAGAAATCAAAAAGGGTTGAATTAGTTTGTACTCAGTTTGAAGAGCCTTTGTCTGGGGATTATAAATATTAATAAATCTACAAGCTCTAGAGTGCCATAGATCATCAATAATTAAAATTCTCCCCGGAATCAATTCAATTAGTTTGAGTAACACAAAATGAAAAGAATTAAACAAAATACCTATCCCATCTGCTCTGTCCTTCCAAAGGACCAAAAGAAAGGCCCCAAGGCCAGTCCTTTTGAAGGAAAAAATTTGTTCTTGAGCAAACATCCAGGTTTCTTGGAAAACATATTCCCAAAGATTGGTCTCTAAGGAGCTGAAAAACAGCTCGTCTTTTAGCAAAGTTAAGCAGACTGTGTGTGTTAAGAGAGCCCCAAATAAACCTGGCCATGAAAGTAAAAAACAAAGGAAACACAAACTATTTTTTCCTCCTTTCTTTTTTTTCCTTATAATCTTCTATAGGGCACTCATACCATCTTGAAAGGATTTTTGGGAGTCCGAGTCTCCAACATCCATCTCTGAATCCCCCCAAGAGGTGAACAAAGCAGCATAAGAATTTGGAGAATCAAAAGATTCATTTTTAGAAACAACCCCAGCCTTCACATGTCTATTTGACTGACGTGGAGGAAGGGAAGATAATCCTACACTGTCCCTAGTAGGTTGTTCTGGTTCTGTAGTGTCAGTGTAACACACAGGCTCTAGAAGATTTACCACTTCTGCTTCAATTTTGACAATACTAGCTGGAACTACAGAAGGGAAAGGTGAAGTAGGAGGAAGAAGAGGGGGGGCAAAGGGGCCTTGAACTGGGAAACCAAAACTAAGGATTCCTGCTGAAGAGGAGGAGCCATTTCCTTAGTCTCCACTTTTTTGGAAACTGCATCCTGGGCTTGCTGAATGATTAAGTCTGTACTACCACAGGAGGCCTTATTTTTAGTGGCCCAAGGGCACTCTTTAAAGGCATGGCCAAAATCCTCACGTAAGTCACACTTCGTGTGGTTTGCACACTGCAAAGTGATATGACCCACTTCCCCACAATTATCACATCTCGGCTGGTCACACACACTAGAAAGATGAGATTTAGCTCCACACTTATAACATGCCCTGGGTTGCCCACTGTAAAAACATACCCCTCGATCTCTCCCCAACAAAAAGGCATTTGGAATATGCTCAATTCCGCAATCTGTTTGTCTAAGCGTCACCCTATATTTCCACCCAACGGTCCAAAACTGCTCAGAGTCCAAAATAGGGTCTGGATCACTTAGTATATCACATTTTTGGGAAAGCCAATAAGTAATACCTTCCACATGGACCCCCTCATTCCTAAACATCACTGTGACATTTTTGATTAAAGGCTTAGAAAGTGGAATTACCAAGAAGGGGGTCCATACAGGGGAAAATTTAACTTGCCCATAACGTTCCCAGAAAAGGTCTAAATTAGAAGCTGAATGAAAACTAATGTCAAAATTATCTTCCCCGGAAATGTTTATAAATGCAAAAACATCTCTTGGTAAGTATTTCAATGAATCCTTAATTAAATATCTCCCCACATAATGTCTATCAGGCCTGACATCCAGGCCACCTTTGTAGCGTATTCTCACTGCGTTCCGCCGAGGTGCAGCTTCCCTTCTAGATTTTGAAAATAGTTCAGATAAGAGAGCTTTAGTTATAGGCTCAAGCCCCACACCTCTTTTGCGCTGAAGCCTGTGATCCTGAAGCCAAGTCCACCTTTGAAAAAGGTTGCAGATTAGGTACAGATGTTTGTACCGCATAGCTGTAAGCAGGAAAAGTAGAAGGATACTCTGTAAATTAGTCTTTGGCCGCCACTCAGGAGTCTGAAGATTAAGTGAAGGATCCCAGGCTGAATCTGGGGTCCAAATCCCTGATGGGCCCTTCTCCCATCCAGCTCCCTGTAATGCTTTGAGGAGACCAGGAAGCATCATGTATACTAGAAACCCCATTTCCTTGATGTATTTGGACAGATTCTGAATTAGTCACACATTTTTTAGACTGGGAAAACTCCTGTGCAACAGCTGTAGACCCTTGTAGTAAAGGTGCATTGTGTTTAGGGGTAACCAGCGGAGAAAAACTAAATTCAGTCACTCCTTGTTGATC
This sequence comes from Neoceratodus forsteri, assembly GCA_016271365.2. NCBI lineage: Eukaryota > Metazoa > Chordata > Ceratodontiformes > Ceratodontidae > Neoceratodus > Neoceratodus forsteri. Next base: position 465,927,926 of record CM028132.1, on the reverse strand, counting down.
ATTAACCTTTGTTTGATATGATATAAGATGGGCCTCAGTTTGTGCAGTGCCAGAAGGCGACTGTGGATGGAACACAAAACCCGATTCCTTTGACAAAGTTATAGCAGTTTGAAACTTTGAATCCGCCTGTTGCAGCACTAAAGCCACAGTAGGCCGTTTGAAAAGTTCAGAAAGAGCCGAAACTGGCTCACCGACAATGGCAGTCTCAAGAGATGTGCCCGGCTTTTGGCACTCGCTATTCTCAGCGATTAACCTGCCAGCCGGCACACTCATTTCAGTTTTCCAAGCCTTGGAAGAAACAGTAATGCACTCACCCATCTTCTTTAAAGGGAGCTGACCGATGACTTCCTCATTCCTGCTGTCAATATTCACTGGCAGCTTGTCAGACTGCTCAGCTGAGATAGCGTGTGACATAGAGCTTTGCAAAACAAGCGGCTCAATATATGAAATTTCCACCATGGTTTCTTTGCCTTCACTCTGTAAATTAGAATTTTTTGCAATTCTTAATAACTCTGTTGTAGACCTTTCTGGTACCAACAGCTCCGGTACCAATAGAGCTTCATGAAAAACCTTGTCTTCTTCACCAACCGGCATTTTCAACACGGCATCAGAAAAAACATCCTCTACTAGTAGTGAGGCCTTCCCCACTACTAGACATGCATCCACCTCCTCAGACAACTCTCCCAGAGTAGGCATCTCACACAGAGACGGCTGTCCACCCACATGCGAAACAGACCAATCCATAGCAGAAGAAGTAAGCTGAAAAGCAGGAGCTGGAACCTGGGGAAAAAGAGCAGCATTTCCACCACCTCCACCAGGATCTGGAACAGCAGCCATCTTGGAGTCACCAGCAAATGGGTCCCCCCTGCTTACAGGAAGCAAGAGCAGGGGAATTTCCCCGGTGTCCTGGCCAAATTTCCCTCATTCACTAAAAAAAATACCACCAACAGCTTAATCTGGTTCAAGGACAGTTGGCATTCACCTGTATCCCCCTCCCCCGGGTCGTGCCTGAAAATAGGCAGGATTTGTCTAGTGCACTTACCCGGTCAACAAAAACTAAATAAAATAAAAATAAAAAATAAGAGCCAACATTACTGCTTATACGGGATGTAGAATTAGTTGGTGACTGGAATTGTATTTTTGTGATATAATAGTCCCACTCTTACCTCAGATTTTAGAAGCTTAAGCTAATAATGCTGAAGCAGCTGTTTGTTCTTGGCATACACATACACTGACACGCGCATGCTGTACATATACTGTACTTCCATACAAACATGCACATACAGAGGCGCACAGTTGTGTGCACTCCCAGCTGCCCCCCACTACTCAGATGCACATGCATACATTCCCCACTAAACAAACACACAGCACCATATACATACAACTTGCACATACAAAGAGCACATACTACAGACATTACATATGGTCATGTACACACACAGCACTACCTACAGACAAATACACAGCATTACATAAGTTACACAGATGCCACTACACTACATACATATCAAATTACTCCTACCCCCCCTTATCAGTGTATTCTGTTTGTCCTAGCTCCCATAATATATGTATTGCATACATCAGCTTCATTCATCAGAATGCAACCTGTAATTCATTCACCTGTGTTAAATCAGTGTTCACCACCTGCGCTTGTCATTGTGGAACCTTGTATGTATGTATGTATGTATATTCAGCCTCTATCATATAATGCGCATCTCATGTATATATTGTTATTACCTATCTGTATTGTACATTGCTTGCCTATATGTATTAGGACCTCCTTGTGAATGAGCTTGCTCAATGGAGTTTTTCCTGCAATAAACTTGGACTTGAACTTGAACATACACAGACATGCACACACAGAAGAAATGAGTCATATAGATGCATACACATAGTACTACGTACACTGAGACACACCCACAGAAAAATACTATACAGATGCATGTACACACAGGATTATGTACACAGACTTACACTTATCAGTACTACATACAATGCATAAATACATGCAGCACTACATGCAACAGCACAATTACAATGTTTTTATAACTGTGTTGTCTGGAGGGAGGAGAAGCACACCATCACAATTTTGCTTTTTTCTTATTAGGATTCTCGTGTCAAAATGCATATCTGCCTGTCAGTCTGTCTACCTACTATACACAGTGGATTTGGCCAGGATATAATGCAGTATGAGATAGTGGTTGCTGATCTAAAAATAAACGGAGGAATGTCAGAATTGGGGCAGTTGAAATTCAACGCCAAGAAATGTAAAGTTATGCACCTGAGGAGAAAGAACCTAGGCTGGAAATATACCCTGAGGGGAACAGCTGACTGAAACTAATGTAGAGAGATATCTGGGAGTACTTGTATCTGATGATTTAAGGACAACCAGGCAATACGGAAAGTTGGCACACAAAGCTAGCGGCATTCTTGGATGCATAGGCAGGGGTATCACAAGTAGGAAAAGCAAAGTAATAATCCTGCTGTACAGGTCCCTGGTAAGGCCTCACCTGAAGTACTGCATCCAGTTCTGGAAACCACACCTCAAGAAGAACAAGAATTGCTTGTAAACTGTGCAGAGGAGAGCTGCAAAGATGGTACACAAACTGTGCAAAGAATCATACGAATCAAGATTAAACCATCTCAGGATGTACTCACTGGAAAGGAAATGGGACAGGGGGGATATGATAGAGACATTTCAATATCTCAAAGGAATCAATTCAGTTCAAACACAGGCTCTCTTCAGAGAAAATATGACTACACGAACAAGGGGGCACACCATGTGCCCGAAGGGGAGGTATTGTCGAAACAAACAGCAGGAAGTTTTTCTTCACACAAAGGGTGGTGAAGCCCTGAAACAGTCTGCTTCCAGAGGTAGTGGCAGCAAAGACAGGGAGTTCAAGCTAGCATGGGATAGGCACTGTGGAAACCTAAGACAGGAAAGGAACTAACGGGGGGCCAGCTTACACGGGAAGACTAGATGGATCACAAGGTCCCCTTCTGCTGCCATTTCTTATGTTCTTATGAGATTCCTAAATGAGAAAAGGGATTAACTGCCATTGAAATTGCCTTGTTTCCTGCAGTAACTATGCTGCTTAATTATGCAGTATTGTGTTGCATCCTGACGGACTCACCTATATATAGGACTCAGTCCACAAAGGATGAGATATACAAAAAAGTATCATAAATCAGGCACGGAGCTTCATGCTGCATATGTTTTGCATACAGTGTGCGACCCACAGTGCTGGTGGATGGCAACCACAGATGTGGAGTCAAATGCAGCAAAGCAAGTAATGGGAGGGGGGGCAAGCAATGTATAAACAAAAACATGCCCACAAAAGGGTCCCCAAGCAGAAACACCATAAAATGAGTTAACTGTGGTTCAGAGCTCAGTGCTTATGTTACATACTGTAGTTGGATGCTGAAGGTTGTGCTTGGATACAGAGGCCAGACCAATAAGTAGGGTAATGCTTGTAAGGTACTAGTAGTATGAATGATTCATGCTTAGGTACTTGGCATAGACATGAGCAAGTCAGATTATAGTACGTATGAACTGAATAGTATGCAAGGTGCTTAGCTGCATGAACTGATGAGTCACTTGTTATGATATGATAGTTTTGGCCCTTCTCTGTATCCCACTGTAGGAAGGATGCTTAGTTCAGCATTATGAGACCCCCCCCAGTGGGATAAAAGTGCCGCAGAAGGAGGAGGTGTCAGGGGAGGATGGTGGGTGAGTGCAACTCGCTCTAAGCAGGGCGGAGCACTGCCTGCTGGAATAAGTAGGATGAGGGGGAGGAGCTCTTCCCCCACCTAACTACGGGCATAGCCCTTAATTTAACTGTGGTTCAGAGCTCAGTGCTTATGTTACATACTGTAGCTGGATGATGTAGGTTATGCTTGGATACAGAGGCCAGACCAGTAAGCAGGGTAATGCTTATTAGGTACTAGTAGTATGAATGATTCGTGCTTAGGTACTTGGCATAGACATGAGCAAGTCAGATTATAGTACGTATGAACTGAATAGTATGCAAGGTGCTTAGCTGCATGAACTGATGAGTCACTTGTTATGATATGATAGTTTTGGCCTTTCTCTGTATCCCACCATAGGAAGAATGCTTAGTTCAGTATTATGAGACCCCCAAAAATAATGATATCCACGATTGTTCTGTATCCGACTGTTGAAGGAGTTGAGTAGGATGACACCCCGAAGAAAAATGAGTAGCAGTATGATCACCTCCTCCAACTCCAGAGAGTGAGACCAGTAGCACGCAGGAGAGGAAAAACCCCCTTTGGGGAAACCTCTGAGGACCCATGGCTACTGACCTGCCCATCCTTCTGGACATACTAAAGGAGAGTAATCCTAAATATTCTAATCGGCTAATCCGAACCCCAAGTGTAGAACCCAATCCAGAGAAACGGAGAACTGAAAACGAATTGAATCATGACGTCAGGTAGATAAAGCAAGCATCCATCTAGTAAACTCCAAGTTCGAGAATCCAAGAGCAGGCCAGAATGAAGTAGAGTGGTATAAACGGTTGATATGAATTTGAAGCGATGATTTGCAGGTGGTGAAACACTCCAGCAAGTGAAGATGACTTCACAGAGGAGATCTAGAAATCGAGGCTCAGCATCCATGTAGAAAGGGGACTGTTGGGTCAAGTTCTGCAAGGCAAGGTTAGCAAATGAAGACCATGGTGATGAAGCACAAGAACAGACGTATGCTGCATAATTGGGAGGACGGAGCAGTAGGAACCTCCAATCTGGAGAGGGGAAGCAAGTATGTAAAGTAGGTAGAGATCGTAGTGAATAGGTAGACATAGGTTAGATGTATTTCCAGCTCACGAGGAGCGCAGTTGAATGTAAATGGCAAGTTAGTTGTGATGACCTCTAGGCCCTGTAAGGGTGAAGCAGGTAGTATGAGCAAGTAATGTAAATAAGCGGACCTGTACATAGGTCAGTTGTAGTAGTAAATAAAGCTGCATGGTGCAGACATAGTAGCTGGGAGTAGTGCAAAATTATGTACGGTATAAAGCTAGGGGTATGCAGAATGATACTAGCAATGGAATCGGAGAGCTTCGTGTGGATCCAGAAGGTTGCGTGACAATGTTGACGTCTACATTTCAAAGCCAGAATGATACCATAGCTAGAATCGAATTGTTGAAGAATATTCTGATGAGTCTTGAATAGTCGAGCTGAGGAGTTCTGGATGGTGGTAACTGAAGAGGCTGAGTCAAATGAAATAGCGTCACAAGGTCTGAGAAGCCTTAGAGGATAAATCAGGATAGTGAAGGTCCTCAGGAGAAACTCAACAAAGTGTCCTGGTAAGAGCGTAGCAATAGTAATTTCAAGATTGAAACAGCCGGGTAAAGCATCCAAAGAGTAGAAGATGAATATCTAAACATCCAGATGTGAGTCCATAGTAAAGGAGCTGTGGGAGCTAGGCTGACATGGCAGCAGGTAGGCGTATAGTAGTATATGCGAATCTCCAGGCCCCGAGCTGGCGAGGCAGGTGTGGAGTAGAAGTAGTTAAACCCTGGCCCGATGGGTAAAAGCAGATCATAGAAGTATGCAAATAAGGTGCAACAACATATAGATGCAAAGGACCTCTGGCCTGTAAGGGTGCAGGTCAGGCAAATGTGATATCGAACCTTCGGCCCTGCGGGGCGAGGTAGGTTGCAGGGCAGTGGTAGATAACATATTGGAATATCAAACCACATGCAATGCAGAAAGCAGCGAGTAGTGAGGAATAAATAATAATTGGTATCAGAAAGACGACATATCCTGAGATAGTTTAGTGCGGAATAGTACTGTAGTTTTGAAGGCGGACATATGAGAGTGGATCGGAGCTGTAGAATGGCGTATCTTGTAGATTAAGGACGGTAGAGATTGCAGCGAAGAGTGTAGCAGAAGAGTGGGCAATTCGACAAGGCAATAAGCATCCTGAAACTATAGGTGGTCAATGATTGAAGCATTAGTTCCATCAAGGAAGACAATATGAAATAAAGTCAGTGGAAAGTCCTGGCAGAGATGGTAGTAGTAACTCCGGGAAGTTGAAGTACCAAGGTGAGGAGCATCCTAATATTGAAGGAGACATCTGATGTACTCCAAAATAATCCAATGTAACGTGGAGCTTAGGGAGCATATTGGAAGGGTAGGTTTGAATGAAAGCAGCTCAGAGGAAGCATCCAAGGGAACAAAGGGGGCTAGCCCAATGAGATAAGGAAGTGTTGCCAGACTGGGGGGTAGGTCAGCCGATGGACTGTAGATGGTACAATTGAATAAGTATGTCAGCTGGTGAGTAAATAAAATAGTAGCCAAACCCAAGAAGGCCAGCATGCAGCCAGACTATGAGGTCAGCTGGTAAGGTAAGTAAAGCAGCTGCTAGCCCCACGTAAGCTAGCATGTGCAGCTGATCACACGCAAGTCAGCTGGTGAGGTAAGTAGGTAGGCAGTAAGGTCCCAGAAGTGGTACCCAATACGGCTGGACCACATGTAGGTCAGCCGATAAGTGAGTAGCAAGAAAGGAAAATGCAGAGCAGCCAGATATGAAGCATCCAGGGACACAAAGTAAGGAAAAACATAGTGTAAAGTAAGCCATTGGTGGAGCACAAATGGGCATCCCAGACAAAGGAGAGGTGGAACAGGGTGAAGCAGCAGCATCCAGAACAGAGGCAGCACGACTGAAGGCACAATCCAAGGTATCTGAGCATGGATACTGAGACTGAAGAAAATATGAAAAGCAGGCAAGTAGTCCAATCCTCCTACATTGCGGACAGGCAACCAAGCAGCAAATGAGACAGGGGATACAATGTGCAGCAACTTCCATTAGCATGACACAATAGTAAGTTCAACAGGAAGAGGCCCCAAGTCAGTGATAGGAAGTGTTTCAAGCACCGTCCATCGATATACATTGAGCATAGAATAGCAGCATACAGTATGAAAGCATCAGGATGCTATGGAGCCAGGGTCAAACTGCAAGTGGGGCGCTAAACAAAGCTCATGGCAATGGAAAGGCCTGGGACAGCTTAACATAATGCAGGCTCCCAGCTGACACCCAAATTGGTAGAGTGATAGCAGACAGAGTTAGGAAATAGGCAAATAGTGTAGCGTAGAGCTCCAAAGAAGTCCCAATCTGTGAACTACTCAATAAAATGACAAAGCAAACGTTGGCAGGTAGCTGAGCCAACTAAATGCTGGAGCATGTAAGTGCTAAGTAGAAGCAGCAATCATAAATGTAGGCAGCAGTAAATGCTTAATCAGCATGAAACTCGGAGGTGCTGAGGTACAGTCGCAAAGTGAGTAGCCAGGAAGTAGTAGCAGTGGAGAACCATGCACCTGGGAAGTGTAACAGTGTGAACTGGAAAGCTCGTTGTTCCAGAGCTTGCATCTGGACCGGGAATTAAAGGGCGAGGTGATATACTACAGGCATCCAGGTAATAAGGCTGAAATCCAGAACGCTACCTTGAGATTCAGTGCATGATTAGAGCATCAAGTAGTCGGATTCCCAGTGCACATACAGGCTGAGGAATGGCTGAAGTACTGAGAAATAACAACAGCACCGGAGAGCTGCATGGTGCTGAGAGGGCCGTATGCGGTGGGTATGTAGCTTGAAGAAAGGCAGCACGGAGAAGTTAGGTAAGTCCAACGTGTCCAAAAGAAGGCAATGGTAGAGACAAAGTGAATGCTCCCACGCATGGAGCACGAAGGAGCCAGAGGACATAGGAGCAGGGTACCAGGAGTTGGCGGCGGAAGAACTGTGGCACGGCCGACGGAGAGAGAGCCCCAAAAAGTAGCAGAAGCCAGAACAGCACAAGAGGTAAGGAGCGGGACAGGAAAAAAAAACTAAACAAAAGGGGCAGCAAAGCAGACAGAATGAGGGAAGCGAAGGGGAAAGAACCAACAAGACAAGGAAGGGACGGAAGGGGAAGGGGAGGCCAGCCGCGTCTCCCGAAAGCGATTGCGACTTGCTCTAAGCAGGGTGGAGCGCTGCCTGCTGGAATAAATAAGATGTGGGGGAGGAGCTCTTCCCCCACCTAACTATGGGCATAGCCTTGAATATGTTCATGTATGTTTTCACCTATCTAGAAAGGACAACTGTGGACTCCCTTGTGGTATTGAACTGGCATGCACCTCAATCCAGACACCAATAAATATGCCACAACCATGTCCTTTTTTTTATTCAGTATGCTTTATTTCACCCATGCCCAGCCTGCCCCCATCTGCCTCTCCTCTAGCCTTGTCACCCTGTTGTCTCTGGGACTTACTCAACTGGTCTACAGTGTCCCACAGCTTACCCACTGTGGCAGGACCTCTCAGGAGACCCCCACTTACCTGGGAGGAGTTTAGCTTGGATGCGACTGGGCACCCAGTAGGTGGGTGCAAGGCCTGCAAGGAGAAGGCATCATCCTGCAGGCTGAGAGTTTTCCCGTTGTCTCCCCAGGGAGGTGTGGCATGAAATGATATGATCAGCGAGCTCACCCAGCATCTACCATGCCTCCCAGCAAGATACAGTCTGGCAGTCAGGTCCCCGTCCTTTGCAAGTGCTCAGTACTGCGTTGACAATTTCCCCACCCTCCCTTCTGGAGGAGGAGAGCAGTCCTTGGGAGGCTTGATCCTACTTCCCACCAGCCAGCCCTCCAACTCCCAAGATTTCTTCCAATCCGGGGTTGTCGGCGTCGAAAGCAATACCACTATCGTTATGTCGGCAGGCTAGCTAATGCCACAACCATGTTTGTTATGTCCATGTCCATAGCAGTGACAGGGGTCAGTGTAGGAAGTGGCTTGGGATCTGGCACACATGGTCACAAATCTGCAGAAACCATGTTTGCTAAATTCCTGGGAGGTGGGCTGCAGCGCTTATTGGTAATCCTGGTGCCATCATAGGTTAAATGTTCATGGAACAGGAAGACAAAAAGCAAGGAACACTCTGTGACAGGGAGCTCCTGTCACTCTTGAGGACTGACCTTTTCTTAAATCTGTTGCAGCAGTTCTTTTTCTTAGTCTAATCTATCCTTTACAATTTCTAGTCCATAAAGTTGGCCACCTGTGGGCACCCCCTTCCCTTTCTTGACTATGCTATAGTGTCCTCTTTCATTTTTCTTTTCCCTCTCAGGTCCTCATACAGGGAGGTTATTGTGGTGACCTCTGAGCTGATGTAAAACAACAGGCTGTGTTTATCATTGTTGGATTTAGTATGCAATGGCACTATGTCATAATATACATTGATGTATATATTTTTTTTTATTTAGTTGTTTAACCAGTTATAGCACACTAAGCTGGAAGCTTTTTTACAGGAGCGACCTGGGAGCACAAGGAGGTTAAGTGACTTGCTCAGGGTCACACAGTATGCAAGTGGAAGCTGTGGGATTCAAACCCAGGTTTGGTCCGCTGGATGTCACCAGATTTGCAGCTCAGAGCCTTAGACCACTGCACTATACTGCCTCCCTATATACTTTTATGAAACCTGTAAATGTTGAAAATACCATGGCACTAGGTGTTTTTGATAAAGGTAAAGAGTACTAGGTGACTGTATTATAGAAATTAAGTTAGTTGTGCTATTTAAAATGCATGTAAATTGCTGTAAGTTGAACAATCTGAAATTTCATGGTGATTTGAATATATTACATGATGCTTTGCATTATGTAAGTATGTGTGATGTTGTGTTTCTTTGAAACTTGGCTATATTGCCAATGCCCTTTGTGGTAACCCTTATGTCAGTGCTTCTACATTGAGGTTCTTTGTCTTTAGCATGTTTTTTTTTTTATTTGAGCCCCCACCACCCAAGGAAACAAGGCCATCATAGGGGAGGCCGAATCTCAACTGATAAGTTGTATCAGAGATTAGTGAGTCAGTGGGTGCTGGCTAAGTGCAGAGGAAGGACATGCATAGTCTGTTGCCACAAACTGATGTATAAAAGAAGGGATATGCCATTGCTGAAGGTTACCTTCTGTATTTTGAATAATCATCACACAGAGATTGTGTGTTGAAACTGAAGTTCATTGTCTGGTCCATCTATTATCCCACAACCCCTCAACAGACTTGGTTTTAGCAGTGGGACAACTTGCTGGAAGTGTCTGGACTGGCCAAAGAGGGATGTTTTCTAGTGGATATCACCCAGATATCCCTGGTGGACCGATGCACCAGGAATTGCCAGAGGAGAACCCGGAGAAGAAAGTCTATGGAATGCTAACCAGAATCGTGGCTGACAGAAGGAGAGAAACGGCCACCTGGACTGGACCCAGGAGCTCGGAGGAAGGCCAAGCCTGAAGACAATGAAAAGATGCAGGTTGAGGCAGACTGGAGGTGTGAGACCCTGATGAGGATTATCCACTGGATGAGTGGACAATGGCTGGAGGCACACCAACTACGCAGAGAGGTGGAACACCAGTGCCAGGTGCCCGAGAGGTCCCTGCCAGAGAGTTTGGATATAGCATTGGAGGAGGATATTTCGTGGGCTCAGTTTGAGGAGGAACCCCTGACTGAGCAGGATACTCCTTTGTTGCCTATATTCCCAGGATGTTACCTGTTGGAGGTCAGAGATGCAAGTATGGAACTTGAATGTGAGACCTCAGGTAAGACTGTGCCTAGTGATATTGTGGTGGGATTGAAGACTTCAGGCAAGCAAGAAGATGCCTGTGAGGCTGAAGGGACTCTTTCTTGCATTGATACAGCTAAATCTACAGTATTAACAGTACTGACTGGGGTATGTTGCAAGCTAAAGATGTTAATGTTGCCAAACTGCTACAGTATGTTAAGGTCAAGGAGGGTATGCAGAAGAACTTGATGTGGGGACAAAACAATGTTGGCGGTATGAACTGAAGAAGGGTGTTCTGTACCACATGAGGCTCAACCCCTGTACAAAAAGTGTGGATGCCCAGGTAGTGGTACCTGAGGCGTACCAGCAACAAGTGATGGAAGCTGCTCACTTTAGTCCCTGTGGGCATCTGAGCCATGGTGAGGTGGGTGGAAAATGGATTGGAACCTGTGCTGGGGTAACACCAAAAGAGTGTCTACCCTCAGGTGTCTGTATCAATAGAAGTGAAATGAATGAATCAAGAGACATAGTGGGTTTACTGTATGAAGAGGGGTTGAACCTGGGACTGGGCCCCTGGCTTAAAATGGACATGTCTGGTGGGGTTGGAGCAGGTAATTACTCACCCCAGAGAAATTCTTTCTATGGTACTGGACTTTACAGCCATCCAGATTTTTGGTCAATAAAATATGACAGACTTTCCCTAAAAGGAGATGGGAAGGTAGTGTTAGTCACTGGTGAGAAATGTGTTAATGCATCAGGGTAAAGCAAGATGATATCCGCTATGTTTATGATAGAATGTTTATCGTTAACACGGACCCTGATACAGAGCTTCTGAAGATGGATGGGTGGAAGCTCCATCCCTTCTTGGGACAGGGAGGTGGTAAGCAGTCTGCAATAACTGCTTAGCTCTTAAGGTGGAGGATATGTGACAGGGAGCTCCTGCCACTCTTGAGGACCGACCTTTTCTTAAATCTGTTGCAACAGATTCTTCTATTTGTTAGCCTAATCTATCCTTTATAATTTTTAGTCCATAAGGTTGACCACCTATGGGCACCCCTTCCCTTTTTTGACTATGCTATAGCGTCTTCTTTCATTTTCCCTTTCCCTCTCAGGTCCTCGTACAGGGAGTTTATTGTGGTGACTTCCGAGCTTATGTAAAACAACAGGCTGTGTTTATCATTGTTGGATTTAGTATGCAATGGCACTATGTCATAAAATTGATGTATATACTTTATGTTTATGAAACCTGTAAATGTTGAAAATACCATGGCACTAGGTGTTTTTGATAAAGGTAAAAAGTACTAGGTGACTGTATTATAGAAATTAAGTTAGTTGTGCTACTTAAAATGCATGTAAATTGTTGTAAGTTGAACAGCTCTGAAATTTCATGGTGATTTGCATATATCCTATGATGCTTTGTATTATGGAAGTATGTCTGATGTGTTTCTTTGAAACTTGGCTATATTGTCAATGCTCTTTGGGGTAACCCTTATTTCAGTGCTTCTGCGCTGAGCTTCTTTGTCTTTAGCTTGTTTTAATTTTTTTTTATATGAGCCCCCACCACCCAAGCAAACAAGGCCCACACAGGGGAGGCTGAATCTCAACTGATAAATTAGATTAGAGATCAGTGAGTCAGTAGGTGCTGGCAAAGTGCAGAGGAAGGACATGCATAGTCTGTTGCTACAAACTGATGTATTGAAGAAGGGATATGCCACTGCTGATGTTTATCTGCTGTATTTTGAATAAATATCACACAGAGATTGTGTGTTGAAACTGAAGTTCAGTGTCTAGTCCATCTGTTATCCCACTACCCCTCCACACACTCAAAAGATCCTGATTCAGCTGCCAAAATTTATTACAGCATTTCTGTACTTCGTTGTTTCAGGCAGATTGGAGACCAGGAGCAAGAACCCCATGTTGCAGATGGAAAGATGGCAGATGCATGTGTGCATCTAAATGCCCTACATGGCTAGTGACCACTGAGGATGTTGACTGCACACATGCTGTTGCTGTGTGCAAACATACAGAGATACTATTGTGACTGTATCTATCTATCTTATAGTGGCATGGTCGCGCCACTATAGTTAGGGTTGAGTAGGCTGTTTAATGTTAAACCCCAATTTTTGCACTTTAATATCAATCAAGTCTTTATTTAACCAGGCGTTCATTGTTGAGCAGAAGCTCATTTGCAAGATGGACCTGGGTGGAGCATGAACAATTGTATATACAGGTCAACACAGGTATTTACAAGGCAATACAGATAATACTCTTTACAGAGAGGAAGAAAAAGAAGTTCATATGTACATAGAATTTATACAGATATTGTACAGATTACAGTATTTACATACATAGAAGTGTCTATAGGAAGATAAAGCAGGTTATCTAAGGTTGCAGGAGGAAGTAGCGAAAAAAAATAAAAATATACACCAGGTAGAGGTGAAGGTAGGGAGGAAGGGAGGGAGGTAGGGGGAGAAAGTTTAGGAGGCACGGTGCACAGAAAGGAGTTGGTAAAACGGGATGTAGAGAAGGTGGATGGAGAAAAGGAGTATGTGGAGTCCTGGGATTGAATGCTATAAAGCACGGGCATGGTAGGGATGTCACAACCTGGTAGTGAGCTCCCATCCAAGGTTGGAAAGGAGGAATAAGGGGATGGACGGGCCTAGTGTTGATAAGACAGGGGATAGAGAGAGAGAGAACAATTAGGCTGGTGAGGGAGCAAGCTGGGGGTCAGTACCTAAAATTGGGTCTAGGCTATATACCAGTGCAGACACCGTACTGGTCTGAGTGGGTGAAGCAGTTACATACTTCTCTGATTGTATGAAATAAAGCATCTTGAAGAGCATTTATACCGATTAAGAGTGCTTAATTTGAGGGTTTTTGTAGATCGTTCCATAAGGTAGTAGCACGAAACTTATGGCTGCCCTGCCGAAGAGGGATTTTGCTTTGGGTACTTTAAGTGTAATAGCTGAGTAACTTCTTAACATGTATTTCCCAATTATACTCAGGGGAAGACAGCAGGAGATATAGTAAGGCAGCTTATTAGAGATGGCTCTATAGGTCCAGAGAGCGGCGTTTCTGTGGCGCCTGAACTTTAGTGATGTCCACCCCACTGCCGCATATAGGGTGCAGTGATGCGTGCTGAAGGAGTCCGTTATAAACCTCAGTGCTTCGATGGTAGAGTGTCCAGTTTAGCCATGTAAGAGTTGGGGCATTGGCTGTAGAGGAAGTCAGCGTAATCAACCAATGATAGGAAAATGGATTGGACCAGTTGTTTCTCGGCATCTGTGGTGAGAAATTGGTTGATTCTAAAAAACAGTCCAAGCCTTTGCCGAACTCGTTTTAGCAAGTCCTCGATATGTTAGATGAAGGAGAGTCTTGGTCTATCAAACTCCCAGATACTTGAATTTTGTAACAAATTCTAGTTTTTCACCTAGAACTGTGGTAATTTGGGGAACTGTCCCACTGGACACAGGGTTAGCTGTCTGGATAAAAGGGAGAGGACCATCGCTTTAGTTTTTGGCATTGAGGAGTAGCTTTTTGGAGGAGTTGGCTTTGCAAAGGTTGAATTCTGACTGTAGGTCATTGCAGGCAGCTTCAGGTGTTGGGCGACTCACGTAGAGAACTGTATCATCTGCAAACAGATGGATGTTGGCTTCTTTTATACAGTAGTCAATGTTATTAATGTAGATTGCAAAAAGTAAGGGCCCTAATATAGAACCTTGAGGTACCCATCTTTGCAGAGTTTTTAAGCGGGACAGGCCTCCTTCGGCTTTAACTTGTTGAAGGCACCCTGTAAGATAGTCAGTAAACCAATGCAGAGAGGCGGGGTTCACACCTATGGTTTGAAGGGAGGAGAGGAGCAGACTATGGTCGACGGTGTCAAAAGCCCTGCTTAGATCAAGGAAAACAGTACAAATAGCGTTTTTTGCTCTCAAGATTACGCTGCCAGTCGTTAGCTAACCCGGGGCCTGAGATAGTGCTATATTTAGCTCTCTGAATCTGGACTGCATAGGATTTAGCAGTTCCCTAGACTCAAGGTGAGTCCTCAGCTGTGCATTTACAATTTTCTCTAGGAGCTTGGATAGGACGGAAGGAGGAAATTGGCCTGTAGTTACTAGAGATCGCCAGGGTCACCTGGTTTGAACAGTGGTATGACATGTGCTGTCTTCCATATAGGTGGAAAGGTGCCCTGAGACAGGGATAAGTTAAAAGGTGGGTGACAGGTATTGCTAAGTACGTGGTGGCAATTTTTAGGAAGTAAGGGTCAAGGTGTCGGCCCCAGCACTTTTTTAGTATCCAACTGAAGCAAGAGGTCCTCTACCTCTTTCAGTGGGGCAGGTTGAAGCAAGAAAGGTTGGCGGCTACTCGGAGTTTCAGGCAGTTGGCTGGCAGTCTGGGAGGCGAGTGTGTTTGCAGGGAGTTATCAAATGCCATGCCTGCAGTAGCAAAGTGGTTATTGAATCGTCAAGTATATCCATCTTTTCGGTTATAGTCAAGTTGCCAGAGGTAATCTTGGTCGTGGAGTGAATTTCTAGGAGTGGCCTAGCAGATCATTGATTGTGTTCCAGAGAGCATGATTGGGCTCTTTGTGGCAGAGTCGAGAGTTCGGATTGAAGGAGGTGGCCTTGATTCTCTGATTGTTTTGGTACATAAATTTGTAGTCTCCTGAACTGGTTCCAATCCTCTGCAGTGTTCAGTCTGCACGCTTTTTCCAGAGCTTATCTCTTTCTAGAAGCAAGGACTTGATCTGAGGGTGGAACCATTTACAGGTTTTAGTCCTAGTTTGAACTTTAATCAGGGGCATACTTATTAAGGGCCCTTGATGAGAATGTTGTGGAAGATATTGTAAGCTGGCGAATCGTTTGGCCAGGTGAAAATCTTGCCACTCAGGAGTACTTAAGCTCATTTTGGTAGGCATGTTCATTGAAGTTGTGCCTGGATCTCTTCATAGAGAACTTGCTGATGGGTGCTGGGTTGTTGGTGGCTCTTACTCCCGCAATAAAACAATGGTTGCTGGCGTCTGAGAAGAAGACATCAGCGTGGGAGAAGAGATGAGGTTTGCTCACCATTAGCACATCCAAAAGTGTACTTTTACTGGGGTTCTTCACGTTTGGGCATGTTGGTTCAGTAGTAAGTTGCATCAGCCCATGTTCATCACAGAAGGATGCAAGGGGGGGAAGCTGTGTTAGAGAGCCAGTCAAAGTTGAGGTCTCCTAAAATAATAGTTTCTGGCAGCCCCTGTCTCAACTTGTCACTTAGATATGACACAAGCTGTAGGCCAGCAGACGGTGGTCTGTAGCATCCTATTACGCAGAATGCAATAGTCTGTGTAATTTCCACTTTGAGAATTAGGCATTCGAATTCACTGGCGACAGATGCTGAGGATAAGCAGAAGGCAGAAAATTTGTCTTTAACATAGATAGCTACCCCCTCCTCCTCTGGCATGCCCATCAGCTCTGAACAAGGCATAGTTGGGTATATTTACTTCTCTATAAGTGGTGCTGGGTCTAAGCCAAGTTTCAGAAATCACAAGTATGTCAGGAGAGGTATAATTTATCCAGGTTTGTATTAAGGTTATCTTTTTAAGGAGGCTACATACGTTAATATGCAAGAAACGTATTCCTTTTAAATTTGCTAGTTCTGCTGGCAAAGCAATAGCTTCTGGGGGGCCAGGGTTGAGTTCTATGTTGCCTGAACATAGCAGGAGGATAAGTAGGATTTTTCTAAGAGCTCTAATTATAAGCTTGTAATTCCTGCCTTTCTCCCATCTAGTAGATCTGATGTTTTTAGGGACTGGAAAGTAGCCACCACAGAAGAGCTGATCTGTTGTAGCAAGAGCTAGTACCCCTACCACAATAGGCGGGGAGGAGATATAAGTCTGCGTGGTGGGAGGTGGGCCTTGTGGTGAGGGAGTGTTATAAGTACTACTGGTATGTGTGGTCCAAGAGCAGGATTCGAGGTATTGGTACTTGGAATCACGGAGGCAATTAAAGGATAAGTTGCCATGTGGTATACAGCACAAGGTGCCGTTGTAGACCAAACAGGATGGTAGTTCAGGTGTCCAATGCTGGGCAGCTGGTAGCAGAAGAAGGGGCAGTATAAGGGGCCATATAGGGCCCGACATGATAATGCCTCAAAAGGAACCCTCAATTAGCCCAGGGGCCAGTGGGGTTGCTGGATTAATGCAGCTTATCAGTAGCTTTCCAATCCAGGTTGACCCAAATTTGATAGCATTAAAAATATTTAGTGGTGAAGGCACAGCCAAGGAGAGCCTATGCGTTTTAGTAAGGTGAGGCCCTGAGAGTTGGATCCCGTAGTTTGTCAGTAGGGCAGAAATGGAAAACTGCAGCAGTCTTGCTCAGTAGCTAGGTCAAGCAGTCAAACATCGGCTACTATACAATACAGTTTATCCAGCACTAAGTAACACTGCGAGGCTAGACTAGTGGCTTGTAACAGACTAGCTAAGCTGGCAGGTAAAGTAAGACCAATTGATGCATAACATATGTAGATTACATTAACAAAAATTCAGTCCAGAACAAAGCACAGAAAGAGATTTCCCTGAGATCAGGAAGTGCCAGGCGCTGGAAAATCAGCCAAGGAGTAAAGCTGCCAATCAGTGCCTGGTTCCTCCACTGGGCATCCAGTCAAAACAGTGGCATTCAAAACCACGAAATTCGGAGGTCCAGTGTGTACCTGAATCTGTCCGGGGGTCAGTCAGGTGGTCTGTTAGCTGTGGCCTGCTTGGAGAGAGCCAAGGCCACAGGAGCAGCTAGGGAAGCCCACAGATGGGCTGTCTGTGGAACAAGGAGGGAAACACAGAGGATTAAATACAGCTAGAGTACAATAGCAAGCTCAGTGGGGGGCAGGAAATGGGGAAAAACAAAGCATGAGGTAAAGAGATGGTAAATGCAGGGCAATTATTTAGAGCTAGAAGAGGAGTTTGCAGTCGCTCAAGGGATTTCAAGAAACTACATGTGCTGTCGGAAACCCAAGGAACATACGAACAGACAAAAATGCCAGCAGAAACATGCTTCGCGGTCTATCGAGTCTGCTCGAGTGCGCAGCTAGCACCTTATAATGCTCTAAGGACTGTTGATGTGCCAACTTTTGTTCCAATCAAATGTGTGAATTCCGAGATCTGGACGGTGCAAAACGTGTTAAAATCTGTTTTTTTGGCTGTTTTTTTTTTTGTTGCCCACTAGCACCCAGACGGTTTGGAATTTGGGTGCGAAATGTTCTGGGTAGAAAGGGCTTGGCCCAGAGTAGTGCCTTTTACTGGTTTGGTGAAAAAATAATATCCATTCTAAAGTTACAAGGATTTGACATTTTGGTTCTGAGCATGCTCATTAGGCACTTTAGGATAAATGTTTGAAATGAAAAAATTATTTGGCCATATGAAAAAGGATAATTTTTCATATGGGGTCAATCCTTTTTCGTGAGGAAAAAATCTTTTTTCGTATGGCTGCCATTTTCCTTTTACTGTATAAACTTACAAACATTTAAAGTACCTAAAAATAATGTCTTTAAAAAAACAACCACCTGAACCTAGCTAAACAAGACCCATTTAGCTAGATTCTGGTGTTTGTTTTTAAAGTTGGCAGAAGTACATTTTCTGGGCACCCAAAATCCAGGGTGCCCAGCTTAGTGACAGGAGCCATTGACCCGCATTCTCTGTATAAGAACAGTGGGACTTTGACTTCTGCAGCTGCAGCTGGAACTCGTGCTGTGGGCTGCAGTAAGAGCAGTGAGCCGCCATTTCCCTAGTGTCTAGGGGCATCCCCCCATTTATGTAATGTTGCCCTGGTATCTAGTGGCACCCCTCCTCAGATCACCATCCCCATTTTTACTTACTGTTTCCCTGGTATCTAGTGGCACCCCCATCACTGTTGTCAGCCCTATCCGTCACCCCCGTTCTCATATACTCAACACATCTCAGCTTCTTTAATGATCAGATGAGGTGAGCGTTAGAGTTGAGAACCCCAAGGCCCACTCCATGCCTGATTTGTGAAGACGCAGCAGAGGTGAAGCCATAATGATTTTTTTCTGTTGCTGCCTGGAGGGTGGGGGTGGTGTGTTAGGGTTGGAAACCCTAACGCCACATTTCCCTACTTTTGTCGGTTTAACCATAACTAGTGCATTAACAAAGTTTTTTTTTGCAAAGAATATATATATATATCTATATATATATAGATATATATATATTTATATATATCTATATATATCTATAGTGGCACAGTAGCACCACTACAGTTAGGGTTAAGAAGACACTTTAATGTTAAACCCTAATTTTTGCACTTTAATAACTTTGCAACTGTTCAACAGAATTGCATGACATTTTTGCATGTGAGGGCTTGTGTGGTAGATCTGTGGATTTGGCAAGTTTAGTTGAGGTCAGATGTGCAGATTTCCAAGTTCTGGATACTGCAAAAAGTTAATTATATTTTTTTTTGAAATTACTG
This sequence comes from Neoceratodus forsteri, assembly GCA_016271365.2. Classification (NCBI taxonomy): domain Eukaryota; kingdom Metazoa; phylum Chordata; order Ceratodontiformes; family Ceratodontidae; genus Neoceratodus; species Neoceratodus forsteri. The sequence goes on along the minus strand of CM028132.1, from coordinate 465,908,933 downwards.
TTTATTCCTCGTCCCCAGCCTGCCACCTCCGACCCTTCATGGGGGACAACTGGACATCCCACTGCCTGGAACCCTACCCAAGCAGACCCCTAGGCCCCATGGAGCCGCGGATTATCCCTCGGGCGGGGACCAGGCGGGGGGCTCAAACCCCGTTATTTACATTTCGTTGGTCTGTGGTCTGCTGGGCGGCCACAGGCAAATCGTGGGCACTTCCATGGTCCTCCCATCTTCCTGGCTGAGGCAGGCTTATTTCCACGTTTTCTCCCTTCCCGAGCAGCAAGCAACCTCCCCTGACGTCATGACGCACGCGCCGACGTCCATGCTGCTCAATGGCCGCCCATCCCCAAATGGAGCTTGCAGTTCCTCGAGCCTCCGCTCGGGGTCATGCAAGTGTCAGGCATTGGCCGAATCCCTCCCCGGAGAAGGCGAGCTGTCGTTGGACGCTCAAGCCTATCTTCCCCCGGCTGACCCACCGACGACCCGAGTCCGCTCCCGAACCAGGGTCGCCGGCGTGGTGCGAGGTGTGGCATCCGGCGCCTCAACCCTCAGCGCCACCGGGCCGGCAAAAAGTTAATTTTTGTCCCCCCCCCATGGGTTAGGCTGGGATTTCTGTCACGATGGCTAGCACTCAGTTTGAAATTTTGGTCTGAAAGTTTCAGGGTAGAATGTGCCTTTTGCTTGTTTGGTGAAAAAATATTAATCCATTCTACAGTTATTTAATTTTGAAATTAGCACTTCAAGTGAGGAGGCAGTATAGTGCAGTGGTCTAAGGCTCTGAGCTGCAAATTTGGTGACATCCAGCAGGCCAGACCTGGGTTTGAATCCCACAGCTTCCAGTTGCATACTGTGTGACCCTGAGCAAGTCACTTAACCTCCTTGTGCTCCCAGGTTGCTCCTGTAAAAAAGCTTTCAGCTTAGTGCTATACCTGGTTAAACAACTAAATAAAAAAATAGCTATATGAAACAAAAAAAAAAAGTATCTTTTTTCGTACTGTCAGCATCCTTTTTCATGAGGGCGAAAATCCTTTTTTAATTTGCTACCATCTTGTTTTCCATTTTTCCATAAAATTGAAATTTGAAAAGCCTCAAAAATGACATTCTGGAGAACGACCACCACTTGTAGCTGCTTATCGGGTTAGCTGGACTCTGCACATAACTGTTGCAGAAATGCCTCTGTTTAAGATTATAAATCTTTTTTTGTGACTCGTGATATGAAAAAAGTTTATTTTTTCATATCACGAGTCACAAAAAAAGATCCTTTTTTGTAAAGGGAAATCCTTTTAATATACTCCCCTAGTGTCTTGTGCCCCCCCCAAGTCATTAATGCCAAAAACAAGATATATTAAAGTGACCTCGTAGCCCTGTCTACCAGTATCACCTGGTAAGTTTCTTTCACGGATTCCCTCCCTCTAACAAGATCGAGTCAGTATTGGTCAGTACCCCCCTGCAGGTATGTGATATTAATGATAGCAGTGCCTGAGATATTTATATTTTTCACATTTTAGGAATGTACTGCCATCCTTAGTGTACTCGCGGTGAGCAGTTTGCTTATAGTAAAAAGGGGGAGAAATGCTGTGCTAACTGTTGTATCAACTCAAGTTGCTATCATTGTTTACAGACATAAACCTGATTGGCGTGGCAGCATCAGTCATGGGAGTTTGTCTTGGGGGTCAGCGTTTCTGTGTTTTCATTTCACTTTCAGCAGTCAGCGTCTTTTACTTTAACAGGTACCAATTCAGTGAGTAAAATACAGCATACAACATGAGACATGGGGCAAAGAAGGCAACAACATGTTGAGTAAATTAAACATTTACAGTACTGTATAAAGTTTGATACTCATTTTTGCTCCTTGTCCAGGATACAGTTTGCTTTCTATTTCAGTGATCAGCGTCTTTCTGTGGTTGGTGTTTTTTTAATTTGTTTATTTTCTTATGCAGCATACAGTACAAGGCATGTGGGAAAAGAAGGCAAACAAGTGCTTAACACTGAGCAGCCAGTCTGACTTTGAGTTGTCTGTGGAAGCTGAAAACCTTGCTACACTGCAAACATAGAAACATAGAATTTGACGGCAGCTAAGGACCGCTTGGCCCACCCAGTCTGCCCATTTCCCTACCTACTGGATAAGCTGCAGATCCTAGTTAACCAGCAGCCTACTTCTTCCTACCCCCACCCCCTAGAATGGCCTTATGACTGTCCCATGCATGCTTGAATTCCACCACTGATTTTGACTCCACAACCTCCTCCGGAAGGCCGTTCCATGCTTCCACAACCCTCTCTGTGAAAAAATACTTCCTTAAATTACCTCTGAGCCACCCTCCCCATCTTCAAATTGTGCCCTCTTGTTCTTGCACACCTCTTTTTTTGAAAGATGCTACCCTCTTGGACTTTGTTGATTCCCTTGAGGTACTTGAACGTTTCTATAAAACGTTACTAATAGGAACTTCGCTTGAACCTCAAAGGAAACAGGAGATCCCTCCTATATAATCTGCCATGGGGAATGAAATCCCTGCCTTGTCTGTTGCTTAAACTAAGGGTCCATCAATGAGGGGCAGAAACATTCATCCCAGGCCCACCAGACATATCTCCATAAGGACTGCAACGTTGGTCCCTTATGGGTTCCGCGCCGCCACCCCTCCAGAGCTGCTCTTATCTCCACAGGCAGTGTCCCACCCACTGCCATGTGCAGCTGAGAGCTAAAAAGCAAAGCCTGCAATGGGGGGTCCCTAATGAAGTGCATTTCTGTTGTCTTCCAATGTGAAGCGTAGTGTCGGTTTTGTCATAGCAGGACTAATTTCATCTGAGTGGCTATCCAATACCCAGGTAAGTATGGGACAGCCAACCCACTCTCTCTTTTAGGCAGATATATGTCTTGAAACCCATGGTCTGGCTACACCCCAGACATATGCCATTAACTGTTTCTGCCAGTCCATCAAAACCTGCTGAGGAACCATACAGGGGACACTTTGAAACAAGTAAAGTAATCTAGGGAGTGTATTCATTTTTGTGGCCTGAGCCTTGGTGTGTAATGGCAAAGGGAAAAGTGCCCAACTTTTATAGTCTTGGGATATATCTTTTAATAAAGCTGCATAATTATCTTTAAAAAGAGAGGTCGTGTTGAGAGAGGTCACCCTGGAGGGGTGGTCAAGGAGGTGGGGACTGAGGCTTAATCCAGGGAAGTGTAGGGTGTTACATCTGGGGGTCAGAAACCCAGGTCATGTATACACCCGGGGGGGGGGGGTTCACTGCAAACCACAATGAGTGAGTGGTGGTAGACACCAAAATGAATAACACTGAAAATTGCAGAAGAACTGTGGCAAAAGCAAACAGGATTCTGGGCTGCATAGCCAGGGGATTATGTCCGGGAGTGGGGAGGTGATTCTCCCTCTGTATAATGCCTTGGTCAGGCTACATCTCGAGTACTGCATGCAGTTCTGAAGACCTCACCTCAAGAAGGACGTAGTGCTGCTGGAGAGGGTCCAGAGGAGGGCAACCAGGATGATTCAGGGCATGGGAGAGAGGACCTATGAGGAAAGGCTGGAAGAGCTTGGGCTGTATTCACTGGAGGAGAGGAGAGGAGAGGAGAGACAGGGAACATGATAGTGGTCTGCAAATATGTAAAAGGAATAAATGGAGCGGAGCCAAAGGGATGTTCAGACTACAGAAAGGGGGCACAACCAGGGGGCATGAGTGGAAGCTGGAGGGGAGAAATTACATGGGAGAATGAAGGAGACATAACTTCACTGAGAGGGTGGTGGGGCCATGGAAAGCACTCCCAGGAGTCTGGTGGAGGAGGGCACAGTGGAGAGCTTCAAGAGGGGGTGGGACAAGTACAAGGGTAAACTAAAGCCGAAGATGACCCTCTCTGGGGCGAGGGGAGGTGGGAGAGCGAGCACCCATTAGGGGCTGGCTACCGAGCAGACACGACAGACCATCAGGGCTATTCTGCTGGCTTTCAGTATGTTAGTATTAGCACCTAAGTTCACCCCAAGATATTTCAATTTTATCATACCCCAACGCTCAGGTATTCCCTCAGTATTTCAGAGGAAACTTGATAAGAATAGGCCAGGACCTCTGTTTTGGAGGTGTTTGAAGAGTAACCTGAAATTTCTGCGAAGTGCTGTATCTGCTTGAAAATCTCAGGACGAGAGGAATCAGAGTCTTCTAGAAAAAGTAAAATATCACCAACATAAAGGCCTAGTTTATTCTCAGTTCCCCTTAACTTTACTCCCTAGATTCCTGCATTAAGGCAAACAGCCTGAGCCAAAGGTCCTATAAAAAAGGCAAATAATAAGGGAGAAAGGGGACAACCCTGTCTAGTTCCCTGTTCCAATTGAAAGGGCATTCCCACATGGATATTCACCCTAACACATCCCTTGGGTGCAGCATACAAATGGGCCTCCAGGCGGCAGGAGACCTCGGGCAAACCCAAAGCCTGCCAGGATCACCTGTAAGAAAGGCCATAGGACCTTATCAAAGGCCTGTACGGCATCTAGGCTGATTACCAGGGCTGGTTGCCTACTCTCTGTCAGATGCTCTGTAATATGAACAGCCCAGTGTATGTTGTCCTGCACCTGATAGCCGGGACAAAACCCATCTGGGCTATATGAATAAGCCGAGGAACTATACATTCTAAGTGCCTGGTGATGATGCCGGTCATGATTTTGTAGTCTGTATTTAAGATAGAGATTGGCCTGTAAGACACACACAGTAAGGGGTTCCTGGCAGGCTTGGGCAACACCGCAATCACCGCCTGCATCCAAGAGGGGGCAGCAACTCCCTCATCTCTTAGGAGAAAATGATATGCTCTGCCCAAGATGGGCGAGACTGAGCACCAGAAGAGCAAATAAAACTCCACCGGGAACCCGCCCACCCCTGGACACTTCCCTGTCTTGAGCCAGGATATCTCTGTATGTAGTTCAAACTCTCAGATGGGTTCAACCAACTTAGCCACCTCACCCTGTTTGACTTTTGGGAGATGTAGTGCCTCTAAGAAATCTTTGATCTTACCAACATCCGGGAGGCTCCAACACTGTACAGTTCCTGATAATACTCTTCAAAAGCATCAACAATGTCTGTTGTATTGATTAAATGTTGTTTTGTGACTGGGTGGGAAAGTTTACTTATTGTGGTGTTGGCCTTCCTTTGGCATAGCCTACTGGTCAACAATCGCAAGGCCCGTGGACCTCCCTTAAAGGATCTTTGTTTTAGGTATCTCATATTCTTCTTCACCTGGTAGTCCAGGATAGAGCTACATTCCCTCTTAAGTTCTTGGATGTGTTTTTCTTTTGAGGCCTCATAATGAACTTTCAACAAGGCTTCAATGTCTCTGATCTGTGTTTGCAATGTGGACGTTCTAGTTTCCCTTTCCCTTTTACGTTGGGCAGCTAATACAATAAGTTTACCCCTGACCGCTGCCTTTATTGTATCCCACAGGATTGTGGGGGATACCTCTGGGGAATTGTTAATTTCTAATGCTTCTGAGATCATTTCCTGCACCGACCTCTGTACCTCCACCCCCTGAAAGAGAGAAAGATTGAGACACCAACAAGTTATTTTCCTAATCTGCCCCAGCTGTTGTCACATGAGGAGAGGGGCATGGTCCGACAAACAGACTTACTCAATATTGACCTTCCCTAGTTGTGCCGTATGTTCCTTTGGAACAAAAAATTAGTCTATCCTTAAGTATACTTTATGCACAGCTGAAAAGAAGGTATAATCCCTCTCCTGGCCACAGGTATTTCTCCAAGCATCAGCATATCCCAATTCTGCCAAAAGCTTGCTCACCTTCAGAGCCACCCTGTGATCTGATCTTGGGGTCCCAGAAGTAGAATCTAAATGGTCATTAAGGGCCAGATTCAGGTCCCTCTTATAATTAGTGTGTCTTCTGTCCATGCAGCAATTTCCATGATCAAATTTCTATAAAATTATATTTTGAGCCTGGCAGGGCATATACTGAGGCCGTAGTGAGCATTTGGCCATTGTAGATCCTTTTCAACAATGAAAAGCTCCCCTCCATATCAACTAATGTGTCTTTTAATTCAAAAGAGACCTGGCCTGGCACCAAGATCTCCGTGCTTGAATGGCAGCCTCCCTTGTATGTAGAGGCTATCACATGGGAGAAACCAAATTTACCTAATTTCTCATGCTCTACTTTACAGAGACGGGTATCTTGGACCATACAAAAATCAGCTCCAGATTTCTTTATATACGGTATAACCTTACTCCACTTAACTGGGTTTGTAAGGCCATTAATGTTGAAAGAGATCAAAGATGTATATACTTTATCCATTATTATAAAGTTTTAGTTCACCCTTAGTAGTCTCACAATCTTTCCCTTCTTCTAGAACATGGGGGGGGCTCTCGAACGAGGGAGCAAGCAAGGACACGCAGCTAACAATCCCAAAAACAAACATGAATCTTGTTAAGCAAACTGTGTAACATCAAACTGTGTTTAAACAAAACCAAAAGAAAACTATTAAGTACTCCCATGGTAGAAGGCCAATATAAATTTTGGCCTTGTATCCCTTCCCTTTACACCTTTTCAAGGGTGCGATGTATATTAAGGGCGGGGAAGAAGAGGTATATTTTCCTCAACTTGTGGGGCCCTCTTCCCAAGTCTACACTAATACCGTGGGTCTCGTATATAGAGATAATTGCCACTGGACCAGTGAAAAGAGCAAGGCTCGGAACATGAACCTCAAAAAAGCAGTTCACTGTCTCTCCATCTGCCCCACATTTATAGCATAGGAGGGACTAAGATGTGGGGATCCTCCCAAACACACACCCCATCCGCCAGATTATAGCTGCAGAATCCCAGGCTGGATGTCCCTCCACCCCACTGTAAGTGGAGGAACCCCTTACCTTCAACAACCTAGGCGAGAAAGGAAATTGCCAACCACATACCCTGCAGTACTTCCCAGAAAGTACTGTATTTGGCAATGATTGGTTATTAAATCTGTACCTGTTATATTAGTGTCCTAAAATAAGTAACATCCACTCCCCCCCCGGGACCCCCACAACCCCATCACCCAGTAGCCCCACCACCCTGGCCCTCCTCCGAGATATCCACTCAACCAATTAAAATGCTTTTATATTCAATTTATATGACAACTTTTCACATTGTATTGCAGTGTCCTCATACAGTCCAGTAACTGAATGCTTGTTCTATACCTTGTCATACTGGAGAGGGAAGGAGGAGACCAGGGCTTCTCTATCAGTTAGAGTGAAAGAAAAGACATCTGCAATTAGTCGTTACCCCCTGCAAAAGCCATCCTCAACATTGTTACTGAGTTCTGTGTAGGCATGAAGTAATCAGGGCCTCGGAAAGCAGGTAGGAGAGAACCGTCTCCCGTTATACTAACATAATAACGTACTACTCCATTTAGGACCTGGAAACCTGGTGAGGCATAATACTTGTACAGAAAGGGAGCTACGCTTTCTGCAATAAGTTTCATTTTTTTTTTTCCTTATTGGCATTAAGCAGAGAATTGCAGGATTCCATTAAAAATATAGTAATTTTATAACCAGAGGGTGTGAGATACAACTGAATTTGCTTGATTGTTGGGGTTGAGACCTAGGATTTGAAAGGATATTTTTGCAACATTTTAAAAGTGTCCTGCTGGCTGAGGAGTGAGTTAATTTTTATCCCTGACTCAGTAGAGTGATTTGTGCAGGAGGCGTGGTCTAGCTAAATTGTGGCGTTAGTTGAAGTACTATAAAGGCAGTACTACCAGGGTGGTGGAGCAGTTGTGTATTTGATTGTTTCAATCAGTCACCAGTGGCTGTGTATATTATAAGGGAGAGGGGCCTGTGGGGAGTGGTGCAATGCGCTGGCTGTGAGGCAGCAGTTTTCCACGAGACATTCTGGAAACTGTGATGCTGTCCTATTTGCAGGCAACTGTCAGCTCTGAGGGAGGAGGTTGCCCACCTCCAGGCTGAACTAACAAGGACTAAGGAGGCCTCCCCCTTCCAAAGAGCACCACTGCAACAACCACTGCCTCAGAGGTTGCCAAGTATGAAGAGCAGTTGGACCACAGTGAGTTCTGGGAGGGTGCGGGTGGCGGACCAGAGGTGAAGCCCCCTAGTTGTACCTCTACACAAATCATATGCCATTCTGGCAGAGCAAGGTTCCTCTATGATGGCACCCTCAGCTGAGACCCAGAAGAAAGCTGAGGACATCCACAAGGGAGACCCACAAAAGGGTGGCAAGGGACACCACAGGGGAAGGAAACAGCTTCTGATAGGGGACTCTATTGTTAGGGGGGTAAACCTGGGAAAGGGAGAGGAGAAGGAAGTAAGGTGCCTGCCTGGTGCCATGGCTTGAGGGACAGGAAGCGAATCCTCAGGTTGCAGAAGCAGCATCGAGGAGAGGAACTAGATACATCATAGTCCACCTTGGGACAAATGACCTAGCTAGGCATGGGATCAGTGCAGTGCAGAATGAATTTGTGGAGTTGGGGAAGGGCCTCAGACGGGTAGCAAGCATGGTGACCTTCTCAGAGGTGCTACCAGTCCATGGCAGGAGTGAGGCTAGGGTACTGCACACCATGCAGTTTAATGAATGGTTGCAAAACTGGTGCAGATCACAGGGCTTTGGCTTCATTGGGGACTGGGGGCCACCTGGTGAGATAAAGGTCTATTCTGGCATGATGGTCTGCATCTGTCCGTGAAGGGAACCAAGCTTCTAGGTGATAGGTTTAAATGCTTCCTTGGCAAGCTTTTAAACTAGCCAAGGGGGGAGGTGCTGATAAAAGGCAGAAATTTCAAGCCTCCCCACAAAACATGGCAGGTCGTAAGGTAAACACTGAGGTACAAAAGCTCAACACAGGCAGGACAGTGGTAAATAGAAAATAGACAAGGACAGTAAGAGCAGGGATGGGGAAAAAGGATAAAGCCAACATTAAATGGAGGGCAATAAGTACCAATGTCTCGTGAGTCAGGGAAACAAGCTCCTGGAGCTAGTAGCCCTGATGGAAGAGGAACACTTGATATTGTGGCAGTCATGGAAACATGGTACAATAAGAACCATGACTGGGATGTCAACATACCAGAGTACACAATCTACAGAAGGGACACAGAAGGTAAAAGAGGAGGTGGAGTAGCTCTATACATAAGGGAAGGGATCAAAGCTACAGAACTAAAAAGTAAGGGGGGAGGACAAGAGGCACTCTGGGTCACCTTGGAGACAGGGAATGGCATCACAATCTACACAGGGGTTGTATACAGACCCCTGTCTCAAGGGGAGGAAATGGACAACAAAATGATAGAGGACATTCTCAAAATGGCTGAAAAAGGGGAGATACTGTTGATGGGGGACCTGAATATGCCAGATGTTAACTGGATAACAGGTACTGCAGCCACATCCAAGAGCAGGGTCATTCTCGATGCCCTGCAGGGGGCAGGCCTTAGACAGCTTGTGTTGGAACCCACTTGGGAGGGAGCAATATTAGACCTGGTACTCTCAAATGGAGAGAGGATCACAAATTTAGAAGTCAGTAGACATCTGGGAACAAGCGATCACTACATAGTGTGCTTCACAATGAGCACAACCATGGAGATAAGCCATACAAAACAAGGATACTGGACTTAGAAGAGCTGACTTTGGCAAATGGGTGAATACCTGAAAATGCACTAGCAAATGACCAAAAGGAGGGGTGGAAGAACAATGGAGAAAAATCAAACTGCCATCATAGAGGCAACAAGCCTTTGTGTGAAGCAAATAAAGAAAACAAAGCGGAGTAAAAACACTATGGTTTTCAAACAAGGTGGCAGGGAAGGTTAAGGAGAAAAGGCTGCATTCATAAAGTATAAGGAATCACAGAAGGAGCTTACAGGAACTGTATCAATTAAAGCAGAAACAAGTGGGGAAGGCAGTCAGACTAGCAAAGGCCCAAACTGAAGAAAAAATAGCCAGCTCAGTTAAGAAGGGGGATAAAACCTTTTATAGGTACATTAGGGAGCATAGAAAGGTTAAGTGAGGGCTAGTGAAGATTAATAAAGGAGAGGGGAGGTGGGCAGAGGGGGACAGTGAAAAGGCAGAGATTCTGAATGAATACTTTTGCTCAGTATTCACAAAAGAAGATGATGAGGAGTTACCTAAACCAGACAATAGAAGCACTCTGGGAAGGGGGGTTGACACCAGTCCATTCACAGAAGAAAGAGTCCTGAAAGAACTCCTAAAACTCAAGGTGCACAAAGCAATGGGGCCTGACGGGATTCACCCCAGAATCCTGAAAGAACTAAGGGAGGACCTAGTGACACCACTGACCACGCTTTTTAACAGATCATGGCAGGACGGGGTGGTACCTGAGGACTGGAGGAGGGCAGATATGATTCCCCTTCACAAAAGTGGGAGCAAGGCAGAAGCGGGAAACTACAGACCTGTAAGTTTGACCTCAGTGGTAGGGAAAATGATGGAATCACTTCTGAAAGAAAGAATTGTTGAGTACCTAGAGGTCAGCGGGGCACAGGACCCAAAGCAGCATGGATTTACAGCAGGAAGGTCATGTCAGACGAATCTAATTGATTTCTTCGACTGGGTGACCAAAGTAATAGACCAGGAGGGGCTGTTGATATGGCCTACCTAGACTTTAGCAAGGCATTTGACACAGTCCCGCACAAAAGATTAATAAACTGCTAGCCAGCCTGGGAGTGGGTCCTCAGGGTGTTAGCCTGGGTAAAACTGGCTGCACAACAGGACACAGAAGGTAATAGTGAATGGAACACATTCCGAAGAAAGGTGGATTACTAGTGGAGTATCTCAGGGCTCAGTACTGGGTCCAGTCCTCTTTAACATCTTTATAGGTGACATTGCAGAGGGTCTGGAGGGAAAGGTATGCCTCTTTGCAGATGACACAAAGATCTGTAACAGAGTTGATACACAAGGGGGGTAGAAAAGATGAGAAGGGACTTGGCAAGGTTGGAGGAATGGTCAGACATGTGGCAACTTAGATTCAATACAAAGAAGTGAAAAGTAATGCACCTGGGAAACAAAAACCCAGGAGAAGAGTACACAAGAGCAGGGGAGGTACTAACAACAACAAAAATGGAAAGGGACTTGGGGTAGTCATATCAGATGACCTAAAGGTGGGTAAGCAATGTGAAAAGTCAGTAAGGAGAGCCAGGGGGATACTGGGATGCATAGGAAGGGGCATCACAAGTAGAAAAAGGGAAGTTGTTATCCCTCTGTACAGACAATTGGTGAGACAGCATCTGGAGTACTGCGTGCAGTTTTGGAGACCTCATCTACGCAAGGACATAGACAGGATAGAAGCAGTCCAGAGGAGGGCAACTAAAATGGTGCAGGGTCTGCAGCAGAAGCCATATGAAGAGAGACTGAGAGAGCTTAATATGTATACTCTTGATGAAAGGAGGGACAGGGGGGACATGATAGAAACATTCAAGTACCTCAAGGGAATTAACAAAGTCCAGGAGGGTAGCATCTTTCAGAAAAAGAGATGTGTAAGAACAAGGGGGCACAATTTAAAGATAGAGGGGGGACAGCTCAGGGGTAATGTGAGGAAATTTTTTCACGGAGGGAGTGGTGGATACATGGAACAGCCTTCCTGAGGAGGTCGTTGGGTCTAAAACAGTGGGGGAATTCAAACATGCATGGGACAGACACAAGGCAATTATAGTTGGGGGTTGCAGGAAGTAGGCTGTTGGTTAACTAGAATCTGCAGCTTAACCAGTAGGTAGGGAAATGGGCAGACTGGGTGGGCCAAGTGGTCCTTATCTGCCATCAAAGTCTATGTTTCTATGTTTCTACAGTATATACAGTATACTGTGTGTTTGTTGAGTGAATGAACAAAGGAACATGGCACAGTGGGCAAATGGCTTCAGCAGCCAACATTTACAGTATTTTCTATCAATTCAGCAGACAGCATTTTCAATGGTCAGAGTCTTCTATACCTTGCTGCACCCAATCAAACACATTCTGCCCCTCCCAAATACTTGTTGCTGCCATTTCTAAACAGTACAGTACTTTAAACCTGTAAATAAAAAAAAAAATGTATATATAGATAGATATATATATATATCTATCTATATATATATGGTCTGTCACCGATCCAACCCCCACCATCCCGAGCTTCCTCAGTACCCACCACCCCGCCCCACCTTACACTCCCCCAGACACCCTCACTCACCTGAACAGGTCACAGGGTAAAGATCCACTTTCTGATCATACACACGTCTTGCTGCTGGAAACGTTGACTGCTATATGAAAAAGTGAGGTAAATGTAGTTCAGTGTATTTCAATGGGGTTTTGAACTGTGGTGCATAACTTTACCATTTTCTCATGTTTTGACACCAAATTTTCAACATGGCCTTTTTGAGACTCTACCTCATGAACAATGTCAGTGGAATTATGCAAATCTGGCCTGAAAGGTGTTTTTTCAGTCACTTGGTGGAATCACCTTTTGGGCTGGATGTGAAAATTTTCACCACCCTTGTTCATGAGGTGAGGTCATAAGAAGGCTATGTTGAAAATTTGGGGAAAAAATATGTACAAATGGAAAAAATTATGCACATGTTGATATTTTGCTACACTCACTTGTAACATTGGAAATGTTAAATATTTTAATGCAACATTTTCAGAATGACCATATTTTTACCCCACCTCATGAACATGACAGGTGTCATTTATCAAACCTTGGCCAAATTATGTTTTCCCACCTGTGGTGTGCAGTGGCATTGCAATGGCACAGAGTCATGTTTTGGTGGGGATTTAAACATTTTAATTACTGAGTTCATGAGGTGGGGTAATAAGAAGGCTATGCTGGCAATTTTGTTCCTATTTTACTACAAATGCAAGGCCCTGCACTTCCACAGCAACATATATGTATGTATGTAAGGAGGGATGGGAGCGTAGGGCCCAGAGGGCCCAGCACTTTCACAGGCAAATAAGGATACAATTATACTATCTCAAAGTGAGAAATTTATTGCAAAAAACTTCATCAATGCACTAGTTAGGGTTAAAGTGACAAAAGTAGGGAAATGTGGCATTAGAGTTTCCAACACTAACACCCCACCCAAACCATACAGACAGCAACAGGTGTTGGGTATGTCTTGGGGTTATCAACCCTAACACTCACCCCATTCTCACATACTGTACCCATCTTAGCTTATTTACTCATGGACTGGGGTGACCATCTGGGTTGACAATCCCAAGACACACCCCACGCCTATCGCTATCTGCAGGGTGGGGGGGGGTAGGGTTGGAAACCCTAATGCCACATTTCCCTACTTTTGTTGCTTTAACCCTAACTAGTGCATTAACAAAGTTTTTTGCAATGAACATATACATATATGTATGTTATTGTGGCATGGTAGCACTACAATAGTTAGGGTTGAGTGGTTATTTAAGCAATATACTCTGCCAGGGGTATTGGGTATATGAGAGGATTTACCACGGCTGGTGTGGTTCAGTCGAGGCGCCTGGCCGAGGCTTCTTCACATCAGTAGTCGTCACCAGTATACCCACTCTGGAGGGGTATATTGTGATTATACAAAGGCCTCGCTTTGTTTTTTCACACACAAAAAAAAATTAAAACGTATTTTTGTTTTAAAAGTTGCTGCTCATTTGTTTTTCACTGCAGCGGTACTGCTCGGATTTTTTTGCAAGTTCTGTGCATGTGCCGGAGGATCGCAGATTTCAACCACTACTGTTCTGAATTTTTTTCAGTTTCTTTGCTTTGGAGAGAATGAACAGCATTTTCTTTCTTTTTTTCCTTTTGGTGCTTCGGTTTTTTGGAATGGTGCAGCAGTTTTTCTGAACTTTTCAGGCTAGTGACAGACTATTGGATGTGGGGTAAGGACAAGGTAATCTCGCTGTCATCTGTGTGTTTGGCAGTGCTGTGTTTGCGAGGAACAGAGGGATTTGCCAGGGAGTTCCTGATGCGGCTGAGTGGTGGCTGGCACCTTTTCCAGTGGGTACTCTGGAGGATTTACAGCGCTGGAAAGGTGCCAGCCAGCCAAATTAAAAAGCAGGATTCTCTCTCTTTTTTTTTTTTTGCCCGTTGTATAATTAGTGTTAAACTCCTAACTTTGCACTTTAAAAGCTTGGCACCATTCAACAGATTTGCATGAAATTATGCATGCATGGTTTCTGGGGCAAAGTCTCTTGCCAAGTTTCATTCTAGTCAGATGTGAAGATTTTGAGATCCAGATAGCAAAAAAAGTGCAAAAAATTGAGTGGGGTTTTGCTGATTTTTTTCTGTCATCACCTGGTGCCCAGATGCTTTGGAATTGTGCTCTGAAATTTTCAGGGTGCAAAGGGCTTGGGCCAGAGTGGTACCTTTTACTAGTTTGGTGATGCAATATTAGTCCTTTCCAGAGTTGTAAGAATTTGAAATTTTGGTTCTGAACATGCTCAGTACAATTTTTTGGATAGCTGTTTCATACAAAATAAAATAAGAATTTGCCCACACACAAAAAAAATTCTGCTTCATATTTGAAGTAATCTTTTTTCGTGAGAAAAAAATCTTTTTTTGAATAGCCGCCATCTTGTTTCTTTTTTTTATTCTTTTGAAAACCCATTAAAATTATATCCTACAGAGATACCAACACATGTATCCTGCTAATAGGACCCCCGATAGATGACTTCTTCAGTTAGTTTTTGGAAAAAAAAAATCACCCAGAAATGTTTTTTTTTTTTTTGCATTATTTGTTTATCACCCCTGCGTCCAACTGGCCACTCCTTCAGACTCTGACAGGGGAAGCCCCTGCATCCCCTCTGACTGTCCCAGTGCCACTCCCAGCCTCATATTGCAGCCGGCCAAAGGTTAACCCGACATATCCCTTTGTCAGACGGGTTCTCTCCTTCCAGGGAGAAAGTGCCTTCCTGGCTTACCTTTCTTGGCCCTGGGTACTGCTGAGGTCAGCCCTGGCTGTCCAGGGGCTTCATGGATGTTAGGGTCTGGGCGGCCACCATCCGGTCGATCAGGACACCATTTTTCATAGTGTTACTGGCTCCCCAATTGTCACATCACATCTGTAGAGCTTCTGGTCTCCACCAGGGGCCACTACAGAGTGAGGCAATCTCCCTAGCTCACCCCAGAAGAGAAGAGCAGTCCTCTGATGCTCAATCCTCTCCTCCCCCTGACAACCCTCGGTGCCCTGGAGTACATTCCCTCGAATCCCAGTCGCCATGGTGCTGAGGTAAGACACTCAGCACCTCAGCCCTCTGTACCACTGGGCTGGCAGAAATGTGTTTAGCACATTTTCAAATCTTTTTTTTGTGACCTGAATTTCTTTTTTTGTATGGCCATACAAAAAAGAATGGGGCCATATGGAAAAAAGATTCCCTTCGTATGAAAAATTCATTTTTTTCACATTCTTTTTTCGTATGAAGCAATCTTTTTTTGGAGTTAATTGAGAGTGTATACATCAATGCAAAGGTCTTAATGACTACTACAACACTAAGCCCCTAATAAATAAGAACTGAAAATGATCCATCCCTTAAAAAAAAAAAAAAATTACAAGGAAGCACATGAATTGCTTTTCTGGCACTTCCACACCCACATAGACATGAGGATAAATGGAGGAATGGAAGTGCTGGTCCCAGATAGCCCTGCACTGCTGTGATCACATGGATGTGTTCATGCAAGTCCTGAAGTGACCTGCATGAATGATGATACGAGTCTACTATCTTAAGGAAATTAATTGCAAAAAACTTTGTTAATGCACCTGTTAGGGTTAAACCAACAAATCTAGGGAAATGTGGTGTTAGGGCTTCCAATCCTAACACTCCACTCCCACCCTGCAAGCATCAAAAGGAATAGGAAAAGAAAATTACAGTTTTGGCTATCCTGAGTCATGGCAAATCAGGCCTGGGGTCTTCCTTGGGGTTATCAACCCTAATGCTCACCCATTCTCATATAGTCTGCACATCTGAGCTTATTTGCTGATGGAATGGGGGTGAGCATTAGGATTGATAACCCCAAGGAAGATCCCAGGCCTAATTTGCTAAGAAATCCATCCAAGAACAACACAGCACTTGAGGACTCAGAGTTTGGAAGTGGAATACCTTTAATTAGCAAGCAGCAAGTTGCAAAACATTTAACACTTTATTGAATAAAACATCCAAACTACAGAGACACTGTGACTTACAACCATCAAACTAACTCCCCAGTGCTTTGACCAAGGTCTGGTCTTCATCAGGGAATGGAGTCAGAGTGGTCAAAACCTCCCTTAAATACTGGTTCAGACAGGTAACACTTTGGCGCTTCCTTAGCACCTGCTTGACTGAATGCTAAAACATAAGTGACCCTGGGAGGTATCGAACTAGTGACCAAGTGAAATATAAAACAGTACAAAACACCAGGAATATACATGTAGAGGTACACAATATTAATGTCACCAGTAACTGAATACTTTTGTTACACAATTTGTGATATATTTACTAGGGATTTCAAATTATTCAGCTGTTTGTTTACAACTGCAGCATAATTTATGCTGATGTAAGCAACAAGCATACTCAATTACATATTTTATAATTTCATGAACCATTTTGCTAACATTTCACTTTGTTTAACTGATAGGTTGCCATTATCATCTTACAGACTTATGCTAAGACTCGATATAAAGCAAAACAAGCCAAATGTAATACCAAACAGGCTTTTGTAAACTGTCAGACTTGCTCGAAGCTACGAGAGGAGAGATAGATGAGATGGTGGTTCGATAATTTAGGAGACGTGATCACCTGTCATGCTTTCTGATCCATCTTCTGAGTATGGAGGATCAACCAGTCCACATTTTGAAAGCATCAGAAAGAGCTGAAATGAAAGCAAATAGAAAGAGTACAAGCTAGTACATATTGCATAACAGCACAAAAGGCAATAACAGACTCACACTGTATCATTTCCACTATCAAATTATCTCTTTTTCCAAAATGGTTTAAGGTCCCAGTCTACATTAAGACCCTTAGGGTGCAGAGTATCCAAAGTGAAATTTAAGTAACCTTCTCTCTGTAGAAATCTATAGAGCTTGTCACCTCCCTTTGGATTCCTACCAGCCATTTCCAGTGTTATACAAAGTGTCCCCTCTGGATTATTGCCATGCCTTTCCCCGTAATGTCTCCCTAATGGGGTAATCACAAGGCCTGCCCTAATATTTCTAATGTGGTTTTGTATACAAAAACAAGCAGGAGGCAGCACTCTACAGCTAAAAATACTGAATATCAGTGCTAGATAAACATGAATGCAAAGAAATCAAAATGTTCCAGCAAAGGTTAGGTGAGTCTATGGCACTAACCCCAGCACTTCAAGTCTAATCATGACTCTTCATCAGGGGGTCACAATTAGACTCGAAGTGCTGGGGTTAGTGCCATGGACTCGCCTGACCTTTGCTGAAACATTTTGATTTCTGTGCATTTACAGTATGTTTATCTTGCACTGATATTCAGTATTTTTAGCTGTAGAGTGCTGCCTCCTGCTTGTTGTTGTCTGTTCCTTTTGGCAAGACCCCGTTCTATCATTTCTGAGCATGCCTCCACCTGTGCCATTTGTTTTTGCAAATGTTGGTGCAGTGGCCTCACTGTATGACCAATGTACAACCACTTGAATAGGCACCAAATGGCATTGGAACTATTACAGTTGAGAACATTTCTGAAATCTACCCTTATATTATACCCATCCAATTGAAAACTTTTTCCTTGATTGCAAAAATCATAAATGTTGCATCTGCCACATTTGCACATGCCCTGTAAAGGAAGTGGTAACCCGTTCCTCATGGTGGGTCATTCTTCAGCGGTCTATATCTACCGTGGATCACTTTATCAAGTAGATTTTCTGCCTTGAAAAGTAATTCTGGGTTGGTTACCTAATTCTTTAGCCAGGACAGGGTCATTAAGTAAAATGTGCAGTAGTTCCTAACGGTGGCTCCAATCTAGCCTGCCCTACTGCCATATTTGGTGACAAAAGTGATGGCCTGTCTCATAGGGGGTATCTGGCTCACAGGGGATGTCTGACTTTTTGGCTTCATTAAAGATGTTCTGTCCTAGGATTTTGCTCTCTCCAGTGCTGCTGTGTGAGTGGTTCTTTCATACCATCTGTCCAAAAATCTGTCAAATAGGTCCTCAGACTGGGCCATGAAATCCTCCTCCCTGGAACAATTCTTTAGAATCTGTAGGAACAGTCCATAAGGATAGAGCGAATGAGTGCACGTTGGTGGGAATTGTCTGCTCTTATCAAGGTACTGGTGGCTGTAGATTTTCTAAACCCTTTAGTCTGAACCTTTTGATCATCATCAACAAAAAGTGTTAAGTCTAAAAAGTCAAGACTCTTGTTTATACAATACAAAAATCTCAAGTTCACCTCACTATTATTCATCCGTCTCATAAAATTAGTCACCTCTTCCTCGGGTCCTTCCCATACATATAGTACATCATCTGTAAAGTGGTACCATTATTTAATGTATTTGTAAAAAGAATTAGCGGGCCCAGACAAAATCGTGTTTTTCTCCCAGAGCCCCAGGAAGAGGTTAATGTAAATCAGAGTCATTGCAGCTCCCATAGCTGTACCTTGCAGCTGTAAAAAATAATCACCATCAAATTTGAAGAATTTGTGGAATAGAACAAATTGCAAAGCCTCAAGAATGAATTCAGTAGGGAAATTCTCACTCTGGGGATGTTCTCTCAAAAGCTGTGAACAGGCATGAATGCCTAACTTGTGTGGAATACTTGTGTAGAAGGACTCCACATCAACGCATAACCACAGGCAATTCGTATTCCATTTGAAGAGCTGGAATTTATCCAGAACATCCATGGTGTCCCTGAGGCAGGACTCTCTAGCAGACAGTTTTTTTTAGAAAAAATCAATAAATTGGTTTCGATTATCTGTCATGCATCCCACCCACCCTGATACAATAGGACGGCCCGTGGGAGAGGGGTGTGTGCTCAAGTCTCTTGTGAAATTTGGGCAGTACACAGAAGGCAGGGGTTACAGAAACATCACTCCATAGATATCTAAATTCATCATTTGTGAGGAATGCATTTGTTCTTCCCCATTCTAGAAGATTTAATAACTCTTTTTTGTATTTGTCAGATGGATCGCCCTGTAATTTTTTATAATTCAATATATTGTCTAGTAGGTCATGGACACAGTCTGAAAGCTCTTTAATGGCCTTTCTCTCATTTACAGTGAGATTACTATGAAGGGAAGGGATGATGATTTTCAGATAGGTGTCTGTTTCCTTGAGGACTACGTTTTCAAAGCACTTGATAAGGGGATTTATGGTATTTCGGCAAAATAGTGATTGTGGTTTAAACAAAACCTTTTTTACTTCTTTTAAATTGACACCTGAAGTGTTAGGAGCAATTTCTTGATTTTCCATCCTTTCAATCTCAGCTACTGCCAAACCATTCCCTGCATCTTCTAACAATGCTTCTAAAGCAGAAATGTTTTCTGTGTCTAAACTGGATAATTCAGAATCATTGGCATGTTGTTGATAGAAAGCAGTACTTCCTTCAGATTCACTTAAATCAGCGAATAGATCAATCATAGCAACATCAATCATTTCACCCCCTTCCCATCCTCAATTCATAATCAGTTTTCCTTCCCTTAATGGACTGTCTTTTTTTTAGCATGAAATGCACACAGTCTTATTTTCCTGAAAAATCTAAATAAATCCACCTGAGTGGAAAACCGATTTGTGTCTGCTAAAGGAACAAAGTTTAGACCTCTCTGTAGCAATTTAATTTGATTTTCCAATAAAGTTACCTGTCAGAGGTTAATGATTTTGGGGACTTCTTTGCATTGCTTCTGAGCAGTCTGTTTACGTTCCTTTTCTGACCTTCCTGGTCTTTCTGCTTTTCCTGTTGTTCTTACATTTTTGACTGGGTTGGATTTTGTCTTACTGTTGTTGCTATTCCTAAAAAGGTTTGTTAGTTGCTCCAGAGTTCGAAGTGCCTTCCCCCACAATGATGTCTGTATCAGTCTGTATTGTTACTCTTTTTCCCCCGTTTCTTGAATGTGAGCGACCCCTGCTAGTGGACCTTAGTCATTTGGGCCAGGATAGGATATTCCCAATCTCATAATCCTTGTTGACCCTTTTGAATTTAGATTGCTTTCTTCTGATCAACTCTTGTTCATTTTTCTCCAATTTACTTTTTAATTGGTCTGCCAGTCCTTGGAATTTTGAATGACTTCTAATCGCAAAAGATATTTATGAACTTTGGATATGTCTTCCCTTAACTTAGCATGCTTATCTCTGTCTTCTGCAACAATTAAAGGAATTTTCCAAGATATGACCCGCATTGACATATTATGGTATCTGATGTCCCCGTAGTATTTCCAGCTAGATTTAATTATATTATTTTCAGTCCATTTATTTGTGGAAGGGATTGTAATTTGTTTCAAAGTCGGTTGGTAGCTGATCCCCGTCCATTTCCCAAAAGTGCTGACTCCCCACTGTGCCTGGACATGTAATGATGCGTGACCATGGAAAGCACGGGGGCACACCCCATTGAAGTAAATGGGGCTCCATTTTCATGCCAGTTTTGTGCATATGAATGACCAGTTGGACAGTAATGAAGGACACGGCTCAACTAACAAGGATCCTGTTAGTGAAGTCGCGTCCTTTATTGTACAACTGGTCATTCTTGTGCATAAAACTGACATGAAAATGGAGCCCCATTCACGTCAATGGGGCATTCTCGCGCTGTCCCTGGTCACACGTCATTATGTGCCTCAGCGCGGGGGCATGTCAGCACTTTCAAGAAGTAGAAGGGATTGGCTACCAGCTGGCTTTAAAACAAATTACAATCCCTTCCACAAATAAATGGACTGATAACATCATGAAACCCAGCTGGAAAGATTATTGCTGATATCAGCTACTACAATATGTGAGAGGTACCCTGATGGTCCAGAAAGTTAGAAAATCCATTTAATTGAATAAAAGTCTTAGTGCAGAGAGTGTCAGGTGCTTCCCATTCTATTTTCCTGGAAACGTTATCCAAACTGCAGGAGGGGAATTTTGTAACTCTAAGACCTCTCAGAGCGAGCGATTTTTCCAAGCAAGTCTCTAAGGCAATAATACAGTATGTTACAATTAACTCATTCATGCTCCATTTCTTGAGTGTGTTAAACAACTTTTTTAAGTTGGATCCTAATTTGCCAAGACTCTGGACAGCCAAAACCGTAATGTTTTTTCCTTTTGCTGCTTGCAGGATGGGAGTGGGGTGTTAGGATTGGAAACAAAACCTTAACACCACATTTCCCTAGTTTTGTTGGTTTAATCCTAACTGGTGCATTAATTAAGTCCTTTGGAATAATGTACACACACACACACACACACACACACCTTTCTAGGACGCTGCAAAGGATGAACAGGTGGATCATGGACATGGTATAGTGAGCCATAAATGCAACATGCACACAGTTGACCCCCCCCGGCCTTCTGTATACATTGCACACAGTAGCCAACCACTGATGTGACTGCACACCGTGCATCAATGCTGTAGCACTGTCATGTGCAGGCATCATGATGCACCAGCCCTTTAAGAAGAGGATGGAGGGAAATGTAGGGCAGAGATCATGGTGCAATCCATTACATTGCCAACAGCATGGTGCATATAGCAAGAACAAGACCAAAGGCCAAACCACTGCCACCAGCCCTGTTCTTCCTTGAATCCCTGTTCCATGAGGGCTATTGTTATAGGAATGTGGAGGGGGAAGTACTGGAGGATGATTAGTCCTCCTAGGTGTACACACAAGTGGCTGTTCACCTGAATGCCATGTGATTTAGCTTGTGTAACGCATGCCACCTGATGTCCACCTCCTCCTCTTGTTGCAGGGCAACATCAGACTCATATCAACCCTTCTGCTGTAGAGGAAAAGAATCTGGATAGAGCCATCTAAAAGTCCTCCATATGACCCAAACACAGATCGAGACCCAGTTGGCCCTGGCAGGGTGAAGAAGATGACTTGGACTTAGAGGCAGATCATGATTATTGGGGGTTATCAACCCGGGCTGCAGCAGCACAAGGAGGAGCAATTAGGCCCACTGTAGTCTGTGGCCATTAAGGTGCCATACACAGGCCAGTGCGAGATGCTGGGCAGACCAGAGTGTGATGTGTCCCTTTAGCTCATGTGCCAGTACACTGTAGCCCAGGGTGTCATGTGGGTCAATGCCAAGTGTGGTGCATCCCAGTTACAGAAGCAAACACCCTGGATCACATTGCCATTTTTGCTTACATTACCACACTGACGAATACAGTATTTATTATTGATGCAGTATCCACTGTGTCTGTGTTTTGTTTTTTTTGTGTACTGATGTGTGCATGTTTGATTGGTGGGATGCTGACTTGTGTCTGTGGAGGGGGAACAAGTGCTGCTTCATGGAGGTCTGCCATATCCATGATGTACAGCTGCCCACTACTGTAGTGTTTGTTTCTCTGATGCTTATGGTGTGCTGTTGTTTGTGTGTTTGTTGCACACCTTATAGATCACTGCTTGCCAGTCTCTACTGCAGCCCCTCAGCTCATGAAGTGTCACCCACTGAGGAAGTGGCTTGTGGCCTTGAAGCGCTGAGGTTGGCTATTTTTTTTTTTCTATCGCTCAATGTACAGGAGTATATCGCTCTTTTAACTCACAGCTGAGACAATAAATCATTTTGTTGCACTCGTCTGTGGGGAATACTTTCTGTTTTGGTCAGCTCTGTAGTGTCAGACCCTGTGTTCTGCATGTGAAAATGCCTATATTGCTTTGAGGTTAGACATCAGCACAAGCAAAATGGGCATATGTTCAAGAACACCCCTGACTGCTGGTGCGCAGGCAGGAAGCACAGAGCCATCTACACTTTCCTTCCCGACGGTGCATACAGTGTTCTGTGTGTAAGCTTCAAGTTGACCTTGGCGACTTTAGCACATTAAGTTCTGATGCACTTTAGTTAAGTGGCCAAAAAGCCTCCCGGAGCGTCTGTGGATTGGGCCCTTAGTAATTTGTAAATGTTAGTGCTCTTTAAGCTTTTTTTGTCTTAATCTTGCATTCTAGACATGTTAGTAACCACATTTTTTAGTGTGTAATATAAAATCCAAGATTTTTATATGTGCAGCATAGCACAATATTTTATTGTTCGATGTGTGCTGATCTGTGTGGTTGAACTAAAAGATCATATGACCCCAAGATCACTGTGTCTGGGTTCACATCCTTGCCTGAAGACTGTACAGGGCCATGCACCTGGTTGAGGGGGTTGGCTTTTTCTTTCTACTGCGGTGGAGAGGGGTTCATCCCAGAACAAATAATAAATAGTGTGGTGCCTCCACCCAGACTGAACAAGTGGGCCAGATGTTATGTGCAGCACCACCCCCTGGGATGCAGTACCTACCCACCTCCCTACACTGGACTGGACCACCTCCTGAGGACTGCTAAGACAGTTGTTACCTTCACCAATAAACACTTAATCAGGTTATACAAACTGGGCGCACCCAGGAGTACAGTTCAAGCAAATTAACAGCACTTTTATTTGAGAACACTGGCATGGAAGCTGGAAGAAAAGGAGAGGTTAGACAGTTGCAAGTTACTTTTAACACTCCCACCCTATAGCAGTGCCCCCTGAGAGCCACTGTACTGTGGGTCACTACCAACTTCTCAGATTCTACATGGTCTATAAAGCATCCTCCCAATAAAGGGGCACAAAGAGAAGAATTTTACTACAAAGTATGCGGTAACTCCTCAGCTGCACCAGTAGTAAAATCACAGTTTCAAGTAAGACACAATAACCAATGACTCTGGGTACCCAGGAATTACACTAGAGTCCCAGTGCAGGCCGGTAGCTATGTTGCCTGGATGCTTTCTGTGGTGCACTTGATGAAAATTAGCAAGCTTGCAATTTAACCCCCAGCAGGCCATAGTGTGTTGGCATAATTTAAAGAACTTGAAATCCAACAGGAAAATAATCTAAACAAAACTATAACCCGAAAGTGGTAATGGTAATCCAGAAATGAAAATGTACAAAGGCCCCATCCATTGAGGCCAGCACTCATGTGACCAACAGATGCAGCAGTTCAATTGAGGCTGGGAACAGCATACAGTAGCACATCAGGAAACTATCAGGAACAGGTTCTAGTGGCCTGGGGATGAAACACATTGGACTCTCTCAGACGTTCCGTGGCACTGCAGTCCTTCTGGCTCACACTTCTCATGATACAGCCCTCCTGGCTCAGTTCTCAGTCACAGAAGTATTACGCAGCTGGTTCCTGGTTCCCAAGTAGCCCAGACCCCAGGAACAACCCAGACTGTCCTACTCCCTTCCAGATCGACAGTGCCTACATCATACTCAGGGCATGCACCCCGTGGCTCCTTGTTCCTCAATCCACCCCGCTACATACGAGCTAGCAGGCCCCTTACCTAGCTCTGGAGCAACCTGGGTGGGATGCAGGTCCCTGCCTCCATTTCATACAGCTCAGCAGCTTTGGTATGCAGCATAGGCCCACAGGCTCGCACTCTCAGCAATTTCTTCTCATAGGTGCGGGTATTACACCATTTTACACTCCCTTCCAGATCGACAGTGCCTACATCATACTCAGGGCATGCACCCCATGGCTCTTTGTTCCTCAATCCACCCCGCTACATACAAGCTAGCAGGCCCCTTACCTAGCTCTGGAAGGGAAATGGGTAGACTGGGTGGGCCATAGGCCCTTATCTGCCGACACTGTCTATGTATCTATGTATCTATGTACATAGCCTCTGAACAATGCAAGCCCAGGATAAGGCTCACAGTAAGTTTAACGAATAAACCCTAGTGACGGCTCACCGGATTATTGGCCTGGCTAGGCCTCTTGCTTGGTCTCACCAACAGCATATCTGAATGCATCCAAGAGTCTCTCTCTCAGAATGCCATAAGCTCCTCGAGAGCCCAGAAATTTCTTTTTCCAAGTCAGTGTCCCATTTGACAGGCAGGGCTGCCCATCAGTCCTTCTGCCCTGTCTAACCTTCTTATTGGCACCTTAAGCCCACCAGTCCATTTGGGAGGTCCTTATTTCATCATGCCCTCACAATCCTTTGCTGTGGTTTCAAGCCCTCTGTTTGGATGGCTGACAGCATCAGGGGCATCAAAATGGCTGCAGCCATACTCTGAAGGAGCCTTGTGCTCCAAAATCTTTATTTTAATATTGATTAGTCCCCCTTATGGGGTGCTGGCCCTCCTTACGTCATTCAAGCTCTCCTGGGTTATTGTTCGATTGATCCGTGGTAGCTGTGGGTGTGGCAAGTTTGTGGTTGACATGCTGGCAAGGCCACTGGAACTGGAAGTGTTGGGTAGGAGTCCCTGTACCATGCACTCCAGGTCATGATGGCGGCTGGGCTTTGTGGTACCTCGATGCTGAAGATGTGGTGTGCTGAGTCTCTGGTCTCTGCTGCAGACTGGCGCAGAAGAGACTGTGGCCACAGCTACAAATACAAGTGGTACAGGAGGCACCAAAGATGACGGTCAGGCTGCCCTCTCTCTCCCACCATCACACATGCAGTTGAGCAGGAGGGAGATGACAGAATCAGCTGCAGCAGTCCAGGATCTTGGGAGAGCAGTAGGATTGCTCTCAGGTAAGCCCCCCTCCTGAAGAGGGGGTTATAGTCAGATGGTGCATGGCAACAAAAATTGGGACTGACAATTTTATCATTGCAGTTTGTTTTCAGAGAAAGGGAATTAAATTCTGTGTAAACCCACGAGTCCACCAATGTAGCCCTGTATGTGGTTTCAAGTTGCAGAATGTTATATTAATTCTGGTGAAACATATATTGGCTTTTCTTCTGGACTGAAGGGCTGTGGGATTCCTCTAGCCAGCAAACTTTTAGGAACGCATATGCCAAGCCATAGCTTACAAGTTGATTGGAGAGGAGGGCAGCATTCGTGTCCCTGACAACTGATTTTGGTTAGTCATACTATCTTACTGTCTGATATCTACCCCTACTGGTGTTATAATATGATTGCTGTGCTCTGCTTAAATTAAATATAATGTTAGATGCAAAAAACTAAGTATTGCTGTATTTTTTTTTGCTATTATTATGCAAATCCTAAAGTACAATATGGCATTTACAAGGAGTCTGGGTAACAAATATAAGCATGTTTACAATAGGGGAGGGAGTAGCAAAGAGATCCCAAAAGGATCTGGTTTACAAATCTTATTTTCCTACTTACATGACTACCAGCCATCAATAACTCTTTTTTTTTTTTAACTTTCTATTTTTCAGGACCCCTGTCACCACGTCCAGCTCCTCTCTCAGGGCTCCCAATGCACCACCCAGGCTGCACCAAGAGGACCAGGGATTGCTCTGTTAAGTGCCCCACTCCATGACATCTAGAGGACCGGATGACCCCCCCGAGTGGGGCGGAGTAGGCTTTCCCCTTACCACCTCCGAACTTGAAGCGGAGCATGCACCTGGAGTCTCTCGATCCTCTGCGGTTGCTTTTTCGTTGCAGGACCCACATCGCCTACCCTGGACATGGGGTCTTTTCCTTGTTCTGGTCCCCACCCCCTGCAGATGTCAGCACTCAGGGAGGACCAATGACTTGGAGGGGTGGAGAGACGCACCTCCGCTTTGGTCCTCAGCCAACGCCTACCCCTCCATAACGTTCCACCTCCTCAGCTGCACCAGCACCACCCATGGTCACCAAGGTGGTGGCAGTATTGCAGCGAGGAGAGCTTCCCACCTCTCCCAGAGAAGGAGAGTGACCCATTGGGTGTTCGATCCTTCTCCCCCCGGCCAGCCCTCCGATGACCCTGGCTTGCTACCAAACCAGCCATCAGTAACTCTGAGGCTGATTTTGTGAATTGACAAGCAATAGTCAGGCAAACAGGTGAGCAACCTTTAATAACTAAGAAGTGGAGGTTATGCATCTGGTGCAAGGGGCCGGTACATTTACTGGGAAGGCCTGTCTTCCAAAACATCAGTCACTGAAACAAAAGAAAAAATCCATTCTCAGGGACTAAATAATCACACTGCACTGTGGAAATATATTCCAGACTCATTTAATGGAGCTGAAGTGATGCAAATACACTGATAATTATTACACTGATAGATATACACTGTGCAGCTGAAAAAAAAGGAAGGGAAAACAGTGTTTAGATGTCCCAGCACTTCACTCTGAATAAAGCTGATGAGTGCAATTTACCTGTTGTTTTAGGTCATCATAATAGCCTTGTTAGTTGAACACTGTCTTCAACTGTTATCAAAAGACTATTCAAAATAGCAAAAGAAGCATGGAAAAAGACGCCCCATAGAACAGAATGGACCACCTACACACTCTCCCTATACTGACACCACAAAATGTTGGAGTGCAGGGTGGAGTTGGAGAATATGGAAGTGGAAGGGATCATGCAGCCAGCCCATTGGCAAATTATGATCCTTCCCTTCCAGTGGGAGCACGACTTAAAATTCTAAATATGACACAGGTAAGGGAGCTTCCTGTTTGTTTATTTGTTTGTTTGTGCTGCTCTGACCAACCTTTGGTGTGTCATCGCACAAACCAGAGCAGTAGGTTGCCTCATGTTTGATGAAACTGTGATGTGAACTGTTTTTTCTGAAGTAACCCTGGCACTGTTATACCAAGAGCTACTGCCCCTGCCTTGCCGGCTGAAACAAGGTTGAGGGGCCTGGGTTCTAAAAATGATGTTAAACTGTTTTTTTCCCAGGGAGAATGAAATTGCACAGTGTCTCCACCCAGAGTATACCTTTTAGTGGGCTAGGTTTAACTTGGTACAGCCCTCTGGGATGCTGTACCCACCTACATTACCTTAATGCCACCCCAGGCGTGACTCAATAACATTTCCCCACATTGAAGACATTTTGTAATTATTGACTCGCTACTAATAATATGCTTATGAGACAGGTATATGCAAAACATAAACCAACTATTTATTTACACGGGGAAGGGTTAGGATTAGTAAATGGAACAGAGGTCAAGCTATTTACAAATGGAATTGGTTTGATTGGTTTGGTTCAGAATCAGAATAATCATTTTGCAGGTTAAATTCAAAATATCAATCCCAGTGGCCACCCACCAACCTCTTAGATAGTCTGATCTCTGGCTGTCTAGCTAGCTGCAGTAGTAACAAGAAACATATTTACAAACTTGCCCACTC
The DNA here is from genome assembly GCA_016271365.2 of Neoceratodus forsteri. Taxonomy (NCBI): domain Eukaryota; kingdom Metazoa; phylum Chordata; order Ceratodontiformes; family Ceratodontidae; genus Neoceratodus; species Neoceratodus forsteri. The sequence goes on along the minus strand of CM028132.1, from coordinate 465,880,855 downwards.
AATACCAGTCCCCCAGCCCAGACAAGGACTCTGCAATCCCTTCCATATACCTGGATACCCAGTAATTAGAGTTCTTCAGGTTGCAGGCCTGTCTTATGGTGCAGCTGCTGTTGGTCGCTGTTGGGGCCCTTGAGGAAAGAAGGATGATTAAACATATGCAGCACACTTGTATAATTCAAAAGCAATTGTATCCATGGCTGGATGGCCCAGTCTATTTGAACACTTTAGCTATGTACATGTCCCCTCTAATTAACAGGGCATGGACCCTGCATATTCACAAATCAGACGTCATCATCGGTTAGTCACGGTCAAGCTATAGAAAAGGATTAAGGTAATTACAGCAGGCGGATTCTAACTCTGGAGGCAATGAGGCTGGCAAGTTCCTACAGCCAAGTACCCATTTCTGACTGCAGGATGTATCTTTTGCAGGTGGAAACACAGCACTTCTTGCTTCTTTTGGCAGTGCCCCTCTCTGGGCCAAAATCACTCTCTGGAAAGATCAGGCTGGGACCCGAGCTGGCACATCTCAACCCCATGTCTGGGCTATATCCCTCAGGGGAAATGCATATGGCAGCACCCTGGGTGGCACACTACCAGGCTGTGTCCCAAGCCTAATCCAAGCTGGATACGTTGCACTCAGCACATTTATTAATCAGCACATTTATCTCAGTTACCACGGGCCAGCGTAGCCGCCATGGTCCTCTTAGCTTTCAGACACTTGGATGGGTGCTTGATCCCTAAGGCTAGGGTGACCCGATTACTCACTGTCCATACCAGACTAAATTTCTGTCACAACACTGTATCTTGACTTGGCAATTCAAAACAGTTACTGTAGCTTCTCTCAAGCATGTTTCACAAAGTCTCACTCCCTTGTGGCGTTGCTGATGTTCACAGCTCCCACTGGATGTCACAACTATTAAACAAGTCCTTCTTGGCAGTGCTGGCTTTAGCAGCTCCAATGGACAAATACTGGTCCTCCCAGGCAATGTCAGGAAAAGCCCTGCCTCTGAGTGCTCCTCTTCCAGTCCTGTAGGCACTGACCAAATCAGTCAGATTTATATACTTAAACTGGACCCTTCTCTGGTCACTAAGCAGATGTCCACTCTTTTTGTGCTTTAGCTAAAATGCAGGGTGCAGACAGACAGTCACAATCAATACGCTCTGGGCTTTGTTGCCCCTCGAAGATTTCTCACATTTGCACTTGCCAGAAGCAGTTTACTCACTCAGATTACTTGCAGAAATGGCTTTCTTTTCTCTGAGGTATCGGGCTTTCTTCAGCACTCTCACTGCTAAGGTAGAATGGGCGTGCAGCTGTCTCACAGCTGAAGGTTTGGGTTTGCCCACATTTTCCAAAATATGGAAAGTTGTTGGCCAGCCCTGGAAGACAATTTCTGGCAACCTCCAGGATAGCAATTTCTGTTGCCTGCAGCCACTTGTCTCTTTGGCTGAAGAAAAAAAGCCTCCCCTGTGGAGGGGCTTGCACTGGATCACTAGGCCCATTCTGGAGCCAAGGGCCTGAGCCCCCACCCCGGTGGGGGGCTGCCACTTGAACACTGCTCACCCTGGAAAAATAATGCCTTTAATGGAGTCCTTCTGGGGCTCCCAATTGGATGAATTCACTTGTTGCACCCACTCTAATTGGCTGAAAGCATCTGTCAGTCCACAAAATGAATGTACATTAGCCTCACTCGATGCACAATAGGCTTCCTGTTTTGGTGCCTGAATTAGGTCAATGCAGTTTCCCCATAAGCACTAGGCAAAGTCCCACAAGTCTCTGGCATTGTCCCAGCACTCCTTGCCTGAAATACTGGCTTTCCAATTGGCTGTTGCCGCACTATCATTGCTGCTAAAGTCACACAGTCCCAAGGCAGATTACCACAGTCCCAACTTTAAAGTTCTGGTTCAGCCAGGCTAAACACTTTATTTGTTTGCTTGAAAGAAAATACAAAATCGCACATGCCCCCACAATGCAAAGCATCATGGGCTGCATATGCAAATCACCACAGAATGTTAGGCTGGTCCAACTTTAAGCAGAATTGCATGGTGCCGAAAGGCCTCTCACACAGTTTGCAAAGGGTGCTAACAGAAGACAGTGTCTGATGAGTCCTGGTAGGACGAAACACGTGTCTGTCTTCTATTTAGCACCCTTTAACATAATGAAAGAACTACTAGTCTTAAAAGATAGACCAATAACATTCTAATGATGACCCCTCAACCATAAATCGCACGATAATGAGGCCATGTCTGACCTAACTGACCTGAAACACTTCCCAGCCAAATGCCCTTTGGGGTAACCCTTGCCTCAGTGTTTATGCACAGAGGTTATTTGTTTGCTTGCCCCACTGTTTTGTAGCCACACCTGTGCCCTTTTAAACGCTGCCCAGATCAAACATTTTGCTTCAGTCCTTAGCCTGTTGCTGCTGCCGAAATTTAGAACCACCTTGCTGCAGGCAGGTTATCCATCTGAGTCCCAGAAGTCCAGCTCTGGTGCAGACAGTATATCTATTTTATTTAAATCCTTTCCTCTTTTCTTTTCTTGCCCCTTTAGTGTCCTAGGCAGTGCTTTAATTATTTTACAATTGTTTACATTTTCTCGCCTGTCAATATTGCCATTATTTTAGGAGTGCTACTTGCGCTAGGATAGGTGCCTTATTAATATTTATGAGGGTTCCCAGGGCTCTCATTAGTATTCATGAGCCTGGTTCTGGAGCGCTTCATGGCGCCCTTTATTTACAATAGAAAGAGGGCTCTCCTGGTCTTTGCTGAGGTCACCGGTCACCTACTAGATGAGGAAGGGCACCTGGACCACTGAACCATCTCCCAATTGACCACAAAGTCAGCGGTTGGGAGATCAAAGGTGTGGTTCGCACATGCGTGAGTGCCGCTTGCTCTGAGGAGCACCAGCAATGTGGCAGCTCACAAAGTAAATTCTGGAACCCAGGCTGGGCTGAAATAACACTGGGGCTACTTAGAGAAAAATTTTGGGGCACATATTCGACTCGGGCTGTGGCAGTGAGACGGGGCCTACTTTAGGGGACCTGACAGGCAATCGGGAGGCACTCCCTCGATGGGAGCAAGATGGGAGAATAGGCAACTAAGGTAAGCCTCCATCTGGGGAGAGGGGGTTACACTGATTTTTGTGATTAGATTTCCCATTAGAAGGATCAACTGGCTTTTCCAGTAACACTATTTCTCCTCTCCTCTCCTACTAGATATACTAAGGGTATAAACTGGGTGCTAGTGGAAAGTATCTTCCAGCTGAAAGGGAATCAAGAGGATGAGGGGGCATGGGTTACAGATTGAGGGGGGACAGTTCAATGGTAACATTAGGAAGTACTATTTCACAGAGACAGTGGTGGATAAGTGGAATAGGCTCCCGGAGGAGTTGGTTAGAGAAATAACAGTGGAAGGTTTCAAAAAGGCATGGGACAGACACAGGGGAGTGTTGTGTGTGGGGGGGGGGCACATGTCCTAGCAGGCAGCTAGACAAATGGGCAGACTAGGTGGGCCTGTCGGTCCTTTTCTGCATCACACTTCTATGCTTCTATGTATGTTTCCTACTGATAACAAAACAGCTGTTGCATAGCATTATGTGGTATTCACTTTATTCACATATGCTGTTGTGGAGCTTACAATTTGTCCTGTTTAAAAAAAAAGTTTTAAAAGTCAGGCCTCTTTACTCCCCTTCCCATAACTGTGAACTAGAGCTCCTGTTTTGGTTACAAGAGGCCCTTATCAGTCTTAAGTTATCAAAAAGACAGTGCCCCTTTATGGAAGTCAGGTAACTTATAATAAACTTGGCAAGAAGAGTGCTGGTATTAAGGAAGCAGGTGACAGCTAACAGAACACGCTGTACAGTTGTTTTATAATGAAGTGTGTATGAATGGCATGTGAAAACATCAGCGTTAATGCTGACACTGCAATGCAGCATGGGGGGAGGCTTCTCTTGGGCGGGTACCATACTCTGGATATCTAGGGTCCTTCTGCTTATCTCTGCTGGTTGTTAAAAATGCCATGGCAAGTTTTAAAAAGAAAAGCAGGAAGTTGGTTCACTTCATTGTAAAACAGCTGCAGAAATTGAACAGACTGCACAGAATGACGTGAATGAGCAAATAACTTATTTCAAAATGCAGAAAACAAATTCATCCAAGCAGTGCAAATTCACAATCTAGCAGCACAACATGTGGGAGTTTCACAATCACTCAGGCCAATCCCCTTGCCAAGTGTAAGCTTGAAGAGCTGGGGCATTTGCTAGCTGTGCTTTCTTGACTGCAATGTTGGGTCACTTATCCACTGTAACATAAAATCACTGTACTTTTGCAACAACTTTCTCTGATAAGTCCTTTCCTGGAGTGTGTCCTTTTTTTGAGCCTATGTAGGAGTTGCCACTTCAGCAAGTGCACCACACTATGGCACTGTGCACACCACCACTTCCAGTTTCCTGTTCATTACCTCAGACTGCACTTCCCATTTTCTCTACTCCTCCCCTCCCTGTACACCCTACCATTTGTTTACTCTGGTCAGTCACAGGTCACCAGTTACTAAACATATGCCCCCCCAATAACTCATTAGGAAGGAAGTGGAGATATGCAGGGAGGTGCATGCACTCATCCGTACACTAAGCTACCGGGGGGGGGGGGGTCTGCTGTGTGTGCGTGTGGCAGGTGGAAAGCATGAACAAGACTGGGGCAGATGGTTCTAGTCAGCAGTGTGGATGCAAAGGCTGGAGTAGCATATCAGGAGGGATCACAACAGTGCACAGAGGCAGAGCACATGTGGCAGCTGGAGCAGACAGAGGATCGGACAATACTGGCACCAAGCTGTAGAAGGGAAGTATGGACCATTTACAGGAGTTGGAGAACAGAGCAGTGATGCCCACCTATGAGGGCTCAGTGTGGACATGTGAGGGCAGTGATGTAGTATGTAGTATGTAGTGTGTGTGTGTGTGTGTGTGTGTTTGTGTGTGTGTGTGTGTGTGTGTGTGTGTGTGTGTGTGTGTGTGTCTTTGTGTGTATGGTGCCATAGCTGGTAACAGAAGGGGTCAGTGATACAGCTAGTAATAAACGGCAATGGCAACGCTGATAAGGGAGGTTAGTAATACAGCTGGCAATGAGGAGGCAATGATAAAGCTGACGAGGAAACAGTAAGATAGCTACTAACTGGGGGAAGCAGTGAGTCAGTTGGTAACTGCAGCAGTGACACAGCTGGCAACAAGGCAGAGCAGTGACACAGCTCGTAACAAGGGGCAGTCACATCAGGCAACAAGGAGGCAGTGCCACAACTGGCAAAGGTGGAGGGCAGTGACTGTTGGCAGTGGTGGGGGAGTGAACCAGCTGGCAATATGGAGCAGTGACACCGCTGACACCGAGGGGGGGATAGTGGTCAGTAGCAATGAGGGGGGAGTGACACAGCTGGTAATGGGGGCAGTGGCACAGCTAGCAATGTAGTGATACATTGACTACTGGTAATTAGGTGGGAATGCCACAGCTGGCAATGGTGGCAGTGATACAGCTGCTGAGGAAGCAGCAACAGCTGGCAGTGGAAGATGGTGACAATGCTGACAATGAGGGGCCAGTGACACTGCTGTTAATGAGGGGGCAGCAACACAACTGGTACCGGGGGCACTGAAACAGCTGGTAACAGACAGTGGCAACTGGTTACGGGGCAGTGACAGCTGGTAATGGTGAGCAGTGATGCAGCTGGTAATGGGGCAGTGACACAACTAGTAATAGGGCACTGAAACAGTTGGTAACAGACAGTGGCAACTGGTAACAAGGCAGTGACAGCTGGTAATGGTGAGCAGTGACGCAGCTGGTAATGGGGCAGTGACACAACTAGTAATGGGGCACTGAAACAGCTGGTAACAGGCAGTGGCAACTGGTAACGGGGCAGTGACAGCTGGTAATGGTGAGCAGTGACGCAACTAGTAATGGGGCAATGTGTGATACAACCACTAATGGAAGCAGTGACACAGACTGGAAACCATGGAGGCAATGACAAAGGTAGTAATGGGGGTGCAGTGACACCTGCCAATAGAGAGGGGTAAGTGATGGCAACACAAAGGGTCAGTGACAAAGCTGGCAGTGGTAAGAGGACAGTAACACCGCTGATAACTAGGGGAGCGGGACATAAGTGATTTGAAGCTACCCCCACTCCCATTGGGCTAGTATCCAATACCACTACTAAATATTTAACCACTTCACTATACTATTTTTGCAAACACAGAACCAGCTGCCATTGTGCCAGCCCGTACCAGTTCTCTCTGGGGACAAGGAGTTTTTTGTCATGCTCCTGCAGTAACTCCTACAGGTGGACCAAGAGTCAAGGACACACCCTGAGTTGACTCTATCTTTTGTGGGAGGTCAGGCACTGTAGACGCAGCAGAATTTGTGGGGAGACTGACAGTGCATGTGTATCAATGACCAGATGTGTACACGTGCTAGCATCATACAGGAGTCAATGGGAGGGACCAAGAAAACAGAAACAGAGCTCCTAAACTGTGAGCACTCAGCCCCAGTGCCACCTCCCTGGCTTTCATACACCACCCAATCCAGGAACTTCCATGTAGACTGACCTGCTTTCAAGGGGCTGAAGTAGGTTGCCCTACCATAGGGAATAACTTAAAGAGTGCCACTGGTTCGGGATGGGGTTGAAGGACAGGTGTTAGTGGGGCTCACTTGCATTGCAGCCCATGAGAGGGGAGAATAAACAGAATAACAACAACAAAATATGGCTAATTACAATTAATTGATGAAGAAGAGATTCGTGGGAGCTGCAGGTGAGAACAGACTGGGCCCACAGTGCATATATTGCTGTCATGCTATAATTTTTTTTAAACAAGCAAATCCAGTATATTGATAGCTGCGACGTGGTGATGTAATAAAGGGGGAGATCAGTGCATATAGTGTGTAAAAAAAAAAAACAAATAAAAAAGCTGCCTGTTCTCTAAGGGTCATCATTATATATACAATAATGGATGGGGAAGTGTGCTTAAAGAGAAATTAATGGTTGCCCGAGGTGTGGGATGCTACATAAACCCCGAGGGCAAAGCCCGAGGGGTTTATTAAAGCATCCCACACTGAGGGCAACCATTAATTTCGAATTTAAGCACACTTTCCCATTTTTATTATTTATAATTGCTGGTCAGCAGTTTTTTCCACTTTGGTTTTCCTTCTGCTGTCTCACTGATGCAGGCAGGCACACACACACACACACACACACACACACACACACACACACACAAAGACACACATAGTTTCACTTGGAAGAAATGCTGCTGTGCAAATTGAAGAGGTACGTCGGTCACTTTGAAAAAGCCTTGAACCCGAGATGGTCACTCTGAGCCCATAGACTCGACAGTTAATGCAGCGGTGCTCCCGGTCTTTTAATTTCACAAACACTGTATTTGGTTGCTGTGGTAATGAAGATACATAAATCGTGCCTACACTTTGAGGTTCGCTCTGCTTCAGAATGGTAGCGTCAACCAGATATGTATTAAGCTACCAAAAATGCTGTTTCTTTTTAACAGTTCAAAACAAAAACGAATAGACGACTCGCTCTGGCAACTCCTTGCTCCGCAGGATGAGGAGCCGCCATGTTTGTTCAGTGGTTTAGCCCACCCAGGAGGAGTGCAGAGCCAATTAGGATGTGGCTCTCAGTTGATTGAGGTGGCGCGTGTTTGCCGTTATAACCCATGGGTTATAATGGCAAATTATAACTGGCTCAGCCCATTGAAAAAATTGCTGACCAGTTATTATAAAAAGATACATGGACTACCATTGCAAGAGTCCTTTTTTCTTCATACTATGGAATTTGCCTTTTCATTATTATCCAATTTTACAATAATAAGTCAAAACACTGGCACAAAACATGAACATTCTGTAGGGAATTAAGGGACAAAGGAACAAAAGGGTCATACTGCCTCTTGAAGTCAAGGTAAGGGGAAACTCCCTCCCAGATTGCAACTAAGGGATCTATTATCACTGACCCCAAAGAAATTGCCAACACACTCAATGACAGCTTTAATGACCTAAGCACTGTTCTCCCCCCCAACTTTTGTGCCTACCCACCCAAAAGCCCCCCCTGCACTCCCTCGTCCACCTTTCTACCCCTCCGGGTCATCTCCACCCAGTAAGCTAGGCCCTACCTAGCCAAGGCCCTGAATGGAACCAGCCCCCTAAATGACCCACTTGAAATTAAGCTCCTCTGCCTGGTGCTGGATATGCTCCTTGCCCCGCTCACTGGCCTACTGTACTGCTCCCTTTGCCTAGGTCAGTTCCCCATTGCCTGGAAGACCACAGTCGATACGCCCATCCTCAAAGGCAGGGACCCCCTAACACCTGGAAACTATCGGCCAATATCCATTCTGCCCCCGCTGTCCAAAGCACTAGAAAAAATTGTGGCAGAACAACTCACAAACTACCTTGGAGCTCATAACCTACTCTGCAATGAACAACATGGGTTCCAGGCTGGGCACAGCACCACCACAGCCCTCCTAGAATTCTCGAACCACATACACTCTGTCCTTGACAAAGAGCACATTGCAGGGGCCATGTTCATAGACCTGCCCAAGGCATTCAACATGGTCAATCACCCTACTAAACTCCCTTCTCAGACTGGGGTTTTCACAGGGACCCCTGGACTGGCTCTCTAGTTACCTGTCGTCCAGGTCACAGTGTGTACGGATAAATAACGTGGTCTCCTGCATGCACCCAATCTGCTCTGGAGTTCCACAGGGCTCCATCCTAGGGCCTCTGCTTTTTAGCCTCTTCATAAATGCAGTCCCTGCCTCATGCACTGAGAAAATCATCCTATACGCAGATGACACCGTCATCTGCACTTCTCATAACAGTCCAACCAATCTGCAGGCCACACTCCAAAACGCCTTCAGTCAAACTGAGCAGTGGCTTGGTGCACACCGGCTGGTCATGAATCTAAAAAATACTAAGGCCTTCTTATTTGTACACCACCAAAGCAAGCTAAAAAATGCCCAGCTACAAATCCAAGCTAGGTCACTCTACACCCTAGAGCAGGTCTCATTCTATAAATATCTAGGGGTTATCTTTGGCTCTGCACTCACTTTCCACATGCACATCAGCACCCTCTCATCTGCCACCAATGGACGCATTGGCCTCCTCTGTTGCCACAAGGACTGTCTGCCACCAGAAGCACTAAAACTAGCTATCACATCCTCCGTAAAGTCCCTGATCGACTATGGGCTACATGCTGCAGCCCATACCACAGCCATCAGTAAAATAAAAGTGACATTTAACAAAGCCTGCAGGCTACTTACTGGTGTGGACCGGATGACACACACATGCACCCTGCACTCCCTCACCCAGATCCTTAACTTCGATGAGAGGGTCCAGTACCAGGCCTGCCTCCTGGTCAAAAATCCTGCTGGGCCTGACCCCCCGACTGTCTCCTCCTGATCTCCCACCTCATGGCCCGTGAACACCGGAGCTCCATCACGGCTGCATTGGCTATTCCCAGAGTACGGACAACACTAGCCCAGAGATCCTTTCTTGTCAGAGCTCCCCCTGGTTCAACTCCCTGCCCTCTCTGGTCACCAACCACACAAAACTTGGCCCTTTTTAAAATGACCCTTAAGAACCACCTCCTGGCCACCTGCAAGTGTACCTGCCTGCAATAGGCCCTCCACATGTATTTCTTTGGCAGCCACACATGGCCTGCTGTCCTGCCCATCTTTGTATGTGTCCAGCTCGCTAGACCGATTGCACTGACAAAGTCTGTCTTAAGAATGCTTATCCCCTTTGTTCCTGGCATATCTACTGTACTGTTCTCACTTATTATTCTCTTAGCTACCTCACCGTATATGACTCAACTGTTCTCTATGTACAAATATACTCTCAGCTACCTCTCTGTATAGGACTCAACATTATGCCTGTAATCGTAAAGCTGTGCTGACTGTATCAAAAAGCCTTCATATCTGTATGGTTGTTTAGTCTGTCCATGAATGTCATTGTTGATTTGACATGGAGCCTTCGGAAAGAGTCTCTGACTCAAAGGTTTGTAATTCCGATATACCAAATAACTAAATAAACAAACATGGAGTGCAGGCCCTGCTTTGAGACCTGCCTCAAATTATTTTTTGCCGGGTCTGAGATCCTGCAAGACCTAGCCCTCTTTATGCCATGGAGGAAATGACCAACTAAAGCATGTAGTGTTATCATGCTTGCTCAGCTATGGGAACTGCCCTTTTAGTTTGTTGTACAGTATGTAGCATCATAGTATGAGGGCAGCGGTAAGGGAAAGGGAAAGGGATGGCCACTAGGGCCTATGTAGGCCAGTTAGATGGGATGGGCAGACTGGATGGGCCACTGGCACTTTTTCTGCCATCATCCGTGGTAGAGATCAAATCATTGTGCACCCCCTTCCTTCCCCTCCCCACCCAAATATGTGAAATCCTTCTCATTTAACATTTTTGGTTACTTAGCTTTCTTCTCTGATCTCGAGACGCTAAACCAGGAAAAGCTGAAGTTATTTCCCAAGATTCAGATGGGGTAGGTTTATTTTACCCCTGAATTACTCAAAGGTGATCGAAAAACAAATTATATTTAAAACAAAAAAGATCAAAAACACTTCTGCCTTATGGTACACTCCTCTGTTTCCATAATTCAAAAAGGACAAAAACAAGGCATGGAAGGTTGCTTGTGCTTCCAACATGCGTGAGGATTGGGCCAGCTATATGAAGCTTAGAAACCAATATGTCTCAGAAATCAGGACTGCTAAGAATTTCTGTTCCAGGGAAAATATGCTGGAAATGGTGGGGATCCTAAAAAGTTCTGGGTGATTGTTAAGAATTTGAATTGTCAGACCAAAACTATGACTAACATAAAAATCCAGCATGATGGTGGTATATCAGTTCAAGACAGTGTGCTAACTGACACTTTTTTTTGTGTAATCTTTTTATTAAGATTTTAAAAGTTGTAACACAACACGTAACTGACACTTACATATATACAAACATATAGGTGCAATCACAATTGTACATTATTCCATCACTGTTTGTGCAAAATCAGATGATATACAGTATGTTCCATTGCTCCATTACCAACTTACTTGGTCTACCATCAATGCCCAACCCTGATCCCACTCCTCTCTCCTCCCATGTCTTCAACCAAACACTCCTCTCCTCAGCACCCTCCCATACTTAGTGATGAGAGGAAAGGGGTCCATCCTCGAATTAACTCCTCCTCCCGGCCCCACATGACCTGCGTTAATCACCCAAGTGCCAAAGTCTGAAGCATCAGATTTTGCCACTGCTGGACAGTGGGTTTCACACATGATACCCGTGTATTTTGCATACAGTGCCTTGCCGTGACATGTAGGGTTCTGATCCATCTCGGGAGTGGTACCCATTCCCCTCTCTCTACCTCTTCCACTCCAAATAAGCAACCCAGGGGGTCCATGGTGAGGGTTTTCCCTGCCATTCTTGAGACCTCCGCTACAACTTCCTTCCAGAATTGCTGCAGAATTGGGCACCCCCAGAAACAGTGTGTATATATGTGCTTTGTTCCCTTTCCTACGTTCCACACACATAGGGGATACCCCAGGATGCGCCTTATTAACTATTATGGGAGAGTAATATAATCTATGTAGGAACTTATAGAAGGCCTCTTTGAATTTATTGCAGACTAGTATCCCCGCATGCATGGGGAGCACCACGTTCTAGTTCTTTTTGGATATATTTCTCCCCAAATCTCTTTCCCATAGAACTGACACTTTTAACACATTTTAATGTTTGCTTGCACGCATGTGCAAGAAACATAGTGCCATCATCCGAGTTTTCCAGAGATGTGTCAGCCTCTTCCAATTCAGTTAGTGTGTTTGCAGGTGCGGTTGCAGTGCGCCAATCACTGCTCCAGCTGTCTATGACAGCAGTTGAAAATGCAGTGGCAGCACAGTTATCCATATTGCGTGCTCACGCTCCCCATACATACTGTACATACTGTTATAGCCGGCGGGGGTGCCCAATACTTGCTCGGCTCCACCCCAAAAAAAAGCTTTCCCTGGTGCTGGGAGCCCACCCAGTGTGGCACACGTTGGGCATGGCCGACGGGGTGCCTAATCCCCTGCCGGCTCCAGTCCCTCCCCCAAACAGCCTTACAGCTGCCACGCCAGGAGCCCACCCCAGTGTGGCACAAGTCCATATGGCCGACACGAGGTGCCCAATCTCCGTCAGCCCAGCCCCCAAACTGCCTTTCCAGCTGTCACGCTGGGAGCCCACCCAGCATGGCAAATGTCCCAGTTGTCTTAATAGTAAAAAAACAAAACTGTAAATTAAAAACGGTCCTCTGGTCTCCCCCTCCTCCACCCACCACCCACTGTGCACCCTGCCTCCCCACACCCCTCCTCACCCCATACTTACCTCCGGAGTCCGGCGCGACGATCTCCGGTAGACCAGGAACACGTCTGCATTCTTCAAAGCCGACCACGAACTGAGGAAATGCCGGTAAGCTGTATAATGTAATAGATAGGGTTTTTTCAACTTTGCTGCATATCTCGGGCAGTTTTTGGAATTTTTGCACCAAATTTTCAACATGAGGTTTTTGGGACCCTTCTCATGAATGCTGTTACTGTCATGGCGTTAATAGGGCCCGAAGGGTGATTTCGCAGTCACTGCGTGACCGATTAACGAAACCGATTAACAAACCAATTAACGAAACAACACTGCCAGTGTTCATAAGGTGGGCTCAAAAAGCCTATTTTGAAAATTTGATGGAAAAATTCCTAAAAATGATTGTTTTACGAGCATGTGTTGAGCAGTTCCTACGCATGCTCGTAAGTTCGTGAATTGTCAATATTTTCACTCCAGATTTTCAATATTGCTGTTTTGCCACACCTCCTTATGAGCAGTACAGCTGTCATTTTTCACATCTCACCCAAAACGTGTTTCTGCCCATGTAGCGCACAACGGTGCAGTCGGTGTGCAAAATCAATGTACGGGACACATTAAGAAAATCACAGTGACACTGTTCATGAGCAGAGCTCTTAAACGGCTATGTTGAAAATTTGGTGAAAAAATTCCTAAAAATGACTGCTTTACGAGCGTGTGTTGCGCAGTTCCTACGCACGCTCGTAAGTTCACGAATTTTTAATATTTTCACTCCAGATTTTCAACATTGCCATTTTACCACACCTCCTTATGAGCAGTACAGCTGTCATTTTTCACATCTCACCCAAAGCGTGTTTCGCCCATGTAGTGCACAATGGCGCAGTCGTTGTGCGAAATCAATGTATGGGACACATTAAGAAAATCACAGTGACACTGTTCATGAGCAGAGGTCTTAAAATGGGTATGTTGAAATTTGGTGAAAAATTCCTAAAATTACTGTTTTACAAGTGTGCGTTGCAGAGTTCCTCATGCCTATGTAAGTTCAAAATTTTCAATATTTTCACTCTAGATTTTCAACATTGCCATTTTACCACCTCCTTATGAGCAGTACAGCTGTCATTTTCACATCTTGCCCACAACGTATTTCTGCCCATATGGCGCACAATGGGCACGTCGGTATGCAAAATCAATGTATGGACACATTAAGAAAATCACAGTGACTCTGATCATGAGCAGAGGTATTAAAATGGCTGTGTTGAAAGTTTGGTGAAAAAATTCCCAAAATGACTGTTTTAGGGCGCCGCGTTCGCGGATCTACCACGCTGGCCGGTTTGAATTTGTAATATTTTCAGTCAAATTTTCACCAGTAGCATTTTCCACACCTCCTTATGAACAGTATAGCTGTCATTTTCCACAACATGGCCGAAATGTGTTTTCACACTTTCAGCGCAGAAATGCGTGGTCGCTGGGAAATCATTGTTGGACAGATAAAGAAAATACACATGACACTGTTCATGATCGGAGGTCCCAAAATGCCTGTGTTAACAATCTGCTCTAAAAAATCCCCAAACTAGTTACATTATGGGTATGTTGCACAGTTCTCTGTAACTTGTGACTTCACCAGTTTTTTTAAGATTTTCACAGCAGATTTTGAACATTGCCATTTTTTACACCTCCCCATGAACAGTACTGCTGTCAATTTTCACATTCTGTTTGGAATGTGTTTTTGCACCTGTGGTGCCAAATGCTGTAGTCGCTGTGCAAAAGCAGTTTTCGGTTAACAAACTGATATTGCCACTGTTCATGAGGTGGGGGTCACAAAAAATACATGTTGAAAATTTGGAGTGAAAATACCAACGAATGCCTGAGGCGTTAGGTTTTCTGACCATAATGCCCCACCCCGTACAGAATGACAGGCATCAGGGGTGTGACGTGGGATTCTTGCCTGTAGTGCTCATACCATTCCAACCACACCCTGCAGCCAGTGAGAGGCATCAAGGTGTGCCTTGGACTCTTCGGGCCCAAAGTTCACCCCATTCTCCTATACTGCACCCATCTCACCATATTTTCTGATGGAATGGGGTGCGCATAAGAGCCAAAGACTCCAAGGCACACCGTGATACTTGTCAGTGTCTGCAGGGTAGGGTGTGGTGAAATGGCGTGGTCGTTATGCCTGACGACCCAAAAGCACACCCCAATGCCTGTCACTCTCTGCAGGGTGGTGGTGGGGTTGGCTTCAGTTCAATACTTCGCTGCCATTCCTATTATGCAGCTCTGTAACTTCTACACTACCAATGCCAATGCCAGCAAGCAAACATTCGGCATTGACAAATGCTTGTTTGTTGAGTCTGGCATTTTTTTTATCAGGTTGATAGTCTCCAGAATTTCTTGGACCTCTGTCCTGATGGGGTTGTTATGCCTTTTACATTTGATGATATAAAATTCTTTGAGCTTCTTGAGTTACTTTTAAACTTAAAATTTGGGAAAAACAGATGTCCGGATGAACTGCGCCCCCCCCCCTTTTGCTTAGGATTTCTATTTTTCAGATTGTGGAACCCCTTACCTCTCTTTTCAACTGGCCCTTTCAATGGGAGTTCTGCCAGTGATTGAAAAGTTGCCCAAGCCATTCCAATATTCGGGGGGGGGGGGTGACCCAGGAAAGATCACTAACTACCATCCCATCTCCCTTCTTTCAGTCACCTCCAAAATTCTGGAAACACTTATAAGTAGTTAAATCACTAATTGGAAGATTGTGGATTATTTGATCAATTCCAATCTGGCTTTCTTAAGCAAGACAGCACTGTGGCTGCCATGTTGAAGGTCCAGGATGACATCAGTTTAGCAATGGACTCTGGACAGATTACCAGAGCCATCTTTGTTCACCTCTCCAAGGCCTTCGACACAGTAGGCCACCACATTTTGCTGTATAGGCTGGCCAAAGTCACAATGCATGGGGATGTAATAAAATGGTTTAGGGCATATTTGTCTTCTAGAAAACAAGCAACTGTAGTAAATGGCTTGGAATCTGGGACCCTCTCAATTTCCTGGGGAGTTCCACAGGGCTCGGTGTTGGGGCCCCTTGACTTACGTAAAGGGGAACTGTCAGCAATAAGAGCCTCACACCCAAGTGTGAGGCTAATTCCAAATTGCACTTCGTGAAAAACATTTTTACTTACTGTTTACTGCAGTATAGTAGAATGTATTAGGCTAATTTTGCTGACCTCTAAGATTCCAATTCCTGTAACCAGAAATCTCAGAGTCCCCTGTGACTGGCATCACAGGAGGACTGCAGAGCTGGGAGATTCAATAGCTCACAGTATACATGTTAAAGAGATGTTTGCTGGTCCTGCTGTGCTCATGGGGCTTAGTGCAGTCCTCTCTGTGTGACTATACCTAGCCACTCGCAAATAGCAGACCAGCAAACAGAAGATTACAGCTTATAAAAAAACTGACATTCACTGTTGGCTATAGAATCTCCCACTTCTGCAGTTATCCTCTGATGTCAGCTTTAAGTGAGTCTGGCATTTCTGGTTACAGGAAATGTTAACCTACAAGTCAATGAAATTAGCCTGATACAATCTACTGCACTGCAGTAATCATTAGGTTAAAAAAAATGTTTTTGCACACAAGGGCTAATTGGGATCAGCCTCACACTTGGGTGTGAGGCTATTATTGCTCACAGTTCCTCTTTAAGGAGATTATGTAACAGTGTTGGTGACACAAAATACCACCTATATATCACAGTGTTAAAGTCCCTATATGCAAAGCTAACCAGAGACAAATGTCATTGCTTCCACTGACTTCACTTTGCTATAGCCTCTGTACTCACCTACGCTTTTATTGCCTTGTCAGAACACTTACTCCCCTTCCCCTACCATTGCCTCACCCTTCCTCTCATCATCCTACTCTTGCTCTGATATCTCCTCTCCTAGGGCCACTGACCCCCTAAGTCCTCCAAGGATAGTCGCCACATGATCTAGGATTTCTGTGGTGGCGCCTCCGAAACCACCTGTAATTGTCCAGAGCAGCTTGCGCTCTTCAAGCTCCAAATTTCTCCGTGAGTACTGCTAGGGTGCCGCTTGTTGCCTCTGGGCGGCTGTCGCCTCTCTGTACCATAACATGCTCTACACCACTTACCCTGCCTCTATGAGCCTCGAACTCCTTTGCTGTGAGCTTGGCTGCCGGTGCCTCCCGGTGCCATAGCTGGCCATCCCTAATCCTCCCCTCTCTGAGTCCCGTTATGGATTTACCTCCTATCAGGGTTCACTGTACTGATTAATTCTCAAAGTTAGGATAGATATTTAATGTGCCTGTTCCACTGAACACATTTATTACTGTCTTTACATCAGTGTTTGTACTGTGTCTTATTTTTGTATCTCTGCCAATTATGTTATCTGTTTTCTTTACGACTATGTGTAATGCAGGTCCACCTTGTAAATGAGCTTGCTCAACGTGCCCGCCTGGATAAATAAAGATTGGATTGATTGATGACACTGTCATCTATACCTTCAGTAAATCTACCCTTGTTGTGCAGAGAAACCTGTAGAGGAGCTTCAGACTTTTTTTCTGAAATCTAGGCTGAGTCTGAATACGGCTAAAACAAAACTAATAATTTTCGGCCACCCCACTAAACTTAAATCAAATTCTGAGATTACTATTGCTGCTCACAGTGGTGCCATGCTGGAGTCTGTAGACTCAAACAAATATCTCTGCTTCCATCTGGAGACATCAGGAACTGGTAACAGCCACGTGGATCACCTGATTGGGAAAATAGGCCCAAGGATGTGTCTCCTTTATAGAAATAGGGGCAGTCTAGCTAGTATTGTGCGAAATTGGGATATTTTGCCAAGCAAAATATTTTGCATAATTAATGAATTACGCGAAATATTGGCGAAATGCGGGAGAAATTTTGCACCATCACAGCTGAAATGTCACCACCCTCGGTGACATTTTGCCACCTGTGGGAGAAATTTCACCTCCTGGAGTGAAATTCTGTTCAAACTTCTCCCTGGTGTCTAGTGGTCCCCCCTCCAGCTGTCAATGGCCATAAAAGCATTAATAGGCACCCCCCCAAAGTTACCATGCCGTCTCCATTGTTTTTAAAAATATATATATGTACCCTTTACTCCCTGGTGTCTAGTGGACCCCCACTCATCAGTATATAGCACCACAGCCCCAGTACCCTGACCCGGCCACGGCACAGCCCTCACTCACCTCCACAGCCGGCGAGACTGAATGAGCACCACTGAGCACTTGAATGAATGAATGAGTGCAGTATGTGCTCATTTATTCAGCAGCTCAAGTCAGTGGCGCTCAGTAGGGCTGCCGGCTGTGGAGTGAGGGAGGGCTGTGCCGGTGACCCAGTCAGGGTACTGGGGGGAGAGCTGGGTGGGTGCTGCTATATACTGATGGGGTGGGGTGTACACTAGACACCAGGGAGTGAAGGATATATATATATATATATATATATATATATATATTTATTTTTAAAACAACGGAGGCGACAGGGTAACTTTGGGGGGTGCTTATTAATGTTTTTATGGCCAGGGGGACCACTAGACACCAGGGAGTGGATTAGACACCAGGGAGTGGAGGATGGTGATTTTTTTAAATAAAACAAATGGGGGGGGTGCAGGGCAACTTGTGTGTGTGGGGGGTGGGTTCAATTTACGGTGGTGGCCGGTGGTGATGGGAAAAATTCCGGGTGAAATTTCGACGCAATTTCGCCAAACATTTCACCCGGTGAAACTGCCAATTTTGCAGCAATTTAGCTGTCGAAATTTTACTTTGCTGCATCTCTAGTCTAGACTCAGAAAATATTCAGAAAATTGCTCAAGTACGAATTTTCCTGCTGTTGGACTATGCAGACTTCTTATATGAACATAGAATCATAGAAGTTGTCCACAGATAATGATCCTTTGATCCGTCTAGTCTGCCCATTTTCCCTGCCTGCTGTGCCACCATAGACCTTTCATGATCTCCTGTCATCCCCACTCCTTGTATTACTTCCAAGGTCCCCTTGTATCTGTCCCATGCATGTTTGAATCATGCAACTGTTTTGGCACCTTCCTGGGAGGCTGTTCCAGGCTTCCACCACCCTCTCTGGGAAGAAGTATTTTCTCACAGCTCCTCTGAGCCTCCTCCTCCTCCTCTAGCTTCATAGTGTGACCCCTTGTCCTCGAGCCTGCCTTTCTGTGGCAAATGCTACCTTCCTGTATCTTATTAATACCCTTTATGTACTTGAATATTTCTATCATATTCCCCCTTTCCCTTCTTTCCTCCAGTGAGTACATATTCAGTTCTCTCAGTCTCTCATCGTAGGGCTTTTGCTGTAGTCCTTGCACCATTTGGTTGCCCACCTCTGTATTGCCTCCACTCTATCTTTGTTCTTCCAGAGGTGGGGCCTTAAGAACTGTACCACAGTACTTGAGGTGTGGTCTTACCAGTGACCTGTACAGTAGTATGTACCTCCTTCCTCTTACTGGTGATACCCGTCCCTATGCACCCCAGAATTCTACAGCCTTTCCACTACCTTTTCACTCTGCTTGGCTACCTTCAGGTCATCAGAAATTATTACCCCCAGGTCCCTTTCCTGTTTGGTGTTTGCCAGTACCTCTCTTGCCAATTGGTACGTAGTCCCCGACTTTTTGTGCCCCAAGTGCATGATTTTGCATTTTTTAGCATTGAAATCCAAGTGCCAAACACTTGACCATTCTTCTAGCCTCTGCATATCATTCCTCAGTCCCCCACCCCCGGGTGTGTCCACCATGTTGCAGATGTTTGTGTCATCCGCGAACAGGCAGACTTTCCCTTCTAGCCCTTCAGCAATGTCACTAATAAAGACATTGAAGAGGAGTGGACCTAGTACTGACCCCTTAGGCACTGCGCTGGTCACCCAGCCTTCTCCTGGGTGGACTCCATTTACCACCACCATTTGACTCCCATTGCTCAACCAACCTCTGACCCAGTTTACTACTTTCTGTCCCACTCTTAGACATGCTAACTTGTTCATCAGTTTTTTATGTGGAACAGTGTCGAAGGCCTTCCTGAAATTCACATAGGCCACATCCACCGCTCCACCCTGATCCACTTCCCTGGTCACCCAGTCAAAGAACTCAATCAGGTTTGTCTGACAAGACCTCCCCCATCTGAAACCATGTTGCCTTTGATCCTGCAATCCACTTGTATCAAGGTATTCCACTATCCTTACCTTCAATAGTGATTCCATCGCTTTACCCACTATTGAAGTCAGGCTGACAGGTCTTTGATTTCCTGCCTCCTCCCTAATCCCACTTTTGTGAAGTGGGAAAACATATGCCCTTCTCCAGTCCCTCGGAACCACCCCTGTTTCCAGCGATAAGTTGAACAAAGCTGCCAGGGGTGCAGCCAGCATCTCTCTGAACTCCTTCAGTATCTTAGGGTGGCACGGGGTCATTCCACCACAGGAAAAAAAAACAGCACGGCTAACAATGCTGCAGCCATACAGCGCCAACCACAAACAGAGTTGAGCAAAACACCGATCTGTCGGGAACAGCACACCCATTGGAAACAATGGATGTTTACATTTTTTTGTGATGGGCTCCGCCTCCCACCCTCCGGAACTTAAATAACTAACTCTGGGTGGGGGGGCTTCGGGGATGGGGAGAAACTCGTGAGAGGGGGAAGTTTGCTTTTTTTTTTAAATCGCCAGAAAAAGTTGCAGCAGGGGAGACCTGAGGGGAACCAAACCACGATCCCAGGTCTCTTGAATGTGCCGTGTGCTGATGCCCCAGGCACTCCACCACGGGGAGGCTCAACCAGTCACCCAGCACATGGCAACTTCTCCACTCTTCAGTCCAGTGACAGGAGTAGCGGTATTCCCCTGCCGCTGTTCTACCCCTGTCGCTGTACATACAGGTGCTGTCTATACAACGTGGTTAATACCGCGCTGTCTTACATGCACATTATTGACCCGGTACCTCCTAGGGTGAACCCTATCTGGTCCCATTGCCTTGTCAGCTTTTGATTTTGCTAGTACCATGAAGACTTTCTCCTCTGTAAAAGGACTAGTGTCCACCTCCCTACCAATTCTTCTTTTCTTTATCTGTGGCTCCTCACCTACCCCTTCTATTGTAAAGACTGAACATGCTACTAGTGTCTAGCTTTATAAGTTAATAGTACTTTACAATCATCTGGCAAGACTAGTTCTCAACTGCCCACAAGAGACCCACCACTGTAACCTGTACAAGAGGTTAGGTTGGACCTTCTGGAAAATAGGAGGAAGCTTCGTAAGCTTACTTGTTCTTAGAAGTGTGTTTTGGCACAGGCACTGAACTACATGATAGAAAGGATCTTCTTCAGAATAAAGTTAATCCCTCCCTGTGTAGTGCACATGTAACCCCCCTGCAAATGGGGGTTCCCAAAAGACTTCCAGGAGCTTGCTTGAATGCTCCAAGCCTGAATGGTGTTTGGCGTTTAAGCCATTTATCAGTGAGTGTTTTTAGAACCTCTGGTACTGTCTCTTTAAGAGCTGTCTGCTTGCAGACATAATTAGTTTGTATGGGGGACTGTGTGTTTCTTTTGATTGAGTATCACCGAGCTGCTGCCAATTCACTCCATTTTGCAGTCACTAGGAGTGCAAAGGAACCTATCTGAAAGATGTAACTGTTTGCCAGAAACCATTTAGAGTAATGATGAAATTACAGTTTGTCTAACCTGCTTTCTTTGCAGTCAGAACTGTGTCTGCCTAGTTCCCCATTCTGGTTTTGAACTGCTGAACTGGACCAATCAGTGCGAGGGTAAGCTAGCTCTAAAATGGTGCTTGGGCCGAATCAGAACTTGGACTCGTAATTTGAGCCAGCCACAAGAGGATGTATGGGCAGTGACTCTGGGAGATGTAGTTTGGACTTCGGCGCTTTTGAGACCAACAGGAGCAGTCTATTGTGAGTGACAGCCAATCCAGTCAAGAACTGGGAGGAACTCAAAGGAAGTGCCCGTTTTGTCTGTTGGAGTTTCAGTTGAGCTCTGGCAGTGAAGAAGGAAGGAGCCCTGTGCTTTTTCAGTGTGCAGTTTTAGTCGGGAAACATGTGGTAAGGCCCAGAGTTCGGTCTGCAGCTTGTGTAACTGCTTGTTAGGACTGAATCGGTCCTGTATGAAGAGAATCAAAGGATATCTGAAGAGTAGAAACCAGGCTCACCCTGTAGAAGACTGGAGAAATTGCTGGATGCACTCAGTCTGTCAGGAACTGAATCTGCATGTGTTCTCCCGGGTATTGTGCAGTAATTGCATCGGGATAAGAAGCAGCCTGCCTGGTATAGTACTTTCTGTTTTACCATATAAATGTGTGAAGAGGCTTGTGTACCTCAAGTGAATCCTGCTGCCATTAAAGGACTTTGCCTGTTACTGTTCACCATATAAATGTGTGAGGAGGCTTGGTTAGCTCAAGTGAATCCTGCTGCCATTAAAGGACTTTTGCCTGTTGCAGTTTGCCATATAAATGTGTGAGAGTCTCGTGGAGCTCAAGAGTAGCCTTGCTGACATTGAAGGACCCTATCTTGTTTGGAGGTCGTGAGTACTAATTCAGGGTCGCCCCTGTTGAATTGCCACATTGAATCCAAATGGAATCACTGTACTGCTGACTGTTTAAACTAATTTTCTTTTCTCTGTGGAAAGGGCCCCTACCAGCTGCGGTTTGGACTAGCCACTAGGGCTTGGGTGCCCAGGGACAGTAACTGGTAGGGATAGGCTAATGCTAGGATAGAGTAGATGAGTAAAGTGATAAGCTAATTAACCTGATTTCCCCTGTCCTTGTTATATTCCCCTAAATAATTCCGAGCTGTTTGTTTCAGCAAAGTTATACTGCCTGAGGTATTTGTCTATGTTAAAGTATTGTACTGTGATTGTTGCACTGTATCTTATTTTACAGGAGGTCCCAGTGCCTGAACCAGCCTGGGGGTAAGTGTATACTGTGAAGGTAATTCTGATATATTGTGTGGGCCACTAGTGGGAAGAAAGGGTTGCAGTGTCCCAGAGGGCTGTGACCAAGTAAGTTTAACTATTGCAAACCCTGACCTCTGGGTGGAGGCACCGCCATTGGATCCAGGCCCTCAACCTGTTAGTGGCAATCAGGCAGGGCTAGTAGCCCCTGGGATAGCGCCATCTGGGGTTACATCTTGGAGGCTCACTGGGATTGTGTGTCCTCTAGTGGCCATATTTACAAACCACTGTTAAGGAAAAATAAATAAATAAATAAATAAATGGGTACCCGACAGAAGTGGCTGTGCACGGCTGGTGGGTGGTGGTACTGGGAGAGATCGACCCCAAAATGCTATGCTTATCCTGGACATCCCCTGGGTATCAATACGGACACTGTGCAGGAGTACTTTCCAAGGTGGAAGGTTTACAAAACCCTGTGGTGGTGGGCGTCATGCTAATCTGCTCACCCACACTTTCCTGGCCCTAGTAGAGTTTAAGATCCCATAGATAGCTCCAAAGTGCCACAGACCATTACCCCAGAGGGCCCTCACTGCTTGGAGAGTGATAACTAAGGACAGTAAAGACCGGGGGAATGAGCCCCCACCACTATCTGAAACTTTTGAGGAGAAATTTGCTAAATGGTTGTTAGGGAAGGAAAACTGTGAGGACTTGAAGAACTATTCTTGCCACCTGGGGTGTTCCTCCCAACACCCTCTCCCGCTCCAGTACCCATAATGGTGGCTGAACCAATGCAGACTCCTATTTCTGCACCTGCCATTAGTCACGACTCTTACGAAGGTTGAGGATCTTCTCTGGCACCTCCCACCCCCAAGGGAGGATGACTGGGAGACCTGGATGAACTATGTTGCCCCCAAGTGCTAGAATGGCAGTGTGGAAGCCTAAAAGCGAAAAGGGTTAGTGAGAGCCTCCGAGGTCCTGCCCCACATTTATCCGCAAGCAAACGGGCCAGTAACCCTGAAGTGACTGCACAGGCCATCTTGAGGCCCTGGAGAATTGTGTATGGGAGCCCAGATTCTGATGAAGACCTATGGTGGAGAGTAAGAGATGCACAACAGTACCAAGGGAGTTGTTGTCTGTGTATGTATCTCAGCTGGAAAAATTGTTGCAAGAATGCCTCAGAAAGGGTAGTTTGCCAGCGATTGAACTGGACCGAACCAGGCTGGACAGGATCCTTAAGTCTGCCCCTTCTCAGAACTGCTGTTGCTGCAGTTATGCCTGGCAAATCGACTGGAACCCCACCCTCCATGATGAGTTAATGAGAGAAATTGAGGAGTTGAGAAAGGCGACCTCGAGGGACCCTGCACCAACAGTCATGCTACATGACCGAGTGACTGAGGGTGACCCATCAAGTGAAGTTCAGGGCAGAGGTTGGCAGTAAATGAGTGCTCTGACAAGGAAAAAGATATGCCACAATGGGGCGAACTGTTGGGTGAGATCCGAATTCAAAAACAGTCCCTTTATGAAGGCCACGCCTGCAAGTACGGGCCCTGACCTATATCCGACAGATCTGCATGGGGTGGGGGTACCCACCCATGTATCTCCTGCTGATAACAGCTCCGAACTCATTCCTTGACCATGGAAGTGGAGAAACTGACTAGATGTCTCCAAATGCTTATCACGCCGCAGACAGAGATGGCACCAAGGTTTCCAGTTAGTAATACCCCCACCCCTGGCTCCCAGTGTGGCGCCTCGCCAGCTCAAACTCCAGAAAGTATGTTTTGCTATAATTGTGGAAAGATGGGCACATGAAAAGGAATGCCAGTCCCCAAAGACACTGACAAAGTTGCATATAGGCTACAAGGAGAGCTTGGAGAACAAATCAGTGGTTAAGAGGTGCACGAAATGATCCCAGTGAGGGCACCAAAAATGCTAACTCACGTCCTTTTATGGCAAGGTCAGTTGCCCAGGCCCCCACTACCGCCTCTCCAGACTGGTCCAGAATAGTGGGTCCCTCCATGGAGACCACTATAAGGTGAATGGAGTGTCTACAAGAGCTGTGTTAGACAGTGGCTCCCAAGTGACAATTATGTTCCAGGATTGGTATCAGAAGCATTTGTCAGGACGTACCCACAACCATTAGAAGGACTGCATGTATGGGGTTAAGTGAGAAGGCCTACCCTATTCGGGTATATCCGAATTTGGCTGTCTTTCCCCACCTCCGTGGCTGGAGTGGCCGAACAAGTAGAGAGCGATAGCCTTAGTGTGTCCCCCACTGGACTGTGTGATGGTGTCCTTTGTTGATTGGAACAAATGCTCATATGTTCGGAAGGCTGGCACAGTTGTGTTATGAAAACAGGGTCAAAGACTAGTAGAGCTTTAAGAGTTCCGGCTTTAATTAAGAGGCCTATGAGGCACAGAGAGATGCTGAAAAAATAGAACCAGAGGAACCGGTCGGAATTGTATGGAAGAAGGATCCTGAGTCTCTGATCCTGGTGCCAAATGCCCAGTGTACCTTACAGGGAGGTCCATATCAGAAAGGATGTTAAGAATAAAATATTAATGTTGGATGCACCAGGCGATGGAAAATTGCCAGAGGGACTGCTGGTCAAGCCTAGTATTTTCCCGCTAGAGCCCATGCTTATGCCAGAAGGGTAATGGTCCAAGTTCATAATGTGTCTGAAAGAGACATTCGAGTAAATAGAGGTTGCATCCTGGCTAATGTGCATTGTGCAGACACTGCAGTGCTACCCAGAAGCAAGAGCTCAAGGAAGAATGACAGAGTAACGCCTGACTTGTTTGATTTCGGCGACTCCCCGCTGCCAGCTGAATGGAAAGTGAGGATCAGTGAGAAGCTTGCCCAGAGAGACCAGGTGTTTTCTTTAAAGGAATGGGATGTAGGATGCGTGCAAGGATCTGAGCACAATATCTGGCTGCATGACGAAAGACCATTTCGTGAGAGGTCTCGACGCCTGGCACCTGCTGACATAGATGATGTGAGACGGCATCTGCAAGAGATGTTAGCTGCTGGTGTAATACAAGAATCCAGAAGCCCTTATGCTTCCCCATTGTGGTAGTGAGGAAAAATGGAACAGTAAGGATGTGTGTGGATTATCGCACCTTAAACCGGCGGACTATCCCTGATCAGTACACAATGCCCGCATTCAGGATGCTTTGGACTGCCTAAACGGGAGCAAGTGGTTCTCTGTGCTGGATCTCCAGTGGGTACTACCAGATCCGATGGCCCCAGAGGACCATGAGAAGACAGCCTTTATCTGTCCACTTGGCTTCTATGAATTCATGAGGATGCCTCAAGGGATTTCAGGTGCCCCAGCCACTTTTCAGCGATTGATGGGCGTGCAGTGGGGACATGAACTTACTAGAGTGCCTGGTATACCTAGATGATGTTATTGTGTTTGGCAGCTCACTGGAGGAACATGAGAGCAGATTATTTAAGGTATTGGACCGACTGGAGGACTTTGGCCTAAACTGTCCATTGATAAGTGTCAATTCTTTCAAACATCAGTAAAGTATATGGGACCATAGTATCCACCAAGGAATAGAGACCGACCAAGTAAAGTTGAGGTCTTGACCACCTGCCACAGCCCAAAAATCTAAAAGAACTGCAAAGATTCCTGGGATTCTGTGGTTATTATCGGCATTTCATCAAGGACTATTCAAGAGTGATCCGCCCTTTACTAACCTTACTCAAGGGTATCCCCAACCCACAAAAATACCAAAGTCAGTGTCCCTCAAGACTGAAAGAGTGTATTTTCATCCAGTGAAGTATTTGGGGCCCGCTGGACTCCTGATTGTGAGACTGCTTTTCATGAGATCATATATCAACTTACCCATGCTCCAGTGCTGGCCTATGCCGATCCAAGAAAACCTTCGTCCTGCACACTGATGCTAGCTTGCAAGGGTTGGGGCTGTGTTGTACCAAGAGCACGAGAATGGCCTGAGACCAGTGGCCTTTGCCAGTGAAGCCTGACCCCATCCGAAAAGAACTATCCTGTACATAAGTTAGAGTTCCTAGCTTTGAAGTGGGCTATTGTTGACCAATTCCATGAGTACTTGTATGGGGCTAAAATACTAGTAAAACTGACAATAATCCTTTGACCTATGTGCAGACCTCAGCTAAGTTGGATGCCACTGGCCATAGGTGGCTTTCTGCATTATCTACATATGACTATGCTCTCGAATACCGAGCAGGTCTGAACCACATAGATGCTGATGCTCTCTCCGGAGGCCTGTTTCCCAGAATGATTGGGTCCGATTGGCAGAACCTGACATTCGGGCACTCTGCCGAAGTTTGACAGGGAGGAACAAATGTCTCTAGAATCGATGGACTGCATGGTGGATTGCTTGGGACCCTCTGAGAATTGCATACCTGCTGCTTGTTGCCACTTTTCTGCAATAGACATTGGTGCACTGCCTCAGCTGGACAATGACAGTATTCGGCGGGCTCAATCCCGCGATCCCATGATCAAAGCAGCTTTAGAAGCCCTCTATGCAGGAAAAGATGTGTCCAAATTACGCTCCACGGATTTGAGAACTGCACTATTATACAAAGAAGGTCCTAAGTTGAAACTGATCAATAAACTGTTATACAGAGAAACAGTAGACAGAGGGGGACAAGTAGACAAACAACAACTACTGATGTCCTTGCACAACCACATGGGGCACCTTGGTATAGACAGAACACTTGACTTGGTGAGATCCAGATCCTATTGGCCTAAGATGGGGGCTGATGTGGAGCAACACATTCGAACTTGTAGTCGCTGCTTACAGAGGAAAGCTTTGCCCCAGAGGGCTGCCCCCCTTGTTAACATCACCACCAGTGCACCCATGGAGCTGGTCTTTATTGATTTTCTGAGTTTGGAGTCAGATCAAAGAAATATCAGTAATGTGCTGGTGGTCACTGACCATTTCACGAGATATGCCCAAGCTTTCCCCACCAAAGACCAGAAAGCATCCACTGTGGCCAAAGTACTTGTAGAAAACTTTTGTTCACTATGGGGCTCCACAAAGAATCCATTCTGATCAAGGGAGAGACTTTGAGAGTTGTCTGATCAGAGAGATGCTTTCTCTGTGGGAGCTGAAGTCCAGAACCACTCCTTACCACCCCAGGGGACCTCAGCCTGAGCGTTCAACCGCGACTTTGCTAGATATGCTAGGCACCTGCACCCAAAGGACAAGCCTAGATGGAGACAACAAATTAGCACCCTGGTACATGCTTATAACTGCACCAAAAGTGATGTCACTGGTTCTCCCCTACCGCTCTGATGTTTGGAAGAGAAGCTCAACCACCGGTAGATGTGTGTTTTGGGGTCTCTCCTGATGGGGTTCAAGCTGACAACTATTTACAGTATGTGCAAAGTTAAAGGCCCAGCTAACTCATGCATACCAACTGGCTCAAACCATGGCTGCCAAAAGAAATCTGGCCAACAAAGAAAGGTATGATAAAAGGTGAAAGCACAGGAACTCCAGGAGGGAGATCGGGTATTGCTAAGAAATCTGGGACTGCATGGCAAGCACAAGATTGCTGACAGATGGCACCATCTCCCTCACATTGTAGTGGGCAAACTAGATGATCTGCCAGTGTACAAAGTAAGGCCTGAGAATAATTCAAAGATGTAAAAACAATGCATAGAAATCATTTACTGCCCATTGGACAAATCTTAATTGAGTCTGAGCCCTAGAGATGCCCCTCTGGACCAGTGACTAGAGCTGCTGCTAAGAAAAGATCAAGAAAGTCTGCACCTACAGAAGCAAAGTTAAAGTGTTCCCTCCACAAGTCCCAGTTGAGCATGACTGTCAGTCCATATCGGAAGAAAGTGAGTGACTTTGAATACTATCCTTCTTACGAACTGAGTCAATTGTTTGGGGCAATCCTAGTCAATACTGGAGATGAAGCTGGGCCTTCTGGACTGTCCAAGCCCCAGTTCGTCCCTGGAGCCAATGCTCCCAGAAAGTGAAGTGCAAAGCATCAGATCAGATGAAATGGAATCATTGTGCATGGTTGAACTGTTTGAGCTTTCAGGGAGGAAAATGATGGATTAGGTCAGACTGGTGATACACCAGAACAAGAAAATATTTTGAGTGCCCTGACAGTCCACTGCCAGTGTCAAAGCTCTCCATGCGAGCCAAATGTTGTGGACTCAGAAACTGTAACTCCTGGAGCTGAAAGTGCCCCAAGTTCTAGCCTCTCTACCCCCCATGGAGACTCCCTGACAAGTGAGGACAATGCTGAAAATGAGGCTCAGAGTGCAGAGACTGTAACAGTTCCCCTAGAAAGACTGGTCGAGCTGTAAAGCCTGTGGTGCACCTCAGTTATGATTCCTGGGCCGGCCAGTCGATCTGCCTCTCAATGTTGTCCATAAAGGAGTGTATTTGTCCCGAGCTCATTGCCCAAACTGACGTCAGTGCTAACTCAAGTTACTTGTGTTGCCCTCTAAGTATGGTGCCCTTGCCCCATCCAGCCCCAAGGTAACTGATAGGGAAGGGCCCTCTCTTCAGGTTTCATGTACAAGAGGTAATAACTTGAGTTATGGTACAATGTGTATGTAATACTGTGTAAAGAGGACGTACTGCAATGTTTCAGAAATGTGTTCTTGGTAAAATGATATATTGACTGATGATTACATATGTGAGCCTAATGCAAATGTATATGGTTGCAGTTGAAACTTGTAGAATTGCTGTATGGACATCAAGCTTTCCCAGGCAGGAAGGGTGTAACCCCCTGCAAATGGGGGTTCCCAAAAGACTTCCAGGAGCTTGCTTGAATGCTCCAAGCCTGAATGGTGTTTGGCGTTTAAGCCATTTATCAGTGAGTGTTTTAGAACTTCTGGTACTGTCTCTTTAAGAGCTGTCTGCTTGCAGACATAATTAGTTTGTATGGGGGACTGTGTGTTTCTTTGATTGAGTACCACTCGAGCTGCTGCCAATTCACTCCATTTTGCAGTCACTAGGGTGCAAAGGAACCTATCTGAAAGATGTAACTGTTTGCCAGAAACCATTTAGAGTAATAATGAAATTACAGTTTGTCTAACCTGCTTTCTTTGCAGTCAGAACTGTGTCTGCCTAGTTCCCATTCTGGTTTTGAACTGCTGAACTGGACCAATCAGTGTGGGGTGAGCTAGCTCTAAAATGGTGCCTTGGACGAATCAGAACTTGGACTCGTAATTTGAGCCAGCCACAAGAGGATTGTATGGGCAGTGACTCTGGGAGATGTAGTTTGGACTCGGCGCCTTTTGGACCAACAGGAGCAGTCTATTGTGAGTGACAGCCAATCCAGTCAAGAACTGGGAGGAACTCAAAGAAGTGCCGGTTTTGTCTGTTGGAGTTTCAGTTGAGCTCTGGCAGTGAAGAAGGAAGGAGCCCTGTGCTTTTCAGTGTGCAGTTTTAGTCGGGAAGCGTGTAAGGCCCAGAGTTCCGGTCTGCAGCTTGTGTAACTGCTTGTTAGGACTGAATCCATCCTGTGAAGAGAATTAAAGGATATCTGAAGAGTAGAAACCAGGCTCACCCTGTAGAAGACTGGAGAAATTGCTGAATTGCACTCGGTCTGTCAGGAACTGAATCTGCTGTGTGTTCTCCCGGGTATTTTGCAGTAATTGCGATCGGGATAGAGAAGCAGCCTGCCTGGTATAGTACTTTCTGTTTTACCATATAAATGTGTGAAGAGGCTTGTGTACCTCAAGTGAATCCTGCTGCCATTAAAGGACTTTTGCCCATTACTGTTCACCATATAAATGTGTGAGGAGTCTCGTGGAGCTCAAGAGTAGCCCTGCTGACATTGAAGGCCCTATCTTGTTTGGAGGTCGTGAGTACTAATTCAGGGTCACTCCCTGTTGAATTGCCACATTGAATCCAAATGGAATCACTGTACTGCTGACTGTTTAAACTAATTTTTCTTTTCTCTGTGGGAAAGGGCCCCTACCAGCTGCCACGATTTGGACTAGCCACTAGGGCTTGGGTACCCAGGGACAGTAACTGGTAGGGATAGGCCTGTGCACAGAGCCATAGGTAGATGAGTAAAGTGATAAGCTAATTAACCTGATTTCCCCCTGTCCTTGTTATATTCCCCCTAAATAAATCCGAGCTGCTTGTTTCAGCAAAGTTATACTGCCTGAGGGTATTTGTCTATGTTAAAGTATTGTACTGTGTTTGTTGCACTGTATCTTATTTTACAGGAGGTCCCAGTGCCTGAACCAGCCCTGGGGTAAGTGTATACTGTGAAGGTAATTCTGATATATTGTGTGGGCCACTAGTGGGAAGAAAGGGGGGTTGCAGTGTCCCAGAGGGCTGTGACCAAGTAAGTTTAACTTTTGCAAACCCTGACCTCTGGGTGGAGGCACCCGCCATTGGATCCAGGCCCCTCAACCTGTTAGTGGCAAATCAGGCAGGGCTAGTAGCCCCTGGGATAGCGCCATCTAGGGGTTACACACATCTTTGTGAACTCATAATTTCCTGCATGAGGACTGTATGGTCTATGTACCTTTTTAGTTACTTCATGCCCATGTTGTGGAACTCCCTTCCAGCCCAGTTTTGCACAGTGGACTCTAATCGTCGCTGAATTAATTATTAAAATCTAGGCTCCTCCCCTTCCTGGTCAGTTTTTGCTGTTAGGTACCCACTGATATCACTCGAATGATATTTTGGAATTGCCTTTTTGTGACATGACTATATGAGTTTGTCATTATGCACTTATCGTTTATTTATTTAATATTTTTGCACTGAGTGATTTATGCGTTATTTATGTGCAACCTGTACTGTATGTGTGCACTGGCTCCCCATTGCAAATGTCTCAGCTTAATGGGTTTAACCCTGAATAAAAATAAAATGAAATTAATTTTCTATAGTGCACTACTTCTGTTCTGAGTTTGAAGCTAGAAGGTTGCAAGTTCAAATCCTGAATCCCCCTGTTTGTAAATACGAGGCTACTGTACTAGGGCATGCTCAGCAGGTGACAGCAGTCATGGAATCTCACAGTAACTTCCATGCTGAATATGCTGACATTGCCATTGGTTGTTGGATGGGCGGAGCAACTGTTTACTAGCTGACTGAATGATATAGACCAGGACATCACTAGGCTGTAGCATACAGTTCCTGTCAGTCTCTTCCTTCTCTTGTCTGAACTGCAACTGAATATCTGAAAATATGTAATACTACTCAATGATGCAGAATATGCTTACTGTAAAAAGTGTGTGTGTGTGTGTGTATACATGGGGGGGGGGGGATATTTCAATATTGCTTTGACCAAAGAAAATGCTGACTTTTTATTGTTTTCACTGGTTACTGAGCTCTCAACTCCAGAATACGCAGAGCAGTTGTAAAACTGAGACCTTGGGTATACATACCATTTTTGGAGTTCAAAGTAATCCAGCTTTTAGGGGCCACTCAGTAGCCCTGTGGGCAACACACTGAGCCCAGGAAGCCGATCAGGCGACCCCTAGGGCTGGGTAGGTACTGCCGCACAGCATTGCTTATAGCTAAGGAGGGATGGCTATAGGTTCTGCTCCACTAGTGACCCCTGTGGTGGGCCATGGAGTTTGCCTCTCCTGCAGGAGTACACTAAGGTGTGCAAGGTTCCCTCTGGGTGTGGCCTGACAATGGAGAGGAGGGTGGGGTCTGAACACGAGAATACCAACAACAAGCCACAGGATGATTTCCTGGTCATCGCAGCTCCTGCGCCACCTACATGGCCTCCTTCCACCCACCCAGCCAGTTGTCTGGCCCCCTGTAGCATCAGTGCTAGCATAAGGCCTCCACCTGGTGGCAGCCAAGAGCCAGGAAGGTGCACCACCCCTGTCTGGGACAGAAGAGCCTGGCATCCGTTCACTCCATTCCCCAGCCCTCCCCCGCCACCAGCCACCAGCAACCAGAGCTCATTTCCAAACTCAGGACGCTGGTGTGGCATGAGGTAAGGCACAGCACAGTCCTTAGCCCTCCACCCACCAAGCCAGCAGCAATCCTGCTTTTAACAGAATTGCTTTGACTCAGCTTATCTGCTGGATTAAAGTTCCAGTCCCATTGTGAGGGATTGATAGGGAAAGGAACCTACTCTGCCATGAACAGGTGATTAAGGAGCAGTGGGATCTAATAATAATATAAAAGGCTAACTGCCAAGCGGCCAGCATAGTGCTTGACGGATCATGCGACCTTGGATGAGTCACTTGGCTGCTTTATACCTTTGTGCCCACGAGCTGTATGACTGGGTAGAAACAAGACATGACTGAAAATGTGATGCAACATCATGACCTACCCTTAGGAAACTGAAAAGTAGGTCATTTATGACAAACAAGAATTCTCCCACTTTGCCGGGATGGAGGTAGTTAAACACATATGAAATCTCTCCTGCATCCTTGTGACACCCTGCCTACAAGCACAAATTGGCTTACAATGGATTAAGGTCTGTAAACTCCCTTCCTTGCATACAAGAGTTTAAATCCTTGCATGTGCAGCTGCACATGGCACCTAAACCCATTCCACAGCACAGGGGTGGGTAATTCACAAATATTGCCTAAAGCTGTTTTCCTTATTTAAATATTTATTCAGAATTTTTCAACAGGGTGACTCACTGGGCATACAACTAGCCCATTTTCAAGCAGGCAAATGAAATGTCATATACATTTTATGCATGACAGTAATAAGTTTGTGAAACATTTTGGGAGCTGTAAACAAATGAAGAGACATGGAAAGTGATTACTAGTGGTGTGCATGGAGTGTAGGACTTTTTACATATTACAGTTTGGTAAGCTGGAACACAACCTTGGTTCTGCAAACCCTTTTGTGATCAATACTGAGGCAGCTCTAAACTGCAAACCATGTGATTGGTGTACCTGACCTCACCAGAGGCAAGCCTTGAAGACACTTCCCACATCTTTATAATCTGACTGTCACAATTGGTACTACCGGTATCCACAAACTCCGTTGTCCTAATTATGAGGACTACTAGTAGAGGTGAAGAACCCAGATAAAACCCTGTAGGAGATAAAAATTGGAACATTCCTCCACTACCCCATAAGGCAGATCGGCCAGTAGTGGACAGGGCCCTCTCTATCACTATTTAATTTTGGGTAGGTGAGTGGGGAAGTTTTTTTTCCAGGAGAGAAGAAGGAACAAGGACCTGAAGTTCCAAACACTTCGCTTTATTCTCTTCCTGCTCCTCCACTCACCTTGGTGTAGTCTGCTCCCAGTGGGAGGAGCCCAAGTCTCTTTACTGACCCACTCTCCTGAGACCACCCCCCCTTGGTTGAGCATTGTGGATTGGGTTAAGGGAAAGAACAGCATGGCCCTTGGCCGTATACTGTCCAGGTGGTAAGAGGGAATATGGAGGCAAAAAACTACCCCCTTCTCTATTCTGTTTCTCCTGGGATTGACAATGGTTGTTCAAGCCTCATCTTTCTTGTCCCCCATGCACCTGAGACAGTAATTACACCATTGGTAGGATTTAAATGGTCACAACCTTTTGTTTATATTAAGCAGTTATCAAACATTACAGATACGGTGTGCACTCAGTGGAGCCTCTCTCACACGAACCCCACCCTCCTCTCTTGTGCCAAATGGGCAAGGACTGTAGCCCCCTCCCTCCCCGCATGGCAAGGCTTTACATTGGGGTAGAGTGTACGGAGAAACATCTTCACAGCCGTACTTGACATGGCACTGGCATACTTCCCCCAAACACAGACCTTAGATCAGGGACCTCCATCTGAGAATCCTACACCAAGGGCCCAACGTGGCAGACCCCAGTCCTGTGGGAACAATACAACCACAATAAGCTCAGACCCACGTGTGCTGTGCATGAGCATTGCCACCTTGTATGGTCACCTGAAAGGAAGGCACCAGTATGTTGTGGGTGCAGGAATCTTTTTCTCCTTCCTCTGTGCCAGGAGGCCCCGACTCCACCTGAGGCAAGCGTTAGAAAGACTCCCTCCCCATGCACCAACAGCCTGGTCCCTTAAGATCGGGCTGCCCACAGCATGCTACAAAATGCAAGACTCTAGTGAGGCCTGTATAGGGAAACAAAACAGGTCCTGACTGAGGTCGGACAGGTGCACCCATCCGAATGGTACAGACACAGGATATCAATGGTGATATTGTCATGCCTAATTACTCTCCCATTCCATCTCAACATAAAAGTCCTGGGCCCTGATTCACAATAACTCGCAAATGCAATGCAAAACTTTGCGTTGCACTTTGCGGTTGCCCAGGTGTCCAAAATTGATATTCACAGTCAGATAGCGCTCCACACTATCCAACTGTGAAGAGGGGTGGTTGGAGGCAGCAGTAACCCCAGTACTGCCAGCACTACCCCAGTAGTGCCACCCTGACTTTCAGCCAGGAGCACTGCCCCACAAAGAATAGCACAGGGGTGCTGTTTGCTATTCACAAAGGAAGCCATGCAAATGAGTGCACTGGGTATGCAAGGCACTAGGTGGCCATTTGCATGTCCATTATGGGCTGATTTGCATAGGCTTCGGTGAGTGTAGTGAGCCCCCCCATTGCCGATCACCATCCCGGGAGATAAATGAATGAATAGTCTGTGGTGGCTAGTGGTCCCCGATTGCCTTTCCAATGTTAAAAAAACACAGCTCCAGCCCTGCTCGGTGGCACTGAGGACTGAGGCACTGGATGCCGCACTTCACACCACACCGGTGGCCTGGGTTCGGGAATGAGCCTGGGTTGTCGGTGGTTGGCAGGGGGGGAGGGCGAGGAGTGGGACTGAGCTGCTGTGAGGTAGCTCTCCTCTCTTATGGAGAAATGTGTGCTCCCCCTCCCCCCCGTAGTTCCACTCCCATCAGGTGGAGGTCCGATGGGAAGCGCAGGCAGAGGGGGTGGCAGCTGATCGCCGGCATGGGATGGAAGGGGCCAAGCTGGTGCCCGGCATGCATGTGTGCCTCCACGCACATGCACACGCATGTCTGCCGAGGTCCCAGGTGAGGAAAAAACTGGGGAAAAAAGCACAAACTACATATGGGAAAAAAAAAAAACACGGCTCCCTGATGGTCTAGTGGTCCCTCCCCTTCCCCAATCACAATCCCGTTGATTATAAAACATATGTTCCTGATGCTTTAGTGGTCCCTCCCCTTTCCCAATCACTGATCATCTTCCCGTTAATTAGAAAACATATGTCCCCGGTGTTCTAGTGGTTTGTCCTCCTCCCTGATTACCGATCGCCGTCCCGTTGCTAATAAAAAATATGTTCCTGGTGGTCTAGTGGTCCTTCCCCTTCCCCGTTCGCCATCCCCATGATAAAACTAAAAACATCTCCCTGGTGGCTAGTGGTGCCCCCCCTCCTCAATCCACCAGTTGTATGAGAAGTAACTGTCTCTGATGGTCTAGTGGACCCCCCACCCCAGCAGGTATTGCTCCACCACCCCGGCCCCTCCATCCCAAAACCAAGCTGTCGACCAGCACAGCACTCCTCTCTCCACCACAGCCAGATGCCTACTGAGCTGCCACAGAGCGCATACTGTATACAGTACATGCTCCATGACAGCTCAGTTGCTGGACAGCTATGGTGGAGACAGGAGGGCTGTGCCAGTCACTGGCTCGGTTTCGGGATGGGGGGAGTGGGGTGGTGGGGACTACCTGCCAGTGAGGGGTGGTGGGGGTTCCACTAGACCACCAGGGACAGTTACTTCTCATACAACCGGTGGATTGAGGATGGGGGGAACCACTAGCCACCAGGGAGATGTTTTTAGTTTTATCATGAGGACGGTGATCAGTGATTGAGAAAGGGGAGGGACCATTAGATCACCAGGGACATTTTTTTATTATCAACGGGATGGCGATCGGTGATCAGGAATGGGGAGGACCACTGGACCACCAGGAAAATATGTTTTATGATCAGCAGGATGGTGATCAGGGAGGGACCACTAGACAAGCAAGGATATATACTGTATTTTATTACCAACTGGACAACGACTGGCAATTGGGGAAG
Organism: Neoceratodus forsteri; assembly: GCA_016271365.2. Taxonomy (NCBI): domain Eukaryota; kingdom Metazoa; phylum Chordata; order Ceratodontiformes; family Ceratodontidae; genus Neoceratodus; species Neoceratodus forsteri. Next base: position 465,844,640 of record CM028132.1, on the reverse strand, counting down.
AGGAGGGACCACTAGACCACCAGGGACATATTTTTTATTATCAATAGGATGGCAACTGGCGATGGGGGGGAGGGGCACCGCATTACCCATGCCAACCACTAGGGTTGCACAGGATTAAAGCAACGATATGCAGGTCCCCTCCCCTCATTTGTATTGCAGCCCCCTCCTTACTTTGCCCCAGCACAATTCTGGGTTTTGCGGACAAACTGGGCTTTTGTAAATACCACCTCTGCGCAAAACCTGGTTTGCACCATGGCGTAGTTTTGTGAATCTGGCCCCTGAGCTCTCCATTAATTTTTCTCTTAGTCCTTTCATTGGCCTTCATGTTCTTGGCATATCACCATTCCTATCACTGTATGATATGGGACCAAAATATCTTGGAAGGTGGGAAGCTCTGCTGGATCACTATGCTGTCCACTTTCATCTCATGGAGCAGTGCCACTGACTTGTTTCTCCCCAAGTTGTTTCCCCTGATGTGTATCACCAGGAACTCTGTGGCCAGATGTGTGCTGTCCTGCTTCCGTATCAGGGACCCCAACTGATCCCACAGCCCGCACCTCTGTCTAAACCATCTCAATTTGGCCCTGACATTGTCAAAGACCAGCTGCGGTCCCTGCTGCTGTGTGTAGTCCCATACTGTGGCTCAATGAGTGACCGAAACCCCCACCTGGTGCATAGGAACCCACTGACCTGTTCAGTGAGAAAGAAAGTGTAATCAAAGCATTTGTGGATATATGTACTGCTTCACTACATTGGACTTACCTCACTCCAGTTTATTCACTTCAACCTTAGACATGCTGCATCTGGCCACCTAAGTTGCAGACTATGGCCCTGATATTCAAACTGCACCCAGAAAGGGTGCAAGTGGTTGCTCCACGCAACTGAGTCGTGCCGGAGAGCAAACGTGCTATATTCAAATGAGATGTGCTTCATCTAAATATGTTACAAAATGCCTGTGGTGCAAATGGGGTCCACTGATGATGCTCTGGCGTGTCCCCCTGCCCGGTCTGAATACCTGGAATGGGAATGCATGGCACATCTACGGATGTGCCTAGCACAAATTCCAGATATTCAGATCGAAACAGGCAAATGGCGCCATTAGCCATGCAAGGCGCAAAAGGGACCATTTCCATGTCATTATGGCCCCATTTGCATGTGCTGGGCTGGGATGTGCCTGGTGGAATGCACCTGGCACCCTTCAATTGCCCTTGTAAGAAAACGCACCACTCCCTGGTAGTCCAGTGTGGCCCCCCCCCTTCCCAGAGCGTATATGAAAATAAATCATCCCTGTTATTCCCTGGTAGTCAAGCGGTACCCCCTCCCTTCCTGAACCCCATCCATATATTAAATATATTCCCCATTCATCCCTGGTAGTCTAGTGGTTTCCTCCTTCCATCCCCGTCTGTGAATAAACTTCCTCATATCCCTGGTAATCCAGTGGTACCCCCCCCATTCCCGAACATGATCACAGTGTAATGGAAGAAATCCCAGTAACCCTAGTGATCCAATGGACCCCCCCACCCACTGAGGGACCCACACCTCACCCCACTCCCCCATCCCAGACTGGCCACTCGGCCACAGTGTTGGTGGGCAGCACATTTCTCCACACTCCACCACAGCTGCTCGCCGACTGAGCTCTCAGTGAATGACAGTGTACTGTACTCCTGTAAGCCCACTAGTAGACACTGTTGACCAATGAGCCCGGAGTGTGTACTGTACACTTCCATTCACAACTTCGTGTCAATCACAAAGTTTGAATGAAAGTGTACAGTACACACTGCAAGCCCATTGGGCGACAGTGTCTACCAATGGGCTTACAGGAGTACAGTATGCTGTCATTCATTGACAGCTCAGTTGGCGGGCAACCATGGTGGTGTGTGGAGGGATGTGCTACCCACTGACACCATGGCCGAATGGCCAGTCTGAGATGGGGGAAGCTGGGTGGGGTGTGGGTCCCCCGGTAGGTGAGGGGGGTTGGGCATCCACTGGACCACCAGGGTTACTGGGATTTTTTCTATTAAACTGCGATCGTGTTCGGGAATGGGAGGGGGGTACCATTGGTCTACCAGGAATACAAGGGAGTTTATTGTTTTATCCACGGATGGGGATGGGAGGGGGTACCACTAGACTACTAGGGATGAATGGGGAATCTATTTAATATACGGACGGGGTTTGGGAAGGGAGAGGGTGCCACTAGACTACCAGGGATATGAGGGAGTATGTTATTTTATTCACTGATGGGGATGAGCGGGGGGATCACTAGACTACCGGGGGAACTGATGTAGCAATATTTACACTACAAACGGGTTTGAGGCTAGGTGGGGGGCACTAGACTGCCAGGGATGTGCGGGATATACTTCAGTTTTAACAATCGGGGCTGGGAGGGGGGTAGCCACCCAGGGACAGGCGGCCGCTGTGTTGCACTGTGCAGTACAACAGCCTGCCTGTGGGTGGCTGACTTTTGCCTGGTTTTCCAGGCATAACTTTGTGTGGCACATCTCTGAGAAGTTTGGGCAGTTGCACTGCACATCTTGGCTGAATATTGAGATGTGTCGCATATGCAGGGGAACACCCCCTCTGGATGCGCCGCATACATTATCTTTGCACTGTGGCACATCTGGAATTGTGTGGCTTATCCCCACCTTTTTAATATGGCCCAGAGGCACACTTTGGGGATGCGGAAGCACAACTCAATTGCACCAGGCTCATCCTCTTTGAATATCTAGGCCTATATGTGAAGCAAATGGGTCCTGTATACCCTTCAGTCATTTCTCACTCCCTCAAGAACCCTGGTGAACATCCTGGTGAAGCAGAACTGGGTCAATGGTGATCTGTCTGCATGTCAAAAATATGCCCAACCTACCATGGAGCCTCTGCTGTATACTGCACCAAAGCCAGCCTTAATGCCCCCCTCTCCCTCATTCCCTGTCCCAAGTGTCCAGTCACTTCTGATCTATTTACAGCCTCCAAATGGGCACCATGCCACAATCTCCAGATGGTATGACATCCCCTTTGTGCAGCTCCCATTTGGTTCTATCATTCTTCACTGCCGCTGTGACTGTATACACCTGTTAAGGTCCCCAAAAAAGTCAAGAGGAAGGCTGATGAAAACAGGCATGCATCCTGTGGGCTGAAGAATAAAAATGGCAATGCCTCTGCCATGGTCTACAGTGTACTGAGCTACAGCTACCACCTCTTATCCTGCCTACTGAACTTTGACCTATCCCACTACTTCAATATTTTGTTTTTTTCACTCTAAAGGTTTTGTGTGTTCTTCTTGACCCAGGGCCCTGCTGAAGCAGTTAATGCCAGTCAAAGAGTGGCTTTTTTTTGTAATTTCTGTTTATGCCCCTGCAAAGCACTCTGGCCTGTGAACAACCCCCCACTGAGCCTCCCCATTCGTGGTCACTTTACCTCCATGGAGCTATTGCCTCACCCCCCCTCCAGGTGGTGTCAGAGTGGGCAGGCCTCCCCCAAAATTGCACAATTCATCAGGCAGGTGCCGTAATCCAGAGAGGTAGAAGACCTGGGACCAGAGAGCTCCCGCGGACCATAATTGTAGGGGTGCTGGGGCCATTTTCCATTTTTCCACCCGACCCCAGGAGATGTGGCATTCATGGATGCCAAGGTGACCCTGCCCATGCTGTGCATGTATCCGGTCACTGGCATCAGTGATGTTTCCTCCCTCCCACTGTCCTTCCATCTGTACTGCCACCTGTGGTCAACCGGGGGGACAGTATTGCGGTGGAAGATGGCACACTCCCACCGTGGAGGAGGAGGAGAGCATCCTCTGGGATGCTAAATCCTCCTCTCCCCGGCTGGCCCATGATGACCTGAGCTTGTTCCCAAACTGGGGTCACTGACATCGTGAGTAGTAGCACTACCACTGTGGTGACAGACTGAAAGAATGGTTTGTCTGCCACAGCTGAGCAACCCTCCTCCTTTACTGTCACAACAAGCCTGCACAAATCCATTCATTCATTCATTTGGTAACCAGGTTGGTGCACTGACCTGAAGACCCAGCCAGGGCCAGAAACTGGCACAAACAGCATAAAATACAGTGAGAGAACAGCGTGGATCATATAGGGAACATAACAGGAAATCCAGTGTAGGTCAAGCTAACAGAGAAAATATAAGGTAAACAGCACCAGATACATCAACAATTGAGCATACCAAGGTATATGACATTTACTTAAACAGGGTAAGGTTGCTCCACCATTCAGCAATAGGAATAACAATAGTATTCAGGGCAGGAGAGAAGAGCAGAGCACTAGAGAGGTAAGGGTGAGCTGCAAGGGAGGTGCAGCCATGCTAGTGGCCTGTGGGCAAATGCAGGTCATGGAGGACAGAAAGTGCATTCTTAATAGGAAATTTAGATTGGGGGGGCAGGGGAACGTAGGGAAGAGGGGAGGTCGTTTCAAAATGAGGGTTCGGCTGCAGAGAAGGCTCTTAGGCCCATCCTCGTAGTTACGTTAGGGCGTTCTAGTTGGAGGTGGGAAGACTGACATAGATTGTGGCAGAAGATTCTGGGCCTGATAAGAAGGGATAGTGGAGAGTAGGAGGGATTGTGCAAGGTATCAGCAATGGTCGGGGCCAGCAGGTAGGAGTGCCGCACTTGTGGATGGAGCCAGTTAAGGGATTGGTAAAGAGAGCAGCGGTGAGTGAGGAGAGGGGCACGGAATTGGGGTGCAATTGTCCTCCCATATAGCCTACAGGACAGTCTTCATCCCATCCATGAAGATGACGACTCTTCAGAAATTGCTCCACCCCTTTTATAAAAGACCTGCTGGTGATCGGTGCTATTGACTGCACATCAACATCCAGTTGTCGAGTCTCCCAGCTGCTACAGGGATGAGGGGACCTGGTGTCACTGCAAATGAGACAAAGCATCAGTGATCCCATTGCACTCCCCGGTACATGCCTTTCACTACATTAAGAAGCAGGCAGCGGAGCACAAAGATGCACAACTGGTCCCCTGTTGGCCCCATAACTTCATTCTGCCTGTTATTTGTATGCACTACCCCCATATTATTAGACCTGAATAACACCACCCACCCAATGCCGGTTCCCCATACCATAAATGCTACCTCTATTGGAAAAACCTGTAAAAATGTATCAAGTCTGAGGCCTCCCTGGCTCCATGCCATGTCAATGGTGTGTTTTTAAAGTTTCTTTTGCTGCCGGCCCGTCGGCGCAGCAGTTGGATTTCCGCTAGTGACGCCAGCGACCTGGGTTAGGGAATGAGCTCAGGTCGCCAGAGGGCCGGCCGGGGGGAGAAGGTTTGAGCATCCCACGACTGCTCTCCTTCTCCGGGAGGAGGGCGCGGGATGTCACCGATGCATGGGAACACCTGATGGAGGCCAGGAGTACCTCAGCATATGGGACAGAAAGGCTCCAAGGGGCAGGACGGATGCTGGCGTCATTGCACGTTCCCACCCCTCTAAGGGGGGAGAAAACAGCCCGCCTCTTGCCGCCTAAATGATGCCCGCCCCTCGAGCTGCTATCAGCTCCCCAGGCTGACTCCCGCCCTATCCTGTTATTGGCACCCAAAGGGGATGGGTGCCACGTCTCCGCCCTGGGGGGGTATCCAGGGGTCCCAGGATGCAGCTCACGTGGGATGCACTCAGCCGAGGGTCCGTGACCATGCGGACGACCGGCGGAGAGGAGGAGGGTGCAAAAAGTGTAAGTAAAAAAAAAAAAAAAGTTTCTTTTGCCTTTCACTGCTATTGGAACTCTCCCGGGTCATGCCTGAAAATAGTCAAATATATGCCTAGTATATCTTACCTGGTTATCAAAAACAAGCAAACTCACCATTAAATAAATGTTCCTGTTCTGAAACCCTTCACACCAGAGGCATCTGTGATCAGCTCATGGTTGTCACACGAGACCTCTGCCATGTGCCACCCAGCACACCATTAAAGTTCACCAAGAATATCCCCTAAGATAGCCAGACCCTCCTTTATCTGAGAGGTCAAGTGAAATCTGTGGTATGGTTTTTGCACTCAAGCCGTGGCCTTCACCAAATGCCTTACAAAGCCCGGTCCATGGGAATAGTGCAGAAAGCATCAATACATGAAATCCAGGAATACTGTATGTAAAAAAAAAAAAAAAAAATGCCAGCCCATTGGCACAGCACTAGCACTACCATTCATGATGGCAATGACCCAGGTTAGGCTACAAGCCTGAATCATTGGCTGGCTGGGGGGAGGAATATCTCTCTTTTCCTTGGGAGGGGGAGGTTTTCAGTTCTCTGTTACCACACCACCTCTGGGTGAGCACAGGGGAGGTGCAGTGGGGAATGCAGCATGGGAAGGACATCTCTGGCAGTGGATGTGCACACGCACATATCAACCATGACGTCCTAGTGTGAGATGTCCTTGGGCAGGGGGGTAGAAATGATATAACCCTCAACCATGCATAATAACAGTTTCATTGTTCCCACAAACCCTGCACCCCCGCTGACCAGGGCTCCCCTGGCTGACCAAATACAACTCCTAATAAGGACCTGCACCAGCCTGAGGGTCTTATCATGGGGATGGGTAAGTCACAAGGGCAACTCAGGGACCAAAGGTAAAGCCCCAGGAGAAGATGGGGTGATGGGAATGGTGAGCAACAGGGTCAAGAGAGAGGGGCCAAGGACCCGCCAAGTGGGTGGCAAAAATAAAATGAAAAAAAAAAAATGGAAACAAGATTCTTTCACAGAAGTTATTGATGGAGGAGTTTTTCATCGGAAGGCCCTCCAAAAATTCTAGATAGCAAAGCAATTGGTAATTACTCACTCATACACCAATAAATCATGTTCATTTTATTTAACTGTTTTATATACCTCTTTAAACAGGCCACACTCTTTGCCAGTGTTTCACCCAACATAGGCTTTCTCAAGGCTGTGGTCCTAATTTTAATAAGATAATTACTTGTAATTTAAATACATAATTATAATTATTTGTAGATCCAGAAGCAAATGATTTGATACCTTTTAATGGACCAACATAGATGTAACAACAAGAACAAAGTGCTCAGTACTAATTATTTGTAGTAATATGCCATGTGAGTATTACATTAATGGTGCTATCATGTTGCCATAAATAAGCAATGATATAAATAAATTGTCACTCAAAAATGTGTAAATTAATTCTTGTAATGTATCACAATGAAAAGAAAAGGTTTATTACCCAAATAATATATGCACTTCAGATACAATCTCCTGTAATCACAGGGTACACACCAATTGGCTCATACTTTACAAAATCTCACAGTATTTTTCAACACATATCTCTCTCTATATATATAATGAAGCAATAATACATGACAAAGTGTGCAATATCATAGTATATCATCCTCCCACAGGTGCATTATGAGGCATGAGGCCACAGGCAGTGACTTCAACCACCTGAGAGGGGAACCCATGATATTGCATGCTGTACCTTGGAGTGTAGTAGTATGTTTATGAATGGATCCATTGTGACTTTCTTGACTGAGGATATGACCTACTTTCAAACTGGGATTATGTGCTGAGATATCATCCCAGCTGAATGTGGTCTTGACCTATCCAATTTGAGGATTTTAACCATCCATTTTTTAAAGAGCTGCTGATGCCTCAAAGAAAACTTTGAAAAACATAATAATTAGGTACAATTCAGCTTGCATTCCAAATATATTCTATAGGTTTCTCCACCCCATCTTTTATTACAGAGGAAATTTGCATGAATACATGATATTTACCTGTTAGAGATCATCTGTCACTGTAGCTTACTCCCTACTTCATGTCGTAATGCTCTGTTGTGACATCACAATCTGTTGCCATGGGAGTAACTGTGATGTCACAAGCAGTGCATTATGACCTCAAATGGGGAAAAAGCAGCAGGAGTAGATGAACTCTTCAGGAGCAGAGATTCTGTTTTCCTGCAAATGGACTCAGTAATATAGAGGATAATGTATGGTCCTCTATTGTTAACCGGTCAGTTAACAGTCTAGAGGTTGCCAGGGCGACCATGTAAACCTCGAGAGCGAAGGTCGAGAGGTTTACGTCGCCATGGCAACCTTGAGACGGTTAAAATTGACTGGTTGCCGATAGAGGGACCATACATTATTTTTTATAGTGTATGGTCCCACTATCAAAAATTAAATGGCTTACATTTTTTAAAAAGTCACCGTCGCGGCCCTTCAGTCCTTCCACGTCGGTTTCCCTTCAGTCGGTTCCCCGTCGGAAAAAAAGCGCGCACACGCACTGACCACTCGCTGTTGTTAACCTATTGATGTGACGTAGGATCGATAGGTTAACAACATATCTACGTCACATCGATAGGTTAACAACCTTAGGAAATGATGATTTCCTAAGGTTAACAGTGTTCTAACATACATTATAAATAATTTGGAGGAAAAATACAGAACTAATGTGAAATATAAACTGATCTGTGTCTAAATAATGCATTTTGTTTACGTTATTCTGAAGGCGTCAGCTGCTCTATAATTGAAAACATTATGTAAATCAACCTCTGTATTACTTATTTTTATTCATTTTATGACATCTACCACTATTCTGGTGCATACTGAGTACTAACCTGTTTTTCTCTCTATCCTTACAGGTATAACACTAGGGCTGTCCTCCTGCTAAGTCAGTTGTAGCTCTTCATGATTTGCGAAATAACACCAACAGTCATATGAAAACATAATCCTTTGTCTTAGAATAAAATTATTTGTTTTTACCACAAAAGATTGGGGCTTCCATTTTCAGAAAGTTAGTGCAGTGCTAAAATGGATAGCGCCATGCTAACCGGGCATAGCATGAAACAGCTCTTTCTACAGTACACATGCATGCTCCCTGTCATTCAGACAGTGGCTGGCCAGAGTGGTGTGTGTGTAGGTTCTGTGCCAATTGCAGTCTATGCAGCAGACTAACATACTAACATACTAGACGCCAGCAGAGTAGACTTATTGGTCTATCAAGTCTGCTCATGCTTCAGCACCCTGATTGGGTACCGTAGCCCTCTATCTGTCTCCTTCCACTGTTACTCCATCTCCAGATCCTGCCCCCCCAGGCAAACCAGCCTCTGCTTCACCCCTTGCCTATACCTGTCCCACCCTCTCTCGAATCCCTCCACCGTAGCTTCCTGTACCAGCTCCCTGGGCAGCGCATTCCACGGTTCCAACACTCTCTCTGTGAAGTACCTTCTCCTCCTCCCCCTTCCCCCAATCCTACCACCCTCAATTTTACAACTGTGTCCTCTGGTGATTCCACCCTCCTTCAGTCAAAAGATCCTATCTCGGCTTACCTTATTGACTCCCCTGAGGTACCTGAAGACCTCAATCATGTCCCACCGGTCCCTCCTCTCCTCCAGTGAGAACAGGCTGAGCAGCCCTAGTCATTCCTCATATGTCATATCCCCCAGGCCCTGGATCATTCTGGTTGCTCTCCTCTGAACCCTCTCCAGGAGTTGGATGTCCCTCCTTAGGTGTGGCCTCCAAAACTGCACACAGTCCTCAAGATGTGGTCTAACCAGGCTGTTGTACAGTGGCAAAACCACCTCCCTGTTCCTTGAGGTAATCCCCCTAACGATGCATCCCAGCATCCTGTTTGCCCTGACCACAGCCCTCCTGCACTGCTCTGAATTATTCATGTTAACATCCATCAAGACTCCTACGTCTCTTTTCCCTGCCATGGCCTGCAATTCATCCCCCCCAGGGTGTACACATAGTTGGGGTTTTCCCGCCCTAGGTGTAGCACCTTGCACTTGGAGGAGTTAAATTTCAATTTCCAGGTGCAGGACCACCTATCCAGAGTATCCAGGTCCTCTTGCAGGGCCAATCTCTCCTCCTCCCCCTCCACCACCACCCCCGGCTTAGAGTCATCCGCAAAGAGACTAATTTCACACCCGATACCATCCCTGATATTGGAGATGTAGGCATTAAACATGAGTGGCCCCAGGACTGATCCCTGTGGGACCCCACTTATGATCTCCCTAGGAGATGAGACCTCCCCTCCGACCACTACCTGCTGAGTGTGACCTGAAAGCCAATTTCCAATCCATCTAACCGTCAATGGGCCTACCCCCATACCCCCCAGCTTCTCCCTTAGGCCAATGTGAGGGACCAAATCAAATGCATTGCTGAAGTCCAGGAACAGTACATCCACTGGTCTCCCCCTGTCAAGTGCTGATGTCACCCACTCATAGAACTCTACAAGATTTGTTTGACACAATCTACTTGGCACAAACCCATGCTTCCAGTGATCCAGGTAACCCATGTCCTCCAAGAAACCTCACAGCCTTTCCTTAAGTATGCTCTCCATTACCTTCCCCACCACCGACGTCAAACTGACAGAACTATAGTTTCCTGGCTCTTCTTTCAATCCCCCTTTATGGATGGACCGACATGCGCCTGCTTCCAATCCCTTGGCACCCTCCCTGTCTGGAGCGACAAGTTAAAGAGATCTGTCAATGGTGCAGCCAAAACATCTGCCAACTCCCTCAGTACTCGGGGATGAATAGCATTAGTTCCCAGAGATCTATCCTTTTTTAGGGACTGGAGGGCTTCCCACACCCAACCAATAGAAATATCAACATCTGTCCCCCCCCATTCAGCAGAACCAACCTGATATCTCACCCCTGACCTACCTCCCCCAGCGGCTTGTTCTTCAGCAGGTACCTCAATAGTCAGGTCTGCTACACCTTTTGTGTCCTTCAACCCCTTTTTTGGAAGTTCCTCAGCCTCCTCCCTAGTGAACACTATGGCAAAGTACTCATTCAGTACCTCCGCCTGCTCTCCAGCCCCTTTCACCCACCCCCCAGCTGTCCTCAACCTACTGAGCTGGCCCTTGACCTTCCTCCAATCACCAATATACCCAAAGAACCCCTTTTCCCCACCCCGTATCTCCTGCGCCAGCCTCTGCTCTTTCCAGGCCTTTGGCCCCTCACCACTCTGGTGACGTTTGTGGTTGCAAGGCGATAGTCCTCTCTCCTCTCATTTTTATGTACCTACTATAGGCAGCCTTCTTCTCCCTTACCGCCTCCTGGACCTCCTTGGTCCACCAGCATGGTTTACGAGACCTACTGCCCTTGTGCTTCACTCTTGCACAGGTTCTGGTGGCCTCCTGTAGCCCCCACTTTATGATCTCCCAGCTACCTTCCATGTTCAAACCTGGTTTTATCTCCCGCAAATGCCCCTTCAGAATTTTCCCCATGTTCTGAAAGTCCGCCCCCCCTATAATCAACTGTCATTGTCCTTGAATGATCCCCCTCAGTTTAAGCTGAAACCAGACTGTGTTGTGGTCGCTCCCAGCCAGGGGTTCTTCTACAACCAGATCTTGTACAAGATCCCCATCCACTAAAACCACATCCAGATATGACCCTCCCTCATTGGGTCCATCACTTGCTGATTGAGGAATGCATCCAGGAAGCCATCCAGCAGCTTCTGCTCCCTGGTTACAGTGGACGTCATACCCCAATCAGCAGCTGGCAAATTAAGGTCCCCCATCAACACTACTCCTTCTCCTTCCAGTCCACACTGCCCCTTAATGTTAGCCCACAGGCAATCCTCCAGGTCCTCCTTTAGTCCTGGGGGCCTATATACGACCCCCAACTTAATCTTCCCTCCCACAGGGGTTCACAAGGTAACCCATAGGGCTTCCACATTGCCCTCTGCTTCCTCCACTCTCATAATCTCGATGTTATCCCTAATGAACATTGCTCCTCCTCCCCCTCTGCCCACCTTTTTGTCCTTCCTTAGCACAAGGTACCACTCAGATTAAGGTACCAGTCATGGCCAGGAGTGGCCCAAGTTTCAGTGACCGCTGCTACATCCACCCCACCCTCTAACAGCATGGCCTGGAACTCAGGCATTTTATTCCCAGGCTCCTGGCATTTATTAAAGCCACCCTCCAACCCTTGTCTCTACCTCTCTTTGCCATATCCTCTCTAGATCTTTCATATGTCCGTCCACACTTCTCCCCTAGGGTACCATCTTTCCGCCCTCTATGGGGTTGCAGGCCAGTCCTACCAGCTGTATGGATGGCCAGATCAGCCCAGCAGTGCCCCCCTTCCCTCTTCACAAGTTTAAACCCCATCTAGCCTGAATGAAATCCATCATCCCCCGTTTGAAAACTTCCTTCCCTACCAGATTTAGGTGAAGCCTATCCCGGGCATACAGTCCCTTGTCTTCCCAAACTCCCCCCCAGTCTCCCAACACCCCAATCCCCTGTGCTTCACCCCACTGCCCGAGCCAGTCATTAATCTCCCTGATCTTCTGTTTGTTCTCCACAGTGGCCCTTGGCACTGGCAGGATTTCTGAGAAGGAGACTGTGCATCCATTGTCATGACAAACCCTGACCAGTTCTCGAACCTTGCTTGAATTTCCAGCACACTATTCCCCTCAATATCATTTGTTCCCAGATGCATCAGGAAGTCCGGTGATCCTCCACAGTCCCTCACCAGCTCATACACCATGAACTTCGCCCTATGCACAGTCAGACCGGAAATACCCATTACCTTAACTGGACTGGATTTTCCCTCACCCTGCCCCACCCAATGAATACCCCTGATCATGGAGTCCTGCAGTAGTAGAACCTTAGTGTCCCCCTTGATATTCTGTGCACCTCCTTTTTGGACTCCCCCGCCAGCCCCTGTCACCTCCTCCGTCCTCGAGACCACTTCCCCTTGGCTTCTCTCTGGACCCACTACAAGAGAACCCCTAGCCACCCTACCTCTCTTGTCGCACCTTTTATAACTGAGTTCTCCAGCTCCCCCCAGTTTAGCCTCCACCCCACTCCCTACCCCAGTCAAGCCCTTTTTCTCCGACCTCCTCCCCCCTTCCAGCTCCCACTTCTCCAGTCCCCCCCAAACATGGCATTCCCATCACCATCACCCCATCCTACCTCCTCCCCTTTCCTCTACCCCTTCCATGCCCACCTGCAGGTCCCCTTACCTTGAGCCTTTCTCTGGTATGATCTTCCCCTCAAAGGATGCCCCCTCCTCATCTCAATCTCTCCTCCTTTCTCACCGAGTTGACTCACAGCTTCCACACCTTCCCTCTGCTAGTTCCCCCCTTCCCTTCATTGACACTTGATTTGCCCTCTCCCCTCCTAGCATACTTATTTGAATTATCGATGTCCACCCTCATCCGATTCACCATATCCCTCTCTCCTCCACCCTCCTTTTCCTCCTCTACCCCCCTCACCATATCCTCTCCAACCAACTAACTCAATGGCTCAAATTTATTATAGCACTCAAAGCCAACCTCCTTTTTTGTCCTGACTTCCTGCTATCCACTCCTCCAGTAGGCCCCCTGTCAGTCCCAACCCACCTGTTCCACCCCCTGCCTCCTATGATTTAGCCTGATTCCTCTACTGGTTACCTCCCAGATAGCTACTCCCTTTTCTACTAGCCCATGCCCCATAGGTTCTCCACTCCTGCCTGATGAACTGGATCCAGGTCGCACTCTATCACTGCCCTCCTTCTCCCCACAGGCCCTCCCAGACATGTTTATTCCCCCCCAATACTCCAGTTTCCTCTGTACCCAGTCAGGCGCTCCTCTGATCTTAAATAACTGCCTACAGACTGGGTAACCTCCCTCCCTCCAGGCCCAGTTTAGGACCATGGCTGCCCCACAGCCAGTGCACCCTACAGTCCTGCCAAAGATGCCTGCCCTGGTGGCTGGGGGCCACCCCCAGAGGCCCTCTCCAAACATTCTTGGATGTTCACACTTGACCAGGTCCCCACCCCCAAGTAGACTTACCCGCAGTTCTCTACAGCCAGCCATATGGGGCGATGTAGTCCGTGACATTAAAAACACAGCTCTTGGACCAAGCTACTAAGCAGAATAAAAGAGCATGAACAGAGTTACATCCCTTAACAGTTCCAGGAATAATCAGAGTCACGACTGGAGAAAACCCCAGTATAGCCACCCAACCAATCAGTGACCTACCTTCACCTGGCCCCTCCTCCTCTGAGCATTTAATAGAGATTGGGGCTGGGTTGGGTGGGTGGAAAACTAGCGTCCCAAGAGCAGCTGGGCTTGTCCCTGAAAAGGCCCAGCCATGAGTCACGAAAATGGCACCCTGGCTTTCTATTGGGTGCTCCAACTCAGATCACTGAACTCCTCCTAGCCACTAATGTGGCCATCCCCAGCTCCAAATTTGCTCCTGATACAGCTCCTTCAACAGCTCTTTCACCACTGATATGGCCTGCACTGTCCCTCAGGACCTCTGAACCCCCAAGAAGCAGCCCTCCGATGCAACCTGCACAGTCCCCCTGCTCCTCTGCAAATGCTACTTTAAAGGTGAGTCAGGAGTAGATGGGGGGTGGGGATGGTGGGTGCTGAGTTGATGGCCAAGGGAGCAGGTTGGGTACTATCAGTATAATGGGGATTGGGTAGGAGAGGGTACCACTAAACTACCAGTGCTGTTACTTGTAATTGGGAATCGGGGCACTAGACCACTGTGTTTGGATGTTTGTGCAGGTATTGGGGGCACTGGACTACTGGGTTTGGACATTTACTTAGGAATTGGAGGCACTGAAATACAAGGATTTAATGTTTACTCAGGGATCAAGGGCACTAGACTAACAGGTTTAGACATGTGCGTGGAGATTGGTGGGGCCAATAGACAACTGTTTGTAATAGTTTTTTTTTTCCAATAGACAACCAGGGTTTGTGAGTTTTTTTTTTATTACAGTACTTTTTATTAAGTTTCATAACATGGACAACAGCCATACAACATATGAGCAACAAATAACATTAACACATGAAACCTTTTATCGTGTGCAGAGGTATGAGTAATAATGAGAGTTACAGAATTACAGTTCATTCATGAAAATTGATAAGCAGTAATACAGAGCTTGACTACTTGAAACTCCTTGTTTCATAGCACTAGAGTGTTCATCAGAGATTAGTTTTAGCTGGTATTTCACTATGGGTGACGCTTATGACCTCAGTGGGAGGTTTGACTGGCATACAGGCACTGGGGGATACCACTTCTAAACTTGGCTCAGCCTTTCATTAGGGAGTGAGATTGTGTGATGTTTTAGATACGTGCCCCAGATCTCGTACATTTTTGAGTTGTGCCTATACATATAAATGAGGAGTTCCTGTCCTACAAAAGCAGCCATATTTCTTGTCCGCTGTTGCAGGGCAGGGGTGTAGGGTCCGTCCGTGAGGTCAGTATAATTTTCTTGACTACCAGAAGGCTCTTGCTAACCATATCCTCTCTGCTTCTACAAATGGATAGGTCTCATATCTAAGTTCCAGAATGGCCAGCTCAAGGGTAAGGTAAGGTGTTGCCATCCAGTTTCAGAGATTGCCCCCTCAAACCTTTTCTCAAAAGATCTCCCAATGCCACAGTTGGTGAATTAGGATACCCACTTCCCTTCCACATTTCCAACATATGCTATTCTATTTCAGCCTCACTCTATGCATCCCAGAAGGTGTCCAATACATCCTGTGTACTGTTCGATTGAGGACTCCACAATCCCTTTGAAAACTTCATCCCACTTGGCCTTCAAGGTTTCCATACCAAGATCAGCACCCCCAAACCCTGGGAAGTGCTGAACTTTCTCTCTCTGTTCCCCGGAGGAATTTGTGTAACAGTGACACCTGGTGAGAGCCCTCTCAAGCATGTTGCAGGTGGTCTACATCAGGAATGGCCTGTGGCCTCCCCCCACCTTAGAGCTACCAGTGCAGCACTTCTCAGTTGTAAGTAATGCCCAAAGTAGGATTGTTCTAGTCCAAAACTCCATTGTAGCTCTTGAGAGAAAAATCCTTCTCTCCAAAAAGAACGCTCAATGTTGTAATACCCTTGTCCTTCCACTTTCCCAAATTTACCACCTTCCTTCACACTTTAATTTAGGAAGCCAGATCAGATAGGGAGAATGTGCAGTCTATTTTCTACAAACTGCAGCATAGGTGAGTGTACTTGTCTTAGGGACCTGAGGGGGCTTACTGGTAAAAGCCACCCTGCAGATAGATGGGATATCTCTCAGAAGCAGTGGGGAAATCATCTCACTCTCAGTGAGTAACCATTGTGGCATATCTCCCTCTTCAGCAAACTGACGGTGGTTGGTACAACTTGAAGTGGGCTAATGCAGGTTACTTGGTGCCCCATAAGATGAGTCTCAGCTCTTTCCACTTCTGGAAAATAGGCTTGGGCACCCTGTATGGATCAACTGAAGCAGGTAGTGCAGTCTAGGCACCAAGTTCATCTGGATGACATTGGTTCTGCCCCATAGGGAAAGGTTCCGGGCTGCATAACTACCTGGGGGTGAAAACAATGGTAGGGTTCTAGAATCCATGAGATAGGCATAAGGGAATCTTAGGGAATGGGAATGGTGGGTGGGTGGGTGAATGGGCCAGAGATCAAGTAGGATCTGCGGTGATTCTACAGGCAGGGAAAAATGGGCAGACTAGGGCCAAACAGTCCTTATCTGCTGGCAAAGTCTATGTTTCTAGCTCTCTCAGTCCCTCTGAAGAGAGAAGTGTGGCATATGATCTTTCTAGCTCCTTAATCTTCCCCTCCCATTCCCCAATTTTCTCTGTTCTCCATTGACACCTCCTTCTTATAGGAAGTGTGACTAATAAGGTAGCCACGGAGGTGTGCCTTCATCCTCTTCCACTCCATTGCCCTTGTAACATTTTGAGAGTCATTGTTGGCCATATATGCCCATATTTCCATGTCTGTTTAGTTCCTGTACCTCTTGTACTCCTGGTAGGATACACTGAGACACCATTTGGGATATTGGGGGATGGAATCAGTGGCACCACTTGCAAGGAAACAGGGACATGGTCAGAAATGGATCTTATACCTACGGAACATTTTTTGCACATAAAATTTATTAATTCAGAACAAAACATGTTGAAACAATTGTCAAAAATAGCACCATCTTACAGTATTATGTGACATACAAGTTGGTCACTGTATTAGATATAATCACAATATTAGAGGGTGTACCAGAACTTAGAAAATATTACAAAAATAAATAAAGGAGAAAGGAAAAATGAAAGCAGTAATCAGTAACAGTTTACAAATCTTTAACAGATAAAAGCCAAAAGCACATATGACAAGAGCACAAGCGAGTGTTCCTGATTAGTTAGGCTCCTCAAGAAACAAAATCTGACAAGAGCCGATAGGGCTGCAGCTGAGGTCATGGAAGAGGGGCTAGAGGAGCAGAGATATGGAACTGCTTGCAGCCACATGGAGAATGTGCGAGCCAGTGGTCTGTGCATGCATTTTAGTGTGCATCCATTTTCTTACACTTCACAGACAACAGAGGCAACTGCAATGCAACTCCTAAATTGACTTTTGGTCAGAGTGCGAGTCTTTTTTTTGGTCGCAAGTGGTCTGCAGGGCTCCATCCACTGTAGCCATCTGGGTGCAAGGCAATGACAAAAAAACAGTGATTTTTTTTTTTACATTATATTGCCTTCTGCATCTTGGAATCTGCACATCCAACCGAAACAACGCTTGGCACATAAAGAGATCTGCCCAACGAGAGTGTGCATGCAAATTTTTGTGCAAATCCATTGAACAGTTGCAAAGATATTAAAGTACAAAATTTGAGGTTTAACATAGAAGCTACTGCTGAACCCTAACCATAGCGGTGCTACCACACCACCATAATTAATAGCTTCACCCCCATTCAAGGGAATTACACTAAATTTTGCATGCACAGTCTGAGGGGCAAGGTGTTTTGATTTGCCAAGTTTAATTCCAGTCAGATGTGAAGATTCCAGTTTACTCAGGAGAGCCCAACTGAGATGAAACATCTCAGTTTCAATGGGGTTCTTATTGTACTCATTTCTGTGGCTTGATTGTTGGGAACACTGGGAGTGGGATATTCAGACTGCACCAGGCTGTGGTGCAAGCCTGGGTGCAATGCAACTGGGATGTGCCAGGGTGCTGACAGGGTGATATTCAACGGTGCTGCACCATGGCTCAGCGCTGTTGAATATTGCTCCATGGTCACCCGCATAGCGCATGGCACAGTGGCACTGCACCAGTGCAAGTGGCCAGAGAGGAGCAGGAGGATGCACTAGCACAAGTGCCATTGCACTAGGCGCATCAACCATGATATTCAGCGGTGGACATGCAAATGGGACCATAATGCATGCAAGGTGCAAATGGGGCCATTTACATGTCATTATGGCCCCAATTGCATGCAGGTGCAGCAATCCCCGGCGACTTGTGCCTGGCGCCCTGCCAGGTAGCAGCCGTCGGGGAAGATGCCCCCTACCCCTCACCGGCAACGTGCTCCAACGCCCGATCATGGGCCGTAAAAAGTAATAAACTCCCTGGTGGTCCAGTGGACCTATCCCCGTGCCCGATCACGGGCTGTAACAATATATAACCTCCCTGGTGGTCCAGTGGACCTATCTCCTTGCCCGATCATGGGCTGTAACATTAAAACAATCCCTGGTGGTCTAGCAGTACCCTTGCCCCTCCCAGCCCCACCCTCTGATCCCACCACCTGGCCCCCAGTAAGTGGTGGGTGGCAGCCCACCACCGAAGCCATCCGGCTGCCGCTGACTGACAGCGACAGTTCGTAAGCCCATTGGTCCACAGCGTGGGCCAATGGGCATGCAGACTGTATAGTATACAGTCCTGATATGTGAATGGATCCATTCACATATCGGGTTTGTAGTATGGTACGGTCTGTATGCCCATTGGCCCACGCTGTGACGCAAGGCGACAGCTGTACTATTGCCGTCAGTCGTGGGCTACCGGCAGCTTGTAGGGTGCTGCCACCTGCCACTGACTGGGGGAGTGGGGTGGCAGGTGGCAGGTGGCTATCTGCAAGCTGACTTTGCCAAGTTAGAGTCCTGGCTTACTGAAAATAAGCTGGTTTTAAACACCATGAAAACCAAGGCAATGCTATTTGAACAGAGAAACCTTGGCCCAGACAGGAGTGCCTTACTCCCTTTGACCTCATCCTCAGGCAGCTGCATTGAGGTAGTGAGTTCCCTCAAATACTTGGGGATAACCCTAGATCAGGGGTTTACCCTCAAGTCTTACTTACACCAGGTAACCAAAATGGTGCACTGCAAACTGGGCCTCCTGTACCGCCTAAATGACCAGCTCATCCCCAAGTCAAGAATCACCATTGCCAACAGTCTTCTCCTTCCTACACTGACCTTTGCTGCCCCTATACTTCAGGAGTTGGCTAAACAGGAGATGAGCATGCTACAAGTTCTCTACAACAAAGTAGCTCGGTTTGCATCTCAGTCTCACAAAAGACAGCACCACTGTGAAGCCCTTGCTTCCCTACAATAGCCCTCACTAGATGGTCACCTTCAGTACCCTCTACTTTGTCATGCCTGCAAGCTCCTGCACTGCAAATCCTCAGATAGTCTGACCAGTCTCCTGGTTCCCAAGTGCTCAGCGTGTACCCTTTGAACCTCTGGGCATAACCTCCTAGATAAACCTAGGGTTCGAACCACTGCTGGCAGCAAGTCCTTTGCCATTTCTGCCCCTGCCCTATGGAATAAACTCCCCCCCCTCCTTCAGGAAGCCCCCTCCCTTGGAACTTTCCACAAGGGACTCCATGCTCACTTACTAGAAGTTAGCGTCTGCCCCTGTCAATAAGGGGGCATACCTAAACTCAAAGGCTAGGTCCATGCTAGCCTAAGTTATGCACACTACTGTATTAAGTATTATCTTTTCTCCTGAGTGCAATACTGCTACCATTGACTAGTCATGTAATTGTCTTCTCCTGTAACTAATTTTGGCACAATGTCAGCACTGTTTATTCGTGTAATTGAATTCTCCCTTTTGTTACTATGTACTGTGTCCTTGTTCCATTATAGTACTTGTATCCTTCTGTAGCTAACTCCGTGTCGCCCCTGAAAAAGGGTCCTTCGGGGCTCAGTGGGCCTACCCAGTTACCAAAATTGAATAAATAAATAAAATTTATTTTTAATAAATTGATAAATTATCTGATATGTCTTGGTCATACTTGCTGAAAAATCCAGGCAAATAATCCACTTTCCGCATTGTTCATAACTGCTATCACCTTTCTAAATTTATAAGTCTTCTCCAGTGCTCGTTCCCATCTGCCATAACTCTGTTTAAATATATACTAATTGTGTGTATCTAAAGAAATTTTGATTATGTAAACTGTACATTTGCATTTACCCAAAGACATAAATCAATTGTTTGTTAATAGGTGTTCACACATGGTTACCCTTTGGTCTTTCCATGATCGAAACGGAAATGTTTTATTGTTAATTCTGTAGTTGGGCTGGTACCATACTATATCAGTAGAAATAGTCTATTTTGCATTTAGTCATATTTTGATAGACGTTCACATTTTTTGCCACTAATCTAACAATGTTTTTTCCTTTAAGATATTTGCTTTGAGTGGCCTTAAATTCCATATTGAAAACTTACCTTATTCATCAAAATATGAAATAAAATCCTCTAATTCCAACTCTGTATTGTCGTCTTTTAACGAACGTAGTGATAATTTGACCTGAACTGCTAACTAGAGTAGTAGAGATATGGGTCAGGGCATGCCAGCCCCACAAGTCCTTCGACAGGCATAACCTTCGCCAAGCTATCCTTGTTTTTTTATGATTCCATATGAATTCTCGAACAAGGTTTTGATACAGATCTCTGCATTATTAAAGGGAAACAATTCAGATTTTTGTTAGTTGGGCTGACCATACATCCAGACAACTCGGAGAAAAGTTGTATTTCAACCTTCAACGCCATAATACTTGGTGCAGGATTGATAATTACCAGTAGCAAATTATCTGAATATGCATTAAGGTTGACTTCCTTTTCTCCTAATCTGGCACTGTTGATAACTGTTAGTTCTGATTCTGTCAGAGAAGAGTTCCATATTAATAATAAAAAGAGTTGGTGAGGGGGCAACCCTGTCTCACCCCTCTGCCTAAGACAAAACCTGTGGTCTTGCACTGATTTGTATTTAGTCTGGATTTTGAGGAATGATATAAGATCTTGATCCAGTTAAAGAGCTAGTGTACTGCCTAAGCTAATATTATATTTTAAAAGCAGTCAACCATTACCTTTTGTATATGATATACTTTTTATTTTCCCTTTGGTTAATTAGAAGATTGTTTACCTAATGTTAGTAGACGTGATGTGTGGAACAGAACTCTGTCAGACAGCTGACTTATCTAGCCATGGCTCAAGGACTGGTGCCACACAAAGGGGCACCACTTCGTTGGAAACTGGGGAAACTTCTGGGAAAGGGAGTTCTTCAAATTCAACAGCCTCCACCTGACTAAAAGGGAGTCAGAGCACTGGGCCAGAAAACTGGTGTCCACATCAGAAATTTAAACTAGTGGGAGGGGAGATGGCGGTAACTATAGGAGAAGCACACATACAGCCTGCTGTCTCTCCCCCTTCAGCTAGCACTAAATCTACACACTCCAGGATAGCAAAAGTGGATAGCCGGGAACATAAAATCCTTTCCGGCTCTGGCATTGACCATCACAATGGAAAGGGAGGAACCATAAACAGGGAAAACTACAAAGGGATGAACAATAAGATCAAGGGAGGCATGACAAACAAAGCGACACAGCAAGAGTGGTCAGCATTATGCCTCAATGCACACAGTCTGGCTAACAAGATGACTGACCTCACTGTCACAATAGCTGAGGCAGGACTAGACCGGGTGGCCGTGACCGAAACATGGTTCACAAATAATCATGGTTGGGAGGTGACTATCCTGGGGTACAACTTGTTTAGGAGAGACAGGACTGGGGAAAAGGGAGGGGGTAGCTACTTACATTAAGGATACCATCAATGCTACAGAAATGCAGCAGGCACTAGGGGAAACAGGGGATCTATGGATAACAATAGGGGCAGGAAGCCGGAAACCCATTCGGGTAGGAATAATCTACAGACCTCCAAATCAGGAGGAAGTCAGGGATAAGGAAATCCTGGAAATCATCCTCCAGATGTCAGGCATAGGGGACATGGTGCTGGTGGGGGATTTCAATCAGCCGGACATAGATTAGAATACCCACACAGTGGCATCACAGAAGAGAAGGGAATTCCTAGTCACACTACAGGAAGCAGGCCTAAGTCAACTAGTGACATCACCCGTAAGAGGTAACGCAGTTCTAGATCTGATATTCACACATAATGATAAGGTTACAGGTGTCGAAGTAGGGAACCACCTGGGCAACAGTGATCATAACACGGTATGGTTCAGGGTAAAAAGGACTGTAGACTACACACACTCCAAATTGAAGGTCCTTGACTTCAGGAGGGTAGACTTCACAAACATGAAGGCCTGCCTAAGAGACAACCTTAGTAACGCAACAGAAGGGAGTGTTGAGGAATAATGGACAAGGTTGAAGGATGCAATAACCATGGTCACATCACAGTATGCCCGTCAGGTTAGTAAGAACAATAGGAAGAAAACCCATTATGGTTTTCCAAGGAGGAGGCAACTATGGTGTGAGAAAAGCGCATAGCCTTCAGAAAGTAGAAGGAGTCTGGGAACGAGGCAGTCAAAACAGGATATAAACAGAAACTAAAAGAGACAAGGAAAGTGATAAGAAATGCAAAGGCTAAAACAGAGGTTAGGATAGCTCAGGAAGTAAAAAAGGGTAACAGAACCTTCTACAGGTACATACGTGAAAAAAGGAAGACCAAAGGGGGCATTGTTTGAATCACAAAAAAAGACAGACAAACCACAGAGCAAGACAGGGAGAAGGCAGAGGCACTCAAGGAGTGCTTCTGCTCAGTCTTCACACAGGAAGCAGATGGTAACGTATCAATAATAGCATAAAGAAGTGTCCAATTGAAGGAATAGACATGGGTCCCTTCACAGAGGAAAGGGTCCTGGAGGAAACAGACAAGTTAAAAGTAAATAGAGCTATGGGGCTAGATGAGATACACCCAAGAATACTGAAAGAACTAGGGATGGAACTGGCAGCCCCCTTAGCAGTGCTCTTCAACAAATCATTAAGGAGTGGGGAGGTGTCGAAGGACTGGAAGAGTACAACAGTAGTACCACTCCACAAGAGTGGAAGCAGGGAACAGCCAGGTAAGTACCGTCCAGTTAGTCTATCGTCAGTCATAGGAAAACTGATGGAGTCCCTGCTGAAGGAAAGAATCATATTTTTTTTGTGTGCAAACTGGTCAGCTAGACAAAAATTAACACAGTTTCATGGCAGGGAGGTCCTGCCAAACAAACCTGGTTGATATTTTCTATTGGGTCACCAAAACAGTGGATCAGGGTGGGGCAGTGGATGTGGGCTACCTGGACTTCAGCAAAGGTTTTGACTCCGTTCCGCACAGGAGACTAGTCAAAAAACTGGATAACATGGGAATTGGGCCCAAGGTTACAAACTGGGTCAGAAACTGGTTACATGAGAGAACTCCGAGAGTAATAGTAAATGGTACTCCGTCTGTGAAGGGGAGGGTGACTAGCGGGGTCCCACAGGGCTCAGTTCTGGGGCCGATCCTCTTCAACATATTCATCAGCGACATTGCGGATGAACTGGAGGGAAATGTGTGCCTGTTTGCAGATGACACCAAAATCGGCAACTGGGTAGACACAACAGAGGGACAGCAAAGCATGGAAGCTGATCTACGAAAACTGGAGGAGTGGTCCAAAACCTGGCAATTGAAATTCAATTCCAAAAAAATGCAAGGTCATGCACCTGGGAAAGTGTAACCCAGGGAAACTGTACTCAGTGGGAGGGGAGCAGCTGGTGGCTACCAGGCAGGAGTGAGACCTAGGGGTGATTATATCAGATGACCTCAAGGTCAGTAGACAATGTGAAAAGACAGCACTAAAGGCTAGTGGTATCCTGGGATTCATAGGGAGGGGCATCACGAGCAGAAGGCATGAAGTAATCATGCCCCTGTATTGGTACCTGGTCAGGCCTCACCTGGAGTACTGTGTTCAGTTCTAGAGGCCACACCTCAGGAAGGACATAGATAGGCTGGAGACAGTACAGAGAAGAGCAACAACGATGGTGCAGGGCTTGCATCAGAAATTGTACGAGGGAAGACTGGATGACCTAAAATTATACTCCCTAGAACAATGCAGAAATCATGGGGACATGATAGAAACATTCAAATATCTTAAAGGCACCAGCACTAGACACCTCACCTCACATCATGCTGCCGACCCAGGTTCAGGGACGAGCCCGGGCCGTCGGGGGTTGGCAGGAGCGGGAAGGGATTGAGCATCCGACAGACTGCTCTCCCTCCACGGGGAGGGTGTAGGGCATTGTGTCACTCCAGCGCGACCTCTGGTGGCTGTCAGAGGTAGCCTGGTGCTTGCAACGCAACCGCATGTCACTGGGGGCGGAGCTTGGCAGACAAGGGCTGTCATTGCATGTCCGAGCTCCACGGGAGGAGGGTGGGGTGTAAACCAAGTAGAAAAAAACCCTCCCACTGACAGGAGAAGGCGGGTCCAGGAGCGGCGGCCCCACGCCCAATGCCGGGCCCTCAAAAGCATTCTCGTGTCCTCCCCAGAAACAGTGCCGCACACCAGCATTGCACATAGAATGCCGGAGGAGTGGCGGTCCTTCCTCGGGGGACTCAGAGTCAGGGGGGTTACGGCAGCACTGTGGGGGGGAGGAAGCTGGCACCCGAGGGGTGCAACCGGGGCTTCAGGCGGGTGGGCAGAGCCACAGCAGAGACCACGCCAGACAGAGGTCAGTGGACCCAGAGGAGAGAGAGAAAAGAGTTAGAAAAAAATTAAAAATAAATATCTTTAAGGCAACAACAGGGTGCACATTCAAAACCTCTTTCAGGTAAAGGACTACAGCAGGACTTGAAAGCACAACCTTTAACTTAAGGGAAGAAAGTTCAGAAGCAGTACAAGGAAATCCTTCTTCACAGAGCATGTTGTGGAACCATGGAATAGCCTGCCGGAGGGGGTGGTGGGAGCCAAGACAGTGGGGGAATTCAAGTGCGCATGGGACAGACACTGTGGGATAGGGATGTGGGTAGGCAGCTAAGTAGGGGGGATAGGAAGCCATGGGCAGACTTGATGGATCATACTGTCCCCATCTGCCGACAACTTCTATGTTTCTATGTTATTACATCACCAACATTGTGACCTCATTGACTGTGATATCACAGCTGCTCAGGAAAAGTCACTCAGTAGCTGCCAGGTCTGTCACCTGTGAGATCAGTGTCAGTGAGGTCACAGTGCTGACAATATTGTTGGAGGAATAGAACTAGATATGTCAGCTGCCAGGCAGAATGCTGTTTCACACATCCAGCATAATACTATCATATGGGCAACTTCATAATGAGCAAAAGGAAAAATACTTCAGAAATTAAGTTACAACTGACCACTACTTAAAATTTGTTACATTTTCCTGTTCACTATTTTTGGTTCTATTAGCTCTTTATTAAACACTTCTGCTATACCACAGGTTTTTAGTCAGGCAAATACAACGTTCCATTCCAGCATGCTGAATGCCTTGAGGCACTCATTGATAATGGTACTGCATCTGCAGTATTTTATTTTCAAAAATTCGGTTATAAATTGTATTTTGTGAATACCATTTTGAGTTGTACACCCTGATGTGAATCCACTTTGTTCTTGAGTTATGAGTTTGCTGCTCATTTGTCCTTATGTATTGTTAAGTAATTTTGCCAAAAATGTTATAATCATAGTTTGAAATTGCAGTTGGCCTATAATTTTTTAGCCCTGTTAGTATCCCACTTGGTTTTGGAATAAGAGTAATAGCTGCACTGCTGAAGAACTCGGTGGGCGGGAGACACCCTTTGCTTGTATTTCATTGTATAATTGTACCAAAAGCGGAATAGTTTATTTTTGAAATCTAACTAAAATGTTATTGGGTAACCATCCCTCCAGGGGGATTTCCCTTTTGCCATTTGAGCTATTGTTTCCTGCATATCTACCGCACTAACAGTGGAGAACCAATAATACTGTAACTGTCTTGCAAAAACTGTCAAATCCCTGTCTGCGGGGCTAACCATGTGCCAGATATCTACTAACCCAATGTCTTTTCGTATTAAGTGTACCGCTCTACGTTTAGCAGGAGGTGAATGGGGCTCTAACATTCATCATGATTAGAGTTAATTTGGAAAAAACTGCAGGCTTTGATGCAGCAAAATGGAAAGGGGGGGGCGGTAAGGCCCTGGAACTTTAACCATATGTTTCTATTTGGTCACACGCCAGGAACCACCCCACTAAATTTATTAAATTGTATTGTAAATACAGGGCTTTAGCTTGCAAACCTTTTTGTACTGATTAAAGTCTAGGTAGGCCATGTCTACCATGCCTCCCTGATCTACCACCCTGATTATCCAGTTAAAGAAATCTATCAGATTTGTTTGACAAGATCTACCTGCTGTGAATCCATGTTGCCTCGGGGACAGGGACAGTGTGATGGGGGTAACAGTGGGGGAGCACCTGGGGAACAGTGACCACCAGTCATTGTGGTTTGAAATCACAGAAGGAGCAGAACCAAACCACACAAAAACACATATCCTGGATTTTAGGGGGGCAGACTTTGGGAAAATGGGGAGATACTTGAAAGAGGCATTAAGGGGAACGGGGCAGGAATCAGGGGTTGAGGAACAGTGGTCAGTATTTAAAACGGGGATTAGAAGAGCAACAGAATTATGCATTAAGCAGGTTAGCAAGAGGAAAAGGAAGAGGAGGCCATTATGGTTTTCCAATGAGGTAGCAAAAGAAAGTGAAAGCCAAAAGATTGCATTCAGGCAATACAAAAGACACAGGCAGAAGGGATAGGGAGAAGTACCAGGAGAAGCAAAGGGAGGCAGGGAGGTCAGTAAGGGAAGCCAAAGCTCAGACAGAAGAGCACATTGCAAAATCAGTGGGTAGAGGGGACAAAACCTTTTGCAGGTACATAAGTGAAAAAAGAAAGGCAAAGGGAGGGATAGTGAGACTGAAGGGGGAGGAAGGGCCACGTGGAGGATGACAACAGTAAAGCTGACATACTGAACAGGTATTTCTGCTCAGTCTTTACTGAGGAAGAGGAGGGTAATGGGTCTGAAGGGAGTACAAGGGGTGAGAATGGTACAGAAATGGACACAAGTCCCTTTACACGAGAAAGGGTCCTGAAGGAACTGGAAGTAATAAGAGTTGATAAAGCAATGGGGCCAGATGAGGTGCACCCAAGGGTCCTTAAAGAACTCAGAGAGGTGGTGGCTGAACCTCTGGCTATCCTGTTTAGCTGATCACTGGAAACAGGGGGAGGTACCCAGAAACTGGAGGATAGCAGATGTAGTCCCCTTATACAAAAGTGGGAACAAAGAGGAAGTGGGGAACTACAGACCAGTCAGCCTCACCTTGGCAGTGGGGAAGATCATGGAGGCACTACTGAAGGAGAGATTGGTGGAACATCTGGTTGTCAATGGACTGCAGAATCCAAGGCAGCATGGTTTCACCAGGGGGAGGTCATGTCAGACCAACCTCATTGAATTTTTTGACTGGGTGACTAGGGAGGTGGATCAGGGGGAGGGCAGTGGACATGGCCTATCTGGACTTCAGCAAGGCCTTTGACACTGTGCCACATAGAAAACTATTACACAAACTAGGGAATATGGGTGTGGGCAGGACAATAGTGTGGTGGGTAGGTAGGTAACTGGCTGGGTGGCAGGACGCAGAGGGTGGTGGTAAATGGCTGTCACTCCACAGAGGGAAGAGTGACCAGTGGGGTACCACAGGGATCAGTGCTGGGACCGGTCCTATTCAGCATCTTCATTAGTGACATTGCGCAGGACCTAGAAGGCAGAATTTCACTGTTTGCTGATGACACAAAGCTCTGTAACACAGTGGACACACCAGAGGGTATAGACAGAATGAGAAGGGACCTGCAGAAACTTGAAGAATGGTCAGGGGTTTGGCAGTTGAAATTCAATGCAAAGAAGTGCAAGATAATGCATATGGGGCACAAAAACCCTGGCACAATATACCAGTTGGGGGGTGAGGATATAGCATGCAATAAGCAGGAAAAGGATCTTGGGGTTATCATCTCTGATGACCTCAAGGTAGGGAAACAGTGTGACAAGGCATCAGGTAAAGCACATAGGATGCTGGGATGCATAGGCAGGAGCATCACCAGCAGGAAAAGGGAGGTCATGATTCCACGATACAAGACACTAGTGAGGCCCCACCTGGAGTACAGTGTACAGTTCTGGAGACCTTACCTACATAAGGACATAGACAGGGTACAGAAGGTTCAGTGGAGGGCAACAAAGATGGTACATAGATTGTATCACAAGTCCTATGAAGCGAGGTTGAAGGAATTGAATATGTACTCCCTGGAGGAGAGGAGGGAGAGAGGGGACATGATAGAGACATACAAGTATCTTACAGGGAGGAACAGGGTGCAAGAATACACTATTTTTAAGCAAAACAGATATTCCAGGACTAGAGGGCGTGGGATGAAGTTGGAGGGAAGACGATTCAGAGGAAATGTGAGGAAGAATTTCTATTCATACTGTCTATGTATCTATGGCTTGTGCCCCACTGACCTCCAGATATGCCACAGTCCTTTCCTTGAGCATAGATTCCATTATTTTCCCTACCACTGAGATCAAGCTGACCAGCCTGTAATTCCCAGGCTCCACCTTGCTCTCACTCTTATGTAGTGGTACCACATTTGCCGTCCTCCAGTCCTTTGGTACCACTCCTTCCTCCAGTGATTTGTTGAATAGGGCTGTCAGTGGTGCCCCAAGTACCTCCCTGAGTTCTTTCAGTATTCTGGGATGTGTCCCATCTGGCCCCATCGCCTCAGCCATTTTTAGTTTTGAGAGTTCCTTTTGCACTCTCTCCTCCTTAAATTTACTAGTGTCCACCTCTCTCCATGTGCTTTTCTACAGACTAATTTTGGTCCCTCACTTTCCCCTTCTTTTGCAAATACTAAGCACAAGTATTTGTTTAGAATTTCTGCTTTTTCTAGGTCCCCTTCTGTACATCCCCAACCCCCCTTATTTAGGGGCAGACTCGATGGGCCATCTGGATCCTTTTCTGCCAACAAATTTCTATGATTCTATGAATCCCCCCTTGGTCTTTTTCCTTTCCTTAATATAACTGAAGAAGGTTTTGTCACCTTATTTTACTGATTTGCCTATTCTTTCTTTAGTTTGTGCATTTGCACTCCTTATTGCTTTCCCCACCGCCTTCTGTTTTTCTTGATACAGTGCCCTATCACCCTCCCTCTGTGTTTCCTTGTATTTTCTGAATGCCTGTTTCTCTGCCCTAACTTTCTTTGCCACTTCTTTTGAAAACCATAGTGTTTTTTCTTTCTTTTTGCTTTTTTACTAACTTTACACAGAGGCTTGTTGCCTCTTCTATGACTCCTTTAAGTTGTTCCCACTGTTCCTCTACCCCCTCTCCCTTTTCCAGGATTTTCTTGAGGTGTTCCCCCATTTCTGCAAAGTTGGCCCTCCTGAAATCCAAGACCCTTACTTTTGTGTGGCTTGCCTCTACCCATGTCTTCACCTTAAACCACATTGTCTGGTGATCACTAGATTCCAGTTGGCTGCCCACTGATAAGAACTGTTATTCTGTCACTATTCATGAGAACCAGGTCTGATATTGATCCCTCCCTGGTGTGTTCCACCACTAGCTGTCTGAGGCATGCCCCCTACAGGACATCCAGGATGTTGCTGCTCCTGGTGGTGGCTGCAGTATAGGTGTTCCAGTTAACTACTAGCATGTTTAAGTCCCCCACCAGCAGCACCTCCCCCTTTTCTGTCATTTTGTGGATGGTTTCCACTAATACCCTGTCTATTTCCTCCCTCTGCACTGGAGGTCTGTAGACAGCTTCAGTGCGGATGGTGGTGCCACTTCCTGACTCTAAGGTGACCGATAGTGCCTCCTCCCTTTCTTGTCTACCCCTTATCTTTGTTGCTTTTATCCCCTTCCTGGTGTAGATAGCCACCCCTCCCCCCTTTTTGCCTTCGCTATCTCTCCTGAAGATTGTGTACCCCGGTCTGGTGACATCTCAGTCATGCTTGCTCGTGTACCCTGTTTCAGTGACTATGACAATATCCAGGTCTTCCTCCGCCATTGAGGCTGCTAGGTCCTGGATCTTGTTTCCCAGGCTGCAGGCATTTGCACTCATGGCTTTCCTTGTTTTGATGCCTTCGCCTGCACCAGCACCCTCCTTATCCCTATGCCTTCCCTCTATGTCTCCCCTGATATTACCCCTATTTGTGGTTCCTTTCGTTGTTTCCTCTACTCTAGTGTCCTTTCATTTGTCTACCTTAACCTGTCTGTCTACCTTAATCTGTGGGGGGGAAGGCAGTAGGTTTTTCCCTGCTTACTCTCGTCACCCTCCTTGGCTAGTTTAAATGCTTGCCAATGAAACATTTAAATCTTTCACTAAGGATTCTGGCTTCCTCCTCAGATGGATGCAGACCATTCCAGCTGTACAACCCACATCCCTCCAGGTGGGCCTCCAGTCCCCAATGAAGCCAAATCCCTCAGCTCTACACCAGTTCTTCAGCCATTCATTGAATCCCTTGGTGCGAGTACCCTGGCCTCACCCATGCCATAGACAGGTATCACTTCTGAGAAAGTTACTGTGCATGCCAACAGTCTAAGACCCCTCCCCAGCTCCGTGAACTCCCTCTGCATTGCCCTCATCTCTTCATCAGCCAAATCATTTGTCCCCAGGTGGACAGTGATCTAGCTCACCCCTCCGTCCTGCTGCCCCAGCAATCTATTGAATTTGTTTCCAATCCCTTCAAGCCATGGTGCAGGGTAGGCACCTGACTTCCCTGTTTCCCACCCCCAGGTCTACCCCCTAATAATAGAGTCCCCCACTAGAAGCTGCTTCCTTCTCCTCTGGGGTCCCATGCCCTTCCCCCAGGGTCTCGCCTGCAGATGATCCCCACATCCCCTTTTTCCCACCACTGTGAGTGTCTTCTTGGGACCATCCCATCTTGCTAGAACAGCATAGGAGTTGTGGAGTGGAATCTCAGGTTGGATACGTCTCTGCCCCACCTCCCTCACCCTCCCTGAGCTCACCTGCATCCAACCGCCCCTCATTACTGGCATCCTCTAAGGGCGCTGATGATAAGTTAATTCTCAATATACCCAAGGTGAGCACATTTATGGGTTAGTGTGCATTTTCATTTACTGATTTAAACTATTGGAATGATCTTCTTATAACTCATTCACTAAAATATCACCTAACCCCTAGGAGGTGCTATCCTATGGGCTACTACCCTTGGCTGTATGACTAGGTACAGGTTGAGGGCCTGAGCTCTTTGAACGGGTGCCTCCACCTGGAGGAATGGTTCTGGGGTAGCGTAACTGTGATTGGTATAGCCCTCCGGGATGCTATAATCCCCCACAACCCCTCTAGTAGCTTAACCAAGTCGACAGATAAACAATCACATATGATATATGCATACAGTATTGAACCCACACTCGGTGCACTTACCACCAGGGCTGGATCAGCTGCAAAGGCCCTGGAAACCCCCTGTAAAATAAGACCTTCAGTATGACAGTTCAATGACAATGCAATATCCCCTCCACAAAGGTACACACTGACCAGATTAGATGCAGAAGGAACAAAATCTGATTTATTTGGGGGAGTTGCACAGGGGTGGGGCAGTAAATCTAGCAGTTGATTATTTAGATCTGATTTATTCAGGTTTAGCATGCATGCACTTAGAGTCCCTCTGTCACAGTCACACACTCTGGGTACCCAGTTGGAATAGGCTAGCCTGAAGCGTTGCCTGGGGTAGGCTGGTGTTGCAGCTGTTGTTGGGGCCCTTAGGAAAGAAAACAATTAGCATGCACTCAAACCCACAATTTGTAATCCGGAGCCGGATAGCTCAGTTCATTGTTATAAACCCAAACAAATAATCAAATGACACACAGTGATTGCAGCTTTGTTGAAGGGAGCTACCCTGTTTGTACTCACACTACCCAGACCAAGTGATGATTCGATGAAATGAGACCTGTTGCAGATGGCTTGATGAAGCAGGAGGAGAATTCCCTCATCGTCCTCATCGAACTGCTGGTCTTCAGGCTGCTGGAGCAACTTAACACTGGCTGAGAATGTGCAAACTGAATGTCTCAAACTACTCGGCCGCGCAAACAACTTGCGAACGAAGCACATCTATATGTAAGGTTCTGTTTCTCCCTGGTCCTTCCAGCTAGCTTGCAGGCTGATTCTTCTTTTTCAGCTTGGATGCTGCTCAAATCCCCTGCTGCTGTGACTCCCGAACGTGGGCCAACTGGACACTTAGACCCACCAAGTGATGACTGAATAGTCTAGGCCTGGCAGGCCTAACCTCTGAGAGCTGGCAAGCTCCTCAGAGGCTCACACTGAACTCTTGGACGAATCTCTCAAATCTGAAGAAAATGAGCTGTTACCTCCTTTTATATGGAGTGGAGTTCCAAAGTTCCCATTGGCTGCCAAAGCTGTCTTAAACAATCCCCAGATATTAATTGGCTTCCTTTTTGGTGCCTAGATATTGTCCCAGTTAATCCCCCACAAGTCTCTGGCATTGTCCCAAGATACCCTTTGTTAAATCCTGGCTTACGATTGGTTAACAGGCACAAAAATGGTGGCTACAGTTTAAATCTAAGCAGTCCAAATCAGTGTCCTCCCAGGTTAAAGTTCTGGTGCAGCTAGCAGTTTTACTTTTATTTAATACATTCCCCACTAGATTGCAGCCCCAACAGTTTTCTTTTAAACAAGTCCACTCTTAATAAAATATATGGTACCCTTAGGGAGTCACTGCTCCCATAACACACTGCCCTTAGGAACACTTCATTGGGCTCATAAATATTCATTAGGGCCTCCCTTGCCCTGACCTTTGCCCCTTAGCTGTCTGGTGCCCTGGAGGCAGCGTTTACGGCAGCTGACATTTTATTTATTTACAAATGCTTTTTCTGCTGCCTGTTTATGTCCCCAGTGCCTCTTCTAACTTAACACAACACCAAGAACCAGAGAAGGCATAATTTTATCTTTTGACTGCAACGATGGTCTAATGCACAAGGCGCCTATGTGAACATGCAAGTGGCAGCTTAAAAACATGCCAGCCACTCACAAGATGGATTTACGAGCCTCACAGGGCTCATTTAACAAAGGGACACTGGGGGGAAATGGCAAAATGCCATGGAGAACAAGCGGATGCAGGGAGACAGCGGAAGAGCACCTGGAGTCGGTGTTAAGGTAAGCCCCCAAATGGGGGGGGGGGAATGTTACACCACCAACAGCTTAATCTGGTTCTATAAGTCAGTTTGCATCTGCATACATATTCCCTTTCCCCTGGCTTGCACCTGGAAATGAGACACGGCTCAGCTGTCTCTCCCAGTCACAAGCGTCCAAATTAATTAATTAATTAATTAATAATTATTCATGCAGCTAATACTCATATGCTCTTCAAAACAAGTCTATTTATTTAGCTTTTAGTTACTGGGTAAGTGCACTACACAAAAACCTGCCTATTTTCACGCACAACCTGGGAAAGCAGTATTTACTCACTAAATATGTATGCAATTGTTAAACATGTCTTTACAAACTGTATTGTATTTTATACATTGTAAAGTGTAATGTAATATTTAACATTTTTATTCCAACACATTGCATGTTAAAATTATTGTATTTTTATATGACAACTTGTAGCTGCATTTTGTCAGTTCTGGGCACAACCTGGAAAAGGGCCCTTTGCTCTGTGTGCTAACTCGGTCAACAAATAAATAAATAAATAAAATATATACCAATTGTTTTTCTTTTCATATACCCTAATTAGCTATGGTAACATGCAATAGTATTTTCCATGGGGATGAAGGGATTGGAAACATTGCCCCACCTACATCAATTCCTGTGTGACACCACTAATGAGTCAGTTATCCTAGGAGATCTGAATCTGGATTGTCTTAGTGCCAAATCTAATTCTCTAAAGAACCTATGCGACAAAATGGGTCTGACTCAGATTATTACAGAAACCACTAGACCTAACCATAAGGATCAAAATACGGGTTCGTTGTTAGATGTCATGACCAATAAGCCCCACAAAATATCTCACAGAGCTGTTTTTCACAATGATCTTAGCAACCACAACATTATAGTGTGTGTCAGGAATTTAGTAAAACCTGCTATCAATAGTAAGTTTGTCTCTAGGAGGTACTTTAAGAACTTTAACTCTGCCAGCTATTTGGCTGATCTGAGAGATATTAATTGGCAACATTTCTACTTTGCATCTACTACCCAACAAGCATTGTTCATTTTTTTTCACTTTATCTTTTTATTGAAATTTGAGTATATAAGAAAGCACACATCTAATACAATAGAAGACTATCCTCCATGTAACATGTAAAATATCCCTTAACAAAACACAGTATTTAGGGTAAACGTATTGGAGAAGCCTTATATACGTGTATTGATAATAAAACACAAACCTAGACAGGATGTAAGTGGAGAGCAGAAGGGTTACAATCAATAGGGTATTATAGGATCAGAAATAGCAACCATGTATGAAATACATGCTAGGGCAGGCTATGGCAAGGCATTCAGTAAATTGCAAAAAGTGATAAATGTGGTAATATGAACAATGTTAAGTAATGGAGAAGTGAAGATAAGAGAAAAGTGTGCAAGGAAAGAAAGAAGAGAGAAAAAGGCAAGGAAGAAGGGAAGAAGAGAGGGAGAAAACAGGGAAGAAGGGAAAAAAGAAGAGAAATCTGTGCACAAAAGTTTCGAGAAAACCTAATCTGAGAGCAAAATAAGAAGGAGGGCTAAATATCCTTAAGAATTAGGGTCTAGAAGAACTAGGTTTGATGTACTTGAAGTAATCCTGCCAATATCTGTCATATACAGTGAGTCGGTTATGAGTAACATGAGATAATTGGTCTAGGGAGGCATACTGAGAGAGGCTTTGAAGAACATCTGAAAGAGAAGGCACCAGAGTTGATTTCCATTTCATAAGAATCAGACATTTGACCAGAAGAGAAAGTATGTTTAGCCATCTAAAATGTGCATGTGAGAAGAGAGAGATATTGGGGATAAGGATGCCTAGAAGGAATAGCTTGGGGTCAAAAGGTAGTTTGTGTCCTGTTATTCTGGAGGCAAGTAAACAGACTTTATGCCAGAGCTTATTAATGGGAGTGCAAGACCACAAGATATGAAGTAGATCCCCGTTGGCCAAATTACAGCGCCAACAATTATTATTATTTAATAGGCCCATTCGCTGAAGCACAGAGGGGGTTCTATACCAAAGATGTAGGATTTTAGTTTGTATTAAAGAACTACGGGCATCTTTAAAGGTATTATGTGCAATACGCCAACAGTTACTCCATTGTGTGTCTGAAATATTGTAGTTAAGAAGAGTGCTCCATTAATTTTTGGGCTGTATAGACTGATCAGGTAGATTATCAATAATGTCTTTGTAAATGGAACTATTTAATTTTACTGATACATTAGTCCAGTGCGAGATGTATGGGTTTAGAAGACTATGCCTATACAGTAAACTAGAGAGAGAGTTATAAGCTGCCCGAATTTGTAAAAACTTCCAGAAGTCCTGTTTAGGAAGTTTCCATGTGACCTGCAAGTCTGAGAATGATCTAAGAGTGAGTGAATTCTGGTCCAAGATATCTCTGAGAAAGAAAGTGCCTTTGTTCCTCCATGTGCCACAGAAAATTGGGTGACCTTCTAGAGTGAGCAGTGGATTGCCCCATAAGGGGGCATAAAACCAGGTGTTGGATTGGATTTCAGGAATTTGTGGGTTAGTTTCCAATAAAGAACAGAGGATGATATAGTCGGGTGAGATTTTAGTTTAGAGGAAATGGGATTAAAAATGAAGGAAGTGGTAACTCCTCCTGGGCACAATGCGGATTCCATTGCAACCCATAGTGGTGAGTGAGGGGAGGGTTTCTGAAACCATTTAATGGTTTGGGCCATTCGGGAAGCCCAGAGGTAACCTTTGAACTAGGGGAGTCCGAATCCCCCTTTTTTCCAATGTGATCGAAATTTGTTGCGGTTAAATCTCGGTGGTTTCCCATCCCAGATAAAGTTACCTATTAATTTATCAATTTTAGTAAAAAAGGAGGATGGTAAGACTAATGGAATATTGGCAAAGAGGTAAAGAATCTTGGGAGAAATGGACATCTTAATGGCTGCAATTTTCCCCATGAAAGAAAGATTAAGAAGCTTCCATCTGTCCAGAATTGTTTTGATGCTATCAAATAAGGGGTTAAAGTTAATGTCCCATATCTTCCATAAGTTACTACTAATTTTGATTCCTAGATATGTTATACCCTGTGGTGACCAGCAGAATCCAAGAGGTTCATAAAGGCTTTACAGTGGTCGTTAAGGGGCATAGTTTGTGATTTGCTACAATTCAAAGCAAGGCCACAAATTTTAGTAAAATTTTTAAGCAAATCAACCAACAGGGGCCCAGCCTCATTCAGGTTTTTGAGTAAGATTAAGAGGTCATCCGTGTAGGAGAGAGAAACATATCTTGGATTGCTCACAGGTATGCCCATAATGCCAGAAGACTGACATAAACAAGCAGTCAGGGGTTCCATGGCTAAAATAAACAGGGAAGGTGACAGGGGACAGCCTTGTCTAGTTCCCCTTGCTAGATGAAAGTAAGAGGAAAGGGTGGAATTAGTAAGTACTTTAGCAACAGGGGAGTTATATAATAGCTTGATTCAGGAGCAAAAGATATGAGAAAGACCGAAATAAGATAAAACTTGATGAAGGTAGTCCCAAATTTTTGCGGGTGCTTATTGCCAGTAGGTAGTATTTTTCCTGTGACCGGGTTCCCTAGTAAGCCTTTGTTGAATGCTGCCCTTGAAATATTGAGGGTGCTTATGTCAACTTTGTGGGTGCTAGAGCACCTGACCACCCATGGAGTCGGCTCCTATGAGTCCCAATTTAAGGAATCAAAGGCCTTCTCGAAATCAATAGCTATGGCTGCAGCTGGCGTCTTAAGGGATTTGTCTTTGCAAATTCAATTAAATAAGGAACGTAGGTGATCAGAACAAAATCTATGTTTAATAAAACCAGCTTGCTAACAATGAGTTAGCTTGAGAATCAAGAATTCAAGTCGAGAAGTTAGTAGTTTAGCAAATATCTTCCCATCTGTGTTTAATAAAGAGATGGGCCTGTAACTTGCGGGGTGAGTAGGGTCTTTTTCTTTCTTAGAGATTAGGGTTATGATTGCTTCGGTGCAAGATGGGGGAAGCTTGCCAGTATTAGAAGCTTCTTGATAAACATTAAGAAGAAGGGGACATAAGGTGTTGGAAAACATTTGATAGAAATTGACAGGGAATCCGTCACCCCCAGAGGATTTGCCAGATTTCAAGGTAGACAAAGCTTTCTGGATTTCCTGAAGCGAGAAGGGTTCCTCTAAAGAATTTGTTTCAAGAGTAGAAAGATGAGGAAGATGTAACGATTTAAGGAACTGTTGAATTTGTAAAGTAGATGGAGGATTTGTGTTTGAGAATAGTTTTTGATAAAAGCTTTTCATGATACAATTTGTAGAGGGGTTGTCGGAGTGAATCGTACCCTGTTCATCTTTTAGGCTTAGAATGTGTCATTCCATTTGTTGTGCTTTGAGCTGGTAAGAGAGGAGTTTCCCATTTTTATCGCCGTGTTCCCAAAACTTATATTTAAGTTTAAACAAGGCCAGTTCAGTTTTACGAGAAATTAATTTGTTAATTTTAACTCTAAGTTGAAGAATTTCAAGATGAAGTTGAGAATCAGGACAGTGCTTATTAGAAGAAAAGTATAAATTCTCTTTAGCCTTAAGAGATTTTTCCAAGTCAGCCAGCTGTTGTTCCTTACTCTTTCCTATGTGCAGAATAACTAAAAATTTCCCTCAAATCGTAGCTTTAAGAGCTTCCCATACAGAGGACGTAGAAGATTCTGTCGGGGTATTGTGAAAGAGGAAGTCCTGAATTTGTGCTTTGATCATGGGTAAGAAATTGGGATCCCTGAGAAGGAGAGGGTCCAGCCGCCAGTAAAGCATTGTTCATTTTTAACTCCATTCTCAGTGGTGTTATAAACAAACATGCTCTCATGTGTAGCCACAGAATAAAACAAGCTTCATGCCCCGGTTCAACAGAGATATCAAAAAGCACTGTTAAAAAGGGATCGGCTATGGGCAATTGCAAGACGGACAAAATCCCCAGCAGACTGGACAGCTTTCAGGGAGTGCCGTAACACCTGCACTAAATTAGTCAGACATGCTAAGGAGAACTACTACATTAATGTACTTGAGTCAGCAGAAGGGAACTCAGCAAAAATATGGCATATCTTCAAATCTGTGGATGGTAGTAAAGCTCCTCCAGCCTTCCGAAATAAAATAAGCTACCAAGGCACCTCCATAACTGACAAGGCCACAATACTCGACAAATTCAGTGAGCATTTTACCATGGCAGACCATGCCTTCGATTCCTCCCAGGCAGCTACTTTGCGTCCCTGTATTCTCCAAATGGTTACACCACCCAGCCCTCCCACCCATGATCCCTTTACCTTCTCTAACATTACTTATAAGCAAGTTGAAGACCAACTGCTTAAGCTAGACACTAAAAAGGGAGCAGGAGCAGACAATATCAACCCATTCTTTCTAAAGCTAGGCTACCACTACCTCATAACCCCATTTACCCAGCCATTAAACCTATCTTTAGCAGAGGGGACTGTACTGTGTGACTGGAAGGTAGCCCACCTACTACCTCTCTTTAAATCCGGGTTCCTAGTGACCTAAATAACTATAGGCCTATTTCAATCCTACCAGTCCTCTCAAAATTACTAGAAAAGCTGGTCAGCACACACATCAGAGCATTCCTGGACAGGCACCAACTAATCAATCCATTCCAGTCTGGTTTCAGACCACTCCACAGCACAGTACCAGCATTATCCAAAGTGACAAGTGACTGGTTAGAGGCCAAAGACAATAAACTAATTACAGGGGCTGACTTCCTGGACCTGAGTAAGGCCTTCGATATGGTGGATCATCTCCTTCTTCTCGACAGCCTTAAACAACTGGGATTTGACAAGTTAGTGTTAAACTGGTTTGCCAGCTTATCTGGGGATAGACATCAACAGATCAAAGCTAATGGAACTCTTTCATCCCTACTCCCCCTTCTAAGAAGTGTCCCACAGGGCTCCATTCTAGGCCTGCTGCTCTTCTTGATTTATGTAAACAACCTGAATAATAGCATCACTGATTCTAACATCTATTTATTTGCTGATGATACTATTTTATATATCTCAAGAACCTCTTTTACACAATTCTGCTTGGCACTTCAGACGGATTTTAGTGAGCTTCAGCATAATCTAATTTTTTCAAAATTATTGCTGAATGCTAATAAAACCAAGGTAATGTTCCTTCATCCACCTAAGCCACCTACTGCTAATCCTAACCTTAGCATTACAGCTTCCATTACCACACTCCTAGGTGATAAAGTTTGAAGTAGTGGATAACTTCAAATACCTAGGGTTCTTTTACAACTCCCATTTATCCTTTGCCTCACACTCTGAGGCATTGTCCAAAAAACTGAAGCAGAGACTTAGGTTCTTTTTCAGAAACAAATCCCTTTTCTCTCAAGATTCCATAATCAGATTTGTGCAGGCCACCTTCACGCCCCTACTGGACTATGCAGATAGTATCTATCAACCAAAATATTCATTGTTCAGTCGTAGACCATTACAAGGTGCAAAAATATATAGCTGTAAAAATACAATGCAATACAATACATACAATAAAGTGCATTTCACGTGATAAATTACAATATACTAACAATACATCTGTTAAAAAGTTTAATACCTAAAATACATTCAATAACAATCAATCATATTTCATGCAGATAGCTGAAATAGCCCTAAGATATCCCACCATTGTAGTTGTTATGTGGTCATCTTCTGAGAAAAACATTATATTTAGTAAAGTGCATTTATATGTTGTCCCTATCTTTACCCAAAATGGATGTAGCCAATAGGACCTGGGTTTAGCATACCAGCGGCAAATGAATGTAACATTATATAAATCTTAATTTTCTTTATATGTGCAATTATGACATTTTGCCAGAGTTTCTATAATCTTATTGTATCTGGCCTTAAGTACATTGCTTTTGAATAATTCCAACCTGTATCTTATGTAGAGCTTTCTTTGGGTGCTATCAGTAATGGCCTCCAGATAGTATCTAAAGGCATGATAGTTATTATTTTGTACTAGCCACAGTGAGATCTTCAGACTAGCTATTATTTCTAAGTCTTTTTTGCTATGGAAGGTCACATTTTTTTGAGTACCATATGTCTTATACTTGAAACTAACCCTTATTCCTTTAGCTACATAAGATTTCAGATATTGGAGGCCATAAGTTTACAGTGAGTTGTTAAAATATCTATACCAGCTTGATTGTTTGCAACCCAAGCGGAGCCATTTGGTTTTCTTATTTAAACATGCAAGGGGTAGTCTATGATTTTCCATTCTTGTAACCCTTATCCAATATCCACTTTTCCTAGCATTAGCCAGTACCTCCAATTTATGTACACCCAGCCCTGCCCATAACAGAGATGCTGGGATAGAGCTTCCTACTCCCAAAGCTGCATGGTAGAGTTTGTTTAAAGGAGGTTCCAGCACTTTAGTTTTTTTACTATCCCATATTTTGCACATATATAAAGCCTGTGGGATGTATTTAGATTGGATTGCTTTCAAAAGGGGTATAACTGTGTTGCCCCATATCTGTTATTAAATTTCACCAAGGTTTCCGCTGCTTTCTTAGCTTTAATCAGTTGGGATTTCATATGCTGTTCTCGGCTGCCATTAGATGTTAATGTTAGACCCAGGCAAACATAAGATTTACCAGTTTTTATATAACTGTTCCCTATCTGCCAGGATTCACCATACTTGCCAGAACCAAAAACCAGAACTTGACTTTGTCAGGGTTTATTTTTAAGTTATATTTCTGTGCATATTGGTTTTGGGTCATTAATTTCTTCCGCAGTCTAGGTTTTGACAATGAGAAAAGTGCCACATCATCAGCATAGGCTAGGGTTGGGCACAGGCTGGTATCAACTGAGGGTGAATCTGAATCTAATTCAAGAAGTTGTGTAAGCAGACCATCTAAAAAAATACAAAACAAAGTGGGTGCAAGGACGCAGCCTTGTCTAACCCCTTTGTTTATTTGAATTTTCCAGATAGTTGTCCTGACATTCCTACTCTTATTTGTGCCCATGTTTTACCATACAGATATTTTATTAATGTTAATGAGTTCTGGTTGTATTCCCCTCTGAAGCATTATTTGCCACAGGCTGGCTCGCGAGATGTTATCGAAAGTGGCACTAACATCAAAAAAGGCCACAAAAGCCTCTGTTTCCTTCACATCACATATTTTTCAATAAGGTATAGTAGAATAAAACAATTGTCTGCCATGCTATAGCCTGCACAAAAAACAGCTTGCAGTTCGGATAGCTTACCCAGGGTATTCAGTTGTACTAATATCCTATTTAGAATGGCTTTGGCAAAGATTTTCCCACTGATGTCCAATAGTGATAAAGGCCTATACATTTTTGGTTCACATTTGTCACCCTTTTTAAAAATAGAGACAATTATTGCACCTTTCCATGTATCCGGTGTGCAGGTCTGCAGGTCTTAAGAATGCATATATTAAAAAAGGGGGCTAGGTGCCTTGTCCAAAGGGCAGGGGCAGAAAGAAAAAACTTCTGGTGGTAAGCAATCAGGACCAGGTGCTTTTTTCCTTTCCAAACTTGCTATTGCTAGATAAACATCTTGATATGTAAGAGGGCTAAGAATTGCCCTATTTATGTCTTTTTCCCCATGTATAAATATATTCATTAATA
The DNA here is from genome assembly GCA_016271365.2 of Neoceratodus forsteri. Lineage (NCBI taxonomy): Eukaryota > Metazoa > Chordata > Ceratodontiformes > Ceratodontidae > Neoceratodus > Neoceratodus forsteri. Next base: position 465,802,886 of record CM028132.1, on the reverse strand, counting down.
TCGGGGTCAAAAAATAGATTAGTGTAATGTATAATCCATTCTTCTAATGGCATATATGAATCACGTTTGTATTTACTGTTCCTGGTACCTCTTGCCATAAGCATCCAGAATGATTGTTGATCATTGTTATGTATCACCTTAAGCATATGCTCCCATTGTTTTAATTGAAAGCCCTGTCATTTAGCATACAGAAATAGGTTGTAACATTCCCTAGCCTCATATAGTGCTCTAAGTGTACTGTTTTTTAATGTTCTCGTTTCTCTAATAAGTTGAGTAAGTAATTTCTTTTGTCTGCGACACTCATTATCAAACCAGGAGCCTAAGGCTCTAGGTCTGGGTTTTCTACTGTTCTTGCAAATAATACTGTTTCTGATGGTATCAAAACAGTTAGTGACAGTATTCAAAAATGAGTCTGACATAGGCTCTTTATAAGACATAGTATCTATTTTATGAATTGCCTCCTGTATTGTTGGGACAACACAGTCTAATTTACCAGCATCCCATTTAATTTTTTACTAGATTTCGAATTTCAAAACCTGCTAAGTTGTCAGTGTTGTTAGTACAGGTTTGATCTCACTTTAAGCAAAGAAGTAAATGATCACTTGTACTTCTCACAACAGGAGTATCCAGGGAGGTCCAAATTTGCATATTACGGCTCAATTAAGTGTTGACCTTCCGGCAGCATTACAAAAAGTAAAGCTGCCAAGCGGGTTCCCAGCTACTCTGCCATTTGAAGGTGCTAAATTATATATATTAAGAAGTTCTATTAATCTTTTACCAGGGACATTTAATCTTGTATCCAGCAAGGATCTCATGTGTTTGTGTGCCTTCTCATGTAATCAATTGTGGATGTCATTATCTGCGTAGCCATCAAAACCTCCCAACCTAGCACTGAACTCACCACACATGAAAATGTTCTCACAGGCGGTGGTAACCCAAGCATAATGTATTAAGGAATCCAGCTCTTCCCAAATCCCTGGGAAGAAATATTTTGAGTTTGAAGGTGGGATGTACACATTTAGTAAACAGTAAGCAAAACCCATTATTTGCAATAAAAAAAAAAAACTTGTGCAAATGTAGTACTGGCAATGTGATGCAATGTAAGGTTCTTAACAATTTTAACCCATGCCACTAGGCTGCCAGACAAGCAGACAGTTTTTTATTTTTTTATTGCCAGGTACATGAAAGCAAGTGTATCCATTTAGTGCTACATCTGAGTTGTCAGCATGCCAGGTTTCTTGGAGGCATATTATGTGCTGTTTACTAATGAAGCCTTTCCAATCATCATCTGTGAACTTATTAACTAAGCCAGCGATATTCCATGAAAGTATTGCCCATGGGCAATCACCAACCTGGCCAGACTCCACCCCCTCCCTTTCTGACGTCTCAAGTCAGGCTTCCTCTTCAAATAACATGTTATATCTGTTGTTAACCTCAACCGTGTATGTGAGTTTGTTGGGAGTACCTTTTGGGGCTTTACTCTGTGTGCATCTGACCTCGAGTTGTTTCACAATTTTATTTACGTTACTGTCATGTAATCTGATATTCCCTAAATCATCACAGTCTACAATATGTATGCCATACCTATCCAAGGTAGATGTATGGGCCATTAGTTTGTTATAGGCATCCGTAGTAGCTATATTAATTACAGTCTGATCATTCTCTGGATCATGTCCAATACGATATGCTGTAAAGGAATTAGTTGTCAGGCAGGAAGTATTTAGTGTGTGTTCAAATAAATCTTTCAATATAAGTTTCAACTTAAAATCAGATTCTTCCAGACTTTTTGCAAGACCAAATATAGTTATCATCTTATTTGTCACTTTGTTCTCCTCTGTATTACCTACTTATATATTTTTGTTTTGACTATTACTCAGGATCGCACTATCAATTATGTGGATGCCTAGCTCGTCCAAAGCTACAGCTTTTTTCAAAATCATACTGGCAATTCCTGAACCTTGGAGTAGTATGTCTATCTGGCCACATTTATTCTCAGAATATCATCTATGTGTCCTGAGAATCTTGATTTTATCCACTGATATTTGCAAGAATTGCACAAATAAATTAGAGAGGGCATTCCTCAATTTACCTTCATTTTCTCTATGCAATGCTTTGAACCCAAAGACAGTAATTTGTGTAGAAACACCATCTCTTGTTTTGCTCTTATTATTCAGCTTGTCTCTATTCAAATAATCTACATGGCATCCATACTTGCCTAAGTCAACATTATTTAGCCATATGTGATTAGCTAAATGTGGGCAATTTCAAAACATAAAAACACAATCTATGCCTGAAATATCTTTGTCTTTCCACATCTGGATAAAATCCTCATCAGAAACTGTAGCACTCAAGGCTGCCCTGAGTAGCTGCACAATCTCCTTTTTATTATACCCATTTGATCTATTCATGTCCCAACAATAACCATACAGGCACAGGATTGCTCAGCTATCAAGATCCACTCTCTCCTGAGCTTCTTTGGTTCCTTGTGACAAAATGATCTCTTGGGGGCAGTCAGACTGATTCTTCAGGATATTATCTATAACAACTGTGCATTAATCAATCTTCACAAGCTGGGCACTCTTTACCATTGTGTTATTTGTTTCATTACCAACGCCCCAGCCAGAACCCATCATTGCACCCAGTATCAGGAGGTGAGCTGGACCTCCTTGGCATCCAGGAGACTTATTCACACATACACATGGGTTTATAAAGCACTGCTAAGCAAATTACCCCCTACAACACGTCTATCCTCCACCACTGCCATAGCTCCAATGTGCTAAGGAAATGTGCATGCATCTCTCTGGAGGTACCCAAATTTCACACTCATTTTGGTAAGTCAGCCATGAACTATGTTCTCCCAACGGCCTGGAATAAACTCCAGTCTATGCTAAAATTACAAAACTTGATCCCTGTGAGTGCGTTTAAATTGATCATTGATAAAATGGTTCCCGACACCTGCCAGTGTTACTAACCCTCTCTCCTTATCCCAATACTTGTCTCCTTATCCCCTTATTTTTCTCTTCTTTGCGTCTGACAGGCTATGGGTATAAAATAAAAAATGTCACTATGCACTTATCCAAGTACGCACTTTTGTATGTTCCAGCTCTGTTCGGCATTGTCCTGCTGTTGTTAAACTCATTGTCTTTTGTCAAAATACATACATACGAACATATGAATTTGCCAGCAGAAATAGGCCACCTAGTCTATCAAGTCTGCGCAAGTGTGCAGCTAGCACCCTCACCTTGCAGCTGCCATGCCCCCTTTCCCCTTTCTAACTACACCCCCACTCATCTTGTCCCATCTCCTTTTGAAACTATGTACTGTCTTACAGGCTACCACCTCTTCCGGTAAAGCATTCCATTCTGCCACGACCCTCTCTATGAAAAAATGTCTTCTCATTTCTGTCCTAAATCTTCCCCTTTCCAGTCTAAGGCCATGCCCTCTCATACCCCTCCCCCTCCTCAGCCTGAGTATCCCTTCAGTGCCTGCCTTGTTTATCCCATTTACATACTTAGAGGCCTCAATCATATCCCCCTGGTCCCTTCTCTCCTCCAAGGAGTACACGTTCAACTCTCTCAGCCTCTACTCATATGATCTGTTCTCCATCCTTGTTGCCTTACATTGTACCACTTCCAGTAATTTCACATCCTTCTTCAGATATGGGCACCAGAATTGCACACAGTACTCCAGGTGTGGCCTGACCAGTGCCATGTAAAGAGGCATGATCACCTCCTTGCTCCTGGAGGAGATCCCTGTCATGATACAACCCAGCATCCTGTTGGATTTCACTGATGCACTCCTACACTGCTCTGTATTGTTCATCTTCCCCATTACAACCACCCTAGATCCTTCTCCTCCTTGGTGGAACCTAGCTGCACCCCTCCCAGCTGGTAATCCCTCCCTGGGTTCTTAGCTCCAAAGTGCAGGACTTTGCACTTTTTCACAACTGCCACGTTTCTGACCACTCCACCATTTTGATCAGGTCATCCTGCAACCCCTACCAGTCTGCTATATCATCCACCACTGCCCCCAATTTGGTATAGTCAGGGAATAGACTGATCTTTTTCCTGATGCTATACAAGATGTCCGCTATGAATATTCCAAACAGCACTGGCCCCAGTACTGATCCCTGCGGCACCCCACGCATCACAGCCCTTGGAGATAAGAGTCCCCACCACCACCACTACCCTCTGCTGTCTCTCCTGCAGCCAATTCTCAATCCATTTAACCACCTTAATCCCAACCCCCACATATCTCAACTTCCCTTCCAACCTCCCATGCGGCACTGAATCGAAGGCCTTATTGAAGTCCAAGTATGTGACATCCACCGCATGACCCTTGTTCAATTCCCTCATGACCCAGTCATAATACTCAACTAGGTTCATCTGGCAGGATTTTCTGGAGACAAATCCATGCTGGTGACTGTCCTGGAGCCCATTGTCTTCCATAAAGTTCACCAACCTTTCCTTAAGTATTGTTTCCATCAGCTTCCCCATAATGGAAGTTAAACTTACTGGCCTATAATTACACAGCTCATCCTTTGGTTCACTTCTATGGATGGGTACCATGTGGGCCATTCTCCAGACATGCGGTATGCACCCTGTGTCCAGGGAGGTACTGAATAGTTCCACCAGCGGTCCAGCCAGGATCTTGGTCATTTCCTTCAATACCCTGGGGTGTATGCTGTCTGGTCCTGGTGCCTTATCCACCCTCAGAGCCCTTAATCCCTCCAATATCTTACTCTCAGTGATCACTCCATCCATTACCCCCTCTCCCCCCTGCCCACCCCCTGCGGTAGCTTCCCTCTTTTCTCCCTCGTGAATACAGAACATAAGTACTCATTCAGTGCTTCTGCCTGATCCACCACTTTCTCTGCCCACCCCCCATCCTTTCTGATCCTCAGTATCTGGTCCTTGCGGATCCTTCTCTCCTGTATGTATCTAAAGAAGTCCTTTTCCCCATTCCTGATGCCCTGTGCCAGCCTCAATTCCCTGGAGGCCTAAGCTGCTCTGACTCTCCTGGTAACTTCCTTGGACCTCTTCACATACTCCTTCCTATCCTCCCCCTTCCTTGATTTCTTGTATTTTTTGAATGCTGCTTTTTTAGCCCTCACCATTTCTAAGATCCCTCTACCTAACCAGCTCATTTATTTGGCCCTTCCCTTTTTGTGCTGCAATCTGGTACATATCTCAGTAGCCACCAGTATCCCCAGTTTGATATTTTCCCATTTTGATTAGCAACCTAGTGTGGCTGCATTCCTTCCAGATGCCCCTTTAAGATTTCACCCATTCAACCAAAGTCAGCCTGTCTGAAGTCCACCACCCTGGTCCCTGTACCCACTGCTTCTCTGCTCATATTAAGCGTGAATCACACCAAGTGGTGGTCACTCCCAACCAGCAGGTCCTCCACCCCCACCTCCTTTACAGCTTCCCCATTGGCTAGAACTAGATACAGTCTATTCCCAACCTAGTCAGCTCAGTGATCATCTGTGCCAGGAAGAAGTCCTGGAATGCATCCAGGAGTGCTCCCTAGCACTTGAGGTGGTTGGGGTATCCCAATCCACTCCTGGTAGATTGAAGTCCCCCACAATCACTGTGTTACCCTTCCCACACACTTTCCTAATTTTCTCACCAGCTCCCTGTCCAGGTCTTCCTCTTGAGTTGGTGGCCTGTATACCACCCCCTTCCTGAGAATCCTATTCCTCATGTCCTGGAATTGCATCCACAAGGCCTCTGTCCTCCCCTCCTCCCCCCTTCCCCCTCTTCCCTTGCACACTTTATACCTTCACTTATGTACATCACTACCCCTCCCCCTTTCCCTACATTTTCTTATTAATTTAGCATTTATATCTTAGCAGGAGTCAGCGTCTGTTGAGATTAACCCAATAGATACTTTATTAAAAGTAGAAGGGGTCTTATTTAGGGTTTAAAAAAAAGAAAGAAAAGAAAGAAAGTCAGTGAGTGTTCTGTGCTGGGAAGGGTTCTGTATCAGTTTACTTTGCTAAACCAGTAGGAGGAGGAGAGACAGCATAATTGGGGGTGTGGCTTAGACACTAGAAAAGCAGGTGACTCAAATTACAACTTCCTGTTGCTAGCCTTTTTTCTCACTAATTGCCCTCCATCCCACCCACCCTAAGCCAGTTCTCCTTTTATAGCCACTGGATTTGACTGTCAACAGGAACTTCCTGTTTGGCAGTAGGAAGGGAAGGATCATAGAGAAACACTGGTTTTGTCAACCCAAAGGAAAAAAGTAGCTCACTCTCTCCCCCCCCCAGCTGCTGGTAGTCTGACACTGAGCAAGGAAGAAGGAGGTTACAGAAGAATACAGGAAGTTACTGTCCCAGAACAGGAAGGGTGAGAGTTGTAAGGAGAGGAGAGAGTAAGCATACAGAGAAACAGGAGAGGGACACAAAATTAGACATGATAGGAGTGGTGCAGTGGAATGGCTGTGGGGTGGCAGTGTTCCGGGAGACATTCTGGAGGCAGCGAAGCTGCTCTATTTGCAGGCACTTCTCTGGTCCAAGGGAGGAGGTTGCCCATCTCCAGGCTGACCTGGCTAGGATTCGTGAAACCTCCTCCCTCACCCAGGGACCACCAGGGCCAATGCCACTATCTCAGAGTTTGCCAAGAAAGAGGAGAGGCTGGACCAGGGTGGGCTCAGGGAGGGAGAGGGTGGTGGAACAGAGTTGCATCCCTCCAGCTGTACCACTCCATAATTAATTCGCTCTTCTGGTGGATAGTGGATCCTCTATGGAGGCACCTGCAGTGGAGACCAAGGATGATGCTGGGAACCTTCACAAAGGAGACCCACAAGGGAAGGAAACAACTCCTGGTGGGGAGAGGAAGGGGAGAGGGAGGTAAGGTGCCTGCCTGGTGCCACGGCTTGGAGGGACAGGAAGCGAATCCTCAGGATCATGGGAGCAGCTGCACGAGGGAGGGAGCTGGACGTCGTTGTCCACCTAGGGACAAATGACCTGGCTAGGAATGGGATCAGAGCAGTGCAAGAGGAGTTTGTAAAGTTGAGGAGAGGCCTTAGACAAGTAGTGCATACAGTAACCTTCTTGGAGGTGCTGCCTGTCTATGGCAAGGGTGATGCTGGGGTACTCCTTACCAGGGAATTCAATGAATGGTTGAAAAACTGGTGTGGAGCTCAGGGTTTTGTCTTCATTGGGGACTGGGGAGCCACCTGGAGGGATGCAGACCTATACTGGTGCAATGGTCTGCATCTGTCCAGGGGAGGAACCAGGATCCTAGGTGAGAAATTTAAATGCTTCATTGGCAAGCATTTAAACTAGCCTGGGGGGGGCACTAAAAAGGAGCAGGGAAATCCCAGCCTCCCCCCACAAACAACAGTAATTAGTGAGGTAAACTCCAAGGTAGAGAAGTCATTAGGGAGCAGGACAGAAGTAAATGTAAAAAAAGGCAAAGGCAGTAAGGACAGGAATGGGGCTAAAAGGGGTAAGGCCATCAAAAAGTGAAGGGTGATGAGTACCAATGCCCATAGTCTGTGTAACAAGCTTGCTGAACTAGAGGCCTTGATGGAAGAGGGTTGCCTGGATATTGTGGCAGTGACAGAAACATGGTACACAGAGAACCATGACTGGGATGTCAACATACCAGGATACACAATCTACAGGAGGGACAGGGAGGGTAAAAGAGGAGGAGGAGTAGCTCTTTATGTAAAGGAAGGGATCAAAGCAACAGAACTAAAGAGTAAACGAGGAGCAGATGAGACACTCTGGGTCACCCTGGAGACAGGAAATGGCACCACAATCCGCATGGGAGTTGTATACAGACCCCATCTCAGGGGGAGGAAATGGACAAGGAAATGATAGAAGGCTTCCTTAGAATGGCAGAAAAAGGGGAGATATTGTTGATGGGGGACCTGAATATGCCAGATGTTAACTGGAGCACCTTTGCTGCAGGCACAGCCAAGAGCAGGGTCATTCTTGATGCCCTACCAGGGGCATGCCTCAGACAGCTAGTATTGGAACCCACTTGGGAGGGAGCAATCTTAGACCTGGTACTCTCAAATGGGGACGGAGAAAGAATCTCAGATTTAGAAGTGGGTAGCCATCTGGGAACAAGCGACCACCAAACAGTGTGGTTCACGATAAACGCAGCCATACAATCAAGCCATACAAAAGCAAGAGTATTGGACTTTAGGAGGGCTAACTTTGGGAAAATGAGAGAGTGCCTCAGAAAAGTGCTAGCAAATAGGCAAGGAGGAGGGGTGGAGGAACAATGGGGAGTAATCAAAACAGCCACCACAGAGGCAACAAGCCTTTGTGTAAAGCAAATCAACAAAACACAACAAAGGAAAAAAACACTATGGTTCTCAAAAGAGGTAGCAGGGAAGGTTAAGGAGAAAAGGATAGCATTCAGGAAATATAAGGAAACACAGAAGGAGAAGGACAGAGAACTTTATCAGTTAAAGCAGAAAGAGGCTGGGAAGGCAGCCAGAATAGCAAAGGCCCAAACCGAGGAAAGGATAGCCAACTCTGTTAAGAAGGGGGATAAGACTTTTTATAGGTAAATTAGGGAGCGAAGAAAGACCAAAGGAGGGATACTGAGGCTTAATAAAGGGGAAGGAATGTGGGTAGAGGGTGACAATGAAAAAGCAGGGATACTGAACAAATATTTCTGCTCAGTATTCACAAAGGAAGAGGAGGGGGAGGTACCTAAACCAAACAAGAGAAACACTGTGAAGACAGTGGTCGATACCAGTCCATTTACAGAAGAAAGGGTTCTGAAAGAAATTAATAAAATTGAAGGTGGACAAAGCAATGGGGCCTGATGCGATTCACCCAAGAATTCTAAAAGAACTAAGGGTAGAACTAATGACAACGCTGACTACTCTCTTTAACAAATCATGGGAGGATGGGGTGGTACCTGATGACTGGAGGAGGGCAGATGTGATTCCTCTTCACAAAAGTGGGAGCAAGACAGAGGTAGGAAACTACAGACCAGTTAGTTTGACCTCAGTGGTAGGTAAAATGATGGAATCACTTCTGAAGGAAAGAATTGTTGAGTACCTAGAGGCCAGTGGGGCACAGGACCCAAGGCAGCATGGATTCATGATGGGAAGGTCGTGTCAGACAAATCTAATAGATTTCTTTGACTGGGTGACCAAAGTAGTAGACCAGGGAGGGGCTGTGGACATGGCTTACCTAGATTTTAGCAAGGCATTTGATACAGTCCCACACAAAAGATTAATACACAAGTTAGCCAGCCTTGGAGTAGGTCCCAAGGTGGTAGCCTGATGATAAAAATTGGCTAGACAACAGGATGCAAAGGGTAGTAGTAAATGGAGTCCACAGTGAAGAAAGCAGGGTTACTAGCGGGGTACCGCAGGGTTTAGTACTGGGACCAGTCCTTTTTAATGTCTTTATAAGTGACATTGCAGAGGAATTGGAAGGAAAGTATGTCTCTTTGCAGATGACACAAAGATCTTCAACAGGGTTGATACACCAGATGGAGTGGAAAGGATGAGAAGGGACTTGACAAGGTTGGAGTGATGGTCAAATGTATGGCAGTTCAGATTCAATGCAAAGAAGTGCAAAGTAATGCACCTGGGAAACAAAAAACCCAGGGCAAGAGTACACAATGGAGGTGAAATATTGACAACAGTAAAAATGGAAAGGGACCTGGGGGTAATTATATCAGATGACCTTAAGGTGGGCAAGCAATGTGAGAAGGCAGTAAGGAAGGCTGGGGGGATACTGGGATGCATAGGGAGAGGCATCAATAGTAGAAAACAGGAAGTTGTTATCCCTCTGTACAGACAGTTGGTGAGACCCCATCTGGAGTACTGTGTGCAGTTCTGGAGACCCAATCTCTGCAAAGACATAGAGTGGAGGCTATCCAGAGGAGGGCAACCAAAATGGTGCAGGGTCTGCACCAGAAGACATACGAAGAAAGACTAAAGGAGCTTAATATGTACACCCTTGAGGAAAGGAGGGAGAGAGGGGACATGATATAAACTTTCTAGTACCTCAAGGGAATCAACAAAATCCAGGAGGGTAGCATCTTTCAGAAAAAGAGATGTGCAAGAACAAGGAGGCACAATTTGAAGATAGAGGGGGGACGGCTCAGAGGTAACATGAGGAAGTATTTTTTCACAGAGAGGGCTGTGGATGCATGGAACAGCCTCCCTGAGGAGGTCGTGGAGTCTAGAACAGTGGGGGAATTCAAGAATGCATGGGACAGACATAAGGCAGTCCTAGTGGGGGGTAGGAGGAAGTAAGCTGTTGGTTAATTAGGACCTGCAGCTTATCTGTTAGGTAGCAAAATGGGCAGACTAGGTGGGCCAAGCGGTCCTTATCTGTCGTCACATTCTATGTTTCTATGTTTGTCCCTATTCTGCCTGTAAATCCTATACCCTGGTATCATCAGGTCCCAGTCCTGGTATTGGTTGGCCCATGTTTCTGTAATGGCAGCTATGTCCACCATCCCCTCTGCCAACAGAGCCTGTAGTTCTGCGGTTTTGTTCCCCAGATTCCTTGCATTCAAGGAGACAGCCCTCCAAGATGTTCCTTTACACTCCTTACCCAGTTTCCCACCCTTCTCAGCCCTGCCCTTTGATCCCTCCCTGCTTCCAACACAGTTTGTACGGGGAGGGGTAGGCTCATTTGTCTCCCTCTCTGGAAAGCCTTCCCTTCTGCAACCCACTTGCCACCCCCACCTAGTTTAAATTAACCTTTGTTTCTATGTATTCTTCTAACCTCTGTTTTAGCACCCGCTTCCTCTCCCTGCTCAAATATAATCTGTCCCCTGCATACAGATCCCTATTGACCCAGGCCCTGCCCCAGCCTCCCATTAACCCATACCCCTTGGATCAACACCAATTTCCCAGCCAACTGTTGAATTTATCTATCCTACCCTTCTTTGCTGTACTTGTCCTGGGCACTGGGAGTACCTCAGAGAAGACCACTGAGCTCCCTACTTCCTCACTCAACTTACTCAGTTCCATAACCACCTCTACCATTTCCGCTGCCAAGTCGTTTGTACCCACGTGCACCACCACATGTGGTTTATGCCTTCCCCTCTTTGCACACTTGAGAAATACCTACTGTAATTGTGCAATGTACTCTAACCTTGTAACCTGTAACATTTTGTACCGAAATTGTTATGCTGTGGTCATGTAAAAGGGATTGCCTTGCAAATGAGCTTGCTCAGTGGATGTTACCCCTTCAAATAAACTGAACTGAACTGAAGCCCCAAACTTGTATTCATTCATTCTATCTATCTATCTATCTATCTATCTATCTATCTATCTATCTATCTATCTATCTATCTAACTACCTACATACACATAATATAGGGGCGCGGTCACACCCCTATTGTTAGGGTTAAAACATCACTTCTATGTTAAACTAAACATTTTGCACTTTAATAACTTCACAACTGTTCAACTGATTTGCATGAAATTTTGCAGGCGCCATCAGGAGCCAAAGCTCTCTTGATGTGTCACATTTTGTTCCAGTCAGATGTGTGGGTGCGGAGATACAGAGTGTCACAAAATGTGGAAATTAGAATTTTTTTATTCTTTGTCATGCCGCTGTGCAAAAATGGCTTGGGATTTTGGTCTGAACTTTTCAGGGTAGAAAGGTCTTGGTCTGAGCTTCCACAGGAAAGTAAGTATATGATTACGGTGTCTCAAAAATTATGGATGGATACTAGCCCAGGGCCCAGAGGACCCTGTGTTCCCACACTCAAATATGGACACTGTTATGAACTGATGTGAGTGCAGGGCCTGGAGGACCCTGTACTCCCACAGGAAAATAAGGATACAATTACACTATCTCAAAAATTATGCATGCATGGGAGCACAGGGCCTGAAGGGTCAAGTGCACCCACAGGCAAATAAAGATATGAATATATTATCTCAAAAAGTAAGGAAATTCTTTGTAAAAAAAAAAAAAAAAGTCCATAATGCACTTATTAGGGTTCCAGTATCAAAAGTAGGGAAAAGTCATGTTAGGGTTTCCAACCCTATCATCCCACCCCCACCTTGCAGGCAGCTACAGGCATGGGGTGTGCCTTGGGGTTGTCAACTCTAACGCTCACCCCATTGTCATACGCTGTACACATTTCAGCTTATTTACTCATGGACTGGGGTAAGCATTAGGGTTGAGAACCCCGAGGCACACCCCACCACGCTTGTTGCTACTTGCAGGATGGGGATGGGGTGCTAGGGTTGGAAACCCTAACACATTTCTCTACTTTTGTTGCTGGAACCCTAACTAGTGCATTAATTAGTTTTTTGCGAAGAATATTATAGGGGCTTGATAGCTCCCCTATAGTTAGGGTTGAGTGGTCTGTTCAATGTTAAACCCCTAACTTTACACATTAATATCTTTGGTTCTGTTTGACAAAATGAGCTGAAATTGTATATGTGGCAAGGCCTTGATTTGTGTAAATTCTTTTGATAGCAGCTTGTGCAGTGTCTGTGATCCACATGTGTCATTATTTGTAAATGTCTAACATTTTTGTCCTTTACTTAACATGTTTTTTTTTTTGCTTTCCCCTACATCCTGCATGGAATATAATTGTTTTCCTCAGACTTGCAGGGGAAAAGTGCCATGTCCCAAGGTAGTGCCCTTGACAGGTCTGTTGAAAAAATATTAAAGAGTTTCCGAGTTATAAGGCTTTAAAATTTAGTGTTTTCCAACCTGCGGTTTTTCGGATAATGCTCTGCAGCGAAAGGAAAAATTTGATGCTGCAAATGCCCATTTTTGCTTTCATGCCACTTGATTAACAGGGCACCAAACATTTTTTGTGTCATGCCAACTGCCATCTTGTAAATTTTTTCCATGAACTAACAAACATGAAAAACACATAAAAATGCTGGGATTTCAAAAAACAAACATCAGAACCTAGCTAAATGGGACCCATTTAGCAAGATTCTGATGTTTGTTTTTTAATATGATGCCCACAAATACCTTTTCTGGGCACCCAAAATCACATGTTCCCAGCTTAGAGAGAGGAGCACTTCCCCCACGTTCTCTGTATGAGAACAGCGTGAATTTCTTGACTTCTGCAGCCACAGCTAAACTCACGCTGCTGACTGCGGTGTGACCTGTGAGATGCTGATTCCTTGGTGTTTGGTGCCCTCCCCACTCCATTGCCATCCCTGGTAATGTGTGATGTTACCATGGTGTCAAGTGGCACCCCCTACCCACCGGCTGCTGTCCCCATAAAGAATTCCCCAGTGTCTAGTGGCACCCCCTACCTGCCAATCACCATTCCTGATTTCTCTTGTGTCTAGTGGCACCCTCACCCACCAATCACCATTCCTGATTTCCCTGGTGTCTATTGGCACCCCCCACCCACCAAGCACCATTCCTGATTTCCCTGGTGTCTAGTGGTACCTTCGCCCTCTGATCACCATCCTCATTATTTTCATTTTGTTCCCTGGTGTCTAGTGGTACCCTCGTCCTCTGATCACTGTCCCCATTATTTTCATTTTGTTCCCTGGTGTCTAGTGGTACCCTCGCCCTCTGATCACCGTCCTCATGATTTTCATTTTTTTCCCTGGTGTCTAGTGGTACCCTCACCCTCTGATCACCGTCCCCATTATTTTCACTTTGTTCCCTGGTGTCTAGTGGTACCCTCGCCCTCTGATCACCATCCCCATTATATTCATTTTGTTCCCTGGTGTCTAGTGGTACCCTCGCCCTCTGATCACTGTCCCCATTATTTTCACTTTGTTCCCTGGTGTCTAGTGGTACCCTCACCCTCTGATCACCGTCCCATTATATTCATTTTGTTCCCTGGTGTCTAGTGGTACCCTCGCCCTCTAATCACCGTCCCCATTATTTTCACTTTGTTCCCTCATGTCTAGTGGTACCCTCACCCTCTGATCACCGTCCTCATTATATTAATTTTGTTCCCTGGTGTCTAGTGGTACCCTCGCCCTCTAATCACCGTCCCCATTATATTAATTTTGTTACCTGGTGTCTAGTGGTACCCTCGCCCTCTAATCACCGTCCCCATTATTTTCACTTTGTTCCCTCATGTCTAGTGGTGCCCTCACCCTCTGATCACCGTCCCCATTATTTTCATTTTGTTCCCTGGTGTCTAGTGGTACCCTCGCCCTCTGATCACCGTCCCCATTATTTTCACTTTGTTCCCTGTTGCCTAATGGTACCCTCACCCTCTGATCACCATCTTCATTATTTTCATTTTATTCCCTGAAGTCTAGTGGTACCCTTGTCCTCTGATCACTGTCCCCATTATTTTCACTTTGTTCCCTGGTGTCTAGTGGTACCCTCACCCTCCCATTTCAGGCACAACCCTGAAATGAAGAAAATGGTCCTTTGATTATTTGTTTTTCAAAACCTGTCAAAAAAAGAAAATGGTCCCTCACCAATTAGCCCCCCCACCTTCCAAAACCCCACATCCCCCTTGACACTCCTACACCCCCTCACTCACCAGAATGGGTCCATGTTTGAGATCCATTCTCTGATCAAAGGCATGTCTTGCTGCTGGAACCGGCGACTGCAATATGAGAAACTAAGGTAAATGCGGTTCAATGGATTTCAATGGGGGTTTCAACTTTGGTGTGTAATTTAGCCATTGTTTGACATTTTGACCCTAAATTTTCAACATGGCTTTTTGGGGACCCCACCTCATGAACAATTTGACTGTCTTCCAGAAAGATGATTTTGCAGTCACTTGGAGAATTCACCTTTGAGGTGGGATTTGAAAAATTTCCCTGCCTTTGTTCATGAGGTGGGGTTATAAGAAGGATATGTAAAAAATGTCAGATCAAAATACCTAAAAATTGCAAAGTTATGATCATTTGTTGCAATTTTGCTTATGCACGCTTGTAACTTTGGGATTTTAAATATTTTGACCCCAAATGTTCAACATAATCTTCTTATTACCCCACCTCATTTATGTCACAGCTGTCATTTTTCAAATCCTGCCCCAAATGTGTTTTCACACCTGTGGTGTGGAATGGCATTGCTGTTGTGCAGAATTATGTTTTGGCGGGGATTTGAAAAATGTCTGTACCGGGTACATGAGGTGGGGTAATACAATGGTTATGCTGATAATTGGGTCACTGTTGTCCTATAAATAGAAGCGCAGGGCCTGGAGGGCCCTGTGCTTTCACAGCTACATACATATATGCATCTATGGAGGGATGGGAGTGCAGAGCCTGGAGGGCCACAAGCTCCCACAGGCAAATAAGGATATGATTATACTATCTCAAAAAGTAAGGAAAGAATTTGTAAAAAAACTTTGTTAATGCTGTAATTAGAGTTAAAGCCACAAAATCAGGGAAATGTGGCATTAGGGTTTCAAAACCTAACCCCGACCCCCACAATGCATACACCAACAGGTGCTGGGGTGTGCCTTGGGGGTCATCAGCCCTAATGCTCACCCCATGCTCCTATACTGTACCCATCTCAATTTATTTACCTATGGAATGGGGTGAGCATTAGGGCTGATGACCCCAAGGAACACACCTGATGCCTGTTGATGTGTGCAACGTAGGGGTGGGGTGTTAGGTTTTGAAACCCAAATACCACATTTCCCTACTTTTTTGGCTTTAACCCTAACTAGAGCATTAACAAAGTTTTTTGCAGTTTGTATGTTATCATGCCTCTATATTAGGGTTCAACGGTCACTTCTATGTTAAACCCAAAATGTTGAACTTTAATAACTTTGCAACCATTAGACTGACGCACATAAACTTTGCATACACCTTCGGGGACCAAAGATCTCTTGATGCGACAAGTTGCATTCTGGTTGGATTTGTGGGTGTGGAGATACACAGTGGCAAAAAAATTGGAAAATTACCACTTTTTGCCAAATTCTTTGTCACCATGTTGCACAAAAACAGCTTAGAATTTTGGTCTGACATTTTTAGGGTATATAGGTCTTGGGTCACAGACGTGTCTTTTGAAGGTTTGGTGATAAGATATTAATTAGTTCACAAATTATTAAATTTTAAAGTGTTCCATTATTTCCCATGCAAAAAGTTAAGTGTGAGTCTCAAAATAGAAATCTAGATCGCGACTGCGGAATTCTAGTTCACAAATGTGGAATCCTAGTTCATGCCTCAGCCATCTTGTTTTCAGCTAGCAAGGCAAATAAACTTACATTTCTTAAAAAATAGTGACTTTTGGTAAACACCAACACTTGTGTTTACCAAATTGGGGGCCTGAGGAGTCAGATTCTGGGGTCAGTTTTTGGAAAAAAATATCCAGAAAGGTGTTTATTTTATACATTGAATTCTTTTTCACACAAATTGTAGAAATCTTTTACTGTGAAATAGGATCGTTTTCCACAAATTGCAGTAAAGGATTCTGTTTTACCATGAAACAGGATTCTTTTTCGCAATTTGCGAAAAAGGAGTTTTATACGACTGTTTCCATACCTTCCAAGGGAGCTCTGAAATGTTGCTGGATTATTTTTGTAAAATTTTGCTGGAGATTTGCTGATTTTGCTGGAGCAAATAGTTTATATGAAAGCCAGGGGTCTGGGGCCACCAGGCCCCCAGAAGCTCTGTGGAGCATTTTAGAGCTTATTTTGAAGATGTTGAGCATACTATTTGGAGGCAGTATAACACAGTGGTTTAAGGCTCTGAGCTGCAAACCTGCAGATTTGGGTTAGAATCCCATAGCCCCCACTTGCATACTGTGCGACTCTGAGCAAGTCACTTAACTTCCTTGTGCTCCCCAGATTGCACCTGTAAACAAGCTTTCAGCATAATGTGTCTCACCTGGTAAAACAAAAGGTAAGAAAAGGCACTACACACTTTTGCTAAGAACCGCATCACATCTGGCTCCATGGAAATAATCTGTCTGTTCTTTACATAATATTTTTTGGGATCTCTGAAGATCCATTTTGATTATCCAGTTCACATACATTACTATTTATTTCTTTATAACAAATCCTATGTTGTAAGGTATTCTATCGTACGCTGATTTCCCTGAGCAGAGCCAATCATTACATCTTCTGCATACACACTCCATAACAGTTCTTAAACTAGCAAACCATCCCCCATTCTCTTTGTTGACAAAATTAATAGACAGTACAGTATATATTTTTTTCCTGCCCTGCACTACTACCTTGCCAAGGGAAAGTGTGTGTGTGTGTGTGTGTGTGTGTGTGTGTGTTTGCCAAGGGAGAGGGCAATCCTTTCATGGCACCACTTTAGGGCACTACACTATGTAACAACTCAGCTGCTCTTGAGTCCCCCAGGACCCTCTTGAACGGAGATGCACCAAAAAGAAGCAAGCATGGTGAGTAAAAACCTCAAAGGAAATGTGTGACATACCTTGTTGGGCTTCAGAGCCCATTTCCCTGTGAGGGTGATAGTCAATCGGTGCCAGAATTACAAAAGTTAGTAATAGTTACTGCAGTCACACCCAAGAGCGGGGTCATTCTCAGTGCACTGCAGGGGTCATGCCTCAGACAGCTAGTGTTAGAAACCACTCAAGAGGGGGCAATCTTAGACCTGGTACTCTCAAATGGGGATGGAGACAGGATCTCAGATTTAGAAGTGGGTAGTCTTCTGGGAACAAGCGACCACCAAACAGTGTGGTTCACAGTAAGCACAACTGTATAGTCAAGCCTTACAAAAGCAAGAGTGTTAGACTTTAGGAGGGCTGACTATGGCAAAATGGGAGAGTGCCTCAGAAAAGTACTAGCAAACAGGCAAGAAGGAGGGGTGGAGAAATGATGGAGTAAAATCGAAACTGCCATCACAGAGGCAACAAACCTTTGTGTAAAGCAAATCAACAAAACAAAATGAAATTAAAGAAAAAGCCACTATGGTTCTCAAAAGAGGTGGAAGGGAAGGTTAAGGAGAAAAGGATAGCATTCAGGAAATATAAGGAAACACAGAAGGAGCAAGATAGAGAACTGTATCAGATAAAGCAGAAGGAGGCAGAGAAGGCAGTCAAAATAGGTACAGCAGGGAGAGAAGAAAGACCAAGGAGAGATACTGAGGCTTATTAAAGGGAGGGAATGTTGGCAGAGGTGACAGTGAAAAAGCAGGGATACTAAACGAATATCTCTGCTCAGTATTCACAAAAGAAGAGGAAGGAAGGTACCTAACCAAACAAGAGAAACACTCTGGATGGGGGTCGATACTAGTCCATTCACGGAAGAAAGGGTTCTGAAAGAACTCTTCAAACTGAAGGTGGACAAAGCAATGGGATTGACAGATTCAGCCTAGAATTCTAAAAGAACTAAGGGTAGAATCAGTGGCACCACTGACTATTCTCTTTAACAGATGATGGAAGGATGGGGCGGTACCTGAGGACTGGAGGAGGGTAGATGTGATTCCATTTCACAAAAGTGGGAGCTACAGACCAGTTAGTTTGACCTCAGTGGTAGTGAAAATGATGGAATCACTTCTGAAGGAAAGAATTGTTGTGTACCAAGAGGCCAGCAGGACACAGGACCCAAGGCAGCATGGATTCACAGCGGGAAGTTCATGTCAGTTGGATCTAATAGATTTCTTTGACTCGGTGACCAGGGATGGGCTGTGGACATGGCCTACCTAGATTTTAGCAAGGCATTTGATGCAGTCCCACACACAAGATTAAGATACAAGTTAGCCTGCCTGGGAGTGGGTCCCAAGGTGGTTGCCTGGGTCAAAGATTGGCTAGAAAACAGGACGCAGAGGGTAACAGTAAACAGAGTCTACAGTGAAGAAAGTGAAGTTACTAGTGGGGTACAGCAGGGTGCAGTACTGGGACCAGTCCTCTTTAATGTCTTTATAAGTGACATTGCAGAGGATCTGGATGGAAAAGTATGACTCTTTGCAGAAGAAACAAAGGTCTTTAACAGGATTGATACACAAGGTGGGGTGGAAAGGATGAGAAGGGACTTTGCATGGTTGGAGGAATGGTCAAATGTATGGCAGCTTAGATTCAATGCAAAGAAGTGTGAAATAATGCACTTGGGAAACAAAAACCTAGGGAAACGCCACTCCTCGCGCCATGACTGCGACCCGGGTTTGAGTGAGCCTGGGCTGTTGGGGTCGCAGAGGAGGAAGAGTATTGACTGTCTGAGGACGTCCTCCTGGGAGGGAGGGGTCCAGGACTCGTGCTTGCCTGTCTCCTGGCAGAGGCCAGGGGTACAGCAAGCATTGCAGCAGATGTCGGGGGACAAGGAGTGGTGATGCTGGCAGTGGTGCCTTGGCATAGGGTGCGTGCCACTCCTCCAAGTTAAAGCAGAGGAAAAACACCTGCAGGTGCCGGGGAGACAGTGCGCTGGAGCATGTCTCTGATATGCCCTTGCCTGCCTGACTACCCCTGATCCAACGAGATTCAGAATTTCCGGGTGATCGCTGCCCCACCTCGACCCCAGTCGGGGGGATAAGCCACAGCTCCATGGGGACCAAGGGTAAGCATCGTGTAGGCAAGTGAGGCAGAAGGATGACTCCTAGGCACTCCCAATGGGTCGGCACCTGCAGGACGTAGGTGTGGATAAATCATAATTTCAAAAAAAAAAAAACAGGGGAAGAGTACACAATGGGGGGTGAGATACTAACAACAACAAAAATGGAAAGGGACCTGGGGTAATTATAACAGATGATCTAAAGGTGGGCAAGCAATGTGAGAAGGCAGTAAGGAGGGCTGGGGGGGATACTGGGATGCACAGGGAGAGGAAGCACAAGTAGAAAACAGGAAGTTGTTATCCCTCTGTACAGACAGTTAATGAGACCCCATTTAAAGTACTGCATACAGTTCTGGAGATACCATCTCCGCAAAGACACAGACGAGGTGGGGGCTGTAAAGAGGAGGGCAACCAAAATGGTGCAGGGTCTGCACCAGAAGACATACGAAGAGACACTAAAGGAGCTTAATATGTATACCCTCGAAGAAAGGAGGGAGAGGGGGGACATGATAGAAACTTTCAAGTACCTGAAGGGAATCATCAAAATCTAAGAGGGTAACATCTTTCAGAAACGAGATGTGCAAGAGCAAGGGGGCACAATTTGAAGATAGAGGGGGGATGGCTCAGAGGTAATGTGAGGAAGTATTTTTTCACAGAGAGGGTTGTGGATGCATGGAACAGCCTTTCTGAGGAGGTTGTGGAGTCAAAAAAAGTGGGGGAATTCAAGAATGCATGGGACAGATATAGGGCAATTCTAGTAGGAGGTAGGAAGAAGTAGGCTGTTGGTTAACTAGGATCGGCAGCTTATCACTTAGGTAGGGAATTGGGCAGACTAGGTGGTCCAAGTGGTCCTTGTCTGCTGTCAAATTCTATGTTTCTATGTAGTGTCCAGTAAGGGAGGGAAGGGATTGTAACTGTGGCAGAGCCACTGGCCAGCCGATCCCTTTCCACTTCCCTATCTGCCTGCTCTGCCCCTGCGCTCTCACATTTTGTGACATTCATCCAGGGAGAGCACAAGGGTGTACCCCATACAAGTCTATGGAGATCATTTTCAAAATTTTTTTACAGCACATTAAGCAACCTTTGATAAAAAATGAAAGCCACTACAGAACAGGCAGACAGGAATGTGAAAACAGATTAGCTGGTCAGTGGTTCAGCCACAGTTACGATCCCGTCCCTCCCTTACTGGACACTAGTAACATTTGTAATTCTGGTACAGATTGACTATACCTCCACAGGGAAATGGGCATTAAAGTACAAAACTGGAAAAATTTTAATCATACTCTCACTTTAAATGCATAATAAAGACTATATCGCAGCAAATGAGAAAATAAATCAGTTGAACTTCAAAACTGGCAATGTTGTATAGTCCTTTAAATGTAAAGGAGGCATACGTCATTTGTCATACTCTAGAGATGCTACAGTAAGTATTGTATTTTCAAATGCGTAATGAGAGAAGTTTTAATAACAACACTGACTTACAGTCCTTAATGTTGCCATCTATGGAATTGGGTAAACTTGTGGGAAATCCCTTGAGAATGTAATAACAAACAAGTGTCAGAATTATTTTTTATTTATTTTAATGCACTGAGAGTGGTACATGACTGCCTTAGAAACAAAGCTGGAAGGGAAAGGTTTCTTCAGGTCAAAACCAACATGATCCAGTAGAAGCTGTTATCAGACTCACAAGTAATCAACTGCTAATGTAATCTTCAATTATTTCTTTGAATAAGAAATGGTGAGTTTCATGACAATGATCTTGTAGTAGATGTGCAAATACCCTGAAAACAAATTTAATGTAACATTGTGGTAGTCTTATTTCAGGAATTCAAAAGTAAACTGCAGGATTGTCAAGTGCCTGAATGGTGCATTACTGAAAGTTGCACAGAGGCACTTGACTAGGGAATAATATGCCAAACGATCTTGTTCTTTACTCA
Source organism: Neoceratodus forsteri (assembly GCA_016271365.2). NCBI lineage: Eukaryota > Metazoa > Chordata > Ceratodontiformes > Ceratodontidae > Neoceratodus > Neoceratodus forsteri. The sequence goes on along the minus strand of CM028132.1, from coordinate 465,781,585 downwards.
TCCCCCTCAAACCTCTCAGATATCAACCTGAATCTCAATAGTAACTTCAATACCTTTCAGAGCTGGCTATTGCAAAACAAGGTTGTCTTAAAAATAAAACGATGACTATGCTCTTCAGTTCAGGTTAAAAAATGTGGTCCTGCACCCAGCCATTAAGTATCAGAGCACTTGGTGGCTCTCCCCTTAACACTGACCTCTTTTAAATACCTAGGAGTAACCCTTGATCCCACCTTGGATTTTGACCTGCACCTAGCCTCAGTCATTGAACCTGTCAGTATTCAGCTTGGGCTGGCATATAAGGCGAGACATAGCCTAACATCCACGGTGAGGATGACCGTTGCACAGGTGATCCTGAGACCCAAATTGGCATATGGATTAATAGCCTTACCGGCAACAGGAGAGCATCTCCGAAAGGGGGATGTCTGCTACAACAGCATTTGCCATTTTACTCTGTCTTTACCCAAACGTACTCACCGATGCACACTATACTCCACTCCACTACTCCACTACACTAACTGGCTAATTCCTCCTTAGTAGCACTGACAGTAAAAATGCTTAAATAAGTGGAAACTCTGTTGCAGTCAGCTAATGACTCTGTCGTGGACAAACTACCACCATGACACCACATTCACCACATACGCAGTCTAAAACTGGCACTATTGTAAATGGGTGGATCCTGGCAGCTATAACCTTAAATTACCCAATTAACACTCTGCTCCGTTAACGGTGCATGAGCTACTATACCAGGGATTTTTGGCAGAAGTGGAGAACACCGGACCACCGGCATTTCCGTAAGGAATTAGCATAGGTCACATCTGACTGATTGCACCAGTGTACATGATTGCATGACAGTGTCAGTGATAGTATCAGTATTTTTAAATGTCCGCTTCAGGATTCATGCTCTGCTGGTTGTTTTTTAGTTTGTTTGAGTTGGGGCGCTTCTCCCCCCCTCCCACATCCCCTATGTTAAAAAAGACACAAAGGGTGTGGGGGCAGAGCCCTGCACTCAGACAGAGTGACAAACATGATGCCATGATGTGTACTCTGCCAAGGTAAAGCCCAGTCAGTTACTTTTTTAGTTTGTTCAGTTGGGGGTTTTGCCCACCTGCACCAAATGTTAAAAAATACACAGGTGGGGGGGGAACCCCCCAACTCAAACAAACTTAAAAATAACTGACAGAGCACACATCACGTCACTACCATAGGGTACCCCATTTGCGTACTGGTGCCCGATTTTGAAACACAGTTGCACAAGTTTTTTTTTTTTTTTTTTAACCAGGAGAGACACACTAAGCTGGAAGCTTGTTCACAGTGCAACCTGGAAGCACAAGGAAGTTAAGTGACTTGCTCAGGGTCACACAGTATGCAAGTGGGGGCTGTAGGATTCAAACCCAGATCTCCAGGTTTGCGGCGCAGAGTCTTAAACCACTGCGCTATACTAGTAAGTAAGTAAAATTTATTTTTTAAGCACTTTTCAAAACCAAAGCGCTGTACAGGTAAAACAATTAAAATACATACATATAACATTAAAACAACAATAACAATATAATCACAATAAAATCACTCTCCATATGCCTGTTTAAATAAATAAGTCTTTAGTTCTAACTTAAAACTTTCAACGGTCAGGCAGCTTCGTATCCGACGAGGTAGAGAATTCCACAGGGTAGGGGCAGCATAAGAAAATGCCCAAGCTCCAGAAGTTTTTAAGCAAACCCTGGGAACCTCCAGCAATCCCTCGTCGACGGAGTGAGTGAGAGGGACAGTAGGTAACAAGGAGATCTTGAAGATACCGCAGTCCCTGTTCGTGTAGGGCTTTATAGGTCAGTAACCCGACCTTAAAGGTGATCCGCCACTGAACCGGCAGCCAGTGCAGTTTGCGCAGCACAGGCGTAACATGACTTCTCATAGATGTCCCAGTCAAAAGCCTGGCTGCAGCTTTCTGCACCAGCTGCAAGCGGCGGATATCAACCCCTGGTAGCCCTAGGTACATGGCATTGCAGTAATCAAGGCGAGAAGTAACAAAGGCATGGACCAATACCGGAAGGTCAGCCAGAGGAACTAGGTGTTTCACCTGAGTGATATTCCTGAGATGATAAAAGGAAGATTTGACAACGGATGACACCTGAAATTTCAGGGTCAGACCATCGTCAATAATAACGCCCAGGTTACGCACCTGGTCTGAGGTTGAGAGCTGGGCACCATCGATCCATATGCCCGAAGGAAGCCCAGCCCTACAACCCACCTCAAGGCTACCTGGGTCCACCACCAACACCTCAGTCTTATCCAGGTTTAACCTTAGCCAGCTGGCACTCATCCAATCCTTGATCTCGGATAGACAGCTAAGTACAGAGACTGCATCTTCCTGTCCGGGACTAAAAGACAAATACAGCTGGGTATCATCTGCATAGCAGTGAAAACCCAAGCCGTATTGCCTAATTATGTCTCCCAATGGCAGCATATAGACAGTGAACAACATGGGTGCTAAAATGGAACCCTGCGGAACCCCACAGGGCAGGAGGAAGGTACCAGAGGAATAAATTCTGGTGACAACCTTCTGTCTCTGCCCCGTGAGAAAAGATTGAAACCACTGCAGAACTGTACCAGACAGTCCACAGTAGAACTGCATTCATTCCAAAAGCACACCATGGTCCACAGTTTCGAATGCTGCAGAGAGGTCAAGAAGGACTAGAATAGTACAAGCCTTTCGATCTCTCGCTATCAGGAGATCATTTAGAACCCAGACAAGGGCAGTCTCAGTACTATGTCTTTTCCTAAATCCCGATTGGAGAGTATCATAGACATTGTGATTTGTAATATGGTCGTTCAGTTGCAGTGCAACCACCTTTTCAATAACCTTACCCAAGAAGGGCAGGTTAGAGACAGGTCTGTAGTTAGCTAGACAATTCGGGTTCAATGAAGGTTTTTTTAGGAGTGGTCGGACGACCGCCTCCTTTAGGGGATCAGGAAAGATCCCTTGCTCCAGAGATTTTCAAACAATTTCAGCAATGGTCGGACAGATAGTATCTACGCAACTTAATAATAGAGGCGTAGGGCCCAGATCCAAACTACAACTGGTTGGACGTACAGTCTGGACAATCCTCACAGTATCCATGAATTCCAGCCTACCAAAGTCAAACCAGGCAGCACAGGTGTTTGTTTCCCCCTGCTGATCACTGCAAACCCTTAAAGAGTGAGCCTGGCTGATATCCGACCTAATGCTGGCAATCTTATCAGCGAAAAACCGAGCAAGCTCATCACACTTTACTTGTGGAAAATCTCTTCCAGACTGTAGACAGAGTGGATTGCACAGTCTGTCAACAGTCTGAAAGAGTTGAGCTGGTCGGTTCCACGCAGCAGCAATCTCCCTGGACAGGAATTCTGCCTTCTTACGGGTTATTGCCGATTGATAGATAACATAATGATCCATCAATCTAAGTTTGTCAGCATCCAAGCAAGATTTCCGCCAGGCCCTCTCTAGCCTTCGCCTTACTCTCCTCAGTTCCTTCAAAGACTCATCAAACCATAGAGTCTTTGGGCACTGGGTGAGTGGGCGAACATGAACAGGAGCAATTTGGTCCAAGGCCCTGCTCACTGCCTTATTATAGGCAAGAACAAGGTCTCCTGGACTCATGCTCTCACCCAAAACACCCAGTAGGTCCAGCACTGCTAATAGACCCTCTGGGCTTACTCCCCTTAAAGGGCGATACTGGACCATCTCTGTAGAGGCAGGCCTATTAGGGGGTGCCCCAAAACTGAATCTTATGGTGTGATGGTCTGTCCACACATTTAGTTCCATCCCCAGATGCGTAACATCCAAATCCTGTAGGAACACCAGGTCTAAAGAGTGTCCCCCTATATGGGTAGCAGAGGTAACTACCTGTGACAGGCCCAACATAGACATGAGTTGGAGGAAATTTTTCCAGTAATGAGAGTTCATCGTTAACTCCAGGCATTGAAGTCACCCAGTATTAACCATCTGGGCGACTCCAATGCCATGTCCACGATGAAGTCCGCGAATTCCTTCAGGAATTCTCCACCATCGCCTGGTGGACAGTAGATGAGGAGAATCCTAAACTCTGCACCTGCTGCCAGGATACACTCAAAAGACCTGGTGTTACCCACTGGCACCTCCACAAGACTCAGATCTAATCTAAAAAAGATGGCCACTCCCCTGCCCCTACGATCCAATCTCGGACGGTGCATCACCAAGAACCCAGCCGGAGCAGCAGAGTCTAAAATAGGACCTGCATTTTCATCCAGCCAGGTCTCGGTGATACATGCCAGGTCAGATGTTGCAACAAGATCTGCGATAATAGCAGTCTTGTTCCTAATAGACCTGGCATTACATAGCACCGCTTGAGTTGGATGGGTTTTTGGAGAGGAACACCATACCTGCCCACAATCTGTGGAGCCCTTGGGTATGGGAATCAGGCAAGGAGGACCCCTCTTCTGATCCTATTTTGCCCCAGGGCATCTCCTTGACCCAACTACCCCTATCTGCCCACCCCCCTTCAGTCTCCCACTCTGTCCGGCCCACCCATCCCTTAAGCGCCTTCTCACCATACCCGCCATGCGGCAGTTATTAAGGACGTCATTAGACAACCGGGAACAATGAAAGGGACAGAGGTCCCGGAGCAGAGTGGGAGAATAGCGCCTGACCATTGTAAACCCCATTAAACACATCTATAATAACAATTTCTAATAAACTAACTCAATTAAACATACCTATCAAATAAGCTTCCTTTTCTCTCACAAAGAGGAAGCAAAATATACACAAAACTAAAATAAATCCCAACTCAAAACTAACCCTAAACAATAAAATAACATTAAATATTAAACCTAAAACAATTTGTATTTTTAAACACTGAAACACCTCTCATGTGCAATAGTGCAATAGATGTTATAAAATCTCCCAAAACTACCTCTCACATAGCAGGGGACCAAATTTCTAAATCGAATTAACAATTATACGCACTACAATTAAAATAATATAAAATATATATCCCTCTCACCACCCTCAAAATTCATAAAAACAATACTGCCTCCTCTGGTGTTCTCTACTATCACCAGGTTTCTTTTTAATCAGTAATCAGCTATAGTGTAGAATATCGGGTACACCTAGGAAGCTTGCCATAAAAGTTTTCTGAATACAGCGCTGCTTTGGTGACCTTCCTTACTTGGTTGTCAGTTTAAGCTGGGGAGGGGGCTTTGCCCCCAGCAGCCCTCTTTTTTTACAGGTTAGTGTGGGGAGGAACCTCAACCCAAATAAACTAATATAAAGTAAAGGCGACTGTACCAAATAGAGTAACTTGAGCGCTATGCTAATAGCGTAGGTCCTAGGCAAGGGTGCCAATAGAAATTCCTGGACCCAGGACACATCTTTAGGACTGGGCCCCCCCTTAGCCCCACATCTCCTGTTACAGGTCCCCCTATGGGCCCCCCTGAGCCACTGGGCCCGGGACAGTTGTCCCCCCATCTGCTCCCCTGGTCCTAGGTGTACCCAATATTCAACACTATCACCCAGTAATCTTTATTTAGAAGCTATCAGCTATCACTAATGACATGAGTACTTTACAAGTGCCTTAGCTTGCCAAATTTGACTTCCCAACCAGAAAATAGTAAAAGCTGGCAGAAGGTAGCTGACCTTCAGCTCAGTATGCTGAGGTTATTATTGCTTGCTGGAGGTCTGAATGATGCAGTAAATTGCTGTAGACTCCAGCAGAATGCTGAAGACTTGTAGGCCATGCTGTTTCTTTGTCACTTCATTGCAAAGAAACGGCTTGGAATTATGGGTTGACATTTTCAGGGTACAAAGGGCTTGCCCCACAGATGTGTCTTTTGTTGGATTGGTGAAAATATATTACTTTGCTGTGGAGTTGTGTGCATTTAAATTTTGCTTAGTTTCCCATAGGATAACATTGTAATGGGAGGTTTACAGAGTTCTTTCTTTGTCACTGCGCTGAGAAGAAACAGTTAATTTTGTTCAGGAATGTTCAGGGTACAAAGGGCTTGTGCCACTGATGTGCCTTTTGCTAGCTTCATGAAGATATATTAATTTGGTGCGAGTTACACAGGTTTTCATATTTCCCTGTGTTTTCTATAGGATAACATGGCAATGTGGGGTGTTTCTTTGGCCGTGCGCAGTATACAATGGGAGCGCAGAGCCCAGGTAAAGAAGGATAGCATTATACAATCTCAAAAATTATGGCTGGATGGAAGCGCAGGGCCCTAATATGGCTACTATTAAGGAGTGAAGGGAGCGTAGGAAAATAAGGATACAATTACAATCGCTCTAAAATTATGGATGGTGGGGAGCACAGAGCCATCTGGCCCCTGAACTTCTGTGTTCCCATACACAAATACTGATACTGTTACGGACTGATAGATATGCAGGGCCCTGCGCTCCCACAGAGAAATAGGGATACAATTACAATGTCTCAAAACTATGGATTTTTGGGAGCACAAGCAAATAAGCCTTCACTTATACTTTCTCAAAAAGTAAGGAAACTCTCTGCAAAAAACTTCATTAATGCATCATAGGGTTCCCTACAATTATACTATCTCAAAAATAAGGAAATTAAAAACTTTATTAATGGACCATTAGGGTTCCAGCATCAAAAGTAGGGAAATGCAGTCTTAGGGTTCCCCAATCCTAAGACTCCACCCCACCCTTGGTTTCCAACTCTAAGACCCAACACCCTCCCTGCATGCAGGAACAGGCATGATGGGTGTGTGTTCTGGTTTTGAACCCTAAGCTCACCCCATTCTCTTATACTGTACCCATCTTAGCTTACTTAGTCAAGGAATGGGGTTCGCAATCACAACCGCACATGTTCCTGCATGCAAGCAGGGTGTGGGGTCTTAGGGTTGGAAACCGAAGGTGGGGGTGGGGTCTTAGGATTGGGAACCCTAAAATTGCACTTCCTTACTTTTGACGCAAATCCACTGGTATTCTCTTGTTTAGGCTATTACTTACTTTTTTATAGAATGATATCAAATTAGTTGAGCAGGATCTACCAGTTCTAAAACCATGCTTTGTATGATCTACTAGACCCCTTTCCAACAGTGCCATATCTATTCTTTTTTTTCAGTAGTTTCTCCATCAGTTTACAGACTACTGATATCAATCTAATGTGTCTGAAATTACCTGATAATGCTTTGTTACCCTTCTTGTCTATTGGAATTACCATAGTTTTTTTCCAGTCATTGGGAATAATACCCATGCGATACAATTTATTGAATAAAATTGTAATTGGTAATGACAGATGCTTAGATGTTTCTTGTAGAAACTTACAGTTGATTTCATCGGGACCTGTGGCTGAGTTGTGTTTTAAGCTTCCTATAGCCTGCTTACCCTCGTTCAGGGAGAAGTAGTCACAATTAGTGGTAGCATTGGACAGTAATACCTCAGCATTATTCTTTTGGGAAAAAACAGAACAAAAGAATCTATTAAAGACTTCAACTACAGTATCTGTTTACGTTTATGTAATTCAACCCTGTTTTCTGTTAATGGCCCCATTGTATTATTATTAGTTTGATTACTATTAATATAGGCAAAAAATCACTTTTGGTTATCTTTGCTAGCTGCCAGTTTAAATTTTGATTTCCTCCTTTCTGTTCTAATGAGTTTTTTAGTCTTTCTAAATTCAGTCTTGTACACTGATTTTGTTTTATCATTTATATTTTTTTATAGGTCCTAAATGCTTGTTCCTTACATTTATTTGTTGCCTAATTTTAGGTGTTAACCAATCTTTCCCTTGTTATTATATATTTTTCTAGTGAGTAAATATCTCATTTCAAGAACCTTTTTTATAAATTTCAGAATTTCCCAACAATGATTCACACTTAAGTTGGCCATCATAATTTCCCAATCATAAGTTTGTAAACATGAATTGATGCTAGCATAATCACCATGGGTGCCGTGCATGAAGTGGGAGAGGGAACGCGGAAAAGTCACGTGCCCCACCTACAACCCTGCACCCCATGGACAGGTGTGCCCATACCGGCATTCACCAATGCTTGTCATCTGTCTGTGGCTCCTCCCCCCAGTGCAGGACTCTGCAGGGTGGCCAGGGGTGGAGTCACAGATCCAGGTGGGCATCCAATCAGATACCCATCCCAGGTCCAGGAATGGATCCCCTGCACCAGTAGGCATGGGTCCAGGTCATGCACAGCCCCTGTGGGTGCCCAGACCCACGTGACCACACACCAGGGAGAGGCCAGCCTGGGATACAGACTCCCTCACACCCCTGGAATGGCAAAACCTTTGCTGTGGAGGCCATCGGCGGACCCCCCCAACCCCATGGCACTGACACCTAAGAACACCAGACATGTTGCTGGTGCGACGGCATAGTTGCCACAGCTCTCCCGGTCTATCTTGTGGGCTGGTGCAGCACTGTGAGCTGTTTTACATTCCCCCTCATAACTGGTGGGAGGCATCCATAGGGGCACACAGAGGGGTTATGGCAGGATCTAACCTACATACCTTACACCCCCATCTGCACCCATGAGGCCAGTACTCAGTGGGTTTGTGAATACCCTGTAGTGCTGGCATGCCCCTGGAATGCCCCCAGCATGGTGGGAGACTGGGTGCAATGGGGCTGCGTGCCCCCCCGTTTGTGCATCCCATGCCAGGGGTGCAATGGGTGTGGAGTGGATATGTGTCCTAGATACATGCACATAGCTACTCCACTCCATTCATGAATAGCACCCCATGAGAGTAGTTCAACTGGTAGCTTGAAGAACTAAGGCCAGCTTTATGGATAGCTTGTGTAAAGGTTACAGTATAATGATCACTATTTCCAGTGGGGGCTTAGATAGACAGATCAGTAATATCTTGGGTATTTGTTAGTACAATATTGAGGATATTTTTACCCTTTGTTGGCTCCATAATAATGTCTGCAAATGATGATTCAGAAGGAGTACTGGCAGTAAATTGGTCCCATTGGATCCCTGGCATGTTGAAATCTCCAACAAACACAACATCCAAGTTTTTGGTGATATCAGTAATTTTGACCCCAAATGTTCAACATAGACTTCTTATTACCCCCACCACATGTATGTCACAGCTGTCATTTTTCAAATCCTGGTCAAAATGTCTTTTCACACCTGTGGTGTGGCATGGCATTGCAGTTGCACAGAATTATGTTTTGGCATGGATTTGGAAATTTTCAGTACTGAGTACATGAGGTGGAGTAATAAGATGGCTATGCTAACAATGTGGTCGCTGTTGTCCTATAAATGGAAGCGTAGGGCCCTTACACAGCTACATACATATATACATCTATGGAGAGATGGGAGCGCAGGACCCTTTGGGCCCTGCACTCCCAAAGGCAAACAAGGATATGATTACTCTATCTCAAAAACTATACGTGGGGGGGAACACATGTCCCATAGGGCCCTGCACTGCCACAGGTAAATAAGGCTACGATTACACTATTCAATAGTTCTTAGAAATTGTCACAGTGAGCCTCCCCAAATCCATGGAAAAGATTTTGAGCCTCCCCCAAGAACTGAAATAATCTTGGGCCTCCCCAAAGAAAAATACCGTACTGTACTTTGTGCAGTACACCGTGAATAAACTGAAACCCCTTTGAATACTTGGCTCACATTCAGTTATTTGTCTTACACTACCGTGGAACCTTTGAAAAAGAGCTCCTGTGCTCAAAGGTGTTATCTGAATAACAAATAAATAAAATAAAGAAATATTATTATTCATCTTATTGTAGCCACTCTGCCCACAGGCCTATATTTTCATTCTTAAATCGTTCCCTTGCTGCAGTACCTTCATGGTCAGACTACTTTCTTTGTTTCCTCTCTATATGAAATAACCTTCCTATATACTTTGTCTCCTCCTTCTTCTCTGCTCCTAAACAATTTCTCTGGGATTACTTTGCTCCTTTCTGCTATTGCTCTTAGCACTTCTATGCTCAGTGCTTGTATTTGGGCTGTTCTGCCATCAGTTTACAAATTGATCAATTACCACCACTCGTTATTAATACATTGTTCATATTTGTTTGCACTATTTTTCATTGTGTATTTCTTGACTGTTTTGCAGTTACCTTTTGAAATGTATTCACTCCCTACCCTTCCCCGGGTACACCTGAAATGAGCCTTGGCTCATTCACCTTCTCTTGTCACATATTAGTAAATAAATATATAAAATCCAGTTACTATTATCCTCTTTCAATTTGCTTAATCTCTTCATACAAAATATATAAAAGTCAAAATTTAAATACAGTACTTTTTCAGACTTACTTGAGCCTCCCCTTGAACAGGTTGGGGCCTCCCCAAGGAGGCTGGCCTCACCATTTGAGAACCCCTGCGTGACTATCTCAAAAAAAAAGAAAATTCACTGCAAAAAAACTACCTTAATGCATCAGTTAGGGTTTAAGATAAAGCGAAAAATGTAGGAAAATATGACATTAGGGTTTCCAACCCTAAAATACCTGCCCCACCCCTGAAGTGAATGAGGGGTGGAGTCTTCCTTAGGGTTGTCAACCCTAGTGCTTATCTCATTCTATGCACTTATGAAACATATACACCTGTCTCCATCACATCTTTTCTTTTCTGTTACTGCAATGGGGTGACCATTACAGCTGACAACCCCAAGGAAGACTCCACCTCTAATTCACTTCAGGGGTGGGGCAGGTGTTTTAGCATTGGAAACCCTAATGTCATATTTCCCTATGTTTGTTGCTTTATCTACAACCCTAACTGATTGCACCAGTTAGGGTTAAACTGACAAAAAATGTTGTTAATTCATCAGTTAGGGTTAAAGCGACAACATTAGGGAAATGTGGCATTAGGGTTTTCAACCCTAACACCACGCCCATACCCTGCAGGCAGCAGTAGGAGAAACCATTATGGTTTGCCCTCTCCTGCATCTTCACAAATCAGGTGTGGGGTGTGCCTTGGGGTTGTCAACCCTAATGATCACTCCATTCCATTATTAAAGAAGTTGAGATGTGTAGAATACATGGGAATAGGGTGAGCATTCGGGTTGATAACCCCAAGGCACACCTCACATCTGTAATGGTTTCTCCTGTTACTGCCTGCAAGGTGGAAGTGGGGTGTTAGGATTGGAAACCCTAATGCCATACTTCCCTTCTTTTGTCAGTTTAACCCTAACTGGTGCATTAATGAAGTTTTTTACAATAAATATATTATAGTAGCATGATAACGCCACCATAGATAGGGTTGAGCAGGGGCTTCAATGTTGAACCTCAAATTTTACATTTTAATAACTTTGCAACCATTCAATAGATTTGCACGAAATTTTCCACATGCAATCTTTCCTGGTAGATCTCTTGACGTGCCAAGTTTTGTTTTGATCAGATTGGCAGAGTGTTAAAAAAACACTGTGTTTTGTGCTTCATTTGTTATCTTGCTATGCCCAGATGGTGTGGAATTTTGGTATGACATTTTCAGGGTAGAAAGGGCTTGCCTCACAGAAGTGTCTTTCCTTTTTCATGAGATGCAGTCTTTGCACTCTAATATCTTCGCAACCATTCAACGTATTTGCATGAAATGCTGCATGCACAATCTCAGAGGGTAGATCTCTTGACTTGCCAAATTTCCTTTTGGCCGCATGTGCAGATTCTGAGATCCAGATAGTGAAGAAAGCTAAAAAAATCACCATTTCTTTGCTAATGTTTGTCATCATCTAGTGCTCAGATGCTTTGGAATTTGGTCTGAAATTTTTAGGGTAGAAAGGGCTTGGCCCGCAGTTGTGCCTCTTGCTGGTTGGGAGAAGAAATATTAATTTATTGCCAAGTTATAGGGATTTAAAATTTCAGTTCTGAGCATGCTCAGTAGGGTCTTTTGGCTAGATGTTTGATACCCTACTGAGCATGCTCGGAACCAAAATTTCAAATGCTTAAAACTTGGGAACAGATTCATATTTTTTCACTAGACCAATAAATGACACCATTCTGCAGCATACACTTTCTACCCTGAAAATTTCAGACCAAAATTCCAAACTGTCTGGGCTGTAGGTGAGACAAAAAAAAATGTTTCCTAAAATGCTCTGTCCGGATCTTGGAATCCTCACATCTGACTGAAATGAAACTTGGAAAATTGAGACACCTTGCCCCCAGACTGTGCTTGCAAAACTCAGTGTAATTCCATTGAATGGGGGTGAAGCTATTAATATATTTAAATACAGTGTATCTCTATATACGGTATTATAGTGGCCCGGTAGCGCCACTATAGTTAGGGATGAGCAGGGTTTCAATATTAAACCTCAGACTTTGCACTTTAATAACTTTGCAACCTTACAACACAGTTGCATGAAATTTTGCATGTGCAGTCTTGTTTGGTAGATCTCTTGACGTGACAAGTTTTGTTTCAGTTGGAGTTGCGGATTCTGAGCTGCAAATAGTGCTAAAACATTAAAGATCAATTTTTTTTACTTTTTTGGCATCTCGCTATGCTCAGATGGTTTGGAATTTTGGTCCAACATTTTCAAGGTAGAAAGGGCTTGCCTCACAGAAGTGCCGTTCCCTGGTTTGGTGAAAAAATATTGATCTGTTCCAAGTTATTTAATTTTAAAGTTTTGAGTTCTGAGAATGCTCAGTTCAGTCTTTTGGATAGCTTCCTGGAATGGCAAAAGAATTTGGTCTCACAAAAAAGGATTCTTTCTTGAGATAGGCCAATCCCTTTTTTGGGGGAAAAAAAATCCTTTTTTGTGAGATACCATCTTTGCGCTTTAATATCTTCGCAGCATTTCAATGTATTTGCATAAAATAATGCACACACTGTCTCACAGAGTAGATCACTTCACTTACCAAGTTCTTCTAGCTGCATGTACAGATTCTAAGATCCAGATAATGAAAAAAGCTAAAAAATCACCACTGTTTGTTATTTGTTTTGTCATCTAGTGCCCAGACAGTTTGGAATTTGGTCTGAAATTTTCAGGGTAGAAAGGGCTATGCCCACAGATGTGCCTTTCACTGATTTGGTGAATAAATATTAATCTATTCCTAAGTTATAAGGATTTGAAGTTTCGGTTCTGAGCATGCTCAGTAGGGTCTTTTGGATAGATGTTTGATATCCTACTGAGCATGCTCAGAATCAAACAGTTCAAAAGCTTATAACTTAGGAATGGATTCATATTTTTTCACCAAGCCAACGGAAGGCACCATTATGTGGCATACCCTTTTTACCCTGAACATTTCAGAACACAATTCCAAACTGTCTGAGGTGTAGGTGATGACAAAAAAAAGCTAAAAAAGACAAAAACAATTGTTCTTGAAAATGCACTTTCCAGATCTTGCAATCCTCACATATGACTGGAATAAAACTTGGCAAATCAAGGCACCTCATCCCCCAGACGGTGCATGCAAAATATAGTGCAATTCCATTGAACGGGGGCAAAGCTATTAATATATTTATATACAATGTATATATATATATATACACACACATATATATATATATATATATATATATATATATATATGACTTGCAAAAAACTTCATTAATGCTCTTGTTAGGGTTAAAGCCACAAAAGTAAGGAAATGTGACAGTAGGGTTTCCAAACCTAACACCCCAACCTCACCCTGCGCAGACCAATAGGCTTTGGGTGTATGCCTTCAGGTCATCAGCCCTAATGCTCAGCCCATTCATAAGTAAATATGCTGAGATGGGTACCGTACAGGAGAATGGGCTGAATGTTAGGGCCGATGACTCAATGGCACACCCCCGATGCCTGTTGGTGTGTGCAGGTGGGGGTAGGGTGTTAGGTTTGGAAATCCTAATGCTACATTTCCCTACTTTTGTATCTTTAACCCTAACTAGAGCATTAACAACATTTTTACAATCTATTTCCTTACTTTTTGAGATAGTATAATTGTATCCTTATTTCTCTGTGTGAGTTTAGGACCCTCCAAGCTCTGCACTCCCATCCCTCCATAGATATGTATATGTATGTAGCTGGGAAGCACCTTCTGGGACTTGCGCTTCCATTGATAGCCATTCCACTAGCAACACTGAAGAGACTAACTCAGCGTTACAGTAATAACAATGTCAAGATATTCTGAGGTATATTTTAAAGTACAGACAGGGAACACAGCTTACATATGGACACCATAATTCTGAAAAGTAAATTAAAAAAACTAGCTCCTCATACTAAGTTACTGGTTCACCCTAACTGCCTAACAACTACTTAAGCAGTGAACAAACTTAAAATAAAACCATAAGTATAGGCTTACTGTAATAATAAATGGCACCAAAGGACACAAAAAGCAGAAATAACAGACAGCTCCCACAGACAGCTCACAGAGAGAGAGAGAAAGAGAGAGAGAGAGACAGGGGATCACCATCAGACTGCTTCAGTTGAAGCTGGCAGCATGACTACCAGCTCCAGCTTCTGCCTTCAAGTTTAACTAGGTTCTGGTGTTTGTTATTTAAAATGACAGCATTTTTACATATAGTCCATGCTTGTTAGTTCAAGGAGAAAAGCAACAAGATGGTGGCTCTCATGGCACAAACAAAGTGTCATGCTGAGCCAAGCAAGTGGTGAGAAACCAAAAAAGGGTCCCATGACAAAGAATTTTTGCTGGTGTATCAAAACGTTATACTAAGAATCCTACTGAGCATGCTCAGAACAGAAACACACAAAACTTTAAAGCATTATAACTCTGAAGCCATTTAATTTTTTTTTTTCAAAACCTTTCAAAGGCACTACTTTAGGACATCACAAATGATAGCCTGAAAGTTTTGGGAAAAAATTCCATTCCATGTAGGCTGTAGGTGAGAGCAAAAAAATCACATGTTAAATGGAGGAAAAAAATTTGACATCTTCAGAAAAATAGCATATGCAGATCTCAGAAACTGCAAAAGCTACTGTCATAAAACTTTCCACATATTTATACCTTGCCTCCTAGACAACACATGCAAAATTTCAGCTGATTTTGTCAAATGCTGGAAAAGCTATTAAGGTGCAAAGGTTGGGGTTTAACATTGAGCATCCTGCTTAACCCCAACCCATTCTACAACTCATTATTTTTATACCTGTGGAGGGGTTGTGGGATAACAGATAGACCAGTTCAACACACAATCTCTGTGTGATGTTTATTCAAAATGCAGGATATAACCTTCAGCAATGGCATATCCCTCCTTTAGTACATCAGTTTGTAGCAACAGACTATGTAAGTCTTTCCTCTACACTTAGCCAGCACCTACCGACTGACTGATCTCTGATCTAACTTATCTGTTGAGATTTAGCCTCCCCTATGCGGGCCTTGTTTGCTTGGGTGGTGGGAGCACAAATAAAAAAAAAAAACAAGCTAAAGACAAAGAACCTCAGTGCAGTAGCACTGAAACAAGGGCAACCCCAAAGAGCATTGACAATAAGCCAAGTTTAAAAAAAAAACACATCACACATACTTCCATAATGCAAAGCATCATGGAATAGATGCAAATCACCATGACATTTCAGACTTGTTCAGTTTACAGCAATTTATATGCATTTTAAATGGCACAACTAACTTAAAGTTTTATCATACAGTCCCCTAGTAACTTTTTACCTTTATCAAAAACACCTAGTGCCATGGTATTTTCAACATTTACAGGTTTTATGCACATAAGGTATATACATTAAAGTATTTTATGACATAGTGCTATTGCATACTAAATCTAATAATGAGGAACACAGCCTGTTGTTTTACATAAGCTCAGAGGTCACCACATTAGCTTCCCTGTATGAGGACCTAAGATGGAAAAGGAAAATTAAAGAGGACACTATAGCATATTCAAGAAAGGGGAGGAGTGCCCACAGGTGGCCAACTTTATGGACTAGAAATTGTAAATAATAGATAAGGCTAAGAAATAAAAGAACTATTGCAACATATTTAAGAAAAGGTTGGTCCTCAAGAGTGGCAGGAGCTCCCTGTCACATATCCTTCACCTTAAGAGGGAAGCAGTTATTGCAGACTGCTTACCACCTTCCTGTCCCAGGAAGGGATGGAGCTTCTACCCATTCATCTTCAGAAGCGCTGTCTCAGGGTCCCTATTAATGATAAACGTTATATGATAAACATAGTGGATATCATCTTTCTTTACCCTGAGGCATTAACACATTTCTCAACAGAGACTAACACTACCTTCCCATCTCCTTTTAGGGAAAGTCCATCATATTTTAGTGACTGAAAATATGGATGGCTCTAAAGTCCAGTACCACAGAAAGAATTACTCTGGGGTAATTACCTGCTCCAACCCCACCAGATATGTCAGCTTTAAGTAGGGGCTCAGTCCTAGGTTCAATCCTTCTACATAAACCCACTATGTCTCTTGATTCATTAATTTCTCTTGCTACTGACACAGACACCTGAGGGTAGACATTCTTTTGATTTTACCCCAACACAGATTCCAATCCATTTTCCACCCACCTCCTCCTTGGTAGGTTTTCCTTCAGAAAAGAATAAAACACATGTACCACCTCAGACTCCTTGTCTGCCCTTGGATACCTCTTTCTTTGATATCAGACCCAACACCTGACTAAACATGCTACACTTTTACTACAGAAAGGGACCATTGCAGACCCACATCTGGCCATGCCTACAACTACCTTAACCCCTCTGTCTTACACAAAGTGTCTGTGGGAATGTGGAAGGAGCAATAGTAGCTTCTACTCTCCTATTTCAACTTTTTATAACCTATGACCCCAAATCCTTGGTCTTCTTATCCCCAGGCAGGTCTCTACAGAAACCTACAGAAAGTCAAGAAACCTCCCATCCCATCTTTGGAATGAGACATTAAACTGAGGTCCCATCTCCCTGTTCTGGTGGTAGTTCAGGTGGATGTTAAAGATCACATGGCACTTCTCGAAAAGAGATGAAAAATGTTCCTGGTGCCCTGGCCAAATTTTCCCCATTCACTAAAAATACAACCAACAGCTTAATCTGGTTCAAGGTCAGTTGACCTTCATCTGCATTCCCCTCCCCTGGGTCACGTCTGAAAATAGGCAGGATTTGTCTAGTGCACTTACCCGGTCAACAAAAACTAAATAAAATTAAAAAATAACACTGAATACCCTGCAATGTTAAACAGCAGATTCCTAAACCTTTTAACTCTGGAGTGTCTTAATAAACATATTTTTAATCATTGTGCTATTTTCAGCCATCAGTTACCATCTAGTACTTTGTGACCTGTGTGAGAGTTTTCCCTTTTTCCAAGGGTGCCATTTTTTTCTTTAATGACCTCTACCCTTTGAGACATTCTTTCCACACCCTGGGTACTAGTTCCTCTGCTGTCCCCATAAGGTACCTCTATCTGGCTGCACACAAGAAAGGTCTTAAGACAGGCTATAACCTGTTTGTACATTCCTGGCCAGTAATAATACAGGGTTAATTGAGCTAATACCACACCATGGCTCAGATGCCCACAGGGACTAAAGTGAGCAACTTCCATCACTTGTTGCCAGTACGCTTCAGGTACCACTGCCTGGGCATCCACACTTTTTGTATGGGGGTTGAGCCTCCTGTGGCACAGAACACCTTTCTTCAGTTAGTACCACCAACATTTTTTGCCCCCACACCACCATTAACCTGCATACCCTCCTTGATCTTAACATACCATAATAGTTTGGCAACATTAGCATCTTTAGCCTGAAGTATACACCAGTCAATACTGTTAATAGATTTAGCTGTATCAATACAAGAGAAAGTCCCTTCCACCTCATAGGCTTCTTCTTGCCTGCTTGGAGTCTTCAACCCCAGCACAATATCACTAGACACAGTCTTACCTTGGGGTCTCACATTCAAGTTCCATATTTGCATCTCTGACCTCCAACAGGTAACATCCTGGGATCAAAGACAACAAAGGAATATCCTGCTCAGTCAGGGGGTCCTCATCAAACTGAGACCACAAAAAATCCTCCTCCGAATCTTTGTACAAACTCTCTGGCAGGAACCTCTTGAGCACCTAGCACCGGTGTTCCACCTCTCTGTGTAGTCGGTCTGCTTCCAGCCATTGTCCAGTCATCCACCATATTAGCCTCATCAGGTTTTCCACCATCGGGGTGTTGTCTTTCATCTCTGGTATGCCTCGACCCCATGATAGCTCCTCATCCCCTTTGCATCTCTTCATCATCTTCAGGCTAGGCCATCCTCCAAGCTCCCAGGTCCAGTCCAGGCAGCAGCTTCTCTCCAAGTTTGTTGGCCATGGTCCTGGTTAGAACTCCATGGACTTTCTTCTCCGGTTCTTTTCTGGCAACTCCTGCTGTATCAGTCCTCCTGGGATATCTGGGTGATATCCACCAGAAAAATTCCCTCTTTGGCCAGTCCAGCCACTTCCTGCAAGTTATCCCACTTCTGACACTAAGTTTATGGAGGGGCTCTGGGATAACAGATGGACCAGACACTGAACTTCAAGTTCAACACACAATCTCTGAGTGATGTTTATTCAAAATGCAGGAGATAACATTTAACAATGGCATATCCCTTCTACAGTACATCAGTTTGTAGCAACAGACTATGCAAGTCTTCCCTTTATACTTAGCCAGCACTTATTGATCTCTGATCTAACTTATCTATTAAGATTTAGCCTCCCCAATGCGTGCCTTGTTTGCTTGGGTGGTGGGAGCTCAAATACAAAAAAAAAAAAAACAAGCTAAAGACAAAGAACCTCAGTGCAGAAGCACTGAAACAAGGGCTACCCCAATGGGAATTGACAATAAGCCAAGTTTCAAAGAAACACAACATCACACATACTTCCATAATGCAAAGCATCATGGGATAGATGCAAATCACCATGAGATTTCAGACTTGTTCAGTTTACAGCAATTTACATGCATTTTAAATAGCACAACTAATTTAATTTTTATCATACAGTCCCCTAGTAACTTTTTACCTTTATCAAAAACACCTAGTGCCATGGTATTTTCAACATTTACAGGTTTTATACGCATAAGGTATATACATTAAAGCATTTTATGACATAGTGCCATTGCATACTAAATCCAACAACATGGAACACAGCCTGTTGTTTTACATCAGCTCAGAGGTCACCACAATAACCTCCCTGTATGAGGACCTGAGACAGAAAAGGAAAATTAAAGTGGACACTATAGCATAGTCAAGAAAGGGGAGGGGGTGCCCATAGGTGGCCAACTTTATGGACTAGAAATTGTAAAGAATAGATTAGGCTAAGAAATAGAAGAACTGTTGCAATAGATTTAAGAAAAGGTCAGTCCTAAAGAGTGGCAGGCGCTCCGTGTTACAATATCCTTACTATGACCTGACTGCTTCTCGCCACATGCATGCTAACCAAGTAACTGACAGCAACTTATCATGCTAGACAAACACCTTTTTGCCAACACTTGTAATGCCAGTCTGCCAGCCTACAATCCACTCACTCTTCAGATGAGCAACAGGCAATCATACTCTGATCTACCTCTCTGAGCCAGCGACCTTTCACTAAAGCAATGGGGAGGCACAGCAAAGCAACCAGCAATTATGGCAATCAGTATCAGTGGCACAAGACACTTGCAGTTCAGTAGATGAAATCAACATTTGTTTTCCCCCTTTAGGAAGGCACTGGTTTCTTATGATGGGAACAGATGGCAGGGGAAGAAAAGCATGCAGAAGGAGCAGTTAGTGTTCTTCTTTAGCAGACTGGGATGGGAACTGAGAGAGGGTGAAGGTGTGACAGCAGTCTGTGGAAGGGATGTTATATTTAATGCACACTGGGCCAGCAATGGAGGGTGGTAGTGGGACAGCACGCAGAAGGAAGGAATGGGAGGGTTGTTAATTTTGCAGCATACTGGGATGAGAACAGAGGGTGGGCACATAACAGCCTACAGGGAGAAGAAGCAGGAGAGTTGTTAGTTTTGCTGCACACTGGGACAGGCATGAGGTAGTTAACAGAATACAAAATATCTACTACCATCAAAATCAGATTATGTAAATAGGTCTAACTTTCACAGTGGCGGTGCAATACTGGGAAATGTTTCATGTAATTGTAACTCCAGTGGCAGAGATTAAAGGCATGGAAAGCATTTATCAAAATGCAGTATTAAAGAACTGGTGAATTAAGCTCTTCCTATGTTCTCATGTTAAGCAGAGTAACAAGATAGTATGACTCTGTCCTATCTATATGCATAAATAATTAAGAGTTCATACTTAGTTATATGTTCAAAAAATACCTTCTGGAGATATTTCTACCAAGTAGTACTGTTAAGTAGGCAGGACTCAGATGGTGTGGTAGGAAGTGTTGTCTGACAATAGTGCCCAGATCTGAACTGCCATCTTAGTATTGCTCTGTATTGGCTGTTTCAATGAGGAAATTGACTTGTATAAACTTCTGCTAAATAAATACCATTGAATACTTGCACTCATGTGCAAGTTCCACCGCCCTGGCATTATTTTATTTTTAGCTTGAAATCGAGTCAAACAACTGTCCTCCCATGAACACAAAGCACCTCCACCCAAGAGGTTCTTGACAGCAGCCTCACAAAACACCATTTCTATTGGACCAGTATGTCACACTGCTTTTTACTCAAATTGCCTATTTTCAGTGCATTAAAAAAATGTAATCCTCATAATTTCTTCCCCTTTGCCATGTTTCTGTGCACTTGTCCATACCAGTCCCAGCCGGATCTGACACACAGCTGCTGACTACATATCTGCCTCGCACCTGTCAGAGTATCAGTGGTAAAAATCAAACACCATCATTTCAGTAAGATCGTGGATCAGCTGAGCATTAAATTAACAATGGATAAAAACTACATTATTGATCTACTCATTTTTAACTAAAGTATTATGACAATACTGAAGGCTTAGTTACTGATAGTAAAGAAATCTCTTGTTTCAACTAAGCATATGACAGATTGGCACACACGTAAGCCAGAACTGAACCATTTCCCTCACTGTTTCTCCGAGAATGTGAAGTGCATTTCATGCTGGGTTTTCCCCCAATTATTCAGGTACAGCATTTACAACCAGAACTGTGCATATTGTCAGACATAATGAGAGGCATTAGCTTTAATCAATGTCTTAGCTAACTTCAACTTACATTGAAAAATAGAGATGATACAAACTAAACTGTTAAAGAGTAGGCAATGACAAACATCTGACAAACATAATGCAGACATTCAAAACTGTACCTCCAATGCCACAAGGGCTGACATCAAAGAGCACGTAAAAAATTAACAAAAAATAGAAATATTAAAACAGTCCCATTTTACAGAGGACAAGGTATTATGCTACTGTCCACAGGAACACCACATGGTCTCTGTGAATAACACTGATTGACACAATCTCAAAAAAACAAAACAAAAAAAGAAATACAGAAACTAACACCTGAGAAGGAGGTACACATATGTGAGAGCTTTACTAAACAAGTTACGCTGGCTATCATCTCCAAAATGGTATCCATCACTTTCTGCCCCCCTTGAAATCATGCCTTTATCTTACTAACATACTAACATACTATTTGCCAGCAGATTAGGCCTTATGGTCTATCAAGTCTGCTCGAACCTAGATCCTTAGTTGGGTGCAGAGACCCTCCCATCCCTTGTGCTCCAGAAACCCCTATCATCCATCCCCGGGACAGGCCATCATCTGATACATCCACTTTCTGTGTCTGTCCCACCCTCTCTTAAAGCCCTCCACTGTGGATCTCTGAACCAGCTCACCAGGCCAGAGCATTCCAGGGTCCACCACCCTCTCCGTGAAAACCTCCTCCTCTTTCCCCTCACCCTTCCACCTTCCAACTTCAAACCATGCCCTCTGGTGATGCCTCCTGCTTTAGTCTAAAGATCCCTCCATGCTTACCCTATTTATTCCCTTGAGGTACTTAAGACCTCAATCATGTCCCCTGTCTCTCCTCTCCTCCAATGAAAACAGGCAGAGCTCCTCAAGTCTGTCCTCGTAAGTCAAATCCTAGCCCTCGTATCATCTTTGTTGCCCTCCTCTGTACCCTCTCCAGGAGCTGTATGTCCCTCTTCAAGTGTGGTCTCCAGTACTGTACACAGTACTCAAGGTGTAGTCTAACCAGTCCATTGTACAGTGGCAGAATCACTTCCTTGCTCCTTGAGGTGATCCCCTTGCGATGCATCCCAACATCCTGTTTGCCTTGCTAGCTGCTCTCCTGCACTGCTCAGAGTTATTCATACATGTATCCACCATGACCCCTAGGTCTTTTCCCCTGTTGAGGCTTCCAGCACCTCCCTCCCAGGGTGTACCTGTGTTTAGGGTTTCCCCGACCAAGATGCAACACCTTGCACTTGGTGATATTGAAATTTAATTTCCATGTGTGAGCCCAGCTTTCCAGGGTGTCCAGGTCCCCTTGCAGGGCCAACCTCCCCTCTTCTCCCTCAACTACTGCTCCCATCTTGGAGTCATCCATGAAGAGACTCATTTCACACCCTATACCATCCCTGATGTCTGATATGTATGCATTAAACAGATTGGACCCAGGACCGAGGCCCTGTGGTACCCCACTACCAACCTCTGTAGGGTTGAGAGCTCCCCACAGACCACTACTCTCTGAGTGCGTCCAGCTATCCAGTTTTCAATCCATCTGACCATCAAAGGGCCTACTCTAACCCCATCAGTTTCTCCACCAGACCATTGTGGGGACAGAGTCAAATGCCTTGCTGAAGTCCAAGAATAATACATCCACAGGCTTACCCCTGTCCAGTTCTGATGTTACCCATTCATAGAACTCCACAAGGTTGGTTTGACATGATCTACCTGGCACAAACCCATGCTGCCGACTATCCAGACCTCCACCTCCCCAAGTAAACCCCAATCGTTCCTTTAGTATACTCTCCATTAATTTTCCCACCACCGAGGTTAAACTGATGGGTCTATAGTTTCCTGGTACTTCCTTCGACCCCCCTTTATGGATTGGTACCACATGTGCCTCTCGCCAATCCCTAGGTACCCTCCCTGTCTCAAGTGACCTGTTGAAAAGCTCCGCCAGGGGTGCAGCCAGTATGTCCGCCAATTCCCATAGTACTCTCAGATGAATGCCATCCGGCCCAGGAGA
The DNA here is from genome assembly GCA_016271365.2 of Neoceratodus forsteri. Taxonomy (NCBI): domain Eukaryota; kingdom Metazoa; phylum Chordata; order Ceratodontiformes; family Ceratodontidae; genus Neoceratodus; species Neoceratodus forsteri. The sequence goes on along the minus strand of CM028132.1, from coordinate 465,758,590 downwards.
TTTGTCTTTCTTTAGGGCCTTGAGGGCAAACCACACCCTTTTGGTGGGGATGGCATCATCTGTCCCCTCCACCTTACTGGTCTTTTTATCCTTATCCAGATGTGACACCCCTGGGGTACCTTTCCCTCCCTTTTGCTCCATTTCTGTTGCTCCCCTGATCCCACTCCCTGCCGCTTCTATCCCCTTTGTGCCTTGCTTTGTAGATATCCCATCCCCCTCCCTAGTGAACACAGAGACAAAGTACTCGTTAAATACCTCTGCCTGGTCCCTCGCCTCTTCCACCACCCTTCTTCTGATCTCAATCTGCTGAGATGGCCTTAGTTTTCTCCGCTCCCCAATGTACCGAAGAACCCTTTTCCCTCCATGTATCCCCTGTCAGCCGTTGCTCTTTACTGGACTTGCTCCCTCACCATACGGGTGACTTTTCTAGATGCAAGCTGGTACATTTCCTTATCCTATCCCCTCTTGTTGTTTTATATTTTTGTAAGCCGCCTTCTTTTCTCTGACTGCTACCTGGACCTCACTGGACCACCAGCATGGTTTATGTGACCTTGCTCCCTTACGTTTCAACTTAGCGCAGATCCTGACTGCCTCATGAAGTCCCCGTTTTATGACCTCCCATCTCCTTTCCACACTTGTCGTTGAGGTAATCCCCTTCAAGTGATCCTTGAGAATATTTCCCATGCCCATAAAGTCTGCCCCCCTGAAGTCCACTGCCAGTGTCCTAGATCTCACCCCCACTCCCCCAATGCTTATTTGAAACCAGACAGTATTGTGGTCACTCCCAGTCAGGGGGTCCTGTACAACCATCTTCTCTCAACATGACCAGCGTGGCACAATTCCCATTTCCATGAACCTCCAAAGTCCTGGTAAAATGTACCTAATACTGACATGACACCAGATATGTTCATTATAAATCAGAAAGCTCGCCTTTGAACAAAGCACTCGCTTCTCCATAAAATGAAAGTAGAGCAGTTCCTTTATTTTATTGAATAATAAAAAAAAAATAGAAAATCCTCAGCAGCACACAGACCACTCCCCATTTGTTTTGTTTATGGGGCAGAGGTCTGTTTACTGCTGTCAATGTTCTTGTTTTATTGTTTAATAAAATAGCATGTATTATTTAAAAATTGGCCTACCTTCATTTTACAGAGAAGTGAGTTTTCAGTTCTGGGGGAGGCCAAAGGATCATAGGTTCAAATCCTACAAGGCACTTTTAAAGTGAGAGTAAATTGTACAGCCCCCCCCCCCAAGTGATTCAGTTCTTCACTGCTTTATAACTGAGTAGAATCAAGGTGTTTCTGTACTAATTCCTAGGACTACTAACTTTAAAAGTCACTTTGATGCTACCTACACCATTTCAAGAATGAAGCTCCTCCACCGATCACACCCTCTTAAAAATGAAACTACAGCACCAACATATCTGGTTCCTCCACACCAACACCACATCTGCAGTAAAACTGCAGAATCCTGCAAAATATTCAGATATCCTACAATACATTGAAGGCTTAATTGTTATCCCAGTAATTAAATCAGAAAAAACATACAGAACTGTTAGATGTTCAATACGCAGACCAAGGGCCAGATATTCAAAACTTTGCCCCGGGGCTAAATTAGCACTGCCCGGTAAGCAAACCTAGCCTGGGGCAAAAAGCAAGCTATATTCAAAAAGAATAGCCCAAGGCAAACAGCTTCTGAATGTAGCATGGTAATGAGGCCGGGCAAACTAGGCTGGGAGTGCAGGGCAAACTTAGCCCTGGAATAAGACAGCTCTGAACAGGGTCGGACTGGGGTACAGAGGGCCCACCTGGAAAGAAAATGCAAGGGCCCACCTGGAAAATCAATAGAGGAGGGCCCAGGTTGACACACTCATATCAATATTCCACTTCAATCTGATACTCTAGCTCTGTGTTTGCATCTTACATTTATCAACAGTGTCCCATATACCCCATTTAATTAGAAAAAAGAAGATAAATGCAGAAGTTTTCAGAGTTCAGAAGGTAACCACTTACCCAACTGGGGGGGGACCCACCTGGAAATTTCCAGGTATCCAGGTGGGCCAGTCCGACCCTGGCTCTGAATATTTCAACCAGGAAGTGCAAACCACAACAGCATCACAGTGCACAGTGACATGAAGGTGGGTAGAGGTGAACTATGTGGCCAATGTGTGTGCCAGCAAATGCGTGGACCCAGTACAGCTGCAGGCAGCAGCGCATGTGAAAGTACAGTGTGCAAACTGTATAATATTCCCTGAACCATTTGCACAGTGCTAACGCATTTGTACGGGTTTAGCACGGTGCTAAGCCATTTGCCCGGCACGAACATGTTTGCCTGGCACTAAACTTTGCCATATTCAAAAGTGACATGCAAATGAACCTACTTAGGTAGTCTCTGGGCAAACATCCAGATTAGCATCTCATTGTGCCCTGATTTGCATGCAGTTTGCCCAGCGTTACTGCAGAGTCCCACAGCTCCACCTGTAGGTCAGTCTGGCAGTGCATGATGGTAGCTGCAGGCTACCTCACTGGAACTGAGCTTGTCTCAGTTGAGCCTCCTATTCTTTTGCTTGTCAATTGAATAAACATTTTACTACTACTACTACTACTACTACTACATGTATACAGTACAGCACAGCATATTGTGCCCCAGGGGATAACACAGCATAGGCACAGGTTGTGGTGGTGCTGCATAAAACTTGTCACACTGTAGGTCATGCTACAGTGCACAGCAGACACTACAGTAGCAAGGGGGCCAGTATCGTGAGGGACACCACAATGCCTATGGCGTGTAGGGCAGTGATGACCACTGCACTGTACACAGTGACAGGCCCAACTTGCAGGTGTTTACTGACAGTGGACATTACTGTTATGCTGTTGTGTGACCCACAGATGCTGCATTTGAAAGTGGGCGGACTGGGTGGGCCAGGCAGTCCTTGTCTGCCATCAGATTCTATGTTTCTATCTCCGGCATGGGATGTTCACAGTGACATATACATGACCGGCTGTGTGTGCTGTGGTGTTTGTACAGCTATGTGGTATGTGGCTGGGGGGGGGGGCACATATGATCAGACAGGAACACTAGTGCTGGAGGATTCCCAACACTGGCCCATGTGCACTGCATGATGAGTCCCAGCCTTGTGGCCACACCTGGTCTGTGGCACAGCCTGGCCACCTATACACCCTCCCCTCAACAACCTCCATGCTCACAGTGCTGCATGAGTGTGCTGCCATCTGTTGGGGTCCACAGAAGAGTGGTCTGCAGGTATGTGCTGTTCGGCCACACTGCCATGGTGTCCACTGGTGGCAGGGTCATTACTTACTGCCTGGCATGGCTGGGACTGGTGGAAGATGATGGCATCATTGTGATGCCATCAGTGAGCAGCATGTTTCCTCTATGTCTGGCTTTGTTTATGTGTCATATTTATGTGTTAGGATCACGCAAAGCCATGCAAAAGCCACGCAAAGCCAAAATGCCACGCAAAGCGGATTGCCCAGAGTTAAGACTACCTTTTCCTGGGTGGTAATTTGCACTGTTGGCGTCGCTTAAGTCGCACAAACCATTTTGCGCTGCACTAGTTGCTGAATATAGCATTGCGCCTGTATTCATGTACATGCCCCCTCAGTTTGCCCCTTGCATACATTATGATTTTGCCCAGTGCTAATGCAGTTTGCGTGCGCTATTTGGCTTTTTGAATATAACAAACCTGCACTAATCACACGCTAGACCTGCACAAACGGTTTGTGCCCAGTGCAAAGTTTTGAATATCTGACCCCAACTGTTTTGTCAGTTTGAAATTCATTATACCTGATGTCATCCAAAAAGGCATGGGACAGTGTGCAAAATGACAATATACTGGTATTCAAGTCTCACTTTCTCAGATGAAACCAATATGACTGAAAACCCAATTTTTTCATAAAATACAATTAAACAGATAACTAAGCAAGAAATACTGATGGTGAAAGTAGCAGCAATGGTAAAATCATTCGCTGTCTACATGAGAGTACAGTCAAAATTTAATTAAGCAAGTAATAGAAAAGGCATAATTACAAAAAGAAACAGTGAAACAATACACAAATTAGGGTCACTACTCAAAAAAATCTGCTTTCCTGATGGCATGCAAAGTTAAACAAATCCTGCCAGAACTGGCAGAGACAGAACTCGGCTGGGATGCACTTGAAAGGTTTGACTGCCCCCCCATGTCACTTCCGGTACAGGAAGCCAGAGATGGCACTGCATTTTTCTTCAGGCATCAGCAGTTTGAAAAGGTAAACGACAACAAAAAATTAAATAGAGACTGGAAAAATTGCATTACAAATATAAAGCAATGACATTCTTTTTTGATGAATGAGCAAAACAAACGTTGTCTTCAGTCCACTAGCTCTTTGATTGCATTTTAGTACAGTTACATCATGGTATGCATTCAGGCTTTGATTACTAGGGATGGGATGCACAGATTTCCTCCCACTTTTTCCACCTGGCCAGAAAGGTGTTTGCAGGTGGTGGTGGTGGTGGGGTATAATGAAACACTGTGAGCGTGGTAAGAAAATGGTCTTCAGCACCTCAAAACAGAAACCTACAGTGCTTATTGGAACTTAATGCTTTATCCTCCAATGGTATGAAACGTGTTGTTTTGCACCTGATAAAACACATGTCACCTATGAGGGGTTCCTCTCAGAATAAAGGAAGACTAATTTATGCACCTTCAGAGCAGCTTGTTTCCTTGTGCTGTTGCACACCTTAGGCAAAGGCCAGGCATGGATGTCAGTAGTTGAAGCTGCGTTGCCACTAAGTTTAAAGTGCTTGGCTGGGCTTCTTTACACAAATAATGTCTGCAGGAGACAAAGACAAGAACAAGATGGTGCTCCCTTAGGGCAGCAAAAAGAGAAGCTGCACCACAGCTGTTGGTCCCGAAGGGCTCACTATGAGCAGCAGTGTGGGGGGGCGGAGGAAAGACTGATTATGAGATTGCCTTACTCAGCTCGAATGTCATTTTCTTATGAGATGTTTACCCAAGAGACAAATGGATTACACAAGTTCCAGTGTTCTTGTAGGTAGTAACAAATCAGTGAATTTAGTACATAGCACTTTATATTCAATGTTTTGTGTAAAAATGTGATTGTATGTTCCCTCCTTTATATTTTAATTGTTAATGTGTGTAATTTTGTAAACATTAGTACTGGTATATGTAATTAAATGCAGTTTGATGTAAGTAAAATTGTGACTGTATAATGTAAAATCTGTTTTGTCTTAGAAAGTTAAAGTACTGACAGCACTGTCTTGAACCTTAATGACAGGATTTAAGCCTGTATAAAAATAAAGATTCTATCTATCTATCTATCTATCTATCTATCTATCTATCTATCTATCTATCTATCTATCTATCTATCTATCTATCGGAGACACAGAACTAGAAATAAAGAACTTTTTCTAGTTCTGTGCTGGGGAGGCTCAGTATGAGGAGGAGGGGATTAAGTATGGGGGGGGCTGTGTGTGTGTGGGGGTACTGCTAAGTTTTGTGCAACAAAGCTTCCAAATGGAGGAAGGCAGCTACTGACAATAGCAGCACTGGAGAGACTGACTCAGTGTTACGATAAAAACAACATCGAGCTATTCCGAGGTATATTTCTGGCTAAATTCCCTTAACTCTGAGCTGATTGAGGAAATGAAACTAGGCCCATTTAAGGCCAAGCTGCTGCAGTACCTGGTCACTCTTAGTAACTGCGACTGCGTCACCTGCACCTAATCCTACTGTCATTGATAGCTTATCTATCCTGCATAGCACCCATCCCCCTACTTCCTCCCTTGCCTGGTGTGACCCCACTGAGCACTTACCCCCACATCCACTCTTTATCCCCCCACCTTCCTGCTTTTTCTTCGCAAATATTTATACACCCCCTCGGTTCCCCCTCACCTCACCCCCACTTTAAAACACTTTCCCTTATCCCACCCTCCCTCTACATTACCCAGCCCTGCCCTATCACCTACTTACATAACCTGGGTAGATTCCTAGCCAATCACACCCTCTGACTACTCAACCCCCTTATTCTGTCACCCCTTTTGTCTCTGCCCCACCTCCCCTCCTTTGGTCACCACCACTTTTGACCCTCCATAACTCTACCTACATGCTCTAAAGCTCAGCTACCACTATAAATTGCTTGTCCACCTTAGGTATGCTCTTAGTACTGTTGCAACAAAGCTGACCTCTCCTACCTGATGTATTTTAACTATACTTGCTAGAATCTGTATCTGTATGTACCATAATGTACTTGCCTGCTGTATATACCCCTATCTGTTTTGTAATGTCTACGTACCTTGTCTATTGCCTTACAATGTGGAACCTCTGTAAACGAGCTTTTAGCTCAAGGGTGTTATCTGAGATTCCAATAAATAAATATTCTAAAGCACAGAGAAGGAACACGACTTACATAGGGACAGTATAATACTCTGAAAAATAAATAAAACTAGCTTCTCGTACTAAGTCAGTGATTCACCCTAACTGTTTAACAACTGCTAAGCAGTTCACAAAATTAAATCAAAACCATAATTATAGGCTTACTCTAATAATAAACCTCACTAAAGTGCAAAAAAAGCAAAAAGAACAGAGAGTTCCCAGAGACTACTCACCGAGAGAGAGAGAGAGAGAGAGACGGAGGGATCACCAGCTGACTGCTTCAGCTGAAGCTGGCAGTGCAACTTCCAACTGCAACTTCAGCCTTCAAGAAAGTCCTTATGTTCTCATACAGAGAACACTGGTCAAGGGCTCCTTTTACTAACCTGGTGGGCACTGAGGATTTTGGATGCCCAGAAGAAGTATTTCTGGCCCTTATTATAAAAAACAAACATCAGAATCTAGCTAAATGAATCCCTTTTAGCTAGGTTCTGATGTTTGTTTTTTCAAATACCAGCATTTTTATATATTTTCCACGTGTGGTCGTTTGTGGAAAAAAATCCACAAGATGGCGGTTGGCACAGCATAAAAAAATGTTTGGTGACCTGCCGAACAAGTGACACAAAATCAAAAATGCCCGTTTGCACCACCACATTTTTACTTTTGTGGAACAACATTGTCTCAGAAACCCTGCTGTGCACATGCAGGTCAGAAAACAATGAAATGTAAAGCCTTATAAGGAGGCAGTATAGTGCAGTGGTCTAAGGCTCTGAGCTGCAAATCTGGTGACATCCAACAGACCAGACCTGGGTTTGAATCCCACAGCTTCCCCTTGCATACTGTGTGACCCTGAGCAAGTCACTTAACTTCCTTGTGCTCCCAGGTCGCACCTGGAAACAAGCTCCGGCTTAGTGTGCCTTTCCTGGTTAAACAATTTCCCCTTTCCCTTATAACTCTGAAACCCTTTAATATTTACTCACCAGACCTGTCAAATGCACTACTTGGGCATGACACATGTTCCCTGCAAGTTTGGGATAAAAATTCCATTCCATGTAGGCTATAGGTGATAGCAAAAAAAAAAAAGTCAAGTATAGGAAAAAAGTTAGATTTTTTACAAACAAATGACATATGCGACTCTCAGAAACCGCGCAAGCTGCCATCACAAAACGTTCCACACATCAAGACCTTGCCTTCTAGACAACACATACGAAATTCCAGCTCATTTCATCAAAGGGAGCCGAAGATATTAATATACAAAGTTAGGGGTATAACATTAAACAGGCTACTCAACTTTAATTATAGGGGTGCTACTGCCCCCCTATAATACAGTTTTATAATGGCCTGGTAACGTACAGATAGAGTTGAGCAGGGGTTTCAATGTTAAACCTCAAACTTTGCACTTTAATAACTTTGCAACTGTTCAATGGATTTCCATGAACTTTGGCATGTGCAGTCTTGTGTGGTAGACCTCTTGACACACCAAGTTTTGTTTCGGTTGGATTTGTAGATTCCGAAGTGCGAATAGTGCTAAAACGTTAAAAATCACTGTTTGTTGCTCTTTTTCTGTCATCTCGCTCCACCCAGGCAGTTTGAAATTGTCAGGGTAGAAAAGGCCTGGCCCACAGATGTGCCTTTCACTGGTTTGGTGAAAAAAATATTAATCCGTTCTAAAGTTATTAAATTTCAAAAATTTGGGTTCTGAGCATGCACAGTCAGCACTTCAAAATGGCTGTATGAAGTTTTCATATGGGAACCCTTTTCATATTGTAAGCCTCCCCGTCCTTCTCATCTAGGGGCATAACTTATCATCGCAGTTGGTCCAGGGGGTATGGGAGATGGCTACAACAAGGACAACACCCGAGCCAGTGCACCACCAAATAAGGTAGGAAAAATGGCTGTCCTACCTCTCGAAGTCTTCATGCCCATGTGTACTCTCGATCTCACCTCCAAACTTGGATTCACCCCAAACGCTGAATATCAGCAGAGGATCTCCAAAACTGCAACTCTCTTCTGAGCCCCAGAGCCCCTCAATCCCAAACAGCATGATGGACACCTTCTGGAATTACAGCTTATAAAATAAATTAGTCACAAGGTGTGGTTCTTTCATTTCATTTGTCCCCCTTCCACCTTAAAGAAAGAAAGAATCATTGCCAAGTTTCTTCCCAATTAGCTTCTTTATTTTAGCTCCTGCACCCCAAATGATTCCAGGAATGCAGGGGTTCCATCTTTCACTGGATAAATAAAGCAGCTCCATGGGGCTATCTGAACTTTTTACAATTTACCCAGGCTGGACATTTTGAGCAGCATAAACGGTTTACATGCAACACAAGCAGGGTTTCTTCACTCTGACATCTTGGATGATTTACCCAAGGAACCTCCCCATAGGCTCCTGGCTCGCTGATGCTGGTAAGCCAAATCTCTCTCTCTCTCTCTCTTTTCCTATTCTGGGTTACTCATTCTCCTCAATCTCTGTCTGGCACTGGTTGGCTGCCCTATCTCTGGCATGGTAAAGCATGCTGCTTCCACTACCTGGCCCCTGGACCTTGGTCCAAATCTCGAGGGGTACCAGGATTTTTCCTCTCCAACCCAGACCCTGTAACCCAATCTCTCTCTCTCACTTTACATGGAACCTAAACCTACCGGTGCTCCCAAACTCACAGCACCAGTCTCCACACCTACTGCTCAGCTGTCTCTCTCTCTCTCTCTCTCTCTCTACTGGTGCAGCAGCCCTCAAACCCAGCCCTGCTCCAGTGCCTGAGCTACCTTAATCGGGCTACTCTGCCACGGGAGGGCCCTGAGCTCTGCCACTGCCCAGGCCCACAGAGCAACCCACTCCTCCCACAGATGGCCCCCAAATTCCTTTCTGTGCTCCCAGATAGCCATTCATGAGGGTACACAGCCACAGGCCTACATCTCTGCCAACACATCCTGGGCTTACAGTAAGTTCCTGCTAAGGGCACCCCAAGGCCTGTCCTAAGACCTGTGACCCACCCAGCCCCGTAAATGCCAATGCCCCAGGACCTGCCCCTCCTTGCAGGTCCTCTGATATGGGTGCAGGCCCCCTGGCTTCCCCTAATCTCAGGCCACCCTACCACTCTGGGTATGGGAGAGAACCACTATCACTGGCCTCCCTCTGTGGAGACCCTGCCACTGTTCCCACAGCCCTGGTGGCCTGAGCCACTACTTCACGGGATCTCTCGGGCTCCTGCCTATCCTGACAACCTACTACCACCTGCATCTCCCTTCTCCCAATGACACAGGCACCTGGCTGACCATCCTCCCCACAGAGTTTCCTCCCCTGCTTCTCAACACCATGTTGCTGTAGAGGCTGTCCCTTTCTGCCACTAACGGGGGTCCCCCACAGGCCCATTTGGACTGTCAAGCTCCTTTTCTGCCTGCCTACTCTTCTTCTCCAGTCACTCCCCTCCAGCCCCAGGCTTAACATCCAGGCTGGAGTAGGCCCCAAAACTTCCTGTCTCCAGAGTTATTTACCTTCCATAACCTGCCATCTGCTGCCACTTTGAGGCGTCCAGCAGGTATTTACCCTCAGAGCACTAATAAATTCCCCAGATCTGGGGGGGAGGGTTCCTATATGGGAGCATAAGCCCCTTCTGCAAGGGGGGGCTTACAGTATGTTTTTTTTTGTTTGTTTTGTTTATTTGTTTTTTATGGCCACCATTTTGTTTAGTGCTTTCCCCTTAAAATTCTAATTTGGAAAACCACAAAAATGACATTCTGCATAGCGATCAACACATATAGCTTGCTTATCAGGTTCCCCTAAGCTGGATTCTGCACTTAACTGTAAAAGAAATGCCCCATGACATTTTGGATTTTTTTTAAGATTATAAATATTTTTTCATGACTCATGATACAAAAAATGATTCTTTTTCATATCTCAAGTCACAAAAAAAGATCCTTTTCATGAGGAAAACATCATTTTTCATTTGTTGGCATCAGTTCCCTGGTGTCCAGTGGCACCCCTACCTTCTGATTAGCATCCCTATAATTCCACTATAGTTCCCTTGAGTCTAGCAGCACCCTCCACCCTCCACTTGCAATCCCTGTATTTTTTTCTTTATTATTCCATGTGTCCAAAGGCTCCTCCACCATCCAATCAACACTCCTGTATTTACTGGTTATTTCCCTGGTATCTAGTGGCACCCCTAACCCTCTGATTGCCATCCCCCTTCCCTGGTGTCTAGTAGTGCCCCCATCCTGCCATCCTTGCCCCCGTAATATGTTTCTTTATGATCCCTGGTGTCCAGTGGCACCCCTACACTCGAATTGCCATTCCTGCAATATTTGCTTTTCTCATTGGTGTCTTGTGGTACCCCCCCACCCTTTGATCCCATCTCTTGTTAGACCTGTAATAAAGAAAATGGTCAGCTGGCCCGGTGGTGCTGAGTGTTGAGGCACTGGACACCACACCTTGTGCTACGCAGGTGACCCGGGTTCATAAACAAGTTCGGGTCATTGGGAGTTGGCAGGGGAGGACTGGGATTGAGCATCGAGAGACAGCTCTCCTAGTCCTGGGGTAGGTTGAGGTCTCTACATCCACTGCGGTGACCCCTGGGGATGCCAAGAGGTACCGCATGCAGCTGTGTAATGGAGGGGGGACCATGGCGGATGTCTGCACGTATGTGCGTGGACGTCATTGCACGTCCATTGTCCCAATGGGGAAAAAATGAACAGGGGAAAATAGTAGCATGGGTCCGAGACAGCTTGATAGCCACAGCTCCATTGGCCAATGATGCCTGGAGGCATGTGCTGGTACTGGTTCCTCGCCGGGCACCAGGGGCTATGGGGGGTCCCCTTTCGCAGGTGTAGTTGCATCTGCCAGCTGGGCATGAGAGCTTCGGGGTCAGCGGTGGAGTGGAGCGGTGGCTGGATGTAGAAGCAGGACCGTGGCTGCAAAGGAGAAAATGTTAAATGTTAAAAAAAAAAAAAAGAAAATGGTCCCTCAATGTCTTTCTTTTTTTGAACAATAAATAATGAAACAGTCCCACACCAATCTGAGCCCCCAACCCTGACCTCCCAGTGAGCAACCACCATCCCGAACCCCTCTCACACTCCTGGTATACCTGCACTCACTTGAACAGCTCACTGCCTGAAGATCCATTCTCTGATCAAAGACATGTCTTGCTGCTGGAACCTCCGACTGCAACATGAAAAACTAAGGTAACTGCAGTTCGATGTATTTCAAGGGGGTTTTCAACTTCGATTCATAACTTGGACATTTTTTGCATATTTTGACACAATTTTCAACATGGTCTTTTTGAGACCCCACCTCATGAACAACATCATTGGAATTCCACAAATCTGGCTCAAAAGGTGATTTTGCAGTTGTATGGTGAAATCACCATTCGGGCAGGATTTGAAAAATTTCACTGCACTTGTTTGTAAGGTGGGGTCATAGGAAGGCTATGTTGAAAATCTGGAGTCAAATATGTAAAAATGGCAAAGTTATGAACATGTGTTGACATTTTGCTATGCTTGCCTGTAACTCTGGTACTTTTTAATATTTTGACACCACATTTTCAACATTTACGTATTTTTGCACCACCTCATGAATGTGGCAGCTGTCATTTCTCAAATCCAGGAAAAACTCTTTTCACACCTGTGGTGTGGAATCACATTTTGGAGGGGATTTGAAAATGTTCAGTACTCATGAGGTAGGGTAATAAGAAGTCTACGGTGTCAGTTTTGTTGCAGTTTTGCTAAAATTGAAAGCCCAGTAATCGCAAAATCACCTTTCTGGACGAGTAACGAAATGACAGTGGCAATGTTCATGAGGTGGGATAGCAAAAAGCCAATGTTGAAAATATGGTGAAAAAATAATGAAAAATGGCTGAGATATCAACGTAAGTTCAAAACACCATTGAAATACATTATATGGCACTTACCTTGATTCTTCAGTTCGTGATTAGGCTTTGAGGACTGCAGACGTGTCCCGGTCCACAGAAGATGACAGAAGAGGATCTCTGGTGGTAAGTATAGGTCAAGGGGGAGAGAAGGGTGGTGGGTTGCTCAGTGGGAGGGTCAGGATGGGGAAGGGGGACAGGGACTGTTTTCTTTTTTACAGGATAAAAAAAAGATGTCAGGGAACTGTTTTCTTTTTTTCAGGTACATAGAACATTTTGGGACTCTGAGGGTTGTCCCCAGAGTCCGACAGTACTGGTGGTGTTGGGGGAGGCTTGACATAACTTTGGACACTGGGAGTGGGCTGGGGGGGGGACTACTGCCAACATAGGGATTTGGCACCCTGATGTCAGCAATGTGGAATGCACTGACTTGAGGGGTCCCAATAAACAAGTTACGTGTGTTGATTCCCCCGCAGAATATTGTTTTGGGAGGTTTCAAAATTTAAAAATTTCAGGCAAAACTGAAAACAAGATGTCCATACAAAGTAGGAATTTTTCCTTATGAAGCAGGATTCCTTCTTTGTTTCATACAGCTATCTTGTAATGCTTACTAAGCATGCTCAGAAACAGTTTTTTCAAATTTTTAAATTGCAATAGCATAAAAACTGCTGATTATTTTTTCATCAGACTAGCAAAAGGCACATCTGTGTGGTAGTCCCTTTCCGCCCTGAACATTTCAGATCAAAAAAACAAACAATCTGAGCTGTAGGCAAGTTCAAAGAAAAATCTCAACAAAGTCAATGAGCAAAAACATGTTTGATTCACCTATCTGTAACTCTGAGACCGCAGACCTGACTGGAACGTAACTTGCCACATCAGGAGATATATCCCACAGGACAGAGCATACCAAATGTTTTGCAAATCCATTGAACGGTTGCAAAGTTATTAAATTGCAAAATGCTGAGTTTAACATTGAAGTACCTACTCAACCCTAACTATAGGGGCGCGATCGTGCTCCTATAATACACATACATATAGATGAATAGATAATACATGGATGGGAACTTTACCCCATTGAAAAGGCCATCATTTATTTCCCTGTATACCTGTGACTAATCTATCAATTAAAGCTATATACCTGCCCATAATCAATCAATTACAGCTGCATACCTGCACTAATAAAAGCTATATACCTACACTAATCAATCAATTAAAGCTATATACCTCTGGAGGCAGTATAGCGCAGTGGTCTAAGGCTCTGAGCTGCAAATCTGGTGACATCCAGCAGACCACACCTGGGTTTGAATCCCACAGCTTCCACTTGCATACTGTGTGACCCTGAGCAAGTCACTTAACTTCCTTGTGCTCCCAGGTCGCTCCTGTAAAAAAGCTCTCAGCTTAGTGTGCTATTCCTGGTTAAACAACTAAAAAAATATATACCTCAATTAAAGCTATACCTGCACCAATCAATTAAAGCTATATACCTACATCAATTAATTACAGCTATATACCTGCACTAATTAAAGCAGGGTCCAGTATTAGGACCAGTCCTCTTCAATCTCGTTATATGCCACATTGCAGAAGGACTGGATGGAAAAGTATGTCTCTTTGCAGATGACACAAAGATCTGCAACAGAGTTGATGCACAAGGTGGGGTGGAAAGGATGAGAAGGACTTGGCAAGGTTAGAGGAATGCTCAGATGTACGACAGCTTAGATTCAATGCTAAGAAGTGCAAGGTAATGCACCTAGGAAACAAAAACCCAGGGGAAGAGTACACAATGGGGGGTGAGATACTAGCAACAACAAAAATGGAAAGGGACCTGGGGGTAGTCATATCAGATGACTTAAAGGTGGGCAAGCAATGTGAGAGGGCAGTAAGGAGGGCTGGGTGGATAATGGGATGCATAGGGGGAGGCATCACCAGTATAAAATAAGAAGCAGTTATCCCTCTGTACAGACAGCTGGTGAGACCCCATCTGGAGTACTGTGTGCAGTTCTGGAGACCCAATCTCCGCAAGGACATAGACAGGATGGAAGCTGTCCAGAGGAGGGCAACTAAAATGGTGCAGGGTCTGCACCGGAAGACATATGAAGAGACACTAAAGTAGTTTAATATGTATAGCCTCAAGGAAAGGAGGGAGGTGGGGGACATGATAGAAACTTTCAAGTACCTCAAGGGAATCAACAAAGTCCAAGAGGGTAGCATCTTTCAAAAAAAGAGGTGTGCAAGAACAAGAGGGCACAATTTGAAGTTGGGGGGCAGCTCAGAGGTAATGTAAGGAAGTATTTTTTCACAGAGAGGGTTGTGAATGCATGGAACGGCCTTCCAGAGGAGGTTGTGGAGTCAAAAACAGTGGTTGAATTCAAGCATGCATGGGACAGTCATAAGGCAATTCTAGGGGTGGGGGTAGAAAGAAGTAGGCTGCTGGTTAACTAGGATCTGCAGCTTATCCATTAGGTAGGGAAATGGGCAGTCTGGGTAGGCCAAACAGTCCTTATCTGCCATCAAATTATATGTTTCTATGTTTCTATATACCTACATCAATCAATTAATTCTATATACCTGCACTAATCAATTACAGCTATATACCTGCACTAATTAAAGCTATATACCTACACTAATCAATCACAGCTATATAACTACATCAATCAGTTACAGCTATATACCTGCACTAATTAAAGCTATATACATACACTAATCAATTAAAGCTATATACCTACACTAATCAATTAAAGCTATATACCTACACTAATCACTCAATTAAAGCTATATACCTACACTAATCAATCAATTACAGCTATAAACCTGTACTAATTAAAGCTGTATACCTACACTAATCAATCACAGCTATATACCTACACTAATCAATTAAAGCTATGTGCCTGCACTAATCAATCAATTACAGCTATATACCTGCACTAATTAAAGCTATTTACCTACACTAATCAAACAACTAAAATGATATACATGCACTAATAAAAAGTACACACCTGCACTACATTAAAAGCTAGCCAAACCAATTAACAAGCTGTTAACAAGCTGTAAAAGAACCTAGAAAAAAGACAATTACACAGAACCCTCCCAAACACAGAAATCACCCAGACTTCTACCTGCATTCACTACAAACCATTCCCTCCTTGCCGTAAGAGACCTTCAAGTGCCATAATGTAATTGCAAATGCAATCTCCATAACAATAACCATCCTGATGTATTATATTCAACAAACAATGGGTAAGGGTGGAACACTCAGAAGTACTGTATATTCATGTTGTGGGCTGATTAGGGCAATACAGCTGCTCGCCTTTTGGGCTCATGGCCTTATAGCCCTAATTAGCCTCCTTGATGAGTATACATCCTTGTATACTACAATATATTATAGTGGCACAGTACCACCACTGTATTTAGGGTTGAGCAGGGCTTTCTATGTTAAACTTCAAATTTCACACTTTAATAACTTCTCAAGCATTCAGCAGATTTGCACAAAACTTTATATCCATGGTCTCATGGAGCAGATCTCTTGATGTGGCAAGTTTCGATCTGGTCAGATGTGTGGATTCCAAGCTGTGGATAGTGAAAAAAATGCAAAAAATTGTCATTTTTGCTGGGGAGGATTTTGCCATCACATAGCACCTACATGGTTTGGAATTTTGGCCTGAAATTTTCACGGTAGAAAGGGCTTGCCTCAGAAAGATTTCCTTTAGTGGTTTGGTGAAAAAATATGAATCTGTTCCAAAGTATTACATTTTAAAATTCCAAGTTCTGAGCATGCTCAGTCTGCCTAAAAAAATAGCTGTATGAAGTTTTTGTATGGGGAATCCTTTTTGTGAGTTTTTTCATATGACGCCATCTTGTTTTTTGTTTTTGTTTTTTCAAAAGGAAAAATTGTAAACCCATACAAATGCCACAGTACACCGAGACTAACACATGTAGTTTACTTATTGGGACCCCCTTACCTGGATTCTACATTTAACTGTTGGAGGAATGCCTTTATTTTTTTTTTTTAAAGATTATAAATGTTTTTTTCGTGACTTGTGCTATTTTGTATCATGAGGCATGAAAAAGATCCTTTTTTTTGGTGAGGAGAAAATCCTTTTCCCTGGTGTCTAGTGGCACCATTAACCCTCTGGTCATTACCCCTGCAATAATAGTTTTTCCATGGTGTCTAGTATCATCCCAACCCTCAGATCACTATCCCCATTGTCATGTTTTGCTTCCCTAGTGTCTACTGGCACCCCTTCTCTGATCACTGTACCCGCAGTTTATTAATTTCTTCCTGGTGTCCAGTGGCACCCCCACCCTCCAATCACTGCCCCTGTTGTCACTGTTTTGGTTCCCTGGTGTCTAGTGGCATCCCCCACCCTCTGATCACTGTCCCCATAGTGCATTAATTTGTCCCTGGTGTCTAGTGACCCCCCCCACCCTCTAATCACTGTCCCTATTGTCATGTTTTGTTTCCCTGGTGTCCACCTTGGGACAAATGACCTAGCTAGGCATGGGATCAATGCAGTGCAGGATGAAATTGTGGAGTTGAGGAGGGGCCTCAGACAGGTAGCAAGCACGGTTACCTTCTCAGAGGTGCTGCCAGTCCATGGCAGGGGTGAGGCTAGGGTACTACACACCATGCAGTTTAATGAATGGTTGCAAAACTGGTGTGGAGCACAGGGCTTTGGCTTCATTGGGGACTGGAGGTACACCTGGAGAGATGAAGGTTTATACTGGCATGATGGTCTGCTTCTGTCTATGAAGGGAACCAAGATCCTAAGTGACAGGTTTAAATGCTTCCTTGGCAAGCTTTTAAACTAGCCATGGGGGGAGGTGCTAATAAGAAGCAGAAAATTTCAAGCCTCCCCCCACAAAACATGATGGGTAGTAAGGTAAACACTGAGGTACAGTGCTCAACAGAGGGCAGAACTGGGGTAAATGGAAAAATAGATAAGGGCAAAAAGAGCAGACATGGGGGAATAAAGGATAAAGCCAACATTAAATGGAGGGCAATGAGTACTAATGCCCGTAGTCTGGGAAACAAGCTTCCTGAGCTAGTAGCCTTGATGGAAGACGAAAAATTTGATATTGTGGCAGTCACAGAAACATGGTACATGGGGAACCATGACTGGGATGTCAACATACCGGGGTACACAGTCTACAGAAGGGACGGGGAGGGGAAAAGAGGAGCTAGAGTAGCTCTATACATAAGGGAAGGGATCAAAGCTACTGAACTAAAAAGTAAAGGGGGAGGACAAGAGGCACTCTGGGTCACCTTGGAGACAGAGAATGGCATCACAATCTGCACAGGGGTTGTATACAGACCCCCATCTCAAGGGGAGGAAATGGACAAGAAAATGATAGAGGACATTCTCAAAATGGCTGAAAAAGGGGAGATACTGTTAATGGGGGACCTGAATATGCCAGATGTTAACTGGATGACATGTACTACAGCTACATCCAAGAGCAGGGTCATTCTTGATGCCCTGCAGGGGGCAGGCCTTAGACAGCTAGTGTTGGAACCCACTCAGTGGAAGCAATACTAGACCTGGCACTCTCAAATGGAGAGCGGATCACAAATTTAGAAGTCAGTAGATGCCTGGGAACAAGTTATCACTGCACAGTGTGCTTCACAATAAGCACAACCATGGAGACAAGCCATTCAAAAATAAGCATACTAGACTTTAGAAGGGCTGACTTTGGCAAAATGGATGAATACCTGAGGAATACACTAGCAAATGTCCAAAAAGGAGGGGTGGAAGAACAATGGAGAAAAATCAAAACTGCCATCATAGAGGCAACAAGCCTTTGTGTGAAACAGATAAAGAAAACAAAGCAGAGTAAAAAACCACTATGGTTCTCAAAAGAGGTGGCAGGGAAGGTTAAGAAGACAAGGGCTGCATTCAAAAAGTATAAGGCATCACAGAAGGAGCACGACAGGGAACTGTGTCAATTAAAGCAGAAAGAAGTGGGGAAGGCAGTCAGAATAGCAAAAGCCCAAACTGAAGAAAAAATAGCCAAGTCAGTTAAGAAGGGGGATAAAACCTTTTATAGGTACATTAGGGAGCATAGAAAGGTTAAGGGAGGAATAGTGAAGATTAATAAGGGAGAGGGGAGGTGGGCAGAGGGAGACAGTGAAAAGGCAGAGATACTGAATGAATACTTTTGCTCAGTATTCACAAAAGAAGATGAGGAGGAGTTACCTAAACCAGACAATAGAAGCACTCTGGGTAGAGGGGTTGACACCAGTCCATTTACAGAAGAAAGAATCCTGAAAGAACTCCTAAAACTCAAGGTGGACAAAGTAATGGGGCCTGATGGGATTCACCCCAGAATCCTAAAAGAACTAAGGGAGGATCTAGTGACACCACTGACCACACTTTTTAACAAATCATGGGAGGATAGGGTGGTACCTGAGGACTGGAGGAGGGCAGATCTGATTCCCCTTCACAAAAGTGGGAGCAAGGCAGAAGCAGGAGACTACAGACCTGTAAGTTTGACCTCAGTGGTAGGGAAAATGATGGAATCACTTCTGAAAGAAAGAATTGCTGAGTATCTAGAGGCCAGCGGGGCACAGAACCCAAAGCAGCATGGATTTACAGCAGGAAGGTCATGTCAGATGAATCTAATAGATTTCTTTGACTGGGTGACCAAAGTAATAGATCAGGGAGGGGCTGTGGATATGGCCTACCTAGACTTTAGCAAGGCATTTGATACAGTCCCACACTAAAGATTAATAATCAAGTTAGCCAGCCTGGAAGTGGGTCCCAGGGTGGTAGCCTGGGTTGCAAACTGGCTGCACAACAGGACACAGAAGATAATAGTGAGTGGAACACATTCCGAAGAAAGGGGGGTCACTAGTGGAGTACCTCAGGGCTCAGTACTGGGTCCAGTCCTCATTAACATCTTTGTAGGTGACATTGCAGAGGGTCTGGAGGGAAAGGTATGCCTCTTTGCAGATGATACAAAGATCTGTAACAGAGTTGATACACAAGGTGGGGTAGAAAGGTTGAGAAGGGACTTGGCAAGGTTGGAGGAATGGTCAGACATATGGCAACTTAGATTCAATGCAAAGAAGTGCAAAGTAATGCACCTAGGAAACAAAAACCAGGAGAAGAGTACACAATAGTAGGGGAGGTACTAACAACAACAAAAATGGAACGGGACTTGGGGGTAGTCATATCAGATGATCTAAAGGTGGGTAAGCAATGTGAGAAGTCAGTAAGGAGAGTCAGGGGGACACTGGGATGCATAGGAAGGGGCATCACAAGTAGAAAAAGGGAAGTGGTTATCCCTCTGTACAGACAGTTGGTGAGACCCCATATGGAATACTGTGTGCAGTTTTGGAGACCTCATCTACGCAAGGACATAGACAGGATGGAAGCACTCCAGAGGAGGGCAACTAAAATGGTGCAGGGTCTGCATCATAAATCATATGAAGAGAGACTGCGAGAGCTTAATATGTATACCCTTGATGAAACTGGGGGGACCCTGCTCACCCCATTAGGTGTGTATGTTTCTGGAGTGTATGGAATGGGGTGAGCTTTAGGGTTGAGAACTTCAATGAAGACTGCACCCCGATTTGCTTTAGGGGTGGGGTGGGGTTTTAGGACGGGAAACCCTAAAGTCACATTTCCCTACTTTTGTTGCTTTAGCCTGAATCCTAAAAGTTGCATTAATGCAATTTTTAACAAAGAATTATAGGGACATGGTCACACCCTTATATTAGGGTTCAGTCTTCACTTCTATGTTAAACTGAACATTTTGAACTTTAATAACTCCGCAATCGTTCAAGCGATTCACATGAAATTTGCATGCACCATCAGGGACCAAAGATCTCTTGGTATACCTCCTCAGTGCCCAGCACTTGGAAGCATGCCAGGGTGGTCACAATTTTTGAGACTGGTGACCCACTATCTCTAAATGACTATCGGCCTATATCCTTTGCTCCCCCACCTTAGTAAACTCCTGGAAAGGATTGTCCACCAGCAACTGTCTGACTATATTGACACACACAACCTACTGTCCAGACAGCAACATGGCTTCTGTAAACATCACTCTACCACATCAGCCCTTGCCCTGTTTACCAATCCTTTTTTATTTATTTATTAAATTCTCGGATTACAAATACCTTTGAGCAGAAACTGCTCGTTTACAAAGGTTCCACGTCAAAGGATGAGGGTCAACATACATACAGTTGTAGTAAAAGAATGCACAATAAACAACCAAAACAACTAAAAGAAAAAATAAAGATACTCAGTTATAACATACTTTGAGATAATATTCATAAAACGAGCAGCTCGAGTAGGCAGCTGGCTGCGGTAACAATAAGAGAAAGAGGGCACCATAGGCAGTTAGTATTGCAGGCACGCGACCGGGAGAGGAAGTTGGCAGGTTAATGGGCCGCTGTCCGATGGTAGTGGAAAATGTCTTGTACCAGTGGAGATGTGAAGCAGGAAAGGAGTCACAAGGAAGGCCCAGTGCCAGAGGGAATGAGACTGGGAAAGGGCGGGCTGTGAGACATGAGTGAGCTGGGAGGTGTTTAGAGAGATCTTTGTTCAACAAAGCAGTCACATTGAGTGGTAGAGGTGAGGTAAAGTTTGAGATTCCTTTTGAAGGGTCCAAGTGTAGTAGAGGAAAGTGATTTTTTATTGAGGGAATTGAACCATTGAGCAGCTCTATAGATAAAGGACCCTGACCCATGGAGGTACGACATCTGGGAACCTGAAAGGTTAGAGATTGGGCACCACGTGTTTGTTGAGTGCCACTGTAGGTAGTAAGGAGTGAGCTAACACTAGGTGGCATGAGACCAAGGAGAATCTTTTGTAAGTAAGCAGGTCTGGTATTGTATTCTGCTGCGTAGGGGTAGCCAGCTGGCCTGTGCATAGAGGTCACAGGTGTGAGTTTGTCGGGCTGCACCTGTCAGTAGTCTACAGGCTTTGTTGAGAGCAACTGAGATCCTGCGGAGGGCACTTGTTGGGGCAGAGCCATAGATGGCAAGGCCGTAGTCAATGATAGAGGTGACATGGAACATGGATCTTGGAAGAGCAATGGGTGTCGTCTTTGTCGATGTGTCTAAAACTTTCAAACTGGTTGACCACACCCTGTTGCTCTCCTCCTTCTGCACCCTTGGCTGTTCTACTGAGACCACGCGGTGGTTCAAAAGTTACCTTTCAGATAGATCTCAGTTGGTATGTGTAAGACCTTCCACCTGCCCCACCCTCCCAGTCACTACCAGTGTACCCCAGGGTTTCATCCTGGGCCCACTCTTATTCTCCCTGTTTATAAACTCTCTCCACTCTGACTGTCTCACTTGTGATGCCCTGTTTTATGCAGATGACCTTGTCCTCTTCACTAGTGACAAGGCTCTTGAGAATATCATGAATATCATGAAACTCATGAATCCCACAGCCCCCACTTACATACTTTGTGACCCTGAGCAAGTCAATTAACTTCCTTGTGCTCCCAGGTCGCACCTGTAAACAAGCTTCAGCTTAGTGTGTCTCACCTGGTTAAAAAAAAAAATATATATATATATATATATATATCCAGGGCTTTATCCAATTACTACTCTTCAGCGCACACCTGGTTCTACTCACATCATCTAATTGTTAATGCTAAAAAAACTAAATCCAAACTATTTGGATATAAACTCTTCCTATCTAAAGTTGCCAAGGCTGGGTTCACCCTCTTAGTAGTCTCACCAGATGACAATGTACTTGAAAATGTACTAACTTTCAAATATCTGGGAGTTATCCTGGACCTGTCCCTCTCCTTTTACAGTCATATCTCCTCTGTTATCCACCGTATTAACTAGAAACTTGGTGTGGCTTATCAGAAAAAGTCACTCCTGTCCAGAGAAGCCCATTTAGCTATTGCCCAAGGCAACCTGCTGCCCTTGATTGACTACTGCTCCCCTATTTACTCACACACATCCTCAGTTTTGTGTGCATGTCTCTGCTTCACATACAACAACATATGTCATTTCACTCTCCTGGCACCATATTTTGCTCACCACTGCCACCTCGGAAAGACTCTTGGTTGTCTCCCACTACACTGCAGATTTGATTACGGGCTTGGCTGCCTCCTGGACAGCGCCATCAGGCATGGCAAAGCCTCCCCTTATACGTCTTTTCTCAAGACCAGAACTCCCTTGAGGTGTCTACATTCATCCTCAGTCCCCTTCCTGAATATCCCAAAAGTCTCCTCGGCTATGGGTAGCACAGCATTATCTGTAGCTGCTCCCACTCTGTGGAACAGAATCCCCATGCCTATCCGCTCTCTGGACTCCCATGCTGCTTTCAAGACACATCTCAAATCCTGGCTGCTTGGTGAGGCCACTTGCCATTGCTAACTTTGATAACCCCACCACCACCGCCACGACCACCGCCACCACCTTTCTGACTTTTCCCTCTCAGACTGCTTTGGCCTCTCCTGCCCTCTCTCATTTCTTTTGACTCCTGTCTTAAATCCCTCACTACCTGCTTCTCAGGTTCTCTCACTTGGCTATTGTCTTTTTTTTTTTTTTTTTTTTACATCTTGCATTAATTTGCACCGGCCATGTATCCTTTGTAAATAATTGTATAATAATTGTTGCTTATCATGACTTACTGATTGTTTTTCCAGCTTCTCATTAATTTTACTTTTCTGTCACTTTCTTTGTTCACCAATGATATCTATATATCCACTTTCTTCACCAATGATGTCTGTATATCCACATGGTTTGCACTCATTGTATAACTTGTCACTACCTCTGTAACTGCCACCTGTGTGGCCTGGGTCGTGTCTGAAAACTGTCCCCTGGATCAGTGCACTTATGCAATTACTAAAGGCTTAAATAAATAAAATGTGATGAGTTTCGTTCTGGTCCGATGTGTTGACGTGGAGATATGGATTGTCAAAAAAATTTGAAAATTACCACTTTTGGTGATATTCTTTGTCATGCCACTGCACAAAAACAGTGTGGAATTTTGGTCTGAAATTTTTAGGGTATATACAGTAAGTCTTGGGTCATAAATGTGCCTTTTAAATGTTTTGTGAAAAAATTATTAATACATTTCAAAGTCATTAAATTTTAAAGTTTCCCATAATTTCCTATGGGACCAGTTAGATGTCCCGTTCGAAAAAGCGTTCTTTATCACAAATGCAGAATTCTTTTTCACAAATGTGGTATCTTTTGCCACAGATGCATAATCTTTTTCTGTGCTGCCAACATCTTGTTTTCAGTTAGCGAAGGAAACAAAATTAAATAGCAAAAAAATTACAGGGCTTTAGTAAATACTAGCAGTTGTGGTTACCTAATCGGGGCCTGGAGAATAAGATTCTGGGGTCAGTCTTTTTGATACGTTGTTCAGAAATGTGTTTTTTTATCTGCAGAAATCCTTTTTTGCAAATCACGGTAAACGTATGCCGCAAAACAGGATCTTTTTCTGCAGTTTGCGATAAAGGATTTTCTTTTGCCACAAATTGTGATAAAAGAATCGTGAAAAGGGATTGTTTTTCACAGTTTTGAAAAAAGGATTTTCTTTTACTGCAAATTGCAAACAAAAAGGAACTGCAGAAAAGGATTCTTTTTCGCAATTTGTGAAAAATAATTTTTAAGATAGCTGTTTCTTTGTCACTGCACAGTTATAAAGTGGCTTGTTCTTTTGGTCATTTGAGGGTATTGGTCTAGTGTTATCTCACTCGTGGCTTCGCCACTCATGAGATATCAACAGACCAATCCCCTCTCATGAAGATAAAAATTACATCTTAAGTCAGCCCATGTCATATCCCCAATATAGATATAGATGTAGATAGATATAGGTTTTTCTCCCTGACCAAAATCACATCACTTTCCTCCATTCCTCTGCCACCTACCCAACCACATCTGCCAACAACTACATTGCTGCTGCCAATGTCGAAGGTTCTTCTTTTCATTGTAGGGGTCTTTGGGGAAGGGTCATCCTCCAACTAACAACTCAGTCATGATCTGACCAGCTGTGGCCATCATCTGGATAGAGCCAAGCTGTTTTTTTTTTCTTTGGTGTTTCCTTCTCCCTCTTCCTCTGGCACCTGGAGGCCATAGTCAACCCTGCACATACACAGATAATATCCTGTAGGCGTAGGTCCCTGACCCTTCACAGGTGTGACTCTAGCAGAGGAACCCAGCACCAACCTTACCCAGCTAGAAGCATTATCATGAGTCAGGACCTCTCAGCTACCTCTGGGCTGCAGTGCCAGATCCCAAGTCCATTCTCATACAATGCCCCCATTGGGCAGCTGTAAACCAGTTATATTTTAAGAAAAAATACATATTTTTTTATTTTAGAAAATCTTCCCTTCCAGTCTTTCCTTTGAGCACTCCC
Organism: Neoceratodus forsteri; assembly: GCA_016271365.2. Lineage (NCBI taxonomy): Eukaryota > Metazoa > Chordata > Ceratodontiformes > Ceratodontidae > Neoceratodus > Neoceratodus forsteri. Next base: position 465,734,009 of record CM028132.1, on the reverse strand, counting down.
TCTCTTTGACAGCCACTTGCCAGTGCCATTTTGCTTCTTAAAAAATTAAAACTCCTGCTTGCTCCTTCCTAGCCCAGTCTCAGTACAGTCCTTCTTTAAAAATAAAAACACTTCCCTGCTACTTTCTCCATCTGTTCCCTAACCAAAAGCATAGAGATCCCAGATGATTTTTAAAAAGTTTTAAGATTTGAAGAGAAAACTTTCAAAATTACTGTCCCTTCTACTCTCTTTCTGCATGCACCCTTGCTGGACCCTGACCTATGACCCCATGATGGTTGCACCACTGCAAGTGGTGGAAAGCATCTACTGTATATATGAATGAAAAACACCTACAACTTTTTTGCTCCCCAACACTGTAGAGAATGAAAATGCCCAGGGAGTGGATCAGCAACTCTGCAATGCTAATGCTGGTACAAATACAGTACATAGGTCAGTGTAGACAAATCTTTTGAGTCTCTTAGGAACTTTGGACTGAAGGGTGTACCCTACCTTTAGTTCTGGGGTAAAAAGAACTTAGGTGTTAGCATGGCGCAGTTGGTAGCACATCTGCCTCTGGACCAGAAGGTAGTGGGTTCTCATGCCACACCGGGATTGGACTTGCACCTAAAATTGCTGTCATCCAAGTGCAGTATTGGGGGTGCTGTACTGCTGGGGTGTGCCGTACTTCTGATGAGATGTTAAACCGAGGTCCCTTCTACCCATCCTGGTGTTGTCCTGGTGGGTGTCCAGGTGGAAGTAAAAGAACCCAGGGCACTCTTCACAAAGCGTAGGGAACATTCACGGTGTCCTGGTCAACATTCCCCTTCCCATAAAACCGGTTCATGCAATTATCCAGGCTGTGTGTGGGTTATGATGTGCGATATGGCCGCCACCACACATGCAGTCACTTCACTACCAGTCTAGCATTGCTTGTAAAGAGCTTTGGATGCATGAAAAGCGCTATATAAATGCTGATTTTTCTTCTTCTTCTTCTTCCTATACTGTATACAGTGATATCAATAAAACAAGCATTTGTCAATGCCAAATGTTGATTGTGTTGGTCTGTTGTGCTTGTTCACTGCCCCTCTGTCACTCACTCAGTCTGTTTCTCCCAGTGCTGCAGGCTACTGTTTTGTACTGGATTCCTGCCTGCACTGGCAGTTTTTTCTGCCCACTAAGAAATCCGCAGCTGTCCCTACAGAGCTCTGTTGAGGTGGCTCACCCCCCACTTGCTCATTCTGTTTCTTCTGGTGCTGCAGGCTGCCCTTTGTACTGGGCTCCTGCCTCTGTTGGTGACTTTTTCCTGCCCACAAAGAAGTCTGCAGCAGTCCTGACATAGGTCTGTTGAGCCTGCTCACTCACCCTGTCTCACTCACTCATTCCATTTCTGCCTGCGCTGCAGGCTGGTCTTTTGTAGTGGGCTCCTGCCTGCATTGCCACCTTTTTCTGCCAACAAAGAAATCCGCAGCAGACATGATAGAGTTCCATTGAGCTCGCTCACTCCGTCTCACTCGCTCATTGTGTTTCTCCCAGCACTGCAGGCTGCCCTTTTGTACTGGGCCCCTGCCTGTGTTGCTGCCTTTTTCTGCCCACAAACAAATCTGCAGCTGTCCTGACAGAGCTCCATTGAGGTTGCTCACTCCCTCTGTCTCGCTCACTCATTCTGTTTCTCCTGGCACTGCCAGCTGCCCTTTTATACTGGGCTCCTGCCTCTGTTGGGGCCTTTTTCTGCCAACAAAGAAATCTGCAGCAGTCCCAACTAAGTTCCGTTGAGCTTGCTCACTCCCCTTCTCTCACTCGTTCATTCCATTTCTGCCAGTGCTGCAGGCTGGCCTTTTGTACTGGGCTCCTGCCTGCGTTGCCGCATTCTTCTGCCCGCAAAGAAATTTGCAGCAGTTACAATAGAGCTCCGTTGAGCTCACTCACTCCCCCTCTCTCACTCACTCATTCTGGTTTTCCCACCACTGCCGGCTGCCCTTTTGTACTGGGGCCCTGCATGCATTGCTGCCCTTTTCTGCCCACAAACAAATCTGCAGCAGTCCCAACAGAACTCTGTTGAGCTCACTCACTTCCCCTCTCTCACTCAATAATTCCATTTCTGCCAGCACTGCAAGCTGGCCTTTTGTACTGGGCTCTTGCCTGTGTTGCTGCCTTTTTCTACCCACAAAGAAATCCATAGCAGTCACAATAGAGCTCTGTTGAGGTCACTCTCTACCACACTGTCACTTGCTTGTTCTGTTTCTCTTGGCGTTGCAGGCTGCGCTTTTGTAGGGGGCTCCTGGCTGCATTGGCACCTTTGTCTGTCCACAAAGAAATCCGCAGCTGTCCCAAAAGAGCTCTATTGAGGTTGCTTAGTCTCTCTCTCTCACGTGCTCATTCTGTTTGTCCTGATGCTGCAAGCTGCCCTTTTGTACGGGGCTCCTGCCTGCATTGGCACCTTTTTCTGCCCACAAAGAAATCTGCAGCACTCTTGATAGAGCTCCGTTGAGCTCACTCAGTCCCCATCTCACTTGGTCGTACTATTTTTTCCACCGCTGCAGGCTGCCCTTTTGTACGAGGCCCTAGCCTGCATTGATGCCTTTTTCTGCCTACGAAAAAATCCGCAGCGGTCCTGACAGTGCTCCAGTGAGTTTGCTTACTCCCCCTCCCTCACTCGCTCTCTCGTTCTGTTTCTCCTAGTGCTGCAGGCTGCCCTTTTGTACTGGGCTCTTGCACTGGGGCCTTTTTCTGCCCACAAACAAATCTGCAGCAGTCCCGACAGAGCTCAGTTGAGCTCGGTCACTCCCCCCTCTCACTCGCTCGATCTTAATCTGTCCCAAACACTGATTTCCCACAGTGACCATGCTATTCTCTGGCAGGAGTGCAAAACATATTTCAGCCAGGATGTGGAAAATGACAGCTGTACTGTTCATAAGGAGGTGTGAAAAAATGCCACTGTTGAAAATGTGGCATGAAAATATTACAAATTTGCAAAGTTGCAAGGGTGCATGGAAACAGTTCAATGCACGGTTGTAACACAGTCATGTTATGGAGTTTTGTCACCAAATTTTCAACATAAGAGATTTTAGGACCTCTGCTCATCAACACTGCCACTGTCTTCGTCTTAATGTGTCCCGAACACTGATTTCCCACAGCGACCGTGTTATTCTGCGCCAGAACTGTGAAAACACATTTCGGTCAGGAAGTGAAAAATGGCAGCTGTGAAGGTGGTGTGAAAAAATGCCACTGTTGAAAATCTGATGTGACAATATTACAGATCTGCGAAGTTACAAGGGTGTGTGGAAAGTGCGTAACGCACGCTTGTAGCACAGTCATTTGATGGGCTATCATCACCAAATTTTCAACATAGGCATTTTAGGACTTCTGCTCATGAACTGTATCACTGTCATTTTCTTAATCTGTCCCGAACAGTGATTTCCCACAGTGACCACTGTATTCTGCGTCGGAAGTGCAAAAACACATTTCAGCCAGGATGGGAAAAATTACAGACATACTGTTCATAAGTAGGTGTGGGAAAATGGCAACACTGAAAATCCAGAGTGAAAATTTTACAAATGCGCAAAGTTACGAGTGTGCATGCAAACTGCACAACACACGCTCGTAACACAGTCCATTTATGGAGTATCATTACCAAATTTTCAACATAGGCATTTTAGGACCTCTACTCATGAACAGTGTCACTGTTATTTTCTTAATCTGTCCCAAACACTGATTTTCTACAGCGACCGCGCTATTCTGCGCCGGAAGTGTGAAAACACATTTCGGTCAGGATGTGAACAATGACAGCTATACTGTTCACAAGGAGGTGTGAAAAAATGCCAGTATTGAAAATCTGGCATAAAAATATTACAGATTCGCAAATTTACAAGCCTGCATAGCAACTGCGCAGCGTACGTTCATAAAACAGTCATTTTCTGGATTTCTTCCACCAAATTTGCAACATAGGTTTCTTGAGAGTCCACCTAATGAATACTAGCACTGTTGTTTCGTTAAACAGCACCAAAGGTGATTCCGTGCAGTGACCACGAAATCACCTTTCGGGGCCGATTAACACCATAACAGTTCGAGAATTCATGAGGAGGGGTCCCAAAAACCCCATGTTGAAAATTTGGTGCCAAAATTCAAAAAAAAGACCGAGATATGCATTAAAGTTGGAAAAAAAAACATTTATTCCATTACACAGCTTACCGGCATTTCCTCAGTTCGCAGTCGGCTGTGAAGAGTGCAGACGTGTTCCCAGTCCACTGAAGATCATTGCGCCAGACTCCAGAGGTAAGCATGGGGTGAGGGAGGTGTGGGGAGGCAGGGTGCGCAGTGGGTGGGCACGGGTTGCAGGTGGGAGGCAGGGAGACTGTCAAGGGACAGTTTCCTTTTTTACAGGGTAAAAAAAAGACATTGCGGGACCATTTTTTTATTTTACAGGGGCATGTGGCATGCTGGGGTGGGCTCCCAGCATGCCACTGGAGGCTTTGTTTTGGGGGGGCAGCAGTAGCTGATGGGGGATTGGGCACCCCCGTCGGCTCACAACAAAAGAGGGGGTATCATTATGCTGAAAGGGATTGGGCACCCCGTCGGCAGACAATAAAAGTGGAGAGGGGGGGTTTACATAATGCTGATGGGGAGTGGGCTCCCCTGTCAGCAACAGAAACACTGAGGCACTGAAGCTGATGGAGATTGGTGTCCCCGTCGGCAGGTAAACACGGTGGGGGGGTTAATATTGTTTGTGAACATGGCGGCAAACCGCTGCCGTATTCACAAACAATATCAGTGTGTGACAATCCCACCCTGCAATGATCACTCGCTCCCTCATTGCAGCGAATGGCTTACGCTGCAATGACGAGGTGGCCCCTGATTGCAGCGGCTGTTTTTTACAAGTTGGTGGCACGCTGGCTGAACTAGTATCAGCAGCAGCGTGCCACAGTATTGGGGATACTGGACAAGCCTTTAAAGGCTGTGGGAACATTGGCCACAACAGTGCCACGCCTCCATAACCTGCTTGTGGAGAAAGCTGCCGCAATATGTTTCTTGTGCATGCATGCAATCAACATAATAAACCATTTTTCTACAGTCAGCCTCAATGGGCATCTTTCATCTGATCGAAACATATCAGCACAGAAGAGCACATTACCCGAAGTGAATGGAACTTTTTGGATCCAGAAATATGAAAAGTCTCTGAACTTGAAATTGCTTAGCAACTAAGGGAGGTGGCATATCATTGGCTGGCCATAGCTCAGTGACCAGGGGAGGTGGCATGTCCCCAACTCAGTGACTGGGGAGGTAACACATCATTCGCAGGCCATAACTCAGTGACTAATGGAAGTAACATGTAGTAGGCTGACCATAGTTCAGTGACCAGAGGTGGGGGAACTTCTAAAACATAAAGAACCTCAGCATAAAAGCACTGAAGCAAGAGTTACCCTGAAAGGTCATTGACAATAAAGCCTGGTTCCAAAGAAATGTACAATTGTACATACAGGTACCCCCATAATGCACAGCATATTTGGTAGTAAGAACAAAAAAACAAGGTACTGTGTCAGTGTGTGGTCTGAAAACAAAACAAAATGGTAATATTAAATGCACGCTGAAAACAGAAAATAGAGTTAGAATTGACGTAGACACAAAAACCCAATAAAGAGCAGGGTGGGTCAGCACTCCTTGTAGCCCATCTGTGTGAAGTAGGTAATCCAGAACTTATTCAAAGTGTATTCCAAATGCATTATACATAGGTACTGAACCAAAGATAATAATCAGACAAAGTTTATTTTAGTGGTTCAAAAGTTAGCAGCATGATGCTGAAATGTTAGGAACGTGAGCTGGGAGCTCACTCAGGTGTGGTCAGGTAGCAACGGTGTTCATTTTGTAACAATGGTGATTCTTTAAGCTATTTTCAGTTTGGATTATACTTTGCTGTGTTGTCTAAAGATTTACCTGCCTCCTGAGGTGAAACATAGAATCTGACATAGAATTTGATGGCAGATAAGGACCACTTGGCCCACCTAGTCTGCCCATTTTCCTACCTAACAGATAAGCTGCAGATCCTAATTAACCAACAGCTTACTTCCTCCTACCCCCTACCAGGACTGCCTTATGTCTGTCCCATGCATTCTTGAATTCTCCCACTGTTCTTGACTCCACGACTGCCTCAGAGAGGCTGTTCTATGCATCCACAACCCTCTCTGTGAAAAAATACTTCCTCATATTACCTCTGAGCCGTCCCCCCTCTATCTTCAAATTGTGCCCCCTTGTTCTTGCACATCTCTTTTTCTGAAAGATGCCACCCTCTTTGACTTTGTTGATTCCCTTGAGGTACTTGAAAGTTTCTATCATGTCCCCTCTCTCCCTCCTTTCCTCAAGGGTATACATATTAAGCTCCTTTAGTCTTTCTTCATATGTCTTCTGGTGCAGACCCTGCACCATTTTGGTTGCCCTCTTCTGGCCAGCCTCCACTCTGTCTATGTCTTTGCAGAGATGGGGTCTCCAGAACTGAACACAGTACTCCAGATGGGGTCTCACCAACTGTCTGTACAGAGGGATAACAACTTCCTGTTTTCTACTATTGATGCCTCTCCCTATGCATCCCAGTATCCCCCCAGCCTTCCTTACTGCCTTCTCACATTGCTTGCCCACCTTTAGGTCATCTGATATAATTACCCCAGGTCCCTTTCCATTTTTACTGTTGTCAGTATCTCACCTCGCATTGTGTACTCTAGCCCTGGGTTTTTGTTTCCCAGGTGCATTACCTTTCACTTCTTTGCATTGAATCTGAGCTGCCATACATTTGACCATTCCTCCAACCTTGCCAAGTCCCTTCTCATCCTGTCCACTCCATCTGGTGTATCAACCCTGTTGCAGATCTTTGTGTCATCTGCAAAGAGACATACTTTTCCTTCCAGTTCCTCTGCAATGTCACTTAAAAGACATTAAAAAGGACCGGTCCCAGTACTGAACCCTGCGGTACCCCGCTAGTAACCCTCCTTTCTTCACTGTGGACTCCATTTACTACTACCCTTTGCGTCCTGTTGTCTAGCCAATTTTTTATCCAGGCTACCACCTTGGGACCCACTCCAAGGCTGGCTAACTTGTGTATTCATCTTTTGTGTGGGACTGTATCAAATGCCTTACTAAAATCTAGGTAAGCCATGTCCACAGCCCCTTCCTGGTCTACTACTTTGGTTACCCAGTCAAAGAAATCTATTAGATTAGTCTGACACGACCTTCCCATCATGAATCCATGCTGCCTTGGGTCCTGTGCCCCACTGGCCTCTAGGTACTCAACAATTCTTTCCCTCAGAAGTGATTCCATCATTTTACCTACCACTGAGGCCATACTAACTGGTCTGTAGTTTCCTGCCTCTGTCTTGCTCCCACGTTTGTGAAGAGGAATCACATCCACCCTCCTCCATTCCTCAGGAACCACCCCATCCTCCCATGATTTGTTAAAGAGAGTAGTCAGCTGCGTCATTAGTTCTACCCTTAGTTCTTTTAGATTTATTGGGTGAATCCTATCAGGCCCCATTGCTTTGTCCACTTTCAATTTTATTAGTTCTTTCAGAACCCTTCTGTAAATTGACTGGTATCGACCCCCATTTTCAGAGTGTTTCTCTTGTTTGGTTTAGGTACCTCCCTCTCCTCTTCCTTTGTGAATACTGAGCAGAAATATTCGTTCAGTATCCCTGCTTTTTCATTGTCACCCTCTACCCACATTCATTCCCCTTTATTAAGCCTCAGTATCTCTCCTTTGGTCTTTCTTCACTCCCTAATGTACCTATAAAAGGTCTTATCCCCTTTCTTAACAGAGTTGGCTATCCTTTCCTCGATTTGGGCCTTTGCTATTCTGACTGCCTTCCCAGCCTCTTTCTGCTTTAACTGATAAAGTTCTCTGTCCTTCTCCTTCCGTGTTTCCTTATAGTTCCTGAATGCTATCCTTTTCTCCTTAACCTTCCCTGCTACCTCTTTTGAGAACCATAGCGTTTTTTTCCTTTGCTGTGTTTTGTTGATTTGCTTTACACAAAGGCTTGTTGCCTCTGTGATGGCTGTTTTGATTACTCCCCATTGTTCCTCCACCCCTCCTTCTTGCCTGTTTGCTAGTGCTTTTCTGAGGCACTCTCTCATTTTCCCAAAGTCAGCCCTCCTAAAGTCCAATACTTTTGCTTTTGTATGGCTTGATTGTATGGCTGTGTTTATCGTTAACCACACTGTTTGGTGGTCGCTTGTTCCCAGATGGCTACCCACTTCTAAATCTGGGATTCTTTCTCCGTCCCCATTTGAGAGTATTAGGTCTAAGATTGCTCCCTCCTGAGTGGGTTCCAATACTAGCTGTCTGAGGCATGCCCCCTGTAGGGCATCAAGAATGACCCTGCTCTTGGATGTGCCTGCAGCAAAGGTGCTTCAGTTAACATCTGGCATATTCAGGTCTCCCATCAACAATATCTCCCCTTTTTCTGCCATTCTAAGGAAGCCTTCTATCATTTCCTTGTCCATTCCCTCCCCCTGAGATGGGGGTCTGCATACAACCCCCATGCGGATTGTGGTGCCATTTCCTGTCTCCAGGGTGACCCAGAGTGTCTCATCTGCTCCCTGTTTACTCTTTAGTTCTGCTGCTTTGATCCCTTCCTTTACATAAAGAGCTGCTCCTCCTCCTCTTTTACCCTCCCTGTCCCTCCTATAGATTGTGTATCCTGGTATGTTGACATCCCAGTCATGGTTCTCTGTGTACCATGTTTCTGTGACTGCCACAATATCCAGGCAAACCTCTTCCATCAAGGCCACTAGTTCATCAGGGAGCTTGTTACACAGACTACGGGCATTGGTACTCATCATCCTCCACTTTTTGATGGCCATACCCCTTTTAGCCTCATTCCTGTCCTTACTGCCTTTGCCTTTTTTTACATTTACCTCTGTCCTGCTCCCTAATGACTTCTCTACCTTGGTGTTTACCTCACTAATTACTGTTGTTTGTGGGGGGAGGCTGGGATTTCCCAGCTCCTTTTCAGTGCCTCCCCCTTGGCTAGTTTAAAGGCTTGCCAATGAAGCATTTAAACCTCTCACTTAGGATCCTGGTCCCCAGACAGATGCAGACCATCACACCAGTATAGGTCTGCATCCTCCAAGTGGCTCCCAGTCCCAATGAAGCCAAAACCCTGAGCTCCACACCAGTTTTTCAACCATTCATTGAATTCCCTGGCGAGGAGTACCCTAGCATCACCCCTGCCATAGACAGGCAGTACCTCAGAGAAGGTTACTGTATGCGCTACTTGTCTAAGGCCCCTCCCCAACTCTACAAAGTCCTCTTGCACTGCTCTGATCCCATTCCTAGCCAGGTCATTTGTCCCTAGGTGGACAATGACATCCAGCTCCCTCCCTCATGCAGCTGCTCCCACAATCCTGAGGATTCACTTCCTGTCCCTCCAAGCCATGGTGCCAGGCATGCACCTTACCTCCCTCTCCCCTTCCTCCCCCATTTGTACCCCTAATGATTGAGTCCCCCACCAGGAGTTGTTTCCTTCCCCTGTGGGGTCTCATGCCACCATCCTGTGGGTCTCCTTTGTGAAGGTTCCCAGCATCCTCCTTGGTCTCCACTGCAGGTGCCTCCATTGAGGAACCACTATCCAGCAGAAGAGCGAATGAATTGTGGAGAGGTACAGCTGGAGGGATGCAACTCTGTTCCACCACCCTCTTCCTCCCTGAGCCCACTCTGGTCCAGCCTCTCCTCTTTCTTGGCAACCTCTGAGGTAGCGGCAGTGGCCCTGGTGGTCTCTGGGTGGAAGAGAAGGTTTCATGAATCCTAGCCAGGTCAGCCTGGAGACGGGCAACCTCCTCCCTCAGACCAGAGAGGTGCCTGCAAATAGGGCAGCATCGCAGCCTCCAGAATGTCTCCTGGAACACTGCCGCCCCACAGCCATTGCACTGCACCACTCCTATCATGTCTTATTTTGTGTCCCCTCTCCTGTTTCTCTGTATGCTTACTCTCTCCTCTCCTTACAACTCTCACCCTTCCTGTTCTGGGACAGTGACTCCCTATATTCTTCAGTAGCCTCCTTCTTCCTTGCTCAGTGTCAGACTACCAGCAGCTGGGGGGGGAGAGTGAGCTACTTTTTTCCTTTAGGGTTGACAAAACCAATGTTTCTCTATAATCCTTCCCTTCCTACTGCCAAACAGGAAGTTCCTGTTGACAGTCAAATCCAGTGGCTATAAAAGCAGAACTGGCTTAGAGTGGGTGGGTGGGTGGAGGAGTGGGATGGAGGGCAATTAGTAAGAAAAAAGGCTAGCAACAGGAAGTTGTAATTTGAGTCACCTGCTTTTATAGTGTCTAAGCCACACCCCCAATTAAGCTCTCTCTCTCCTCCTACTGGTTTAACAAAGTAAACTGATACAGAACCCTTCCCAGTACAGAACACACACTGACTTTCTTTCTTTCTTTTCTTTCTTTTTTTAAACCCTAAATAAGACCCCTTCTACTTCTAATAAAGTATCTGTTTGCTTAATCTCAACAGATACTGACTCCTGCTAAGAGATATGTGTTAAATTAAGAAGAAAATGTAGCTTCTTTTAGTTAGCTGCTTTCTGCTCTACAAGCAAGGCTAGCAACAGGCAGTTGTAATTTGAGTCACCTGCTTTTATAGTATCTAAGCCATGCCCCCAATTAAGCTTTCTCTCCTCCTACTGGTTTAGCAAAGTAAACCGATGCAGAACCCTTCCCAGCACAGAACACACACTGACTTTCTTTCTTTTCTTTCTTTTTTTAACCCTAAATAAGACCCCTTCTACTTCTAATAAAGTATCTGTTTGCTTAATCTCAACAGACACTGACTCCTGCTAAGAAATAAGTGTTAAATTAATAAGAAAATGTAGCTTCTTTTAGTTAGTTGCTTTCTGCTCTACAAGCAAGGCTAGCAACAGGTGAGAATCCTGTATGCTGCTAACTTTTGAACCACTTAAATAAACGTTGGCTGACTATTATCTTTGGTTCAATGCCTATCTGTGACACATTTGGAATACACTCTGAATAAGTTCTAGATTACCTGCTTCACACAGATGGGCTAAAAGGAGTGCTGATCCACCCTGCTCTTTACTGGACTTTTGTGACTACATTGTGTCATATACCAGGGTAAGTGCAACCTTCAGCTTGTGACTACCATTTTTGTCATTTGAGCTACTGCTTTTCCTGTTTCTTAGAGTTATAATCAACATTTTGACCATAGGTCTTCTTCAGGAATGATCTAAATGAGAAAAAAATACTTTGTTTATTTCTCTTTTAGATAATTCCTGAAGAAGACCTATCATTGGTAGTATATACTAATCACCATGAATGAATTTAGATTGGTTCTGCTTTAAGCTAAAGTGCATGGTGCCAGGTACGCTGTGCTAACATCTCACATCAACAGTAACTGCAGCCAGACTAAAAGAACTCTGTGCGTGTGTGTGACAGTGTATTTCTGTGCCTAAGCTCCTTCCTGCAGCAGCCCTGCTAGCAAGAGCCTGATTACTGAGGTTTGGAGAGTGTCATCAGCTGTGCTTGGTGGGACTTTTGTTAATTTCATCAGTGCAGGAGGAGGGGCAGTAACAACATAAAAGGCTCGTGCTGCTATTGCACGAGCACAGTGGCACGAGTGCCACTTGGAAGAGAAATGGGAATAAGTTTGTAACATTTTAAAAGGCAGGTAATCTGGAAATTTATAAAATGGGGGTAACAGATCAAAAACTATTGTTTAAAGTATCTGAGATTACAGATTGACTTTAGAAGAAGCTTAGAGTATTAAATGAGAAAGTATTTATTCTAAATATATTGTTGATCTTTTGCATTATCTCTGATGGTAATTAGCGATAGAGGAGTTACTCCTAAAAGTATATTATTAGTTAAGCTTACCATAATTGCTAAACATATCTTAATAAACACTTAAATAGCAGTATATGGTAACCTTAAATAAGATGTTTAATGCTTAAATAAGTCTCCAGTTTTGGGGTTTAGATTTTGGTAACATTGACTCATGTAAGGTACTGTTACCTAAATAAAAATGTTTAATGTTCTGATTGTTTTTTACTTTTATAAACAGGCATCTATAGATTATTTTCTTTGTATTTGGACACAGCTGTAAAACGAAAAAGATGTTGTCATCCAAGATGATGGGGTTGATAGTTGGTTTGGTCTGTGTGGTTCAGCTACTTGTTATCATGAGAACTGATGTTTTGATGAAAAGATCAGGTGCTCATGTAAATTGTTATAATAATTTTAAGTTACAAACAGCTAAGCTGACCTCACAACGAAACCCTTTCAACCTCATCAGAGAAGAACTTTGTGTTAAGGACATGGTAATCCAAACAGGGTATATCTGTTCAAGTAACTGGGCATTGTTATTGTCCTTGGCTCTCTGTGGAGATATTGAATTGAACCCAGGTTCTGTAATTAAAATGGTCTTAGATAATGCTTGAAGTATGATAAATAAAATGGACTATTTTAGATCCTGGGTAGAACATGAAGAGCCGGACATAATAATGTTAATGGAAACCTGGTTAAAAAAGGGAATTGAATATAAAGAAATAGAATTAAGGGACTTCTACCACTTTAGGAAGGATCGGGGAACACGGGGAAGGGGAGAGTTTGGTGTATATAAATCATTCAATTGGTAACTCCAAAATTTTGTTCTCTGAGTCAATTGAGGGCAATGAATGCCTGTTAATTGAGATAGAAGAATTAACATTGGTTATTGGAGTAGTTTACTCTCCACCTAAAATAAACCCTATCCATTTTGACAAATTTTCACATGTTTTAATGGAACATCTGGGTCAACTACAAGTAGTTCTGGCTGGTGATTTCAATGCAGCTTGGAGTTGTCCCAGGGGTCAAAAGTTGGAAAAATCCATGAGCTGTTTAAACCTGATACAAATTATAGATACACCTTCAAGGAAAGGTTCCTTATTAAGTAAAGGTAATATTTTGGATTTGATGTTTGTTTCATCTGAATTGACAATTTTGGAGAAAAGTGTATGTGCCCCCAGTTTAGGAGACCATAATATAGTTAAGTGTGTATTCTCTACGATTAAAAATTCGTTTCCCATAAAATCAGTATCGCAAATATCTAAAAGATGTTATTCAAAATTTAATGGTTTATCATTTAGAAAGTATCTTCAGGGACTCCCTTGGTATAGGATTTTTCTTATCCCAGATTTAAATGAGGCTGTATTGGAATTTACAATAATGTTTATTAATGCTTGTGATAAATTTGCTCCATATAAAAAAGTAAATCATAGGAAAAAAACATTTACCATGGCTAACTGTAAAAATAAAGAAAATGATTAGGATTAGAAATCATTATTGGAAAAAAGCAAATAAAACATTAAACAGTGAAATTTTGGAACAATATAAAAGGTTAAGGAATCAAGTAATACAGGAAATCAGGAAATCAAAAGCTCGTTATTATAAACAGTGGATTAAAGAATCAACAAATCCAGGTGCTTATTGATCTGTTATAAAAAATCTTATGAATCCAAATACTAAACAAAGTGAAATAAAATTGAGTCAGAATGGAAAAGTGTTTGAAACAAATAAAGCTGCGGACATTTTGAATGATTATTTTATAAATCTCCCCGATCTGAAATTAGATTTTATAACTAAAACTAATACCTTGAATGAAGTAAAGGGTGAGAGTCCCTAAGATGAGAAAGAACCCAAATTCAGGTTTAAGACAGTGATAAACAAAGCAGTTCTAAAAAACATAAATAGATTAAAAATAAATAAAGCAAGTGGCCCAGATAGAATAGATAATAAATTATTAAAAGAGGCTGCTATGGAATTGTCATCTATACTAAGGGACATTTTTAACTGGAGTCTAAGAGAGGGACAGTTTCTCTCTAGTTGGAAATTAGCCAAAGTGATACCAACAGATAAGGGAGGGGATCCAAAGGAAGTTTCAAATTACTGTCCAATAGTCTTGCTGTCCACAGTATCCAAGTTATTTGAAAAATTGTCCATGATCAGTTAATGGACTACTTGGAAAAATATAATAAATTGACTCAACAACAGTATGGTTTTAGGCAGGTAGGTCCACTGCCACGACTCACTGACTTTTGGATCTTATAGCAACTCTTGGGGAAGCGAAGTCTGTGGGTGTGGTATACGTGGACCTATCTAAAGCATTTGATTTAGTAAACCACAGTATTTTGATAAACTCATTAATGAAAATAGGGGTGGAGGAAAAAACCTGTAATTGGTTTATATCATACCTTGATAAAAGATCACAATTTATTGTCCTAAATGGACACCAGTCAAGAACAGACTATGTAACAAGAGGGGTTCCCCAGGGATCTATCCTGGACCCCCTCCTGTTCATAGTCTATTTAAATGACTTACCAAAGAAAATTGGACATTCAAAAATTCATCTATACGGAGACAATACGGTTTTAGTAGCAGAGGGAAAAACAATAAGTGAAGTAGAACTAAACTTACAGAGTGACTTTAGCATCATGCAAGGTCACTTTTCATCTCTGGGTTTATTAGTTAATAGTAAAAAGACACAGGTTATGTCATTTGCATTGGACTTAAAGGAATTTCAAAATTAAATATAAAGACACAAGAGGGTAAGTTTTTAGAACAAACTGAAACATATAAATATTTAGGGGTACATATAGATCAATGTCTTACTTTCTAATATCATATAACAAATTTAATAAAGAAAACACATGTTAAGATTGGAGCTATGAGATGAATATCAAATTGTATGACAAGAGAAACAAGACTGATTATGATCAATCAATTAATAATGCCGGTTATTGACTATGGAAGTTATATTTACAGACATACAGCAAGAAAACATTTAAATAACTTGGATACACTTTATAATAAGCTTGCAAGATTTGTGTTAAGGTGTGATTTTAGAACTCATCATTGCACTATGTATATGGATTTGGTTTGGATTCCATTAGGCTTATGGGCTAGGGGAATCTGGCTAAATCAGGTTCGTAATATACTTAAAAATCAATCCTTAGATACTTAAAAAACAAATTACAAAAACCAAAACATGGTTTAAATGTAAGAAAAACTGGTGCTAGAGATTTAATAATACCAAAGTTAAAAAACTGATTTAGTGAAATGACCCTTCAATATCAAGTAGCTAAAAGTTGGAATTGTCTTCCTCCTTTTATACGTGAATTATCAACTACTGATCGTGTTTTTTTAAAAATGGCCTGAATCACGAACTTAGTTTTCGTTGTTGTTGTAATAGGTGAAATTAATGTAAATCTAAAAATGCTAATATGCCTGTTATTGATGAGTCTGTAAACTCTGATGTATTGTTCTGTACTTTTCTGTAACCTGTATTGTTATAAATGTATAGTTGTAATAATTTTGCATAATGTAAACAGGTAAGCCTTGTGAACAGGGATTTTCGGAACCGTAATAGCTGTATCACAGTATAAATAAAATTTTACCATACCATACCATACCATACCAAATGGCTTCTCTCACATTCTGCAAAGGCTGAAAACAGAAGAGACCAAAACAACAAGCCCACCACATTGTCAGAAAAGGATACTGCACTAAATAGTGCTTGCAGAGTAAGTTTATTAGTAGCTTTCAAACTGATACAGGGATGCACAAGTGCTTTGAATCATGGTGGATTCTTCATCAGGGGAGAACTTTGATAGTGAAGGAGTATCCTTTTAAGCACAACCATTAAAGGAATAGTGTACTAAGTAATCAGTAATTACATACACAGTCAGACTTCCCAAGTGTCCCAGGAAATATACCAGAAAAACAATGGCTAGTGCAAATAAGACAGAGAGAAATATTTAAAAGTTGCTAAATTATGTAAAATTAAATAAAAGATATACAAGGCACACACACATATGATTATTGTATTTAAGATGAGACGAATAAGATTGATGAATTTTGCATTTAGAATTCATCTATTCTAAAGATACTAAGCAGCTTCCTCAATGTCTGATGATCGATAAGGCCCCAGCAAGAGAATTTGCAAGGAAAATCAACGAAAAACATTGGGAGGAAGTCTTAAACACTTGCTCTTTTACATTGATACAGATACTACTTGATCAAGACTGAGGAAAGCATCCAGATATTCTCAAGTAAACTGAGGATACTGAGTAAGAACTTGCACACAATGAAAATGCATCTCAGTTGGAAGAATTGAATGATAGGCTGCAAAAAAATGCTTCCAACTCATGAAAAGCAAGTACATCTGAAAAAACAAAATGAATATCAAAGAGACCTGGGTGTTTACCAGGAGAATTAAGCGTATAATTGTGACAAAGTGGCAGTCTCAAGGGGTCATTCCAAATAGCGTTTCCCATGCTCACAAAGTAGGAGGAGATCAAAGGCAAAATCCAACAGTAGACATCAGAAAATATAATCCTTTGCTACACAAGACAACACTAGCAACAACTGAACAGTGTCTTTTCTAGAGGTAGAGGAGGAGGAGGTCCTGGAGGACATGATAGAATGCACCAGTGCCAAATCAGAGAAACCTAAAAATCCTGAGGTGAAGGTTAGAGAAAAATGAGGAGAGGGTGTTGGGGAGGGAGAAAGAAAAAAAAAAGAAAATAAATGAACCAACAATTTTTCAGGAAGAAAAACAACAAATAGTTAATATCCCCATACCCCCCATTAAAACCTGCACAACACAGTGCACTATGTAAATTACTCATTCATACCTGAACCACCTTTAAATCACTTTTAGATTCATATTGATCTTGAGAAAACTTTTCAAAAAATTCATCAGAAAAAAATACTATTGCAAAAAAATCAAATATGTGCTTCCCCCAAGTGTCACCTGAATCCCCAGATGGGGAGAACAGATCCAATCCAGCAAGGACATTGACACACAGACAAGACAAGACAAGTATTCTAAGTGTAAACATAGAAACATAGACAATGGCAGCAGAAAAAGACCAGTGGTCCATCCAGTCTGCCCAGTTTCCTAATTTAGCCCATTGGTTGGAGGGTGCTTTCTTTTTTTTTTTTCACTCCCGTACTTGCTGGTCCCCCACTCCTTCAGGCTCCACAGGCTCCCTCCAGCCCCACTGTCCTTACCCAGCCCTGCTCTGGTCCTCATATGACAGCCGATGCTCGGGATATCCCGGCGTACTCTTCGTCGGTGGGTCCCCTCCTCAGGGGAAGGCACGAGGAGTGGGATGACCCCAGCACACACTACTAGGGCCCAGGGATGCTGCTGAGGAGCAGAAGGCCCTAGGAAGGTTCTGGAGGCACTCAGGAAACAGAGAGCCATCATCCAGCGGCCAGCGAGCAATTTTTCCCTTTTTCTGTTGGGGGCAGCATAGTGACATCACAGCATACACTAACAGCCGCTCCTCCCCCAGTTAACATTTGGGCCATGTGTCCTGTGATACTCCCAGCCTCCGCTAGGAGCCAGCAGGTGCCGGACCAGTCCTCTACCCTCCCCCCCGAAGAAGGAGAGCTGTCCATGTGACGCTCAATCCTTCTCCCCCTGGCTGGCCCTCCAGTGACCCGTGCTCATTCCTGAACCCAGGTCACTGGTGTTGCAAGCAGAAATCCAACTGCTGTGCCGGAGGGCCAGCTGGAGGGTGCTTTCAACCCAAATCTGTCCCTCCAAGAAATACCACACAGGTATCATCTCTGACTCTAACTGAAAATAAGTAATGATGAACAAAACCTGACACCAGCCCAAGAAGTTGATACAGATACAGCTTTGGTTTGGATTAGGATTGGATAACCACTGGATCTAACTTGGATTTTACACTGTGAAGACAATTCTTCAAACCTAGGTCCATTGTCTATCCAAACCAATTCTTTTCACTTGTGATAACCACCTTTGAAAGGCTGGTATCACAGGAAGCAAACAGGATGATGGTGGATACCAGACATCAGAGACATTACAGCATCACGCAGGAAGAATTCAAAGCTCTGAGTGAACCTGAGGAAAGCAACCAAATTAGCATTAAACCTGCAGCCATGGGTGGACCGGTAGTGGTGATAGATAACATTTATTTTCTGGAGGAAGACCTTGGTCAACTGTGTGATAGAAATAATTAACACCTGTGCTATAATGATCCTATTGCTACTTTTCTTAGAGGGGAGGTCTCCTCAACCTTTTATTCTGTTTATCTGTGTAGTCTGTAGGCATGAACAGTGATTGCCTCTAGTGCACCCTCCTAATTTCATCATGTTTTAAATGTAAATGAAGTTACTTAAGTCTGGTGTGAAAATCTGCTTTACTCCATTGCAAAGGTCATGACTCAACTCATGTCAGAGCAGCAAGAGGAAGGAGACAGCTGCTAGAACTCTTCTACTGGGACAAAAGAACTAGAACTCTACTACTGGGACCTTCGATTAGCGTAAAAAAAAACAAGAGTCGGTGTGCTTGTCTGAGTTGGAGAAAGGAACTGTTATCTGTGCTGTTAGCTTGGTGAAGAGAAAAGCTATAAATTAGAGGGTGTGGCTTAGGCAGCAGAAAGCCAGGTATCTGAAAACTTCCCTAGTTAGCTTTTGGTAGAGAGCAGCAAGAGGAAGGAGGCAGCTGCTAGAACTCTTCTACTGGGACCGAAGAACTAGAACTCTACTACTGGGACCCTCAATTAGGGTAAAAAACAAAAAAACATAGACTTGGTGTGCTTGCCTGAGTTGGGGGAAGGGAAATATTGTCTGTGCTGTTAGCTAGGTGAAGAGGAGAGTTGTAAATTAGGGGGTGTGGCTTAGGCAGCAGAAAGCCAGGTGTTTGCTTTTAAAACTTCCCTAGTTATCTTTTGGCAGAGAGCAGCAAGAGGAAGGAGGCAGCTGCTAGAATTCTACCACTGGAACTAAAGAACTAGAACTCTACTACTGGGGCCTTCAATTAGGGTAAAAAAAACAAGAATTGGTGTGCTTGTCTGAGTTGGGGGAAGGGAATTGTTATTTATTTATTTATTTGCTTTTGGTAACCGGGTAAATGCACTAGACAGAACTGCCTATTTTCAGGCACGACCCGGGAGAGTATGAATCAAGGAACTGGCAAAAACAAATACATATACAGTGTTGTACAATAGGAGATTCCAAACAGTTATACACAGGTGCAAGTTACATAGTACATAGAGGAGGTACATATCACACAGTATAATAGGAATAGAACAGACAAAAAGGCACAATATACTGTTAATAATGTACAAAACATGACAGTGCTGTTGGTAAGTCAACAAGGAGACAATTCCCAAGAAGAGACAGGGAACAAAGTGTGTAGCTGCAGCTGAGGAAGAGTGGGGATGGGAGGAATCAAGAGGTCACAGGGAAATTTAAGTGCAGGACAATGGTAGATTTGCATGACTTGTGAAGCTAGGGACATTTGCAAATGTCAAGGGAGGCAAGGTAATTGGAAAGGCCTTTCTTGAAAGTGGGGTGGGATTTGGAGTGCCTAAGATCAAGTGGGAGAGAGTTCCAAAATTTGGGGGCATAGAAGGAGAAGACAAGTTCACTCATCCTGGTAGAGCATTTTGGAACAGATAACAGAGCTAAGGACATTGAACGGAGGAAACGAGGGCAGTCCATGGGGGTGAGCATAGCAGTAAGTGTGGAGGGGATAGAAGAACAAATAATGTTGTCAGTCAGACAACCTAATGAATAAGCCCGACGCAAGGAAGGAGACAATCAATGGCAGTCAGAGTAGAGAGCATAGTGGTGCTTAAGATGAGGAGCAGATAGTGCAGATCTACAGACATTGTGTAGGCAACGTCCCACATTTGCAAGATGCTTGCCTGTGCCATAGGGAAGACAGGCAGAGCATAGCAGAGTCCAAGGAGGAGAAGGCCTTGGGTGACAGAGATCCTGGCGACAGGGGTCAGAAACTGACGGACTCAGTAAGCAAGTCCAGTTTTAGCATTGACTGATTTGCAGACAGCTTGACATGCAGAGAGAAGTTAAGAGATGGATCCAGCGTGACCCCTTGGTGTTTGAAGGACTGAGTTACTTCCACAAGGGAGCCATCAAGACAAGAAACCTGGAGAGGTGAAGCTGAAGCAACAGATTTCCTTGGTGACCCAAAGAGCATAGCCTGGGTCTTGGCAACATTTAGCACCAGGCGGTGGTACGTATGGCAAGTTTGGATATGATGAAGATCAGAGGAGGGTGGGAGTTAATTTCATGAATAGAGCTGGAGGAGACATAGAGAACCAAGTCATTGGTGTAGAGTAAGGAGAGACTGTGGGAGGGCACCGAAGGTAGGTTATTGTTGAACAAAGAAAAGAGCAGGGGCCTAAGTATGGAACCTTGTGGGACACCAAAATGAAGCAGGGCAGGGGGAGAGAGAACTTTGTAACAGGAGACAGACTGGGAGCGTCTCCACAGATAGCTGGCAAACCAGGCAAGTGTGGATTGGGAGGCACCATTAGAGCCTAGTTGATGCAGGAGCAGGTTGTGGTTAACCGAGTCAAACACCTTTGACATGTCAATAAAAACAGCCCCAGTAAGCTGGCCTTGGTCCATAGCAGATTTGATGTTGCTGGTGAAGTGCACTGGGGCCATTGTGGTGCTATGGTTTGGCTTAAAACCATGCTGAGCAGAAGATTGCAGGTTAAAGTTAGCAATGAAGTTAGGCACCTGGCGATGGATAAGCTTCTCCAGGAGTTTACTGAGGGTCGGCAGGAGTGCAATAGGAAGGTAGAGTGTTAGGCTATTTTAGATCACCTTTTTTGAAGACTGGAATAACCCTGGCATTTTTTCAGGAGAGGGGCACGGTACCCGACCTAATGGAGAGGTTGAACAATCGCATGATGGGGGTGGCAAGAAGAGACGTACCTATTTTGAGAATTCTGGGTTCCAGTCCATCAGGGCCTGCTCTGCCTTGGGGAGACATCGTGTTAAGAGCTTGTAGGACATCCAGCCTGGAGCCCAGGTGGAGAATCAGGGAAGGATGGGATGGGTGAGGTCAGGGGGGAGGAGTGGCGAGTGGGGTCCGTTAGCATCAAAACTAGGGAGGATGGTAAAGAGTGAGCTGAAAGCATTTTATTTTATTTATTCAGATCTCAGATTACAAATTCCTTTGAGCTTAGAGCTCTTTTACAAAGGCTTCACATCAGCAGCATAATACAACAGGTTAACAGAACAAAAAGTATGGCAAAACAGTATACATAGAGAAAGGAGATCAAAAGGTTTACAGACTATAGACAGGGTATGGTAAAATAATTATAAATAAGAAAAGAAAGCAATAGTTGACATTCACAGTGAATTACAGAATAGAAACGAGTAACGCTAAGCCGTTTCATGCACAGGAGCGCATACAGTAAATTCAAAATCAGCCAAAACAAGCTTTGTCAGTTACTGGTCAAATCATAAAGTAAGTTGAAATCAGCCAACAGACGTTGTCAGGACAGGCAGCGAGGGGGACATTAGGTAGAGGAGGAAAGGTGAAGGGGGTAGGGTAGCGGGGGGAAGGGATGTCAGAGATTTAACAATAATCAAGAATTAGCATTGGTATTAGAGTTGTTACAGGAGACGTTATGTATTAGAAAGCCATGGGGGGTTTGGGACATGGAGCATCCCATTATGTGGTTTATTTGTGCCCTTTTTGTACCTTTTTGGGTTACTAGAGGTGGCGTGAAGAAGGCCTCTATAGTAATTGCATTTGGCAGTCCATAGTGCTTTCTTACAAGAGTTGCGAAGGGAGTGATATGCGATGAAGTCAGAGAGCAGGGAGGAGGTTTTCCATCTGGTCCAGAGTTTGTCCCGTGGTTTAAGCATACATAGAAGAAGGCTAGTTAACCATTTGTTAGGCAAGCCCTGTACCCTGCGCCTGATGGAAGGAATGTGCTTGGACTGCAAGGAGCGCAGAGAGTTGATAACGTATTCTACAGCCAAGTCAATGTTCTCTGTCATGAATATGGGGGACCAGTCACATGCTGAAGATCCCTTAGAAAAGTTGAGGTGTCAAGAGCAGAGAAGTCAGATATGGAGATGATTTTGAGTGGGTAGGAGGGGAGCTGGCATCCCAGGCACAGGTGACAGGTGAATGGTCACTAATGGAGTCTGGTAGCATGGTCACGGAAGAGATTCTGTCCGGCCTGTTGGTAAGTACCCAGTCAAGGAGGGTGTGACTATTACCATTGCTGGAATGTTGCGTAGGCATTGAGACAAGCTGGGTTAGATTGGCCTTGCTTATATTAGAGTCAAGGACAGGGAGGTTTGGGCTGAGCCAATTCTGATTGAAGTCACCTAGACAAATCACTTCATTGTTTTTGGTGGCCCAGGGAAAAAAGCCAGGAACTCCTCGAGCCCATGCTTGCAGGAAACTGGAGGCATGTAGGTGCAAACAATGTGCAGTTTTTTTGAGTCACCCAGCAGAAGTAGTGCATAAAATACCTCACAGGACACAAGTGAGTGGCATGGTAATAAGGTTGGGTTTAGATGAGACTTGTAAAATAGTGCCAGACCGCCACCTTTTTTTGATGTGGGCCGATCAACCCGGAACAAGTTGTATCCAGGGAGGGAACACAGAGAGTCGAGGAGAGAAGGCTTAAGCCAGGATTCATAAATTGCAAGGAGATCAGGTCTTTGTTATCTGTGCTGTTAGCTAGGTGAAGAGAAAAGCTATAAACTGGAGGTGTGGCTTAGGCAACAGAAAGGCATGTGTCTGTATTTAAAACTTCCCTAGTTAACTTTTGGCAGACAGCAGCAAGAGGAAGGAGGCAGCTGCTAGAATTCTTCTACTGGGACTAAAGAACTAGAACTCTACTGCTGAGACCTTCAATTAGGGTAAAAAAACAAACAAAAAATGAGTTGGTGTGCTTGTCTGAGTTGGGGAAGGAAACTGTTATCTGTGCTATTAGCAAAGTGAAGAGAAGACCTGTAAATTAGGGGGTGTGGCTTAGGCAACAGAAAGCCAGGTGTCTGTACTTAAAACTTCCCTAGTTAGCTTTTTGGCAGAGGGCAGCAAGAGGAAAGAGGCAGCTACTAGAACTCTTCTACTGGGACCAAAGAACTAAAACCCTACTACTGGGACCCTCAATTAGGGTAAAAAACAAACAAACAAAAAAAAAACAAGAGTTGGTGTGCTTGTCTGAGTTGGGGGAAGGAAATTGTTATCTGTGCTGTTAGGTGAAGAGAAGAGCTGTAAATTAGGGGATGTGGCTTAGGCAACAGAAAGCTGGGTGTCTGTATTTAAAACTTCCTTAGTTAGCTTTTGGCAGAGAGAGGAAGGAGGCAGCTGCTAG
This sequence comes from Neoceratodus forsteri, assembly GCA_016271365.2. Lineage (NCBI taxonomy): Eukaryota > Metazoa > Chordata > Ceratodontiformes > Ceratodontidae > Neoceratodus > Neoceratodus forsteri. The sequence continues at coordinate 465,710,867 of CM028132.1, read as the reverse complement.
AACTCTTCTACTGGTACTATATAGCCCTGCCTCCCTTCCTTCCACCCCCCCACCACCCTTAGCCAGTACCACTTTTATAGGCACTGGATTTGACTGACAACAGGAACTTTCTGCTTGGGAGAAGGAAGGGACTGATCTCAGAGGCACAAAAGACTCACCATCCTAGAAGGAAAATAATAGCTCTCCCTCACAAACTAGCTGCTAGAGGTCTGTCTCTGAGCATGTAAGAATGAGGCTTCTGAGGAATACAGGAACTTCCTGTCCCAGAACAGGAATGGCAGGAGTTGTAAAGGCACGGAGGCAGTAGGAAAGTAGGGAGAAAAAAAAGTAAACGGAGAGATGAAAGAGTAAGCATACAAAACAACAGTCGAGGGGCCACAAATAAGACATGATAGGAGTGGTGCAGTGCAGTGGCTGTGGAGAGGCAGTCTTCTGGGAGATGTTCTGGAGGAAGTGGTGTTGTCCCATCTGCAGACACCTCTCTGGGCTGAGGGAGGAGGTTGCTTGTCTCCAGGCTGAGTTGACCAGGACTCAGGAGACCTCCTCTTCCACCCAGGAACCACTAGGGCCGACTCCACTGCCTCAGACATTGCCAAGAAAGAGGAGTGGTTGGACAACAGTGGGCTCAGGGAGGGTGAGGGTGGAGGAACAGAGGAACATCCCTCCAGTTGTACCTTTCACAGTTCATACACCGTTCTGGCAGAGCATGGTTCCTCTATGGAGGCAACAGCAATGGAGAACAAGAAGGATGCTGGGAACCTCAACAAAGGAGACCCACAGGAGGGTGGCACAGGACCCCACAGGGGAAGGAAACAACTCTTGGTAGGGAACTCAATTGTTAGGGGGTAGAACTGAGGGAGGGAGGGGAGAGTGAAGTAAGGTGCCTGCCCGGTGCCTTAGCTTGGAAGGACAGGGAGCGAATCATCAGGATCATGGGAGCAGCTGTATGGGGGAAGGGAGCTGGATGTTATTGTCCACCTAGGAACAAATGACCTGGCTGGGAATGGCATCAGAGCAGTGCAGGGGGAGTCTGTGAAGTTTGGGAAGGGCCTTAGACAAGTAGCACACACGGTAACCTTCTCGTAAATGCTGCTCGTCTATGGCCTCACCCAAGCTAGGGTGCTCTGCACCATGGGATTCAATCAGTGGTTAAAAACTGGTGCATATCTTAGAGTTTTGGCTTCATTGGGGACTGAGAATCCACCTGGAAGGATACAGGCCTACACTGGTGCAATGGTCTGCATCTGTCCAGGAGGGGAACCAGGATACTAGGTGATAGGTTTAAATGTTTCCTTGGCAAGCATTTAAACTAGCCAAGGGGGTAGGTACTGAAAAGGAGCAGAGAAATCCCAGCCTCCCCCAAAAAAACAGGGTAGTTAGTGAAGGTAAACACCATGATAGAGAAGTCAATAAGGAGAAGGTCCGAGGTAAATGGAGAAATAGGCAAATACAGTAAGGACAGGGATGAGACTAAAAGGGGTAAAGCCATCAAAAAATGGAGTGCAATGAGTACCAAAGCCCATAGTCTGGGTAACAAGCTCCCTGAATTAGAGGCATTGATGGAAGAAGGATGCCTGGATATCATGGCAGTCACAGAAACATGGTACACAGAGAACCATGAATGGGATGTCAACATACCAGGTTACACAGTCTATAGGAGGGACAGGAAGGGTAGAAGAGGAGGAGGAGTAGCTCTCTACATAAGGGAAGGGATCAAAGCAACAGAATTAAAGGGTAAACAGGGAGGAGAGGAGACACTATTGGTCACCCTGGAGACAGGAAATTGCACCACAATCTACATGGGTGTTATATACAGACCTCCATCTCAGAGGAAGGACATGGACAAGGAAATGATAGAAGGCATCCTTAGGATGGCATAAAAAGGGGAGATATTGTTGATGATGACCTGTATATGCCAGATGTTAACTGGAGCACCTTTGCTGCAGCCATATCCAAGAGCAGAGTCATTCTCGATGCCCTACAGGGAGCATGCCTCAGACAGCCAGTGCTGGAACCCATTCAGGAAGGAGTAATCTTAGACCTGGCACTCTGAAATGGGGACAGAGAGAGGATCTCAAATTTAGAAGTGGGTAGCCATCTGGGAACAAGTGACCGCCAAACAGTGGGGTTCACAATAAACAGCCGTAGATTCAACCCATACAAAAGAGAGGATACTGGACTTTAGGAAGGCTGACTTTGTCAAAATGGGAGAGTGTCTCAAAAAAGCACTAGCAAATGGGCAAGAAAGAGGGGTGGAGGAACAATGGGGAAACATCAAAACTGCCATCACAGAGGCAACAAGCCTTTGTGTGAAGCAAATCAACAAATCAAAATGAAGGAAAAAAACACTATGGTTCTCAAAAGAGGTAGCGAGAAAGGTTAGGGAGAAAAAGATAGCATTCAGGAAGTATAAGAAAACACAGATGGAGCAGGATGGAAAACTGTACCAGTTAAAGCAGTAGGAAGCGGGGAAGGCAGTCAGGCTAGCAAAGGCCCAAACAGAGGAAAAGATAGCCAATTTGGTTAAGAAGGGGGGTATAACCTTTTATATGTACATTATGGAGAGAAGAAAGACCAAGGGAGGAATAGTGAGGCTTAATAAAGGGGAGGTGCCATCGAGGCACAGGTCGGGAAGCATAGGGAAAACCAGGAGCAGTTGTAGAATTCACCAAAAATTTTTATTTACAGTAGCAGTAACAAAAAAAAAATAAACTTGTTCAGAATATCTATGTACAGAGAAATTAAATCTTTCTTCAGTCTCTGTGTGTCCTGTTTTCTTCTAATCTTTTTGCAGTTCAAGCTTAACTCTTTTATAAGTTTTTTCAACCCCCATCCTTAGTAAACATCCTGTCTTTGTAAGTTTCAAAAGCTGCTAGAACACATTATGCTTCTTGAAGCCCCCACAGCTTTTGCAAAAGGCTCAACATTGCTCTCAAGTAACCTCTAGAGTTTATGCAGTCACCTCAAAATATAAATATATACATTTCAAGGATAATACTATATATTTTCCAAACACAGTTACATTTCCATACATTGATTTACACATAGTTTTATATTAGCTGATATAGATATACAAGGGAGGAGAAACAGACAGCAAGAGAAAACTGAGACAGTGAGTGGCGAAGGATTGCGAGACTGTTCGGGGTGATCAAATCTAAAGTCTCACTGGAAAATTTGGCTGCGCAAACAGACAGAGACGAGACAGAAAAAGGACAGATCCTTGCATTTAAACACTTTCTCCATAACAAATGGAACAGGGTCCTATTTCACTCTGTCATGTACACCCCCTTCCCAGAGGGAACCTGTTTTATTAAACAGGTTTCCAACACTTTCTACTCTCTAATAGCATTTGCTGCTTTCATAAATTAAGCACACGTGCATCATCATTTTTTTTTAAACAGTACAGCTTGCAGTAAAGTTTAAACTCATACATTTGTTTGTCAGCCTCCAGAATCCTCAATTCCTGATCCATATCTTGACAGAAGATCAGCATTGCTATTCTCTTAACCAGATTTGTGTATCACAGTGAATTTAAATGGCTGTTGTGCCAGGTACCACTTTGTGATTCTGAAATGTTTATCTTTCATCTAGTTAAGCCAACAAAGAGGATTGTGGACTGTTACAAGAACAAAGTCAGCTCCTAGCAAATAAAACTTAAGGGACTCCATGGCCCACTTTGCTGCTAAACATTCATTTTCGATAGTGCAGTACTTTTTCTCTCGGTCATGCAATTTCCTACTTTTGTACACAGTAGGATATTCTGTGCCATCTACATTTTGACTTAGGACTACACCTAGGCCTACTATACCTCGGATGCATCTGTTTGTAGCAAAAATGATTTCTCAAAGTCTGGGCTTCTTAAAACAGGTGCTGAACATAATGCGGCATTTGTGGCTTGAAAAGCTTCATCACACTCTAATTTCACATTATTTGGGTACCATAGTAAAAGTACTTTTAAATGTCTTTAGCACATTACAAATGTCTGCAGTTTGTTCTGAGGTTAAGGAAACATTCACCTTTACAGCATCAGCATTTACAGTTTGTTCTGGTCTATCATAAGCTGCATCAATATCTATCTTATTGGTTTCTGGTAAAACTAGCTAAGCAGCTTTTGGTATTTTTTCAACCTATTTTTTGAGGAGGTTAGCATGGTATAACTTAGGATTTTTCCTGTCAGTGGTCTCAATCTCACAGTTAACAGTGCCAGTACTTCTAAGAACTTTCTAAGGCCCTTGCCACTTCATTAACAGCTTATTTTCTGTTGTGGGCAATAGTAGCAAAACCTTTTCGCCTGGCTCAAAAACATTTTATTTTACCCCATGGTCATAATATACCTTCTGCTAATTTTTGGGCCTCTTCCTCATTACTATGGGCAATTTCAACATGTTTTGCCAGCTTCTTTCTTAGGGCACACATATAAGATGTTATAGATTGTTTCTGAGTGGGCTTATCTTCCCACATTTCTTTTATCACATCCAGTGGCCCTCTTGGCTGCCTACCATACAGCATTTCAAATGGTGAAAACCCTGTTGATGCCTGTGGCACTTCTCTGTAAGCAAAAAGTAAGTAAGGCAAGTATTGGTCCCAGTCTTTCCCTTCCCCTTTTACAAATCTTTTTAACATGCGTTTTAGGGTTTGGTTAAAACGCTCAACAAGACCATCTGTCTGAGGGTGATAGGGGGAGGTTCTTATGGCAGTGATACCTAGCAGTCTGTACAGCTCCTTAAGCAATGAAGCACCAAAATTACTACCCTGATCAGAAATAATTTCTTTAGGTATGCCCACTCTACTAAAAATTTTGGCAAGCTTTGCTGCAACTTTTGGGGCTGTAACAGTATGCATTGGAACTGCTTCTGGGTGTCGAACAGCATAGTCACATACTACCAAGATAAATCTATTACTCTTTTTACTTTTGTCTAAAGGACCAACCACATCCATTGCAATTCTCTCAAAGGGCACATCTATCAAGGGTAGGGGCACCAGAGGCACCTTGTCTTTTCTAGTGACTGGGGCTACTTTCTGATTCTCAGCATAGGAATTAGAATAGGTAGCAGCATCTTCATAAATTACAAGCCAGTAAAATCTACACAGCAATCTGGCAAGGGTGTGATCCCTCCCTGAGTGACCAACCATAGGACTATCATGTGCTATCTGTAACGATTCTTTTCTATACTTCTGTGGTATAACCAATTGTTCTGTTTGTTCCTGTGTCTGCGGTTTAACTCAAACTCTGTACAGTAACCCATTACATTTTTTGAACATTGGTCCACCCTGATTTGATTTCACCTCAGCTGCTCGAAATAACCCTGAAGAGAAACATTGTTAGCTTGTTCTGAAATAAAATCACAATCAGTTATCAATTTACTTTCAGCATTTTCATATTTTAAACCTTCATGTCCATCAGTCATTTGTTGCCATAGTTTCTTCAGGCTTCGTCTTTCTTTCTTGGCTTTCCAGATCTTGGAGCTGTGCTCAAACAAGTCTGAATCAAAATCATTGAAAGGAAACGTGTCTCCACCATCTGAAATGTTCTTTGCCTGAGCTTTTGTTACCACAGCTGCTGAAACATCATGATTTACTCCCTCTTTGACCAACTCAGTAAACCCTGGAAAGTCATTTCCAATAATCACAGGTTCAGGTAACTTAGTTACTACCCCCACTTTCATTTGGTGTGACAAACCCTTAATGGTCAGAGTCACTTGGGTGGTGGGATACAGATGACTGGTCACTTTGCACAGTGTTTTCCCCAGCACTTTAACATGCACTAGGGTCTGTCTGCTTCCTGAATTATTGAGTCCCTTCACAGTCTTATTCCCCACCTTCACATCTGTTAGGTACTTGCCCCAATTTGCCAAGGACAAATCTGCTCCAGTGCCGCTCTCCTTACTATGGCAGTTTCTTGAAAAATGGCCTGGCTTATTACAGTTATAGCAGATAACGTCTTTGGACCCAGATTTGTTACCCCCACCAGAGTTCTTATGAGGCTTGAATTTTAAATGGGAAAAAGAGTGTCTTACCAGTGCTTGGCTGTTACCTCGCTACTGTGGCATCTGCCTGACCATTTGGTAGTCCTCAGCCAAAGAAACAGCATTTTCTCCTACTCTCTGGTTGATGTTCCTTTACCCACAGCTGCACCTCTGTAGGCAAGATGATGATGAATTGCTCCATGGCAAATGTGTCAATGATCTGTGGGACTGTTTTGCTGTCTGGTTGGAGCTATTTTTTCAGGAGTTCTCTGAGTCAGGTGAAGGCTTCTCATAGAAATATAGAAACATAGAAGTTGATGGCAGATAAGGACCGCAAGGCCCATCCAGTCTGCCCATTTCTTTTTCTACTTTATAAATGTGCCATCGGCCTAAAAAAGAAGAACCACAAACGAAAGAACAAGGAGGTAAGAGCAGAAACAGTCAACAACAAATGCAGTAACCCTGAAAGCTTATCCTAATGTTAGATAAAACTGTAAAACCTGTAAAGCACCACCTGTAATAATTTCAGAGAAGATATACGCTGTAAGAAACACTTTGCTCCAGAGAAAAATAAAGCAGTAACAGAAGATATACCTTGCAAAAGACAATTTGAATCAGAAGATTACAGGAGTAATCTGTTAGCACACACCTGTAGGCACACCTTGTAATAATGCAGAAGAAGGTATACCAGCAACAACAATTTGAATCAGAGAAAAATAAAGCAATGAAATGTTAGCAACAAACAGTAGCAATCCCTGTGAGTAAAAATAAAACACTACCACACAGTAAATCTGCTTAGAAACTAAGTCTTAATCCTTTTCCTTACTCTGGTAAGTTTCTCTACTCTGCCTTTCAAGCAGTCTTAGAAGGAAAGAGCTCAGGTGAAGCTAGGTGCCTTGGCTAGCAAACCAAGTCTTCTACCTCCAAGATATCAACTAACCTGACTTTTTAACCCTTCTTTCTGTTGGAAATTACTGACAGTTTGCCAGCTCCACCCCCACATACACACCTATTCCTTTGGAAGAGCTGTGGGAGGAAAAGCAATTAGCTCCTTCAATGTGAGAAGGAGACTGAGACACCTCTGAGACAACAAACCTTTATAACAAACAAGAATAAATAAAACACAGTGTCAAACAGTAATTTTGCTTAGCCCAATGATAAAAAAGTCACAAAAATGTGAGCTCCACCTGTAATCCAGTAATTTCAGAGAAGATATACGCTGTAAGAAACACTTTGCTCCAGAGAAAAATAAAGCAGTAACAGAAGATATACCTTGCAAAAGACAATTTGAACCAGAAGATTACAGCAGTAATCTGTTAGCACACACCTGTAGGCACACCTTGTAATAATGCAGAAGAAGGTATACCAGCAACAACAATTTGAATCAGAGAAAAAAATAAAGCAATGAAATGTTAGCAACAAACAGTAGCAATCCCTGTGAGTAAAAAATAAAAACACCACCACACAGTAAATCTGCTTAGCCAAACTAAGTCTTAATCCTTTTCCCTTGCTCTGGTAAGTTTCTCTACTCTGCCTTTCAAGCAGTCTTAGAAGGAAAGAGCTCAGGTGAAGCTAGGTGCCTTGGCCAGCAAACCAAGTCTTCTCGAGGATTGTCGATTGAGTTGTACCTCAGAGATTGAAATCTCTGCCTGTAGGTCTCTCTGGAGATGCCATACCTTTTCAGGATTTTGCTTTTCACCAGGTCATAGTTTTCTGACTGTGCAGTGTCCATACTGCTGTAGGCAGTTAGGCTTTCCCTGTCAAGTAGGGTACCAGTCTAATTGTCCACTGTTGCTTTGGCCATTGGCAGGCTGTGGCAACTCTTTCAAAAGTTGTCAGGTATGCCTCAATATCATCTGAGGGATGCAACTTAGTAAGTTTAATGGCTTTTAAGTTGCTTGCATTTTGTTGCTTATCTGGGTCTGTGCCGGATCCTTTGCCTGTGATAGCTTGCAAGGCATCCAGCCATTGCTGCTCCTGTCGCTGCATCTCTTCTCTCATCTGTGCTTCTAAATGTTGAATCTCTTTTTCTCTCTGCTTCTCAGTCTCTTTTTGTTGTATAGCCCACCATTTGAAAAAGTCCATCAGGCTTTCAGATTCTGTCACTGCTCATTCTTTTTCCATAACTTGTGCTGGCTGTACAATCTCAGACTGGACTTCTGTCACTGCTAGTTTGGCTGTCATTCTCCTGGCAACCACTTCTGGACTTACTGCTGCAGAATCCATACCTTCCTCTGTGCTTGCCTGGTACTACTTCCAGTACCCATGCACAAAACTCCTTCCTTATAGTATGCATGGCCTAAATCCCACTTAGGCTAATACCATCTGTCATTGAGGCACAGGTCAGGAAGCATAGGAAAACCAGGAGCAGTTGTAGAATTCACCAACATTTTTTATTTACAGTAGCAATAGCAAAAAAAATATAAACTAAACTTGTTCAGAATAACTGTACAGAGAAATAAAATAAAATCTTTCTTTAGTCTCTGTGTGTCCCTTTTTCTTCTAATCTCCTTTCTACAGTTCAAGCTTAGCTCTTTTATAAGTCTTTTTAACCCCCATGCTTAGCAAACATCCTGTCCTTGTAAGTTTCAAGAGCTGCTAGAACACAGTATGTTTCTTGAGGTCCCCACAGCTTTTGCAAAAGGCTCAACATTTGCACTCAAGTAATCTCTAGAGTTTATGCAGTCATCTCAAAATATAAATGTATACATTTCAACAGTAATACTATATAGTTTCCAAACACAAGGGATCCCAATATCAGTTAAATTTCCATACATTATTTGCACATAGTTTTATGTTAGCTGATATAGATATGCAAAAGAGGAGACACAGTCAGCAAGAGAAAACTGAGAGACAGTGAGAGGCAAAGGATTGTGAGACTATTTGGGGTGATCAAATCTGAAGCCTCACAGGAAAAATATGGTTGCACAACCAGACAGAGAAGAGACAGAAAAACAACAGATCTTTGCATTTAAACACTTTCTCCATAACAAGTGGGACAGGGTCCTATTCTGCCCTGTCACGAGACGGTGGATGGGCAGGGCGAGTGACAGTGAAAAAGCAGGGATACTGAATGAATACTTCTGCTCAGTATTCACAAAAGAAGAGGAGAGGTAGAAACCTAATCCAATCAATAGAAGTACTCTGGATGGGGGGGGTTGATACCAGTCCATTCACAGAAGAAAGGGTTCTGAAAGAACTATTAAAACTGATGGTGGATAAAGCAATGAGCACTGATGGGATTCACCCCCGAATTCTAAAAGAATTAAGGGGAGAACTAGTGACACCACTGACTACCCTTTTCAACAAACCATGGGAGGATGGTGTGGTATCTAAGGACTGGAGGAGGGCAGATGCAATTCTCCTTCACATAAGTGGGAGCAAAGCAGAGGCAGGAAACTACAGACCTGTTAGATTTACCTCAGTGGTAGGAAAAATGATGGAATCACTTCTGAATCAATCAATCACTTTATTTAACCAGGCAAAAACACCATTGAGCAAGCTCATTTTCAAGGTGGTCCTTGGCATTAATACAAAACAGTACACTTCATAAGATTACAAGTACGGTGGACAGCGGTGCCCAAACAAAAAAACATTGTGAAGGTGCTGGTCAATATGGGCCTATACATACCAGTCAACATAATTAACATGCAAAGGTACATAATGATAAGCTTTACTGGAATGAGAAGAGACAGCAATCCCATATAGTCTCCACTAAGTAAGAGCTCATACCTAAATGATAAAATATAAGGAGGTATTAAGGAATAGGGTAGAAATTGGGGTGAAAGAGTAGGCAGCCAAGAGGGAGGTCAGACTAGGTAAAAGGTAGAGAATAGGCAGGGCCATCTCGGATTAAGGGAACTAGGCTTGTAGGTCCTAGGTTTCTATTGTTAGGAATGTGGGGTTGATGAGATACTTAGGCGTAGGATTTGAGAGTGGCACCTGGGGCTTAGGGGTCATAGGCATCTGAAACAGTTGCATGACTTCTTCAGATAATCTGTTAATAGAGCTTTGAATGTGAAAATGCTTGGAAGTGAGGATAATTTTAATGAGTCTTGCATAGTGTTCCAAAGTGATGGAAGTGAGAAGTTGATTGCTGCCGAGCCAAGGGTAGTTTTCACTCTAGAAATCTGGAAGCAGATTATGGAGAAGCGTCTCAGGCCATAGGAACCTTTAGCCCATTTGAAGAGGTTTGAGATGTATGCAGGGAGGTTATCAGATAATGCTCTAAAAAACCAGAGGAGAGGATTCCTTTATCTCCTAGTTGAGAGTGAAGTCCATCCCAAAACCTGGTATAGATGACAGTGATGTGTACCATGGGGTAGATTTAGGATAAATCTTAAAGCCCGGTGGTACGGGGTGGCCTGCTTGTTTAGCATCATTGATGGGCAATGACTGTAAAGGAAGTCAGCGTAGTCCAGTATAGGTAGGAATGTAGTTTGTACTAGTCTCATTCTGGCTTCTAACGTAAGTAAGTGTTTAATGCGACAGAATAAACCTAATCGCTGTCTTAGTTTCTTCGAGGTTTCATTTAAGTGGCACAGAAAGTTGAGCTTATTATCCAGCCAGAACCCTAGGTATTTAAAGGTATCAACTACTTCAAGGGGTTCATCTCAGAGTGCTCAGATCTGTGTGATATGTGGACATCCCGAAGTAGACTTTGGTGAGAGAATCATTGCTTTAGTCTTTTTGGTGTTGAGGAGGAGCTTATGAGTGATAAGGTTGTATTGGAGGGTGACAAAATCTTTCTGTAAGTACTCATGGGCCAAATCCAAGGATGAATTTGTGGTATAGAGTGCAGTATCATCTGTGAATAAGTGCACATTGGCTCTGCCCAGCTGCGAGTCCATATTATTGATATACATTGCAAAGAGGATAGGGCCCAGGATGGAGCCTTGTGGGATCCTCGTAACAAGGATTTTTGTGGGGACAGATCTCCTATGGCTTTGACTTGTTGTAACCTATTGGTTAGGTAGCTGGTAAACCATTTAATGGCAGAACTATCAAGTCCAATGTTACTCAGTGCAGTAAGCATGATGGTATGATCCACAGTATCGAAGACCTTACTTAGATCAAAGAAGAGGGCAAATACATGCTTCTTAGAGTCCAAGGCCATTTGCCAGTCTGTAGTTACTTTGGCAACAGCCGATACTGTACTGTGTTTGGCTCTGAAGCCAGACTGAGCCAGGTTTAGCAACTTTTGTGAATCCAAATGTTCTCTAAGTTGGATGTTGACAATTTTTTCAAGTAATTTAGAGAGGATGGATAGTATAGAAATAGATTGGTAATTGTTAAGATCACTGAGATCCCCAGTCTTGAATAACGGTAGGGTGTGGGTAGTTTTCCACTAGACAGGTAGCTCACCTTGAATCAGAGAGGTGTTGAATAAGTGTGTAATGGAGGTGGTCAGATAGGTATGGCCAAGTTTTAGGAAGTAAGGTTCAATAGTACCTGCACCCGCACTCATTTTTGTATCCAGAGAAAGGAGGAGGTCCTCCACTTGCTTGAACACAATTGTGAGGAAGCTGAAGGGGGTGGGATGCGGTTGGATATGGTTGTGGTTATCAGTGAAGCCAACAGTGTAGTCTCTTGCTGGGCTAAGTTTGCTGATAGATGAGATGTCAAAGGCAAGCCCTGCAGTGGCAAAGTGATCATTAAACTTCTCTAGTGTATCAGCTTTGTCTGTATAGGTGGTACCATCAGACACAATTTTGTTTGGAAGGGGTGTTGCAGTGGTCTGACCTTTGACTTCTTTGAGGATGTTCCAAAATTTGGCAGAGTTGTTTTTATTGTCTTCTAGTTCTTTTTGGAAGTACCTAGCTTTTTCTGACCTAATTAACTTGGTACAAACATTCCTAGTGGTATGGAATGCTAACCAATCGGCCTCCAGGTGAGATTTCCCTCACTTTTTTCCACCAGTAGTCCCTATCCCTAAGTGCTTTCTTCAGGATGGAAGAGAACCAGCCAGGAGTTCTATTTTTTGATTTGATCAGTCTTAGTGGGGTGAGTTTGTCTATTAGCCCCAGTAAGAGGCTGTGAAAGATGTTAAATGCCTCGTTAAAGGTGGGGGCTAGATAGAAATCCTGCCAATGAATGTTGCTTAGATCTTTCAGGAAAGTGTACTGGCAGAACTTTTTCAAGCATCTTTTCAGTTTGAATTTGGAGGCCTTTTTTTATTTGGGAAGGATGTCTGATGCAGGCAGTAGCACAATGGTCGCTTATATTGTTGAAAAATACTCCAGTATGCGAGATATTGTGAGGTTTGTTTACTAGCATAAGGTCCAGGAGGGTGCTGCGCTCAGGGTTTTTTCTGTTAGGGCTGGTTATAGCAGTCGCCGTTTGTAACAGACCATTAACATCGCATAGATCCTTTAATTTCTTAGAGCTGTCATTCCAATTTAGATTGAAATCCCCCATTAGAACACACTCAGTATTAGCAGAGTGAAGAAGGTTTTGAAGGTGTGGCAGAAGTGCCCAGCCACCAGATGGCGGTCGGTAGCATGCTGCCATTAGGAGTGATTTCTCGCTGGAAAGTGACAATTTTAGAGCCAGGCATTCAAATTCCTTAGCCTTTGAGGTGCAGCCAAAGACTGTGACTGTGAATTTGCTTTTGACATATATTGCAACCCCTTCCCCTCTAGTCAGTCTATCACAGCGGTAGATGATATATCCGGGTACGTTGATAGATTTGTCCAGGGTCGAGGGTGTGAGCCAGGATTCAGTTATCATGAAGAAATCAGGAAATGCATGTAGAGCCCAGGTCTGTACAGAGTCAATCTCCTTTAGCAAACTACAGACATTGATATGGAGAAAGCTAATCCTTTAATATTGAGGGTAGTCTGCAGGGGTGTCCAGAGAAATAGGTGGGCCTGGGTTTAATTCAACATTTCCCGAACAGAGTAGGAGAAGCAGTAGTAGTTTTTTAAGGTGGTGTCTTAGCCTGCTAAATAGTCTTTTGTTACTCCTTCTAGCATACTTTGGTTTAGTGGTGGCTGTGTTAAGGGCAGGATTGCTATTTGCTAGGGATAAAACATAGAGAACTGATAGGGCTGATACCATTCTTGGGAAATGCACGTGTTCTGAAGTTATGGCCTGGTGGGAGGAGGGGTATGACCATAGAGGAGGTGTCCTTGATGTAGGATGCCATGGTCTAATGTGGGAGACTATATCTTGGTAGATGATAGAGGAGGGAAACTGGTCAAAAACCGAAACTTTGGGTAGAGCATAACTTAGTAATATAAGGCAACTATAGAGAAGGATAGGCGCAGATGGCATTCTTAATGTGGAGATATTTCCTTTTACCAGTAATAAATACAGGATTTGCAACAGTTCTTTGAGAGGGCCAAGGAAATGAGTGGTTCCTGTGGGAGGATGGGGGACCAGTGAAAATTAAGGTCTAGACAACCAATAAGGTGTGGCTGGCAATAGCCAGTAGGAGTGAGCTAGAAAGCCGGGGCGGGGTTTATGTGTATTTAATCAAGACTGGTGGGGGTTGTGGGTGGGTGGGCAAAAAAATTGGCAGCTAGGGCCCCCTTTCTGAACATAATTAGTCCCTGAGGGCAAATCTGTGCCTGCATTTCTGTGAGGGGCTGGTGGCTTCACACCTGGACTGCGGGTGGCAGTCTGCCAGGTCGGGTTCATCAGGGAACCACGGCTGTGGCTGTCAGACTACCTGGAAGGAGAAGGCAGAGGAGAATTAAATAAGAAAGTCGGCGGGGGTGGGCCTGCTCGTGAAAGAAAGAATTGCTGAGTACCCAGAGGCCAGCAGGGCACAGGACCCAAGGCAGCATGGATTCACAGTGGGAAGGTCATGTCAAACTAATCTAATAGATTTCTTTGACTGGGTGACCGAAGTAGTAGACCAGGGAGGGGCTGTGGACATGGACTACCTAGACTTTAACAAAGCATTTTACACAGTCCCACACAAAAGATTAATAAACAAATTAGCCAGCCTGGGAGTGGGTCCCACGGTGGTAGACTGGGTTAAAACTTGGCTAGACAACAGGACACAGAAGGTAATAGTAAATGGAGACCACTCCAAAGAAAGGGGGTTACTAGTGGGGTACCACAAGGTTCAGTACTGGGTCCAGTCCTTTTTAATGTCTTTATAAGTGACATTGCAGTAGGACTGGAAGGAAAGGTATGCCTCTTTGCAGATGATCTGCAACAGGGTTGAGACACAAGGTGGGGTGGAAAGGATGAGTAGGGTCTTGGCAAGGTTGGAGGAATGGTCAAAAATATTGCAGCTTAGATTCAATGCAAAGAAGTGCAAAAACCCAGGGGAAGAGTATGCAATTGGGGGGGGAAGGAGGTACTAACAACAACAAAAATGGAAAGGGACCTGGGGGTAGTTGTACCAGATAACCTAAAGGTAAGCAAGCAATGTGAGAAGGCAGTAAGGAGGGCTGGGGGGATACTGGGATGTATAGGGAGAGGCATCACCAGTAGAAAACAGGATGTTGTTATCCCTCTGTTCAGACAGCTGGTGAGACCCCATCTGGAGTATTGCATGCAGTTCTGGAGACCCCAACTCCGCAAGGACATAGATAGGATGGAGGCAGTCCAGAGGAGGGTAACTAAAATGGTGCAGGGTCTGCACCAGCAGCCATACGAAGACAGAGACTAAAGGAGCTTAATATGTATACTCTCGACGAAAGGACGGAGGGGGGGACATGATAGAAACTTTCAAGTACCTCAAGGGAATCAACAAAATCCAGGATGGTAGAATCTTTCAGAAAAAGGGACGTGCAAGAACAAGGGAGCACAATTTGAAGATAGAGGGGGGATGGCTCAAGGGCAATGTTAGGAAGTATTTTTTCACTGAGAGGGTGGTGGACACATAGAATGTCCTACCTGAGGAGGTTATGGGGTCAGAAACAGTGGGGGAATTTAAGAATGCATGGGACAGACATAAGGCAATTCTGGTGGTGGGTAGGAAGAAGCAGGTTGTTGGTTAACTAGGATATGCAGCTTATCCAATAGGTAGGGAAATGGGCAGACTGGGTGGGCCAAGCAATCCTTATCTGTTGTCAAAGTCCATGTTCTGTGTTTCTATGTAAGGCATCCTGGAATTTTATGATGCTTTTTTCTAAAGCCTGCAATAATTATATTGTATCACTCAGTGCTGTTGCTGTCTTCTGCAGTCCCAATGATCTTGTCTTATGCTGGCCATCAAACTTTTCAAGGTATAGTACAGTAAGCGCCCTGCTGTTTTCTGTAGTTTAAAGTGTATCTGAGTTAAAAAAAAAGTGCTTTTAGAGAATACAGGGAGTTCACGACATGTAACAAAACTGACTGAGGTTATACCTTCTGCTGGCTGTGCGGGTATGCATCAACTCCCATGATGCTTTGCAGGAGTGGGGTCATGACCTTTGCAATGGAGTAAAAAAGGTTTCACACCAGGGCAGAACAGAGTGAAGCAACCTCATTTATATTTAAATTAGGATGAAATTAGGGGGATGCAAACGAGGGAGTCATTTAAAGTATTTGATCTGTTAGAGAACGGAAAACTTAAGACCGCTCTATATCTTTTACCTCTTTTGAATCTCCCGAGGAAACAGATCTTTAAGGGATACCAAATCCGGCACTTACTGATTACTAAACTTGGCATGGCAGCCTGGCACAAGGACCGCTCTGACCTCATTGTCTCACTCCGCAACTTGGCATGGCAACCTCATGCAGTTTCCCAGACAACCTCACTGTTATACCCTCCCAACTGCTTAGAGATGCCCGACTCCTCTACATACTGGGCTGTCCAGTTTCCCAGGAAGGAATTCAGTTGGGATAAGATTTGGCAGGCAGTGTATTTGTATACCTCTAACGATAAGCTTCACCTCATGCAATTTTACATCCTGCATAATATTTACTACACTCCACTTAAATTATATAAAATGGGGAAGGTGAAGGATGCAAACTGCAGCAGGTGTGGTCAATGCAAAGGTACTCTACTTCATGTTTTCTGGGACTGTCCCATAATTAGACCACTGTGGAATGAGATAAGGGCCAGGGCGGACCCCCTACTGGGAGCTGAAGATCTATTCACAACTGAAATGTGTACACTTGGTGATTACTCACAGGTCTTGGTAAAAGAAAGAAGATACATCATGTCCCTTATCTCCCACTCAGTTAAAAAGACTGGTATTAAAACACTGGAAAGTTTTCACAATCATTTCTTACTCTGAATGGTTAAATGAGCTCCTATTTAACCTGAGAGTAGAAAAAATGATAACATTCCTTAGGCACGTCCCAACTGTTTTTGACAAGAAATGGGGTAAAATCCATATGATCTACTCCCTGACCAATTACTAATACCCATCCTGCTGGTGGGTTTATGCCAGATTTCATAACCTGTAGCATTTAAGCTGATGGAGATTAGAACTAAGCCCTTTGTCACATTATCAGATAGGTCTAATATATGATTTTCTGCTAGGTATATGTTAACCCTCTCGGTTCACTTGTTGCCTTAGTCAAAATGATATGAGTAGATGTTAGGGTAGGGAGGGTGGGATGGGTTGGGGAGGGGACCTTTTCTTAGGCCTACTAAGGGGGGAGGGGGATGGTTGGGGAATAGTTAGACTGTGCTATTTCAGCCAATGTAACCCTAAGGCTCCTGTTCGTTTTTCTAGTATCAAGTTGTTCCTATACAACTCCCTGTATTACTTGTGTGTACATATGGATACAAATTAATAAAGTACATTAAACTGAAAAAAAAAGAGAGGGAATCATTGTTCATGCCTATAAACTACACAGGTATACAGAAAATAGGTTGAGGGGACTTCCCTTTTAAATGTATGAACTACTTTCTAGAACACAGCCTCCAATAAAAGTATATTATAAAGGGTGAGTTTTTGTACCTGAAACAGGATTACCTTAAAGTTCCTACAGCACATTCTATATATGACCTAAGGTGCATGGAAACTTCCAGCATCTGCCAGGCAGACCTATTGTTTCTGGAATAGGCTCCCTAACATTCCAGTCTTGTAAATGTTTTTCTTCAGACATTCATGTCATGTTTATCATCTTATCTTAGGGATGCCATGGTGGTGCTGGAGGCTCTAGATAAATTAATCTGGCATGTAAGTAATATGTGGCTTACCATTGATGTAACGTCACTCTACTTGCATCCAACGTTATTTAGATCTTAATGCAGTCCATTTCTTCCTAAACTTATTTGCTACGAATGCTATTCTCTCATTTGCTTTTGTGTTAGAGGCACTGGATTTGATCTTGACCAATAACTATTGTACTTTTAACAATGATTACTACATACAGGTTTGTGGGACAGCCATGACGTCAGCGGTGGTGCCCTTCTACATCAACCTCTTTACAGCATGGTGGGAAGAGGTAGCAATCTACAACCCCAGGCATAACCCCTTTGCTGGCAAGTTTAAATACTGGGGCCATTACACTGATGATATTTTGTGTATCTGGGATGGTATGCCACAAGAGGCCAGAGATTTTGTCATTGACAATGACCAAAATTTAAGGTTCACCAACATAGTACATATGAACCAGGTTGTTTTCCTAGATCTTACATTGTGGGGGCCAGCTAACTGAGAGGTAATTGTAATTGAAAATTACAGGAAACCAGCATCAGGGAATACCATATTGAAATCTGATAGTTCCCACCCTGCTCACGTATTTAAAAGAATCACCTACTGGCAATTTCTTAGAATGTGACGAAACTGCTCTGAGTTGCATATCTATGATAAGGCAACTCATGAACTACAGATAGCCCTGATCAGGCTCTCCAGCCAAGGACTAAGGCTGTGGTAGGCTCCTCTCAAGCCATCACTGTACCACCGCAAGCTCTGCTCCCTTCTCCTGGATCCGATCTAAGACCATCCCTGATTGGGCTCTTCAGCCTAGGACCAAGGCTGTGGCAAGCTCCTCTCAAGCCACCACTGCACCACCAAAAGTTCTTCTCCCTTCTCCTGGACCCAATATAAGACCAGGCCTGATCGGGCTTGCCAGCCGAGGACTGAGGCTGCAGCAGGCTTCTCTGAAGCCGCTGCACCACTGCAAGCTCTGTTCCTTCTCCTGGACCTGATCTAAGACCAGCCCAGATTGGACTCTCCAGCCAAGGACCGAGGCTGTGGCAGGCTTCTCTCAAGCCACCGCAAGCTCTGCTCCCTTCTCCTGGACCCGATCTAAAGTATGCGGCTCATGCTTTGCGCCCCTCTTTGGCTTCCTCACTGACTGTGGCATTGAAAGCTGCTGTTTCCATTGACCCCTGAACTGAAGCTCCAGCCCACCATTGGATGTCTTTTTCAGCCTGCTCCCAGGATTAACCAACTCCTCGCTGCTGATTCTCCTCTCTGCAAGGCTGTCACTTACTTCCCTCAGTGGCGCCTGAATTAGAATTTTTGAATGCTCAGCCACAAACTGCCAAACAGACTCCTCACTTTACTGTTTATGCTGCTTATCTCATGTTTAATTTAATTCAATCTGTTTACTTAATTTAAATGTTATATAGCTGCATGCTTTCTGTAATCCGACAGTTATCTGTTAAGCCACTGCCAGAGTTTTGTTTATCTGTCTAGCTGCAAAGTTAACCACACAGGATTTTACTTAGGGCTTTAGCAGTAAAGAAAGGCACACAGCATTTTATTCATGACTTGTTTTATCTCCTCAGCTATAAAGTTAGCCGTACAGTACTTAACTCAGTGCTTTGTTTCTGTACTGTAACGCCAGTGTTAACCTTTGAATCTGTCTCCTCCTGTATCCTGTTGTTCTTCTTCTCCCACCTATTCTTTTAATTTCTGCCTAAGCCCCCCTTTAACATATGCACCTACCTTAGAAGTTTTAAATGCGTAACCACAAACTGTCAAACAGACTTCACTTTACTATTTATGCTGCTTGTTTAATTTGCATGTTTAATTTAATCTGTTTTTATAATTTATACATCACATAACAGTGGATGTCCTCTTTATAGACTTCAGCATGGTGTTTGATTCAGTGCCACACCCTGGGTTGCTGGACAAACTGGGGGGAACTTGGGTGGGGGATAGGATGGTTATGTGGATAAGAAACTGGCTAACTGGGCAGTTTCAGAGGTAATGTCGGGGGGGGTATCATCACCTAGAAGGGTCATTAGCAGGATACCACAAGGGTAGGTGCTGGGTCCACTCCTTTTTAATGCTTACATCTCGGACATCAGGGATGGTATCAGGAGTGAGATGAGCCTCCTTGCCAATGACTCAAAGTTTGGGGTGGTGGTGGATGAGGAGGAGGATTGACAAGCCCTACAGGTTGAGCTGGAGGTTCTGAAGAGGTTGTCATGCACCTGAAAACAGAGATTCAAAGCCAAGAAACCTAGTGTTCTCCATCTGGGGCTTAGGAACCCAGGTCATGAGTTCTTTTTGGGTGGGGAGAAGCTGCAGGTTTCAGGAGGGGAATGGGATTTTGGGTGGTTGTGGATGCCAAAATGAAGAACTTGGAGCACTGTAGGAGCATTGTAGCTAAAGCAAATAAAATGCTCAGGTGCATCGCCAGGGGAATAACCTTAAGGAGATGGTAGGTGCTTCTCCCTTTATAGAATTGCCTGGTTAGACCACACCTAGAGTACTGGGTGCAGTTTTGGCAACTGTACTT
The DNA here is from genome assembly GCA_016271365.2 of Neoceratodus forsteri. Lineage (NCBI taxonomy): Eukaryota > Metazoa > Chordata > Ceratodontiformes > Ceratodontidae > Neoceratodus > Neoceratodus forsteri. Next base: position 465,691,308 of record CM028132.1, on the reverse strand, counting down.
GAAAAAGGACATTGCACATCTGGAAAGGGTCCAGAGGACAGAGACCAGAATGATACAGGCACTGGGGAAAATATCCTATAAGAAGAGACTTGTGAAGCTCAACTTGTACACCCTGGAGGAGAGGAGGGACAGAGGGGACATGATCGAGGTGTTTAAATATCTGAAGGGAGTAAATAGGGTCAGCCCAAATAGGGTGCTCCAACTGAGGCGAGAGAGGGGCCACCAGGAGTCACCCCATGAGGCTGGTTGGCAGGAGGCTCAGGGGGCAGACTAGGAGACACTACTTCACTAGGAGGGTGGTGGACCCTTGGAATGCACTGCCTGCTGAACTGGTGGTTGTTAATACAGTGGAGGGATTCAAGAAGGGCTAGGACAGGTATAACTGGAGGGTTAAAATGAGTAATGCCAGATCTGGAGGTGAAACTTTGATAGGAGGTGGGGTTGGGGGGATTTACAGGGCAGGCAGGGAGGTCAGCAACGGTGCCCAGACTGGGTGCTGATTTTCGAGCAGACTCGATAGACCATTAGGCCTACTCTGCTGGCATCTTAGTATGTTAGTATAAATGCATACTTTCTGTAACACAACAGTTATCTCTTAAGCTACTTCCAGAGTTTTGTTTATCTGTCTAGCTGTAACGTTAACCAAGGTCCAGACACCCCTGCTCCGCCACTCCTTCATTTAATTGATCCCCACACCTCTGGCATTGTCTTCCAGTCCCTCCCACTGATTAAGCCCTGTGGACAATTCTTGTGGCCACTACAAATTAAGTAATCCTTCTCTCTTTCTTTCCCTCTAGACCAGCTCTGAACGGGCTCTCCAGCCAAGGACCAAGGCTGCGGCAGACTCTCTTAAGCCGCTGCCACACCGCCACAAGCTCTGCTCCCTTCTCCTGGACCCAGTCTAAGGTATGTGGCCCATGCTTTGCTCCCCTCTTCAGTTTCCTCACTGGCTGCAGCATTGAAAGCCGCAGTTTCCAATGGCCCCGGAACCGAAGCTCCGGACCACCGTTGGACAGCTTTTTCAGCCTGCTCCCGGGATTGACCAACTGCTCACTGCTGCTTCTCCTCTCTGCCAGGCAGCCACTTACTTCCCTCAGTGGCACCTGAGTTAGAATTTTTGAATGCTCCACCACAAACTGCCAAATAGACTCCTCACTTTACCATTTACGCTGCTTATTTATTTTACATGTTTAATTTAATTTGTTTTCTTAATTTATACATGACATAACAGTGGATATCATCTTTCTATACTTCAGCAAGGTGTTTGATTCGGTGCCACACCCTGTGTTGCTGGACAAACTGGGGGGAACTTGAGTGGGGGATAGGATGGTTATATGGATAAGAAACTGGTTATCTGGGCAGTTTCAGAGGTGATGGTCGGGGGGGTATTATCACCTAGGAGGGTCATTAGCGGGGTCCCAAAAGGGTCGGTGCTGAGTCCACTCCTTTTAATGCTTACATCTCAGACATCAGTGATGGTATCAGGAGTGAGATGAGCCTCTTTAGAAACATAGAATTTGACAGCAGATAAGGACCGCTTGGCCCACCTAGACTGCCTATTTTTGTAGACGACTCAAATCTGGGGGATGGTGGTGGATGGGGAGAAGGGTAGACAAGCCCTACAGGGGGATCTGGAGGCTCTGGAGAGGTTGTCATGCACCTGGAAACTGAGGTTCAATGCCAAGAAATGTAGTGTTCTGTACTTGGGGCTTAGGAACCCAGCTCATGAGTACTTTTTCGGTGTGGAGAAGCTGTAGATTTTGGGAGGGGAAAGGGAACTTGGGGTGGTTGTGCATGCCAAAATGAATAACTTGGAGCAGTGTAGGAGGTCTGCAGCAAAAGCTAACAAAATGCTCGAGTGCATCATCAGGGGGATAACCTCGAGGAGATGGTAGGTGCTTCTTCCTCTGTATAATTGCCTGGTTAGACCGCACCTAGAGTACTGGGTGCAGTTTTGGCACCCATACTTGAAAAACTACATTGCACTTCTGGAGAGGGTCCAGAGGAGGGTGACCAGGATAATGCCGGGTCTGGAGGAATTATTCTATGAGGTGAGACTTCTGAAGCTCAGCTTGTGCTCCGTGGAGGAGAGGAGGAACAGAGGGGATATGATCGAGGTCTTTAAATATCTGAAGGGAGTAAATTGGGTCAGACCAAATAGGGTGCTGTAACTGAGGGGGGAGGGCTCCACCAGGGGTCACCCCATGAGGCTAGTTGGCAGAAAGTTCAGGAGGGAGACTAGGAGATGCTACTTCACCGAGAGGGTGGTGGACCCTTGGATTGCACTGCCTGCTGAACTGGTGGCTGTTAATACAGTGGAGGGATTCAAGATGGGCTGGGCAGGTATAAGGGGAGGATTAAACTAAATAATGCCAAATCTGGAGGCGCAACTCTGATGTGGGGTGAGGTTGGGGGGATTTACAGGGCAGGCAGGGAGGGCAGTAACGGTGCCCAGATCTGGTGCTGATTTTCGGGCAGACTCAATAGACCATTAGACCTATTCTGCTGGCATCTTAGTATCTTAACATAAATGCATACTTTCTGTAACCCAACAGTTATCTGTTAAGCTACTGCCAGAGTTTTGTTTATCTGTCTAGCTGTAAAGTTAACCACACAGGATTTTACTCAGGGCTTTAGCAGTAAAGAAAGGTGCACAACATTTTGTTTAGGTCTTTTCTTATCTATTGAGCTATAAAGTTAGCTGTACACAATTTTAGTCAGGGCTTTTTTTTCTGTACCGTAAGGCCAGTGTTATCCTCTGAATCTGTCTCCCCCATATCGTGCTGTTCTTCCACTCCCACCTATTCTTTTAATTTGTGCCAAAGCGCCCCTCCTTCTCTTAACCTTAACTGAACAGCTTGTTTTTCTCCCTGTGCTTTTGTTGGTAGGGTTAGTTTCTGCCCCTCCGATCTGGCCTTGATCTCGGCACCAAGGTCCAGACACCCCCACCACGCCACTCCTTAGTTTAATTTAATCCCCACACATCTGGCATTGTCTTGTTTAGTTTAGCTTATGTTTCTGTTTCTACTGTATTGTTCCAATATGCTTGTCTTTCCTGTGTATATTTTTTGTAATAGAAACATAGAATTTGACGGCAGATAAGGACCGCTTGGCCCACCCAGTCTGCCCATTTCCCTACCTACTGGATAAGCTGCAGATCCTAGTTAACCAGCAGCCTACTTCTTCCTACCCCCACCTCCCAGAACTTCCTTATGACTATCCCATGCATGCTTGAATTCCACCACTGATTTTGACTCCACAACTCTCCGAAGGCCGCTCCATGCATCCACAACCCTCTCAGAAAAAATACCTTAAATTACCTCTGAGCCGCCCCTCTATCTTCAAATTGTGCCCTCTTGTTCTTGCACACCTCTTTTTTTGAAAGATGCTACCCTCTTGGACTTTGTTGATTCCCTTGAGGTACTTGAAAGTTTCTATCATGTCCCCCCTCTCCCTCCTTTCCTCGAGGCTATACATATTAAGCTTCCAGACCCTCCCACCAGTTACGTCCTGCGGCCCATTCTTGCAGCCACTACAAATTAAATAACACTTCTCTCATTCCTTCCCTCTTGACCAGCCCAGATTGGTCTCTCCAGCTGCAGGGGGAGGGACTCAAACAACTGGTACAATAACCTACAAGAGACAGGGCTATCCTAGATCTAGTACTGATTAACAGGGAAAGGATCACAGATCTCCAGGTAAAAGGTCACCTGGGGGCCAGTGACCATCACATGGTATGGTTCAATTTGGCCACTAGAACTAAATCATCCCATTCCAAGGCAGAAATATGGGACTTCAGGTGAGCTGACTTTGATAAGATGGCCAACAGAGTTAAGCTAGCCATGGAAAAAAGAAATACAGATGAGAGGATACAGGTAAAGTCATCAAGCATTAAAGATGCAATACTTGAAGCAACATCCCATTGAGTTAGAGAGCAAATGAAGTGCAAAAGAAGAAGGAAACCACTTTGGTTCTCAGAAACAGTAGCAGAAAAGGTCAGAGCCAAAAGGTTGGCCTTCAGGAAATATAAGGGAACACAGCAGGATGAAGATAGGGAGGCATACCAAACTTCTCTAGGGGAAGCAGGGAATGCAGTAAGGCAGGCAAAGGCCCAAACCGAGAAAACACTAGCACAAACAGTAAAAGAAGGTGACAAGGCTTTCGATAGATACATTAGTGAAAGGAGAAAGTCAAGAGGGGGTATTGCTAAGATCAAAGGGGATAAGGGGGCATGTGAAGAGGAGGGCCATGTAAAAGCATCTGTCCTAAATAGATACTTCTGCTCAGTATTTACTGAAGAGAAGGTAGGGCAGGGCCCACAGCTCAGCACCATGGACACAGAGGGGAGGGAGGTGTGCACTAGTCCCTTCACAAAAGAAACGGTCCTATAAAAGCTGGATATGCTCAGGGTGGACAAGGCAATGGGACCTGATGGCATGCATCCCAGGGTACTAAAGGAGCTAAGGATGGAACTAGCAGAGCCATTATCAGAACTGCTTAGTAAGTCTCTGAGCAAAGGAGAGGTCACAGAAGACTGGAGAAGGGCTCATGTGATCCCACTCCACAAGAGTGGTAACAGGGAGGAGGCAGCGACCTAAAGACTGGTCAATCTTACCTCAGTAGTGGGCAAGATTATGGAGGCACTCCTTAAAGAAAGGATAGTGCAACACCTGGAATCCATAGAAGCACAGGATCCAAGACAGCATGGGTTAACAAAAGGAAGGTCCTGTCAAACTAATCCCATAGATTTCTTTGACTGGGTAACCAGAGTGGTGGATCAAGGGGGAGCAGTTGATTTTGCCTACCTTGACTTCAGCAAAGCTTTCGATACTGTTCCACATAGAAGATTGATTTATACGCTGGGTAGGTTCAGGTGGGTCAGAAGTTGGTCAACTGGGTGGCAAGCTGGTTGATGGGCAGAAAACAGAGAGTGGTGGTAAATGGTATATAGTCAGAAGAGACGCAAGCCACAAGTGGGGTACCTCAGGGATCAGTCCTGGGGCCAGTCCTCTTCAATATCTTCATCAGTGACATTGCAGATGGACTGGAAGGTAAGGCTTGTCTGTTTGCAGATGACACAAAGATCTGCAACAGCGTAGATGATCCAGATGGGGTGGGCAGAATGAGAAGAGAGCTGGATAAACTAGTAAAATGGTCAGAAGAGTGGCAACTGGAATTTAATGCAAAGTGCAAGATCATGCACATAGGGAGGAGAAACCCTGAAGCCACCTATAGGCTGGGAGGCAAGTTGCTGGCAGGGAAGAAAGAGACTTGGGCGTTGTCATCACCGATGACCTGAAATCATCCAAGAAGACCACTAAAGCAGTAGGTGAGGCTAGAGGGATGTTGGGGTGTGTTAGTAGAGGTATCACAAGTCGCAAGAGGGAGGTAATAGTCCCTCTTTACAAGACACTGGTTCGGCCCCATCTGGAGTACTGTGTGCAGTACTGGAGGCCACACCTTCACAAGGACATTAACCAAATTGAGGCAGTCCAGAGAAGGCAACCAAAATGATGCAGGGACTGCATCAGAAAACATGAGGACAGATTAACGGAGCTCAATATGTATACCCTAGAGCAAAGGATGAAGAGAGGTGATATGAGCGAAACATTCAAACACCTTAAGGGCATTAACAAGGTGAAAGAGTCTAACATGTTTCAATATAAGAAAAATAGCAGGACAGGAGGACACAGCATGAGATTAGAGGGTGGCCAATTAAGGGGTAATATGAGGAACTTCTTTTTCATAGGGTGGTGGATGCATGGAACGGCCTGCCTCAGGAAGTGGTAGATATGAATACAGTGCAGGGCTTCAAACAGGCATGGGATAGGCATAAGGGAGCAATACAGATGAGTATTAATAGATATGCCATTGACAGGGCAAAGGCCGATGGCACATTCATAAAGCAGAAAAAGAAATGGGCAGACTGGGTGGGCCTTGTGGTCCTTATCTGCCGTCAACTTCTATGTTTCTATGTAGGACCGAGGTTGCAGCAGGCTCCTCTCAAGCCGCCACCAGCACCACTGCAAGCTCTGCTCCCTTCTCCTGGACCCAATCTAAGGTACGCTTTGCTCCGTGGTTCAGCTTCCTCACCGACTGCGGCATTGAAAGGCGTTGTTTCCATTGGCCCCTGAACTGAAGCTCCAGACCACCATTGGATGGCTTTTTCAGCTGCTCCCAGGATTGGCCAACTGCTCACTGCTGCTTCTCCCCTCTGCCAGGCTGCCGCTTACTTCCCTCAGTGCTGCCTGAATTAGAATTTTCTCCCGCCTGCCCAACCCTGCCCCTGACACTCTTTAAAACCTCTTACTAGCCAGATGAGACCGGTCCTCTGCACCCTCTGATAAGTCACTGCAGCATCAAAGGGTAACCCCTCTCATAAAGGTACAAACGCCATTAACTAGAGTCCGATATACCACTCCTACTCCCATTCTTTTGTCTAATTATTGACACCCAAAAGTTAATCCTCCCCTCTCTATTTAGAGTCAGAATGAACCTTCTAATGTACCTCTTCATGGCATTTGCCTTCATGCTACCCTTGCCACTCCCTCCCAGTCCAAGTGATAATGGTAGCTTCATATCTTTACCACTCACAACAAACTGCCCTAATTCAACAACAGCCCCTGCCCTTTCTGTATTTGTACACTGCTCCAACACTAATGGAAAACATTTATTTTCTCCTGACAATATTAACCTCCTCCTTCTTCCAAACACCAGCCTGCTTCTATTCTCTAGCTATAACACTAACCAACACAAACTCTGCAGAATTCACTCTCAAACGCTCAAAAACCTTAGGCTGCAGGCTACCAGACTTATCTGGCTATTACTGCTTATATTGGGTAACATACATCCTAATCCTGGCCCCAAATCAATGGCCACAACTCCCCCTGTGAAGCGCAGCCTAGTCACAGTTGACTCGATTAACATCTGCAGTTTGCTGTCTAGGTTTGATGAACTGCAAGCGTGGGTAGCACGCTATAGGCCAGATATCCTATCAGTGGTTGAGACCTAACTTTCACCAAGAACCCCAGACACCAACATACAACTGAATGGCTATACCTCATTTAGGTCCGGCAAATGAGGCAAGGGATGCCTCATCTATATCAGGGACCACCTACAGGGACAGGTACTCCCACCAATAAAGTCAGGAAACAACGTTCAAATGCTTCCTGTTAAACTTATGCTAGGGACTCAAGGGAAGTGACTGACCATTATTTCTGTTTACATTCCACCCAAGCTTCAGGCCAACAGTTTTAAGGTACTCCATGAGTACCTCTCTGATCTACGCCAAACCTTTGAAGTACCGGTCGTGGGTAATTTCATTATTAACTGGTTGTCCACTAATTCAGCTCCCTATAGAGATGGCTTAGCAGCAATAAACATCAATCAGCTGGTAGATTCCCGCATGTGTACAAACTACCGTACTGGATCCAGTACCTTATTGGACTGGCTGCTAACCAACCACCCTGAGTGAATCACTAACACAGTTGTTCTCCCAGATTCCATAAGTGACCACTCTGCCATGCTGTGTTCTTGGACAAACAAGACACCTACACTCCCAGCAAAAGAGGTTACGACATGTATTTTACGATGAGGGCAACTGAGACCCCTAAGATAGTACCTCAGGCTTATAAATTGGTTCGAAATTTTTTCATTGGATGATGTCGATGTAGCATTGGACCACTTCATCAAGACTTTTAATGCTGCCTGCAACATCTTTGCCCCTGTCACTACTAAGAAAGTTAGAGGATCACAAAAGTTCTGGATAACCCCCTCCCTTCTCGCCCAGCTACATGCTATGGATAACCTATGGCACAGGACAAGAAGTTCAGGCTCTCATACAGATCTTCAAAATTACAAGACGGCACAAAACAACTGTACCAAGGCCATCCACCAGGCAAAATCCCAGTACTTTAAGGCAGCACTGGACAACTCCTGGGATGAGAGCCGCAACTGCTGGGCGAATAAAAAAGGCCTTACAGGAAATCCTAATAAAGTGGCCCCAATGTTGAACCTAAATGGGAATACAACTCAGGATCCAAAAATGATCGCCAATACTTTCAATGAAGCATTCACAGACCTCAGTGGGGTGCTTCCCCCTGATTACCTATGCCCAATCAGCGGTCTCCAAAGTAATACAATGGCTTCTTCACCTTCAAATGCTGCCCCCTTCTACCTTAGGATAATCTCTCAATCTGAGGCAAAAATACACCTTCAGAAAGTTCTTGGCAAATCCAGGCATAGTGGGGATAGCCTTGACCTTAAGCTAATTGCCCTCACTTTAGATGTCATTCTAACTCCACTAACAGGAATACTCAACCTCTCACTCATAATCAGACAGTTCTCTCACTGCACCCCAGTTTTTAAAAACAGGACTAGGACATCCCACAAATCACCAGACTGTATTGGGGCTAGGGAGGTTTATCTGTATGTGACTCGGATGTTTGGATTTTTCTCTGTTTGATTAGCAGGGTATTTTCTCTCTCAAATTGTTGTGTAGGACATCTTGTTGGCAGGAAGGTCACTCATCCAAGTGCTGGGTCAGAGCTTTTAGCTGATTGTTTCATGAGGACACCGTTTAGGCCCAAACCCACCCACCCCGATAACATTTCCATTATACCTGGTGTTCTGACATCATTTCCTCAAGAGGGTGAGGTGCATAACACTGTCATATCCTTTCTAGCACACTGCACTGACAATATAAGCATACACATTGTGTAATATATATATATATATTTATATATAACATTTATATATAACAAAACAATCAAAAAAAACATTAAACAGGATAAACAAGAAGGTAGACAGACATGTGGGGAGTAGTGCAATGTAGTGACTGTGGGGCAGCAGTCTTCCAGGAGTCTTTCTGGAGGCTGAGATGCTGCCCTACGTGCAGACAATCTCTGCCATGAGGGAGGAGGTTGTCTGTCTTCAGACCACACTGGACAGTAGTAAGGGAACCTCCCCCATCCAGGGAGCACCAGAGCCACCACCACTACCTCAGAGGTTGTGAAGAAAGCACAGCAGTTGGACCACAGTGGGCTCAGGGAGGGTGAGGGTGGTGGAACAGAGGCACACCCAGTCAATTGTACCTCTCCACAATCCATACACCATTCTGATGGAGCATAGTTCCCCTATGGATGCATCCACAGAGGAGACTAAGGAGGTTGTGGACAACTGTCACAAGGGAGCCCCACAGGAAGGAGGCAGAGGACACCACAGGGAAAGAAAGCAGCTCCTGGTGGGGGACTCAGTCATTAGGGGGATAGAACTGGGGGGAGCAGGGAAAACTGAAGTAAGGTGCCTGCCTGGTGCCATGGCTTGGAGGGACAGGAAGCACATCCTCAGGATCATGAGAACAGCTGCACGGCAGACTGATCTGGATGTCGTTGTCCACCTAGGGACAAACGACTTGACTCAACATGAGATTAGAGCAGTGCAGGAGGAGTTTGTGGAGTTGGGGAGGGGCCTAAGGCAAGTAGGACACACAGTATCCTTCTCAGAGGTGCTGCTTATCTATGGCAAGGGTGAGGCGAGGGTACTTCACACCATTCAATTCAATGGATGATTAAAAAAATGGTGCAGAGCACAGGGGTTTGGCTTCATTGGGGACTGGGGTTCCACCTGGAGGGATACCAGCCTATACTGGCAGGATGGTCTGCATCTGTCCAGGAACGGAACAAGTCTTCTGGGCAATCGGTTTAAATGCTTCATTGGCAATTTTAAACTAGTCAAGGGGGAAGCACTGATAAGCAGCAGGGGAATTCCCAGTCTCCCCCTACAAAACAGGGTACTAAATGAGGGAAAGACCAAGGTATAAAGGTCAGTAGGGAGCAGGACAGGGGTGAATGGAGGACAGGGATAGTGCTACAAGAGGGAATGCCATCAAAAAATGGAGAGCAATGAGTACTAATGCCCGTAGTCTGGGTAACAAGCTTCCTGAATTAGTGGTCTTGATGAAGGAGGAACATCTGGATATTGCGGCAGTCACAGAAACTTGGTACACACAGAACCATGACTAGGACGTAAACATACCAGGATACACTATCTATAGGAGGGACATGGAGGGTAAAAGAGGAGGAGGAGTAGCTCTCTACCTAAGGAAAAGAATCAAAGCTACAGAACAAAAGGGTAAACAGGGAGGAGAGGAAGCACTGTGGGTCAATTTGGAGACTGGCAATGGCACCACAATCTGCACAGGGGTTGTATATCGACCCCCATCTCAGGAGGAGGACATGGACAAGAAAATGATAGGAAATATCCTTAGAATGGCAGACAAAGGGAGCTATTGCTGATGGGGGATCTGAATATGCCAGATGTTAATTGGAGTACATTTGCAGCAGCCACTTCTAAGAGTGGGGTCATTCTAGATGCCCTACAGGGGGTATGCCTTAGACAACTAGTACTGGAACCCAGTCGAGAGGGAGCAATCTTAGACCTGGTACTCTCAAATGGAGATGGCAAGAGGATCACAGATTTAGAAGTGGGTAGCCATCTGGGAACTAGTGACCATTGAACAGTATGGTTCACAATAAACACCGCAGTAGAGTCAAGCCATACAAAGGCACAAGTACTGGACTTCGGGAGGGCTGACTTTGCCAAAATGGGTGAGTGCCTAAGGAATGCACTAGCAAATGGGCAGGAAGAAGGGGTGGAAGAACAATGGGGAATAATCAAAACTACCATCACAGAGGCAACAAGCCTTTGTGTAAAGCAAATAAACAAAACAAAACTATGTAAGAAACCACTATGATTCTCAAAGGAGGTGGCAGGGAAGGTTAGGGAGAAAAAGAAAGCATTCAGGAAGTACAAGGAATCACAGAAGGAGCAGGACAGAGAATTGCATCAGTTAAAGCAAAAGGAAGCTGGGAAGGCAATCAGAACAGCAAAGGTCCAAACTGAGGAAAAGACTGCCAACACAGTTAAGAAGGGGGATAAAACCTTTTATAGGTACATCAGGGAGCGAAGGAAGTCCAAGGGAGGGATAGTGAGGGATAGTGAGGCTTGATAAAGGGGAAGGGAGGTGGGCAGAGGGTGACTGTGAAAAGGCAGAGATACTAAACAAATATTTCTGCTCAGTATTCATAAATGAAGAGAAGGAGGTACTTAAACCAAACAATAGAAAAACTCTGGATACAGGAGTTGATACCAGCCCATTTACAGAAGAAAGGATTCTGAAAGAATTCTTAAAACTGAAGGTGAACAAAGCAATGTGGCCTGATGGGATTCATCCCAGAATTCTAAAAGAACTGAGTGTAGAACTAATGACACCACTGACTACCCTCTTTAACATATCATGGGAGGATGGGGTGGTACCTGAGGACTGGAGGAGGGCAGATGTAACCCCTCACCCCTGCCTTTTTGCCAAAATGACAGGTGGCATGCTGTTGAAGCTGACAGTACCTGGTGGGGACCTGGGTTCGGGGAGGATGAGGTTACTCAGCACAGGGGGACCTAGGTTTGGCTATTCTGGTCAGGGGCAGCCAAGTAAATCCAAACACAGGAAGCAATAACTGTATTGTCCAGAACCAGCAATGGGATTCTTCAGTGTGGCTTTTATTCACATCCAAGCCAAACAAACAAAGCATAGACGGACCCCCATGGGGCTACATTTCCTGGTAATGCAGATTAGAGACAACAGAACTCTTTATCACTATTTCCAGCCCTCAGGCTCTAAACCCACCCTGCACACAGCCCGGACTTGCATGCAGCTTTGGGTACACAGCCCGACTTGTACACACTTGGGTTTTCCCCACGGGCCCGGCTCCCCCGCTGGCCACTGGATCCGCAGTCCATTTGAGGAATTAATCAATTATCCTGCTGTGGCTCCCCAAACCACACTAGAGTCTGCGACTCTTAGAGAGAATTTTCCTTACAATCCCACGTCTGGGTACTTCCTCCATCACTGGCCAAGTGCCTGAGGCAAAGTAGAAATCCACAGAAGAAATCTGTAGATGTGGACCTGATCACTAAAGATGGGGGGCCACCCACCTCCAGCTCCCACAGCCCATACCCAGCCATTTCTCTGGAAAACTGAACAATTCCTTTACTGAACTTTCAAATGTAGATTAAGGGTAGACGTCTGTCACATCACCTCTACATATTATTTGTATCCCAACAAACTCTGGAACTTAAAACTACTTTTATTTGCTTAGCCCATTTCTCTAGGCTTCCCAATATTTAGTAGTTCAATCCTCACATTGTCGTACAAGTCCCATGGTGAAAAACATAGGCCCTTTTAGCCAGAGCAGACACTCACCCTCACATTGCAGGTGCCCCACAGGCAACTCATAAATCTTCTTTTCTCCCAAATAAATACTGGAATAAACAGGCAGCTTTTCCTCCACAAGCAGAACTAGGGGATTGCCCTAGGAATCTGCAGGGAAACCTCCCCACCCCCCAGGAGGGAAGGGGCACTGAGGCATGAAAACAGCGGTCTCCACCACTTCAGTAATCTTCTGTGTCTCTCTTTAAGGTGGAGACACACATCCTGTTTACTTAAAAGTAGCCCTCTGTCAGGGCTGAGGCTCCTAGAGCCTTTACTGAGCTGCTTTACCAGCAAGCTCCCTACTTCTCACTCACTCACTGAAGACTAACTGAAGCACTCACTTCAAAACTCCAAACGTTCTATCTAACTCCCTTTGCTGCAGTTTCCAATGTGGCTCATGCAGCTACGAAAGTTCTATTGGTGATGTAATCCCTCAGTCTCAGCTGAGACTGAGAACAGAGTGAGACAGTGTGAAACCCATTTAACTGGAGTTTCACAAGCTGCCTTCCCTGCCTACCACTAGGTCTTACTGGGATTCTAGTAACCCTGGGTAACAAGGGGGTTACACAGATGTGATTCAACTTCACAAAAGTAGGAGCAGGGCAGAAGCAGGAAACTACAGACCTGTTAGTTTAACCTCGGTGATAGGAAAAATGATGGAATCACTTCTGAAGGAAAGAATTGTCGAGTACCTAAGGCCAGAGGGGCAGAGGACCCAAGGCAGCATGGATTCACAGCGGGAAGGTCATGTCAGACAAATCTAATAAATTTCTTTGACTGGAAGCCCAAAGTAGTAGATCAGGGAGGGGCTGTGGACATGGCCTACCTAGACTTTAGCAAGGCATTTGACACAGTCCCACACAAAAGATTAATATACAAGTTAGCCAGCCTGGAAGTGAGTCCCAAGATGGTAGCCTGGGTAAAGAATTGGCTGGAGAACAGGACACAGAGGGTAATAGTAAATGGAGTCCACTCAGAAGAAAGGGGGGTTACTAGTGGGGTACCGCAGGGTTCAGTACTAGGACCGGTCCTCTTCAATGTCTTTATAAGCGACATTGCAGAGGGACTGGAAGAAAAGTGTGTCTCTTTGCAGATGACACAAAGATCTGCAACAAAGTTGATACACAAGGTGGGGTGGAAAGGATGAGAAGGGACTTGGCATGGTTGAAGGAATGGGCAAATGTATGGCAGCTTAGATTCAATGCTAAGAAGTGCAAGGTAATGCACCTGGCAAGCAAAAACCCAGGGGAAGAGTATACAATGGGGGGTGAGATACTAACAACAATAAAAATGGAAAGGGACCTGGGGGTAGTCATATCAGATGACCTAAAGGTGGGCAAGCAATGTAAGAGGGCAGTAAGGAGGGCTGAGGGGATACTGGTGTAACCTCCTGCAATTGGGGGTTCCCAAAAGACTCCTAGGAGCTTGCCTATGTGCTCCCAGCCTGAATGGTGTTCAGCGTTTAAGCCGTTTATTTGTGAGTGCTTTTAGAGCCTGTGGTCTTATCTCTTTAAGAGCTGTCTGCTTGCAGGCATGATTAGTTACATGGGGGGACTGTGTGTTTCCCTGCTTGGGTCCCGCTTGAGCTGCTGACAAATTGATCTGTAATGCTGTCACTAAGTGGGCAGAAGGGGGCACTTACTAGAGATGTAACTGTTTGCCCCATATCAGTTAGATTATTAGTGGAAATGTAATTTGTCTAACCTGTCTTTCTTGCAGCTGGGACTCTGTGGGTCTTGCCCCTCCATTTTGAATCTGAACAGTTGAATAGATCCAATCAGGCAGGAGGGGCATCTAAAATGGAGCTTAAGTGGACCAACCAGGATGAGGACTCTCCTGGGAGCCGGCTGTCCATAAGGAATATAGCTAATAATTCTGGGAAGTGAAGTTCTGGACTGTGGCACCTTTTCTCACCAATAAGAGGAGTTTTGAGTGATTGGCAACTGAAGTCCACCAATTGGACCGGATGGTGCCCGAATAGAATACCCTGCCCAAGGTCAGGAAAGGCAGATCCGTTGTGACCCTGACGGGGGAAGGAGCTCTGAGCTCCTGCGCTGCAGAGTTTTCACAAGAGAAGCACATGTGGGGGCCTCAACTTGGACGGCGGGTTTTTGCTGTGGCGATTTAGACTGAATCTGCTGCTACTGAGGAGAGGAGAGGAGAGGAGAGGAGAGGAGAGGCTGAACACTTGAGAACAAGGCTCACCCTGTAGAGGACTGGAGAAACTGCTTTATCGCGCTTTGTCTGTCAGGAATGTGAAGTTGCATTGTGAACTCCCGGGTTGGCAGTAGGTGCGATCGGGACCTGAGAGCAGTTGCCTAGTATAGTAATATCCTTTACATATAAATGTGTGGGGTGTTTGGGGAGGACAGCTCAACGAGTCCTCTTGTCCTGTGTGTATAGACGGGAAGGCAATCGCGTACAGGCGGACTGAATCCATTGGGGCTTGAAGCTGTGTGCCTGCTTTCAGAACCTCATCCCCCTACTGTGCAAGGGCATCCGGCAATCCATGACATCCTCGGTGACAGCTTTCAGCATTAAGTAGCAAGTGCAAATCAGGGTAGCTCCCTGCTATCTGTACCTTTAATTGCAAGTGTTTCATCTGATTTCCTTTCTTTCTTTCTTTCTTTCCTCATGAACTGAGCTAACCGGCTCCGGATTTCAATTGGGTATTGTGCAAGTGTTTTTTCCATCACAGGGCCCCAACCAGCTGCACCGATCCTGGCTAGCCCACTCCCCCATCCTGAGTACCCAGTGAAAGTGACATTTAGGGACTCTGAATATGCACACAGTACTGTGATTATCAATGTGACTAATCTAATTAAACCTGATTTCCCCCTGTCCTTGTTACAGCCCCTTAAATAAATCAGAGCTGTTTGTTTCAGCAAAGTTACACTGACTGAGGTATGTGTTTATGTTAAAGTATTGTACTGTGTCTATCATACTGCATCATCTTGTTTTACAGGGGGTCCCCAGAGTCAAGCTGACCGAACCAGTACTGGGGGTAAGTGTGAATAGTGAAGATACTCATGGTGTATTGAGTGGGCCACTAGTAGGAATAAAAGGGGGTCTCAGTGTCCCAGAGGGCTGTGACCAAGTTAGTCGAGCTACTGTAAACCCTGACCTCTGGGTGGAGGCACCCACCCTAGAACCTAGGCCCCTCAACCTGTTAGCAGTTAGGCAGACAAGGGTAGTAACCCTTGAGATAGCGCCACCTGTGGGTTACATCTTGGAGGCACCGCTGGGATTAGCGCCCCCTAGTGGCCAAGTGAAGGAAGTACCCCATTATGTCTAATTTATAGAAGAAGATGGAGGGGGATACCACACCCAAGTTAAAACTCGATCCCCTTAAGATGATGGTGCACAAATTGATGGGGTGGTGCGAAGCTGAGGAGTTGGACTCCCAAAAGGCTGCATTATTGCTGGATGTCCCATTGGGGATTAAAAGCACTGACATTGTCTCTGTTGTAGAGTGTGTCAAATGTCTGGGCCTGGTGGAAGTAAAAGGGCGATATGCTGACCTGCTCAAACAGACCCTGCAAGTGCTGCTTTCATGCAGTATTACGATAGACCCTGAGAGGGTGCCTCCAGTGATTTTTCCCGAAGGTGCCCAGAAGGGATAGAGGGTTATTCACATACATAATGGTTTGGCCACCATGGGTGGGTCCCCTAAGACCAATAGTTTTAAGGACAAACTGCTCAAACTGTTAGCCGCAGAAGGGAAAACTGCTCAGGAACTGGTAAAGGTATTAGATATCTCGGGCGACCACACTCCCCTGCCGTCCCCAGGTACATCTCCCAGGTCATCTAAGAGCTCCATACTAGCCCCACCCCCTATGGTTATTCCTCCCATACAACTAGACTCCTATCGGAGATTGAGACTCTTCTCTGGTACTGTTCCTATGCCTTCAGGGGAAGGTGATTTGGAGATATGGATGGACTATGCTACTCCTTTAGTGCAAGAGTGGCAGTGCTCTGAAGGGGAAAAGAGGAAACGGCTGATGGAAAGCTTGAGGGGTCCTGCACTGGAAGCCATTCGATTCCTATGAGCCACTAGTCCAGAGACCACTACAGCAGAATATCTTTCCATCTTAGAGGGGGGTTTTGGCAGCACTGAAACCGGAGAGAATCTATTATGGAAATTCAAGTCATCTAAACAGTGGAGAAATGAGAAATTGTCTGCATTTGTTACTAGAATGGTGAGGGCTCTGCAAAAAGCCCACCGAAAAGGGGGAGTGACTGTCCAAATGCTAAACCAGGTCCGAATCGACCATATTTTGAAGTCAGCCAGATTTTCAAGTGTAATACTGCTGAAACTCAAATTGCAAGACCGGAAGGCTGACCCTCCTGAATATTGTCAATTGATGAGAGAGATTCGTGAAATTGAAACCGATGAAGAGGGGTGAGAACCCTATGCTGGGGCCATGAATCCATGCCAGATCCCTGAGCAGGGTGAGCCAGATGAAACTCAACAGCTGACAGGGTTGATCAAGAGGTTAATAGAGACCTACCGGGAGAAGGATCTGCATCAAGCTCCTCCTGAGCCCAAAATGGAGTGGGAGTGCATGTTGTTTCCCCTGACCCCCGGATTGAGAGCAACTTGAGAGCGGAAATTAGAGACCTAAGAGAGATGGTGAGGGAGCTGCAACAGGCTGGTCTCACCCCAATAGAATTGGAGAGCCAGAGATCCCACAAGGTAAACACCCCATTCAAGAAGAGCCATGTAGAGCTCCCGAGGTGCCCCGCCAGGTAAGAGACCCCCCTCCAAAGACAACCGAGATATTAAGTTCTGTTACCGTTGTGGAGAGGATGGACACTTTCAGACCGAGTATCAGCTACCAGAGGATTTGAGGAAAGTTACAGCAGGTTAGTGGCCTGGCATCGCAACACCTTGCCCGGTCCCCGAGGGACCAACCAGAAAAGTTTTGCACCAGGGCCAATGCCCGAGTGACATCTCAAGTAATGCCCCCTGAATGGTCTGAAGTAGTGGATCCCTCTATGGAGACTACTGTGAATGTGAATGGGGTATCCACCAGAGCTGTACTAGACATTGGTTCCCAAGTGACAATCATGTTTCAGGACTGGTATCAGAAGCATTTGTCTGACGTGCCCCTGCAACCCCTAGTGGGGCTACATGTGTGGGAATTGAGTGAGAAGGCCTACCCCTGCTCTGGCTATATCCAAATTTGGTTGCCTTTTCCTACTTCTGTGGCTGGAGTGGCAGAGCAAGTGGAGACCCTGGACTTAGTGTGTCCCCCTACTGGACTGCATGATGGGGTCCCATTGTTGATTGGAACTAATGCTCATATATTTGGGTGACTGGGGCAGTTGTGTTATGAAAAACAAGGATCCAGGACTGGCAGAGCTCTAAGAATTCTGGCCTTGATTAAAAGGGCCTATGAAGCACAGAGAAATGCTGCTAGACTGGAACCTGAGGAACCGGTTGGGGTAGTCTAGAAGAAGGATCCGGAATCTTTGCTGTTGGCACCAAATGTTCAATGAGTTTTACAAGGAGAAGTCCGCATAAGAAGGATTCAAGAACAAAATATTAATGCTAGACGCACCAGGAGATGGAAAACTGCCCGAGGGGCTGCTGGTCAAACCAAGTATTCTGCCGGCTAGAGCCCATGCTTTTGCTAGAAGACTGATGGTTCAGGTTCACAATGTGTCTGACAGGGAGATCTGAGTAAACTGAGACTGCACCTTGGCCACTGTGCACTGTGCAGATACTGCCGTACTGCCCAGTAACAAGAGTTCGGGGAACAGTGACCAAGTAACCCCTGACTTGTTTGATTTCGGTGACTCCCCGTTGCCAACTGAATGGAGAGTGAAGATCAGTGAGAAGCTTGCCCAGAGAGAACAGGTGTTTTCTTTAAAGGAATGGGATGTAGGATGTGTGCAAGGAGCTGAGCACCGTATCTGGCTGCATGATGAAAGGCCATTTCATGAGAGGTCTCGACGCCTGGCACCTGCTGATATAGATGATGTGAGATGGCATCTGCAAGAGATGCTTGCTGCTGGTGTAATACAAGAATCCAGGAGTCCATATGCCTCACATATTGTGGTAGTGAGAAAAAAGAATGGGACAGTTAGGATGTGCATGGATTATCGCACTTTGAACCGGCGGACTATTCCTGATCAGTACACCATGCCACGCATTCAGGATGCGTTGGACTGCCTGAGCGGTAGTAAGTGGTTCTCAGTGTTGGATCTTCACAGTGGTACTACCAGATCCCAATGGCCCCAGAAGACCTTGAAAAGACGGCCTTTATCTGCCCACTTGGTTTCTATGAATTTATGAGGATGCCTCAAGGGATTTCAGGTGCTCCAGTCACTTTTCAATGTCTGATGGCACATGCAGTGGGGGATATGAACTTGTTAGAGTGCCTGGTATACCTGGATGATGTCATTGTGTTTGGCAGCTCACTGGAGGAACATAAGAGCAGGTTATTCAAGGTGTTGGATCGACTGGAAGACTTTGGCCTTAAATTGTCCATTGATAAGTGTCAATTCTTTCAAACATCAGTAAAATATGTGGGACACCTAGTATCCACCGAGGGAATAGAGACTGACCCAAATAAAGGCGAGGCATTGACCAAAAAATCTGAAGAAGCTGCAAAGATTCCAGGGTTTCTGTGGTTATTGTCGGCGTTTCATCAAGGACTATTCAAGAGTGATCTGCGCTTTACTTAACCTTACTCAAGGGTATCCCACAACCCACAAAAGATACAAAAAGTCAGCGCCCCTTGAGACTGAAAGAGTGTATTTCCATCCAAATGAAGTATTTGGGGCCCACTGGACTCCTGATTGTGAGACTGCTTTTCATGAAATCATATATCAACTTACCCATACCCCAGTATTGGCCTATGCTGATCCCACCAAACCTTATGTCCTTCACACTGATACTAGCTTGCAAGGGTTGGGGGCTGTGTTGTATCAGGAACACATGAATGGCCTGAGACCAGTGGCCTTTGCCAGCAGAAGCCTGACCCCTTCCGAGAAGAACTATCCAATAAACAAATTAGAGTTCCTAGCTTTGAAATAGGTCATTGTTGATCAATTTCACAAGTACTTGTTTGGGGCTAAGATACTGGTAAAAACTGATAATAATCCTTTGACCTGTGTGCAGACTTCAGCTAAGTTGGATGCCATGGGCCATAGGTGGCTCTCTGCCTTATCTACATATGACTATGCAGTTGAATATAGAGCAGGCCTGAACCACATAGATACTGATGCTCTCTCCCGGAGACCGGTCCCCCTGAATAACTGGGTCAGACTGCCAGAACCTGTTATTCGGGCACTCTGCCAAAAGTTTGACAGGGAGGAAATGATGTCCACAGACGCAGTGGACTGTATGGTGGATTGTTTGGGACCCTCTGAGAACTACATACCTGCTGCTTAGTGCCATTTTTCTGCTGTGGACACTGGTGCTTTGCCTCAGTTCAGTAATGACAGTATTCAATGGGCTCAATCTCGAGATCCTATCAAAACTGCTCTAGAAGCCCTCCAAGCAGGGAAAGATGTGTCCAAATTACGCTCCACTGATTTGAAAACTGCATTGCTCTATAAAGAAGGCCCTAAGTTGAGACTGATCAATGGACTGTTGTACAGGGAAACAGTAGACAGAGGGAGACAAATAGATAAACAGCTAGTTTTGCCCACTGCCTTTTGAGACTTGGTGCTGAGGTCCCTACACAACCACATGGGGCACCGTGGCATAGACAGAACATTTGACTTGGTGAGATCCAGATTCTATTGGCCTAAGATGGAGGCTGATGTTGAACAACACATTAGAACTTGTAGTTGCTGCTTACAGAGGGAAGCTTTGCCCCAGAGGGCTGCCCCCCTAGTTAACATTACTGCCAGTGCCCCCATGGAGGTGGTCTGTATTGACTTTCTGAGTTTGGAGCCAGATCAAAGAAATACCAGTAATGTGCTGGTGGTCACTGGCCATTTTACAAGATATGCCCAAGCTTTCCCCACCAAGGACCAGAAGGCATCCACTGTGGCTAAAGTACTTAAAGAAAACTTTTTTGTTCACTATGGGGCACCACAAAGAATCCATTCTGATCAAGGGAGGGACTTTGGGAGTCATCTGCTCAAAGAGATGCTTTCTCTGTGGGGAGTTTGAAAGTCCAGAACCATCCCTTACCACCCCCAAGGGAACCCACAGCCTGAACGTTTCAACCGCACTTTGCTAGATATGCTAGGCACCCTCCACCCAAAGGACAAGCCCAGCTGGAGCCAACAAATTAGCACCCTGGTACATGCCTACAACTGCACCAAAAGTGATGCCACTGGGTTCTCCCCCTATCGCCTGATGTTTGGAAGAGAAGCCCGGTTCCCCGTAGATGTTTGCTTTGGAGTTTCTCCTGATGGGATTCAAGCAGCTACTCATTTACAGTATGTGCAAAAGTTAAAGACCCAGTTAAACCATGTGTACCAACTGGCTCAAACCATGGTTGCCAAAATGAATCTAGCCAATAAAGAGAGGTATGACAAAAAGGTGAAAGCACTGGAACTCAGGGAAGGAGATCGAGTGTTGCTAAGGAATTTGGGACTGCATGGCAAACATAAGATTGCTGACAGATGGCACCATCTCCCTCACATTGTGGTGGGCAAACTAGATGATCTGCCTGTGTATAAAGTAAGGCCTGAGAATAATTCAAAATATGTTAAAACTATGCATAGAAATCATTTACTGCCCATTGGACAGATCTTGTTAGAGTCTGAGCCCCCAGAAAATGCCCCCTCTGGACCAGTGACTAGAGCTGCTGCTTAGAAAAAATCAAGAAAAACTGCACCTACAGATGCTAAGTTAAAGTGTTCCCCTCCACAAGTCCCAACTGAACATGACTGTCAGTCTGTGTCAGGGGAAAGTGAGTGTGGCCTTGAATATTACCCTTCTTATAAACTGAGTCAACTGTTTTGGGGCAATCCCCCTAGTCAACCCTTGGAATGAAGCTGGGCCTTCCGGACTGTCTAAGCCCCCAGCCTTGTCCCTGGAGCCAATGCTCTCAGTAAGTGAAGTGCAAAGCATCAAATCAGAGGATGTGAAATCATTGTGCATGGTTGAACTGCCTGACTTTTCGGAGGAAGAGAGTGATGGACTGGGGCAACCTGGTGATACACCAGAACAAGAACAGTGTGTTGAGTGCACTGATAGTTCCCTGCCAGTGCCAGGAGCCTCCCCAGGTGAACCGAGTGTTGTGAGTTCAGAACTTGCAAACCCTGGTGCTGAAAGTGCCCCGAGTTCTAGCCTTTCTGTCCCAATAGAGACCCCTCCTGGCAAGTACAGACAGTGTTGAAAATGAATCTAACCATGCAGAAACTGTGACCGTTCCCTCCAGAAGGACTGGCCAAGAGGTGAGGCCTGTGGTACGACCAAGTTATGAGTCCCTGGGCAGACCTGTGGATCTGCCCCTTAATGTGGTCCATAAGGGAGTTAATGTGACCCAAGCTCGCTGCCCGAACTAAGCTTGGGGGATCAAGTCCAGATTACTTGTTTTGCCCTCTGACTATGGTGCCCCTGCCCCTTCCAGTCTCAATGTAGCTGATAGGGAAGGGCCCCCTTTATCCAGGTTTCATGTGCAGGAAGTGATGACCTGAGTAAAAATTTTTATATATATATTAGAAGCCAAAAACCTCTGTTTAATGCATCAGTTAGGGTTGTTCCACAGTGACAAAAGCGAGGAAATTCGATGTTAGGGTTGAAACCCCCTTTGCACCCCTCCAGCCTACCCCCCCCAACTGGAATCGGGTGTGCATTGGGGGTCATCGTCTTAAGTGTCACCCCATCACATGTGGAAAGAAGCTGAGGAATAGGAGAATGGGGTGACAGTTAGGACCGATTACCCCAATGCACACCCAACTCCAGTTGGGGGGGGGCTGGAGGGGTGCAAAGGGGGTTTCAACCCTAACATCGAATTTCCTCACTTTTGTCCCTGTGGAACAACCCTAACTGATGCCTTAAACTGAGTTTTTTGCCTCTAATTTCCCTTCTTTTTGAGAATGATAATGAGAAATAGTGAATGTAATGCAGCGGCAGGAGCGTGGGGGTGATGTCTTGTCGCATTGTAACATTGTGCCCGCAAACGCAAATCGTAATGTGCACGGTGATGCAAAGCAAAACAGAAAGAGGAACAGTACTGTAGACAGAAATGTTAAAAACAACGGAAACACAACCGCAAATGAAAACGCAAAGGGTAACGCACATGGTGACGTAAACGTGAACGGTAAGTGAAATGGGTACGGAACCGCAAGCAGAAACGGTAATGGTAAGAGTAATGTAAGCGCACAGGCTGGTTTTCCCCAAAAGTTGTATAGAGAAAGACAGTGAGTAGAAAGAATGTATGCAAAATAATGACTCTCGGAACACAAAAATCAGTAGTTGTAATAGTAAATTGCTTATATCTCAGTAACCGTACGACATAGAAAAAAAATTTAAAAGTCATATGTATTATCACTTTCCTGACTAGTTTTATACATAGCCATAAGTGGGCTAAAATTTTTTGACAAAAGCTCCGTGTCTCTTTGTTTCGAGATCTGGGCCCTCAATAGCGAGCATACATAATGTTATCCTATGGGAGAAAAACAGAAGTTCGGACTGCCATAACTTTTGAACAGTTTAATTTTTTTTGCACAAAATCTTCAAAAGGCACATCGGAGACCCGCCACATGTTCCCTGAAGATTTCGGGCTAGTCAGCATCAACCGATGCGACCTGTAGGCGCGACCGTAGAATTCGAAAAAAGTGTACTTGTCGCAGAATCACGCTTAATAACTCCACAGCCATGTATCCAACTGGTACAAAACCTGGCAGATCCCAAGGCGTATGGGTCTTGAGTGTGCATTCCAAATTTCAGGCAAATCCGTCAAACGGTTGCAAAGTTATTAGGGTGCAAACTTTTGGGTTTAACATGTAAATGGCTCCTCATCCCTAACTATGGTAGCACTACCGTGCTACCATAATATATATATATATATATATATATATATATATATATATATATATATATACTGTTGTATAATCAGTAGTAGAATATATAATACAGTGTACGTGTATATGACAAGGGTTAAATATGCTAATTGCTGTTAAAAAGGCATGCCAGTTCAAATGTTCCGCCTTAAAAGTGATTTAGGGGTATCTACTTAACGCGGACGTCAAGCTTTTCAGGCTAGGAAGGGTGCAACCCCCCCTGCAATCGGGGGTTCTCAAAAGACTCCTAGGAGCTTGCCTATGTGCTCCCAGCCTGAATGGTGTTCAGCGTTTAAGCCGTTTATTTGTGAGTGCTTTTAGAGCCTCTGGTCCTGTCTCTTTAAGAGCTGTCTGCTTGCAGGCATGATTAGTTACATGGAGGACTCTGTGTTTCCCTGCTCGGGTCCCACTCGAGCTGCTGACAAATCGCTCTGTAATGATGTCGCTAAGTGGGCAGAAGAGGGCACTTATTAGAGATGTAACTGTTTGCCCCATATCAGTTAGATTATTAGTGGAAATGTAATTTGTCTAACCTGCCTTTCTTGCAGCTGGGACTCTGTGTATCGTGCCCTTCCATTTTGGATCTGAACTGTTGAATAGATCCAATCAGGCAGGAGGGGCATCTAAAATGGAGCTTAAGCGGACCAACCAGGATCAGGACTCTCTTGGGAGCCGGCTGACCATAAGGAATATAGCTAGTAATTCTGGGAAGTGAAGTTCTGGACTGTGGTGCCTTTTCTTACCAATAAGGGGAGTTTTGAGTGATTGACAACTGAAGTCCACCAATTCGACCAGGTGGCACCCGAATGGAATACCCTGCCCAAGGTCAGGAAAGGCAGATCTGTTGTGACCCTGACTGGGGAAGGAGCTCCGAGCTCCTGCGCTGCAGAGTTTTCACGCGGAAAGCACGTGTGGAGGCCTAAACTCGGACGGCGCATTTGCTGTGGCGATTTGGACCTGAATCCGCAGCTACCGAGGAGAGGAGAGGCTGAACACTTGAGAACCAGGCTCACCCTGTAGAGGACTGGAGAAACTGCTTCATCGCGCTGGGTCTGTCAGGAATGTGAACTTGCATTGTGAACTCCCAGGTTGGCAGTAAGTGCGATCGGGACCTGAGAGCAGCTGCCTGGTATAGTAATTTCCTTTACATATAAATGTGTGGGGTGTTTGGGGAGGACAGCTCAATGAGTCCTCTTGTCCTGTGTGTGTAGACGGGAAGGCAATCGTGTGCAGACGGACTGAATCCGTTGCGGCTTGAAACTGTGCCTGCTTTCAGAACCTCATCCCCCTACTGTGCTAGGGCATCCAGCAATCCATGACACCCATGGTGACAGCTTTCAGCATTAAGTAGCAAGTGCAAATCAGGGCAGCTCCCTGCCATCTGTACCTTTAATTGCAAGTGTGTCATCTGATTTCCTTTCTTTCTTTCCTCATGAACTGAGCCAACCAGCTCTGGATTACAACTGGGTATTGTGCAAGTGTTTTTTCCATCACAGGGCCCCAACCAACTGCACCGATCCTGGCTAGCCCCCCATCCTGGGTACCAAGTGAAAGTGACATTTAGGGACTCTGAATATGCGCACAGTACTGTGATTATCAATGTGACTAAACTAATTAACCTGATTTCCCCCTGTCCTTGTTACAGCCCCTTAAATAAATCAGAGCTGTTTGTTTCAACAAAGTTACACTGACTGAGGTATGTGTTTATGTTAAAGTATTGTACTGTGGCTATCGTACTGCATCATCTTGTTTTACAGGGGGTCCCCAGAGTCAAGCTGACTGAACCAGTACTGGGGGTAAGTGTGAATAGTGAAGATACTCATGGTGTATTGAGTGGGCCACTAGTAGGAATAAAAGGGGGTCTCAGTGTCCCAGAGGGCTGTGACCAAGTTAGACGAACTACTGTAAACCCTGACCTCTGGGTGGAGGCACCCACCCTAGAACCTAGGCCCCTCAACCTGTTAGCAGTTAGGCAGGCAGGGGTAGTAGCCCTTGGGATAGCGCCACCTGGGGGTTACATCGGGATGCATAGGGAGAGGCATCGCCAATAGAAAACAGCAAGTTGCTATCCTTCTGTACAGACAGCTGGTGAGACCCCATCTGGAGTACTGCGTGCAGTTCTGGAGACCCAGTCTCCGCAAAGACATAAACAGGATGGAGGCAGTCCAGAAGAGGGCAACTAAAATGGTGCAGGGTCTGCACTGGAAGACATATGAAGGGAGACTTAAGGAGCTTAATAGCCTCGAGGAAAGGGGGGGCATGTTAGAAACTTTCAAGTACCTCAAGGGAATCAAGAAAGTCCAAGAGGGTAGCATCTTTCAGAAAAAGATGTGTGCAAGAACAAGGGGGCACAATTTGAAGATAGAGGGGGGCAGCTCAGAGGTAATGTAAGGAAGTATTTTTTTTAAAGAGAGGGTTGTGGATGCATGAAACTGCCTTCCAGAGGAGGTTGTGGAGTCAAAAACACTGGTGGAATTCAAGCATGCATGGGACAATCATAAGGCAATTCTAGGGAGTTGGAGTAGGAAGAAGTAGGCTGTTGGTTAACTAGGATCTGCAGCTTATCCATTAGGTAGGGAAATGGGCAGACTGGGTGGGCCAAGTGGTCCTTATCTGCTGTAAAATTCTATGTTTCTATGTTTATGTTTCTAAAGTTGTTCTTGCTTGAAACTTCTTCTCCTAATGTCTCATTTTCTCAATCTCAAAATAAGTGGCTTAACTTACTTTTTCTTCAAGTCAAGCATCTCATACTGATGTTCTGGAGAACCACTAACATCCCTTCTTTTTCTGATGTCCTTAAAAGTCTCTCACAGTGTGCCTCTTTGGAACACATTACCTACTCTGCATGTAACTGACTTCATGAATATGGTAAATGTTGGCGGGACTACTTTAATTACCTTAATAATACAAATATTTAATGGCTTACTAAGAAAACACTCTACAATATTTGTAACAGGTTCTTATTTTGTCAATATTCTTTAGAATTGATGTTGTCTCTTTCTAGTTAGAAATCTTTTTCTTTCTTTTTTAGGCACCGTTTGTGCTCCCTATATTACCATTATTTTTTTTTCTGTATGAATTTAAGTTACTACTTCCTTAAGTTTCAATCAGCAAGTATGCAATTGTTTTCCTTAAGTTATATATCATACGCTGATTTATGCTTAACAACTCTCTCTCACTAGGGTATAAATCCTGACTTATTGAAAGTTATGAACACTTAACCAAGAGAGATACAACTGATAACTAATCAATCAGATCATTATAAGAGAAAATATAATTTTATTGTTTCTGTGATTCTATTATTCATCAAGCTTGCTGTGTTTTACATAGACATATTATTCTGTCTGTACTAGGAAGTTTGTTTGTACTGCTTAAATCTTGAATAAAAAGATAAAGTGAAAAGAAAATGGCAAACTCACCCCCCTGAAATAGTCATCCACCAGGAGAGAGTTATTTAATCTCCAATAATCCCTTCCTGGTGTCATCATGTGGGTTTCCCCCAGGCTCCCACCCACTAAAATCTATTTTGGTGTCCAGTGCCACCTTCTGTAAAGTACCCCCATTTGTGTAATAAGCGATAAGCATCTCTCAGGACACCACGATGAAACCTCATTCAAAGCATTAGAATCACAAAATAGTTTAGTCATGACCCCCATCCAATAAATGAAGACCCCAATTAAAATCCCCCCAAACACAACATGCCTTGAGGTGTGCAGAAATGGCTGAATTAAATTAAACAAATCTACCTGATCTTTCTTCAACTGTGGGGTGTACACATTAATAAATGAAACCTCGTATCCTGAAAAGTTATGTCCAAAAGCAGAGCTCTCCCAGGATCCAAGTCCACCATCCTGGTGACTGAGAAAGCATTGCCTCAAAAGACAATACCCACCCCATACCAGACAGCAACACCAACAGACCAAAAGGAGGGGCCCCAACACTAATCCCTACTGGCTTGGTATAAATCATTACTTGTATGTAGACGGGTATCCTGGAGAAAAATAACATCATACTCTAGTTCTTTTAGCATAGAAAATAAATAAAGCCTCCTAGCTATGGACTTGATGCTATTCACATTCAGTGTAGCTAAGAAGATCCTGTGAGCCATGATCTACAAAGGAGGACTGGGGGAAAAAAAATTAGAGACAAACAACAGAGAAAGAACGTCGGGTAATGGCCGTGGAAGGATCTTTCTGGTGCTTCACAACCATTTTCAATTTCTGTTGAACTTTTGCCTTCAGTTTAACTTTGGGGTGTTCCTCCTCAGTCTTCAAGGTCAACAAAAGATGGGAAGATGCACAGGAAGAATACTCCGAATCTGTGCCAGTTTCTGTTTCCTCCAAGTCTTCCATCAGGACTATATGCTTGTTATCAAATGGCACCACACCACCTTCCACGTGCATCATCTCCAGCTTAGCAACTGCTGTATGGGATTGTAAAGAGCACTTCCTGTTCAACAGGAACTGTTGGGGGACGGCATAGTCTCAAATTCCATAAGAGCCAAAGGTTTCTCTGGAGGATCTAGCAGTGCTGTACTTACACTGGTAGTGGTACAAAAGTAGCCTCGGAAGATGAAGGGGGGCGAGGGCATCTCCCTCTTAATAGAAGTCTCTGTTCAAGGTTCTGTTTCAGTCCATAAATCCTTCTCAGATGGACCATCATCATCATGGTCAGATCCATGAGCAAAAGCACCCACAAGGTCCTTCCTGACTCTTTTTGTTGAAGAGTACAATGAGCCTGCTCCAAAATAATATGCTGAGTTTCAGCATCATCTAACTTATTGTGTGATGCTCATGGGCATGTAAGGAAAGAGTGACCAATTTCTTCACACAAATTGCAACACGGAGCATTGGTACATTGTGTACTGACATGTCTCAAAGCCAGGCAAAGATTACAGCACTGTTGATCACAAGTGTTGCTGAGATAAGCCTTGGAGCCACAGCGAAAACAGATTTTCGACTGGCCTGGATCAAAACAATGGGCACTGTCACAACCTAAATAAAAAAATGCTTTGGACATGTTGCAGACCAGATGTGGTATGCCTCAACTTAATCTTGAAACACCAGTGACCAGTCTAGAACAGTTCCGAGTCCAGGATAGGTTCTGACTCACCCAGCATATCACATCTCTTCAAAAGCCAATAATGCACATCCTGCACACGAATCCCTTCATTTTTTAACATGACCGTGAGGGTACATAGAGTTGGTTTTGTCAAAGGGACCACCTGAAAGGGGGCCCATAAGAGTGTGTCCTTGAGTTGATTATAAGTGGTCCAGGACTTGTCTAAATAGACAGGGGAGTGGAAACTCAGATCGAAGTAGCCATCTACTGGGGCATACAGTAATGCATACATTTCGTGAGGTGTAACACAAAGAGACTCTTTCAGAAGATATCTGTCCACATAAGCTCTGTCAGGTTTTGTCTCCAGTCCCCCATTATAAAATAACCTTACAGCATTCCATCACTGTGCAGGAACAAGGTAATTAGCAAAAGAATCAGAGGTACGAAATTTTGATCACCTTTGTGCCGCAGATAGATCTTTCTCAGTCTGACCAGAAGGGGGGACAGTGTCTTTGAGGGGAAGGGTGGGGTCTGCTCCTGATCTGTCCTGTTCCCTCATGATTGCACAGCCTACCATGACCCCAAGCCTGTTCCAAGGGGGACCCCAGGGTGATTGGCTGCCTGTAAGGCAATATGTGAAGTAGAAGGGGTATGACAGTCTATATGTGAGGAGATAGCAAGAGTAGTGTACATATTGGGAGCAGTGGACACAGCAGGAGCTTCAGTTCCCTGCACCCTTCAGGAAAAGGAACCTGGGACAGTGCAGTAATCCCAGGTGCAGAGTGTTGAACTGCCTCTTTCACCTCCCAGAGAATCCTCTCTCTGTGTTCAATGACATCCTGCCTCTGGGTCATAGACAAGTCAGGGCCTGCCATCCTGTGAGAACTGGGTGGCAAGGGCTTGGTAACCCCTCCCACCAAAGGGTGAAAATTGACAGGGTCAGCTACAAAAACAGGGGCAGTTGTTTCTCGGGGGCTCTGTGAATGCCATTGAGCCACCAAATCCCCTCTTCCACCCTGCATCCTGCAAAGCCCTCGCTGGAGACCAATCTTTCGGAGGGTAATTTCCCTGGACAGGAGTCTAACCTCCCACTCTTTCCCTGAGACAGCCCTGAACTGTCCTGAACCAAAACAGAGCCCATCACACCACTGATATGTCTAGTAGGTCAATTCTTCACCCCCATACCAGGCGCAGTCCCCAAGGCCCTATCAGATCTCCCCACGTTAAGCATACAAGTTTCAGAATCAGTAACACTTTTTAGTAAATCATTGTCTCAATCACCACATCGGGGGACCAGGGCTTCAGCAGTCATATTCACAGCAGATAGAAAATTGTTTACCTGAAAGACGTCATCATGAGGCTTACTACTGCAAGTCGCACTCTCCATCAGCCTGGTAGAAAGGCGAGAATTGTCCCAATTTTGTTGTGAAGGGAATACCTTCTGAAAGCATGCCTCATGTCAGTCGTCTAGCCTCCAAACTCCCGAGTCCAGAATCTCGCACATTAGGTCCTCCCATGTGTTCCATTAAATGGCCGACAGACAAAGTCATCCTCCAACAGCCGCGGTTCAGGCACCACTGTCAGTCTCTCCAAATGCTCCAACTGCGACCCAGAAGCACCACGCTGTTGCACAATAAGCTCATCACGTACTGTATCTGCACCATCCACCTTTTCCTCCTGTTCAGCAAGAAGACGAATGGCAGATCCTCCTGCTCTTTCCACCAAAGCCTCTACTGCCATTGCTAGCTCTGTGACTTCGGCTCCCCCTACAGACAAGTAGGGAAATTTCCCCGGTGTCCTGGCCAAATTTCCCCCCATTCACTAAAATACCACCAGCAGCTTATTTTAGTTCTGTAAGTCAGTTTGCATCTGTATACATATTCCCCCTTCCCTTTTCTCCGTGTCACACCAGGAAATGAGCTGTGGCTTAGTGTGCCTCTCCCGGTCACAAGCTTTCAAATAAAAATAAACAAATAAAATTAGGGGGCAGTGTGGTCTAAAGGTTAGAACAGCAGCCTGGGAACCAAGAGATCACAGGTTCAAACCCCACTGCAGCATGCATGACCTTGAGCAGCTCATCTAACCTCCTAGTATTCCAACCCACCCAGCTGTAGAGACAGGTAAAAAGCAGGCCCACACTAGAGCTGAGATGCTGCATCTCAGCTAGGTTATCCTGGATAAATAAGTTTTAAAATGTAAATGAAAATTAAACAATAAGACATGACCAAATATGTGTCATTTTGGGATACTGTTACATCTTGGGTATTGTTACCTCATACCTTAAACCACCCAAGAAGTGGGGATATCCAACACAATAAACTACAAGGAGTACCATATTGTGGGTATAAAACTGAGCTCAGTTTCAAAACAAAAAATACTGTATAAGAGAAAATATCCTTTCAATAAAAAAGGCAAAGGCAACAACAGAATAGAATTAAAAATAAATGCAAGATTTCATGACATGACTGTGTGCTAGAATATCACCATGAGTTCTCCTAATTGGTCAGTTGGATAGCTGTATGTAATTGGCGATTAAATAATTAACTATCTTTAGAAAAAAGAAAGAGCCAATTCAATTCTACAATTGGAGTTAACTCAATATTGCGTCAGTCGAAAGCAATGAGAACTTTTAAGAAAGGCCTGTTTTACAAACAATATTCCATTTAAAGATGAAGGCCTCCATTCACAATCACATGGAGCAGGACTAAGTGATCATTGCAACCACTCACCAGCAGCATTCGGACCACCTCAAGCCATGCTTCGCGGAGTTCACAGCTGCTTCCTTAGCTCTTGCAAATGGCCTTGTGACCAGTCAGAAAAGGGGTCCAGACCACCATGCAAAAGGCCAGCAGGGTCATGCAGAAATGCATGGCAGCCCTCACATGCCTAGTCACAGCCTTCTGCACCTCCTCCAGGTTGCCGCCTCATAAAACCAAGTGTTAACAGGTGTGGAGGGGGGGCAGTGCTGCAACCAGGCACAGCAGCTGAAAGGAAAATTGGGTTTGGAGAGACACACAGCAGAGAACTAGGTAGGCAGCACAGTAGGATTAGGAAAGGGAAACCCACTAATTGCCAGGGAACTCACTGCTTGGGGAGTGTGTTGGCAGGCCACTGGGTCACCAGATTGGGGGGGCACAGATTCATCAGTGCCATATTTTGCAAATGTGGGTGGGGAGGGGGGCACTTTCGGGCAGGATGCCTAGGTACCCCCCATTGAAAACTGGATGTAGCAATGTACGGTACCATATGCCTGGCGCAGTGACGTGCTGGGACTTGGTTACACAAACAGTCCAACCTATTGCCATGTGCAAACCCCAACTGCACATGCTAACAGCTGGATTTTCCAACTGCATTGTATCTCTGTTGCTAGGAGGACCTTTCCCCTAGTGGCATGTGCTAAGCTTTGCATATGGTGTTATCAGGTGGTGGTGTAATGGTGCAAACAAAATCCCCCCTTTTGCACCACCCCAATTGGCATTGTGAATGGAATGGTAGTGCGGTGAGTGTTCTGCTGACTCTGTGTTACAAGCAGGGTTCGATCTTTACATTATATTACTGGCCCGGAGCATAGTGGAAATTGCCTTGAGCCAGTGCAATGCCCCCATCCCAACTTTCTCAACTTGGCTAGTGTGATCTAGCCTGTTTTGTGAACCTGGCCCTTTAAATGCAGTAAGGAAAAAGAGCAGTTCTGGTCTTTTTTTCCCTCGTGGTTGTTTTTTTTTTTGTCTGAATAGCCCATCAAGTGCCACAGGAAGCCCTGTGACTGGAAGATCGTTTGGCACCTGTCTGCAGCCCATTCCCACCTTCAGAACCTCTGACGTCGACCTCCACACGTGCCTTTTGCCACACATGTGAGGAGAAACCCAGAGCCCTCTGAGAGAAGGTGCAATCCACGGCTGCTGACATTAAGATCATCCTGGACCTAGGAGTGCTGCCCGATTGCTCCTGAAAGACAGTAAGCCAGCACAAAAAATTATAGTTGACTCTGCTTTTCAAAACTAGCTTAGTTGGAGCTTAAAATGGGAAAGAAGGCCAGCCGCAAGTGATGCCATCCTCTCTGGGCTACTACTTGGATTCGTGGACCAAGAGTTTGAATTTTGATGAAGCTCAACAGCTTCGGGGTGTGGGGGGGGTCCCATTATGATTCTGACACGCGATGTCCCGAATTGTAAACCGACCATAGGGTGATTAGTTTACAATTAGGACATGAGTATCAGAACCACGATGGATCACCACCAGCCCCCACCTCCCCCCCCAAAAACAAGCTTCTTAAAATCAAATCAAGAAATCAGCAGGCCCTGTGTCATTTCTTTCGTGGGGTGATAGAGCAGTTGCAGCTAGCCTAGGTTATTTGACTAGAGAAGGTAAATTTGTGTTTGTGCCTAATTGCCCTTCTGCTTTGACGATGTGTGCTGCACCAGGTGGGGTTCCTGTCTAAATTTAGGGTGGGTTGAGGTTGATCCCAGAATTAAAGCTGAAGAATTAATAGAACTGCATGCTGCCTTGTTGCTGACCAGGGCATAGGGTTGAGAGAGAGAGAGAGATAGTCGGGAGGTGGGAGAGTGCCACTGCCAACAGAGGGAGGATGTGTTCTGTTGTCTAACTGCAGGTGAGACAGTTACTCTGTGTTAGCTCAGACGGGGACATGATGTGCTGGACTTCTCAGGTCATGACCAACTCAACTAGGTCCTATGCTGTGGGGGTTGGTAATGGGCAGGAGTCGCTCACTGCTAGTGCCTGCCCACCCCCCAACCAGCACTGTGCCAGTTTCTTCCCTGACACCACGAGGACTGACTTGGGGATTTTAGAACTGAGGCCAACAAACATGCTGATGACTTTTATTTCTGTGTCCCAGAATCCCTACCAGCCAGCACCCAAACCTTACTGGCTCACACTCAGGTTGCAATGTCAGGACAGGGCTGTTTTTTTGGTTGGTGGTGTTTGACCTAGATTGTGTTGGGAGGCCTGGGATTGTACTATTCTTATCAACAAAGCTGCCTTGCTGCTGCAGCCTCCACCTTGCAGTAGCTGCCTGCGGCTGCCATTAATGCCAGTGGCTACACGTCTGGACTGCTGCAGGTATGTGTTTGTTGGGTAACGCTGCTGGGGATTTCTGGCCTGCTAATAGTGCAGGAACTGTGGGGCCAATGCTCTGGGCATGGGGGTAGGGGCGGGATGCTGACTGCTCACCGCACCAGCCCAAGCACTCACTGCCAGCTTTATGACATCCAAGGATGGAATCTCTGCTTTGGGGATGGTGACTTTCAGTGTTCAGGGAGGCATGGGATTTTGCAAAATTCTTTAGCCTTGCTGCAGCCTCCACGGTCCACCTTGCAGAGTTGTCTGCGGCTGCCATCACATGCTATGGTGGCTACACATGTCTGCTGCAGGTGTGTTTGCTGGGTGACGCTGAGGATTTCTGGCCTGCTGGTGGTGGAGGAACTGGTGATGGGGCCGATGCTCTGGGCATGAGTGGTAGTGGCTGGAGATGCTCACTGCTCACCCCACCAGCCCAAGCACTGCCAGCCTTATGACATCCAAGGATGGAATCTCTGCTTTGGGGAGATTGGTGAGCTGTGTTCATGGGCCTGCAGCCCATCTTACCTTAGTTGCCCACAGCTGCCATTAATACCTGTATGTTAGCTGCAGGAGATCTCTGTGTGTTTGGTAAGCTGGGTGATGCTGAGGATTTCTGGCCTGGGTTGGTGCAGGAACTGGTGACGGAGCCAATGCTCCTATGCTGGGGGTGGGATAGGGGCAGGAGACACTCACTGCTAGTCATCCCACCAGCCCAAGCACTGCAAGCTTCCATGACATCCGAGGATGGAGTGCTTGGGGATTACATTAGCAAGAAACCAGCAATCAGATGCTTTTTATTTTGGGGCCACAACTCCATGATGCCAACCACCAGACCTTCCCGGCTCAAGACAAGGTGGCGATTTGTGATCAGGCTTTGGTGTACAGTTCTGGTTGGAAGGTGGTGTTATTGGCCAGAGTTTTGTTTTGAGGCTGGCACAATTGATTGAACAAATCAGGCTTCAAGCCTTGCAGTCACCACCTTTGCTATGATGTGACACCAGGCGCGGGGGTGAGGGGTCTGCACTTGAGGCAACAGTTCGCCAGGTTAAATTGGCTTCAGCTAAGTGGGCTTTCTTAGGAAGCCATGGGACTAAGTTACTTATAAATAATCATTCTTTTGTGGGTACAGTCAGAATATTAACTTAATTTTTTTGTTTCTTTCAGATTTGTCTTCAGGAGATTGTTCTGCATCGTCGATTTCAATTAAAAACTGGTTAAATTGGTAAGCATTGTAAAAATCTTTTTATTTGTCAGCATTCACAATCAGAAACACGAATGGCAGCAGGAAAAGACCAGTGGTCCAGATTCCAGTCTGCCCATTTCCTTAAATCTAAATCTTGCATTCCCTGGAACTGTAACTGTACTTCATCCAGGGTACTAACCCTGGCAGGCATCCTTCTTCTCCTCCCCCCGAAACCACTGTTCACACTTCAATACAGTCCCAGCCTTTTTTATCCTCACTGGTTTTGCGCCCTAAATTCTGCAGCTGTCGGACTGTTCCAGGATTCCGCCACCCAGTTTCTACAAAGTAACACTTCCAAGTAGTTCCTCACATCTCTCCAGAACCTACTTCCTGTTAATTTCCATCATGTCCATGTGACCGCTAACTATTATTCAATGGTTCCCATTCACTTAAGGGACTACTTGAAGGTCTCTACCTCCCTCTGCCCTCCTGCTGGTAGTTACATTCATTTGTATGCCTTGAGGTGCTCCTCAAGGGTCTGCCCAGTGGCACTCATTTTTGTTGCTCCACACTGCTCTGTCTCCAACCTAATCCCTTATTCCAGTGGACCTTTCTGAGGTGAGTCGGGACTCCAGAACTCAGCTGTGCACAGTACTGTTTTGTCTGTCTAGTTGAGGCCTCACCTCAGGGATTTGTAAAGGGGAAGTTCAGCGTTTCTTCTGCTATCAATATCCCTGCCCAGCCTACCAATACGTCCCAACTGCAACATTTAAGTTGAGTTAGGCTTGGCACAATTAGGCCTTGTTGCACTGACTCACTTGCTTAAATGACTGTAACTCCCAGATCTCGTTCCTCAGCTCTAGTGCTAAGTCTCATCTCCTCAGATCCAGTACTCAGTCTGTCCTGGGATTCCTTTTACCTTACCCAGGTGCATTACCTTGCACTTTCAAGCATTGAGAATGTTTGCCCGACTTTGATTTGACCACCCTTGTTCTCTAACTTTTCAGGTCTCTTTCTGGATTCCCCAATTCACTTGTCATTAGTATCCACCCTGCCTCACACATACTTGTTTTGTGTCATCTTCCTTATCCAATCTCACCAAACGTTGAAAACCAGAAGTTTGTTTCTCTGTGCATCATCATCATTAAGTTCAACAGGTCAGATTATGTCTGTGACTTCTGCCTTTCATTTCAGATGGTGACATCGAGAATAGTGCACTGAACACTACTGTCAGTGAGTCCAGAGTGCGAGTGATGCAGGCATCTGGAAATGGGTATGAAATAATTAAAAATGTATAGAGAGGTCGGGGAATCAGTAATTTAACTTTTAGCTAGTTTAGATGCTGAGTATTGTTTTCTGTTTTTCCTTTGCAGGTGCTAATGTTGTAGCAGCTGGAAGGAAGCAGAATAATTGAAATTGGAACTGAACTGAACACAATCTGCTGTGACAGCTAGAACTTGCAGTGCTTGCTGAGTGGTAGGAGGAGGAGGAGGAAAGAGTGCATGGGCACAGAGAAAACAAGTTTCGGGCATTTAGTGACTCCAGACTTGACCTGTCAAGTCTTTGCTTGACTGTCTGCCCCATTTGGTCTGAGAGGAAATTTGACTCTCATATTCTGTGCACAACCAAATTTGCTCGACACAAAGACAATAGCCTGCTGCTGGGTCTTCTGGACTGCCAGGTCCAACTGCAAGTCTGCGCTCTGAGAGGACATTTATTGGTCTCACAATTGTGCGAACTGCCCTAGATCCTGTTGTGGATATTGTGTGAGAAAAAAAGAAACACGGACAAAGAAAGTTGTTGAAAAGATATTTAATGTGCACCTTTAAGTCACAGTGCCAAAATTAACAATTTTGCATAAGCAGAACAAGATGTATTTTTTTTGTTACAAATTGAAACTTTAAAAAAACTGTTATGAGAAAGTTTACTGTTCTGGCATACATTGTTGGTAAAACATGGCTGTCCTGATGATCCCTGGCTGGCATTGGCCTAATAGCCACAGCAAAATACAATTTAGTAGTCGCTATTGCATTAACATATTTTGTATTGTAATTTTCTTGATAGTTTCAGTGCGAAGTAAAAGAAACAGTATTAAAATGTTGTTCTGTGGCATACCGGTTCGGTAAAAACTGGCTGTCCTGGTTGGCATTCATTGGCCTAGCAGCCACAACAAATACAGTACTGTAGTCACTGACTGTCGCATTACATTTATGACATTGTATTAATTTACTTGATCATTGCAAGCTGAAAGCCTAGATTAACTTAAATTAAGTGTTGCTGCTCTGGTCTGGCATGTTCTGTGCTCTAAAGCTGCTCGACATCCCTTGCTGGCTCCATCAGTGTAGCAGCGTTGCGGCCTTACTGATCTCGACATTCTTGTTTTTTTGCATACTTTGCAAGGCTTTTCATGACAGTTACAATGTGTTCTGTCATGCATTAGTTCAGCTTGTCAATGGGGTAGCTGCTCTCAGGATCTCTGTGGCTGGCATCAGTATCACTTTTTGAATTTAATTACATCTTTACTGAGACGCAACTTGTCTCTTGTCCAAAACTGATTTAAAATTCTATGATTTGGGTGGTTGCTCTCAAGATCTGTAATTATGTCATGACTTGCTCAAAATCTGATGTTTTCATGACTCATAAGAGACATCCAATCTCTGACAAATCTAAAAGTCGGCATTTTGGGTGGGGGGGGTGCGTACATACAGCACAGTCCTTAGTTGTTAGTCTTCTTCAGACCAAGTCAGTCTGCGCTTCAGCTTTTCTTTTGTCATTGACATTCACATTCCTCAACAATGTGCAAATACACTGAGTGTGACAAAACCTGACAAAAGAAAATGCATTGGAGATGAAGAGAGGAAAGAAAAAGAAAGTTTATGAAGAAAAGAAAAGGTCCCGTAAATTTCAAACATCTTGGTTACAATCCTTTGCATGGTTGCAGTACGATGAAGAAACAGACCAAATGTTTTGCCATCTGTGTCTGCAACATGATGACATACATTCTGGTAAAGTCAGTAATAAAAATAATTTTCAATATGGTACCGACAATTTTCATCTGGGGTCCATCATTGCACACCAATTAAGTGAGGCCCATACTAGGGCAACTTAAGCTGAGGAAGCAGCAAAGTCTACCCCTGGTATTTCCAAAGCTGAAGTTATGCTAAAACATATGAATGAGGCAACCCTGGAAAGGTTAAAAAATATTTTTAGAACGCACCATGCCATTGCAAAAAATGGTCGTCCTTTCACAGACATCACTTGGATGTGTTGTCTTAATGAAATGAAAGGCTTAGACATAGGAACAACCTACAGGAATGACAAAGCAGCTAGACGGTTTATTGGCTACATTGCAGAGGTTGAACGTAAGGCTGTACAGGCAAAGATAGAAATGATTTGTTTTTTGTCTTTGATAAGTGATGGAAGCACTGATGCATCCATTACAGAAGCTGAAATTGTATATGTTCGCTACGCACATTGTAGAACAGTCAATTGTCTATTGGTTGATGTTCAGAATGTTAAGAAGGCTGATGCCATAGGCATTAAACATGCAACCTGTGAAGTTGTTGAAAATAATTTGCAATTAACAATGTCAGATTTCATGAAAAAAATGATAGGGTTTGGTAGTGATGGCACATCAGTTATGGTAGATAAGAATAATGGAGTTGCCACACTGTTCAAGAATATGCGTTCATCTGGTGCATTGTTTTGCCCATCATCTGGAACTTGCCTACAAATCAGCGTTAAAAAACATTGACTTGTTCAATAAACTCAATGGACTTCTGTTAACATTTACTACTTTTATCATAATTCTCCTTTAAACTGTGGTAATCTCAAAACTACTTCTGAGGCACTATCTTTGCGTCAATCAAGTCCAACACGTGTTGGAGGGACACGGTGGGTTCCGCATATGCAAACAGCTCTTCAAGTGCTGATTAAATTATATCCTGCAATTGTCACACATATGACAGAGATGGTAGAAGTTCATGGTGAAGTGTCTGACCATCAGAAGAGCAAGACAAAAGGGATGCTCAAGATTCTGCAACTCAAGACAGTTGTGAAGTTTGCACATTTCATGTTCGATGTGATTGGAGTGCTAGCCATTTTGTCTAAAGTGGCTCAAGAAAGAGACTCCACAGTTTTGAATATCTTTGCCACACTGCAGTCCACAGTTCAAACACTCCCCAGATACATGAGTCAACCAGGTCCAAAGAATTGTCAGGTTCTTGACACTACAGAATTTCACAGCATTCAACTCACAGGACATTCTGATTTCAATGAACCATGAAGCAGGGTATTAAACTGTCTTGTACAGAGTCTCAGTGACAGGTTCATTGATGCCAGCCCAGAGATCCTGAGAGCAGCTACCATAGCAAGCTTTAATCTGTGGCCAGACAAGATCAACATGCAAATATCTGGAGAACAAGAGATAGCCACCATAACAAAACACTATGAATATGTATTGGCTAATGCAAATGTAGATGTGGATTCAGTGGGGACAGAGTGGAACATGATCAAGTCAGAGATTTATGAAAGAGTTGGCAACATACAAAGCTTAAAATGGGACAAAATTAACATTTCATATTTACAAAAGTATCCAAATGTGCTTTCAACTATTGATTTGTTCCTGAGTCTTCCTGCTAGCTCAGCTGAGGCTGAACGCGGATTTAGCCAGATAGAAACCATCAAGTCACAGCTTTGCACAAAGCTTATATCAGACAGTTTAACAGACCTGATGCTCATTCAGATGAATTCACCAGAAATAGAGAAATTCAGTACTGATGTAGCAATTACACTGTGGAACATGGGAGCAGAGAGACATAGGAGACCTTGTACTGGTTCAGTGCAAACTAGGTCACTGTCAATGATTGATGAAGATGAGGACGGTGAATCCGAGTCTGGGTCTGACTCCGATTGTTCAGTCAAAAGTGTATCCTCTTGTGAAAGAAGTGATGTAGAAGACTTGCCTGAAGTTATCCATCTTGAAGAGTAAAACCACTGCCAGAAAGTTGGACATTATCAGGATGCGCAGATCCGTTGCATGATGTCCACTGATATCTGAAGTGATTTTTGAAGATCCTGAGTCGGCAACCCATGAAAATCTGTAATTGATGGGACAAGATATTATTGGGTTGAAAGGTAAAAATGTAAGTTTTTACATTTGTGGCTTTTGTCAGCCCATCTGGCACGTGGCAAAACTATCATATAAAAACATACATTTCTTCACTATTTGTTTCAGACAGGAAGCAGCATAACTGGAGCCAAAATCATCGCACAGAGTCACTCCCTTCCACTTCTGATCCCCCTCCCCAGGCAATCCCCACTAAGACATCATTGTGATATCTAAGCAGGTAGAGTTTGGGGGCATCCTGAATGCATGGGAACAGTTTGAGTGCATCATTTTAGACAAGCTTGCAGAAAATTGAAAACCACAACACAAAGTAAAACTGTAGGAGGCCTGTATCACTTCAGTGGGTGGCTTTAATTTTTCTCCAAGTTGCTTGCTATGAATCAAATCAGCTGTACCCACACAGTCTAAGATGCATCACCATGACACTCTGCTTGGACATCACAAAAATTAATCTGAACACAGGAGCAGCCTGTCTAGGCGGACCAGGAACTGCAGGGGATCGCCAGTTTGACTTCATCACAAGTTATGATATTTCTCTCCAAAACAGGATGACAACCAAATTTACTGGCGCTGTGCTGCAAGTGCAAACCACTTTCCTGAAAAAAACGTTTTTTGCAATGGCATGGCACAGTGAACCAGGACTCCAGATAAGGGGAGAAGTACCTACTTGTTATTACTCAGAAGTACTATGCACGGCAGACACTCATTTTTGGACTAACCACACGTAGCTAACTACCTAAGTAAGTACATTTAAATAACTCCGTCACCCTCTGAAGAACAGTGATTCATAACATAAACTGGTGATTCAAAACTTGAGCAGTTGGAGGCTCATATGCATCCCAATTTTGTTTTTTAAATTTACTCACTTGACTATGTATTTTAACACTCAAGTGAGTAAATACTCTTCCGACCTACCATTGCTGGCAGACAGGCACTTGATTAATTTTTAAAAACTACAATAACTGCAGTATTCCTCACTCCACTCTGTACATTTCTATCTGAATTTGGTTTTACTCACTGGTCGCTCAAAATTAAGAGTACAGCAATTTACTCAGATCTTGGAAAAAAAAAACGTATTTGGAGTGCTTGTTCTGATTTTCCTGTGTGTAAGACAAAGCCTGTAATTGTACTGAGAACAGCAGGTTCTGACAGAAACAACTCCAAAAACAGTAAAAAATGTGTGATCCAAATGTGGTCAGTTTTCAGTTCTCCTGGAGTCCTGTACTTTTTTCCCCCTCAGGACTACAACAGTTTAAATAATAAATATGAGTCTGAAACCAAGTAAAGTGTGACAGATTCAAATGTAGTGATTAAGAAAAATACAGTAAATTGTATTGATCTGATGATCGAGAACTGAACTGGTGCTGATGGAGACAACTCAAACAACAGTAAAACACTTGGGTAGGTAAAATCAAATGTGATTTTTCAATGTAATTTCAGACTGTTATCCTGTGTATTTGAACTAAGAACTGATCTGGAAACAAGACAGAAACTTACAGTAAAAAAACTTTAATGTCACTTTTTCACGATCAGATCATGATTCAGATGTTCAATGTGCTTTCAGACAAATTAAAATCTGTATTTGTGCTGAGTACTGAATTGGTTCTGATCAAAAATAACTCAGAAACACTAACACTATCTAAAAATACTTAAAACATCTAAACTTTGTCACTGGGTCCTTCTTTTCATAAATTTGTTAATGTTATGTTGGGGCTAGTGCAATCTCTGGGGGCCAGTGCAGCCGGGCATCACTTTCCTGGGTGGACCAGTGCAAAAAAAAAAGTTAAGCGTGACCCCTGTACAAGGAATGCCACAGTGATCATTTGCATTTGTAAAGAAGACTAGCTGTAACAAATCTCTGCTACATTAGTAGTTTTCCAAAGAGGTTAAAGAAGTCTTGACATTGAGCCAGTAGCACTATTTATCAGCTGGAATAAGTTTTAGGCCTTGTACGCACAATAGAGCTGTTTCTGAAAAAAACATTTTTAAAACCAGTTTAGCTAAACCATTTTAGTGCATCCACACTATTCAGTACCCATTTTTGATAACGGTTTATTGTGCCCACACTGCTGGTGTTAAACCTGTTCTCCCTGTAACTATTTCATGTTAATTCCAACACTCAGAACTGTGCTAGCCTGTACACACTGCAGCTTAACTGTTTTAGTTAAACCATTACAGCTTAAAACATTTTTACTCCTGTATAGACATGTGTGTAAAACCATGCTAGCTCTAAAACATTTTTAAAAACAGTTTTAAGATTAGGGGCTTGATTCTTAAAGATCGTAGCAAGCTGCACCAACGGCGACTTGCACCAAACTCAGGTGCACCAGGCACTCTGCGCCCAATTTACTATTGGATAGGGACCCTGTGACAAAGTCCCACAGATTATTGTAAATGTGGCCATGCAGCAAAAAGGCAGTGCACCTGAGAGGTTTTCCGCAAGTTGTGGGGCAGTCGGGCAGCATCTGTGCCCAGGAAAAGAGACCCAACGAGAGGCTGCCATGGTTGTGGGGACAGGACAGTGCATGGGGCAGGCTTGTGGCACACAGAAGAGTGATGGAAAGAGCATCACCAGCACCCCAATGGGGCATTAGAGGTGCCACTGTGGTGCCAGTGTGTTTGGGCACCCTCATTCTGGGCATCATGGGGGGCCAGTGTGGGCACAGCATCACAAAGAGCTCCAGATTTATTTCTTTAGTCAATTTTTGTTTTTTTGGGTTGGTGTACTAGGCAAATACAATGCCAGTGCACATACCATGCTGTCATAGAGGTGTGGGAAACTGCAGACGGGTGGCAGCACATGTTTCCTCCCACCCAGGGAGGGCTCCGGGGGTGGCGCATGGATCATTATGCCAGCTGTGACTGGTCTAATGGTACTTGAATGTGTGCCTTCTAGGAGGGTTTTGTGAATCCCAGTGTTGGGGATATAG
The DNA here is from genome assembly GCA_016271365.2 of Neoceratodus forsteri. NCBI lineage: Eukaryota > Metazoa > Chordata > Ceratodontiformes > Ceratodontidae > Neoceratodus > Neoceratodus forsteri. The sequence continues at coordinate 465,648,682 of CM028132.1, read as the reverse complement.
CAGCTTATGTCTTCTGCAAGCCCTCTAGCACCCTGGTGCACCCAGCTGCTTGGCACAGACCTGGTGCAGGGTCAGTCTGATGCACAGGGTTTGAGTTTGGCACAGGGGGATCTTCGTGAATCGGGATCTTCACAAGTTTTGATGCAAGGTGCTCCTTGCATCACCTGTGTGTGATGCAGGCACCTTGCTTCAGCTTCAGAACTTTGAGAATCAAGCCCTAGGTATCTAGCAGGGCTTAAAAACAATTTTATTAAACTGTTTTAAGGGGCTTGTAGTCTGGATGCAAACAGTGCTAGGGGGATTTAAAACATTTTAAAGCACTTCAACTGTTTTAAGATCCACAGTGTGTACAGGGCCCTAGGAACCTCTTAGAGATCTTTAAACTGATCTTAGATACAAGTGAACCAATGCAAGTTCCAGTCCCCCTACTAAAAGAATGGGATAACTTGGTTAGAAACCTAATGAGGAGGGAATTGACTCATTCATAGCACATCAAAGTCTATTGCATCAGAAAACTGTGAAGGACATTTAGGCCCTGTCCACACTACACCAAAAACTCCCCTCTGTAACATTACAGAGGGTCCAAACCATTACCGCAACAGTTTGCATTTATACCTGTAACGTTATAGGAGGCGTTTTCGTAACCGTTGTTGAAACCACCTCATAAGTGGTTTCAACAACGGTTACAAAAATGGTTCCACCTCTGTAATGTTACCAGCTGTAGTGTGGACACGTGAGCGTGTAGCCCCAGCATTGCCCTTAGTGCAGCACGAACTGCATTGTGGGATAGGGTGCCGTTCGTAATGGTCACACGTCACCCACAATGTGAACCGGCTGTAATGGTTTCAAACCGTTATCATGATGGTTCACTGGCAGTGTGAACACACTGTAATGTTTACCATTTGTAATGGTTTGAAACCATTACAGGCTTTTAGTGGTGTAGTGTGGACAGGGCCATACTGACTTAGAAAGAAAAATAACTTTAGGATCAGTAACTCAAGTTGCTTCAGAATGGAAATAGCAGTAAAGGGCAATAGTTTGGGGGGTTTTCCTCATACATATTAAACTGCCACCCATTCAACTAAGGCCCTGTCCACACTACACCCGAAAGGTCTGAAATGGTCTGAAAATGGTACAGACTGAAACCGTTATAGTGTGTCCACACTAGAAGTGAAAACAGTTCCAAAACGGTACAGCCTGTCCACACTGCTACTGGAGCCAAAACAGTTACCAACCCATGTAGAGCTGGGCGTATCCCATGATGCAGCAGTGTGCAGAGAACCATTCCCACTCCCAGTATGTCCTCCCCAGCACAATGTCACCACCGAGATCCAAGCATGTGAATGCCACAGTGCCATGGTGTGGTATTGGGTGCAGCAACCACAGTGCAATGCCCTGGCAGCAGAACATCCAGCATGTTTGTGCAGTGGGCTGCTTGGGGCACTGCTCCCCCATGCCAGGCACCACTACATGCTGCCACAGGACATCCTGTAGATAGACCATGATCCGGAAATGTAGGCAATGATCAGTATCGTGCCCACCTGTGGTGTGGGACACGGCTGCACGGTACCGCAGTGGCTTCTCCGCTGCAGGCCCTGACACTAGGCATGCTCCACACCGCACCACACATCCATGTGCCTGTGGCAGTGGAGCAGCAGCAGACATGTGCAGAAGTGCCCCACACCACAGAAGGGCACCGGACTGTATATTGCCTGCACCTACAGCGACAAACTGAACTGCAAGATATCCCGTGGCTGCAGTGGGTCCATGATACATTGCAGATGCCCAACCACGTCCCATGGACCCACTCCCAGTAATCCGCCCTTGCGCCACCCCACTCCAGTACTGTATGCACTGAGCGATATGCCCCTGCAGGATAAGTGGTGCAGGGACATACAGATATCGGGCTTGGCATCCAGGGGAGCACTGTGCGGGCTGTGTGTCCAGTTCCTGGTCCACCCCCACTGGCTTCTGCCTACCTGTAGTCTGCCCCAAACCCACCCTGTCCCTGGCCACAGCTGCTGCATACCAAGCCTGCCCCCCCTAACCTCCACCCGTGTCATCCATCCCAGGCCCTGGATGCTGGGACTGAGTATGTAAGTTCGGTTCATCCTGCCATATGCGACCACGTACAGTGGCCCACCGGGCAGGGGTGTGGATTGGAGCTGTATAGTCGTCCCCATGTACCGATCCCCCATGATCGTCGTCTGTGTCGCAGTGTCGAACCGCACCTGTAGGGGACATATGCACGCTGGTGGGGAGTCACGGCCCCTCATCTGTGAGGTTTGGGGGGCATCATATTGTCTGTTGTAACAATGGCTGTTATGGGCACCACTACCAGTACACATGGGCTGGCATATTGTGACATATGATGGGCATTACAGCCTGGGAGGGTGAGGGGTGTTAGGGAGCAGCAGACTGCAGGCCTCCCTATGTGGCACAGATGTTGACTGTTAGGGTCTAGTACAAATTCCTGACATATACCATTCCGAATATTACTATCCCGCCTCCAAACGCCTGCACTGTGGCTTACTGTTGGGTCATATCTACCGAAACACATACTCCCGACAAATGGTCCTTTACACTCACAGATTATTGCTGTACACACTGGGTGCATGTACAGTCACCATTCCAACACATTCAGACCATCACTAAAGGTTCAGATTGCAATAGTCGGGATGGCAATGGGGTACTACCCAGATGCACATGCAAAAGAATCACATTTGTACAGAATCAGGACAGTGATATTGGGTTTAATCATACCAGAGCACGGAGCTTTCATATCCACATACACGTATTTGCACAGATACAGTCAGGAGGCAAACTGATGGAATAGCATGTACCTGTGTTTAACCACCCCGTGCAGTACCCTGGCATCCTGACACCTCACATGTAGTTGATCTATGACCTCCTCCCAAGACTCCATTCGTGGAATATCACACAACATGTTGCGGTGCAGCGGTGCATGTATTTGATGTTCACTTGGTGACTTGAACGTGAAGTACCTTACTGTTACCGTGATGTAATAAAGTAGTATGACCCAGAATACACCTAAGGAATGACAGTCGACACCTTTTGGAACTTGTGCCATTTCAAACTGCCTTGCCCTAGAACATGGATACATTAATGCCCTGGGGTATCGTCATCCTTGATAACCTGGAACATGGCTTATTCTATATTGGGCTATCGAGGAGGGGCATGTGGAGCTTACACACAGGTACACGCCTTTCCATCGGTTGTCCACCTGCTTGTATATGTGCAATTCCTTTCACTGCAGGTGAACCCTTGGTGCTTAGTTTTGCTGTCCTGAATCTGTGCAACTCTGTATCTGTGACCTGTTGTTGCGCATTATTGGCACATTGTAGTCCCGACTCTAGTAAATGATGCCTGCTCTAATTACATATTACCTCTAGTATCACTATGCATCACTATGTCAGGAACACTACCATCGGGTTAATCGCGGTCGGTTACATACTTGTCAGGATACACACCTTGTCGGGCAAATGGAGTCAGGGTACAATTTGGCGGGCATACGCATGTCGGGGATATGTACAGTTCCCATCTGTTATTTATATGTGTCTTTGGGGCCACTGCAGTATTTGTTCTGGGATGGCTGCATGGGGTGTCTTGACGGGGGGGTGGAACATCTGTGGAGTGTGACGCTGTGGGCATGCACTGTCAGGTGCAGATTGCCGTGCTCCCCTCTGTGGTTGCCTCCTGCGCTGGGTGCTGGGCGCTGGCATCATGGAGCTGCTGCACGGCATTATGGTATACCGGCAGGCCGGAGGGGACCGGAGGCTACACAGATGTCCATTTACACGGCGCTCTGTAATGTTACAGCAGAGCAAACATTACAGAAACCGTTGTTGAAACGACCTACCAACAGGTTTCCACAATGGTTTCGGAAACGCCTGCTGTAACGTTACCAGTGTAAATGCTAGCCGTTCCGGTACCATTATGGGCACTCTGTAACATTACGGAGGGTGTTTTCTGATGTAGTGTGGACAGGGCCTAAGTTGATTAGCTGTTTTGTAACTATTATGTAACCACTCAGTCCTCGGGATTACTAGAATCCTATCAGTTTTAGAACTGGCAGATAGTCTGGGCAGTGATCAGAGGGATTAAATGTTCTCTGTAAAACATTGCCTCATCGTTTGCCTGGCTCTGCTGGACAGAAGGTGAGGTAATGCTAGTTGGAACTCTCATAGCAGCATAAGCCACACTTGGCTAGCAGCTGGCTGGAGCTGTCAGAGCTTGTGAGTTCTAAGCTGGAGGTTGAAGGGAGAGGAACTCCATGAGAGTTCTGTGGGCAAGAGGGCATATTGGCACCATTGTTCAAGGGGGAAGGACCCTCTGGTTGTGTTTCTGCCATAGTACAGTAATCTGAAGACTGTTTCCTGGGAAATGGAGGCTACCAGGTCCTGTGACTCCCAGGTGGGGTGAGATTTTCACACAAAAAGTGGAATGGGACTTAGAAGTCAATGATTCTTTGGGGCACTCCCCTGAAAGACTGGCAGAGCTGCCCAGAGTGAAGAAACTGTGTGTATTTTCTTCAAAAGCTTTGGAGCTGTGAGAGAACTGTGGACTAAAGCGTCCTTTCAAATGCCTTAAAAGGGAATACTAAACTGTGAGTACAAGGTTCATTTGAAGATAGACTGTGGTTGTCTGGTACCTCTGTATGTGCCCCCAGTAGGCTAGATTACAAGTACTCAGACCGTTTTTTTTTCACCACACAAATGTGCTGATAATGTGTTGAATGTAAGGATGTCTTTAGCAGCCCAGTGGGGCAGGAGAATACAGTTTGTTTCCTGAGGTAATGGCAGAGAATCTGACTTTGGCCAGAGTAAGTAGCCCCTCATTCATGTTTGCAGACTACATCTACTGTGACTGGTTTCAAGACAGGAACAGTTTTTCTGCAGGTGTTACCAACGGTCATCTCGTCAAGAGTGTTTAAGCTTTGAGTGCATAGTAACCCCCATAATATATGCACTGGTTGCAGATAAAGAGGTCCCTCAGTACAGGGATAAGTCACTGGGAAAAGTGTTCATATGGAATTAACAGTACTACCAGAATGTAAATCGTTTCTGCCTGCAAAAAGTTGATCTGTCCAGAACAGTAAAACCTTGGGGGAATCACCCTTTATTTATTTATTTATTTAGTGATTCAGAAAAGACCTTTGAGAGCAAGCTCTTTTACAAAGGTTCCACGTCATAGATTGCAAAACAACGTACAATAGGAGAAAGCAAAGGCACATTACAATGAACGATACAGCTTGGATTCAGAATTTACAGAATAACTCAAAACATAGGTACAAGTTAAATAACAAGTAAAACACTTTATGAGGGAGGGGGAATAAGCAGCCACAAAGTCCTTGTCAGTAATTCAGAGGGACGGAGATAGCTGGCAGTGGGGTGAAGAAAGGAGTTACGAGAGAGAGAGAGAGGTATGTACTGCGGTGGAGGTGAAGGGTGGGGGAAAAAGGGTGATAAGATATAGGGAGAAATGGTGGTGTGAGAGGAGGCTGAGTGGAGAAGACATGCTAGAGTAAATGGTGGGGGGTGTGAGGGGGGCATGGTCAGGCAGCCTGCATTAGTAGTGACTGTTAGGGAAACTCACAGGTCTGTGAGTTGGGGAAGGGGGGTGGCGGGTGCTGAAGGAGCATAACGCAAACTGATTGCTGAGGCAAGTCATGAGAAGGGACAGAGGGAGGAGGTACCTGAGGCCTGCCTAGTGCTTGCTGGGAGACAGAGAGAGCAGGTGTGGCTGGACTCAGGGGCAGGTGCACTTAAAGAGTGTTATTAGGTGCTGTTTGAGGTCAGTTTTGAATTGTGCCAGACAATTGGTAGCCAAGAGGTGCCCAGTGGTTCATTCATCCACAGGGGGGCCTGGTAGGCAAATGCACGTTGCCCAAGTGAGGTGCAATGGAAGAGGATAGCCAAGGCCCCTCTAGTCCTTCCTCTGGTGACCTGTAATGAGTTGGCCACCTTGATCAAATTGCTTACACAATGTGGTGTTTTACCCAATACAGCCTTCTTCTCTAGGATGCAAGTCTGGAATTTGACCTTGTTTCTTAATAACAGACAATTTGTCCGTTCATACAGAGTACAGGTGTGAGTGCCATGCTAAGCATCCAGGGTGAGTCTGCAGGCTTTGTTGAGCGCAGTCTGAACCCTCTTGAGCACTGTATCCATTGATACCCCATAGACCACTAGTCCATAGTCAATAGTAGATATAATTGAACTGTGGACTGAGAGGTGGTGGGCCCCCGGAGAGAGGTATTGCCTGTGCCTGTACAGGGCACCAATCTTAGTACTGACTGTCTTGACCAGAGAGTCAATATGGTGCACAAATCTGAGGGTATCATCTATTATGACCCCCAGATACTTGAACAAGTGTACTTGTTCCAGCGGCTCACTGCATGAGTTGGAGATGATGAGGGGGTGCTGCTTATTTTTGTTGCGGGGGCTGGACATAAGCATGGCCTTGGTCTTCTTGTAGTTTAGTAGCAGCTTATGACTACAGAACCAGTCCTCAAGTTTGGAGAAGGAGTTCTGCAGCTTGGATTGTAAGGTAGCCTGAGACGTGCTGCTGCTCAGGAGCACAGCATCATCTGCATATAGTATGAGTTTGGTGTCGCAGGCTGTGAGAAGGTCATTTAAGAAGAGGCTGAAGAGTAGGGGTCCCAGTATTGATCCCTGGGGTACCCCTAATGATACCTCTGTTGTACTGGATACTGTTTGCCCAATTTTGACACCTTGATTTCTCCTTATCAGGTAGTCTTGGAACCAGCAAAGGGCATTGGGCGCCACACCTATGTTTCGCAGTTGGGTCAGTAATAGGGGGTGGTTGACTGTACCGAAGGCTTTGGTGAGGTCAATAAAGACAGACCCCACCAGCTTGCCTTCATCCAGGGCCTTATTTGCATAGTTCGTGCAGTCCAGCAGGGCAGTGGTGGTACTGTGATTTTGTCCTAAGCCATGCTGGTTGGGGCATAGTAGATTATACTTATTGAGGCAGTCGATGAGTTGACCCACCACAATCTTTTCCAGTGCCTTGCACAGGGGGAGAGGATCGAGATGGGTCTGTAGTTGGCTACCAGAAACTTTTTGCCTCCTTTATGCATTGGCATAACTAGGGCTTGCTTCCAAACCACCGGGAATTGAGCCAGGGCCAGGGACTTATTGTACAGTGTGGTAATGGGCACCATAAGAACGTCCAGTGTGAGGGATAGAAGTTTCATGTCTATCCCGTCACTGCCCAGTCTGGTCTTACCAAGTATTTTCTTGACCATAGTAAGGGCCTCCTTCACCGTCACCCTTTTAAAGTAGAAGGTCGGGTGAGAACACTCTGTAGATATGTTGCTGGAGTGGTTCAAACCAGGTTTAAAATAGGCAGGTGGTAGCTCTGGGTTAAGAACAGTGAAGGCCTTATTGATGGCTTCTGCGATAGCTGGAGGGTCTGTAGTGGGGGTGTTACTGATACTGAGCAGCTGAGGGTGCTTCTTGTCCTCCTTTCCAAGGATGCTTTTGAGGTTATCCCAGAAACTTTTCCCATCAGCCCAAGAATTGCAAATCTGGGCCTTATGATAGTTGGCTTTGACGAGCCAGATTAGCTTGGTGCAGCAGTTCCTGGCTGTTCTGTAGCAATGGTAGTCATGCTTGCTACCTGTGTTTCTGGCTTTCTCCCAGAGTATGTCCCTTTCTTTCAGGTGGGAGAGGAGCTCCCCATCAATCCAGCCATTTGCCTGCCCCCTAATTTTTCATTTCCTGAGCAGGGCATAGATGTCACAGATGGAGCTAAAGCCCTTAATGAAGTAACTGAGGGCCTGATCAAGGGTAGGCGCCAGGTCGATAGGAGTCCCGTCATGCAGGGCAAGGGCTGATTTGAGAGCTCCAAGTTTACCCTTCCTCAAGACCCTGCTTTCAATAAGGATGGGTGGGCTTTTGGTAAATTTATTGGACCACAGGAAGGTGATTGGGGAGTGGTCACTTAGCGTGTCTGGGAGAACCTTGATCTCAGAGATCCGGGATGGTGAGCTTGTTAGGACCCAGTCAAGGAGGGTACTGTTTCCTGTCTTATAGTTGTGCCTGGTGGGGCAGGTGACAAGTTGTGTCAGGTTGGACGTGGCTATCAGATCCCTGAAAGGGGCAGCCTCCTTTCCATCCCTGTTTTCGTTTACCATCTTGTCAGAAATAAAGCCATACAATACAATCCCAAGTTTATGGTTGCGGACAGTCCATCCTTGAGTCTCTGAGTGAAATGTTTTGGGACCCCTCAGATAGGAGACACAGTATAGCCCTGGCACCTCTCTCCCAGACTTGGGTTAAATAGTAATGTAACCCCCTACAAATGGGGGTTCCCAAAAAAGTCTTCTTTGAGCTTGCCCATATGCTCACTGCCAGGCAGGTGTCCTGTGTTTTAGCAGTTTAAATGTGGTTGCCAGAGCCTGTGTGGCCTCTGTGTGCTGTCTCTTTAAGAGCTGTCTGACTGCAGCATAAGTAATCTGAGATGGAGCTCTGTTGAAAGATGTAACTATTTGCTGAAAATCTTTTAGAGTGATCATGATAACGTAGTTTGTCTAACCTGCTTTCTTTATAGCAAGGACTGTTTTGTTTGTCTCCACTATCTTGGTCCTGGACTGCAAATTGGACCAATCATTTCTGGTGGGACCTAAAATGTAGCCAGACTACAGGAGCTGTCTGAATTCAAAATCTGTAGGAACTGTAGTTTGGGGTTTTTTTGTGCCTTTTTTGCAACTGAAGGGGGAGCTCTTGCTTTGACTGACAACCAAATCAGCCAACCGAATCTTTTGGTTCTTGGGGAAGTCCCAGGCTGCTTGCAGTTTTCAGTTAGTTCTGAGCTGGGAAGTGAAATGAGAGGAGCTAAAGTGATTCAGAGCAGCAATCCTGAGTGGATTTACATGGGAGAACTGTGAAAAGGCTGAGTTTTTGGCTTACATGTCTGCCTGTTGCACCTGAGAGGGAGAGAAGAGAATTATTGTGGACTAAATCCAAGTTCGTGTGACTAAAGTAAGCTACCGAAGTGGGCCAGGCTCAACCTGAAGAAGTCCAAAGATTTTGTTGAATGCGATCAGCCTGTCAGGAGTTACAGCTACACCTAAGCTCCCACTGTGTGCAGAGACTTTGCAATTGTGACCGGGGAGCACTTTGCCTGGTACAGTAGAATTCCCTTACATGTAAATGTGTTATGAGCTGCTAGTGGGTCATGAGTTAGTTCCCTACTGTGTGAACTGTGTTCTGCTTGCTGGAAGCTGTATCCAGCCCAAAATGGACTGCATCTGAATTTGTCTCCATACAGTCTGGGCCTCGCCAGACTGGCCCAGCCAAACTTCCTGCTGCACAGAGAAGCCATTGACGAGAGACCTGCCTGGGGATCAGCTCCCTGCTCCACACTTGAACAGGAATGACGCCTCTGCGCCTCATGTGGGCCTTGCTTCTCCTGGCATTCCAGATCAACCACCTGCAGTCTTGATTTTCGTCCAGCCTGTGTCAGTCTTGGGTATCGTGAGTAAATACCAGGGTAGCTCCCTGCAACAACAGCTTAATCTGAGTGTGTCATCTGATTGTCTTGTTGTTTTGTTTCCTTTATGAACTGAGCTCTCTGGCTCTGGATTACAAATATTGTGTACTGTGCATGTTGTGTTTTCCATCACAGGGCCCCAGCCAGCTGCAACCCCAGGCAACGGTCCTGGCTAGCCCATCTCTTCTCCACCTGGGTACCAAGAGGTGGACTGTGTGGGTGGGGGGGGACTCAAAGTGCATGCATAACTGCTTGATTGATATAGCCTTTAAGCTAATTAACCTGATTTTGTCATTCAATTGTTCAAGTCCCCAGAATAAATCAGATCTAACTTTTTCTGTATGCAATCTGACTGTGGTTCCAGTTTGTGCTCAAAGTACTGTACTGTTGCTATTTGCTGTGCATAACCTTGTTTTATAGGGCTTCCCCAGGGTCGAGCCAGAGGAACCAGCCCTGGTGGTAAGTGCAAACAGTGTGGGTACTTGTGTGGTATACCAGGGGTATTGTGAAAGTGATTATTGTACAGTGTTCAGGCCACTAGAGGTGAAAGAGAGGGGTTATAGTGTCCCGGAGGGCTGTGCCCAGGTTAGCTTGACCACTACCAACCCTGACCTCTGGGTGGAGGCACCCGTTCCAGAACTCAGGCCCGTTAACCTGCTACTAGCCAAGCAGGCAGGGGTCATAGCCCTTGGGATAGCGCCACCTAGGGGTTACATCTTGGAGGCTCACCGCTGGGATTTTGTGTCTTCTGGTGGCCGAAACTATGAATTATTGTCAAACATAAATGGCTACCCCAACAGAAGTGGCTGTGCACCAGTTGGTGGGGTGATGTACAGGGCAGGACATTGACCCTCACAATGCCCTGCTTGTATTGGATATTCCCCTGAACATTGGTAAAGACACTGTAGAAGGAGTACTTTCTGAAGTTGAATGTTTAACAAACACTGTGGTGGTGGGGCGACAGGCTGATTTGACCACCCAAACTTTCATGGCGTTAGTAGAGTGTAGTGACCCAGTGGACAGTTCCAAAGTGCCACGGACTATTGCCCCAGAAGGGACCCCAGCCACCTGGAAAGTGATAACGAGAGACAGTAAAAACCCTGGGGAAGATGAGCTCCCCCTATTGTCTGAGACTTTTGAGGAGAAATTTGCTACATTGTTGTTGGAGAAAGGGAAAACCATAGAGGACTTTAAGAAACTATTCCTGCCACCTGGGGGTGTTCTCTCCCCAATGCCCCCTCCCACTCCAGCACCTGTTACTGCCCCACCTTCTGTGCCTGTGACAATGCTGGCCCCTATATCTGTACCTGCCATTAGTCACAACTCCTACCGAAGGTTGAGAATCTTCTCAGGCACCCTCCCCGAGGATGACTGGGAGACCTGGATAGACTAGGTCACCCCTCTAGTACATGAATGGAATGCTCAGAAACAGAGAAACGAAAGAGGTTCAGTGAGAGCCTTCGAGATCCTGCCCTGACTACCATCCGTGCCAAGCGGGCCAATAACCCTGAAGCAACCGCACAGGAGTATCTTGATGCATTGGAGAATGTGTATGGGAGCCCGGATTCAGATGAGGACCTGTGGTGGAGAGTAAGAAATGCCCAGCAGTACTCAGGGTAGCCATTGTCTGTGTATGTACCTTGGCTTGAACAGCTGCTACAAGAGTGCCTCAGAAAGGGTAGTTTACTGTCAAATAGATTAGATCAAACTAGGCTGGACCGGATCCTAAAGTCTGCTCCATTTTCAGAATTGTTACTGCTTCAGTTGCACCTCACCAACCGACAGGAATTGCCCCCCTCTTATGACGAGGTAATGAAAGAAATTTGGGGGGTTGAGCAAAGGTGACCCCAGGGGGGAATTTCACCAATATCTGCTGCTACTGCTCAAGTGACAGAGAGTGATCATCCAAGTGGGGTTCAGGGGCAAACGTCGGCACCTAACAAGCACTCTGAGGATGCAAAGGACTTCCCGCCCTGGGCCCAGTTTTTGAAAGTCGAGCTATTAAAGGAAGTCTGAGAGTTGAAGGTGGGTGCCTCTGCAAGGGTTCCTCCCATGGAACAAGATTCTGGTTCCTTTCAGGACGTGACTGCCATGGGGGTGGGGGTGCCTCAGGCATCCTCTACCAAGGATAGCTCCCAGGCTGAAATCAAAGAATTGACTGCCACCCTAAAGGAACTATTGAGACATGTTGCATCCCTCTCACTGCTGCAAGCAGATGTTGGACCACGATCCCTTGCTACTACTTCAGTTCCTCATGTAATGTTCTCTCCAAGGATGACTCAGGAGTCTATCATTTGTCAACACTGTGGAAAGGATGGCCATATGAAGAGGGAATGCCGGTCTCAGAAAGTCTTATAGAAAGTGGCGAACCGGCTTCAAGGATAGCTTCAGAAAATGAATCAGTGGTCAAGGGGTGCACAAAATGACCACAGTGAAGGCTTCAGACATCCTAACTCAAACCCATTTGTGGCTAAATCGTCTATCCAGGCCCCTGCTGCTGACCCTCCAGACTGGTCCAAAATAGTGGGCCCTTCAATGGAGACTACCATGGCTGTGAATGGTATTCCTACTTGGGCTGTGCTGGACAGTGGGTCACAAGTGACTATCATATTTAAGGACTGGTATGATAAACACTTACCTGCTGTGCCCTTACAATCCCTGGAAGGCCTACATGTGTGGGGGCTGAGCAACAAGTCTTATCCCTACCTAGGATATGTCCACCTCTGGTTGTCATTTCCTGCAGTTGTAAGTGGTGTAGAGGAGCAAGTTGATACACTGGCCTTAGTGTGTCCCCCTACTGGACTGTATGATGGGGTTCCCCTGTTAATTGGGACCAACGCCCATAGGTTTGAGAGACTGGCACAGCTCTGTCATGAGAAACAAGGGTGACAGACTGGGAGGGCCCTAAGAATTCCTGCTGTGATCAAGAGGGCCTATGATTTGCAACAGAACCCCAAGGGAGTGGACCAGGATGAACCGGTAGGGGTCATGTGGAAGAAGGATCCTGATTCAATGGTACTAGCCCCTAATGCCCAGTGTACTGTTCAAGGGGAGGTCCGCCTCCGCAAATATGTCAAGAACAAAATACTGATGTTGGACGTGCCAGGTGATGGAAAATTGCCGGAAGGATTATTGGTTAAGCTCAGCATCTTGCCAGCTTGTGCTCATGCCTATGCATGACGAGTGATGGTCCAGATTCATAATGTGTCAGATCGGGAGATCCGGGTGAACAGAGGATGCACCCTAGCTATGGTACACTGCGCAGACTCTGCAGTGTTGCCCAGCAACAAGCACCCTGGCAAGACAGACAGACAGAGTGACTCCCGACTTGTTTGATTTTGGTGACTCCCCATTGCCAGCTGAATGGAAGACTAGAATTAGCCAGAAACTTGCCCAGAGAGATCAAGTGTTTTCATTGAAGGAATGGGACATGGGATGTGTCCAGGGTGTGGAGCATCACATATGCCTGCACGATGAATGGCCATTTCGAGAGAGGTCTCGACGCCTAACCCCTGCAGACATAAACGATGTGAGAAGACACTTGCAGGAAATGCTTGTGGCTGGTGTGATACAAGAATCCAGGAGCCCATATGCTTCTCCCATTGTGGTTGTGCATAAGAAGAATGGATCTATGAGAATGTGTGCTGATTATCGAACTCTGAAACGACGGACCTTCCCGATCAATACACCATGCCCGTATACAAGATGCTCTGGATTGTTTGAATGGGAGCAAATGGTTCTCGGTGTTGGATCTTCACAGTGGATATTACCAGATTCTGATGGCTCCGGAGGACCATGAGAAGACAGCCTTCATCTGTCCTTTGGGGTTCTATGAATTCCTGAGAATGCCACAGGGGATATTGGGCACCCCAGCCACCTTCCAGTGACTGATGGAACAAGCGGTGGGAGACATGAATTTGCTGGAATGCCTGGTGTACTTGGACGATATCATTGTGTTTGGAAGCTCCCTAGAGGAACATGAGAGTCGACTGTTCAAAGTACTAGACCGACTGGAAGATTTCGGCCTCAAGCTGTCCATCGACAAGTGCCAGTTTTTCCAAACCTCTGTGAAGTATGTTGGGCACATAGTGTCTACAGAGGGGATAGAGACTGATCCTAGTAAAGTTGAAGCCTTGACTACTTGGCCCCAGACCCACAATTTGAAAGAACTACAACATTTCCTGGGATTCTGTGGCTACTACCGCCGGTTCATAAAGGACTATTCCAAAGTGATTCGGTCACTCTTGAATCATACCCAGGGTTACCTCCTACCAATTGGAAATACAAAAAAGGGTCCATCAAAGAACCAGATAAAGCATATTTCCACCCAGGTGAACTTTCGGGTCCCGTTGGATGCCTGACTGTGAAGCAGCTTTCCAGGAAATCATATACCAGCTCACCCATGTCCCCATCCTCTCTTATGCTGATCCCACCAAACCCTATGTGCTGCATACTGATGCCAGTCTGCAGTGTCTAGGAGCTGTACTGTATCAAGACCATGAGGATGGTTTGAGACCAGTGGCATTCGCCAGTAGGAGCTTGACCCTGTCAGAGCGAAACTACCCTGTGCACAAGTTGGAGTTCCTTGCGTTAAAATGGGCCATTGTCGACCAGTTTCATGATTACCTCTATGGGGCAAAAATATTGGTGAGGACTGACAATAACCCATTGACCTATGTACAGACTTCAGCTAAGTTAGACACCACAGGGCACCGGTGGCTTTCTGCATTGTCAACATATGATTATGCTGTCAAATACAGACCAGGCCTGAATCATATTGATGCTGATGACCTAACCTGGAGGCCCATTTCCAAGACCAACTGGGTCAGGCTGTCTGAACCTGACATCCGAACATTGTGCCAAAAGTTTGATAGAAATGAACAGATGTCTACGGACACAGTGGACTGCTTAGTAGATTGCTTGGGCCCCTCTGACACCTGCATGCCAGCTGCGTATTGTTACTTCTCTGCTCTAGATATTAGTGCACTATGTCAGTTTGGCAATGACAGCATTCAGTAGGCTCAATCCCAAGATCATGTGATTCAGCCAGCACTTAACGCCCTTCGTGCAGGAAAAGATGTGTCCAAGTCGCATTCCTCTGATCTGCGAACCACTTTATTGTTTAAAGAAGGCCCCAGGTTGAAGCTGCTTAATCATTTGTTGTATAGAGAGACTGTAGATCAAGGTGGCCAAATAGACAAGCAACAATTGGTCCTGCCCACAGCCTTCAAAGATTTGGTACTGAGGTCCCTCCACAATCATATGGGCCACCTCGGTATCGACTGGACCCTTGACCTAGTACGATCTCGATTCTACTGGCCCAAGATGGGGGCCGATGTTGAGCACCATGTAAGGACTTGTAGTCGCTGCCTGCAGAGAAAAGCCCTGCCTCAGAGGGCTGCCCCCTTGTCAACATTACTACCAGCACCCCAATGGAACTAGTCTGCATAGACTTCTTGAGTTTAGAGCCTGATCAGTGAAACATTGGCAATGTGTTAGTGGTTATGGACCATTTCACCTGGTATGCACAAGCTTTTCCACAAATATCAAAAGCATCTACCATCAAAGGTCAAACATCTAACATGTGGCCAAGGTGCTAGTGGAAAATTTCTTCATCCACTATGGTGCCTCCCAGAGAATTCACTCTGATCAGGGCCGGGACTTTGAGAGTCGGCTAATCAAAGAAATGCTCTCTCTATGGGGGGTGCAAAAGTCAAGAACCACCCCTTATCACCCGCAGGGGATCCTCAACCAGAACGCTTTAACCGCACCCTGCTAGACATGCTAGGCACCCTCCACCCAAAAGATAAGCATAAATGGAGCCAGCAGATTAGCACCTTGGTACATGCATACAATTGCACAAAGAATGATGCTACCGGGTTCTCTCCCTACCACCTCATGTTTGGGAGAGAGGCCCAGCTGCCTGTTGATGTCTGTTTTGGGGTTTCTCCCGATGGGGTCCGAGCCGAAGATTACCTGCAATATGTACAAAAACTGAAAGCTCAATTGAACCATGCCTATCAACTGGCCCAGACAATGGCCGCCAAAAGAAATCTAGCCAACAAAGAGAGACATGATAGAAAAGTAAAGGCTCAAGAGCTTAGGCCTGGAGACCATGTGTTGTTGCGAAATTTAGGATTGCGTAGTAAACACAAAATTGCTGATCGATGGCACCATCTTTCCCATGTCATAGTTGGAAAGTTGAATGATTTGCCAGTGTACAAAGTGCGCAGAGAATAACTCCAAAGCTGTCAAGACCATGCACAGTAACCACTTGCTACCTATTGGTCAAGTTATAATTGAGGCTGAACCCCAAGATTGATTCCCTGGACCAGTGACTC
Source organism: Neoceratodus forsteri (assembly GCA_016271365.2). Taxonomy (NCBI): domain Eukaryota; kingdom Metazoa; phylum Chordata; order Ceratodontiformes; family Ceratodontidae; genus Neoceratodus; species Neoceratodus forsteri. The sequence continues at coordinate 465,632,801 of CM028132.1, read as the reverse complement.
ATGCTGCTGCAAGAAAGAAACAGAGTCAGCCTGCCCCGTGGTTGCCGATTTAAGACTTCCCGCAGCAGGCCCAGAATGATAGTGACTGCCAGTCTAACTCAGATGACAGTGAGTGTGATAATGCCTATACCCTCATATGAACTGAGATCAGTTGTTTTGTGGAAATCCTATGTTGAATTATGGGGATGAAGCTGGGCCTTCTGGACTGCCTAATGCCTGGCATCATCCTTGGAGCCAATGCTCCTGAAGGTGAAGTGCAAAGTATCACGTCTGAGGATGCTGAGTCTTTGTGTATCGTGGAACTGTATGATTTGCCTGAAGGAGAGGCTGATGGTATGAGTCTTTCTGGTGACATGCCAGAACTTGAGGACACTATGAGAGTGCTGACAACCCCCTTCAGTGTCCAGAGTGTCTTCAAAATGAGCCAAGTGTTGTAGAAACAGAGACTACAGAGCAAGGGCTGACAGTGCTCCCAGCTTGGACATTCCCTTCATGCAGGCACCCCTCACAAGTGATGAAAGCTCCAAGACCATTGCTGAAAGTACAGAGACTGTGGTTGTTCACCCCAGAAAGACTGGCTGAGCTGTCAAGCCAGTGGTGCACTTCAGTTACAATTCCCCAGGAGGCCAGTGGTTGCCTCTCAATGTAGTCCACAAAGGTGTTTATGTCTCTCAGAGCTCACTGCCCAAATTGAGCTTGACGGCCCATTCCAGGTTACTTGTTCTGCCCTCACCATGGTGCCCTGCCCCATCCAGCCCCAAGTTAGCTGATAGGAAGGGCCCCTCTTGCATTGTTTAGAGTACAAAGTTATTACATGATTCTGTATAGTAATGTTCAATTTACCTGTGTGAAATATGCATAATGTATTGTCAGAATGGAAATGATATAGTGGAGTACATTGAAATGTATAGTAAAGTGACAAGTTATGCCAATTGATGAATCAGATAGTACTTGTATAGCATACTAATGGTATAAATTTCTTGTATATGTTGCATTTTCAATGTTATGATGGTACAGACTTGACGCAGACGCCAAGTTTGCCCAGGCAGGGAAGGGTGTAACCCCCCTACAAATGGGGGTTCCCAAAAAGTCTTCCTTGAGCTTGCCTAAATGCTCACTGCCAGGCTGGTGTCCTGCATTTTAGCAGTTTAAATGTGATTGCCAGAGCCTGTGTGGCCTCTCTGTGCTGTGTCTTTAAGAGCTGCCTGATTGCAGCATAAGTAATCTGAGATGAGCTCTGTTGAAAGATGTAACTATTTGCTGAAAACCTGCTTTCTTTGGTGCAAGGACTGTTTTGTTTGTCTCCACTATCTTGGTCCTGGACTGCAAATTGGACCAATCAGTTCTGGTGGGATCTAAAATGTAGTCGGACTACAGGAGCTGTCTGAATTCAAAATCTGTAGGAACTGTAGTTTGGGAGTTTTTTGTGCCTTTTTTGCAACTGAAGGGGGAGCTCTTGCTTTGACTGACAGCCAAATCAGCCAACCAAATCTTTTGGATCTTGGGGAAGTCCCAGGCTGCTTGCAGTTTTCAGTTAGTTCTGAGCTGGGAAGTGAAATGAGAGGAGCTGAAGTGATTCTGAGTAGCAATCCTGAGTGGATTCGCATGGGAGAACTGTGAAAAGGCTGAGTTTTTGGCTTACATGTCTGTCTGCTGCTGCTGAGAGGGAGAGAAGAGAATTAGTGTGGACTAAATCCAAGTTCGTGTGACTAAAGTAAGCTACTGAAGTGGGCCAGGCTCAACCTGAATAAGTCTGAAGATTTTGCTGAATGCGATCGGCCTGTCAGGAGTTACAGCTACCCCTAAGCTCCCGGTGTGTGCAGAGACTTTGCGATTGTGACCGGGGAGCGCTTTGCCTAGTACAGTAGAATTCCCTTACATGTAAATGTGTTATGAGCTGCTAGTGGGTCTTGAGTTAGTTCCCCACTGTGTGAACTGTGTTCTGCTTGCTGGAATCTGTATCCAGCCCAAAACGGACTGCATCCGAATTTGTCTCCATGCGGTCTGGGCCTTGCCAGACTGGCCCAGCCAGACTACCCGCTGCACAGAGAAGCCATCAATGAGAGACCTGCCTGGGGATCAGCCCCCTGCTCCACGCTTGAACAGGAATGACGTCTCTGTGACTCGTGTGGGCCCTGCTTCTCCTGGCATTCCAGATCAACCACCTGCAGTCTTGATTTTCGTCCAGCCTGTGTCCAGTCTTGGGTATCATGAGTAAATACCAGGGTAGCTCCCTGCAACAACAGCTTAATCTGAGTGTGTCATCTGATTGTCTTGTTGTTTCGTTTCCTTTACGAACTGAGCCCTCTGGCTCCGGATTACAAATATTGTGTACTGTGCATGTTGTGTTTTCCATCACAGGGCCCCAACCAACTGCAGCCCTGGGCAACGGTCCTGGCTAGCCCATCTCTTCTCCACCTGGGTACCCAGAGGTGGACTGTGGGGGGACTCAAAGTGCATGCATAACTGCTTGATTGATATTACCTTTAAGCTAATTAATCTGGTTTTGCCCCTCCCTTGTTCAAGTCCCCTGAATAAATCAGATCTAACTTTTTCTGTATGTAATCTGACTGTGGTTCCAGTTTGTGCTCAAAGTACTGTACTGTTGCTATTTGCTGTGCATAACCTTGTTTTACAGGGGGTCTCCAGGGTCGAGCCAGAGGAACCAGCCCTGGTGGTAATTGCAAACAGTGTGGGTACTTGTGTGGTGTACCAGGGGTATTGTGAAAGTGATTATTGTACAGTGTTCAGGTCACTAGAGGGGAAAGAGGGGAGTTACAGTGTCCCAGAGGGCTGTGCCCAGGTTAGCTTGACCACTACCAACCCTGACCTCCGGGTGGAGGCACCCGTTCCAGAACTCAGGCCCCTTAACCTGCTACTAGCCAAGCAGGTAGGGGTAGTAGCCCTTGGGATAGCACCACCTAAGGGATACAGTAATGTTAGTTTTGTGTACTGCCCCCCAACCTCTGAGATGCCCGAGCCGAGTATTTACCCTAATGCTGGGGGTGATACTTATTTTCTGCCAACTTGTGGTTTGTTGCTTTGTCTGAGTAACAAGTGGGGGGGCCCCGGTTGCAAGATGCCGCTCTTATCCAGGGTAAGTGTTACAATTATAAACACCAGCAATGTGTATCATTTCATCAAGCGTTGCTGTTAATATACTCCTTATATTAGAGCAGATCTTAACATGTACAAATGAGAACATCACAGGGACTAAAGTGACCCATTTCCCAACTTGAGAGATCTGAGTTTGCATCAAGATGATAATTATTAAAAGTAAACATAAAATGGTTTGTACTGCACTGCATGTGCTGTCTTTTGATTGGTGGATTGTTTTGTGCATTGTTGCATTCTGTTTTACACAGTGCTTTGTTTCTAGTTGCCATGTAAGTGCACTAGACAATCAGTGCCTATTTCCCAGCTACACCTAAAACCTTTGACCTTTGTGTAAGGTGCTATTTAAATACTTATTATTATTATTACAGTATTATTATTTTTTTACTTTGTTTTTCTAGAATCCTTGAACCTGTCCTGGAAACTTACCATCTCCCTCAATGTCCCTTTTCCTGTGCTTGGAGCCCCCCTGAGGACAGACAAGCACTCCTTGCTGCCTTTGCTCACACCTAACTGTAGCCCCTAATCCAGTAACCTTTGGCTTGTCCTCCACAGGCAGGACCTCAGCAGGGGGATATGCCTTCAAGGATAAGCTTCGCTTGACTGATTAGTAGAAGTATGTAGAGAGGAGCCAGAGAGCAGGTGATAGGCCAAACAGCCTGGGTGAGTGTGGTGGGACAAAGGGACTTTATCTGTCACAAATCTGTTCTCCCTTTTTCCTCCCTGTAACCCCAGTCCTTATCCCTCCCACAGGATACCCTGGAATAGAGCCTATGAAGGCCACTGAAATGACAAAAGAGCACCACCTCTTTATCTGAGCTTCACTGCCAACCCTGTTCTAAGCAACCAACACCGCTGTGTTGCTTACTGGGTGAAGGATTGTATACAAACATAAGCCCACTCTACTAGGTTCTTTCTTACACTGCTGGGTCACCACAGGGTAGTCATGTAGTGGAAGGAGTAATCCATGCACCCTGATGTTGTTATTATTATTATTGTGCAGTGTGTAGGAACCACCTCGAGGGCAAGCCACATCAATGGTGGGGGGGGGCGTTCTACAGCTGTTTTTTGGTATGGTGTCCCAGGATTCTAGGGCAGTCAGAATAACAGGAGCTCAGAGGACAAGAAAGTGCCCCTGGTAGCAGCCAAAGGAGTTCCTGATTGGCAGAGCCATAGGAGATAAAAAAGTGGGACAGTTCAATGCAAGAACAGCAGTTACTATATGTGAGTCACAACCTTCTAAGTAAAGATGGTGAACTAACAATATATGAGCCATACATTCAGAGTAAAGCTGCTGAACTAACAGAAATATTCTTAAGAAATCAAGATTTTCCACAGATTTCCTTTTTTTTTCCTAATTGTAAATATGAGTCCTGATTTTAATGGTGGTAATATACAGAGCCAGTACCCTACAAAGATACGTGTCAGTTACAGATAAACATAAAAAAAATCTTTACCAATACAGCAGGTCCAAGCAGGGCTTAAGTAACTCAGTTTTGTACATTCTTCAGTTCCAAAAATAAGGAATAAACTCCCAAATCGGGGGTGGAGGGTGAAGGGAATGAGTTAGACTCCTTGAAAGGGAGAAAAGGAAAACTGGGTGACATCCAGTTTTTTCATGTAGGAAAAACCAAACAGTTTCATATTAACTTTCCAAAAATGGCTCCTCAACAAATTTGACTTCCACTTGTTAGTATTTTGACTATCAAAAACACCAGAGTGACTTCCCAATTGTGAACCAGGGAAATTCTGGCACGCACAAGCAAAACTTTCTCATGCTCGGATTCCATTCTTACCTCCCCTTTCTCCCACTCCTTTCCCAGGGCCAGGGCTTAACAGTTGATGGACAGCAGAGGGCACTCTTTATCCAGATTTCAGTGTGAAAGAACTGACGGCATAACTTTTTTCAGCTGGAAGTAAAATACTGCCTCATGCATAAACTATTAGTGTAGGAATAGTTGTTATAAAAAGAAAAACACAACCATTTTCATTTCACCACTTCTGGTCCAAAAAGTTCCTTTTTAAATCTAAAGTATAATTGTCATTGAACACTTAGAGAAGCAGCTCAAGCCAACACTGAAGCCAAAGCTGAAGAGGCTGGGGCTTCAGTAACATGATCACCTATGCAGGTGCAGTCTTTGTGCTATGTATGTCTAATTGAAGTTCTCCCTAAACCACAGATAGAGATCCAGCAGGCAGACTTTTCATGCTCTGATGCTGCCCACCCCTGAGATCGGGCTGGACAAGAGCAGTAATACCATAATATGATAACACAGGATTGCCCCTTCCATTATAGTGCTTTATGTACAGAGATTTTAAATGCTCTATTTTTCCAATTCCCTGCTGTATTTGCAAGACTATGTCCAAATGCAATGTTTAAGTTTATAAGTAGAGATAGCATTTAGGCTTAGTCATGGCAAATACAGCAGGGAATAGGAGAAGTAGGGCATGTAAAGGCTGCTTACATAGGGCGCTGTAATGGAAGGGGCAATAGCATGTCATCATGTCATAATATTACCACTCTCATCCAGTGTAATCTTGGGGGGGGGTGAGAGGCGCAGCATGAAATGCCTGCCAGCTGGATGTCTATCGGGGGGGGTTTGCAAGGGCTCTGTTTGACATAGGATAAATATTGCACTTGCACAGATGATCCTGTTACTGAAGCCCCAGTCACTTCAGAACTGGCTTGCACAGCTATGCCAGTAGTTCTCCTTTAAAGGGCGATCAGGTTGACAGCCATAAATGTGCCAGTTGGCATCAGCAGAATTAATTTGCATTGCTAGAACATCCCCTTCCAAAATTAATTTCAAGCCATTTCATTTCTTATTACAGAGGTGGATGTACATCATAATAGACTGAGTTGGCGTCTAACCAATCGAGATGCTCCATTTCCCAGGCCATGGAATACTCCTATTCTGCATAATGTCTCATACCCAGTCACCCTGGAAATGGGCCAGTTCGGTGGGTTGTTTTAATTTTTTTTTTTTTAAATGGTTCCATTTGACCTACTGTATAATGTATTTATACAGTAGGTCCAATGACTGCACTGTTATTTATGTTAATACATCTGCCGAGACCATACTTAAAGCTGTAAGAAAGGTCACACATGCATTTTTAGGATTTGAGAACCACAAACTGAAGGTGAGTGGTTCTGATACCCCAAGAATGTAAATGAGACCACTCATAACAACCAAAATGGTGTTTGTGGAACTATCAATATATTATTGAACTAGGATAATCAATACTATATTAAAAATGTAAAAATCTTCTCTTTGAATAAGCCAGTTTCCTAGGCATGCACCTGTGAGACCCTCTTTACAGAATAAGAGAGTCTCATTCAGAGGAAGGAAGTATTTTGATTTATCGAATGCCCTCCCTTGATCTATAAATGTTTTATGAGAGAGGTTTTGCTTACTGCACATAGTTAGGATGCCAGAACCACTCACCTTAAGTTCACGATCCTGGCACCCCAAGAATTCAACATGTGAGACTACCCTTAAAACTGTAAGGGTGTCATTAGGGGACATATAATCTGTCTTTCAGATGAGACGTTAAACCGAGGTCCCATCTGTCTAGTCTGGTGGTAGTTCAGGTGGATGTTAAAGATCCCATGGCACTTCTCGAAAAGAGTAGGGGAAATTTTTATTGTGAAACAAATGCAAATACTATAAAATATACAAACAATATCTCTATGCACAATGAGACAGACTTCAAGCCAAAGTTATACAACTAGAGAAAATAACCACACAAGTCACTACATCGTACCACAGGAAAGAAAACCCACCACCAAACATATCCATCACACATTTTCCCAATATCAAACTATCACCATATACTTCCTAAAGTCCCATAAGTCAGTGAAATGCAAAAAGAAATATGTACTGTGTATGCTACAGATAACAAAAATAGCCATAATGTAAGGTAAGACATTCACCCCACCCACTCCACCCCTTTCCTTAAATGTTGACATATCACCTCCCCCAAAGTATGCTTTTCATAATGATAAATTTTATCTAATTCCATCTGGACTTGACATAACATGTCTCATACTGTTACTTCTTTCTGTTGCAATACTTTAAGGCACCTAGCATGCCAGATTATCCATTTCAAATAGGCAAATATTACCCAAATCGTACTTTTCTGCCATTTTCTCCATCTCTTCCTCAATTGTCCCAAGATTAGAATATCATAAGTCAATTGTGCAAACAATTATTCACCCCATAATGCAGCCAAAGAATCCCAAAAACCTGGAATACAGGTACATTCAAAAAATAAATGTTGCATGGTTTCCACTTGACCCATACGTGTCCCTTCTTGACAAACCCAATCTTCTAATATTTTGTGTTTCTGATTACCTTTGACATTTAATCTTTTTTTTAAACTTCACGTTTTATTTTTCAGTAGGAAACAAACACACAGTTATATGCCAAGCACTGATATTACACCATAGAACAGTTATATATATTCATAGAGGGTGCCACTCCTCTTAATATTCTCAACTAGTCTAGCGCTTTACAGACACATCGTCTGGGAGGAATAACATTCAAGGGACAGTAAAATACTATTTCCTATAACTTTTACAAATATTTTCAATGCTGTGATGAAGCCCATGAGCAACCTGCTTTTATCTGTATATAAAAAGATATTAAAGTCCCAAAGTCCATTGCCACACAGGGTGGAGCTGGTAACCAGGCTTTAACATAAATGAGCACAACTTTGTGAATCTCAACTTTTGATCAGATCTAAATACTCTTTCCAGCGCTTGAACTAGCAACCCATTTCAGAAAACAATACTCAGAACTAGTAGAAGTTAAACTGAATGGTTTGTGAGAGAATTACAGACAAAAAATATAACAAAGAGCCGAATAATTCTTAGAAAGATAAAGCCATGTCTCTCAAGCGTTCTTAATCCAAATTTGTTGAAGGCATTGGGACTACGTGGACATTACTCCAATGTTTATTAGTAAGGAGGATTTAAAGTACCTGATTAGGTTTCAGTTTATGCCCCAGCCATGCCAAAACAGTGAAATCATGTTTCATCTTCATCGGAAGATTGCTGATCCGTTTCTTCCTGTTGTTGGCATGGGATTACTTGCCGGCGGCTCCATTTTAGGGCTTCAGCTGGGTTGTTGAACAAATAAACCTTCCCATGGTGGGCGATCGGCAATCGTGCAGGAAAAATCATGCTGTGGGGAATAGAAGCTTCCCTAAGTATGGCTCTCACCCCATCAAACCGCTTCCGTTTCTGGTGGGTAGTGTAACTAGTGTCCGGGTAAAGATTATTCCGATTGCCTTCGTACAGAAGCCCTCCCTTCCATCTGGCCAAACTCATTATCAAATCCCTTGTTCCTGCCCCTTACGTCACCAAAATTATGGCTCGTGGTACCTCCAAGTCCTCCACTCTGCCACGAGGAGTTACTCTGTAGGCTCGTTGAAATTGCAGGCTCTTAGGTTGTAAATCTGCCCCGATTTGCTGTGATAGCCAATCTTGCAAGAACATTAATAGGCTATCACCCTCTGCTTCCTCCATAATTCCCAGTATTCTTACATTAGGAGCCCTGATTTGATTTTCGAGTGTCTCGATTCGGGCTTTCCAATGGGTACTCTCTTTTACCATGGACGACACAGCTCCCATAGCTGCATCTGCTCACTTATAAGCATCTAAAGCTGTTGTCTGAGTACCCTCCATCGATGTTTCAAGTGTTGCTACCCGATTGCTGAGCCCATCAAATTTGTCGGAGAGCACTGTTACAGATTTTATCAGTTTAGTGAGCTTTGCCCCGATGGGTTGCAGGGTCTCCTCCATTGTCTCACCGGTGCTCTTGTTGGGCCTATTCTGTGTGGAGAGAGTAGTGGGAGCTGTCTGAACATTTTTCTGTTTGGCTCCGGAGCCTTGGTATTGATCCTTACGTGAATTACCCATTTCTGCCACTGATTTATTCCATCTACTTTCCAAGCACTTGCTTCTGATCTATTTAAGCAAAAATGACCAATTTTTAAAAGTTTCACTAGATCAAGCTGAGCCAAGTGATCAAGGAGACTCCATCTTGCTCGGGCTCCACAGTGTCCCCGACATTTAATCTTTGATGTCCACATAGCCATACCATATCCTGTATTTTTAATGGAATTTGTGGCTCAGTAATACTTTCTAATAATGTTTTACTATCAAGGCTAGTAGTAATATTAAACACAGGCTCTTCCAAGTAACATTGTGCAATAATAGTTTATAGAATGTTTTTCTATCTGTATCCACAAACCAGTGTAGCACAATTTTTCATATCCTAACATATTTTAACATGCTCTGCATATAAGTAGGCAAATATTTTTCAGAAATATGCCATTTACCTCTCCCCCATACTTCTAAAAACTGAACTTCCCAGCGTTTCATGCAATCAGCACCTAATCCTGCTTTTTCCAACACCAGCGGTCTGACATTACTATAAAAAAAATTCTAAATAAATAGACTGATGGCTGTATCATATCAAGACCACCATCCTTTCTAGCCCTGTAGGTATGTGTCCATTTCACTGGATTCAGGCTACTGCCCCATAAAAACAAAAAAAAATTCCCATTAATTTGGCATGCATATTAAAATGCACCGGATATATATGCGAGACATACAGTAAAACAGGCATAATATAGGCTTTCAATAAAGAAATCTTTTTTTTTTTTTCATTTTCCAAGATTTCCAAGACATAACCTTCCTGTGTGCATCATCATCATACACTAAATCCCAATTTGTTTGTTCTGTCTTCCTGGTTCCAAACAACAACCCCAGTATCTTAACCTCCCCGTTCTCTACTGGGATGGAAAAATGCTGCAGTACAGATGCATTACTCAATATTAGCATTTTATATTTAGAAGTATTAATTTTAATCCTTGTACTCCCATACAGTTCTTCCAAAACATCCAGTACACATTGTCCCAAGTCCAGATCATTCACCACAACCGTACAATCATCTGCATATGCTGACACCTTCGGATACATTTGACCAGCCCTATCACAGACAGGTTTTATCTGTTCTGCGTGTTCTATAATTCGTAACAGAGGATTAATTGCAAACACATACAAAAGCGAACTCAGTGGACATCATTGCCGTACTCCATTCTTCAGCTGAACAGGAACTCCCAAGTGCCCATTTATCAATGGTATCATTATAGCCCTTTCATATAAACTCTGACGTACTCTAACAAATTGATGTGAAACCCCATATAGGATCAGAGTGTCCCATAAATGATCATGCTGTACAGCATCAAAAGCAGTTTCTTGATCCAATGACATTAAATACCCATCCAATTGCATACTGAGGCCCTGATCTACAATTTCCCTTATAAAAATCAAATTCTGTTGTACATTTCTGCCAGGTACTGCACACGTCTGATGTGGCAAAATCACATATGTCGCTACCTGTGCCAACCTTGACGTTAATATTTTGGTCAATATCGTATAGTCCGTATTCAACAGACTCAAAGGTCTCCAATTCTGAATTTTCTGTGGATCTCCCTTTTTAGACAAAAATGTCATCACGACCTCTTGCATACTTGAAGTCAAACTCCCTCCATCCAGTATCTCCTGATACACCATTCGTAAATCAGCCACTAAAGCAGTCTTAAACGTTTTATAAAACTCATTAGAAATGCCATCCAGCCCTGGGGCAATATGCGCTGACAAATGTTCGATCACCAAACCAATTTCCTCCTTAGTAACCGGTTGCATCAATGCTTCCACTTCACAGACAGGAATCTCAGGCAAGTCCTCAACATTCAATGGATAAACCTTTGCGCACCTTCAGCTTTCTGATAAGTACAACATAAATTGTCAAATACCACTTTCTGAATACTCTGTTGTGTGTCTTGCACAATCCCATCTTGCCGTATCAAAGACCTCATTGTTAACTTCTGCACTCCCTGCAATTCCACCTCATAAGGATTAACTATCTCCTTCCTCCCTTGCGTAACATATTGTTGACATTTAGCAGTTTCTCCCTCCTTCCTCTTATGATACTCACACATTTTCTCTTTAAGAACTTGAAGTTTTGCCCTATTCTCACTACCTGCCTCCCAGGCCTGTGTCAAGATTTTTAAATACTGTGCTTTTATATGTAAATAATCCAAATATTTTGAACTAGCCAAAGTCCTCAATGTCTTCTTAAAATATTCCCCCACATCCCTCTTTGTATCCTCCCACCACTCTCCCCAAGAATCATATAAAAACTGAACATCCTGTTGTACATTCAGTAAATCTCTCACCCCCACTGCAGCACCACCTCCTTCTGTAAAATAGAATTATTCAGTTTCCAATAACTTCTCCCATAAGTTATTTTGTGCAACAAACCAATCCAAGCCTGTACCACCATATGATCAGATGTCTCCAGGGGTACAACTTTAACAGCATTACTTATCAACCTATCTGAAACAAACCAAAAATCTACACGAGTCGATAATCTTCCTTTATAGAAGGTATGTTCTGGAGTTTTATCCACAATTTCATAAATATATTTTAAACCAACAGGTTTTTAATATGCTTGTCAATGCATTTGTGTCACTGTACACTTTTTGCGTCTGTCTACCCCAATCCCTAGGTGATAAACCACAATTAAAATCACCCCACACAAAATCAACATAGAGATAGCTAGGAATGTTTCAATTACACAAAACAAGGCCACCCTATTGCCTTTTTCTGGGGCGCATACACGTTTATTAATCTATATGCCAAACCACCAATAACTACATCCACCATCAACACTCTTCCAGGCGAAATATCTAATACTTTCAGGATTTGTACATGTATATTAAAAAACAAGATACCGACTCCTGAATAAAGGTCTTCCCCTACTGACCATAAAGATTGCCCCCACCTCTAATCTTTTTTTGCCTGCTCTATTTCAGATATTGTGTACAATCTAGTATCCTGTAAGAAATGTATCTGTCCTGAATCTTTATATAAACAAGAAAAAGTAACAGCACATTTCTGAAGATGATGAATACTGTGGAAATAAGTATAGGAGAAAGCATCAGGAAATAAGTCATAAAAATAAACCATTACATCCACTTCATTTTCTTTTCTTCCTTTTCTTTGGCTTAGGTGTTTCACCCTTCCCAGATCCTACAGGAGCCTCAAGCTGTGATGATGCCACTGAGGAACCATCAGATTCACCACCCCCTTCCTCATCTAGCCCTTCCATAAGGACTTCAAATGAATTCTGTATGAATGGTTCTTCCACTATAGAGGCGCCTTTTTGTGCTGCCTTCGACCTTGTGACCCTTTGGAAGGGTAAATCTTCCACCTTTCCTGATGGTGCCATCACCTCCTCCATCCCATTCTGTACTACAGTAGATTCAGGCCCAGCAGTAGCTTCCTGCAAAGCCATCTCATCTAGTCCATGGTCAGGCAACTCCATATCCATAACCTGAAGTTGTTCCGAATCCATAGGGTCCTGTAATCCATCCTGAGAGGGCACAGAAGAGGCCTGGGCATGGTCAAGCACAACCACCGTTTCCACACCATTATCAGTCGGAATGTGAACCCAGGTCAACACGAAGGACCTGTTCCCTCTCATTCAGTTGAGCCATTAAAGTACTCACTCTCATTTTTTCTTTTTGTGTCGTAGCAACATAAACATCATGTTCGGCTCTAGCAGATGGATCCAGATTATTATGGGATGCCCAGGAACAGTTCCTAAAATTGTGACCCTTTTCTTCACGTAAATTACATTTCTACGGTTATTTGCAATGAGCACCATAATGCTCACTGTCCCCACACAGTCCACATTTCTGTTTGTCACAGACATTACTTAAATGTCCTAGTTCCCCACATTTATAACAGGCTTTGGGCTGACCTGGGAAGAATATCACTCCCCTATCTCTCTCCCCAAAAAAACAATTAGGCAGATGCTGTATGGTACCATTCTCCTGTTTGAGCGTGATTTTAAGCATCCATCCCCCTGTCCGTACGTGCTCTTCATCCAGAATGGGGTCTGGATATCCATTCACCAGGCAATGCTGTTTCAACCAATAATTTATATCTGCTTCATTCACTCCTTCATTCCAAAAGAGGACTGCGATGGTTTTATACATGGGTTTAGTTAAAGTGATAGCCATAAAGGGCCACCACACAGGACCATTCTTAAATAACTGATATTGTTTCCAGAACCTTTCAAGCCCATTGGGATGTTTAAAACTTACATCATAGATAGTATCTCCTGGCATATGTATAAAGGCATAAATTTCGTGCGCATAAAACTTCATACTATTTTTCAGCAATGCTCTCCCCACAAACAGTCTATCTGGTGCATCAGAAACATCACCTCTGAATTTCAACCTGACAGCATTTCTCCTCATAGCAGACTCAAATGCAGTCCTATTATTAGTAGGAAATATTTTCTCTCTCACTCCAGTATGCCAAAAATTTTGTACATGAGCCTGTATTCCAGTGTTAACACTACCAGGCTCTGGCCCCCCAGATACTGACAATCCCTCATGCATATCCTGTGCCTCTGTCATAGGAGACACTACTTGGGGATATAGGAGAACAGCGAAGGGAGAAGTGCTAGGCTTCAAAACTATCTCTCTATCTTCTCCTTCCAATTCCCTAATGTCTAACATAAGATCCTCTTGCTCTGCAGTATTAAGTGACCCATTTCTAATTAGTTTCTGACCAGGTGTTAATTGAGATGGGGAATTTCCAGGGTTTAACCCTGAAAAGCTCTCTTGGAGCACAGGGTCAACAGTAGTTGTCTCTAAGTCTGCGGAATTTGCATCCCATCCAGAGCCATCTGCCTTTTTAACCCAACCAGCAGCTTCAAGGGATTTAGCAACCCATTCTGTCAGTGGCATAGTGGGCCCTACAATCCACTCAGCAGTAGTAGCACCAGTAGACTGTACAGGAGATGCAAATCCGTCCCCACCAACCCAACTTTTTTGCCCTTGCAACTGCTGTTCTTTAGGGGAGAGTTTTTTTGGAGCCCCACCTGTGGCAATCCCTATAGTAAAACAGACCTTAAAGGGCTCAACTACAGAAAAATGTGTCCCATGTCATGCCCCAAAGTCAGTATCAGTCTGTTGCCATTTTCAATAATCCCAGGAGAAAAACTACTGTTCTGCACATTTCGGTGCTACATTTGCTCCAATCCCCCACTCCCATCTGAAAGACCCAGACTGCCCACACAAACCGGTACCTTTACATTTGAAGAGCATTCTAGGGGTTCCACAATCACTTCAGTGTTCTGTTCTGTGACTACAGCAGCCGCTTGTTTCGAGTCTACATCCATGCACGCACCTTCAATTTCATCTTAGGTGCAGTCGTCCATCGCCGCACCAGTCCCGGTGTACTCCAGTAGCAAATTCTCTAGTTCCTGCTGTCTTGCAGTGAACCTCTGTTCCTCAGCAGCAATCAGCTCACAGATATCCACTGCACTCACCACTGCCCACTCCCGTTCCATCATCCCCTGTGGCAGGTCAGTACCTTGTCGTAAAATCACCTGTGTAGTAATCCCAACAGCACCAATAGCAGGATTGGCCTCACGTCCTTCTGAGACTGGGGAGGAGGCCCATTCCCCGGCCTGTAGTGCATCCTTCCAACATGAATCCACAGGCTGTCTGGCCATAGCAGCACCAGTCACAGTGCCATCTACCAACGGAGTAGGGGAATTTTATTAAGAAAACAAAACATAACATCAGGCAAGGAAATATTGAGATACATACAGTAAATAACAAGCAAAAAGAAGTCATAACATATGAAGCATTATACAATACAAAAAGAAAAAGGAAACATAACCATAATTATACATAGATTGTATTGTGCATCAAAATAGACTCCAAAATAATCTTCCAGAAAATCAAAAAATACATTTCCATCCTGAGAATCCCCACCATAGAAACATGTCAGTGAAAAAAATCAATATGTCTCCACAACTGTTGAAACTGTGCCCTAGGCAGTCTCCGTTGTTCCTCCTCCATAATTCTAGTGACAGCAGCTTCAATCTGTACTATCACAACCTGAGGTGGACAGTAAATTTGTTGTAAAATATAGTGACATCTAGCTTGCCAAAAAAAGTATTTACAAATAGCAAAAAATAACTTGTAACGTACTTCTATTGAATTTCCCCCAAACACCAGAAAAATCTCCCAGTATTAAAGATTGGTAAGTGATTCTACTTAGAAAAGGCCATTGACATTTAAAAGCTAAAGATTCCCATAATAATCTGGCATCATCACAATCAAAAAAGAAGTGCTGCATGGTTTCTTCAATTTATACGCAAGTTTGTTTAGGACAATATTGATCTGTGAAACATTTGTGTCTTAGATTCCCACGCACATTTAATCTCCCATGGCAACATAACCATGTACCACGACTGGGAGATGGCCATACCTGGCTACAACATATTCAGAAGAGACAGGGCAGGTAGGAAGGGAGGAGGAGTGGCACTGTATGTGAAAAATGACATAAGGGCCACAGAGATCCAGGAGGAACAAAATGGGGGAGAGATACTGTGGGGTAAGCTGGAAAGGAAAATGGGGCCAGCCATCAGCACAGGTGTGGTCTATAGACCACCATCCCAGGAGGAAGAAACAGATAGGGAGCTGATGCTAGCCATCCAAAGGATGGCAGACAAGGGCGAGGTAGTACTGGTTGGAGACTTCAATATTCCAGACGTGGACTGGAGCATCCCAGCAGCATCAACTAGGAGCAGATTTATCCTGGACTCCCTTCAGGGTGCCTTCCTCAAGCAACTGGTCATGGAACCATCTCGGCATAAGGCAATACTGGACCTTGTGCTCACAAACAGGGACAGTGTGATGGGGGTAACAGTGGGAGAACACCTGGGGAACAGTGACCACCAGTCATTGTGGTTTGAAATCACAGAAAGAGCAGAACCTAACCACACAAAAACACGTATCCTGGATTTTAGGGGGGCAGACTTTTGGGAAAATGGGAGATACTTGAAAGAGGCATTAAGGGGAATGGGCAGAATCAGGGGTTGAGGAACAGTGGCTATTTAAAATGGGATTACAAGAGCAACAGAATTATGCATTAAGCAGGTTAGCAAGAGGAAAAGGAAGAGGAGACCATTATGGTTTTCCAGAGGTAGCAAAGAAAGTGAAAGCCAAAAGATTGCATTCAGGCAATAAAAAGACACAGGCAGAAGGGGATAGAAAGAAGTACCAGGAGAAGCTAAGGGAGGCAGGGAGATCAGTAAGGAAAGCCAAAGCTCAGACAGAAGAACACATTGCAAAATCAGTGGGTAGAGGGGACAAAACCTTTTACAGGTGAAAAAAGAAAGGCAAAGGGAGGGATAGTGAGACTGAAGGGGAGGATGGGGCTGCGTGGAGGATGACAACAGTAAAGCTGACATATTGAACAGGTATTTCTGCTTAGTCTTTACTGAGGAAGAGGAAGGTAATGGGTCTGAAGGGAGTACAAGGGTGAGAATGGTGAGAATGGACACAAGTCCTTTACGAGAAAGGGTCCTGAAGGAACTGGAAGAAATAAGAGTTGATAAAGCAATGGGGCCAGATGGGTGCACCCAGGGTCCTTAAAGAACTAGAGAGGTGGTGGCTGAACCTCTGGCTATCCTGTTTAACCAATCACTGGAAACAGGGGAGATACCCAAAGACTAGAGGACAGCAGATGTAGTCCCCTTATACAAAAGTGGGAGCAAAGAGAAAGTGGTGAACTACAGACCAGTCAGCCTCACCTCGGTAGTGGGGAAGATCATGGAAGCACTACTGAAGGAGCGACTGGTGGAACATCTGGTTGTCAGTGGACTACAAGACCCAAGGCAGTATGATTTTACCAGAGGGAGGTAATGTCAGACCAACCTCGTTTAATTTTTTGACTGGGTGACTAGGGAGGTGGATCAGGGGCATGCAGTGGACGTAGCCTATCTGGACTTCAGCAAGGCCTTTGACACTGTGCCATATAGAAGACTATTACACAAACTGTGGAATATGCGTGTGGGCAGGACAGTAGTGTGGTGGGTAGGTAACTGGCTGGGCGGCAGGACACAGAGGGCGGTGATAAATGGCTGTCACTCCACAGCGAGAAGAGTGACCAGTGGGGTACCACAGGGATCAGTGCTGGGACCGGTCCTATTCAATATCTTAATCAGTGACATTGCGCAGGACCTAGAAGGCAGAATTTCACTGTTCACTGATGACACAAAGCTCTGTAACAGAGTAGATATACCAGAGGGTGTAGACAGAATGAGAAGGGACCTGCAGAAACTTGAAGAATGGTCAGGGGAAATTCAATGCACTGAAGTGCAAGATAATGCATATGGGGCACAAAAACCCTGGCACAATATATCAGTTGGGGGGTGAGGATATAGCATGCACCAAGCAGGAAATGGATCTTGGGGTTATCATCTCTGATGACCTCAAGGTAGGGAAACGGTGTGACAAGGCAGCAGGTAAAGCAAATAGGATGCTGGGATGCATAGGCAGGGGCATCACCAGCAGGAAAAGGGATCATAATTCCACTATACAAGACACTAGTGAGGCCCACCTGGAGTACAGTGTACAGTTCTGGAGACCTTACCTACATAAGGACATAGACAGGGTAGAGAAGGTTCAGAGGAGGGCAACAAAGATGGTGCATGGATTGCATCACAAGTCCTATGAGGACAGGTTGAAGGAACTGAATATGTACTCCTTGGAGGAGAGGAGAGGAGAGGAGGGAGAGAGGGGATATGATAGAGACATACAAGTATCTTACAGGGAGGAACGGGGTGCAGGAATACACTATTTTTAAGTGAAAAAGATGTTCCAGGACTAGAGAACATGGGATGAAGTTGGAGAGAGGATGATTCAGAGGAAACGTGAGGAAGAATTTCTACACAGAATGGGTGGTGGACAAGTGGAACACCCTGCCAGAGGAAGTGGTGGGGGCTGAAACAAGCACGAGATTTAAGAATGCATGGGACAGACATAAAGGAATTCTGGAGGTCAGTGGTAAGGGGCAACAGACTTCTAGGAAAACATAAACTGAACTTACAAGCTCAAATGGGCAGCCTGGGTGGGCCATAGGCCCTTATCTGCCGACACTATATATGTATCTATGCACTATCCCACATATGTTGAGAAATTCTTTTATCCAAGAAAGCTGTAAAGCAAATTTAATTTTTGATGGAGTGCATTCTGGAAACAGAAGCAAAGGATTTGTGAGACTAACGATCTTCTGATACAACTGTTTCCTACTAAGTGAGATAACAGCAGACTTCTGTAGTTTCCAATGTCTCAGTTTCTTAAAACAATCTACAGCATAAGTAGGAACATTAAGCTATTGTGTAATTTTGAGGGTTAAGGCATCCCATTTTGCCACAACCTCCCTCACAGATCGTTCCACCCAAAAATCCCACTGAACACGATAAGCACATCTCCCACAGCATAGATATATGAAAAAGAAAAAAGGAGTAAAAGAAAGCAATGGGGTTAATCATCCCAAGACCACCTCTCCAGATGGGCAAATAAGTGACCTCCTGTTTAATGGGGTTGAGTCTGCTACCCAATATCATTTGAAAAAAAGCACTAAGAATACGCATCTCAAAGTGTATAGGAAGGGCATAAATGTAGCTCAAATATAAAAAAATGGGAAGCAAAAATGTTTTCAGTATCATAACCCTTTTTCTTTTTCCTAATTTCCACGCTTTCCATACCCGAACTTTATTCTCACAAATAAGTAATTTATGCTCCCAATTAAAGGTATTCCCATCTGGCACATTAAACCAAACACCCAGTATTTTCTGAGGTTCAGTCATTGTAGCAATACCCACTATTTCCTGTATCTGTGCAGACTCTTCATCCAAAGGGATTGATACACTTTTCCATACATTTAATATACCCCCCTGTGATTGCAGAAAATCTGTGGAAAGTCTGAACTGCCCTGTCCCTCACATCCTTATCTTGTACAAATAAAACCACATCATCAGCGTAAGCTGATATCTTCTCCGGACGTAAATCAGTATACAGAGCCAAACCAATAATCTGAGTATTCCATTTAATCTGTCTAACAATGGGGTCTAGTGCAAAAGTGTATAGCAAAAGGCTCAATGGACAGCCTTGTCTGATGCCCTTAAGTTGAGGAATGAAATTCCCTAAACATCCATTTATCTGTAGTCAAAAACCAGCAACAGAATATAAATTAGTAAGCCAGCCAATGTAAATAGAAAGTATCCCATAAAGTCTCAAAACCTGAAATAAAGATGTAGAACTTTATCAAAGGCCTTGGCCTGATCCAATGAAAGTACAAAACCCCTGATCCTGTGTGCAGTTGTTTGCCTCAAAAATTTCACGTAAAAGAAATAAATTGTGCTGAATAGACCTACCTGGAATAGCACATGTCTAAGAAGTGTCCACTACCTCTTGAGCCACTTTCTGCAATCTAACACTGAGTATTTTAGCAAGTATTTTATAATCCGTGTTGAGAAGATTAAGAGGTCTCCAGTTATCTAAAGAAAAAACATCACCCTTTATATATATATATATACAGTATATATATATATATATATATACTTTAAAACTGCAATCCCAAAATCCTGACTAATTTCCGACATGTGAAGAACAACATTATATACCACAAGCAAAAATTCACTAAGATCATCTGAAAATGTTTTATAGAATTCATGTGTAAGACCATCTAAACCAGGGACAACCCCTAATTTTAGCTGTGCTATAGCCATGACTATCTCTTCTCTTGAGATTGGGAGAATCAGAGCAGTAGCTGCAAGACAAGATAACTGTGGAGCCGGTGCCATGAAAACCTCATCCAGATGGATGTCTAGAGCAGGGGCAATGCCAAATTCCTGTCTCAAATGTGTCTGTGCTATAGTTAGCATACCAATGACCGACCTATCAACAGAGCCTTCTGAGTGATAGAGACCTGACATCAATGTAGCACGCAATCGAGCTTTACATGCCATAAACGGATCTGCTGAAGGGGATTGTGTAGTACCAAACTGCATTTCCATTTCCAATGATTTCGCCCTGTTATATTGATAGGCAAACATATATGTCTTTAGTTCTGCAATCTGAGCAGTATAATATATGTGAGATGAAACAGGTAAAGACATAAGTTTATATAATTGGTTTCTGTACCCAAGATACTGCATATATTCATCACAAACCTTTTGTTTCCTCAAACTCATAAATAGGAACTTCAAATCAGTTTTTGTATCCTTCCACTACTCCCAGACAGAGTCATAAACACACTGTACTGACTTCCTAGCATGTAATAAAGATCTCACATGAAGTATAAAACTGGTATGTGTAAGAAGGGAACTATTTAGCCTCCATAAATTCTCATGTGAAAGAAATATAGGGGGTGCAGATGCCATACTAAATACTCCTGGCAGCTTATGATGATCCGAGTATTCACTCAGTTGCATTAAAACTTGTACCAGACTATAATATTTGGAAGAAAAAAGATAATCAATCCAGGTATTATATATATGTCTATGGTAGGTAGCCCCAGCATCAGAGTGTAGCTGTCTATAAGCATCCATTAAATCTGCGTCTCGAATTAAGTTCCGTAAAGCTAAAGAGTAACAATATATCTTTTTGCCAACCGCCATCCTACATGAAATATCTAGGCTACATTTAAAATCTCCACCCCAAATTATATGTTTCATAGTACATAAGAAAGGCTTAATTAAATTAAAGAGTTCTACTCTAGCTGCTTTAGATTTGGGAGCATAAATGTTCAGTATGCGATAAGAGAAATCCCTAATCCTATAATCACTGATTAAAGCCCTACCCAGTGAGATATCAGTAACCCTAGAAATTGAAAAAAAAGTAGACTTAAACAAGATTCCAAGGCCATCAGCAGTCTTCTCCCCAAAAGTCCAATATGGGGGTCCCCACACCCAACCCCTCTGGACTTGCTTAATTTCAATAAGGGATTTAAGTCTCGTCTCTTGTAAAAGAACAATGTCAGTATGCAAAGATGCTACATGATGAAAAAAGGCTGTCTGCTTCTTGTAGTTTTTAAAGCTACATATATTTAGGGAAGAAATATGAAGCAAAGCCAGAACCCTACAAAAGTATATCAACCGCTGTCATCCTGTGTGGCCATATTCGTTCGTTTCTTCCCTCCCTTCTTTTTCTTATCCTTTTTCTTTTAAACCGTATTAGGAGGCCTATTAACAAGTACCTCATCATCAGTGTGTGGGACAGAAGCTTCTGTGACTCTAAAACTCAAGGTGGACAAAGCAGTGGGGCCTGACGGGATTCACCCTAGAATCCTAAAAGAGCTAAGGGAGGACCTAGTGACACCACTAACCACACTTTTTAACAAATCATGGGAAGATGGGGTGGTACCTGAGGACTGGAGGAGGGCAGATGTGATTCCCCTTCACAAAAGTGGGAGCAAGGCAGAAGCAGGAAACTACAGACCTGTTAGTTTGACCTCAGTGGTGGGGAAAATGATGGAATCACTTCTGAAAGAAAGAACTGTTGAGTACCTAGAGGCCAGCGGGCACAGGACCCAAAGCAGCATGGATTCACAGCAGGAAGGTCATGTCAGACGAATCAATCAATTTCTTTGACTGGGTGACCAAAGTAATAGACCAGGAGGGGCTGTGGATATGGCCTACCTAGACTTTAGCAAGGCATTTGACACAGTCCCGCACTAAAGATTAATAATCAAGTTAGCCAGCCTGGGAGTGGGTTCCAGGGTGGTAGCCTGGGTAGTAAACTGGCTGCACAACAGGACACAGAAGGTAATAGTGAATGGAACACATTCTGAAGAAAAGGGGGTTACTAGTGGAGTACCTCAGGGCTCAATACTGGGTCCAGTCCTCTTTAACGTCTTTATAGGTGACATTGCGCAGAGGGTCTGGAAGGAAAGGTATGCCTCTTTGTGGATGACACAAAGATCTGTAACAGAGTTGATACACAAGGGGTAGAAAGGATGAGAAGGGACTTGGCAAGGTTGGAGGAATGGTCAGACATATGGCAACTTAGATTCAATGCAAAGAAGTGCAAAGTAATGCACCTGGGAAATAAAAATCCAGGAGAAGAGTACACAATAGCAGGGAGGTACTAACGACAACAATAATGGAAAGGGATCTGGGTGTAGTCAAATCAGATGACCTAAAGGTGGGTAAGCAATGTGAGAAGTCAGTAAGGAGAGCCAGGGGGATACTGGGATGCATAGGGAGGGGCATCACACGGAGAAAAAGGGAAGTGGTTATCCCTCTGTACAGACAGTTGGTGAGGCCCCATCTGGAGTACTGCGTGCAGTTTTGGAGACCTCATCTACGCAAGGACATAGACAGGATAGAAGCAGTCCAGAGGAGGGCAACTAAAATGGTGCAGGGTCTATGTCAGAAACCATATGAAGAGAGACTGAGAGAGAGCTTCATATGTATACCCTTGATGAAAGGAGGGACGGGGGGACATGATAGAAACTTTTAAGTACCTCAAGGGAATCAACAAAATCCAGGAGGGTAGCATCTTTCAGAAAAAGAGATGTGTAAGAACAAGGGGGCACAATTTAAAGTTAGTGGGGGACGGCTCAGGGGTAATGTGAGGAAATTCTTTTTCATGGAGAGAGTGGTGGATGCATGGAACCGCCTTCCTGGAGAGGTTGTGGGGTCTAAAACAGTGGGGGAATTCAAACATGCATGGGACAGACATAAGGCAATTATAGTGGGGGGTTGCAGGAAGTAGGCTGTTGGTTAACTAGAATCTGCAGCTTCTCCAATAGGTAGGGAAATGGGCAGACTGGGTGGGCCAAGTGGTCCTTATCTGCTGTCAAAGTCTATGTTTCTATGTCCAAATCCTCCCCTCTCCTGCAACAAGTCATAAGTATTAGCAGTTGGAACCGCACAAACCACTTGAGATTTACGAGCTGCAGCTCTCGTGACTCTCCTGTTCTGTGATGTAACCTCAGAACTAGCTTGAGATGCACCCAATTCCTGAGAGTCTGGTTGCTGCTGAATCTCAGGAAGAGAGGCAGCCACATCTGTAAACTGGACTTCCATATCAACCGGTATGGAACCCTCACCCACCTCAGGTTGTGCAGTATGTGAGATGTCATCTACCTGAGGGAAAGACGGCGCAGTCCCCTGAGGAGAGGCATCATCAGCTCTATCCTGTTTGTCCTGTGCTTTCTGAACCAAATTTTCCTGATTCCATCCCTCATTCCTATTCCTACTAGCCCAGGGCACTGGTGATAGGCGTGACCCTTCTCATCACACAGATTACATTGATATATATTATCACAGTTCACACTAGGGTGACCAAAACCTCCCACAGAGACTGCATTTTAACAGATCACATGTACTACTTAAGCGGGTACGGGCCCCACACTTGTAACAGGCTCAAGCTTGCCCCCCGTAAAAGCAGACCCCTCTGTCTTTGCCAAGGAAAAACTATTAGGAAGATGCACAATGTCTGAGTTAACCTGGAAAGTTTAACTTAAACTTCCACCCCCATCCATAAACCTTCGGAATCAATGAGTGCTTCAGGAGGGGACAAAATGCTGCACCTATTTTGGAGCCAATGATAAATATCACTAAAGCTGACCCCCTCATTCCGGAACATAATGGTAACTGTCTGGATAGCTGGTTTTGTTAAGGGGATCACATAAAAGGGGGTCCATAAAAGGGGTTGTTTTAAAGTACCATACCTGTGCCAGAATTTCTCTAGCCCAACATCGTTTTAAAACTAACATCAAATGTGTCCTCACCTGAAACATGTATGAGGGCATAAATGTTAGCAGCCTGAAAATGCATTGAATTTTTCAACAAGTGTCTGGCTACATAATACCTATCCGGGTGTTCAGAGAGGCCCCTCTTATAACGAAGATGCACAGCATTCCATCTAGGGGCCTGCTCAAGTTTTTTTTTTAAACAAATCAGAGAGAGTAGGCCCCCTACCAGGAGCTCCTCCTGAGGTAGACTGTGCACAAGAGGTTCCCTTCCCTGGATCATCTGAGGGATGAGCAGACTGACATCCCCCACTACCTGTAGTCCCCTCCACAAAGGATGGAGGAACAGTAATGTTAGCATCAGGCATAGGAAAACCCAACTTGGCAGCAAGCTTCCCTGAAACTGAGGCACCATTTACAGATGGAGGTTTCCTAACATGCTGTAAATCCACAGTAAGTACTGTATTTTGCCCACAATCAGTATTTTCAACAACATCCCCCCAGTCCAGCGGCCGTTGTCGACCATCAGTCCATTGACGAGAATCCTGAACAGTAAAGCATCGTACCTTAGCTGAGCTCAGAAAGTCAGTTGCAGGCCTGGTAGTTTTATGTAAAACATCATTATCCACTTCATTCCATGAGTCGTCAGGAGTCCAGACACCCACATTAGTCTGTTTCCATCCAGCATGTACCAGCGCATCAGTAGCAGTCCAGTTAACCCCTTGTGAATCCATGGGCGCCTCAATGCCAAACTGTTGTCGTACCAGCTGCGACGTAGAAACTGACTGGTCTCCAGACACACTCATCGAATCCTCTCCTGGAAGCAGCCCAGGCGCCGCAGCAAAAGACTCACCCCCCCCCAGCTGGAAAATAACAGGGGGAATTCCTCCGGTAGCAAGCTCCTTGGATGAAACGTTTGTATCCTCTCTAGGATGTACATGCTGGTCAGGCGACTCCACGGGCATAATCGAATTTGTATTATCAGAGAGCACAATCGCGTCTCCCACTCCATGTATAAAGTCCCCAGACACATTTAAACCAGCAACCAAATCAGAGACACAAGGTAAGGTCTCTTGCTGTATCTCCCCCATAACCGCATCCACCTCCATCCCAACAAGAACTGAGACCTCCATCAGCGAGGCCAAGGGATCCCCCTACAGGTCAGTAGAGGAAATGCCCTGGTTTTCTGGCCAAATTTCCCCCCCATTCACTAAAAATACCACCAACAGCTTAATCTGATTCAAGGTCAGTTGGCATTCATCTGTATCCCCCTCTATCGGGTTGTGCCTAAAAATAGGCAGAATTTGTCTAGTGCACTTACCCGGTCAACAAAAACTAAATAAATATAAATATATACAGTGGTAGCCGTCACCATTTGTAATCATAGCATGCCATAGCATTTGCTACCAAAATACCAATAGTGGCTTTATTACTCAGAAAGCATTAAAGTACATTGCAGTGACAGTGACCAATATTGCATCACGGCACACTATGGCTATTGCTGTCATCACTGATGGCGATGGCCACCACTGTAGAACAGGACCTTTGTCCCTGACTGCTCATGTACAGTAGGTCCCTTGTTCATGGCAGCAAACTTCATAATAAAGAACAAAATGGTTTAAAGTTCTAATGTTTTGGGAATGTTGAGTAACTGAGGTCTGCATTGTTGTGATCACCTGAGTCCCTCTTTAACGAACACATATTGTTCTCACACTCCAAAAGCTGCCCCCCCAGCCCAGTTACAGTAAAGGCCGCCTTACCTTCCAGTAAAGCAGTATGTCTAATGTTAGAATTTTCTGTGTAGCTCCTAATGGAGCACCCTAGAACCAGCAGCCCACTCCCTTCCACTTCCTGGTGTTGTGCCCTGTTCCTGCGTACAGATGATTTCCGATACCTGAGCCTTCGATATATAGCGCTCCATAGAAATGTATTTATTTGAAAATCGGTGACTGGGAGTTAGAATTGATATTTCCAAAAACAAGGTGCTGCATCAGCATGTAGGGTGAAGACAGAAAAAAAACAAGGTAATATTAAATGCATGCGGAAAATAGAAAATGGTGTTAGAATCAACATTTTGACCAAAGGTTTTCTTCAGGCATTATTTATAAAAAGAAAACAGCAAAGTTAGTCAAAGTTTGCTATTTTCTTTTTATAGATAATTCCTGAAGAAGACCTATTGTATGGTCGAAGTATTGACTCTGACTCGATTTTCTATTTTCAGCATATATTTAATATTGCGTTTTTTTTTTTGTACCTGCTGCTTTTCACAATCCTGTATTTGTCATGTAGTCAGTACTCTCCCAGGTTGTGCCTGAAAATAGACACTGTATGTCTTGTGCACTCACCCAGTTAACAAAAACTAAATTAATAAAATTATCCTACCACTTTTCAAGGCCCTGGTCAGGTCCCACCTAGAGTTCTGTGTGCAGTTTTGGTCTCCTGAATACAAGTAAGGATTAACCCATGACAGAGCGGGGGTTGGGGGTTGGGCGAGGCCGCATTTGTCAATGCCAAACATGTTTGCTTGCATGCTGTTACAAGTTAGAACAGCATCAATATCTCATTTTTAATAGGGTCCTGCTTTTACACATTTTTACACAGCACTTACCCAGGATAGCACAATTAAGGTGCAGTTTCTTGTTTTCATTGGAGTCCTCCTCTTGTTTATTTCCCACTAACTCTGTTTCTCATTCCGGTCTCATTCATGCCCCTGCCTCATCACTGACCTTCTCATGGACTTGCAGGTTTTCCACCACTTATCCAGGACCACAGTGTGTTGAGTGGCCAGCTGTGTTGGTTGTGCAAGAGCCTGCTGGGGGATACCGACTTGGACAGTTAGCGTTTTCTTACTGCCACCTGATGTTCTCCCCTGGAGTGGTGATCTGCAATGAAGCGGCTGTGCACACATGCAGTGCTACGCATGCTTGACAGGTGTCCGGCGGCATCCCCTTCCCTTCCGATGCTCCCGACTGTGCTGCTGTCCAGTCTCCACATGTTGGCATTCACACACTGGAGACAGCATTCACTTCTCCCCTAGGAAGGACAGTAGTCCCTAGTATGCTCAATCCTTCCTCCTCGGGCAGCCCCTGACAGCCTAAGCTCATTCCCAGATTCACATCACCGGCATAGCAAACAGTAGCACTACTGCTGTGCTACTAGACTAGCCTGGGTCCTGCTTTTATCCATTTTTAAAATGTATTTTCCCGGGGTAGGCCAGCTGTGATGCAGTATCTCATTTGCAATGGGATCCTGCTTGTACCCATTTTTACACTGCATTTACCCAGGATAGCCCAGTGAGTATGCAATATCTTGTTTTCACTGGAGGCCCAGCTTTTAGCCATTTTTACAATGTATTTACCCAGGATAGACCAACTGAGAGACTGTCTCAATTTCAGTGGGCTCTGACATTTTGACACCAGATTTCCAACATAGTCTTTTTATCACCTTACACTGGGGGCAATGCACAAAGAAGGAAACTGCCTATGTGCCATGTATCCATGGCATGCAGGCAACAGTATGCTAGGAAGCTGCACATTGGGGTCGCACAGACTCCTGACTGCATTCACAGAATGGACGTACACCTTTTCTGACTAAATCCCCTAGCTGTTTGTACAGATACATGCGTGGATGGTCCGGGGGAGTGGCCAGGCACGTGACCACACTCCATGTCATTCAGAAAGGTGTGGATTTCTGGGTGGAGGGTGCAGGATATGGCAGCAGGCACCCTGCTGTAGCCACTGCTCAGCCCCACAGAATACAATCACTGCCATGGTGGGATGGAACCTACTCCCACCCCCCCACCATGCTGCCCAAGTCTTCTGGTCAGCAAGGGAGGGCTGGGGCAGCCATTTGGGTATTTGCCCATAGTTGAAAGAAGTAAGTGACCCTCAGTGTCCCACAGTCCCCTGCTCCGTGTGGAGCAGAGAAACCACTAGCAGACCAGGATGGGCATCCGATTGGATGCCCCATGTGTTCACCAGTCTGTTCCCCCACACCAGTGCACCGGGGGTGTGGGGCCATGGAAAGGCACCCTGCGATGTCTGGCGATTGCGCATGCCGAGCCCTGCATGCCGGTCCACAGGTGTGAAGCTGCATGGGCCAGGTATACATCTGTCTCACATACCCTGCACCCTGTAGTGCAAAGCACCCACTATGATCAAGACAGGTGGGAGTTTTTAAATCCCATCCAAAAGATGATTTGCAAAGCGACTGCAAAAACGCACATCACCAGTATAGCAAATGGTAGCACTGTCACTGTGCTACCAGACCAGCTTGGGGTCCTGCTTTTACCCATTTTAAAATGTATTTACCCAAAATAGGTCTGCTGACATGCAATATCTCATTTTCAATGGGGTCCTGCTTGTACCCATTTAGAATGTATTTACCCAGGATAAGCCAGCTGGCATGCAATATCTCATTTTAATGGGGTTCTGTCTGTACCCATTTTAGAATGTATTTACCCAGGATGGGCAGCTCACATGCAATGTCTCATTTTAATGGGGTCCTGTTTGTACCCATTTTAGAATGCATTAACCCAGGATAGGCAGCTGATGTGCAATATCTTATTTAATGGGGTCCTGTTTGTACCCATTTTAGAATGTATTTACCCAGGATAGGCCAGCTGACATGCAATGTCTTATTTTAATGGGGTTCAGTCTGTACCCATTTTAGGATGTATTTACCCAGGATAGGCCAGCTGACATGCAATGTCTCATTTTAATGGGGTCCTGTCTGTACCCATTTTAGAATGTATTTACCCAGGATAGGCCAGCTGACATGCAATGTCTTATTTTAATGGGGTTCAGTCTGTACCCATTTTAGGATGTATTTACCCAGGATAGGCAGCTGACATGTAATATCTCATTTTAATGGGGTCCTGTTTGTACCCATTTTACATTGTATTAACCCAGTATAGGCAGCTGACATGCAGTGTCTCATTTTAATGGGGTCCTATCTGTACCCATTTTAGAACGTATTTACCCAGGATAGGCAGCTGACATGCAATGTCTCATTTTAATGGGGTCCTGTCTGTACCCATTTTAGATTGTATTAACCAGGATAGGCCAGCTGACATGCAATATCTCATTTTAATGGGGTTCTGTCTGTACCCATTTTAGGATGTATTTACCCAGGATAGGCCAGCTGACATGCAATGTCTCATTTTAATGGGGTCCTGTCTGTACCCATTTTAGATTGTATTAACCAGGATAGGCCAGCTGACATGCAATGTCTCATTTTAATGGAGTTCTGTCTGTACCCATTTTAGGATGTATTTACCCAGGATAGGCCAGCTGACATGTAATGTCTCATTTTAATGGGGTTTTGTCTGTACCCATTTTAGAATGTATTTACCCAGGATAGGCCAGCTGACATGCAGTGTCTCATTTTAATGGGGTTCTGTCTGTACCCATTTTAGGATGTATTTACCCAGGTTAGGCCAGCTGACATGCAATGTCTTATTTTAATGGGGTTCTGTCTGTACCCATTTTAGGATGTATTTACCCAGAATAGGCCAGCTGACATGCAATATCTCATTTTAATGGGGTCCTGTCTGTACCCAATTTAGATTGTATTAACCCAGGATAGGCAGCTGACATGCAGTGTCTCATTTTAATGGGGTTCTTTCTGTACCCGTTTTTGGTTGCTGATTCAAAGTGTTGTTGTTTTAAATAATGTATTTTTATTTGTATGTTTTGTATATCGTCTATGTATGTTTTATGTTGTGACTGGGCATCAGTGAAAATGGGCATTTTGCTCACTGATTATACAGAATAAAAATAAACAAACAAACAAACAAAGAATGCATTTACCCAGGATAGGCAGCTGACATGCAGTGTCTCATTTTAATGGGGTTTTGTCTGTACCCATTTTAGAATGTATTTACCCAGGTTAGGCCAGCTGACATGCAATATCTCATTTTAATGGGGTTCTTTCTGTACCCAATTTAGGATGTATTTGCCCAGGAAAGGCCAGCTGACATGCAATATCTCATTTTCGATGGGGTCCTGTTTGTACCTATTTTAGAATGTATTTACCCAGGATAGGCAGCTGACATGTAATATCTCATTTTCAATGGGGACCTGTTTGTACCCATTTTAGAATATATTTACCCAGGATAGACAGCTGACATGCAATATCTCATTTTCAATGGGGTCCTGTTTGTACCCATTTTAGAATGTATTTACCCAGGATAGGCAGCTGACATGCAATATCTCATTTTAATGGGTTCCTGTATGTACCCATTCTAGAATGTAGTTACCCAAGGATAGGCCAGCTGACATGCAATATCTCATTTTAATGGGGTCCCGTCTGTACCCATTTTAGGATGTATTTACCCACAATAGGCAGCTGACATGTAATATTTCATTTTAATGGGGTCCTGCATGTACCCATTTTAGAATGTATTTACCCAGGATAGGTAGCTCACATGCAATGTCTCATTTTAATGGGTTCCTGCTTGTGCCCATTTTAGAATGTATTTACCCAGGAAGGATAGGCCAGCTGACATGCAATATCTCATTTTTAAGGGGTACTGCATGTACCCATTTTAGAATGTATTAACTCAGGATAGGCAGCTGTCATGCAATGTCTCATTTTAATAGCGTCCTGATTGTACCCATTTAGAATGTATTTACCCAAGATAGGCCAGCTGACATGCAATATCTCATTTTAATGGGGTTCTGTCTGTACCCATTTTAGGATGTATTTACCCAGGACAAGCCAGCTCACATGCAATGTCTCATTTTAATGGGGTCTTGTTTGTACCCATTTTAGAATGTATTTACCCAGGATAGGCCAGCTGACATGCAATATCACATTTTAATGGGGTCCTGTTTGTACCCATTTTAGAATGTATTTACCCAGGACAGGCCAGCTCACATGCAATGTTTCATTTTAATGGGGTTCTGTCTGTACCCATTTTAGAATGTATTTACCCAGGATAGGCCAGCTGACATGAAATGTCTCATTTTAATGGGGTTCTGTCTGTACCCATTTTAGGATGTATTTACCCAGGATAGGCCAGCTCACATGCAATGTCTCAGTTTAATGGGGTCCTGTTTGTACCCATTTTAGAATGTATTAACCCAGGATAGGCAGCTGATATACAATGTCTCATTTTAATGTGGTCTTGTCTGTACCCATTTTAGAATGTATTAACCCAGGATAGGGCAGCTGACATGCAATATCCCATTTTAATGGGGTCCCGTTTGTACCCATTTTAGAATGTATTTACCCAGGATAGGCAGCTGACATGCAATAACTCTTTTTCAATGGGGTCCTGTTGTACCCATTTAGAATGTATTTACCCAGGATAAGCCAGATGACATGCAATATCTTATTTTAATGGTGTTCTGTTTGTACCCATTTTAGGATGTATTTACCCAGGATAGGCCAGCTAGCATGCAATATCTCGTTTTAATGGGGTTCTGTCTGTACCCATTTTAGGATGTAGTTACCCAAGGATAGGCAGCTGACATGCAATATCTCATTTTCAATGGGGTCCTGTTTGTACCCATTCTAGACTGTAGTTACCCAAGGATAGGCCAGCTGACATGCAATATCTCATTTTAATTGGGTCCCGTCTGTACCCATTTTAGGTTGTATTTACCAAGGATAGGCAGCTGAAATGCAATATCTCATTTTAATGGGGTCCTGTTTGTACCCATTTTAGAATGTATTAACCCAGGATAGGCCAGCTCACATGCAGTATCTCATTTTAATGGGGTTCTGTCTGTACCCATTTTATGATGTATTTACCCAGGATAAGCCAGCTGACATGCAATATCTCATTTTAATGGGGTCCTGTTTGTATCCATTTTAGAATGTATTTACCCAGGATAGGCAGCTCACATGCAATGTCTCATTTTAATGGGGTCCTGCTTGTAACCATTTTAGAATGTATTTACCAGGGATAAGCCAGATGACATGCAATATCTCATTTTAATGGGGTTCTGTTTGTACAAATTTTAGAATGTATTTACCCAGGATAAACCAGATGACATGCAATATCACATTTTAATGGGGTCCTGTTTGTACCCATTTTAGAATGTATTTACGCAGGATAGGCCAACTGACATGCAATAGCTTATTTTAATGGAGTCTTGTTTCTACCCATTCTAGAATGTAGTTACCCAAGGATAGGCCAGCTGACATGCAATATCTCATTGTAATGGGGTCCCGTCTGTACCCATTTTAGGATGTATTTACCCACAATAGGCAGCTGACATGTAATATTTCATTTTAATGGGGTCCTGCATGTACCCATTTTAGAATGTATTTACCCAGGATAGGCAGCTCACATGCAATGTCTCATTTTAATGGGTTCCTGCTTGTGCCCATTTTAGAATGTATTTACCCAGGAAGGATAGGCCAGCTGACATGCAATATCTCATTTTAAAGGGGTCCTGCATGTACCCATTTTAGAATGTATTAACCCAGGATAGGCAGCTGTCATGCAATGTCTCATTTTAATAGCGTCCTGATTGTACCCATTTAGAATGTATTTACCCAGGATAGGCCAGCTGACATGCAATATCTCATTTTAATGGGGTTCTGTCTGTACCCATTTTAGGATGTATTTACCCAGGACAAGCCAGCTCACATGCAATGTCTCATTTTAATGGGGTCTCGTTTGTACCCATTTTAGAATGTATTTACCCAGGATAGGCCAGCTCACATGCAATGTTTCATTTTAATGGGGTTCTGTCTGTACCCATTTTAGAATATATTTACCCAGGATAGGCCAGCTGACATGAAATGTCTCGTTTTAATGGGGTTCTGTCTGTACCCATTTTAGGATGTATTTACCCAGGATAGGCCAGCTCACATGCAATGTCTCAGTTTAATAGGGTCCTGTTTGTACCCATTTTAGAATGTATAACCAGGATAGGCAGCTGATATGCAATGTCTCATTTTAATGGGGTCCTGTCTGTACCCATTTTAGAATGTATTAACCCAGGATAGGCCAGCTGACATGCAATATCCCATTTTAATGGGGTCCCATTTGTACCCATTTTAGAATGTTTTACCCAGGATAGGCAGCTGACATGCAATATCTCTTTTTCAATGGGGTCCTGTTTGTACCCATTTAGAATGTATTTACCCAGGATAAGCCAGATGACATGCAATATCTTATTTTAATGGTGTTCTGTCTGTACCCATTTTAGGATGTAGTTACCCAAGGATAGGCAGCTGACATGCAATATCTCATTTTCAATGGAGTCCTGTTTGTACCCATTCTAGACTGTAGCTACCCAAGGATAGGCCAGCTGACATGCAATATCTCATTTTAATTGGGTCCCGTCTGTACCCATTTTAGGTTGTATTTACCAAGGATAGGCAGCTGAAATGCAATATCTCATTTTAATGGGGTCCTGTTTGTACCCATTTTAGTATGTATTTACCCAAGATAGGCCAGCTCACATGCAATATCTCATTTTAATGGGGTCCTGTTTGTATCCATTTTAGAATGTATTAACCCAGGATAGGCCAGCTCACATGCAGTATCTCATTTTAATGGGGTTCTGTCTGTACCCATTTTATGATGTATTTACCCAGGATAAGCCAGCTGACATGCAATATCTCATTTTAATGGGGTCCTGTTTGTATCCATTTTAGAATGTATTTACCCAGGATAGGCAGCTCACATGCAATGTCTCATTTTAATGGGGTCCTGCTTGTAACCATTTTAGAATGTATTTACCAGGGATAAGCCAGATGACATGCAATATCTCATTTTAATGGGGTTCTGTTTGTACAAATTTTAGAATGTATTTACCCAGGATAAACCAGATGACATGCAATATCACATTTTAATGGGGTCCTGTTTGTACCCATTTTAGAATGTATTTACCCAGGATAGGCCAGCTGACATGCAATATCTTATTTTAATGGAGTCTTGTTTCTACCCATTTAGAATGTATTTACCTAGGATAGGCCAGCTGACATGCAATATCTTCTTTAATGGGGTCCTGCTTGTACCCATTTTAGAATGTATTTACCCAGGATAGGCAGCTGACATGCAATGTCTCATTTTAATGGGATCCTGTTTGTACCCATTTTAGAATGCATTTACCCAGGATAAGCAGCTGACATGCAATGTGTCATTTTATTGGGGTCCTGCTTGTACCCATTTTAGAATGTATTTACCCAGGATAGGCCAGCTGGCATGCAATGTTTCATTTTATTGGGGTCCTGCTTGTACCCATTTTAGAATGCATTTACCCAGGATAAGCAGCTGACATGCAATGTCTTATTTTAATGGGGTCCTGTTTGTACCCATTTTAGAATGTATTTACCCAGGATAGGCAGCTGACATGCAATGTCTCATTTTAATGGGGTCCTGTTTGTACCCATTTTAGAATGCATTTACCCAGGATAGGCAGCTGACATGCAATGTCTTATTTTAATGGGGTCCTGCTTGTACCCATTTTAGAATGTATTTACCCAGGATAGGCCAGCTGACATGCAATATCTCATTTTCAATGGGGTCCTGCTTGTACCCATTTTAGAATGTATTAACCCAGGATAGGCCAGCTGACATGCAATGTCTCATTTTAATGGGGTCCGGCTTCTACCCATTTTAGAATGTATTTACCCAGGATAGGCAGCTGACATGCAATTTCTCATTTTAATGGGGTCCTGCTTGTACCCATTTTAGAATGTATTTACCCAGGTTAGGCAGCTCACATGTAATGTCTCATTTTAATGGGGTCCTGTTTGTACCCATTTTAGAATGTATTTACCCAGGTTAGGCCAGCAGCAATGTCTCATTTTAATGGGTTTCTGTCTGTACCCATTTTAGAATGTATTTACCCAGGTTAGGCCAGCTGACATGCAATTTCTCATTTTAATGGGGTTCTGTCTGTACCCATTTTAGGATGTATTTACCCAGAATAGGCCAGCTGACATGCAATATCTCATTTTAATGGGGTCCTGTTTGTACCCATTTTAGAACATATTAACCCAGGATAGGCAGCTGACATGCAGTGTCTCATTTTAGTGGGGTTCTGTCTGTACCCATTTTAGAATGTATCTACCCAGGATAAGCCAGATGACATGCAATATCTCATTTTAATGGGGTCCTGTTTGTATCCATTTTAGAATGTATTTACCCAGGATAGGCAGCTCACATGCAATGTCTCATTTTAGTGGGGTTCTGTCTGTACCCATTTTAGAATGTATTTACCCAGAATAGGCAGCTGACATGCAGTGTCTCATTTTAGTGGGGTTCTGTCTGTACCCATTTTAGATTGTATTTACCCAGGATAGGCAGCTGACATGCAGTGTCTCATTTTATTGGGTTCTGTTTGTACCCATTTTAGAATGTATTTACCCAGGATAGGCAGCTGACATGCAGTGTCTCATTTTAATGGGGTTCTGTCTGTACCCATTTTAGAATGTATTTACCCAGGATAGGCCAGCTGACATGCAATATCTCACTTTTTTTTTGAATATTCTGTTTATTAAAGTTTTCCGTCACAGGACAACAAGACGGCATAATACATGCCACATCTGACAATAAACAAAAAGCAAATACAGACAGACAAACGAAGAAAAATAACCCTGGTTATTTCATTAATACATCACACTAATTCAATTTATAATGATGTGACCGAGTGTGAGGGCTTATCTCAGAAACCCTATATATTGTTAGACCCAGCCTCCCCAACCTTGCGTTTCATGCTATTAAACACAGAGGATAGTCGTCTGGATTCACAGCTTCTCTTGATGCACGGGGGGGGGGAGAGGGGGCCAAGGTCACAGAAAAGAAAAGCACCGATAACCGGTTGTTCATTCCAAATGTTCCTACTCCATGGGGGGGGGTCCTCCCTGAGTTCATGCAACCTCTCTATGCCTAGATATCCCATCCCGTGTGGAGCATTATGTTTTTAGAGATGCTCAAAGTCACCAGAAAAGGGGCCCAGTGCCTCGTAAACCTCTCCTCCCCATCTCTAGCTACTCACGTGAACCTCTCCAGGGCTAGTGACCACATAACCAACCTCCTCCAGTCAGCCATTGTGGGTCCATTTCCAGTGACCCAAATATTCTCGATGCAGTGCCTTGCCAACATAAATAGTACTCTCGCCCACCTAGGTAAATTTTGCCACTCCTCTTCTCCTACTATCATTTCTACCCCGAACAGACAAGTCAGGGGATCATGGGTCAAACGCCCCCCTATCCCTTTATTTACCTCCTGTACTACATTTTCCCAAAACTTAACCAAAACTGGGCATGTCCAGAAGCAATGATAAAAAGTGCCCAAGCCCCTACCACATCTCTTACAGTTCAGTGATACCGCAGGGTGCGCACGATGCACCGCTACTGGGGACCAATAAATTCTGTGCAGGAATTTAAAAAAGGCCTCCTTAAATTTGTTACATATCATGATTCTCTCTGGCATTCCCAGTACCAACTCCCAGTTTCTCTCCGAAATTTGCAGGCCTAGGTCCCTTTCCCACAGGGCTTTTGTGGGGCCCGTCAAATCTGGCAGATTTAGCTTATCTTGCTTAGTGACCTTTCCAATAAACCCTTTCGAGTCTTTCTTAGCCTGACTTAGCATCTGCTCTATTCTATTTGGGTACAATCCAACACTTCTCCCTTTACTCAACCCCCTTACATACGCTTTTACCTGAAGATACTGGAATAAATGTGAAGCCCCTAATTTTGTCTCTCTTCTAACCTTGTTAAACTCATTCAACTCCCCCTTCTCCAGCAAAGTTCCTACACATACCACTCCCCCCTTTTCCCATTCCAGAAACCCTTTATCCTCCATTCCCAGGATTAAAAAGGGGTTCCTTACAATTGGGAGCAAAACCGTCTCCCTCTGGGCCAGTCCCTTTCGTCGCCATAAATGATCCCAGGCCTCCAACGTCTCCCGCACCAAAGGATTAGCCTTCCCTAAGCTTCTATATGCCCATAGCCCCTTACTATGAAGGTATGCTGATAGCCTCCCAGGAACCCCTTCTGGTTCCAGCCCCACCCAGCTAGCTACTTTGGGCCTATGAATCCAATCCATCACACTCCTAAGTTGCACCGATCTGTAATATGTGCCCAAGTCAGGAAAATTAAGCCCACCCCTAAATTTATCTGTCTTAAGCCTTGTTAGGCTTATTCTGTTTTTTTTCCCCTGCCATATGAAGTCCACAAACTCCCTCTCTAACCTTTTCACATCCCCCTGTATTAATCTTACCTGCAGCATTTGCATCGGGTATAATATCCGAGGAATAATGTTCATTTTGATGAGATTTATCCTCCCAATCCAGGATATTGGCAAGTGCAGCCATCTTTTCAAGTCCGCCAATATCATTTTAATTAAGGGGTGATAGTTCAACTTATACAATTCTTCCCACCTCCGTCCAATATGTATCCCTAAGTACTTGAAGTCTGATTTAACCACCCTAAAACCTCTCTGTCGTACCTCCAAACTAATATCTGGGAATCCCATGACTTCGGACTTCTTGACATTAATCTTATACCCAGAGAAATCTGCAAATTTCCCAATAATACCCATCAGGTGCCTTATAGAGTCACCCATGTCCCCTAATAAAAGAAGCACATCGTCGGCATAAAGCTCCACTTTGTGTTCCCTCTCTTCCCCATCTCTTACTCCCACCATGCCATTATGCTGATGTAACGCTGACGCTAGAGGTTCGATTGCCAGGGCAAATAATAAGGGCCAGAGCGGACACCCCTGCCTCGTCCCCCTCTTCAGTTCAAATTTCTCAGAGAGGCATCCATTTACCATTACCTGTGCGCTGGGCTTCAAGTACATGGCCCTAGCCCACCCTATGAACGAGTCCCCCAAACCAAACCGGCCCATCACCTCAGAGAGGTAATCCTGTTCTACTCTATCAAACGCTTTTTCCGCATCCATAGAGAGTACCCCCATCCTGGCTCCAGCCTGCCCTGCCTGCCATATAACGTTTAACAGTCTACGTACATTATGATAAGACTGTCGTCCCTTAATGAACCCGGTCTGGTCTGGGTGGATCACCTCCGGCAAAAAATTCTCCAGCCTCATTGCCAAGACTTTAGCCAGAATCTTCATATCCACATTGAGAAGAGATTTCGGTCAGTAGGCTGAACACTCCGACTCCTCCTGCCCACTCTTATGAATCAGACAAATATTAGCCTCATAGCATGAGTCAGGTAGTGTCGGAATCTGTCCCTCCACCCCTCTCTCAAAGACTTCCTTCAACACATCTGCCATTTTCCCCCCCAAGATCCTATAGTACTCAATGGGGAATCCGTCTGGTCTGCAGGCCTTTCCCTCCTGTAGTTTCTGTATGGCACTTAATATTTCCATTCGTGATATAGGCTGACTTAATATCTCCCTCTGCTCATCTGTAATCCTCAGCATTGGCACTTCATTCAAGAACTCCCCGGATACTCTTCTCCTGTCCCACTTGCTCTGCCCTATATAACTTTTCATAAAAACTCGCAAAACACCCTGCTATATCCTTTGACCTTGTAATAACTTGCCCCCCGTCCCCCTTAATTCATAGGATCCTAGTTGGGCACCTCCCCCCTTCATCAGTCTCACCAACATGGGTCCGAGCTTATTTCCCCACTCAAAGACCCTTCTCTGGCAGAAAAACCATGCCTTCCCTGCTTTCTACCTCAGGAGAGAGTTCAGGGTTTTCCTCGCCATTGTCAGCAACTTCGGAGTCTCTCCTTTTTCTCCTCCTCCTCCTACCCGTTTTTCCAGCTCCTTCACTTGCCTTTCCAGTTCTATCCTTTTACTTCCTTCTCTGCTTCTTAATTTTACCTACATACGCTATTATAGCCCCTCTCATGTAGGCCTTACCCGCCTCCCAGAAAGTACCCCTAGCAACATCGCCCATATTATTCGTCTCTACATAAAACTTCCATTGTTCTATCAGGTGTTCTTTGAATGCTCGTTCCTTAGCCAGGTATGTAGGGAACCTCCAGGTTGGTGGACCTCCCTCACCCCCTCTCCCTGTAATTCTCAGTACTACCATGGCGTGATCCGAAATAAAAATGGGACTGTGACTAATCTCCCTTATCGTCCCCACCCAGCTCCTAGGCAGAAGTATATAATCTAATCGGGACCACGTGTTATGGGGGTTGGAGTAGAACGTATACTCCCGTCCAGTGGGGTTGGCGGCCCTCCAGCTATCCACCATGTCCAGATCTGCTATACCAACTTGCCACTGGCCCATAGCCTCCGTTACCCGCCCCTTCCCTGTCGAATGATCCATCCTCGCATCCATCGCCCAACTGAAATCCCCTCCCATAATGAGAACAGGAAATTGTTCTTTGACAAGCAAGCCAAGCAAAGAGGAGTAGAAACCTGAATCATATACTGCCAGTGCATAGACACACCCAAACATGAGTGTTTCACCTTGCCAAACCCCAGTAGTGAAGAGATATAGCCACCCTACTTAGGGTCCCTCACTATCCTTTTCACCTCAAACAATAGGTTCCTATGCAAGAGTATTGCCACCCCTCTTTTATGGGATGAGTTGGAGGCCGTAAAGCACTTCCCCACCCAGTTCCGTGCCAGCTTGGCATGCTCCAGGTCTGTCAGGTGGGTTTCCTGCAGCAAAGCCACTTGCGCCCCCTTACATTTCAACGCCGTCAGAAGTGCAGTCCTCTTTACTGGGCTTGCTATGCCTTTTACATTCCACAATATAACATTTAGGTTTATCAGGTCACCCATCCCATCCCACGGCATTTTTCATTTTTATAAACATTTCTATTTAACCTTATGTTGCAGGCACCTAATGCACCACAAATCTTACAAGCACATATACATAATTTCTCTTGATTTCCGCACACTCGGCCACTCCTCTTCATGTATAACCAGGTAACTATCCTATTAACAAACACTATATGAAATCTATCTATTTTAACATTTAGAACTATCCCCCTCCGCAACTTCCCTCCCTCTCCACCTCCTACCTCCCTCCCCTTCCCTTCCCATCCTTTTGATTGATTCTCCTTAACCACCCCCTCTCATTTACACTAATTACTAACATAGCACAAGTGTAAGTTAAAAGATAAAAAAGACAACAAACGTTTGACATTCTTCACCACAACTGAGATGCGTGTCCCGCCATCCCCACCAGGCTCCCAGCTCTCCCTTCCGGAGCCTTCCCACTCCCGAAGTCCCCACCATGCTCCATTTCGGGTCCGAATCATCTCCCCCTCTCTATACCCTTACCTCAGGATTCTCCCCCCCCACTTAGTTACCCCCTAACTATATCCCTATCACGGCCAGTTATCCCCTTCCCTTTACCCTACCCCCTCCAAACTACCACTCCCCTCCACCTCCGCCCTTCACCCTCTTCTTTTTTTACACCATTCCATCCCTTTAGTTCCACTCATTGCATCCCGTCCCTAACCTCCCATCCCCTTTCTCAAACCAGCGAGCAGGGATGTAACAGAATTTCTAATGTCTTCGCTCGCCCGGTCCAGGGTGGGGCCCATCCAGCATATTCTCTAATATTTGCACATTCCTCCTTCTATCCTATAATCATCCCTCCATATCTTCCTCTCAATTCCACGAGCCCCCCCTCCCCATCACACAATTCCCGACGACCCAGGCCAACATGGGCCTGTATGGGAATCCTGCCCCCCTCCCATGGCTAATCCAACATGCCCTCAACCCCACACTGGCACACCTCTCACCCCCAGGCCCACCCCACTAACCTTCCCATCCCTCTCCTCCCTATCATGCCCCCAACTCTCCCTTAACAGCAACAGGTGTAGTTTTCATCGAACCCACAGTCATATGATCAATGTTGGAGAGGATAGAGGCGTCGGGGCTAGGCCGCGCCATCATATAATACGCACAAGGCCCTCCCCCGCTCCTACCTTACGAGCCACAGCACTCTTCTGCAGTTCCACAGTCCTCAGCCCTCTGGGCTTTTAGCAATCCTTCCATAGCTCTCCCGTTAGGCAGAAGAGAGCGTGCATCTCAGTTTATTCTCCAGGCTGCTCACACCCCGCTAGTCCAATTCTCTACAACTCTGAGTAGGCCTCCTATGAGTGTCCTCTTCATAATAACAAAGTGCAACGGCACCGACCAGAACAGTTTGAAACTTCTTCGATGTAAAAAAACAATTAGCAGGGAACATCACAACATTATAATACCAAGGCAACAGAGACTGCTCATGTTCAGCTTTACGCCTCTACATGCTTCCCTTGTCATTACTCAGCTCACTTTCCTTTTAAGGCCCTTGACAAACTCCTCTGCTTTCTCAAGCTCCCAAAACGAATAGGTCGCCCCTTCATATTTAATTCGGAGTGTAGCAGGGTAAGTCAGGAAGTTTTCCACCTTGAGGTTTCTTAACTGAATCATCACCCCATTAAAGGCTTTCCGCTTTTTAAGCAGCCGGGCCGAATAATCCTGCGAGAGGAACAGCCTGTGGTCTTCAAAGCTCAGAGGACCTCGGGACCTATACGCCTTCAGCATTGCCTCCCGATCCTGAAAATTGTGAAACCGCATGATGATCTGGCGTGGGGGCTGATCCGCAGGGGGCCGCGGCATTACCACCCGATGAGCCCGCTCCAACTTGACCCTGCCATTTTTCAACTTCAGGCCCGGTAACTCGGGTAATACCCTACTGCAAAAGTCTAAGGCATCTTTTCCCTCCAGTCTCTCAGGGAGCCCTCTGAGGCACAAATTCAGCCTACGATGATAATTTTCCTGCTAGTCGTAGGCCTCTTTGAACTCCTCCAATTCTCTTTGTAGCGCACAGACTTGCTCTGGGACCGTCAGTACCTCATCCTCCAGCCTGGAAATCCTTTCCTCCGCTTCCGCCAGCCGAGAGCTTGGGTGTGACTGCTGTTCCAGAACCTCCTGCAGTTTACCTTCCAGTTTATCCTCTAACTTGATTAGCCGTGGTTCCAGGGCTGCAATTACCTGCCCCGTCAATTCCTTCCCCAAGGCCACCACTTCTGCTGCGGAGAGCGAGACCAGGCCTGAATTTTCTCCTCCAGAACTTGCCATCCCTTTTTTACCGGCATTCCCGGTTGTTCGCTGACTTTTAGAGGGCATGGATGTTAAATATTCGTCCATGATTCTTTCTGCCACCTATTACTGCCGTTCTTTTCACTCCGGGGCCAAAAACTCCGTATTTTAATGTTTAATTGCTGGTTACCGTGGCGGAGCAAGCAGGAGACATGTCTTCTCAGTTAGCTACTCATTAGTGCCCCCGATATCTCATTTTAATGGGGTCCTGTTTGTATCCATTTTAGAATGTATTAACCCAGGATAGGCCAGCTGACATGCAATATCTCATTTTAATGGGGTTCTTTCTGTATCCATTTTAGGACGTATTTACCCAAGATAGGCCAGATGACATGCAATATCTCATTTTAATGGGGTTCTTTCTGTACCCATTTTAGGATGTATTTACCCAGGATAGGCCAGCTGACATGCAATATCTCATTTTAATAGGGTTCTTTCTGTACCCATTTTAGAATGTATTTACCCAGGATAGGCAGCTGACATGCAATATCTCATTTTCAATGGGGTCCTGTTTGTACCCATTTTAGAATGTATTTACCCAGGATAGGCAGCTGACATGCAATATCTCATTTTCAATGGGGTCCTGTTTGTACCCATTTTAGAATGTATTAACCCAGTACAGGCAGCTGACATGCAAGCTCTCATTTTAATGGGGTCCTGTTTGTATCCATTTTAGAATGTATTTACCCAAGATAGGCCAGCTCACATGCAATATCTCATTTTAATGGGGTCCTGTTTGTACCCATTTTAGAATGTTTTAACCCAGGATAGGCCAGCTCACATGCAATGTCTCATTTTAATGGGGTTCTGTCTGTACCCATTTTAGGATGTATTTACCCGGGATAAGCCAGATGACATGCAATATCTCATTTTAATGGGGCCCTGTTTGTATCCATTTTAGGATATATTTACCCAGGATAAGCCAGATGACATGCCATATCTCATTTTAATGGGGTTCTGTTTGTACAAATTTTAGAATGTAATTACCCAGGATAAGCCAGATGACATGCAATATCACATTTTAATGGGGTCCTGTTTGTACCCATTTTAGAATATATTTACCCAGGATAGGCAGCTGACATGCAATATCTCATTTTCACGGGGTCCTGTTTGTACCCATTTAGAATGTATTTACCCAGGATAGGCCAGCTGACATGCAATATCTTATTTTAATGGAGTCCTGTTTGTACCCATTTAGAATGTATTTACCCAGGATAGGCCAGCTGACATGCAATATCTCATTTTCAATGGGGTCCTGCTTGTACCCATTTTAGAATGTATTTACCCAGGATAAGCAGCTGACATGCAATGTCTCATTTTAATGGGGTCCTGTTTGTACCCATTTTAAGATGTATTTACCCA
This sequence comes from Neoceratodus forsteri, assembly GCA_016271365.2. NCBI lineage: Eukaryota > Metazoa > Chordata > Ceratodontiformes > Ceratodontidae > Neoceratodus > Neoceratodus forsteri. Next base: position 465,589,674 of record CM028132.1, on the reverse strand, counting down.
GGATAGGCAGCTGACATGCAATATCTCACTTTAATGGGGTCCTGCTTGTACCCGTTTTAGGATGTATTTACACAGGATAGGCCAGCTGGCATGCAATATCTCATTTTCAATGGGGTCCTGTTTGTACCCATTTTAGAATGTATTTACCCAGGATAGCCAGTTGACATGCAAAATCTCATTTTAATAGGGTCCGGCTTGTATCTATTTTAGAATGTAGTTACCCAGGATAGGCCAACTGACATGCAATATATCATTTTTTTTTTTATACTTGCTCGGCTCCCACGGCTGTTGGAGGGGGCCTCATCCCCCTCCTACTCTGTCTGCCTGGGCATCCAAATGGCATCCCCACCCTGGTTTCATCTACGCGGGGAGCTGGGGGTGTATGCATTTTTCCTCTGGTTTTTCTCCCCTTTAGCCCCCTGAGAGTGCTGATGCAAAGGACTTAAGTCCTACTCAACAATGTGCTGACGCACGCCATCACAAGCGTCTGCAGCGTCCTCCCCTCTCGGCTCCACAAAGGAACCACCAGTGCCTGAAAGCCAGTGCTTCCACCGGCCCCAGAAGTATCAGATGCTCAAGGCATCCCCGGTAACGCATCCTTTGGGACACTCAATCCTCCGTCCCCCCACGACTCCCAGCAGCCCAAGTCTGTTCCCGAACCCGGGTCACCGGCGTGGCTTAAGGTGTGGCGTCCAGCACCTCAACCCTCAGCACAATATATCATTTTTAATAGGGTCCTGCTTATACCCATTTCAGTGAAGGTCTGCTTGTACCCATTTTTACACTGTAGTTACCCAGGATAGCACAGTGGAGATGCAGAATCTTGTTTCAGTGGGGCCCAGTTTTTCCCCATTTTTGCAATGTATTTACCCATAATAGGCCAACTGACAGACATGACCTCTCATTGGGGGCTATGTGGGAAACATGAAATTGCCTATGCACCACGTATCCTTAGCATGTAGCAACTGTACATTAGGAAGACATGCATCAGGGGTCCCATACACCCCTGGCAGCATTCCCAGAAGCCGCATGCACCCTTCTGCACTCGATCCCTAGTGGTTCATGCAGATATGCATGTGGATAGTCCAGGGGAGTGACCAGGGGCATGCCCACACTCTGCGCCGCTCACAAAGGTGTGGAGTGCTGGGCAAGGGGGGGGGACAGGATATGGCAGCAGGCATCATGCTGTATCCGTTGCACCACCCCCCCACAGAATAGAACCATTGGCCTCAGCGGGACCGAACCCCTGCCATGCTGCCCAAGCCCTCCAGTCAGGAAGGGGGCAGCCATTTGTGCACTTGCCCATCATTATAAAGAGTAAGGGATGCTCAGTGTCCCACAATCCCCTGCTCTGTATGGAGCAGGGGCTTAACTTGCACAGCATGAGCAGCATCTGACTGGGTGCCTGCCTGTGTCCACTGAGCCACCCCTGCGCACCTGCACTCCGGGGGTGCAGGGACATGAACAGGTGGCCGGTAATCACGGATGCCAAGCCCTGCATGCCTGTCCACGGGTTCAGAGCTGCACAGGTGGGGTATGCACCTCTCTGACATACCCTGCACCCTGTAGTGTATAGCCCTTCAGTATGATCAAGACAGCTGGGATTTTTTAAATCCCATCCAAAAGATGATTTACGAAATGACTGCAACAACATGTTTTGGAAGAGATATGAAAAATTACTCAAATCGTGTTTATGAGAGGGGTAACACAAGGGATACAGTACGTCAAAAATGTGGGGCCAAAATCTACAACAATGTAGTTATGAGTAAACGTTGGAGAAATTCAATGTTTCTTCACAACTTAGTTGTTGTTTCACATTTTGACCCCAAATTTTAAACATAGTCTATTCTTGGCCCCATGTTATGAGCAAGATAGGTGGAATTTTTTAAATCCCATCCAAAAGAGGATTTAGAGGAATAATGGTGAAAACATGTTTCTGAGGGGACTGGATTTGAAGAATAATTCCTGTCATGTTCATGAGGTGTGGTAACACAAGGGCTATGTTGAAAATTTGGGGGCATAACTACAAAAATAATAAACTATGAGTACCTAGGGCTACCGGGGGTTGATGATCACCGCTTGCAGCGGGTGCAGAATACTGTGACCAGGTTGTTGGCTGAGCTTTCTCGATCCAGCCGTATAATACCTGTGCTGCATGAACTGCACTGGCTGCCAGTTCAGTGGTGAATCACCTTCAAGGTCAGCTTGTTGACCTATAAAGCTCTACATGGACAGGGACTGAGCTATCTGCAAGATCTCCTGCGTCCCAACTGCCCCCTCCAACTGCTCTGCTCCGCCGATGAGGGATTGCTGGAGATTCCCAGGGTCCATTTGAAGACCTCTGGGGCTCGAGCTTTTGCATTCACAGCCCCTACCTTGTGGAATTCTCCACCTCATCAGGTTAGAGGGTGCCTGACTATGGAGAGCTTTAAAGCAGCTCTAAAAACGTATTTATTCTCGCTGGCCTTTTTAGATAATTGATATTTGGCTGTTTGTTGCTAAATTGAGGATTTTATATTTGTGTTTTTGTAGTTTTTTAAATCTCTGCAAAATTACTTTGATACCTACTGAATTGCGCTTCTTATAAATAAAGATTATTATTATTAACATTGGAAAAATTCAATGTTTCTTCATAACTTTTTTTTTTTTTTTTAACATTTTTAACTCAAAATTTCCAACACAGTCTTTTTATGATCCCACCTTATGCTCAAGACAGGTGTAATTTTTTATGGCTGCAGTAGGTGGAGCCTGCAGACATTTTGCATGTACAAAAGGAGTGATGTCATGTTTTCTGTCCATGGAACTGACTGAAGGTGTAAATAGTCTCCTCCACCTTACCCTCCTCCAGGAAGTGTTTTCCGCCCTCAAATAAATACGCTTTCATGTTAGTCAATGGTTGCAGGGTACTATTTTCTTTCTTAAATGGGCAGTACAAGAACTGGAACCTGAGTAGTGGGAAGGAGGAAGCATTATTTTTTTGGGGGGAGTAAGATCTATCCCACCTACACCTGAGAAACTCTTAAAGATCCACCCCTACCTTTCTTTTATTCATGTGGGAGGGGCATGAGGTGAAACTGCATCTAGTAGGAAATGCTGTGTGCACTGAGCTTGTGTGGTTACTGAGTTTTACTTCTCTGTTTTTAGAGTAAGTTGAAGCATGTCTTTTTACTTGATAAATGTTTTTAAAAGTGTAAATCATATTTGCTAGTGCAACTGTGAGTTATGAAACTGTTTTTATAGATTTGACTCCTGACTTCTTTTCATGACAGGCAGTATTCCTGGAACAGACTTTGCATTTGAAGCTCCTATAAAGTGCTATTTTTACATCACTGTGTAGTTCCTCACTTTATAGGTGCTTCAATGGTAAAGCCTTTTCATGCAGGAATGTTTACTGCCTGTCATAAACAGAAATCAAGAGTAAAATCTACCAAACACAGTTTAGCAGGTTAGCTTCAAAAGCAAAGCCTGTTTGTGCTTGGAAAGATGTTACAGAAAGGAAGACATGCAATTATTTCAAGTCTGCAAGTTAAGCAGCTACTTTTTTAACCAGTCTTGCCTCAGCTTACATTTCTATCCTCATCAGTCAGTTTCACAAATGAATTCCGAGAGATGTAAAGTCCCTCCTGTTGGGTATATGGTGTTGTTCACACCCATCCTCCAGCCTCGCCCCCACCACCTTGCTTTGTATTTTGCATCAGCTGTAGCGTTTCAGTACAGCAAGAGGTGACAATGCATATTTTTTTCTGGACTTGCAGTGTTAATTGAGCTGTTCCCAGTCTGTATCCTTTCAAGAACTACTTTATGTGGTGTGCATACCAGCATGGTTGTTTCACTCTTATTTACAGATTTACACCTTTATTAGTTTTTAATTCTAATTTTTTTTGCCCTTTGAATAGCAAGGTTCAATACCTATAACTTCCCAGTTTCTTTATTATGGTTGCATTGATTTCTGAAGACACCCTTATAAATGAGGTACAAACACAACTTGGTTTTCTTTGCCTTTTTTGTGTGTGTGGTTTTATTAAGCTTGTAACCATAGAAACAAGGGTGCAAAGCACATATCTTACAAGTACTGCCATATAAAAAATGCATCATATACACAGTAAAACCAATGAAAATATATACTGATTCCTCCCAGTTCCTAGAAAATGATTTTTTTTCACTAAACAAGTTACAGCTACTGAAAGATACAAAAACTATAAATAACTGTGCAGTCTGACATTTTCATTTAAACCTCTTGGCTGCAAACTGTGACATTCATAAATCCAACAAGGTTCTCACTGAAGCTATCTCCTTTGCATGTCTCCTCTCAAACTGTCAAAATCATTTCTTCAGTGTGGACTGTAAGGCATTCAATTTGTTCTCAGATTAAATGTTACTTTTATAAATTTAGATTTAACAAGGGTATCTTGTAAAGTACTGGTTCGTTTAAATGTTAGTTGTGGTCATGCCGATATCATATTATTCAGACTTGGTTCAGTATCTAGGAATTCCCATTTTTTTGTTTTTTATGATCCAAGTTATTTTATGATGCATGTATTTTATGAAAATACTAGGGCCTATCTTATTGTTGTGCACAGCTACTAAGTGCTCCAACTGTGATTAAAAAATGACAAGTGTAAAAATAAATAGATTAAAATGAAACTGTATGTAATCTACTAAGTACAGTAGACTGGTAAAGGACCTGTAAAATAACTATTTAATCATATAATGGTATTAGAGAAACACAAAGAAGGGAAACCCTGGAACCTCACCATCTAAATCAATAGGGAATGCACATTTCATGAAGTGTTGTAAAACAAAAGATGCAACACAAAAATCATAGGAACATAGAAACATAGACTTTGACACAGATAAGGACTGTTCAGCCCACCCAATATGTCCATATCCCTACCTACTGTATAAGCTGCAGATCCTAGTTAACGAACAGCCTATTTCTTCCTACCCCCCAACAAGAATTGCCTTATGTCTGTCCCATACATTCTTGAATTCCCCCACTATTTTTGACTCCACAACCTCCTCACGAAGGCCGTTCCATGTGTCCACCACCCTGTCTGTGAAAATACTTCCTCACATTACCCCTGAGCCATCCACTCTATTTTCAAATTGTGTCCCCTTGTTCTTGCACATCTCTTTTTCTGAAAGATGCTACCTTCTTGGACTTTGTTGATTCCCTTGAGGTACTTAAAAGTTTCTATCATGTCTCCCCTCTCCCTCCTTTCCTCAAGGGTATACAAATTAAGCCCCTTTAGTCTCTCCTTCTATGGCTTCTGTTGCAGACCCTGCACCATTTTAGTTGCTTTTCTCTGGACTGTCTCCATCCTGTATATGTCCTCACAGAGATGGGGTCTCCAGAACTGGATGCAGTATTCCAGATGGGATCTCACAAACTATCTGTACAGAGGGATAACAACTTCTTGTTTTCTACCAGTGATGCCTCTCACTATACATCCCAGTATCTCCCTAGCCATTCCTACTGCCTTCTCACATTGCTTGCTAACCTTTAGGTCATCTGATATGATTACCCCCAGGTCCCTTTCCATTTTTGTTGTTGTTACTACTCCCCCCCCCCACTGTGTACTCTTCTCCTGGGTTTTTGTTTCCCAGGTGCATTACTTTGCACTTCTTTGCATTGAATCCAAGCTGCCGTACTTCTGACCATTCCTTCAACCTTGCCAAGTCCCTTCTCATCCTTTCCTCCTTCCCCTGTATATCAACCTTGTTGCAGATCTTTGTGTCTGTAAAGAGGCATGCTTTTCCTTCCAGTCCCTCGGCAACCATCATGACGAGTTGAAGTATTTTTGCATGGTATGGTCAACCCCCACTTCACAGATGCAGTCCCTGTTCTCTACAGTAAGATGGAATATCTTGGTATAATGAGTATGGAATACCAATTTTGTGATTGATATCATGAGTGTCACTGTTTGTTCTATGCAAAATCCGCCCCCCCCCCAAAAAAAAATGATAATATATAAATATTCCCAAGGTGATATATGCATTGTCATATATTAAATAGCAGTAGCCTAATATCTGAAATTGGACTGATCCAGACTCTGTAATTCCTAGGTACAAATCTGTACATAACAGAAACTGGAATAAGTGTTGCTATGTAAAATAGGAGCACCCATGTGTTATCTGTGAAAAATGTATGTATTATCCTAAATATTTATTTGTGTTCCAATCGTGCATAGTGGAAAGTGTCATAGTTCTGATGTCAATCACAAAAGTAGCAATCAGTAGTCCATAGATAAAATGTTGCATCTTAATGTAGAGAACAGGGACTGCATCTGCAGAACAGAGGTTAGCCATGCCATGCAAGTATAGGCCAACTGAGTCATGATGTTTGGTTTGATCGACTTCAATGTGAATAATGAAATGTGCATTCCTAATTGATTCTGATGGTGGGGTTTCAGGGTTCTGAATCAGTCTGTTTCTATCACTGTGAGTATATGATCATTACACAAAACCTTTATTGCTTACCATTCCTTCCATTAAAATCAACACCTCCATATATTTTCCTAATAATGTGTCTGCCTTCCTTAGAATAGAAAATAAAACAAATCTTACGGTTAAAAGGCATTGTGTCGTTTCTCCATGTATTCTTCACAATTCAACACAGTCTCATTAACTTCATAATGCAGCCATGGTGGATCTGACTAGAATCTTGTATAAATTGCATCCGAAAGGTTATTTCACAGAGTGACTGTGAAAACATATTTTGGAGGGGTTTTACAAAACGACACCTGTCATATTCATCAGGTGAGACAACAAAAGGGCTGTGTTACACATTTGGACCAAAATCTGCAAAAATTACAAAGTTATGAGAACACATCGACAAAATTCAACTTTTCTTTGGGATTTCCAGTGACGTCATGCTGCTGAATGGCCACTTCAGTTAACAGCTCTGCGTCACAGTTGGCTTTTTTTTTTATTCTTTTTCCCTCTGGTCATGGCTTGTGGGAACTCTCTCAGGCAACCATATCCCTGTGCCTTCCCGCCTGAGGTTCTCTGCAGTCTATGCCTTCTCTCCCCCCCGCCCGCAGCCAGCACCCCCGGTTTGACCTGCCCGAGGAGGGTAGCCCGACTCCTTACCTTGGGCTCTCTTTACAAGGCAGACTCTGGTGTACAGGTGTGGCCCAGGGGTGGAGGAGTGGTGAGGCCAGCCAAGACGAACCTGAGGCTGGGCATGGAGGATAGGTGTCGTCGCCTATCCCAGCGAGCTGGGTTTTTTCCTTGTTCTGTCCATCTCCTCCCTCCTGTGTACGCACCCCCAATGCTTGGCTCATGGCAACCCTGCCAGTGTTGGGCACGCTGTTACATGCCACCCGCCCATCTTTGGTGCCGCCGATCTCCACCAGGGGTCACCAGAGCGCTGGGCACCCCAATGCCCTCCCCCCAGGGTAGGAGAGCTGCCCTACGGGCACTCAATCCAGTCCCTCCCCTGCTGACCCCCGGCACCCGAGCTCACTCCCAAACTCAGGTCACCGGCATGGCGTGAGGTGTGGCATCCAGCCCCACTAGGCCGGTACACAGTTGACTTTTTAAGTGCTAAACTCAGTTAAAAAGGTGACTTTGGTAACCTGAACAAGACCATCCAGTGCAGCCAAGATGGGGGGTTACTAAGAAACTGAAAATAATGGCTACCAGGGCCTCCTAACCTCACCAGCCCAGAGCTCCTCTTTCACAGTGGGAAGCGGTGTGTCCTCATTGACACGTTCACAACATGATCACTCACCAATGGACATCACGAATGAGAGAATTCTGTCTGAGATTTTAGCATTCCAGACAGAGGTTCAGGACTCTTTAGCTGGTAAGAGACAGGAGTTGGACAGAATGAAAGCTGACCACTGTGATTTACAAGAAGCTTCCTCTTATCAATCGTTCGGACCATATGGCCAATCTCCTGATCCATCTGCACCACTGTCAGCGGCAGATGGAATTCACATCCTCCTTACACTCTGCCCTTAACAAAGGATGCCTAGCTGGGGCTCCCTTTGTGGACCTGTTGAAAGCATTCGGCTGAGCTAACCATACCCTCCTCCTTTCTACTCCCACCCACACGGGTCTCTCACAAGATGCTACAAACTGGTTTGCCTACTATCTATCTGGGAGCTCTTAGTGAGTCAAGTTAGGGTCTGCCCTCTCCTCCTATCTCCCAGTCAAGTCAGGGGTCCCACATGGCTCCATCCTAGGGCTCCATCCTTGGGCCCCTCCTCTTCAGCCTATTCCTCAATGCCATCCCAAAAGCATGCTCTGGGCAGCTGTTACTGTACGTGGATGATGCGGTCTTGTTCATCTCCCACTCCAATCCCCTCCAGCTCCAGCTCTAGGTACAGAAAACTTTCACGGATGTTGAGACATGGTTTGCTGAACACCGCTTAGTCCTAAATTACAAAAAACTAAAGTTATGTTGTTTGCCAACCACCAAAACAGGCACAAGGACCTTATCCTTCAAATTCTTAACTCCCAGCTGCAACCCCTTAACCAGGTTGTCTCCTTCAAGTACCTTGGCATCACCCTTGATCCTGCCCTTAACTTTCGTGGGCACATCCACCACCTCAGCATGGCAGTCAACGTCTGAACTGGTGTACTTCGCCGGTTCAAGCACTGTCTCACCCCGGACACTCTCTGTCTTGCTGTCTCCTTCTCCATCCTCTCCCTTATTGACTATGGGGTCCTAGTATATGAAGCCACCAACAGCACATCCCTCCAGAGAGTAGCGTAGCCCTCAACAAGGCCTGCTGCTTTGTCCTTGCCTATGACCACACCATGCACACCTGATCCCTATACCAGTTGTCCAACTGGCTTAACTTTGACAGTAGGCTCAAATACCAAACCTGCCTCCTGGCTAAAAAGATCTCTGCAGAACTATCCTCCCCGGACTCTCTACCTTTCTGCAACCGGCTCCCCTGGTAAAAGCCACCCATAGTGCCTCTAAATCCCCCTTCTTTGTTCCCCATTTCAAAACCTCCCTTGGCCAGAGAACCTTTTCCTACAGAGCCCCACAATGAATGAATACCATCCCTAGCACCATAACCTTCGAACTTAAACTTGGCCACTTTAAAACCCTCCTTAAGAGCCATTTCAGACCACTAACCTCTGCGACTGCCAGTAGGCTTCATATCCCACGTCCCCATCTCGACAAAGGATTTTCTCCTGCACCCTCTACCTCTGCCACCTGTTCTTGCCTTGTTGCATTAAGCCTGTTCACCTCATTGCATCCACTGTCTGTTACCAGCTAGACACTTCTAGGCCCTGAACTTGTTATGTAATCCTCTTATTACTACCCATGATTGTTTGCACTTGCTACCCTACTGTATATTTCATTTGTTATTCTTCCTCTATTGTGTAACTTGTCTTCTGACGTGGAACCTTTGTAAATGAATAATTCCGAAATGTCAATAAATAAATAAAATAAACAAATAAATAAATAAAATCAATTCAAGATATGGAATGCAGAGCCAGATGTTAAAAACATCCATATTTATTGAGTGTCAGAAGGGATGGAAGGCCCCAAAATTATGAACTTTGTGGAGCACCTCATAAAAACAAGTGTACAGCTACCTTCCAATGCTCTGTTCTAGGCCATACAATAGTCATATGCATTGCAGGGGGGTGACGCTCTGCTATATCCTTTACGTTTTTACAAAAAGAGGTCTCTTTAGTCTGTAACAGTTTTCACTCTGTGAAATGACTAATATGCCATTGCTACAGCGAAACATTTATGGTGAAGACCATTACAGCGACAACAATGACAGGTCGCTGTAATGGTCACATGGGACCCTGGCATGGCTTCTCTGGGTCTTGTGCTCCCTCCCCAAAACAACTCTGACCTGGATTTGATTATATTAATGTCTGGGGAGTATGAGGGGTGCAGCCCCTTGCTAAAAACACACTTTTTTTCCCTGACGGCACAATGCCGACCGTGATCACGGTCGACATAGTGCCGTTGATGTAAAGCCGGTTGACAGATTTTCTGTTGAACCAGTTTGGTGGAACTGAAATGACTAGAGTAACAATGTATTTCTTTTGATGTCAATGGGGTAAATAACCCTATTAAGAAGTTTAGACATAACCAAATACCACGTGTCTGAAAAGCGCTATATAAATGCTGATTCTTCTTCTTCTTCTTCAAATGCTACACTGCAAATAAGTGGAAAAAAATATAAATCTGTGCTGCACTGAAATGGTGCACTCCCAGTTTATTGTATAAGAGCTAGTTACAGACACGCAAACAGGAGTAAACAGCAGTCCCATAAGCAGCAGCAGCATTTACACCAGGATACCTGGTGTCTAGACCTTATGTTTCACCCCAGTTTGGCGGGGCTTCCTCATAGCTCTTATACTGTTACATATTTTTGTGTGATTCATGTGCCAAGATGAGCAACAATAAAAGAATGTAAGTTGCACATCTTTTTTGGTTTAATGTCCTGGTATAAAGGGATATGTCATAGAGTGCATACGGAGCTTGATTAGTAGGTGGGTGCACAGTTTCTGGTTAGCTTGTTAGACTGCAAATAAGTGGAGTGGATTTTTGTCCAGAATACTTCTCTTCCACAATCAGAGCATCTTAAAATTGAAAAAATATGGATATTTTGTTCTAGGGTCTTCTTGCCACCATCGAAAGAAACACTGTGGAGTTCTGATTTTAACTCTCCATGACTTGCCAATTACTATAGACCAGTCTATACAAGACACTGAGGGCAGATATGTAGTCTTAACTGGGTCCCTATATGGGAACCCTATAACACTGGCAAATGTATATTTATCCCCTGGGTCTCAGAAAGCTGTGTTGCAAGCCTTCTTCAATAAATTGCTCCCCCATTTACAGAGCCCACTACTTTTAGGAGGCAGTCTTAATACTACAATCCATCCTGAGATGGATGTATCTACTCCCTGCCCCTCTCATAAGCCTTAGGTACAAAAGTACAGGGCATCTGGGTTTTTTAGATGCCTGGCGTCATCTTCATCCCCAGCAAGTAGAATATATCTGTCATTCAGCCCGTTTTCATACATCAGCTGGACTGGACTACTTTTATGCCCTGGCTAGGCAGATAGATACAATTCTGTCAGTGAAGCATGTGACCATTCACCTGTCAGATCATGCCCTGATCATAGCAGAACTCCATCTTGGTATAATGTTGAAATGCTCATTGGAGAGTCAACCTGGCTTGTCTGTAGGATGAGGATTTTATTAAGCAAATGGACTCCTGGATCCTGAAAATAATCTCTGATAATTCTGCCCAACCAGTAGACCCAGTAGTTTTGTGGGATACATTAAATGTGGCATTGTGGGCCTCTAATCAGTGTAAAGCATGAGGGGTTAAACTAAAGCAGTTGCAGAATACACTGCAAACTATTCAGATGTTCTATGTGCAGGGACATCAGTTTCTAGGGCCACAAATTTCCCTGGTCAAGGTAAAAATTTAGCAGATTTTAAATATAATGGTTGAGCAGGCTTTATTCAATCTTCATTATAAATATTATGAGGGAGGGGCTTGAGGGGTCCCGAGCTTCGGACTGGCATCTCCAACCTAAGACACGAGTCTGCATCACACAACTCTGAGAGCCCAGCACACATGCATTGGTACAGTGTATACACAAAGGAACATTTAGCATATTCTTTGGGGTTTCTACCAGACCCTTTACTCTGCTGACCTAGCCTCTTGTATCAGATCCCCACTTACCTGGCCTCACTCCTGCTTCATATGATAATGCCAGATCATGCATCTGCACTACTCCATCTCATTTCCACAGAGAAGGTGGAGATCCTCAGAGACTCCAAAATGGGAAAATGCCTTAGCCATGAAGGGTACCATACAGAACTCTATAAAATATTCTGAGATATTTTCCTTCCACTCCTTTAGGCATATCTGTCAGTACAATAAGGTGATGTCCCTACCCACTCCTGGAGATATGCCACCAACTCTGCACTTCCCAAACATGGGAAGGACCTGACTCAACATTCCTCATCTCAACTAGTATCTATCTTAAATTGTGATTATGGCAGTTTGGGCAACATGGTTAGATACCCTTCTCCTGTCATTGCTGAATGAGGACCAGGGGAGTTTAATCTGCTGTTGACAAGCAAACAATGTGTGCTGCACCTTGCTTTTATTGGAATATACTTCAGTCTGGTTGGTCCCCCTGCTCCTCAGCAGCCTTGATGCAGAGAAGGCTTTTGATAGGGGGTCTCATGGCCATTCTTTGGAACACCCTCCTCCAATTTGGCTTCCTAGCTGAATGGGTCATGATTCTACAAAGACTCTATCATTCCTCCAAGGCATATATATGAGTGAATGGTAAATTAAAGGACCCCATAACCCTGGAGTGCCTGACAGGATTGCCTCTTTTCCCTTTAATGTTTGCTCTCTATATTGAGCCATTAGCAGTTCTAATTCACCAGAAGAGGGAGGTCGAAGGAATCCCACTTGGGAGGCAGGGTAGGAATATAAATTTACTGTCGTTGTAGATAATATCCCATTGATATTATTGTTACCTGAAACATCCCTACCGAAAGTAAGGTAACTTCTGGGACTGTATGAAACACAAGCCGGTTTCTGTTTAAATACCATGAAAACTGAGGTGTTCATTTTCCCCATCCCCCTCACTGAGGACTAAGTTTACCTTTAGGTGGTCCAGAACTGTGATGTAATATCTGGGAGATACATGGACTTGGAACCTTGACCACCTAGAACTTTTAAATTATGAGACCACTACTACAGCCATTCAACAAAACTTGCAAAGGTGATCACAGTTTTCATTTGGTTTCCTTAAACATACTAAAATAGTATGCCAATACATACTCCCTAGGGTGTTATGCTATCTGCAAACCTTACCCCTTATGCCAGATAAAGCATATTTTCAGTCCAGGGATAAATACCTCTCTCATTTTGTCTGGGGGATGTTCTCAGGGCACAGGTCAGGAAGCACAGGAAAACCAGAAGCAGTTTCAAAATTTGCAAATAGCGTTTTATTATTAATAACAGCAAAATCAAAAAAAATCAAAAAAATTGTTCAGTATAACTATTTACAATGGCAGTACAAAGACAGAAATCAGAGTCCTTGTTCTGAGTTTTTTTCTTCTCAATTTCAAATCTCAGTCTCTTGGCACTCTCTTGCATAAGCATTATTGCTCTTTTTATAAGTCTGTGCCTGGGAAACTCATTAAGAAAACAGCATGCTTCTCACACAATGTTCTTGTAAGTTTCCAATGTTCTTGCAGGTGCAGCAAAAATAACATGATGACACAGAACTGGCCTGTTGTTTACAGCATCTCAGAGAGTTTTCAAACCAGCTTCTCAGGTTAACCCCTTGAGTTCCAAATAGCGTTTTGCATCATTTCAACAGTATAACTATGTACAGTTTTAAACAAAGGGATCCCAGTATCACATACAGTTTTACACAGAGATTCACATATATTTTTATACCTGCAGATATGCAAGGGGGAAGAAAAGACAGAAATAGCAAGGGAAAGCAAAGAGATAGTGAGAGGCAGAGAATTGCAAAACTGTCGGAGTGATCAGTTCCTAGGTTTCATAAGAAAATTTGGTTGCGAAACCAGACAGAGAAGAGGCAGAAAAGGAGAGGATAGAACAGATCCTTGCATTTAACTTTTTCTGCATAACAAATGGGGTAGGGCCTTATTCAACCCTGTCACAGGGGAGAGGTCATCCCTGAGTTAAATTCTTTGTGCTCCAGATGCCCAAAGAAAGGGTGGGACAGCCTTCCACACTAATATTACCATGTGGTGACAGCCTGTCTATGAACAGTTTGTCTATGGAGCACTGGGCCTTATAATTCTCATTGGAAAGCAATAGAATTTATCTTAAACAATTTCTAACCAATTGAAAAAATAGTTATATGCCAGCCCAACGGGATATATCTCTTATGCAGGATTTATGTGTTTTACAGTCGACACTCTAAAAGTCTGGCATAGAGTATTACAGCTACCAGGCAAGGCAATTTCATTTATAAGGCACCCAATCCCGGAGGCTCTGGGTGCTGAACATTAATGAGGACATATAGCAGTAAGTAAAAACGTAATAAAACCTCATTTAACACCATAACAAGATTAAAATTCAGCAAAAAAGAGGTTTCCAGAAGTCAGTCTTCAAGGGACTGGCTAAAGCTGAAGATGGTATCAGCAGTCAAAGGCCAGGCTGAAGAGGTAGGCCTTTAGCCTCCAATTAAATACCTCAATTGAGGGAGCCTCCCAGACTGCAGGAAGAAATGAGTTCCACAGGGTTGGCCTAGAAACACTAAAAGCATGATCTCCTGAGGTCTTAAGCCAAACCCTGGGACTATCCAGGAAGCTCCTCGAGGAGGAGCGGAGGGAGCGAGCAGAGGACACCGGTGTCAGGCGCTCAGACTGTTAACCAGGACCCAGCCCATATAGGGCCTTAAAGGTGGGAAGACCCACCTTGAAAAGTACCCCCTCCACCTGACTGGCAGCCAGTGCAGAGCACGCAGAACTGGGGTCACATGACTGGCTCTTGAAAGGCCCGTTAGTAACCAGGCCACTGCATTCTGCACTAGCTGCAGCCCGCAGAAGGTCCCTCCTGTGATCCTGAAGTACAGAGCATTACAGTAGTCGAGCCTAGAAGTCACAAAGGCATATACTAGTATCGGCATGTCCTCGGGCAGAATAAAGGACTTAATACGGACACTGTTCCACATGTGGCAAAAATCACTACTGACTACAGCTGACACCTGTTCTTCAAAGGTCAGTCTACAATCAAGGATCACCATTTACTATGGGTTGCCTATATATGGGGCGGGCACAAAAACTGCTCTTAGCACGATCAACACACTCCTCAGTAAGGCCTGTCATCTTACTTTGGGGGCAACTCTTGACACCCCCACCTGCTTGCTGTACACTGAAACTGGGTGGCTCCCACTCCATCTTAGTGGGCAATACCAAACCTGCCTACTTCTAAAAAAAGTACTACTTGGACTGACATCCCCCACACTGGGTGGACACCTTAAGCCGGCCGTCCCAACGAAATCTACCCGTAGTGCAGTCGCTGACAAGATGGTGATTCCCTTCAAAATGACAAAACTTGCCCAGAACTTCATCCTGTATCAAGGTCCAAAATGGTACAATGACCTACCTGCTGTCCTCACTGATACTACCAAGATTAGTACCTTCAAAGCTAGGCTCAAATCTCTCCTTGGCTTTAAAATGAATTGTACCTGCCTACACTAATGTGAGAGTACCTCGCCCCCAGTTTTTCATTTACCTACCCCCCCTTCACATCTTTCAGCTATATATCGCTTTTTTCTTAACCCACTCCCCTACCCCCAATTACCTGATGATGGCCTTACTTGGTTGAAAGCTCCAACTCTCTTCCACCTCAGACAATGCCACCTGCCTGCGCTAATGTCAGCTCTTTCAAACCATGGACAGACTGTGCAACCCAGCCTGTCTACAGATTCGTAGAGCATTTTCACAATCTCAGTGTGATGAGCTTGTTCGGTTCTTTGCAGATAAGGTGGAAGACATTAGGGTGGAGATCTGTTCAACACTCTCTACGGGAAGGGCCGTGGACCAGTCCTTGGTCACTTTCCCTCCTCGTTCCTGGAATCTCTTCAAAAGGCCGGATATCGAAGATGTTATGAGGATTGTCCAAGGTATGCACACTACATCCTGTAGTTTAGATCCAGGCCCCACACCCTGATTATGGGCAGTGGGGAGATCATCATCCCAGTTTTAGCGAGGATAGTCTGGTGCTCCTTAGACTCTGGTGAATATCCCAGCTTCCTGAAGGAGGCTGTGGTGACACCTGTGTTGAAGAACGCTTCTTTGGACCCCGACTCCCTCACTAACTACAGACCTATCTCAAACCTTCCCTTTGTTGGGAAGGTAATTGAGAAAGTAGTGGCTACTTAGTTGGACAACCATTTGTCCATCCATGCATCTACGATCCTCTCCAATCCAGTTTTAGAAAGAGGCATAGCACCGAGACTGCGCTGGTTCAGGTGCTCAATGATCTCCTGATGGCGACAGACCAGGAAAAATGGTCCATTTTGGTCCTGTTGGACTTGTCATCAGCATTTGACACTGTAGACCATGAGGTACTGCTTGAGCATCTGAAAAATATCTGTGGGCTTTCAGGTTTGGTCCACAGATGGTTTGCATCTTTCCTAACTGGTAGAACACAGAGAGTGGTGTCGGGGGTATTTTCCTCTGACCCTATCTCTCTGTCTTGTGGGGCTCCTCAGGGCTCGGTGCTGTTCCCCATGTTGTTTGTGGTGTACATGCTTCCCCTCGGAGACATTGTAAGATGGTATGGGCTGGAGTTTCATTGTTATGCCGATGATACTCAGCTCTGTCTTTTGCACCCGACCAGAATGGAGCACTCTCGGTGTTTAATAACTGTCTCGAGGAAATCCAAGGATGGATGAGGTCCAGCTGGCTGAAGCTGAATTCTGGAAAAACAGAGGTGATGGTTGTGGATCCAGGTCACCGGATGGGGGGGTTGGGGACAGACCATCCCTCAGGTTTATTCCTGGGGGCGGTTGAGCTTCCTATCTCTGAACAGGTACGCAACCTAGGGGTAATTCTTGATGATCGGCTGACATTGCATGCTCAAGTGTCGGCGGTCATTAAGCTATCCTTTTACCATATCAGGAATATCGCTAGGATCAAGCATCTTGTTCTGTCCGGAGAACTACCTACGTTGATACACGCCTTTGTGACCTCGCACCTGGACTACTGCAATTCCCTTTACTTTGGGCTTCCAGGGGTTGATATCCACCGCATGCAGCTGGTGCAGAACTCCACAGCCCAGTTGTTAACTGGGATGCCTCGTTCTTCCCATATTACCCTGGCGTTGCGGGGTCTGCACTGGCTGCTGGTTCAGTGGTGGATCTCCTTTAAAGTCGGCTTGCTGACTTATAAAGCCCTGCACGGTCTGGGCCCTGACTACCTGAAAGAGCTTCTGGTGCCTTACATCCCGGAGCGACAGCTCCGCTCAGCCAACGAGGGGTTGCTAGAGATTCCAAGGGTAGTTTTGAAATCCTCCAGTGCTCGGGCTTTTGTATTCGCAGCACCGACCATTTGGAATTCTCTACCCCATTAGATTAGAGAGTGCACAACGGTGGGGCACTTTAAAAAAGCTTTGAAATCTTTTTTATGGAGAAAAGCGTTTGGGGAGGATATTGAGTCGATCTGATTTTATTATTTATTATGTGGATGTTATTACTTATTCTATTGAATTTTATGATATGTTATTTGGATGTATTTTAAAACCTGTTCTGCGCCTTGATTTTTTGAAAGGCGTAATAAAAATAAAGATTATTATTATTATTATTATTATAATAATGTGATAGTACCTCACCCCTAGTTTTCCATTTACCTATCCCCTCCACATCTTTCAGCTATATACCACTTTTTTTCTTAACCCACTCCCCTACCCCCAATTATCTGACGATGGCCTCACTTGGTTGAAAGCTCCAACTCTCTCCCACCTCAGACGATGCCACCTGCTTGCGCTAATGTGATAGTACCTTGCCCCCAGTTTTCCATTTACCTATGCCCTCTACATCTTTCTGCTATATACCAATTTTTTCTTAACCCGCTCCCCTACCCTCAATTACCTGATGATGGCCTCACTTCGTTGAAAGCTCCTCCTGTCTCCCGCCTCAGACGATGCCACCTTCGACTGATCCCCCCAACCCCCTCTTATCTAATCAGTCTATCTGTATAATATTTACTAATTTGATGTGTATAAGTTCACATTTTACTATAACTGCCTGTGTATATGCTTCAATGTTTTTCTCTTTTTTTTCTCTGTAAACCTTGTATTTTTGTAATGTTTGTAAAACTCTGACGTGCAACCTTTGAAAATGAGTCCTTGACTCAAAGATATTAATCCCAAACTGAAATAAATAAATAAAATGAATCACACCCAGATTTTGCACCCTCAGAGAAACCACCAATGGAGTAGACCCCAGAACAAGTCCAGAGTCAGCCTCCAGTGTTAACCCGTCACACCCAATCACCAGCACCTCAGTCTTAATTGGGTTGAGTCTCAGCCAGCTGGAAGCCATCCAGTCATTGATTTTAGCCAGACAGCTGTTAAGCACGACAACTGCTCCTGATGTTCTGGGAGCAAAAGACAAATACAGTTGGGTATCATCTGCACAGCAGTGAAACTCCACACTGTATTGTTAGGTGATCTCACCCAGGGGCAGTATCTACACTGCCATCGGCGACAAGATCGAACCCTGAGGTACTCTGCAAGACAGCAGCATTGGGGAGGAGGAGGAGAAATTCCTCATCACCACCCGCCGTGCTCTATCCAAGAGATAGGTCTCAGATCATTTGATGATGGTACAGGTGAGTCCACAAAACTCACAGAGTCAATCAAGAAGCACAACTTGATCCACAGTGTCAAAAGCTGAGGAGAGATCGAGCAGCACAAGAACTAACCTGTCTCCTCTATCTGTAGCCCTAAGCAGATTATTATACACTCTTACTAGAGCAGTTTCAGTGCTGTGTCTGGCCTGAAAACCCAACTGGAATGGCTCATAGATATCCAAGGACACCAGGTGATCCTCAAGCTGACGTGCCACCAATTTCTCAACAACCTTGCCCAAAAACGTCAGGTTGGAGATCGGACGATAATTCACCAGGACGTCTGGGTTGAGGAATGATTTCTTTAGGAGGGGCTTCACTGGTGCTTCTTTCAGAGCAACTGGGAAGAACCCCTCCATCATTGAGCACCTGACAATCCTGGCAAACACCGGGCCAACAGCATCTGTATATCCCATTAAGAAACGTGTCGGTGCCGGGTCCAGTTCACAAAAGGTGTACTTCAGCTCCAAGATCACCTTAGTCACTTCAGACACCTCCACTGGCCTAAACTCCTCCCAGGCAGACTGAGTGCCTCTGAAACTCCCAACACAATCACTGTGAGGCACAAGCCTCCCATGCGGAATCCCCAACCGGATGACCAACACACTGTCAGACAAAAACAGAGCAAACTCTTCACATAGAGTGGTTGAAAAAGCTTTTTTCAGCTGGAGATAGGCAGGATGTAAAAGCTGTGCCATGGTCCAAAACAGCTGAGATGGTCTGTTTCTCCCCACAGCAATTCCCTTGGACAGAAATGCTGCCTTCTTACGGGAAATTGCCCCCTGGTACTCAGCAAAGTCAGAACACAGGGCCAGCCCATTGGCCTCCAGCCGGGTCTTCCTCCGGCAATGCTCCAACTTCTGACCCCTGATCTTCATCGCCTTGAGATCCCCATCAAACCAAGGGGATCTCAAGTGAGAGGATCTGGGTCATATACAGACTGGTACAATGGCATCTAGAGCTTCAGTAACCACCCTATTATAGATGGCCACTGCCGCTCCAGTGCCAATCACACATGCTGCGTCAATCCTAGATAGGTCAGCTAACGCCAATAGTCCCTCTGTGTCACCACCCTTTAAGGGGCGATAGCTGACCATCTCCACAGGGGAAGGACTTTCAGGGGGGCCCCAAAGCTGAACTCCACAGTGCAGTGGTTAGACCAAATGACCTGATCTGTCTTGAGGTTGTCAATCTCAAGACCCAGCTAGAACACCAGATCGAGTGTGTAGCCATGTTGATGGATAGCAGCAGCAACTGCTTGTGACAGGCCCAGTGAGTGCATCAACTGGAGGAGGTCATAACCGAAATGTGAAGATTCGTCATCGACCCAGGCATTGAAGCCCCCAGAATTAAACACCTGGGGGACTCCAACACCTAGTCGACAACGAAGTCCACTACCTCCTGCAAGAATTTCCCTCCCATCCTGGGAGGTGGTAAACAAGGAGAATCCTGCAACCTGCATCTGCACCCCCACGCACGGTGATGCACTCAAATGACTGGGTGCTACCAACTGGGTGCACCGAGAAGCCCAGACTGGATTGAAAAATGATGGCCCACTCCCCCACACCTGTGATCCTTCCTCAGACAGTGCACCACAGTATACCCAGCAGGAATGGCGGCCTCAAAAACAGGGCCTACATTGTCACCCAGCCAGATTTCCGTGATACAACCCAGGTCGACAGAAGAAATCAAGTCTGCAAAAACAGTGGTCTTGTTCCTCATCAACCTGGCATTACAAAGCACTACCCAAAGAGGATTAGAGGAAACAGCCAGTCTTCTAGCTACCAGCTCACTTGGTCCAGTGGGAACCCTGAGTATGTGGACCAAACACATCGGGCCTCTCCCTAGGCTCTGTTTACACCCAGGGCGTCTCCTGCAACGGACAACCTCAGTGCTGCTCACCACCCCTCCTCAGCTGCTCTTGGCACTCAACGAACCAAATGCTTCCTAGTAATACTGACCTCCCTGCAGTGCCTCGCTGTGATATCAGAGACTGGAAGGTCGATAAAGGGGCAAAGGTCATGGAGTCGAGAGGCAGCGTAGGTGATACGGGGAAGGCCACGGCACCAACACATCTCCTACCTAGTGAGACAAGTCCTGAGAGAGCACTAGAAGATAGTACAAAAGTGCAATGACAAAAAGAAACACTCAAATTAACAATCACACACACACCACACACAACATCACACACCCGGCAACCACTCAAATAAACACAAAAAATTAAAATACAACCCACCAATCCAATCTCATGCCCTGCTTAATCCCTCCCATCCATCCACAACAACTTATGCACACCTCCCTACAAATACTACTTCCCACCCAAAACAATCCCCAACCCAAAAATGATCCGAAAAAAACTTAATACTTAGTGCACAGGAGAACAGAAAAACAGGAGTGCCAATAAAACTATTATGCTGCCCAAGGGGCAGAGGTCCACAGTTTTAAAGAACAGTGTAAACAGAGTAATAATTGAAGATTTATAATCCAGAGGAATTAGAATTAGGCCTTCTCTCACAGGGCCCAAAGTCCAAATTACAAGGAAGCTTTACCCTCCCCCGTCAAAACTGAAATTCATATGAGCAGAAAAGTCAACCAAAGAGGTCTTCAACAAAGAACAAGAAAACCCCTCAAGTTATTGAGACCAGGTCCAAGAAGTCTCTCACACTTCACGAACCCGACTGCAAACCACTCCAGTAAATGGCAATCCCATACAGGAGAGAGATTAGTCAACACAATATCCAATTGAAACCAAAAGTCAGAGCACACACTCCCAACCAAAGGCAGAGCACCATTGATGGTATCAGAGAATCCACTCACTGGGTTGCATCGAAGAAAGCAGTCACCCCTCTCATGGATGGCCATACCTCTGACCCGAAAGCAAACAGATGGTAGTCAGCGTTCCTTCCCGAGAAGCACTGCTGGCTGCACCTTTCAACACAACATCTGGCCTCCACACCTGAAGATCTCTCAGAGGCCAGAAGATCCCCTCAAGGAGCACTCCACCGCAAACTCCAGTTAAGCAGAAACCACTGGACGGGAAGGCGACTCTGCTCCACTCAGGAGCGTATCATGGAAGTATCCAGGCTCCTCCGGGGAAATGAAACAACCATGGGGAGATCCCGATCATTCAGTCTTCACCTACCAACCAAGGTGAGCAAGGGCATCAAATAAAAAATGATGACAATCTCACTCCGCTAAGGGAGAGTAAGGTAAAAGAAATTACCGGCACTCCAAACTAACTACAAAATAAAGAATCTGACTCCTGACACTGCCTCACTAAAACCCATTAGCTAACTGCTAGAAACCCTACTGATCTCGCCCTACCTACAAAAAATTAAAATTTGTATCAGCTCCGGATAGTAACAAGAGCCAGAGAAGAATGAATTGCCAAATTCGTTGTTCTGTGCAAAATGTAGCAGCAAAAATAGAAGAGCATAGGAAGCAAGCAAAACGCCAGCTACAAAAAGAGCCTCTGCAACTGACTGCTTAGCGTGCAGCCACTAGCCCTCCACTTCCTTTGAATTTTGTTATAAGCCCTCCCTCACATACTGGACTGTCCTATAAATAAAACAGATACTTCCCTGTCCAGATGGAGATGTCTTGGTCTCACATTCGTACACCACTGTTAGAAAAACATGGTGTTATCCTATGTGAGACATTGAGATGGACATACTCACTTGCGGCAAGGGACCATTTAAAATTTCTACAGTTCTGATTTTTTCTCCATCATACTTATGCTGAGGCTGCTAAACCTCCTGACCAGTTAGAACACCTCCATAGAATTTTAGTGGCTGAAGAGGTATGGCAGCATCTCACTGAGAACCCGTACAGAGGCATACAAGACGTAACCCACAGATCCACATCCCACATACTCCAACAATAGAACCTGGAGTTTGATACAGACTGCCATTTGGAGCCGAGGCTGAGGTGTTCTCTCCTGCTTCTAAAATGATGCCAGTTCCCAACCTCTGGAAAGTTTCCTGGAAATGCAGGATAAGGTGAGGTGTATTTCAGGTCTCCAGCTAGGGTTTTGTTGGTGCAGCTGTGGAACCTAACATGCAGACCACACACACATATATTCTGGGGGGGGTCCAAGACTAACTGATTATTGGAAGGAAGTAGCACAAGATGTAAAGCATATTTTCAATATACCTATTCTAATTACTCTGTCTTTGGTTCTGCTTTCCATTCCACCTCAGGAATAACAAGCATTTGTCAATGCCGAATGTATGCTTGTTGGCATTGGCAGTGGTAGTGTAGAAGTTACAGCGCAGCGTAATAGGAATGGCAGTGAAGTACTGAACTGAAGCCAACCCCACCACCACCCTGCAGAAAGTGACAGGCATTGGGGTGTGCCTTTGGGTCGTCAGGCATAATGGCCATGCCATTTCACCACACCCCACCCTGCAGACACTGACAAGTGTCACGGTGTTCCTTGGGGTCTTTGGCCCTTATGCTCATCCCATTCCATTAGGAAATACGGTGAGATGGGTGTGATATAGGAGAATGGGGTGAACTTTGGGGCCGAAGAGTCCAAGGCATACCTCGATGCCTCTCACTGGCTGCAGGGTTTGGAATGGTATGAACATTACAGGCAAGAATCCCAAATCACACCCCTGATGCCTGTCATTCTCTACAGGGTTGGGCGTTATGGTTGGAAACCCTAATACCTCAGGCATTCGTTGGTATTTTCACTCCAAATTTTCAACATGCTTTTTCTGTGACCCCACCTCATGAACAGGGGGACTATCAATTTGTTAGCAAAGCTGCTTATGCACAGCGACTACGGCATTTAGCACCACAGGTGCAAAACATTCGAATAGGATGTAAAAATGACAGCTGTACTGTTCATGGGGAGGTGTAAAAAATAATGTTGCAAATCTGCAGTAAAATATAAAATGGTGAAGTCACGAGCGTACATAGAAACTGTGCAACGCACACCCGTAATATAATTAGGTTGGAGATTTTTTACAGCAGATTGTCAACTCGGGCATTTTGGTGCCTCCGATCATGAACGGTGTCACTGTGATTTTCTTTATCTGTCCCGAACAATGATTTCCCACAGCGACCACGCATCTCTGCGCTGAAAGTGTGAAAACACACTTCAGCCATGCTGTGAAAAATGACAGCTGTACTGTTCATAAGGAAGTGTGGAAAAGTGCCACTGGTGAAAATCTGGACTGAAAATATTACAAAGTCATGAACTTACGAGGGTGCGTGGAAACTGCGCAATGCTCACTCAGAACACAGTCATTTTTTGGACTTTGTCACCAAATTTTCAACATAGCCATTTAAGACCTCTGCATGAACAGTGTCACTGTGATTTTCTTAATGTGTCCCATACATTGATTTCGACATCGACTGCGCCATATGCGCTACATGGGCAGAAACACATTTTGGGTGAGATGTGAAAAATGACAGCTGTACTACTCATAAGAAGGTGTGGTAAAATGGCAATGTTGAAAATCTGGAGTGAAAATATTGAAAATTCGCGAACTTATGAGAGTGCGTAGGAACTGTACAACGCATGCTCGTAAAACAGTCATTTTTTGGAATTTTTTCACCAAATTTTCAACATAGCCATTTTAAGACCTTTGCTCATGAATAGTGTCACTGTGATTTTCTTAATTTGTCCCATACATTGATTTCGCACACCGACTGTGCCATTGTGCGCTACATGGGCGGAAACACATTTTGGGTGAGATGTGAAAAATGACAGCTGTACTACTCATATGAAGGTGTGGTAAAATGGCAATGTTGAAAATCTGGAGTAAAAATATTGAAAATTTGCGAACTTACAAGCGTGTGTAGGAACTGTACAACGCACGCTCGTAAAACAGTCATTTTTGGAATTTTTTCACCAAATTTTCAACATAGCCATTTTAAGACCTCTGCTCATGAACAGTGTCACTGTGATTTTCTTAATTTGTCCCATACATTGATTTAAGCATACCGATCGCCATTGTATGTGCTACATGGGCGGAAACACGTTTTGGGTGAGATGTGAAAAATGACAGCTGTACTGCTCATAAGGAAGTGTGGTAAAATGAAAATGTTGAAAATCTGGAGTGAAAATATTGAAAATTTGCGAACTTACGAGCATGCGTAGGAACTGCGCAACTCACGCTCGTAAAACAGTCATTTTTAGGAATTTTTTCACCAAATTTTCAACATAGCCATTTTAAGACCTCTGCTCATGAACAGTGTCACTGTGATTTTCTTAATTTGTCCTGTACATTGATTTCGCACATCGACTGCGCCATTGTGCGCTACATGGGCGGAAACACATTTTGGGTGAGATGTGAAAAATGACAGCTGTACTACTCATAAGAAGGTGTGGTAAAATGGCAATGTTGAAAATCTGGAGTGAAAATATTGAAAATTCGCGAACTTATAAGCG
Source organism: Neoceratodus forsteri (assembly GCA_016271365.2). NCBI lineage: Eukaryota > Metazoa > Chordata > Ceratodontiformes > Ceratodontidae > Neoceratodus > Neoceratodus forsteri. Next base: position 465,564,913 of record CM028132.1, on the reverse strand, counting down.
TGCGTAGGAACTGCGCAATGCACGCTCGTAAAACAGTCATTTATTGGAATTTTTTCACCAAATTTTCAACATAGCCATTTTAAGACCTCTGCTTATGAACAGTGTCACTGTGATTTTCTTAATTGTCCCATACATTGATTTAGCACCGACTGCACTTATTAAGCTACATAAGTGAAAATGTTTTTTGGTGAGATGTGAGAAAATGACAGCTGTACTACTGATAAGAAGGTGTGGTAAAATGGCAATATTGAAAATCTGGAGTGAAAATATTGAAAATCCGCGAACTTACTAGCGTGCGTAGGAACTGCGCAATGCAGGCTCGTCAAACAGTCATTTTTTGGAATTTTTTCACCAAATTTTCAACATAGCCATTTTAAAACCTCTGCTTATGAACAGTGTCACTGTGATTTTCTTAATTTGTCCTGTACATTGATTTTGCACACCAGCTGCGCCATTGTGCGCTATGTGGACGGAAACACGTTTTGAGTGAGATGTGAAAAATGACAGCTGTACTACTCATAAGAATGTGTGGTAAAATGACAATGTTGAAAATCTGGAGTGAAAATATTGAAAATTTGCGAACTTACGAGCCGGTGTAGGAACTGCGCAACTCACGCTCGTAAAACAGTCATTTTTTGGAATTTTTCCACCAAATTTTCTAAATAGGCTTCTTGAGAGCCCACCTTATGAACGCTGGCAGTGTCGTTTCATTAATCAGGCCCGAAAGGTGATTTTGTGCAGTGACTGCGAAATCACCCTTCGGGCCCAAATAACACCATGACAGTGACATCACTCATGAGAAGGCGTCCCAAAAACCCCATGTTGAAAATTTGGTGCAAAAATTCCAAAAAATGCCTGAGATATGCAACAAAGTTGAAAAACCTCTGTCTATCCCATTATACAGCTTACCGGCATTTCCTCAGTTCGTGGTCGACTTTGAAGAGTGCAGACGTGTTCCTGGTCCACCGCAGATCATCGCGCCGAGCTCCGGAGGTAAATATGGGGTGAGGGGGGGTGTGGGGAGGCAGGGTGCGCAGTGGGTGTATGCGGGTTGTGGAGGGGGGAGGAAGACTACGTGGGACCGTTTTCTTTACAGGTATTTAAAAAAAGATGGCGCGGGACGCTTTGCCGCTGGGGTGGGCTCCCAGCGTGGCAGAAGGATAACTGGGGGCGTGGAGCGATGGGATTGAGCACCCCGTCCAGCCATGGCATCTGTTGCCACGCTGGGGTGGCTCCCAGCGTGGCACCCTGTACTGGGGGGGGACAGTGAAGCCGACGGGGATTGGGCACCCCATCTGCTATACCATTGATTTGCCATGCTGGGCATTTGGAAGGCTTTGGGGAGCGCAGCACAGCTAACGGGGATTGGGCACCCCAGTCGGCGCTACGTGTGTGCCTGGGGGCACGCACGGATGCGCGTGCAGTGTTCTGTGTGTGTGTGTGTGTGTGTGTGTGTGTGTGTGTGTGGAGGAGCTGCGCATGAGCAGGCGATGTCTTATCGCTGCTCACTGAGTAGCTCCCCCTTTCAACTGTATGCCACTGCATTTTGGAGCTTGTCATAGACAGCTCCAGCATGCATTGGCGGACAGGGGCCGCGCCTGCCAACACACTGACTGAATTGGAAGAGGGGGTGACACACCTCCGAAAACTCGGATGATGGCACTATGTCTCTTGCACATCCGTGCAAGCAAACATAAAAAGCAAAAGATAAAACACTGAAATTACTGAATTTATTGATCATAATAGTAATGAACTTCTGCCACACTGGGAGCCCACCCCAGCATGGCAAACATCCCGCGTTGTTTGTTTTTTTTTAAATACCTGTAAAGAAAAAACAGTCCCACGCAGTCTTCCTGCCCCCCTCTCCACAACCCGCACCCACCCACTGCGCACCCTGCCTCCCCACTATTAAACTAAACAGCATCAATACAGCACTCAACAAAGCCTGCCGCATGGTCACTAGCAGCAATAGACAAACACATACTTGTTTGCTCTACTCTCGAGCGGACTGGCTAACCTTAGAAGGGAGGCTTAAATACCAAACCTGCCTCCAAGCCAAAAAGATCCTTATGAAACTCATACCAATTTGTCTGCACCGCCTCATCCAACCTGCCCCCCATAGGGGCACCCCTAGACTTTTGGCCGGGACCTCCTACATAGTTCCCCACTGTAGGACCTCTCTAGGGCAAAGATCCTTCCGTTATCGTGCTCCCCTCTGGCTAAACAAACTACCATCTTCCATCCTACTTGTCTCCAATCTAAGTCTATTCAAAACCGGGTTGAAGAAGTTTCTCCTTAACGCGGAGACGTGTAGCTGTTCTCCATCTTTCCCCCTAGGTTGTTGACTACAGAGGCCACCACACTGGTTGGAACATCTCAACCCTCAGATTTTCTCTGAGCCTTGGCAGTAACCCTACACTGTGATTGTTGAACCTTGTAATGTCCTGTTTTGGAAGCTTCTGTACAACCTGTTCTCTGTGTAAATCTTCAATTACAACTGACGAGTAGCCTTTTACTTATGCTATGATTTTGATCATTGTCGTAATGTAATATCTCTGTTTTGAGAATATTGTACACTCTGTCTTGATGTTGTTGTCCTGTCATGACTGACGTGGAGCCTTTGCAAAGGAGTCCTTGACTCAAAGGTTGTAATTCCGAAATTTTCAATAAATAAATAAAATAAATAAAAAAGCATAGCCGTTGCCAGGGGTTTTGTATGGTTTGAAAGAACCCCCTTTGAAATTCCCTTTTTCATTATTTGTAACATTTTTTCATAATTTCTGTTTATTTTGTGACTGTCACAGAGTGCTTATGCGCACATAATGAACTCCAGCACTTTCTTTCTGCATGCACTCCCTCCCATCTGCTGTTAATCAGCTTCCTCAGTGTCAGTAAGATGACTGGAGCTGCTTTGTGAGTCTTTCTCTGCACCATCCCCCTATGACTGGCTGGCCAACTGCAGCTCATGTCAGCATTGTGAATGTGACAGGAATACAGCATGGCAGCTGCCCATAATTCACACTGTCAGCTAGTACTCAAGGAAGATGGAGTACGGCAGCAGGTTCAGAGACGTCTCCAAAACAGCAAAAGAGAAGTAGAGGACCTTGACTTATAATATTATCAGTCACTGGCAGATACGTTTTGCTGGCCACAGTTGCCAAAGATGTGTCCCTTAATAGCTGTATATCAAGGGGTAGGCTGTGCAGAACTGGGCAAAGGAGCTTTTTGGGTGGGTGGGCTGAAGATTTAGAAATAAATTACTTAATTCCTCCTCTATACAAAATGCAGAGTTGTCACATTTCATATCACTGTTTTAACTTTTCATAAGTTAAGCAAAAGAGGTGCCACAGTGGAAAGACAATGGAAGTGTTTGGAAGGGTCTGGCTGGGACCTACACTGCCACTTCACTAATTGTGCTGTTCAGAGAGTTCTTCACTGTGGTCCTATTTTTATTAACATTCAGTTCCACTTGTGTCTGTGTTATCTGTGCCAGACGCAGTTAAAACAAATACATTGCAATAAGCGTTTTCTCCAGATGATCACGTGGCAGTAGGATGACATTTATTGGTACAGTTTAGTGTTATGAACATACCCACTATACTTTTGGAAGTATGGTGGGAGTGGGAGGTGGGGGGTTAGGCATTTAGGAGATGGTAACTTTACATTGGGAATCCCCGCCATTGTCAAATGAGCTTTCCCCTCACTCCCATTGTCATGCCTAGCACATTGGAGGATGGAGTTGGGGCAACAAGTGTAGTACCCAATACTGAACTAAGAATTATGTTACAGATTTTTTTTCAAGCAGGGTGCTTGGTATAGAAACAGACAATGACGGCAGAAAAAGACAGAGGTCCATTCAGTCTACCCAAGTTCCCTATAATCCTTGGAACCTACCATTTCTCCAGGGTACTAGCCCTCCCCATCCTCTCTCTATTCTCCTTCTTGGTCCTGTTGCCCCCAGTAACCACTATTCCCTTCATTGTGTCCCAGCCCTGCTTGAATCCTTGGACTGTTTTTGCACCCATCAATTCAGCTGACAGACTGTTCCAAAGTTCCACCACCCTTTCCGTAAAGTAGTACTTCCTCACATCTCTCCAAAACCTACCTTTCCATTTGTGTCCACGGGATCATGAATTGGTACTCAGGCTAAACAATACCCCGCAGTTCATGTTGTTAATTCCTTTAAGGAATTTGAAGGTCTCTATCACATCTCCCCTCTCCCGTCTGGTCTCCAATGAGTACATATTTAGTGCCTTGAGGTGCTCCTCATAAGATCTGCCCTGCTGTCTCTGAATCATTTTAGTAACTCTGTGCTGTACTGTCTCCAACCTATCCTTATCCTTTCTGAGGTGAGAACTCCAGAACTGGGCACAATACTCTAGGTGAGGTCTCACCAGGGATCTGTAGAGGGGAAGTATTACCTCCTTTCTTCAGCTATCAGTACCCCTGCTGATACATCCCAGCATCCCGCTAGCTTTGCTATAGGCCATGTTGCACTGACTCAATTGCTTAAATGGCATATTGAGTTGGGGAGGGTGGGGGTTACAGCAAGGGGTAGAGGGAGTTCAGATATGAGTTATATAGACTTAAAATAAGCCACAAAGTGCACAACAGAGCATACCGTAGCCCATGGTTTCTGGAAGACATACTATATCTGAGACAATGCCTTAGATATATTACAGTAGCAGAATCTTGTTGCCTCTGGTACTGAATACATATACTCTATGGATTCACCCTGCAGCTAGCCAGATAATAATTTTGCTTAGAGCAAGGGGTGCAGGAGGTCTCAGATATGACTTCTTTAGCTTCAAAATAAGCCCTAAATTCATCACATGACTTCTGGTGCTCTGGCGGTCCTAAGACCCACAGCTTTTTTAAAAGGTTTCAGAATGCATAAAAAGAGCCCACTTGTGAAAATCCTGGCAATTGCCCTGAAAAGTTATAACAGGGCTGCAGTTAAGTACAGTTATTCACACAAAACAGATGTGGTGTGATCTAACTCATATTTATTTACACCCATTGCCTCAGTGTTTGCAGGCTGAGGTTCTTTGTCTTTTAACTTGTTTTTTGTTTTAATTGGGTTCACCACAACATAACCCAGATAGACCATCTTGGATAGCTGGTTCATTCCACTGGGGTGTCAGGCAGACGAGGCACACTGATGAGTCCTGGAAGGACGAAACACATGTCTATGTCTTCTGTTGGCACCCTTTGCAAACTGTGCGAGAGACCTTTCGGCACCATGCATTTCTGCTTACAGTTGAACCAGCATAATATTCTTTGGTGATTTGCATATGCAGCCCATGATGCTTTGCATTATGGGGGCATGTGTGATTTTGTATAACTCATATTTATATCTGTATCTATCTACATACATATATATATATATATATTTATACAACATATGTTTTGGGATATCAACAGAGATACAAATGTTATCTGAGGCAGACAGTAGAGATATCAAATATATCTCCATGTTCCTATATGTCATAGTGATAGCTCCATGTTCCTATACGTCATACTGATATCTTCATGTTCCTATATGTTATACTGAAACTTATCTGGTTGATCCTCCCATTTTCAGACTGTCTTACGAACAAGCACTTTCACTTTTTGTGCTCTAATGTAGCGTGACTGAGCACTGTCAGTAGTGGTAAATGACATGTTGGCAGAGATTTAAAATAAGGCACTCTGTTGGAAAAGTTAGAAAACTGTGTTTTTATTGTAAGTTTACTTAGCTTTGTTAAAAGAAGCTGCCAACTGTAGAGTGATGAGAGTGAGCAAGTTGGTGTCTTCGAAAAGTAGACTCAAGCCCTAATGACCGTTGCTATAACACATGCTAATGTTCCGTCTGCTACAGGTACGCTGACTCATCCTCTTATCTCTCTACAGTCAGTAGCTTCTATTGAAACAAAGCTAAATAAACTATGATAAAAAACACAATTATCTAACTTTTTCAACACAGAGTGCCTTATTTTAAGTCTTTGCCAGCACATCATTTATCATTGTTGACAGCGTTCATTCACACTACATTAGATCATGAAAAGTAAAACTCCTAGTTCGTGAGTCAGTCTGAATACTGCAGGATCAACCAGATAAGTTTTTTAAATGACGTATGCTGTATGTTGTGTTGGGAGGAGATATGAGGGGTTGTGTTGGGTGCAAAAACATATCTTGTATAAAAGTGCAACATGTGTAAGTCACATCAATGTAGGGGATTGTGTTGAGGGGGATGTGGGGGGTTGTGTTGAGGGATGCCCAAAACATATGTTGTATAAACAGAACATGACATGGCCTGACTGAAGTTACCCTATTTATCTTCACTCATAGCCAGTGACATTGTAGACTTGCCTGACCTACAGTCCCTAATGTGGACTGCCATGATTCTATGTTACAGCATAAGGAATACAAGCAATCACTCACGCTTGCTATGATATGCTATTTAGTATAGTTATTTTTGTGATCTTAGCGCACCACCTACAGTTATTACCCATAATGCTATGGTCAGCACATTATGTCAATCATTCTATTGTAACCCAAAAGTAGTGTTAGTCAGCATGATGCTTATCACTATGTATGTGCAAAACCTAATGGCCCTGGGTGCAAGCTACCCACTGTACCCACCAATAGAAATGCTTTGTTTAGCTTTTCTACTATGCAGATGAGCGTGTTACCAGGTAACAGACCGTCTTATCTCTGACTATAGGAGCTTGTGTAATTCTGTTTTTCGCTCAGTTTTCTTATGTAATAGTACCTAAATATATTTATCTAGGGCAGGGTTAATATTTAAAAATAATTGGACTTGGAAAGACCACCATGACCAAACTAGAGAGAATATAAATAAAACAGCAAAAGGATTGGAAAGATTTAATTCTAGGTTTGAAGGTCAAACCATAAGACCATTAATAAATGCAATTAAGGCTAAATACAATGCCCAACTTTTATATGGAACAGAGATATGGAAGACTAATGCAGTGGATAAACTGACTAGCCCCATTTTCAAATTATTAAGGAAAACACTGGGACTGGGACCCTCATGTCCAGCAGCATATATCCAAGCAGAACTTGGCATCAATAATATAAACGCTCTGGTACATATCAGGAAAATTAATTTTTGGCTAAGGATAACTCATCTACTGAAAAATCACTTGTCCTTCCAATGCTTAGAAGAAAAAAGAAAATAGCACATGATGGGACTTTCTAATAAGAAATGTTGGTATACTAACATCATATACCAATTACGGGAATGTAAGTTACAGAATCTTAATACACTAGTTGAAAAGGGAATAATTATTAGTACCAGATACAAAAAATATATTACTAGGAAACTATATAATATTTGGAATCAAAAAGACTTGGACTCTATACAGAAGTCACATTTCTCCTGATGGTACGCTGAGCATGATTTAAATTTAGGGTATAACCATATCTTGATACACTAACTGACATTGAGTTGAGAAGGAATTTTATCAGATACCAATTTGAAAGATTCCCTAATAATGTATTATTGACAAGATATGATAAAGCACCAAAAGAGCAGGAACAATGCAACTGTGTGCAGTGGGGCACTGAGGGCCTCAATCATGTGCTCTGGACATGTTCATGATATTTGGTAGAAAGGGTATATTGGCTAAAAGCTTTCTTAGACCCCAGACACCCTGTCAGTAATGCATTACTAACTACTGTTCTAATACACACTGCAGACTCATGGGCAAAAACTAGAATTGCCAAATATTTCAGTGCACTGTTCAAAAAAAAAAAGAAAATCATGGCTAATCAGCACCAGCTGTAGGATCTAACATACTAACATACTAAGATGCCAGCAGAGCAGGCCCTTTGGTCTATCAAGTCTGCTCGAGATCAGTACCCTTTAGGGGCACCGTTGTCGCCTTCCCCGCCTCCCCCATGAAACCCCCAACCCCTGACTGAAGTTCTCCTCCAGTTTTGGCACTACTCAGTTTCACCTTCCCCCTATACCTATCCCAGCCTTGCTTGAACCCCCCCCCACACACACACACACAGTATCCACATCCACCAGTTCTGCAGGCAGTGCATTCCAGGGTTCCACCATCCTCTCAGTGAAGTATCATCTCCTTGTCTCTCCCCTAGGTTTCCCTCCAAACAGCCTCAATTGGTGCCCCCTGGTGGCCCCCACCTCCCTGAGCTGTAACGCCCTGTCTGGCATTACCCTATTTACCCCCTTAAGGTATTTGAAAACCTCGATCATATCCCTTCTATCCCTCCTCTCCTCCAGGGAGTACAAGTTGAGCTCCTCAAGTCTCTCCTTATAAGACCTCTCCCCCAGACTCTGTATCATCCTGGTCGCCCTCCTCTGGACCCTCTCCAGAAGTGCAATGTCCATTTTCAGGTATGATCTGATCTGTATTTATTGCAGTACTTATCTCTGGGCAGTATAATATGTTACAACATGATAAGGTAACAGCTATTTATCTGTCCGTGAAGGGCAGCGCTGGGTATAATTGATTTCATTTATTTCTGTTGTTTGTGATTTTGTGTCTTTATGTCTTTTATTATATTTTATTTATTGTATACTATTTGTGAATAGCATTTTAAGCTCAACAATAAAGACTGAATTGAATTGAATTGAGTTTTCCTATGATGACACCGAGTGTTCGGAGGGTCCGGACTCCCAGCTGTGGTAAGCTATCCTTTTTATAAGTATTGGGGAACAAACCTTTGTTCTGCAACACCTGTTTCTGTCATGTTTTGCCATCAGGTTTAGATCCTTCCAGAACCCAACAACATCAAGGTATCATTGGCCTGTCATGAAGATAAATATACTATATTCAGTCAAGTCATGTCATATCCCTTATACTGTATATGCCATAGGGGTGGAGGCAAATCCTTTGTGATAAATTTTGTTATCTAAGCAGCTATATATGTAAATGAAATCTATACATATAGTAACTGTGTCAGCAAGCTTTATACACCTAGTAAATTCATCATTAGATGAACCCCACCCCTGCCGACCGGTACTACTTCCCTACTATCAGTAAAGCTACATACGTTTAGCTACAGAAACTCACAGTTCTGCCATGGCTTAAATACCCAACCCCATACAAAACAGTTGAGTAGCAGAAGACAAATAATTTTCTTTTTCTCATTTTTTTCTCAGAACTGAAACCGCATACTTATTTCCTCCCCCCCACCCTCCTTCTCACCTGCCTGTCTGTCTCAGCTCTCTTTCATGAGCTGAACACAGCCTTTTAGCACATTCGTCCAAATACTATAATCCCAAACATTTCAAATGAGTGCTTTTTCTTTTTTCAAATACTGTTTTCTTTCCCACTGCACTCTCCAGCCACCACAATGCTTACCAGATCTGGAAATTCTCATTTTTCAACTGCCATGCAATCTGCCACACCACTCCTGCACACACAACTTGAGCTACATTTAACCATTAAGCTGCCATCAGAACTAGAACGTATAGGAATTTTGGACTGACATATCAGTCTGCAGCCCTGCAAGGGTTAAAATAATACCGCTGAACTGAAATAAGAAACACTCCTTCACTCACAGTACCTTTATTTTTTTTAAAAAGCAGCTATGGAAGTTTTCTTCTTTTTCCTGCTACATCTCACAGCAGTCATGCTCTCTCTTTCAGCTCACACTTTTACCTCTCACTCCTCACAGACTGCTTTATTGCTGCTCGCTCGCTCACTCCTCCAAGATCAGTTTAATTTTTATTAAAAAAATATTACAAAAGACCACAAAATTCAATAAACTGATTGAAAACAAAACCACAAATACTGAGGAAAGCCTAACAGTAGCTGCTTCCCCCTCTTGTTTAGAATTGCCACCATATTTTGCCTAAATTATTCATAAATAGACATTACAACCAATCAGGACACACATGCTACAGCCTTCAGGGACATTAGGACATTGCGGTGTCCCTGGTAACCACTATGCTAAGTGGAGCTACACTGGGGAAAACCACACAAAAAGTTCACTCAAATCTGCACAAAAATAAATAAACTGTTTAGAACGAATCTCCCAACTCTGTCCTAAAGGATGCCTATTGCATAAATGAAATACACAACATGGACCTTATGGAATAAATACTTTTTTTTTTCCCCACACATGCTGTATGACCTTGGGCAACTCACTCATGGCTTACGCCACTTGGGTAAATAAATCATTTATTCCACAGGTCCCTGTTGCATATCCTTTACATATATATATATATATATATATATATATATATATATATATATATAAGCAATAAGACACGACAGGATGTGCATGGAACGATTTTACCACACAGCCAGGCGTGAGCGCGGCGCGGCGAAGTGCTAACCTCTAACTGTGCGGTAAAATCGGTTCCTACACCTGGAGTGACTTATTGCACTTATAAAATGACATAGCATTGTTAAAATGACAGAAACACACAGATAACACATTTTAGCTTTATAAAAATATTTTATTTTGTGTTAAAAATCATTATGCAGCATAAAGTAGTTCTAATTGCTATGTATGGAAAAGGTAGAGAAAGAAATTTGTACTTCTTTAAAACATGTTAAGTGATTAGACATTCATAAAATACTCATCATGTAGTCACTTGCTAAAAAAATTTACAGTCCCACTAAAATTCACAGGTCCATTGAAAGTGAATGGACCATTATTAAAAGCAGTCATTCCTCCTGTTGGTGGCAGTGTAGTGCTTTGGTTCGTTTCATTCGGTATAGGATCAGCTAGTTTTTCGTTTTCTGGTTGCAGCTCATTTATGATCTGATTTTTTTGACCCAGTATCGAGCTCCAGCGTTGTCTGTCCCTGGCAGAGGCAGTCCAGTATGATCGCAAGCTAGCCTCACAGCGGTGCCCTGTTACCGCCATGGTCTCTCAGCTTTGTAGACTGGCTTCAGAGAGCAAACGAACTGCGGTGGACCTTATGGAGTGATTTGTTCAAGTTTCACTCAAGCAGGCTTCTCTGCTTATTTTGGACATTAGGGTCGATAGGAAATTTACACTGAGTGGTTGTTTGGTGTACCAGGTTTGACTGCAGTCCAGGAAGTGTTGCGGACGACGTCGCGGGTGGCAGTAGAGCGCTGTCGCATCAGCAGGCAGTTTACTGAGGTATTTTTTTTAATTTTTCACTGGGCAAAGTGGCGAATCGGGTTCTGAATACATGAACCCTCAGTGGGCTTGTTTGTTCTTCTCAAAGGGGTCACTGAGATTTTTTGTGGCTTCATTGAAGCCAAGAGTAGCATATTCAGAGCCATTTTCATCAAGTTTGAATATAAAGCTATTGGGGGTCAGATTTCTCAGTCCCTCCCGCCCGCGCCTGGCCATGTACAGTTGTACATCAAGCCACACTTTTCTTAATAGGCCAGGTGCTGTGTTGGGAGATAGGGCAGCGATTTCTTGAGTAGTACTAAGTCAGGGTTGGATATCGGAGGGTGGTGTTTGCTTCCATCTTTCGGTTGCCTTCGGTAACGTTTGGTTACCGACACAAACACATTGTTGCTGCTGTGAAATGCTGGGTCTGTTATTATGTTTAGTTGTCTTGCTATGCCAGCTGAATTGAGGTGCCTGTTCAGTGAGGATCGTAGGCTGCAATAGCTGCTGATAGCATACTCGTTGCCATCTGTGTTTCTAACCTCTGCATAGAAACGTCCGAATGCTTTATTTAGCTCTGCGCTACTCGATGTTTTAAAATCGATGTGTACCCCTTTAGCGACTTGCCAGTCTTTAAATACTTTGATTGCCCGTGAAGTTGTTTTCTTTGTATTGGGCTCATTTTTTGAATCTTCGATTTCATTAAGGGCTTCTGTGGTGAGGGAAAGGTGATGCGAAGTAATTGTCATGGCATTTTGGGCATTTACCTCAGTTTCATTTGTTGCTGTACTCACTGTGACAGTTGTTGGAAGGCTATTGGCAGTGTAGTACTCTTCCTCGGGTGAATTAAAAATCCTTTCTAACTCCTCATCAGAGAAGCTTACATTGAAGTTTACTTTTCTATCTGATGCCATGGTGATTCAGTTAGTGGGTGAAGCAAAGATGGATGCCAGTGAAAATGCCAACATTCTAAAGCTCATTAATACTGGTCTTTTCACTGACAGTTCTTTTTTTTATATGTGCATGGAACAGATTTCATGCATTTTAAATACACCCTCTGATTGGCTGAAACAGCTTGCCCATTTTATAAATATAAATACTGACTGGAAAGTCATACAGCTATATTTTCAAATACACAGCAAGATTTTGACACTACGTGGTGTTGATGGATAATGCATTATATGAAAATAGATGCCTCATTATGTTTGCTTGCACGCATGTGCAAGAAACATAGTGCCATCATACGAGTTTTCCAGAGGTGTGTCAGCCTCTTCCAATGCAGTCAGTGTGTTTGCCAGTGCGGTCACAGAGCGCCAATCACTGCTCCAGCTGTCTATGACAGCTGAAAATGTAGTGGCATACAGTTGAAAGGAAGAGCTTCACTTGAGTGAGCAGAGCTCTCCCCCTCCACACACACATGGGCGCACACACGCACACTGTGTGCTCATCGCCTTCCCTTCCCCCCACTGTATGGCTGACGGGGTGCCTAACTCTACCGGCTCCACGCCCCAGCATCCAGGTGCCACGCTGGGATCCCACCCCAGCTTGGCAAATGATGTTATGGCCGGGGGGGTGCCAATCCCCGTCGGCTCCACTATCTCCCCCATGCTGTCGCAGATGGGTGCCCAATCCTGTCCAGCTCCACTGTCTCTCCCCCAAGCATCCAGGTGCCATGCTGGAGCCCACCCAGCGTGGCAAAAATGTGTTAACCAGCAGGGTGCCAATCCCCGTCAGCTCCTCTCCCGAACAGCCTTTCAGCTGCAGCAGAGCCCACCCCAAGCGTGGCAAATGTCCCTAAATCGTCTCTGAAATAAAAACACTTGTAAATAGAAAAACTGTCCTAGGGCTTCTCCCTGCCCCTCCCACAACCCGCACCCCCCACTCGCACTCCTGCCTCCCCACCCCCTCACCCCATACTTACCTCCGGAGCTCGGCACAATGATCTTCGGTGGACCGGGAACACGTCTGCACTCTTCAAAGTCGATTGCGAACTGAGGAAATGCCGGTAAGCTGTATAATGGAATAGATAGGGTTTTTTCAACTTTATTGCATATCTCAGGCATTTTTTGGTATTTTTGCACCAAATTTTCAACATGGGGTTTTTGGGACCCCTTCTCATGAATGCTGTCACTGTTATGGCATTTCTCTGGCCCGAAGGGTGATTTCGCAGCCACTGTGTGAAATCGTCTTTCCGGAATGATTAATGAAACGACACTGCCAGTGTTCATAAGGCAGATAACAAAGCCTATTTTGAGGGTGAGTGAAAATCCTAAAAGTACTGTTTAATTCGTTGCATGGCGGATTCCTATGCGATCGTAGTTCGCAAATTTTCAATATTTTCCTCCAGATTTTCAACATTGCCATTTTACTACACCTTCTTATGAGGCAGTACAGCTGTCATTTTCACATCTCACCCAAAATGTGTTTCCACCCATGTAGTGCACAATGGCGCAGTTGGTGTGCGAAATCAATGTACGGGACACATTAAGAAAATCACAGTGAGACCGTTCATGAGCAGAGGTCTTAAAATGGCTATGTTGAAAATTTGGTGAAACAGTTCCTAAAAATGACTGTTTTACGAGCGTGCGTTGCGCAGTTTCTACGCACGCTCGTAAGTTTGTGAAATTTCAATATTTTCACTCCAGATTTTCAACATTGCCATTTTACCACACCTCCTTATAGGCAGTACAGCTGTTATTTTCATCTCACCCAAAACATGTTTCCGCCCATGTAGTGCACAATGGCGCGATGTAGTTATGCAAAATCAATGTATGGGACACGTTAAGAAAATCACAGTGACACTGGTCATGAACAGAGGAATTAAAATGGCTATGTTGAAAACTGGTGAAAAAATTCCCAAAAATGACTGTTTAGGGCCTTGCGTTCTGCGCGGTTCCTCACTGCGCTGGAAGTTTGCAAATTTGTAATATTTGCACACAAGATTTTCAACAGTGCCATTTTACCGCACTTCCTTATGAGCAGTGCAGCTACCATTTTTCACATCTCGCCCAAAATGTGTTTCCGCACATGTAGCTCACAATGGTACAGTTGGTGTGTGAAAACAATGTTTGGGACAGATTAAGAAAATCACAGTGACACTGGTCCTGAGCAGAGGTCTTAAAATGGCTATGTTGAAACTTTGGTGACAAAACTCCATAAAATGACTGTGTTATGAGTGACCATTGCGCAGTTTCCACGCACCCTCATAGGTTCATGAATTTGTAATATTTTCAGTCTAGATTTTCACCAGTGGCATTTTTCCACACATCCTTATGAACAGTACAGCTGTCATTTTCCACAACATGGCCGAAATGTGTTTTCACACGTTCAGTACAGAGATGCGTGGTCGCTGTGGGAAATCATTGTTCGGGACAGATAAAGAAAATCATACTGACACTGTTCATGATCAGAGGTCCCAAAATGCCTGTGTTAACAATCTGCTGTAAAAAAATCCCCAAATTGGTTACATTACGGGTGTGCGCTGCACAGTTTCTACACACGCGCGTGACTTCACCAGTTTTTTTAAGATTTTCACAGCAGATTTTCAACATTGCCATTTTTTACACCTCCCCATGAACAGTACTGCTGTCATTTTTCACATCTTGTTCGGAATGTGTTTTTGTACCTGTGGTGCCAAACGCCATAGTCGCTATGCAAAAGCAGTTTTCGGCTAACAAACTGATATTGCCACTGTTCATGAGGTGGGGGTCACAAAAAAAACATGTTGAAAATTTGGAGTGAAAATACCAACGAATGCCTGAGGCGTTAGGGTTTCCGACCATAACGCCCCACCCTGTAGAGTATGACAGGCATCAGGGGTGTGACTTGGGATTCTTGTCTGTCATGCTCATACCATTCCACCCCCATCCACACCCTGCAGCCAGTGAGAGGCATCAAGGTGTGCCTCGAACTCTTCGGGCCCAAACTTCACCCCATACTCCTATACCGCACCCATCTCACCATATTTCCTGATGGAATGGGGTGTGCATAAGGGCCAAAGACCCCAAGGCACACCGTGACACTTGTCAGTGTCTGCAGGGTAGGGTGTGGTGAAATGGCGTGGTCGTTATGCCTGATGACTCAAAGGCGCACCCCAATGTCTGTTACTCTCTGCAGGGTGGTGGTGGGGTTGGCTTCAGTTCAATACTTCGCTGCCATTCCTATTATGCAGCTCTGTAACTTCTACACTACCAGTGCCAGTGCCAGCAAGCAAACATTCGGCGTTGACAAATGCTTGTTTATACCGTAGAGGTTGTGCTTGAACTATGGCTCTTCTCTCTTAATCCCCCTTCTCTCCATTTCATCTGACAGTTACTGTACATATCAACCATCTGGTCACTATGAAGTTGTGATGCATTTTCTTTTTTTATACTATGCAACTGCAGTAGGACATTTTTCTGTATTGCTGTCTTACTTTTCTCACAGTATTTTTCTATGTATCTACTATGCTCTCTGTAAAAATCAATAAAACTGATGATATAAAAAAATTAAACCTTTCCACATTTCTTCATTTTTTTTGTCCCAAATTGTATAATTGTCTTTTTATGTCCTCATCTTATGATCAAGAATAGTAGATTTTTTTAAATCCCATCTTTCTTCATAACTTTGTTGTTTTTTTGAGATTCTGATGCCAAATTTTCAACATACTCTTTTTATGACTTCAGCTTATGATCAACACATGTGAAATTTTTTAAATATTATCCAAAATGTGATTTTGCAGAGCACCTGCGAAAACGTTACGTTTTGGGACATATTTGAAAAAACTGCACCTATTTAGTTCATGAGGTGGGTAAAAACAAGGCCATGTTGAAAATTTGGGGTAAACAAAACATGACCACAATTATAAGTAAAAGTTGAAAACATATTGAAAACCCAATCATTCAAACATATCCCATTTACGGTCAGTTTGCCACTCACGCTGAAAGCAACAGGATGTTCGAGAGTCAGTGCTGGACCTACTGAATAGGTAAGTGAGGGTGAGGGGTGTAAGTTGATGAGTGCTGAGACTTGGGGTGAGGTGGGGGAGAGGAGGGACATAGACATCAATGGATGGTTTTGTTTGTTTCAGGTTTGAAAAGAAATAAAAGGAGAACTAAGAGGGACATTTTTTTATTATTACAGGGACCAACACTGGATACTGGGCATCCCAGTGTCAGTACAAAGTTTGGCGGCAGCAGGGATGGGCACTCTGGTGTTGCAGGGGTTACCCCAGTGTCACATGGTGTTGAGGGTGTACATTCGTGGGATGGGAAATGGATACTTGGGATAGGGAACAACACTGGGGATTGGGCATCCCAGTGTCAGTACAAAGTTTGGCGGCAGCAAGGATGGGCACTCTGGTGTTGCAGGGGGTACCCCAGTGTCACATGGTGTTGAGGGTGTACATTCATGGGATGGGAAATGGATACTTGGGATAGGGAACAACACTGGGGATTGGGCATCCCAGTGTCAGTACAAAGTTTGGCGGCAGCAGGGATGGGCACTCTGGTGTTGTAGGGGTTATCCCAGTGTCACATGGTGTTGAGGGTGTACATTTGTGGGATGGGAAATGGATACTTGGGATAGGGAACAACACTGGGGATTGGGCATCCCAGTGTCAGTACAAAGTTTGGCGGCAGCAGGGATGGGCACTCTGGTGTTGTAGGGGTTACCCCAGTGTCACATGGTGTTGAGGGTGTACATTCATGGGATGGGAAATGGATACTTGGGATAGGGAACAACACTGGGGATTGGGCATCCCAGTGTCAGTACAAAGTTTGGCGGCCACTGGGATGGGCACTCTGGTGTTGCAGGGGGTACCCCAGTGTCACATGGTGTTGAGGGTGTACATTCATGGGATGGGAAATGGATACTTGGGATAAGGAACAACACTGGGGACTGGGCATCTCAGTGTCAGTGTGATGTTTGGCCACACCTGGGGTGAGCAGCCTGGTGTCACATGATGTTGAGGGATTACATTCAGAGGAGTGGAAAAGACACTTGGGACAGGGACTGACACTGGAGACTGGACACCCCAGTATCAGTATGACGTTATGCATCACTAGGGGTGGGCACCCCAATGTTGCATGGTGCTGGATGGTATTTTCAGAGGGTGGAACAGACACATGAGACAGGGACTGGCACTGGGGATTCAGCACCTCAGTGCCAGTTCAAGGTTTGGTGGCACTGGATGATGACGCTGATCAGGTGGTGTGGCCTATAATGGCTGCTGTATATCCACTTCCTACTTAGGGGTTTGGAGGAGCTGCCACTACTAGTCATGGCTGCTGTGTGTCCCCCTCCTACCGAAGGGGTCCAGATGAGGTGGGGCACCGATCATGGCAATTGTGATCCCTTCCTACCAAGGGGGACCAAAGGAGCTGGCACCACTGACCACAGCTATGTTGTGCCCCCCCCAGAGGGGGAACAGAGGAGCTGATGCTGAACAGAAACATATGGTAATAGACAGAAACTTACAATGAGAGATGCAGCTGCATCCTTTCAAGTTAGAAGTTTCTGCCCATCAGCAAGGTGACTAGCCTCATCATCAGTCTTCCTGAAACTTGGTTTGAGTTTTCACTGCCAAGCCTCCTGCACACTGACATCCACTGGATGACAGATCACAAAACTACCAGACACTGACACTGCACTAAAATGTTTGGTACCAGGTCTATATAGCACTTAAAGAAAAGCACAGCAAGAACCATGTTGTGTAAAGCGTAAAAGCATTTAGAGTGACAGGGATATAATAATGGTAGGGAATTACTGCTACCCCTGTCGCTCTATGCGGATACCTGGAAGGGATCAAGTTGCCATGTGTGTGATGCCTGGTCAAGTTGCTCCCATGGTTCTGTTCCCCCCCCCCCCCAAGGTCTCCTGGTGTTGCAAACACCCTGTTGGAGTTTGTTATTTTAAGTCTGAAGGGTGTGGGGGATGAAGCCCCCCATGTTGGAGGCTGCAGTAGGTGAAGTACCCCACAAAAAACAAAAAGTCCCATTAAGTTTTATTTTGTGCACTGTTTGTGTTGCAGTCAGTGTTTTTACTGACATTATTTCAGCGCACACTGTTTTGCTTGCAGCATTTATTGGTGCATTGTTTTTGTGTTCAACATTATGACCCCGTGCCAAATGCTTGCCTTGCACATGTGTGGAAGCAAACATAATCAAAGTACCAGTGGTACTAAAGGTGCCAAATAGGGTCTGTAAAGTGTGAAATAATTATGTATTAAAATGCAATATACTGTACCTGCATTTAAACCACTGATCCTTTGTCTGCTTTGTGAACACACATTCAATGTGCTTCTGAGATGCAGGTAAGGGAACTGCAGTTTCTGTGGTTTAGATGTTAAGTCACAACCTGCAAAACAACTGAATGTGAATCTAATCCCAGCAGGTGATTTACAACTTTCAAAAACTGTTGTTCTTAGCTAAATTTCCTTCTTATGAAATTTACTATTCCACCCACACCACCATGAATGACCACTAAAGTGAGTGTTCCATCTTACAAAAAAAATTGAAGCTAATGTTTTCATCCCTGCCAGGATTTGACTCGCTGACCTTTTACCTGCTAAGAAAACACACATTCAGTGTGCCACTGAGCTCCCAGCAAGTGAGTTGCAGTTCCTATAGTGCAGAGGTATGTCAGAACCTGCAAAGCAGATGACTGGGGATGTAATCCCAGCAGACAATATACCTTCACAGATTGTTGTTCTTAGCTAAATATACTTCTTATATTATTTACTCTTCCAACTCCATACCACCATCAATCACCACTCAAGTGAGTTTCTTTTTACAAAAATCAATTGAAACAAATATTTAAGTTCCTGCCAGAATTTAAACTGCTGATCTTTTGCCTGCTAACCAAACACACATTTGGTTTGCCACTCAGCTGTGGGTAAGCAGGTTTCTGTTCCTAATGTGTAGAAGTTATGTCACAGCCTGCGAAACAGGCAACAGGGGATCTAATCCCAGCATGGGGGTTTTCCTTCACAAACTGTTGTTCTTAGCTAAATTTAGTTCTCATATAATTTATTAGTCCAATCCTACACCACCATGAATCTCCACTCAAGTGAGTTTTCATTTTACAAAAAAGATGAAAAAATGTGTAAGTCCCTACCCAGATTTGAACTGCATCTCTCTGTACCTAAACCATGGATTCTTTACCTGTAAAGCAAGCATGCACATTCAGTGTGCCACTTAGCTACAAGTATATGAGTTGCAGTTTCTAAGATGTAGGGGTTATGTCACATCCTGCAAAACAAGAGACTGGGCATCTAATGCCAACAGGCAATTTACCTACACAAATTGTTGTTCTTAGCTAAATTTACTTTTCATCTTCTCATATAATTTACTGTTTCAACTCCACACCACCATGAATTGCCACCCAAGTGAGTTCCCATTTTACAAAAAAATTTGAAAACAATGTTCAAGCGTCTGCTCAGATCTGAGCCAGTGATCATTTGCCTGCTAAGTAAACACACATTCAGCATGCCACTGAGCAGGGCGTAAGTGAGCTGCAGTTTCTATGATATAGAGGTTATGTCACATCTGAAAATCAGGTGACTGGGGATCTAATCACAGCAGACAGTTTACACTCACAAATTGTTGTTCTTAGTTAAATTTACTTCTCATGTAATTTGCTATTCCAGTCCACACTACCATGAAATGCCACTCAAAACTGAGTTTTCATCTTACAAAAAAAAGTTGAAAAAAGTGTTTAAGTCACTGCCAGGATTCAAGCTATGTCTACCTGAATTTAAACCACTGATAATTTGCTTGTTAAGCAAGCACACATTCATTGTGTCAATGAGCTACTGGTAAGTGGGTTACAATTCCTAAAGTGTGTACAGATTATGTCACAACCTGCAATATAGGCAACTTGGGATCTAATCCCAGCAAATATTATTTGTTGCTCTTAGCTAAATTTGCTTCTCTTTTTTCAATAAATATTTTTTGTTTTTTCTCAATATGACATTCTTTAAAGTATACATACAACAGCAGATTTCACCAGTGCAAAAATATACAGGGGGTTTAATTACATTTTAATAATTATACTTTTTATGCACATACAGTATAATAATTAATATGTAAAAGCATGCTTAGCTGTTGCACAGTAGATCTGTTTTGGCTTTCATAGTCTAACTACATCTTTCCAAATTGATTAGTCCTTTCCCTCTAATTAACTATTTCCATCTTATAATATTATTCTGCTTCAGTTTATTGATTATAGGCTCAATGTTCCTTAGTGTGGGTTCTTACGCCTCTGCACCTAATTCCAAATAAGTCAACGGAATATGTTTTTTTTCTTTTTTATAAATATTAGTTAGTGAATTGTGAAGTTTCTTCCACCCTGATTCTTGATGCAGCCTAAATGATTTAACCCTACTAAGGCAAGACCAATCAGGGACCAAGCATGAGGGAAGTATTACACTGTTACCATACTGTCTCTTAGGCAAAGTGCATAGTATAGATATTAGAAAAGTATTTTTAGCATTTTTATTTAATTTTTCTAACATTTCTTTTTCTGGGCTACTCATTTCTACAGCTGAAATATCCCCTGTGAGAAACCAATTCCAAGACACTGTGCCTTTACAGGCCCAGTAGTAATGTACAGTAACTGATCTGGACAGCCCATCCCTCCCTGACTTCTCTCTGCAGTTAATGTGGTCCAAGGGATCCTAGAGCTGCCCCCCCACAAAAATTTCTTGAAGATTGTTTGCATTTTCAGATGTATCTGCATTGGAATTGCTTCCACAGTTGTCTGAGACAATATAGTAAATGGGGTAATAGCTTCATTTTTAATGTATCTATACATCCCCATAAAGATATAGGGATTGCAAATTAGCCAATATTTTACTTATTTTATTTACTATAACCATTAGATTGTTATTGTTTATTATTTGTACATTGTTGGGTAATAATATTCCAAATAATTTGTTGTATTTCCAATTTTTATTTCAACCAGTATTTTTGGGGGTCAGCTCTGACATTGTTGTAAATGGAAGTATCACAAATGTACTTTATAACCAGAGATTTTTGAAAAACATTCAATTTCACTTTCTAGTACTGAGTACGATGAATTAAGTTATTTAAATATACCACCAGGTCTGCATATGCATTGATCTTATAAATTGACTTTCCTATGTCCAAACCTTTAATCAAATTATTACTTCTTATATTCTGTAGTAAAACTTCAAGTGCGACTACAAAATGTATTGGGGAGAGGGGATAGCCTTGTCTTATGCCATTTTTCATTATTAAATGGGCAGTTATGTATTGGTTGTTCTTGAATATGGCCTTTGAATCACTATAAAACAAACATATTATAGTCATCATGTCTATAGGAATTTTACAGTCTATTAAACTTTGAAACACAGGGTCCCACTGTATAACATCAAAGGTCTTGGTTGTGTCAAGTGCAGTTGCTATAATTTCCTCAAGAGGGTTCTTATATAAATCAAAAATAGTTTGTGTCCTTTTGAGGCCTTCATAGATCGTACATGCTTTTATGAAACCTGTTTGGTTGGAGCTGATAATCTTTGGAATGAGCAGTTCAAGTCTAATGAATTTGGCAATTATATTATTGTCAACATTTAGCAATGCTATTGGTCTATACTGCAGTTTTCTGGTACTCTTAAGTCTTATTTTCCTTTGGTATAACTAATGCTTCTAACATAGGCTTTGGTATCTCTATGCTTTCCACCATCTTTGATATTATCAGCTCCAACAATGGAATAAGACTCTTTCTGAACACAGAAAAAATGTTTGCTGTTTGCTCATCTGGCCCTGGGGCTTTATCTTTGGCTAATGTGTTTATGGCCTCATTTATTCCTTCCAGAGGAAAAGGTTGTCCCTTGTTTTCCACCTTTGGCAGGATAGCTTTAAGAATATATTCATGTGTTGCATTAGTGTCTATTTCTATGTCCTTTTAATAAATTGTTTTGTAATAATTATAAAAAGCTTTCCCTATTTTTTCATCTTTTGTGTATATGACTCTGTCTGCAGCCTGTATTTCTGTTATTGTGTTTCCTTCTGTTTGTTTTTTTAACATAAAAGCTAATAACATTCTGCTTTTGTCCCCATTGAAGTAAAAGTTAGATTTTAATGATAAACTAAGCAAACTGCCCTTAAGATACCTGGTCCATTTCTCTTCTAAAAGATTTCCCTTCCTGCCATGGGTTTCTCAACTCGGCCTGGGTTAATCCTGGGGACAGTTAGGTTGATACTTGACCTTGTAGCCCTCTCCACCCTCACTCAAATGTTTCCAGCTAGTGACCCAAAGTCTCATGTGCATGATGAAACCTCTTTTGTCTTCTCAAATCTTCTGATTAATAAAATCTCTCCCCCGATATGCAACTGGTCCATATTTGCTGTCTGCCCTGCCAAACTGGGTTACTACCTCCGCACTCACCCTCCCATTGTGCCAAAAGGTTTCAGGTATTTTCTTCACCTCCTCCGAGTGACATAGGTTCCCATCTTGCATTTATTGTTATCTGGTGACATAGAGCTCAATCCAGGCCCCACTACCTGTACAAATCCTGTCAACTTCCCTAAATGGTTCAACACAAAGGGGGTTAAAATTGCCCACATGAACATAAGAAGCCTGCCAGCCAACTTTCCTGAACTGGAAGCATGGGTTGTCCCCTGTTCCCCAGACATACTGGGGCTAACTGAGACTTGGCTATGGTCAGATATTCCAGATGCTATGTATAATCTAAATTGCTACAACCTTATTAGATTTGACTGCCCCTCCACACAGAGGGGTGATGGGGTTGCCTTCTATTTTAAAGCCCACCTCAGTGTCACTGTTCAACACTCAGGGTTAACCGACTCCTGTGAAACCTTGCACGCTGTACTGGTGTTGGGTGGCACGAAAAGACTCAACCTAGTATGTACCTACAACTCTCCGAAGGGTGCACTTTCTGGGCTAAATGGTATCATTGACTACCTTTGACTCTAAAGGGCAAATTTGAAATCATACTACTGGGTGATTTCAACCTTAACTGGTCTGGGAGCAACTCTGGTATACATACTGGAGCCCTCACAAAACGTCACCTCTCACAACTGATTCCTTGACTGACAAGAGTCTCTGCCAGCAGTACCCATCAATCTCTATTAGATTGGATTGTTACTAACAGAGTAAATAGGATCATTGATGTTGGCACATTCCTAGATTCCATTAGCGACCATCTACCTACTTTCTGTATCTGGAATGGGTACTGTCCCAAGACCCCTTCCAAAGAAATACAGTTTTGAGATTTCTCTAAACTAAACTTAGTAGCGCTACACTCTGACATGAGATGCATAGACTGGTCTCCAATTTATTATGTATGGAACCCTGAGTCTGCCCTGGACTATCTGATAACTAAGCTGTTCTCTCTCCAGGA
The DNA here is from genome assembly GCA_016271365.2 of Neoceratodus forsteri. NCBI lineage: Eukaryota > Metazoa > Chordata > Ceratodontiformes > Ceratodontidae > Neoceratodus > Neoceratodus forsteri. The sequence continues at coordinate 465,541,473 of CM028132.1, read as the reverse complement.
CAAACATGTACCCCTTAAGAGGAGGAGAATATGTGTCTCTGCAATGATGTGGTTGCATAGTGATCTCCTGGTTTCTATGAAAAGAAAGGACAAGGCCTGGGCCTCTGCTAAAAAGTCTCAAATGCCGGCTGACTGGGTTAGATACAGAACTATGAGGAATGCTTGTAAAAATGACTTAAGGGTTACAAAAAGGGACAATTGTAATAAACTTCTCGATTCCTCTGCTATGGATGCCAGGAGGGTTTGGAATTACATTAAAGATTTTATGGGACAAGGGCCTAAGCAATCCATAACTGAAATGACACTGAATGACACCAATTGCAACAAGTTAATCACGATTGCAAACACACTTAATGCTCATTTCTTGGACCTCTCCTTGCACCTGGAAAATACGAGTCAGTCCCCAATACTGGCTGACTGTGATGAAGTGCCTACCCAAACAACCTTTAACTTAAGGATGGTCACTTCTGCTGAGGTGCTTCGACTTCTAAAAGCTATCCTCCCTGTGGATTGGCAGGGCCTGATGGTTTACTACTTAGGTTCATTAAAGCTGCTGCCCCTGCCGTTGCTGCCCCAATTGCAAGAATATTTATCTTATCCACTATTACCCAGCCGTGCCAACTCTATGAAAAATTGCTTGAGTGGTTCCTGTACATAAGGAAGGGGACACTAAAAGCATGGACAACTACTGTCCAATTGCCATTCTCTCTATTCTTAAACTTCTTGAGAAGGTTATTTCCTCACAGGTCACAGAATACCTACATCTAAACAAGCTCCTATCTCCTGCCCAGCATGGTTTCCGAGCAGAGCATAGTACGACAACTGTGCTTGTTCAATTCTCTAATGTCTTAACGGTAATGGATAATGGTATGTTAACAGGGGCCATCTTCATAGACCTCACAAAGGTGTTTGATCTTGTAGCTCACCTGCTACTGCTATACAAGCTGTCCTCATTTGGTTTCTCTCATGGTGCCACTTCTTGGTTTGAGAGCTACCTCTGTGAAAGAAAGCAATTAGTTCAAATTGAAACAGTAATCTCTGATGTCGTCCCCTCCCGTGTTGGAGTTCCCAGGGATCAATCCTTGGCCCCCTCCTTTTCACTCTTTTTATTAACAATCTGCCCACTCTGCTGTGCTCCTCCTCTAGGGTCCTCTATGTAGATGATGTGGTACTTTATTCCAGTGCTAAAGACCTGCCCTCCATAAACGCTAACCTCCAGTCTGATTTTGACTGTCTACAGGCATGGCTGCAAAAAACAAGCTTCTTCTCAACTCTAAGAAAACTGTGGCCATGCTTTTTGACTCTTCACCTAGAATCAAATCCTGTACCTCAGCCCTCCAAATCCTTGTCCAGGATGGCTCTCCCATGGTGTTGGTCAACTCGTTTAGGTATCTCTGGGTTACACTGGACCCCTCTCTTGATTTTAACCTTCACATTGCAGACACTTGTAAGGTGGTTAACAAAAAACTGGGGCTGGCCTATAAAATCTGATCCTCCCCCAATTCTGCTGCCAGGCTTGCTATTGCTCAAGGCTTCCCCTGCCCCATCTTACATATGGTTCTTTGGCCTATCTTGATGCAAGCAAAGAAGCTTTCCTAAAATGGAACACTTGCTACAACAGCATATGCCAATTTACATTCTCAGCACCCAAGCTAACGCATCGCTGTTAACTCTACTTACGACTAGGTTGGCTCTCCCCGTCCTCTCATCAGCTCTATACCACTGCCTGTCTGATTGACAACATAGTCAGAATAGGAACTCCAGAGTCCCTTTCCAACATGTTAAACTATCCCTCACAGGCTTACACCTTGAGATCTACCAAACGTTTTCCTCTTGAAATTCCTAGATGTTCCACAAAAAAGGAAAACTTTCCTTTTCAATATCTGCTCCCAAAACTTGCAACTCCCTTCCCCTAAATGTCAAACTCTCCAAATCCCACTTTGCTTTCAAAAAGGGCCTTTGCTCCTTTCTTAGGGACTCTGGCATTTGCTCCTGCTCTGCCACTCTTGAGCGTCCCTACTAGTTACTATACCTGCTCCACTAAATTGGCACTTATTCTCACAGCTACACTTGTGGCACATACCTGAGTACCGTCTCCTCGGTATTGTTTCAGTCTGTATTTTGAACCACAAATTCACTGTCTTGTGAACCAACCTCTGGATAATTCATATTGACTCAGCTACTGTACTCCTGCCTGTCCAGCTGCGAGCAACCTCACTGGTTGTTGCCTGAAAATAATTAACATGCTTGACCTGGGCACTTAATTATTGTACTATTCATGTTCTTCTTGCTGTTGTAAACTATCTTTGAACCATGTGTAATCATTACTTTGTTGTACAAATTTTGCCTAAATCCTGACATACCCAATGTAATTTTGGCTGTACATCGCTCCATTGTTTGTAACTCTTCCGGGTCATGCCTGAAAATAGGCAACATTCTCGTCTCGCACACTTACCCGGTAAACAAAAACTAAATAAACAAGCATTTGTCAATGCCGAATGTTTGTTTGCTGGCATTGGCACTGGTGGGGTGTGCCTTTGGGTCATCAGGCATAACAGCCATGCCATTTCACCACACCCTACCCTACAGACATCGACAAGTGTTACGGTGTTCCTTGGGGTCTTTGGCCCTTATGCTCAGCCCATTCCATCAGGAAATATGGTGAGATGGGTGCAGTATAGAAGAATGGGGTGAACTTTGGGGTCAAAGAGTCCAAGGCACACCTCAATGCCTCTCACTGGCTGCAGGGTGTTGGGGGGGTGGAATGGTATGAGCATTACAGGTGACAATCTCAAGTCACACCCATGATGCCTGTCAGTCTCTGCAGGGTGGGGCGTTATGGTTGGAAACCCTAACGCCTCAGGCGTTCATTGGTATTTTCACTCCAAATTTTCAACATGGGTTTTTTGTGACCCCCACCTTATGAACAGTGGTAATATCAGATTGTTAGCTAAAAGCTGATTTTGCACAGTGACTACGGCATTTGGCACCACAGGTGCGAAAACACAATCGAACAGGATGTGAAAAATGACAGCTGTACTGTTCATGGGGAGGTGTAAAAAATGGCAATGTTGAAAATCTGCAGTGAAAATAGTAAAAAAACTGGTGAAGTCACGAGCGTGCGTAGAAACTGCGCAACGCACACCCTTAATGTAATTATTTTGGGGATTTTTTACAGCAGATTGTTAACACAGGCATTTTGGGGCCTCCTCTCATGAACAGTGTCACTGTCATTTTCTTAATCTGTTCTGAACAGTGATTTCCCACAACAACCATACATTTCTAAGCAGAAAGTGTGAAAAAAAATTTCAGCCATGTTGTGAAAAATTACAGCTGTACTGTTCATAAGGAAGTGTGGAAAAATGCCAGTGGTGTAAATCTGGACTGAAAATATTACAAATTCATGAACTTACGAGTGTGCGTGGAAACAGCGCAATGCTCGCTTGTAACACAGTCATTTTATGGACTTTTGTCACCAAATTTTCAACATAGCCATTTTAAGACATCTACTCATGAACAGTGTCACTGTGATTTTCTTAATCTGTCCCAAATATTGATTTCGCACACAGACTGCGCCATTGTGCGCTACATGTGTGGAAACACATTTTGGGGGAGATGTGAAAAATGACAGCTGTACTGCTCATAAGGAGGTGTGGTAAAATAGCAATGTTGAAAATCTGGAGTACAAATATTAGAAATTCGCAAACTAACGAGCATGCGTAGGAACTGCACAATGCACGCTCGTAAAACAGTCGTTTTTGGGAATTTTATTGCCATTTTTTCAATATAGCCATTTTAAGACCTCTGCTCATGAACAGTGTCACTGTGATTTTCTTAATCTGTCCCAAACATTGATTTTGCACACCGACTGCGCCATTGTGCATTACATGCGCAGAAACACATTTTGGGGGAGATGTGAAAAATGACAGCTGTACTGCTCATAAGGAGGTGTGGTAAAATGGCAATGTTGAAAATCTGGAGTGCAAATATTAAAAATTCGCAAACTTATGAGCGTGCGTAGGAACTGCGCAATGCACGCTTGTAAAACAGTCATTTTTGGGAATTATTTTCCCAAATTTTCAACATAGGGTTTTTGGGGGCCTATCTCATGAACTGTGTCACTGTCATTTCATACATTGGTCCCAAAATGTGGTTTCACGCAGTGACCACAAAATCACCTTTCGGGATCGAATAACAAAATGACAGTGCAACAATTCATGAGGTGAGGTCCCAAAACCCCATGTTGAAAATTTGGTGGAAAAATTCCCCAAAATGCCTGAGATAGACACCAAAGTTAAAAAAAACCCTAGTTATCCCATTATACAGCTTACCAGCATTTCCTCAGTTCGCGGTTGGCTTTGAAGAGTGCAGACGTGTTCCCGGTCCACCGAAGATCGTCGCGCCGGGCTCTGGAGGTAAGTATGGGGTGAGGGGGTTGTGGGAGGCAAGGGTGCACAGAGGGTGGGTGTGGGTGGGTGAGGGGTCCAAGACAGTCAGCAGGAGACGTTTTCTTTGTAGGCTTTTTCTTCTTTTAGGAAGGCAGCGGGACGTTTGCCACGCCGGGGTGGGCTCCCAGCGTGGCAGCTGGAAGTTTTTTTTGGGGCGCAGCAGAGCCGACGGGGGATTGGGCACCCCTGTCGGCCATAGAGAGGTTTAACAGGCTGGGGTGGGCTCCCAGCATGGCACCTGGAAGTGTGTTGGAGGGGCAGCAGACGGACATTTGCCACGCTGGGGTGGGCTCCCAGTGTGGCACCTGGAAGGCTGTTGGGGGGGCCAGTGGAGCCTATGAGGGATTGGGCACCCCTGTCGACGCCTGGTGTTGCCACTGGGGTGGGTTCCCAGTGTGGCACCTAAACTCTGTTGGGGGAGCCTGGCGCCTTGAGAGGATTAGGCACCCCATTGTGCTCTATTGTGATTGGAGGAGTAGATGAGCACGCTGGGGTGGGCCCCAGCGTGTTATTTGTTTGGGGGGGAGAGGAGCTGTCTATGACAGCTCTTTCATTGCAGTGCCGGTGTGTAGATACTTTGCATACTGCCAACATCAGTATACAAATTGCCTACACACTGCAATGCTTTTCTTTCAACTGTACACCGCTGCATTTGCAAACACTGTCATAGACAGCTCTTACATTCATTGGCACAGTGGGGCCGTGCCTGCAAAAGGCAGCAGGGCATTGGAAGTTGGGAGGTACACCTACGAATTCTCGAATGGTGGCACTATGTTTCTTGCACATGCGTGCAAGCAAACATAATAAATGAGGTACATGTACACACTTTTCACAGAAAGGGTAGTGGATGCATGGAACAGCCTCTCTGTGGAGGTGGTGAGGGTAAAAATGGTAGAGGAATTCAGGAATGCATGAGATAGGCACAAGGGAACCCTAGCAATAGGAAAGAGAGGGTAAAAGCCGGAGATCAAGTGGGATCTGCAGTACTGCAGTAGATAAGGAAAATGGGCAGACTAGGTGGGCCAAGCGGTCCTTATCTGCAGTCAATTTCTTTTTCTGTGTTTCTATATCTTTTTCAGTTTGTCAATTAAGGATTTCATTGATCAATTTCTGTAGTTTGTTGTTTGTTTGTTTTTTTGTATTTTTGCTGATTCATCACCTTGTTGCATTTTATTTTCAAGGCTTTTGAGTTCTTAGAAACATAGACTTTGATGGCAGATAAGGACCGCTTGGCCCATCTAGTCTGCCCATTTCCCTACCTACAGGATAGGCCGCAGATCCTAGTTAGCCAACAGCCTATTTCTTCCTACCCACCCCCCAAGAATTGTCTTATGTCTGTCCTATGCATTCTTGAATTCTCCCACAGTTTTAGACCCCACAACCTCCTCAGGAAGGCTGTTCCATGCATCCACTACCCTCTCTGTGAAATAATACTTCCTCACATTGCCCCTGAACTGCCCTCCTTCTATCTTTAAATTGTGTCCCTTTGTTCTTGCAAGTCTCTTTTTCTGAAAGATGCTACCCTCTTGGACTTTGTTGATTCCACTGAGGTACTTAAAAGTTTCTATCATGTCCCCCCTCTCCCTTCTTTCCTCAAGGGTATACATATTAAGCTCCTTTAGTCTCTCCTCATACGGCTTCTCTTGCAGACCCTGAACCATTTTAGTTGCCCTCCTCTGGACTACCTCTGTCCTGTCTATGTCCTTGCGGAGATGGGGTCTCCAGAACTGGACACAGTACTCCAGATGGGGTCTCACCAACTGTCTGTACAGAGGGATAACAACTTCCTGTTTTCTGCTGCTGATGCCTCTCCCTATACATCCCAGTATACCCCAGCCCTCCCTACTGCCTTCTCACATTGCTTGCTAACCTTAAGGTCATCTGATATGATTACCCCCAGGTCCCTTTCCTTTTTGTTGTTACTACCCTGCCACCCATTGTGTATTCTTCCCCTGGGTTCTTGTTTCCCAGGTGCATTATTTTGCACTTCTTTGCATTGAATCCTAGCTGCCATACTTCTGACCATTCCTCCAACCTTGCCAAGTCCCTTTTCTTCCTTTCCACGCCTCCTTGTGTATCAACCCTGTTGCAGATCTTTGTGTCATCTGCAAAAAGGCATACTTTTCCTTCCAGTCCCTCTGCAATGTCTCTGATGAAGACATTAAAACGGACTAGACCCAATACTGAACCCTGCGGTACCCCACTAGTAACCCCTCTTTCTTCAGAGTGGACTCCATTTACAATTACCTTCTGTGTCCTGTTGTGCAGCCAATGTTTTACCCAGGCTACCACCCTGGGACCCACTCCCAGTCTGGTTAATTTGACTATTAATCTTTTGTGTGGAACTGTGTCAAATGTCTTGCTAAAGTCTAAGTAGGCCATGTCCACAGCCCCTCCCTGATCTACTACTTCGGTCACCCAGTCAAAGAAATCTATTAGATTTGTCTGACATGACCTTCCCGCTGTGAACCCATGCTGCCTTGGGTCCTGTGCTCCACTGGCCTCTAGGTACTCAACTATTCTTTCCTTCAGAAGTGACTCCATCACTTTCCCTACCACAGAGGTCAGACTGACAGGTCTGTAGTTTCCTCTCTGTCTTGGTCCCACTTTGTGAAGGGGAATCACATCCGCCTTCCTCCAGTCCTTGGATACCATACCATCCTCCCATGATTTATTAAAAAGAGTAGCCAGTGGTTTCACTAGTTCCTCCCTTAATTCTTTCAGAATTCTGGGGTGAATTCCATCAGGGCCCATTGCTTTGTCCACCTTCAGTTTTAGGAGTTCTTGCAGAACCCTTTCTTCTGTGAAAGGACTGGGATCGACCCCCCTATCAAGAGTGCTTCTGTTACTTGGATTAGGCACTTCCCCCTCCTCTTTTGTGAATAATGAGCAGAAATATTCGTTCAGTATCCCTGCTTTTTCACTGTCCCCCTCTGCCCACCCACCGTTCATTCTATTCAGCCTCACTATCCCTCCCTTTGTCTTTCTACACTCGCTGATGTACCTATAAAAGGTTTTATCCCCCTTCTTAACTGAGTTGGCTATCTTTTCCTCAGTTTGGGCCTTTGCTATTCTGACTTCCCTCCCTGCTTCCTTCTGCCTTAACTGGTACTGCTCTCTGTCCTGCTCCTTCTGTGTTTCCTTATACTTCCGGAATGCTATCTTTTTCTTCCTGACTTTCACAGTCACCTCTTTTGAGAACCATAGTGGCTTTTTCTTTCATTTTGATTTGTTTATTTGCTTCACACAAAGGCTTGTTGCCTCTGTGATGGCAGTGTTGATGATTCCCCATTGTTGCTCCACACCTCCTTCTAGCCTGTTTGCTAGTGCTTTTCTGAGGCACTCTCCCATCTTGCCAAAGTCAGCCCTCCTAAAGTCCAGTACCCTCACTTTTGTATGGCTCGACTCTGGAGCTGAGTTTAACGTGAACCACACTGTTTGATGGTCACTTGTCCCGAGATGGCAACCCACTTCTAGATCTGAGATCCTCTTACTGCCCCCGTTTGAGAGTACGAGGTCTAAGATTGCCATACCTCTCAACTGTACCACATTACGAGGAACATTCCTCATTTTACTTCACAAAAGCTCCCTGTTCCACATTGTGAAGACTTGTCCCACATTCAATGTTAACATTTTAAAGTAAAAATCTATAGTAAATGATGCAAAAAATATATCATTCAATTAATAACAGACTTTCTGAACATAAATGCAAACATTTTAACAGTGTTCTGAGCTTCTTAGGTAAAGATTTGATTAAGTGTTCCACATTTTGCTCATTTGTTCCACATTTTGAGAGGCAGTGTTCCACATTTGGGGGCAAAAAGGTTGAGAGGTATGAAGATTGCTCCCTCATGAGTGGGTTCCAAAACTAGCTGTCTAATGCCTGCCACCTGTAGGGCATCAAGAATGGCCCTGCTCTTGGATGTGGCTGCTGCAAATGTGCTCCAGTTAACATCTGGCATATTCAGGTCTCCCATCAACAGTATCTCCCCTTTCTCTGCCATTCTAAGAATGCCTTCTATCATATCCTTGTCCATTCCCTCCCCCTGACACGGGGGTCTGTACACAACCCCTGTGCAGATTGTGGTGCCCTTTCCAGTCTCCAAGGTGACCCACAGTGCCTCCTCTCCTCCCTGTTTACTCTTTATCATATATTTTTTAATTATCTTTTAGAATCTTCCTTTGTTTCATTTCATTGGTTATTTATGGCTTTTTATTGTGGTCTTGAATGCATTCATATGTATATTATGTTCTGTGCAGCATTATAATTGTGATACCAATTTATAGTGTATAGTCAGGTGTTGTTCTGTATAGAAATCAGAGCCTTTCCAAATGTTGTTGTACCACAGTTCAAAAGGTCATGGAATGTGATTGTAGTACACTGTGGTACAATAATGTTTGGAAAAGCTCTACAGGTTCTATCAGAACCGTAAACTGGCCGTGAGCCCTTCTGGCAGCAGCAGCAACAGCAGCATTGGCGGCAAGATCCCCCAAACCAGTGACGCGAACATGAACAGGCACATAAGCGAAAAACAAATGCAGGATCAACCAGAAAACCTCAGCTTCCTTAACATTAGAACCAGATATTTAAATAACTTATAAGTATTCGTTTCCTCTGAGCCCACATCCTCTCACTAACCAAGACATACGCCGCCATGTTTTTTTTATTGAAAATCCCTCCCACATCCCATTGACAGCCAATAGAAGGCTACACAATAAACCTAGGGATGTCTGCTCCCTAGCAACCACACATGTAAACATAGCAACCAGCCCCAACTCCCAGAACACAGCAGAACAGCGAATACATTTTTTTCATTTCAAAATTTATAACAAAAACTTTGGCAATGGGGGCCATACACTATAAAAAATAGTGCATGGAAGCACCTTATCTTTTAACCAGCATATTATGCCAGCTTGGGGTTCTATTCTGACACGCACCTCCTCGAGCTTGCCTCTCAAGGTCTGAGGTAATCAAAACCCCTCGGTGGTACAATAGGCTGGTTGCGCATGGTTGCCCATGCACTATTCTCTATATTTTAATTTGTTCTCTTTTTAATGAAATCTTGGTTTCCCAGTAAACTATTATTAAAGGTCCAGTGTCTTATTTTTATTTTATTCCTTGAGGGAATAAAAGTTCACTGGACCAATGGGTGAACTGAAATAACTGCTAGAGTCATTTGAATATCAATAATATATTTATATAGAGTGTTTTTGTATAGTATATAATCAATTCTAGAATAAGTTCTAGCTGGATCGGAGAAATGTGTATATTCCTTTTTTTGTAAATTTTAACTTCTCCATCTGTCCAGTAAATTATTTTCTTGCATGAAATTGTTAAAAATGTTTGCCTTTTTTATCTTCTGTTGTTATTGGTGTGGATTTTTCAAATAAATCTGCTCTATCTGGGGTCCCACAGGGATCCATTTTGGGTCCACTCCTCTTTAGTCTCTTCCTGAACTCGCTACCATCGGCCTGCTCTGGTCAGTTGCTTTTATATGCGGATGATGCTGTTATCTTCGCCAGCCACCCTAACCATTGCTCCTTCCAAACTGACCTCAAGCTTCTTCTCTGAAGCTAAAGCTTGGTTCGCTGAGCACAAACTTGTGCTTAACTATAAAAAAACAAACGTAGAAACAGAATGTGACGGCAGATAAGGACCGTTTGGACCACCTAGTCTGCCCATTTCCCTACCTGATGGATAAGCTGCAGATTCTAGTTAATCCACAGCTTACTTCCTCCTACCCCCACTAGAATTGCCTTATGCCTTTCCCATGCATTCTTGAATTCTCCCACTATTCCTGACTCCACAACCTCCTCGGGAAGGCTGTTCCATGCATACACAACCCTCTCTGTGAAAAAATACTTTCTAACATTACCTCTGAGCTGTCCCCCCTCTATCTTCAATTTGTGCCCCCTTGTTCTTGCACATCTCTTTTTCTGGTCTTCACCCATCACCAGAACAAACACTTGGACTTTCTCCTGCACATCCTCAACTATCAAAGCACCCCTCTAGAGCTAGTAAAATCCTTTAAATATCCAGGTGACACCATTGACTTCTCCTTCACCTACCATGAACATATTCATCTTCTTTCCAAGGCCATCAACTCCCGTATTGGACTCCTATACAGGCGCAAGTGATGCCTGCCACCTGAAGCCCTCCATCTGGCTGTGTCTTCCTCAGTCCTATCCCTGGTTGATTATGGGATTATTTTCTACAACACAGCTGACAGCACTACTCTCCGTAGCATCAAGATTGCCCTGAACAAAGCTTGCTGCCTAGTCTCAGGATGTGACAGGTTCACCCACACATGTGACCTGTACAGACTCACTAATTGACTTAACTTCGAATGCAGGCTTAAATACCACTCATGTCTTCTGGCCAGGAAAATCACCTCCAGCCTTGCCCCACAGGGGCTTCACAACCTAATTCAGCCCACCCTCTGTCTAGATCTACCAGGGGCTCCTGCAAAGCCCCATTACTAATCCCTCACTGCAGGACATCTCTGAGACAACAAGCCTTTATCTACAGGGCTCCACGTTGAATAAATGAACTACCCCCTGTTATCTCCTCAGAACTCAAACTTGGCCCCTTCAAATCTAGTCTAAAGAGTTACTCCTCATTTCCTCTATCTGTAACTGCACCCAAACACCTTTAATTCCTGTCTCTGCTTATTACCTTCTAAATATTTTCATTTCTGCCAGCTATCCTTAACCCACATTCTCATTCCTCTTCCTCTACACCTACCCTCCTACGTACAATTCTTTTCTTCTTCACCTGCTTGCTCCTGATTGTCTTTACCTAAACATTTGTACTATAATGTTTCCCATATTTGTGTGCCTGTTGACACTGGGTACTATAGCTACCCTTTGTATTTATCCTGTATCCTATGTGTATCACCTTGATTGTCTTTACATAGAAACATAGAAGTTGACAGCAGATAAGTACTATGTCTTAACTTGACATGTCGCGTTTGCAAAGGTGTCTCTGACTCAAAAGTTTGTAATTCCGATCTGTTCAATAAATAAAATAAACATTGAAATCTCCTGCTATCAGTATAGTTTCTCCAGCCAATTGAATGAGACCATTTTTTTGTGTTATTGAGTAATTCCTGATAATTTATAAGAGGAGCCTAGACAAGGTCATAAAGTACTCAGTATTTAACAAGCTGCACTTAATCATTCTTTATCCTACCCTCCGAGTCTTTAAATTGTTTATGTAACTTAAGATCTAAATTTTTCCTAATGAGAATTGTTGCACCTCTACTCTTATTGGTACCTTCTAAAAAGAAAAGCTGCCCCACCCAATGTGTTTTCAGCTTTTTAATTTATTTTTCTATTACATGTGTTTCCTCAATGAGTAGTACAGTATATCTTTTTTCTTCTTTTTTGCATAAGTTAATATACATTTTCTTTTTATAGGTGCATTGGAGCCATTGACTTTCGATGTGGCAATATATACATTTTTTACTGACAATGGCCATTATTTTGTTATGCATTTAATTATACCTATTGTGCTGCTATAACGTGAATAACTTTCTTTTGAATTAATGCTATTGCCAGTAATACCCCCAGTGCACTCCATGTGCTTTCTTTCTTTTTTTAACCCTTTTGTGTTATGCTCTTAGTTGTGTTAAACTTACAAAACTTGCATTCTTCCTTCTTGGATGCTTGCTGGAGACAAAACTCATGTTCTCTGCAGCATTTCAGTCCCAGGCATCCCCCCAACCCTTTACTTGCACTTTATTATTTGCTGCTGGCAATACCCTATAACATTATACTCTTAATTACTCTCCTTTCTGTATCCCATAAAGCAGTTTTTTATTTAACCACAGTCCTCCCTTGAATATCTCATCTCCTTGCTACTTACTATTAGCCCAGTGGGACACCGGGTGGGGTCGTAAGGGGGAAGTTTGGCGAGGTGGTAGGACAGGTCTGTGAATTTGGCACTGAGGACTTCTGCAACCTTGAACAGGTCAGTTAGGGATCCTGCCCCTGTTAAAAGGTTAGTGACTACCTGCTTGGTCCCAGGTGAGATAAGGGATTAATTATTGCCCAGAAGTATTTTGGGGTTACCAAGGTTGTGGGATTGGAGGTTGCGGAGGTACTCAGCCTTGTGTGATTTTACTGCCTTTTTGCAAAGGTTACACAGTTGTCTGTACTTGTTCCAGAGGGAGGATGATGGGAAGGCTTCATGCGCTGCCCCCTTGGCATCTGTCTCCTTCATCATCTTAAGGAGGTCCTTGGAGAGCCACCTTGCGTTCCCACCTCATGCTTTCTAGGTGGCTGGGGGAAGTGCTTATCCTAGGTTTTGGACAGGGTGGCAGTGAGGAAACACAGGGCCAAGTTGACGTTAGTTGTCATGTGTAGTACCGGACAGCTCACAGCCCTGATGTCTGCTAACAGCTGTGGGCCCTTGTACTTAGAGAAGTCTCTAAAGGTCAGGTATTTGGGGGGGAGTTTGGAGGACCAGATGCAAAAGATAGGGGAGTGGTCACTGATGTAGTCAGACAGGACTCCAGCATGAAGGACCCTGTCCTCTCTATTAGTTAATATACAGTTCAGGATGGAGTGGATCAAGGACCGGTTATTTGAGTGGATGGGGGTGATAATGAGCTGGGTAAGGTTTCATTGTTTTAGCAGCTCACACCAGTTTGTTTGGGAGCTGTTTAGCCGGTTAAGATTAAAGTCTCCCATTATAAAGATCTCTCTGAAGGGGGTGAGGTGGCCAATGGTGTCCAGCAGGTGGGTTAGGCCTTTTAAGCCACCCTTAGGAGATTATAGCAACACCCAATGTAGATCTTTTTGCAGATCAGGGACAGTCCGACTGTCCCTCCCAGTCTAGATATCTACGATAAGTGCTTCTCTATCCCCACAATCCAATAATAAGCCATGCGCTGTCAGAGCAATTGGGTTGGCTGCAGGAAACCAAGGTGGCACTAAGTGGGTCTGTGAAGTATACGAGTATGCCACCCCCCTTCTTGGTCCCTGATAAGTCTTGCCTTAGTAGGGTGATACCATTTAGGCTGCGGCAAGAATCAGGGGTAAAAGGCTTCAACTAAGTTTGAGTGATGCCTATGATGTTGTGGTTATAAAGTGAGACCCACGCCACAAGCTCTGCTTGTTTGGACAAGAGACTGCAGAAACTAAGGTGCAAATTAAATGTCATTTTGGTAAAAAAAAATCAGTTTTATTCAAAACTGGGAGAAAACAAAAACTCCAAACACAGTCACAGCAGTGACATTTGGATTCAAAGAACTGAATGCAAAAAATGAACTTTCTGCCCTTTAATATTGTACATTCACAGTTATTAAGCAGAATTTTACTGGCTTCAAACATTTTCCAAGTAAATTTCCAGGATAGGTAGTTAGTAATAATCATTTGTTTGGTATTTGTTTGTCAGATAAAGTGCTGGATAGTTTAGGCTAGTTTACAAAAGGCTTTAAAGGACAGACTGGATTCACAGCAGTCTTGCAAAGTGTAGCATATACCTTGTCCTCACCTCACTTGTATACTATTGGCTCCCATATTTGCTTCAGTAATGCACCAGACTTGTAAGCAATCCCATAGGCCAATAAAATAAGTTTTAAAAAGCACACTTGCTGTTGGAAAATGTACTTCTTTTCTTGTGAACAAAGTCAGCAAACTGTTAGCTTCTGAGTAATCCAATCGAAACACCATCAAAATACTTGAAGCACAAACAAATAAAAACATCATGGTGACTGCACAAGATCAGAGCAGCAACCACCTGCACTGGCTAGCTAATGCCCAGGTAAAACATGTTTGATATGGTGTCCTGAAGCTCAAGGGTGGTAGATTTAGCAGTAACGTTAGGAAGCACAGTGGTGGTAGATTCAGGGGTAACATTAGGAAGCACTTTTTCTCCCAGTGAGAGGTTAACCTGCATAACAGACTACCAGTGGAGACAGTAGACATGAACACAGGAAAGGTCTTTAAGGTAAGCCTGGACAAATTTTGGCTTACCAAGGGAACGTAATTTTTGTGAGCTCTGGTCATTTTAATATCTGCCTAGAAAGAGATCTTCATCTGCCTGTAAAAAGATCTTAAATGCAACTTGCATTGTACACTGGAAGCTTCTGCAAATATCCAATAAATAGATATTATTTCCTATATCATATGTGGACTGAGCTTTATACACAATGCTGTCGAAACATAGATTTTGTTGGAAGAAAAGGACCTTTAGACCCATCCAGTCTGCTCCTTGTCCCTGTTTATTCCATCACCACTGACCCTAGTTGGTCACAGGTGTCACTCCCTCTCCCTGTTCATCTACCTAATATGCCCCTGTGCCTATCCCACACATGCTTGAAACTTCCCACAGTCTTTGCCCCTACTACCTCCTTTGGCAGGCTGTTCCAGTCATCCAGCACCCTTTCCGTGAAGTAGCATTTCTGCACATCTCTTCTAAACTTCTCTTCTTAGCTTCATTGCATGCTCCCTTTTCCTAGTGCTTTCCTTTCTCTGAAGTAGACCCTCCACTTGCACCTTTTGTCACTCCTGTGAAGTACTTGTAGGTTTCAGTCATGTCCCCACTCGCTTCTCTCTCTTCTAGGGAGTACATGTTGAGTTTCTGCAGCCTTTCCTTGTATGGCTTCCCGTGCAACCTCCTCACCATTTTGGTTGCCCTCCTCTGTACCATCTCCAACCTTTCAATGTCTTTGCGAAGGTGTGGCCTTCAGAACTGGACACAGCATTCAAGGTGGTGCCTCACCAGTGAGCACAGAGCAGCAGCACCATCTCCCTCCTACTGCTAGAAATTCCTTTCCCAATGCACCCCAGCACCCTGCTAGACTTTCCCACTGCACACTGCCAAGCTACCTTGGGGTCATCAGATATGATGACCCCCTAGGTCTCTTTCTTGCTTGGTGAACGTCAGCTCCACTCCTCTCATTGTATACACAGCCCCTGGGTTCTACAACCCACATAACTTTGCAATTTTTAGCATTGAAACCCAGATGCCATCCTCTAGACCATTCCTCTTTTTTCCTCAGATCACTTTACATTCTCTCCACCCCTTCCTAAGTATCAATCCTGTTACAGATTTTTGTATCATCTGCAAAGAGACACACCTTAGCCTCATGCTCTCCACAGTGTCACTTATGAAGACATTGAAGAGGACTGGTCCCAGCACCAAACCCCGTGGCACCCCACTAGTCACTCTCTTACTGCCTGACTGGCTACTGTTTACCACCATCCTTTGCTTCCTATCCCTTAACCAGTTTGATACGCAGCTTATCACTTTCTCCCCCACCCTCAGGCTGCTTAGTTTCCTAACTAGCCTCCTGTGTGGTACCACTTCCAAAGATTCCATAACCTGTACCAGTCCAACAGACAGTGGTGTGCAGCTTCAACACAGGTGAGTAATACTCCAGTGGGTGTGCAAGCAGGAAGCATCCAGGCAACGAGCCAGAGAGAAAAGTCTCTTATGCCTGCTGTCTAGTAAAGTTCCTGCTTTCCTGCTTTCCATTGAGAACAAGTTTCATATGCCTCCACGGCCTTACCTCCATATCTTTCCTGGCTTCTGGGATCCAATCACCTATCACCTGGCTCACAGTACTCCATCCTTACTTCCCCTTCCAGACATCCCCAAGCAGCACACCCCATGGGTAACCCTTTCACTGTGGAGCCAGCTCACAGAGGGGATCAGGTGAGAGTTGCCCAATTTGTACCACTAAGAAGGGGAGCTAGCACAGGAGAAGTGTCAGTGACATATGTGAAGTCTGGCCCCCTCATTCATCATGAGGAGTTCTTTTACCATCATGAAAGTAAATTGCAAAGATAATATTTTACTCTTTTGGACTTCATAGCCCATTACCTTAATACTGTGATAGTCCTTCTATCCAAAAATAATAATTTTTAACACTGTCCAGTAAGGGAGAGAAGAGATCGTAAATCAGGCCATACTGCTGGCCAGTTGATCCCTTCCACTTCCCGGTCCGCATGCTCTTTCCCTGTGCTCAAACATTATTTGACATCTAAACAAGGAGTGCGTGGGGGTGTGCCCCATCATAACCTATGGGGAAGGTTTTCACAGTGTTTGTACAGACATTTTAGCAACCTTTAATACAAAATATAGGCCACAGCTTAACTAATAGGGGCCCCAGTAGTTGAATGGTGGCTTTCAGTTTTATCAAAGATTGTTTAAATATCTGCTGGTGGTGCTTACCTTGTTTGCTTCCAGGAGTCCCATTCTTCCTTTCATCCTCCCATTGCCCCTTTGTTCACTGCCACAGTCCTGGGTCCTGTATGGCTCCCTAAGTCTCCGTCCGGCCCCCTGTGCTGTTTTTTGAGTCACTTGGGACTGAAGGAGTGAAAACACGGAACTGCCACGCTTGCTTGCACCTTGGATATGTGAGCGGGGTCCGTGCATGCACATTAGTGCATTGCCATTTTCAGGCCACTGTAGCAGTAACACAAACGCCTCTATGGTGCTCCTGACCCCCAGGATCAGC
This sequence comes from Neoceratodus forsteri, assembly GCA_016271365.2. NCBI lineage: Eukaryota > Metazoa > Chordata > Ceratodontiformes > Ceratodontidae > Neoceratodus > Neoceratodus forsteri. The sequence continues at coordinate 465,524,555 of CM028132.1, read as the reverse complement.
TAGTCGAGGGTCAGAGACACAGGGAGGCCCCTCAAGAACTGCAGGAATGTTTATTTTAGAAGCGATAATAAAGCGTTATAGAATAGGAGCCTTATAAATATTAATGAGGCGCCTTATTAATATTAATGAGCCTGCTCACTGCCTAGGGGTGTGTAATTCTGAGACAGCAACAGGCAAATAAATTGTTTTAAATTATAACTCTGCATCCACTGGATAGTTGAAAAAGGCTGTTAATGAAAACTGAACTGTTTGGCTGCAAGGACATTGAAAATCTGTGATTTCTGTATAAACTGAATGGGACTGATACTGCAGCTGCCATGTCGGTTTACCTCTGACCTCTAAGCAGCCAATCAGAGACTTAGGCACCCAAACTCAAAGAAATGACTGCTGGAAGGAGGTGTGAACCCTATTCTAGGTGCCCAAATCAATATCCAATCAATAATCAAAGAGAGTTAATGTTTAATAATGTTACTGATGGACAGCTATTTTCAGCCAATCAGAAGCTGCCATTTTTGTAAAGAAACCCCAGGGACAGTTACAGCCTGGGACAGTCGAGCTTGGGCTTTCAGCGAGTCAAGAGGGCTCATTGTGTGTGGAGGAAAAGTTTGGAAGCTGGCCTAGGGCTTCTGCAGCCAAACACCTGAGAACTTTAAAGAGGTTTTCTACTACCTGGAGAGCCAGGTTGGCAGTTAAAGTTGCAGTATCCTGAGGAACCCTCAGCCTGTAAGGTGGGTTTGACCTGTGTGTGCCAGAGTTTGAAGTTTGCCAAGCTTGGTCTGGATTTGGAAGTCCAGCAGGAAAAAGAAGCCTGCAGAGCTCCTAAGCCTGGGAGCTTGTCTTTGCTGCTGGAAACCTGCTGCTAAAGCTGGGCTGCCACCCAAAAGATTGTTTTGCTGCCAGCTCCAATTTCTTCACCAGAGGTGAAACAAAGGTGCCACTGCTGCATCGTGGTGCTGCTGAACCAATTCCAGGCCAAGACAGTGACTGTATTCTGCACAAGCTACACTGGAGCCAGGTAAGGGACCTGCCAGCTGGGCTGCCAGCTCTTATCAAGTGGAGTAGATTGGTACGCAGGGAGCCACAGGCATGCGCCTGAGTGATAGGGCACTTTTGATCCTCCTGAGGGAGTCGGACCATGGGATCACTCCTTGGGTCTGCGCTCTTTGTGGACCAGGAAACCTTGCACCATGCTCCTGCACTCCAGCAAAGAGGAAAGTGATGAGCTGCCAGACTCTGCAAGCAAGGCAGAAGGTGACAAGCTGCCAGATCCTGTGAGTCAGCCAAAAGGCGACCAGCTGCCAGACAGTCTTACTTCATCCATCATGCCTACTGCTACCTCCACAGCGCTGCTCAAGGCTTCAGACCTTGAGAGTTGGGACTCCAGAACTGTGAGTAAAACAGGGCCTGCCCTGACCTCGGGGAGTTAAACCTGACTACAAGTTTAAAGTTTGCAGTAATCTACAGTTTAAATGTTTCTTCCAAGGGCCTCGATGCTAGCCAACCCACAGCAATGATCAGGCCTGCACCTTAATCTGGGTACCCAGATAGACTTAGGGACACTGGTACCAGTGGGGAGGTGGGCAAATTTAAATGTTGCTGCTGTTTGGGGGTGGGCACAATTATTAATATTGTTCTTGGTTTTGCCAGTTTATTCTGCATCACTATTGCCTTTTCACTGCTATCCCATTCCCCTTTCCCTACAATAAAAGTGTTATATTTGTTGCTGTTAAAATTGTCTATAAGCATATTATTAGCTACAGTCATTAACTGCATGTGTTTTACTGTGTTATAATTCAAAGTGGTATTCTGTGTGTGGAGTGACTGGAAAGCGAGGTGGGTAGGTATAGCATCTCAGGGGGTTGTACTACACAAACATCTGGCTCACTGTATTTTTACTCTGGGTGGAAGCTCCACGTTTCTTATTTATACCTTTGGGAAAGAATCCTCATTAGTCATCAGAACAGAACCCAGGTCCCTTTGGGAGGAGCCAGAGAGCTACCTTCCTGGTTGAATGTCACTTGCTCAAGCTCTTGCAACTCCGACTACACTTTCAGGAAAAACTCTGATTTAAAGTGATTTGCTACTTACATGATCTATACCACTGGCTGCCTAACATTGAACAGATCATTTTTGATACCGGATGAGCAATGGGCCACCCAAAAGGTGCAGCAGCAAGGTTCAGCAGTAGGGCCGCCATCTGCAACACACCAGGCTGGGGAATCCTTGGGAAGCACAGGGCCTAAAAGTGCTCCAGGATCCTCAGAGCCCCCATGGCAAGCTATGCTGAAGTTCATGCAGGCCACATACTCAAAAATAGAAAACCCCCTACAAAAATTTGAGTCGCATGACTCGTCCACTACAGCGTTAACTGGATCCGTGGTGGATACTGAAAAGAGAATGACAGCTGCCCTCACTACTGTGGCAGACTTAACGAAAGAAAACGGGCAGCTCAGGGGCCAACTGGAGGCCTTCAAAAACAAGCAGTGCTCTGTTAATGTCCGCATTGTCGGAGTCCCAGAGGATGCCAAGGGGCCCACTCTGCACTTGTACATTAAGATCTGGCTTGCACAACAGGTAATGGTACTGGAGAACTTTGACTAGGCAAACTTAAAAGAATCTGACAGAGTCAATCCTAGGGTGCATCTGTAAAATCCATCTCAGCCACGGACTATCCTGATGAGAATTACAGGTTCAGAGGTAAGAGAGCTCCCCATTGCTGCAGCTTGTGCAGTGTATCCACAGGAGATTGCAGGTTCAGACGTCAAACTTTATCCCAACTTGTCCTTCCAGACCCGGGCAAGACACTAGTGTTTTGATGCCCCATGACAATGTCTCCGGGCCCTTGGAATAATCCACTCATTTTTGCTACTGGCCAGGTTCTGCATCGTTAATGGTGACAAGACCTGGCAGTTCAAAGACCCGCATGATGCGGGTCATTGGTTACAAAAAGTTGAGGTGGAATTTGCAGCTCGAGCATCAGAGCATGAGGGTGCACAGTCTGCCTCAGGCGAGGACTGAATGGCAGGGACGTTCCTCTAACAGGACTGTTGCCTAATCCTTTATTGTCTGCTTTTACAGTATAAAGTTATTGTCTGTACAAAGGGCATGATTAATACCTTCTGTGATGTGAGATTATGGTGGGGCTGCTTGGAAACCAGAGGGATTTGGTTGTTTTATTTTGGGGTTTAGAAAGTCATGCTGGCAGCATGACCAAAGCCATCTATTGGCCATTTTGGGGTCCCCTCATGGTACATTAAGCCCTACGCACTTAGGCAGTGAACCAGGGATGGGATTGTCTAAAGGGAAACATCCTGTCTGTCACTCGGAATAATGGGCTGAATTAACATCAATTCTTTGATAGCTAGTGCGCAAGTTATTCAAGTTTAAGCAGTTTTCACTTTAATGTCGTTATTACTTTAAAAATAATTGGGGAAGATGGAGAGTTTGTAGTGGATTCAATATTACTGAATTTTCTCCCTAGTTTAAGAAAAGGTTTAAATTGCAGTCTCAGGATTGTGTTTGTTCCCATTCCCTATACATACTTCCTACGTTAATACCTATCACCACTGAAGATAGTTGGCAAATTTGCTAAATAGTTAAGGTCTATCATATCCGTGGGTGGGTTACCCCCATATCCAACTGTAAAAGATTATCTGGTTACTTTACATTGCATATCGAATGCTGCTATTAGCAATAATGATTGTATGAATGCACCAAATGCCATATATGAGGATGCTGGATATTGTTTTTGTATGTTATATGAAAACAAATAAATTTAAGAAAAAAGAACCCAGGCCCCTTAACTTGTATCGTAGTATCAGGCAGGGGTAGTAGCCCGCTGGTACATGGCGCCGGGGCTACAGTTGTGAAAACCTTCCTCATGGGTTTCAATTGGGAGCACCTCCATGCTCTCCCTGGTTAGACGTCACAAAATGTCTGAGTACAGGGGTGCAGCAGGAGGACCGGGAAGTGGAAGGGATTGGTTAGCCAGCAGTAGAGCCTGATTTACGGTCCTTTTCCTTCCTTGCCAGATACTCTTAAAAATTATTATTTTTGACTAGAAGGACTATCACAATGTTAAGGTAATAGGCTATGAAGCCCTACACCTAATCTTTGAAATTTCTTTTAAATCCTGGTCCCTCCTAACTTCTTGCATGTGTGCTGCCTGCCAGTGTCTGACATAGGGTGAGGAGTACCAGGGCCGCATGGTCACCCACAGAGCCCATGCCACTCCACAAACCAAAAGCAAAAAGCTCCCAAGTGAAGGAAGGATGGTGCTCTCCCTCTTCCCTGGTGCCTGAGTGAATTGCCTCTGCAGCACACCCAGGCTACCCCAGTCACATAAGGATAGAAGCAGAGACAAACCACACAAGGACGAGGGACCTGGACTTCAGGAGGGCAGATTTTTAAAAAATGGATGATTGCCTCAGAGACAACCTAGCAAGGGGATTGACAAGGTGGGGCGGAAGAATAGTGCGGAAAATTAAGGGATGGCATAGTGAAGGCAACAAAACATCTGTGTAAAGGAAGTGAGCAAAAATAGGAGGAAAAAGAGTCCACTGTGGTTTTTTGAGGGAATTGGCTTTGAAGGTAAAGGCTAAAGGGGTGGCATTCAGGAGGTACAAGGAGACAGAGGGAAAGGCATAGAGAGGTGTGCCAGAAAAAGCAGAGGGAAGCAAAGAAGGTGATGAGGGGTGCAAAGGTGCAAACAGAAGAAAGGATAGTCAAAGGGACAGCTAAAGAGGATGAGACATTTTTCAAATACATAAGCAAAAAGAGGAAGACAAGGGAAGGGATTGTGAGGATTAGAAGGACAGGAGGAGACTATGCAGAGGAGGAGGAGGATCAGGAAAAAGCAGATATCCTGAGGAGATACTGCTGCTCAGTCTTCATGGTGGAGGGAAAGAGAGATGGACCACATAGAAGCAGCAGGAACATTTGGAGGAGGGAGGTGGACACAAGTCCATTTGCAGACGAAGGAATTCTCAGAGGACTTTCAAATCTGAAAGTGGATAAGGCTATGGGACTGGAAGGGGTACATCCAAGGGTTCTGAGGAAATTCAGCAGTCCTATTTAGCAACTCACTGGAAACAGGAGTGGTTCCAGAGGACTGGAAGAGGGCAGATGTAGTCCTGCTTCATAAAAACGGTAGCAGGAAGGAGTCTGGCAACTATAGGCTGGTCAGTCTAATGTCAGTGCTGGGGACCTTCATGGAGACAGTATCTTGAATCCAGCGGGTTACAAGATCTAAGGCAGCATGGATTCATGGCAGGGGGGAGACATGTCAGATGAATCTGATCGATTTCTTTCACTGGGTGACCAGGAAAATAGATCAGGGTGGGGTGGTGGATGTGGCCTACGTAGACTTCAGCAAGACCTTCATCACCATACCACATAAGAGGCGTATAAGGAAACTGGACAGTTTGGGGTGGTACACTGGATATGGAACTGACTGATGGATTGGTGATAGAGGGTGGTGGTAAATGGCACTAACTCTGATGAGGATAGAGTGACCAGCTGTGTACCTCAGGGCACTGCCTCATTGCTCAGTGCTGGGACCAGTCCTCTTCAATATTTTCAGAAGTGACATTGCAGAAGAGCTGGAAGTGAAGATATGCCTCTTTGCAGGCAGCACCAAATTCTGCAAAAGGATAGAAACTCCAAGGGGGTGGAGAGAATGAGTAGAGACTGGAGAAAACTTGAGGAGTGTTTGAGGGTATGACAGCTGGGTTTCATAGATTCATAAATTCATAGAAGTAACCGGCAGATAAGGATCTCATGACCCACCTAGCCTGCCCATGAAAGCCTCCAAGTAGTATCCATCTACTGGGGGAACCTCAAACCTGTCCCTCCCATTGTCAGTATATCCATATACTTATCCCATGCATGCTTGAACTGTGTGATCGTTTCCACTCCCACCACCTCCTCCAGCAAACTATTCCAGTCATTCACCACCCTCTCAGTGAAGAAGAACTTTCTCACATTTCCCCGGACTCTGCTCCCCAACAATGTCATGCTGTGCCCTCTAGTGTTAGAAGCTCCACTCCATTGAAACAGACTCTCCACCTGTGCCTCATTAATCCCCTTCAAATATTTAAATGTCTTAATCCTATTCTCCCACCCCTTCTCCTATCCTCCAGGGAGTACAGGTTTAATTCCCTAAGCCTCTCCTCATAGGACTTCCCCTGCACACCCAGCATCATCCTGGTAACCCTCCTCTACACCGCCTTCAACCCGTCCTTGTCCCTGCGGAGATAGGGCCTCCAAAACTGCATACAGTACTCAAGGTGCGGTCATATCAGTGATACAAACATGGGGAGAAACACCTCTTTCCTTCTGCTGGTGATCCCCCTTCCTATGCATCTGAGCATTTGATTTCCTTTTCCCACCACTTTCCCGGACTGTTTTGTCACCTTAAGGTCATCGGTAATAATTACTCCCAGGTCAGTCTTCTCCCTTATGGCGTCCAACACCCCCCCAAGTATGCATTATGCACCTAGTTTTCTGTTCCCCAGGTGCACGATTATGCATTTCTTAGTACTGAACCTGAGTTGCCACCTCCTGGACCACTAATCCAACTTCCCAAGTCAGCCCTCAGCCCTCATCTAGTCCAACCCTGCCCCCAGATATATCCACCCTGTTACTAAGCTTTGTGTCATCTGCAAACAGGCATACTCTCATAGAAACATAGAATTTGATGGCAGATAAGGATTGCATGGCCCACCTAGTCTCTCCCTCCCAAACCTTCTGTAATATCACTGACGTACATGTTAAAGAGCACTGGTCCCAACACAGACCCGTGTGGCACCCCACTGGTCATCCTCCCCTCCTTCAAGTATACCCCATTCACCATCATCCTCAGACTCCTATCCCTAAGCCAATTTTCCACCCATTTCACTATTGTTGTTCCCACCCCCAGACTCCTCAGCTTCATTACCAACCTCCTATGTGGAACGTTATCAAAGGCCTTTCTGAAGCCTAGATAGGCCACATCCACTGCCCTACCCTAGTTACCTCATCAAAGAATTCAATCAGGTCAGTCTGACAGGACCTACCCCTGGTAAACCCATGTTGTCTCTGGTTTTGCAGCCCACTGGCTTCTAGGTAATCCCCAATCCTTTCCTTGATAACTGTCTCCATTACCTTGCCAGCCGCTGAGGTAAGGCTTACTGGCCTGTAGTTCCCTGGATCCTCTCTATCCCCCCCCCCTTGTGTATCGGAACCACGTCTGCCATGTTCCAGTCCCTAGGCACCTCTCCTGTATCCAGAGATCTGTTGTACAGGGCAGCCAGGGGCATGGCCAGAACCTCCCTGAGCTCCCGTAGCAGCCTAGGGGTGCACTGCATCAGTCCCCGTGTCCCCATCTACCCTGAGCCTGGCCAGTTCCCTGTGGACACTGTCCAGAGTGAAAGGACTAGTGTCCACCCTTGGGCCCATTGTTCCGCTCTCATTAATTTTGGGCCCATCCCCCTCCTCCTCGACTGTAAAAACTGAGCTAAAGTAACCTTTCAAGATTTTAGCTTCTGTCTGTCCTCTTCCACCGAGACTCCTCCTTCCCTACTAGTCTTAGGGCCAGCCTTAACCATTCTGGGCCCCTGTGCAGCTCCCAGCCGGGCCCCACCACTCCATTCACTGTGACCCCCCATCCATCATTTACACCAAACTAACCCTCCTGTCCTGTAGTAATAAAGCAGTATCAGGTCTACTAGTTTAACCAGCATCTTTTAATTAGTGCCATTGACTGCACTGAATTATTTGACTTCACCATTGGAAATTAATCTGAATGAGCCTGGAGCAAGAACTTAAGTAAGTACGGTAGGTACTACTACCATATTCATTTCTGTAAGGACAGGGATATCATCACTGGACACTCACACCTACAATAATCTGATTTGCAAACAAGTTAAACAACTTAACTTTTCTGGAAGTGTGAGTGAGAGAGAATAGAGAGCGTTGTATTTGGTGGCCAAAAATAAGTACCTTAAACACATCAGGGCCTTGGTATAAAGAAAGACATGCACCACAGAAATTTAGACCTTCTCTGTTTGCTTCAGTTCAGCACAGACATAAGGAGACAAATGTTCTCAACACACACAGGAAGATTCACAGGCTCACAGGAGTACATTTCTTAAAGCTGTACTGTCTAATATTTCTTAAAGTTGCACTACACATAACAATCCCTCCTGACTTAGCTAGAAGGTTTGTAAGTAAATAATTCAGAAAATAGTATAAAGCTATCAAAATTATTACTGCAGTGTTCCTTTAGTTAGTCTGTGTCATTAGGCTATACCCCTACAAGTCCATTCTCTTTGGTGGACGTCTTATACATCCTGACTGACGTAGCAGGACTGGAGGCTGTTGCACTGGAATCTGATTAGCATGAGCCACATCTTGTCACAAATGCTGTGGTCCCACTATCTCTTCCTGTTCTTCTTCTTGTTCTGGAAGAAATAATGCTGGATAACTACCCCAACTCTGGGTATCCCTATTTTGTTCTGTCTCAGTTCTAGTATGTAATTGGTCCACATGTTTTTTCACTCTCCTCTGGTTAGTCAGTTGAACACTATAGACAACATTTCCGAACTTTTTTTCTACCATGCCTTCTATCCATGTCTTTGGGCCTGCATACATCCTGACCCACACAAATCGGGTTTGACGGATCTGGTCTTAGGAAGAATTTCAGTTACTGACTTACAGCATAGAGGGTGAAGAAGGTTCAGTTGAGTTCAAATCTGATGTCCAAACAACAGTTCTGCAGGGGATATTCCCGTGACACAATGTGGTGTTATTCGATGCATCGCAAGAAAGTCCAAAAGGGCTATTTGTATTGCCGTCGGTATAGTAGGATTAGCTTTGTTCATACTCTTTTTAAAAGTCTGAACCAGGCGTTCCACTTCACCATTTGAACTTGGATGGTAGGGAGGTGAGAAAATATGGTGGATACCACGTTGCTGGCAAAATGCTTGGAATTCAACAGACGTGAACTGTGGTCCGTTATCCAAGACAATCACTTGCGGAAAATCATGGGTAGCAAAGATAGATTTCAACACTTTAATGGAACTCTCAGTAGTTGTTGAAGACATTTGATGAATTTCTGACCATTTACTATAAGCATCAGTTAAGAGTAACCACATGGAATTTAAATAGGATCCTGCAAAATCATAGATACATAGATACATAGATACATAGACAGTGTCGGCAGATAAGGGCCTATGGCCCACCCAGTCTGCCCATTTGAGCTTGTAAGTTCAGTTTGTTTTCCTAGAAGTCTGTTGCACCTTACCCCTGACCTCCAGAATTCCTTTATGTCTATCCCATGCATTCTTAAACCCCGTGATTGTTTCAGCCCCCACCACTTCCTCTGGCAGGGTGTTCCACTTGTCCACCACCCGTTCTGTGAAGAAATTCTTTCTCATGTTTCCTCTGAATCGCCTCCCTCCTCCAACTTCATCCCATGCCCTCTAGTCCTGGAACATCTTTTTCGCTTAAAAATAGTGTTTTCCTGCACCCTGTTCCTCCCTGTAAGATACTTGTATGTCTCTATCATATCCCCTCTCTCCCTCCTCTCCTCCAGGGAGTACATGTTCAGTTCCTTCAACCTGTCTTCATAGGACTTGTGATGCAATCCATGCACCATCTTTGTTGCCCTCCTCTGAACCTTCTCTACCCTGTCTATGTCCTTACGTAGGTATGGTCTCCAGAACTGTACACTGTACTCCAGGTGTGGCCTCACTAGTGTCTTGTATAGCGGAATTATGACCTCCCTTTTCCTGCTGGTAATGCCCCTGCTTATACATCCCAGCTTCCTATTTGCTTTACCTGCTGCCTTGTCACACTGTTTCCCTACCTTGAGGTCATCAGAGATGATAACCCCAAGATCCCTTTCCTGCTTGGTGCATGCTATATCCTCACCCCCAACTGATATATATTGTGCCAGGGTTTTGTGCCCCATATGCATTATCTTGCACTTCTTTGCATTGAATTTCAACTGCCAAACCCCTGACCATTCTTCAAGTTTCTTCAGGTCGCTTCTCATTCTGTCTACACCCTCTGGTGTGTCTACTCTGTTACAGAACTTTGTGTCATCAGCGAACAGTGAAATTCTGCCTTCTAGGTCCTGCGCCATGTCACTGATGAAGATGTTGAATAGGATCGGTCCGAGCACTGATCCCTGTGGTACCCCACTGGTCACTCTTCCCTCTGTGGAGTGACAGCCATTTACCACCACCCTCTGTGTCCTGCCACCCAGCCAGTTACCTACCCACCACACTACTGTCCTGCCCACACCCATATTCCCCAGTTTGTGTAATAGTCTTCTATGTGGCACAGTGTCAAAGGCCTTGCTGAAGTCCAGATAGGCCATGTCCACTGCCCTCCCCTGATCCACCTCCCTGGTCACCCAGTCAAAAAATTCAATGAGGTTGGTCTGACATGACCTCCCCCTGGTGAAACCATGCTGCCTTGGGCGCTGTAGTCCATTGACAACCAGATGTTCCACCAATCTCTCCTTCAGTAGTGCTTCCATGATCTTCCCCACTACCGAGGTGAGGCTGACTGGTCTGTAGTTCCCTGCTTCCTCTTTGTTCCCACTTTTGTATAAGGGACTACATCTGCTGTCCTCCAGTCTTTGGGTATTCCCTGTTTCCAGTGATCGCTAAACAGGATAGCCAGAGGTTCAGCCACCACTTCTCTTAGTTCTTTAAGGACCTGGGGTGCACCCCATCTGGCCCCATTGCTTTATCAACTCTTATTACTTCCTGTTCCTTCAGGACCCTTTCTGATGTAAAGGACTTGTGTCCATTTCTGCACCATTCTCACCTTGTACTCCCTTCAGACCCATTACCCTCCTCTTCCTCAGTAAAGACTGAGCAGAAATACCTGTTCAGTATGTCAGCTTTACTGTTGCCATCCTCCACGTGGCCCCATCCTCCCCTTCAGTCTAACTATCCCTCCTTTGTCTTTCTTTTTTTTTCTATACCTGTAAAAGGTTTTGTCCCTCTACCCATTGATTTTGCAATGTGTTCTTCTGTCTGAGCTTTGGCTTCCTTACTGACCTCCCTGCCTCCTTTGCTTCTCCTGGTACTTCTCCCTATCCCCTTCTGCCTGTGTCTTTTGTATTGCCCAATGCAATCTTTTGGCTTTCACTTTCTTTGCTACCTCTTTGGAAACCATAATGGTCTCCTCTTCCTTTTCCTCTTGCTAACCTGCTTAATACATAATTCTGTTGTTCTTGTAATCCCCATTTTAAATATGCCCACTGTTCCTCAACCTCTGATTCCTGTCCCATTCCCTTAATGCCTCTTTCAAGTATCTCCTATTTTCCCAAAGTCTGCCCCCAAAATCCAGGATACGTGTTTTGTGTGGTTTGGTTCTGCTCTTTCTGTGATTTCAAACCACAATGACTGGTGGTCACTGTTTCCAGGTGCTCCCCACTGTTACCCCCATCACACTGTCCCTGTTTGTGTGCACAAGGTCCAGTATTGCCTTCTGCCGAGTTGGTTCCATGACCAGTTGCTTGAGGAAGGCACCCTGAAGGGAGTCCAGGATAAATCTGCTCCTAGTTGATGCTGCTGCTGGGATGCTCCAGTCCACGTCTGGAATATTGAAGTCTCCAACCAGTACTACCTCACCCTTGTCTGCCATCCTTTGGATAGCTAGCATCAGCTCCCTATCTGTTTCTTCCTCCTGGGCTGGTGGTCTATAGACCACACCTGTGCGGATGGCTGGCCCCATTTTCCTTTCCAGCTTAACCCACAGTATCTCTCCCCCATTTTGTTCCTCCTGGATCTCTGTGGCCCTTATGTCATTTTTCACATAGAGTGCCACTCCTCCTCCCTTCCTGCCTGCTCTGTCTCTTCTGAATATGTTGTAGCCAGGTATGGCCATCTCCCAGTCATGGTTATCATTACACCAGGTTTCAGTGATGGCCACAATGTCCAGGTCTGACTGCACCATGACAACCTCCAGATCTTCCATCTTGTTGCTAAGGCTCCTGGCATTTGCACACATGGCTTTCCATGATTTGACCTCCCTAGACTGTCTCACTGTTCTACTCTAGCCCCTTCCTTGGTTGTCATTTATCCCTGGTTCTCCTTGCTGTCTGCCCATCTGCTGAGTTTTGCCCCTTTTCTGCTTATCTACCTCTTGGGCACTAATCTCCATCTTTTGCACACTGCTTTGCAGAGATAGCCACTCCTCTGGTTCACTGGTTCAACTGCTAGCTGTGGGGGGTGAGCAAGTAGGTACCCTCCTTGCTGGCCTGCCACCCCCCTTTGCTAGTTTAAATGCTTGTCAATGTAGCATTTAAACTTATCATTGAGTGCTTGGATTCCCTTCCAGGATGGATGCAGGCCGTCAGGCTTGAACAAATGTCCATCCCTCCAGGTGGGTTCCCAGTCACCAATGAATCCAAACCCTTCCTCACAGCACCAGTTCTTCAACCATGAGTTAAAGTTCCTGGTGCATGCACTCCTATGCTCTCCCTTGCCTCTCACAGGTAGTACTTAGAAAGTGACAGAAGTAGCTACTTGTTGAGACCCTCTCCCAGTTTCCTAAACTCTTCCTGAACTTCCTTTGGCTCCCCATTTGCCAGGTCATTAGTACCTAGGTGGATAATGACATCCAGCTCACCCTCACGTCTTGCCTTCCCAGTGATCCCCAGGATCTTCCTTCCATCCCTCCATGCCATGGCACCTGGTAGCACCTCACCTTCCTGTCCTCCCCTCCTGTGTTCCTAGCTGGACCTCTTATGATGGAGTCCCCACCAGGATTCACTTCCTCCTCCTCTGGGGTCCACTGCTTTTCCCGCTGAGGTCACCTCCTGGCTAACCTCCACATCCTTTGCTTCCACTTCTCTGGGTACCTGTATTTGGTTGTCCTCGTTTGCCAGTGTGGCATATGAGTTCTTGAGTGGAATAGGATCTGGAATGTGCCTCTGCCTGACTGCTCTAACCCTCCCTGAGCCCACTGTCATCCAAGTGCTCCTCGTTCTCGGCATCCTTTGAGGCAGTTGCATTGGACTGAATCAATATGCAACCTTTGCCAGGGTTTTTCAGGTCATTCCCAATGGTAACCTGGAGCTCTTGCTGGATTTCCCATCGATACAGCACAACCTGGTATATGTCTCTGTCAATAGAAGGCCACCATACGTGAAGTCTGGCTAGGGATTTTATTTTAGCAATGCCTGGATGGCCCGCATGCAAAAGAGTCAACGCATTTGAGTGACAACAGTGGAGTACTATGACATGCAATCCTCATAGAAGACACCCCTCAGCAATGGACAACTGCTGTCTCTTTGTATAGTAGGGCTGTAGCTCAGCTGAACAAGTAGTGCTTTGAGGCCAACCCTCAAGCGTATACTGATACACTTGTTTCAAAATCACATCTTGACTAGTTGCTTTTGCAATGTCCTTGGCTAGTAGTGGAAGCTGATCTAACTGTTGTAGCTCCATTGCACACACAATAGTAGAGTCCTCCATATCTTTGAATTGCACTGGAAAACTATCTGGCTCCACCTGGCATACTAATGGCTCCTCTTTAAGTCCCATATCGAACTCCATTTCTCTGGATATTGTTAACCTTGACAAAGCATCCGCAATTCCATGCTGGTCTGTTGGTTGGTATGTAACCTCGAAATTATAGGCAAACAAAATTAATGCCCATCGTTGAAGCTGGCTAGCAGCTGTCTCTGGAATTCCTTTTTCTGGACTGAAAATTTTCATTAGTGGCTTGTGATCCATCTTCAGGTGAAACTTGCGCTCTAGCAAGTATTGGTGAAATGTCTGGACTCCAAACACAATTGCTAATGCCGCTCTCTGAATCTGGGCATAATTCCTTTCAGCTACAGTGAGTTTGTGTGAAGCATGAGCTATCGGCTTCTCCACTCCTTCAGGATCTGTATGGAAAAGGACAGCTCCTATACCCACAGTACTAGCATCACAGGCCAATGTGATAGGTAAGTTAGGGTCATAATGAGTTATATTATTCACATCGGATAGAGAGATCTTAATGGTTTGAACTGCCTTACTGTGGCCCTGGCCCACTTCCACAGAGTACACTTATGTAACAGTTCATTCAGGATAGCACATTTAGTGGCTAAGCCAGCTATGAAACGATCATAGTAGCGCACCATACCCAAGAATGAGCGCAACTCTGAAACATTCTGTGGTTCAGGCATGTGCACAATGGCTTCCACCTTTTCATCATTCGGACAAATTCCATCTTTGTCAATAGTGTGACCTAAGTATGTGACACTTGGTTGACAAAATTGCCATTTTTCTCTCCTAAGTCTGAATCCACTCTGTTGCAAGCTCTCTAGAGTCTTTTGTAAATTAAGTAAATGTTCTGCTACTGTCTTGCCCGCGACAATAATGTCATCCAAATAACAAGCAACATCTGGTATTTTAACCACTGTTTGCCCAATCAGTTTTTGAAAAATAGCAGGGCAGAACTAAGGCCAAAACATACCCTTTTGTACTTGTACAGTCCTTGGTGTGTATCAATCACTTCCAATTTCTGAGAGTCTGTATCCAACTCTACTTGAAGGTATGCATCAGCGAGATCCAGTTTAGAGAACCCCACACTGCCATTCAGTCTATGAAAAAGTTCCTCTAGTAAGGATAAAGGAAATACATCTGTGCTAACTACTAGATTAAGTGTCACCTCAAAATTTCCACATATTCGAACCTTACCACCTGGTTTAGATACCACCACAACTGGAGTACCCAATCTGAACTTGAAACCTTTTCCAGCACACCTGCTTTTTCCAGTCTGTCCAATTCTGACCCAACCACCAGTTTAAAGGCAAAAGTAAGTTTCCGTGGTTTACAAAAATTAAGGACTGCATTAGGCTTTGTAACTAGCTTGGCTTTAACTGTTGTGCAACATCCCAGGCCTTTCCACAACTCAGAATACATGTCTAACATCTCCCCAAGCTTGGGCGGGTTACTGCTTTGTGGTACCTGGACAGCGGCAAGTAGGCCAAAATCTGATGGATCAATATGAGTGTTTAGAAGAACCTAAGTGTCTCTGCCCAAAATGTTGACACCCTTTTTTTAAAACCAGAAAAGTTAAAGGTATACCAGGAGAATCAGTTCTGCATACCAAAGTGGTAAACGAGCCCAGTGGCTGAATTAGTTGCCCTTTAAATGCATGCAGCTACTTATTACAAGGAGACAATGGTGGCTTATCCAGATCAGACCATGTTTGATGGTTAACAAAAGTAACTGGGGAAGCAGAGTCTACCATTAAATGCAACTGATGCCTCAGTTGTGGCAATTAAAGTAACAGATAGAAAGGAGGAACATCTTTAGTCTGCATTTGTGGTGCAATAGGAACCACTGCACTGTCTGTGCTCTCTGAACTGACCACTGCAGTTCTCCTGCTTCTGCAAACCTTAGCAATATGCCCCTGATGTTTACATGCATGACCCTGAACTTCTCTGAATTTGCACTGGTCCCTGCTATGTTGAGAAGACCCACATGATGCACATTTGCACTGGCCATGCAGTTTGGGTGAAGTGGTTGTATTTTTCTTTGAAAACAGTGGTTTAGATTTAGGTTTGAGCTGTTTCAATTTGGGGTTTACTGCAGTTACTTGAACCTCATTTTTATGGTTCATCTTAGCATGCGCTTCATTTTCTGCAGCCTCATACCTTTGTGCTAACTGTAAAAGTTCATCAGCAGACTTCTTGACACTTACAGAAAGTAATTGCTGAATATGATGTTCATTATATTCAAACCCATAACAAACTTATCGACTAAATTAGATTCAAGATGCTCCTTGCTCCACTCACACTTGAGAGCTAAGCGTTTGATCTTAGCCAAATAAGATGGTAATGACTGACCTGGTTTCTGCTGGTAACTGTAGAATTTATAACGTTCAGCCCTTGGGAAAGTTGTTAAACTGTATTGTACATTCAATTTAGCCTTTTGCTCTAGATATGACAAATCCTCCAGCCGGTCCAGTGCACATAGACTGCTTAAAAGTTTGAAGGTTTTACTCCCCAAGAAAGTACAAAAAGCAGCTCGAATAAACATATCCCATAGCTGGTCATTTGCTGATTGTATGGCAGGATTAAGTAATAACCACTGATCAAACCATCTGGACCATGTATCCCAGTCTGTTCCTGTAAAAATTTCAAAGCTGGCTGAAGTTGCCATGATCTCGCACAGTTCCAAATTGCTTACTTGCTTCTAATATAGAAAGTCACAAAATGGTGTAATTCAGTAAGCTGGAGCTATGAAAATTTTCACCATCCTTGTCACCAGTTTGTTGTATTTGGTGGCTGAAAATAAGTACCTTAAACACATCAGGGCCTTGGTAGAAAGAAAGAAAGACATGCACCACAGAAATGTAGGCCTTCTCTGTTTACTTCTGTTCAGCACAGATATAAGGGGATATCTGTTCTCAACACACACAGGAAGATTCACAGGCTCACAGGAAGTACATTTCTTAAAGCTGTACTATACATAACAGAGAGGATTATCATGGGACACCAGTAAGGTTGCCACCTGTCAGGTTTTTTACCTGGTGTTCAGGTTTTCAGGGTCCCTATCAAGAAATCCATTTTTGCTCTGTGCTGGTCATGTTTTTGAGCCATTGTGAGTGCTCACATACTTTTGAAACAGATTTTGTCATAACATTCATTGTTTCAGCTACATGTCCAGGTTACAAACAAATTTCCTTGTCAATATAGCCTTTTGTTTGTGAAAGCAGTCAACCTGGGAGGAGTAAAGTATGGCCTTTAACACCATTAGCACTTACTTATGTAACCCCCCTGCAAATGGGGGTTCCCAAAAGTCTTCCAGGAGCTTGCCTAAATGCTCCAAGTCTGGGCAGTGTTTGGCATCTGAGCTGTTTAAATGTGGTTCCAAGCGAGTGCTAGTTGAGCCTCCACGTACTGTCTCTTTAAGAGCTGTCTGCTTGCAGACTTAATTAGTTTGTATGGGGGTACTGTGTGTTCTAATGTCCAAATCCTGCCCGGGCTGCTGTCAATTCACTCCGTTTCTGCCGTTGCTACATGTGCAGAGGGAGCCTTGTTGAAAGATATAACTGTTTGCCAGAAATCATTTAGAGTGACTAAGAAAATGTAGTTTCTCTAACCTGTCTTCCTTTCAGCAGCAACTGTTTCAGTGTAGCTCTTTCATTTTGTTCTGAGTAGCTGACTTGGACCAATCAGGATGATAGGGAGACCCTAAAATGGAGCCTGTGGATGAATCGGAACTTGGACTGTCAATTTTGAGCCAGCCACAAGGTGATTGTATGGGCAGTGACTCTGGGAAATGTAGTTTTAACCTTGGCACCTTTTTCCACCAACAGGGGGAGTCTTATTGCAAGTGACAGCTGAACCAGCCAACAGAATGGTGTGGAGCTAAAGGAAATGCCCTACTTCGTGACTGGAAAGATAAGATCAGTTGTGACTGTGAAGAGGGAAGGAGCTCTGTGCTTCTGCAGTGTATAGTTTCGTGCGGGTGCCAGTTTGGACTGAATCCGAGCTCCAAGGAGAAAGAAGCATTAGAAGTGTGGAAACCAGGCTCACCCTGTAGAAGACTGGAGAAATTGCTGAATCGCGCTCGGTCTGTCAGGAACTGGAGCTGCTGTGTGTGCTCCCGGGTATTTCACAGTAATTGCGATAGGGATCGAGGAGCAGCCTGCCTGGTATAGTACTTTCCTTTTACATATGAATATACGTAGGGCTTGTGGGGAATCGCTATTTCCAATCCCGAGTGCTGTGTGCTGTGTGTTGAAGCTGGAAGCGAACCCCAGCTTGTCTCAGACTAAATCCATTTGCTATCAGCTGCAGTGGGGTCCAGTCACACAGACTTTGTCTCCATGCCTTGTGGTTCTGGCAATCCAGAAGAACATCCGCCATCCAGTTTTCAGCTTGGGTACTGTGAGTACAAGTCAGGGTTTTCCCCTGCAGCCTGTTTTCAATCACAAGTGTGTCATCTAATTCTTGTTGTTTCACTGCTTCATGGACTGAGCCATCCGGCTCCAGATTACAATTGGGTGTTGTGCATATATTTTCTTCTACAGGGCCCTATCCATCTGCACCTGCCAGCCAACCCCAGGCAACGGACCTGGCTAGCCCCCCCCCCAACCTGGGTACCCAGAGTGTGACTTTTCACACCCTGTATGTGTGCACAATACTGTGATTTAATGCCACGAATTAACCTGATCCCCTCCCCCATGTTATTGTCCCCTAAATAAATCAGATTTTTTGCTGTTATACTATATACTGTCTGTGGTGTTGGTGCTTATGGAAACAGTATTGTATTTTGCTGTGCATGTTGTTTAACCTTATTTTACAGGGGCTCCTCAGAGACGTGCTGCGGAATCAGTTTCAAGGGTAAGTGGTACTTTATGAATGAACAGTGTGTATACATGGGGTATTGGAGCTGTAACTCCTGTGTACTGAGTGAGCCACTAGAGGGAACTAAAGGGGGTTATGGTGTCCCAGAGGGCTGTGACCAAACTAGTCTAACCACTACAAACCCTGACCTCTGGGTGGAGGCACCCATCATAGAACCTAGGCCCCTCAACCTGTCCATAGTCAAGCAGGCAGGGGTAGTAGCCCTTGGGATAGTGCCACCTGGGGGTTATACTTAACCTAATCTTTTCCACTGCATCTTAAAGTGGCATAGCAGCAAAGCTGTCCTCACATTTTGTAACTGTAACACAGGCAGTTGTCTTCCACTTTCATTTGCTGGTAAACATTTTCATCTCTAACCAAATTTAGGCATTTTTAAATGTTTTAAATTATTTTCTTTCCTCAAGAAAAAAGTATGGGCCCCCAAGGTACAGGGGCACAGCTTGCACCTAGCTAAAGCTGACCCTGAGTCTGACAATCCCACCCCTGACCTTCCTTTTCTCCCCAATATATCTAAAGAATAACTTATCACCTCTCTTTGCTGTAGTGGCTAACCTTTCCTCAGTTCTTGCCTTGGTCATCCTAACTGCCTTCCCCACCTCTCTGTGCCGTCCCTGGTAAGTTTTCCTAGTCACCTCTGTCTGCTTTGCTTTGTGCTATCTGAAGGCCCTTGTCTTAGCTCTGTCCTTTTTTGCCACCTCCCTAGTATACCACTGTGGGCTCCGTCTTCTCCTCCCTTTTCTAACTTGTCTCACACATAGGCTTGATATAGTTTCAATTCCCACCCTGATTTTCTCCCACATCTCCTCAACTTCTTATAGTTCCTGCACTCCTTCCAAGGCCTCCCTCATGTATATGGCCATTTCCCCAAAGTTTGCCCTCCTAAAGTTGAAGACCCTTGCCCTTGTGTGGCTCTGCTCTACTTCAGTGCTTATCCCAAATGTTATAACCTTATGGTCACTGCTTCCCAGGTGGTCCTTCACTGAGAGGTGGGATATACTATCCCATTTGAAAGGACAAAATCCAATATTGCCTCTCCCTGGGTGAGTTTCATGACCATCTGTCTGAGCTACGCCCCCTACAGTACATCAAGGTAGTTCCTATTCCTGACTATTTTTGCTGCTGGAAGTCCCCAGTCCGCATCCGGGAGATTAAAATCTCCCATCAGCAGTACCTCCCCTTTTTGAGCCATAGCTTGGATCTCTTCCATCAAAGCCCTATCCTCATCCTCCCCTTGGACTGGGAGCAAGTAGACAACACCCACCCTACTGACCTCTCCTTTTTTCCTTTCGAGTGTCACCGACTGGACCTCTGTCCTACCCTGCTGTTTTTGGTTTCCGTTCCTCCATTGGTATGAATCTCTCTGCCCCTGTGTATATTTAGGAAGTTATCCCTGCTGTTACTGTTGTCATCTCCCACTTCCCTCTGTGCCCTGCTCTCCCCAGGACCGCGTATTGATTTGACAGCCTCACATGCAAAAAAATGCAGAATCATGCACCTCAGGCACAGAAACTCAGGGGCAGTGATAAAATGGGTGGAAAGGTACTGATGGTCACAAAGCAGGAAAGATATCTTGGGGCTATATTTATTTGTTGACCATAAGGTCTGGGGGACAGTGCGACAAGGCGGTAGGCATGGCCAGTTGGATGATGGGATGCATAGGAAGGGGACTCACCAGCAGAAAGAAAGGGATGGTGTTACTACTGTATCAATCATTGGTGAGACCCTACCTGCAGTAATGTGTCCTGTTCTGGAGACCACGTCTCAGGAAGAACATAGACAGGGTAGAGGCTGTCCAGAGGAGGGCAACTAAAATGGTGCAGGGGTTGCATCATAAGCCCTAGGAGCAGAGACTGAGGGATCACAATACAGTATGTACACCCTGGAAGAGAGAAGGGAGAGGAGGGGACATGATATAAACCTATAAGTACCTCACAGGATGAACAAGGTACAGGAGGGGAGAATTGTTCAGAAGAGAAAGTGCACAAGGACTGGAGGGCATACAATGAAGCTGGAAGGGGGGAATTTAGGAGGGATGTGAGGAAGTATATCTTCACTGAAAGAGTGGTAGATGCCTGGAACAGTCTGCCAAAAACTGTGGTGGGCTTCAAGCATGCATGGGATAGGCACAAAGGAATCTTGGTAGGAAAACCAGAGATCAAAGGTAGGGTTTGCAGTGACAGTATCGGCAGGGACAAACTGAGCAGAGTGGGTGGGCCAAGCGGTCCTTATCTGCTGACAAATTCTATGTTTCAGTCCAGGACATCACATTACAACTCAGGACACTGACCCAGGTCTCCCACATGGGAGTGCGATGCATTTCTCTAGCGCCACCAGGCCAGTCAGAAAATATATTCATTTTTAATTCTAGTTAATGGCAATATTCCGAGGGGGGCATCTAATGCCCCCTAGTGCTACCCACGACTTGACATTGCCTGATCTGGCATGTGTGTGGATAACATTGGGGGACATTCCAATTGCGCCCCCAGCAGTGCCCTGACCTGCTACTGCCTCCTGTTGTCAGTCAGGTGATCTAAACTCCTGCAGACTCTGTTGCCTCCATGTTGCCTCCAACAGTTCAAGGGCACTGCTGCCCTTCCTAAAGTATGGCACTTTATTTCTCATAGCTGCCCAGTAAAATGCTAGTATTATGTTCCTGACATTTTACAGGGTAGCTACAAGAGTAAAAGCACCATACTCTAGGAAGAACAATGCAATCTAAAGCTAGTGGAGGCAACAAGGCAGTAGTGCACCTGCAATGGGAGTTAGGAAAGATCCCACTTGCCAGAGCAGGCATTGAGAGGTCTTAAGAGTACTAAAGGGTTAACTGATGCCCCCCAATGCTATCCACACCCCTGCCAGAGCTTGCAGTGGCTAAGGAACTAGCAGGAAAAGAGTAAGTGATGGTGACCATGATGCCGATAGCTGTGTCTTGGGACTTAGCCTGCAAGAGCAGATGACAGCAACAGGTTGAGAATAACCCTGAGGTAACACTCGAAGGCCCCCCACACTGTCCTAAAATACTTGCCAGGGCAAACAGCAAACTGTACCAGAACAGCCAGGCAAGGTGGACCCAGTCCCTGCCTCGGTCAGGATAGGAAACAATAGGGGGCGGCTTGATCCATTGTAAAGGTAGGGGAATTTGTGATGGGGTCAGACCTGGGGGCTCTCTTCTTTGAGATTTCTTATACTACATCCCAACACTAGTCAATTATCTAATGGCATGGTGCCCAAGAGAACTTGAGGAGGGAATTCTCATCTATGCAGTCAATGTTTTTCTCCCCATTTTTTCCTTTCTCTATCATCTTTGTGGCACTGTGCAACATGTCCATGTACCGTGACAACCCTATAGAGGACGTAAACAACCTTCTTTGTCCCCACAGGGGTCACTACATTGGCAGAACATGATGCCTACCTCCCTGGGCCATGGGCAGCATCATGCTCCTTTGGCTGCCTGACAAATGGAGGCCAGGGATTGCTACTGTACCCAGGTCACATACATGGCAACGCATTGCAGTACCCCAGAACCAGTGGGGCAAGCCCTGTTTTGCTTTTTTTTTTTGCACCTTTTTCACTTATAGAGGCTAAAATCAGTAATAAGGGAAAGGGGCCTACTTTTCACATTGAACCAGCAAACCCCAACCAAAGTTTTGAAACTTTGCCAGACTCAATGTGAAAAGTTTGCAGAGTTGGACCCCAAGAAGTTCTCTCGGTTCTGTTCATTTCCTCTGCCAGATCATGTGGACAATACTGCTTCCATTAGAGATGGAAAGGAACAGCTGCAGTCATCCCAGAATACACTGTCAACAGAATACAAACGTGGTCACGTGTAAGGTGTAAGATGCAATGCATGTGATTTTGGGGGAGGGTTTTGGTATAGTCGTGTACCACACAAGTAAGGAATCCCTGATGCACACCTCTCAGCTGTCTCAGATTTTGCCTCAGAAATGTCCTCCCTTCCTCCCAAGGTTGGCATTTTCTTTCTTTCTTTCTTTCTTTCTTTCTTTCTTTCTTTCTTTCTTTCTTTCTTTCTTTCTTTCTCTCTCTCTCTCTCTCTCTCTCTCCTCTCCTCCCTCCTCTCTCTCTCTCCCCCTCCCTCTCTCTCTCTCTCTCTCTCTCTCTCTCATTCTTTCTTTGAAAATTGTAACCAGGAAAGGCACACTGAGCCAAGGCTCATTTCCAGGTGCAACCCATGGGAGAGGGGAAGAGGAGTACAGAACGTAGGTAAATTATAATGTAACCCCCTACAATTGGGTGTTCCCAAAAACTCTTCCTTGAGCTTGCTTAAATGCTCACTGCCAGGCTGGTGTCCTTGCGTTTTAGCAGTGTAAATGTGATTGCCAGAGCCTGTGTGGCCTCTGTGTGCTGTCTCTTTAAGAGCTGCCTGATTGCAGCATAAGTAATCTGAGAGTTATTTAGAGTGATAATGATAATGTAGTTTGTCTAACCTGCCTTCTTTATAGCAAGGGCTGTTTTGTTTGTCTCCACTGTCTTGGTCCTGGATAGCAAATTGGACCAATCAGTTCTGGTGGGACCTAAAATGTAGCCGGACTACAGCAGCTGTCTGGAGTCAAAATCTGTAGGAACTGTAGTTTGGAGCTTTTTGCGCCTCTTTTGCAACTGAAGGGGGAGCTCTTGCTTTGACTGACAGCCAGATCAGCCAACCGAATCTTTTGGATCTTGGGGAAGTCCCGAGCTGCTTGCAGTTTTCAGTTAGTTCTGAGCTGGGAAGTGAAATGAGAAGAGCTCAAGTGTATTTTGGGCAGCAATCCTGAGTGGATTCGCAGGGGAAAACTGTGAAAGGGCTTAGTTTTTGGCTTGCATGTCTGCTGCTGCTCCTGAGAGGGAGAGAAGAGAATTATTTTGGACTAAATCCAAGTTTGTGCGACTAAAGTAAACTACTGAAGTGGGCCAGACTCAGCCTGAAGAACATCGAAGATTTTGCTGAATGCGATTGGCCTGTCAGGAGTTCCAGCTACTCCTAAGCTCCCGGTGTGTGCAGAGACTTTGCGATTGTGACCAGGGAGCGCTTTGCCTGGTACAGTAGAACTCCCGTACATGTAAATGTGCTATGAGCTGCTAGTGGGTTGTGAGTTAGTTCCCCACTGTGTGAACTGTGTTCTGCTTGCTGGAAGCTGTATCCAGCCCAAAACAGACTGCATCCGAATTTGTCTCCATGCGGTCTGGGCCTTGCCAGACTGGCCCAGCCAGACTACCCACTGCACAGAGAAGCTATCTACGAGAGATCTGACTGGGGATCAGCCCCCTGCTCCACGCTTGAACAATAATGACACCTTTGTGACTCGTGTGGGCCCTGCTTCTCAGCGCATTCCAGATTAACCACCTGCAGTCTCGATTTTCATCCAACCTGTGTCCAGTCTTGGGTATCATGAGTAAATACCAGGGTAGCTCCCTGCAGCAACAGCTTAATCTGAGTGTGTCATCTGATTGTCTTGTTGTTTTGTTTCCTTTACGAACTGAGCCCTCTGGCTCCAGATTACAAATACTGTGTACTGTACATGTTGTGTTTTCCATCACAGGGCACCAACCAGCTGCAACCCCGGGCAACAGTCCTGGCTAGCCCATCTCTTCTCCACCTAGGTACCCAGAGGTGTGACTGTGGGGGGACTCAAAGCGCATGCATAACTGCTTGATTGATATAACCTTTAAGCTAATTAACCTGATTTTGCCCCTTCCTTGTTCAAGTCCCCTGAATAAATCAGATCTAACTTTTTCTGAATGTAATCTGACTGTGGTTCCAGTTTGTGCTCAAAGTACTGTACTGTAGCTATTCGCTGTGCATAACTTTGTTTTACAGGGGGTCCCCAGGGTCGAGCCATAGGAACCAGCCCTGGTGGTAAGTGCAAACAGTGTGGGTACTTGTGTGGTGTACCAGGGGTATTGTGAAAGTGATTACTGTACAATGTTCAGACCACTAGAGGGGAAAGAGGGAGGTTACAGTGTCCCGGAGGGCTGTGCCCAGGTTAGCTTGACCACTACCAACCCTGACCTCTGGGTGGAGGCACCCGGTTCAGAACTCAGGCCCCTTAACCTGCTACTAGCTAAGCAGGCAGGGGTAGTAGCCCTTGGGATAGCGCCACCTAGGGGTTACAATAAAAACATCAAGAAGTTACATAGTCATCTTTACAGGTGCAGATGAACAAGCAAATAAACAGCAACATTCACTTTGAATCTGGATTTGAATCATAAAATAATGTCAGTCTTTAGTGCTACAGTTTAGGTCTCATTTAGAAAATGCTATTTACACTAAGTATTTGTACACTATTTCTGGAGCTCGTATTACTAATTTTTCAGATGTTCCACTGATTCTGGTTATTTGTCCATGGTTTGTTTAAGCCTTGTCCCAGATTTGTGAGGCATGAGATTGAGATGCCCTGATGGCTGACAGGGTTTGGCAGTGTCCCTCTTAGCTAAAGAAAACACACAATCACAGTATCTGCCACAGAAGTGAGGAGGCCTAGGGGTGGGGAGATCAAAGAAAGCAATCCTGAAATCTTTTCATCTCCCTGAAAACCCACCTGTTTCCACAGTAGAGCAGCTGAGATCGAGAAATGTCCATATTTTTTTAGTTCTCTTAGGCCACAGATTTGGTGATATCAATTCAAATTTCCTACAGATCTTGAATGAGCACATCCTCTCCTTCCCCTCCACACACACTTCTGCCTTCCTTATGGCTCAGGTTGACATAAACAGTTAACCTTTAATGCTATTTTTAGCATGGAGGGCTATGTGAAATGCAGCAAGGTATTTTTCCATGGCAGATCAGTATCTCTAATCCCGTACCAGAATGGCAGTGACAAAAATACAGGTTCGAAGTAGCCTATGTCTCTCAGGCATGAACAGGCCTTAAGCGCTTCAGTTTGAAATTTGCTCTGCATTCTGGGGCAGGAGGAATTATAGGAACCTGCCTAGGCTTATCCAAAGACAGCAAAACCTGCAAACCTCAAAAGGCGCTATCACATTTCAGGCCCTTGTGTGCAATCCTGACTCACATTATTCATATACATACCTTCCTCCCAGGGCCTGCACCGTTTCTTACTTTTTTTTAAATACCATCTACTTTTATCTCTTGTCTCTCTGGCTCTGTCCCTTTCCAGCCCCCTGGCAACAATCCTGCCCTGTCACCCTACTTGCCACTCACCACTGCGTCCCTCGGCTTCCCTGCTGCAATGAGGTTGGAGAGAGGAAGCTGTCCACCCACCTGAACATTCCAGTCAGTGGGCTGTAACAGGAGGTTATGCTTGTCCCAAATGTACTGGGCTATCATCCTGCTGAATCAGGCTGTTTTTCCTCTTATTTTGACCCATCACTCAGTAAATTAAAGGGGTCATGGATACGTGTTCATCACCATGCCTGGTTGTGTCCTTCTTCTTACTATGAATGCACTGCTACCTGAGCTGTGGTCAGTCAGGCAGTGGTATTACAGCAGAGGAAATTGGAGGGGCTGAGGTTAGTTTTAATGCCCCCACAAAGGAGCAAGAAGAGTAGGTATAGGGAGAGTTGAGGGGGTTACTTAGACCTTTTTGGTGAGTGAGGACAGGAGAGGCCAGTGCAGTGGAGTAGGGCCTCAGTGTTTAGAGAAGGAGTGGAGAGCAGGCTAGAGTGGGGGAGGGGAGAGAGGGTGAGGAAGCTGGGAAGGACAGCAATGTTAAGGGAGAGGAGGGGGGTAAGAGCAGGAATGGAGAGGAGAGGATGGTAAAGGACAGGTTGAGGGGATGGTAGAGAGGATAAACAGGAGGGGGTGGTGCAAGAGGGGATGGGGGGGAGGTCTGTCAAGGGAGACCAGTGAGGGGAGCAGGGAGGAGAGAGGTGGGAGAGAAGTGGGGAGAGAGAAGAGGTGAGATTGAGAAGAAAGCAAGAGAGGGTTAAAAGGGAGATGGGGTACATGGCTATGTGACGGGGGGGGAAGAGGAGTGAGAAAGAGAAGAAGACTGATGCGAGAGGGCAAAGACTAAGGGTAGACTGAGCAGAATAAACTAGTATTAGTACACCCAGGAAGTGGAAGTTAAAGAGGGGAGTGTAGTGAGGGAGGAGACAGGCAATTTAGAAAGGGTGTTAGTGCAACCTTTACACACAGGTAGTAAGCTCAAGACAGTATGAAACAAGTATTTGTCAATGCCGAATGTTTGCTTGCTGGCATTAGCAGCGGAAGTGTAGGAGTTAGACAGATGCAGTATAGAATTGGCAGTGATGTATTGAACTGATGCCAACTCCCCCCACCCTGCAGAGATGGACAGGAATTGGGGTGTGCCTTTGGGTCGCCACCATAATGGTCATGACATTTCACCTCACCCTACCCTGCAGACACTGACAAGTGTCGAGGTGTGCCTTGGGGTGTTCAGGCTTTACACTCACCTCATTCCATAAAGAAATATACTGAAATGGGTGCAGTATAGGAGAATGGTATGAACTCTGGGGCCAAAGAGTCCAAGGTGCACCTCGATGTTTGTCACTTCCTGCAGGGTGGGGGTGAGGGTGGAATGGCTTGAGTATTACTGTCGACAATCCCAATTCACACCCCTGACACTTGTCAGTTCCTACAGGGTAGGGCGGACGCCTGTCAGACTCTACAGGGTAGGGCGTTATGGTTGGAAACCCTAAGGCCCTGGGCGTGTCTTGGTATTTTTACTCTAAGTTTTGAACATGAACTTTTTGTGACCCCACCGCATGAACAGTGACACTATCAGTTTGTTAGCTGAAAGGTGATTTTGCACAGTGATTGTGCCATTTAGCGCTACAGGTGCGAAAATACATTTCCAACACAATGTGAAAAATGGCAGCTGTACTGTTCATGAGGAGGTGTAAAAAAATTGTAATGTTGAAAATCTGAAGCAAAAATATAAAAAAACTGAAGTCATGAGCATGCATAGAAACTGCGCAACGCACACCCGTAATGCAATTATTTGGGGGAATTTTTGCACCAGATTTTCAATATAGGCATTTTGGGACCTCCGCTCATGAACAGTGTTACTGTGATTTTCTTCATCTGTCCCGAACACTGATTTCCCACAGCGACTGTGCAATTCTGTGATGGAAGTGCAAAAACACATTTTGGCCAGGATGTGAAAAATGACAGCTGTACTGTTCATAAGGATGTGTGGAAAATGCCAATATTGAAAATCTGGAGTGAAAATATTACAAATTTGTGAAGTTATGAGGGTGCGTAGAAACTGCGCAATGCATGCTCTTAATACAGTTATTTTATGGACTTTTGTGACCAAATTTTCAACATAGGCATTTTAGGACGTCTGTTCATGAACAGTTTCACTGTGATTTTTTTAATCTGTCCCGAACACTGATTTCCCACAGTGACCACGCTATTCTGCTCCAGAAGTGCGAAAACACATTTCGGCCAGGATGTGAAAAATGATTTATTTATTTATTTGTAACCCCTAGATGGCGCTATCCTGGGGGCTACTACCCCTGCCTGATTTGCCACTAACAGGTTGAGGGGCCTGGATCCAATGGCGGGTGCCTCCACCCAGAGGTCAGGGTTTGCAATAGTTAAACTTACTTGGTCACAGCCCTCTGGGACACTGCAACCCCCCTTTCTTCCCACTAGTGGCCCACACAATATATCAGAATTACCTTCACAGTATATACTTACCCCAGGACTAGTTCCGCACTGGGACCTCCTGTGAAATAAGATACAGTGCAACAATCACAGTACAGTACTTTAACATAGACAAATACCTCAGGCAGTATAACTTTGCTGAAACAAGCAGCTCTGATTTATTTAGGGGATATAACAAGGGCAGGGGAAATCAGGTTAATTAGCTTATCACTTTACTATCTACCTATGGCTCTGTGCATAGCCTATCCTTACCAGTTACTGTCCCTGGGTACCCAAGCCCTAGTGGCTAGCCCAAACCGTGGCAGCTGGTAGGGGCCCTTTCACACAGTGAAAAGAAAAATTAGTTTAAACAGTCAGCAGTACAGTGATTCCATTTGGATTTAATGTGGCAATTCAACAGGGAGCGACCCTGAATTAGTACTCACGACCTCCAAACAAGATAGGGTCCTTCAACGTCAGCAGGGCTACTCTTGAGCTCCACGAGACTCTTCACACATTTATATGGTAAACAGTCACAGGCAAAAGTCCTTTAATGGCAGCAGGATTCACTTGAGCTGCACAAGCCTCCTCACACATTTATATGGTAAAAAAAGAAAGTACTATACCAGGCAGGCTGCTTCTCTATCCCGATCGCAATTACTGCACAATACCCGGGAGAACACACAGCAGATTCAGTTCCTGACAGACCGAGTGCAATTCAACAATTTCTCCAGTCTTCTACAGGGTGAGCCTGGTTTCTACTCTTCAGAGATCCTTTGATTCTTTTCACAGGACGGATTCAGTCCTAACAAGCAGTTACACAAGCTGCAGACCGGAACTCTGGGCCTTACACACATTTTTTGACTGAAACTGTGCACTGAAGGAGCACAGGGTTTCTTTCCCCCTTCACTGCCAGAGCTAAACTGAAACTCCAACAGACAAAACCGGGCACTTCCTTTGAGTTCCTCCCAGTTCTTGACTGGATTGGCTGTCACTCACAATAGACTGCTGCTGTTGGTCCAAAAAGGCGCCGAAGCCTAAACTACATCTCCCAGAGTCACTGCCCATACAATCCTCTTGTGGCTGGCTCAGATTATGAGTCCAAGTTCTGATTCGTCCAAGGCACCATTTTAGAGCTAGCTTACCCCACACTGATTGGTCCAGTTCAGCAGTTCAAAACTAGAATGGGGAACTAGGCAAACACAGTTCTGACTGCAAAGAAAGCAGGTTAGACAAACTGTATTTTCATTATTACTCTAAATTATTTCTGGCAAACAGTTACATCTTTCAGATAGGTTCCCTTTGTACCCTAGTGACTGCAAAATGGAGTGAATTGGCAGCAGTTCGAGTGGTACTCAAACAGAGAACACACAGTCCCCCATACAAACTAATTATGCCTGCAACAGACGGCTCTTAAAGAGACAGTACCAGAGGCTCTAAAAACACTCACTGATAAATGGCTTAAACGCCAAACACCATTCAGGCTTGGAGCATTCAAGCAAGCTCCTGGAAGTCTTTTGGGAACCCCCATTTGCAGGGGGGTTACATATTTATTTAGACAGCAGTTTGGAAAACCTTTGAGCCATAGGCTCATTTACAAAGGTACCTTGTCACAAAATGATAGCAGTACTGTTCATAAGGAGGTGTGAAAAAATGCCAATGTTGAAAATCTGGAGTGAAAATATTACAAATTCATGAATTTGCAAGTGTGCATGGAAACTGTGCAACACACGCTAGTAACAGTCATTTTTGAAAATTTTTTCACTAAATTTGCAACATAGGCTTTTTGAGAGCTCTCCTCATGAACAATGACACTGCTGTTTCGTTAATCAGTCCCGAAAGGTGATTCCATGCATTGACAGTAAAATCACCTTTTAGGACCGAATAACCAAATGACAGTCACTGAACTCATGAGGTTGGGTCCCAAGAACCCCATGTTGAAAATTTGGTGCAAAAATGTGAAAAAATGACCGAGATATGCACCAAAGTTGAAAAAAGCCTATGTATGCCATTATACAGCTTACCTGCATTTCTTCAGTTCGCGGTCGGCTTTGAAGAGTGCAGACGTGTTCCCGCTCCACCGAAGATAGTCACGCCGGCCTCCAGAGACAAGTAAGAGGTGAGGGGTGTGTGGGGCGTGGGGTACGCAGAGGGTGGGTGTGGGTCAAGAGGGGCAAGAGAGTCAACCAG
The DNA here is from genome assembly GCA_016271365.2 of Neoceratodus forsteri. NCBI lineage: Eukaryota > Metazoa > Chordata > Ceratodontiformes > Ceratodontidae > Neoceratodus > Neoceratodus forsteri. The sequence goes on along the minus strand of CM028132.1, from coordinate 465,494,421 downwards.
GGACCATTTTCTTTTGTTACAGGTTTTTTATTTTTATTTTACATAGACGACATGGGACTTTTGCCACGCAGAGGTGGGATCCCAGCATGGCACCTGGAAGTTTTGGGGGGCAGTGGTGCCAATGGGGGATTGGGCACCCTCATTGGCCATACAGTGTGGGGGGCACATGAGGACACTGGACCTTTGCCACACTGGGGTGGGCTCCCAGCGTGGCACCTAGAAGTTTTTTAAGGGGGGCACTGGAGCCGGTGGGGATTGGGCACTCCCGTCGGAAATACAGTGTGCTGGGGGGGAAGTGTGCATGAGCCGAGGGGGACTGGGCACCCCCTCAGCACACAAGAAATGGGGGGGCATGCATACAATGACCGCTACAATCAGTGGTGGTGACGTGTAGGCAATTTGCATACTGCTGACCGCACGGTAGTATGCAAATTGCCTACATGCTACCACCGCTGATTGTAGCTGTCATTTGCTTTCAACTGTACGCCACTGCATCTGAACTGCTGTCATAGACAGCTGGGACATTCACTGGTGCAGTGCGGCCGTGCCTTCAGATATGTTCAGTGCATTGGAAGCGGGGGTGCCACACCTACGAAAACTCGTATGGTGGCACTATGTTTCTTGCACATGCGTGCAAGCAAACATAAAAAGGCTAGCTTTTTATATATGGATGTGAAAGCCCTCTGGTGAACAGATAGTATAAGGAGCCTATGGCAGAATGGGGAGATGGAATTTCCACCAATCAGAGCTTCCACCAATCAGAGCTACGCACTGTACTTATAAAAGTAAACCCCCAGATAGGGAGGGTGGGGAGCCATCGCAAATCAACGGCAGGTAAGAGTAGAGAGAATACAGCTAGTGCTGCAGACACAGGCTGCAGCTGAATCCAAATTAAATTTAGAGCAAGAGCTAGTCGAATTAGAAATTAAAGCAATGGACTAAATTAAAGCAGATTAAACCAAAATGCTGAAAATTACTGAACTTCCAGTCTGAGCTAGGAACCTTGTACTTTAGTGAAGCTGCGGTTGGTCTGAGAGACCATTTTGAAACAAAGCTGCCATGGCGTCCGTTTGAAAAAGGTGCCAAAAATTCCGCTGTCCCTCTAGAGATAATAGCGCCATACCTTGTAGTTTCTTCTGTTGGCAGATGGTCCCTGGGGGATCATGGGTGATTTCCCGGTGGCTCTTCACAGGAGGAGTGGGCTGAAAGGTAAGGGGAGAGCATGTTAAATGGGAACTGGTGGGGGGGAACCCAGTTAGGGTTGCAAGTGGGAGGGAGGGAGAAAATGCAAGACACTAGGGCACTTGGGGAAATTAAGTTACATGGAAAGGAGGCAAAGGCTGCCTTGTCAAAGGGTGAAGAAAAAGAGATATGGAGCAAGCAGAAGAAAAAAAGAGGGGTGCAGAACTGAAACTTAGCGAGTGGAACAGATCAGAAGACAGAAAAGAAACAGATAAGAGAAAGAGTGGTGGGGAGGGGACAGAGAAATAGAGAGTCAGGATGGGAGGGCAGTGAGAAAGAAGTTACTGAAAAGAGAAAAGCGTAGGCAAGTGGCTTTAAGTGATTACGAGAGAGGTGATCAATCAAATCAGCAGCAGGCTAGAAACACATTCAAAATGAATGCTGACTAACTTGCAATAGCAGGAGAGAGTCTGCTAATGGCTTTATATAATTCATAAAATTACAGCAGGATTAACTTGGCTGGCTAGGAACACAGAATGCTGACTAACTTGCAATAACAGGAGAGAGTCTGCTAAAGGTTTTATATAATTAATAAAAATTTCAGCAGAATTAACTTGGCTCGCTAGGAACACAAATCAGAAATGAATGCGGACTAACTTGCAATGAGTTGAGAGAGTCTGCTAGAGGCTATATATAATTAATAATAAGATTCAGAGCAGGATTTAACTTAAGGCAGAGCTAAAACAAAAACTGCAGCTACTTCATATAAATTATAAAATCAGAGCAGGAATTAACTTCAGGCTGAGCAAAATCAGAGTTTGCGGCTGATTAAACCAGTTAATAAAATCAGAGCAGAGTAGAAAGAATGCAGCAAGTGCTGCAGACACAGGCTGCAGCTGAATCTGAATTAAATTTATAGCAAGAGCTAGTTAGATAAAAAATTAAAGCAATGGATTAAATTAAAGCAAAATGCTGAAAATTACTGAGCTTCCAGTCCAAGCTAGGAACCTAGTTCTTTAGTGAAGCTGCGGCTGGTCCGAGAGGCAGTTTTGAAACAAAGCTGCCATGGCGTCCGTTTGAAAAAGGTGCCAAAAATTCTGCTGTCCCTCTAGAGATAATAGCACCATATCTTGTAGTTTCTTCTGCTGGCAGATGGTACCTGGGGGTTGCGGGTGATTCCCCGGTAGCTCCCCATGGGAGGAGTGGGCTTGTAGTTTCTTCTGCTGGCAGGCAGTCCCTGGAAGATCGTGGGTGATTCCCAGTGGCTCCTCAGGGAGGAGTGGGCTTGTAGTTTCTGCTGCTGGCAGACGGTCCCAGGGGGATCACAGGTGATTTCCCGATGGCTTCTCACGGGAGGATTGGGGCCATCCTGCCCAAGAAGAGCAAAAGCCCTCTCCTCCCAGGTAGCTATAGGCCTATCACCGCGATCAATGATGATGCCAAGATTTTGGCAAAAGTCCTGGCAACCCGACTGGAAAAGGTGCTACCACAAATTATCCATCCATCGCAGGTTGGTTTTCTATGGGGGAGACTTAGCTCAGTCTGCATGAGAACCTTTTTCAATCTAAGCAGTGTGGCCAAGCATCTTCCCACTCCTGCTGCAGAATTGACAGTTGATTTTGAAAAGCCTTTGATTCTGTAGCGTAGGGATATTTGTTGGAAGTCCTGCGTCAAAAGAGGATGGGACCTTTCTTTTTGAATAGCATATAGACCCTTTAAACAGTAACATTGGCAGAGGTTCTCACCAACATTCATATCTCAAAATCCTTCCCGCTAGCCCATGGTACCCATCAAGGCTGCCCACTTCCCCTTTATTATTTCTATAAGTCATTGAGCCCCTCACAGTGGCTCTGCAGGCTATCCTGGAATTCAAGGGGATCACAGTGGAAATAAGGAATACAGATTTCTATCATGTGCAGGTGATCTCCAGGTTCTCCTATGCAATGCCCTGCAGGCCATAGACCTGCTTTGCAAAATGCTAGACTCTTTCATGGCCCTTTCAGGCCTTAAAGTTAACCATAACAAGTCTGAGGTGCTAGCCTTTAATCATCATTGCTCTGCACCACTATTCTAACAAACTGGAAGTGGGCAAAAAACAAGTTCAGGTACCTGGGCATCTGCATTACACCCACACTCTCAAATACCTGCAGACCCAATTTCTCTCCCCTTCTGACCGAACTCACTGGGGACATAGACAGGTGAAGTGCCCTACACGTCTCCATGACTGGGAAAATTGCAGCCATAAAAAATGATGTTGGCACCTAAAGTGTTCCATCTTCTGATGCACGTACCCCTTCATATATCAGATAAATGGTTCAGCCTAATTAATAAACTAGTGGGACTGTTTCTCTCGGAAGGAAAACCACCATGGATTAGCAGAACCAAACTGAGGAAGCAATGGACATAAGGATGCTGGGGTCTGCCTAACTTCGTACACTACCACATAGCATTCATAACAGCCCAGGTTACTAAACGATTTCTTACCAAAGACTCCAGTCCACCCAAATGGGTAGAGATAGAGGGCCACTTTGTGGGGGGCCCTGACACCATGTCATATACTTTACACCAAACTCCCCCAAAGGGATCTCCAGATACCCCACAATATATATTTCATTACGCTACTGGCAGAAGATTGGGAGGTCCTTTTCCATCTCCCAAATGCCTATATCTCAGGCACCTCTTTCAGCCAATTCTAAGTTCCTCTTGGACCGTAAACCTCTCCACTGGCCCTCCTGAATACAGGCTGGCATCTTCACTGTCCATGACGTCTATATGGTAGGCCAAACTCTTATCATGCCCTTCAAGGACCTCGCTTTGCGTTACAATTTACTGCAAAGGGATGTTTTGCGCTATCTACAAATTAGGGCGGTAATCACCCACTACCTGCATTCTAATCATCCACCCAATGTAATGGTTGTACAGGGCCAGGATATCACTTCCTGGATAAAACTACAGAGGGGCAGGGCAGGTGCCATCTATAGATGCCTGCGAGATGCAGGACCTCCATCTTCTAACAGTAGTAAATCCACATGGGAGAACGAGCTGAACATCACTATTTCTGATTAAGAATGGATAAACTGTTGGTGTAGGGCCCACCAGGCATGTAGAGACATCAGGGCTCAGTTCATTCAATTAAAATCTTGCATTACTGGTATAGAACACCCTTATACCTGCACAAGGTGGGGGTGATTCCCAGCAACAGATGTTTGAGATGTGATAATCACATGGGCTCCCTTTCACATGTCCTGTGGTCTTGCCCTATGCTCTGTCCTTTCTGGGAGAAGGTCACTACCTTTTGTCAAAAAATCATCCCCAGGAGTTATCTAGTCAATGCACCATTTGCTCTTTTAGGGATCACCACACAGCCCTTTACAGGCCCTTCCTACATGCTCCACTGGGGACTGGCTGCACTATTGCAGCCAAGAGGCTCATCCTCAGGAGGTGGAGGACTCCAGATGTACCCTCATTCAATAAATGGTTGCTGACAGTAAGGTAACTTGCATCCCTGGAGTGCCTCTCCTACCTAGCCATCAACAAAACCCAAACTTACAACAATGTCTGGAGCCCCTTTCTTGGATTAAGAGCCAGCAGTGGGTAAAATATAAATAGCAGAAATACAAACATACAAAAAGAGACAGCAGAAGAAGACCACTCAGTCTATCGCATCTGATGCAGGATCTGGCCTTACAATTTATGCCAATGACCCTCACTCCCCAACTGTCCCTCCCTCTCTCCCTTCTCCCCTTCCTTGGTCCCAATGATTCCCTTTGTGCTTGTCCCAGGTTCTCTTGAATGCTCCTACCATCCTTGCTGATACCACCTCCTCTTGCAGCTCCTTCCAGTGGACACCACCCTCTCCGTATAAAAATGTTTCCTTACATCCCTTCTGAATCTCCCTCCACCCCATCAATTTTAGGCTGTGCCCACTAGTGGTGCTGTTGTCACTTGTCACTTTAAAGAGACCCTCCCTTTTCACTCTGTTAATTCCCTTCATGTACTTGAAGGTCTCTATCATATCACCCCTCTGCCATCTCTCTTCCAGGGAGTACAGCCCCAGGGCTTCCAGCCTCTCCTCATAGGATCTATTCTGAAACCCCCTGATCATCTTATTTGCTCCCCTCTGGACACCCTCCAGCATGATGATGTCCTTCTTAAGGTAAGGATGCCAGTACCTCACTCCCTATTCTAAATGTGGTCTTACCAATCACTTGTACAATAATAAAATAACCTCACTCCGCCTACTATTGAATCCCTTTGTAATATAAGCCAGCATCCTGTTAATTTTCACCACTGCCTTTTTACACTGAGAGGTGTGTTTCAGGCCACTCGTAGTCACAACCCTAGATCCTTTTCCTCTTCAGAAGCAGTTACCTGAGCCCCTCTTATGTAATACTCTGTCCTAGGGTTCTTGGCCCTATGAGCATCACTTTGCACTTTTTGACATTAAAACTAAGTTGCCAGATTCCAGACCATCTCTCTAGTCTTGTGAGGTCCATCATCTGGTCCTGTATCCCCTCCTTGGTGTCCACTCTCCCACAGAGTTTGGTGTCATCCACAAACAGGCACATTTTGCCTTTAATGCCTTCCCCGATGTCACTTATGAAGACATTGAACAACACAGACCCCAGCACCGATCCCTGCGGGACCCCACTGGTGACCTCCTTCGTGCTGGAGAATTCACCCCTAACTACTATTCTCTGGGTTCTACCACTCAATCAGTTTTCAACCCATCTTACCATATTCTTCCCCACCCTTAGATCTCTCAGCTTCATTGTCAACCTTCTGTGTGGTACAGAATTGAAGGCCTTGCTAAAGTCCAGGTGTATGATGTCCACCACCTGGCCTTTCTCCACTGCCCTCGTGACCCAATTGAAGAACTCGATCAGGTTCATTTGACACGATCTGCCTGCCACAATCCCATGCTGTCTTTCGTCCCGTAGACCATTCTCCTCCATGTACCTCACTAGCCTTTCCTTTAGTATAGTCTCCATGAGCTTACATACTATCTAGTTCAGGCTGACTGGCCTATAGTTACCTGGGTCATCCTTGGATCTGCTCTTGTGGAGTGGCACCACATAAGCCATTCTCCACTCCTGCGGCACCACTCCCGACTCCAGAGATCTATTGAAGAGAACAGCCAACAGGCCCACCAGGTCCTCTGTTACCTCTTTCAGCACCCTGGGGTGTATTTCGTCTAGCCCTGGGGATTTGTCCACCCTCAGGGTCATCAGCCCCTCCCTCACTCTTTCAATCTTGTTTACCCCTATGGCTCCACCCCCCATTCCCTCCCTTCTTCTCCCTGCTCGCATACAGCATCTTTATGTTTCTACATCTATTGTATATACTGTAGGCGCACATGACAGTACCACCTCTGTTTTTACTGTACACACTTTATGATGTGATATTTCACTTAGTGTGTAACTGGTTTGATGTTTCAGTTTTTGTATGGTATGTAATGAGCAAAAAATTATCTATGAAAATTTAAGAAAAAAATAAATCCCCCCAACCCCCACTTCCATTTAGCCTTCCCACCGCCCTATTACTTTCACTGGGTCCCTGTTTCCTACACCTGACAACAAGAAAATGATTCAGCGATGACTTCTATTCCCACACCCCCACACCCCTTCTCAGCACCCACCACCCCACACCCCTCACTTACCTACTTGATCCACCAGCATATCCTGCAGTGTCCACCCACATGCACTGCTGCTCTGGAGCTCGATCGGGAATTGAATGAAAACAAGGTAAGTTCAGACAGTGACTTCTTAATGTGTTTTGAACTTTTACTCATAACTGTCACGTAATATCTTTGCTCCAAATTTCCACATATCCTTTTTTTAACCCACCTCAGGAATCGTCATATCCCCCACCCCCACCCCCAATGTGTTATCGCAGTCGTTCTGCTAAATTATGTTTCAGACAGGGTTTGAAAACTTCCACCTGTCTTGATTATAAGGTGGGGTAGTAAAATGACTATGTTGAAAATCTGGGGTCAAATCTTAAAAAACAGCAAAGTTTAGAAGAAACATGGAAATTCTTCAACATTTACTAATAAAATGTTTTTATATATTTAAAAAAAATTATCATTATTCATCAAACATACAGGTACAGAAGCATGTATACTGTAGTTAATTGTACAGTTCAAGTTGATAGTCTTAAAAGTATATCAAAGGTATTGTACATTCTATATATATATGTGGACAACCAGAATATATTTCAATGGTTTCCAGTTCATAATGACTCTACAATCTATCTGTTTTCATTTTTGTTTTGTCATAAAAGGTGCATTACCTCCATTCCTCAGACTCTGTGTTTCATTTGTTTTAGAGATTTATAATTCATTATGGCTATTAAGAATCCATTCCCTTCCCCCACCCCACCCCCAAACACTCTGGTCACTCAAAGGACAAATTCAAAATGTCTGTCCCATGCATTCTTGAATTCCTCTACTGTTTTTAACTCTATGACCTCCTCAGGAAAGCTGTTCCATGCATCTACAACCCCCTCTGTGAAGAAATACTTCCTCACATTACCTCTGAGCCGTCCCCCCTCTATCTTCAAATTGTGCCCACTTGTTCTTGCACATCTCTTGTTTTATAAGATGCTACCCTCTTGGACTTTGTTGATTCCCTTGAGGTATTTGAACGTTTCTATCATGTTCCCCTCTCCCTCCTTTCCTCGAGGCTATACATCTTAAACTCCTTTAGTCTTTCCTCATATGTCTTCTGGTGCAGACCATGCATCATTTTGGTTTCCCTCCTCTGGACAGCCTCCACCCTGTCTATGTCTTTGCGGAGATGGGGTCTCCAGAATTGTACACAGTACTCCAGATGTGGTCTTACCAACTGTCTGTACAGAGGGCCAACAACTTCCTGTTTTCTACGGGTGCTGCCTCTCCTTATGCATCCCAGTATCCCCCCAGCCCTCCTTACTGCCTTCTCACAATGCTGGCCCACCTTTAGGTCATCTGATATGACTACCCCCAGGTCCCTTTCCATTTTTGTTGTTGTCAGTATCTCACCCCCCATTGTGTACTCTTGCCCTGGGTTTTTGTTTCCCAGGTGCATTACTTTGCACTTCTTTGCATTGAATCTAAGCTGCCATACATTTGACCATTCCTCCAACCTTGCCAAGTCCCTTTTCATCCTTTCCACCCCACCTTGCGTATCAACCCTGTTGCAGTTCTTTGTGTCATCTGCAAAGAGACATACCTTCCCTCCAGTCCTTTGCAATGTCACTTATAAAGACATTAAAAGGACCGGCCCCAGTACTGAACCTGCGGTAAGTTCCCCACTAGTAACCCTCCTTTCTTCACTGTGGACTCTATTTACTATTACACACTATATCCTGTTGTCCAGCCAGTGTTTTACCCAGGCTACCACCCTGGAACCCACTCCCAGGCTGGCTAATTTGTTTATTAATCTTTTGTGCTGGACTGTGTCAAATGCCTTGCTAAAGTCTAGGTAGGCCATGTCCACAGCCCCTCCCTGGTCTACTACTTTGGTCACCCAGTCAAAGAAGTCAATTAGATTTGTTTTACATGACCTTCCTGCTGTGAATCCATGCTGCCTTGGGTCTTGTGCCCCACTGGCCTCTAGGTACTCAACATACTCAACAATTCTTTCCTTCAGAAGTTATTCCGTCATTTTCCCTACCACTGAGGTCAAACTGAGAGGTCTGCAGTTTTCTGCCTCTGTCTTGATCCCACTTTTGTGAAGGGGAATCACATTCACCCTCCTCCAGTCCTCAGGTACCACACCATCCTCCCATGATTTATTAAAAAGGGTAGTCAGTGGTGTTACTAGTTCTTCCCTTAGTTCTTTTAGAATTCTGGGGTGAATTCCATGAGGCCCCATTGCTTTATCCACCTTCAGTTTTAAGAGTTCTTTCAGAACCCTTTCTTCTGTGAAAGGACTAATATCAACCCACCCTATCCAGAGTGCTTCTATTGACTGGATTAGGTCTCTCCCCCTGCTTTTTCATTGTGAATACTGAGCAGAAATATTTGTTCAGTATCCCGACTTTTTCATGGTCGCTGTCTGCCCAACCACCTTCTTCTTTGTTCAGCCTCAGTATCCCTGACTTCATCTTTCTTTGCTCCCTAATGTACGTATAAAAGATTTTATCCCCCTTCTTAACTGAGTTGGATATCTTTTCCTCAGTTTGAGCCTTTGCTATTCTGACTGCCTTCCCCGCTTCCTTCTGTTTGTCCTGCTCCTTCTGTGTTTCCTTATACTTCCTAAATGCTATCTTTTTCTCCCTTACCTTCCCCACCACTTCTTGTGAGAATCATAGTGTTTTTTTTTCCTTCATTTTGATTTGTTTATTTGCTTCACACAAAGGCTTGTTGCCACTGTGATGGCAATTTTGATGTTTCCCCATTGTTGCTCCACCCCACCTTCTTGTCTATTCGCTAGTGCATTTCTGAGGCACTCTCCCAATTTGACAAAATCAGCCCTCCTAAAGTCCAGTACCTTCACTTTTGTGCGGCTTGACTCTACATCTAAGTTTATCGTGAACCACACTGTTTGGTGGTCGCTTGTTCCCAGATGGCTACCCACTTCAAGATCAGAGATCCTATCTCCATCCCCATTTGAGAGTACCAGGTCTAAGATTACTCCCTCGCTAGTGGGTTCCAAAACTAGCTGTCTGAGGCATGCCCCCTGTAGGGCATAGAGAATGGCCCTGCTCTTGGATGTGGCTGCAGCAAAGGTGCTCCAGTTAACATCTGGCATATTGAGGTCCCCCATCAGCAATATCTCACCTTTCTCTGCCATCCCAAGGATGCTTTCTATCATTTCCTTGTCCATTTCCACCCCCCCCGAGATGGGGGTCTGTACACAACCACCATGCGAATTGTGGTGCCATTTCCAGTCTCCAGGGTGACCCACAGTACCTCCTCTCCTCCCTGCTTACCCTTTAGTTCTGTTGCTTTGATCCCTTCCTTTACATAGAGCGCTCCTCCTCCTCCTCCTCCTCCTCCTCTTCTTCCCTCCCTGTCCCTCCTGTAGATTGTGTACCCTGGTATGTTGACATCCCAGTCATGGTTCTCTGTGTACCATGTTTCTGTGACTGTGATATCCAGGCATCCTTCTTTTCCATCAAGGCCACCATTTCGGGGAGCTTTTTACCTAGACTACGGGCATTGGTACTCATTACCCTCCATTTTTTTTTTATGGCTTTATTTCTTTTTTCCTCATCCCTGTCCTTACTGCCTTTGTCTTTTTCTCCATTTATCCCTGCCCTTATCCCTATTGACTGCTCTATCTTGGTGTTTACCTCACTAACTACCCTGATTTTTTTTGGGGGGGGGCTAGGATTTCCCTTCTCCTTTTCAGTGCCTCTTCCCTTGGCTAGTTTAAATGCTTGCCGATGAAGCATTTAAACCTATCACCTGGGATCCTGGTTCCCCTCCAGGATAGATGCAGACCATCGCACCTGTATAGGCCTGTATCCCTCCAGGTGGAGCCGCAGTCCCCAGTGAAGCCAAATTCCTGAGCTCTGCACCAGTTTTTCAACCAGTCATTGAATCCCATGGTGCGGAGTACCCTAGCCCTCATCCATGCCATAGACAGGTAGCACTTCCAAGAAAGTTACCATGTGTGCTACTTGTCTAAGGCCCCTACCCAACTCCACAAACTCCTGTTGCACTGCTCTGATCCCATTCTCAGCCAGGTCATTCGTCCCTAGGTGCATAATGACATCCATCTCACTCCCCCTTGCAGCTGCTCCCATGATTCTGAGGATTCATTTCCTGTTCCTCCAAGCCATGGCGCCGGGCAGGCACCTACCTCCCTTTCCTCTTCCCTTCCTCCCCAGTTCTACTCCCCCTCACATGGAGTCCCCCACCAGGAGTTGTCTCTTCCCTGTGGGGTTCTGTGCCACCCTTCTGTGGGTCTCCATTGTGGAGGTTCTCAGCATCCTCCTTGATCTCCACTGCAGGTGCCTCCATAGAGGAACCATGCTCCACCAGAGTGGCGAATGAACTGTGGAGAGACACAGCTGGAGGGATGCACCTCTGTTCCACCACCCTTACCTTCCCTGAGCCCACCGTGGTTCAACCACTCCTCTTTCTTGGCAACTTCTGAGGTAGTGGCAGTGGCAGTGGCCTGGGTGATCCCTGGGTGGGGGAGCAGGTTTCCCAAATCATTGCCAGGTCAGCATGGAGACGAGCAACCTCCTCTCTCAGACCAGAGGGGAAGTGACATCAGAACCCCTGCTATAAAGGAAGTTATGCGCTTGGGGCAGGTGGGGTGAGGGGAAGGGTGGGAGAGAGTAAACCTATGCTGTCCAGAAACAATCAACTACAGCTCTGACCCTCCACTCCAGGGAGTGCCTTCCTTCCTTTCAGACACCTATTTCACAGAGGTTAAGTAACAGGTCTAGTCACAAATGACTGTAAATATCTCCCAGCTTCAGTTCCTCCCTGGCAAATTAAAGTTAAAACTAAGACAAGTCAACCCCAAAAACAGAATCAATAATAGTTACTTACACAGGTCCAAAAAGTAATAATTCAGTTCAGTGTAGTCTAGAAAATAACCTCCTTGATTTAAGGAAGCTCTTTGCAGCTCTGGTATAGCTTAAGTTGGACTAAAACCTTCCAGTACTTCTTTAACATGCTTCTGGATTCTAACTTATACCCAACTGGGTAATTATAGCAATGGCATAAGCATAATATCTTCCAACAAACTATATACAAGAACATGAACAACAAAAAAATGAACTTTAAATTGTTCTGTGTGAAAATACTGGGTGTGCCCCAAGGGCATCCTACTGATAAAACAGTGCCAGTATGGGTCTTTATGTTCATCAAGACTGTATTCAGTTGCGAAATATGACTTCCTAGGAAGGAAGGTATTTTGCTCACCTCCTATTTGGGGGTCAAGATTGACTCCTTATGGGCCCTTTCCCCACCAGACAATTTACAGGCGGTAGAAAGAGATGCCGAGCGGAAAGCGAGGACCAGTGGAATGGAATGGAAAGGAGGAGGCAGCTTTTGCCATCTCCTGAGGCCCTTGCTCTATCACCCACCATCTCAGTAATGTGTGCCATCACTGAGGACACAAAAACACCCAAGGTGTATCTGGTTCAATAACAATTGCCCCATAACCCCCCGGTCCCAAATATGACAAAAAAAAAAAAAGCGATTTTTGTTTAAAACTCTGGGTGGTCACATTAGTGGTGTAATGTAGGAGGGGCATCTCCTGTATTAAGATGTAAACATCTCTGTTCTTGTTCCATTTAGAATAGATCTCATAGGTAGGGGAGCACGGCAGAGGGCGCAACTCTTAGATTTATAATAACAAAGTTTTTGTGACATTTCATTAATCTTCGCAGAAATTTCAGCCTCTAGCTTTGTACAAGAGTGGTGAGGGGAGCATTGTGCAGAATCCCCCTGAGGCCCCCCATCCAACTTCACAAAGGGATGGTCTAAGTCCCTGTCCCTGTATTGTAGGGACTGCTTGCCAGTTCAGTGTGGTCCATTACCTGCAGAAAAAAGATGCCTTAGGAGTCATAAAGTGCTCAAGTCGCTGCCTCTCAATGAAATTGCTGCAGGAGTCTCTCCAAATCTTGTAAAGTTGCTTGGCCTTGCTAGTTTCAGCTTTGCTTATTGATCACAGGGGCCCACGATGCCTCTCGCGTCTCCTGTTCCTGCTCATTAGTTGCTCTCCTCTTCAGTAAGGAGACTGAGATGCCCTTACAATTGAGAACCTTAATTGTGGCTTCTGGCATTTCAAACTGTTGGGGGCCATCCGGGAACACAATTGTAAGTCTTGCAGTATAGGGAGTAGTGAATCGAAGCTGCTGCTGTTTCAAAGTTCTCAAGATGGGTGCATATTCCCAGCATCGCGCCATCACTGCAGGTGAGTAGTCATTGTCAAAGTACACTCTCCTGCCTTTGTACTAGAGAACATTTGTTGTTTTACTGCAAAGTTTAAGAACTTTAAGATGATTGATCGTGGTCATTGATCTGGTTGTTTGGGCTTTGTCCCGAAGGCCCGGTGCACTCTTTCGATATCTAGTGGGAGTGCTGGGTCTAATTGTAGCAAGTCTCTTAGAATTTGGTTGAGGGAGACGCACATGTCGATCCCCTCCTCATCTTCTGGGATATCATGGATGCGCATAATGCACCGCTGGGACCTATTCTCCAGGTCTTTGTATTTTTTCTGCACGCTGTTTCTGTTCATCTGGGACGTGGATTACCAGTCTTTCCAAGCAGTCTACAAGTATGTTGATTTTGGTTCTGTGCTCCTCTAGATTGGCTACTTTTTGGGCCACTTTATTCATTTCGGCTGTAAGTTCACCCCTGAATGTGCGTACCTCACCTCAGAAGTCCCCGAGTTTGACGAGAATGGCAGCATTGCTCGGTTGAGTGTCGGTGGGTTGAGAGGCCTGCATGGCTGGAGGCTTTTCCTCCAGTGTCTGTTCCTGTGGCATTAATCCGAGTGCATCAGGTGGCTGTTTCTTCTGCTTGATTTTCTTGCAGCCACCCCCATATATGTGAATGCTCCAATAGTACATTTTTTTCTGTCTTTTGATGAGTTTTCCACTGATTTGGAGTTTAATTTGGGCTGGGGAGTTAGAGCTCTGTTTCTAACGTTGCATCCTCTGTGATGGTGCCACCAGAAGTCCAAATCATTTACTAATAACATTGCTATTTTTTCCAGATTTTAACCCTACATTTTTAAAATAGCCTTTTGTTTAGCCTATCTTATGAACAAGGCAATTATAATTTTTCAAAACCACTCTGAAACATGTTTTTGCAGTCACTATGAAATCCCCTTTTGGATGGGTTTTAAAACACTTCATCTATGTTGGTCATAAGGTGGGGTAATAAAATGACTATGTTCAAAATTTGGGGTCACGAATCTCAAAAAACAGCAAAGTTAGGAAAAAACTTTGAAATTCTTTCATGTTTCCTCCTAACTTTGCTACTTCACCAGATTTTGAGCCCACATTTTCAACAAGCCGTTTTTGCATCCCATCGCATGAACATGATGTGTCATTTTTCAACTCCTGCCCCAAAACACCTTTTCACACCTGTGTTGCAAAATGTCATTTTGCACAGGATTCCATAAATGAGACCTATCATGTTTATTTGGTTGTGTAATGAAAAAACTATGCTGAACATTTGCAGTCAAAATAAAAAAAAAAAAAAGACTAGGAAGAAATGCTGACATTTTTCAATGTTTACTCAAGAGGGCCAGATATTCAAACTGCGGCTCTTCTAAACAAAAGCCCTTGTGCTCGCAAAATAATTGCTCAAGAGAGTGTGTCCGGGGTGATATTCAAAGGAGATGTGCTTATTGAGCAACTCCTTTGAATATCACCCCCCAGCCGCAGCCACTGTGCTTGGCGCAGTGGAACTTGCACCACCGCAACTTAACAGAGTGGAGCATTCAACTTGCGGTAGTGCTAGTACCATTGCGCCATGCGCAAAATCCCGATATTCAAAAGGTAACATGCAAATGGGACCATAATTCATGCAAGGTGCAGGGGGGGCCATTTGCATCTGATTATGGCCCCATTTGCATGCCATTAGCATGTAGGTGCGCCGATTCCTGAGGACTTGTGCCTGGCGCCCTGCCAGGCAGCAGCCATCAGGGACCGACACCCCCTGCAGCCCGATCGCGGGCAAAACAGTGTAGAATCCCCACCACTACCCACTGGCCCGATTGCGGGCATGGTTTAATCCCTCCACAGCCCAATCGCTGGCAGCAATGTGGCATCCCCCGAACCTATCCCTGGTGGTCCTGGGGACCAAAAGCCCGATCAGGGCAGTATGTTTAATAAACCCTCCCTGAATGTATCCCTGGTGGCTAGTGTCCCCCACCCCACCCACCCACGTAGCCCCACCACCCCGCCTCCCAGCAGCCAACGGGCGGCAGCATCCCACCCGCCTGCCGCCTCGCCGCCCGCCGACTGACTGCCCAGTAGGGCTGCATGCCCATTGGTGGAGAGCAAGAGCCAATGGGGGGGCACTAGCCACCAGGGATACGTTGGGGAGGGTTTATTAAACATACTGCCCGCGATCGGGCTTTCCGTCCACTGGACCAGCAGGGATACGTTCGGGGGGGGTTATTAAACATACTGCCCGTGATCAGGCATCCGGTCCACTGGACCGCCAGGGATCCGCTGGGAGCCACATTGCTGCCCGCACTGGGCTGGTGGGGAGTACACTATGTCCGCGAACGGGCCAGTGGGGGGTGGTGGTGGGGATTTACAGTCGGCTGCCCACGATCGGGCTGCAGGAGAGGGGCACAGGGACTGGGTTGGGGGCCAGCCACAGGTGGCAGCTGCTGTGTTGCACCCTGCAATGCAGCAGCTCACCTGTGGTGGCCTGACTAAGCCTTTTTTGGCTCAAAGTCGTGCAGGCGCAGGTTGGGGGTTGCGCCTGCACAACTCTGCACAGCCCGGCTGAATATCGGGTTGTGCAGTTTATGCATGGTTCCTCCCCCTCCAGTTGAGCATGCATTCATTTGCATTGCGCTGTTGCTCAGCCTGTTTTCAGTGGCGCAACTGTCTCCTGCTGAATATCGCAGAATGGCGCAATTTCGGACTTGCGCATGCGCAACCCTATTGCGCATGGCACAACCCTTTTGAATATCCCACCCATAATGTTTACATTTTTTACTTTTTCAACCCTCATTTTTGACATAGTCTGGGGGGGGGAGTATGAGTGGGTGGGTGCTGAAAGAAGGGATTGGGTGGGCGGAGAGTTACATGGGTGTTAGTGTTACAGAAGTTGTAAGCAAGTACAGGGCTTACAGGCATACTACATGGGCCTAGCAGTCCTTATCTGCCAACAATTTCTATATTTCTGTTTCTTGCCCCAAGAAATCCCTTCTTAATGTCCCAAGATTTAAAACCTCAAAAGGTGCTAGTGCCTTCTCCTACTTTGCCCCCAAACTACTGGAACATTCTGCCTCTTGTGGTGCATCAGTCTCATGCCACTTTCAAAAATGACCTCCATAAATACTTATCCCTCTCAGAGGTTTGCTCTTGCTTTAAACCACCATAATTGGATTCTCCTCAGCTCTTCCCCCCCATCTCTCCCCTACAAAATCCTGTTACCTGGTTGTCACTTGTATCTCTATTTGACCCTCACCTCCCTACTCTTCTAGCAAAAGGTCATCTCCTTGCTAAGGTGGTAATCAAGTGCCTTCTGAACTCTTAGCTACCTTATGCTCTCACTTATACCTTGATCCCATACTGTGCCACACACTTATATCTGTCAGTGTCAGCGGCTCAGCAGGTAGCACACTCACCTCTGAGGCCAGGAGATCAGAGGGCTGTCGGTTCAGTTCCCACATCTGGCACTTGGGTTAATATCCCAGTACTGACACTGTAGTGCAGCATGAGAGGGATGCTGCACTTCTGAGGTGCCATCTTTCAGATGAGATGTTAAACCGAGGTCCCATCTGCCTGGATTGGTGGTAGTTCAGGTGAATGTTAAAGATCCCATGGCACTTATCGAAAAGCGCAGGGGAATTTCCCCTGTGTCTCGGCCAAATTTCCCTCATTCACTAAAAATACCACCAACAGCTTAATCTAGTTCAAGATCAGTTGGCAATCATCTGTATCCCCCCTCCCCCGGGTCATGCCTGAAAATAGGCAAGATTTGTCTAGTGCACTTACCCGGTCAACAAAAAATAAATAAAAAAATAAATATCTGAAGTAAGATGCCAATACTATCCTTCCTACTGGTGATACAGTTGTATCTGTCTGTTGAAATGACCTTCTCAATTATGTGTATCCTGTCTAAACATACTGCCTTTAAACTGCATTCTTTCTGTATCATTCTAATTTTTAGCTTTGGCATCTGAAAATGTTCCTGATTCCTATACAGACTACCCAGCTATGTAACTATTTTGGTTTCACTATTTGTATGAGGGTTACCGTGATCTGTATCCTACTGCTGTAACCTGACTGTTTTATGATATAATGTCTTACTGTACTTTGCTAGCAAATTATCTTAAGTCTCATCCTAACACTGCCTGTACTGTACTGTATTAGTCTGTAACCTCCCGGGTCGCGTCTGAAAATAGTCATTTCTATGGCTAGTACACTTACCAGGTAAACAAAAACTAAATAAATAAATTTAATGCACACAGCAGGAGGCACAATAGGAACAATGCAGCCTAGCATCAAGGAAGGGGAGGTGGAGGACAGAGTAGTGCAAAAAATGGTGGGAACAAGGATTACAGTCTAAGGCAAAATGAAACAAGCATTTGTCAATGCCAAACGTTTAATGCTTGGTAAACAATTTGTTTTTTTTGACAATTTTTACCCCAAATTTTGAAGACGCTTATTTTAGGATTCGCATTGTAGACATGACGTGTACCATTTATAGTATATTGGCTGAATTGTCATTTCGCACCAGAGGTGCAAAAACAGATCTCATCCAGGAATTTAAAAATGACACATGTCACGTTTATGCAGTGGTGTGGAAAAATGGCTATGTTGAAAGCTTGGAGTCAAAATATTGAAAATTAGCAAAGTTATGAGTGAATGCTGAAACAGTGTAACATTCAGTCATAACCTGGGCATTTTATCATATTTGTACACCAAATTTTCAGAACAGCCTTCTTATTGCCTCCACCTAATGATCCTGGTAGGTGAAAACTTTCAGATCCCCACCAAAACATCATTCCGCGTCACTGAAGTGTCATTCCATGCCACTTGTAGAAAAACACATTTTGAACAGGATTTTAAAATGATAGCTGTCCCATTCGTGAGGTTCTGTGAAGAAATTGCTATGTTGAAAATTTGGGGTCAAAATTTTGAAAATTACCGAAGTTACAAGCCTGCATTCATAAATTTCAATGTAGGCTCATAACTTTGTTGTTTTTTTAATATTTTTGCCCCAAATTTTCAACATAGCTTTCTGATGATCCCACCTCATGAACAAGTGCAGAGAAAATTTTCAAATCCTGCCAGAAAGGTGATTTCATACAGCAACGACGAAATCAGCTTTGGAGCGCGAACACACATTTTGGCCAGGATTTGAAAAATGACAGCTGTTACATTCATGAGGTGCTGTAAAGAAATGGCTGTGTTGAAAATTTGGGGTCAAAATATTTAAAATTATCAAAGTTACGAGCGTGCGTCTACAAATTTCAACATAGGCTCATAACATTGTTGCTTTTTAATATTTTACACTAAATTTTTAACATAGTCCTCTTATGACCCCACCTCATGAACTAGGGAAGAGAAAATGTTCAATTCCTGCCCAAAAGATGATTTTGTGCAGTGACCACAACAGCTCCTTTCTAAAATTCACTGCAATTGTTCATGAGGTGGGATCCTAAAAAAGGCATGTTGAAAATTTGGGACAAAACTATTCAAAAATGGCCAAGTTATGCCACTAAGTTCAAAACCCCATTGAAATATATTGAACTTCATACCTGATTTCCTCAGTTCATGGTCTGGCTTTGAAGAGTGAAGACGTATTTGCGGTCCAGAGAAGAATATGGTGTCAGACCCCTGGTGGGTAAGTAAGGGCTTGGTGGGTGGGTGGTGGGTGCTGGAGTGGAAGGTCAGTGGGGGAACTAACGGCAACAGACATCAATGGACTTTTTTTTTACAGGGTTAATGAGAAAAAAATGACGAGAGACAATTTGTGTATTTCAGGTGATGACACTGGGGGTTGGGCACCCCCCAGTGTCAGTGTTATGTTTGGGGGGTTGTGGGGTGGTTGCTGAGAGGGAGGGTTGGGTGAGGCGAACAGTTACAGAACAGTAACAGGGATCCAGGGGTGCCAGCAACAGCTACCGATGGACGGTTTTCATTGTTACAGGTTTTGTAAATAATATATATTAAAAAAAGCTACATAGTGGCAACACTGGGGGATTGGGCACCCCCATTGTCAGTGTTATGTTTGGGGATTGGTGGATGCTGAGAGGAAAGGTCGGGTGGGGGGAACTGCTATGGGGCACCAGTAAGAGACATTGATGGCAGTTTTCTTTGTTGCAGGCAATCAAAAAAAAAACTATGAGGTGGACACTGAGGGATTGGGCACCTCCAGTGTCAGTGTTATTTTTTTTGGGGGTATGGGGGGGTAGGGTGCTGAAAGAAAGGTGGGGGGAGAGTTACACGGGTGTTAGTGTTAGGGCTTCATACACCAGCTGCACACTTGTGTTATCGGTAGCAAACTTCTGATGTGCAGATGATAACTGTTTTGAAAGCTGATAAACTGTTTGCTAACACGACTTCATGCAAATCAAAGGACCGATGCACTCACTGATTGGAGCAGCTTCAGTCCTTTGAAGCACATACAGTTTCAACCAACAAAGCAGAGAATTGTGTCAGGACCACAGTGCATGGTCATTGGTCTAAACTGCCAAGCTCCTGGTATTGTGAACTGCAATGGTCTTGGCAGTGACACACAGCCAAAATCCCCTTGCACTCATCACAAAATGTTTGTTGCATGTGCATCAAATGTAAAAAGGAGTGAAAGAGTGGGTCTAGTCTGGCAAGGGAGGATTTGGTCGCTACACTGTAGACTGTCACTATAGCCAAAAATGGGGAGTGTCATCTTCAATACCATGGAAGCAGGATACTCGCTTTGTTCCTGTATAGTGTACCAAGTTGGGGTGGAGCTTAAGGCTGATGGCAACAGTGTATGCGAGACCACTAGGTACTTTAAGGAAGAGACATCCTCAATAGCAGTGCCATTAAGAGTGTGGAATGATAGGAGGGAGGTGAGTCTGGTATGCCTCTGTCAGGTGCCAAATGTCACAGAAACTGTTTTTTTTGGTATTGAGGAACAGTTGGTTTCACCTGAACCAGCACTGAGTATTGTCAAAATCCATCTGTAGCTGGGTAATAAGATCATGGGCAGAGCAGCTAGATGCAAAGAGCACTGTATAATCAGGGTACATATTAATGGGTGCAGTGGAACAGTCAGAGGGGAGGTCACTCAGGTGTATGAAAAAGAGAATGGGGCACATGGCAGACCCTTCAAGGATGCCTGAGCAAATGGGGGGGGAAGGAAGCTTCTGACCCGGACAGCTTGCAACCTGCCCTCAAGGTAGGAGTGGAACCAGTTGACTGGGGAGGCAGAGAGGCCTGCTGATTAAGCTTGTCCTGAAGGAGGGGTGTACTATTGTGTCAAATACTTTAGCCAAGTCAACAAAAATAGGTGATCAGGCCCTGGTTCATACCTGAACTGATGGAGTCAGTAATCCTGAGGAGGGAGGTGGATATGGAGTGAGATTTCCTGATGCTAGACTGGAAAGGAGCGAAGAAGGAAGAGAGCTGTGAGAGCACAATGTGTTCCTGTAACTTAGCCAAAGTGGGAAGGAGAGAGATAGGGTGGAAGTCACCTGGAGAAGAAGGATCACCACTTTTAGGGAGAGGGATGACAGTAGTCTGTTTCCAGGCTTCAGGGGCAATGAAGGAGTAGAAAGAGAAATTGAGGAGTTAAGGGATAGGAACAGCAATGGTAAGAGCTGAGAGAAGTAGGAGCTTTGATCGAGTCCATCAGAGCTGCCTCCTTTGCAAGGGTTAGCAGGGCCTTAAGAGAAGCAGAGGGAGAGGCAGGCGAGAAGGAGAAAGAGTGGGCAGGGAGGGAAGAGAGGGAGGGGTGAAAAAGGCATATGGTGAGGATGAGAAAGAGATGAGAAGGAGAGTAGGAGTTAAAGGATGAGGTGACAGAAAAAGGGTCAGAGATAAGAGAGTCACCAGCCTTGAGAACAGGGGAGGGAGAGTAGGTCAGGGGGAGAAAAGGGAGTGAAACCTCCAAGAACTTGGATGGCTGATTGATGTTGTTCTGGAGTGTGGCTGCAAAATACTCAGCCTTCATAAGTCTGGTAGCTTTGGTACAAGTGTTGCTAAGGTACTGATATTTGGCCAAAGCAGCAGGGGAGCCAGTTATCTTATAGGATCGCCAGGCAAGGTCTGTGGTGTACAGACAAGCTAACAACTCAGTTTATATCCAGGGGAGGAGGGAGCACCATACTCTGGTTTTCCTAAGGGGTGCATGGTGATCCCAAATAGCCATAAATTTAATATGGAAGTATTGAAGAGCAAAATTAATATCTGAGGCAGTAGAGATGGGGGAACCACTCAAGGGCCATAAGTCGGCTAGGAGGAAGGACAAATCCAGTGACCTAAAGGACCAGAGATATATGAATTTGATGGAGCTTTAAGGAGATGAATCTTATGCATACAGTAAACTATATGATGGTCAATGAGGCCATCAGGAAGGCTACATGCATTCACTATACAGTAGGGATGGGAGGAGAGAACCCAGTCTGAGAGTGGTTTCATGATTTATTATTACTTAGGCACGTGGGGAGGGAAATCACTTGTGATAATTTGACGGATTTTACATTTTGGGAACATTTATGTGCTGAGGGGGAGAGACCAATATTAAAGTCACCAAGGATGAGCAACTCACCTTTGAAGAAATGGGGAACAGATAGAGGAAAGGAGCTCAGTAGCTGGAGGAGGGGACATATCATGGCAACAATAAACCCCAGCAGTAAAGATGGGAACAGAGAAGGGGTGGGAGAGTTTAAAAAGGAGCAGCTCACAGGAGGAGGGAGAGAAGTCAGCATGCACAGGCACAAACTGGATGCTGTTTGAGTGGTAAATAGCAATGCCACTGCCACTCTTGGGGTGTTCATGACTAGCTAAGGAGATAAGGAGTAATCTGGGATAGCCAGAGCAGAACTGGAGGACAGCCAGGATTCAGAGGTGACTAGGACATCCAACCGGAGGTTAAACATGATCGTTTACAATCGGTCAATTTCTAGGAGGAGGCTGTGAATGTTTTAAATGGGCAACCCTCAGTCATTTGGGAAGCTGAAAGGGTGAAGCAGGCACAGAGCTAGGGTTTAGTTCAATGTCACCTGCTATTAAAAGCAGCAAGCAGAGCTTAAAAGAATCAGGAAAATGATTGGGAGGAGGATGGAGACAGGGGAAGGGGAGATGGGAGTGTAACCCCTAGGTGGCGCTATCCCAAGAGCTACTACCCCTGCCAGCTTGGCTAGTAGTAGGTTAAAGGGCCTGAGTTCTGAAACAGGTGCCTCCACCCGAAGGTCAGGGTTGGTAGTGGTCAAGCTAATCTGGGCATAGCCCTCTGGAACACTGTAACTCCCCTCTTTCCTTACTAGTGGCTAGTGGTTAGTTTGCTTAAAGGCTGTATCAATCAAACAGTTATGCATGCACTTCAGGGTCCATAAACAATCACATACACTGAGTACCCAGATGGAGAATGGTAGGCTAGCCAGGAACGTTGCAGCTGGTTGGGGCCCTGTGATGAAAAAAACAACATGCACAACACACACTATTTGTAATCCGGAGCTGGAGGGCTCAGTTCGTGAAAAGAAAACAAGGCAATCAGATGACACACTTTTAGATTGGGTTATTGTTGCAGGGAGCTACTCTGATGGTTACTCACGATACCCAAGACTGGACACATGCTGGATGAAAATTGAGACAGCAGGTGGGTAATCTGGAGTGCCAGGAGAAGCAGGGCCCACACGAATCGCCAAGGCGTCATTCCTGTTTAAGCATGGAGCAGGGGGCTGATCCCCAGGTAGGTCTCTCATCAATGGCTTTCTCTGTGCAGCGGGTAGTCTGGCTGGGCCAGTGTGGCAAGACCCCAGGCAAATGGAGACAAATTCAGATACAGTCAGTTTGGGGCTGGATACAGCTTCCAGCAAGCAGAACACAGTTCACACAGTGGGGAACCAAATCACGACCCACTAACAATTCACAGCACAATTACATATAAGGAAATTTTACTGTACCAGGAAAACCGCTCTCCAGTCACAATCGCAGAGTCTCTGCACAAACTAGGGATTCAGAATCAGCTGGAAATCCTGACAGGCTGATCACATTCAACAAAATCTATGGTCTTCTTCAGGTATGAGCCTGGTAAAAAAATCAGTATCTTACTTCGTTCTCACAAACTTGAATTTAGTCTGAAATAATTCTCTTCTCTCCCTCTCAGGGGCAGCAGGCAGACATGAAGGCCACAACTCAGGCCTTTCTACAGTTCACCAGCGTGAAACTACTCAGACGGCTGCTTGACTGTCTCAAGCTGTTGCTTCTTCAGCTCCCAACTTAGATCTGACTCGACTGCTAGCAAACCTGGGACTTTCCCCAGAATCCAAAAGGTTCAATTGGCTGATCTGTCTGTCAGTCACTACAAAGGCTCCCCCTTCAGGTGCAAAAAGGTGCCACAAGTCTAAAACTACAATTCCTACAGACTTTGACTCCAGACAGCTCCTGTAGTCCAGCTCCATTTTAGGTCCCACCAGAACTGATTGGTCCAATTCACAGTCCCTGGCCAAATGGTGGGGATAAACAAGACAGTCCTTGCTACAAAGAAGGCAGGTTAGACAAACTACATTATCATTATCACTCTAATAGGTTTTCAGCAAACAGTTACATCTTCTAACAGAGCTCCATCTGAGCAATTAGCAATGGCAGAAACAGAGCAATTATCAGGCAGCCAGGGTGTGACTCAAGCATGACAACACTTAGCCCTCTCCCAGATTAATCACCACTGCAAATCTAGGTAGCCCTTAAAGAGGCAGTACATAGGAACTCTCTGGCAATGACGTTTAACTGCTAAAACGCAGGACACCAGCCTGGCAGTGAGCGTTTAGGCAAGCTCGAGGAAGACTTTTCTGGAACCCTCATTCATAGGGGGGGTTACACCCTTCCCTGCCTGGAGAAAACTTGGTGTCTGCATCAAGTCTGTACCATCATGCATAAGTTAACATAAACTTATTACTTTACTATACATATTCACTACATTTCCCAATACTTTGTCCATTCTGACAATACATTAGGCATATTTCACCAAAGTCAGTTGAACATTACTAGACTAAATCAAGTAATAACTTCTTGTGCCTTGAACAATGCAAGAGGAGGTCCTTCTCTATCAGCTAACTTGGGGCTGGATGGGGCAGGGGCACCATACCTAAAAGGCAGAACAATCAACCTGGAATTGGCACTTAGGCTCAGTTTAGACAGTGAGCTCCGAGAAACATGAACCCTTTTGTGGCCCACATTGAGAGGCAAATCCACTGGCCCCCCAGGAGAATCATAACTGAAGCTTACTACTGGCTTGACAGCTTGGCCAGTCTTTCTGAGGGGGACAACTACAGTCTCTGTATTCTCAGCACTGATCTGGGGGCTCTCATCACTTGTGAGGGGTGCCTCTGCCTGGATGGGAACATCCAAACTTAGGGCACTGTGGGCTCCTTGCTCTGCAGGCTCTGTTTCTACAACACTTGACTCATTTTGCGAAGGCTCAGGGACAATCAAACTTTGAGGCACTAAAGTGGGGTTGTCAGCACTCTCATAGTGTTCTTCAAATTCTGGTATGTCACCAGAAAGACTCAATTCCACCAGCCCCTCCCTCAGGTACATCATACAGTTCCACAATACAGAGAGACTCAGCATCTTCAGACATGATACTTTGCACTCCACCTTCAGGGAGTATTGGCTCCAAGGACAAAGCCGGGGGGTTAGGCAGTCCAGAAGGCCCAGCTTCATCCCCACAATCAATCAGAGGGTTACCTTGAAACAGCTGACTCGGTTCATAAGAGGGGTAGTAGGCATAGTCACACTCACTTTCGCCAGAAGTGGACTGACAGTCACTATCATTCTGGGTCTGCTGCAGAGGAAACCTTAAATCTGTGACCACTGGGGTAGGTTGACTCTGTCTCTTTCTTGCAGCAGCATGAGTCACCGGCCCAGGAGGCTCAATTTCTGGGGGTTTAGCCTCAATCAAGACTTGGCCGATAGGTAGCAAGTGGTTACAATGCATGGTCTTGACAGCTTTGGAGTTGTTCTCTGGGCGCACCTTGCATACAGGTAAATCATCCAACTTTCCAACTACTACATGGGGAAGATGGTGCCACCGATCAGCAATTTAGTGTTTACCATGCATTTCCAAATTGCGTAACAACACAAGGTCTCCAGGTCGAAGCTCTTGAGCCTTTACTTGTTTATCATGCCTCTCTTTGTTGGCTAGATTTCTCTTGGCAGCCATTGTCTGGGCCAGTTTACAGGCATGGTTCAATTGATCTTTCAGTTTTTGTACATATTGTAAGTAGTTTTTGGCTCAGACCCCATCTGGAAAGACCCCAAAACAGACATCAACTGGCAGCCGGGCCTCTGTCCAGAACATGAGGTAGTAGGGGGAGAACCCAGTAGCATAATTTTTTGTGCAATTGTATGAGTGTACCAAGGTGCTAATCTGTTGGCTCCATTTATGCTTGTCTTTTGGGTGGAGGGTGCCCAGCATGTCTAAAAGGGTGCGATTAAAACGTTTGGGTTGAGGGTCTCCCTGCAGGTGATAGGGGGGGTTCTTGACTTTCGCAGCTCCCATAGAGAGAGCATTCCTTTGATTAGTCGACTCTCAAAGTCTCTGCCCTGGTCAGAGTGGATCCGCTGGGGGGCACCACAGTGGATGAAGAAATGTTCCACTAGCACCTTGGCCATGGTAGATGCCTTTTGATCTTTGGTGGGAAAAGCTTGTGCATAAAGTGTGAAATGATCCATAACCACTAACACATAGCCAATGTTCCGTTGATCAGGTTCTAAACACAAGACGTCTATGCAGATTAGTTCCATGGAGGACTGGTAGTAATATTAACAAGGGTGGCAGCCCTCTGAGGCAGGGCTTTTCTTTGCAGGCAGTGACTACAAGTCTTTACATGGTGCTCAACATCGGCCCCCATTTTGGGCCAGTAGAAGCGAGATTGTACCAGGTCAAGGGTTTTGTCAATACCAAGGTGCTTCACATGATTGTGGAGGGACCTCAGTACCAAATCTTAAAAGGCTGTGGGCAGGACCAATTGTTGCTTGTCTACTTTGCCACTATGATCTACTGTCTCTCTGTACAACAACTGATTGAGCAACTTCAATCTGGGGCCTTCATTAAACAATAAAGCAGTTTGCAAGTCAGTATGACGTAACAGACACATCTTTCCCCACATACAGGGCATCAAGTGCTGACTGAATCATAGCATCTTGGGATTGAGCCCACTGAATTCTGTCATTGTCAGATTGAGGTAGTGCACTAATATCTAGAGCAGAGAAGTGGCAATAAGCAGGTGGCATGCAGGTGTCAGAAGGGCCCAAGCAATCTACTAAACAGTCCACTGTGTCCACAGACATCTGTTCATCTCTATCAAACTTTTAGCACAATGCTCGAATGTCAGGTTCAGACAGCCTGACTCAATCACTCTTGGAAGTGGGCCTTCGTGATAGGGTGTCAGCATCAATATAGTTCAGGCCCGGTCTGTATTCGACAACATAATCATAGGTTGATAATGCAGAAAGCCACCGGTGCCCAAGTGGCACCTAACTTAGCTGAAGTCTGTACATAGGTCAATGGGTTATTGTCAGTCTTCACCAATATCTTTGCCCCATAGAGGTATTCATGAAACTGGTCAACGATGGCCCATTTTAGCACAAGGAACTCCAACTTATGCACAGGGTAGATTTGTTCGGACGGGGTCAAGCTCCTACTGGTGAAAGCTACTGGTCACAGGCCATCCCCATGGTCTTGATACAGCATCGCTCCTAGACCCTGCAGACTAGCGTCTGTATGCAGCACATAGTGTTTGGTGGGGTTAGCATAGGCAAGGATGGGGGCATGGGTGAGCTGGTATATGATCTCATGGAAGGCTGTTTCACAGTCGGGCGTCCAACAGGGCCCGAAGAGTTCACCTGCGCGGAAGTATACTTTTTCTGGTTCTTTAATTGCCCCTTTTTTGTATTTATGATTGGTAGTAGGGTAACCCTGGGTAAGGTTCAAGAGTGGGCAAATCACCTTGGAATAGTCTTTTATAAACCTGCGGTAGTAGCCACAGAACCCCAGGAGACATTGTAGTTCTTTCAGATTATGGGGCTGGGGCCAAGTAGTCAGTGCTTCAATCTTACTGGGATCAGACTCTATCCCTTTTGTAGATACTATGTGCCCCACATACCTCACAGAGGTTTGGAAAAACTGGCACTTGCCAATGGACAGCTTGAGGCCGAAGTCTTCCAGTCGGTCTAGAACTTTAAACAGTCAGTTCTCATGCTCCTCTAAGGTGCTCCCAATCACAGTGACATCATTCATATATACCAGACATTCCAGCGAATTCATATCTCCCACCGCACCTTCCATCAGTCGCTGAAAGGTGGCCGGGGCGCCCGATGTACCCTGTGGCATCCTCAGAAACTCGTAGAACCCCAATGGACAGATGAAGGCTGTTTTCTTGTGGTCTTCCAGGGCCATCAGGATCTGGTAGTATCCTCCACAAAGATCCAACACAGAGAACTATTTGTTCCCATTCAAGCAGTCCAGGGCATCTTGTATATGAGACATAGTGTATTGGTCTGAGATCTTCTAGCATCTTCTAGCAGAGCTCCCTCTGCGCAATTAGCAATGGCAGAAACGGAGCGATTACCAGGCAGCCCAGGCGGGACTCGAGCATGACAACACTCAGCCCCCTCCCAGATTAATCACCACTGCAAATCTAGGCAGCCGTTAAAGAGGCAGTACACAGGCACTCTCTGGCAATAACGTTTAACTGCTAAAATGTAGGACACCAGCCTGGCAGTGAGCATTTAGGCAAGCTCGAGGAAGACTTTTCGGGAACCCCCATTCAAGGGGGGTTACAGGAGGACATGGGGGAAAAAAGGGACAGGAAGTGCTAGAAAATTTTAAGATGAAGCCAAGGAGCAGGTAGGAGGTAACACCCAGGATGCTAGGGAGAATGAGAAAAGAAGGGGGAGAGAGGAGGAGGAGAAACGATGGGGAACTTGGGGGGGGGTTGTAGGAGAGGGGGAGGGAAGGAGCAGCAGATCATGGAAGTGAGGAAAGTAAGAAGATGAGAGTGAGGAAAGCAAAAGAAAGAAAGAAAGAAGCAGCATGATGGAAATATTAGTGCTGAAAAACTGAAACAGCCAAGAAGTAGGTAAATGGGAAGGCACAAAAGCTAAAGTTGTTGGGGGGATGATTCAGTTAAATGAAGCAAGATAGTGGCCTACCAAGAAAAAGGTTACAGTGGGAAAGGCCTGAAATGATTTTGAGTCAACATGGAATCAGGCCTGACCCAGTTATCCAACTATGTGTACACCCTGGGGTGGATGAGTTGCAGGCCACGGCAGGGGAAGGAGACCTAGGAGTCTTGGTGGATGTTAACATGAATAATTCAGAGCAGTGCAGGAGGGATGAGGTCAGGGCAAATAGGATGCTGGTGTGCATTGCTAGGGGAATTACCTCAAGGAACAGGGAGGTGATTTTGCCACTTTACAACAGCCTGGTTAGACCACATCTTGAGTACTGTGTGCAGTTCTGAAGGCCGCACCTAAGGAGGGACATCCAACTCCTGGAGAGGGTTCAGAGGAGAGCAACCAGGAGAATGATCCGGGGCCTGGGGGATATGACATATGAGGAATGACCAGGAGAGCTCAACCTGTTCTCTCTGGAGGAGAGTAGGGACCAGGAGGACATGATTAAGGTCTTCAAGTACCTCAAGGGAGTAAATAATGTAAGCCGAGATAGGATCTTTCGACTGAAGGAGGGTGGAATCACAAGAGGACACAGCTGGAAGATTGAGGGTGGTAGGATTAGGGGGTAAAGGAGGAGGAGGTACGTCACCAAGAGAGTGGTGGAGCCATGGAATGCGCTGCCCAGGGAGCTGGTACAGGCAGCTACGGTGGAGGGATTCAAGAGAGGGTGGGACAGGTATAGGCAAACGGTGAAGCAGAAGCTGGTTTGCCCTGGGGGCAGGACTGGGGGATGGAGTAACCGTGGAAGGAGACAGAGCCTTAACTAGAAATTCTAGTGTAGTGCAGGCCTGAACGAGAACAGGAGAGTTAGGAGGATGTGAGCCACACCCAGATTGGAGGTAAACAGAGATGTAGCCTTCACAGAAGAAGGTTGCAAGGATATATAGGCCAGATCCAATAGGGAGGCAGATAAAAAAATAAATTAAAAACGATGATAAATGGGGATTAGCCTAACCAGAATGGAGGCTGATAAATAAAAAACAGATGGGAGGGTGTAATAGCAAAGAACTAGTATATGAGCTCTAAAAGCCAAATGCATACATTACAATTAATATTCAGTAAATAAAACATGGTAGATATCCATCAAATAATACATAGAAGGACACAGTAAATAGCAGATTGTGGATAAATCAATTAAACAGTCACTCACAATTGGTAACACAGGACTAATCTTATCGATGAACAGATATAGTGTAGTGACAATAAGTACATATGTATAACACATTCATATACAGTGCAATAACTTACACTGGGTTGGGGCCACAACCCCTGTCAACTGCTGCCCCAAACTGCCATTCCCAGTGTGATGGTCTTATGTTCTGGCCCACTGGCTAAGAACTGCAGTGGAGGACTGCAAGAAAACAGTTGAAAATAAAGCGGAGTAAGGCCTTGCCCACACCACAATCCACCTAACAAGGATATACAGTCCTCAATATGGCTGACTCCCAACTGCAGGCATCACAAACACAAAAAAGCTGATAAATACTTGAATGCAGCTACAGTTTAAAAGCTGTGGGTTTTATGTGATAAGGATAAAAGTTAAAGGGTGAACCCAGAATCATGAGGCACAAAGGACGAAACAGGAAACCTGACTTTGCCCCCCATAAGTAACTCTGAGATCATAGCACCTCGGGGAAGGGGAAAAACCTTTGTTGCCATTCTGGTTTCGCCCTTTCTGCAGTGCAATTCCGGATGTCGATTTTTTCGTTTTCACCCTGTTCACATGCTACCAAAGCTGTGCTGTTGTGTGAGACCCCGCCCACACCACGATCTGCATCAGAACTGGAGGATGCTGGGCAGGGATGAAGTCCAGAAAGTCTACTATCAACAGGAATGATGGGCTAAAACAGTCCACATGGATATACAGCCTCTAGTAACAGCCCAACTGTCTCCCAACTGTTGCAGCACAAACACATAATTAGTTGCACCTCCAAACAAAACTTCTCAGTTTCTTGTACTTTCAAGGACATTTCTGAACCCCGGAATGAAAGGGCCTATTTAAAGATCCTCATACTTATTTATAAAAAGGTTTGTATGTAAATTTGTCATCTGAAGGAAGTCGCTGACTTGTGGTGACGTCCTGTTATGCAGCACATCAGTTACCAAATCTCACTAAGTTGTGGTTTCCAGTAAAAATGTACAGCCACCTGCAGTGAAACACACGTTTTGAAGTTGTTTAAAAATGTGGTTTTCCTAATCCCTTGAATTACAAGAATGTAGATGAGGGCGGTAGTTGTATAATAAGCTAATCAAGTAGAAGTATTACAGTTTTGATAAGCAGGACAGACTAATTTAGAGAATTTTCATTCGAGCCAGTGAGTCTGGTTCTAACATTACAGTTCTGTACTGCAGTATGGCTCTCTGTTTCAGTGTTCTAGTATGACCATGATACCGTGAATCCTAGACCACACACACTTATGACACATCCTGCATCAAAAAAGTCTCTGTGTGAAGAATGCCACACCCACCTGACCTTGCCTGGTAGTGCAAAGATTCAGACATATTTGCCATTATAAGGTCATTCAGTTTCCACCACAGTGGCCAATCAGTCAGTTAACCCACTAGTAGTCATGAACTGAAGAACCTAATCCCCCCATATATGTACTCTCCCACAACACCTTATGACATAAAATGATCCCCTACCCCTACTGCTCCCTGCCCTCCTGCATTGTCCTCCACTGCACCATCCACCATTAACCCACCTACCATCACATCATCATCATCCCTGCAGTATTTCCCACTGTATTTTACCCACTCCACCATCACCTATGTCTTTGTAGGCCCCCATTGAATGTCCAACCACACACACACACACACACACACACACTGCACCAACCCTAAATCAAATACTGCCCTGACAAGTCTCCTAAATTAGGAGTGACACAGCCTTTCTGCCCATAAGGTCCAGTTTTAAGCTGTATTCCTCCTTGAAGGCACACTTCCCAAAGTGTTCCCATGGGCTATGGCAACTTACACATTAATACTGTGTAAGCCCCACCTTTAAAAGAGGGGCTTATGCTCCCAGTTAGGCATCCTTTTCCACCTTCAACCCCACCTCCCTGAGCTAGGGAATATGTTAGTGCTCTGGGGGATATTGGCTGCTGGACGCCTCAAGGTGGCAGTAGAGAGTAGGTTTAGGGTGTATTTAAGGGAACAGACAGGAAGTTTCAGGGCCTTTCCAGCCCAGGTACTAGGCCGGGGCTGGAGGGGGTGGCTGGAGAAGCAGAGTTAGTTGGGAAAATAAGCGAGTTCGGTGGTCCGGGAGGGCCAGTGGGGGGAGCCCCCCACCAAAGTAAAGATAGGACAGCCTTCTAAGCATCATGATCAATGAGGAGCTGGGGGAATGGAGCTCCTGGGGTGAAGTGTGGTTAGTCAGGTCCTGCGTCATTGGGGGCAGGGAAAGTAAGTGGCCATGTGGGGCCAGAACAGGTAGGAGCCCTTAGAGCCACCTTTGAATTGTGATCCTGGGCCACCAGGGCTGTGGGGGCAGGGCAGGATCCCCACAGAAGGGAAGCTGGTGGCAGTGGCTCTCCCTCATACCCGGCATGGCAGGGTGACCTAGGGGCAGAGGGAGCCAGTAGGACCTTCACTGAAAATAGGGCCTGCTTGAAGGGGCAGGTCCTGGGGTGCTGGTACATTGAGGGCCAGGTGGGCCATAGGCCATAATAGTAGGCCTTGCAGGGTAGCCCTCAGCCAGAGCTTAATTCAAGTCTGAGAGGTGCTGAAGGGGACGTGGGCCCGGCAGGGATTCCCCGTAGAGGAACACCAGAAACCAGAGCAGCTTTGGGCCATCAGTGTAAGAAGGCAGGTGGTTCAGAGGGACCTGGGCAGTAGTAGTGCCCAGGATCTCCCCAGTGGCAGGACAGCCAGTAGCAGGGGGCCATAGTACTGGAACAGTACTGGGTTTTGGGGACGTTGAGAGGAGAGGCTTAGCGGAGTGAAGGTGGCAGGTGCTGAAGTAGCACCAGTACAGAGCCAAGCTTGAAGTGGGTTGCGGAGCCTGGGTCGTAAAGAAAAATCTTTTCACCCCTTGTGACTTGGGTCAGCACCCAGGGGTCCGGGTTGGGGAAGCAGACCACTTTCCTGTGCCACAGTTTGGGGGACAACTAATGCCAGTGAGTGAGTAACCTGTAGACCAGAAAGAAGGTTTGCCTTACCAGATCCGGAGAGCCAGGAGATTGAAGGGATCTGAGTTTGAGAGGTCTTGGGTAGAGAGAGAGAGAGAGAGAGAGAACCTTTGCTTGTTACTGCCTTAAGATCCATCATTTCTGGTGCCTTAAATGTCCAGCCAGTATGTCTGTAAAAAGTTATATTAGCCCCGTTGAGCTGCTTTATTTATTTGTATGAAGTATGTGGCTACTGCATTGCTGGGAATCATTTGCTGTGCAGGAGCTAAATAAAGAAGCTAGTTGGCAGAAGAATAGCAGTGATGTGCCTTTTTTAAACTGAAAGGGGGAAGTTAATGAAATGAAATCCTTCTTCCCTTTTCCCCTTTCTTGTGCAGCTAAATTAATTTATCATAAGTTATATTCCAGATGAAATCTTTATTCTATCCTTGGCGGGGCCGAGGGGCTCAGAGGGGGCTCCAGAGGTGATAGATGTGCAATGTGGAGTTCCTGGTCTGGCGCACCAGCATTTGGGGAGAATCCAGATTCTGTGGGTGAAAGTGAGCGTGCATGGGTATCGAAGACATCAGAAAATGTAGGACACAACTTTTCCTGCCTTGTATGGAAGTGCATTTGTCTTGATGTTAGCGCTTGAGGGTATCCCTCCTTTATTGCCCCCAGACCATCTGCGAAAGAATGTATGCCCCTAAACAGGGAGCCAGGTGTACACTGTAGGGCTCATCTGGGATGTTCCCCGAAAAGCTGCCAGACCCCCAGCCTGGTTTGGCTCTGTTGCACAGTGAAAGTAGCTGTGGGAGTAGGTCTGAAGCAGGCATAGGCCTCAGCCTGCTGTTGTGTTGTGCACGTGTGACCCGCTTGTCACGGGACCCTCAGGCAAGGTTCCAATTGGAGGATATCCAAGAAAAGACTACATCAGCTGCAAACAGAGGCGCCGTCTTAGGGAGATCAGAGAGAATGGAGCTGAGGGAGTGAGGTGACCAGCAGCATGAGAAATAAAGCCAGCAAGAGGAAAGGAAAAGAGAAATTATTTTTCCTGGGCTCATCCACAGTCAGACAAGTGAACTGGGCTGCCAGAAACAAAGCAAATGAACAACTGAGCCATCTGTTTAAGTGATCCTTAGCTGTGGGTACTGGGAGGGTTGTGGAGACTGAACGCAGGCATCCAGCATGGATTGGTGGCATGTTGTGGCAGGCTAGAATGAAGAAGGACCCGAAGTGACCCCCCCCCAGGAGGAACCCCTGCCTATAGTTCCTGCCTCACTGCTCTCCTGACTCTGGAAAGCTGGTGGAAATGGCAAAGAAAATGAACGTTGTGTAGGGTGTGGGTTTAGGGGGGAAGGAGATGCCAGGTTGCCTATATGCCCATATTGTATATGCATGCCGCCAGTTCCAGATTTGGGGATGTTCGCTCCCAGTTCCACCGCCAGCTCTTTTGTACCATGGTCACCAGCCAGTGGGGATTCAAGAGGGTTTGAGAGACTGTCCCTGGGAGAAAGCACTTGTGCCCAGGTGGATGAGACCAGAAGTGAATCCCCAGATGTGATTGTGGAGGCTGTAGAGGAGGAAGGTGCAGGAGCATCAATTAAAAAAAAAGGTGATGGTGAGCACAGCCATCTGCCCCGCTCCCCGCTGCCAGCTACCAGCTGTTCCAGTGGCAGATGGAAGGGCAGGAGCTTCAGGCAACCGGTCAGAGATCATCCAGGGCCCAGGGGATCTTCGTCATGGCCCCTGTCTGGCAGTAATGCACAGGCCCTGTTGACCTAGTCAGAGCCTACTTCAGGAGCCAGATATAAAATGCAGCCTACTGGGAGTGGCTCTGAGCCTGGTTCTGCACCAGCAGCCGCAAGAGTGAGCATTAGTGATCAAAAAGAGTTAGAAGAGCTCAATGAGGAGAAATATGTTGGCAGCATTTTTCAGTTCCATGACTATCAGGTGGCATGGGCAATTCCCAGGCCTCACCATTGCCCTGTGATCACCCTAGAAGACAGCATCCCACAGCTCCCGGTCTAGACTAAGACTCTCCAGACCCAGATGGAAAGATTAAATCCAAGTGACCCTTTAAACCTGAAGTATCGACGGGGGATATGGGAACCAATGGGACAAGCCAGGAGGACTAACAGGAGAGACCTGATGGAGTGCTACCAGGCCAAAGGTTGGGTCCGCAGGAGGCTACAAGTAGAGTATCCTCATTTGAACTATTCTTATGTGCTGAAACGGATTTGGGATATCATCAAGAAGATGAGGGAGGAATGGATCTTTAAGGAGCAGATGGAACGCTTAAAGAATCGTCCTAGTGGAGGGGGTGCCGCATCTCGGCAGTTGATTCAGCAGGCACGGTCGATGTGTCACACAGAGAGTTGGTCTGGCCTAAAGTTGTTCAAGCATTTCGCCTTGGTCCAGGACTTGGCTGAGACTCAGAACAAATATTACCTTCTGGACCGGGAATCCTTCGGGGATGTGACCACCATGCCAGATCCACAATATTATTTCCTTTCAGGTGGGGGGCCTGCAACCTAGTTCTTCTGGAGTTATGAACTGCACCAGGACAATTGCTCTATGGAGCCGAGTTACGGTGACTGTATACAGTTATTTTTCTTAACACATAGCCCTTGAATTTAAAATAATAATATT
The DNA here is from genome assembly GCA_016271365.2 of Neoceratodus forsteri. Classification (NCBI taxonomy): domain Eukaryota; kingdom Metazoa; phylum Chordata; order Ceratodontiformes; family Ceratodontidae; genus Neoceratodus; species Neoceratodus forsteri. The sequence goes on along the minus strand of CM028132.1, from coordinate 465,459,445 downwards.
GTTATAACTATGATAAACATGTTTGGGAGATTGGTGAGAGGATGTATGTGTGGATGTGTGTGTGAGTGGTCTGGGGACTGTATACTGTGAAACTTGTTTTGAAAAATTGGTGGGAGGATTTTGGGTATAGCTAAACTGTATCTACCATATTACCATTGTTGGCAGATGCTTAATAATGGAAAGTTTAATCATTATGAAAAATTATTGAAATTGTTTTTTTATAAAGAAATAATGAAAGTTGTTCCTAACCATTTAGATTATCTCCTGGCACAGGTAGGTTTTAGGATTTTAGAGGTACATTGGGCTAGGAAGATAGGTTGGGTGGTGCCTGTGGCCAGGCATGGTACATCTGTTGCCAGAAGGCTAGGGAGTGCGCATACTCAGTCTGATGGGAGGAGACCATCACTGGATCCTTGCCATCATTCCCAAGAGGGAATGATTTCCTGGGTGAAACACAGAAACATAGAAACATAGAAGCCGATGGCAGATAAGGACCGCTTGCCCACCTAATCTGCCCATTTCCCTACCTAATGGATAAGCTGCAGATCCTAGTTAACCAACAGTCTTACTTCCTTCTAACCCCCACCAGAATTGCCTTATGTCTATCCCATGCTTTCTTGAATTCCCCCATGGTTTTTGACTCCACAATCTCCTCAAGAAGGCTGTTCCATGCATCTACAGCCCTCTCCATGAAAAAATACTTCCTCACATTACCGCTGACCCACTCCCCCATCTTCAAATTGCGCTCCCTTGTTCTTGCACATCTCTTTTTCTGAAAGATGCTACCCTCTTGGAATTTGTTGATTCTCTTGAAGTACTTAAAAGTTTCTATCATGTCTCCCCTCTCCCTCCTTTCCTCAAGGCTATACATATTAAGCTCCTTTAATCTTTCTTCATATGTCTTCTGGTGCAGACCCTCCACCATTGTTGTTGCCTTCCTCTGGACAGCCTCCACCCTGTCTATGTCTTTGCAGAGATGGGGTCTCCAGAACTACATGCAGTACTCCAGATGTGGTCTCACCAACTGTCTGTACAGAGGGAAAACAACTTCCTGTTTTCTACTGGTGATGCCTCTCCCTATGCATCCCAGTATCCCGCCAGCCCTCCTTACTGATTTCTCACGTTGCTTGCCCACCTTTAGGTCATCTGATATAACTACCCCTAGGTCCCTTCCCATTTTTGTGTTGTCAGTATCTCATCCCCCAATGTGTACTCTTCCCCTGAGTTTTTGTTTCCCAGGTGCATTACTTTGCACTTCTTTGCGTTGAATCTAAGCTGCCATACATTTGACCATTCCTCTAACCTTGCCAAGTCCCTTCTCATCCTTTACATCCCACCTTCTGTATCAACCCTGTTGCAGATCTTTGTGTCATCTGCAAAGAGACATACTTTTTCTTCCAGTCCCTCTGCAATGTCACATATAAAGATACTAAAAAGGACCAGACCCAGTACTGAACCCTGTGCTAACCCACTAATAACCCCCTTTCTTCACTGTGGACTCTGTTTACTATTACCTTCTGTGTCCTGTTGTCCAGCCAATGTTTTACCCAGGCTGTCACCCTGGGACCCACTCCCAGGCTGGCTAATTTGTTTATTAATCTTTTGTGCGGGACTGTGTCAAATGCCTTGTTAAAGTCTAGGTAGGCCATGTCCACAGCCCCTCCCTGGTCTACTACTTTGGTCACCCAGTCAAAGAAATCGATTAGATTCATCTGACATGGCCTTCCTGCTGTGAATCCACGCTGCCTTGGGTCCTGTACCTCACTGGCCTCTAGGTACGCAACAGTTCTTTCCTTCAGAAGTGATTCCATCACTTTCCCTATCACTGAGGTCATACTGACAGGTATGTAGTTTCCTGCCTCTGTCTTGCTCCCACTTTTGTGAAGAGGAATCACATCTGCCCTCCTCATCCACTCCTCAGGTACCACACCATCCTCTCATGATTTGTTGAAAAGGGTCGTCAGTGGTGTTACTAGTTCTTCTCTTGGTTCTTTTAGAATTCTGGGGTGTATCCCATTAGGCCCCATTGCTTTATCCACCTTCAGTTTTAGGAGTTCTTTCAGAACCCTTTCTTCCGTGAAAGGACTGATATCTACTCCCTATCCAGAATGCTTCTATTGATTGGATTGGGTACCTCCTCCTCCTCTTCCTTTGTGAATACTGAGCAGAAGTATTCATTCAGTATCCCTGTTTTTTCACTGTACCTCTCTGCCCAACCACCCTTCTCTTTATTCAGCCTCAGTATCCCTGCCTTAGTTTTTCTTTACTACCTAACGTACCTATAAAAGGTTTTATACCCCTTCTTAACTGAGTTGGCTATCTTTCCCTGAGTTTGGACCTTTGCTATTCTGACTGCCTTCCCTGCTTCCTTCTGCTTTAATTGGTACAGTTCTCTGTCCTGCTCCTTCTGTGTTTCCTTATACTTCCTAAATACTATCTTTTTCTCACTAACCTTCCCTGCCACTTCCGCTGAGAACCATAATGTTTTTTTCTTTTATTTTGATTTGTTTATTTGCTTCACACAAAGGCTTGTTGCCTCTGTGATGGCAGTTTTGATGTTTCCTCATCGTTGCTCCACCCGACCTTCTTGCCTGTTTGCTAGTGCTTTTCTGAGGCACTCTCCCATTTTGACAAAATCAACCCTCCTGAAGTCCAGTACTTTCACTTTTGTATGGCTTGACTCTACAGCTACGTTTATTGTGAACCACACTGTTTGGTGGTCACTTGTTCCCAGATGGCTACCCACTTCTAGATCTGAGATCCTCTTTCCATCCCCATTTGAGAGTACCAGATCTAAGATTGCTCCCTCCCGAGTGGGTTCCAACACTAGCTGTCTGAGGCATACCCCTGTAGGACATCGAGAATGGCCCTGCTCTTGGATGTGGCTGCAGCAAAGGTGCTACAGTTAACATCTGACATATTCAGGTCCTCCATCAGCAATATGTCCCCTTTCTCTGCCATCCTAAGGATGCCTTCTATCGTTTCCTTGTCCATTTCCTCCCCCTGAGATGGGGGTCTGTATACAACCCCTGTGCGGACTGTGGAGCCATTTCCAGTCTCCAGGGTGACCCACAGTGCCTCCTCTCCACCTTGTTTACCCTTTAGTTCCATTGCTTTGATCCCTTCCCTTGCATAGAGAGTTATTCCTGCTCCTCCTCCTCCTCTTCTACCCTCTCTGTCCCTACTGTAGATTGTGTACCCTGGTATGTTGACATCCCAGTCATGGTTCTCTGTGTACCATGTTTCTGTGACTGCCACGATATCCAGGCATCCCTCTTCCATCAAGGCCAGCAGTTCAGGGAGCATGTTACCTATACTGCAGGCACTGGTACTCATTACCCTCCATTTTTGATGGCCTTATCCCTTTTTGCCCCATCCCTGTCCTTACTGCCTTTGTATTTTTCTCCATTTACCCCTGCCCTTCTCCCTATCAACTGCTCTATCTTGATGTTAACCTCACTAACTACCCTGATTTTTGGGGAAGGGGCTAGAATTTCCCTTCTCCTTTTCAGTGCCTCCCCTCTTGGCTAGTTTAAATGCTTGCAAATGAAACATTTAAACCTATTACCTAGGATCCTGGTTCCCCTCCTCGACAGATGCAGACCATCGTGCCAGTATAGGACAGTATCCCTCCAAGTGGAGCCCCAGTCCCCAATGAAGCCGAAATCTTGAGCTCTGCACCAGTTTTTCAACCACTGATTGAATCCATGGTGTGAAATATCCTAGCCTCACCCATACTAGAGACAGGCAGCACCTCCAAGAAGGTTACTGTGGGTGCTACTTGTCTAAGACTCCTCCCCAACTCCACAAACTCCTCCTGCACTGCTCAGATCCCTTTCCCAGCCAGGTCATTTGTCCCTACATGGACAATGACATCCAGCTCCCTCCCCCATGCAGCTGCTACTGCAATCCTGAGGATTTTCTCCCTGTCCCTCCAAGCCGTGGCGCCAGGCAGGCACTGTGGACATGGGAACAAATGGAGTCCAGACGTTGATTCAGGATTCAAAACAAAATAACTGAATTTATTTCTCCAACAGACAAAATAACAGACTGAGCACGGAAAATAATAAAGGCATAAAGCAAAAGCAAAATCACAGAACGTAAGTCACTTTCAAACAAAATTCCTTCATCCACCTAGTAACAATGTCAGTGGCTCAGCAGGTAGCACACTTGCCTCTGAGGCTGGGAGATCAGAAGGCTGTGGGTTCTATCCCCACACCAGGCACTTAAGTTAATATCCCAGTACTGACACTGTAGTGCAGCATGAGGGGGGTGCTGCACTCCTGAGGTGCTGTCTTTCAGATGAGACGTTAAACCGAGGTCCCATCTGCCTGTCCTGGTGGTAGTTCAGGTGGATGTTAAAGATCCCATGGCACTTATCGAAAAGAGTAGGGGAATTTCCCCGGTGTCCTGGCCAAATTTCCCTCATTCATAAAAATACCACCAACAGCTTAATCTGATTCAAGATCAGTTGGCATTCATCTGTATCCCCCTCCCCCGGGTCGTGCCTGAAAATAGGCAGGACTTGTCTAGTGCACTTACCTGGTCAACAAAAACTAAATAAATAAACTAGGGGACTGGCAGGGAACAGCTCCTGCCAACCAACTAACTCACAGTTCAATCTGCAGTGCTTTTATACAAAAAAATAGTTACATGTCCACTTTTGCCCCTCCCATACCTAACTTGAAACAAAAATGATCTCATAGAGGGATTATATTCTTAATACAATAACGTGAAAGCGCTATAACACAAAATTGAAAAGGGTTTGAGGCACAGCAATGCAATAATTATTCCTTTAAACTAAAAAAAATAGTTTATACTAGGGTTTCAGGCACCTCCTTCATGCTGACATCATAAAAGGGGCGGAGCTACAGCCGGATGGTCCTTAGGACAGCATGCAAACAGCAGGGAGGGTCTAGAAGCTCTGCACCAAAAAGCAAAAATTTAAAAAGGTAAAACTCCTTAGTTTCACAAATACATCAAACATTTACAATGTTTAACACATGACATAAAGAAAAAGAATTGTATTCGTATTTAAGCTTGATTAAAAGCTGACAGCAAATATTTTTCTCTCATTTGTATTTTAATGCAGCTCAGTGCTTCACTCTACCTACAAGCTGCATTTATAACTAGAAAATGTGCTTATGTGACTAAAATTTCCTGTTCAAATTCATTCAAGGGCTTCAGAGTGTTTATTTTGACAAAAGAAATGTGGCTGTTCCAGCATTCAAGCAGACAAATTGTTGTTTTAAAGTCTGGCATGAATTATAGCACTAAAACACTGCTGAAACCCAAGTCTGAGAGCAACAGGAAGAATTCACCGACTTCTAAGAAGCGCACTTCTCTACTTGCTTCTTTTTTCCTTTTCTAACGGGGGCACCAAAAACAGCTTAATCCTGTCTAAATAATAAACCCTTATAGCAAAGAGAGGGTTTAAAACAAATGAGTCATTAGCACTCATTTCCAGGAGTATTTGCACATTCGCGAGGCTCCTTGCGCACGTTCAAGCAGTGTGCTAGTGCACACGTTCGAGAAGGTCTGTTTCTACTAAAATAAAAATACAAACGGACATACAGGCTATAATATGCTGGCATTTGGACATTCAGAGAGACTTGAAAGGAGCAATGGGACAGCAAGATATCTACATGTGGCCAGGACGTAGGTAGGGAAAGTGCAGGACTGAAAAGATAGTAAGAGGAAAGATACATGTACTGTTGCAAATTTTTATTTGTTTGAGTGAAGGAAACATCTCTCTAAGTGGTCCAAATACCTAATAATTGGTCCCAAAAAGGGAACCAAAGCCAATCTTGATTATCTCTATAATACTAGAGGTTTACAAAAGTGAATTCTATACTTTAGACAACACAAACCTCTAAATATAAACAAACAAGAAAAATAATGGGGGGGGGTACTAAGCCCCTATTACAGGCACCTTACCTCCCTCCCCCAGTTCTACCCTCCTAATAATGGTGTCCCCCTCCAGGAGTTGTTTCCTTCCCCTGTGGGGTCCCATGCCACCCTCCTGTGGGTCTCCTTTGTGGAGGTTCTCCACTTCGGGTGCCTCTGTAGAGGAACCACACTCTGCCAGAATAGCATATGAATTGTGGAGAGGTACAGCTGGAGGGGTGTGCCTCTGTTCCACCACCCTCACCCTCCCTGAGCCCACTGTGGTCCAACTGCTCTTTCTTGACAACCTCTAAGGCAACAGTGGTGGCCCTGGTGGTCCCTGGGTGGGAAAGGAGGTCTCCCGAATCCTGGCCAACTCAGCCTGGAGATGAGCAATCTCCTCCCTTAGTCCAGAGAGGTGCCTGCAGATAAGACAACACGGCATCCTCCAGAACGTCTCCCAGAAGACTGCTGCTCCACAGCCACTGCACTGCACCACTCCCATCATGTCTTTATTTGTGATCCCTTAACTGTTTTTTTGTATACTTACTCTTTCCTCTCTCCATTTATTTTATATATATCTATATCTATATATATATATATATATATATATATATATATATATCTATATATATATATCTATCTATCTATATATATATATATATATATATATATATTTCTCCTACTTTCCTAATGCCTCCGTGTCCTTAAAGCTCCTGATGTTCCAGTTCTGGGACAGCAAGTTCCTATATTCCTCAGTAGTCTCCTTCTTACATGCTCAGAGTCAGACCTCCAGCAGCTAGGGGTGATGGAGAGCTACTCTTTTCCTTCTAGGATGGTGATTCTTTTGTGCCTCTGTGATCACTCCTTCCTGCTCCCAAACAGGAAGTTCCTGTTGTTAGTCAAATCCTGTGCCCATAAAAATAGAACAGGCTGGGGGGGGGGTGGTATGGAGGGCAACATAGTCCTAGTAGAGTAGTATAGTTCTAATGGAACCTCCTCCCTCTTGCTGTTCTCTGCCACAATCTATCTAGGGCAGTTTTTACATGCAAATACCTGGCTTCCTTCTCTCTAAGCCACTTCCCCTAATTAACAGTTTGTTTCTTCACCTAGCTAACTTCACAGATAACAATTGCTTCACCCAACTCAAACATTCTTTTGTTTGTTTTTACCCTAAATTGAAGTTCCCAGTAATAGAGTTCTAGTTCTTTAGTCTAGTAGAGTAGTATAGTTGTAACAGCACCTCCTTCTACTTGTTGTTCTCTCTGGGGGAAGAGTGTAAGCCCCCCTTTAAAAGAAGGGCTTATGCTCCCAATTAGACATCCTGTTCCCCCTCCTAATCCCCCCGAGCTAGGGAATATGTTAGTGCTCCAGGGGATAATGGCTGCTGGATGCCTCAAGGTGGCAGCAGACAGTAGGTTTAGGGAGTATTTAAGGGAACAAAGAGGATGTTTTGGGGCCTTTCCAGCCCTGGCATTAGGCTAGGGCAGGAGGGGGGTGGCTGGATGAACAGAGTTAGGTGGGCAAGTAAGGGAGCTCAGCCATCTGGGACAGCCAGTGGGGGGAACCCCCAAAGTAAAGATAGAACAGCCTTCTAAGCATCGTGGTTGACGAGGAGCTGGGGGAATGGAGCTCCTGGGGAGAAGTGTGGTTAACCAGGTAGGAGCCCTTAAAGACCCCTTTGAATTGTGATCCTGGGCACCAGGGCTGTGGTGGCAGTGGCAGGGTCCCCACAGGAGGGAAGCCGGTGGCTGTGGCTCTCCCTCATACCCAGTGTGGCAGAGCGGGCCTGGGGGCAGAGGGAGGCGGGGGGGTCTTTCACCCAAAATACAGGCCTGCTTGGAGGGGCAGGTCCTGGAGCACCAGTACATTGAAGGTTGGCCGGGTCACAAGCTGTAATGGCAGACCTTGGAGGGTAGCCCTCGGCTGGAGCTTAATGCAAGCCCAGGAGGTGCTGAAGGGGATGTGGACCTGGCAGGGATTCCCCGGAGAGGAACAGCAGAAACCAGAGCAGCTTTAGGCCATCAGTGCGAGAAGGCAAGCAGTTCAGAGGGACCTGGGTGGTGGCAGTGCTCAGAATCTCCTCAGTGGTAGGACAGCCAGTAGCAGGGGGCCAGAGTACTGGAGCAGGGCCTGGTTTGGGGGTTGCTACACCAGTGGGGTCGTTAAGAGGAGAGGCTGAGCACAGTGAAGGTGGCGGGTGCTGAAACAGCACCAGTACAGAGCGAAGCTTGAAGAGGGTTACAAGGCCTGGGTAGTAAGGACAAATCCTGGCACCCCCTGCGGCTTGGGCCAGCGCCCAGGCGTCCAGGTGGGGGAAGTAGCCCGCTTTCCCACACCAGAGTTTGGGGGACGACCAGTGCCAGTGAGTGGGTAACCCAGAGGCAGTAGACCAGAAAAAAGGTTTGACTTATCAGATCCAGAAAGTCAGGATATTGTAGGGATCTGAGTTTGAGAGGTCTTGGAGGAGAGAGGGAGATAGAGAGGGGGGGAAGGGGAGAGAGAGGGAGAGAAAAAAACAACCTTGTTTGTTACTGCCTTAAGATCCATCATTTCTGCTGTCTTAAATGTCCAGCCAGTATGTATGGAGCTGCTTTATTTATTTGTATGAAGTGTGTGACCCCTGCATTGCTGGGAATCATTTGCTGTGCAGGAACTAAATAAAGAAGCTAGTTGGAAGGGAATAGCAGTGATGTGCCGTATTTAAACTGAGAGGGGGAAGCTAATGAAATGACATTCTTCTTCCCTTTTCCCCTTTTCCTCTTTCTTGTGCAGCTAAATTAATTTGTCATGAGTTATATTCCAGATAAAATCTTTATCCCACCCTTGGCAGGGCTCACGCTACTGACCTACTCTCCCAGTGGGCAGATTCCCTCCCCCTTTGATATCCCACCACAAAATATCATACTGCCACTTTTTGGACATATGTGTAACTTTGCTACGTCCCAACCATGTTTAAACCTGTTAAAGGAAAGTGGCCATAAATAGAGGCTCCCCACCCCCAGAGCCATACCCCCGATTAGGCTTTTTGCAAGAAGTATTTTAACTTGTTTATTTTAATGTTGTAAAGTTCGGGATTCCGAAACATGGTGGATGCTACACAGTTCCATTAAATTGTTAACATTCTTAAAAACATTTTTTTTCCTTGCGAAAAGTCTATTTGGTGATAAGGCTTTTGGGGGAGGGGACCCTCTATATATGATCATTTTCCTTTAAGGATTTCTGCTTCTACTGCCTCAGCCAGTAATCTGTTCCAAGGACCAACCACTCTCTCAGTAAAGTAGAACTTCCTCAAATTTGTTTTTACTTCAGCCTCTATTCATGACCACTAGTGACTGCTTCCTTATTTCTTACAAACATGCCTCCACTGTTTTCCTTATTTATATCTCTAAGAAACTTGTATGTTTATGTAACCCCCCCTGCAAATGGGGGTTCCCAAAAGACTTCCAGGAGCTTGCTTGAATGCTCCAAGCCTGAATGGTGTTTGGCATTTAAGCCATTTATCAGTGAGTGTTTTTAGAGCCTCTGGTACTGTCTCTTTAAGAGCTGTCTGCTTGCAGACATAATTAGTTTGTATGGGGGGACTGTGTGCTTCTCTGAGTACCACTCGAGCTGCTGCCAATTCACTTCATTTTTGCAGTCACTAGAGTGCAGAGGAACCTATCTGAAAGATGTAACTGTTTGCCAGAAATTATTTAGAGTAATAATGAAATTACAGTTTGTCTAACCTGCTTTCTTTGCAGTCAGAACTGTGCCTGCTAGTTCCCCATTCTAGTTTTGAACTGCTGAACTGGACCAATCAGTGTGGGGTAAGCTAGCTCTAAAATGGTGCCTTGAGACGAAATCAGAACTTGGACTCATAATCTGAGCCAGCCACAAGAGGATTGTATGGGCAGTGACTCTGGGAGATGTAGTTTAGACTTCAGTGCCTTTTGGACCAACAGCAGCAGTCTATTGTGAGTGACAGCCAATCCAGTCAAGAACTGGGAGGAACTCAAAGGAAGTGCCGGTTTTGTCGGTTGGAGTTTCAGTTGAGCTTTGGCAGTGAAGAAGGAAGGAGACCTGTGCTTTTTCAGTGTGCAGTTTTAGTCAAAAAACGTGTGTAAGGCCCAGAGTTCCGGTCTGCAGCTTGTGTAACAGCTTGTTAGGACTGAATCCGTCCTGTGAAAAGAATCAAAGGATCTCTGAAGAGTAGAAACCAGGCTCACCCTGTAGAAGACTGGAGGAATTGCTGAAAATTGCACTCGGTCTGTCAGGAACTGAATCTGCTGTGTGTTCTCCGGTATTGTGCAGTAATTGCGATCGGGATACAGATGCAGCCTGCCTGGTATAGTGCTTTTTTTATATGGATGTGTGAAGAGGTTTGTGTACCTCAAGTGAGCCCTGCTGACATTGAAGGACCCTATCTTATTTGGAGGTCGTGAGTACTAATTCAGGTCGCCCTGTTGAATTGCCACATTAAATCCAAATGGAATTACTGTACTGCTGACTGTTTAATTCTCCTTTTCTCTGTGTGAAAGGGCCCCTACCAGCTGCCACGGTTTGGACTAGCCACTAGGGCTTGGGTACCCAGGGACAGTAACTGATAGGGATAGGCCTGTGCACAGAGCCATAGGTAGATTATTAGAGTGATAAGCTAATTAACCTGATTTCCCCCTGTCCTTGTTATATCCCCCTAAATAAATCAGAGCTGCTTGTTTCAGCAAAGTTATACTGCCTGAGGTATTTGTCTATGTTAAAGTACTGTACTGTGATTGTTGCACTGTATCTCATTTCACAGGAGGTCCCAGTGCGGAACCAGACCTGGGGGTAAGTGTATACTGTGAAGGTAATTCTGATATATTGTGGGCCACTAGTGGGAAGAAAGGGGGGTTGCAGTGTCCCAGAGGGCTGTGACCAAGTTAGTTTAACTATTGCAAACCCTGACCTCTGGGTGGAGGCACCCGCCATTGGATCCAGGCCCCTCAACCTGTTAGTGGCAAATCAGGCAGGGGTAGTAGCCCCTGGGATAGCGCCATCTAGGGGTTACATTTAAATCAAGTTCCCACTCTTTCATCTGTCCTTTAATGAATACATATTTAAGTCCTCCAATGTTCCTTCTTAGGATTCACCCTGTTGCCCCTGGAGCACTTTGGTGACCCTACGCTGTACAGATGCTAGTCTATCAGTGTTTTTCCTCAGATGAGGGTTCCAGAATGAGACACAGTACTCTAGATGCAGCCTCACCAAGTATCTGTATAGTGGCACAGTCACCTCACTTCTGCTATCAAAACCCCTCCCTATGCAACCCCGCATCCTTGAAGCCTTGCTGTAAGCCATATTCATGTCTGAAATTCGTACAGAAAAGGATTTTAGTTAGGAATATTTACCAATACAAATTCCAACCACAAGCAAACAATCACTACTTTTTTTTTAACTCTCCATTTCCCTCCTTTCACCCACCAACAGGGATTCTCTCAGCCTTCGCCAGCAACACCATCACATCCACGGAGGCCTTCTTACCTGGGACCTGGAGCTCCTGGACCACCCCTGGCACACCACAAGGCTGCCCCACTTCAGCTTGCCCTCCGGAACAGAGTTGCCTTCTTCTCCCATGTGATCTAGCAGGCCTTCTGGCTGAGGTAAAGTCCTGGAACTATCTTCTGGCCCAGGCAGAGAGGCCAAGTATTGGACATGGGTGGTGGGGGGGAGTGAGGCATCATCTTCCCAGATGGCAGCATTTTCCTTTTCCCCCCATAATGCTGCCTGTGCAATGGCACCCAAAGCATATCTGGAGTGCTCCCATATGCAGTATGCTGGTGCCTAGCAGCACCACCCCCACTCTAAGCAGCCAAGGTGTGCTACGCTCTCCGTCATTAAATGGTAGGCAAGAACTGAGCACTGGACCCCCTTCATCCCAGAGGAGGAAAGTGATTGGTGGGATGCTCAATCCTCCTCTCCTAGCCAGCCCTCTGATGGCTCAGGCTTACTTCTGAGCCCGAGTGCCAGTGTTGCAACAGGCAGAGCTACTGCTCTGCTGGCGGACTGGCTAGGCCACTACATATTTACCTCACTGACTGTAAAGTGAATTCACTTTGCATTATAATCTGAACATAGTCCATGTCGAGCCTCTGGAACGGAACCGCAGTCAGTTCTAACAACTCCTAGAATGCCTGAGAAAACCCAAGTAGATCCAAACTAGGCCAGTGATGTGGCTCAAAAAGCTGGATGACTAGCTTTATAACCAGCTACAGTGAGAGTGTAGGGGGCTGGAAGGTTCGAAGGTTTGAGATTCCTTAACTATTTCAGGATAGGCCAGATGAATGTGGAAGGAGAGGCAGGAAGCTTACTCAGTGACCAAGATGCAAAAGGTTTATTTACAAGGGACAATAAAAACAGGATAACTGTTGTCTAAAACACTACAAGATGACAGAACAAACAACAAAACAATATGATCAGGACCAACAATTGGTCGAACCAAGAACTGGGGGTTTACCCCTTTTAGTCAAGTCCTGTATGCACTTGGCTGAGAAGACAAATGGCGGATGAACCAAGCTTGGGCTTTGGGATGAGTTGGCTGACCAGCAGGTTGGGCATTGACCCCACAAAGCACTTTTTACAAACAGGCCATAATGGGGCATCCCTCGGATGAACAGAACACCAGGAGGAACACTGCGAGCTGAACAATTAAGAACTTGATGATCCTCTGTGGCTCCGGGCAAGAAGCTGAAGACTGCTGATCATCAGGCGGTTCTCTGGATGATCCACAGCAATGACCACTGGCAGGTCACTGGCACCCAGGACAGCTCCCAAGAAGAAGACTGCTGGTGATGCGACCCTCAGGTGGCCTCTACAGAGTTGCACAGGTATGTGTGTACTTACGGATGGCCAAAAAAATAAGAAAGGGTATGCCCAACATTAACTGTGGTCCTTTATGCTTGAGCCAGGATGGCCCCTAAGCTGACTCATTTCTGGATACCTCACTAGTGGCTCTCTACCACTTACCATCGCAGGACTGATGCTGGAACACCTGTGGCAGAACATCGAGGCAGGTTGATGTCACTGGAGATTGTTGTGCTGCAGATATGGGTGGGCTGGGGACCTTCCTGGATCAGTGTCAGGCTCTGATGAAGCTGGTCCAGGCAACACAGATGGAGCTGGATATCAGGTCCACCCAGGTGCAAGTCGATAACACAGTTCAGTAACAATTAAACAGTTTAATTCTTGGCAAACAATTCAGTTTGTGAAAAGGGTATGGTCTTTAGAAAGCGCCGGGCAGGCTACACAGTATGGTTCAGGTGTGGCTCAGGATACATTCACATAACTCCGTGGGCAACCCAGGGCCATTGGTCAATTCCCCCTCCCCACCCAAGCTGGTGCGGGTCCTGTAAGGATCTTTTTTCCTTGCTTTGGCTATTTTTACTGCGACAACTCACTTTATTAATATTAATAGCCACCCCTATGCTTGGGTCTATGGGAACCCCCAACCTGGTCCCACCTTCCTTATGGATACTAATAAGGGCTTGGGTTGCTGACTGTCCCTTTTCCCACCTGGACCTCTATGGCCAGGTTCTACCTTAGTTATGCATATTAACGAGGGCCTGCTGCTACAGCCCACCCTTTTTAGTTATAATGAGGGCCTTTGTTTTTGGCCTTGCCCTGGCACAAAATTGTGCCAAAGCACAATAAAGAAGCCATCGGGCCCACTGTGTCCCTTGTCTTCTCCCTTTCCTTGGTCAGAAGCTGTTAGACCACCCCTTGCTGTCCTTGTTTTCCTGGAGCTTTTAAACCAAGATGCCCCTTCCTCACCCTTTTTCTTTTGCTGGACACTCAGCCCACGGATTTCTGGTCTTACCCCCTCCCCTTGGGGCTTTTACCTTTCGTGGGCCCCCCCAGCACCAGCGACGCTAAGTATTTTAAATGTGGGCTACCTGACCACATCTCTTTTACTCAACCCCCCTCCTTTAGGGCTTTTTTCCAGGAGCCCAATCTGGTCTTTAACTCCTTTTGCCTCCCCCCTTCACAGCACCTGTGGCACGAGTAACATGCAAAATTGGGCCCATGGCTCAGGTCTGCTGCATTGCTGGGGAGGGTCCAGAAAACAGCCAGGGAGCCGCACTCCCATCTGGTTTTCTTTTTTTTCTGTGGCTGCTTGGTGGCGGAACTGAAGGGCCTGGGGTGCTTTTTCCACCAGGACCAGTACTGGGCTGCACAACCCTGTCCATCCCTGGCAGTCATTCCTCCCTCACGAATCAGGACTCAGGAGGAGGACAGGGAGCTACTCGCATCGGGGAGCCAAGGCTACCAACTGACCACCTTTTGCAGCCACCGCTGCCACCGGACTTGAGTAGGAGGAGAGCGACACCGCAGGAGCCATGGACCAACCTTAAGGTAAGCTCTGATGGCTGTGCTCCCCGCATCCTCCACCCTCCTCACTCTGCTACTGACTCCCAGCCCTAGCCACTCACCAGCCCTTTGATGAGACAGGTATGGTCTTACTGGGCAGCCCTGTGGATTGGGCACCATCATTTGGGAGGGAGGGTCTTTTACCCACAGCCCCCCTTCTCTGCATTAAACGGCACAAAATTAGACAAAGGGGAACCAGGAGCTGTCTGGGCACTGCAGGCAAGGGGAAGGGGATGGAACAGAGTGGAACTGGAACAACCACAAAAAATAAATAGAAATCCCATGTCAGAGAAAGGGCCACTTTTTCTCTGTTGTGCCACTAACTTTGGAGCACTACAATTCGCCCCCCCTTAAACATACATGTCCCCATGTATGGGGTAGGGCTGGGAGAACTCAGTGAAGTTCTAACCCTAATTAAATAAGAACCGGAACATGGTGAAGTTCTGATTTATTCTGATTAGTTCTGATTTATTGACCAATATTTGAAAAAATGGATAAAAGTGGCCAAAGTCACTCACATTTGACACAGGGGCCCAAATTAAATAATTTAGTGGATTATTTGTATAAAAATGAAAGTAGAACTGCTAAATAAAAAAGCAATCAGTCACTGCTAGCCCCTTCATGGCTGGCCTATAATGGTGGCATATCCTGCTCAGGCCTGTGACATGAGTGTGCTAGGAGAGATGGAAGAGAGAGAGAGAGAGAGAGAGAGAGAGAGAGATGCACATACCTATATCATAGCACCATCAAGCACTGCAGGCACTGCCAGGCAGCTAAGATTTTTTTTTTATTAATGGTGCTGTGTGGGTATTATTTTGATGGATGTTCCTGTCAGAGGCCAAAGAAATGGATATGAATGAGCAAATGAGCAGCACTATGAGAGCCCATCCACCCTACCCATGTGATGCAACTGCTTTGCATTCCCCGGTGTACTGTGGTATATGGTACACTACTTGGTCCAAGAGGTGGTAATGTTTTCTAGTTCTACAACTACTTCTACTGAATCTGATCAACATGCTGAATCCTTAAAGAAGAAAAACGAAACGCATAGTGATCACTACCACCCAGGCAGGCAGCCAGTCACACATCGCATTGTTCAAGTGCAGTGCAGTCATAAAAAGATTTGCCACTGCCATCTGAGGACCTGATGACACACAACACAACACAATTACATCCTTCCTAGTTCCACAAGTGCTTGCTGCCAGCCACTGCCAAGTAATTTAAGTATCAAAAATAAAATATAGTAATAATAGTCTCAGCCCAGTTACTGTAAGTGAGATGTAACCAAGCTAGCATACCACGCACACACAAGCAATAAAGAAATAAAATGAATTTTCAATTTAGTAGCATTTTTTTCTGTGAAGTATTCACAGCCAAATATGGGGGGGACATGAGAAATATACAAAGAGTATTCAGTTTCTGGGTTTCAGGCATCTGCTAAGTCATGCACTGTACGAAAATTAAAACAGTACAGTCAGGATCAGTTGCTGAGGGCACAAAAAGTGACATGTAGTAGTAGTAAGGACAAAAACTGATAAGCAGTAGTTGTGACTCGTGAGGATAAAAAATCACAGTAGTAGTAGTAGCAGACAGCAGTACCTTTCCTTCCAGATCAGATAGTGGTACCAGGTACCACCAAGTAAGTTTGTGAAGTTTGTGACATGAAATATAGTTGCTTGCTGTATTTGTTTTCGACTCCGAACCCACTGATGTTATTTTTTTTTTCTATTCTGTGCTGCTCATGTGATCACGCAAGTAATAGTGGCCTGGCCCAGTCCATCCTGATCTGACTTGTTGCAATGAATTGCTACCTCATGTACTTTAGTAGACCCTATCCACAAAAGATTTTCACCACAGGTACAAATTCTTCAAAGTGTTTTGTGGATAGGGCCTGCTCAGAGCAGTCAGTGTATGTTTTATTCAGTATCATATCTGAAATTAAAGTGAGGAATGTTGACTTTGAGAAAGGTGAGGTGCTCAGCATTTTCTGGTGTCAGACAGGATCGTGTGTCAGTAATGACGTTGCCAGCTGAACTAAACAATTGTTCTGAACAGACACTAGTCGGAAAGCAATTCATGAACTTCATTATAATGTTTACTAAAGCAGGCCACATATTTTGTTTGGATTTCCAGTATTGCAAAGGATCAGCATTTCAACTGATATTGCTCTCTGCCAGGTACATTTCAACAATGGTCTGTGCTGAGGCTGTGTTACAAGAGGCAGATGAAGATGTTACAATTACATCTTCCAAGTGACTCCAAAGACATGAAGCTGAACCAACTGACTGTGGGATAGTGCTATGCTTGGCTGGTGGTGAAGAAGAAGATTCTGCTGCAGTGGCTGAGGAGGAAGAGGGAGAAAATGCCACAGCAGTAGAGGATGGGCCACCTGATGCTTTGCTTTGTCGTGAAAAAGATTCTGAATGTGGTGCTGCTGTTGTACTCTATTCCATGACAGCATGCACCTCGTCAATTATTTCTTGTTTGTTTATCTCGAAACAAAAGGGGATACCAAAAATATGTCAAACTATAGACCAATTGCCATTCTCTCTACCCTAAATAAACTTCTTGAGAAGGCCATCGCTACTCGGGTCACAAATTACCTGCACCTTAACAACCTTATATCCCTACGAGCACGGATTCGAACAGGACACAGCACCACAACTGCTCTACTTCAGCTGACAAATGCAGTCCTTACAGCGATGGATAAGAGCCTGCTCACTGGGGCCATATTTATCGATCTCACAAAGGCATTTGACCTTGTGAATCACTCTCTCTACTTTTCAAACTGTCCTTGTAGCTTTGACCTGTCGTTCATCTCCTGGTTCGATAGCTACCTCTCAGGAGGTTGCAATTTGTCCAAATTGAATCCACCGTCTCAAATCTTTCCCCTACCTCTGTTGGAGTCCCCAAGGATCTATTCTTGGCCCACTACTTTCTCCCTTTTCATTAACAACTTGCCTCCCTTCCCTGCTCCTCCTCGTTAATCCTTTATGCCGATGACATGGTGCTTCTCTCCAGTGGTAAAGCTCCTTATCAGTAAAGCACATCTTCAAGCAGACTTCAACTGCTTGCAGGAGTGTTACTACAGAACAGGCTCTAATGAATGCTAAGAAAACTGTAACTATGCTTTTGGCCCCGCCAAGAATCAGATCTCTTACTCCAGACTTATTGATACATTCTCTAGATGACTCCCTCTTGAATTTGTTACTTCCTTCAGGTATCTAGAGCCACTTCGACCCATCTCTTGACTTTAACCTCCACATTGCAGCTACATGTAAGACAGTTTACTCAAAACTTGGTCTTGCCTTTAAAATTAGGTTCTCCCTCAATGATGCTGCCCAGCTTGCTATTGCACAAGGATTTCTCCTCCCTGCTCTAACATATTGCTCTCAGGTTTACTTTAAAGCTAGCAAAGGAGCACTCCAGAAATGGAGCACCTGCTATAACAGTATATGCAGATTTGCTCTCTCCGCTCACAAACTTACCCATCATTGCCTGCTCTACTCAAAACTAAATTGGCTCTCCCCAGACTCACTCAGACACTATTCTGCAGGCTGTACAATTGATAATATGATCAGAATGGGGTCCCCTAAATACCTTGCCGAACTATTAACTTAGCCCTCCCAAGCATACCTCCTCAGGGCATCTGCTCAAACTCAACTTGAAATTCCCAGATATCTCACACAAAAAGGAGAATGATCCTTTGCCATATCTGCCCCCCGCTTCTGGAACTCCATTCACTCCCACATCAAACTCTCCAAATCCCACAAGGCCTTTAAACTGAGGCTTCGGGCACACCTATTAGAATCCGACTGCTGCTCTTGTACTGTAACTTGAGCTTCTCTCCTAGCATTTTCTCCTCCCTATGGCACTTACTGATTTCTTACTGGTCTCCAAAATCTGAAAGTTTCCACATCCAGCAGAAATCCTATTGTTATAATGCTACTTCATTTAAGTTTTGTTTGCTGTTTGTCATTTCAATTTAGTCATTGATGTATCATCAGATGAAAATAATTAATGTAATGTTATCTGTTTCTCTTTGTGATTACTGATAATGACTGCACCTGGCTGTATACTGTTCAAATGTTTGTTCTCACCTCATGCTGCGTCATGAAATACTCTTTAATGTTGACTCTGGTCTCCCCTATCTGTACTCTCCCGGGTCGTGCCTAAATATAGGCAACATTGTTGTCTAGTGTACTTACCCGGTAAACAAAAAAACAAATAAATAAATAAATAAATGTCATCATCATCACTCAATAGTTGCTTCAATTTGTATCATGGGCCCAAGATTGTTGCTTTAATGTAGTACTCAGAATGAAGCATTTTACATAGTTTGTCATCTTCTTCAACATTTTTGATCATACATCTCGTTAGATCTTGTTGTATTCTGGGGGGCAACCAACATGTGACAGCAGCACCACTGGCAGCCTGTGTAATCATGGAACTGTCTTGCTTCTCTAACTTTTCCCTAATCAGATTCAATCTGAATTTTAAAATTTTTATTAGGGGTATCACCTGGCTGAGAGTTGCTGTGTTTGCACTAACCTCCCTGGTGATTTCTTCAAATGACTGGAGCAGGAAAATTAGAAACTCCAGCATGGCCCACTGTGGTGGAGTAATATAGATGGCTGCATCACCAATTTTGTTTTCTAAGGTGTACTGCCTGACAGCTTTCTTTTGTTCCAGCAGCCTTTGGAACATATAAAAGGTTGAATTCCATCAAGTAGAAATGTATTTGATCAGTCTGTGCAAAGGTAAACTGTGCTTCTGCTGTATTTTTTCAAACAAGTGACGAGCTTTGCTCTAGTGACTGAAATGAGTGCATATTCTTTTAGCAGTGCTAACAAGAGCCTTAATCTCCCTGTCGTAATCAAGAAAACCGTGAACCATTAAATTTAAGCAATGCGCAAAGCAGTGGATGTGAACAGAGCCCCCCTCCTCCAAGGCCTTCCATATGTTGGACCCATTATCTACAACTATAAAGCCAACTGACAGTCCCTGTGAAGTGAGCCATTGCTGTATTGGTTTTTGGAGCTCTTCATTGATGTTGCATGAGGTATGTTCAGATGGAAAATAAAACATTCTTAGAATAGCGAACCGTGAGGCTTCACTGTCCCCAGTCCCACGTGAATTATCGAAACATGCCCAATGTGCCGTGAAAGACATGAAGGGTTCAGGCTGACAGCTTGTCCAGATATCTGTTGTGAGATGCACCACCCTCCCAACAGCACTGCACAAGACGTGTCTTAATTTTTTATATACGACATCGTAAAGATCTGGAATCCATGTTGTTGAGAAGTATTTACATGATGGTATACTATACCAAGGTCTGAGGTACTCAAGCAGCCACCTGAATCCTATATGTTCAACCACATTATATGGTAGCAAGTCAACAGCTATCATTTCTGAAATTTGTTTGGTTATTGTAACAGCAACTGGGTGACTCAAGGCATATTTGACTTTATGCTCATATGTTTCTGAGATGGTAAGCTGCCTCTTTGAAGGAGGAGGGCTTTTGAACACATGGTCACTTTCAGCAATAGCCAGAGGAGTCCTTTGAATGGCAAGAAGTGGTGGTGGAGGTGTTTCAGTAGTGCTGTGGGGGCTGCCACTTCTTTCATCTGTGGGCATTACCCCGAGTGTATTGAGCTATCACTGTCACTTTCCCTTCGAGACTCACAACTGAACTTCTCAGTAATGTTATGACATCCATCTAGGTGCCTTTTTAGTGCTGAAGTTCCCAATGCTTCTTTCTTTTTACCCCTGCTGATTGGCCATTTACAAATAGCACAAGTTGCTATCAACGCATTGGAAGCACTAATGGAGAAGTATGACCAAACAAAAAGATGATCTTTTTTTTAGTTTTTTTCCCAGGAAGGCATGACATCTCAGTCACCTTTTCAGGGTCCTCACCCCCCCCCACCAAATTTTTCTTGGGTCTGTTCCTCTTGTGGTTTATTCTCACTGCCCCCCTCCACAACCAAAACATTTTTGCCTGTTTCTTTCTCATCTGCAGTTTCCATCCCCTCCAATAAACCTTGTGCTGCCTGCTCATTCTCTTCATCTTTATCATTAGTATTACCCATGTCAGGTTCAACCTCAGAAGAATCGGATGAGGGACTGGCAATAGCATAGTATGCAATTGTTCCATACTGTTGGGTGCCTCTGCAGGTGGTACCCACCACGCCTTTAGTTTTTTAACTACAGTGGCATCCCCCAGGATGAAACCCAATTCTGCAGCATTTTGCAGCACTCTGCAGAATGCTGCAGCAGACCTATTGAATAAAGCAATGCGATTTCAATGGCAGTTAGTCCCACTTGTCATTTAGAAAAATGTGACACTGCCAGGATGAAGAGAATGCCACAGTTTCCTGCATGACAAAAGGGACTAATTGCCATTGAAATTACATTGCTTTATTCAGTAGGTCTGCTGCAGCATACTGCAGAGTGCTTTAAAAGTGGACTTCATCCTGGGGGACGCCACTGTACATAACTTTTTTTTTTTTTTACTTGGGACTGATGATCCAAGACATTCACCTTTTTTGGGGATTCAAGCATTCACTTGGAAGATGAAACCTTAGTTGTGAAAAAAATCACTTTTGGGGGGGTTTGATTTTGTTTTCCCTTTTCAGGCTGATTGCTGTCTTTTGCAGTGCCACTGCCTACCTGAAAAATAGAATGTGCCTCATCAACACTTTGACCCATTTTGTAACAAAAGATCCCTCTAACATGATGTCCTTCTGATGACTCCCACCCACAGGCCAGGAACAAATTTACTTTCGTGACTCGTGACTGTACAGTGTACACAGCACACCGGCAGCACAGCATTCCACCACCACTTCCTTCACAGATTACCAGTCTGGCTCCTACAATACAGTTACTGTTCAGTGACCAAATTCAGAAACTGTTAAGTGTGCCTCAGAATTTGAATTGGAGATACAGGCACATCTGGTGCATTAGCCGTACACAGCACAGTCCCACACTGGGGGTTGGTTAATGTTAAATACTTAATGTAACGCGATATACTATACAACTAATGATAATAAGGAATGATGAGGAATGAGTGATGATGATGATGACACTTGTGTGTAGTATTTGTACTTTACTTGTGTTGTACTGTAAACAGCCTGCTACAAGTCATAAAGTCAGATTATCCCTGGGCCACCCACAGCCAGCAGCACAGGGCAGGTGCATCAACTTGTATGTTGTTTGTCTGAATGGTGTTTGTTTTAATACATGAAATCATGAATGAATGTAAGTGACTGTGATTCATGATTGGATGGCACAAGTCAAAGACTTATTTTGTCACCCTGCTGCCCTTGCACTGTACACACAGCTGCACTGAAGCCAGGAAAAATGTTTTTATTTGGGATTTCTGGGACTGTTACATTTATTGTGGCCCACCCTGCAGTCTCTCTTTCTCCCCTCTGGTGTCACAGTCAAAGATTTATTTTGCCATCCTGCTGCCCTTGCCCTGTACACACAGCCACACTGAAGCCAGGAAAAAAAATTGTAACTGTAAAATTTCTCTTGGGCACCCGGTAGTCTCTCTCTCTCTCTCCTCTGGATCTGGAATGGCACAAGTCAAAGATTTTTCCTGCCTGCCCTTTCTCAGTACACACAGCTACACTGCCTGAGGCCAGGAAAAGAAAATAAACTTTCATTTGGGATTTTCTGTAACTGTAATCTCTCTTGGGCCCCAGTAGTCTCTCCCTCTCTCCTCTGGATCTGGAATGGCACAAGTCAAATATTTTGCCAGCCTGCCCTTTCTCATGTACACACAGCTACACTGAGGCCAAGAAAAAAACTTTCATTTGGGATTTTCTGTAACTGTAATCTCTCTTGGGCCCCCAGTAGTCTCTCCCTCTCTCCCTCTCTCCTCTGGATCTGGATGGAATGGCACAAGTCAAAGATTTTGCTAGCCTGCCCTTGCTCATACACAGTCACACAGTATAGTACTTTAGTTTGCAACTTTGTGTTTGCATCCCTTCCCCTGGGGCAGTCACCCAGGCTACCACTATCTCCCCAGTCCCAACTCCCCGAGTTCCCGACCCGCCTTCACCCACCCCAATGATCACTTTCTCTCCCCCTCCCTAATTGTTTCTGTTGTTCCCTTCCCTCTGGCTCAATTTATTATTTAATTTCTGGTGGTTTAAACTTTTTGGGGAGTTTTGGCAGCTTAGAAGTTGGTGCTTTGTTTTGTGAGTTCTCTGCTGCTGAGCACAGCTCCTGCTCCTGCTCCTGTTCTCCTCTGGTCCGCCTTACTCTTCTGGGCAGTGTGGCACACTCAGCACAGTAATATACTGTGAGTTTGACATGTGACCGTCTGTTGCCTGACTGGATGCCGCCTATATGTGCCAACAGCATCCCCATGGTAACAAAAAACAAAATCCAGGAAATGGCATCTCCATGGACCCAAAACCTGACTGCTATGGTGAAGTCCATATTTATCCAGGTCCATGGATTGCAGGTTTGATCAGGGGGTCTGGATTTCCTGCAGAACAGTCCACCCAGCCCTAGTATGGGGTTAGTGATTACTCTGAGTTTTAAAACACAAACAACATTTTAGTACTCTTAACTATTTACCTAGTTTACTTGACACATTAATTATTACCTGGCATACTATGACATTCATAACCTATCAAACCAAAATGAACCAAGAAGAGGAATGGACGGCCTTGATGTGACTTCTGGGAGTGGTTCCTGCCTCTTCTTGTCAATCTGTCCATCCATCTCGACAGAATCTGGGCAGGACTTTAGCTGAATTCGATGTATTAACTTTCGGGTTCCATCCAAAGCTTGAACCTGGTAGGCATGCCATCCTGGCCATGGTTTTTGTCCACAATTGTCCCACCATGTCACTCTGACTTTACCAGCACTCGCTCTCCTATGAGCAAGGGTGTTTCCTTATCGTAGGCATCGGACACTTTTCTGTCATCTTTGTTGGTACACACTTTTTGGCTGGCCAGTGACAGGTTCTGCTGGAGGAGGGGTCCCTTTTTCCTTTTGGTGATGCGATTCAACTGCCAGGGCTGACATCTGGATGGGGGTGCAGCCTGCGTGCCCTGCCAATTGATATCGGTTACAGTGGCCCAAACTGGATCTGTTTCTTTTTCTAGATCAGATTGGGATGGCTGGTGAATTTTAGGGGCCTCAGGATGCAAATGCTGTCTGGTTTACTCATTTAATACTACTGAGCCATCAGGCATGGGGCATCTTGACAGTTTCCAGGGATGTACAGCATTTAGCTGGGTGCACTCCTCCTTTTGCAAGGATACCTATCAATCCACCAAGTGTCTGCTGGGCTCTTTCTCTTTCTGCGTTTTGTTGAGTAGCTGACAGTTCAGATCTGCGGTCATGCTATGGTACTTCCGGATATTTTTTGTGTGCCAGGCCCTTCCCTCTTCACAGCGGCATGCTTGCTCCAGTTGTGCCTGACCTTTTCTATTTGCCGTTGAAGACTCCTTTGGAGGGTTTTACATTTATTTTGCAGTTCAGTCTTTTGCTTTGAGTACTTTACAACTCGCTGTACAAGCTCCTGATACCGGGTCTCCCTGTGGGCATCCCAACTCAGAACCTGCTGGCTCACATCATGGGTGATGGCACTTGCCATATAGGCAGGCTCCTCCACTCAAGCATCTGGAACTCAGGATAGAATTCCTGAAGGTACCACAGCAGCCTGGTTTTTCTGCTGAATCCTCTCCATCTCCCTCTTGGTGTCCTCATACAACTGGTGTCAGGCTCTGTTGATCTCGCCACTTCTGACATCACTCCCCTTACATGGCTGCTGCACGGACACAACGTTTTCTTCACCTGGGCATATGGACCTGCCCTGCTCCCCCTGCCAATCCATGTATCTTCAACCTCTGTTCCTTCTTCTTTTAGGCCAGCTTGGGTGCTGCACAACCAGGCACTGGACCTCTCACTTCATATCTGCTACAAGTGCCGCCAGTTCCTGTACCTGATGTCAAACATGTCCGTTCCTCTTTCTCTTCATAGCAGGGTTCTCTTGGGGATGCCAATACCCTGATTGCACCCAGGTGCTTACATGTGGAGACTGGTCTGCCCCTTGCCTCGTACCAGCATGCTTGGCTGCCATGCTGGACTGCTGTTCCCAAGTCACTGAGGCTCAATTACCCTGATGGCCTTCTTTTTGAAATCCAGGAACGCTACCTCAGATTGTTACTCTTGTAGCATATGGAGTTTGCGTTGGATGGTTTCACTCCTAAACCCTTCGATGAATCTTTCTAGCAGAATTCCATCTGGGTTGGGGAACACTTCAGGATCAATCCACTGAATGACACGGAGGGTCTTCCTGCAGTCTTCCTGCAGACTGAGGGCATCAATCAATCAATCAATCAATCAATCAAAATCTTGATTTAACCAGGAGAGCACTGTTGAGAAAAGCTCATTTTCAAGGTGGATCTGGGGTGTACAAGTACAAGAAGAAAAGTTTAAAAACAACAGTTACAATACACAGACATGAACAGCAAAAAGGGATAGTCAATACAGATGCGAATGTATATGCAGGTTAAAATACAACAATATTATACAATCAAGCAATATGTACAAAACAAACAGTGTTTCAGATAAGGGACAATAACACAGGATGGTTCATACAGATCCTCCCAATGGAACATAGTCAGAATGTGGACTAAGTGCAGGAGAGGGGAGAGAAATAAGAAGGGGGAGGAGGATGGAGATAGGAAGGGATAGCGGATAAGGGTCGAGAGGCCGCAAAGTGCAAGGTTGTGTGGTATAATCTATTAAGAGGAACAGTACAGCAAGGGCAGGAAGTAGGGGATGGTGGGTACAATACCAGGTCCAGGTTTCGGGGTTGAAGTAGTGAGAAGGATGCAATGAGAATTGTGGGGGGGGGGGAGTGAGCCTAGCAGTAGATAGGACCTAAGACCAAGAGGAAGCAGAAGCAAGAGACATTCAGGGTCTCCACGGAATAGGAGTCCCAAGAGTCAGGGGTAGCAAACAGAAGATTCCTTATTGTGATGCAAGTATAATGTTTTAAATGATGCTAAGCTAATAAGGTGATTAATTTTCAGGGTTTTTGCAGCTTATTTCACATTTGAGGCAGCACATGACTAATAGATGCCCAGCCAAAGCGAGATCTGGCCTTGAATACCTTCAACGAAATGTAAGAGGCACTTCTCAGAGCATACTTAGTGTACATAATGGTAGGCAGTCAGAGATGTAGTCGGGCAGTTTGTTTAAGATGACTTTGTAGGTCCAGAATGCAGCGTTTCTCTGTCGTCTGAAGCTAAGGGATAACCAACCTACTGCAGTATACAAAGAACAGTGGTGGATGGCGTAGGGGAGGCCTGTGATAAACCTTAGAGCTCTGTGGTACGGTGTATCAAGTTTGGTGAGTGCACCAGCAGGACCTTGACTGTAGAGGAAGTGAGCATAGTCTAGTAAGGAAAGAAAGGTGGTTTGGACTAGTCTCATCTTGGCATCCCTAGAGATGAGGTTTTTTATCCTAAAGAAGAGGCCAAGTCTCCGTCTAAGTTTCTTTATCAGTTCTTCTATATGTCCTAGGAAGGAGAGTCTATTGTCAAGCCATACCCCCAGATATTTGAATTTAATTATGTACTCCAGCTGTTCACCAAGGATGGTGATAATCAGGGGAAGTGTCCCAGCCGTGACCGGGTTTAGTGTGTTGGGAAAAGGCGAGAAGAACATTGTTTTTGTTTTCTTGGCATTCAGGAGCAACTTCTGGTTTAGGAGCTGGAGTGGCAGCAGATTGAATTCATCCTGGAGATCTTTACATGCTGCATCAGGGGAAGGTCTACTAACATAAAGCACTGTGTCATCCGCAAATAGATGTATTTGGGCCTTTTTGATCGTGGCATTGATTCTATTAATATAAATTGCGAATAGCAGGGGACCCAGAATGGAGCCTAGTGGTACACCCCTCAGAAGGGGTTTTAGTGGTGAGACTTCACCATCAGCCTTTATTTGCTGTGAACGGCCTGTGAGATAGTTATCGAACCATCTCAGAGATAAAGCATCCAAGCCGATATTCCAGAGGGACGAGAGGAGCAGGCTGTGATCGACAGTATCAAAGGCCTTACTTAGGTCCAAAAATACTGCGCAGACAAAGTTTTTATTATCCAATTCACACTGCCAATCATTAGTTACCTTGGCTAGTGCTGAGATTGTGCTGTGTTGTGCTCTAAAGCCTGATGGTAATGGGTTGAGCAGCTTTGCCGACTCCAGGTGATTTCTAAGCTGAGTAGTCACGATTTTTTCCAGCAACTTGGACAGGATTGGGAAAAGGGAGATTGGCCTGTAATTGTTAAGGTCACTGGGATCTCCAGACTTAAACAAGGGGATTACATGAGCCATTTTCCAGATAGGAGGAAGGTCGCCCTAGGAAAGAGATAAGTTAAACAAATGTGCAATGGGCACCGATAGGACACAGTAGCCAACCTTTAAGAAATATGGTTTGATGAGGTCGGCTCCTGTGCTTTTCCTAACATCCAACTGAAGCAAAAGGTCTTCAGTTTCTTTCAGAGATGTAGGTTGAAGTAAGAAAGTTGGGTTAGAGATGGCGATTCCTTGATTATTGATTCCAAGTTGTGCACGAAGATTACTGGCCTGGGAGACATTGAAGGCTAACCCTGCAGTGGCAAAGTGGTTTTTGAAGGAATCAAGGATTGTCTGTTTGTCGGCGATTGTGGTAGTAACAATCAAAATTTTAGTAGGCAGGGAGATACCAGTGGTATGGCCTTCTATGTCCTTAATTATTCTCCAGAATTTGGAGGAGCACTTAGATGAGAGATCAAGTTATGAACGGTAAAAGTTAGCCTTTGCCTCTCTAACCATCTTGGTGCAAAGGGTTCTCGCCCTCCTGAATAGGTTCCAGTCATTTGTAAGTTTAGTCTTATGGGTGGTTTTCCAAAGCACATCCCTATTCCGCATGACATTCATCAGCTTATTCGTAAACCACCAGCAAGATTTATTTCTAACACAGACTTTCACTAGTGGTGCATGCTTTTTGAGAGCACATAACACAATGTCTTGGAAGATGTCGTATGCAGTAGCCACTGATTCTGCTAGATAAAAGTCCTGTCAGCGCAAGGAGTGTCTTAACTCTGTGATATACACACAGGGATCAACATTTTGTCGACACCTTTTAATAGCAAATTTGGATGCAGATGGAGGAATATGATTTGACCTTACACAGGCAATGAAACAGTGATCACTGATATCAGAGATGAAGACACCAGCATGGGTAGATAAATAGGGTTTGCTAACAAGAATAATGTCCAGCAGAGTGCTGTTGGTAGAGTTATTCTTGTTTGGGCATGTGGTTTCATTGATAAGCTGGGTCAATCTAAGTGAGTCACAGAGCGTTTTAAGAGGAGTGGAAGCACTGGAAAGCCAGTCTAAGTTGAGGTCTCCTAGTAGTATGGACTCCAAGGGCATGTGTCCCAGGATATTGCTTAAATGATTCAGAAGCTGCAACCTCGTAGACTGGGGCCTGTAACAGCCTGTCATACAAAGTGAGACACTGGTTGAGAACTTAATATTTAGAGAAAGCCTTTTGAACTCATTTGGAACAGAGGTTGAGTCAATGATTGAGACAGAGAATTTGTCCTTGACATAAATAGCTACCCCACCACCTCTAGACTGTCGGCTCAAAACAGAGAATAGGAAGGGAGGTTTACTTCATAGTTGCTAGTTTGTGAGGCGAGACCTGCGACTGTGGCAACCAAAATACCAAGAGTAGTGTGACATATCCAAGCCTGGATAGATGTGATTTTTTTTTAACAAGCTGCACGCATTAACATGCATAAAGCTTAACCCTTTAAGGCTAGGTAAGTCTGCAGGGGATCCAATGGCTACTGGGGGGCCAAGGTTAAGCTCTACATTACCTGAGCACAACAGTAGAAGAAGCAAGAGTCTCCTAGTTACACCTAAGAAGAACTTGAACATTTTGGACCATTCACGCTTGCAGGAAACATGGTTTTGGCATGGGGAACCCTGAGGCTAATGCCTAGCTGACTCAACGCTACATATAGTAAGACCTTGCCAGCAATGGACAAGGGGGATTGGGTGAAGTAAGGAGACAGATTTGTGTCTCCTGGTGTAAGCTCAGCTAGGGGTACCCGTATGCCAAAACAAATGTGTGTCCAAGTACAGGAAAGGGTAATTGAGGGCGCATAAGAGGTATTCAACATATTCAAAATATCAGCGCAGTCCAACATGTTCATAGGGCGCCACTTCTCACTAGGAGATTTCTGTGAAGACGAATTTGAGTGTAAGGAGCATAGTGTAAGCGAGGACAAGCAGTAGAACAGATACAACATCCGCATTGTTGGACTTATACCCATGGTGCACTGGTGCACTGGTCGGAATTAACAGCTATAATACTTGTAACTGTAGTACCTGTTAATAGGTGAGGATACAGATCTCTGTTAGGGTATTGGGATGGGAAATTTCCAGATTAAGCCTCTCTTTTGTTTTCTTATTTAGACAAAAAGGTATGGTCTTGAGGTTCGTAGATAGATTTTACTTTCAGTAAGACCTGGTGATTAGTGAGACTTATTGTCAGGGTGTAGCCTTTAGAAGGGGAGGATGAAGATAATGTAGGCTAAATAGTTTAGCCAATGGGAGAGGCTAGAGAAAGTAGGTGAGATTGCAAGCATTTAAGGTGGCCTGGGAGGGGTGGGGGGTGGGCCATAAAACTCAGGCCAATACAGACCCAGAAGAACCGAGGCAGAAATGCCGACCTCTGTACCTGGATTGCTGGTTCTGAGGGTAGGTGGTGCAGGCTCCTAGCGCAGTAAGGCACTTGCACTTTCTTATCCCAACCACGGTAGCAGTGTCAGCCAGAGGGGGCTTGGAGTGCGTCTGCAGCGAGAAGGACAGAGAGGGATTAGGTAAGACCCAGAGATGGAGGGAGGGTTCGGGGAGAACAAAGGCACACAAAAGAGCAGTGGCACTTGATTGTGACCTAAATCGGGGGCAGTTTCACACTACAGCAAGGTGCTGACTAGGTCTGAAAGTCAGAGTGAACACAAAGGAACAAAAGATGGGGGCAGGCAAGGCCGGAAACACCTAGGCTTGGAGACCCCAAAAACAAAAAATAAAGTAACAGGCTTAACAGATCACTTTTTTCCTTTCCACATAATTCAGTCTAACAGTTGCGATTATTCTAACAGCAGAAGCTGGGCAAAGGCCGCCACTTCCCAAAATAGCCGAGTGTCTCGGATGAGCTACAGCCAAAAACAACTGTGGCACATGGGGTTCCTGCGCCAGTCAAGGACGGCTCACTGCAGGGTTGAATCTTAGGCTCAGTGAAGGGAAAGAGCAGTCAAACCAAGAAGAGGCCACAAATTAAAATACATATCAAGCAGTATTAAGGTTTGAACAACTAACAGGCTCAAAAAAACAGTTTAAACTTTTGAAAATCCCAGGCAGTAGAGCAGGCCAATCATGAAGCACTACTCGGGCAAAAACAGCCAATGAGTGCTGGTCCCAAAGCAGCACCAACAGTTCAAAAAATTCGGGCCGATACAGACCCAGAAGAGCCAAGACAGAAGTGCCGACCTCTGTACCTGTATTGCTGGCTCTGAGGGCGGGTGGTGCAGGCTCCTAGCACCGTGGGGCCCTTGCGGTTTCTTATCCTGACCGTGGCAGTGGTCTCAGCCTGAGGGGGATGGGAGTGCACCTGGATTGCTGGCTCTGAGGACGGTTGGTGCAGGCTCCTAGTACCGTGGGGCATTTGCGGTTTCATATCCCGACCACAGCGGTGGTCTCAGCCTGAGGGGGCTTGGAGTGCACCTGGATTGCTGGCTCTGAGGGCGGGTGGTGCAGACTCCTAGTGCCATGGGGTGCTTGCAGTTTCTTATTCTGACCATGGCGGTGGTCTCAGCCTGAGGGGGCTTGGAGTGCACTGTAGTCACTGAGGGTGTTGTCCTTTCCCTGTACCCTGGAGAAGAATTGAGCCACTGGCACCGACAGACTCTTGGGGCTGAAGATATGGTTCAACTTTTCAAAAATCCGTTCTCCAGTTGCCTTTTCTTCATCTGGCCAGGAAGATGTCTCCCAGTGGGCTGTACCTCAGGGCTGCGTGATCAGGACCTCGACTCTTTGAGCTTCAGGAAGGTCATACAATCAAAAGAAGGCTTTCATCTTATCGGTGAACTCATGCAGCCTGTCAGTGTTTGGGTCAATTTCCTCTCCTGTAAAGCATGGGAGTCATGGTGCCCCATAACAGTAGGGAATCATCACTAACAGCATGTTCCAGACTTCTCCTCTTTTAGGGCATTTCTGTCCTCTTGCAGGCATCTTGGTATGGGTAGCTTCAAGCTTTAGACTCCTTGATGTTTCTTATCCTGCTCGCAGTGCCAAATGTACGGGGCTGGAAGATTCAAAGGTTTGAGACCCCCTAACTATTTCAGGATAGGCCAGACGAATCTGGAAGGAGAGGCAGAAAGCTTACTCAGAGATCAGGATGCAAAAGGTTTATTTACAAGGGACAATAAAAACAGGATAACTGTGGTCTAAAACACTACAAGATGACAGAACAAACAACAAAACAATATGATCAGGACCAACAACTGGTTGAACCAAGAACTGGGGGTTTACCCCTTTTAGTCCAAGTCCTGCGTGCACTTGGCCAAGATAACAAATGGTGGACAAACCAAGCCTGGGCTTTGGGATGAGTTGGCTGATTGGCAGGTGGGCCGTGACCCCACAAAGCGCTTTTTACAAACAGGCCATAACAGGCATCCCCCGGATGAATAGAACACCAGGAGAAACACTGCAAGCTGGACAATTAAGAATTTGGTGACCCTCTGCAGCTCTGAGCAAGAAGCTGAAGACTTCTGATAGGCAGATGGTTCTCTGGATGATCCACAGCAATGACCACTGGCAGGTCCCCGGCACCCAGGACACCTCCCAAGAAGAAAACTACTGCTGACGTGTCCCTCAGGAAGCCTCTACAGAGTGGCATGGGTATGCGCATACTTACGGATGGCCGACAAAATAAGTGCATGCCCGACGTTAACTGTGGTCCCTTGCACTTGAGCCAGGGTAGACCCTAAGCTGACTCATTTCAAGATACCTCACTAGAAGCTCTCTACCACTTACTATCGCAGAAATGATGCTGGAACACCTGTGACAGAACTTCGAGGCAGGTTGACATCACTGGAGATTGTTGTGCTGCAGATGGTGGGTGGGCCAGAGACCTTCCTGGGTCAGTGCCAGGCTCTGACAAAGCTGGTCCGGGCAAGACAGGTGGAGCTAGACATCAGGTGCACCCGGGTGCAAGTCGATAACATAGTTCAGTAACAATTAAACAGTTTGTAAAAAAAGGTACAGTCTTTAAGGAGCGCCAGGCAGGTTATAGCACAGTACAGTTCAGATGGGGCTCAGGAAACATCTACCTAAGTCCATGGGTAACTCAAGGCCATTGGACAATTCCTCCTCCCCACCCAAGCTGGTGCAGGCCCTATAAGGATATTTTGTTTCTTACTTTGGCTATTTTTACCGCGTCAACCCACTTTATTAATATTAATAGCAGACCCTCCAACTCTACCATTTTTGGCGGTAAAATACCAGATTTTTAAGACTGTACCAGATCCTACCTGGATCATATCGTGTACTGAATTTTGCCACCTCTTTAAATAATTTAATGTTTTCCCCGAAATCTTTACTTTGTTTTGCTGTGAGCTGGCACTGACAGTCAGGCAGGGACACAGCATCCGATGGTCCCCATGGTAACCAGTGCCTCACTCACTGCAGTGACTGCCCTTTTGTGGCGCCACCAGTAGAGGGCTCGAGACTATGACCACTCCCCCCCCCGAAGCAGCTGAGGGTGCTGCACAGCTGCCAGGTGCTTGCCCTTTCCCCTGTGAACTTCTTGGTAGGACGGATATCATAGTACTAGTGTCAGTCTGTAGTGTCGGGAGAGATAACTAGTCTCCGAGTCCAGTCTGAGCAGAGCCGCAGTAGGCCATGAGACGGCAATGGGAGGATGGAGCGAGCAGTTGTCGGGACTCTCACTCAGTACCAGAGTCAGGAGGGAGGACTAAGAGAGAGCACCGGCGTTGTCATCCCACCTGCCCCCACATCACACAGCATGAGGTCACCAGGACTGGAAGCCGCATCAGAAGAGACAGTGCAGAGCAGCAGAAGGTCTGGTGAGGAATAGAGACTTCAGTAAAAAAGCCGGCAAGTTCAGGTCTTGCTTCTGAGTTGAAAGTTCTCCAAAAAAGTAAAACATTTGAACAAGTGACTTCTGTGCAGATAAACTTTACTTAATCCTTTGGTAGTGGTGCTTCTAGTGCTATATTCGTTCATGTTG
Organism: Neoceratodus forsteri; assembly: GCA_016271365.2. NCBI lineage: Eukaryota > Metazoa > Chordata > Ceratodontiformes > Ceratodontidae > Neoceratodus > Neoceratodus forsteri. The sequence continues at coordinate 465,426,837 of CM028132.1, read as the reverse complement.
CAGGCTAGCTACATAGGAGGTGAAAAATAATTGTATTGAATGAAATTGAAAGGAGCCAGTATTGTCACAGCGGCTCACGCTCCTCCAGAAATCTAAATGATTTCATGTCATCCATGTTTTGTTTTAAACTTAATACTGCATTGCTTCAGGTCCTGAAGGTACCTGCAGTAATGGACAAGGTAGGGGAAAAAAGAGCTGAATCAGGGACACTAGTCGAGTCCATTGACTACAACCCAGAGCATTAGCTGGGCAGGCTATTTTATTCTGTGGGCCTGCCCTATTTCAAATAATTTTGTTGTGCCACATTCTCAAAAAAATGGAGGGAGGGGGATGGGGGACCAGCTGGGAGAAGGATCCCCCTCTCACTGCAACAAAGAAGTGTACCTATTTTGATTGAGGGTCTGTAATAGCCACTCCTATGCTTGAGTCTATGGGACCACCCCTCCAACCTGGTCCCACCTTCCTTATGAATACCAATAAGGGTTTGGGTTGCTTTGCCAACTTGTTCCTCTATGGCCAGGTCGTACCTTGGTCATGCATATTAATAAGGGCCTGCTGCTGCAGCCCAACCTTTTTAGTTATAATGAGAGCCTTTGTTTTCTGGCCTTGCCCTGGCGCAAAATAGTGCGAAAGCAGAACAAAGAAGCCGTCAGCTCGTTGTGTCCCTTGTCTGCTCCCTTTCCTTGGTCAGAGGCTGTCAGACCACCCCTTGCTGTATTTGTTCTCCTGGGGCTTTTAAACCGCGATGCCCCTTCCTTACATGTTTTCTTTTGTTGGACACTCAGCCCACGGATTTCTGGTCCTTCTCCCTCCCCTTGGGGCTTTTACCTTTCGGGGGCCCCCTTCAGCACCAGCAACACTTAGTATTTTAAATGTGGGCTACCGCCCCACATCTCTGTTACCCCGACCTCCCTTCTTTAGGGCTTTTCACTCTTTCTGGGAGCCCACTCTGGCCCTTTTACTCCTTTTGCCTACCTCCCCAGTGCCTGTGGTGCGAGTAACATGCAAAATTGGGCCCACGGCCCGGATCTGCTGCACTGCTAGGCAGGGTCCTGGAAAAGGTCCGGGAGCCACACTTCCTCCAGGTTTTCTTTTTTTCTGTGGCTGCTGCGCGGTGGAACTGAAGAGTATGGGACGCATTTTCCACCCAGACTAGTACTGCACTGCACAACCCTGTCCGTCCCTGGCAGCCATCCCTCCCTCACCAATCGGGACTCAGGAGGAGGACAGGGAACTACTTGTGTCAGGGAGCCACGGGTACCACCTGACCAACTGCCTTTTGCAGCCGCCACCATCACTGGACTTGAGTAGGCGGGGAGCGATGCCAGAAGCCATGGAACAACCTTAAGGTAAACTCTCTGATAGTCGTGTATTCTATCCTCCACCCTCCTCACTCTGCTACCACCTCAGTTTCTAGCCACTCCCAGCCCCTTTACAGTGGAACCGGAGTGATCTGGGCACTGCAGGCAGGGGGGAGGGATGGAACTGAGGGAACTGGAACAACCACAAAACAAACTCTGGCAGAGCCACTACAGCTGCAAATGCATTAATTAGATAAGGGTGTTTCATGGGCTTAAACATAAACATGAATTACATTTAGTGAGGCCAACAAAACCGTTCCACATATGACTTGTGAACAAGCTGGGCAGCCTGGGAGTGAGTCACAAGGTGGTAAACTGGGTTAGGAACTGGTTTAATGATAGAAGATAGACAGTCATGATAAATGGTGCTCAATCTAAGCAGGATGCCACATGGATCAGTCCTGGGCTCAGTCCTGTTTAATGTCTTCATAAGTGAAATTGTGGAGGGGCAGGAGGGAAGAGTGTGCCTCTTTGCAAATGACACTAAGATCTGCAACAGGGAGGACACTCATGGAAGGGTGGAAAAAATTAGGAGGGATCTAGGTAAACTGAAGGAATGGTCCAAAGTGTGGCAGCTGAGATTCAATGCAAAAAAAGTACAAAATCATGCATTTGGGTTGCAGGAGCCCAGGGGAGGATTACAGGAGTGCAGAGAGAAACTGATGGTCACCAAACAGGAAAGGGATTTGGGGTAATCCTATTGGATGACCTAAAGGTGGCTAAACAATCTACCAAGGTTGTGGGGAGAGCCAGTGGGATGCTGGGGTGCATATGGAGAGGTACCACCAGCAGAAGGAAGGAGGTGGTGATGAGACTGTTCAGATCACTGGTAAGGGGTCAAGAAAGAAGCCAGAGGTTGTGAGGGACTGTAGGAGCTGCCTCCCCACCCCACCCCCATCCCAATCGCAGACTTCAGCCAGGGGTCAAGAAAGAAGCCGGAGGTCATGAGGGACCATAGGAGCTGCCCTCCCCCCCCCCGCATCCCTGTTGCAGACTTCAGTTAGACGCATTGCTCGGCTCCACAGAAGAAAGATCGCTGTGTGTGTTTTTTGGCATCATTTTACTTTAAAAAAAAAAAGGGGGGACTTCAGACCAATCTTTAAACCCAGCGACTGTATGTTAATTAGCACTGCTTTTACAACTGCATTTTACAGTCACCACACAAGTGGGGATAGTTTTTTGTTCATTAAGTTCTTGCTGAAATCTGGTACTTTGTACAGTAATTCTTAGGTTACCTTAATTAACTACCGAGCTCTCTCTGATAACTTGTACTTCTTGAAACAATCCCTAAGGTTGCCTTAATTAATTACTGGGCTCTCTGTAAAAACTGGTACTTTTTAGCAATATATACACACAAGGTCCCTTAACTCTGTTTCTGAGCTCTTCCTCTGTTCTACTTGCTGCTTCCCACTGCTAAAGCTGTAAAAGTTAAACGATAACCTCTCTAGTATCGCGGTAATCTCCTGACCCTCCCCCTCTATCCTCAGGTGCTACGTATAAATAAATTCACCATCTCATTCTCTCTTCCACAGCCAGGGGTCAAGAAAGAAGCCAGAGGTCGTGAGGGACCGTAGAAGCTAGTTCTTGCTGAAATATGGTACTTTGTACAGCAATTCTTAGGTTACCTTAATTAACTACTGAGCTCTCTCTCTGATAACTTGTACTTCTTGCAGCAATCCCTAAGGTTGCCTTAATTAATTACTGGGCTCTCTATAAAAACTGGTACTTTTTAGCAACATATACACATAAGGTCCCTTAACTCTGTTTCTGAGCTCTTCCTCTGTTCTACTAACTATATAGCTCTGCTAACTCCCTACCACCTGCGATTTTAACCGATCAGCCAGCTTTCCCATCTGCAGGTTATATTCCAACACCACCAGAGGTCACACCAACTCCTAGGATCTCACTCCCTATTTATTTGAGCTATAACTTTACCTTACTCACTCCCTACTTCTTAAGGCTATTTATTTCACCTCCCCAGCCCAACGTGCTCCTGCCCACTTTCATCTCTATCACTATGCTTCTCTCCCTCCCTTCCTTCCTTGACGAAATGGAACTCCACACGTGCTCTACATCTGCAAACAGACTGGCACTCTCCCTTCTGCCCTCCCCTCTCCTGTTTACTCCTCAGCGGGGAGTTGGCACAATGGCTGACAGGTACCCCTCTGCCTGCACCCCTCACCCCCACAAAAACCGCAACCTTAAAATCCCCTACTGTCTTCCCCTCTATCAGTAGTCATCATAATGGGCATTGGACTCTATGTAGCCCCGCTCTAGCCTGCCTACCCCCAGTCATACTCCCAAAACCACACCTTCTCCCCCAGCCCCACCTCCTCCTCCTCCTCCTGGCAGCCCCCAAACCTTAGGCTTCCAATGCCACCTACCATCCAGCCAAAGGTATATACTGTGAAATGTCACCAACTATATACCCAAACAAGAACAACCACCTCAGGTCCCTTGTCCTATTACTACTTATACGGGCAATGTCACTAACCCCTGGCCAGCGCTCCCCAGCCCACCCCTCCCTTCCAGTGGGTTGCGTCGCCTCTTAACATCTGCAGCCTGCAAAAAATGGGACCCCTTTCAGGGGTGGGTACTCCAGCACCATCCTGACATCATCGGACTAAGTGAAACCTGGATTTCCCCCTCTGTACCAGACTCTGCTGTTAACTTCCCTGGCTACAACCTCTATCGCTCTGATAGAGTGGAAAAATGAGGTGGTGGCTGTGCTGCCTACCTTAAGGACTCACTGTCAGGTCAACTGCTCCCTATCCCTCAGCTAGCATCGAGGGCACAGGCTGTAACACTAAAAGTAGCTCTAGGCAGGTCTACTGCCTCCCTTCTACTCACCATTGACTACGTTCCACCCAACGAACACAAACTTGCCTTCCAGGCCATTCTGAACTATATCACCACTCTACCGACTCAATATGAAAAAATAATCGTGGGTGACTTCAACATAAATTGGTTGGCCAAGAAAACTGCCCCATATACTGATGACGCCGCAATGCTCAACCTCACTCAGGTTGTCACCACATCTACCAGGGTAAACGCCCATACAGGGACATCCTCCCTCCTGGATCTGGTCTTCACAAACCACCCCCACAGAATAACCAACATCCAGGTACTCCCCAACGCTCTAAGTGATCATTCTCCTGTGCTCTGCTCTTGGTCCTGCAGGGCTCCCAAACACCCCCCGAAAATTTCCTTACAGCACAAGCTTGGCTCTGGCAAACTCTCCAAACTCAAGGCCCATCTTAGAAAGTGTGATTGGACACCCCTCGTAAATACTCCAGATCCCGATCATGTGCTTGATCTATTTATCTCCACATCCAATAGAATCTGTGATAAATTCGCCCCCCCGCCCCGCCAAGAGAATGTCCAAAGGCAACCAGGTCCCCTGGTTCTCTCATCACCTCCTGGGCCTAATGCAACAGTGTGACTCCCTTTGGCATATTGCTAATGAAACCAAATGGCCAGCAGACATGCAATGTTACAAGGAGTTTCGTAACAAAGGCATGTCGGCCCTCCGCACTGCCAAAGCAGACTACTACAAAGCATCCTTAACATCCACCTGGGGTGGTGGGTGCAAATTCTGGAATAATGTTAAGGAACTCTGCGGTAAATCCCCAAACCAGCCCCCAGACTAATTAGAAATAGACGGTAACATCTGCACGGATCCCCTCAGCATAGCCTCAGCCCTAAACACTGCTTTCACAAATCTCAACCATGTTCTCCACCCTAACTTCTTCGACCCCCCCCCGCCGGCCCAGGCCCACCCATCTCCCCTTGCTCCTATCTTTCACCTTCGCGTTCTCTCCCCCGCGTCTGCCAGACCCTTCCTAGCCAAAGCCCTTAGCTACTCACTTAACTGCAGCGATTCCTTAGACCTGAGACTTCTTTGCCTTATTCACCCGGAAGTCCTTTACCCTCTCACTCATATTCTAAATCACTCCCTTTGTCAAGGGAAATTCCCCTCCCATTGGAAACTGGCCTCCATTACCCCTATCTATAAGAGTGGGGACCGCACCTCCACCAACAACTACCATCCTATATACATTCTCTCCCCCCAAAGCCTTAGAGCGTATCGTCGACGACCAAATCACTGACCACCTCACAAAATACAATCTTCTCTGTGACCAACAACATAGCTTCCATAAGGGGCATAGTACCACCACCGCCCTCCTCACTTTTACCTCGCATGCCCACTCTGCCTTGGATCACGGCCACCTCACAGGTGCTATCTTCGTGGACCTCTCTAAAGCTTTTGATACTGTCAACCACGCCCTACTGCTAAACACACTCACCTCCAATGACTTCTCCAATGATACTTTAAACTGGTTCACCAGTTTCTATCGGATAGAACACAACAGGTCCAGGTAGGCACTGTCTTGTCCCCTTGCCTCCCGGTCCACTCTGGTGTTCCACAGGGGTCGATTCTTGGCCCCCTTCGTTTCAGCCTATACCTAAATTTCCTCCCATCGGCTGTCTCTGGAAACCTGCTTCTCTATGCGGATGACGCCGTATTGTTCGCCTCCGATTCCGACCCACTTAAACTTCACCAAACACTCCAGCATAGCTTCCACGAAGCAGAACATTGGTTCTCCACCTAGCGTCTAACAATCAACTACAAGAAAACAAAAGTCATGATCTTCTCACACCCACAGAACCCCCGCAAGAACCTCTGTCCCCCATTTCTCACTGTCAACCACATCCCTCTCAAGCAGGCTAGCAACTTTAAATACCTAGGGATCACTCTAGACCCGGCCCTCAACTATAAACAACACAGCCTCCTCCTTGCCTCAGCTCTAAACTCGAGATTAGGTGTGCTTTATAGGTACAAACATTGCCTCACCCGAGAGGCCCTTCGGCTCACCGTCAATTCCTCTGTCCTCGCCCTCCTAGACTACAGTATTACCATATACAGTGCTGCCCCCAACTCCGCACTAAACAGACTCTACACTGTACTCAACAAAGTCTGCCATCTCATCCTCAGCTGTGATCGTCTCACCCACACCTCTACACTCTACAACTATTCAAAATGGCTAAACCTAGATAGCAGAATCAGGTATCATGCATGCCTGATGTCTAAGAAGATACTCTTAGGTCTCGCCCCTCCCTCTCTCTCCTCTATTATTCACCCAGCATCCCCAGCCAGATCCACATGAAACTCAAACAAGCCATTACCATGGGTACCCCGCCCTCATTCCTCCCAACTTCAAAGGACTTTCAGCTACCAAGCCCCTAAGTGGACTCTCTCCGTATCCAAATTGCCAACGAAACAAGGCTAGGTCCTTTTGAAGCTAGACTAAGGAAGCTCCTCCAAGACTCTAACATTTGTGATTGCCCCTGACATAGTCCTGCAGCATGTTGTCCTATTATCACCCCAAACTGTTTCTGATTCTGGTTCGAAATCTCTCCTAACTCTCTATCTGACTATCAGCCGGTTACAGTTTGTTTTCTGCAACTATGTGGCTGTACTAAAATGCGAATCAATTTACTTTCCTGACCTATGCCTCCTCCTGATCAAGCCTTGACTGTCGTAATGAAATATGATGTAATTCTTCATTATGTATTATACTGTACTGTCATCTCTGTTAGCAAATGTTGCTCTGTGCCTTAACGTATGAAGTGGAACCTTTGTAAGTGAGTCTTCGACTCAAAGGTCTTTCTGAATATCCCCCCCTCCAAAAAAAATCTCATTTGGAATACCATGTCCAGTTCTGGAGGACCCATTTCCGTAATGCAACTTTAAATCACAAATGGGTTAAACAGTTCCATTTTAGATCTGTATCCCTCTCCCCTTCTGCTCCCACTGGTTAGGCTAACTGAATGCAACCTGGAAATATTCAGGCTAGCATGATGATTCACCTGCACAAGCTGCTTCTCAGTCCAAATCACTGTCTTTTTAAAATGCTAACTTTTTGTTGAAAATAGCAGCTTGCCACATTAAAACATAAGCTTAAGTAATTTCACCTACCAGGAGTTGTAAGACATAATGTAGCTAGCTTGGCTTGAGGAAGGGTGGACATGGTCAGGACCCCATAGCAATTGAGATGCATATGCAGCAAATAAGCCCCGATGCACTAACTTACCCTACAAGTGTTAAGTATCACAGCCTGCATAATACACAAGACTTACAGTGATGAATCTTCATATGGTTTGGCTGGTTTGGGTTCTACTGTTTATAATACAGGGATGAATAGCTAGGGAAGACATTTTTTCAATGACTGACAAATGTGGTACAGTAGCAGATGTTTTGCAAAGGTATAACAGAAATTATGTCTATGAGGTATTGTTATCCAAGAATTGGGTCACGTTTTCATAGAGACAGATTACATTTGTGGTACATGATTGCCACTTTGTGAATCCCTGCTGCTCTCTGTCACTGAAATCACTGTTAGACATGTGGCTAACTGAAATCTTTAAGTAGTGATACTAGAATTTTACCTGGAACTTGTATTTATTATTTTTTTTTAAATATTTTGACGGGGTACCTGGTTATGGATTATTCCAATATTTAATTTCAGCACTTTAGTGGAAGCTTTGCATTCTGATTTGTTTTATTCTGAATTTTTTGCAGTATGTTGTCTGTATTTACATTAATTCTGTTGGCATTCCTGGTACTGTACAGGGGCAGGGGACTGAGTTGTGATTGGGTTTGAATAAGGAACACAAATATTCATTACACTGGTTTGCTATCTCCGCTGGATTTTTTTTTTACTGTTTCCACTTTAATATTAATATTACTTATATTCTTATTTTTTTTTTTTTTTAGGCTACTGATGTAACTGCACAATTACTTGCTGTTGCTTTTGTCTGCATCTGTTGCAAGTTTGAGTTCCATTTTCTTTTTGAAATGGTAACTTTTGCTTTTATGTTTCTTTTAAAAGGTTTAATATTCTGACCATGGGGTTATGTCATGGCTTTTGTTTTCAGATATTGTATTGCATGTTTAGCTTTTTCGTTTTGAGTAACTTTCTTCACATCCTCATTTAGCCATCTTGCTTGTCATCATTTGTTGTTATATTCCTTGATCCTTTTAAAGTAACTATTGCAAAAGGTAATATGTTGCCCTTTGTAATCTGCCAAATGTCATTCACTGTTTTATTGTTTTAAATTTATTGCCAGTCAGTTTCTTTGATATTTTGGTTGTTTTGTTCTTTTCTACTGCATCTAGGACCCGTTCTCTTCCTTTTTATCCTTTTCAACTGTTTTCTATATCTAAGATCCATATTTTACTTGAGCTTTCATCTTTCACAATTATAATGAAAATGCATTTCAGTGCTGCTCACTTGCTTCATACATATTACCTCGCTTTGGCTTAGTTTATGCACACTTTTTCTTCTGTGCTTGTTTCTTTTTTTCTCTTTTTCTTTATGGTTCTGACTTCAATAGACATACATTTTTTTGATTTAAATTGGCAACAGCTTTATTCTGTGGATTTTGACTATCTGAGCAGTACTTCTTAATAGAATTGTGTTACTGGTACCATAGGCTTTATATTTAACATCTTAAAATTGATGTCAACATGAATGTATAATGCTCATGTACCAGCTATTTACCAACATAGAAACATAGAAACTGTTGGCAGAAAAGGACATCCTGCCCACCTTGTCTGCCCTAAGATCCCTACCTACTGTGCTGCCATGGACCATAGCTGATCTCCGGCCTTAACCGCCCCCCGCACCAGCCCTGTTACCAAGGTCCATTTATGGGTATCCCATACATGTTTGAAACCTGTTACCATTTCGGTACCCATTACCTCTGCTGGCAGGCTGTTCCAGGTGTCCACTGCCCTCCCTGTAAAGAAGTATTTCTTCACATCCCCTCTAAGTCTTCCCCCTTCCAGTTACATACCATGCCCCCTAGTCCTTGAACATCTCTTTCTCAGCAGAATTGAACCTTCCTGTACCTTATTGTTACCTTTGAGGTATTTTAATGCTTCTATCATGTCTCCCCTTTCCCTCTTTTCCTCTAGAGAATACATATTTAACTCCCTGAGTCTTTCCCCATAGTGCTTCTGGTGCAGACCATGCATCATTTTGGTTGCCTTTCTCTGTACTGCCTTCACCCAATCTATATCTTTTCTGAGATGGCTGGGACCTCTGGAACAAATGTTTGCAACAGCAACAGCAAATAGGGATCATAGTAACATCAAGAAAAGAGAAGCATAAAGAATATAAAGTCAATTAGTATAACGCTGAACACAGAAGCTGTTGGCAGAACAGGATCTCCTGGCCCACCTAGTTTGCCCTAAGGTCCCTACCTACTGTGCTGCTATGGACCATAACTGATCTCCAGCCTTAACCCCCCCCCATGCACCAGCCCTGTTACCAAGGTCCCCTTATGCGTGTCCCATGCATGTTTGAAACCTGTTACCATTTCAGTACCCATTACTTCTGCTGCAGGCTGTTCCAGGTGTCCACCACCCTCTCTGTAAAGAAGTAGTTCCTAGCATCCCCTCTAAGTCTCCCCCCTTCCAGGCACATATCATGCTCCCTTGTCCTTGAATATCTCTTTCTCAGCAGAATTGAACCTTCCTGTACCTCATTGATACCTTTGCAGTATTTGAATGCTTCTATCATGTCTCCCTTTTCCCTCCTTTCCTCTAGAGAGTACATATTTAACTCCCTGAGTCCTTCCCCATAGTGCTTCTGGTGCAGCCATGCACCATTTTGATTGCCCTTCTCTGTACTGCCTTCACCCAATCTACATCTTTTCTGAGATGGCTGGGACCTCCAGAACAAATGTTTGCAACAGCAAAAGCAAATAGGGATCATAGTAACATCAAGAAAAGAGAAGCATAACAGTGGGGGGGCATCAAAATACCTGGAGTGGATTGAAGCACTCCAGCCACCACAAGCGCGAGGGAGCAGGTCATACTAGGGGAATTTCAGGACAGCTTCCTTGTGCAATTAGTACATGAGCTGACTAGATTGGGGAAGACTCTGGACCTGGTACTTACAAATGGGAAGGCTATAAAGGATCTGGGGCTGGAGGACCCTCTAGCTGGGAGTGATCACCACTCAATGTGGTTCACGCTCAATATGAATAGAGAAATGGGGGGTACGGGGACCAGGGTGATGGATTTTAAAAGAGCAGACTTTAACAGGATGGGGGAAATTTTGGGCAAGCATCTGGCAGGCATTCATCATGACATGAATGCTAGTCAGAAGTGGGACATTATAAAATGAGGGCTGAAGGAGGCAACTGGGATGTGTACAAAGATGCAGAGTAAAAGGGGAAGGGCCAAAAACCCAGTTGGATGACTAAGGGGTTATGGAGGAGTGAGAGCCAAAAGAAGGGAATTTCAGAAGTTGAAAAAAACTAGGGGGGCTGGACAAGGAGAAGTACATGAAAAAGTCCAGGAAGGTTACCAGGCTGGTCAGAGCGGCCAAGGCCTCAAGGGAACTGAGACTGGCACAGGTTATTAAGGAAGGAGAGAAAGACTTCTTCAGATATGTTAGAGAAAAAAGGAAGAATAAGGACCAGATTGTGAGGATTAGGAAGGATGGAGGGTGGGTGGAGAAGGAGGGGACAGGCAGAGGCACTAAATGAATATTTCTGTTCTGTGTTCATGAAAGAGAAAGAGGGGCAGATACCCCAAGAAGGGGTCAGGTGGGTAGTGGGAGGGAGAGGGTGACTGACATAGGGATTACAGAGGACAGGGTAAGGGAGGGTTTGAGGGCACTAAGGATGGACAAGGCACCGGGACCAGATGTCATTGACCCTAGGGTACTCAAAGAGCTAGCAGAGATCCTGGCAGGACCACTGCCTGACCTGTTCAATACCTCCCTGGACACAGGATGTATACCACAGGACTGGATGATGGCCCATGTAGTGTCCATCCACAAGAGTGGCCCCAGGGATGAACCAGGCAACTACAGGCTTGTGAGTCTCACACTGATTGTGGGGAAACTCATGGAAACAGTCCTAAAGGAGAGGCTGGTGACCTTCTTGGAGGACAGTGGTCTCCAGGACAGTCATCAGCATGGGTTTGTTTTGAGCAGGTCCTGCCAGACAAATCTAATAGAGTATTACGACTGGGTGACCAGGGAACTGGACAAGGGCCATGCGGTGGATGTGATGCCCAGAATCATTGGTACAGGGCCTGTGGGTGTTTGTGGCAAAATAAAAATGTATAAGATAAGAGTTTGATAGGTTTATATGAAGAAAAAGGAGAAGAAAAAGGTTTCTTTTAAAGGAAGGTTTAGCTGGGAGTTCCAGAGTTTAATATTAAGGGACTTGGCGTTGGTCCCAGGCCATGGCAGGTGGGCTTGGTTTGGGTGGGGTCAATGTTGTTGGCTGCATCTTTCCATGTTGACCCCTCTGGGGCCAGTTTTCCAATGCTTGGGGCTAATTTTGGAACTGCATTTGCAGTTCCCTTTCCTACTCTCAGGCCTTGCGGTCTATCTCTAGCGATGGGAGCACTCACGTTTTGGCATGCAGCCTAGGAATGCCAGGCCACATGGCTGCTGATCAAGAGGGATGGGGTCCCTGGCCACAGCACAGAAGGGAGTATGGCACTCTGGGATCATGGTTTGGTCTTTCCAGTGCTTTGGGAGTCAGTGCAGTGACCCAGGTCATTTCAGACCATGCTGGGCAGTTTATTCGGCGATGGGGCCCCCAGGCCCATAGAGGCCCTGACTGCCAGAAGCTCCCCACCAGAGCGCTTTGGCCTGGGCCATGGCAAAAGGAGGGCTTTTGCACAAATGCTGCCAGCCTGAGGGAATGAATTAAGCAGCTATGGGAGGGTGGGGAAACAAAAAAAAAAGAATGAAGGGGTTTTTGTTCTTGGCTCCGGGAGTTTTGTTTACTTTGGCTGTTTTTTTAGGTTGGAGGTGGATACTGGAAGTCACAGGCCACCTGGTTAGGCCAGAAACTGAGTCGGTTGTATGGTGCCAGCAGTGGCTCCTCTCCGGTGTTGCAGCTGTTTCTACAGCCACAGGGGCAGGGGATCTCCTGGGCAGGGAAGCACGGCCACAGTAGCAAAAGCAAGGCAGAATCTTCCAAATTAAAAAAAATAAAACAAACCCAGGGGGTAGCAAAAACGGGGGCTCCCCTTCCCCTTAATATACAGGGAAAATTTTTTAATTTTGGTGTCCCGATGGGGTGGGTGGGGGGCTCTGATGTGGCCCGGGGAGCAGTTCGAGTCAGGGGAATGGGACTGGGGCAGTTCCAGCCCTTGCATCTCCCAGGCCAGGTGATCTGCCATTTGGTGCATAAAGGGAGCAGCCAGCCTGGTAAAGGCTTCCAATTGTACCTAGGGCACAGCTCGAAATCTGAAAGGGTGACCTATGTGGGGGGAACTGGAATGAGTGGATAAGGCATGTAAGGAAACAGTTGGCAACCCCAGGAGAGAAAATGCATGCATTTAACCAAGGAGCAGTTTTCAATTTTAGCAAGCACAAAACCAGCTAGCGGGGCCCTGGTTTATTTACCAAGGTCCCCATTTCCCCAGCAAAGGGAGCAGATGACTCATCTTACCACAGCAGCTTTTCCTGCCAGCCGAGGGGGGGGGAATGCAGTACAGGGGGGCAGGTGTGTCTGTTTTTCTGTGCAACACAGGAAGACATGGGGCAAGGACCCTTTGCAGGGACACAAATGGGATGCATGTCGTTCAGTGGGGATGCAGAGGTTGGGGGCGGAGAAGAGGGGATAAAGGGTGGGAGAATGAAGGACAGGGTACAGGAGTCACCTGACAAACGTTATTTCAGTTCACAGGATGGCTCCAAAAAAAGTAATGACCCCTAAACCTAAGACCAGCAAGGTGCTGGCCCAGAAGGCTGCAGCCCTGATGGACCAGGTCCAGGCCATAATAAAAGAATCAAGGGAGGCAGAGGAGAAGGAGAGGCAGGTGGACAAGAGAAAGAAGCTACCACAACAGAAGGAGCCGCCAAAGAAGAAGGTGACTGGAAGCAACCCGGAGGACAAAGGTGAACCACAACAGGATGAGATTAGGCACTGACAGTGGACCTGTCAGTTGAGGGGAGTCTCAAAGAATATTTGACAAGGTTGATGGAGGAGAAGGGCGAGAGGGGGTGGGAAGAAGTGGACTAGGCATGGCAGGCACTGAAAGCACAAAAGAAAGGGGAGGACAAGGACGGACAAGGGAAGGGCCTGGGAGAAGGGGCAAGCAAGGGGGGATATGGGTGGCCACCTGGAATGATGCTGGGAGACCATGTCTCCCAGACCCTCAGGGAAAAGATTTGATAGGGAAGAGTATACTGACATGTTTGTTTTAATAGATAAGGACATGGCAAAAAAATACAAGCAGAAAGAATCTGTTGGCAGTTCAGAGATGGCAGTAGTGCTGGCTATTGTGGGCAAGATCAGCGAGGAGGTCAGCTATAAAGACAAGACATCTGGTGCATGGATGGAGGGTTTCACACATTTTAGTGCCATTTTGTTTTAAAAGAAACCGAAGCTGGCTATACCATTGCTAATCTACTCGGCTATCATACGGGATGCTTACAGGGTCAAAAGCGGTTATGGGTGGCTCATATATGATGAGAAATTCAGGCAAAGGATGGCATCACATGGCGACGTGAGATGGGATGTCACCCTGTCCGAGCTGTGGACAAGGACACTGTCAGCACAGGGTGGGAGCAGTAATGAAGGTAAAAAAGGGACAGGGATACCTAATACAAAGGCATGTTGGGCATATAACAAGGCAAACTACACATGGCCCAGCTGCAAATTCAAACACGCCTGTTCCGGGTGTGGGGCAACCCACCCAGTTACCCATTGCAGAGCTCAAGGGGGAAAAGGGGGCCACCAGGCACAAGGACAGAAGTTTTAGGGGGCAGGGTGGGGGTAGAGGAGGTTATGGGGACAGGGGCATAATTACAGGTGGCAAAGTGGGAGAGGAGGTTTCGGGTTGAGGTAGGGACCTTCAGGAGGGAAGGGGCCAAGGGGACATGTTCAGCAACACAGCATCCCCTGTAAGATTAGACATATTAAAGGCTTGAACAGTGGATTACCCCAATGAGGAGGCTAGGGATATACTGAGGGAGGGTTTTGAGGGAGGTTTTCATCTATATTTCACAGGTGAGAGGAAAAGCATGAGATCAAAATACCTGGCATCCATGAAAGGGAAGGAGGAGATAGTGGAGAAGAAAATTAAAAAGGAATTGGAGGAGGGTAGAGTGGCAGGGCCATTTGACTCCCCCCTTTCCATGATTCAGGGTGTCACCCTTAGGCTTAGTCCCAAAAAAGGCACCCGGGGAGTACCATTTAATCCACCACTTATCATAACCTGAGGGTGATTCTGTCAATGACTCCATCACACCAGTGAGGAGCACGGTTTCGTACGCCACACTGGACCAGGCAGTGGAGGCCATACAGACAAAAAAAGGCACCTGGCTTGCAAAGACTGACACTGAGGCAGCTTTCCAATTGCTACCCTTGAGTCAGGAGGATTGGGAGCTCCTTGGTTTCTAATTTCAAGGGTGGTTCTACTTTGACAAGGCTATGACCATGGGGTGTTCAGTGGCTTGCACCATATTTGAGGTTTTTAGCACCTGGCTGCAGTGGGTTTTCTCTGTACGGCACCAGACGGGGGGAGTTATCCACTATCTGGATGATTGTTTGTTCATAGGGGAAGGCAGGGAGGAGATGGCGGGCATGCTCAGGAAGTTTGAGGCCCTGTGCAAGGAGCTAGGGGTTCCACTGGTAGAGAATAAGACGGAAGATTCTGACAGGAAGATAGAGTTCTTGGGCATTGAGCTAGATGTGGAGGAACAGTGTTTCCGGCTCCCAGCCATAAAGGTGGCCAAGCTCTCTGAGCTCATAAAAGGGATAAAAGAGAAGCAGAGGGTACAGATAAAGATGATGCAGCAGATATTAGGACACATGAATTTCACCTGCAAGGCGGTGGCACCAGGACGGATCTTCATGAGGAGGCTCGCCAGGGCTACGGCCAAGGCCAGGCTCCCTCACCTATGGGTAGATATTATTGCAGGGGTTCAGGAGGACCTGCTAGTGTGGGAGACCTTCCTGGAAGGGTACAATGGAGTCACGTTTTGGCAAGGGTAGTGGGAAGGTAACAACGAAATAGAATTATATACGGACACAGTGGGGGGATCAGGCATGGGTGCATATTTCCATGATAAGTGGATATCAGAGAGATGGCCAGACTGCTGGGTGGAGCTGGGGCTAACCAAGGACATTACATTCCTAGAGGCATTCCCCATATGGGTGGCCATGGTGGTGTGGGGAGAGGATTTCAGGAACAAAAGGGTGCTGTTCCGATGTGATAATCTGGCAGTGGTTTCGGTCATCAATAGGCAGTTTGGGAACACAGAAGCAGTACTGAGGGTGGCTAGGAGATTGATTTGGGAAGGGCTGAGGCTGAACATGTCTTTCAGAAGGCAGCATGTGGAAGGGGTCAAAAATGACATAGCTGACTGCCTCTCCCATTTGCAGTTAGACAGGTTCCAGTCACTGGCGTCTCGGGCAGCCGCCCGGAGAACACTGGTGCTTGCTTGGCTCTGGGAGATTGGGTGTACCAAGCCCAACTCCTTTTCCAGAATGCCTGAGCACCCAACACGTTAAAGGCTTATGAAAGGGCATGGAGGAGTTTCTAGGAGTTATGGTGGAGGGTAGGGCTGGAGGTAAGTGGACCAATTACTGAATTACAGATCATTAGATATATGGTAGACAGGTGGGAAGCAGGCATGTCAGGCGCATCCATCGGAATTCATCTGGTAGGAGTAGGCATGGTATGTCAGCTGAGAGGCTGGGGCTCACCCACAAATGCTCCAACAGTTCACCGGCTACAGAAAGGGTGGGCAAGGCTACAAGGGCAATGGACAGATTGGTGCAGACTAATTTGTGGTGAATTGTTCAGGAAGTTGCTGGGCAGTCTGAGCAGCGTGTGCTCGTCAGCCCACGAGGCCAAGTTGTTTGCAGCCGTCTTCCACATTATGCAGAGGGGTGCATTCCGGGTCAGTGAGGTGGTGGCAAAAGGGAAGAAGGAGGACAAACTGGGCAGCCTTCTAGAACAGGACGTGTCATCAGGAAAGTGGAAAAGAGGTGAGGGTGGTTTTGGAACAGGAAGGGGAGCAAGGACAAGGGATTGTTGATACTATAAGAGAGTATGTGGCAGTGAGGCCACGTGGGGGCAGGAGGTTTTTCCAGCATGGGAATGGTGATCTGGTCACCGCCCCCCAGGTCACTGCAGTACTAAAAAAGGGCATGTTTTTCATAAGCAAGGACCCAAGGTTATTTGCATCACCCTCGTTTAGGATCGGGGCTGCATCAGAGGTGGCCAACTGAGGGGGGCAACAATCTGCTGTACAACAACTAGGCAGGTGGAAGTCACAGGCGAACAAGAGCTACATTAGGAAATGAGAATGTAACTATCTTGTTTTTTGCTTCCAGGAAACAGATGACGCAGGGTGGTGTAGATTATCGGACACTCTTTTATTCACTGGGTGGACCTGTGGGCAAGAAGGACAAGGGGTGGTTCGCAATTGGGACAGAATTTGGACAGAATGCTGATAAAGTGGCAAAGACAAAGGGGACTGCAATGGAGACAATTACTACCGCTGGTCAAGCAACAAAGTAGGGCCTGGCCCACACCAGACTTAATTATTATACATGCGGGGGGTAATGATTTGGGGAACACACCATGGGTAGGTTTGGTACAGACCATCCTGAGGGATGTGATGACCATAAGGAGAAGGTGGCCCCAGGTTAAACTGGGTTGATCGGAGATCATCCCCAGGAGGAATTGGAGGCAGGCAAAGGAGGTACTCTCCATTGAGATGGTTTGAAAGAGGGTTAGCAGGAAGGTGGTGGCCTGGGCCAGAGAACACAGGGGGCTGCACATCAGGCATAGTCTGATTACACACAATACTCAAGGTATGTATAGGACGGACGGACGGGGTACACATGTCTGAGGTGGATAATGTGGTACTCAGTGGGGACATTCGCAAGGCTATTGAGTCCTGGCGGGGCTTGGGAGTTTGTTTGCCTAGTTTTTAACTGGGATTAACTTTTCTTAGTTTAACTTTAATTTGCCAGGGAGGAACTGTAACTGGGAGATATTTGCAGTTATTTGTGACTAGACCTGTTACTTAACCTCTGTGAAATAAGTGTCTGAAAGGAAGGAAGGCACTTCCTGGGGTGGAGGGTCAGAGTTGTAGTTGATTGTTTCTGGATGGCATAGGTTTACTGCTGGTGGAGGACTCAGTTGTTGGGGGGGTAGAACTGGGGGAGGGAGGGGAAAAGGGAGGTAAGGTGCCTGCCCAGCACCATGGCTTGGAGGGACAGGAAATCAATCCTCAGGATCATGGGAGCAGCTGAAAGGGGGAGTGAGCTGGATGTCATTATCCACCTAGGGACAAATGACCTGGCTGAGAATGGGATCAGAGCAGTGCAATAGGAGTTCGTGGAGTTGGGAAGGGGCCTTAGACAAATAGCACACACAGTAAGTTTCTCTGAAGTGCTACCTGTCTATGGCATGGATGAGGCTAGGGTACTCCGCACCATGGGAGTCAGTGACTGGTTGAAAAACTGGTGCAGAGCTCAGGGATTTGGCTTCATTGGAGACTAGGGCTCCACCTGGAGGGATGCAGGCCTATACAGGCGTGATGGTCTGCATCTATCCAGGAGGGGAACCAGGATGCTAGGTGATAGGTTTAAAATGCTTCATAGGCCAGCATTTAAATTAGCCAAGGGGGAGGCACTGAAAAGGAGAAGGGAAATCCTAGCCCCCCCAAAAAAAATCAGGGTAGTTGGTGAGGTAAACACCAAGATCGAGCAGTCGATAGGAAGAAGGGCAGGGGTAAATGGAGAAAAAACAAAGGCAGTAAGGACAGGGATGGGGCAAATAGAAATAAAGCCATAAAAAATGGAGGCTAATGAGTACCAATCCGCATAGTCTAGGTAAAAGGCTCCCTGAAATGGTGGCCTTGATGGAAGAGAGATGCCTAGATATCATGGCAGTCACAGAAACACAGTTCACAAAGAACCATGACTGGGATGTCAACATACCAGGGTACACAATCTACAAGAGGGACAGGGAGGGAAGAAGAAGAGGAGGAGGAGTAGCTCTCTATGTAAGGGATGGGATCAAAGCAACAGAACTAAACAGTAAACAGGGAGGCGAGGAGGCACTGTGGGTCAACCTGGAGACTGGAAATGGCACCACAATCTGCACAGGGGTTGTATACAGACCCCCATCTCAGGGGGAGAAAATGGACAAGGAAATGATAGAAGGCATCCTTGAGATGGCAGAGAAAGGGGAGATATTGCTGATGGGGGACCTGAGTATGCCAGATGTTAACTGGAGCACCTTTGCTGCAGCCACATCCAAGAGCAGGGCCATTCTCAATGCCCTACAGGGGGCATGCCTCAGACAGCTAGTTTTGGAACCCACTCGGGAGGGAGCAATCTTAGACCTGGTACTCTCAAATGGGGACAGAGGGAGGATCTCTGATCTTGAATTGGGTAGCTTTCTGGGAACAAGTGTCAACCAAACAGTGTGGTTCACAATAAACTTAGCTGTAGAGTCAACCCATACAAAAGTGAAGGTACTGGACTTCCGGAGGGCTGATTTTGTCAAAATGGGAAAGTGTCTAAGAAAAGCACTAGCAAACAGGCAAGAAGGTGGGGTGGAGCAACACTGGGGAAACATAAAAATTGCCATCACAGAGGCAACAAGCCTTTGTGTGAAGCAAATAAACAAATCAAAATGAAAGAAAAAAACACTATAGTTCTCAAAAGAAGTGGCGGGGGAGGTAAGGGAGAAAAAGATAGCATTCAGGAAGTATAAGGAAACACAGAAGGAGCAGGACAGAGAACTATATCCAGTTAAAGCAGAAGGAAGCGGGGAAGGCAGTCAGAATAGCAAAGGCCCAAACCAAGGAAAAGATAGCCAATTCAGTTAAGAAGGAAGATAAAACTTTTATAGGTACATTAGGGAGACAAAAAAGACTAACACAGGGATACTGAATGAATACTTCTGCTCAGTATTCACAATGGAAAAACAGGGGGAGATACCTAATCCAGTCAATAGAAGCACTCTGGACAGGGGGTTGATATGAGTGCTTTCACAGAAGAAAGGGTTCTGAAAGAACTCTTAAAACTGAAAGTGGATAAAGCAATGTGGCTGATGGGATTCACCCCAGAATTCTAAAAGAACTAAGGGAAGAACTAGTAAGACCACTGACTACCCTTTTTGATAAATCATGGGAGGATGATGTGGTACCTTAGGACTGGAGGAGGGCAGATGTGATTCCCCTTCACAGAAGCGGGAGCAAGACAGAAACAGGAAACTACAGACCTGTCAGTTGACCTCAGTGGTAGGGAAAATGATGGAATCACTTCTGAAGGAAAGAATTATTGTGTACCTAGAGACCAGTGGGGCACAGGACCCAAGGCAGCATGGATTCACAGCAGGAAGGTCATGTCAGACAAATCTAATTGGTTTCTTTGACTGGGTGACCAAAGTAGTAGACCAGGGAGGGGCTGTGAACATAGCCATTCCTAGCCTTTAGCAAGGCATTTGACACAGTCCTGCACAAAAGATTAATAAATAAATTAGCCAGCCTGGGAGTGGGTTCCAGGGTGGTAGCCTGGGTAAAACACTAGCTGGACAACAGGACACAGCGGGTAATAGTAAATGGAGTTCACAGTGAAGAAAGGGGGTTACTAGTGGGGTACCGCAGGGTTCAGTACTGGGGCCGGTCCATTTTAATATCTTTATAAGTGACATTGCAAAGGGACTGGAAGGGAAAGTATGTCTCTTTGCAGATTACACAAAGATCTGCAACAGGGTTGATACACAAGGTGGGGTGGAAAGGATGAAAAGGGACTTGGCAAGGTTGGAGGGAGGTCAAATGTATGGCAGCTTAGGTTCAATGCAAAGAAGTGCAAAGTAATGCACCTGGGAAACAAAATCCAGGGGAAGAGTACACAATGGGGGGTGAGATACTGACAACAACAAAAATGGAAAGGGACCTGGGGGTAGTCATATCAGACAACCTAAAGGTGGGCCAGCAATGTGAGAAGGCAGTAAGGAAAGATGGAGGGATACTGGGATGCACAGGGAGAGGCATCACCAGTAGAAAACAGGAAGTTGTTGGCCCTCTGTACAGGCAGTTGGTAAGACCACAGCTGGAGTACTGTGTACAGTTCTGGAGACCCCATCTCCACAAAAGACATAGACAGGGTGGAGGCTGTCCAGAGGAGGGCAACCAAAATGGTGCAGGGTCTGCACCAGAAGACATATAATGAAAGACTAAAGAAGCTTAAGATGTATAGCCTTGAGGAAAGGAGGGGGGGGGCATGATAGAAACTTTCAAATACCTCAAGGGAATCAACAAAGTCCAAGAGGGTAGCATCTTTCAGAAAAAGAGATGTGCATGAACAAGGGGGCACAATTTGAAGATAGAGGGAGGATGGCTCAGAGTAATCTGAGGAAGTATTTCTTCACAGAGAGGTTGTAGATGCATGGAACAGCCTTCTGAGGAGGCCATAGAGTCAAAACAGTCGAGAATTCAGAATTCATGGGACAGACATAAGAGCAATTCTAGTGGGGGGTAGGAGGAAGTAGGCTGTTGGTTAACTAGGATCTGCAGCTTATCCATTAGATAGGGAAATGGGCAGACTAGGTGGGCCAAGCGGTCCTTATCTGCCATCAAATTCTATGTTTCTATGTTTCTAAGGGCCAACCAGGGTTGGCCCAGGGACTAATGGAAACAAAGGGGGGCCCAACCAGAATAAGGTGCAACTGGGCAGGGGAAGGCTCCCCATGGGGCAGTCACCCCAAGGGGGCAGGGCTGAGAAGCAGGTGAGACACCTGAACCCAGACAGAAGATACCAGAAAATGAGGCACCGGGTCAGTACAACCAGGCCAATGAAAGATAAAGCCGTATATAACAATATGTGGATAAAGGGGGCTACGCCAGGGATGGAGGTTGAAAGATAAAATATACAGAATCTGTGGTGATGGTTGAAAAATTGTAATGTAAAGGATGTATATTTATGAAATGTAAAATGAGATGTGAGATGATGCAAATCTACCCAATAAAGGAACCAGTGGTGAACCAATGAAAAAGTGGTGTGCGAGTGAGCTGATTTCGGGGAAGGTCCAGGGGACAAAAAGGGTTACCCTATTCAAGGGCAGCTTAAGTTGTTACTGGCCCCCTGGAATTAGCAGGGCTGGAGGTATGGATAGGGGAGGGAGTAGGGGGAGGGGAGAGCTAAGATGCAAGGAAGGATACAGCAAGCAGGATGGGTGGCCGGGGAGAGGACAGGCAATGAGGTCATAAAAGAGGAGGGGCTAAGAGGATGAGCTGGCAGAGGGCCATTGGGTGGTAATCGGACAGGGGAGGAGTTGAGGGGTAGATAAGGGGCTGCAGAGAGAGAGATCTCCACCAGGAATGATGGGGGAAAGATAAAATGTACAGAATCTGTGGTGATGGTTGACAAATTGTAATGTAAAGGATGTATATTTATGAAATGTAAAATGAGATGTGAGATGATGTAAATCTACCCAATAAAGGAGCCAGTGGTGAACCAATGGAAAAGTGGTGTGCGAGTGAGCTGAATTTGGGGGGGGGGGGGTCCAAGGGACAATGTAACTTTAAATCACAAATGGGTTAAACAGTTCTAATTTAGATCTGTATCCCTCTCCTCTTCTGCTCCCACTGGTTAGGCTAACTGAATGCAACCTGGAAATATCCAGGCTAGCATGATGATTCACCTGCATAAGTTGCTTCTCAGTCCACATCACTGTCTTTTTAAAATTGTAACTTCTTGTTGAAAATAGCAGCTTGCCACAGTAATACATAAGCTAACATAATGTCACCTACCAGGAGTTGTAAGACATACTGTAGCTAGCTTGGTTTGAGGAAGGGTAAACATGGTGAGGACCCCATAGCAATTGAGATGCATATGCAGCAAATATGTCCAGATGCACTAACTTACCCTACAAGTGTTAAATATCACAGCCTGCATAATACACAAGGCTTACAGTGATGAATCTTTATATATTTGGGCTGGTTTGGGTTCTACTGTTTATAATACAGGGATGAATAGCTAGGGAAGACATTTTTTTCAATAACTGCCAAATGTGGTACAGTGGCAGATGTTTTGCAAAGGTATAACAGAAATTATGTCTATGAGGTATTGTTATCCAAGAATTGGGTCACGTTTTCATGGAGACAAATTATATTTGTGATACATAATTGCCCCTTCGTGAATCACTGCTGCTGTCTGTCACTGAAATCACTGTTAGACATGTGGCTAACTGAAGTCTTTAAGTAGTGATTCTAGAATTTTACCTAGAACCTGTATTTATTAATTTGTTACAAAATATTTTGAGGGGGTGCCTGGTTATGGATTATCCCAATATTTAATTTCAGCATTTTAGAGGAAGCTTTGCACTCTGATTTTTTTTATTCTGAATTTTTTGCAGTATGTTGTCTGTATTTATATTAATTCTGTTGGCATTCCTGGTACTGTACAGGGGCAGGGGACTGAGCTGTAACTGTTTGAATAAGGAACACTAATATTCATTACACTGGTTTGCTCTCTCCACTGGATTTTTTACTGTTTCCCCTTTAATATTAATATTACTTATATTCTTTTTTTGTTTGTTTGTTTAGGCTATTGATGTAACTGCACAATTAATTGCTGTTGCTTTTGTCTGCATCTGTTGCAAGTCTGAGATCCATTTTCTTTTTGAAATGGTTACTTTTGCTTTTATGTTTCTTTTAAAATGTTTAATATTCTGACCATGTGGTTATATCATGGCTTTTGTTTTCAGATATTTTATTGCATGTTTAGCTTTTTTGTATTGATTAACTTTCTTCACATCCTCATTTAGCATCTTGCCTGTCATCATTTGTTGTTATATTCCCTGATCCTTTTAATGTAACCATTGCAAATGGTAATATGTTGCCCTTTATAATCTGTTAAATGTCATTCACTGTTTTGTTTTCAATTTCCACTAGCATTCCTTACCTATATGGCACTTACTGTTTCCCTCCACTGTATAAAATCTGCACGTTCCCACTCCCTCCACAAAATTGTTAGTTAAAACTGTTATTTATTCTTTAGCGGTTGTCGTATGTCCTTAATTAATATTGTTGTATCATCCACTGCAAGTAGCTAACGTAAGGGTATTTGTTTACTCTCAATTTCCACAGAAATATGTCTTGCTTTTGTCAGCAATCTGCGAAATTGTTTTGTTCCCACTTCATGCTGCGCCATGAACAATTGTCTCTGATGTTTATACCTTCTTTGTACCTTGCTCTCTCCTGATTGTACTCTCCCGAGTCGTGCCTGAATATAAGCAATACTCTTGTCTAGTGTACCTACCCGGAAAACAAAAACCAAATAAATAAATTACGCCAGTCAGTTTCTCTGATTTTTTGGTTGTTTTGTTCTTTTCTACTGCATCTAGGACCCGTTCCCTTCCTTTTTATCCTTTTCAACTGTTTTATCTAAGATCTATATTTTACTTGAGCTTTCATCCTTTCACAAGTATAATGAAAATGCATTTCAGTGCTACTCACTTGCTTTATACATATTATCCCCTCGGTTTGGCTTATTTTATGCACACTTTTTCTTCTTTGTTTGTTTCCTTTTTCTCTTTTTCTTTATGGTCCTGACTTCTATAGACATACATATTTTTGATTTAAATTGACACTAGGTTGATTCTGTGGATTTTGAATATTTGAGCAGTACTTGTTAATGGCATTGTGTTACTGGTACCATAGGCTTTATATTTAACATCTTAAAATTGATGTCACCATGAATGTATAATGCTCATGTACTAGCTATTTACCAACATAGAAACATAGAAACTGTTGGCAGAAAAGGAACTCCTGGCCCACCTTGTCTGCCCTAACGTCCCTATCTACTGTGCTGCCATGGACCATAACTGATCTCCAGCCTTACCCGCCCCCCACACCAGCCCTGTTACCAAGGTCCCCTTATGTGTATCCCATACATGTTTGAAACCTGTTACCATATCGGTACCCATTACCTCTGCTGGCAGGCTGTTCCAGGTGTCCACTGCCTTCTCTGTAAAGAAGTATTTCCTTGCATCCCCTCTAAGTATCCCCCTTCCAACTGCATTCATGCCCCCTTGTCCTTGAACATCTCTTCCTCAGCAGAATTGCACCTTCCTGTGCATTATTGATACCTTTAAAGTATTTGAATGCTTCTATCATGTCTTCCCTTTCCCTCCTTTCCTCTAAATTGTATATATTTAACTCCTTGAGTCTTTCCACATAGTGCTTCTGGTGCAGGCCATGCATCATTTTGGTTGCCCTTCTCTGTACTGCCTTCACCCAATCTATATCTTTTTTGATATGGTTGGGACCTCCAGAACAAATGTTTGCAACAACAACAGCAAATAGAGATCATAGTAACATCAAGAAAAGAGAAGCATAACAGTGTGGGGGGGCATTAACCTACCTGGGGTAGATTGGAGCACTCCAGCCACCACGAGTGCGAGGGAACAGATCATACTAGAGGTATTTCAGGTGTAACCCCCCTGCAAATGGGGGTTCCCAAAAGACTTCCAGGAGCTTGCTTGAATGCTCCAAGCCTGAATGGTGTTTGGCGTTTAAGCCATTTATCAGTGAGTGTTTTTAGAGCCTCTGGTACTGTCTCTTTAAGAGCTGTCTGCTTGCAGACATAATTAGTTTGTATGGGGGGACTGTGTGCTTCTCTGTTTGAGTACCATTCGAGCTGCTGCCAATTCACTCCATTTTTGCAGTCACTAGGAGTGCAAAGGGAACCTATCTGAAAGATGTAACTGTTTGCCAGAAATCATTTAGAGTAATAATGAAATTACAGTTTGTCTAACCTGCTTTCTTTGCAGTCAGAACTGTTCTGCCTAGTTCCCCATTCTGGTTTTGAACTGCTGAACTGGACCAATCAGTGTGGGGTAAGCTAGCTCTAAAATGGTGCCTTGGACGAATCAGAACTTGGACTCATAATCTGAGCCAGCCACAAGAGGATTGTATGGGCAGTGACTCTGGGAGATGTAGTTTAGACTTGAGCGCCTTTTGGACCAACAGCAGCAGTCTGTTAATGGCGTGACAGCCAATCCAGTCAAGAACTGGGAGGAACTCAAAGGAAGTGCCCGGTTTTGTCTGTTGGAGTTTCAGTTTAGATCTGGCAGTGAAGGGGAAAGAAACCCTGTGCTCCTTCAGTGCACAGTTTCAGTCAAAAAACGTGTGTAAGGCCCAGAGTTCCGGTCTGAAGCTTGTGTAACTGCTTGTTAGGACTGAATCCGTCCTGTGAAAAGAATCAAAGGATCTCTGAAGAGTAGAAACCAGGCTCACCCTGTAGAAGACTGGAGAAATTGTTGAATTGCACTCGATCTGTCAGGAACTGAATCTGCTGTGTGTTCTCCCGGGTATTGTGCAGTAATTGCGATCGGGATAGAGAAGCAGCCTGCCTGGTACAGTACTTTCTTTTTTACCATATAAATGTGTGAGGAGTCTCTTGGAGCTCAAGAGTAGCCCTGCTGACGTTGAAGGACCCTATCTTGTTTGGAGGTCGTGAGTACTAATTCAGGGTCGCTCCCTGCTGAATTGCCACATTAAATCCAAATGGAATCACTGTACTGCTGACTGTTTAAACTAATTTTTCTTTTCACTGTGTGAAAGGGCCCCTACCAGCTGCCACGGTTTGGACTAGCCACTAGGGCTTGGGTACCCAGGGACAGTAACTGGTAGGACTAGGCCTGTGCACAGAGCCATAGGTAGATAGTAAAGTGATAAGCTAATTAACCTGATTTCCCCCTGTCCTTGTTATATCCCCCTAAATAAATCAGAGCTGCTTGTTTCAGCAAAGTTATACTTCCTGAGGTATTTGTCTATGTTAAAGTACTGTACTGTGATTGTTGCACTGTATCTTATTTCACAGGAGGTCCCAGTGCCGGAACTAGTCCTGGGGTAAGTGTATACTGTGAAGGTAATCCTGATATATTGTGTGGGCCACTAGTGGGAAGAAAGGGGGGTTGCAGTGTCCCAGAGGGCTGTGACCAAGTAAGTTTAACTATTGCAAACCCTGACCTCTGGGTGGAGGCACCCGCCATTGGATCCAGGCCCCTCAACCTGTTAGTGACAAATCAGGCAGGGGTAGTAGCCCCTGGGATAGCGCCATCTAGGGGTTACACAGGACAGCTTCCTGGTGCAATTGGTACATGAGCTGACTAGATTGGGGAAAGTCTCTGGACCTGGTACTTACAAATAGGGAGGCTATAAGGGATTTGGGGGTGAAGGACCCTCTAGTTGGGACTGACCACCACTCAATGTGGTTCCCGCTTAATATGATTAGGGAAACAGGGGATACAAGGACCAGGGTAATAGATTTTAAAAGGGCAGACTTTAACAGGATTGGGGAAACATCTGGCAGGCATTTGTCATGACATGAATGCTAGTCAGAAGTGGGTCATTATAAAATGAGGGCTGAAGGAGGCAACTGGGACATGTACAAAGACACAGAGTAAGACGGGAAGGGCAAAAAAGTCCAGTTGGATGATGAAGGGGGTTATGGAGGGAGTAAGGGCCAAAAGAAGGGAATTTTGGAAGTTGAAAGAATTGGGGGTGGGGGGCTGGACAAGGAGGAGTACATGAAGAAGTCCAGGAAGGTTATCAGGCTGGTCAGAGTGGCCAAGACCTCAAGGGAACTGAGACTGGCACTGGTTATTAAAGAAGGACAGAAGGACTTCTTCAGATTTGTTAGAGAAAAAAGGAAGAACAAGGACCAGATTGTGAGGATTAGGAAGGACTGAGGGTGGGTGGAGAAGGGGGGCAAGCAGAGGCACTAAATTAATACTTCTGTTCTGTGTTCATAGAGGAGAGAGAGGGGCAGATGGATAGTGGGAGAGAGAGGGTGACTGACGTAGGGATTACAGAGGACAGGGTGAGGGAGGGCTTGTGGGCACTAGCGGTGGACAAGGCACCGGGACCAGATGACATTCACCCGAGGGTACTCAAAGAGTTAATGGGGATCCTGGCAGGACCACTGACTGACCTGTTCAATGCCTCCCTTGACACAGGATGTATACCACAGGACTGGAGGATGGCCCATGTAGTTCCCATCCACAAGAGTGGCCCCAGGGATGAACCAGGCAACTAAAGGCCATAGATTGTGGGGAAACTCATGAAGACAGTCCCAAAGGAGAGGCTGGTGACCTTTTTGGAGGACAGTGGTCTCTAGGATGGTCGTCAGCATGGGTTTGTTTTGGGCAGATCCTGCCAGACAAATCTAATAGAGTATTATGATTGGGTGATCAGGGAACTGGACAAGGGCCATGCAGTGGATGTGCTGTATTTGGACTTTAGCAAAGCCTTTGATTGCATGCCACATGGGAGGCTAGGGGGGGAAGCTGGAATACATGGGGGTGGGACCGAAGATGGTCAGATGGATCATCAACTGGCTGATTGGAAGGCAGCAGAGGGTGATGGTGGTGGGGGAGCTCTTATCGCCAAGGGAAGTGTCGAGCGGGGTGCCACAGGGATCAGTACTATGACCAGTTCTATTCAGGATATTTATAGTAGATATCTCACACTGGGTCCAGAGTAGGATCAGTCTATTCACTGGCAATAAAAAGATGGGAGCAGTGGTAGATGACATTGAGGGATGGAGTGCGCTGCAGGAGGACCTGACCAAACTACAGGAGTGGTCAGAAATATGGCAGCTGGGGTTCAATGCCAAGAAGTGCAAGGTACTGAACTTTGGAGCAAGGAACCAGGGGAGGAGCTATCAGCTAGGAGGGGTTCAACTGGAAAGCATACAAGAGGAAAAGGATCTGGGGGTGGTTATAATGGGCAGCATGAACAACTCTACTCTGTGCAGGAAGGCGGCAGCAAAGGCCACTAGAATGCTGGGGTGTATAGCGAGGGGAATCTCCTCCAGGAGTAGGGAGGTGATCCTTCCCCTATACAAGTCCCTGGTCAGGCCTCACCTGGAATACTGTGTGCATTAGTGACGCCCGTTCCTGAAGAGGGATATCAGATTGGTGAGGGGGTGCAACGTAGGGTGAAGAGGTTGATCCAGGGATTGGAGGGAAAGTTCTACGAAGACAGATTGGGCAAGCTGAACATGTACTCCTTGAAGGAGAAGAGGGATGGGGATGGAATATGACTGAAACCTTTAAGTACCTGAAGGGGATAAATAAGGTTAATACAGAAGGGGTCCTCCAGCTTAGAAGAGGGAGGGATATGAGAGGTCATCAGCTAAGGCTGGAGGGGGGAAGATTCAGGAAGGATATCAGGAGACATTGTTTCTCAGAAAGGGCGGTGGACAGGTGAAATACTCTACCAGAGGAGGTGGTTTCCTGTAGAATGGTGGGTAGCTTTAAGAGGACATGGGACAGGGTAAGGGGGGAGTTAAGATGAAGAGGGGGAGTAGGGAGGGGCAGCTGCCAGTTGAGGGACTAGCTGCACATTCAAGCAGACTTGATAGACTGTATAGGCCTGCTTCTGCTGGCAATTTCATATGTTTATATGTGATATAAACTCAATGGGCTGGATATTCAAAAGGGTTGCGCATGGCGCAACAGGGATGCGCATGCACAACCCATCAATGCGCCCCGGCACGATATTCAAAGCGGCAAGTTGTGATGCGCAACCCCCGATGCGCCGTGGCGCATCAGTAATGTATGCAGCGCAAGTGCGGGAGCTGCGCCATGCCATAAGGTGGCACATCCCAATATTCAGCCCGGGACGTGCAGCACATATGCTGGCACAACACCGCCTTGCGCCGCTCAGGGGGGCGTAAAGATGTGCCTGGCAAAACCAGGAACAAATCCTGGCCACCCACAGGTGAGCTGCCATATTGCAGGGTGCAACACAGCAGCTGCCAGCCGTGGGTGGCCACCTGCCCACCCAGAACACTGCTGACATGCCCCCTGCCCTGGGAGCATTGTGCCCCCCTACCCCGTCGCCATGGGCATTTGAATTAATAAGGTCTCTGGTGGACCAGTGGTGTCCCCCCTCCGCCCAATCATGGGCATACGTTCATTGAAAGTCCCTGGCGGTCCAATGGAAACCCCCCCATCACCCGATCATGGGCGGAAATAGCACAAGAGACCCTGGTGGTCCAGTGGTACCCCCCACAGCTGCCCACAGAGGTCCCTGCCACCCAGCACCCCCTGTCACCAGTAGGAAGCACCCGCCCGCATGTTGCTCAGCCGCCCGCCCGAATGACAGTGTACAGTACTGTCTGCGCCTATTGGTCCACTGCATTCATTCACATATCGGGCCTGTGTGTACAGTAGCATCTGCACGCCCATTGAACCACGCAGTACTGACAGTACTGTACACTGTCATTCGGCGGGCGTGCGATGCGACATGTGGGTGGTATGCTGCCACCCACTGATGATGGTGCGAATGCTGTGTGGCGGGGACCTCAGTGGGCGGTGGGGATGGGGGTACCACTGTACCACCAGGGTATCTTGTGCTTTGTCCGCCCACGATCGGACAAAGGGGGGGGTTCCACTGGACCACCAGGGACATTCACTGAACATATGGCCGTAATCGTGCAAAGGGAGGGACTCCACTGGTCCACCAGGGACCTTATTAATACATATGCCCACGATCGGGCGAAGGGGGGGTTCACAGGTCCACAAGGGACCTGTGTAATTCACATGCCCATGATCGGGCAATGGAGGGTATTCCCCTGCACCACCAGGGATGGTATGTTACCCACGCCCACGATCGGGTGACCGGAAGAGGGGACCACCATGGGTCTGCAGGGTGTCGGTCCCAGAACGGCAGCAGAATGGCAGGGTGCCAGGCGCAAGTTGCCGGGGATCAGCGCACCGCATGCCAGTGGGAACATAATGACATGCAAATGGTCCCATTTGTACCTTGCATGCATAATGGCCTCATTTGCATGCCCAGTGCTGAATATCGCAGTTGATCTGCCCAGTGTAACTGCACTTGCGCTAGTGCATCCCCCTGCTCCCTTCTACCACTTGCAATGGCACAGTGCCACTGCACCGTGCGTAGTGCATGCACCCTCAGTGCCATATTCAATGGTGCTGAGCCATGAGGCAGCACCGTCGAATATCACCTGGTCCCTGCCCTGGCACAGCCCAATTGCGCTGCGCCCAGGTTTGTGCTCCCGCCTGGTGCAGTCTGAATATCCAGGCCAATTAGTTTAACGTTGAATCAGTTCATGAGAACTTTGCATCGCAGTCTGCATTTGTAGTCTAATGCAGTTGTAACCATTAAAGTGTTGAATTTCCTTCTCTCTGTAGATATCTTGTGACTTTTTATACATTTCTGGCAGTAGAAATGTTTTCCTGTGTCTTACCCAGGCACTTAAAACAAGCAAGAAAAAAAAACCTTCTTTTTAAGAAACAAAAACAGCTTTGTTTGTTTAGACAGCTGTGTTGTCCAGCAGTAGATATCAGAGAGAGAGAGAGAGAGAGAGAGAAGAGAGAGAGAGAGATAGGGGGTTGGCTTTGTGTGGCTGCAGAGGTAGGGAAGAGAAATGAACCTAACTGTTTTTCAGGGAATGCAGTTTGATTTCATATATCACCTTACATGCATGATGTATCTTTATCTTACAGCTGAGGTCTCAAGAGTTGGTGGCAAGTGAATTACTCCATAAAGGCAAAGGGATACAGCTTCATCCCCAAGAGATGCAAACTGGACATGTCACTTTATCAATCATTTAAAATAACACAAGTTTCAAACAACATGAAGTCTTGCTGTATTCTGACCATATGCAGTTAGCCCAGCACTTGAACTGCTCCGGAGAGTAAAGGGTTAACTCTATGCAAAGGCATAAAACATTGAGCTCGAGCTCGGTTTTCAAACATCTGTGGTACTCTGAAGTGTAACCGTCAGATTCTTTACTCCGCCTTACTGTGGAGTCGCTCCGGAGATCCCTCCTGCAGTTCGGTTCGGTCCAATTCGAATCAGTCGTTTTTTTCAAACCGTTGTTTCAGCATTTCGGTATTCTTGCCTCTGTCTCGGTACCAGCAAGTGGTAGTTGTAGGTAGTGGTTATTTACTGTGTTTTGGCTAAGAAATTGTTTTATTTTGGTTCTTTGCCGGTCGATCTGGTTCAGAACCGAAGCTGTTCTTTTTTTAGTGTATTTTATACGTGTGTGTGTGGTTTTTCCTGTACTTATTGGTTCCTAAAAAAATCAGATATTTAAGGATTTTTTTAACCGACCCATGACATGGTTGGAACCGTTAAGTTTGTAACTGCCTGGCTTAACCACTGCGTAAGGTGACTTTTGGTTGAAGGCATGTCTGAGAAACCCAAGAAGAAAACCGGACCCACTGGGTTTCAGCACTGTACAGAGTGTAAGGAGGCCTTTGCTAAGGCCGACCCTCACCTCGTGTGTGTTTATTGTCTGGGGTTTGACCACCTCAAGGAAGACTGCCAGATATGCAAGAACTTTCCCAAAGCCACTCTGGATAAACGTTTGAGTAGGCTGAGGGAGAGGAAGGCCAAGAAGTCCGCTGACCCAGATGGCCAGCCCGGTTCGGTTGCGGCCGAACCTGAAGAGGTGCCTACTGACCTGGACGATACCTCTTCGGGCAAATGGAGAGCTGATTCTGCGGAATCGGTTCCAAGTAAAAGGAAGAGAAAATCAGCCGGTTCGGATCCAACCCCCCATGGTCAGACTGCTGATGAGATAGCAAAAGTGATTTCAATAGTTCAATCGCTTTGCCCAGTTCCGACCCAACCGGCATCGGTTCAGAGCCAATCGGTTCAGTCAGAGGTACTTGCTTCAGATATAGATCCTGAGGCATACTATGAGGAGGATGAAGATTGTGAAAAAGAACAATGTGATGGCCTAGATGAACCAGTAGAGCCTGACATCTCCCCAGACAGGCCTTCTCATGCTTCTCCTCCCAGGCTTTCTGAGTCCCCTTCGCATTTCTTGTTTTACAAGAAAGTAGCTGAGACTCTTCAGCTTCCTATGGAAGAGGCTGAACAGGATCAGGAAGAACCTGACTATCTGGAAATGATGGATGTCCCAGAGTCAAAGAGAGTGTCTATCCCCTTACACAAATCCTTGGGGAAGGAGACACAACTAATTTTACAGTTTCCTTCATCCAGTACTCCTGTGGAAAAAACAATGGACAGGAGGTATGCTTTGTCAGGCCCTGGGATGGAATTCCTTTCAAA
This sequence comes from Neoceratodus forsteri, assembly GCA_016271365.2. Classification (NCBI taxonomy): domain Eukaryota; kingdom Metazoa; phylum Chordata; order Ceratodontiformes; family Ceratodontidae; genus Neoceratodus; species Neoceratodus forsteri. The sequence continues at coordinate 465,394,337 of CM028132.1, read as the reverse complement.
TCATAGCAGCCATGTTGGGGTAGTACAAGCTGTAGCCTGTGACAAGGCTAATAGTCCCCTGGCATCTCACCCCCCCCCCCCGATAAGGATTCCAGGAAAGTGGATGCCATGGCAAAAAAACAGTACTTGGCATCCTCTTTGGGACTCAGACAATCTAATTACATGGCATATACAGCCAGGTACAAGAAATCTATGTGGGATACGGTTCTGGAACTGGCTAAGGATGCCCCTTCCCAGCTAGCCAAGGAGCTGGAGCAGGTGGCTGCAAATGGTATAGAGGCATCTAAGGTGCAATTCCACGCTGTTTTTAATCCAATGATGTTCATCCCAGGGTCATAGCTACATCTATCTCCATGAGGAGATTTGCTTGGCTTAGGTGTACCAACCGCTCACAGGATACTCAGGCTAAGGCCATGGATTTTCCTGTAACTGGTAATTTTCTCTTTGGGGATCAAACAAAGAATTACATGAAAAAAATTGACACATATAGGACCAGCTATAGGAGTGCTGCGGCCAAAGAGAAGCAGACCACTCCTCAGAGGCAGCAGTTTAGGGGTAGGGGCAAGCCTTTTTATAGGCCTTTTTACCAAGCTCAGGCCTCCTCCTCTTCTTTTCAGTAGAGGGGGTTCTTTAGGGGAAGGGGTAGACATGGGGTAAGTAGGACCCCATCAGCTACTCAGTCCAAGCCCCCTGCCAAGCAGACACCATGAGGTGTCAGTCAGGGTCGCCTCCCCAATCCCAGTAGGGGGAAGGCTGGCTCACTACCCCCAGGCCTGGGAGTCTATTACTTCAGACAAATGGATCCTGGAAGTAGTGAGCCAGGGACTTGATCTCACTTTCAAAAGGTTCCCAAGAATGAGAGCAAGGTCCTTCAGTCCTCCCTCTCCCTTGGAGACAAAGGCCTTAGAGGGAGAAGTCTCCTCTCTCCTGCTTCTGCAAGCAGTAGAGAAGGTACCTATTTGTCACAGGGAAAAGGAGAGACCAGGAGCCTGGCTAGCCTCCCTGGATCTCAAGGATGCCTACTTTCACATATTAATCAGACATTCCCACAGAAAGGACCTCAGGTTCGAGTTGCCCTCAGGCCATTATCAATTCAGGGCCATGCTCTTCGGCCTGACATCTGCTCCAAGGGTGTTCACCAAATGTCTTCCAGTGGTGGTGGCATCCCTCAGGAGGCAGGGCATCCTTTTGTTCCCATATCTGGATGACTGGCTCCTAGTGGGTCAGTCCCCAGACCAAGTTAAGTCAGCTTTAGAGGTCACCCAAAGACTTCTAGAATCCTTGGGCTTCATTCTAAATTTAGAGAAGTCTGTTCCAGCCCAGCTTCTCACCTTCATAGGGGTGGAAATAGATACAATTCAGGCAAGAGCATTTCTTCCTCTCTCATGGGTTCAGTCATTGGTCACTCTTGGCCTCCTCTTTTTGTCCTCTAGTGTCTCGTCCAGCCAGACACTTCCTACAGCTGCTGGGCCACATTGCAGCTTCCACAGCAGTAGTTCAGAGAGCAAGATTTCAGATGAGAGATACTCAGTTTCATCGCAGATCTTAGTCTTAGAAAAAGTACCCTCTCTCCAAACTGGTTCCAGTCTCCAAAACCTTGGTCCAGGCCCTTCAGTGGTGGTTGGAGGAAGACAATCTTTGACAAGGGGTTCCCTTTATCAGTCAGGTCCCTTTTGTTATTCTCACCACAGCTGCCTCCCTGTTGGGGTGGTGGGCCCACCTACATCATCTTACAGCTCAGGGAACTTGGTCACACCAGGAGTCCCTTCTGCACATAAATCTTCTCGAATTAAGAGCTGTCTTCCTAGCACTTCAGACATTCTCAACAGTTGTCCAAGGGAAAGTGGTGCAGATCAGAACAGACAATACCACAACCATGTGGTACATCAACAAACAGGGAGGTACTCAGTCCTCGGCCTTGTGCACAGAGGCCATGAAAATATGGTCTCTAGCTTATTCCCTTCAGGTTTCTTTGATGGCTGTGCATCTCCCAGGGAAGGACAACATTCTAGCAGATGCTCTCAGCAGGATTTCTCAAGGTCACCACAAATGGACCCTGAATCCTGTCATTCTTCAAGTCATTTTCAGGAGATGGGGCACCCCAGAGATAGATCTCTTTGAAGCCCCAAACAATCATCAACTTCCTCTTTATTGTTGCAGACCATCCCTTCTGGGTCCTGTTCCTCAGGATGCTCTTCTACTAAATTGGACAAGCAGGTTTCTATATGCATTTCCTCCTCTTCCTCTGATATTCAGGGTCCTGATAAAAATTAGGTCTCAGCCTTGCAGGGTGATTCTGGTGACTCCAGACTGGGCCAGACAGCCTTGGTATCCTCTACTGTTGTCACTGTCAGTAACACTGCCCTTGTGTCTTCCCAGGCAGTACAATCTTCTCTCCTCCTCCCAGGGGAGGGTTCTGTACCCCAACCTTCAGACTCTCAGGCTCAAAGCCTGGCTCTTGAAGAGCTAGAATATGCAAGTTTCCATCTTTCCCAGTCAGGCTTGGATATTTTAAAAGTTAGCAGGAAGCCTGCTACTAGGAAGACTTATAACTCCAAATGGAAAAGATTTGGGTTTTGGTGTTCAGTAGGCATACTAAGCCAGAGCTGGCTGATATTGCCACTGTTTTGGACTATTTGGTGCATCTTAACAGTTCAGACCTTCGGCCTACTACTCTTAAACTACATTTGGCAGCTGTGTCTGCCTTTCTTTCGGCTGGTAAGGGCTCTTCCCTAGCTTTTCATCCAGTTTTCAAAAAATTCTTCAAAGGCTTGGTCCATGTCAATCTTCCCTTTTGGGAGCCTACTTCTTCTTGGGATCTGAACATCTGCATTACACAGCTTATGCAGCCCCCTTTTGAACCTTTATCTTCAGCTGAGCTGAAATACTTGACTTGGAAAACTGTATTTCTGGTGGCCATTACCTCTGCAAGGAGGATCAGTGAACTACAGACCTTATCAGTGGAACCTGATTTAATTTCCTTTCATAGGGATAAGGTGGTCCTCCGCACCAATGGAAAGTTCCTTCCCAAAGTGGTGTCAGACTTTCACCTGAACCAGTCTATGTCTTTGCCTGTCTTTTTCACTAATCATTCTTCCTCTGGAGAGAGGAGGTTACACAGTCTTGATGTGAAAAGGGCTCTTAGTTACTATATTGAGCATACTAAGGCCCATAGGATGGATTGTTCTCTGTTGTTTCTTACTTATGGTGAGGTGGGAAAGGGCAAGCCTGCTACCAAGAGGTCTATTGCCAGGCGGATTGTCTCTTGTATTCAATTCTGCTACTCCACACTTGGGAAGGAGCTTTCCTCAGGCCTGAGGGCTCATTCTACCAGAGGTACAGCTGCTTCGGTTGCAGCAGCTAGAGATATACCTTTAGTGGACGTATGTAAAGCAGCTACCTGGAAATCTGTTCACACCTTCACCAAGCATTACTCTTTGGACATTCAGTCACAAAGTGATGCTAGGTTTGGCACAGCTGTGCTGCAGAGCTTGTTCCCAAAATAGGTTCTGTAACTCCCTGCTCCAAGGGGGTACTGCTTGGTAGTCTGCATATAGTCAGAATACAGCAAGACTTCATGTTGTTTGAAGAAAAAATTACTCACCATAGTAAGTAATGTTGTTTCTTCTAATGGAGTCTTGCTGTATTCTGACCTCCCTCCCTGCCTCCCCTCCTGGAACCTAGTAGTTTTGGGATATGGTGGGGCAGACACAGTGCTGCACCCCAGAGGTGTTCTGGACATGCCTCCATCTCTTGGGGGGGGTTCTTTTAGTTTGGTGAATCACTACCTGTTGTGTACATTTTGGAGTTTTCTTGACTTGAGTCTTTGACCCCAAAACCTTGTTTTGCCATTTGGAGCAAAAATTTTGGAAACAATTTCTTACTTTGAGTTAGTTAGTTTAGTGCTCGTAAGTATCTGACGGTTACACTTCAGAGTACCACAGACAGAGGTTTGAAAACTGAGCTCGAGCTCAACATTCTATGCCTTTGCATAGAGTTAACCCTTTACTCTCTGGAGCAGTTCAAGTGCTGGGGCTAACTGTATATATTCAGAATATAGCAAGACTCCATTAGAAGAAACAACATTACTATGGTGAGTAATTTTTTCTTAGTTTCACATTCTTACTATGAGGGAAGCAAGTAAAATCAACCTGCATGGTTAGGAAACAAAGGGATTCACACCTCTGGATGAGTGGGGGAGGGGATACCAACAAAACAAGTTTCTCAGTTTGCAAATCATAGTAAATTAAGCACTGAAACTTAAAGAAAGAAAAGGCCCATAAAACACTATGGAGGAGGTTTCAATTTGCAAAAAAAGGCAGTACTGGGGAGGGCTCAACTTAAGCACTGAAACTTAACAAAGAAAAGGCCCATAAAACACTATGGAGGAGGTTTCAACTTGCAAAAAAAGGCATTACTGGGGAGGGCTCAATTAACTTCTCAAGCCAGAGGAAAAATAATGCTCTCCAGCTGCCATACACACACAGGCAGTGTAGTAATGAGGCTTCAGTGCAGGACATTATTTTTAACACTCTATCTGTTGTTTATTAGGTAATTTATGCAGGGAGTCCTTTTCTCAAAGCAAAACGTCTGCAGGGCTACGCTCACTGCAGCCGTAAAAATAGAAATCCCTCATTGAGGAAAGGGTTCCTTTTTCTCTGTTGTGCCCCTAACTTTTGGGTACTACAAGCAGACATTATTATTCTAGCAGTGCTAATTGTTTTCAGAACTATGAAACCAATAACCTTTTCAGTCTTTGTGTCCCCAGTAAGGAAGGATATTCTTCAGAGTTGTACTAGTAAAGAGGTCTACTCTAATAATCTTTTGACCCAACAGGAAGCTGTTCTTCCAAGGAACTGTATTATATGTGGGTATGGTTGCTGTTCTTAAGATGAATTGCACCAGAGAAGAGGGTTCTATTCAGAGGTGTTGTACTAATCAAGGGGCTGTTTGTCAGAGGTATTGCACCAGACAAGTGGCTGCTCTTTAGAAGTGCTACACACAACACAAAATGGGTCTCTTTTGAAGAGGTGTTACACCACACTAAGGAGGGACTGTAATCAGAGGTGTTGCACCAGTGAAGGGGTCTCTTCCTCATAAGTGTGGATATTACCCACCCCGTCACCTGAACTGGAGGGACTGTATGTTGAAGGGGTGCAGAAGTCCTTTAGAAAAAGAACATTGGGGCCAGTGCCTCAGGAGTTCATGTCTGCCACCAACTTTATGACCCCTGACCCTCACTGCCAGTCAGTCGGGGGATGGAAACCTGAAACAAGTTCCTGAATGCCTCTGGGAGGAACAGGACTGAAGATTCTGGTGCCCTATTAGTGGGCCAGATGGCTATCTATCAGCTTGTGTGACAGCCACCTGAATTCATGGGAACTCACTTTTGACTGTGGTTATAAGAAGGGGGCTGGTGCAGGAGGCTAGCAGATCTGGAGAAATTTTAGAGGTACTGAGCCTACTGCTCAGAGAGAGGGTTCAAGCTGCACAATTACAGACTGTGCATCTGTAAGATGAACTGTAAGTGATTTTCTGATAATTTCTATTGTAGGAAATGAGAGGTATATGCATGCTAGCCAGCACAACTATGGCACTGAGACATTGTGGAGCAAATGAGCTGAAGTTAGGGCTGCTGATCCAGGTCTTGTGGCAGGTACTACAGCCAAGTGTTGGTCTGACACCACCTTGAGGATTTAGAATCTGGGGTGTGTAGTTCAGCCCTGGACCTCAGCAGTTGAGAAAGAGAGGGAGGGAGGGAGAAAGAGAGAGAGAACGAGAGAGAGAGTGAGAGAACGAGAACTCCAGGAGGAAACCTAAGAAAGCCAGTCCACATAGCAGTGTGAATTGAGGCTAAAGAGGAAGTCAGTCGATACAGAGGCACTCCAGTGAGCAGAAACCCAGAGGCCTACAGTAACAAGAGGAGTCATCCATTCAGGGAACCAAGAGAGCAGGGATGCCTTGCTTTGGGGGAAATTCTCACTGATGTTTGGGATCTGTTTGCAAGTTGGCCATTGGGCCAGGGAATAAATATACTACATCTGGGGTCTGTTTAGTCATGTTAGCTAATGCATGACCTTTGGGGGTTGTTACTTTGAGAAATGTGCTCCTTGAATTTAAAGTGCACTGATGTCAGCCAACCAATGACAACATCAATTGTTGTGCCATGGTCCAACCCCTCGGTACCCAATAGACTGTGTGTCAGTGTCCTCCCCTCTTGTAACTTATATCTGTCCTTGGTACCAGGTGAGAAAAATAGTGACCTCCAGTATAGGAGAAACGGAGGAAAATCTTTAATGTGTTGTAGTGCCAGAGGTGGGTCAGGTCTGGCTGCATCTTGCTGGGCCTTACATACTGTAGCCATGTTAGAAGGGCAACAGTGTAGTAGTGATTCTGCCCAGTAGGGCACCTAATAGGACTGCATTGAAAGTGTTTAACTAATCCTTTTTCCCCTACTAGGACCTAGTCTTGAATAAAGTTGTGTTTACTGTTCAGTCTGCTCTCATTATTGATTGCTATAAACAAGATTGTGAATGCTGTTCAGAAGGAACTGTTGTATTTGCTGGAGGTCTGCAGAAGGACTGAACATAGTGGGGAAGTGGGCAGGTTCAACATCCCAGGAAGTTCTACTGACATGTCATCATGCCTACCTAAACCTTTTTCCTGGGTGGAGGCGCGGTGCATTTATTTTCCTTGGGATACAACCCCCCTTCCCCCCACTGTTACATAAAAAAAGAACTCAGGAGCCGATGAAAACATCTACAGCAGCCCAGTGGCAGTGTAAACTAGTGGTGTCTGCCTTGAGCCAATTACTGTAGGGAGCACACCTATCCTACAAGAACCTTGCCTGGTGAAACCTTCACCTTCCATGCCAAGACAACATCATGGCAGTTGAGGTTTTTACTTCTGCAACATGTTTACAAAGACCAGGGAAGCTGTGTGAAGGCAGAAGTAAATGTGCCGCTCTAATATCATATAGAGAATTGCAATATGCAATTGCCATTCTAGCCCTTATACTCTATGTTTTCTCCATGCAACTCTACACAAACATAATCCTCCCACAAAACAGAACTTTGGGGTTTAGCTAGATAATGCACTTCTTTACAGGAATAAATGGAATACTGTGGAGTGCCCCAAGGTTTACCAACATGAGGACTGATCCACAACAAAAACATGGGATATATTGAAAATGCTTGCATTCTGGTTACAAAACTCCACACCCTCAACCACTTCTATGCTTGGTGTAATCCCTAGTCCCCAGCTGCCCTGTACCATGAGTGTGAAGGTCTACACAAATGCAAGATAAGGTCCAAGGCAAAACTCCATCACCAGGCTTCCAAGAGGAAGCCCAGATTAGCCAAAAAGCTGAATCCATGCTCTGCACAAGTAAGGGAATTGTGGAGTAGGGTAGTTTTCCAAGACCACCATATCCTCATACCATATGGCACATACAATTTTTAAAACAAAAAACATAAATTGTGTGCACTACCTCCAAGCTCTACCTACCGTGTTGGAGGGGCCCTTTTGGGACCCAGCAGCCTCCTGAAGTGCAGTGAGGTTATAGAATGTATGCCATATGCCTAGGGTTCCCTGGCATAGCCTACACATCCCTGCAGCTGCCACTGAAGTGTATAACTCATGATTCTAGCAGAGTATGGCCACACACCCCTAGTAGGCCCAGACCCTTTTGCATATGTAGCTCTGTGGATCAGGATAGGCCTGTCATACATGGCTGGGTAGATGTAACATGCATAGGCCTCCACATGAGTGCAAAGAGGCCTTTGAATATCAGGTGCTGCCCTACACACTTGTGTAGGAGCGTTATGCTTTGTGGACTGGGCTCTAAGTACAGCAGTCATTCAACAACATTTAATCAAAGTACCAATGGTACTAAAGGTGCCAAATAAGATCAGTAAAGTGTGAAATAATTCTGCATTAAAATACAATATACTGTACCTGGATTCAAACCACTGACCCTTTGTCTACTTTGTGAACACACATTCAGTGTGCCCCTGAGCTAAAGATAAGGGAATTCCAATTCCTGTGGTGTAGATGTTAAGTCACAAGCTACAAAACAGACAAATGGAGATTTAATTCCAGCAGTCAATTGACCTTCACAAATTATTGTTCTTAGCTAAATTTACTTGTATAATTTACTATTCCACTCCACAGCACCATGAACCACCACTAAAGTTTATTTCCATCTTACAAAAAAAGTTGAAGTCCCTGCCAGGACTTAAGCTGCTGTTCCTTTGCCTGCTAAGCAAGCACAAGTTTAGTGTATCACTGAGCTGCATGTAAGTGAGTTGCAGTTCCTGTGGTGTAGAGGCATGTCACAATCTGCAAAACAGGTGATTGGAGAGATCATTCCATCAGGCAATATACTTTCGTGAATTGTTGTCCTTAGCTAAATGTACTTCTCACATAAACAATTCCACACCACCATGAATCACCACTCAAGCGAGTTTCCATTTTGCAAAAAAAAAAACAATTGAAACAAATGTTTAAGTCACTGCCAGAATTTTAAATGCTGATCATTTGCCTGCTACTGTAAGTGAGCACACATTAATTGTGCCACTGAGCTACAGTAAAGCAGGTCATAGTTCCTATGGTGTGGAAGTTACAGCACAACCTGCAGAACAGGCAACTGGGGATCTAATACCAGCAGACAATTCACCTTCACAAACTGTTATTCCTAGCTATATTTACTTCTCATATAATTTACTATTACAACTCCACACAACCATGAATAACCACTCAAGTGAGTTTCCATCTTACAAAAAAAAATTAAGTCCCTGCCCAGATTTGAACAGTGTCTACTTGCTTTTGAACCACTGATTCTATACCTGCTAAGCAAACACACACATTCAGTGTGCCACTTAGTTACATGTAAGTGAGTTGCAGTTGCTATGATGTAGAGATTATGTCACATCCTGCAAATCAGGGGACTTGGGATCTAATCCCGGCAGGCAATTTACCTTCACAAATTGTTGTTCTTAGCTGAAGTTACTTCTGATATAATTTACTATTCCAACTCAACAATACAATGAATTACCACTCAAGTGATTTTCTATCTTTCAAAAAAAAATTAAAAAAATGCTTAAGACCCTGCTTAAATTTGAACCACTGATCTCTTGCCTGCTAAGTAAACATACATTCAGTGTGCCACTGAACTGTAGGTAAGTGAGTTGCAGTTCCAATGACATAGAGGTTATGTCACACTGACAAAACAGGCAGCTAGAGATCTAATCCCAGTAGATGAGTTGTTTTTAGCTAAATTTACTTCTCATGCAATTTACTGTTCCACTCCACACCTCAATGAATCACTACTCAACTGAGTTTCCATCTTACAAAATAAGTTCAAAAAGTGTTTAAGTCCCTACAAGGATTCAAACTATGTCTATGTGAATTTAAATCACTGATTTTTGCCTGTCAAGAGAACAAACATACAGTGTGTCACTGAGCTGCAGGTAAATGAGTTATATTTCCTGTGGTGTAGAGGCTATGTCACTACATGCAAACATGTGGCTGAGGATCTAAACCCAGCAGATAATTTACTTTCACAAATTGCTGTTCTTAGTTAAATTTACTTCTTATATAATTTACTATTCCATGCCATACTACCATGAATCGTTACTTAAGTGAGTTTCCATCTAAAAAAAAGCTTAAGTCCCTGCTCATATCTGAGCCACTGATCCTTCGCCTGCTAAGCAAATATATATTTAGTGTATCACTGAACAGCAGGTAAGTGAGTTGCAGTTCCTATGATGTAAAGGTTTATGTCACACATGCAAAAAGGGCAATTGGGGATCTAATCCCAGCAGGCGATTTCACTTCACAAACTGTTACCTTAGCTAACTTCTCATATAATTTGGTATTCCACTCCACACCACCATGAATCACTATGCAACTGAGTTTCCATCTTACAAAAAAAGTTGAAAAAAGTGTTTTAAGTCCCTGCTCTAATTCACACTATATCTACTTGAATTTAAACCACTGATTCTTTGCCTGTTAAGAAACACATATTCAATGTGCCACTGAGTTGCAGGTAAGAGGGTTGCATTTCCTATGGTATAGAGGTTATATCACAACCTGCAAAACAGATGACTTGAGAGCTGATCCCAGCAGACAATTTACCTTTACAAACTATTGTTCTTAGCTAAATGTACTTCTCATATAATTTACTATTCCAACTCACCACCATGAATCATGTACTTCTCGTAAAATGTACTATTCCAACTCAACACCATGAATCACCATTCAAGTGAGTTTCCATCTTACAAAAAGATTGCTTATGTTCCTGCCAGGATTTGAACTACTGATCCATTGCCTGCTGAGCAAACACACATTTAGTATGCCACTAAGTTGCTGGTAAGGGAGTTGCAGTTGTTATGATGTAGAGGTTATGTCACACATGCAAAACAGGCGACTGGGGAGCTATTCCCTGTGGCAATTTACCTTCACAAATTGTTGCTCTTAGCTGAATGTACTTATATAATTTAGTATTCCAACTCCACACCATCAAGAATCACCACTCAAGTGAGTTTCCATTTCACAAAATAAAATTGAAAAACATGCTTAAGTCATCACTCAGTTGTGAGCCACGGATCCTTTGCCTACTAAGAAAACACACATTCAGTGTGCACCTGAACTGCAGGTAAGGAAGCTGCATTCCCTAAGGTGTAAAAGTTATGTCATAACCTGTAAAACAGGGGACTGGGGATCTAATCCCAGCATGCAATTTACCTTCACAGATTATTACAGTGTAGCTCCGTTTATCCAAATGTCTTGGGAGACATAAAAAAACATACAGAAAAACAGGGTTTTGGATAAACAAGGTTTCTGGATATCAGTACCATTTTTGTCAGTATCCAGACAACATAGTCGAGGCATGTACATAACGTCACCTGGCAGGCAGACCGAGAAAGGTAAACTTCTCCCCTTATCCTACAGTGAGCTGCATGCTACACCACAAAGTCAGTCATTGTTCTTGTTAACACAAGACTGTTTAGCAGAGTCACTATCACAAATAAAGCAACTGAACTGAAAAATTACTGACAGACACTAGCTCTCCCTCATTCGCTCCTCACTGATGGAACATGCTGTTGTCCTTTCTGTTACCAACCCCAAGGTGTCAGCAGCTGTTCAAGTCATACTGAATCTGTACCATCTGCAAAAAGGGCTGTTAGATCACAAATAAAGCAACTAAACTGAAAAATTATCAATGGTCACTCGCTCTCCCTTGTTCACTTCTCGCTGACAGAGCGTGCTGTTGTCCTCTCTCAGTTACCACATCCCTGAGCATTGAGGGACATGCTCCATGTGGATGGGCTTTGAACTTAAGTTGAAACTTCTTGCAGAAAAAAGGTTGGAGAGGATTATCTGAGAGCTGAGGGGAGGTGTGTGTATTGTTGTTTGCATGATTTCTTGGAAATTTAATGAATGTGGTTTTGTCAAGCCTCACTGGTGCCAGTTCACTAAGTCTGCTTGTTTCGGAGTTGTTTGGAGCTAAGCACTAGCTGATTAGTGAAATTACTGTTCAGTTTTAATTAGAAAAAGCACCCTGTACAAGTGAGAGGATTAACAACGGGGGTTTTAACAGCAAGTATGGGTAAGATTAGTGTAACAAGATGCTTGATGAAGTGCTAATTGAAATCACAGACCAGCTAATCAGTCACTGTGACTCGGCTATACAGGACTGCAAGGCAGAAATACAGCACTGTACATGTGGAGGACAGGACTCAGTTTTGGATAACTGAAAGTTTCGGAAAAGTGGGGTTCGGATAAATGGAGTTGCACTGTATTCTTTTATTTTTTTTATACTTCTTTATTAAACGCATTTCAGTCAAACAACTTTCAGGTTACAGAAAAGCCAAGGTTGCATCCAGTACACATAAGATATAAGTTTAGCACCTAAAATTATGTTGTGTTCAATTCTTCTGTTCTCTGACACTCTTATAAATAAAATTGATCTAAAGAACTCTCCACATCTTGAACACCTCCTGCACTATATTCTTAATTAAATTTACTTCTCATATAATTCAGTATTCCAACTCCACACCACCATGAATCACCACTCAAATGAGTTTCCATCTTACAAAAAACAAATGTTTGAATCCCTGCTTGGATTTGAACCACTGATCCTCTGCCTGCTAAACAAACAGATATTCAGTGTGCCACTGAGGTACAAGTAAGTAAGTTGCAATTCCTATACTGAGGTTATGTCACAGCATGTAAAACAGATTACTCAAATTGTATCTGAACCTAGACAAGCCTCTGCTGGAACTAATATTATTACTACAACATACTGTAGAACTAAGTTAAATTATCTGAAAGGTTTGCTATTTAGCTCTGCTAAAACCCTTCCTTACACCAGCAATGATATCTAACAGAGGAAAGAAAAATGTGCAATACAAGGGATAAACCCAGATTTGTGTAGGTCTGAAACCCTACGCCTAGACCTAAAAGCACTATCACTGAAATTATCAATGACATCATGCAGCCGAATCACTCACACTGAATGTAATCTTAAACTTGACAAAATGCATGAAAGAATATGTATGACCACAATATGCGCTGACAGCTATGCGGTCGGCACCTAAAAAGCATTTTTTCTATCATTCTGTAACATATTTAGCATATTTCTTCTCTTGACCCTAAGGAGTTGTATTGCCTCATCTCACTCTTTTTACATGGAACTCTGTGGTTTATTTTCCAGAAAATGCAACCCTTTAGCTACTCACAATAATGAATTTCCCCGTGTGCCTCTAGGGGCCTCTGGGTTCTTTGTGAAGCCTCTGTAAATGCTCAGTCAGCAATGTTCCTCTACACACACACACACACAGCTGTGATAACTCATGGAACAACCCAGAGGGAATCATTGTTACATATCCGTATTATAAATTTTATTTAATCTGATAAATTTATGGGCTAGATAGCCCTTCTACATGGTTGACCAGAAACAAATACAAAACAGTTCCATAGAAAAAAACGTAACAATAAACTAACATAAAGAATGACACTCAACACTGGAAAATATGTACGCTTTAAGAACCTGTCCAAATTTGCACAACAAAGAGGAACCATAAATTGCAACATGTATAGAGTTAGAATATTAAGGTAATCTAAATGACAAAGATTGCTGATGTCCTCTAGTGGATCAATGTAGGAAAGCCTTCAATACACCTGACCTGGCATCACCTTCCTCCCCTTCTTTCATGAGCACTGAATTCCCCCTCAGATTTAAACAAGAACTGGTTACAGCCAACAATGGCTACTTTGGTTTGGCATTAGGTTAATGTTTAAGGTGTACTGCATTTGGTTTGCTCTAATGCAATACAGTCGTATGCATTAATTAAGGTAATCTTTTAGAATGAGCTGTTGTTGTCTCTAGCAGGCTCCAGCAAGCAGTCTTAGCAGTCTTACATGCTACAAACATCCCCTTGAAACACACAAACTCACACACACACAGCCTTTGAATATAAGTCAAAAGAAAGAGATAGAGACCAACACAGTTCCTCATCTCACCACCTCTGCTCTCTGGCACAGAGGTCATGGGGTATCTCATGATACGGGCAAATCAAACTAAGTGACTTCTTTTGAGTGCCTGTCAGATGAGTGAGTGCGAAAGGATAGCGAGAGGTGACATGAGTGACTGTTACGGTATGTAGCCCCCTTGTGGGGGCTTATCTTTAATTGCCCTATTCCTCCTGTGATGCCTGTTATTCTCCCCGATATTCACCACCACTGCCTGAGTCCTTTTTGAATGCCCCTGATCCTTCAAGCAGCCCCGCGTTTGTTTCAGCCCATTTTGGGCTTTGGAAGCTGAATTGCGAGCTGCTGCATTACTTTTCTGCTCCCATGAGCAGTCAGCAGTTTGCGCATGTGCAGAAGTGCATAATATTTTCTGACTGCCGTAGTGGTCAACCAAAAGGCATTTTGGCAGTCCCAGTCCTAAAGTTTCAGTATCAAAGGTTTATTTGTTCGGCTATAGCTGTTACAAAGCACACAAACATGCAAACACATATATAAAATGTGTGGGCATTCTGTAGGCATATTCCATAAATGTTTACATCAATTCTTAATTTATGGAAACTAAAAAGGATCCTCTCATACTAAAATAAATACTCGTTCTTGGGCACTAAATGATAAGGAAATCACAGCTGATTTATAAAATATTTAAGCTGACATGCTGTATAAACTTAGGTATAGCTTAAAATATTTAAAATTTGATTCCAACTTGGAGCAAGCTCATGGCTTCATATACTGGAGTCCATTTACTTTAAATTTGAAAAATCTACTTAAATGCAAAATAGTTAAAACTATAGACAGTCCACCAGTAACTTTGCATAACAGCTGTTAGTAAGACTGAAGCAGGTTGAAGTTAAGATAATTGTTACGTGGATATTTCAAAATTTTAAATAACAGATCAAAAACTAACATTTTAATTTAAACATTTTGATTTTAATTTAATCAGTCTGCCTGCTCCTATATTGTTTTCTCTGCACTAAATTCAAAGTCAATTTTAAACTACCTGCTGCAATGTTTTCTCTGCACTGAATTTTTCTCCCACCCCCACACTCCCCCTCCAGCCTTAATTAAATACAGCTAAAACCAGCCCACTTGTCAGGTGACCTCTCCCTGATTGGCTACAGTAACCAATGTTTAGCTCTTTAACTGGCGCTACATAGGGTGTCTCAAGTCAGCTCCTCTCTGGCACAAAGTCCTGCACATCTGTTTTTATCTTAGTAATTATGCACGCCTTCCTACCTCATGTTGGACAACACCTCACCCCCACTGCACCCCTTGAAAAGGTGCAAAACCCTACCTCTCTACCACCTAGTGAGTCTACGTCTGGTATAACACCTCACAGCCTAAATGGTCACAGTGCCATACTACCATCCAACCCCCTGCTCCACTCTGCGATGTTCACAGTCAGCAGGAGCATCCTTATTCTGGCCCAGTTAACTGCCGGTACAAATAGACAGAGCTGTGGCCTGAAATTCAGAACCACTAGTAGACAAAGATCAATGACAAAGTGACTACTTTTATGTGCCACCAGAATAACTTTTCTCCTTTTGCTTCTTCCTTCTGGTGACGTGCATCCCAATCCTGGACCGACTGCTCACAGAAAGATGCCTCACATAAAGGACTGTGGACTAAAAATAGCTGCAATGAACATTTGCAGCGTCCTTGCTAAATTTACCCAGCTCCAAGCCTGGATTGGGCTACATTGCCCAGATATCCTCTGCTTGACTGAGACCTGGCTCACCCCTAAAATCCATGATAATGCTATTATTATGCCAGTATATAACACCTATAGGCTAGACCAGGTTGGAAAAGGGGGGGGGGTGCCTCATTTATGTCAGAGAAGACATACAGGGTAGTGTATCCCCTTCTCTTGCATGTCTTGTGACTTCAAGTTGCTATTAGTGGATCTGCGCATAGGGAAGCATAATAAGTCCCTAACCATCTCCTCCATCTACCTCCCGCCTGGAAAAGCTAGGATGGGTCTAGCCCCTATCCTCGAGATACTTTCCAAAATTAGGAGGAACTCAGACATTATCACTACAGGGGACTTCAATTGTAACTGGCACTGAAAGGAGTCAGATACAATCAAGGACCAGGTCACTGGCGTGTATCTCTCACAGATGGTACCTGAAAATACCAGACTGAATTATTAAACTGGCAAGGACACGCTACTTGACTGGATCCTAATTAACCATCTATCCAGGGTCAGACAAGTTGAGGTGCACCCAGCTTGCCTAAGTGACCATTCGCCTGTCATATGCAAGTGGGTGAGTAAAGAAGAAAAGGTACTTCCAGTCACTATCCGTAGCTGCATTATCAAAAGGGGTCAATTGCACTCCTTTAGAGCTGCATTAGCACAGGTGGATAGGTTCCCTCTGGACAGACTCTAGAACATTGACCTGTTATTGAAATATTTCATTGATAAATTCAATGATATCTGCAATGCTTTCGCGCCTGTGAGGAAAAGGAAACTCAGGGGATCTCCCAATGGGTTGATCACCAGTGACCTCCTGGGTCAGTTCAGGGAGTGGGATAGACTTTGGAGTAAGGCCAGGTACTTTGGAAACCCAATGGACTGTCAGAATTACAGGGCAGCCAGGAACAAGTGTGCATACCTTGCCAGGCTGACAACAGCAAACTACTGCAAGGAACAGTTAGATAGTAGCTGGGGGAACAGTAAAAGATTTTGGCAAAACATCAATGAACTGCTGGGCAAAGAGAATAGGAAGCACCCCTCATCACTAAATGTCAATGGCACTGCCACTATGGATCCTTGCGCAATCGCAGAAACCTTCAATGCAGCTTTTACTGATCTAAGTGGGGTCCTCCCGCCTGACTACCTTACCCCCTGCAGCCCACTATCGTCAACCCCTAACCAGGACACCATCACCCCCACTTCTACTTTAGGGGTGTCTTGATCATGGAGGTCAGAACCTATGTCAGAAAGGTACTTGGTAAATCCAGGTTGGGGAGTGATAGTGTTGACATGAAGCTTGTGTTAGTTACACTTGAAGAGCTGCTTGTCCCTATCACCAAAATATTCAACAAGTCTCTCACCTTGGCTACATTCCTGACAGGCTGGAAGCTAGCACTGGTGACCCCTGTGTTCAAAAGTGGGGATCGTTCTAGTATGGCCAACTATCAGCCTATCTCCACTTTCCCCCCTTATCGAAAGCCCTGGAAAGTATTGTAGCAGATCAGATCACTGAGTACCTTCAGAAATATGATCTACAGTGCCAGCAGCAGCCCGGCTTTCACAAGGGTCACAGTACTACAACGGCTCTTGTTGAATTCACAGATTATGTCCATAAGGCCATGGACAGCAGTAAACTAGTGGGATCCATATTTATAGATCTCACTAAGGCCCTTGACACTGTAAATCATACCATACCCCTGCAACAATTACACCTCCTAGGTTTCTCCTCTGAAGCTGCCCACTGGCTTAAAGATGACCTCTCTAACCGGTACCAAAGTGTCAGGATCGGGTCAGTGATCTCCTCAGCCAGGGAAATTAGTCTCGGAGTTCCTCAGGGATCCATCCTGGGTCCCCTCCTCTTCAGTCTGTTCTTGACTAGCTAATGCATGTAAGAGCAAGATAATTCTTTATGCAGACGATGCAGTCATTCTGGCTAGCAATACACAGTTTGATCAGCTACAGAATGAAATGCAGTCCACCTTCAACTCCTTGGAAGACTGGTTCAGTGCTCAGAAACTGCTATTGAATTACAAGAAAACTAAAACAATGCTGTTCTCCAGCTCTCAGCACAAGAAATCCTACCCATACCTGACATGAGTCAATAATAAGGCCACTCCCCTTGAACAGGTACATGCTTTTAAGTACTTAGGGGTTTTCATTGACAACACCCTTTCCTATTCTGAACATGTTGATAATGTTGTCAAAGCAGTCATTGTCAAACTAGGTGTCTTGCACAGCCACAAACAATACCTTACACCCACTGCCCTCCGCCTTTCAGTCTCCAGTTCCATCCTGTCAATAATCAACTACAGCCTAGTAATATATGGGGCTGCATTGAATACAACACTTAAGCGTATTACGGTAGCCCTCAATAAGGCATGTAGACTAGCCTTGGGAGCTGATAATAGATCACACACATGTTCACTCTATGAACAAACCAACTGGCTGAACCCCAACAGCAGGATAAAGTACCAAACGTGCCTTCTGGGCAAGAAAATCCTGCTAGGGAAAGCCTCCCTTTCTCAAACCCATGCTGCAGGCTACCCACACCTCTTACCATACCAGAGGGTGACCAGAAACTCTCTAGCCATCCCTTTCAGGAAAACCTTGCTAGGACAAAGGTCCTTTGCCTACAGAACACCCCTATGGCTAAATGAGATCCCCACCCACATCATTAGCAACACCTGCATCTCAGCATTTAAACTATTGCTGAAGAAACACCTCTCTGATGCCTCCACCTGCACTTGTAAGTAATCCTGGTAGACTGCTCTTTTTTGTTGTGTTCCCACCCCCTCCAGAGCAACCTCTGCTTCACTGTATCTGGGACCTAGCCTGACATTGTGGATGCCTAATCCCCACTCGGTTACCCCAGGCCACTCTTACCACTCCTCTAACCTACATTCCACTCCCACATCTTCCCCTCCCATCCCCTCTCGTCCTCTGTCCTTCTTGACAATGCCTGACTTTGGCAGCCCTTCCCCATGGATTAATAACATGAATAAAGGGCATGGGCCCCGAGGAATAACATGACTATCAAGTTTCTCAACTGTACCTCCCCCTTTTACCACTTCTCCATTCTCTCCCCACTACCATTTCTCCAATCTTCTAAGAACATGTTCTTCCTGGGTTTTTAACTTTATAACCGCATGTCTAGTAATATTATACCATCCTTATTGTTCCGTCATCCCATGTTTAACCTGAACAGGTCATATTTGTTGTGTGATGTTGTATTTTAAATGTACCCTGTCCTGACGCGGGACCTCTGAAAAAGAGCATTTTGCTCAAAGGTCTTTTCCGAAGAATAAATAAATAAATAATAAAATAAAAACCAAAAGCTTTATAGGCTAAATCCCCTTAAAATTCACAGGTTCCATTTTTTAACCCTGACTGAGTTCAGAGATTCATGTACATCAGGTGTGAGACCCAAATTCAGCTGCCCCACCTCTCAGAATACCATCCACAAACTCCCATACAAGGTTTAAAGGCAGTTCCATGATACAGGGAGAAAACAAAAATCTCCAGTTAAAAACTAGAGTCCATCTTTTGCACAATATAAATTCATTGTCACTAGAACATTCAGTTTAGGCTCAGGAGACCCCAGGTTCATTCATATATACTGCATACTGGTGTCAATTATCAACATTGTTGCTCCTTTAGCAATGGATTCCAGCTGATAAACTAATAACATAATCACCACACTGCCTCACCAGTCTGAATGGCAAGCGTAGATTGGTTCTGGAACAAGTGCCCAAACCCCCGAAAAATCCATGGACTGCAGGACCAAGTATGATGTCTGAATAAACTTATATAAAAAGTGCAAAAGGTTTTTACCTGGTATGAGGGGATTAACAAGCAGCTACCTTGAGTTCTTCTTAGAGTTTCCAAGGCTCCATTGCAAACAAGTGGAGTCTACACATAATAATTATTAGAATATGTATTAAATACACCATTCTAAATATAAATAGAGACAGTTTTAGACCCATGTCCATGGCAATGGCTCCATAACTAAGAGTTCCATAATATATAATTATTTATATATCTAAAAACTCTATGACTCAAAGCACCAATCAGCATCACCTAACAGTGGCTCCACTTCTACTCAGATGAGTCCAGCTGTTGAGAAAACAAACAAGTGCACACAGCTAAGAACAGTAATTCCAATAGGAATCACTAGTGTCCCATTAAATCATAAATGCAGCATTCCTAAGTAGGGAGTCCCACCGTTTAAGGTGTCCCTTAATTAAGCACCCCAATAATTCAGTATAATGAAAAAAAGAATCTCACCAGGTAACTGCTTCAAACAAGATACTTGAAAGTGCCATGAATTCCAATTATGCCCAATTAAGGTTCCTGATACAAAGCTTGTCTTGTGCTGAATATTGCAAAGCCGTTAATTCAAACTTAAATACTACTATAAGTATAGACTCCAATATTCTTACAAGAGAAGCAGGAAGGTTACAAATTTTGATAAAAAATGGATTCTTAAAGAGTTTACCCATATCCTTTACCCATATCCAGCTTCCATAATCGCTATCTCCTTGCAATGTTAAATTTCTTAAAAGATCCACCATATGTTTCCACATGCAGCAAATGAGGCATTTAATCCCAACGTTACACTCGACTTCCATCTCCTTTACTCCAACAAGGGTCAGTTACTGAATCACCCTTTTCCTGGATCTCAACGTTTCAAAATTTATCTGAAAAATAAAAGAGAATGCTTCACTGAGCGTGGTATTTCCTAATACAGAGGCAGCCAGTCCCCGTCCCCTCACTAGGTATCGTTAGCATACCTTTAGAAAGTTTTTGACCAAGCCTTTCACAACCTTGTCAAGACCTCAGCCTCTCACCAGGGTGTCCAGCTCCAAACAGATGCATCTTCAATTCCATTGCTCCATTTTCTCCAACACATCAAGGCTCATTTCACAAACAGCCCAGGAACGAAACTCCTCATTAAAAACTACTAATGCTGGTGTTCCAGCATTTCAGTCACGTTCCAATCTCACAAATACACAGCTTTATCCAACCCAAGAAAATATATAACAACCAGCTTTGTAGGTGTTTCAAGTGCTGTGTTTTCATCATTTGAAATATCTAGATTGGAGAAAAATCTTACAGACCGCGTTCTGAATCAGAACGCTCAAGCAACCAAGGATACTTCAATTCATCAAAAAAGCTGATGGAAGGTCAGCCCACTGATGCAGGAGCAGGGTGCTCATCTGCGATGCCAACGACCCAGGTTCGGGAACACACCTGGGATGGAGGGCAGACCAGGGGGAGAAAGACTGAGCATCCTAGGGACTGCTCTCCCTCTCTGGGGGGCGTACCCCTGGCGGAGGCCAGGGGTACCTCTGTGCTGACACCATTACTTGTGGGGGGGTACATGGGATGTCATTACATGCCCCTGCCCCCAGGGAAAAATTTGCATAAAAAAATAGCAGCTGCTATGACACACCAGTCACCCTGACCCCGATCGCATGGCATGGCACTTCTGGTGACCCGACCTATCCAGTCATCTGCTATGGCCAGTTGACTTCACACCCTGCCTTGGGGGGCAAGCCAAGGAGGCACTGCCGGTGGGCACCTCTGCCGGCACCCTTGTCCCATCATCATGGGGATCATACCAGTGCAGTGGCCCTGTCCTGGGGGGCAATCCAGGGGGTATCAGGTGCAGGAATGTAAGTCCCGAGGTGCGAGGAGAGGGCTGAGGACTGGCGGGGGTTGAGCTACAAGGCGGCTTGCTAAGAAAACAAAATGCAGACAGAAAACTGCTGAAAAGTTCTTCACTAAATTTTCAATGGTAAAATAGCACCAATTCCATTCATCATTCTAAATGCGTTGCTATAATAAATATGTATATAGAAAGTTTGTAAAACTCTCAAATAAGCAGCGGAGCAATGAGGAGCGGAGCGCCCGCGAGCCATCTTGCTGCTCCACAAGTAACATAGAAACATAGAAAACCATCCCAAAGTTTACCAAATTGGGGGCTGGTGACCTGAGAGAGGCCAATGAAAAGCCTTGGTACACTGTAAAAATGAAGTTTAGGACAGGGCATGTTTCAGGGCTCTTAAATATTAACAAGCACCCTCAAGAATATTAATGAGGCTGTCACTGCTCCAGGGGGACTGTTTAGAATAGAGCTAGTGATGGACAAAAGGAGGGATGAATAATGATAAATGTGTAGTCGCCTAATTGGGGACAGGGGTGGCTGCAAGACCATGGGGCAGTTTATTTTAAAAGTTGTGTACTTTGGCTGCTGGGACACTCAAAAGTTGGGACTACTATAGAACTGTGTGGGACAGTGTGGGAGCAGCCATGTTTTGACTCTTTGACCTCCTGTGGACAGTCAATCAAGCACTTAGCCACCCAAAAACTGTCTGAAAGGGCTTATGGGAGAAGGTGTGTACTATTTTCTAGTGCCAAGAGACTTTACCAATAGATAAGCAGAGAGGGCTAAGGATTGTGATTGATGACTAAAATGAACTGATCAGGCGCAGTATTTTGGGGAGAAATCCCAGGGACTTTGGGCAGTTGGGTCAGTCTGCTGCTGGGCTCTGATCGAGTCAGGAGGGCTCAGTGCTACCTGAGAATTTATCTAAGGCCTTTCACAGGGCTTAAAGTGGATTAAAGCGGAGTTTGTCAGAGAAATATTCTTGCTGTTCAGAGGAGCTGTGCATCTGTGCTGGTCATTCCAGGCATCTTTCTGGAGTTGGCTGTTTTAATTGGAGACTTTTGCTGCAGCCATCCTGCACCAGTTTGGGACTGAGAGAGCAACTTTGAGCAGGGAGAGAGGTTTTCCAGAAACTTTGAGTAAGCCAGAGCAAAGACGGAGGCTGATTTAAAGCAAAGAGACTTTAAGAGAAAGAAGGTAAGCAGGTAAGCAGGTGCCCTATGCTTCAGGGACCTGTGGCTGTTGCTGAAATCCAGCTGAGGACAGGAACTGTTGATTTGGAATTGGAGTTTGGAGTTTGTGCTAAAAGGCTTGGAAAGAAAAAAGGTTGGAGAAACTGTTCTGGTTGCACAACCGAGCTATTCCATGTTGACAGTAAAGAGAAATTAAGAGAGTCCCAGCTTAATCCAGATCCAGGTGGGGAACTTGCTAACCCCTACCTAGTGGGGTCTGCTGGCTACAGGGGGCCACCAGCACGTGCTGGGGGAACTAGAGTACCCTATGACCTGTGAGGGAGCTGGGCTGTGGAGCCACTCCTAGGTATGGGTCCTCTGTATTTTGGTGGGTATTGTGTGGGAGCTCTGCAATGGGTCTGAATAGGCTAAAGGTGACAAACAGACAGAACTTTAATCAAGGGGACAAGCAGACAGACCTTCAATCAAGCTTAAGTCTTCAGAATCCTTTCTGCTGCCCATCTGTTCTACCCTTCCTGATCTGGAATCCCCTGAGTTTGAACTGGTGGAAGCCCTCTGCACCAAGAACATTCTAGATCTCCAGGACCGTGAGTACCCAGGGCTTGCCCTGGCAAATAATGAGGAATAATTGCTAAATTGTTTAACAGTCAGTTGCCTTGTTTCCAGGGCCCCAACACCGGCCAAACCGTGGCACCGAGCAGGTCTGCAATCTCCTGGGTACCCAGAAAGGACAGAGGGGTTGGGCCAGTCATACACCTGGCCCACTGCAATTTACTCTGGGTGGAGGCACCACGCTATTTTATTTATTTTCTGGGATAGAACCCCTGAATACCACCATAGCAGGACCCAGGTCCTTTAACCTGTGTGAAAGTCAACAGGCAGGGATAGTAGCCCACTGGCATATGGCTCCTGGGCTATAGGTACAAGAACGGTGACAGGAAAAATATGGTGAATGTGTTGTGGAGGTATTGTGAATGGGAATATGATGGGTTGTTTGTCCAGGCAGTTTCCAGCTGGCTGTTTGGTCTAGTGGAAGGAGTGACTGCCGCTGGTGCATAAGGAAACGGGTTTGGAGTAAGGTGGGTGAGAATGCTATTTTGTTTTGAAGTTTGGGTACTTGTGTTTTTGTTTTTGTGCTCCCTGACCTATCGAATGTGTACCCTATACTCCCCCAACCTCCTGAGTGTGATCCCCCGAATAGCCCCCTCCAAAACTTTCTCCACTACCCCGGTGTCAAGCCCCCTTCCCCGGAATTGACTATAAAAATAATAGGTGGTGTGGGGGCATAACCCCCCCTCCACATAAAAATCTTACTGCATATCACCCCATTGAGACAGCTTCAAACCATTGCTGCTAATGTATTTGGTGTAGTGCACATCGCCGTTATTGAATTCGGCAATGTGCACTTGCTCATTTGTACATCGCTATTTTGCAGTCGCTCATATCACATGGAACTGGTCCAGGGGTAGGGGGAATGGAGACAGTACAATACACTAAAAAATTAACACAACAACAAGGTAGAGAAAATGGCACTTAAAACATAGCAGAGGTGAGGTAAATTACATAAAATCTTCTAATGATTTTCATTTGTTCCTCTAAGCCGTGGACTATGTCAGAATTAAAAACACGGTGGGTCATTTTGAAGGGGGGGCAGGAATTAAAAAAATAGAGGAAGGAGGTGGGTCACAGAGAGAACTTTGAGTTGGAAGTTAAGTCAGAGTGATTCATCACAGGACAACAACAGGGTGGACAACAAGTACACGGACGTTTAGTTTTTTTCTGTCTATATTTTTTCTGTTTCTTCGTTTCCTCTCTGCCTGGCATACCAGGGCCACAGTTACTGAATAGATGGTGGCATGGCAGGACGTGTTACCCGAGTTCAGTCAGTATTCCTTTCCTTAATTCTCCTGGATGTAGTAGTCTGCTTGTCAACCTAAAAAAACAGAAAATAAACTGAGGCACCGTTCCAATAACGAAGTGCAGAGTCGCAAAATGGCAGGAACAAGGGTCCTTTTATGACACCACACTTTTTTCTGATACACATAAGTTGTTCTTAGTGATGGAGGGGGAATCACTGTGACAAAGCTGGAATACTTGGCATAGTACTGGTCTCATGACACTGCCATGCACACACTTTCATGCAAAGAACAGTTACTCACATGACAATAGATCTTCATGACAATCTTCTTTGTTGGGCCACACCTTTGGAGCTGTAAGTCATCAGCATCAGGACCACTTAGAAACCTAAGCCAGGTGGAGGCTGCCCATGATGACGTACAACGTTGGTGCCTATAAAATGTGGGCAGCCTACTGCTCCTTAGTTGCCTACCAGAGAAAAGCTTGGAGGGCCTCATACCAGGAGATCAACCTAGTACTAGGCACGCCAGGAGAAGCATGGGACTGTAAGCATAGTATACATAAGGCACTGATGGAAACCTCCAGCTAAGGCAGTGGACAAAACCTGCCAGTGTATACTTCAGACAGGGGAAGGAAGATGTGTGCACTTTGGCTCAATGGAGGAGATTATTTCAAAGAGCTACTGTTATGGTGAGTAATTGTTCTATCTTCACTGAGGACATCTCCATTGTGCCACAAATTTGGAATGATTTCTAATCAGTACAAAGTAGGGGTGGGCAAAAGTTGCGAATTCCGCTTTCGCGGAACTTCTGTGAAGTATCCAAAATTTCACGGAAATTGCGGAACTTTCGCCACTGGCAAAACTGGGATTTTCTGTGGATTTTCACCTGGTTCCGCTGACTTTTTTGTGAACTGCAGAAAAATGCATATAAACTGCGGAATTTATTCTATCCACAGTTTAATGAACTGTCAGTGAATGAGTGCATGCTTGTACAACCATGATGTCATTCACTGACAGTTCAGTGGGCCACTGGTAGTCAGGGAATTGGGATTACTTTTCTTTATAAGGGATCGGGGAGGGGGGCCACTAGACACCAGGGAATACTGGGAATAGAGGGGTATGAGTCGGTGGACTGCCGGCTATTTTTTTGTGGATTAAGGGAATCCAGGATAGGGTGGGGGGTCAGCTAGACACCAGGGAAATAAAATGTTTTTGGGGGGCCATGATCAGCGGGGGAGCACTAGACACCAGGGAGGGATTGGAGTTTTGTTTCTTCTTTACCGGGACCCACGGGCCATGATACCTGGGCGGGGGGGAACCACTAGACATCAAGGATCAGGGATATTTTACTTGGGACCCACAACTGGTGGGTGGGGGACCACCAGACACCAGGAGGGTCTGAGGGAGGGATTGGAGTTTTTTCATTTATTTATTTACTGGGACTCCTGATCAGCGGGGGTGGATTAATGAATTAAATTGCAGTTAAAAAAAAGCCTCAGAACTGACCAGTGGCAGTGATCCATTCTGAGGATTTTTTCCCTGCAGTTTAATAAATTAACCTGCAGTTTGTATATTTATTCCACAGTTTTAAGGTGGAATTTCCACAAAAGTTGCAAAAATGATTTCTGAACTTTCACGGAAGCGAAATTTGCACTTTTGCAGCAATACTGCCGGTGGAATTTTTTTTTTCTCACACCCCCTAGTACAAAGCATCCAGGAAGGATGGCAAAGTCTAAAACAAATTCAGGACAGAAGGCCTTGCAGAACAGGAAAACCAAAGTAAGCACGTCTGTGTGAGAAGGTGTCAAGACTGCAGTGCTTAGTGAAAATATGTACAGTGCTCCATATGGCAGCAGTACAAATATCAGCTGCCAAAAACATTCTGAAAACAGGCCACAGAAGTGGTTATACCCCGTGTAGAGTGGCCACGCACAGCAACAGGAAGTTCCTTACCATACTTCCTATAACAAAATTCAGTGCAGTGAGCCAGCCATTTGGACAGGCATTGCTTAGTGACAGGTACACCCTCTCTCCCAGGGGCAAATGAGACAAATAGCTGAGAGGACTTTCTGCAGTCCTTAGTATAATCTAGATAGACACATAGTGTCCTTTGTATGTATGGAGCAATGCCTCACCCTTGTTGGCATGCTCAAGATAATACACTCATGGCTTTGTGGACTAATTCAAGATGAAATCAGAAACCACTTTGAATAAGAAACATGGATAAGTGTGCAAGGCAACCCTGACCTTGTGAAAAATCAGGTAAGGGGGCTCATACATGAGCACTTGAAGTTCAGAAATCCTTCAGACTGAAGTTATAGCAACCAGAAAAAGAGCCTTCCAAGAAGGGAAGTGCATCTCACAAGTTGCAACAGATTGAAAGGTAGCCAAAGCCAACTTCACAAGAACAAAGTTAAGGTACAAAGGTGGAACCGATGTACGAATCGGGATGCACATGCAAAATACCCTTAAGGAATAAACAGGACACTTCCAGTTGTGCCACCATGTGTCCATCAATAGGGGTATGAAAGGTTGAAAAGTCAGCCAAATGCACCTTCATGGATGAGTTCTGTAGACCAGAGTCCAATAAAGACAGGAGGTAGACCAGTACAGTATTAACAGGACGCATAAACGGGTCCTTGGAATGGAAAGCACGCCATATGGAGAAATGTTTCCAATTTTGTGAATAGGTGTGTTTTGTGGAAGACTTTGTAATCACCAGCAAGACATCAGTCACCTAAGGGAAACCCCAAAATATGGAATAGCTATGTCTTAAGGAGACGTGTTCAGATGCAGGTACCACAAGTCCAGATGGACAATGACCCCCTGTTCTGTGACAGTAGACTTCAACACAGGGGTAACTGAACAGGAGGTTTGACTGCCAGATGCTGCAGTAGGGGAACCATATCTGGTGAGACCAGATGGGGGGGCTACTAGTATCAAGGTGGCCCATTCTGCTTGTTGCTTGAGTACAGCCCTCTGAATAAGAGAGGTTGGAGGAAATGTGTAAAGGAACCTCCTTCTCCAGGAGAGGGGCAACACATCTTGCCAAAAAACTCCAGGCCCTGGAATGAACAAGCAGAAATGCAGTGGTTTTGCATTGTGTGGGAATGCAAAAAGGACCAACTCTGGATGACCTCCTGTTGCAAAGAGGTCATTTATCACAAAGGTCAGCAATTTTCATTTGTGTACCTGAGACTGGGACTGATTTAGTCTGTCAGCCAAGAAGTTTTGGATGCCTTGGAGAAGAACGGCTGTCAAATGAAGGCCATGAGATAGTGCCCAGTGCCACATTCTTATTGCTTCCCTTCACAGAGGGTATACGTGATTGCTCTCCTGCTTGTTGATATAGGGCATTACACCACTGACATGATCTGTCCTTATCAATAGGGGGCCTGGATGGAGATGAATAGTTCTTATCTCCAGAATACTGATGTAGAGATCCAAAACTAGGTCAGTGCACAACCCCTTGGTCTGGTACTGTCCCAGGTGGGCACCTATCCTAACCCTGAGACATCCTCTGCAAGGCTCTGCACTAGTGTTGGGGAAAAGAATGGACACCCTGCAACAAATGTAAAGGTTCCTTCAGCCACAGCAGTAATTTTTGCAGAGGAGACATGATGAGAACCATCTGTTCCAATATGTACATCAGTTGATCCCATTGTACCTGAGGTATCCATTGCGTGATTTGCATATGGAGACATGTCAATGGGACACTTACAATGGCAGCTGCTGAAAGTCCCAGGAGGCAAAAGATTGTCCTGGTGGACACATAGTGACTCCTGTGAACCAGATGGGTCTGGGCAACCAGAGCCTTGGCTCTGTCTGCAGGCATGAATGCACTGCCCACTGCCATGTCCAATACTGTCCTGAGGTACTGGAGAAGTTAGTAGGGAATAAGGACAGATTACAGTACATTGACCATGACACCCAGCTCCTCAAACAGTTGCTACTTTCTGGATAATGTGTGCTGGACCACTACCCTGGAAAGGCCTCACAGAAGCCAGTCATCCAGGTGAGGGATGACATAGATACATAGATACATAGACAGTGTCGGCAGATAAGGGCCTATGGCCCACCCAGTCTGCCCATTTGAGCTTGTAAGTTCAGTTTGTCTTCCTAGAAGTCTGTTGCCCCTTACCCCTGACCTCTAGAATTCCTTTATGTCTATCCCATGCATTCTTAAATCCCGTGATTATTTCAGCCCCCACCACTTCCTCTGGCAGGGTGTTCCACTTGTCCACCGCCCATTCTGTGAAGAAATTCTTTCTCTTGTTTCCTCTGAATCATCCTCCCTCCAACTTCATCCCATGCCCTCTAGTCCTGGAACATCTTTTTCGCTTAAAAATAGTGTTTTCCTGCACCCTGTTCCTCCCTGTAAGATACTTGTATGTCTCTATCATATCCTCTCTCCTTCTCTCCTCCAGGAGTACATGTTCAGTTCCTTCAACCTGTCTTCATAGGACTTGTGATGCAATCCATGCACCATCTTTGTTGCCCTCCTCTGAACCTTCTCTACCCTGTCTATGTCCTTACGTAGGTATGGTCTCCAGAACTGTACACTGTACTCCAGGTGGGGCCTCACTAGTGTCTTGTATAACGGAATTATGACCTCCCTTTTCCTGCTGGTGATGCCCTGCCTATACATCCCAGCATCCTATTTGCTTTACCTGCTGCCTTGTCACACTGTTTCCCTACCCTGAGGTCATCAGAGATGACAACCCCAAGATCCTTTCCTGCTTGGTGCATGCTATATCCTCACCCCCAACTGATATATTGTGCCAGGGTTTTTGTGCCCCATATGCATATCTTGCACTTCTTTGCATTGAATTTCAACTGCCAAACCCTTGATCATTCTTCAAGTTTCTGCAGGTCACTTCTCATTCTGTCTACACCCTCTGGTGTGTCTACTCTGTTACAGAGCTTTGTGTCATCAGCGAACAGTGAAATTCTGCCTTCTAGATCCTGCTAATGTCACTGATGAAAATGTTGAATAGGACCGGTCCCAGCACTGATCCTGTGGTACCCACTGGTCACTCTTCCCTCTGTGGAGTGACAGCCATTTACCACCACCCTCTGTGTCCTGCCACCCAGCCAGTTACCTACCCACCACACTACTGTCCTGCCCACACCCATATTCCCAGTTTGTGTAATAGTCTTCTATGTGGCACAGTGTCAAAGGCCTTGCTGAAGTCCAGATAGGCCATTCACTGCCCTCCCTGATCCACCTCCCTAGTCACCCAGTCAAAAATTCAATGAGGTTGGTCTGACATGACCTCCCCTGGTGAAACCATGCTGCCTTGGGTCCTGTAGTCCATTGACAACCAGATGTTCCACCAATCTCTCCTTCAGTAGTGCTTCCATGATCTTCCCCACTACCGAGGTGAGGCTGACTGGTCTATAGTTCCCTGCTTCCTCTTTGTTCCCACTTTTGTATAAGGGACTACATCTGCTGTCCTCCAGTCTTTGGGTACCTCCCTGTTTCAGTGATCGGCTAAACAGGATAGCCAGAGGTTCAGCCACACCTCTTAGTTCTTTAAGGACCCTGGGGTGCCATCTGGCCCCATTACTTTATCCAACTCTTATTACTTCCCAGTTCCTTCAGGACGCTTTCGTGTAAAGGGACTTGTGTCCATTTCTGCACCATTCTCACCCTTGTACTCCCTTCAGACCCATTACCCCCTCTTCCTCAGTAAAGACTAAGCAGAAATACCTGTTCAATATGTCAGCTTTACTGTTGTCATCCTCCATGCGGCTCCCATCCTCCCCCTTCAGTCTCACTATCCCTCCCTTTGTCTTTCTTTTTTCACTTATGTACCTGTAAAAGGTTTTGTCCCCTCTACCCACTGATTTTGCAATGTGTTCTTCTGTCTGAGCTTTGGCTTCCCTTACTGACCTCCCTGCCTCCCTTTGCTTCTCCTGGTACTCCTCCCTATCCCCTTCTGCCTGTGTCTTTTTGTATTGCCTGAATGCAATCTTTTTGGCTTTCACTTTCTTTGCTACCTCTTTGGAAAACCATAATGGTCTCCTCTTCCTTTTCCTCTTGCTAACCTGCTTAATGCATAATTCTGTTGTTCTTGTAATCCCCATTTTAAATACTGCCCACTGTTCCTCAACCCCTGATTCCTGTCCCATTCCCCTTAATGCCTCTTTTAAGTATCTCCCCATTTTCCCAAAGTCTGCCCCCTAAAATCCAGGATCGTGTTTTGTGTGGTTTGGTTCTGCTCTTTCTGTGATTTCAAACCACAATGACTGGTGGTCACTGTTACCCAGGTGCTCCCCCACTGTTACCCCCATCACACTGTCCCTGTTTGTGAGCACAAAGTCCAGTATTGCCTTCTGCCGAGTTGGTTCCATGACCAGTTGCTTGAGGAAGGCACCCTGAAGGGAGTCCAGGATAAATCTGCTCCTAGTTGATGCTGCTGCTGGGATGATCCAGTCCACATCTGGAATATTGAAGTCTCCAACCAGTACTACCTCACCCTTGTCTGCCATCCTTTGGATGGCTAGCATCAGCTCCCTATCTGTTTCTTCCTCCTGGGCTGGTGGTCTATAGACCACACCTGTGCGGATGGCTGTCCCCATTTTCCTTTCCAGCTTAATCCACAGTATCTCTCCCCCATTTTGTTCCTCCTGGATCTCTGTGGCCCTTATGTCATTTTTCACATACAGTGCCACTCCTCCTCCCTTCCTGCCTGCTCTGTCTCTTCTGAATATGTTGTAGCCAGGTATGGCCATCTCCCAGTCATGGTTATCATTACACCAGGTTTCAGTGATGGCCACAATGTCCAGGTCTGACTGTACCATGACAGCCTCAGATCTTCCATCTTGTTGCTAAGGCTCCTGGCATTTGCACACATAGCTTTCCATGATTTGACCTCCCTAGACTGCTTCACTGTTCTACCAGCCCCTTCCTTGGTTGTCATTTATCCTGGTTCTCCTTGCTGTCTGCCCTTCTGCTGAATTTTGCCCTTTTCTGCTTATTCACCTCTTGGGCACTAATCTCCATCTTTTGCACACTGCTTTGCAGAGATAGCCACTCCTCTGGTTCACTGGTTCCACTGCTAGCTGTGGGGGTGAGCAAGTAGGTACCCTCCTTGCTGGCCTGCCACCCCCCTTTGCTAGTTTAAATGCTTGTCAATGTAGCATTTAAACTTATCATTGAGTGCTTGGATTCCCCTCCAGGATGGATGCAGGCCGTCAGGCTTGAACAAACCTCCATCCCTCCAGGTGGGTCCCCAGTCACCAATGAATCCAAACCCTTCCTCACAGCACCAGTTCTTCAACCATGAGTTAAAGTTCCTGGTGCATGCACTCCTATGCTCTCCCTTGCCTCTCACAGGTAGTACTTCTGAGAAGTGACAGAAGTAGCTACTTGCTTGAGACCCCTCCCAGTTTCCTAAACTCTTCCTGAACTTCCTTTGGCTCCCCATTTGCCCAGGTCATTAGTACCTAGGTGGATAATGACATCCAGCTCACCCTCCCGTCTTGCCTTCCCAGTGATCCCCAGGATCTTCCTTCCATCCTCCATGCCGTAGGCACCTGGTAGGCACCTCACCTCCCTGTCCTCCCCCTCCTGTGTTCCTAGCTGGATCCCTCTTACGATGGAGTCCCCCACCAGGATTCGCTTCCTCCTCCTCTGGGGTCCACTGCTTTCCCCGCTGAGGTCACCTCCTTGGCTAACCTCCACATCCTTTCCTTCCACTTCTCTGGGTACCTCTATTTGGTTGTCCTCGTTTGCCAGTGTGGCATATGAGTTCTTGAGTGGAATAGGATCTGGGATGTGCCTCTGCCTGACTGCTCTAACCCTCCCTGAGGCCACTGTCATCCAAGTGCTCCTCGTTCTCGGCATCCTTTGAGGCAGCTGCATTGGACTGGGTGGTCCCTGGATAGGGGTAATGGTACTCCTGACCCAGTTTACTTCTCTCTGAGTCTGGCTACCTCATCCGCAGTCAGAGAGATGCATGCAGATAGGGCAGCACCTCAGTGTCCAGAAGGTCTGCCTGAATATGGCTGCCCCACAGCCACTGCATTGCACCACTCCCCATTATACTGCAATTCCACTACTTGTCTGCTAAAGCTCTCCTAGTTCTCTTTTTATTAATTTACTGTACTAAAAATCCTGTCACTAATCCTCAGATAATTTTTTTTTTAAAGGAAAAAGAAACCAATAAATAAATAAATGAGTCAAAACACTTGTTGTGCTGAGGGTGGGCTTCTTCCCCCTTATGCCCCTCCTACTTCACACCCCTTACTATTCCCTGTGTTTAGCTCCTGTCAATCAGATTTATCAGGGCATATAATTAAGAGTTGGGGGAAGGGGAGGGAGGGGTGAAAATTTGCAGCAATTAAAGACAGCACAGAATTACACCACCACTATGTTTTAAATTTTCAACAGCCCAAAAACAATTATAAGTAAAGACAACAAAGAAAGTATAGTGTCACTAAACGCCCACAATCTAAGTTTAAAAGAAAAATAGCAATTACCAGTTACTCTAAAGCACTGAATTGAATATGTTTCCTTCCTTCCTTCCCCTTCTGACTTCTTCTGAGAAAATAAACCTCTGCTTGCTACTTTAACTCTGACTAAGCCCCATCTCCAGTTATAACCTTCCGGAGGGCCACTGCCACAGCCACGAATCATTTGGTAAATACCTTGGTGCCATGATAAGTCAAAGGGCAAAACTCAGAATTGATGATGGCAGTCCTCCAGCTAAAGAGGAGGTATTGCTTGTGGCATGTTCGAAATTTGATATGAAGGTAAGCATCTTTTATGTCTAGGGCACAGAGTGAATCCCTTTTTGCAGTAGAGGGATGGGAGCCAGAAGACACAGCATTCAAAACCTTTTGTATTCGATGAATGTGTTCAAGTCTCTAAAGTCCAATACAAGATGCAGATCTCCTGTGGATTTGGAGACCAGAAAGTATCTGTAATAAAAACCCCTGTTCCCTTCTTTTGGAAGAATTAGTTTGATTGCTTTCTTCAGAAGTAGGGACTGTACTTCTCTCAGCAGGGACAAGTGGCCAGAGCAGGTAATGAGGAGGTGGAGGGTACATTGGAGGTTCAGACAGCAGTTCCAGGGTATGTTCATTCTCCAATATTTCCAGGACCCACTTGTCCATGGTGATCTCTCTCCATTTTGGTAGGGGAAGGGAGAGCCTTCCACCCACTTGAACTCCTGAAGGCAACTTTGAAGGGAGAGGAAGCGGGGAATCACAAGATACTGGGGCAGTAGAATTGGACCCTTTTGTCTCCTGAATGGCCACCCATGCAGTAGTACCTGTAGGCAGACCACCTCCTCTGCCGTGATATAATGGACAGTAGCCTGGACAGTAGCCATGGCCTCCATGGCCAGTGGCTCTTCAAAAAGCACAGCTACCCTGTCCTCTAGTATTTTATGGGGTCAAGGACCTCACAGACCTCAGAGTCATTTCAGATGACTGAAGGTCTTTTAGTGCATTATCCACATCAGATCCAAATAGCTTAGAGCCCCTAAAAGGGTCTTTCAGTGTGACCAGCTGCACATCAGCCACAAAGCCCACTACCCCAAGCCAGAAATATCTCTGTAGGCAGATACC
The DNA here is from genome assembly GCA_016271365.2 of Neoceratodus forsteri. NCBI lineage: Eukaryota > Metazoa > Chordata > Ceratodontiformes > Ceratodontidae > Neoceratodus > Neoceratodus forsteri. The sequence continues at coordinate 465,360,813 of CM028132.1, read as the reverse complement.
AACAGCAGCAGCAGCAGCAGCAGCCCTGGCTCACCAGTATCAAGACCAACTCATGCAGCTTTAATAAATTCTGCTTTTGCTGGATTATACGGTATAGTCTGAATAGTAGCCATGGCAGAGGCAAAATATTCATGAGTCTGAGGACCCTAGAGCAATCATGAGCAGCCATGATTAACACAGAGTAGGTTTCTGGCTGGTAAGCATAATAGGGCTTGACAGACAGAGCAGGGTACCGCTTGTCAGCCTTTCTGGGGACTGCAGGCAAAGTGCTAGGCCTCTGCCAGTCAGCAAAGGTATCATACTTTAACGCACAGTAAACAGGAGGCCCCACAATAATAGGTACTGTTGTGGCTTCCAAGAACTCCATTAAATTCCTCTTACTTGAGTCCTCCTCTTCATCCTCAAAACCCATTACATCCTAGATTTGCTTGAAAAAAGCTTGAAAGGAGGAATCTTCAGGAGGAGATCTGGGGTTGTAAACCACTGATTCCTCACTGTAAGAGGATAGGGTAGAGGTGGAAGGAGAACCTAGGGATCTTCTATCCATCCTTCACCCTCAAAATCTTCCTCCACATCCAGGAAATCAGGACTGTATTCTGCCTCGTTCTTGTCCTGAATGATGACAGTGGCAATTAACAGAGCCATCAATGGATGCAGCAGTTGTACTGGAATAGCAATAGGCATGCTTTTAGGCCCAACAATAATGATGGTGATGACTGGGGAGGCCCTGTCGATGGGACTGGCAGAGACGCTGTCAGTACTGGGAATAGATGAGTTAACATTTCTGAAAATGATGCCAGCACTGTCTGTGAGTCAATGCCTGATTGCGGGTTTGTGACTGCCATTGTCACCAGGACAGAATCCAATGACAGAGGCAGCATACTGTCTGTAGTAGGAAAGGCAGCACCAGAGCCATGCCTTAACCTTGGTGTCTCAGCAACAGTCTATAAGGGGCTGTAGTACATGCTGCCAGAGCAGACAATGACAAAGACTTACCCTACTTCAATGGAGACCTCGACCTCACCGGCGAATAATGTTTGTGTCTGTGCTTATGGTGGCTGGGGCGGGGGGGTTTAGAAGATGACTGTTCCTTTTCTTTGGATTTCTTCATTGTTCTTGCCAATCTTGGTGGTGATAGGGTCACTGACTGCTTGAGTGTCTCCTTACCAGTGCTGGACAGTCATGAGGGGGAAGCTGACTTGGAGCCAGTGTCTTTCGCTTGAGATTCCATGACCTTAACGGCAATGAAGATTTCTAAAGCCTTCTTACAGTGTCTCCATGTAGTCTGGTTAAATTCGTGGGCAGATCTTACAGGCCCACGTGTTGTAGGACAACTCCAAACAGCACACAGATGGTGTGAGTATCGTCCTTGTAGATCTTGTAACCACAGGTAAAAAACTAAATAAAAGTTCTTTCGATGGTGGCATGCAGGGACAACATCGATAAAAAAAGTTAACTTAGAAAATAATAAATATTGAAGAAATGACAGCATAGTTTCTCTGCAGGTACAATTTATTTATTTAGTTTTTTTTTACCGGGTAGGTGCGCTAGCCAAACAGGTGACTATTTTCAGGCACGACCCGGGAGGTACAGTAACAATACAGAGTTCATTTACATAATACAGGGAAGCAGTAACAATACAGAGAACAGTTTTCAGTAAAAGGCAATAAAGGAGTACAGCTTCAGAGACAATCAACAGGTCAAGAGAAAAACAGCAGATTTACAGTGTACAGGTAGCATTTAGTGAGCAGGTAAAGGTATACAGGGCAGATCCAAAGGACAGGTGGGTCAGGGGGGGGAGAGAAAGGGGAGGGGGAACTGGGTGAGCAGGTAAAAGGGGGGATGCGGGAAGGCAACCTTGCGGCTAAGTGGTTAAGGTGGCAGCAGGGATGAAGGAGGCAGGACGGGGGGGGTTTGGGTGTGGGGCGGTGAATGGATGGTGGCGGTACATGGTCGAGGTAGGGGGATAGAGTACGTCAGGCAGAGCTGGAGGCAGGGGAGACACCACCTGCAGTGGGGCTATAGAGGCGTAAAAGGCGGCGCGAAAACAGAGCAGGAAAGGACATGATAGGCATCAGCGGCCAGAGGAGGAGTGAAGCGGGAGAACATTTGGATGGGGCAGGGGGCCTACGGTATACGTCTGGGTGAGGGGGATAAGGTAGCATAAGCAGTGGAAGGCTACGGGAAGAGACCGAGTCCATGGAACCGTGCGGCGGCTAGACAGAGCTGCAGGGGAAGGGATCAGAGGTGAAGATGGCCACGGGGCAGCTTTAGCGGCAGAACCACTCAAGAGGAGCCTGGGTTCATGGAACTGAAGTCGGCAGGGGAGAGTTAGGATGGCGGGGTACGGGGTGAGGTACGGTGGGGGAGCGGCATCAGCGGCTGGAAGGTGCGGCAAGTACCCGGGGTTGTGGTACTGTTCCCGGGCAGGGGAGTCGGTGCTCAGTCAGGGTAGTTGGGGGGGCTGCGGAGGTTAAGAGCAAATGGGTCTAACTGGGGGTGTAGAAGTGAAAAGTCAGTGTTAGGGGGATATGGCGGGAATGGCGGCAGTGGGCTGAGGGATGAGATCGTGGCCAGCAGAGCAAATGCATGAGCTGGACAGATCGATGAGTGTGAGAATCACAGGGGGAAAGCGATGGTGAGCAGTTTTAGCAGCAGGAGCCTACTAGAGGAGCCCAGGATTGTGGAGCCGAGGCCGGCGGGGGAGGCTAAAGATAGCGGGTGTTCAGGATAAGGTACGGCGGGTGAGCGGTTTCAGCGGCTGATGGTGCGGCTAATGTCCGGGGTTGTGGAACTGTATCCGGGCAGGGGTGTTCAGGCGGGTGGGGGGCTGTGGAGGTCCAGGGGCAATAGGAGTAGAGGAACGGGTCCATTGGGGGGCGCTTAGGCATTGGCTGCGCCAGTACCTGGTACCCCTAGATCATCAGTACAAACATTCCAGTAAGCAGCAGTAACACGTAGAGCAGTGCAGACAGCAATAACAGGTTAACAATGCAGTAGTCAAGGCGCAGTAACTTACAACAAAATTACACACTCTAGACAAGTGCAAGTAGAGAGAAGTACCCTGAAATGAGTAGTCAGTGGCGGAAGAAAGCACTAAGGAGCAAGGGAGGTGCTGGCCCCAGCTGGCAATAGTTTCCAAGTGGTCCTGATGCTGATGGCTTACAGTTCCAAAGGTGTGGCCCAATGGAGGAGATGTCCTTGATGAAGATCTGGTGCTACTACCAATGTTCTGTCCCTCCCACTCACTTCTGGGACAAATATTTTTTCATATGGTCCTCTGTATTGCTCTGATGGTACAGTGGTCCTCCTCTCTAATCAAAGTCCCCTTGCCAAACATTTAGAATGACTTGGAAAGAAAACAGAATCTATCCAGAGCTGGAATGTGCACACTACTGCAAGAATGCTATGACCTACTAAAACAACTGCCAACATCCACCATAATGCCACTCAACCCACCAGAATGACCACCATGAATCAGCAGAAGGTTCTCTGGAGAGAATATCATACTCATCATATTAGCCGCCATGACCAGTGTTGGTTGGGCATTCCAGTGGAGTAAGCATTGTGGTGGGTCACAAGAGATGTTCTGGTGAGTCAAGGCATTCTCCTGGCCATAGAGCATTACAGAAGGACATGGCAGCCATTGTGGTGGTTAAGGAGATTCTGGCTGGCAGTACAGCAATATGAAAACTGGAACAATTCCAGTTCTACGTGATTGATAGTTTTTAACTTTACCCATACAAACCATATACATGCTGAAATAAAAAAAAAGATAAAGACGGACACTTACCATAAATATAGTTACAGGTCATCCACTTCCTCCCGAATAATCACTAAAGTCAGCAGCTTCGACTCACCCTAAAATTTGAAAAACAGCCATGCCAGGTCTTGTTGCCATAACCCGGGCAGCTGCCTTCCGTCTCGGAACAGACTGTTTTAGTAAGGGACTGCTACTTTCCACTTGACTGGCAATGGCTCCAGTTTGCTATTGAGGCACACCCTGCAGATCCAGTATGCTTTAATGGACCTCCTCCTGCTCCAGTTTGCTCTTGGGACCCCCACAGATCCAGAATGCTGTCATGACCCAACAAGGCTCCAGTTTGCTCTTGAAACACACCCATCGGCTCCAGTATGCTGTTGAGACCCCCCAACTCCAGTTTCTTTGACATATCCCACACAGCTCCAGTATGCTCTCAACCACCCAGCTCTAGTGCATCAACACCCCCATGCAGTTCCAATATGCTCCCAGGCCCTCCCCCATTCAGTTTGCTCTGCACCCCACACATGTCCAGTATGCTCTGAAGACCTTCTCTCCCCTCTGGAAAACCCCAATTCTCTCTCTCTCTCTCTCTCTCTCTTCTTCTCTCTCTAGAGAGCAAGGGGAGAGAGAGAGAGAGAGAGAAGTCCCCCAAACCCACAGCTCAAAGTTTTATTTGTCAAGAGGGTTAGCAGGATATTAGAAACTAAAGGCCCAGTGTGGTTTGTTGGGGTAGAAGGGGGTTCATGAATGAAGGATTATTAGATCTAAGTTATGGGGAAAGCCAAGGGCTTCACTCTACTGCCTGGTGACTGCTCTGGCTGCCTTAAGAGACAACCCCTGGCATCTCCCTCCAGTATGCTTCTAACATCTCCTGTCTCTCTTGTCTAGAGATACCGCCTGTAGTTCTCCCCGTATATAATTGAGACCCCCAGCTCCATTATGCAGCCCTCTTGACTTGACTGACTACTGAAGTCGAGACACTGATTGCCCCCCACCCCATGGATCCACTTTATTTTGATTATGTGACACTCAGGTTTGCTCCTGTGACTCCCCATCCCAACCCATCCTGCTGCAACAGGCCATCTCACAACTGGCTCCCAGTCTCTTCTGCAGTAACGATGACACAAGAACTTACCTGACTGGAGAAAGCTGAGCTGCGGGGTAGGCAGGCAGACTGGTGTCAGGGCAGCGGATTCATAATGGTGGTGGGTGGCAGGGAGCCTGGAGGAGCATATGCATCTTCATCCCACATTACGGCAGGCTCTCCTCTCCCACATAGTTGCACTTCACCAGCTACAGTCAGTCACACAAACCGGAGCCAAGCTAGTCAAACACTTTTTTTTTCTTTTGAGTGTGTGTGCGCATGTCTTAATCCACTCCTCTCAAGCCTCTGTTCACCTGTTTCCCTGCACAGTCACAATTAACAGGGTAGCTTCCTGCTTCATTCTGGTAGACCTACTCTGCTGTGCCTACAAGACGTCTGCTGGCTACATCAAGCAGACGTAAACTCTACCCAGAGCCAATAGGGCTGCAACTGAGGAATTTGGGGTAAATATTGAAAATTACCAAAGTTGTAAGCCTGCATTACCAAAATTCAATGTAGGCTCATAAATTTGTTGTTTTTTAATATTTTTATACCAACATAATAAATAATAATAATAAATTGTATTTATAAAGTGCAATTCAACAAGCCAAATCACTGTACAATAATAAAATAATAAAAAATATAAAACACAAGATAAAATAGAATCCATATAATTCTAACAATACAGACTAAAAAGATTGAATAGAGAATTCACTGAATGCTCGTTTGAACAAATTAGTTTTTAATGCTACCTTGAAGCTCTCCATGGTCCTGCACTCTTGAATCTGATGCAGTAGAGAATTCCACAGGGTAGGGGCTCCATATATAAAAGCATGAGTCCCGGATGTTTTCAGCGGAAACTGGGAACCTCTAACAACCCCTCATCAGTTGCGTGGAGAGGATGGCCAGGGCTGTAGGGAATCAGGAGTTCTTGCAGATAGCTCGAACCCTGTCCGTGCAGGGCCTTATAAGTCAGAAGTCTGACCTTAAAGGTGATCCACCACTGTACACACAGCCAGTGCAGTTCACAAAGCATGGGAGTGACATGACTCGAATGAGGAGTCCCCATCAACAGCTGCGCTGCCGGGTTCTGCACCAGCTGCAAGCGACAGACATCAACCCCAGGAAGCCCCAGGTAAAGGGAATTACAGTAGTCAAGGCACAAAGTCACAAAGGCATGGTTCAGTGCCGGAAGGTCACCGGACGGAACAAGGTGCTTAATCCTGGCAATGTTCCTCTGATGGTAAAAGGAGAACTTGATGACTGCTGACACCTGTGAACGCAGTGTCAGCCCATCATCTAGAATCACCTGCAGGTTGCGCACCCATTCAGAGGTTAGCAGCAGGACACCTCTGAGCCAAAGACCAGAAGGCAGCCCAGCCACTGACCTCTCTATCTGGTGACCCGGATCCACCACCAACACCTCAGTCTTCTTGGAATTCAATTTCAGCCAGCTGGAAATCATCCAGTCATGGATTTCCACCATGTAGCTGTTAAAGACTGAGACCGCACTATCCTGATCAGGTGCAAAGGACAGCTAGAGCTGGGTATCATCAGCATAGCAGTGAAACCTCAGCCCATATCATTTTACAATGTCTCCGAGGGGCAGCATGTACACTGTGAACAACATAAGGGACAGCACCAAGCCCTGGGGGACCCTGCATGGCAGATAGAATGGATCCGAGGAAAAAATCCCCACCACCACCCTCTGAAATCTGCCGGGGAGAAAAGATTGAAACCATCTGAGGACTGGACCAGCCAGGCCACAGATGACCCTCAGGCGCTCGAGCAGCACCCCATGGTCTACGGTGTCAAAAGCTGAAGAGAGATCCTGAAGCACCAAGATGGAATGGCGCTTCTGATCTCTTGCCATTAAGAGATCATTGAGCACCGAACCAGTGCAGTCTCGGTACTGTGCATCTTCTGGAAACCAGACTGGAGAGGATCATAGATATCATGTATAGTCTGATGGTTCTCCAGTTGTAGCGCAACTACTTTCTCAATCACCTTCCCAACAAAGGGAAGGTTAGAGATAGGACCATAGTTGGCAAAGCAGTTTGGGTCCAGAGCAGCTTTCTTGAGGAGCGGTGTCACCACCACCTCCTTCAGGGAGCTGGGAAACTCACTCGACTCTAAGGAGCACCAAACAGTCTTTGCAAGGATAGGGCCAATGGACTCAATACACCTCATTAAATGGCGTGTTTGGCCCGGATCCAAACTACAGCACATTGGCTGCATACTCTGGGCAATCTGCACAATATCCACAGTCTCTGGCCGGTCGAAAGATATCCAAGAAGGCCGAGGAGGGGTGACCAACCACCGATCACCGTCAACCCTCATAGAGAGTGCTGGACAGATCTTGGCCCTGATGTTGGCCACCTTATCCGTAAAGAATCAAGCAAACTCATCACTTAGCTTGTAAAAATGCACCTTGAACCTACAGACAGGTTGGGTTGCACAGCCTGTCCACAGTTCAAAAGAGTTGAGCAGGTCGATTCTAAGCAGCAGCAATCTCACCGGACAGGAACTCTGCCTTCTTATGAGCGATTGCTGATTGATAGATTTGATAATGTTCCATCAATCTAAGGTGGTCAGCTTCAAGGGCCGATTTCCGCCAGCATCACTCGAACCTTCGTCCAACTCGTCTCAGCTCCCTCAAGGTCCCATCAAACCAAGGGGACTGAGGGCGGAGAGAGAGAGAGAGGACAAACAAGGACAGGAGCAATGGAATCCAGAGGTTCAGTAATAGCCTTGATATAGGCCTGAACTAAACTCTTTGGATCCTGGCTTGCCCCAGAAAATCCCATAGCCTTCTTATGACCCCACCTCATCAACAAGGGCAGAGAAAAGTTTCAACTGCTGCCTGAAAGGTGATTATGTCTCATACCCTTTATAGTACTCCTCAGTCAAAGCCTGTGGGTATTCTCCATCAATCCTATAGGTTGATGCATGATCCAATCAATTTTGAGCTGGCCAAGGCCAACCTCTCTGTCCTAGCTCAGGATCTCCAGTTTAATTCATGTATCCAAAGAGGTTAGTCACAATCCACATCTACTCCCAACACTTTGCAACTCACTCAAATAAGGTACGATAACCACTTTACTTATATATATTAACAGCCTGGTAGCCAGGGGTACTCAAAAACCCCTCACCTATGCATGATTCCTTGATTACTTGACTGATTACAGAATTATCCTAGATTATTGCATCTTTAATTTCCATCATGAAGCATTAGGCAAGGAACTATTGTGGGAGCCTAACTCATAGCAATTGCACTGGGTACAGGTCTCCCTCCAGCAGTGCGACCTGCACCCCTTGCAGCTCAATACCAGTGGCTCAGTCAATAATCAACAATGCCTCCAAATGCTAGCTTCCGGTCCCTCCAGGAGTGACCCTAAGCTGCAGCCACTAAACTGCCCAGCCCTGGCAGCACCTAGGGGAGTGGATCCTCCTGCAGTGCCCCCCTCTGCCAGATCAAAACACTCAGGGCTGCCTTCTCTCTGTGCCCCAATAACAGGAGCCACCCCACAGAACACTCACAAGATAAGCGCTCGGGCCAGGGGGCATTCCCCCTCACCCTCCTGACTCAGAGAAGCAACAAAAAGTAGATACCTCCACCTTCTTCTTCTTTCTTGACCTCCCTGATTCTCCAGATAGCCAAAAACATGCTCTGGGGCCACCAATGAGTGACCTGTGGGACTCTAGCAGGAATCGACCTTTCCCCAAGTAACCTCCGCATTCCCGTGGTCTCGGTGGGCCATAAAATAGCAAGTTGTCCACCCACCGAGACCTGCAGCAGCCATACTGTCCCCTTCTTCCTCAGGGACTCCCACAGTGCTGTATAGTTCCCTCGAGACTTCGCAGACGTAGCAGTGCATACAGCACTTGCAGTCGCGTGGGTAACTCATGCAAAATCATGGCGGCCATCTTGGCTGGAAATCAGGGACCACAAAATCACCTTTAGAGAGAGATCTGCCTAATGACAGTGACATTGTTCATGAGGTGGGGTCCCAAAGAAGGCATGTTGAAAATTTGGGCCAAAAATATGCAAAAATGACCAAGTTATGCCACTAAGTTCAAAACCCCATTGAAATACATTGAGCCGCGTACCTGTTTCTTCAGTTCGAGGTCTGACTTTGAAGAGTGAAGACGTCTTTACGGTCCAGATAGGATTATGACGTTGGACCCCTGATGGGTTAGTAAGGGCTTGGGGGGTGCAGGGTGGTGGATGCTGAGTGGGAGGGTCAGGTGGGGGCAGTTATGGCCACAAAAGACATCGATGGACCATTTTCTTTTACAGGGTTTCATATAAAAAAAAACAATGCACAGAGGATTCCTCAGTGTGACACTGGGGGATTGGGCTATGCTATGTTTGGGGTGGGGTGGGTGCTGAGAGGGGAGGATGGTCAGGTGGGGGATATAAATATATATTAAAAGAAGAAGAAATTACACATGCAGGGGTGGTAGTGGGGGACGCTGTAAAAAAAGAAAAATCAGATTCTTCATCAGGGCACTGGGGATTGGGTACCCCAGTGTCACTGTTATGTTTCTGGGGTGGGGTGGGGTGGTGGGTGTTGAGAAGGAGGGTCGGGTGGGTGGGGATATCAATATATATTTAAAAAAAAAGAAATAACTGCATACACAGTAGTGGGGGTGCTGTAAACAAAACAAAAAAAAGATTCCTCATCAAGACACTGGGGATTAGGATCACTGTTATGTTTCTGGTGGGGTGCTGAGAGGGAGGGTCAAGTGGGGTGAATAGCGCAGTGCTACTTTCTTGCCGACAGTGATCAGAGTGCTTCATGGTCACAGAAGAGACTGTATTAACACTCTAACAAGTTGTTCTGTCACAAGGAATGCACTGCTTTCTTTTTTCAGAGCAAGAGGTCTGCAGGGCCCCACCCACTGTAGCCCTAAAAAGGACCTGTTTAATAACATTATAGACATAAATACTCTGCAAAAATTGTTAGTAATCATAGCACCACTTTGATCAAGTTGGCAGACAAGTGAGGGACAGCATAGAGACAGAAAAGGCTATGGCAGGCATATGTGCCAGAACGTTGGGGGCAACAGGCTCTCCCACTTTTGCCCGTGAGCATTGAAAGTGCACCTTCAATGCATGCAAAGTCCTAAGGGAAGCAATCATGGCATCCTTTGTAATTACTACAGCCACCCCCCACACATACACTTTTCCCCATGTTCTGGTACCCATGATAGCAGGTCAAGAAGGGGTAACACAGACTAAGTAAATTTGAATGGATAAATGGTAGTAACAAAGTGCTTTTATTTGTTCAACTAGCAAAGCAACTAATTGGGTTTATTTCATGTCTCTAATTTCTTGACAGTCAGTTAAGCAACAGAAGAAAACTGTTTATATAAAACACTAATGACTCTTATTATAATCTGAGAGAGAGAGAGAGAGAGAGAGAGAACAATGTGAAGCAATGCATTGACTCCCACAGGGCCATTATCATTTGACTGAGCAAATCTACCTACCGTGTGTGTGTGTGGGGGTGGGGTAGGCATCACACTGATAAGGATGTAAATAGGGCCTCCCTCCCCTCCCTTCCCTCCTCCTCCCCCCAAAAGAGGCTCCAGCGTTCCTGATTAATCGTTTTTTGGTTCCTTTCCCAGTAGCTCTGGTTTCTCTCAGATAAAAGTACAATGAAACAAATTCCTCTGAAATTTCGACTTAAAAGGAAATAAACCCACTCCAGTCATCTGAAGTTATGGTGACATGCTCTTTTGAGGCAGAAAGATTGATCCCTAGTACTGTAGGCCATTATGAACAGCTGTGAACGTAAATGCTTGTAAAACAGAATGAGGCATTAACTGAGGTGGAGGGTAGGATAAGATGGGATTACTGTCTGTTATTTCCCCCGTTGTTTCTAAGACCTGGGTTCAAATCCAGCACAGACTAGTCTACACTGAACAAAGACAATTTTCAACTCTTGGAATTAGTGGGCCAAGAAGATGGGTACACTGATCACTTTTCAATGCCAGCATAAGACATTTTGCCTTCCCGAATATATGGAATGTCTGGGTCATATACATAATGGACCAACAGTCAGACTTTATCACATAGTTGCTATACTGTGTCTGGAGCTGGACACTAGATGTATTGTCTTACCCACCTAACCTCCTTCCATCTTCACACATAATTCCCCCATGATTCTATGCCAAATGAGAAGATAATAGTACTACTTATGTAGTCTAACACACATCAGTTTACTTGGATATGAGATCAAGGAGAATATTTATATTTATATATAGTGTATACAATATGCTGTCTGAAAGTATGCAATTTATGTTTCAGTGTGAGGAGGTAAGACCATAACTCACGAGTGGCAGAGCCACAAGTGAGTTATGAAAGTCCTTCCCACTCACAAGTGATGATAAATTGCTTATTTTGAGTCGGGATATTGTATATTCCATATATACTACAGTAGCTTACAAGTTATATCTTTTAAAACTGTAGTTTGAAGATTGTGATGTTTTCCTTTGATATCAACAGCTAGCTTTAGTGCTGCACTAGGCTCTGTGATGCCATCAGCACAGAGTAAGCTGCTGTCTGACTGGTTCAGTATTCCACTGTGATGGCAGAAACCGTGAACATGTCCCCTCTGACATGCTGTTACTGATGCCACCAGCAAAGATATCTTTTTTTATCTTGTAATTTTCATCCCCACTCCTGGTGTGTGTGTGTGTGTCTCTCTCTCTCTCGCAATATATGTATTTTATGCATTAGATGTGGACATAAAATGGAGTGTGATTAACTGCTTATCTGAGTAACTGTGTATAAATGTAGAATCTTACATTTATGGACACAGTTACTATGTCACCATCCATCCATTTATGGACACAGTTTCTACATCATAGCCCCACTGCCCATCTGCCAGCACTCCTTTCTAATACTGTACTTTCATTTCCTGCATCCCTGTCATCCACAGAAATGTAGCAGGCAACAAAAAACCAAACAGCAATATATCTCGCCATCAAAATCCTTACTTAGAGCTTCCCCTAGCACACACAAGCACAACTACCTAGCAGCAGACACAAATAATTTTGTTTTAGCTTTTAAACTTTTTTTCCCAAACTGAAACCACATGTTGCTCATTTCCTCTTCTACCCCATCCGCCCACCTGTTTGCCCACCCATCCATCCACCCACCTCAACACACTTAGAGGAGCCAAACACTGCCTTCTAACTGTGCTGATGAACAATCTCATTCTGTGACATGAAACACCTCACTATCACAAGGCATCATTTCATTTTTTTCCTTTTCATACTACCTAGCATGTCCTACCTTAGACACTCTGACTGTTCTGGGTCACTCAATCACACTCCATACTGTTGCAACTCTACACCTCAGAAGAAATGCTCCATACTGTTTTTTGTTTTTGGTTTTGTTTCTTTTATGAAAAACATCCAAACTGAGAAATCCAAACCACAATCCTACACTGTCCAATCGCCTCCCGTGTAACTCTGACCCGCTGCTTTCACGCACTCATTAAGATCGCCTACATGTTTCCTCGCAATTTTCAAACAGCTATTATCTAAGCCAATCAGCATCACGATGTGGCATCCATGACAACAGCTATCGCAATGGAGGTGACAGCTAGCAGGGCACCTTCATGTCACAAAAAAATCCCACCGACTTTCTCAGTTTAAAAAAATGAAAGAAATACTTATGAAAAAAAGCACAAACACATGATCCCTGCCTTTTACATAGATGGAATATGCGGGGGGACCTTATGTGATACATGATTTATGCACACTCATGCTTCTTGCCCTTGGACACCTCGCTCGTGGTTTGTGCCACTTGTGAGGTTACCCAAGGTCAAACAGCACTTGTGTATGTAAGTCATGCATCACACAGGTCCTCCCCCACATATCCCTTATATACTCAAGCATATAGATATGTATATATTGAGAGAGAGAGAGAGAGAGAATAAATGATGGCAAAGTGTGGTATACGAGGAAATAATACTATCGAGGGGTGGAGCAAGCCATAAAGCACTGAGCCCAAAGAGTGAGTGGCCTTTGTGAGCCTGTTCAACCTTGGGATGGTATTATTTCATGAGTATGCCAGACTGTGCCATCTTTCATTATATATAACGCATAAGGTTGGTCAGTTTTGCTTTAAGAGAAAGTGTGCTAGGTTATTTTATTTATTTATTTTTTGTGCAGCTTGTTAAAGTGTTTCATAGTTCTCTAGTGTTCCCTCTAGTGTTTGTTGGTAGTATTGTTCCGTATGGTAAGGCATTTGAAGTTCTGCACAGTTTTGTCTCTTTAAGGTTTCCATAGTGCAGTGGCTTATCAAAGGGATGCTGGTTCAATAATTTTTCATTAGTGTGATTAAAGACTTCATCATGGAAGGAAGCAGGTGAAATGTTTGCTGAGTTTTTCAGTAGGCCTGTTTTACACATTTAGGGATATTGTAATTACTTAATGTTAGTTAATTACCATCAGTTATGGATGATGTTTGTGTCATATATGATAATTGGCTAATTGGCTGTTATCATATATGGAAAAATAAATGATGGCTTTTCAATGAGGACAAGAGCCCAACCTTGTAATATATCTATATCTATCTATATATCTACACACTGTGTGTGTGTGTATATATACTGTATATATATATATATATATATATATATATATATAATTTGCAAAAACTGTGTTAATGCAACATTTAGGGTTCTGACTAATGTGGCAAAAGTAGGGAAATGTGGCTTTAGGGTTTCCAGCCTTAAAACCCCAACCTCACCCATAAAACAAATCGAGGTGCAGTCTTCCTTGGCATTCTCATCCATAAAGCTCACCCTATTCTATAGACTCCAGAAACATATGCACTTGATGGGGTGAGTTTTAGGGTTGAGAATGCCAAGAAAGACTGCACCCCTGATTTGTTTTATGGGTGGGGTGGGGTTTTAGGGTTGGAAACCCTAAATCCACATTTCCCTACTTTGTCACTTCAGATGGAAACCTGAATGTTGCATTAACGCAGTTTTTTCAAATAATGTCCTTACTTTTGGAGATAGTATAATTGTAACCTTGTTTGCCTGTGGAAGCACAGGGACCCCTGGGCACTGCGCTCCCATCCCTCTGTAGATGTGTATATTCTGCATGACAGAAGCAACCAAATTGTCAGCATAGCCTTCTTATTACCCTACCTCATGTACCTGGCAGCAAAAATATTCAAATCCCCACCAAAACATCATTCCACACCACCGCAATTTCATTCCATGCCAGAGCTGTATGGGGGAAGTTGTGGTAGTAGGTCGACAAGCTGACCTGACTGCCCAAACACTGATGCTTCTAGTGGAGTGTAGTAACCCCGTAGACAATACTAAAGTGCCTAAAATTATCACCATAGATGGGTCCCTGGCAGCCTGGAGGGTGGTAACCAAGGACAGTGAGAGTCCCTCAGAGCCAGAACTCCCAACCTTCACCGAACGTCTTGAAGAGAAGCTTGCCAAATGGTTACATGTGGAGTGTCAGACCCTCGAGGACTTGTTAAAAAAGTTACTGAAGCCTCCCTTGGGGCCTGCACAAGTTCCTGTGCTAGCACCAATACTGGTACCTGTACCTAATCCTGTGTCTGTGTCCATATTTAGTCATGACTCCTACCGCAGACTGCAAATGTTTTCTGGCACCATTCCCTCACCCCAGGGGCAAGATGATTTAAAGACTTGGATGGACTATGCAACCCCTCGGGCCAAGCATGGCAGTGCGCAGAAGCAGAAAAATGGAAAAGGCTCATGGAAAGTTTAAGAGGTCCTGCACTTGAGGCCATAACATTTTTGAGGTCCACAAACCCTGACACTTCAGCCCAAGAGAATCTATCTGCTCTAGAAGGTGTCTTTGGTAGTACTGAAGCCGGGAAAGATTTGGGAAGGGGAGGTTGCACTGTAGCTAAAATGAAACACACAAACAAAACACACATATACAAGTTATTTTGCATTAGGAATGGAAAACAATGCAGTAAATAGTACAACAAAGAATGGGTCAGATGATGGGAGAGGGGTAGGACAGGAAGTAAGAAGAGTTGATGCAGAGGCAAATTAATTGGTGAAGAGTGACTTAAAGAGGGATTAAAGAGACAAGGGAGAGTTTAGTATTGTGAAATCTGATTAATCTAACTGCCAACCCACATCACAGACTGCAGTAAATTAAAATGTCAGCTGCTGCACTGCATTTTTAATAGCTTTCAAAAGCCAGTTATAGTAAAATAATTACATCTTACCACCCCTGCTCGCAAACTAGCACAGATCCTGCCTGGAGCATCTCTTGAAGAGATAGAATGTATTCTATACATCTTCATTCTGCCTTTCCCTTGATACCTCTGCCATCTGAGATGTGAGTATAGAATACACCTCAGAAGGGTAAATTCAGATAAGACGATAGCATACATTTCATTCAAACAGTGACTGTTAAATACATCCCAAACAGTATAAAAATGAATAGTAGGAAAACTTTACAAAATAAATGGAATGCGGTTCAATACCAACAAACCCCACCCCCCAAAATATCTTGATTTTGAAGTTGGACTTAGGAGAAAACAAATCAGATTCCAAATAGAATTCATCAATAACAGCAAGCTCATTGTATTCCGCATGTTTTGGATCAAACATGCAAATTTAGACAAAGGACAGTATTACTTTAAATTAAAGATGTGCCCATCTGTTGCTCATTCCCTGTAGCTGGCACAGCAACATCATGATAGCCCTGCCTGTGGCTCGAGAAAAGAAAAAATGATGTGTGTCTTTTAATAATAATTTTGAAAATAATAAAGTAATCAAGAAAACAGATAAAACAGAAACACACACTAACTTGTTAGACCAATGTTTATTATGATCTGTGACAGTCTCAAAACTGTTAAATTTTTTTTGTCTCCACAATGCACTGCTGCTTTAAATAAATAAAAATAATTTCACAGAACTCACCAGCCACCTTAACTATAGGTATTACACATTAACAACACAATTGTTTTAAATTTTTAGTTTTTCTTTCTTTCTAGGGGTTTTAACACATTTTTGAATCCTCTTCAGAAAGTCTTTGGAAACTGTGTAGTCAGTCCCCAACTGCCCTTATTCTGCCTTTATTTAGCATAATAACATGCTTATTATGACCACAGGCTAATGTCAGCAACACAGCAATTGATGTCTATTTCCGACAGTTGATTTCTTCCATGAAGGAAGTACAGTAGTATCTGTACTGTGTAGTTTACAAATAGGGGAAAAATGTACAATGGATAAACACCTAAAATTAAACACTTGTTGTAAGTAAAGCAGTTTTACGCTACTTAATTTAGTGCAGCAAATACTGTCCTTGTACTATGAGTTAATGTAATCCAGTGGGTTACTTCATGTACTGTATTGTCCTAATAGGCAAAGATCTGTAGGTTATTAATTCTGACAGTCGATACATTGAAGTAAATAAAAGGGCAATAAACAAATACGTAGGTGAGGACATTCACACACACACACACACACACACACCCTGGCACACAGTGTTACAACAGGAAGATTTGCCTATGCTCAAGTAGTCACAGTCAACCAAAGGAAGGGTCCTGTATCAATGTGGAACAGAGTGCACACACCACTGTCCTCTAGGAGTTCAATGTTTTGCACTTAGCACTGACAAAAGGTTGGTGCCTCATTACTATAGAACGGTGCTGCTGACTCAAACTGTAGCATGTGTAGCATCAAAATGTGTTATAGCTGCAATGGAGAACATGAAGGGTTTGCAACTAATCCTTATTAAGGAAAGGTCACATTTCCTTGTTATAAAACCTTGCAGACTTAAGCTATGCTGTCAGAATCTTTAGGTTATTCTGTTGGCTCAAGAAGTAAGAAATTGAATGTTTTAAATTTTATTTATTTATTTATTTATTACTGGATTACAAATACCTTTGAACCAATGGTTCTTTTACAAAGGTTCTGCGTCAGCAATGGGTGCAAGCAAAACAGTGGTAAGATACAATGCAAGGTCAGGAGGTTAACAGAAGTAAGCAGAGGTAAGATACAATACAGGTCAGGAGGTTAACTTAGTAGCAAAAGACAGTACATTTGTATAGACTAGCACAGTAGCAAACAGTCAGTGGCAAATAATGCACAATTAACAATACGGGTGTATATATAGCAAGACACAGATATAAATGAAAACCATCCTAGGGTTGACATAAGTGGAGCAAGGGGTGGGGGATAAGGGGAGGGTGGGGAAAAGGAGGGTAGGCAGTCAAGGATTTGACATAGTCGCAAGTGCAAGAACAGAAAGATAAGTGCTAGGTAGTCTGGGGGTGGAGCAACAAGAGATAGTATGATAGGGAGGGAGAGACAGACAGGAGGAGAGGAGCTGTGGAGGGGTGGAATGGTAGGTGGGAGGTGAGGGGGTAGAATGGTAGGTGGGGATGGGAGAGAGACAGGGAGTAGAAGGGGATGGAGGGGCGGAGAGAAGTGGGGAGGGTAGTAAGGGAGGAGAAGGGAGAGGTGAAACAAAGCTGCAAGCCTAGGCAGAGCAGTCACAACTGCTGAGGTCAGTGAGATGCTGGCGGAGTTTACGTTTGAAAGGGCCAAGTTTGTTTTCAGCTGCAATTTCAGGGGGAAGGTTGTTTAGCAGCAGGGGGGCCCTGGTGTGGAAACACGTTGAGCCTAGTTGGTACGGCAGAATGGAACAAAAAATGTTGGTTTGAAGGAACTGCGTGTAAAATGTGCAGTGACTGCGGGCAACATTAAGGCACGAGTTGCAGGGGGTGTGAGGTTAAGACAAATTTTCTTAGCCAGTAGGCAGGTCTGGTATGCAAGTCAACTATTTAGACTGAGCCAGTTGGATTGCTTGTAGAGATCACAGGTATGCGTATGCTTCCCTGCGCCAGTGAGACGTCTACAGCATTTGTTAAGGGCTGTCTTAACCCATTTTAGGGTGGTATTAATGGCAGCCCTGTAGAAGACAAGCCTGTAAACAATGACGGGTAGGACTGAGGCAGTTATGGCTGCACGCATAGCTTCTTTGTAAGACGGCGACGGTGGCAGTAGAGGACCCCAATTCTTGAGCTGACTGATTTTGAGATGTGTTGAACATGTGAGCTGAAAGACATTGTGCAATCAAGGGTAATACCAAGGTATTTAAACTCCTGCACTTGCTCAAGTGGTTGTTCAAGTTCACTATGTATGGTGAAGTTTATGGATCTGTATTTGCTGTGAGAGCTATGGAACAGCATGGACTTTGTTTTTTTGTAATTTATCAACAGCTTATGTTGGAGAAGCCAGGTTTCAACTAGGCTGAAATTCGTCTGTAGCACCTTGGAGAGTGAGACGGGGTCAGTATGGGAGGAATAGAGGACTGCATCTTCGGCATAGAGTATTAAGTTATTATTGCAAGCCGCAGGAAGAGTATTGATGAAAAGGCTGAAAAGCAAAGGGCCAAGGATGGAACCCTGAGGTACACCAGAGCAGACCGGAAGGGCAGTTGAGAGAAAGTCAATGATTTTGACTTTTTGGCTCCTTGCCGAGAGGTAGCTTTCAAACCATTTGGTTACATCATTAGATAGTCCAAGGGAGGAAAGTGAGTGAAGCAGGAGCTGGTGGTTTACAGTGTCAAATGTCTTGGTCAAATCAATGAATGCCGCACCCAGTAGGTGGCCAGTGTCAATCACCTTAGGAATATGGCTGGTAAAGTCAAGCAGGGCAGTGGTAGTACTATGGGCTTTTGTAAAGCCATGTTGTTGTGGGCAGAGTAAGTTATATTTGTTGAGGTGTTCAGACAACTGGTCAGCTACAATTCTTTCCAACGCCTTGGAGAGTGGTGGGAGGATAGAGATAGGATGGTAGTTAGAGAGAAGAGAACTATCACCACTTTTATGAATGGGTGTGACCACTGCTGATTTCCAGAGCTGGGGGAATTGTTTATGAGACAGTGAGAGATTCAGAAGTTTAGTGAGAGGTTGTAGGACAACATCAAGGGAGATAGAGAGGAGTTTGGGGTCAAGGGTATCGCTGCTGAAACTGGCTTTGCTTAGCACCTTGTTAAGATATCTTTTAGCTTCAGACATGGATACCCTCTTAAAGTAGAATGGGGGTATTACTGTGGAGATTGATTTTATTATTGAGGTAGTGCTGGGCAGAGCTGTCAAAGAAGTTGGGGGGAAGGACACTGCTAAGATCAGTGAACGCGAGATTAAAGGAGTCCACTATTTCTTTGGGGTCCTGTAAAGTGGAGTCGTTAACCTCAATCATAGCAGGGGAGGATTTGCTTGGTTTACCCATGAGGCTCTTGATGTTCTCCCAGAAGGGTTTGCTATTTCTCCAGGAGTTAGTAAGTTCCTGGTTGTAGAAGACTTGCTTGGCTCTGCGTATAGCTATTATGCACTGGTTCCTAGCCGCCTTATAGAGCTGCATATCATGTGGTTTCACTGAGTCCATGGCTCGGTGCCAGAGGTTATCTTGGTTTTGCATCATGGAGATGAGTTCAGAGTTAATCCAGTGATTAGTAGCAGATTGAGTTTTGCATTTATGTGGGAGGGGGGCAAAACTGTTGCAAACTTTGTTAAACTGGGCAATGAAGAAGTCAAGTGCTTGGTCGACACTGCTCAAGGAATCAAGGGGTGTCCAATCAACCGTTGACGGGGCAGCAAGGAATTGTGGAAGCTTTCCTTTTGTTAAGATTCTTTTATAGGAAAATGAGGACTTAGGTTTAGGTGCCCTGTTTGGCCAGTGGCAAATAACCGGGGAGAGATCACTGAGGGCATCTGGAAGAACTTCCGTGTTAATGATTCTGCTGGGCTGAGAGGTGAGGATCTGGTCAAGTTGGGAGCTACTACCAGACTTATAATTAAACCTAGTGGGAGAGGTGACCATTTCAGTAATGTCTAGGGCAGCAATGGCATCCTTATATGGATCTGCTTCTGGAGCTAGCCAATTTACATTTAGGGCACCCATTACAATTGTCTCGCCATGGGAGATGGTGTCGTCCATGAAGTCTGTGATCATTTGGAAGCCTGTAGCATGTTCACGTGGGGGGATGTATACTGATGCAACTGTGAGGGATTTTTCCTGCTGGCCCAGGATTATTTTAACTGCTAGGATTTGAGAGTTGTTTGCAGAGGGAGGTAATGGGATGACTAGCCCTTTAAGAGTTTCCCTTAAATAAATCGCGCAGCCACCCCCTCTCTTGGCAATTCTGTCGAGTCAGAACAGGGCATAGCCTGGAATGGATACAGCATTGTCTGAGACCTTAGGAAAGAGCCAAGTTTCGTTAAGGGCTGTAACATCCAGCCTATGTTGTAACACCCAGACTTGGAGTGCATCGAGCTTAGCTGGCAGGCTGCAGATATTTAGAGTCACCAGCTTGATGAAGCCTTGTTTCTCGTGTAGTTCATATGCCGAGGTGGGTGGACTGGGGTTTGGGAGTATGTTCCCAGCTAGGAGCAGGAGAAGAATAGAGATTCAGTGAATTTTTAATCCGCTGGCGAAGTGAACGTGAAGTGCCCACTTCGCGTTGGCGGAGCACAGCCTATGATGGGCACTTCCATCACTCACTGCGTTATCATTATTACTCACGCTGCCATTATGCCTTAACGTGAAGTAAGGTGAAGTGAGAAGTAAATAGGCAGCCCCCACACATCACATGGCTTACAGTACTGTAAGTCACATGCTTTAGCCAGGCAGGAAGGAAGTGAGTCAGAGAAGCAGTTTCACCTTCTCCTTTGCATTCGTAGAGGGAGAAGGCGTGTGAGAGAGCAGTGTAGGAGTCAGTGATAAAGTGCTTATTGCCTTTGTAAAACAGCTTTTTCAAAGCTATCTTTATTTAGTTTTTGTATTGTGTTTGTGATTTTTTTTTGGTATTTAATTTTTTTTTATAAGTGTTGTTTTGTTTTGTGTGACTGTGTGTGTGTGTGTGTACCAGGGACTTGTGTGGGAGGGATGGACTTGGACCCTGGAGAAGGCGAGTCGCTGGCCCGTGGGTGCGGTCAGAGGGGAGTGCGGACACGTGGCACGTGGGGGCGGTCGTGTCATGCTGTACCGCTCCCGACTCCTGGGTGTTGCTTCCCCCCATATAGAAGCAACAGCAGCAGCACCAGTGCCACCGGTGGCTGCTTTGCATCCACCTTCTCCTCCACTACCACCACCACCAGTAGCAGCTGTAGGGGCTTCAGCAGCACCCCCTCCACCACCTCCACAACCACAGGAGGTGCCCCTAGAAAATCAAGGTGGTGTGAACCATGCGACTCATGCGAGGACTGTGTCTGGTCCCCCCGCAGCTCCCCAGTGTTGGAGTTTTTTAACTCTGTGGGGGGAGATAGCACAGTCATGGTGTGCCATGTGTGTGGTGTGCTGGTGCATCATGGCCCCCGTGGGACACATTTGGGGACTGGTGGCCAGCGCACCCACATGCTCAACCTCCACAAGGCGGAGTGGCAGGCTGCCCTGGAGGGGGTCAGGCGTCCACCTGCTGGCCCTTCCATGGCAGTGGCCGAGGGTGCTGCTGTGGTCGGAGTTGGGCCATGCAGTCACCGCGTCAGCAGGAGAAGGGCCAGTACAGCAGCTATTCCACCACCACAGCCACTAGCACCACCCTCTCCACCACCACCCCCACTACCTGGATTCCCAGCTGCAGTGGACTCCGCCACAGTCCCTGCAACACAGCATGACATCTCCCTGGTGTGGGCGGCTCTGGAAGAGAACAGTCAGAGGGTTGGTGCTTTGCAGCAGCAGGTCCACACAATAGAAGAGCAGCAGCAGCAGCAAACAGTCTGAATGCTGCACCGCTGCTGGACCACCACGGCATCCACAGCCATAGTAACTTACGTGACTGTTTTCTGGCCCCTCCCCCACCCCACTACTGTGATGTACTGTTTTTTTGTGTTTTTTTCTTTGTTGTTGTTTAATAATACACATTATACAATGGCAAGGAAAAATCTTGGGCTCTGATTGGTCAGTCTGGGACTGGACCCATGATGTTATCCCAGTACAACATCACGGGTCTAGTCCCAGCACTCAGATGACTGCATCAGTTCTTAAGGAAAAACAAGAAATCACTCCACGTAGCTCCTTGGCAGCGCAACCCCCCGGTTCTCATTCGCACTCTCAACCCACCTTCAACCCACTCTGAATGCTTCTGACTCACTTGCCAGTGACCACCAGCCATCAAAGTGCAAACTGCCCCTGCCTTGCTTGTGTTCCCACCAGATACAGTGAAACAACACCCCCCCACTCACACACAGTGTTCCCATGAAAAAAAAAATGCCGTCATTAAACACGGCATTTAAATTTACCTTTCCGCTGCAGCACAAGCACATTTAGTGTGAACAACTTGCCAGCGAAAACCACGGACACTAATACCCACCGACATTATCCCCGACTAGCCTGCCTTGACCACCAAACATTCTGATGCCCCCACCAGTATTTCCTAAAATACAAAACGAATCTTTTAAATGAAAAAAAAAAAGCCGTCATTTTAGACAGCATTTCAATTTCCCCGTCAGCAGCAGCAGCGCGAGCCCTTTCAGACAACCATACTCCCGCTCGCTTCCTCAAACACCTGCAGTGGTTATGGCCACCATTAAAAATAACAAAAAATGATCGATAAAATAACAGTCACATATTGGCACTCCACAAAAATTACCTGCCATTGCTGCCAATCAGTAAGTCCCCAAACAACCTGGAAGTGGGATCGCGGTTCCTCAACTCTCCTGCTTTTAAAGCCATTAAAAAAAAAAATAAATACTAAGCAAAACAATATTAGCCAGTTCCAGATTTGAATGTTAGTGTGTCGACTGCTGTCTTTTCCTGGGGCGGTGCAGGAGGAGACAGCAGACACACAATAACATTACAATGGGACTATTTTTTTATTCAGTATTCCTGCCCATTGAAAAATGAAATAAAAATACACTTTTAAAACTTTTATTTTTTTTTTTCTTTTATTAGTAGCAACAAGCCATTGTATAATAGCAATAATGCACTCCAGGGTGTGTGTTGTGCTGGGATAACGTCACGCCTGGGGTGATTAGTCACCACCGGCCTGCGGCCTCGTGCCTAATCATCCCAGGCGTGATGTTATCCAACACAACCTGTCATACGTATTAGCAATCCCTTCAGAGGAATCTTTCTTGTGCCATATAGTGCAATACATTTCTGTGAAAACTGCCCATAATTTCATTACAGTGTGTCACGTGATGGAGGAACTCCCGTTCTGAAAAGCCACCCACATTCTGCCTCCCTTCTCAGCAACATTAGGACATGATGCCAGGGAGAGCGTGTGTGCGTGCTCCATTACAGTGAATATCCAATTGTCCAGCAGCTTTCCAAATGTTTCTTTATGTTATAATGCTCAGTTTGTGGTGAAATGTGTGGGCACGTTTCCAGTAAGAAGAGCCTTGTTAGTGGAAGCGTTCACGATGCCTCACCAAAACATAACATAAGAAAACATGGGATAGCTGCCAGGCGTTCACTATAGTGGAGCATGCGCTTGCGCTCCCCTGGCATCACGTCATGTTGCTGAAAAAGGCAGAATGTGGGCAGCTTTCTGAATGGTAATTCCTCTGTGACGTGAAACCCTGTAATGAAATTACGGGTAGTTTTCACAGAAATATATTGCACTCTGTGGAGCAAGAAATATTCCAGTGGGAGTAAGGCCCCACATATTAGGTTATGTGCATCACCATAACTATGTAATGTGGTGAATCTCTATAAAGCAGCTGCAGAGCAGCAATCTGTTGAGAACTCTGAGCTATATTTTTTAATGCTATGTTACAACTTCCTTTACTTACATCCTGACTGACTGGAATGATACGACAATTTGCAGTAGTTCAGTCTGCTGTGCTACCTTTTTTCATGTGTGAAATAATGAAAGGAGCGTTCCTTTAAATTGGTGCTGACCATGTCTTTGTCATTGTTTTCCTCTGCTTTTCTCCATCATGTCAGTTAGTTGTTATATATCACTTCTGTTGTTTATTAACAGTTATGCAGCAGGCAGTGTTTTATGACACCACAGAACAATAGTTATTGAAAAGCAGCTGCAAATAAATACAAACCTGGTCAGAACAATATTGGAAGGTGTGCTCATTTTTTTTTCATACATGAAAAAAGTAATCAACTAAGTAAAGCAGACATAAACTGTGAAAAGAAGAGTATCATTCAAGTCACGACTCGGAAGTAACTAGTGGCTGTGGCAATGTAAAGTAGCATAAAAAAAGTACAGTTCTAAATTGTCACGACATTCTTGCAATGCTGCTTTAATTGTAATGTCAGTATGATATGATATGACATCATGAGCTCACAACAATCACACAACACACAAAAGTGGCACAGAGACCCAGATTTTTTCTGCAGGCCCAAAATGCATCCTCCTTGTGTGCAGAAAATTGACAAGTGGTAACACAGTGAAATGGGAGTGTTTCAGCACATAGAAAGTCCCCCAGAATTAATGGCGCACTGAGTCATGCGCGCAGTGGTGGCACAGAGTCCCAGATTTTTTCTGCAGGCCCAAAATGCATCCTCCTTGTGTGCAGAAAATTGACAAGTGGTAACACAGTGAAATGGGAGTGTTTCAGCACATACAAAGTCCCACAGAATAAAATGATGACAGTGAGCGTTCTGTTGCTGGTCCAATGTGTTCTGCGAGGCGATTCGAGCAAATGCAATTTGATCATCTCAACTGGATTGAAGGGTGCCATTTGGCTGTACACCAATAATAGCCTTGGTGAGTAGATATATATATATATAGATATATGGTTGTGTATTAGGTGAGGAGGGGGGTTGACATGGACATGTACTCATGGTATTGTTCTGCATCACAGGTCACAGAAACTGTTGGTGTGCACATTCCCGTGTGCTCAATGAAATTTTTTGTGCTGAAATTGGAAATGGAGAACTCTCAAGCACATAAAGGTAAGTATTTTTTTTGGGGGGTGGGGGGTCATATTTGCTGGTTTGTCTGTAATGGTTTCTTATTTTGTTACTTCTTCACAGATTTCATCTGCATCCTTCTGGAGTCCATTTGTTGTTAATGATGGTCATGGTTATCTCTTGAAATGACTTCTGCATGTTGCATGTGTGCCCAAGCCTGGGGGAGGGGGGTGCCTGATGTTGAAGAACTTATTTGGATAAGGCCAGTTTGACAGAACAACAAAGCATCTGGAAGTTTCCTGAAAAAAAAGCAAAGAATGACTTCTTACAACTTAATTGTTATTTCCCTCCCTGGTTCTGAATCTCAAGTCAAGTTACACTGAAACCCACATCTTGTCAACTAACACAACCTGTGTGCAATATTTGCTGCAGTCTTTCCAAAACAATAAAATGGATGAAATAAAATCTTCATACTTACCAGAATGGATTTCACATGGATATTCCATTGGTTCCTCTCTGTACGGTACAGCTGCAGTACCATTCCCACTGAGTTTTAGCGATGGAGACTTTTTTTGTTAACCTGTAAAAGAAACAAAATAAGTGTACTGTATGTGTTTTACCATTGTGGCTCTGAAAAGCTACAGAAAACAAAACATACAACTAAAGGAAGTGAAGCAGCATAACAAACATGAGTACACATACTCACTTTATGGTTTAAATATTAAGAAGCTTTGTGTCTGTGGCTGATGGATGTGGTGGTCCGGACAGACTCAGGCTCAGTGGTGGCAGTGGCTAACGGCAGTCCCAGTGGTGGTGGTGGTGGTGGTGGCTTGGGGGGGCGGACAGACTCAGGCTCAGTGGTGGCAGTGACTAACAGCAGTCCTGGTGGTGGTGGTCCAGAGGGCAGACAGACTCAGGCTCAGTGGTGACAGTGGCTAACAGTCCCAGTGGTGGCAGTCGGGGGGGTGGACAGACTCAGGCTCAGTGGTGGCAATGGCTAACAGCAGTCCGGTGGTGGTGGTGGTGGTGGTGGTGGTCCAGGGGGGCAGACAGACTCAGGCTCAGTGGTGGCAGTGGCTAACAGCAGTCCTGATGGTGGTGGTGGTCCGGGGGGCGGACAGACTCAGGCTCAGTGGTGGCAGTGGCTAACAATAGTACCAGTGGTGGTGGTGGTCGAGGGGGTGGACAGACTCAGGCTCAGTGGTGACAGTGGCTAACAGCAGTCCCGGTGGTGGTGGTCTGGGGGCCGGACAGACTCAGGCTCAGTGGTGGCAGTGGCTAACAGCAGTCCCGGTGGTGGTGGTCTGGGGGACGGACAGACTCAGGCTCAGTGGTGGCAGTGGCTAACAGCAGTCCCGGTGGTGGTGGTGGTGGTGGTCCGGGGGATGGAAAGACTCAGGCTCAGTGGTGGCAGTGGCTAACAGCAGTCCTGGTGGTGGTGGTGGTGGTCTGGGGGCGGACAGACTCAGGCTCAGTGGTGGCAGTGGCTAACAGCAGTCCCGGTGGTGGTGGTGGTGGTAGTCCGGGGGGGGGCACACCACCTTTTAAAAACTTCAGTTAAAACCTGCCAACATTAACCACATCATCATCCTCATAAAGAAAGCTGCCCTCACAGTCATCCATGTCTGAAGTCTGACCCCTTGGAAATTCCTTCTCCATTGTGTTGTCATCTACGTCAATGGTGTGCCGTTTCAGACAGCCACTGCCAGTGCCACCAGGATGGTCCATTTCCACATCACCAAAACCACCATGACTAGGCCGGGGTATGAATGCCCATTTTCAGACAAATATGACTCAACCGTTCTCTGTGCCGCACTAAGTCCAGTGGTTGATGCATCATCCTGTTCTCCCAAATCATTTATTTCACAAATACCCACTTAGGACAAAGCCTCCCAAAGCGGGTTGACGCCAGCCACTTTGGATGACAGACCACCTGGAACTGCAGTCCCCTTGCCCTTGCAGGATATGCTTGATGGTCCTCCAGGTGCACCTTCAGCCCGATTATGCTGCTGAGGTTTGCTGACCTTGGCACGTGACTTCTGTGCCCCATGAACCAGGCGCACCAGTTGACCACTGATATTTTTTACATGTTCAGGCCCTCCCTCCAGTACTGATGCAATCCCACATTTGTATCGTGGTTCCAGCATTGTTGCTATGGCAAAGTTGTCACTATGCTGAATGCTCACAACGTGACGATTCTGGTCGAATACTGTCAGCATGTGTTGCAGCAACATACTGCTACCACCATCTCCGGCAACATCAAGGCCATGCTGTATATTCACCAATGTCTGCCTCAGCACCCACAGCTGTGAAATTGATTGGCTAATGGAGGCAGACTCACCACTCACTGTCTGTGTGGCATGTACAGAAGGCTGCAAAATTGTTATTACAGAGTCCATGAGGCGCCACTGTTCAGTCATCATAGACATGGAGGCCCAGGAACTGTCACAGCTAGTGTGCATCACAAGATATTCTGAGACGGCTTTGTATTGTTCATACAACCTCTCTGCCACGTAAAGTGGAGTTCCATCGGGTGACAACTTCCAACTTCAAGCAGTGCTAAGGCAGGCTGTTTTGTATCTGCAACTGCCGCAGTTGGTCACGGGCCTTTCCAAAACTTGAAAAGTGAGAGTAGATACGTCGTGCAATGATCAGCATTTCCTTTACGTCAGAGTGCTGCAGAAACTCCTGAACCACAAGATTTAAACAGTGGGTCATGCATAGAACATGAAAAAAACCACCATTCGTGATGCATTTCACCACATTTGACCCATTTTCACTTGCTATGAACCCAGTTCTCAGGGACAGAGGGTTTAGCCATTTGTCAATTTCAGTCAGTACCACGTCCAACATGCTCTCACCAGTGTGTGAACAGGTCACATTGCGCATAGCAATCGTTGCACGCTGTCGAATTCCTGGAAGATTGCTATCGCGACAATCCACCTCACTGCACTGATTATTCACACTACCAACATCACAAACAACCTCGGCACCTGCGCCCAGTGTGCAGTTATACACAAATATGAACTCCCTGCCGTTTTGCCACTTGTCCACATATCCATACTTAAATGGATGAATGGAGAGGAGGAATGTTGAAGGGCATGTCTTACTGAGTCGGACACAGTATGGAACAACTCAGGAACAGCACGGGTAGAAAAGTACATCCTGGATGGGACTTTCCATTTTGGAAAGGCACGTGCAGCAAACCGTCAGAACCCAAAATTCTCCACAAAGGAGAAGGTAAAAGATCAATTGCCAGCATTTCCGCTACAGCAGCATTAAGTTCACGTGATACTGTATGATTCGGGGGGTACTTCAGTTTATGTGCCAAAACATCCTATAACATGGGCTGACAAACGTTTTACATGGTGTGTGATCACAGATGGTTGTGCTCTGTGATGAATGGCATTGTCAGGGGGTGGAGTGTGGACATTTGATGAAGACGGTTGCACAGGTGATGATGACAAACACAGAAATGCTGTTATTTTGCCAGATTTGCCAACCGGGTTTGATGTACCACTTGCACTAGACATACTGCATTCACCACCACCACCACAAAAACTGCTACTCTCACTAGCACTGGACAACATTTCAAAGTCATTATGGTCCTCCACCTCATCATGCCTGTAGTAATCCTCTGCTCTTATTACCTCACTACTGCACATGTTTAATTTACTGCTGGACTTAACAGTCATGGAAGGGGATAACATACTCGTTATGGTTGCCGGTGATGAGGGTGAACGCCCCACTGTGGTATTAGCTGCCAGCTTGTGCTGGGTCCACAGTGCCAAGTGCCTATTCTTAAGATGCGTATGCTGTCCTTCTGTTCCCAGATAGTTCCCCTTTTTACCTTGACTCACACGCACATGGCAAACCTGGCAGATTGCAACTGACTCATCATTTGCATCTTGAACAAAAAAATCCCAAACAAGAGATTGTGATGTTCTGCTTTTAACATGTCCATGATGTGGCTTATTTAAGTCCGTTATTTTAAACACTGAAGTTGGGGGGGGGGGGCACATGATGTTTCAGGCACTGCAAACCTGGACTGCAACTGACCACCATGACTACCTATCGTATTGATTAGTGGGTCATCATCATCAACTAAAACCAGTAGATCACAAGTTTTTACAGGGGAGGGGATTCCTGCAAACAGGCTCAGACACAGCCATTTTGAATTTATTTTTCTCCAGTTCCCAACTGGGTCAATTACATCATCATCATATTCATCAACATCACACACATCCACATCTTCTGCTTGGAAGCTAGCATGTGGACTGCATGTTGCAAAAACAGCAACATCATCATCATCACATTCATCATCACCATCACCTGATATTTTCTCACCACACTGTGAATCACTGCATGGAAAATGCGTGACATTAACTGCCACGGTGGACGGAATATCACATTGTATGCTATCGTTGACATGATTATCAGACTCCTCAGGTTCTGTTACTGGGATGTTACTGGGAAGTATGACATCATCTACGCTGCCACTCACTTGCACTGCTTCTCACTCAATATTCCCGGATACGGTACACTGGTCGGAATTAGAACTTGATGCAACAATACTAATACTACCACCACCACTAACACCACCAGCTGCGAAATATCATCTCCTCCAACTATGAGTGAAGCTTCTGATTGGGCTGTAAAAAACATTGCAGGAGAAATACCTTTCCTCACATCAGCAATGCACTTCTGTATCTGCGTACTACTACCATGCCCACAGACTATCTTACTGCCAACATTGCCATGGTGAGAAACAGCTTTGCTTACACGTCTCTTTGCAGGCATTTTGGGGATCAACCACAATACTATAACCAAATTCAGATTTTGGTACGTTCACTCTCTGATTGGGGGGACACTGGATGTGAAGCCAAAAAACAACTGTAGCTTCAGCAACAGATAAGAGACTAGTCTGTCATGCAATGAAAACAACTTCAGTAACCAGTGGTGCTGATGAGGTCATGAAAACAATCCAGTCTGGTAAAGGTGGGGGGGAGCACTGACTGCAGTGCAGATTTTTACGGCAGTACAAGCAGCAAAACAAACAGATACCACAATCGCAGTACAAAATCAGGCAGCTGCAGTGGATAGCAGGTTCACACTGCTGCGCTTGCAATTACACTAGTCTGTGGCACAATAAAAGGTGTATTATTTGATGTCACACAACACCACACACACACACTCACACACAGAACAGTTTGTCTACAATGCTGAATGAGTAATGCGTAGCAAATGCAAAAGTTCAGTACTACTGTGCCACGTTACGTATTGTAATGTAAACAACCTGAACTTATGAACTGCTGCACCACATCCACACAACAAACAGCAAGAAAATGTCAACTATTACTGACAATATTACTGTGTGTATGTTAACACAGTCAGTTATATAACAAAAATATAACCAAAAAACAAAGAAATCGCTGTTTCTCCAACTTAAATCTACCTACACCACAGATATGCCCCTCCCTCAAAGCACACTTTCACTGTCTTTCACTACACACACTCAATGTTGTAAATTAACATTCAAAATCCACACAAAATCAAAAATGCTCGATGATATGAGCACAGGAGGGTTTCCTACAATCGATGAACTAAAGTTGGAGCCCCCAAAAAATGCAAAAATGCCTTAACAGCTTTTGCAAGATTTCAATCACAGACAGCTATCAGAGCACACTGTCTCCTACGCCTTCCTACACATACTACCCCAAACTGAAGCTGTGCAGATCAATATAGAGCCCATGTGACCTGAAATCCCATGAATCACTGCAAAATTTGTCTTCGGAGCTCAAAAACAAGGCAAAGTGAGGTGAAGTGTGTTGTCCTTAATGCACTTCGCCTTAAATTTGGTTGAATAGTGGTCTGGGGAGATGGAGTAACGCAAAGTCATTGTTTCCAATGGACTTCGCGTTCCTCATCATAACGCGAAGTATTCCGCTTCGCATTGCAGAGCACTCCGTGAATCCGCCTTTGCTCCGCAAATCACTTCGTGGAGCGGATTGAGCCCACTTCACCCACCACTAGAGGAGAAGTGCAATCCTAGCAAGATAGTGAACAAGGAGCTTGTGAGCCAAACGCCGTCTACCTCTGACGGATTTTTTAGCTGGTGTGTTGCTACAGGGCGTGAGTAATTGGAGGAGAAGGGGGTACTCAGGGATAGGGAGGAGATTATCTCAGTTATTATTGAGGGATGCTAGCATGGGAGCACAGTAGTGTGTTTTGGATGGCGGTAAGGTACACCAAGGGATATATCCTAACATAGAGTGGCGATGCTGGTAAATGAGTGAGGTACCAGTACTAGTGGAGATGGGGGGGGGTATGAAAAACAGAAGTAGAGGCAGCGTTAAAAAGGTGTTTATGGACATAGCGAAAAGAGGTACAGGTGTCCAAAGCAGAGGGTAAGGAGAGAGTGCAGAGCTTATGAAGTTAAGGTGGTGGAGCGGAGTAGAACAGGGCTGAGTGTTAGGCAACAGGGAGTGATCCTAAAAGCACAGGCCTTGACAGAAGTAGAAGAGGGAGGGGGCAAAGACTGATGCATTGGATTGGGTAAGTGTGCTTTTAATTGGCCCTCTAGTGGCTAAAGGATATAATCTGCTAATGGAAAAGTCAGCTTTAAAAGTGGGTTTAACATCAGAAGCCTAGTTTTAGCAGTATATAACCGATGGACTTGTTAATGAACCACTTTGAGGAAGTCTGTAGAAAGACTGTTACAATATTCAACGTTGGTTAAGTATGTGTGTGTGCCTGTGTGCGCGTGTGTGTGCATGCGTGTGTGCGTGTATCCGTCTGATGATCCGTATATTTCTAACATAGTACAATGCTGCTGGATATGGGACAGTAAAAAAGGTTAAACAAATGACAAATCAGAAATCAAAGCCTAAGAATTTGTGGCATAGATTTAAGCCCTGCAATGTGGTTTTATGCAAACAGAAAACAAATATGTACAATATTTCTGTCTATGCATCTTTTTGTCTAGACAGCTACTTACTGTCTAGTTAGGAACTGCTGTTGTAACTGTAATTTTGTGAATGACCATGTGAAATGTCTTGCTATTGCTAGACAGGAACTAGGTGTCTTGCAAGAAAATGTGTTGAACTGATGCTGAGGTGTAAGACCAGAGTTTGCTGGCAGAGTGGAGTGAAAGCACCTAGCTTTATCTTAAAGCACCAGTGCAACGACATTGGACAAAAAATTTGACCCTACCTTTTTTCACTTTAAAAAATTCTGGGCATCTTCCAGTTTTATTTGGTGGTACAATTTTTTAAATCCACCAGCATTTGAGTATTTTATAAACATTTTAATTGATTTTTTTCTCAAGATAAAAGATGGCTGCCACATTTTGCATAGAAATATCATTGTAGGCCTGGCAGGGTTAAAATCAAAAAGTAAAAAAAAGATTCATGGTGCACAGCATAGGAGGTACATAGATAAGCAGATCTGACATGCATGCTAATATTGTTTCTTAATTGTAGCTGAAACTAGCTCTTTTTGAAAAACATTTTTCATTGCACTGCTGCTTTAAAAGTATATTAATACATATTTATACTCCTCTTCCTTTTGAAAATAGCAGTGGGGAGAAAAGATCTGCAAGCAGTGGATTTGGGCACTGCAGCTGCTGGGGACTTGAGAAAGTAAGTGGGAAGCAGTACTTCCGAACCTCCAAGCCTTCCACCCACACACACTTGCCTTTTTCTAATTTGTAGGCAGTCCAATTTGACTGACAGAGGGAGAACTTCCTGCCAGGGAGCAGGAAATGCGGGACCACTGGGCCACATAAAGTGAGGATTCGAGCTGATGTGGGGTTATTCACATACTGAGCTGATTGCTTCAAGCTTTGGGCTGCGAGGTACAAATAAAAAATATTTTTTTAAGGATAGCTGGTAAGATCTAGAAATAAGGAGTAGCCATGATGGGAGTAGTGTAGTGCAGTGACTGTGGGGTGGCAGTCTTCAGGGAGACCTTCTGGAGGCTGTGGCGCTGCCCCATCTTCAGGCACCACTCTGGGCTGAGGGAGGAGGTTGCCAGACTCAAAGGTGAGTTGGTTTGCGTTAGGAGGACCAACTCCCCCACTCAAGGACCACCAAGTCCACCTCCACCTCCTCAGAGGATGTCAGAATGGAGAAGCAGATGGAAAATGGTGGTCTCGGGGAAGGTTAGGGTGGTGGAGCATAGGCACATCCCAAATCTCATACCACTACGGAACTCCAACGCCACACTGGCAGGGTGGGACAGTCCCACCGAGGTGCCTGAAGTAATGGCTGGGACAGATGTGAAGTTCCTCAAGGGGGTAGCAGAGGACCACAGAGGAGGAGGAAGCAACTCCTGGTGGGGGACTCCATAGTCCGAGGATTGGAGCTGGGGACAGGTAACAGGGTGGAGAGGGAGGTTAAGTGCCTGCCAGGAGGCACAGCTCTGAGCAATGGAGTATGTATCCAGAGGATTGCTAGGGTATCAGCAAGGAGGGGGGAGCTGGACATCATTGTCCATCTGGGAACAAATGACCTGGCTAGGGATGAGGCAGGGATAGGGAGAGTACAGGAGGAGTTCAGGGAGTTGGGGAGGGGCCTCTGGGCAGGTAGCAAGCTCCGTGACCTTCTCGGAGGTGCTGCCTGTCCCTGGCAAGGGTGAGGCTAGGAACCTCTGCACCAGGGACTTCAACACATGGTTGAGAAAAAGCTTCATTGGGGACTGGGGACCCATCTGGAGGGATATGGGCCTGTACAAGGGCAACAGCCTCCATCCATCCAGGGAAGGGACCGCTGTCCTTAGTGAGCGGTTTAAATGTTTCATTGGCAAACATTTAAACTAGTGGGGGGGGGCAGAAGGAATCAGGGAGAATCAAACTGCCCACCCCCACAGATCAATGCAGTCAGCAGGGAGGACCCTAAGGTTGGGAAATCGCCAGTGGTAAATAAACTAGGAAAAGGTAGAATGGTGGAAAAAAGGAGAAAGGGGATTAAAGGCAGGGGGGTAATGAGAGAAGGCATAAGGATAGAAGTGGGGATGGCAGGAGGGGAAATAACAAAATATGTAAGGCCTTTTGTCATTTCACTCTGAACGCCCCCCCCAGAACCCATCATTGCACCCTTTACTCCTCGCTATCATTCCCCCCCCCTCTTACTCCCTGCTGAAACCTCCATACCTCCATGATCACCGTTAAATATTGGTTTGGCTCGCTCCCCCCACCTAGCCTCCTTCCTATCCCCCTCCACCCACACCTCCTACAGTCTTTATTCCCTTGACCCATGCTCCTTTGCCCTACTCCACCCTCACTCAAACTCTGGCAAGGCTGCCTTCTCTTTCCACTTCCACCATGAGTGGAACACCCCTACCTGCCTCACTGCGCACATTCAGATCCACAACAAATGGCACTCACATATATAGCCGGGTGCTGGAAAATGGAAAAGGACAAGAATAAAAGTAAAGAACTAGCACTCCAGACTTGCGCTAACTCAGTGAGATATTTTTACTTGAAATCAGTTCATTTTACTTAACAATTGTAAATACATTCGAAATCACTATCACAATGAAAAATGTAAGCTTCCACACACTTTATGCCTCTGCACTTTGGGGTATCACACCCTTCCTTAGGAGGCATCAGTGCGCATGTTGCCATCCTTAAGTCTCTTTAAACGTAACCTCTACCTCTCTCCTCCTGCTCGTGCCCACAGCCTGCTAACTTCTAGGCAGTATCTTGCCTATCCATCCCTGGTTACCAGTATCCCAGCATGTTAGGTCCTCTGTCTTTCTGAAATTAGCACCTGCCCAAGTTTCCCATGTGTGCTACTGCCTACCCAGGCTTCAGCAACAACCCACTGCTGCTCTGTAGCATAATTGTGTTGTTAATATGCATCTGTTATGTACCATTTTCGTATCTGCTTGTAACCTTCCGCTGCTATATTGCTTATGTATTGTTGTTTTACACTATGTCATGTACAATTTTATACCTGCCTGTACCCCGTATAACCCATTACCATCTGGTCTATATGCATTTATTAATCGAAATTCTGTATTATTGCACTGTACTTGTACTTCCTTTCCCCACCCCACCCCCCAGGTCGCACCCGGAAATGAGCCTCGGCTCAGTGTGCCTCTCCCAGTTACCGATTTTTAGATAAATAAATAAATGTGTGTGAATGCTCACAGCCTGGGAAATAAAATCCCTGATCTGGTGGCCTTGATGGCACAGGCTGAACTGGACATTGTCACTATTACTGAGACATGGTACAATGGGAAACATGACTGGATGGAGCTATACCTGGTTATGATCTATTCAGGGACGACAGGGAGGGTAAAAAGGGATAATGGGTAGCTCTTTACATCAGGGAGTGTATAAAAGCAACTGAAGTATAGGAACTGTAGGAGGGCAGAGGCCCTGTGGTTACCCTAGAGATGGGCAATGGCACCACTATGCACACGGGCATGATCTACAGACCTCCAGCTCAAGGGGAAGAGTTGGACAAGATTCCAGTGGAAGCAGTTGGTGACTAAAGGGAAAGTGTTGCTGGTAGGGGACTTCAGTCTGCCAGATGTTGATTGGAGCAACCCAGCTGCAGCCCCAGCCAGGAGCAGGGACATACTAGACTCCCTGCAAGGGGCATGCCTCAGGCAGCTAGTGCTAGAGTCCACCCGTGAAGGTGCAATTTTGGACCTGGTACTCACCAACGGGGACAGAACTGCAGATGTCATGGTAGGTGAACACCTGGGAGCCAGTGATCATTGCACAGTGTAGTTCAATATGAGTACAATGGCAGAGTCAAGACACACGAAAGCAAGGGTCCTGGACTTCAGGAGGGCAAACTTTATAAAGTTGGGGGTATGTCTCAGGAAATCCCTAACAGGGAAGGAGGACCGGGGGGGGGGGGGGTTGAAGAACAGTGGGCACATCCAAAGGGAGCCACAGTGGAGGCAACAAACTGTTGCATTAAGCAAATAAACAAAGGTAAGAGAAAAGGAAACCACTATGGTTCTCAAAGGAAGTGGCCAGGAAGGTAAGAGCTAAAAAGCTGGCTTTCAGGAAGTACAAGGAAACACAGAAGGAGGAGGACTGAGTAATGTATTGGGATAAGCAAAGGGAGACAGGGAAGGCACTCAGGAGTGCAAAGGCACAAACGGAGCAGTGCTAGCGCTAAAAATGCGGTGGCGCTTCCCACTGTCCCCACACCCAGGTTTATTCAAAGGCATTGTGCTAGAGCTATTATCTTTGAAAACGGGGCTGAATACGCACTGCACAAATGCACTGCAGTGGTGCAGCATAATGCATTTGCGCGGTTCTGAATGTAGCAGAGCAGTGAAGGTAAAGGAGCAAATGTGAGGTGTTTTTGTTGTATATTGGGGGATTAAAATCTCTGAGAGAGTTCCTTCTTCCATTTGTTTTTTCAAAAACAGAAAAGAAAAAAAAACAGAATGCAGCTGAGGATGTCAGCAGCAATTGATACTGAAGGCTGTGTATAAATGCTCAGTGGAAAAGGTTTTTCTGTTTTTTCTTGCACAAAACTGACTGCTTTTTGAAAGATTAAAGCTTAATGTGCTGTTGTGTGATTAAGAAGCTCTGTGGAAAGGGTTTTTCTGTCTTTTCTTTAACAAAACTGCTTGCTGTTTTTAAAGAAAGTCAGGTAGAAAACAGATATGATAGGAGTGGTGCAATGCAGTGGCTGTGGGGCAGCAGTCTTCAGGGAGACCTTCTGGAGGCAGAGGTGCTGCTCGATCTGCATCCATCTCTCTGGGTTGAGGGTGGAGGATGCTCATCTCCAGGCCAAGTTAGCTAGGCTTTAGAAGACCTTGTCCCCCACCCAGGGACCACCAAATCCACGCCTCCGCCTAAGAGGATGCCAGTAAGGAGGGGGGTTGGATGACAGTGGGCTCAGGGAGAGTGAGGGAGATGGACAGAGGTACATCCCATCTATGGTTCCACTCCACAACTCCTACACCATTCTGGCAGGGTGGGACTGTCCCATGGTGGCCCTCTCAGTGGTGAACAAGGTGGATGCAGGGGACCTCTGCAGTGGAGACCCCGGGTGGTGGTGGCATGGGATCCCAGAGGAGGAGGAAGCAACTCCTAGTGGGGGGCTCTATTGTTAGGGAGGTAGACTTGGGGGCAGGAGAGATGGGAGAGAGGAAGGTAAAGTGCCAACCCGATGCCACAGCTTGGAGGGATGGGAAGTGACTCCAAAGGGTCGCTGGGGCAGCAGGATTGGAGGGTGCGCTAGATGTCATTGTCCACCTGGGGACAAATGACCTGGCTAGGGGTGAGGTTAAGGTGGTGCAGAGGGAGTTCATGGAGTTCAGGAGGGGTCATAGACAGGTAGCATGCACAGTAACCATCTCACAAGTGTTACCTGTCTACTGCATGGGAGAGGCCAAGGTACTCGGCACCAAGGGATTCAATGAATGGCTGAAGAACTGGTGCAGAGCTGAGGGATTTGGCTTCATTGGGAACTGGGGGTCCACCTGGAGGGATGCAAGCCTATATAGGAGGGGTGGTCTGCATCTATCCAGGGGGGACAAGAATCCTCAGTGAGAGGTTTAAATGTTTTATTGGCAAACATTTAAACTAGCCATGGGGGGGGGGTTGCGGACGTAAGCAGGGAAAATCTAACTGCCAGCCAGAGGGTTAAAGTAGTCAGAAGGGAGGATCCTAGGGCTGGAGAATCACCAAAAGGACCTGAAATTGGGAGTAAAGACAGGGGGGCCATGGGGGAAGGCATAGGGGTAGGAAGAGAGCCGTTAGGGGCAAAGGCATCAAAACAGTGAAGGCAATCTGTACAAATGCCTGTAGCCTGGGAAGTGAGATGCCGTACTTAATGGCCTTGATGGCAGAGAAGGACCAGGATATTGTAGTGGTCACTGAAACATGATATATGGGAAACCATGACTGGTATATAACCATACCAGGGTACACAGTCTTCAGGAAAGACAGGGTGGGCAGAAAGGGAGGAGAGGTAGTTATCTACATTAGGGAAGGGATCAAAGCAACTGAGATTCAAGGAATGCAGGAAGGGGAAGAGGCACTGTGAGTAACCCTATAGATGGGGAATGGCACTGCCATCTGCACTGGAGTTATCTACAGACCACCAGCACAGGGGGAGGAACTAGACAAGATATTAGTGGAAACCATCCACAAAATGTCAGAGAAAGGGGAAATGTTGCTGGTAGGAGACCTAAATATGCCAGATGTTAACTGGAATACCCAGGCTGCAGCCACGACCAGGAGCAGAGACATCCTGGATGCCCTGCAGGAGGCATGCCTCTGACAGCTAGTGGTGAAGCCCATGTGGGAGGGAGTGATATTTGACCTGGTTCTGACCAATGGAGATAGAATTACAGATGTATCGGTGGGCAGCCATCTAGGGTCCAGTGATCACCATGCAGTGTGGTTCAAGGTGAAAAGAGTGGAAGACTCAAACCACACAAAAGCAAGGGTCCTGGATTTCAAGAGGGCCAACTTTGCAAAAATGGGTGACTGCCTCAAGAAAGCCCTGGCAAAGAAGGAGGGGGAGTGTGTAGAGGAGCCCTGGGGGAACCTTAAAGGAGCCATAGCAGAGGCAACAAGTCTTTGTGCAAAGCAGGTAAGCAAGGCAAAAAGAAAAAAAAAACACAATGGTTTTCAAAGGAAGTGGCAGGGAAAGTTACAGAGAAAAACTGGCATTCAGGAAGCACAAAGAAACACAGAGGGACGCAGAAAGGGAACTGTATCAGGCAAAGCGGAAGGAGACAGGGAAAGCAGTCTAGAACACAAAGGCGCAAACAGGAAAAAATAGCCCAACAGTAAAAGGACACAAAACCTTTTTCAGGTAGGTTAGTGAAAGAAAAAAAAAACAGGGGAGGGATTGTGAGGCTAAACAAAGGAAGAGGGGAGTGTGCAGAGGGGGACCTAGAAAAAGCAGAAATCCTGAATGAATACTTCTGCTCAATATTCACAAAAGAAGAAGAAGGGCTGGTACCACAGTCAGGCAGTAGGAACACGCATGGAAGAGTGGTGGAGACCAGTCCATTCACAGAGGAGAGAATCCTAAAGGAACTCGCAAAACTGAAAGTGGACAAGGCAAAGGGGCCAGACAGGATATATCCCAGAATATTAAAGGAACTCAGAGGGGTGCTGGTAGCACCACTGACTGCCCTTTTCAATAAATCACTGGAGGAGGGAGAGGTTCCGGAGGACTGGAGGAGAGCGAATGTAATACCCTTCCATAACAGCGGGAGCAAGGAGGAGGCTGGAAATTACAGGCCTGTAAGTTTGACCTCAGTGGTGGGGAAAATAATGGAATCAATCTTAAAGGAAAGGATTGTGGAGTATCTTGAATCCAGCAGGGCACAAAACCCAAGGCAACATGGATTCACAGCAGGAAGGTCTTGTCAAACAAATCTGATAGATTTCTTTGGGTGGTCAGGGTAGTTGATCAGGGAGGAGCGGTAGACATGGCCTACCTAGATTTTAGCAAGGCCTCTGACACCGTCCCACACAGAAAGCTAGTTAACAAGTTAGGCAGTCTGGCAGTAGGACCCAAGGTGGTAAACTAGGTCAGAAGTTGGCTGGGAAATAGGACACAGAGGGTGATGGTAAACGGGGGTTCAATCCGAGGAGAGGGGGGTAACCAGTAGGGTGCTACAGGGATCAGTGCTGGGGCATGCCCTCTTTAATGTCTTCATAAGTGACATCGCAGAGGGGCTGGAATGGAAGGTATGCCTCTTTGCGGATGACACCAAGATCTGCAATAGAGTTGACACTCCAGGGGGTGGAAAAAATGAGGAGAGACCTAGGCAAGCTGGAGGAGTTGTCAAGAGTGTGGCAGCTTGGATTCAATGCAGAAGTGTAAAATCATGCACTTGGGGCACAGAAATCCACGGGACGAATACACAATGGGGGGGGGGGTACTGACAACAACCAAACTGGAAAGAGACCTGAGGTAATCATAACAGATGACCTAAAGGTAACCAAGTAGTGTGTGAGAAGGCTGTGAGGAGAGCTGGAAGGATGCTGGGGTGCATAGGGAGAGGTATCACCAGCAGAAAACAGGAGGTGATGATACCACTGTACATATAATTGGTAAGACCTCATCTGGAGTAGTGTGTCCAGTTCTGGAGGCCACATCTCCTAAAGGACATAGTCAGAGAAGAAACAGTCAAAAGAAGAGCAACAAAAATGGTGCAAGGACTGCACCAGAAACCACATGGAGAGGGACTGAAATAACTCAATATGTATTCCCTGGAGGAAAGGAGGGAGGGGTTATTATAGAGACTTCAAGTACCTCAAGGGGATAAATAAAGTACAAGCAGGCAGCATCATTCAGAAAAAATATGTGCAAGAACAAGGGGTCACAATATGAGGCGGGGGGACTCGGGGGCAATGTGAGGAAGTATTTTTTCACAGAAAGGGTAGTAGATGCATGGAACAGCCTCCCTGAGGAGGCTGTGGTGGCAAAAATGGTACAGTAGGTGAATTCAAGAATGCATGGAATAGACAGAAGGCAACCCAAGTGATAGGAAAGAGACGATAAGCTACAGATCAATTAGGATCTGAAGTATATGCAGTAGATGGGGAAATGGGCAGACTGGGTGGGCCAAGTGGTCCTTATCTGCCATCAAATTCTATGTTTCTATGTTTCTGTGTAGCACTGAGGATAGCACTGAACAGAGGGGAAAAGCATTTGTGCAGCTCTGAATATAGCACTGAGTATAGCGCTGAACACTGGGGGGTGGCTGTGTGTGTGAGAGGAGGGCACCAATGAAAGACACACAAACACAGCAGCATAGGTATCAAAACAAATGTTTACCAAGTACAATGGCCAACAGCACATGAACAAAACAAAATATACATGCAAAACAAGGGAACTGCCTGTAGAAAAGGGAGGTGAGATAATAATGACAATAAACAAAACAAGCTCACCCACCAAGTATAAAAAACAAAAGCAAAACAAGGGTACTGGCCCGGTATAGAAAAACAAAACATGGGTACTGGCCCGGTATAGAAAAACAAAACAAGGGCACTGACCTGGTATAGAAAAACAAAACAAGGGTACTGGTCCAGTATAGAAAAACAAAATAAGGGCACTGACCTGGTATAGAAAAACAAAACAAAGGGCACCTGCCCAATATAAAAAAAACAAAACAAGGGTACTGGCCCGGTATAGAAAAACAAAACAAGGGCACTGGCCTGGTATAGAAAAACAAAACAAGGGCACTGACCCGGTATAGAAAAACAAAACAAAGGCACCTGCCCAATATAAAAAAACAAATCAAGGGTACTGGCCCGGTAAAGAAAAACAAAACAAGGGCACTGACCTGGTATAGAAAAACAAAATAAGGGCACCTGCCCAATATAAAAAAACAAAACAAGGGTACTGGCCCGGTATAGAAAAACAAACAAGGCACTGACCCAGTATAGAAAAACAAAATAAGGGCACCTGCCCAATATAAAAAAACAAAACAAGGGTACTGGCCCGGTATAGAAAAACAAAACAAGGGCACTGACCCGGTATAGAAAAACAAAACAAGGGCACCTGCCCAATATAAAAAAACAAAACAAGGGTACTGGCCCGGTATAGAAAAACAAAACAAGGGTACTGGCCCGGTATAGAAAAACAAAACAAGGGCACTGACCTGGTATAGAAAAACAAAACAAAGGGCACCTGCCCAATATAAAAAAACAAAACAAGGGTACTGGCCCTGTATAGAAAAACAAAACAGTGGCACTGACCCGGTATAGAAAAACAAAACAAGGGCACCTGCCCAATATAAAAAAACAAAACAAGGGTACTGGCCCGGTATAGAAAAACAAAACAAGGGTACTGGCCCGGTATAGAAAAACAAAACAAGGGCACTGACCTGGTATAGAAAAACAAAACAAAGGGCACCTGCCCAATATAAAAAAACAAAACAAGGGTACTGGCCCTGTATAGAAAAACAAAACAGGGGCACTGACCCGGTATAGAAAAACAAAACAAGGGCACCTGCCCAATATAAAAAACAAAACAAGGGTACTGGCCCGTATAGAAAACAAAACAAGGGCACTGACCCGGTATAGAAAAACAAAACAAGGGCACCTGCCCAATATAAAAAACAAAACAAAGGTACTGGCCTGGTATAGAAAAACAAAACAAGAGCACTGAACCGGTATAGAAAAACAAAACAAGGGCACCTGCCCAATATAAAAAAACAAAACAAGGGCACCAGCCCATTAGGCAGTCCAACATTAGGTCCATAGCCCATAAAGGTGCTGCATATGGTGGTGGTGGTGGCTGATGAGTTGACATAGCTCACGGCTGCTGGCTGCTGGAAAGCCCTCTATAGCTTGGGTGCAGTCTCCCACCCATTGAGCCAGTATCCGCAGCAGGTGGCCCTGTCACCAAAGCAGGTCATCCCTTCCCTCCTGCATCAACAGTTGGGGCCGTGGGCATTACCACCAACTCCCTGGTGCACCAGGCTGATGGCACAGCAGACACACCACTGCACGGTGTAAGGCATGCCAAGACACAGTAGACAGACACAGGGCACCATGCCTGCTGCAAATAGGTGCGTAACAGTAGTCTGCACAATCCGTGACACACCACAATGTCTCTGGTGGGATAATGGCCCAAGTGCAGGGTGAGTGTTCCCAACCATAATTACATAGGTAATGTCCCCACAGGCATGCAAGCAGCATGGCGAGTCACACATGCACATAAGTCTCCGACTGCAGAAGCATGCAGCATAATATAGACATGCGGCCCCTGTGTGCAACACACAATGCAGGGCACTTACGTAGATGCCTCTCTGCCAAACAGCTCCACTGGGCCCCATCATGACCTGGTGAGTCCTGTTGGCACCTGTCTGCGCCTCAGCTGTACCAGGTCCTGGCTTGGCCCTGTTGGCTGCTGAAGTTTGTGGAGGAGGACAAGGGAGACGTGATCAATATCATGCTATGTAACACACTGCACAGTATCATAAACCCTAAACAGTATGCACACCCGTATGCTGGTAATGTGCAAAAGCTGCCACATGTGCATGGTGTGGCTGGACAGGACCATGCAGGCCTATGTCTTACCATTGCGAACTACTGTGGCATCACACACATACTGGTGTGCCATGGCCCAGTCAAAGCAGGAATGTTACATCCCACTGTTGCAGGTATGGCCTAACACTGTGTACGGCCGACCAAGTAGTGCCCCTATCCAACTGTCCTCCACACCCTTGCCCAACAGACCCATACATGCCAGCTGCAGGTCATGTACACCTCACAGTATGCATTATGATGCATGGTGCTCCAGGTACCATACAACAGTGGCAAAGGAAGAATACCCATGCAACAGTAGTGGGAAGACATGGTACCACAGGTGTATGCCAATACAGTGGCCAGTACAAGAGTGGCACACCCTGTGAAGTGCAATACTGCACCATGCATTGCCTGATATATGCCTACTGGCACACTTGCTGCATAACACAGAAAGTATACACAGAACAGACAGTGGCCATATACAAGTGCTGCTGGTGACATGTATCACCACAGCTACATGTAGAACATGTTACATACTCTCTGGCTGCAAATGACAATGTGCATTCACCTGTCTAGTGTACAATACTCATTAGGAATACCTAACTAAACTACGTACATACATTAAACAGTCATCTACCCTGACACTGCAGTCATGTCACTGTGGTAGCACACAACCATGCTGCCATAGCAGCTTCATGCCACAGGGATCCACAGAGGGTCCTGTAATGTACAGGTTACTGGGGACAACATTTGGAACAATGGGCCCATACACCTGAATCTGTATACTCAGGCCATACAATGGAGCAGGTCCCATAAAACAGAGGGGATTCACCAGGGACACACAGGTACAGAGCACATTCCCTCAAGGACAGTGTCCCGGAGCTATATCATCATGGAAATAGTACGGCATGCAGGACACTACCCAAACAATACATAGAGCCATCAGTACTCACCTGCCGTGGCATGGTGCCACTCTCCACCATTGACCACGGCTGCTGCAGGTGATGTGCCTCCCTCCATTGTAGGTCCAAAAATCAGTGGCAACATTGGTCACCTGTGTGTGTGATCCCAGTGCACCTGGTGATGTGCCGAACTGCAATGGCCCATACCTCACACCTTGGCCTGTTTGTACCAGCCC
The DNA here is from genome assembly GCA_016271365.2 of Neoceratodus forsteri. Taxonomy (NCBI): domain Eukaryota; kingdom Metazoa; phylum Chordata; order Ceratodontiformes; family Ceratodontidae; genus Neoceratodus; species Neoceratodus forsteri. The sequence goes on along the minus strand of CM028132.1, from coordinate 465,316,998 downwards.
CATCACCCAGTAGATGGTAATCCCTGGCCATTACCAGGTCAACAAGGTTGGCCATCTCCTGTGTTGACCACCTCTGGTCCGCTGCAGCACAGCCCTGCTTCTCCTGCTTGATGTGACTGTTTGCCCTCACTGCTAATGTACCAAACCCTTGAAAACAACCGAAACTGGCGGATTCAAAAGCAATGAATGCAGCCAAATGCAAAAAGTGTACTCACTCAGAGCAGATGGGAACAGCACGGCTTCACCGTCACTGTTGGGCATATGGATAAAAACAGCTCAGATGCAGGCAGGACAAATATCCAGACTTCTTTACTGTGAACACTAGCAGCAGGATTCAGGTGCCCCTCCCCACGGGAACAGCCGGACGTTTTTGAGTGACTACTGCACTTTCTCAAGGCTTAGGTGGTAATAGGCATTGCACCTTTTAAAACAAGTTGTTAAAGTGACAGTGCAAAAAAAAGTACAATGCGTTTAACAACATGTGCGTAATCACAGCATACTCAGTGCAACATAGAGAATAATATGTGGTGGCATGTGCAGCAGTTTACACACACCCGAGTTTGTGGGATGCTACATAAACCCTCGAGACAAAGCCCAAGGGTTTGTGTAAAGCATCCCATTGGTCGAGGGTATGTGTAAAACTAAGTTTTACACACAGGCCAATTCCATATTTTATTTTTATAATTGTTGGCGTGCATTTTTGCCTTAGCAATTATAGAAAATAAGCAAATAGACTGTTTTTCAGGCAGTCACGACCAGTCGCGGGATTCTGCATTCTCAGTAGTCTGCCAAGTTAACAGTGCCTCACTTCTTCGGGACAAAATATTTTTGTTGGTGTATTTGTTTTAGTTTTCTTCATCAAACCTACTGCTGGCGCTTCTGTGGTGTCCTTTCGGCTTGAAGAGATCTGGAGATCTGCTGGTACAGATGATGCAGACAGGAAACTCACATGCTGTTAATGTTTCCCTTTTGGCTTTGGATGCTGGACATTCTTTTCTTTTTTATTTTTCAATAAAAAAAAAATTAAGTTACCGCTGACAGCGAGGGTCACTGAGGTATGCAGCTCTACGGTTACGGAAGACCAGTGACTGGTGCGTGCGTGGTCATAGGAAAATCCAGCGCGTGTTTGCCATTATAACCAGCTCAGCTGGTTATAACAGCAAATTATAATCGGCTTTATGTATGAAAAAAAATGGAAGCCAGTAAATATAATATGATAAACCCCACCAAACAATCCAAATGCAGGCAAAAATCATAAATTAAAAATTCTATGTAACAAAAAACATAAGGCAGTTTCCTATATCCTATATATATATCATAACTATTCCTTATGTGGATTTCACATGATCAATATTCTTGATATATACAAACTTCTATGAAAAACTGCTACATAAGTGTCATCATCACAGATATACTTCCTAAGATGATACCTGTGGCATATAAAACTGCATGAGACTGATTCCTGTGGCAATCAACATAAACATAAGAAGCACGTGAGATGGAGTTTACACACATTGTCTGACCTTGAGGAGTAAGGCAGAGAAGTAGGGAGATAATACTTGAACATTTTTTTCTAAAGGTATGCCACCATGGCCTGTGTGTCTGTCTCCTTTACAGATAATCTTAATATACTAACATACTAAAATTCCAGCAGAGTAGGCCTCTCGGTCTATTGGGTCTGCTCGCGAGTCAGCACCCGAACGGGGCACCAACACCCTCTCCCACTCCCTTCCCAGTAACCCCTCTCCAACTGCCCCATTATCCTTCCCCGGGTAGCCATTACCTGCCCTCATCCTCCTCCTATACCTGTCCCAGCCTCTGTTGAACCGGTCTACTGTGTCAACTTCCACCAGCTCCTCTGGAAGAGCATTCCACGGTTCCACCACCATCTCTGTGAAATACCACCTCCTCCTCTCACCCCTGCATCTCCCACCCTCCAGCCTCAAGCCATGCCCCCTGGTGGCCCCTCTATCCTTCCTGTGAGAAACCCCATCCAGACCCACCCCCATTCAACCCCTTTAGATGCTTGAATACCTCTATCATGTCCCCTCTGTCCCTCCTCTCCTGCAGTGTGTACAGGCCGAGTACCTCCAGCCTATTCCCATAGGATCTGTAACCCAGTCCCCGAATAATTTTAGTTGCCCTCCTCTGAACCCTCTCCAGCAGCACAATGTCCTTCTTTAAATGCAGCCACCAGAACTGCACACAATATTCCAGGTGTGGTCTAACCAGGCTGTTATACAGCAGCAGAATCACCTCACTACTCCGCGAGGTAATCCCCTGGTGATGCACCCCAGCATTCTATTTGCCTTGGCCACCACCCTCCTACATTGCTGAGAATTATTCATCCTGGCATCCACTACCACCCCCAGAGCCCTCTCCCCATCTGAATCTAACAACGTAGCCCCACCCAGGGTGTACACATGGCCTGGGTTCCAAGGACCCAAATGGTGAACCCTGCACTTCCCTGTGTTAAAGCTCAGCTGCCAGGTACATGACCACCACACCAGAACCTCCAGGTCCCTCTGCAGGGATTCTCTACCCTCCTCTCCATCCATCACCACCCCCAGCTTTGAGTCATCTGCAAAGAGGCTTATTTTGCTACTGAAATCCCTCCTAATATCGGATACATAAGCATTGAACAGGAGCAGGCCCAGCACTGATCCCTGCAGGACACCGCTAATCATCCTTTTGGGAGATGAGACAACCCCCCCAACCATGACCAGCTGGGAATGTCCAGATAGCCAGTTCCCAATCCATCTGACCACCACCCTCCCCACCCACATCCTACACAGTTTCTCCATCAGTCCTGAATGAGGTACCTAGTCAAACATCTTGTGGAAGTCCAGAAACATGACATCCACTGGTCTACCCTGATCCAGTGCTGATGTCACCCAGTCATAGAACTCCACAAGGTTAGTCTGACATGACCTGCCCGGGACAAAGCCATGTTGGCATCATCCAGGTACCCCCCTTCCTCCAAGAATACCCACCGTCATTCCTTTAGGATGGTCTCTATAAGTTTACCCACCACTGACATCAGACTGACAGGCCTATAGTGCCCCAGCTCCTCCTTCGACCTCCTTTGTGGATGGGCACAGTGTGTGCCACCCTCCAATCCAAAGGCACTCTACCCATCTAAAGGGAAGTGTTAAATAGGGCCACCAGGGGCTCAGCCAGGACGTCAACCAATTCCCATAACATGCTAGGGTGGATTCCATCTGAACCCGGGGCTTTCTCCTTTTTAAGGGCTTTGAGGGCTTGTCACACCCTGTCAACAGAGAAGTCAACGTCCGTGAGCCCTGTCCCTTCCGGAGGTCCATCCTGCCCTATTCGTACTGCGCTGCCCCCTCATGTCTCCCAGAAGCAACCAGGATGCCCACATTTAAGCCCACAGTCAAATCAGCACCCTGCCCCTCCCCATGCTGTGAATCCCCCACCTCCTCCTCCCTGGTAAAGATTGAGGCAAAGTACTCGTTGAGCACCTCTGCCTGCTCCCCCACCTCCTCACCCCACCATACCAAACCTCAACCTGCTAATCTGCCCCAACCCTCCTTCTTTCACCAGTATACCTAAAGAACCCTTTATTCCCCCTCCTGATCCCCTGCACCAGCCTCTTCTCCATCTGCGCCTTTGCCAATCTCACCACCCTAGTAACCCTTCTGGTTGATATCTCATATGCATCCCTGCTGGTCGCTCGGCTTTTCTGGTGTTGATTTTGTCACTCTCCAGGGAGGATGGCCTGCTGACGGTGGAGTCCAGGAGGCTTTTTCTGAGATGGAGCAGGATCTGGCTGGAGACGGAGTGCCCGTCAGTGGGGCTAATGATGCCGTGAGGAGAGACAGTTTACAATGAAACACATTGCAGAGCTCCAAGGGGGATTTTCCTCACCCAAACATGACTGCTGATATAAGGAATGTTCTCCTTTTTTTTCCTTAAGGAGTATTATGGACTTTGGTTTTAGCAATTTAATGATTTTATATAAATTTATGTGTATGTGTATTTTGTATGTTTCTGTCCAGGTTTGTTTCTAAAAACACAGAGCTGAGTGTGAATTATATGAGTATTTTTAGAAAAGCCTTGAGCCTTTATTTGAAGATTGGAAGCGTCTGGATATATATAGCTGATTTTATCTACTTTTTATTTAGTTTAGTTTGTATTTAAAATATTTATTTCGCGCCATATGCAAATGATGATCACATGACTTGCTGTTATAAGATGTAACTGCATCAACTCCTTAGCACATGCCAGAAGACGAACAGAAAGGCGAGCAGCACAAATACAGACACAGCTCCATAGCCTCCGTTCTTTAGCATTTAGCACTTTAGCGTCAGCGATGGTGGTCCACCTTGCTGTTTCTTTATTGTAGGGTAAAACCAGAGTTTTCTTTTTGTTCGGCCCTAAGTGCACACTCTGCCTGCTTTATTTCAAGTGTTCCCTGAGTGTTCCTTGACCAGAGCACAAGAACTTACTGAATGCGCAAGTACTAGCTGAATGCTGAAAGCGAGTACATCATTTTGAAAGCTTTTCACCTAGTGGTTTGATAGCCACTGATCTAATTCAGTTGTTGAATCTGTAACTGAAGGAATCTCCATTTACCTTCGTGTGCCTAGAAGTCGATGAAGCAGTAATGCAGTGTCTGCGCTGGCTGTGTTTGGCTGTATCTGTGCCTGTGTTTGTGCCTAGAGAAATTCTGTAGAAAGTAAGTTTACTTCTAGACTGCAAAGAAAACCTTAACTATTAACTATGACTGCTAACCTTTTATATATTTTATATATCTTTTAACATATTCAGCATGTCTATGTTTGTCTATGCTTACCTTAAAGTAACCAGTTTCTCTTTTCTTACTGATATTACTGCTATTGTTTTTTTTTTCTTTAAATAGCAATATAGAAGTATGGAGGCATAGAAGTATAGAAGTTTAGGCAGAAGTTTAGGTAGAAGTCTAAGGTGTAGTTACATTTAGCACTTTTAGCACTCTGACTATTCTGATTTCATGGACACATGAGTCAGACAGATATGTAAGTATTTAATTATAAGGAACTATTAATGAACTTTTATTAAGTAAAGCATTTTGTTTCATATATATATAGTATATATATATATATATATTACAAGACAGGAGCAGGTATTTGAATCCGAATTTGAAACTGCACAAGCAATTAAAATGACCAGAGCCCTGCTGCTGCAAACTACTGAAGCTACAATAGCTTTTTGGAAACAAGACTGACTACTGGTGGGCTTTGGACTCCAGGCTGCATGCTACGTGCAGGCCTGTGCCTGCAGATGAATTACCTAGAGGTCCTACCAAACATGGAATAGTTGAACACGTTGGATTTTCAATGTGGAGATTTTGCGACCTCGTACTGCTCTGGGCAGATTCTGGAGATCCAGGTAGCTGCTGCAGACAGAATTCACTTATGGTACCTGCATAGGCTGTGCATTTCTGCACCTTGTATTTTAAAGTAAATGTCTGCACACCTTGCTTATTGCATATTGCATACTATTGAACATTACTGTACTTTGCTCATTGCACAGTGCACAGTGTATATCAGACTTGAGTTGACTATATAGTGTTAGGTACAGATTGCATTGTGGGGAACGAATTATTTAAACTTTACCATTTGTCTTTTCATTTTGCTAGATATATACTGTATATTCTACACTCCTTTATAGGGCACATTTGAGATATTTGTTGTCATTTTTCTTTACTCTGATTAGAAGATCTTGAGACAAACACAAGATTCCTGATCTGATTTGCCAAAATGGTAAACACTAGATTACAGATGAAAAAGCTTAGCTGTTCACCTTTATTAAACAATTCTGCCCTCTCTAAAGAAAGAAGAAAGGGTAAAAGGGGCGTGTTAGGTAACCAAAGGCAAACCAAAATTACCAAACATGTGAAGATACATACACTAGAAAATGACAAAACATCTACCACCAATAAATCTACTACAAACCACCTTTCAATTAGTCATAATAATGACTCAATTGAGGTGACTCCAGTTATGTTTGGCAGTGAAAGCTCAGTAGTTACAAACAATTCTGAGGAGTGTAAGGATATTTTATTAGACTCTACAAATACTTGGAATGGTGAAATTTTGGACTATGGAGTATCTAGAAATATTAGTTATGGTTTAGCTTCAGAATTTACAGACCTTTCAAATACTGAGAAATTGTCTAATGTTGGGGGAAAGACACAATAAAAATCAATCTGTACAGGATGATCTGGTATTAATTTCTGGAACGAAACTCAGGAATGTAAATATTAAATTACAGAAGACAATAAAAGGGATACGGACCTAGCTCTAAGTTCTAGTACTACCCAAATGTCTAAACAGAAAGAGGGTACATATGGAGTGCATGTACATGCAGACCAGCTCGGAAATCGGGATAGGGATGTGGACATTCCCCAGTACATTCCTATCTCTATTGGGGTGAACTAGTTGCTCACCTGGGACATCAACATACAGCTAATCGCATCCTAATGGAGCTATTAATTAAGCAATAAGGCACGACAGACTGTGTGTTATTGTGTAATAACGTCACCCCTGGGGTGGGTTCACCTCGTGCTTCCACCACCCCAGGAGTGACATTATTACACAATAACACACACCCTGGAGTGCCTTATTGCTATTATACAATGGCTGTATGTTATACAAAACAAAAAAAAATGTTTTTTAGTAGATTTTTAGTGAGTTTCTTAAGAGAAGAAGAAAAAAATGGCACAGGTACTCTACGATGACAACAAGCAAAGCTAATGCTAATCAGTAACAGTGATGTTATACTGTAATATAATCACTGTCTCAGGCACACACTGACCAATCAGAATCCAGGATTCTTTCTTGCCACTGTATAACTGTACTTAAGAATGAACTAGAGAATTTTAGGCTTGATATAGCCATTAACCATGCTAAAATGGTAACCATTGAAAATAAATTGGAATTAGTGATCCCTACCCCACCATCAGACTCAGTCATTTATGTAGATTCTCTGCAACAGGAGGAAGCTGTAGCTGAATATAAGAGACCTGATTTCTCTGTGATTGAAATTCCTGACTTTATAGTCAGGCCACAAAAGGGTAAAAGAAGGAAAAGGACAGGAAAAATGTCAAATGTGAAAAAAAAAACAAGTTGCTCCTTTACAGAAGAAAAGAAAGAAAAAAAAGGGAAAAAAATGATAAGTAGTAAAGAAGCAATATCCAGAGAAACCAAGCAAAGTAGCCAAGTAGTGGCATGAGAACCTATTATTATGAATTTAGACAACAGCATATTGGATAAGATCCCCTATGATGAAAATGTGGTATCTTGAAAACAAACTCTGGCCTCATTGAACAAATTTAGAACGACATTTGGCATTATTAAAAAAATAAGTGAATGCTTTAAAACAACTTTGCCCATTTAACAATGCCGCATTGAATATAAGTGCACAGAAAGTGAACAGTAATGAACATGGGCAAGGGGTGGACTATGGGGAAAAGGATAGACCTGGAGAGGATCTACAGTACCAGACAGTGCAAGAACATTTGGGGGTGCAAGACTCAGTAACCCAATCAGGAACAGATTTAATTGTTACAAATAGGAGCTGAAGTATTACTTTTGGAGCCCCTAATCAGAGGGAGTCCCAAATGTGTAAAGGAAATAATGGGAGAAATAAGAAAAAGAATGGTAAGAGACAGATCAATAAACAAGCAGTAAATAATAAAAACAATAGATAGAAGGGAATAGGGAAAACGGAGTTAGCAATAGAAATGGACAGTGTAAGGATGGAAAAGGTTAATAAGGAAAATAATGACCAGAAAGATACAGTAATCAACAAAAGAAACTTCAGGGTAGGGTTAATGATGTTGATCTGAATGTTAACGGCACTATTCAAGATTCCCTATTTAGTAATGAGGTACACTCAATTATTGCACTAAGAGGAGTACAAAGAGTGGAAATAGAAAGTCGTATGGTGTTAATTGAATTGGGGAAATTGATATGCAATGAGATGCTGGAACTAGATGTACTAGAAAATAATATTGTGGATGCCATAAGAGTGGATGATCTGACATCAAGAGATGTGATGCTATTATTTTTTAAACATGAGAAAGTTGCACAATATGTATGGAGGAATTCAGATTAAGTAAATTTAATCTGTATATGGATTCCCCTTTAGCAGTACTGTCACTGCACTTTAAGAAAATCCAGACCAAAACCGAACTCCTTTTAGAACTGTCCAAATGTTATTTTTTGCAATACTTGTGGTTGCAAGATGAGAATTATGGACTGATGTCACCTTTTTCATCTTTGGCATCTCCCATATTAAGGCTGAAACACAAGGGAAGCTTATAGAAATGGTTTATCTGTTTGACAATCTCCTGGGTATTGAATTCTATAAGGATGATATAAACAATGTTGAAAGAGTATATAGAGACTCAAAGGGAGATCAAATTGATCTAACACTACATAACAAAGTACTGGCCGAAAAAATTGTAATGGCCAGCCCCAAATTTGATAATATGAATATCTTAATAATAAATTTAAATGAGGAAATGTGGAAAGATGGGGTTATAAGCAGATGATATAGAAACGCAAAAATTGGCCTATAGCTTTGAAACCTCCAATAGGTTCCAATTGCTAGAAACAGAAGTTAACAGCTGACTTAATAATGAGACACTATCAAATACATAGGAGACTGAAGTCATGCAAAATGACTTGAATGATAGTGGAACTCTGTATGTGAAGAAACATGCTGGTAAAATGGGGATTATGTCATGGATTGTAGCAGAATTGATCTCCAAGTTTGTGGATGAGGAAATTTGTGACTTCCTAAATAACATGGATGTGATAGGAGTACAAGAAACATGTGTAACCCCCTTGTTACCCAGGGTTACTAGAATCCCAGTAAGACCTAGCGGTAGGCAGGGAAGGCAACTTGTGAAACTCCAGTTAAATGAGTTTCACACTGTCTCACTCTGTTCTCAGTCTCAGCTGAGACTGAGGGATGGCATCACCAATAGAACTATCGCAGCTGCATAAGCCACATTGGAATCTGCAGCAAGGAAGTTAGTTAGAACATTGGGAGGTTTTGAAGTCAGCCTTCAGTGAGTGAGTGTGAAGTTGGGAGCTTGCTGAGAAAGCAGCTCAGTGAAGGCTCTAGGAGCCTCAGCCCTGACAGAGGGCTATTTTTAAGTAATAGGGTGTGTGTTTCCACCTTAAAGAGAGGCACAAAAGATAACTGAAGTGGTGGAGACCGCTGTTTTCGGGTCTCAGTGCCCCCTCCCTTTGGGGGGTGCAGAAAAGTGTTCCCTGCAGATTCCTGGGGCAACCCCCTAGTTCTGCTTGTGAAGGAAAAGCTACCTATGTGTTCCAGTGTTTATTTGGGAGAACAAGAAGATTTGTGAGTCTCTTGTGGGGCACCTGCAACGTAGGGTGAGTGTCTGCTCTTGCTAAAAGGGCCTATGTTTTTCACCCTGGGACTTGTGTAACAATGTGGGGATTGAACTACTAAATATTGGGAAGCCTAGAGTAATGGGCCAAGCAAAGTAAAAGTAGGTTCAAGTCCAGAGCTTGTTGGGATGCAAATGATATGTAGAGGAGATGTGACAGACGTCTACCCAGAATCTACATTTGAAAGTTCAGTAAAGGAATTGTTCAGTTTCCAGAGAAATGGCTGGGTATGGGCTGTGGGAGCTGGAGGTGGGTGGCCCCCCATCTTTAGTGACCAGGTCCACCTCTACGGATTTCTTCTGTGGATTTCTACTTTGCCTCAGGCACTTGGCCAGTGATGAGGGAACTACCCAGATGTGGGATTGTAAGGAAAATTCTCTCTAGGAGTCAAAGACTCTAGTGTGGTTTGGGGAGCCACAACAGGATAGTTGGTTAATTCCTCAAATGATCCACGGATCACGTGGCCGGTGGGGGAGCCGGGCCAGTGGGGGAAACCCAAGTAGTGTACAAGTCGGGCTGTGTACCCAAAGCTGCATGCATGTCTGGACTGTGTGCCTGGTGGGTTTAGAGCCTGAGGGCTGGAAATAGTAATAAAGTGTTCTGTTTGTCTCTAATCTGCATTACCAGGAATGTAGCCCCATGGGGGTCTGTCTATGCTTTGTTTGTTCAGCTTGGATGTGAATAAAAGCCACACTGGAGAATCCCATTCCTGGTTCTGGACATTACAGTTATTTCTTCCTGTGTTCGGATTTACTTGGGTGCCCCTGTGCAGAGTAGCCAAACCTAGGTCCCCTGTGCTGAGTAACCTCATCCTCCCCAAACCCAGTCCCCACCAGGTACTGCTGTCAGCTTCAACAGCATGCCACCTGTCATTTTGCTAGAAAGGCAGGGATGAGGGGTTACACATGGCATGGAGAAGAACAGATAGGAAATATGAACATAAACAGATATGCTTTGGTACATTCACCACCAGAGAAAATCAAGAAAGTGGGAAGGAGAATAGGAGAATTAGCTACTTATATAAAGATAACTGATTTTCTGAAGGTTGAAAATGTTATAATAAATCAAACTATATTATAGTAACACTTATTGTATGGGAAGACAACATAATTGTGGTAAATCTCTATAATCCTCCAATAAAATAGGTGGCATATGACTGTCACGTAATTGAACACATTGTGACTGACAAAAAAAATGGATAATACTAAATATATTGACATACTCTTTCAAGGGGACTTTAATATTCAATATGGAAAGAGTAGACATCAAGATGGACATAAGGAGCCACTGAGGGTATTAAATATACCTAAACAACATTCACTAGACAAAAAAAAATACAGACATACATAAACAGAGCATCTACTTGATTCACTGCAGTTAATACTATTAAATGGTTGTTTCCCCTCAAATTGTGATAGTAATATGGCTTGTGTAACATCAAGGGGCTCCACTATTGTGGATTATATGACAGCATCACCATATGATTTTAGTAAATATGAAGATCTCAAGATAGTAAGTAGAACAGAAAGTGACCACTATCCATTAATATTGATTAGGAAACCACAGAGTACCATAATAACAGAAGAACAGCAAGAAGAGCAAATTACTAATATTAAGATTAAATGGGATAATTTACCAGAGAGAAAAGCGGAAGCTCTAAGTAATGAATTTATACAAGAATTGACACCTAAAATTGAGCATGAAATGGACCCTATAAATGTATACAGTCTAATAATTGCACAATATAAGGAATTTGAGAATAAAATAGGGGAAACAAGGAAAAACATTAAAAAAAAGATATGAAAATTGGTTTTACAAACATTGCAGAGAAATAAAGGGTGGCAGGATTAGTGAGGAAAGCTAAGAAACACCCAACACAAAATAATATATTGGAGTTAAATAAAAACAGAAGACAGTGTAGAGAGTATGTCAATGTTCAAAGACATCAGCACCAGGTGGATTTATGGGACACAATGCAAAATGCAATAATACAGAAAGACGATAACACTTTCTGGACGCTAGTGGCTAAAGGAACAAATTCCTATAAAAACAATATGACATTTACATCAAATCGGATATGTGGGTTGATTACTTTCAAAGAATATATATATATTGGTAGAGCCACACAAAATAGAGATGAATGAAATAGATGAACTTTTTTTTATTTTGGTTCACAGAATGGGAAGTAAAAACAGCTATAGAAAGTTTTAAGAACCATAAGTCACCTGGGCCTGATAACATATCAATAGACTTCATTAAACTGAAATCGAACTGATGGGCAAAGACTTTGTCTAAATTTTACAATCAAGCAGTTATGCATACTTTTACCTGACAGTTGGCTGGGAAGTTATATTGTTCCAATACACAGCAGGCATTTGTCAATGCCGAGCGTTCACTTGCAGGTATTTACATTGGTGTTTGACATTTATGCAGCCCCCCCAGTTGTATCCATGCCCCTTTGGCATCCATATCCCAACAGAGTACCTCTCTGCAACTCCTCTTGCATCAGATCAACATTTCACCCTCATACTTCTTAAGTGTCTGTCTTAGGAACCCTAACACCCTGGGCATGCTCAAGGGTACGAGCCTGTGTGGAAACTGCACAACCCGCGCTTGTAACACAGTCATTCAGTGGAAGTATTTCACCAAATTTTCAACATAGGCATTTTGTCATCTCTGGTCATGAACACTGTCACTAGGATTTTCTTACTGTGTACCAAACACTAATTTGCCACAGCGACCTCGCTATTCTGCGGCGGAAGTGCAAAAACACATTTCAGCCAGGATGTGAAAAATGACAGCTGTACTGGTCATGAGATGTGGGGAAAATGGCAATGTTGAAAATCTGGAGTGGAAATATTACAACTTCACGAACGTACGAGTGTGCCTAGAAACTGCGCAATGCACGCTCGTAACACAGCCATTTTATGGCCTTTTGTCACTAAATTTTCAACATAGGCATTTTAGGACCTCTGCTCATGAACAGTGTCACTGTGATTGTCTTACTTTGTAGCAAATACTGATTTACAACAGTGACTGCGCTATTTTGCACCGGAAGCGCAAAAAACAAATTTTGGCCAGGATGTGAAAAATGACATCTGCACTGTTCATAAGGAGGTGTGGAAATATGCCTATGTTGAAAATCTGGAGTGAAAATATTACAAATTCGCGAACTTACAAGTGTGTGTGGAAACTGCACAATGCACACTCGTAAAACAGTAATTTTTTGGAATTTTTTTAACCAAATTTGAAACATTGGCTTTTTGAGAGCCCACCTCATGAACGCTGCTAATGTCCTTTCATTAATCGGTCCTGAAAGGTGATTCAGCGCAGTGATTGCGAAATCACCTTTCAGGACCGAATGACGCCATGACAGTGACAATTCATGAGAAGGGCTGTCAAAGACCCTGTGTTAAAAATTTGATGTCAGAAGTAAAAAAAAGAGGTCAAGATATGCACCAAAGTTGAAAAAACCTAATTTATGCCATTATACAGCTTACCAACATTTCTTCAGTTCGCAGTCAGCTTTGAAGAGTGCAGATGTGTTCCCAGTCCACCAAAGATCATTGCACTGGCCTCCGGAGGTAAGTATGGGGTCAGGGGTGTGTGGGGAGGTGGGTGTGCAGAGGGTGGGCGTGGGTTGGCAGGGGGGCCAGGGACTCACTGAGGGACCATTTTCTTGTTTTATGGGAGTTAAAAACAAAATGGATGCTTTTGGTATGCTGGGGAGGGCTCCCAGCATGCCACCTACATGAGGGAGGTGTGCTTGGGGAGGTGGGTGTGCAGAGGGTAGGCGAGGGCTGGCGCGGGGGCAAGGACATGAATTTAAAAAAAATGGACGCTTTTGGTGCACTGGGGTGGCCCCAGCATGCCACCTAGTGTGTTTGTTGGGGGAGGAGCCGTGAATTGGGGCACCCCACTGGCCATACAGTGTGTGTGTGTGGGGAGTGCATGAGCACTCTGGGGTGGACTCCCAGCGTGCCAGCTGTTTTTTGGGGGCCTGCAGCTGACGGGATTGAGCACCCCCATCGGCCACACAGTGTGCTGGGGTGGTGGATGAGCCAAGGGGGATTGGGCACCCCCCTCAGCACATAAGGTGGGGGCTGGGGAAAACAGTAAGGATGGAGGGGGAGGACATTAGCAGAGGGAGAAAGCGGGAGGGATTTCATGCTGAGCTGTGCATGACAGCAGTTCAGCTGATGTCATATGCTAATTGCATACACGCTACCACCGCTGATTGCAGCAAACCTTTTCTTAGAAGTGAAGACCAACACAGCCGAACTGCTGTCATACACAGCTCAGCATATGTTGGTCAGGTAGGGTCGTGCCTGCTACACTGAGCACTGCATTGGGGAGGAGGGTCACACAACTTCAAAAGTCATACTGTTGCAAGATGTTCATTGCGCATGCATGCAAACGAACGTAAAAAAGGTTCATATGTTGATCCAGCAAACTACAGGCCTATTAGGCTGCTGGTCACAATTTCCAAGATATATGCTAAGCTTCTCCTAAGTAGAATAACCTTATGGTTAGAACAGAACAATGTTATTTCAGAACTTCAAGCTGGATTCCGAAAGAGGACTGGAATCATAAATCACATGTTTCTTTTTCTCAAATATATAATAGAAAAATATTGTAACATTAAGAAACAACCAATTTTTGTTGCATTTGTAGACTACTCTTTAGCTTTTGATACAATACTAAGATCATTATTATGGAAGAAGATGCTCAAATTGGGAATAGACCAAAACTTAATTATATTAATAAAGAGGATCTATAGTTGTACTTAGACCAAAATAAAATATACAGGGACACTATTATTGACAGATAAGGTTATGACTGAAATCGGTGTCAGACAAGGTTGCGTATTAGCGCCCACATTATTTAACATTTATATAAATGACACAGTTGTGCCCCTCAATGAACCAGATTTTCATACATCGAAACTAGGCAGGAAAAGAGTCCCAGTGTCAGCATACAGCCATGATCTGGTGATATTTTATACAAGCCGTTTGGGTCTCCAAAGAGCCTTAAATAAGATGGAAATACTATGCTTACAACATAATCTAAAACCAAATACAAGGAAGGCAAAAGTCATGGTGATTGGTAGTAAAAAGAAATATAGGGAACTCAAGCTTTTAAGTAATAACCTGGAGTATGTAAATTAATTTCCTTACCTAGGAGTGACCCTATCAAAGAACTTAAAATGGAATAAGCATATACAGTATTGTGCCAAAAAGCTGTATAGTTCATTAAAGGCCTTGACGAGATTTAACCATATATATGGTGGTAATACAGTTATACCAATGAGCAAAGCAATAAATAATAAATCAAGCATTATATGTGGTGGACATTTTGGGGATAGAAAGTACAAAGAAGATAGAAGGAATAATAAACTAAACCTATAAATAACTATTAAGAATACCTAACAGTGTTCCCAGTGCATTGATCAGAGTACAGCTAGGGCAGCTAAGTTTTCAAGATATGGCACTAACTAGGTTATTAAATTATTGGGTTAAATTTACAACGGAGAAAGAGAACTCCATACCTGGAGAATGCCTAAAAGAAAAAAATGCAACTTCTTAAATATAACAAAACTAGATGGATAAAAAACATTAAAATATTGTTACAGGAAACTGATTTAAATTACCTGATGAATTGGGTGAAACAGGGGATCCAGCTTAATGAGGCACATAAAAAAACTTTCTAAAGTAATAAAGGAAAGATCACAAGAAACAGATCTCAAGATAATAAAAACATTGAAGGTTGCTACCTGGTTATTTGATAATACAAAAGAACATTCTCAGAAATCTTATCTAGATATAATAAAGAATCCTGAATATAGGAGTATAGTTACTCAATCAAGATTTGAAGTTTTCCCAGGTAACATCATTGAATCTAGATATCACAAAGAGAGGAATATTACCCTGAATTGCTACTGTCAGCTGCAAGAGCCGGAAAATCTCAACCATGTGGTGTTAAGATGCCAGTGGTATGAGCAGGTATGAGTTAAAAGACTAGGGAAGTTCATCAGATCATTATATATACCAACTAGGTATATTTTAGACCTGCTATTTAACTCAGAGAATCCTGAGATTCTCAATAACCTGGTGATGTACTTTAGTGAAATTAAAAAATAAGGAAAAAGCATATCCAAGGCTTCTTAGTGCAATAAATAAAAGTGCAATGATTATTAACTGCCGATAGATCAAGGACGTAAACTCTTATGACTTATGATGGGTAACTACAGACCGGTCAGCCTGACCTCGATTGTATGTAAAATAATGGAGACGATATTGAAGGAGGGCCTGGTCAAGTGCTTAGAGGAAAATGGCCTGCAGGATAGCAAACAATATGGATTCGTGGCGGGCAGGTCGTGTCAAATGAACTTGGTCAAGTTCTTTGACTGGGACAGTGGACAAAGGCCAGACAGTGGATATTATATATCTGGACTTTAGCAAGGCCTTCGACTCTGTACCACACAAAAGGCTGATCACAAAACTGAAGGACCTGGGGGTGGGAGTAAGGTTAACTAGGTGTGTTGAAGACTGGTTGAGTGGCAGAACACAGAAGGTGGTGGTAGGAGGTGAGGTCTCCAGCACAATGGAGGTTACCAGTGGAGTTCCACAGGGGTCAATGCTAGGGCCTGTGTTGTTTAACGTCTTTATTGGGGACATACGGGAAGGCATCCAGGGAAAGATGTGCATGTTCGCTGATGACACCAAGCTCTGTGGTAGGGTGGACACTCAGGAGGGGATAAAGAAAATGAAGGATGACCTAGCCAAACTGGAGAGATGGGCAGGGATATGGCAGCTTGGGTTCAATGCCAAAAAGTGCAAAGTGATGCACTTAGGGAAAAGAACCCGAGAACAGAATACTACATTGGAAAAGTCCAGGTTATACCAACAGAGGAGGAAAAAGATCTGGGGGTAATAATCTCTAGTGACCTGAAACACTCAGCTCAATGCAAAAAGCTGTAGCTAAGGCCAATGGGATGTTGGGATGTATTGCTAGAGGAATTAGCAGTATGAGGAGTGAGGTCATCCTGCCACTGTACAGGACACTGGTCAGACCTCACTTGGAATACAGAGTGAGATACTGGTACCACACCTGAAAAAAGACATAAACATGATGGAAAGGGTACAAAGGAGAGTGACTAAAATGATAAAAGGATATCAGGAGAGATCATACACAGAGAGAGGTTGGAGGACCTAGGGATGTACACTTTGGAGGAGAGGTGGCAGAGGGGTGATATGATTGAGACATTCAAGTACTTGAGGGGAATTAACAGAGTGGACTGTGAGAACCTATTCAATAGGAGGGCCACCACTACCACCAGAGGGCACAGCTTCAAATTGGTGGGGGGCAGATTCAACAGAGACATGAGGAAGCACTTTTTTACAGAAAGAGTGGTGATGGCATGGAATGAGCTGTCACAAGAGGTGGTGGATGCAAAGTCAATAGGAGCATTCAAAAAAGCCTGGGACAGGCATAAAGGAATGTCAGGAGGCCTGGTAAGGAGAAAGACCAGAAGTTCAGGGGTCGGAGAGGAGGTTGCAGATGCAGACTAAAAGTCGGGGAAGATGCTCATTATTACAAGCAGACCCGATAGACCAAGAGGTCTTCTTCTGATGGCCATATTCTTATGTTCTTATGTTCTTTATATGATGGTATATTTCTAAAACTATACGTCAACTCATTTTTAACTTTTAAATGATATGTTAAGTTATATTACACATAGGCGGATATTCAGAAGGGGTTGCTCCATCTTGCTGAGGTCGTAGCACAAATCTGAAGTGGTAATAGAATATTCAGCGGAGGCCACTGCGCAGCACAATAAGCAATATGCCACAGTGCAATAGTAATGAATGCATGCGCAACCGTGGGGCTAAACCATGAATAATATGCGCAGTGCGATATTCAACAGCATGCGCCGTGCACAATAGGGGGATCAAGCGGAAGTTGCGCGACAGCGGAAATTATCCAAAATAAAAGGGAGCAAGAGAGGGGAGCAAGAACGCAAAGGGAAGCCACAGGTGGGAGCGTGGTGACAGAGAGCCAGGGTGGTACAGAAGGTAGCAGTGTGCAGGCCACCCGCTCCTCCTGTGGCGTCAGACGTGGTACATCTGGTTGGCCTCCACCGGTGGCAGCACATGCAGCCCTGATAGCAGCCACCTTGTCTTTGATCTGCCTCCTGTCCATGCCGACCTTCTTCTTACACTCCTGCACGGACCGCTGGTGGATGCCATGCTTGTTAACAGCACGCGCCACCTCACTCCACACCACAGCATGGGCCTGTGGCATTCCCCACTGTCCGCTGAGCAGCGGTTCCCTGTCAAGATATGCCTCGAACAGGGCATCTGATTCAGCCCGGGTGAAGTTGGGCCTCCTTCTCCCCCGTCCCTGTTCCTCCTCTTCCTCATATTCGGTCAAGATCGAGCCTGTGGGAATGACAGGTGTTACCTTGGACTGTGCAGTCCCATTCAGCCCTCACAAACCACAGTTCCCACATCTCAACAGCATGCAACCCACTACAATAGACTGCAATACCTAACTATGTCCTCTGCAGCCCCATGTCGCAGTCATATAGCACAACGCATGCAAATGAGGCGAGATGCAACTGTAAGTGGATGCTAATGCAGTGGTTGCACCATGGAATGGCTGATGAGCTGATTTGCATATGCTGGCTGAATATTGCACTGTTGCGCCTTGCACAATGTTGGTGAGCATGCTCAGACTATGGCGCAGCACTGTGATGTGTACAATCAGCACCACACGGCGCATGCCCAGGGTGCTGACGCTGACACTTGCAGCGCTGCTGATGTGCTGTGTGTGGGAGGTAGTACAGGGCATGGCCACCACTGTGCCCGTGGTGCTGGTGCACTGTTCATCCATGTGGCGCTCGTGGTCTGGTGCACCGTAGGTGCCATGGAGCCACAGAGCGGTAGGCTACTGCAGGGCATCACACACAAGCACCCTACCGCGCTACATGCAGGGCATCCCAATAGCACTGTTGCGCTCTGTGCGCGGACAGACCCTTGACCCTGTGGTCGACCTTTGCCCCCTAGGCACTATGCATCTGCATGGGTGCACCTCTATCACGCAGTTCGGTGACAGCGCGATAGGGACCAGCAGTGCAGTACCGTGCTGCCTCTGCACGTGGGGCACGTGCGCTACACAGCACCATTTTGATTGCGATAACAACTGAAGGATGCCTCGTAGGAGAGAGCAGGTGTGGAGCACTATTGAGCTAGCCAACCTGGTGGCCCTAGTTGAGCCACATGCTGGTGCCCTATTTGGGCAGGATCCCCTGGACAGGCCACGTAGTGCTGTGTGGCAGGAGGTGGCTGACGGCCTGGAGGAGGCGACTGGGATCACCCGGACAGTGGAGCAGTGTCGCCACAGGTATGGCGACCTACAGCGGAGGGACCCTGACCTACTGGGGCATCTGCAGGCATGCGTCTGGCAAGGCGCCATTCCACAGCCAGGTAGGTGCTCCACCCATACACTGGTAGTGTCCATCAGTCCGGGTATCATGGTGTGCATAGGTCCTACCTGCAGGGGGGTGGGGGCCGTCTAGTGGGGGTTCATCATGGCTGGGCTGTGCGGGCACGCACACACCGGGGGGGGCTTTGCTACTGGCTTGTACTGATGTTTCTCTCTCCATGTTTGCACCTAGGCCTGCAGGAGTGCCGTTGGGCAAGACAGACCAGAGTACAGGCGGAGCAGGACCAAGTGGGTGCACTGCTGATGCAGCAGGGACACGGTAGAGAGGCCATGGGCCAGCAGCGGCCTGCTGGCCTGGATGCAGGTGAGTGGCATGTTTCCCCTTACATCTGTGCATGCTGGGTTGCAGGGGTGGTGGTGGGGCGTGGCCACCAGCACTTGGCCCCACTGCCGTGCACACCACACGGTGCACTCAGCACTGTCCTGTGGCACTGCATGTGTGGGTGGGCATTGCAGGTGGTCCGTGCGTGCACTGGGTACATGGTTGTGCCACTGTCTTCGCACTGCATAGCCATGTCACTGTACGGCCACAGTGGTGCTGTGTGGGACATGGGCGGTGGGTGTGTGCAGCATTCCACATGGCTGTGGGTGCCTGGGTAGGCAGGTCATGTGGGCGCGGACACTGTGGGTGGTCACATGCCATCACAGGGGTGTGGCCCACAGCTGTATGCCATGCACATTGGGCAGGCTGCAGGGGTCTGGCCAGTCATGCGTAATGACTCTGCTTCCTTGTCTTAGGTGGACAATGCTGGACTGCACTGGAGCGGAGTGTCCAGAAGCTGCTGCAACTGGTGAGGGTCACCCTTGAGCTGCTCCAAAGGATGGAACAGGGTGGAGGATGGCGTCACCGGTGGATACACCAAGATCATAGCGGGGGAGAGGGTTCGACGTTAGGCCCACTATGCCCGTGATGTGCATTCCCACCCTGAACTAACCCTCACACCCCTTCATCCCACTCCCAGTTGTTCACCCTTGCTCCATGCCCACTCACACCTGGTATGTGGCCCTTCTCCCCCCACATTGTAAATAGTGTTGTTTTCTGTTTTGTATATTGTTCACTACTGTAATACACACTTATTTGTTATGACAACTGTGGTGGTCTCTGATTTGCAGCTAGCTTATGGTGCTTGGCTGCAGTGGTGTGCATGGCATCAGGGGTGGTGCAAGCCTGGGCATGTGTGTGTCCAGCAGGGACCCGCCTATGGTGTGGGTGGGGGACTCAGTCCCTGTCTGTGGTATGTGTGTTGTTCCCTGTGCACTAGATGCCTGTGTGCAGTGATCCCTGGTGCATGCACTGTGTCCCTGGCACCCCTGTCAGTATGTCCATGGCCCATGCAGCTGGTGCCCTTGCATGTCTGTGGCATGCACAGTCTGCTGGCATGTCATTGGTGGCTGTCCATCCTGGCCACCCTCTGTCCACAGCGCAATGGCGGCTTGACTCCTGTCACCGGTATGGTGCATGTCTGCCTCGGATGGCACTGTGGCCTATGCTGTTGTTGTCCCCCCTCCATGCTGTCGCTGGTGTCTGTTGCAGGGTCTTTGTTCTGATGTCTGTCACTTGTGCTCCGGCCGCATGCTGGTGGCGGATGGCTTCATCATGCATGCGCAGGATGGCTGGTACACCTGTGCCATTGTGGGGTGCAGGCCATGGGTACACAGCATCAGTGGTCGCACGCCAGCGGCATTTGTTGCCCCGCTATTTTGTCCCTGTGTTGGGGTGCCCTTGGGTCTGAGTGGGTGTTTGTCTGCACCCTGTGTCGCATCCTGTGTGGCGCATGCCTCCATGCACTACTGTGGGCATCTGTGCTGGCTGTTGGGGTCAGTGCTAGGACAGGGTGCATGCTTGGGTGGGTGTGCGGGGTGCTGTCCTGCTGGTGGTGGGGTCCAGGGCAGGCCTTGTCGCATGTGGGGTCCCTCGGGTACCGACGCAGGGTCGACCTCTCTGCTGTGCCACGGGGGGGGCCATGCAGGGTGGCACTGTATCTGCAGTTGTTGCATCGGTGGCTGGTGCCACCCACTGCTGGGTGCTCACAGTGGGGCTGCCATGCATGTCTCCATGGTGTACAGGGTTGCATTGTCTCAGTGGGGTGGTGGCATGCATTCGGTGCCATGCACTGTTGGGCGCTGCTCCTGGGCAGGGTGCCTGGGGATCACTGTGCAGGGTGTGCTCTGCATTGGTCGGATGGGGTGGCACTGGGTGGCTGGCCGTCCTTATGTTGCAGTTACTGCTTGCCAGGGGGTGAGCTGGAACACCATGCCCCAGCTGTGGATTCGGTGTTGGTGTTCATGGGCTGGTGGTTCATCCAACTCACCACAGGTTGTGCAGTTCATGGGGTGCGGGGAGTGCTGTCTGGTCTGCTGCATGCTCCTCTGCCCATGGCTTCCATGGGTGGTGCACCCCTGCATCCTGTCCCTGCACATCCCTGGTTGTGCTACTGCACTACTACCCTGCTCCACTGCGCATCCCTGGTTGTGCTACTGTGCATCAGCCCTGTGCCACTGCGCATCCCTGGTTGCGCCATGGTGCAGTTTGCACGATATTCAGTTGTGTCTCTGCGCACCTTTTTGGCCTGCGCAGTGTTTGAATATCGAGCATGTTGCGCAGGGGCGCACTGCACTTGTGCCTGCTCCTGCTATTGTGCTACTTTGTGGCTCAGTATGAATATCTAGGCCATTTTGTTATGTAGATGAATTATATGTGAAAGCTCTGTATGTCTTTTAATAATCTGTGTTTGTAATGACAATGTTGCCGAACAAACAAACTTAAACTGAAACTGAAAATGTATACATAATGCAATATGTAAACAACATATAAAAAACCCTTGTGAAGGTACACTAAGAATATAAATGAATAATTAATAATATGTTCATTATGCAGGCAAACTCAAAAGTATTCAAATATTTATAAATATGGGAACAACTAAAAAAAATCATTAAGACCTGGCAGTATATATGACTTCATTTTGTACTGCCAGAAAGTTTCTCTCTGTTTCAGTTTTTATTCAGATCCCCTCCTCTGATCTGTTCTAAAACTCTTTCTATCATTTGAAAGTCAAAGCTGTGATCTTTCCCTTTTGTTTTAATGTGTTGTGCTAAAGCACTAATGCCATCTTGATGTATGATGCTTCTAATATGTTGACTAATTCTCTATTTAAATTTCTGTGTAGTTTTTCCTATATAGAAACTTGGGCATATCTTGCAAACTGCTAAACAGACAATGTTGGAGGTTTGCATGTGCAAAAATCCTTTATCTGATACTGTGTCCCTGTCACAGGATGTTTAAAATGATCTCCAATTTTAATATGTTTACAGAAGGAGCAATTTTCACATCTGAAGGTATCATTTGGTAGAGAAGCATTTCTTTCTCTTGGCCCCTTCCAATATGAACTGCTCACCAAAGCATCTCTTAAATTTGGCCCTCTTCTATAGATAACTTGGGGGGGATTCCCTGGTAACATGTTGTAGTTTCCTTTCAGTTGTTAAAATATACCATTTATTTCTGATAATATTTTTAACTAGATATGCTTGTGGGCTAAAGGTAGTGATAAACTTTGGGGCCTGATTGTTTCTGGACATCACATCTCTATTTTCAGGTCTCTGATACCTATCCTGTTTTGTGTTCAACAAATTTTCTCTAAGACATTAACTCTGACTTTGGCCTCAGCTACAATTTCTGCATTATATCCCCTAGATGGGAAACATTCTGTAAGATCTCTGGATCTTCTATCATAGTCTGTTTCATGTGAACAATTTTGTTTAGCTCCCAGAAATTGTCCCACTGGAGTGTCTCTAGTCACGTGATCTGAATGGCAGCTCTGAAATAGTAAAACAGAATTATCGGTGTCTTTCCAAAAAATCTTCGTTTCAATGTTGACCTCATTGCCTTTCATTATAGTTAAGTCTAAATAGTTGATTTCATGCAGATAAAGCTGACATAACATTTTAAGTTGTGGTTTGTAGATTCTAGGTAAACCGCAACGTTTTTCAGATCTGTTACGGTGCCCTTCCAGATAAAAATAAGGTTGTCTACACAGTGCTGGTAAAAGTCTATAAAATGTAGGAAAGGACTTCTAGTGTCATAAATGAATTCTTCTTCCCAGCTAGCCATATAGATGGTAGCATAATTGGGGGCCACAGCCACCCTCAAGTTTGTGCCCCTACACTGCAAGTACATGTTTTCCTTAAAGAGAAAGGTATTGCAGGTGAGAACTTTCTCAGTCAGTGTAAGCAGAAATTCCACTAACGGCTGTGAGTGGGATGTTTTATTGTACAGCGCTTTCCAGAGTTTCTCTATTCCATCACTGTTAGGAATGTTTGTGTAGAGTGATCGAACATACATGGTGGCAAAATATGAAGCCTCATCCATCTTGATGCCTTTCAAAAAATTCCGTAGATGTGTGGTGTCCCGTAAATAGGATTGTGTGTTTTGTGCCACTGGTTTTATATGATGATCAGTGAATTGTGAAATGTGTGTGAATGAATGCTGGTCACTGTTGGATTTTATTGTCCTTTATGGACTTTTGGTAAGTCATATAAAACTGGTCGAACTGGATGTTTCACTGTATGGAAATTCAAAGTGTCTAGATCATTAATACCATCAAGAAAGGCATCATGTAGCACAAGGTCAATGTCTTTTTAAAGGATAGGATATAGGAAACTGCTTTATATATTTTGTTACATTGAATTTTTAATTTATGATTTTTGCCTGCATTTGGATTGTTCAGTGGGGTTTATCATACTGTTACACTGGAGTATTTTATGATTATGCACATGTTGTTAAATGCATTGTACTTTTTTTTTTGCACTGTCACGTTAACAACTTGTTTTAAAAAGTGCAATGCCTATTACCACCTCAGCCTTGAGAAAGCACAGTAGTCGCTCAAAAACGTTCAGCTATTCCCATGGGGAAGGGCACCTGCATCCTGCCATTAGTGTTCACATTAAAGAAGTTCGGATATTTGTCCTGCCTCATCCAAACCCTTGAAATGTTCTAGGACCTATGGGTGTGTCCTTTCTATTTGCGCAATACGTTTCCATGTTAGCACTGTGCTAACATTGATCAGCGTAGTGCAATGCATGCTTCAAGTGGGGGGGGTTCTTCAGCACATGGCAGGCATGAGGAGGCACGTGTGCAGTGCACACATGTGTAGGCCTGTGCAACTCTGCACAGTACCATTGTACAACGTGTGACATCATACTTGCACAGCATATGGATATTGCACTAGTGAAATATCAGCACTAGCGCTGGTGCAATTACAATAGCACTTGGTGAAAAGCTGCGATATTCAGAGTATACAAATATGTTACTTAAGCATTCCGAGGGCAAACACCCACATTAGCATGTCATTACTGGAATGCATTTATTCATTAGCATGCCTAACTGCACCTGAAGCATATATAAGGGGCAAAGTGCACCACCAAGATTCCACAGCAGAACTGCGGACAGATAGAGGTAAGAGTTCCAATGGAATGGCTGTCAGTAAGGACATGGCTGATCAGAGTATTGTGGATATGCCGTTGCATGATGAGATATAACTGCTGTATCTGTACATGACTGGGTGCAGTGATAGGCAGGCAACTAGATATGTGTTTGACCAGGACATGCAGAAACACATTTGCAGCCTGGCCTGGGGGACGAGAGGCCTGCATGCCAATGCACCTTAGATCTGTGCTCTTTTGTGTGTATGTAATGCTTAGTGGTTTATTTCCTCCCTATTCCATACAGGTACAATGATGGAGGAAGACTCCTGGCGGAACAGGAAGGAGGAGGTGCACACCTTTGCACAGGCTGACCTTGAACATGAGGACCTGGTCGCCAGGAAAGAGGAACCAGGTCCAAGATCCAGCATGCATGGGACATAATCATGGAATGGTGATTGGTGAATGCTGTGGTTGGCAGAGGCCACAGAGATGAAGTCAAGAAGAGGACAGGGTCCTGCAACAGTGCACCAAAGAGATCCTGGCCAAGATGAAAGTCAGCTGGCAAGCCACAGGTGGTGGGCCCAGAGCATAGGTACCCAGGCACTAATGGCCTCAACCATCCAGGCAGGTCAAGTGACTGGCATCCTGGGAGGCAGCTACAAGAACCAGGTTGAACCGTCACAACCGTGTAAGTAATTGTGCCACAACTATCACATTGAGCCTCTGTGAACACATGCAACAGTGGCATTGTGTCTTGCACGCTTGGTGTGGGCTGGTGACATGGACCGGGGGTGGACAAATGACACTTGCAGGCACAGGAGTATTCCACAGATCTGTGTTATGCCTACACATCCTAACACAGCCCTATGTATGCATTCTGTATGGCCTGCATTCCACCACGCACATGGGACATCACTGCTGCATGCCCTGTCTGCAATGGTATACCTGTGAGTAGTGTTCGCCAAGCACACCAGGATGCCCTGGGATTGTCTCCCCCCAATTCTGTAGGGTTCATGGTTACCTTCTGCACACTACAGCTCCTTGAGTACCTCATCATCTGTCTAGTGGAATCATGTATTTTTGGCAATGCAGGTATATTTAGGAGGCACACACTGAGCTAATGTATCACATCTAACTACCATATTCACATGCATGTGTCACCAAGTCTCCTTCCCTACTGATGTTTCCTGTTGCCAATCTTATACATGGTAGTTGTGCTGTCAGGGACATGTTCAGACCCTTACTGTTGGATGTGCTGCATGATGGATGTAGTCTGCAGGGTACTATCCATTTGTCTGGGTGGTGTGGCGGTCTGTTGTGTACTCATCTACCACACTGTATGTTTGCCATCGCCTATGTGATCACAGGTAATGGGGTGGTGTGGTGTGTTCAGCACTGGTGGCACATGGTCATTTCACAGCATAGGCAGCATGGTCTGTATGACTCAGTGCACTGGGTCTGCATGCTGCCATGGTCGGAACACTGGTATGTACATTAAACAGAGAATAAGGGATAGGCAAGCGTGTATTATGGGTTTTACACCCCAGAGATGTGATGACCCAAACCGAGAACAAAGCTCAAGAGGTTTATCTATTTCACACACCGATGGTGTGTAAAAAAATCCATCAATACACACTTGCCCATTCTTTATTTTTTAGAATTGCTGGTGCATGGACTTGCTACAGTGCATCTCACTTTGCAGATGACACAAAGATCTACAACAGGGATGATACACAAGGAGGCATGGAAAGGATGAGAAGGGACTTGGCAAGGTTGGAGGAATGGTCAGAAGTATGGCAGCTTGGATTCAATGCAAAGAAGTGCAAAATAATGCACCTGGGAAACAAAACCCCAGGGGAATATTACACAATGGGGGGGTAGTAACAACAACAAAAATGGAAAGGGACCTGGGGGGTAATCATATCAGATGACCTTAAGGTTAGAAAGCAACGTGAGAAGGCAGTAGGGAGGGCTGGGGGGATACTGAGATGTATAGGGAGAGGCATCACCAGCAGAAAATAGGAAGTTGTTATCCCTCTGTACAGACAGTTGGTGAGACCCCATCTGGAGTACTACATCCAGTTCTGGAGACCCCATCTCCGTAAGGACATAGACAGGATGGAGGCAGTCCAGAAGAGGGCAACTGAAATGATTTAGGATCTGCAAGAGAAGTCATATGAGGAGGAACTAAAGAAGCTTAATATGTATACCTTTGAGGAAAGGAGGGAGAGGGGGGACATGATAGAAACTTTTAAGTACCTCAGTGGAATCAACAAAATCCAAGAGGGTAGCATCTTTCGGAAAAAGAGATGTGTAAGAACAAGGGGACACAATTTGAAGATAGAGAGGGGATGGCTCAGGTGCAATATGAGAAAGTATTTTTTCACAGAGAGGATGGTGGACACGTGGAACAGCCTTCCTGATGGGGTTGTGGGGTCTAGAACTGTGGGAGAATTCAAGAATACATGGGACAGACATAAGGCAATTTTTGTGGGGGAGTAGAAAGAAATAGGCTGTTGGTTAAATAGGATCTGCAGCTTATCCTGTAGGTTGGGAAATGGGCAGACTAGGTGGGCCAAGCGGTCCTTATCTGCTGCAAAGTCTATGTTTCAGTGTTTCTATGTTTCTAAACGCATACCTGATAAACGCATAGCCCACATAAAAGCACTGAATTTCTAAGTCCTGATTTTTTTTCCTATACATCCAATGTTAAATAGACCTGTTAAATGCATATAAGTATCCCTTTTTTTTAAATGCATATTTTTTCCCTCGGTTTTTATTTATTTTTATTTATTTATCAAGTCTAGGATTACAAATACCTTTGAGCTTTGGCTCTTTTACAAAGGTTCCATGTCAGAGAAATACAAATTATGAGGAACATCAAAACAGACATTACAACAATGTGGACATTGCAAACAAAGTACAGATTAAGACAATTCAAGGGTAGCATTGGAACCAGGCAGCCAGCAGCATTTGTCAGAGAAAATAGACAACAGATAAGAAGTGCCAGAGTCATAGGGAGAGGAAGGTGGGGAGGGGGGGAGAAGGAATGTAGGAAGGGTGGGGAGAGGGTGAAAAGTGCAGCATTGGGTATACCAAGATGTGAGGGTAGAATCCAGTGAGGAGGGGTGGGGGGGACCACTAGAGCAGGAAGGGAAGTGGAGAAACAAGGTTAAGTTGGGCAGTCACAGGAGCTGTTGGTAGTGAGATAGTCCCGGAGCCTAGTTTTAAATATACCAATTGTTGGGGCAGAGAAGATGGTTGGGCTGAGGCCATTAAACCAGAGTGGCGTTCGATAAGCAAAAGAGCGTTGTCCCTGTGAAGTGTGACCGTGGGGGACTTTCAGTAACTGTAGTGTGGATCTCCTAAGGCACCATTTGTTAATGACGGTGAGCACCAGTGATGAGCCGACATGCCTTATTTAAGGCAGTTGAGAGGCGTCTAAGGGTTGTGGTTCTGGCCGAGCCATAAATGATGAGACCATAGTCTATTACAGAGATCAGAGAGCTCAGGACTGCAACCTTCAAAGCTTCTGGCATGAGGTGTGGTCTGTGTTTGTAGAGGAGACCAAGCTGTGTATTAACAGTTCTAGCTACATTATCTACATGAAGTCCATAGGAGAGATTAGGGTCAAGCTGTATCCCTAAATATTTGAAGGACCCCACCTGATCTAGAGTGTTCCCCTGGGTGGTCGAGATAGCCAAGTGGTGTAGCTTGTGTGGGTTATGAGAGCTGCAGAAGAGCATAGATTTGGTTTTCTTGTCATTCAGGACCAGTTTATGATTAAGAAACCATGTCTCTACAGAACTGAAACCAAGTTGAAGGTTGTGTTGAAGAGTTGCAGGATCTTTGTGAGTGGAGAATACAGCAGCATCATCAGCATATAGTATGATCTGCTCAGAGCAGTGGTAAGGAGGAGTTTAAAAAGGCTAAAAAAGGAGGGGGCCCAGTATGGATCCTGTGGGACACCCGGCTTAAACAGGCAGGGTCAAGAGGCTCCACAATTTTTTACTCTCATGCACTGCTTTTCTAAGTAGCTTTTAAACCAGAGAGAAGAGTCAGGTGATAGCCTGGCATTCAGTAGTTGGTGTATTTGTAGTCCATGGTGTACTGTATTGAAGGCCTTGGAGAGGTCGACGAAAACAGCCCCTGTGTCAAGGGATTTGTGCAAAACTCCAGTGAACTCAAGAAGGGCTGTGGTGGTACTGTGACCTTTCCAGAAGCCATGTTGTTGTGGACAAGGTATATTGTATTTATCCAAGTGGTCGGTAAGTTGATCAGCCAGTTTTGTTGTTGAAGTGTGGACTGACAGGTCCAATTTTATTGATACTTCCTGTACTTGTAGCTGTCTTACTAATTAGTAATTAACTGTCTGTAAATAGGCTGCTCTATTTAAAATGAGGTGTTAGTCACCTACTTCAACCTTTTAATCATTGAACCCAGGTCACAGACACACCCTCATGCTGAAATCAAAGCAAAGAACCCAAAAGAATGTCACAGAAACACTACTTGAATCCCAGAAGCATCCTCCCTCACACAGGAATCACATCAAAGAATGCCACAGCATGTCACAAATCACTTTATCCCATTCAAAGAAGCACTTAAGTGCTACTGGCATTTCTTTCCCCTACCCAGCCCCCTGGCACATACTGCAAGTTGTGCTCACCATTAAAAGAATACAAGATCTGATAAATGCATAGCCCTCTTAAAACACTTACTTTTTGCTGGTCCCAAGGGTATGCATTCAAGAGGGCTGCACTGCATATGGAAGTACTTGGAGCCGAGGGCAAGTGACTTGGAGGGTCTGGTACTGTAGCGTGACCGAGCTGCATCCAGTCTTGTAAAGAATATGGTACAAAATATATAGGAAGAGGAACATTTAGTGTAAAAAGCATGCTGCTTGTATTGGCAAATTATGCTTTTCTTGCTTTTCTATGAAAGAAGCCTCCGGGTATAGAGCGAGGAGAGCGAGTAACTTGGTGGCTTCAGAAGACTTGATGCAAGCCTTAGCGAGTGTTACTATAGCAATGCTCGCTAATGCTTGCATCAAGTCTCCTGAAGCCGCTGAGTCACTTGCTCACTTTGCTCTACACTCGGCGGCCTCTTCCAACATATTTTGTACCATATTCTTTACAAGACCGAATGCCACTCAGTCATGCAACAGTGAGCGGGAAAAGTGATTGTAACCATGGAGGAAAGTGATAGTGAAAATTGTTTTGAGAATGCCATAATAACTGGATTTCAGGCTATTATGGCGTTTGAGCTATAATAACCTGAAATCCAGTTATTACGGCGTTTGACAGTAATCATAATCTGGTTGACAAATAGGGTCAGCAGTAATTATTGTGCAATCTCACTCTTTTCTTATCTCTCATCAGCCCAGTCTAAAGTGGAGGATCCAGTCCTGGAGAACAGAGCTGGACCATCATGCAATGTCCTGCCCATAAGGGCTACACATGTTGTGGCACATGGTGATAAGGAGGGTGAGGAGGATGAGGGGGTAGCTGATAACAGCATGTTTTTGGTGTGGAGGAGTAGATGATCAAAGTGTCTGGCTCAGACCAGGAGGGTGTGCCTGCCGCTGCCATCCCCCCTATACAAGGGGCCCAGCCCCTCCCAGAAGGGCTATCACTATGCCACCCCAGCCCACTTCCCTTGGCACAGCCACAGTTGTGCCACCCCTGAATGCCACACATAGCACAGCGCACACCCTGCCTCCCCAGGCCAACCCCACTGACCCAGCTAATGCTGTGCCAACCCAGGAACCCACCCCGGCTCATCCACAGCTCTGCCCCCCCCAGCCCATTCCCCTGGCCTAGCCACTGCTGCTCCACCCCACCACAACACATCACAGCAGCTGGACCACATTCTGGCCATGGGTACAACCTGACCCTGTCCCAAGGGACAGTCCAGGTGATACCAAGAGGCAGCAATCCAGTAGGCAGCAACAGCTGCTGCAGCCAACTGTGGAGGACCAGAAGACCATGCTACAGAAATGGCATGCATGCACTGTACTATAGGCACAATCATGCAGCATGCACAGCAGCATGGAAAGGCATGCCATGAGGAGCACATGGCTGCCATACATGAACTGCAGCAGGACCTGTCTGCCCGCATTTCTCCCAGCATGGATTGATTGTGTGCCACTGTGCAGGATACTACAGCAACAGTGGCAGACACCAGAGACCCAGCCAGTACAATGGGGATGATGCTATACCACAGTGGACACAGCGACATACCAGCACACCACACAGCAGCTGGACCACATTCCGGCCATGGGTACAACCTGACCCTGTCCCAAGGGACAGTCCAGGTGATACCAAGAGGCGGCAATCCAGTAGGCAGCAACAGCTGCTGCAGCCAACTGTGGAGGACCAGAAGACCATGCTACAGAAATGGCATGCATGCGCTGTACTATAGGCACAATCATGCAGCATGCACAGCGGCATGGAAAGGCATGCCATGAGGAGCACATGGCTGCCATACATGAACTGCAGCAGGACCTGTCTGCCCGCATTTCTCCCAACATGGATTGATTGTGTGCCACTGTGCAGGATACTACAGCAACAGTGGCAGACACCAGAGACCCAGCCAGTACAATGGGGATGATGCTATACCACAGTGGACACAGCGACATACCAGCACACCACACAGTGCTGACAGCAGGCTCAAAACACTCTCAGAATGCCAAGGGCACCATGCACCCTTGGCAATGGCCAGCTCCTTGGTGGGGTCAGTACTATGCAAGGCTGAGGCCGTGGGTGGTCAAAACTGTCTCCACACTCATCCCCTATTCTATGGATGGTGATCCTTCTCCCCTCCCAAGTACAGAGCACCATACTGTCTATACCTGTGGTGGTGGAAGAGGACACACCTAAGGTGCATATTGGACGTCCTGCCCCATCACCCATGTTCCGTCTTACACCCCCCACATCACACATGCATCACCACCCCTCGCCTGGCCAAAATCAACTGTTCTCCCCCAGGAGTGGTATGATATTTGGTTTGATCTCCTTTGAACCCCCGCTGGATGGCATGCTATTTGATTTGATCCCCTTTGAACCCCCTGGATGGCATGATATTTGCCTTGGAAAAAAAAAACCGGGATGGCAGGATATTTGTTTTGATCCCACTCTGACACCCCGATGACATGCTATTTGTTTTGGAATCTCCTCCCACCTGAATGGCATCATATTTTCTTTGAACTCTCCCCACCTCCTAGGTAGAGGCTGCTATTTGCTTTGATCTCCTTTCCTTTGATCCCCTCCCCGCATGGCTGGCATGATATTTTCCTTGAACTCCCTCCATCTGGATGGCATTCTATTTGTTTTGAAC
The DNA here is from genome assembly GCA_016271365.2 of Neoceratodus forsteri. Lineage (NCBI taxonomy): Eukaryota > Metazoa > Chordata > Ceratodontiformes > Ceratodontidae > Neoceratodus > Neoceratodus forsteri. The sequence continues at coordinate 465,285,304 of CM028132.1, read as the reverse complement.
CCCCCACCCCTACCTGAGTGACATTCTCAGAACATATTTACAGTCTCCTGTGTGGTTTGTATACTCACCTTCTGGGTCTGAAGAGATCGTCTGTGGTGAGCTGGGCTCTGTACTCCTGTGACCTCCTGGTTATCCTGATGTTACACCTGTCGAGCTGATCCTGCATCCCCTGGTCTGGCTTAGCATCTGCAGGGCATTGCTCTGCAGCCAGCAAGTCTATCTCATGGTTGACTGCCATATTGCGTAGCATGCAACAGGTGAGGAATATGCCACAGTCCTTATGAGGGTATATTGTAGGGCACCACCGGAATGGTAAAGGCATCTGTACCACATCTGCAGCATTCCAAAGACAAGCCTGATGATGCTGCATGTAGCAATGTGTGCCACATTGTACCTATGCTCTGCAACAGATGGGGGTTGTAGGACATGTGTGAGGAGCCAGCGATGCAGGTGATATGCACTGTCCACTGTGTAGTTAAAGGGCATTGGTTAATGACATCAGTGGTACCATGTGGGGGAGAGGCCTTTGGGGTATAGTCACCGACAAGGTTCCCACTAGGGATGTCCCCTCCTTTGAACCTCTAGCACTGGATGGAATTGTGCCAGACGAAGGCATTGAGGGCACTGCCAGGGAACTGTGCCAGGACATTGATGATGCACACTGTTGCATCATGCACCACCTTGTATTAGATGACATGGTACCCATTCCTATTTACACAGGTCTCGGATCCATCACCAGTGGGTGCCTGGATGGCAACATGGGTGAAGTTAATGGCACTGAGTACAGATGGTAGGTGCACAACGGTTTTATGTGAGAAGGGTGAGTCCCTTATCACGCCGCTCATTAGAGTGAGAAAAGAATCACCTACATCAAAAGGGTGACTTCCCTTTAGAGAGACTCCCACAAACAGCAATGGTCCTCTAAAAATATGCACTAGTTCTTGTTTTTATGTGGTGAGCTTTGGCCCCTGCACCCCCCCCTTTGTGGGGGGCAAGAGCCCCCGCACACTCCAAAATAAGAATTCTCAACTCCAGGGGGAGCAGACTTAGAAAATATAGAAACTCCCCCTTGAAGCAAAAAAATATTGCTGCACCGGGATCCGAACCCAGCACCACAAGCTCCAAGAGAAAGTGACTCAAGCCACTACATCACACAGCCAGCTCAGCAGGGCTTGGCCAAATTATTTCCTTTATCCTCTGTCTCATGAGGGTAGCGTGTATCCCTCAGTGCTACACTCGCTATAGGTATTCAGAGCTCTTTTTCTCTACTTGCTCTACATGTGAGCGGTATTATTGAGTCACTCATAATGAAGCACTGAATAATACACGCTCATATGTGGTGCTACCGTGCACAACTCAGTAAAACTGCTGCATGGTTGCTGTACACCCTGCTGTTGTGGTGGAGAATACAGTACACTCCCCAACATGGGTCAGCAGGGCATCTGGGAACTAGCCCTATAGCTGTTAGGTGGCAGACTGTGAGATACTGGTGGTGTCCCCCACCGGTGTCTGGAAGTTTCTGGTTGCCAGGAAGCATGGGGCAGCTATCACCTTGAACTCTTCAGACATTGCATGGCAGCACTGTGTGTCTGCTCAGAGCTGGTCATGCAGCAGCTCACACAGTTGCATCATCATGGGCCTGTTGAATCTGTACTGGCCCACAATTTGTTTGTTACTAAGGACTTCGAATGGGATTCAGTTTAAATACTCAGATTGTAAAGAGGTGTATGAGTGTAACAGATGCTAAAGTAAAATAAAAAAACAAAATACAAACATAAAACAACACGTCTCATAATGGAACTAAGCTCTGCAAATCAACTCCCACGACTCATAGTTTACATGGCAAACTTGTAGTAAACACAGATTTAGGTGGGACAGTTAAAACGTTATGCAATAATTATAGTGTGCTCATATCCCAAACACAGCGCAATGTGCTCATTTTGGCAGGGGAACATTTTTATCTGCAGTTTGGAGCGACATTGCATACAATCAAAGTACAATGTGATTTTTTTTGCTGGCGATAATTTGTTATTATACAATGGCATCAAAAATACTGTGCCCTGATTGACTGGCTGGCACGATTTACAACATGTAAATCATGCTGTCACCACACTGGAAGAAGTGCCAGCCAGTCAATCACCCCCCCCCCAAATCAGACCAATACCTGCACATCAAAGTTGCCGCCCGCCATATTGCTGTCTCTGGTAATTAAAGCCCGTAAATTAAAATAAAAATGAACCCACACAAGCATCCCCCCAACTCCAGTCCTGCCGATCCCAATGAGTAAGTGAAACTACTGGATGCTCTTTCCCATGATGTGCCACTCACCTGAAGTTGAGCAGCATCCATTACAGTCCTCACCGCATTGTCTAACAAACAGTGAGAAAAAAAAATAACACAGAACTGACATCATCCTTTCTGAACTGTTGCATTCTGCTATTGGCCATCTCCCCCTTCAGCTGCAGTCGCACTACATCTCCACAGCAACAGAAGCCTGCCTGCCAAATACCGGTACCTCACACTGGCATGAACCTACTGACACAGAACTATTTTTTGTAGCAGAGCAATACATTTCATACAAATAATTTAAAAATACAATAAAAAAATCAAATTTTTTTTTCACAGCAAAAAAGGGGGTGCGATTGTACAATTGCAATATACCACTTGAGGGTGTGGGAGATGGCAGGATTTACTCCCGCCTGGTGTGGTTTCCTCACTCAGCTGAACCTCATGAGCAAACCACCACACCAGGTGTGGGTAAATCCTGCCATCACCCACATCCTCCTGTAGTATGCTGCTTCAATAACCCACACCCTGTCATGGTATATTGCTTAATTATTTTATGAAAAAGTGAATGCCCTGTGTGAGCACACTGTTACATAGAAACATAGAAACATAGAATTTGACGGCAGATGAGGACCGCTTGGCCCACCCAGTCTGCCCATTTCCCTACCTAATGGATAAGCTGCAGATCCTAGTTAACCAGCAGCCTACTTCTTTCTACTCCCACCCCCTAGAATTGCCTTATGGCTGTCCCATGCAAGCTTGAATTCAACTACTGTTTTTGACTCCATAACCTCCTCCGGAAGGCCATTCCATGCATCCACAACCCCCTCTGTGAAAAAATACTTTCTTACATTACCTCTGAGCCGCCTCCCCCTCTATCTTCAAATTGTGCCACCTTGTTCTTGCACACCTCTTTTTTTGAAAGATGCTACCCTCTTGGACTTTATTGATTCCCTTGAGGTGCTTGAAAGTTTTTATCATGTCCCCCCCTCTCCCTCCTTTCCTCAAGGCTATACATATTAAGCTCCTTTAGTCTCTCTTCATATGTCTTCTGGTGCAGACCCTGCACCATTTTAGTTGCCCTCCTCTGGACAGCTTCCATCTTGTATATGTCCTTGCGGAGACTGGGTCTCCAGAACTGCACACAGTATTCCAGATGGGGTCTCACCAGCTGTCTGTACAGAGGGATAACAACTTCTTGTTTTCTACTGGTGATGCCTCTCCCTATGCATCCCAGTATCCCCCCAGCCCTCCTTACTGCCCTCTCACATTGCTTACCCACCTTTAAATCATATGATATGACTACCCCCAGGTCCCTTTCCATTTTTGCTGTTGTTAGTATCTCACCCCTGATTGTGTACTCTTCCCCTTGGTTTTTGTTTCCAAGGTGCATTACCTTGCACTTCTTAGCATTAAATCTAAGCTGCCATACATTTGACCATTCCTCTAACCTTGCCAAGTCCCTTCTCATCCTTTCAACCCCACCTTGTGCATCAACTCTGTTGCAGATCTTTGTGTCATCTGCAAAGAGACACTTTTCCTTCCAGTCCCTCTGCAATGTCGCTTACAAAGACATTGAAGAGGAGCAATCCTAATACTGAACCCTGCGGCACCCCACTACTAACCCCCCTTTCTTCAGAGTGGACTCCATTTACTATTACCCTCTGTGTCCTATTCTCCAGCCAATTCTTTACCCAGGCTATCATCTTGGGACCCACTCCCAGGCTGGCTAACTTGTATATTAATCTTTTTTGTGGGACTGAGTCAAATGCCTTGCTAAAGTCTAGGTAGGCCATGTCCACAGCCCCTCCCTGATCTACTACTTTGGTCACCCAGTCAAAGAAATCTCTATTAGATTCGTCTGGCATGACCTTCCCGCTGTGAATCCATGCTGCCTTGGGTCCTGTGCCCCTCTGGCCTCTAGGTACTCGACAATTCTTTCCTTCAGAAGTGATTCCATCATTTTCCCTATCACTGAGGTTAAACTAACAGGTCTGTAGTTTCCTGCTTCTGCCCTGCTCCCACTTTTGTGAAGGGGAATCACATCTGCCCTCCTCCAGTCCTCAGGTACCACCCCATCCTCCCATGATTTGTTAAAGAGGGTAGTCAGTGGTGTCACTAGTTCTACCCTTAGTTCTTTTAGAATTTCACATAATTTCTTAACTGTCTGCGCTTACTGCACTACTGCCAGTATAAATTATGGAGAGTGGGAGTTCGTTTTCAGCTTGGTTACCTGTTACAAGAAATTAGATTTTTTTTATTTTAGCATCCAGGTTACAGTCATGCATCCCTTTACTATCTACATATTTATTTGAACAGAAAACCATGGCAGCAGATATAATCAGGGGATGGGCAAATTAGATTTAAAGCAAGAGCAGGTTATATTGGGGGGGACAGAGCAGATTAAATGTGATATCTCTTGGAGTAGCGGTACCACACAACACAAGCAGAAAGGAATTATGATGTTCTCATGCCTACGCTTTAGATATACACAGATTCACTGTCAAATCTGATGGGAAGAAAACAGAGTTGTGTTCATTCACCAGTTCAAAATTTGAGCTCCCAGTGATGCTCAGACTTAGTGGTGGTGAAAGGACAGGGCCTGGTGGGGCGCTTCCCTAGTAAAAGCATACTGTGCCCCACATAATGGCATGCTTTCTTTTTTTTTTATGCTTTTGCTTTTTCTGCTTGCCAGCTAGTTCGAGTGAGGATGGGGGGGGGGGTGATGTACTTTTCTGTCACCTACTCCCATTCTCCACCTCATGCTAGTGATCTGGGCCAGATCGTGTGATCATCACTCACTGGGGATTGTGTCGGTGGCCTCACTGACGCTGCACTTACCCAATCACTCTCACCATCCCATGCTGCTGCTGCTGCTGCAGTCTGCCCTGAGTCGGCCAACCGAGTCCAAGACTCACAACTTCTTTCATTCATTGGGGACCGCCCTAAAATACATCATAGTACCAGAGGCACCAAACAGAATTTCCTAAAGCATTACTTGATGACATGGATGGAAAAAAAGGTTGTATTTTCTCAAACCAGAAAGACGGTCAGCCTTACACCTTTGTTTCCACCACCACCAGTATGTTGTTCTCACCGCAGCACTCTGCTCTACCACACCACACCACAGCAATGCCCCTCACCCCTGCCACAGCACTCTCCCCACACCGCAGTACCAGGATCAGATTGGGTGCTGCAAATCAAATGCAAATCAACAAACAGTGATTGCCAAACACCTAGTTACAGGGAAAAAATTGAGTTTTGATTCCCACACATAATACTTCACTACTCATTTCCTAGTGTCAGTGGCACAGTAGGTAGCACACTTGCCTCTGAGGCTGGGAGATCAGAGGGCTGTGGGTTCAGTTCCCACATCTGGCACTTGGGTTAATATCCCAGTACTGACACTGTAGTGCAGCATGAGAGGAGTGCTGCACTTCTGAGGTGCCGTCTTTCGGATAAGACGTTAAACCGAGGTCCCATCTGCTTGGATTGGTGGTAGTTCAGGTGGATGTTGAAGATCCCATGACACTTATCGAAAAGAGTAGGGGAATTTCCCCAGTGTCCTGGCCAAGTTTCAAGTTTCTCTCATTCACTAAAAATACCACCAATAGCTTAATCTGGTTCAAGGTCAGCTGGCATTCATCTGTATCCCCCTCCCCCGGGTCGTGCCTGAAAATAGGCAGGATTTGTCTAGTGCACTTACCCGGTCAACAAAAACTAAATAAATAAAAATAAAATAGTATTTAGGTCTTATTTGGTAATACAAAGAAGACCATTTCTACTTAACTTTTTGCACCAGCACTGCTGGAAAATGAGTGGTGTAAAGTGTTGTGTGTGAGCAGTAAAATTTGCTTGTTCCCTATATCCTGGTTATTGAAATCAGTTTTCACTGATATACTTTTGAATTGCAATACCCCAATCTGAACCTGGTGGGAAGACGTGCTGAAGTAGGGGTGGTGGAAAAATGCTGTGGTTGGATGCAGAAGTGCCATGGTGAGGGAAGGACAGTGTTAGGGGTGGGGTGGGGCAGTGATGTATGGCTATCTGGATTGGCTAAATACAATCCTCCCTCAATCATGCCATCAGCTAATACTTACACAATTTAGTTTGGTGCCTTCTACTACATTGGGTACTTGGATATTTTTAAATGGTTAAAGGAAAGGGAGAAAACTTCTGTGTGTGTCAACTTTAGTTATAACTTCGTAGCAATCTGTGTTTTATCTTACGTATTTTGTATCTCAGTTTGTGTACCCTTAGTAACGCAAAAGCAACAGTGCAACAAAAAATGTTTTTTTCCAAAAGCTAGTTTAAGCTACAGTTAATGAAAATAAAACATACCTATCAAACCTAATTTTCTAGGTACTTTTAATGTGGTAGACCACAATTATGTTCCCCACACCTCTCAGCCTCTCAGCATTAAAAATCATAGCACTGGCCTTCAAAAATCATAGCAAAGGGCCAGAATGTGTAGCACTTTCTTATTTTAAACAATAATGTGTCTACAAATAGTAGACCCCATATAGTTGGTGATAAGGAATGTTTCTACCAACTTAGTTCAATGATTTAATAGTTTGTGTCCTTAAAAAGCTCTAACATTATTAAAAACATCAATAAACCTGTGCAAAGCAAGGGTAAATCTGAGTGTGAAAATCAGAGTGCTATGCAGAATTTATAGCAGTTGAGAGGTATGATGCTCCCTCAATCCTAAACCTCGCCAGGTCTGCAATTTTAAGCCAAATGAGAAAAAAATAAAAACATTTAGAAAATACTCAAATGTTGGTGGAACTAGAAATATTTTACCACAAAATAAAACTGGAAGATGCCTGCAATCTTTTATAGTAAAAAAGTAAGGGTTGAATGTTTTCCCCAATTTCACTGCACTACTGCTGTAATATAATGCAATAGAATTCAGCAAAATATCAGGATGTCACTGAGAACTAGCATTTCTGCTTATATGACTGTGTCATTATCCTTGTTTACAGTTTAATGAACAACATTTTGAAATGAGCTTACTTGAGGTGATTTCTTATTGATAAAACACAGAAAAGCATGCATTTGGTACTCTATGGCGCCAACCACTGCGCGCATCTAGAGAGTCTAACAACAAACAAAAGCAAAGAAAGCACACACTCCAACCAAAGTGAGGCACAACCAAAACATTATAAATATTGTCTGCTCTGCAGGAATAACAGCCTACAGTAGCAGAGCACCAGCGAGGTGCTGATCCCTTGCTCACAGCTGGTGGTGCTGCAGAATAGGAGGTGGGGAAAAGAACTTATCAAGACAAAAACAGGAAATTAAAAAAAAGATATACTACTAATCAACACTGACACCCTCCCCCAACCATGAACCAACCTCTGTTTTAGACAGTGGCAAACAGTTAAAAATAACGCCCTCTGTAGCTGGAGCACAGTGACCTTTCTGGGAAGCCTACTGCTGAGTGATTACCCTGGCTCACAGGTGTCAGATATAAAAAGACTCTAGAAGCAACACCAGGCATGGGGGGGGGGAGGTTGCTGATTGTTGGGGGCAGCTGTTCTCTCAACTTAGGAAACCATTAAAACAGGCAGCATTGTTTGTAACTGGCTCTTCGTCAAAGTCAGCTGGTTATAGAATTGTGGTTTATTGAGTTAACAAAGGACTCACACAACTTAACATAAGATTTTTATTCATTAATCTTCCTTCCTTCCTTTAATCACTCCTCTGTCTTATGCAGTGACTCTTAGTCAGCAGTACATACCATCACTAATAGGGATGGCAGAACTTGGAAAGCTTCTCAGCCTTGTTAATTAAGAATTATACAATGTGGTAAATTGAATGAGCCAAACCCTGCAACCTGATTGGTTGGCTGGTACCTTTCCCAGCGTGGTAAATCCTCCAGTGTACCCATTGGAAAAAGTGCCAGCCAACCTTATATCGTGCCAGTCTGGTCGCTTTCACTTCAAACGAAACTGCCGCGATTTGTCCTGTTGCCACTTCGCTAAAACACCGCTGTAAATTGTTTACAAAATGACTTCCTCTTTCGAAGTGTAGGGACCTCAGTGAGTTAGAAAATAGTTAAAAGACATTAAAGAAACAACATTTGCCATTGTATAATAACAATTTATCCCTCCAGGGTGTGGGTATACTGGAGGACTTAACACGACTGGTGTGGTAAATCTTCCAGTATACCCACACCCTGGAGGGATAAATTGCTTTACCGTACCACAGGGGGTTTTGAATGGTTCTGATTATTGATAAAGGTGAATTAAATGTGCAAAATACAGAAAAAGGAACCAAATCTGCCATATTCAGCAAAGTGGAGGGAAAGGAAATACTTTAAATCATAATTTGTATGAAAAATACATTAGAACTGCTAATGTGGAAGTAATAAACAAACAGGTACTAGGTGTGGAAACAACGACATATGTGACACTGCAGCATAGTGCCTCCAGAACCTCCCCTGACACATCCATCTGGGCCCTTGTAAGTGCTGGATGAGAGAGAGGAAGACCTCACTCTGTTTTAAAATACTACATTAGGACTCAACTCAGGAGATGTAGAAATATTGAAAATGTCAGCATAAAAAGACCATTGGCTTGATTTTCAAAGCCCCTGCAAATGATGCAAGCCCTGATGCGCCAATTCTATGGTGCATGGGGCCATACGGCATTCTCCCGCGCCAATCGGCATTTTCACTCCCATGCGCCTAATGCCTCAAGTTAGAACAGCTCCCAAAACTACCAATACATGGGCAGAAAACTGCCAATGTTAGTGAGGTCAGCACCTGAAAGAAACCTTTTAACTCTGAGGCAAAACAGACCACATGAAACAGTCAAAACAATAGTGCCAAGGTTATTTATTTGTTGAACAGATGTAGTAATGTAACCCCTAGGTGGCACTATCCCAAGGGCTACTACCCCTGCCTGTTTGACTACGGACAGGTTGAGGGGCCTAGGTCCTATGGCGGGTGCCTCCACCCAGAGGTCAGGGTTTGTAGTGGTTAAACTAGCTTGGTCACAGCCCTCTGGGACACTGAGACCCCCTTTTATTCCCTCTAGTGGCTCACACAGTACACTGGAGTTACAGCCCCAATACCCCACGTATATACACTGTTCACCCACATAGATACCACTTACCCTCGAGACTGATTCTGCAGCACGTCTCTGAGGACCCCCGGTTAAATAAGGTTAAACAACATACACAGCAAAACACAATACTGTTTCCAAAAGTACCAACACCACAGACAGTATATAGTATAACAACAACAAATCTGATTTATTTAGGGGGCAGTGACACGGGAGGGGGAAATCAGGTTAATTGGTGGCATTAAATCACAGTACTGTGCACATATACATGGGCTGAAAAGTCACACTCTGGGTACCCAGGTTGGGGGGCTAGCCAGGTCCGTTGCCCCGGGTTGGCCGGCAGGTGCAGATGGATAGGGCCCTGTAGAAGAAAATATATGCACAACACCCAATTGTAATCCAGAGCCAGATGACTCAGTCCATGAAGCAGTGAAACAACAAGAATTAGATGACACACTTGTGATTGAAAACAGGCTGCAGGGAAATACCCTGATTTGTATTCACAATACCCAAGCTGAGGACCGGATGGTGGATGTTCTTCTGGATTGCCAGAACAACAGGGCATGGAGACAAGGTCCTTGTGACCGGACCCCACTGCAGTTGATTGCAAGCGGATTTAGTCCGAGACAAGCTGGGGTTTGCTTCCAGCTTCAACACACAGCACACAGCACTCGGGATTGGAAATAATGATTCCTCACAAGCACTACACACATTCATATGTAAAAGGAAAGTACTATACCAGGCAGACTGCTCCTTGATCCCGATCGCAATTACTGCAAAATACCCGGGAGCACACACAGCAGCTTCAGTTCTTGACAGACCGAGCGTGATTCAGCAATGTCTCCAGTCTTCTACAGGGTGAGCCTGGTTTCCACACTTCTAGTGCTTCTTTCTCCTCACAACTCGGATTCAGTCCAAACTGGCACTCATAAACGCTGCAGACTGAAACCCAGGGCCTCACACGCGCTTCCTGCGTGAAACTATACGCTGCAGAAGTACAGCGCTCCTTCTCTCTTCACAGTCACAACTGATCTACTCTTTCCAGTCACAGAGCAGGGCATTTCCTTTAGTTCCACACCATTCTGTTGGCTGGTTCTGCTGCCACTCACAATAAGACTCCCTCTGTTGGTGGAAAAAGGCACCAAGGTTAAAACTACATTTCCCAGAGTCACTGCCCATACAATCCCCTTGTGGCTGGCTCAAAATTGAGAGTCCAAGTTCTGATTCATCCACAGGCTCCATTTTAGGGTCTCCCTATCATCCTGATTGGTCCAAGTCAGCTATTCAGGACCAAAATGAAAGAGTTACACTGAAACAGCTCGTGCTGAAATGAAGACAGGCTAGATAAACTACATTTTCTCAGTCACTCTAAATGATTTCTGGCAAACAGTTATATCTTTCATCAAGGCTCCCTCTGCACATATAGCAACGGCAGAAACGGAACAAATTGACAGCAGCCCGGGTGGGATTCAGGCATTAGAACACACAGTCCCCCCATACAAACTAATTAAGTCGCAAGCAGACAGCTCTTAAAGAGACAGTACGTGGAGGCTCAAATAGCACTCACTTGGAACCACACCTAAACATCTCAGACTCCGAACACCGCCCAGACTTGGAGCATTCAGGCAAGCTCCTGGAAGGCTTTTGGGAGACCCCATTTGCAGGGGGTTACAGTAATGAACAAAGGTAGCTCACCCACAAGGAGACAAAATTGCTCAGTGCTGCAGGGTGTTCCAAAGCTTGCCACTCCCAGTACTCGTGGATAAAACAAGGGGCATCCTAAGCTGCCGGTAACTCATTTTGGATGGCATGTTTGTGAATTCAACAAACAGTTCTGGCAAGTACAAATTTAGACTTTAGTTAAAGTCTTCATTCAGGATTTGATCCGCATGTGTTTTGCCATTGGAATCCCTGTGTTTCATCCACGAGTACTGGAAGTGGCAAGTTTTGGAACGCCCTGCAGCATTGACTGATTTTGTCTCCTTGTGGGTGAGCTACCTTTATTCATTACTATATCTGTTCAACAAATAAGTAACCTTGGCACTATTTTTGACTGCTTCATATGGTCTGTTTTGTCTCTGAGTTAAAAGGTTTCTTTCAGGTGCTGCTCTCACTAACACTGGCAGTTCACTGCCCGTGTATTGGTTGTTTCATAATCTTTTACACACTCCTGAGGTAGGTGCTCTATATATATGTTTTTAGAGCACCCTGTTTCTGTGGTCCAGGAACTGTTTTGTTTGTGGTTAGACCAGCTCTCCCCTGGTCCAACTTGTGGCATTCAGGGGACCAGTTTTATGGGGCTTGCACCAAATATTTGGCGCAAGCTGCCGTAAACTGAGGAAAGTGTCACAACTACACCCGATGTACTAAATTCGGACACAGTTGCAGTACAGTTGTTTGGTGCAGCTGTGCCAAACCAGGGATTTGATGCAGGGCTTGCTGCAAACCCTGCGTCATGTTTTGAAAATCGAGCCTTATGGTTCAATCCAGTCTGCCCTGTTTTATCCTGTCCTACCCCAGAACCTAGTGTCCAGTCAGGGTTATTGCCCTTATAGCTTCCCCCCGTGTAAGTATAGTCTTTTACTTGGTCCCAGCTGTGTTTGAAACCATTAAGGGTTCTTACACCCATCACCACTGCTGGTAGGCAGTTCCATGACTCAATCATTCTCTCTGTAAAATAAATCTTTTGCACTTTCTCACATCTCTCCTGAACGCCCCCCCTCCCGATACACTCCCAAATCCTGGCTGCTTTGCTGTAGGCCTTGTTACATTGTCTGGATTGCTTTAGGGAGTCACTCATGATGACTCCCAGGTTCCTTTCCTCATAGTAGTGTCCAGCTCAGTCGTTCCTATCCAGTATTCCTTTCTGTGAATCTTCTTCCCTCTGTGCACCACCCTGCACATTTTGGCATTGAATTTTATCTGCCAAATTTGGATCACTCTCTAATCTTTTCAGATTTTTCTGAAGCTCCCTAACTGCTTGCTCACTATGTGTTCTACCATAGAGCTTACATCCATTTGCAAAGAGACACATCTTGCCTTATATTCCTTCTCCTAAGTCATGGATGAATATATTGAAAAGGACCTCACCCTTCCCAGGACTGAACCTTGGGGCTCTCTGCTCATGACCTCCCTTCCCCTGACTTGACCCCCTTTATCACCACCGTCTTCTGTTTCCTCCCCCTCCCAGACAGCTTCCCACCTATGTCTAGATCCTTTGATGTTCCCAGATCCTCCAGTTTCTTCAACAACCTTTTTTGCAGCACAAAAATTGAAGGCCTTACTGAAGTTGAAGCAGAGCAAATCCACCGCTTGTTCCTTGTCCATTGTTCTAGTTACCTAGCTAAAGAATACTATAAAGTTGGTCTGACAAGACATCCCTCCAATGAACCCATGCTGCTTACTATTATGGAGCCCATTTCTCTCCAGTTAGTCAACTAGGTCCTCTTTGACTGGTGTCTCCATTACTTTACCTGCTATGGAAGTAAGACTAATGGGTCTGTAGTTTCTTGGTTGCTCACTGTCGTCTTTCTTGTAAAGTGGGACTATGTCTGCTACCCTTCAATCTTTCAGAACCACCCTGACAGTAGGGAGCTATTAACTAGCCCTGTCAGGGGCTGAGTCAGTTCTGATGCCAGTTTTCTGAGCACCATCAGGTACCTCCCATGTGGCCCTGGAGCCTTATCACTCTTCAGGGCTACTAGCCCCTTTCTGACTCTTTCTCCCATAAACACCACATGTTTTGTCCCATTTTTGGGATCCCTCTTGCAGCAGCCTTTATGCTGCTTTGAGGCGGGGGCCTGCTATTCTCTAAAAAGAACAAGTTTGTGCTGCGCTACAGAGTCGGGCAGGGTGTGAATTAAGGGCCGCCAACCCCAGTAACTTGACGAAACGAAAAAGAAACTCACACTCCAGAGCCAGGGGAGTGACACCCCAGTGAAGAAGGCATACAAATTGTCACAATCCAAGTAGAAGTCTCCAAAATGAAAATGTATTGTTTGGAATCACTCCAAGATACACAGGGTGATCCGCTTGCAGGTGCCTTGGCGTGTCACCACTTGAGGCTTCATCAGGGGCTCCTTCACTGGGGTATCACTCCCCTGGCTCTGGAGTGTGAGTTCCTTGCTTGTCTTGGCCTACTATTCTCCACCATGAATACTGAGCAAAAGTAGTCATTTAGAATGGCTGCTTTCTGCTCATCCTCCTCTATTACCTGCCCCCCCAGCAGCCCAATAATTCCTCCTCTCATCTTCCTTTGTTCCCTAATGTATGTAAAGACCTGTACCCCTTGACCCTTCTGCAGTTTTGTGCCTGCTTTTGCATCCATGACTACAATCTTGGCTTCCCTCATCTGTAACTGGTATTCACTTCTTTCCTTGTCTCCCTGTTTCATTTTTGTAACCCCCCGGCCAAATGGGGGCTTACCTGCAGCCCTGTAGCTCCTATTCCTGCTCTTCCCAGGTGCCTCCTGTTAGTCTGCATATTTTCTTTAGTCCTGCCCAAGTCCTTCTGTGCCCTTGGTGCCCTGTTTTAGCCATGTGTAAGATCCAAGCCCTGCGGGGCTCCACAAACCAGAACGTGATCACCCGCACTGCCAAAGCACTCCATGGCACCTTTGAGTTTGTGACCACTACAGTTACAGTCTAACAGAGGAAGTGTTTGGCGATCCTGGGATCCCCATCAGCTAAGTGGGACCCAGTGACCACGAACAGGGCCCAGAGTGGTTGCTACCTTTAAGATTTGAGGAGATCCATGAAGTGTTTTCAACTGGGGCTCATGAATATTAATGAGCAAGAGCCCCAATCATCCTGAATATTCATGAGGGATGTTCTGCCCTCAGTGAAGCTTGTTCTTGGCTGCAGTCAACAGGAAAAGGGAAAAGAAAAAGAAATGTTTAACAAAATAATGTAACTGCAATGTATGTTTGGGTGAAACGTGTTGCAAGGTGGGGAATGTGTTTAAATAAAATAGATGCTTGCTCCTGGCTGCACCAGCAACTTTGGGACTCAGATGAGACAGCCTGCCTGCTGCAATGGGTAGGGTTGCAGCAACAGTCTAACAGACTGAGCAATTTATTTCATCTGTGCAGCGACAGTAAGTATACAACCAGGGCTAATGAACTGTGGGGCATTGGGGCAAATATCTACTTTATTCTGGCTGCATCAGAACTTTGATTTGAGACTGTACCTAATCTGCTTAAGGGACTGTGTGTTAAGCAGACATTACAAGCAACCATAGCCAATCGGACAGCTAGGATAACAAAGCCAGGACTTGTGAGACATTAGCCAAAGCTCATGAGAAAATACAAAGTATTCATGGGGAACTGCAGGGACCTAATTTCTGGCACCAAAACAGCAAACCAACTGTGCATCAAGTGAGGTTCATGCATAATTAATTTCCTTGATTGACAGGCCCACCAACTAATCGGAGGTCATTCACCCAAAAGCTTCAGCCAACCAGGAGCCTCAAGAGAGCTCTATAAGAGACTGTTTTTCAGCCTTTTGCCAGGCAGATTTGAGTGGGAACACCCACAGGGGTTGGGGCTCTGGCCCCCAGCCATGCAGCCAAGGCTGGACAACCAGCTAATCCTCTCCATCCTGGAGGGGGTGTTTGCCTTTTTAGTAGTAAAAGTTAAAGTTATTTAGTTTCTGTAGTTCTTGCTAGCCTGGGGGTTGCCAGAATGTCTGCAGGTGCTAGCCCTCCCTTCCACGTTGGGGAAAGATGTGAACCTGCAACTTGATGACATCAAGCCAGCTGTGACAGAAGTATCCAATAAACTCACTGCACTCCCAGTTGAAGAAGGACAAACACTGCTTGTCAAGTTCAAGTCCAAAACTTATTTGGTAGAAAATTCTTGACAGGTTTCCTTACAGGTTCAAGTATGAAGTAACTCTCCAAACCAGTTTACCCAGCACTTCAACCAAGGCGTGGTCTTCCTCAGGGGTGGGGTTTGAGTTAATCATCCCTCCCTTAATTAGCTAATTTCATCCCAGTAGTGTTCCCCCTGCTGGATCAATAATTTAAGCACGTTTGCAAAATAAGTGGCTCTGGGGGGATTAGAACCTCTAACCATTATTTAGCTAAATTAAAAAAATAAATCCATATCAAAAACTATTGACATATACACAGCAAAAAGGAGCAAAAAGAGCATAACTAGATCTTATTTAATTCTCTAAAGATGGGTTTTTCCGAGTTATAATCACACCAGATTAAATAAGAGTTGAAAACAATTTACCAGTCCTACTTCTTTTTTAGGGGCCAAAATTATTAATTATAAGCATAGATAATGCACCTTGAAACATCATAGACACAAGCAATATTTTCCTAAGAGATATAAATGGCACATTATTATTTTCATTTCATTTCCATTTATTTACTTTTTTATTTTTTATTATTTTTTGCCTGTATCAGAGCCACTTATTTTGTAAAAGTGGTTCACGGTATAGTGAGTCAACAGTTTATAATAATTGAAGTGCTCTTGAAATATCCAACACCTATAAAGCAATTTTTCAGGAATTCCCGTTGAGAAGCCAACGAAGATAATGTCTGATGGCGATGAAAATATTGAGGGAAAAACAGGAAGCTTTGAGGTGCTGGAAGATCTGACCGCATGCAAATTGAGAGCAAGAGATAAATTAGGTGGCCAGTCTGTACCAGGTCCTAAAGAAGTTAATGCGGGATGAACAAGCATTCAGAGTTTATTTAATATTCTTGAAAAACAGTGCATCTTGCAACTGAATGTCACTTACAATATTATAACACTTGAAACTTATTTGGAAAAATCACAAGCACCACGAGGTTTGCGTCTGACGAAAATTCCATCCTGTGGACTTGAGTTTTCAGTAGAAGAGCCGAGTGGGAGAAAGCGGCAGCCACTTGTTCTAAAGTCTTTATGGAATTCATTGTCACTGAAGATGGAGAAAAATACTAAAAAATCAGAGCTGAAATTCTACAGAGTCAAAAGGAATTGAGTGGTTTTAAGGGGCATCCTGATTTCTTGACTCTGCAAAATAAACAAACTTAAATTAGAGAAGTACGAACAAGATTTGATTCAGAAAAAGCAGGATAAATTGGAATGGGACAATAATGATTATAAAGCCGGTAATATCCATTCTTGGCCAAGAAGAGCAAGGTCATACAGCAGGGGCCATGCGTGCTCAAAAAAACGTGTTACAATTAGAACAGAAGAATCCCCAGGAACAAGTCAGGTGTCTGGTGGAGACTGTGGTCTTTTGTTAGAGAAAGAGAAAGAGAAAGGACTGTTACATCGGCAACAGATGGAAAAAAGTGGAAAAAGAAATAGAAAACAAGGAGGCGGCGAAAAGGCAGGCCCAGACAGAGAATTACGGAGCAGCAGCAGCAAAAAAAATTAAGCATCATTAACCTCTCGCAGGTAACATTAAGTGACTTACAAACTGACTTGCTTCAAAAGGGCTTGAATTTCTCTCCATCCTGCAATATTGATACATTTAAAACTCAGGTGGACTTGTTTAAACTGTTTAGAAAAATTCACTTGAAGGAATTTTTTGCAAAGAAAACAGTTAGAAATGGGTTTTGACATTGCTTCCGATTTTCTACAGGGGCAGGGGGAGAACTTGGTGTAGATCAAGAAATGGTTGATTTGCTGGTTAATTTAAATAATGATGGAGAAATGTCGGAATGTGTGATTACTGGCATAACTGAAACTGAAAATGATGATCTTTTAAATCTGGGATCTCTTATGCAGGAGGGCATTCAAATGGGAGACTCAGTGGAGTCAGGTGATACTAGCGGTTTAAGTTGTGAGGGACTCAGATCCGAGCGAAAAAACTGTTTAAAACTGAATCGTTGTTTTGCCCTGTCACTAAAAATCCCATCATTAAAAGTTTTGAAGTGGTAGTTTTAAAAGAAGTTGAGAATATGTTGAATAAACAGTTAAAAGGAAAAAAGAATACTCTAAACTACCAGGAGAGGAGAGGAGCGCTTTAAAAGAATTGATGGCTTTAGATGTAGTAATAAAACCAGACAAAGGGGGCAGTGTTGTAATAATGGACCCTGATAAATGTGTAAGCAGTGTTATGGAACTACTCAGTGATGAATTAAAATATCAAAACCTCACGAAGAACCCCACTGAAGATTGCAAGAAAGAATTATTAGCATTACTTGAGTGGGGTAAAAGTATGAATTACATCACTGAGGAAGAACTGAAGGGATTATGGGAAGATACACCTAATATCCCATGTTTGTATACATTACCTAACGTGCATTAAGAATTTAGAAAATCCCCCTGGACGACCGATTGTTTCAAGGATCAGGTCCATAACTGATAAACTAAATCAATTCATTGATTTTTTTTCTCAAGAAGTGTCTTCCAGAAGTAAAATCTTATCTGAGAGACACAATGGATGTCCTAGACAGGGTTAAAGATTTACGAAGGGATCCTAATTATGTCTGGTATAGAATCTCTGTATACTTGTATACGACATAAAGATGGTATTAAAGCCAGTATTCAGGCGCTAATAAATCAGCCATCATACTCAGAGTTTCCAGTAAAATTTATTGAAGCAGCATTGGACTTTACTTTGTCACACAATTTCTTTGAATTTAATGTAGCGTATTATTTGCAACTACAAGGAATAGCGATGGAGCAGCTACTGCCCAAGGCTATGCAAATCTCTTCCTGGGGGCCTGGGAAAATGAAATGATACACTCGGAAACAAAAAAATCCATTTAGGAAATATATCAAGCAATGGTATCGTTTCATTAATGATATACTATGTGTCTGGGAGGGCCCCCAGGAAGAGATTGACCAGTTTATGAAGTGGCTGAATCAAGCAAATAACTTAAATTTAAAATTCACGCACAGTGCGAGTAAGGAAGAAATTCATTTTCTGGACCTCACACTGTTGGTAGATGAGAACATGAAAGTTCAAACTAAGAATTATCGTAAAAAAAACTGCAACTAATAGTATACTTAGGGCGGACAGTACCCATCCATCTGCACTTGTTAAATCCATATTCTCTGGGCAATTTCTAAGAATCAGGAGATACTGTTCCAGAGAAATGGATTTTGAAAAGGAAGCTCAGGATATGAAATCTAGGTTTGAAGCTAGAGGTTATAATGATTCAATACTGGAGACAGTACTGGAAAGAGCAAGAAAGGAGGATGGAACAAAATTGCTGAAACCGAAGAAGCAGAGTTATGCTAATAAAGAAGCACCAGTGACTTTTGCCACACAATTTAGTAATCAGGCTGTCTCTGTGGGGGCAGTTGTAAGAAGGTTCTGGCCAATACTGCTTAATGATCCCCTACTAGCACAAGAAGTGGGTCCAAGTCCCAGAATTACGTATTTGAAAGCAGAAAATTTAAAAGACAAATGAGTTCACAGCAGATACAGTCCAAAAACAGGTGAAGCTAGAACAAGGTTACCACCCTTACCAATTGGAATGCATAAATGCGGTAGATGTAACGTGTGTGTTTACTGCAATCAGGGAATGATGTTAGAGCTAGAAGAATATGATTATGAAGTAAAAAGTAGGTCTTTCCTGAATTGCAGCAGCACGTATGTTATATATGGAATTTGGTGCCCTTGCCATTTATTGCACATAAAGCGTGCACAATCAGGCCGCTTAAACAGAGAGTGCAGGAGCACATTAGAAATATAAAAATTGGCCTGATAAACAAAACCCTAGCATGACATTTTTTAGAAAAACATAATCAGAGTGTGGATGGTATAAGGTTTATGGCGCTGGAGCAAGTACCAAACAATCCAAAAGGGGGTGACCGTTTAAATAAACTTCTTCAACAGGAAAGTTTTTAGATTCACACTTTGAACAGTATAATTCCTAAAGAATTAAATACTGACTGGGACTTGAAACCATTTCTGAAAAAGTAGAACCTGGATATAGTAATGTTAAAAAACTTAATTAATTTAGTCCCTGAATATTGAAAGTTTATTTACATACAGTTTAAATTATATACTGTATGTATATTTTTTCTGTTTTCTCTCCTTTTCTTTATAGCTGATTGACAGTAACTGAGACAATGGATTCTTCAGCAATCAACTGTGAGATATCAAGAGTGAAATTAAAAGAGATAGATATTTGGTGCAGGCAAAATATAATAAAAAAGTAAATAAATGGAAATGGAACTGAAAATAATAATGTGCCATTTATATCTCTTAGAAAAATATTGTTTGTGTCTATGATGTTTCAATGTGCATTATCTATGCTTGTAATGAATAATTTTTGCCCCTAAAAAAGAAGTAGGACTGGTAAATTGTTTTCAACACTTATTTACTATGGTGTTATTATAACTCCTAAAAACCTATCTTTAGAGAATTAAATAAGATCTAGTTATGTTCTTTTTGATCCTTTTTGCTGTGTATATGTCAATAGTTTTTGATATGGATTTTTTTTTAATTTAGCTAAATAATGGTCAGAGGTTCTATTCCCTCCAGAGTCACTTATTTTGTAAACGTGATTAAATTATTGATCCAGCAGGGGGAACCCTACTGGGATGAAATTAGCTATTTAAGGGAGGGATGATTAACTCAAACCCCACCCCTGAGGAAGACCATGCCTTGGTCAAAGCACTGGGTAAACTGGTGTGGAGAGTTACTTCATACCTGAACCTGTAAGGAAACCTGTTAAGAATTTTCTACCAAATAAAAGTTGTGGATTTGAACTTGACAAGCAGTGTTTATCCTTCTTCAACAGGGAGTGCAGTGAGTTTATTGGATGCTTGTTACAGTTATCAGAGACTTGCAATCTCTTCACTGCACCTGACTCCATAGGTGTGCACACGGTAATTTTGTGGTATTTGAAGACATCAGTAACCTTGATTGCAGAAATTCTACCGTGAGAAGCCTGAGTGAGTACTCTTGCACCCACCAGTGCAAGAAAGAAAGTAACCTTGCTGAATTGGGGCAGTCTATGCCCAAGTGACTGTGCTATGTGAGATTGTTCTTTGGTTTGCACCTTTCAACTGCTGTGCATAACTTTAGCCTAGCGAGGGTGGACCTTACTGTGGAACTTTTGCTGACCGTGACTGTTCTGGGGGTACCCAGAGTGAGCCCAGGACAGAGTAGTAATGTACTGATATGTGATGTTTGCTGGAGCCTATGGGACTGGAAGGGGAGCTCTCAGTAAGGGGCTCATCCTTACTTTGCCTGGGAGGTCCAGTATTGTGCTATCTAGTCAAGACATCTAGTGGAGCCGCCAGCCATAGCCACAAGCGACATAACAGACTGAGATCCCAAAGTTAAAATCGGATTTCCTATGACCTGGAAATGACCATTTTCCCTAAAATGATCAGACCAGGGCAGCCCTCTTAGCACCTGGTTGAAGACACTATCCCTTCATTTACGTATCAGATGTGTCTGAAAATAAAAAAGGAATGTAATATTCTAAGTCATATAAATGTGCTGAGTGTTTCAAACCATACAGATGTGCTGAGCATTTAAAAATCATATAAATGTGCTAAACAGTCAGAAGGAAATGCTCAACATCCAAATCTGGTGTGACCGGCTGGTTACATCCAACCCAAAGTTGTAACTGCAACTTGCAGGGCAATCCCTGCACATCCCCAAGGATCTGAAATAGTTTGTTGTTTAATTGCTTAACCATTTCTTCCTTAAACCAAGCCAGCCAACACACAGCTGTACCGTCTACCAGGCCTGCAACCATCTAAGGGACTTTGGTAACTGAGCACCCAGGGTAAAGGTTAGGAGACTGCGGGGTTTCATACCAAGTCTGGGGAACTGGTACCAGTGGTGGGAAATATGAAACGTTCTCCATCTGATTATTATACGGTTTAGCTAGCTAGGGCTCTGGATATCTACATTTGGCACAAAGTGATTGTTTTCTGATTATAACTGGTATCTACCCAGCTGGAGGGTTTTCACCAGCACCAAATCCAAACAGCCACAACCAACCAAATCAAAAGTATATTTTGTAAATACAATCATTGCATAACCTCTATTCCTTCTGTTTCCCCATTCCTAACTCTTATGTCCCCAAATAAATATTGTTATCATTTTTGCAAATGGTGGTCATGAACATATTATTAGAGAGAGTCTTTAATTATAGAAATGTCTAAAATGTGGGAAAATGTCTATTGGGTCATGTGTTGGGGTGGCAAATTGTTATAGTGGGTGGTATGACATCCCAGGGGGTTGTACCAGGTAACAGCTAGCCCACGTAAAAAGGAAACTCTGGGTGGAGGCACTGCGCATTATGTAAAACCACAGAAAGAACCACTTTTAAGTAAAGTCTGGGAACCCAGGCCCGTCATCCTACATCCTAGGTAGTAGGCAGGGGTAGTAGCCCTTGGAATAGTGCTGCCTAGGGGGTTACATTTTGAATCTAATGAAAGCCCATTGTTTTAGCTCTCACTGCCTCTCTAACCTTCTTTGAGAACCAGATTGCTCTCTTGTGCATGTTACTCTCTGTAACCGTTCTCAAGCAGTATTTAGCTGCCTCTAGTGTCCCCTTTACTTACTCCCCATCTCTCTTCCACATCCCTGATTTCATCCACTCCCCTCAGCTTACCCTCGACTAGTGACTCATCTGATCAAAGTCTGCTCTCCTGAAATTCAGAACCACAGCCACTGATGAGGGTATACTGGTGCCCAGGGCCAGTTTGAACCATATGGTGTTATGGTCTCTGGACTCCAGAGTCTCCCCAGTCCTCATTCTGCCTAACGTTTCCAAGTTGGTGAGCATCACATCAAGAATGACAGTTTGCTTTGTGGGTTCTCTGATCAGCTGCACCAGCAGGCAGCCTGAAGAGTATTTAGCATGGCCTGACTCCTGGCACTCTTGGCTGATGGAATGTCCCAATCTTTGTCTGGTGAATTGAGATTCCCTCAA
This sequence comes from Neoceratodus forsteri, assembly GCA_016271365.2. Lineage (NCBI taxonomy): Eukaryota > Metazoa > Chordata > Ceratodontiformes > Ceratodontidae > Neoceratodus > Neoceratodus forsteri. Next base: position 465,263,096 of record CM028132.1, on the reverse strand, counting down.
CACCATTAATTCCCCCTTTGCTGCCCCCTTCTGCATTTCTGCCCCTAGTTCCCCATCTCCCTTGTCCCTCTGCCCCAGCAGTCTGTAAACCACCTACATGTACAGCTGTTTATCCAGTCATGGTCATGAGCTATACCCCTCTGCAAACTGTCTTGGGGGGGCATTGACCTTAAAGCATCCCTGGTATATTTTTTCTTTTGTTTGCTTTGAAAGAATCTTTTTTTTTTTTCATGTTGTGGGGGGATGTGCTTGCTGATGCTGTCCTTCTCTCACCTGATGATAATTTGTATAAGTACTGATTAGTTCCAGAACCCCATGACATCAGTTGACTGGAGGCTCTGCATTAACACATGTACTGTAAGCTTCCATTCAACTAATGTCAACAGGTTCTGGAACAGATTAATATTAGAAAATGCAGATCAGTTCAACTGAAAAAATATAAACAAGAATGACGACACAGTCATATGAGCAAAAGCTCTTGCTTTCAATGACATCCTGATAGTTCATAAATTTCATAATATTATTATGCTAATTTACAAGAGCTATATATATATAGTCTTTGCAAAAAAACTCTGTTAATGCATCAGTTAGGGTTGTTTCCACACCGACAAAAGTGTGTAAATTAAACATTAGGGTTACCACCCCACCACCCCACCCCCACACCCCCATCCTCTACACACCAACAGATGTCGGGTTGTGCCATGGGGTCATCGGACCCAACTCTCACCACATTCTACAGTATGTGTAAGCAAGCTGACATGCTACAGTATAGGAGAATGGGGTGAGAGTTAGGACTGATAACCCCATGGCATACCCCATCTGTTGGTGTGTAGAGGATTTGGGTGTGGAGGTGTGGTGGGGTGGTAACCCTAACCATTGAATTTCCACACTTTTGTCAGTGTGAAAACAACCCTAACTGATGCATTAAAGGAGTTTTTTACAAACAATTTCCTTTCTTTTTGAAAAAGTGTAATATAAATAGTAAATGGTATGTGTTGGTCATTGGGCCCCATGCTCCCACCAAGCTGGCCATTTCTGCATAATGATATGTGGCAGTGGGAGCATGGGCCCTCTGGGCCCTGTGTTCCCACTTACACATAACTATGGAGCCATACAGCAGCCCTATAGGGCAAGGAAGCCTTGTAACACAATTTTGCCAATATAATCAGGAGCCGTAGCAGGTAAGAAAAAAAATTAAAGTGTTGTAATCATGACAGTGAGAACTGCACGCGACATGAGTCGGCTGAATCCATATCTTGCATCATGTATGAGATATGGGCACCACAAAGTGCTGTGAATGCTAACTCTGTGAGTGTAATAGTGGCACATGGACATGAAAATGAGTACTTAGAATAGTAATTCCCAAATATCTCAGCAACCGTACAAGTTAGAAAACAAATTCAGATTTCATGGTATTCATGGCTTTCCAATCTACTTCTGTATTTAGTTCCCCTACAGAGGGATTTTTTGTAATGAAAAATCCGTATCTCGAATTGTTTTCGAGATACGGGCACCAAAAGGCATCACAGGCAATGCAATGTTATCCTATGGGTAAATGTCTGAACTTCTGAATGCTGTAACTATGGATCTGTTCAATGTTTTCATACCAAACCACCAAAAGACATATCTATGGGGCTAGGGCTTGCCACCCTGAACATTTCAGGCCAATGGCACAATCCACCTTGCCACAATGAAGTGACAAAGAAAACAACACATAGCAAAATGTGTTTGTGTAGTGTTATTGTGATTATTTTAATGTTACCGCGACACTCCTATCTCTATAATGGGATGTTATCCCGCACACAAAAATGTTGCCATGGCTACTATTGTTCCTGAGCTGAAATGTTTGCATGGCAACAGAAAATGTTGCTGCGATCAAAACACAGCAAAAACTTGAAAAACATACTGTATTTGCAGACAAGATAGAGACAAACTAAAGCCAGGGTCATGTTCCTCAGGGCCCGATTAGGTAAACACAACTGTTGGTGTTTACCAAACTGCATTAATTTTTGAATTACAGCATTTTTTTCTCTGTTGCTAACTGAAAAACAAGATGGCGGCAGCATGAAAACAATTTCAGGAAGCTCAACAACAAAAATGTGATTGCGAAAGTTTTCACAATGCACATATAAATTTTTCAATAGGCTATAATGGGACATGAAAAATTGAATAACTTTTGAACAGAGCAATATTTTTTCGTCAGATCTTTTAAAAGGCACCAGTTCAACCCAGAATACATGTAGACCAACACATTTGAAGCCACTCAAACACATTCTTCAGTCCAGTATGGCTTACCTAAGAATTCACAACAAACGTGATTTTTCACTTTTTGAGCATGATACGGTTCCATAACCATACATCTGACTGGAACAAAACTTTCCAGATCCAGAGATCTATGGTAGGCAGTTCTACTTTCCAAATTTCAGGCAAATTGGATAAACGGTTGCAAAGTTATAAAGTGCAAGCTTTGAGGTTTAACGTAGCAGTGGCCATGCAACCCTAACTATAGTGGCATTACTGTGCCACTATAATGTGTGTGTGTGTGTGTGTGTATATATATATATATATATATATGTATGTATGTATGTATGTAGTGATACAAAATGTAATAAGAGAATAAAAATGTAAAAAACACAGATTGCCACCTAAAGTATAACCAGAAGTGACACACACATGGGCACACACATACGTACACACACACACACACACACACACACACACACACACACACAGGCTTTCCTCCATTTCCTTTAACCAATAATAATAATAATAATAATATCAGGCAAGGAAATTACGTCACCACAGGATCCTAAAATAGAAAAAGAACAAGACTATTTCAAAGTGAACTAAAGAACATGTCCAGTAAGTAGATGAATGGGGCTCACTGCTTCAGTCCACTTAGCTGTAAAGAACAAAAACACAAAAACCCACATGCTCATCAGTGAGAACAGGTGCTGTACCGCACTGTTAGAGGACAAAACAAAAAACCATGGCAGCACACTTGCTGATTGAATAAAGTACTTATGAACTCATAAGGTATAAATGCAACACCAACTATTGTGCAACACCAACTATTATTTTTGGGTGAAGGCTACTGACACAAAGCCCCAACTCTCTGCCTCTGTAGCATGAGGCTTTGTCCAAGGGCATGGCTCCACACACAAAGCACATCATATTTTTTTTTATATAGTTGTTTGTAGCTCCTTCGGTGGGCCACAGCTGGCGTCTGCCAATCTACCGGACTCTGGTGTCTTTCAGGATCTTATGACACTTATGTGTGTCCTGGCGACCCCCTGAAGCTGGCTTGGAGGCATCATCCTGCTGCAGCCCTGACCTTTTTCCTGGTTTATTCCCATGTTACCTTGGAGCCCCAGACAGAGAGGCACATGTGCGTGGATGCATGCATGCGCCCGCTTGCTCCGGTGACGGCCCCATCCTCCCACCCCTTTGGCCTAGAGCCCCGGCTCCCTCACTGCATTGCCCTCTAGCCTCCACCATGAGGCAGCCAAGCACTGAGGGAGGTGAAGGTCCCTCCCCAGAGTGAAGATCTGCCAGTTGGTAGCTCATCCTGCACCACACCCCCCCCCATGCCGACCTCCAGCAACCCACGCTGGCTCCCGAACATGGGTCATCGGCATGGCGAGAGGTAAGGTGTCCAGCAGCTTAGCCCTCTGCACCACAGGGCTGGCCTAAAGCACATCATATTTAAGGTAGAAAATTAAAGGGGTAGTCCCTCATTCAAATGTTGAGTGTAGAGTACCTCAGTTGGAGAACATTTGATTAAAACAGGCTAACAGATGTTCACTTCATTAACACCGACCACCATTTAAAAGTTTACAGGAAAAGACGGTAATTTACAAAAAGACACATATAAGCCAGGAATAAAGCTAGTGAAGGGGGGAGTAAGAAAAAAAAGTAATAACAGCCTCGCAAATTGCAGTGCATGTCTAAATACTAAACTAATGCAAGGCTGAAAACACCAAGTCAAGTGAACAAAAGTCAAAGCCAACACATTTGCAGTGGAAATTATAGGTATTTACTACTGTGTACCGTCTGGATGCTATAGTGAAAGTGATACAAGACAGACAGACTTGAAGTTACTTGGTTACATAAGACAGAATTAAGGAACAGCAATTAGGAAAAGAGTGGGGAGAGGGTTTTTCAGGAGAAGAAAATGAGAGGGAAAGGGAAAAGGGGGAAGAAGTAAATGGAAAAATAGAGGTAATATCTCTCGATGTGAAGAGCAAATTATTCTACATAAATGTTACAAACATACTGTATGTACAGATTGTAATTCATGATATATTATTACAACAAAGCTGAACTCTGCCAGTGATATAGTATTCCATATCAAAATCTAATATAATTTTATCAGTGTTATTTATGCATGCTAACAATAAAGAGATGAATATATTGTGCAGAGATACAGAGCAGAGAGTGAATTATGAAAAGAGAAAGAAATAGAAAAGACTGCGCACAATTCCTACAACGGAGAATACATTTTCAAGTCTTACCGTTAAAAAGCAAGATACAATTTGGCAAGTCTGACACTTCTTGTCTTGATTCAGTGAGAGGAAAAAAATCACAATTTTATGAAAAAGGCAGTATATTTATGGTTTCACTGGCACTAGTGCTTTTAAAGTGTAGATCCACTTTGACTCCTTCTGGAGAAGTTTCAGTTTGTCACTACCACTGGGATGGGGTGGCACATGCTCAAATCCTATAATGTGTAGACCAAGTGATATTGCCATGCATTTCAGTGAAGTGTGTGCCCAGTGGAGATATCAGGATTGCCCTAATGATCGTGCAGACATGTTCCTGGACACATTCTTTTAATCCTCTGCTCATACGCCCCACATAGACCTTGGTACAGGGACAGGTAGGGACATAAACTACAAAGAATGTGTTGCAGTTTATAAACTGATTCACTTGTTTGATGATGGTTGGATGTTGGAATACTTTATGTGCAAAGGTTGCAAACGTTGCAACATCCAGATCTGTAACAGCTTGTAGGTCTATCTGGCATCTAAGTGAGTCAAAGGGTTGGCTGTTTTTTTTTTTTCTGGTGGAAACTATATGTAGCTAAATCCCCTATCTTCCTAGCCCTCCTGTAGAAAACGCAAAGCCTGTCCACTATCTCAATTTTTAAGGCTCGATCCCTATCCAAAACACACCAATGGTGATTCATAATGTTGGCAATTTCAGGTGCTTGGTTATGAACTGAGCTGGGTTTGGGTTCTGGAGTAAGAAGACATTGGACCTTGCTTTTTCCAAAGCTTCATCCAAAATGAAGAGAGTTTATCCTCAGGTCAGAAAGTGTATTTTGAATTATTCAGCTTGTACATCACATTTGTCAAGAGAGGAGCAGATTCACCATAGATACATAAATAAACTGACTGTAGGGGATACCTTTTTTCAGGTGCTAGGGATGAGCACTAGATGCATGAAGTAATGTATCCCCGAAATCAGCTTACGATAAGTTACTAACTGCATGGGCTCACCTATAACTGTGGTGAAACTGCAGTCTAAAATGGTGATGCTTGTTGGATTACAGTTGTAAGTGAACCTAAGTCCCAAACCATTCTGATTTAGAAAATGTACAAATGCCTCTGCTGACTGTATATTCCCCTTCTATACCACCAGTATATCATCAATAAACCTACTCCAGAATTTGATCTGGGGTAGGTGCTGATTTCTGCCGTGGTCAGACATGAGGGCCGCCTCCCACCAAGGCAAAAAAAATAAATTGCTTAGGAGCGGGCCATCGTGGTGCCCACGGCAGCACCACATGTTTGGCTATAGTACTTTTGATCAGAAACAAAATAATTACTCATAAGTATGATGCTGGTTGCATCCAAAATTAATTCCATCAGAAATCTAGTGGCAGCTGGTGTGTTGTCATGTGATAATCCAAAACCAATAAGCCAAGCTCATGATGGATAGAGGTGTATAAACACACTGCATCCACCAAAATCCACAAGTAGTTGGGGGACCAGACCAACCCTTCCAATTTAGACAAAATGTTTATGGAGTCCCTGACATAAGACTATAAAGTTGCCAGTTGCTTCATAACATAATCAACAAATATTGACATCTTCTCTGTTAGGACCCCCTATCAGATAATATTGGTCTGGTCCTTGTGCATTTTTGGTAGGAAGTATATAGTTGGTATTTTTGGGTACGCTACCTTCATCAAGTCACTTTCAGCCTTTGTAATCCATCCCACATGGACACATTCATCAAGAAAATTATAGATTATACTTTGCAGCATTTTGGTTGGATCCTCAGGCAGGCATCTGTAGCTATTCAAGTCATCCAATTGGCGGTAAATTTCAGTTTCATATTGTTCTTTATTTAAAACAACAATTTGACCACCCATCTCAGCTGATTTTATTTTGACAGTTTCCGTATTTTGTACCTCCTTTAGGGCTTGCTGTTCTTTTGTCAGATTTTTTGGGTGGTAACTTAATTTGGATTTGAAAAGTTTTGTATGTCTTGTAGAATTAGATTTTGTTAAGTAATACAAGCGAGGGAGCTCAGTGGCAGATTAACAGTTAATCATGGTTTGAATCCAGTATTGCTGGCAAAGTTCTTGTGCTGAGGTCCTGCATTATATCCAGATTTTCTGCATATTCAGAATCATCAATGTTTGTGTCAGACAGGCTAGTAGATTCTGTTGAATTAGATTTGGGCTTTAGCTCTACTAATGTTTCACTGTCCCTGTTAAGGGTCTGTGACTCTGTGTGAACTTCAAGTATACCATACCCTATGTCAGTATTTTTGTTGTAAAATTTCTTTAGGTTTCATTTCCTAAAAAAATACTTCAGATCCACAAAGGTCTGAAACTCATTCACCACAGGGTCTGGTATGAAAGAAAGGCCCTTCTCTAGTACACTCAGCTGTATAAATGGGTAAAACCTATGACATTGCTAGCAATAAAGTATTGCATCCTAATTGGGCTATCCTGGACAAACAACATTTAAAAAAGCTCTTACTATGGCACTTTTCTGTACATTTGGAACTTTGATTTATTACGTTTTAGATTGCAGTGTGTTTCTTGTCTTTTAAGATATCTTTTCCCCCCGATTTTGAATGTGCTTTAGCACATTTTTTATACAATTAAAATAATAAAAGGAGTGTTCCTTTGAATATGGCTATACCCAAGTTTTCATCACTATTCTTGGCTGTTTTTGAACACTTAAAGTCCCAAAATGTAAAGGAGCAGTGCCTGTTATTTGCTAGTTCATTTTGGACACAAAAAGTTGAAAGATTTATGGGCAATCATACACAAAGCTCTGTTTCCATTTAGGGGAATCGAGAGCAAAGCTCAAGACTTTCCTGATGTCATCTCATTCCCAAGATGGAAACATGTACCAAGAGGTGTTTTAAATGCCCATATATTATTTTTTATAGTATATAAGTTTTATAGTATACATCAGCTCTTAAAGCCCATCTTTTTAACCTGGCTTTTCCAGATTCTGATTGATTATTAAGCTGTATTTATAAGATTTATTCTGTTTTTATTCAATGTCCTTATTTATCTCATTTTAATATCTTATTGTACAAGATATAAAGGGCTGGAAGGGGGGTGGAACCGGTCTCATTTTAGGGAAGTGAATGTGATTTTTGCTGATTTTATTACTGTTGTTGTTGTTTCTTTTCCAGCTTAGTGTAGATTTCAGTTGGTACCAGGTTGCTTTTCTGGCTTCATTTGAAAAGGTACCTGTTTGGGAGATTTTGTGGTGCAGCTGAGTGTTTCTGGGGGGGTTGCTGGTGTAGCTGATTGTCATTGTAATAATAAAGAGGGATAGGGCAGCATCACAGAAGGAAAATGGAGCAGGACAGGGAAGGACGTACTAAAGGGGGGTATGGCAACTTGTGGGGTGATTGGGGCAGCGAAAAGGTAGGTGGGCCAGGGAGCAGCAGGACACCTGGAGGGCCAACATGGTTAGAATAGCTGTGAGCAGGCAGTGGGGGGGGGGCACAGGAGAGAGGAGAAAATGGATAGGGCAAAATGATTGGGGAAGTCTGTGGAAAGGACAGGGAAGGGTGATGCACCTGGGGGAGGGACAGTTGCAGCATAAGGGGAAGGGGGATCGGTGGCAGAAAGAGAGTAAGTGGATACGAAAGAGGGAGAATCATGGGGTGTGATAACTGTGAAGCATCCATATTCATGGGCACCCTGTGGAGGCTGAGTGCCCAGTTTGTCAAAGGTTGGGGAGGCTGGAGGATGAGATTTTAAGGTTAAAGAGGGAAATGTCTTGGACAGAACGAGAAGAGGAAATGGGAAGCACAGAGTGTAACCTGGTAAACAGAAGAAGGGACAAGGATAGGGACTGGAGATGGAGAGAACAATCCACAATGGGGACAAAGGGGGGGAGATACAAGTACAGGAGATAGTGGGCCAAAAGGAACAGGGACCAGAGCTACTGCACATAGGTATACAATAGGCTCAAACAGGTACTGGCCATGGATGGGAATGATGGATGGGGGAGAAGGTGCTGTTGAAGAACAGTCCAAGGTAACAGAGAGAAATAGGATGGGGGGGGGTGAGAAGGAACCAAACCTAATGTGTGTCAAGATAGAATGAGCACAGGAGGGAGTGCCAGCAAGGGCAGTATAACAGGGGTAAAAGGGGGGAAACAGTGTGCAGGAGGAAGAAGGAGTTAGGACAGGGAAGGGAAGGGAGGACAGATGGGGTGACAAGGGAGAAAGGGGTGGGATCATAGTGTTAGGGGACTCAATACTGAGAGGGGTCAGGTGGGGTAGCAAAGGAGTGAGGCATAGTCGGGTCTGAGTGGAAGCCATGCCAGGAATGAAGGCAGAAAGGTGGGCAATCAGTACTAAAATATGCCAGAAAGGGCAGGGAAAACCACATCTAATTCTGCACCAGGGTATGAATGACCTGGCTGATGGGAGGGTAGATGAGGTGAAGAGGAGGTTTTAGGATTTAGGTCCGGTTTGCAAGGGGACAGGAAGATCAGTTACCTTCCGAGAGGTACTTCCAGTCCCTAGGGCAAGAATGACAAGAAAACTGAGGATTCGGGAGTTTAATGAATGGCTTGTGACCTGATGTCAGGAAAAAGGGTATGGGCTGGTAGGAGGGTGGTAGGAGGACAGAAGTCTATACGCTAAAGATAGACTGCACTTAAAGGAAGAGGGGAAAAAGTACAGAAGCAAAAGCTTGAGGAGTATATTGAGGAGAATTTAAACTAGGAGAGGGGAGTGGCAGAAAGGATCGAGGTGATCAGAGGCCTCAGGATGGGAAACCATATAGGCTTACGCCCCATAACAGTGAGATAAGGCGAGGAGCAAATAATACAGGAAGGGCCATAAAGGGAGAGGAGGAAGTGGGGGGAAGAAAGGGGATGGAGGGTGGTATCTTTAAATGCTAGAAGCCTGGGGAATAAAAATGCAGAACTACAGGCTGTCATGGTGGAGGGAGCGGTGGACATGGCAGCCATCACCGAGACATGGGCCACCCAAAACCATGACTGGGACCTAGCAGTTCCAGGTTATAGACTATTCCACAAGGATAGAGTTAAGGGGAAAGGAGAGGGGGTAGCACTCTACATGAGGGAGGGGCAAAAGTGTGTTAGGGAAGAGGGGGAAGAGGGAGATACAGAGGCTGCATGGACGCAAATCCAAGATCAAAAAATAGGACACCGCGGTTGTCCAGGCTACCTTCCCAACTGGAAAAGACAGATAAGGTATTGGCAGAACAGATACGGAGGAACTGTGAGAAGGGTGGGGTGGTGATAGTAGGTGACTTCAACCTGCCGGGAGTGGAGTGTGGGACACCTGTCACCAAGCGTAGAAGGGAACAGATAATGTTAGACGCCTTACAGGATAACTTCCTGATGAAGTTGGTCAGTGAACCAACTAGGGAAGGGAATACCCTTGACCTTGTACTGTCTAAGGGGGAATGGATGAGGGATCTGAGGATGGCAGAACCACTGACAGGGAGTGACCACTGGACAGTATGGTTCCAGTTGCAGCTGGGCAGGGAGAGAGGGGTATGTAGCAGAAAGGTGATAGACTTTAGAAAGGCTGACTTCAAAAAGATGGGTGAAGTGGTGCAGGGGTTCCTGGACAGAATTCAGCCTAATATGGACACGGATCAGAGCTGGGAACTCATTAAGCTAGGGATAGAGGAGGCAACAAATTCCTGCAGCAAGGCCCAAAGTAAAAAGACTAGGCCGAAGAAATCTAGCTGGATGAGCAAGGGTGTCATAGACAGGGTGAGGAGGAAAAGAGTCACCTATAGGAGATACAGGAGAACTGGGAGAGGGGAGGACAGGGAGGAGTACCTGAAGGAAACAAAGGAGGTGGCCAGGGAAGTAATGACAGCAAAGCATCAAGGCCGCTCAGGCTGGCGAAGGGAATTAAAGAAGGTGAAAAATACTTCTTGAAGTACATCAGGGAGAAAAGGGGTTGTAAGGACCAAATAGTGAGGCTTAAGAAGGAGGGGAATGGGTGGAAAAAGTGGATGAAAAGGCAGAAGCACGTAACGACTACTTCTGCTCGGTTTTTACTAAAGAGAAGGTGGGGGGATACCTAAGCTTGGAGGGAGGATGGGATCAGAGGGGGAGGGGTGACGGATGGGGATCACAGAAGTTAGAGTGCTAGAGGGGTTAAGGGCACTGAGAGTGGACAAGGCACCAGGACTGGATGGCATACACCCCAGAGTACTGAAGGAGTTGGCAGAGGTCCTGGCAGGCCCACTGGCAGGCCTATTTAATTCCTCTCTGGACTCAGGGTGTGTACCTCAGGATTGGAGGATGGCTCACATGGTTCCATTCCATAAAAGTGGTCCCAAAGATGAACCAGAGAACTATAGACCAGTGAGTCTCACATCCATAGTGGGGAAACTGATGGAAACAATCCTGAAAGAGAGGCTGGTGACCCTGCTGGAGGTCAGTGGGGTGCAGGACAGGTAGCAGCATGGTTTTGTCAAGGCCAGATCTTGCCAGACCAACCTATTGGACTACTATGACTGGGTGACTAGGGAAATGGACAAAAGGCATGCAGTGGATGTCCTGTACCTGGACTTCAGTAAAGCATTCGACTCAGTGCCACATGACATGGGAGACTAGCATGTAAGCTAAGGGGCACAGGGTGGGGGCAAAATTGGTGGGATGGGTGAAGAACTGGCTGCAGGGACAGCAGCAGAAGGTGGTGGTGGGAGGAGAATTTTCATCCCCAAGAGCAGTGATGTGCGGGGTCCCACTGGGGTCAGTACTGGGGCCAGTGTTATTTGGGTATTTACTGCAGTCATCTCAGTAGGCATAAATAGCAAGATCAGTCTATTTGCGGATGACACCATGATGGGAGCAGTGGTGGATGACCAAGAGGGGTGGCAGAGATTACAAGAAGATCTAACAAGGCTGGAGACATGGTCTGACACCTGGCAACTTGGTTTCAATGCCAAAAAATGCAAGGTGCTGCATTTTGGGGCAAAGAATGCAAAGAGGAGCTACCATTGGGGGGGGGTGCAGCTAGCTGTGACTGAGGAGGAGAAAGATCCGAGGGTGCTCATTACGGGAGCAATGAACAATTCAGCACAGTGTAGGAAAGCAGCAGCAGTGGCCAACAAAATGCTGGGTTGTATTACAAGGGGTATAACTTCTAGGAGGAGGGAGGCGATTCTGCCGTTATACAGATTGCTGGTCAGAACCCACCTGGAGTACTGTGTTCAGTTTTGGCACCCTTACCTAAAGAGGGACATTGGATTGCTGGAAGGGGTCCAACGTAGAGCAACAAAGATGATCCTGGGTCTGGGGGTGTTACCATATGAGGTTAGACTGCGGGAGTTGAACATGTACTCTCTGGAGGACAGGAGGGACAGGGGGATTTGGCTAAGACATAGAAACATAGAAATTGTCGGCAGATAAGGACCACTAGGCCCATCCAGTCTGCCCGTATGCCTTATACATTGTATGTGGCCACTGACCCTGTGTGATCAATGGCTTTTCATCACTCCCTCCCCTTCCAAGCTTCCCTTGAGACCTTTAAGTACATGAGAGGAATAAACAGGACAGGCACAGAGAGACTGTTTACGGGGAGGGTGGGGAGAGACACTCTGGGTCATGACATGAGATTGGAGGGTGGAAGGTTTAGGGGGAAATGAGGAGGCATTTCTTTACAGAGAGGGTGGTAGCAGAATGACATGCACTACTGGCAGAGGTGGTGGCCTGTAAAACAGCGGGATGCTTCAAGAGGGGCTGGGATAGGGCAAAAGAGAGGTCATGGGAGGGGGGTAGGGGGGAGGGGCGGCTGCAGAGTAGGGTGCTAGCTGCAAAATCGAGCAGACTTGATAGACCAAATGGCCTTTTTCTGCTGGCAGTTTCGTATGTTCATAAGCACTTTGATCATTTTATTGAATTGTACTTTTTTTACAAATAAAGTTTGATTGATAGTATATGAGTAAAAACAAAGCAGGATGTAGAACAAAATAATGAAAAGAATTGCTGTTAGACTCTAACATGTAAAATATGAATGGCAGATTTGTGTTTTTGGTTGAGGGTGGGCAGCAGGGGAGCATCACGAGGAGAGACTGTCAGTACAAACTTCAAAGTGAAAAATTGTTTAATAGTGATGCCACTACTATACTAAAACAACTTGCTGTGACCTTTGAACTGTTCTACAATAACTTTTGGTGACCTTTGAGCTGCACTACAACAAGAAAATTGTGTGTATTCACAACAGGGGCTAACCATATACTATAAAAGGGATGTTAAAAAAATCAGTGTTCAAAAACAGCTGAGGTGCTGACCCAGTCGCCTGGAAGGCTAAGGTGGTTGATGCCCACCTGCCAACAGACCAGCGACACAGATTCAAGAGTGGACTCAGGCTGCAAAAGTTTGGCCGAGGAGGGAGAGGATTGAACTTCTGAGGGACTGCTCTACTCTCCCAGGAAGGGGAGACATGCTTGCTCAGCCTCTGACTGCCACCAGGTGGAGGGAGGCCTCATGGTAGTGCAGGTTGCGAACAGCGTGAAGGGTGTGGCCATGGTTACATGATGTGTGTATGACTCCACACACATGCATCTACATGTGGCCGCAGCAAGGAAAGGGAGAAAGTGGAAAATGGTGGCTGGGACTCTGTGAAGCCCGTTGCCCATCAGCCCCAGATCTGTGCTGTTGCCCGGAACTGCCTGGTCCAGTCTGAATGTGTGTCTTCGGGACGGGGAGAATGGCCCTACTCCCAGCCCTGCCATGGGGGGAAATCTGTGGGGTAACCCAAACCAGTTAAGCCCTGGAGGAGGTAGTCACCAGTTCAGGCTGACGGACACAGGGATGAGTAGCTTCCCAGCCACCGTGGGATAAAAATCTCTATGGCCAAAAAGGGACAAAAAAAATCAGTTGAGAACAGTGATGAAAACATGGAGGTAAACATACTAAAAAGAACACCTCTTGTATTATTTAAATGTGAAAAAAGTGCTCAAACTAACTCAAAATGAAGGGGAAATGTATCATACAAGACGAGCTACGGAGCAAATAAAAAATAAAATATAAAAAGTATGATTCAAAATTTCACTGCTAACTTGCAATGCGGTTTTAACCATTCATTCTTTTCTTGGAATCCACAGGACAAAAGACTCCTATGAAATGCAATATTCTTTGTCTGATGTGAGAGAAAGAGAGGTCAAGAGGCAAGCAGACGACTTTTTTTCGGTTTAATTAGGACAGGGGTGAGTTATGCTTTTACTAGCAGTGGCACAGACAGTGCTTAAAGTGTGCAGAAAAAACCGTCGGGTATCTAAGGGTCATAATTACAAAAAGATGCATAGATTACAACTTTTTCCTTCAAAGTATGGAATTTGCCTTCTCATTATTATCCAATTTTTCAATAATAAGTCAAAGCACAGGCACAAAACATGAAGATACTGTAGGAAATTGAGAGACAAAGGAATCAAGGGTCATGCTGGCCTTTTAAAGTCACGGTAAGAGAAAACAAATGTAGAGTAAGGGCCTGCTTTGAGACTCTGTGAGACCTCCTCAAATCCCTAAAAATGTTTTCCCAGGTCTGAGACTCCAGAGTAACGAATAGTATTTCCCAAATACCATGAATACTTCACTATTTGTTATTCAGATACAAATAAAGAATAGTGGTACTCCAAGAAATCAAAGAAAGACTAGAATGTCAACGCCCCCTTCTGAAACACACAAAGCATGCCGCCATCTTTAGAATGGCAAATATGCACTGCCTCAGAATGGGGGTTGCCGCTAGTATGCATTATTGCACTGTGTACCTGTTGACTGTGTCTGTCTCCTGAAGGCTTTTGATGCTCATGTTACTGCTCTCATGGGCCCCCTCGAACTGCAGATCAGGGCCAGGGAGCAATCTCAGGACCACAGCAGCAATAAAAAGCCACATCAGCATGCACAAACGTCTTGCTGAACAGGCATCAAGCACCTGTCCCTTATAACCGGTGCAGGAGCTGCTACAAACATTGGAAATGGAATTTTATTCAGTGCTACAAGCACCATGGAACCCTTCAGAGAGGCTCAGGAGTCAGGGTCATACTTGAGTCTCTGCAAAAAGCTCTGCATTCTCGCTCTGTCTTTCTCCTCCTGACTTGCACAGGATCCCAGGCGGGGAGATGGGGGGAAATTTCAAGGACGTTGCTCAGTTTGGGGGAAGATGATCATAGGGCTGGTAGTGATCCTTGATCATGAAGGGTGGCTAGGAGGGGGCTCCTAACTGCAGGGGCAGGTCCAGCTGAAGGTAGAGTGGTCTGCTGGGGAGAGGCTTTGCTGGGTTCATGGGAGGGTGATCCAGCTGCAGAAAAGTTCACGGAATAGGGCTGGAGGCTGCTCCAGATGTAGGGATGGTGCTCATCTTGGGCAAGGCTGGTCCTGGGACTAGAAAGGTTGTCAAGTTGTAGGGAGGGTGATGGTCGGAGGAGGGTCTGTGGGCAGGAAGGGTGGTGGTGATGGTGGTGGGAGGGAAAGTCCAGCTGTAGGGAGGTGGTCAGCTTGGGAGGTGCAGGTTAGGGGGTCTTAGTAGTCCAGGGAGGGTGTTCAACTCAGGCTTGGAGGAGGCTGGTCCAGCTGCAGATGGAGTCGTCAGCATGGGGGGATGTTCTAGCTGGAGGGAGAGTGGCCAGCATGGTGTGGGTGGCTTGTCTCCAGGTAGGGTGGTCCAGGGGATGGATCTAGCATCAGGTAGGGTGGTCTACTCTACTAGACCCCAGACCAATGTCCCCCAAGCTGAGCACTTGAGCTGGAGCAGCCCCGGGACAAGTACCCCAACCACCACTATCCCTGCAGCTGGATCAGTATGTCCCCATCTTGTGCCAGTGAGTGGATGTTAAGGGATTCTACCCTATGGCTGAGCGCAAGTTTCTCAGTTCCATGTGCTGGCTTGCCTCTTGTAGGATATGTGGTTTATTGGGTGCCTATACTTGAGTACTCCCAATGCAACATATTCACAATGGGATCCTGTGCAAGTCACTGTGGGGAGGGGGGAGAGAAGGCAAAGCTATACACAGACATTCTGATGTGATTCCATCCATTAGTATGTGACCCCTGACTCTCTTTAGACATGGCAATCATGGTGCTAAAAGCTAATAAAAGACTAGCTACAGTCTTTCTAAGGCAGTGCATCTTGTCATCCACAATATGGCAGCACACGCTAGTGCCTCAAAAGGGTATGTTGCCATTCTAGTCTTTTTTTCAGGTTCTGTAGTTAGGCAGCTGGTCCATGGGTGGGAATGGTGGTAGTGGGGGAGTCCCGCTATAGGGAGGGTGGTTGGCTGGGTATACTGTTGTAACAGTGATGCTTACACAGAGAAGCTGTTACAGCGATACCAACTTTTCGACACCCGTAGTGTCGACCGGGTTGCTGGAGTGATGACCCTATCATCGACTCCGGAGTTTGGCCACTCTCCCACATTGCCCCCCATGTACACTGAACAGATGTTGGTGTACTCTCGGTCAGGGTCCAGATCGGTGGTGTCGGGGATGTTGGTGACCATGTGTCAATGTAGGGGAGGTCGCCGACATTCCTATCACAGTGACATAGTGAAATTGGTTGGCTGGGGGGAGGGATTCAGATTTTGAGGTTTTATTAGTCCTGGGACGGTGCTCAGCTTTGGGGAGGTTGGCCGAGTTTCAGGTAGGGTCGTAGGCTGGGCGGGGCATTCTAGTTACAGGGAGAGTGGTGTTCTGTGCAAAGTGCACTGTTAATACAGCACTGTGCTGTGCCACATGTACCTGTCTCTGTTATGTGCCACAGGCAATGCTATCACTGCACTGTGCCACGTACACTGCTGAAGTAGCACTGTGCCATGTGCACTGCAACACTGCACTGTGCCACTTGTAGGCTGTCACTGCACTGTTCCTTGTGCACTGCCATTGCTGCACTGCTCTACATGCACTGCTGACTCCACAGTACAGTGTGCCACATGCACTGCCACCACTGTACTGTGCCACATGCAGTGTCATGACTGCACTGTGCCATGTGCCACACCAAAACAGAATGCATGTTCCCCAGCTGGCCACAGTCTGAGACTGTGGATGGGGGAGTCACCCCTGGTGGCCACCAGTGAGGTCATCCAGGCACATGACATGAGAACCCGCACCCATCTGTCATGGTGGCTTGAGGTTTACATTTGTTGAGTTCACCAAGTGGGAGGACGGGGGGGGGCAGATGGCACTGCTCAAAGAACTTTAAGAAAAAATACTTTTTTTCTAGCTCTGTGTTGGCCTTGGTAACTGCAGGTGACATCATCTGGGCATGTGACACAGGACCCATATATCCACCTGTCATGGTGGCACACAGTTCAGCTTCGATTAGTTCACCAACTGTGAATATGGGGATTTGCCTATTTTGACAGCCAGTGACATCACCACTTGCTGTGGTATTCTGTCTGTCACAAAAATAGAAAAAAAAGACTAGAATGGCAAGACCCTTTTGGGAGGCACGTAAAGCTCACAGCCATCTTGTGGATGTCACAGTGCCAAAGTAGCTCCATATGTAATGGCATGAAAAGAGCAGCATGCTGAATATCTCAATAGTGTTTTCCTGTTTTTTTTTTAATCAGCATTTCTGCCGCAGGACCCAGCCACTGCCATCAAGGTATGCCCATCACATAGGTTCAACACTCTGCTGCTCCTTCTAGCTTAAATTCAAATATGGCGCCATTTCAAGAACTCCGCTGATACGCCAGAGCTCTCTGCCCTTATAGCACTTAGTGGACCCCTTGGCTGAGCTAAAGTCTTATGGCTACTGTTAACTTGATGTCTTTAATCTATTGCCTGCTTATTTCATTTTAAGCCTGTTTATTTCATTTCCAGCATACCTACTGATTACTATTATCAGAAGGTGCATTGAAGGTTTACCATTTTATGCTGAGCACATAATGCTGATTTTTCCTTCTGTCACTTAGAGCCTTCTGCCACTTCTAATTTCTCTGTACTATTTGTACTTTAAACTTGTTTTGCTTCCCCTTCCCTATTCAAACCTGTTTCTCTGCATTTTTCCTCCCTATCAAACCTGTCTCTCTGCATTTTTCTGTCATTTCTCCCGCTACACTGATACAAGTGATTTTCTGCATTTTGGCTGTCCCCTGGAACAACTGATTTTCTGCAGTTTTTTTTTTTAATTGTGTCACTATTGCGTAAGTGTGCCTTTACTCTTTCCCCTCCTTCCCACACTCGCATGATTGCGATCCTGCAATCCTGCGGTCCTCCATCCCCTTTCCCTGAATATTCAGCATCTTCCCTTCCCCTTCTCTGAATTACCAGTTCTGATATAAATTGAGGCACTAACCATTCCATCTTTTCTTTTCCCTAAAGGCTTCAGTTGTCCTTAGCCCGTAACTAGGCTACTGCAAGCCGCTGGAAAGTGACCCCCCCCCCAGCATTTCCACCGCAGGACCTGGCCACTGCCATCAAGGTACACCCACCCCATAACTTCAACACTCTGCTGCTCCTTCTAGCTTGAATTTACCGCTGTCTGACGCCACTGCGCGGCATCTCCCGCCCACTACCCCCACCTTTGGCTCTGTTTCCTTTTATAGGTATGGAGCATGGCCTATTCTGTCTCTCTAAATGCCCATTTGCTCCTTATACTAAGAAACCAATAGATGGCCTTGCAAATCCCATCGAGTGACTTCTTGCTTAATTCTGTCTGGTTGAAACTAGTAGTAAAAAATTTTATTTTTATACAGGTATACAACAGATGTTACAAAATAACACCATTAGGATCAACATCCCATTTGCAAGGTGGTCCTGTTTAAGTCTTGTAAAAACATTGTTACAACTGGTACCAAAATGTAATACAACCACTCATATTTCAGTGTTACCTAACATAACATTCAACATTTAACAGCTTGCATACAACAATACATTATTCCATCTGTTCACATACTACTGAGATTACCACCAGTTAACCATTACACATGCATTTACAGGAGCGTTCTTTTCCTACTTGGGTGAAAAACTTTTTATAATTAATGGTCTCCATTTTCTCCCATTGTCAAAACTGTGTGTTAAATGCCATAACACCTGAGTAGGTGTTACGGCATTCACACACTCCCTTTGAACAACAAAGTGCTCGAGACAACTAAGTAAACATAGCGCGACGTTCAAATTCTCCCTGTCACCTCAAGCGGCACTGACTGAAATACACACTTCTCGGGGGTTACCTCCATACCAAATAGCCTCCAGCAGCCTCACATCGCCTAGAGTTAAAAAAAAAAAAGCCGATTCCAAACACCGAACGAAACCGAAAGACAAAAGTTCATTGAAGAGCAGAAAAACCACAACACAATTCAAAAAACAAAAAGCGACCTCAGACTTTTCAAACTGAGACCTTCAATTATATAAAATAAAATATGGGGAAAAGTGTGTTAAACTCGAATTTAACACACACCCTCGTTGTTGGATGGCATTCACAACTCGGGTGTGTGTTAAATTCTCGTAACACACTTCTCCCCATACTTTATCCTATATATAATCTTAGCTGACTTTGTTTGTTCACTAATCTTAGCCCACACAGTTAGTGAGTGCATTGTACAGAAAGGTCATTTCCATATATTTATTTCTAACATTTGGTATTCTAAATTTCCTTTAGCAGTTATTTCTGGGATTATGCTTATGTTCAACTTTTATAATTTTTTCACTTAAGTGTAGTGCTTTTTGATACCTTTCAAATTTATACATTACATTAGCCCATATTTGTTGTCTCTTTTGCTCCGAAGGTAGCCAGTTCAATAGATCATACATAATACAATGGTGTGTTTTGATAATTGCATCTTAATATAAAATGAGCCATCTGATTTTATAGCACGGCTGTTCTTTTTAGTTGAGTTTTATTTGTCAAGCCGTACACATGGCTACCATGATCTATTACTGGTATGAGTAACTGATTAACTATACTTTTTTTGCATATTTAAATTAATGCAATGACTGGCTCTTCCAAAAAGCTCCCTAAATTAATGCAATGGTTGGCTCTTCTAAAGGCTCCCAGTCTTTTATTTGTATTTGTAATCATTTTAGAAATACGAGTTTCAAAATTCAAATGCTGACCTACCCAGATACCCAAGTATTTATATTCATTGACCTGTTCCAGCTCATCTCCGTTTAGATTTTTAATTACCAGTTTAGATTGTAAGTTTTGTCATTTAGGATTCTCTTTAGTAAACAACATAACCTTTGATTTTCTGCTGTTTAGCACTAGTCTGGAGTCATTAAACCAGCCACATAATTTATAAAAATCATTTTGTAGTTTTTGAGCCATGAGATTGCTGGACGGATCCATAGATAACATCACTGTATCGTCAGCATACAGTCACGTTTTTGTGTTGGTAATAACATCTGTTGCTTGATTTATGTATACTATAAATAGGGTAGGGCCCAAAATTGAGCCGTGGGGGACCCAGTAATAGCTATTCAGAGCTCCCATTTAGAAGCCTTTACTAGGGGGTTCTCCTCTTTCAACTGTATTGCTCTCTACTTGCCTAAACCTGAGGGCATATTCACTCAATTTTTTCAGGCTGTTCCCTAACAACCCCAATCTCTCAGCTTTTCTTAGCTCTCAGCTTGTCTGTTTACATCTGATTTTTCCTTTTCTCTTTTTCCATCCTCAAGTCTCTTTCTCTTACAGTCACATGGCCCACTGGATATCTCATAGCCCTACTGTACATTATCACATTCATCTTATCAAATCAACTGGTAGCACTAGGTCTCACCTGTACCCCTACTTGTCTTACATCGCCGCTTCCAGTAGTGGAATACCCAAAGCCTTTACCAAGCCTCCTGCCTGTTCCTTTCTTCTCGAAGAAAGAAGCCCCTTACCTTGGATCATGGTATGTCCAAAACCTTACACGGCTTATTCCCAGAAGCTCACTCACTGAACTACTACTCTTATTCCTTCTTCTTATTCTGGCTGGTGATGTTGATCTGAACCCTTGACCCACTGGTCCTCAGTTTGTCCCCTCCATTGCATCAGTCCACATCTGTCCCTCCATAAAGGGCCTGAAGATTGACCACATAAATGGCCAAAGTCTGCAACCAAAAATGGCTGAGGTAGAGGCCTAGGGTACACTTCATAACTCTGATGTGTTAGGTATTACTGAGCCGTGGCTTAAACCTAGTATCCTACTGCATGATGTAGCTTTGCATGGTTACTCCTGCTTTAGGTGGGACAGGCCAGGTAAGAAACGGGGTGGCGTTCTCATTTATGTTTGATCCAGCTTTGCAGCTTCTGAAGGTGCTAATCCCTCCACTGTCCCCCCTTGCTGAATGCATCTTCTTTACCTTAACCCTGGATAATGTTAAACAACTAATCATAGGATGCATCTATCTTCCCCCCAAAGATGCTAATAATGTCCTCTCCTCCCTCATAGCTTCCCTTTCTGACCTCCCCGGCCATGAACTCATACTCTGTGGAGATTTCAACCTCAGTTGGTTGAACCAAAATAAAAACAAAGCTCATTCGATACTAGCAGACTCCAACCTTATCCATCATATCTCCGAACCTACCAGACTGAATACCAAGTCAGGTAACTGCTCTCTACTGGACCGGGTAGTTTCCAACTGCCCTTATAGGGTAAAATCTGCTAGAGTACTATCAGATTTATTAGTGATCACTCTCCAACTCTCTGCTTATGGAGTAACAAGTGCCTGAATCCTCCCCCCAAAATTACAGAATAACTCTTTGACCTATCAGCCTTCTGGTCATCTCTCTCTCCACTGCCGATTGGGGTCCTATTAAATCTTTGCCAGATATTGATCTGGCCTTAGACTACTTTATTAACACACTGAATGCTGTAATCAACATGTTCCCCTCACAAAAAGGAGGTGCAAAGGTTTAAAGGCTCCTTGGCTAAGCAAGGACCTGAGGCATCTCATGTTCCTTCGAGATTCAGCGTGGAAACAATTTAAAAAGAGTGGCAACCCCTCGGATTGGCAAACTTTCAGACAACTTCATAATTCATGTAAGAGTAAGCTCTGCAGCGCCAAGCGCATGTATTATCATTCCTTGCAGACCGAACTTCTCAGTAACCCTAAGGTGTTCTGGAAGCAAGTCAACACGTTAATTAAAGATAACTCCCGTCTCCCCGCACCCTACAAGCAGGAGGCACTACTTTATCTGACCTCCCAATCTATTGCAGATGGCTTAAACTGTTTCTTCACTGATCTCGCTAGCTATACCTCACACTTTGCCCCCTCTCCTGATTTTGACCTCTCCACCCTCCCACACATGTAGCTTCCTTCTCGTTCAGAGTTTCACCTCAAACTAGCTACTCGCAAAGAGGAGCTGCAGCTACTATTAAAGTTAAAGGAAGATGGTTCTCTAGGTTTTGATTCCTTAGAACCCCATTTTATAAAACTAGGAGCTTCAGCCCTCGCTGTTCCCATTCATGACCTGATAAACAAGTTCCCAGCCAAAGGGAAAGTAGCAGTAGTCATTCCACTGCACAAGGGTGGTGTATACGCAGTCTAAAACTCAGACTCATTTCAATCCTCTGCCCCTTAGTGAAGATACAAGAATGTCTAATTTTCAACCATCTTCATTCTTACCTGGAATGTCATCACCTCCTAACTGATTGTCAGCACGGTTTTAGAAAGAATTATAGCACCCTCACAGCCCTTATCAAGATAGTCACAGATACCCTTAGCTCACGTGACAAAGGGCTTTACACCGGGGCCATATTTGGAGATCTAATTAAGGCCTTCGATTTGGTAAACCATAACCTTCTGTTGCACAAACTACACTCTCTGGGCATTGACCAACAGTCACTCTTTTGTTTCTATAATTACCCAGTCAGCCACTCCCAAGGAATAAAATGGTCAGGGGCTCTCTCTTCATTTAAAACTATAACTCATGGTGTACCCCAGGGATCAATCCTGGGGCCCCTTCTGTTCTCTCTATTTATAAACAAATTACCATTCACTGTGGCGGGTCCTTGATGCAACTTTATGCTGACGATGCTGTTTTATACCACTTATCTTGTGATATCCAATGGCTTAATCATAACTTGGAAATGGACTTCCATTCACTCGAGAAATGGTTCTTTAAGAATCACTTAGTCCTTAACACCAAAAAAAACAGATCAATGCTTTTTTCCAACCCCTCCGCCAAAGCGGCTCCCCATGATACACTTCATATTAATTATACTACAGGGGAAACACTTAAATCGGTTTATTCTTTCAAATACATAGGTATCTTGCTAGACCCCTCTCTATCTCTCTCTCTTTTCAGCTGCATGCAACACAGACTACAAAAAAACTCAGCCAGAAACTCGGCTTGCTCTACCGCCTACCCCCCCTCCTCTTTCATGCCTCCTGTCAAAAGATTGCCATCTCCTCCCTCCTCCCCATAGTTTTTTATGGTGCCCCTCTACTACTATCCGCCAAGACCACCATACTCTCCCGCCTGAGAATGTTTTACTACAGGGTGGGAAAATTTGCTCTTGGAGTCAACTCTCACCGCCACGACTGTGAGGTTTTGGTATGGTATCCAGTGAGTATAATGACTGAATATGAGCACCGTCAAGATGGAGACTCATATTCAGCACTATCCCCATGGGCTACCCTGCAAGGTTATTGACTCTACACAAAGGCAAGTGTAGGGAAGGGCAACCAGAAGGGGGGATAGCGAGGGGAGGGGAAGGGGAGGGATAGAGAAGGGGTTTGTAGGGGAGTGGAGTGCCTACTGGAGTCAAGCTAGCCATGTGGTGTGGTGGCTAGCTCTGGCGCAGCAGATACTGGGCTCAGGGCTGGGGACTGGGAGACAATATTTTGTTGCTGCCTTCGGCTGCCTTTATTTTTTTGTGCCACAAACTGGAGTGTCACCCCCTTCCCGACATGCACCTTCCTGGAGTTGGCAAGCTATAGTCGGGGGGGGGAGGTGCGGAGGACAAAGCCCTGCAACAGCACTTAGCATTGTTGCCGGATGTTGGGTTAATGGCATGTGTATATCACCAGTTTGCTTTTCAGCTATATACACTCACCATAATAGCAGTCACTATTTTGCAATCGCTATTATGACATGGAACCTTTAGAATCATTAGGCTGGCCTGACTATGACCAAAGACTGCAGTTTTCCTCCCTTTGCTGTATCTACAAGCTTACCTTCCTCTTCTTCCCCCCTTCTGAGTGACTTACTGAAACGTAAACCCTCTCCACGTCTAGTCAGGTCCTCCTCAGCCCCTCTGCTGAACACTCTTTATCTCCACCTGACGATCGGCAAGCGTTCATTTGCCTATTCTGCACCCACTACTTGGAATGCACTCCCCTTCTTTACCCTCTCCCTCTCCTCTCTTGCTTTGTTCAAGCGCTCCCTCGCCGTGTACCTACTGCAGCCTGTATCTGTTTTGCCTAATAATTGAAACACACAGCCTAACTGAGGGAATCTGTTTTTGTAGTCTGTTCTCTGCAATTGCTTGCTACCTGCCAATATTTTTTGTTAACAGCTATGTACCATCCGTGGTTTATCGTTTTATGCATGTTCAAGTGTTGGTTTTCCTTCTACTGTATAACCGAGATTCTGCTTTGATCTATTCTGTATGGAATATTTATTTGCACTGTTCACTGTGGTCACATTGCACTAATGTAAATATGCTATATATATTTTTCACACCTACCTTGTACTACAGTGTATATATGCTGTATATATTTCTTCTCACTTACTTTGTATAGATATTGACACATGGTCTTATGCTTGTGCCCTAGACCCAAGTCGCTTCTGAAAAAGGGACTGCCTTGCCTCAGTGGGCTTACCCAGTTCCCAAAATTCAAATAAATAATCATATATGTTAAGTACTCTTGCCAGTGGCTTATAGAGTGCCCCTATGAAATAATTGTAAAATTTTAGTACTGGATAAAACCCATTAAGAAATCTTCACTGGACATCCACTGCTCACTGCCAGTGATCTATCGAGCATGGAGTATCCGGTGGGGTGTGGGAGAGGCAAAGTACTGATTTCTTCCATCTGCTTTTTTTGTATAGAAGTTCAGGACATACAGGTAGGTTGGTTTACCAGAAGTCCTGTTTTAATAGGGACTGTCCAAATCTGTATATTTACTTACCCTGTCCCACAGATTTATGTTACGTCCCAGCCAGCAAGCCTGTTTTATTAGTTGAATCCCCTTACTATGACTTAGAGCTGATCCATCTGCAAGGCAGTACAAATGAATACCAAAAAAGTGCAGCAAAATCCATTTGCATCTGCCGGCAACATATTTCACATGCTCCTAGACCCCCAGCATTAATTCCCCTGCCTGAGAAGTGAAAATTGGCTAAAAATAGAAAAGACATTTTTCTGTTTTGACTTAACTGGAAATGTCCAGTGGGATGTGCCCCACATCTTAGTGTGGGGCTGTCCCCAATTAAGCTTTTTGCAATGAAAGTAAGTATTTTACCTTATTTGCTGTTTGTACTTTCGTCTTATTTGCTGTTTGTGCTATTTAGTTTTAGCTTGTTGATCATGCCGTCCCTCCCAGCCAACATTTTAAAACTAGTGCCCCTAGGTCGGATGTCAGAACCAGGGATTAGTCGTGGGAGAGTGTACTATAGCTACTGTATTAGTAGAACGAGCTAATAACAGCTCCAGTTCATGTGCTTCCAGTCCTGTGCCTTAAACAGGGTAAGCATATGGACCCAGAACTGGTAACTCACAAACACAGGTTACTCACCTGTAACAGTAGTTCTAGGAGTGGTATATGATGTTCATCTACACTGTTTGGCAGATGCCTTTCCCTTTAATTCCTGCCGGAACATCTTCATGCTGGCTTCTCCCACCCACCCAGGTGGTAAAACCCTCAGCTCCACCCCTAGACACCAGATCTTTGCTCGCTGAAAGCAAGGTTGTGCACCTGAGCCTGGGGAGGGTGGGTGGGTCCATGTGGATGAACATCATATATCACTCCTAGAACTACTGTTACAGATGAGTAACCTGTGTTTCTAGGGATGTGGATATGATGTTCTAACTGTCTGGCAGACTCCTAGCAGTTCTTCAGGAGGAGGGAGGGAGGTAAGGTGCACATCGCCTTCTTGGGAAAAAGAGACTGGAGAACTGAGGCCCCAAAACCAGCATCCCGACGTGACTCGAGGTCAATGTGGTAATGGGAAATGAAGGAGTTTGCTGACTTCCAGGTAGCAGTCCTGCAGATTTCCTGGATAGGGGTGTCCCTAGAAGAAGCCACCGACGCAGCGGTATGGTGGGTGGAATGAGCCCTTAGCCCTACGGGAGGCTCCCTACTCGCCAACCTGTGGCTGAGATCAATGTAGGAAGTAATATACCTGCCAATCATCTGCTTGGTTGCAGGTCTGCCAGGTGCAGCTTCAGCGTAGGTGACAAACAGCTGGCGAACCTCTCCCTGAACTTCAGCTGTACGCTATTTATAGTAGGCAAGCATTCATCTCAGGTCCAAAGTATGCAGTCTGTACTCAGCCTCCGAGGTGTAACTGGGGTAGCACACCGGCAGAGTCATCACCTGGTTAAGATGAAATTCCAACACCACCTTTGGAAGGAACTTTGGGTTGGAGTGCAAGACAACCTTGTCCCTGTGGAAGACCAAGTAAGGAGACTCCACTGGGAGCGCCTGGAGCGAACTGATCCTTCTGGCTGATGTGATAGCCACCAGGAAAGCGATCTTCCACAACAGGTGGGAGATGACATGCCTGTGAGTCGGCTTAAATGACTTGCCCATGAGCTTTCCCAAAACCAGCAGTAGATCCCACAGAGGTGCTGATTCATGCACTGGAGGGAATATGTGATCTAGGCCCTTAAAAAGTACCAGTCCACCTTCTCCTGCACCACTGACTGCTGACAAACCCATGCCCCATAAGCAGAGATGGCTGCCAGGTGCACCCTAAGGGTCGTCAACCAAAGTCCCCTGTGGGAGAGGGACCAAAGGTAGTCTAACATGCTAGCCACTGGACAGGTCGAAGGGTCCAACCCTTTGGCCTGACACCAAATGGAGAATCTCTTCCATTTCTAGGCATAGCATTTTCTGGTAAATTCCTTATGGGATGCCTCAACAACCATGAGGATCTCATCGGAGAGACCCAAAGCCTGGAACTGTAGCTACTCAGGAACCAGGCTGTTAGGTGCAGGGAGTGACGGTCCAGATGGAGTACCTTTCCTGATTAATGGACAGCAGGTTCAGGCATGCTGGAAGATGCCTTGGGAGCCTGTTGCTGAGGAGATCAGGGTGCCAAACCTGGTAGGGCCAGTCCAGAGCCACCAGAATCACCTGTGCCTTTTCCCTCCTGGCCTTGAGGAGCACCTTGTGGATCAAGGAAAGTAGAGGGAAGGCATAAAAGAGGCCCGGGTCCACAGCCTCAAAAAGGCATCCCCCGGTAGCGAGCCTTGATTGGGGGGGTTGGCACAAAACAGCCTCAGCTTTGTGTTCTCCCTGGAGGTAAACAGGTCCACCTGAGGGGTGCCCCACTGGGAGAACAGACTGTGTACTACCTCCGGATGGACATACCACTTGTGAAATGCCTCGCCCACTCAGCTGAGGGCATCTGCCAGCTGATTCAAGGCTCCTTCCACGTGAATGATGAGGAGATCTGCCTCCAGGCTGTGCATGAGGGTCCAGATGTGGAGAGCCTACTTGCACAGAGGCAAGGAGTGCATCCCGCCCTGCTTGTTGAGATAGCACATGGTCGTGGTGTTGTCCATCTGGACCTGGACCACTTGACCCCAAATGAATAGAGCGAATGCAGTCAGGGCTAGCCAAAGCACTTGTAGCTCCAGCAGGTTGACATGACATCGGGAATCCTGAGGAGACCAGAGCCCATGGACTCTGTGCTCTCCCAGGTGGGCACCCCAGCCTGTCAGAGAGGCATCAGTCATCAGGATGACCTTTGGCTAGGGGCAGACAAACGGGATCCCTTCCTGCAGATGTGCTGGGATGAGCCACCACTGGAGGGCATTCCACATCCTCTGGGTCATGGTGAACAACTGGTTAAAGTGACCTTTGTGCTGAGACCACTGGCTGGCCAGCTCCCATTGGAGACAGCGCATATGCAAGCAGGCCCATCAGACCACACTGGTGCAGGCTGCCATGTAACCCAGAAGGCACAGGAAGTCCCAGGCAGGGTGCAATTGCCCAACTAGAAATTATCAGACAAAGGAGGAGAGGACCTCTGCCCTTTCCACCAGGAGCTGGGCTCTGGCTCGGCAAGAGTCAAGCTCTGCACCAATGAACTAGATCACCTGCGAGAGCACGAGTTCCAACTTGGCCTCGTTGACTAGGAGGCCAAGCTCGAAGCAAGCCTGGAGGGCCAGGTTTCTGGACCACTCCACCTCCTGTCTGGAAGGACTTGCTATGAGCCAGTTGTCCAGGTAGGGGTACACCCAGACCCCTCAGCACCTCAGGTAAGCTGCCAACACTGCAACGCATTTGGTGAAGACCATGGGGGCCGAGGAGAGGCTGAAGGGCATGGCTTGGAACCCAAAGGATTCCCTATGTCCGAAAATGGAGGAACCTTCGATGGGATGGATGGATCAGGACATGAAAGAACACATCCTGAAGATCCAGGGAGCAAAATCACATGCCTTGCTCCAGAGATGGTGTGATCTGTGCCAGAGTTATCATCCTGAAGGTGTGAGACCTGAGAAATTTGTTCAGGTCATGCAGATCTAGAGTGGAGCGCCGGCTCCCCAACCACTTTGGCACCAGGAAATACCTGGAGACAAATCCTGAGTGTTCCAGAGGATCCACAACTCTGACCACAACCTCCTTGCAGAGGAGCTGTGCTATGTCACCTCAAAAAAGCTGACTGAGTGTCTGCAGAAACCAAGTCCTCCCATGGAGTGTGGGCTCGGCTTGGAGGGTACTGCTCGAATTCCAGAGGCAGACCCTGGCCGACCACTTCCAGAACCCACCTGTCCGTGGTGACAACGAACCAGGCGGAAAGGAAGTGGCAACCCCCATCATGTCACTGAGCAGGCTTGGAGGAGGAGAAGGATCCAGCTGAGGGACCGCCGGGTCCATTCCCTCCGGGCTTTCAGACCGACAAGGCCACTGACTTGGCCCGAGGGAGCCAATATTGAGCCTGCTGGCCCTGCTGATGTTGGGCTGGTTTGGCCGCAGGAGTGGAGGACCAAAAGGGCTTGCACTTCTGGTGCTTAGGGCCCTTGTCCTTCTGGGCAGATGTCACAGAGTCCATGGTGGCACTGGACTTTTCAATGCACTGGACATGGCCCTCCACTCTGGGTCTGAACAGGTCGGTGCCCAAAAAGGGGACATCCACCAGCTTATGTTGGGTATCCGCCATGAAGGTTGAGATCCTCAACCAAGCCCTGTGGCGCATGGCTACTGCAGCCTCGACTGAGTGGGCATAGGAGTCACCAATATCCAGAGCCATCTGGAGATGTTGCTTCACCACTGCCCTCCCCTGGTCTCGGACCTGCTTGACCGTGGTTTGGAGGTCCACCGGGAAGTGAGGAATCACCTCATCCAGGGAGCCCAACAGGGCATGAGAGAAGTGTGCCATCAGCATGGCCGAGCTAGCCTGGCAAAGGCTGAGCAAAGAGGCAGCATAGACTTTCTTAGCCGAATGGTCCAGCTTGTTGGACTCTTTCTCCGGCAGTCTGTCGATGTCCTCTGTATAGCCCGAGCACCAGAAGACGGAGTCAGCCACCAAACCCTCGGCTGAGGGATGCTCTGAAAACCCCAAAAGGGAGCCAGTTAGTACAACACACTTGCCAGCCAACCAGGCCAAAGGCGCCAGGCAAGAGGCGGGATGCTGCCAAAGCTCCAGGGCCGGACCAACAATGGCCTCAGCCACCAGGAAAGCATTCATGAGAGAATCACCTTTGTCCAGATTCTCTGTGAGGGGATGCTGAGTCTGTTTTTGGACAGGCTCGAGCTCCATTCCCATGGAAGAGCCTAAGAATGCCCATTAACTAGGTTGGACCTTCATCCGTGGAGATGCCCCCTATTGACTCAGTGTCAATGGAACGTGAGTGCAGGGAGGAATCCTCAGACTCCGAGGAGTCTGTATAAAGTGGGTGGCCACCAGTGTTGCCCTTGACTCACCTAAGATGGCCAGGAGTGAGGGTGACCAACAGATGATGGGGAAGTCCCTTGGCTGGCCAAGCATCCTTAATCAGAGCCCCAGTTATTGGCTGTTTAAGTGGTGGCTCCACCACAATGGGTGGGGAGGCCTGCTTCAGCCGAGCCAATGTGGTCTGCACCTGCTCTGCTAGGGGAGGGATGGTGACGACCAACCTGGATGAGGAAGTCAACATTGGCCATTCGGGACAACAGCCACTTAATGGCTGGTATAGAAACCGGCATCAACTTTGACCCGGACAAAACCAGCTGCTGCCACATCCAGTCTTCATAGAGTCAACACAACTTGCGCTGAAGCCTCTTCTTATCTGAGGAGGATGAAGAAGAGTAGTGGCGGCACCGCCTTCCATGGTGCCGGAAGCGAGATCGCCGATAATGGTGAGACCTACCCAACTCGGAGGAAGACCTCAACCTCAACCATCAGTGGTGCCAACAGGCAGCCTCAGAGGGAGCCGGGAAACCACATGGCTCCTCCTGGTCAGGGTCTGTGACTGGCAGGTTCGGCTCAGCGGGCTGGGCCAACCCTTCAGAGGTCACAGAAAGGACTGGAGTCCTAAAGAGAGAGTTATCGGCCTCTTCGGATGACAATTGGTCAACTGGGTTCAAGAAAAATCTTGGCCGCATCATCGGCCGGCATCTCGGCCAACTAGTCTGACGGAGGCTCCATGAAACCACCGGCCAAGGCCGCAGTTTCGAAGTCAAAACCAGAGTCTCCAGAGAATGGGAATGTTCCCGATCTCAGGAACATTCCCGATCCCAGGAACATCAACAATGAGTCTTTTCCTTGTCTTTCTTCGACTACTCCTTGCGAGAGCGCAAACCATGTGATCCCGAAGGACCCTCTCCTTTAGTTGAGAGGGATTGGCACAGCTCCTTGAAGGAAGCCGAGTAAGTGGAGCCCAATTGGAGTGGAACAGAGGCCAACGCTAAAGAGGATTGAGCGGCGGCCTGGGCCACCTCCTCTTTGAAGGCCATGAGCTGTTCAAGCTGCTTGGTGGATGCCACAGCCGCAAAGACCACCCAACAAGCATTCTTGGACTTGACCACCAGGTAATGCTTCTCCGGTCACCCCAGCTGGAGTTGAGCAGCGCAGTCGTCCAACACATTCGGGTGGAAGTACCGACAGGTATCACAGGCCTGCAGATTGTGATCGTGGCCTAAGCAATACACACACATGGCGTGAGGGTCGGTCCGTGACATCTTCTGCCCTCAGGGGCACCGGCAAAACCCGGGAGCGGTCTTGTCTTCCGTCATGGGAGCGATTGAAGAAAAAGCTGAATTCGTAACTCCTACAAGTTTTAAAGTAAGTTTAGGAAGCAAATCCGAAGATCTGAGCACCAGAGCCTACTACACATGGGAGCAGTAAGCAGGGAACTTGAACCTTCCAAGTGGAAAGGAAGATCTGGCATCTAGGGGTGAAGCAGAGGGTTTTACCACCCAGGTAGGTTAGAGGAGCCAGCTTGAAGACTGTTTCGGCAGGAATTAAAGGGGAAAGGCATCTGCCAGACAGTGTGGACAGAACATCATATCCACGCCCCTAGAAACCAGAGTTATTTATAGCTAGTACTATTAATAGATACAATACACTCTACAATGACTGACCTCAAGAGCCAGAGATCATAGAAACATAGAAACATAGAATTTGATGGCAGATAAGGACCGCTTGACCCACCTAGTCTGCCCATTTCCCTACCTAATAGATAAGCTGCAGATCCTAGTTAACCAACAGCCTACTTCCTCCTACCCCCCACTAGAATTGCCTTATGTCTGTCCCATGCAGTCTTGAATTCCCCCACTGTTTTTGACTCTACAACCTCCTCAGGAAGGCTGTTCCATGTATCCACAACCCTCTCTGTGAAGAAATACTTCCACACATTACTTCTGAGCTGTCCCCCTTCTATCTTCAAATTGTGCCCCCTTGTTTTAGCACATCTCTTTTTCTGAAAGATGCTACCCTCTTGGACTATGTTGATTCCCTTGAGGTATTTGAAAGTTTCTATCATGTCCCCCCTCTTCCTTCTTTCCTCGAGGCTATACATCTTTAGTTCCTTTAGTCTTTCTTCATATGTCTTCTGATGCAGACCCTGCATCATTTTGGTTGCCCTCCTCTGGACAGCCTCCACTCTGTCTATGTCTTTGCTGAGATGGGGTCTCCAGAACTGTTCACAACACTCAGATGTGTCTTACCAACTGTCTGTACAGAGGCCAACAACTTCCCGTTTTCTACTGTGATGCCTCTCCCTATGCATCCCAGTATCACCCCAGCCCTCCTTACTGTCTTCTCACATGCTGGCCCACCTTTAGGTCATTTGATATGACTAGCCCAGGTCCTTTCCATTTTTGTTGTTGTCAGTATCTCATCCCCCATTGTGTACTCTTCCCCTGGGTTTTTGTTTCCCAGGTGCATTACTTTGCACTTCTTTGCATTGAATCTAAGCTGCCATACATTTGACCATTCCTCCAACCTTGCCCTTTTCATCCTTTCCACCCCACCTTGTGTATCAACCCTGTTGCAGATCTTTGTGTCATCTGCAAAGAGACATGCTTTCCCTTCCAGTCCCTCTGCAATGTCACTTATAAAGACATTAAAAAGGACCAGCCCCAGTACTGAACCCTGCGGTACCCCACGAGTAACCCTCCTTTCTTCACTGTGGACTCCTTTTACTGTTACCCACTGTGTTCTGTTGTCCAACCAGTGTTTTACCCGGGCTACCACCCTGGGACCCACTCCCAGGCTGGCCAATTTGTTTATTAATCTTTTGTGCGGGACTGTGTCAAATGCCTTGCTAAAGTCTAGGTAGGCCATGTCCACAGCCCCTCCCTGGTCTACTGCTTTGGTTATCCAGTCAAAGAAATCAATTAGATTACCTTCCCACTGTGAATCCATGCTGTCTTGGGTCCTGTGCCCCACTGGCCTCTAGGTACTCAACAATTCTTTCCTTCAGAAGTGATTCCATCATTTTCCCTACCACTGAGGTCAAACTGACAGGTCTGTAGTTTCCTGCCTCTGTCTTGCTCCCACTTTTGTGAAGGGGAATCACATCCGCCCTCCTCCAGTCCTCAGGTACCATACCATCCTCCCATGATTTATTAAAAAGGGTAGTCAGTGGTGTTACTAGTTCTTCCCTTACTTCTTTTAGAATTCTGGGGTGAATCCCATGAGGCCACATTGCTTTATCCACCTTCAGTTTTAAGAGTTCTTTCAGGACCCTTTCTTCTGTGAAAGGACTAATATCAACCCCCTATCCAGAGTGCTTCTATTAACCGGATTAGGTATTTCCCCCTGCTTTTCCATTGTGAATACTGAGCAGAAGTATGCATTCAGTATCCCTGCTTTTTCACTGTTGCTCTCTGTCCAACCACCTTTCTCCTTGTTCAGCCTCAGTATCCCTGCCTTAGTCTTTCTTTGCTCCCTAATGTACCTATAGAAGGTTTTATCCCCTTCTTAACTTAGTTGCCAATCTTTTCCTCGGTTTGGGCCTTTGCTATTCTGACTGCCTTACCCGCTTCCTTCCGCTTTAACTGGTACAGTTCTCTGTTCTGCTCCTTCTTTGTTTCCTTATACTTCCTGAATGCTATCGTTTTCTTCCTTACCTTCCCCGCCACTTCTTTTGAGAACCATAGTGTTTTTTTCTTTCATCTTGATTTGTTCATTTGCTTCACACAAAGGCTTGTTGCCTCTGTGATGGTGGTTTTGATGTTCCCCATTGTTGCTCCACCACCTTCTTGCCTGTTTGCTAGTGCTTTTCTGAGGCACTCCCATTTTGACAAAATCAGCCCTCCTGAAGTCCAGTACCTTCACTTTTGTGTGGCTTGACTCTACAGCTAAGTTTATCATGAACCACACTGTTTGGTGGTTGCTTGTTCCCAGATGGCTACCCACTTCAAGATCAGAGATCCTCTCTCCATCTCCATTTGAGAGTACCAGGTCTAAGATTGCCCTCTCCCAAGTGGGTTCCAAAACTAGCTGTCTGAGGCATGCCCCCTGTAGGGCATCGAGAATGGCCCTACTCTTGGATGTGGCTGCAGCAAAGGTGCTCCAGTCAACATCTGGCATATTCAGGTCCCCTATCAGCAATATCTCCCCTTTCTCTGCCATCCCAAGGATTCCTTCTATCATTTCCTTGTCCATTTCCTCCCCCTGAGATGGGGGTCTGTATAGGACCCCTGTGTGGATTGTGGAGCCATTTCCAGTCTCCAGGGTGACTCACAGTGCCTCCTCTCCTCCCTGTTTACCCTTTAGTTCTGTTGCTTTGATACCTTCCCTTACATAGAGAGCTACTCCTCCTCCTCCTCTTCTTCTTCCCTCCCTGTCCCTCCCGTAGATTGTGTACCCTGATATGTTGCCATCCCAGTCATAGTTCTCTGTGTACCATGTTTCTGTGACTGGCACAATATCCAGGCATCCCTCTTCCGTCAAGGCCACCATTTCAGGGAGCTTTTTAACCTAGACTACAGGTATTGGTACTCATTACCCTCCATTTTATTCTGGCTTTATTTCTTTTTGCTCCATCCCTGTCCCTACTGCCTTTGTCTTTTTCTCCATTTACCCCTGCCCTTCTCCCTATCAACTGCTCTATCTTGGTGTTTACCTCACTAAATACCCTGATTTTTGGGGGGGCTAGGATTTCCCTTCTCCTCTTCGGTGTCTCCCCCCTTGGCTAGTTTAAATGCTTGCCATTGAAGCATTTAAACCTATCACCTAGGATCCTGGTTCCCCTCCAGGATAGATGCAGACCATCGCACCTGTATAGGCCTGCATCCCTCCAGGTGGAGCCCCAGTCCCCAATGAAGCCAAACCCCTGAGCTCTGCACCAGCTTTTCAACCAGTCATTGAATCCTATGGTGTGGCGTACCCTAGCCTCATATGTGCCATAGACAGGTAGCACTTCTGAGAAAGTTACCATGTGTGCTACTTGTCTAAGGCCTCTCCCCAACTCCAAAAACTCCTGTTGCACTGCTCTGATCCCATTCTCAGCCAGGTCATTCATCCCTAGGTGGATAATGACATCCAGCTCCCTCCCCCTTGCCACTGCTCCCATGATCCTGAGGATTCGTTTCCTGTCTCTCCAAGCCTTAGTGCCGGGCAGGCACCTTACCTCCCTTTCCCCTCCCTCCCCCAGTTCTACCCCCCTGAAAATTGAGTTCCCCACCAAGAGTTGTTTCCTTCCCCTGTGGGGTCCTGGGCCACCCTCCTGTGGCTCTCCATTGTGGAGGTTCCCAGCATCCTCCTTGGGCTCCACTGCATGTGCCTCCATAGAGAAACCATGCTTCGCCAGAGTGGCGAATGAATTGTGGAGAGGCACAACTGGAGGAATGCACCTCTGTTCCACCACCCTCACCCTCCCTGAGCCCACCGTGGTCCGATCACTCCTCTTTCTTGGCAACCTCTGAGGTAGTGGCAGTGGCCTGGGTGGTCCCTGGTGGGGAAGCAGGTTTCCCGAATCCTTGCCAGGTCAGCATGGAGATGAACAACCTCCTCCCTCAGATCAGAGAGGTGCCTGCAAATAGGGCAGCAACGCAGTCTCCAGAATGTCTCCCGGAAGACTGCTGCTCCACAGCCAGTGCATTGCACCACTACCCATGTGTCTGTGTCCCTTACAGTTACAGATGCTTTTTTGTTTTTTGTTCTTGTTTTAGTGTGGGCAAGCTTGTGAGTGTCTCTACCCCCTATTCAGTGTGCTGTGCCTTTAAGGATATGAACAGGTGTATGTTGTTAGCAGTTTTGGGGAAATGATGTCAGAGCCCCTGCTATAAAGGAAGTTATGCGTTTGGGGTGGGTGGGCTGAGGGGAAGGCTGGGTGTGAGTAAACCTATGCCATCCAGAAACAATCACCTACAACTCTTACCCTCCACCCCGGGGAGTGCCTGCCTTCCTTTCAGACACCTATTTCATAAAGGCTAAGTAATAGATCTAGTCACAGCTGACTGTAAATATCTCCCAGCTACAGTTCCTCCATGGCAAATTAAAGTTAAAACTAAGAAAAGTCCACCCTCAAAACAGAATCAAAACTAGTTACTTACACAGGTCCAAAAAGTAATAATTCAGTTCAGTGTAGTCTAGAAAATAACCTCCTTGATTCAAGGAAACTGTGGCTGCTTTCTCACTCTCTCTGTCTCAGTCTCAGAGATCAGCAGCGGGACAGTGTATTGTAGCTATTAATAGTACTAGATATTAATTGCACAAGTTCGTGAGTTACTGGCCCAGCTCTGACATCAACCACTGGAGGTTCTGGTAAGTGCTCCTAGATGTGTATGCGACAAAATGTAGGGTTATGTATTTATTTATTTGAAAAGTTTCACCAGGAAAGGCATACTGAGCTAAAAATACTTGTTTCCAGATGCGTCCTGGGGGGAATGGGGAGGGGAAGTACAATTGACTTTTACAACACAAACAAACCTTTCAAAATAAAACTACATACAACAAATTAAATAATAGTGAAAACAGCTATGTACAATAGAATAATTTGTGTACTAGACAAAACACACAGGAAATAAACACTGATAACAAGGCAAGGCATGGAAGGCATGTCCCTAAGTAACAGATGGGGAAGTTGTGCAGAAAGGAGGACAGAGAATGAATGGAGGTGCAGAATGGATGGAGAAGTTGCGTAGAAGGGAGGCTAGAGAATGAAGGGAGGGAGGGGGCAGAATGGATGAGGAAAGTGGTGCCAAAGTGAGGATAGAGAATGAAGGGAGAGGGCAGAATGGATGGGGAAGTTGTGCCAAAGTGAGGACTGAGAATGAAGGGAGGTGGCAGAACAGATGAGGAAGTTGCGCAGAAGGGAGGATAGAGAATTTTTATTTATTTATGTTATTTTTATTTAGGATTTATTGAAGATAGAGAATGAAGGGAAGGGGCAGAAAGATGGGAATGTTGTTCAGAAGGGAGACAGAGAATGATGGGAGGGGGCAGAACAGATGGGGAAGTTGAGCAGAAGGGAAGATATAGAATGAAGCGAGGAGGCAGAACAGATGGGGAAGAGGAGAGAGTTCCAGAGATTAGGGAAGCGGTATGAGAAGGCAGCCTGGCCAGCTGATGATGTCCGGGGGGCAAGGTAGCAAGATTTGGAGCTGCGAAGGGCTTAGGAGGAAGAGAGGGGATAGGAAAGGATAGTGGTGAAATAAGAAGGGAGAGAGCCAATCCAGTATTTGGCTATAAAAGAAGAGCAGTGAGCTAGGTGTCTGGCTTCAAGAGAGGTAAAGGAGAGGGAGGTGTAGAGAGAGCAATAGTGGGTACAAGGGGGACAGTCAAGCGCAAAATGACAGAAGAAGTGGAAGAGGGAGTCCAGTCTGGCAAGGGTGGATTTAGGAGCAGTGCAGTAGACTATATCACCATAGTCCAATATAGGGATTATCATCTTCTGAACAACAGCTCTGCAGGCCAGCAGATGGATGCAGCCATGGTTAAGATACAGCGCTCCTAATTTTGGGTGCAGTTTTTGTGAATGGCATCCACATGCTCAGAAAAGCTGAGGTGCCTGTTGAGCCAGACCCCGAGGTACTTGAAGGATGATACATCTTTGATGGTGGACCCATCCAGGCTGTGGAAGGAGGGAAGACTAACAATCCTAGAGAGTTTTTGCCTTGTGCCAAAGATCATGGAGACCATTTTCCTGATGTTAAGAGCCAGCTGATTAGAGTGGAACCAGAGCTGAATGTTGTCAAAGTCCAACTGGAGTCTGGTCATCAGATCAGCAGAGATGGAGCTAGAGGCAAAAAGGACTGTGTCGTCAGTGTACATGTGAATGGATGCTGAGGTGCAGGCAGCAGGTATGTCATTTAGGAAGACCAAGAAAAGTATAGGGCCAAGGACAGAGCCTTGGGGGACACTGGTACAGATTGGGGGACATCAGGATCAACCGGACAAAACTAAACATCACATATCTGCAATATGGCACAGAGGTTAAAGCACTGATCTATGAACCAAAAGACCCCATAGTCATTTGTTTGAATCCCACAACCACTAGAAGTACATTGGCCCTGAATCAGTTGTTGAACATATCAGATCACTCAAATTTGACTCACCTGAGGGCAGAGGTGTCGGTCCCATTGGGGACCCAGAGCAGCGTCCAGCAGAGGCATTGGTCTCATCTGGAACTCGGAGTAGTGGAGCTGCCATCCAGCAGAAGATTGTGCCATCTGGGAGCAGGAGCAGAGTGGAGCAGCAGCGTATAGCCAGCAACCAGGGACTAAGCTTTGGGACTAGGAGCAGAGTGGTGGCATGCATCCAGCAACCAGGGACTTTTTTTTACCAAAGATTCCCCTCGAAAGAGCTGTATCACTGTAGCCAATCGGCTGCTAGAGGAACTCTAAAGAGCTCCAATCAGGGAGGACCAAGAAGAAGGAAAGGTCCAATTAGAGAGAGCCCCGGTAAACACAATAGCCAGGAGGCCCTTTAAAGAGGGCTGAGGCTGTCCCATCTGGGACTCACCTGAGGGCAGAGGCATCGGTTCCATCAGGGACCCAGAGCAGCATCCAGCAGAGGTTTCAGTCCCATCGGGGACCCAGAGTAGCAGAGCCGCCATCCAGCAGAAGACTGTGCCATCTGGGAGCAGGAGCGGAGTGGAGCGGCGGCGTGCAGCCAGCAACCAGGGATTTTTGTGCCAGCCCTACCACCCCTGCCCCTGCATCTAATTAAAGCAGCAGTGCAAGATTAAAAAAATCTGCACTTTTGCAACAGTGTATTCCCTGTACTCTGCTGAGCAATTACCTGGTAATCTTTCTCGCCAGCATTGTACTATCACCCCACAATTTGCTGTTTTCCTTTGTTTTTGTTTACATTTCTGCCACCCACTGTGTTGAAAGCAGCAGTACTAGATAGGTAACTGCCATATTTACTGTAGGGCTACAAAACTGGAAACTGATCACTTCCTGATTATCTAGTACTGCTGCTTTAAATACGCGGCGCTCGGCAGGGATTGGTCAAGTCAGAAAGGGGGAGGAGCACAGGACGCTTCAGCCATCAAGGGGGATCTAACAGCTCCATGCACTGAAAGGGTACCATAACGAGAATTATCACAAAAGGTATTGTGTGTTTATGGGGGCACCTGTGACTTTTATGGGTACTGTGACTCAAATGGGGAAATCACATAAGGTACTGTGACTTTTTATGGGTACTGTGACTTTGAGTGGGGTAATCACATAAGGTACTGGGGTTTCTTCTTTTTTCTCATCTGCACACAGCCTAAGGGGGAAAAGGACTTTTATTGGTACAATTGAGGGAGCTCCTTCTTGCTTTAGGACTAAAGGAATAATGGAGAGGCAGCCAAGATGGAGGGGTAGCTTGAATGGGGTACAGGCAGGTCCTGGGCATGGTCCCCAGGCTACAAGGGCACGAGACAGCTTTGGAAGGGTGGTAGGGTGCAATGGTTGTGGGACGGCCATGTTGTTGGCTATAGCATGGAAGCTGGGGGTGCTGCATGGTATGTAGTCAGTTTGCACAGCTGAGGTGGTTGAGATGGACACTAAGAAGGTTAAGGGAGAGGGGCATGGGGAGGACTGGTGGGGATCCGCAGAGGGTGTAATATGGGCGGGTGATAGAAGGGGAGCACAGGACACGGGGAGGCTGTGGGACGACTAGAAAAACTATAGTAAAAGACAGGGGAAGAAGAGGAGGGGACTGGAAGAGAACAAAAGGGTATGCAAGTAGGGAGAGAGGGAGGGAGGAGTAAAGGCAGACATAAGGTGGGGGAAGCAGGGGGTTCAGGTAAAAACAACGAGGTAGACAAGAAGGACCAGGGGGAATGGCAGGAGATAAGGTACAAGGGTGCAAAGCCTGAACAGAAAGAAGATGCCTCAGTCAGCGGGATGTGGGCAATGGGCATAGAGCAAGAAAACAGATTCATGCCCCTGGGGACACATAGAGAGGAAGAGAAGCAGGAGAAGGGTGGGGAAGGGACCTTAAGAGTAACAGGAGAGGCAAAAACAAAGGAATGCTCTGTAGGAAGGGGAAAGGGGAAGCCCCTTTGGAAAAGAACCAAGAAGAAAGTAAACAAAAGGGGAAGGGCAAGGGGCTGAACTCACCCTTGAAAGGGTCAATCCCCATGGGGGGGCAGCAAGCACAGGACTAGAGGGGCCTACCCAGGGCCAGATCAAGCCTTAGTGGGGCCTGGGACACTCGCAACTTGGGTGGCCATATAAAATGACCAACTTTTCATACCAACATTTTTTATTTTGCGCAACATTTTCTGAGAATATTGTTTATTATAGTTTTAGTTTATTAACTTGAACAACCACCATATGGGGAATAATTATATTCCATGGCAATATTAACTGGTTGTCATAGCAGTTTTTAAATAACTAGAAAAAACAAACAAACTGGGAACTGCTGTGGACAGTACGAGGGGGCTTAACAAATTTTTGCAGTAGAACTGTATAGGTTACTTTATCATGGAATATTAAAACTGCACACCTCTGGCTCTGTACCATGCTTACATACAGCTTATATTGTAACCATGAAAATTAACAGTTTAGGCAGTTCTTGCATTGTCACCCCTCCCCCCGATTTGGGCTCAAACAATTACAAGTTTATTTTAAGAAAAAAATAAAACAAACAGTGCTTTACTATGATGCATGCACATGCATCCTACTCCAAAAGACGGTAACTAAGTAACTACTTATTGTATGTACTCATTGTACAGCGCGAGGTGTGCAGTTCCAATGTACCAATGCTATGACTACAAATAAACACAGATAGTTGTACACACGATTCTTTATGTCTACCATTAACATGTATAGTGCATGTTAACTCTTAGAACAAGCAGATTGCTAGGACCAATCATTTGTTTAAAATAAAATACAATAATGTACCTATCTGACACAATCTGAAAGCAAACCATATGTTCTCCTGCAGTGGCGCACAGACTTCAGTGAAATGTTCTTAAAAACATTACAACTAGCCGGCCCGGTGGTGCTGATGGTTGAGGCGCTGGACGCCATACCTCACACCACACCGGCGACCTGGGTTGAGAGCAGGCCAGGGATGCGGGAGTGCGGCTGGGAGGAAGATAGAAGCGCCCAATAGCTCTCCTCTCTCCGGGGATATCTGCAGTCTCCCACTGCAATACCGCCATCTGGGTAGCTCGGTAGGTGCGGGTACCATAGTCAGACAGTGCCAGCACTTCCAGAATAATAAGCACAGAAGTAAATGCACAGTGACAGCCACGTAAAGTTAGTTTTGCTCCTCTGACCCACAAGCCCGAGACCATTCATAAGCTCAGAACAGGTTGTGTCATGTGGCCATATTAGTATTTAAAGTTACAAACGGAGAAAATACTTTTTTATGGAGATGAACACTGCATAGGTTGGGGGCATATGTTAACCAGATCATTCAATACATAATTGAAGCATGGGCACAACTAGAAGCAAGCTGTCTCTGCTCATTACATATTTTGTGGAAATATATATATATATATATATATATTTATTTTAATATATATGCAGTAATTGGATGATCCTGTTTAACATGTGCCCCCCCTGCCCCATACTACACAGTCAGTGTCAGTTTTCATGAGGTATTTATTTACAGACTACTACAGTTGTAATTTATACTATACCACCCCCCAAAACAAAAATCAATAAATAAACACCACCAGCATGAGCTTACCTCAAATAGTGTGCTGCTGAAATTGAAGAATGATGGTTAGGGAATCTCCAAGTTCAGGAACAGAGTGGTTGACTGGTGGTCTCTGGCACAAAAAGTGTCTGATGTCCTGGTTCTCTGTCGGCTGGTGGGGCAGGGCTGGTCTGTACGGAGATCCAGATGATGCCCTTCCAGACTGTCTTCTTCCGCTTTCTTCAGTAAACTTCTTCTCCTCCAAAGGTAGTCAGGTCAGGTGATTACAGCTCTGATACCTGACTAAATAAGGATTAAAGCCCCAATTTATAGGGCAAAGTAGCCAAGTGTTCCTTTGTTTATTTTCCCGCCATATTTACATCAGTGCAGACTTGTGATTGGTTCTCCTGACTGAACCAGTCACAGCCCTGGTCTCTTCCTACACCGATTGGACTGGTTACACTTTTGGACTCTGATTGGTGGCTTTCTAAGCCACTTTCTGCATTGAAGCTGCCTACTGCTGCTTGGCGCCAGTTTGTAACTCAGGCACTCCAGTTGTAGTGCGCAGCAGCAGCATGTACAGTTTAGCATCGTCGCCCGCTCTGCTGGGAGTCGGGACTCGAACTCTGCTTTAACGACTCCCACCCAGCTACCTGGAGCAGGACAGATGAGGAGCTCAGTGAGGCAAGCCCATTGACTACAATGATCCTGGCTCTGGCTGCAAAGCAGGTAAGAATGAAGGAGTGAGCAGCAACAAGTCAGTCCAGAGGATGGGAGACCGAGTGAAGAGGGGAAGAGGGAGGGAGGGAGCTTTAGGGTGAGCCCTAGTCGAACTGAGGTGAGCCGATACAGTGTAAGGAACTGGCATGCACTGTTTAGGTGTCAGGCATATGGAACTGTTTCCGTGTGGTTGAACTTGTCTTGCACACATACTGTATATCCTTGGCCGGAGAAGAAAGATTGAGATTTGCAGGGGCCCCCTGACAAATCTCAATCTTTCTTCTCCATTTTAAATTGCAGGCAAGGCTGCTGTTTGTTAGGTCGGGGGATGAGATCTATCTGGAGTACTGCCGCCTGCTACCTGGCTGAAAATAGATTGAGACAGTCTCATATCAATCCCGGAATCCACGCCACACAGCTCAGCTCACGGGTCTGGAATTTTTGTTTGTTTGTTTTTGTTTTTGTGCAGGAGCAGGCTAAGACAAGCTGGTGCCAGTTGGATTTGGACGGGCGCCGTGTTCCCACCGCAGAGTCCCAACTGACCCAACTCCCAGGCCATGCGCCCATGTCCACAGCCTCTCTAGCTGCTGGGCGGGGGGCCTATCTGTGGCAGGGGGTTTCAATATGCCCCTCCAGACCAGTGACTTGCACTGCGGTTAAACCGCGACTTCACTACATATGCTACCACAGCATTAAAATGCCTCTCCAGTCGCACTGCTTGCTTTTCAAGCATTTTATCGTGTGAATGTGTGATGAGCTGCTGCCAGCTGGAGCGCCTGTCGGGAGGGGGAAGAAATTTGACTCGCAACAGCCATTGGCATGCGTGGTTAAAAAAAAAAAAAAAAAAAAACTTTCTGTCACTTCCAACTACCGGGACAGTCCATGGCAGGGGGTCAGTCTATGGCGGGGGGCCTGGGACATTTGTCCCATTTGTCCCCCCCTTAATCCGGCCCTGGGCCTACCAAAGTGGGGAAGCAGGGGATTACCCGCTCACTGAGTGAATCAGTCAGAACACTGGCAAGAGTTGGGCAAATGGGGGGAGTAGTACTTGAGGAAAGAGAGGCAGAGGTGGGTGGATCAGGAGATGTCATCACTGGGGGGATAGAGTGGGAGGAGCACAGGAGGGGAATAGGATTCAGGAAAACGCGATAGGCAAGGGGGAAAATGAGGAAAGGAAAGTAAAAAGGATACCAGGAGTTAGGAGAAGGATAGAAGAAGAAAAGAACAAACAGAAGGTAAATAGGGGCAGTGCCCTGCTCACAGGGCACTCAATAATAAAGGGAATCAAATGGGGGGGAAGGGTGACATGAGCAGTGCAGTTTGGGTTGACTGCCTGCCAGGTATGATGGCACTAGAGATAATGCACTATATTCCCTCATGGGGCAAACAGCAGGATGGAAAAACACAACTGGTGTTCTACCTGGGAACCAGTGATCTGGAGGGAAATAGTCTGATGGTGGTGCAGACAAGATTCAGGGCACTTGCTAGGTATTGTAGCAGTCTGAGGTTCCAATCTATGGCTGTTTCAGAGGTGTTGCCTGTGTCAAAAGTGAATACTGCAAGGAGGCAGAGGATTGAGAAGTTCAATCAATGGCTGATGGGTTGATGCAGGCAGATGGGGTATGGGTTAGTGGGGGACTGGGGATCAATGTGGGAGGACCAGAGCCTATTTGCCCCCGACAAACTGCACCTGAACAGGGAGGGAGTGGCAGTACTGAAGAGTAATTTAGGAGAGTTCATAGAGGAAATGTACAATTTAAACTAAATCGGGGTGGGGTAGGAAAAAATCCACACCACAAAACAGGAGAGATGGAGGCTATTAGCCTCCCCCCAAGGATAGTGATAGAGTGTTAGGCAA
Source organism: Neoceratodus forsteri (assembly GCA_016271365.2). Lineage (NCBI taxonomy): Eukaryota > Metazoa > Chordata > Ceratodontiformes > Ceratodontidae > Neoceratodus > Neoceratodus forsteri. The sequence continues at coordinate 465,219,415 of CM028132.1, read as the reverse complement.
AAGCGTGTCAAATGGAAGGGGGGAAGGGGGGAATTTTGTAGAAGGGATTAGCAGCCAATGCCAGGAGCTTGGTGAACAAAATGGTGGACTTGGTGGCCATCATGGGGGATGAAGGCTGGATATACTGTAGTAGCGATAAGTGAGACTTGGTGGACAGAGCATCATACCTGGGAGACAGCTATCCCGGGCTACAGACTGTTTAGAAGAGACAGGGTGGGTAGGAAGGGAGGGGGAGTTGCTTTATACATCAATGACGACATAAGAGTAACCAAGGGGGAAGGAGGAAGATGGGGAGACAGAACTCCTGTGGGTAGCACTGGACAAAAGGGCTGGAGAATTCTTGTGGCTTGGGGTGGTATACAAACCTCCAACGCATGAGAAGGAAGGGGATAGACAGCTGATACAGGCAGTCACATGGATGGCCCACAAAGGGGGATTAGTCCTAGCGGGGAATCTAAACCTCCCAGATGTGGACTGGGGCATCTCAGATGCAGTATCGGCTAGGAGTAGTGAGATACTAGAGGTGCTGCAGGGTGTATTCTTACAGCAGCTAGTCAGGGAATCAACAAGGGACAACAACCTGCTGGACATGGTCCTGACAAATGGGGAGAGTGTGGAGGAGGTGGAGGTGGGAGACATACCGGGCACCAGTGATCACAGGTCGGTAAGGTTCAGGGTAAGGTCAGGAGGAAGTCAAACCGGGCCAGCACAACAGTTATGGACTTCAGCAGTGCGGACTTCAACAGGAAGAGAAGGATAGTGAGGGAAGAATTGGCGGGAACAGAGAATATGCGGGAAGTGGAGGGGTTAAGGGAAACTATTATGGGAGGGGTACTGAAAGTCATGGAAATGTGCGTAAAGAAGGTCAAGAAGAGCAGAAAAAGCAGGAGGCCACTTTGGTTTACAAGGGAGGTAGCAGGAGCGGTCGGGGATAAGAGGAGGGCTTTCCAAAAATATAAGAGGATACTGAGGGAGGACAGGGAGGCTTATAGGGAGAGGAGGAGACTAGCAGGGCAGAAGATGAGGGTAAAAGGGGATACTGAAGAGAAAATAGTTAAACAGGTCAAAAAGGGGAGACAGATCTTTTTTAGATATGTGTGGGAAAGAAGGAAGGCAAGGCAGGGGATTGCAAGGCTGAGGAGGGAGGGAGGAATACAACTGGAAGAGGACTGTGAAAAAGCAGAAGAGCTGAATAAGTACTTTTGCTCGGTATTTACAGAGGAGGAAGAGGGCAGGGGACCCAAGCTTAGGGGGAGGGGGAGGGAGGACAAAAGGGTGGATCCAAGCCCGTTCAGTGTAGACAGAGTTAAGGAGGAATTAGGCAACTTGAAGGTGGACAAGGCAATGGGGCTGGACAGGTTGCACCCGAGAGTGATCTGGGAACTGATGGAGGAGTTGGCCGCCCCACTGACGAGACTGTTCAACTTGTCTCTGGATTTGGGGAGGGTGCTGGAGGACTGGAGGAGGGTGGATGTGGTGCCTTTGGACAAGGGTGTAGTAGGGAGGTGATGGAGAACTATTGCCCAGTCAGCCTCACCTCACTGGTGGGGAAGGTCATGGAGGTACTAATAAAGGAGAGGGTGATGAACTATCTGGAGGATAGTGGCTTGCAGGATGACAGGCAACATGGCTACATGAAGGGGAAGTCATGCCAGATGAACTTGATTGAGTTCTTCAATTGGGTGACGCAGGTGGTTGACCAGGGAGGGGCGGTAGATGTAGCCTAACTGGACTTCAATAAGGCCTTTGACACCGTCCCTCCCAGAAGGTTGGTAAGAAAGCTGGAAAGTGTAGGGGTGGGTGGGAAAATAACCAGGTGAGTGGAGAAGTGGTTGGTGGGCAGATGCCAGAGAGTGGTGGTAAATGGGGTGTATTCCAGGATGGGGGGTGATGAGTGGGGTACCCCAGAGATCAGTACTGGGACCTCTCCTTTTTAATATTTACATCAGCGATATAACAGAGGGGCTAAGGGAGAGGGCATGCCTATTTGCTGATGATACAAAGATCTGCAATAGGATGGACACCCCAGGGGAGGTGGAGGACATGAGGCAGGACCTGAAGATGCTAGAGGGATGATCAGAGACTTGGCAACTAAAATTTAATGCCAAAACATGTGCTGTGATGCACTTGGAGCATAGGAACCCATGAGCAAAATACACCCTAGGAGGGGAGGAGATCAAAGTAACAGAGCAGGAGAGGGATCTGGGGATTATAGTATCATGCAATCTTAAGGTAAGTAACCAATGTAGCAGGGCGGTGGGGAAGGCTAATGGAATGTTGGCATGCATTGACAGGGGCATTACTAGCAGAAGAAGGGGAGGTACTGATGCCCTTTTCAAACCTATGGTAAGGCCACACCTGGAGTACAGAGTCCAGTTCTGGAGACCACACCTACATAAGGACATAGAAGTGGCAGAGAGAGTTCAGAGAAGGGCAACCGGGGATGGTGCAGGATATGCAAGGAAAGACGTACGAGCAGAGGTGTAAGGAACTAGATCTGTAAACATTGGAAACTAGAAGGGAAAGAGGGGACATGATTGAATCTTTAAAATATGTGAGGGGGATCAACAAAGTAAAGGAAGAGTGTCTACTCAAAAAGAAGGAGGGGGCTATAATTAGAGAGCATAGCCTAAGGCTGCAGGGAGAAAAATACAGAGGCAATGTGAGGGGGCAATTCTTCACAGAGAGGGTGGTGGAAGCCTGGAACAGACTACCAGAAGAGGTGATGGGGGCTGAAACGGTGGAGGGATTCAAGAAGGCATGGGACAGACATATGGGGCTGAGTTTTGGGGAAGAGGGCCAGCAGGAGGAGGGATGAGTAATCAATCAATCTATCAAAATCTTTATTTTGCCAGGTGGAACATCATTGAGACAAGCTCATTTACAAGATGGACCTGGGGCAAAACAATTGCCAACAGGGTTAAGACAGCACAGGTTGAGTGAATGTACATACAATTACATAGTAGTAATAATAACAACATAATAACATATAACCATCACATGTGACAAGATACTTGCACCAGAACATAGCAATAGGTTCAACAGAAGGTAACGCCATTTAAGTATTGCCAGTAAGGTAGTGCCAGTAGGTAGTGCCATTAAGGGGGGGTGAGGGGCAGACTAGAGGGTCCGGTGGGGTCATCTGCTGAGAAGCCCCAATCCAAAAGGCCTAGAAAAAAAATCACTAGAATAGCAAGATAAGGGAGAGCCAAATGGTGACAAGTAACGTTAGTGACTCCGGAACAGCGAGTATCACTGTCCATGAGGGAATGACAGCGACGATGAAACAGCAACATAAGTTTTACCCTCTCCCCAAGGTGCTATGACCTTGGAGATGGTTATTTAAGTAAGGGGCTGCAGGGGGCAAAGTCCTCTGAAAGAAAAAACAGTCACCATATGGGTTGTCGGCGACATTCCTTTGCAATTCTGGATTTGCCATTCCGGAGTCACTAATATCACACAGAACTGATGCAAACAAACTGAAATTAAACCAGACTTAGCTGTTGGTGTTAGTTTAGTGACTGTGGGAATTTGGTCAGCACTCCAGGGGAAATTACTTTACCCTACTCAAAAAGAGCCATGAATCTTTAATAACCTCTCCAACACCTACCATAAAAGGCAGACGGGACCTTGTTTTCATATTTCATCCAAAGGACAGCACACCCTGACAGCTCATGAACCCTCAGACCATCCATGGCCTCTAGCTCCAAGTCCCTCCATCCTGTCAGCAGGCTATTAAGCCCACCAGACATAGAGGCATGCTCCTGAGCCCACTCAACATCTCTAGCCTCTAACCTCTACCCCCTCAGCCCCAGTCTCAGGCTCCTGAGATCCTCCACATACATGTTGATCCTTCCGACCATCTGTGCACTGGCGGCAGTGCACTCATCATTAGGGTGACACATTGTGGAATTCTCTGCCCCCTCCCTGAGGTCCACCCCCCAGGAGTTAGTATATTTAGAACGGTGGGGGCATAGCAGGGTACAGCCCCCCGCAAAAAGAGGGGACGGTGGCATCGGGACGTGATGCCCTAATAACCAGGCACACTGCCACCAGCACCCTGTATAGGTGGAACCCATGCTAACATGCTCACTGGCCCACCCCATACCAACCCTGGCAGCATGCTCCCAAGCTCACCAAGCCACTGTTGCCGTTTCCTGTAGCCACTCCCCCAGACCTGGTGGCTGGCTCCAGAGTCCCCTTCAAGCCCTGCCCATAAGCTTCTGAGCACCAACAGCCATGTCCTTAGGCCAGCAGCTCCTGATCCCCCTCAGTCCTGGCAGAAGACTCCTGATTAGAGGTGGGTTAGCTAGCAATTTTTGACATAGAGCCAAGCATGAGCTAAGCCATGGCTGCTGTAGGCTGTGTTCTCCATTAATGACTGTGCCCCTCATGAGTTGGATGAAAGGAGTTGAATGTCACAACCACTGCACTAAACTGCTCAGGCTGACAAAAATACTTGCTTTGTTCATACCTGGAATGGCTTGACCTTGGCTTTCAATTGCTTAGAGGTTGAGCCGAACAAGGCACTAAGCTCATGTCAGCTCTTGCTTACCCACCTCTACTCCTAAGCCCAAGCTCTGGTGGTAGCCTCCAGAGCCTCCCCCCACCCCAGTCTTGACAGCAGACTCTAAAGCACCAACCGGCCCTGGAAGCAGTCTCTACAGCCCTGATGGCAGGCTCTCAAGCACACTCCAAGCTCTGGCAGCAGGATCTCGAACACCCCCAGCCCTGGGGGCACAGTTATTCTTCATATTCAAAACCCTACATTCATTCTCACATGCCCCCCAACCCCTCCAACCCAGGCCTCTGGCCTCCAACTCCCAACCCTTGACCTCTATTTCCAAACCCCCCACATTCCTGACATCAGGGTCCTGAGTCCCTCCTCCACCTCCTGCCCCTCCTGCCATGTCAGCATACTCCCAACCCCCACCCCCAGCTCTGGCCTACAGCTTCAGAGCTCCCATCTCCCATTCAGCCTTGCCTTGTGCTCCTGAGGCATGTTCCTAATTCACCCCCCACCACCACTGCCCTTGCATTTGACTACCAATCCTCATCAGCCTTGACTTTAAGATCCTGAGTTCTCTCTTCTCTTCTCCTCCCTGGTTCCTGGCTGTTGGGCACCACCTAACCCCCTAACTGGGCAACAGACTACATTTTTTCAGTAAATCAATGGATTTGCTAACCTGTAAATATTGTATTTTTCCTGGCATCAGGGTCCAAGCCACTTCCCAGCCATGAAAGGCATGCTTCCAGACCCACCCTCAGGTCTCATTCCCCAACAGCTCCCTGGTCTTATTATTGGGCACAATGCAATAGATAGATAGATAGATAGATAGATAGATAGATAGATAGATAGATAGATAGATAGATAGATAGATAGATCGATAGATCGATAGATAGATAGATAGATAGATAGATATATATATTAAAATACATAAAAATAAAGGCTATATTATTTATATGTTGTCTGTCATCCACTTGTCCCTGAAGACTAATAATAACATAAGAGCAGCAGCTCACGTAGTGCAATCACAGCATAAATATGTTTTTTTTAATCTCAAAAGCGTTTATCCTGAAGTTCAAACTTGCCCTAGTAATGTCCATCAAAATCACTTTTTATTTAAACTTAAACTTTTTATGGACATCTCAAGCCATGTAGCAAAAGCACTGTACACAGCATGTATCCACATGTTTACAGTATACCTTTGTGGATTTGATAATTTATTTATTTATTTATTGAAATTTTGGAATTACAAACCTTTGAGTCAGAGACTCATTTACAAAGGCTCCACGTCAGAGATAACAATAAAATGAACATATATAGGAATCAAATAATAACTTAGCATTAATTATCTAGTGCACATAAACAACAAGAATTCATCATAAACAGTAGCAAAAACACAGAATTGAATAGCGATGGATTTAAAGGCAAAGTAGGTTGAAAGAGCAGAGGGGGAGTAGAGATGGGTGGATAGACGGTAGAAACCAAGGGAGTGGTGGGGTGAAGGAGAGATAGGAGGGGCTGGAGCAGTCGGAGCAGACATTGTTTGTCAGTAGAGGGTTTGGAGGGGTTGAGGGGAGAGGGGGGCTAGAAGCAATCACAGAGACAGGAGGAAAGAAGATGCTCTCTAAGATTTGCTTTGAAAGGGCCTAGTTTAACTTCAGAGGAGACTACCCCAGGAAGGGCATTCAACCAGAGGGGAGCCCTGTACATAACAGCCCTCTGCCCCAGGGTCGCCCTACATTGGGGAACTAGAAGGGGTGCGTTAGAGGAACTTCTAGTAGCCCAATATACAGGGGCAGGAGTAAGAAAGTGAAGAGGTCCTGGTGGGGAGAGCCCAGAGGCAATCTTTTTGGCTAGCTGGCTAGTATGACATTTAAGCCAGCCCTCAAAGTTAAGCCAGTTTGTTTGGAGGTAAAGGTCACAGGCGTGAGTGAACCTGTCGCAATCAGCCACGAGTCAACAAGCCTTGTTCATGGCAACCTTTATCCTGTGGGTTGTTGTGTCAGCAGCTGACACATAGATTACAATCCCATAATCGACTATTGACAAGATACAGCAGGTTACAGCCAGGTGGAGGCTATCTGAGGGCATGCACAGTCTATGCCTGTATAGGAGGCCAGTTCTTGTATTTATAGTGGTACTGACTAGGTTTATATGCTCATGGAAGGAAAGGGAGGAGTCAAGTGTAATGCCAAGGTATTTAAAACTGTGAATCTGTTCCAAGGGGGGAGAACTGACAGTTAAGAATGTTTAGGGAAACACCCTTATGTTTGTTCTGATGGTGTGAGAATACCAAGGGTTTTGTTTTCTTGTACTTTATGATGAGTTTATGACTGGCAAACCAAGCTTCTGATTCTGAGAAGAATCTTTGGAGATCCTGTTGTAGAGGGTGGGGGTCAGGGTGGCTGCAGTAAATTACGGCATCGTCGGAGTATAACAACATATGCCCAGAGCAAGCAGCAGGGAGGGTATTAAGAAATAGGCTAAGGAGGAGGGGTCCCAGGATTGAACCCTGGGGAACCCCCAACTGAACTGGAAGACTAGAAGATAGTGTGTTGTTGATCTTTACCTGCTGCATCCTTCCACTAAGGTAGTTAGCAAACCAGGAGGAGGCATCCAGGGACAGACCCATAGCTGGAAGGGATTCAGCATGGTTGACTGTGTCAAACGCCTTAGTTAGGCCTATGTACACAGACCCAACTAGGTGTCCATGGTCTAGCACTTTATGGATAAAGTCAGTATATTCCAGAAGGGCCATGGTTGTGCTGTGGCCCTTCCTGAAACTGTGTTGTTGATGGCATTGAAGGTTGTGTTTTGATAGAAATTCCGAGAGCTAGTCAGAAACTATTTTTTCAAGGGCTTTGGAGATGGGGAGAGGATGGAGACAGGGCGATAGTTGTTGTGGGAGGTTCGATCACCTCCTTTTTTTTTTTTAAACTCAGATTTTTATTAATTGTCCAGACAATTCATACACAGTTATGTAATTCACATCTGACATACATAACATGGTTTTGCTTTGTTTACATTGTTTTGCTATTTTATCACATTTATGTCATTATACTTTAACCACAGCTGGCTAAACAGTGGATCCTACCATTACATGTTCTTGTCCCTTTTCCCCTTCTTATCATTTCCATTCTCTTTTCCTAGGGTTACCTTTCCTGTGTGCTGCCTCTATATTAGTTCCATCCCTCTCTTCTGGAGCCCTCCAGTACGAAGAAAAAAGGTTGGATCCTATCTGTTTTTCCCGCCTCATTCCACCCTGGATGCTGCATCCACAGCGTATGACACATCCTGCCTTCCTCTCCTGGGTGACCATTTTGTCAAGGCTTGAATGGATTATCCCCTCTGGAGTGGCAATGCAACCAACAGTTTATTAATTAAAGTGTCCGGGCAGCTACACCTCTGGTGTCTCTCTGTCTCCTCACTCTCTCCTGCTTTTGTTATTTTATTGGCAGTACATTCCATATTTTGTCTGCCAAATAAAACTCCAATTACATATTTTGGATATTAAAAACAGTCTCTTTAAACAACAATTCATTATAACAATAAAGTTGCTTAACTATTTAACTTTGTGTTTTTGTTCTCTTTTGTGTTTCTGCTTTCTTGTACATTTTTCTACCCACTGTGTGTTACATATGTCCCTCTAGGTGGGTGCCACGCACTTTACGGGGCGATTCTTCCCATTGGTCTGTCTTGAGTCATATACTCTAAGTTCCTCTATATTCCCAATGGGTCCTCCCCTTGTGTCCCCTGTATATAATGGTCCTAACCTTTCCATCTTTCTAGAAATGTATCCACCACCAATCTGAGCTGTGCAGTGATGTGTTCCATGTCACGGATCTGTATCACTCTGCTTTTCCATTCGACTAATTGTGGGGTTTCTGAAGCTAACCAGTGTGATGTTATGGTTTTAATGGCAGCCAGAGTCATGCTTTGAAACACCTCACTTTGTTTCCTACCAGTGATACCCGGCACTCTCCTGCCCAGTATGTAGTGGCTGCCTACCTCTGGCATGGGTGTACCCCATATGAGTGCGAGTTCTACTCTGACTTGATCCCCAAACTGTTTGATCATTGGGCATGCCCAGAGTATGTGCTAGTGTGTGCCGGTGCTCCCACAATTTCTCAAGCACCTATCTGTATGTGAGGTGCCAAAGTGTTTTGTGGTGACCGGCATATAAAAATATCTGTTTATGACCTTCCCCTGGAACTGTCTCCAGTTTTGAGAGGCTGAGACTTTCCATCCCTCCAAGCTGTCCTGCCAGTCCTTATCCGTAATATCTAATACTCCCTCTTGCTCCCATTTTTCTTTTACGCTGTGAAGATTTGTTCTCCTTGCCCCCATTATTAGTTTGTAAGCCATTGATATATAACTTACCCTGTCCCTGAGAGTTACAGCCCAGTATAAAAAGTCCTCCCACAGTGATCTGTCTCTGCAGACTTTTTCCCCATGTGTCCCCTCCTTGTAGGTAACTTCGTAGCTGCAGGAACCTATAAAAATCTTGCCATCTTAGGTGGTACCTGTCTGTTACCTGTTGAAAGGATACCATATGATTACTTTCTCTATGTTGTTCATATCTGGTTAGCCCCATACCATTCCAATCTTGGAACCTTCCATCTCTTCTACCTGGTGTAAAGCCTAGATCTCCTGTTATTAATGTTAGGGGCCCAACATCATTGAGGGTACCTTTTTTAATCCGAAATCGTGAAAAGATATTTAGGGAGTGTTTGACCCAGGGGTTGACACATTTCCTACTTATTTCTAGGATTAATTTTGTTGAGAGCTTCACATGGAGTGTAGGGGGAGATCACCCGATGTCTCCATCCCATACCATCTTGAATCCTTTCTCTGTTTAGCACAGGTAATTAAGTATGGAACCTGGGCTGCCAGATAATACTTCTGGAAATCTGTGAACCCTGCCCCCCTTCCCCCTTCTGTAACACCATTCGGTCCCTCTGTATTCTCGGTTTCTTGCCCCCAACACACAAATTGTTGTATGGACTTATTTAATTATTTCCAAAAAGCCACCGGAATCCATATTGGCAGTGTCTGGAAGAGGAACAAGTATCTAGGCAAAATATTCATCTTAACTATATCTATTCTACCAAATAGAGAGAAAGGTAACAGACTCCACTGCCTCATGTCTGTCTCACATTTCTGTGCCAATTTGTGATAGTTTAATCGAAATAGATCTTGGCAACATGGGGTAACCCATATACCTAAGTATTGTATAACATTTTGCTTTACCCATTGGTATGGGACCACTGACTTGTTCTGCTGAGTCAGTGTTCCACTGATATGTAAAATTTCATCTTTCCCACATTAATTCAGTACCCTGACACTTCCCCATATTCCTACAGAACCCTCTGTAATTTGGGGATTGATTCTTGTGGGTCCCTAATGAATAGAAGTGCATCATCGGCATATAGTGAGATTTTGTGTTGTTCTCCCCCTACTTTTATTCCCTTTATGTGTTGATTATTCCTGATTCTTCAATACACAATGCAAATAACAATGGGGATAAAGGGCATCTCTGTTTCGTGCCCCTTGCCAACGGAAATCTGGCTGAGTTCACCCCATTCACTTTAACCACTGCTTGAGGGTCAATATACAAGGCATCTATACTGGCTAGGAATTTGGGACCGAAGTTCATTGTGTAGGACCCCCCCCCCTCAAAAAAACCCACCTCACCCTGCCGAAGGCTTTTTCTGCGTCTAATGAACATGTATTGCCCCTTCCTGAGATGTAAAGATATTTAACAGCCGTCTGCTGTTGTCCTGCAGCGCTCTATCCCTAATTAACCCAGTCTGGTCTGGGTGAACCAGCTCTTGGATATGGGTTTGCAGTCTGTCTGCAAGGATTGAGGTAAATAATTTCATGTCTACCAGGAGCAGGGAGATTGGGCTATAAGAGTCACATTCTTGTGGGTTTTTGCCTTCTTTGGGAATAATGGTGATTTGGATGTATTTCCAGGAGTCTGGGGCTGGGTCTCCTTCCAATATGCTATTAAAAGTTGCCTGCAGCAGTAGTGTCAATTGTTTCCCAAACATTTTACAGAATTCAGATGGTAGGCCATCTGTTCCCGGGGCCCTTGCTTGTTTTAAGTTTTTTGATGGCTAATAAGATCTCTGCCTGTGTAACGTGTGTGTCCATATGTTCCTTTCCAGCTTCCCCGAGATCCTGCAATTTGGTTTTGGCCAAAAACTCTGACAGTTGAGTGTCGTCATGCTCCCCCCATGTATCACAGTATAATTGTTCATAATATTTAGCAAAGGTCAATGAGATGTCTGCAGGTTTTGTGTGTATTATCTCCCCTTTCTTACCCCCCTTTATTTTTGCTACTGTTCGGTTAATTCCCTGTTGCCGAAGTTGCCAGGCCAATAGTTTCCCCACCCTGTTTCCAGATTCATAGTATCGTTGCTATGTGTATCTTAGTTGTCCTTCTATTTTTTGTCCCATAAGTTTAAATAGCCTATTTCTATCCTCCTGCAACCTTTGTTTGAGTTCCAGGTTTAGGGTAATTCTGTGTTCTGCTTCCACATCAAATATCTTTTGTTCCAGTTGTATCCTGTCCCTTTCCTTTTTCTTTTGTGAGGCATGTTGTATGCAGACTCCCTTAAGCGTTGCTTTTAACCTGTCCCATCTATGCACCGCCGACGTATCCTCTTCCCCATTTGTCCGAATGTACCCCTTAGTGTCATCTATTACCATTTGACAGAAGTGCTTATCATTTTGATGGGGTATGTTTAGCCTGCAAAAGGGGTTCTTATGCAATTTCTCTACCACTAAGTCCAGTGAGATTGGAGCGTTGTCTGATGTGATCTGTTTTATTTCACTACCTCGTGCTATGTGGTCCCATTCCCTCGTAATTAGGTAGTAGTCAGTTCTCGAGTATTGATTATGAGGGTGAGAGAAGAAGGAATAGTTCTTTTCCTAAGTCTGTGTATGTGTCTCAAATGTCTGTCAGTCCTGATTCTTATATCAGTCTCAAAGCTTCCTGCTTTCTCCCCCTAGATCTCTCTGTGCTCCCCCTCACTCTTATCTACTATTGGACATGGCATGCAATTAAAGTCTCCTCTTATCAGAGAAAGAGGTCCCTGATCCCCCAGTGTTCTCAAGAGATGCTTTTTAAGAAAGGTCCTTCATTGGGAACATATAGATTGAGGAGAATGCACGGTGTTCCCCTATATGTTCCAGCTATTTTTTACAAATCTCCCCTCTATGTCTGTATCTACCCTCTCAATTTCCAGGGGGGTGTCCTTACTATTAGGATCGCTACCCCTCTTCTGTGGGGATGGGCCTCATACATAGATGAGTAGATCAACCCCACCCAACCACGTTTCAGTTTTGCGTGTTCTGGTTGAGTGAGGAATGCCTCCTGTATGAAGGCCACTGTTGCTCTCAGTCTGTTTAACTCTTGTAGTATACTTGCCCTTTTGATGGGTGAGTTTACCCCTTTCACATTATATGTTATTACCTTTAAGTCAGCCATCATTTATATCGTGTTCCCCTCTCCTTCCTTCCCTTGTTTCCACACACAGTACCGAAGTTAACACATTTTTGTACCACATTTTTTCTCTCAAACACACAACAGTTTGTAGCCAGTAACTACATACATTATTAGTGCTCTGAGTCCTTCTATGGCAGACCATGTCTGTCTGTAATGCATTAGTCTGTTTTCTCCATTTTTGTTCCACAGAGCTTCTCTCTCACAGCACCTTTGTGACTTCCTAAGGTGTTTCTGATTGACATTCCTCCATGCCCTTCCCTATGGCACCCTTGAGTGTTGTGGCCTGTTATTTTCAGCCTCCACTGTCGTGGTTTTGAAATTACATTGGTTTTGGCTTCCCTTCCAACTTGGAAGCTTTACCATTAGCTAATTGAGTAGTGTCACGCATAGGCTTTTGGAAATCCTACCCCTCCGCTCCCCAACATTTTTATTTCCTTCTTTTTCAGTTGCTGTGTCTCCACCGGGTCCCCTTGGGGAGGACAACAATCTGCTATTTACATTTTCCCCTATCTCTGCTGCCTCCTTCTCTGGCTTGTTTAAGTATTCTTCTCCCCTTTCACCTTTATTTATTCCCCCAGTAAACATTGCGATGTGCTTTAATGCAGACGTTTAGCCCATCTTGACAGTACCTCTCAGCTCCCTCCCTCAGTGCATCCCCCCTCCCCCCATAATGCTGTGAAATGCCTTGAATGCCAATTTTTAACCAATATTGACAATATACCTTACTCCTCTCCCCTTCTCCCTCCAGTACCCACCTCGTTTCTCCCTTAGTCAAATATATAGTATTAAACTTATCAGTGTTCGATTTGCCGCCCCCCCTTTTAGAGATTGTACATTTGTAACCCCTAGGTGGCACTATCCCAAGGGCTATTACCCCTGCCTGCTTGACTAGTAGCAGGTTAAGGGGCATGGGTAATGAAATGAGTGTCTCCACCCAGAGGTCAGGGTTGGTAGTGGTCAAGCTAACCTGGGCACAGCCCTCCGGGACACTGTAACCCCCCCCCTTTCCCTTCTAGTGGCCTGAACAATATACAATAATTACTTTCACAATGGCCCTTATTGACCAGGCGATCACCCATACAGTTTGCACTTACCACCAGGGCTGGTTCCCCTAGCTTGACCCTGGGGACCCCTTGTAAAACAAGGTTAAGCACAGCACAGCAAATAGCAACAGTACAATACTTTTGGCACAAACTGGAACCACAGTCAGGTTAAATGCAAACAAAGTTAAATCTGATTTATTCAGGGGACTTGAACAAGGGAGGGGCATAATCAGGTTGATTTGCTTAAAAGTTATATTAATCAGACAGTTATGCATGCAGTTCAGAGTCCCTACACAGTCTCACCCTCTGGGTATCCAGGTAGGAAAATGCTGGGCTAGTCAGGAACGTTGCAACTGGTTGGGGCCCCTGTGGTGGAAGAAAGCAACATGCATAACACACACTATTTGTAATCCAGAGCCGGAGGGCTCAATCCATGAAAGAAAAGGCAATAAGACAATCAGAGGACAACACTTTTAGATTTAGCTGTTGTTGCAGGGAGCTACCCTAATGTTTACTCATGATACCCAATACTGGACACAGGCAGGACGAAATCAAGACTGCAGGCTGTTGAGCTGGAGTGCCCGGAGAAGCAGGGCCCACACGAATCACCGAGGCGTCGTTCCTGTTCAAGGCATTAAGCAGGGGGCTGATCCCCAGGCCGGTCTCTTGTCGATGACTTTCTCTGCATAGCAGGTATTCTGGCAGTGCCTAGGCAAATGGAAATGGATAAGGATTCAGTCTGTGGAGCTGGATACAGCCTCCAGCAAGCAAAACACAGTTCAGACAAACAGTGGGGAACCAAATCACAACCCACTATAAGCACACAGCACATTCACATGTAAGGAAATTCCAGGCAAATGGCTCTCCGGTCACAATTACAGAGTCTCTGCACAATCCGGGAGTTCAGAGGTAGCTGCATTCAGCAAATCTTCGGTCTTCTTCAGGTTAAAGCCTGGTCACAATTCAGTGGCTTAATTCGCTCTCCAAATTCGGATTCAGTCGGCAAAAAGCACAAGTTCCCTCTCAGGAGCAGCAGGCAGGCATGCAGGCCAAACTCAGGCCTTTCCACAGTTCTCCCACGCGAATCCACTATGGATTGCTGCTCGAACTATCTCGGGTTGTTATTTCTTCACTTCCCAACTCAGATCTAACTGAAACTGCAAGCAGTGTGGGACTTTCCCCAAGATCCAAAAGGTTCGGTCGGCTGATCTGTCTGTCAGTCACAACAAGGGCTCCCCCTCCAGGTTATTTTAGGCACCAAAAGCCCAAAACCACAATTCCTACAAGTTTTGGCCCCACCAAGCCCCTGTAGGCAGGCTCCATTTTAGAGTCCCAAATGTACTGATTGGCCCATTCTGCAGTCCAGAACCAAGATGATGGGAACAAACAGAACTGTCCATGCTGCAGAGAAGGCAGGTTAGAACAATCTGCAATATTATTACTACTCTAACAAATGATCAGCAAACAAGTACATCTTCTAACAGAGCTCCTTCTTAGATTAATTATGACTGCAATCCAGTCAGCTCTTAAAGAGACAATACACAGAGGCTATACAAGTACTCTCTGGCAATACATTTAAACTGCTTAAACGCAGAACACCAGCCTGGCAGTGAGCATTTAGGAAAGCTCAAGGAAGACTTTTCGGGAACCCCCATTTGTACGGGGGTTACACATTCAAATTATGTGAAAGGTGGGCTTTAGAGTTTATAAGACCCAGAATTTATTTCACTTTGGCTTAGAGTCCCAGCAGTCCATTTTGATTTTATTGCCCCAAGTAGAAATTTTGGACACCTTCACAACGTTTAACTCCCATTCTGTCTTTTTTTTTTTACATGCAAGTCTCTTTGGGCCTCAGCTCAAGTCTGGTGAAGTGGATGATGCTTCCTTCTGGCATTTACCATTCCCCTTCCTCTGGATCTCCTCCCAGTGTTTCCCAATCTCTGTTGCCTCTCAACGGCTCCCCTTCATCTTCTGCTGGCTCCACCGGTTCTCCTGAAGTGTCTGCCTCACGCTGTCTCCTCTGGATGCTTGTCCTGCGATGATCCCCAGCTGCTTCAGAATCATCTGCACCTCCTCCAAACTTCGGAAAAACTTCGGGCCTCCCTCAAGGAATATTCTGAGTTGGGCTGGTGCAAATATTTGGGCTTTCAGATTTTTTGCCTTGAGGTTCTTAATTATTTGTAAGATTTTCCAATGTTTGTTCATAATTAATGGTGTAAAGTCGTGTTCAAAGTACAGGCGAACATCTCCAAACACCACTTCTGTCTTACTCCAGGCTATTCTCAGTATTTTCATCTTTGTTGTGTAATTAATAAATCGCACCACAATGCAGCGCAGGCGCATCTTCATATCTGTCAGACGGGGCACCAGAGCACGGTGTGCTTTTTCGATCAGCAGAGGTGTCTTGTCCACCACAAGATTTCTTGCAGGAGTCCTTCTAAGTATGGTTCCATTTCCCCTGCCTCTGTGCCTTCAGGGAGCCTGTGGATTCAGAGGTTATTCCTCAGAGACCTTTGTTCTAGGTCATCCAATTTTGTCACCATTTCACTGTCTCTCTCGAGAAGGTGCAGCAGAGCTGTGCCATGATTGTTGCTTTGCTCTGCCAACTCCGTCACCCCTTGTTCAAGATCAGCTGTCCTCTGGCTTACCACTGTAAGTTATTTCCTGGTCTCTCCTAGTTTGACCTTCATTTCTTGTAATGTAGAATTCATTTTGTGCAATTCATGGATCAATCGCTTTGATGTTATGGTACAGCCTTGTTCTTCCTCCACTTCCTCCCCTGCTGGTTCCATTACTTCCACCTCAGGGATCAGTTGGCCTGTAATGCCATCTTTCATATTTCTGAGGTTTCGCTTCAGCATTGGGCTTTCCACCCCGAATTCTTTCAGTTGCTGGCAT
The DNA here is from genome assembly GCA_016271365.2 of Neoceratodus forsteri. Taxonomy (NCBI): domain Eukaryota; kingdom Metazoa; phylum Chordata; order Ceratodontiformes; family Ceratodontidae; genus Neoceratodus; species Neoceratodus forsteri. Next base: position 465,203,454 of record CM028132.1, on the reverse strand, counting down.
GCTGCCATCTTTATCTTTGTGATCATATCAATTGTAAGGCTTTATCCACTCGATTACCAGAGAATTTAAGTATTTCTAAGCCATTGAGAAGTGGAGCTGATCTCTCTAGCTGTGCATGCTACAGTGATGTCACTGGAAGTCCGACCACCTCCCTTTAATATAAGGGTGACCACATCTGACTTCCACAGGGAGGGCAATTGGCCAAGGCACAGGGAAAGGTTGATAATTTTGGTGAGTGGGGAAAGGACAACATCAAGAGCCAGAGGTAGTAGCTTCAAGTCCAAAGAGTCCCCACTAAATCTTGATTTCCCCAGGACCCTTGAAAGGTAGGATTTGGCCTCACGTTGGGATACGGTCCTAAAGCAAAAGCAGGATACCGAGGCAGGCCTAGTGTATTACTGGTGGAGTTGTTGAAGAAGTCAGGGGGTAGAACATTGCTGAGATCTGAAAACGCTGTATTGAACATGTTAGCAATAAGCAGGGGATCCTGGGAAAGAACACCACTGATGTTAAGCAAGGGGGACAAGGTTTTCCCATTCAGTTCCTTGATGTTTTCCCAGAACTTCTTCCCTGAGCCCCAAGTGGATGAGAGACTGGCTTGGAAGTGGGCTCCCTTTGCCCGATCAATTTCCCAGGTACAGTGATTTCTGGCAGCTCTGTAGTGCTGCCTGTCTGCTGGAAGGCCAGACACAAGGGCTTTGTGCCAAAGATTGTCAAGCAGAACCTGATTGATCCAGGGCGTCATGCCCTTTAATAACCCTCTTGGAGAAAGAGGTGAAGAGGTTGCAGGCAGAGTTAAAAGTGGAGATGAAAGAGGCGAAGGCAGTGTCAATATTTGTGGCGGTATTGATGGGAGTCCAGTCACTCTGTAAGAGGTAGTCTTTAAATTGATTTAGAGATCTTTTTTTTAAGGAGCGCTGGTAGGATACCTTAGGAGGTGGGTTTTTTTTATTACTGTTAGACCAGCGACATAGTATGGGGAGTGGTCACTTAACGTAACAGGGAGCACTGAGATCTCTGAAAGTGTCTCAAGGTGGTTAGTGAGGACAAGATCAATCAGCGTAGAGCTACCTGTCTTACAATTAATACACATGGGTGATGACACAACCTGTGTAAGGTCAATGGCTGCAGTGGCATCCCTCTGTGGGGCCGCTGATGGTGATGGCCAATGTATATTGAAATCACCTGGGACTATGACCTCAGCCTTATTAGGTGGCTGGGAGATACAGTCCAGGATGGAACTGAAGGCCAAATCTTGGTTGCAAGGAGGGATGTAAACTGACGTTACTAGGAGAGATTTGCCCGAGTGCCCGATAGCTAATTTGAGAGTAAGAGCCTGGTGGGGGTAGTCTGGATAATGTGCCCAGGCAGAGAGTCCCAGAGATAAATGGCACAGCCACCACCTCTTTTGCCCAACCTATCCTCTCAGAAGATCGTGTATCCATTCAAAGCTATGGCTGAGTCAGGTGTTTTAGGGGAGAGCCAGGTTTCAGCCACTGCCAGAACATCCAGTTTGTGTAGTTCGATCCAGCCTTGGAGAAGATCATGTTTCTTCAGCAGGCTGAAAATATTGATAGAGGCCAGAAGGAGGCTGCCAGCACGACTGCTAACTGGACTGGGCAATGTGATGGGCCCAGGGTTGGGGTGCACCTTACCTGAGAGGAGCAATTGTAATAGGGCTGTCTTCGGAAGGACATGCTTTAGTAGTTTAGTTTTGCAAGACAGATTATGTTTGGGGGGAATTAGAATTAACAGAGGGGATTGGGAGGGAGAGGACATGTGTCATAAGGAGGAATGTTGTACCCTGGATGGGTGCAAGCTACCAGGACCAGAGGTGTAGTGACCCAGGGAGAAGTGACACTGCTAGAGGTACCCGGCTGCACAGACAAGATGAGCCCAGGGTGTAGATCAGAGGGTAGTGGGGGGTGGGGAGATGAGTGGGGTGGAGATAGAACAGTGTAAGAAGAAAGAGGAGAACATACAGAGAAGGGTTCCCCATACCGAAGATGGTTCAGAGTTGGGGGGGGGGATGATGGCGGGGGTAACCACAAGGAGGAGAAGGGAGAGAGGAGTTAAGATTAGCAAATGATAGGACCCAGATAGGCCTGGAGCAATAGTACAGTGGTAGGGTTGCTGCCTACAGTGCAGAAGGTCAAAGCATTGACGGGCTAACACCCCCTCAGGAATTCCCTCTGGAAGGTAAAAGTGAAGCTTTGCACAGGATTACCTTTACGGCTGCTCCCTGCTGTCCACTCCCTTGTGGAGCACTGTAGAGTGTGGGGGGTACCAGTCGAGAGCCTGTAAAAAGCAGGGGGGGACAAAAGGGACAGTTACACTACAGTGTGGTGTAACTGTCCCTTTTTTGCCGTGGAGCATCAGAGTCCACTTCCTGTGATGTCTGTAAATAAATAGATTAACCACTCAGCCTCCAGTCTCTTGGTGTGGTTTCTTGGTCACTTGTCCTTTTACATCTCTGTTGCATTGTTGGTTTGAGGAGCCTCTCCATACCTTGCAGGTCCATGGTTGTACATGTACCCATGCAATTTACATAACATAACATAACATATCATACCATTCTGTACTTTCCCTCAATTTCCCATGCTACTTTCTCTTTTACCATCCTTTTACAGACTGTAAGAGCATGTTACATAACACAATGATTTCTGCAGCGCTCACGGATAAACAGAGTGCATAGACAAGGTGTGGCACACCTCCAATTTCAACCAAAGACAAAAACACTCACTGTCCAGCACTTCCAGAGGTGTAATAAATCCAAGTAGGTCCAAATAAAGACACATAGATGGTCAAGTTCTGAAACAGGTAGCTTTTATTGCTTACTGAGTTTCAGGTAATGAGAACCATTACCCAGCAGCATCGGCGCTTCGCATCAATGGACTTGGTCAGATCATGTTACATGCCTGTTCCCATATGTTTGTCTTGTCTCCTTGCTTTCTTAGTGTTATTTTACTTTGTATCTTACAGTGGAATTCCTGTTCTGGGGAGTAAACCAGGACATGTACCAATGATCCGTGGACATGCATGTGGAATAAACCTATCCCTGTGTGGCTAGGGACTTACCTCAGCTTCTCCCCTCTTGTTTCCAGCTGGTAGACCTATGAAGCATGAACACAACTTTAGTTCACTGTGCGGGGATATAAATGTCACCGAATGCTTGATGCCACTGTATGCTTGATGTAACATATTTGTATTTGGCCTTGCTCATTCCCATCCTTGCAGAGCCAAGATAGGTGTAAAGGCCCCAAAACAGAATAATACAATTCCACCTCCTCCAACTCATGGAGAGTGTACCTGGTGGCACTCAGGAAAGGAAAAAAAAACCTTTACCGGAGGAAATCTCTGAGGAACCATGGCTGCCAGGTTGCCCTCCTTCTGGGCATACTAAGAGGAGCTGGAAAGAAAAGCTGATTGTATTTCGAGTTCAGGATTAGGAATGTAAGTTTCGAAACAAGACGAAGTCCATCTTCCTAGACGCTTGATGATGTAAGCTGGTATTTTCTTTCTAGATGCTGATGTTGCCGCTCCTATGCGAAAAGAGTGTCCTGAGTATGAAGAAGGATTGTATCCGAGGTGCTGTAGTAAGTTTCGAACTGAGTCAATAAATTTTTTGGTAGTCAATGAAGTTCAATTTGCTGAGGGCATCAGGAGATGAATGTCGGTGAAGAAGATGCAGTTGATCTAGAAAATACACAGAGCACCAGGCGTTAGCTGTAGGAAAATAAGTTATGTCCACTCCTTTCATAAGTCTGTCTGTTTTGGATAAGGGAAAGTGAAGGACGTAATGATCAGAATGTTTGCCGAGGTGTTTCACCATGAGCAAAGTGAGTTGCTGATGCAGTGAAAACCGTGAATTCTCCTGGGTGGAGAAATCCATAAAAGCTAGACAGATAGCAGCTGAGAGAATGATATTGGAGAAAGCGTCCAGTTGGTTGGTTCTAAGCAAGTTAATCAGTTGCTTGAATACGATATTGTCAATAGGCTGCCAAGTTGGAGGCTGTTTGATTGAAGATTTCTGGATGCCTGTAAGAAGTAGTTTGACTGCTGGGTTTGACATAAAAGAAACCAAAGCTGGATTGGACTGGCAAAGGTAAAACTGGATAACTGCCAAATATTGGTGGATGGCAGTATGAGATAGCTTATGAGTCATATGGCAGTACGTAATAAATGCCAGAATGGTAGTCAAAGACACAGGTTTTGTAGAAGTGGCTGTCAAGGCGCAGAATGAAGAATATCTTCTCCAGGCTATAGAACAGGCTGATTGGGTGCTGGTAGACAAGGCGGACCACATAATAGTGTAACCCCCCCACAAATGGGGGTTCCCGAAAAGTCTTCCTTGAGCTTGCCTAAATGCTCACTGCCAGGCTGGTATCCTGCGTTTTAGCATTTTAAATGTGATTGCCAAAGAGTGCCTGTATAGCCTCTGTGTACTGTCTCTTTAAGAGCTGCCTGGATTGCAGTCATAAGTAATCTGAGAGGGAGCTCTGTTGAAAGATGTAACTATTTGCTGAAAATCATTTAGAGTGATAATGATAATGTAGTGTGTCTAACCTGCCTTCTTTGCAGCAAGGACTGTTTTGTTTATCTACACTATTTTGGTCCTGGACTGCCGAATTGGACCAATCAGTACTGGTGGGACCTAAATGGAGCCGGACTACAGGAGCTGTCTGGAGTCAAAATCTGTAGGAACTGTAGTTTTGGGCTTTTGGCGCCTTTTTGCACCTGAGGGGGAGCCTTTGTTGTGGCTGATAGATCGATCAGATCAGCCAACTGAACCTTTTGGATTCTGGTGAAAGTCCCAGGCTTGCTGGCAGTTGAGTCAGATCTAAGTTGGGAGCTGAAGAAGCAACAGCTTGAGGCAGTCAAGTAGCCGTCTGAGTAGTTTCATGCTGGAGAACTGTGGAAAGGCCTGAGTTGTGGCCTGCATGTCTGCCTGCTGCCCCTGAGAGGGATAGAAGAGAATTATTTCAGACTAAATCCAAGTTTGTGAGAACGAAATAAGCCACTGATTTTTTACCAGGCTCATACCTGAAGAAGACCGAAGATTTTGCTGAATGCAATCGGCATGTCAAGATTTCCAGCTGCTTTTGAATCTCCGGTTTGTGGAGAGACTTTGCGATCGTGATCGGAGACCAGTTTGCATGGTACAGTAGAATTTCCTTACATGTAAATGTGCTGTGAGTTGTTAGTGGGACGTGATTTGGCTCCCCACTGTGTGAACTGTGTTCTGCTTGCTGGAAGCTGTATCCAGCCCAAAATGGACTGTATCCAAATTTGTCTCCATTTGGCCAGGGCCTTGCCACACTGGCCCAGCCAGACCACCCGCTGCACAGAGAAAGCCATCGACGAGAGACCAACCTGGGGATCAGCCCCCTGCTCCATGCTTGAACAGGAATGATGCCTCGGCAATTCGTGTGGGCCCTGCTTCTCCTGGCACTCCAAATTAACCACCTGCTGTCTCAACTTTCATCCAGACTGTGTCCAGTCTTGGGTATCATGAGTAATCATCAGGGTAGCTCCCTGCAACAACAGCCTAATCTAAAAGTGTGTCATCTGATTGTCTTGTTGTTTTATTTTCACGAACTGAGCCCTCCGGCTCTGGATTACAAATAGTGTGTGTTGTGCATGTTGTTTTGTTCCATCACAGGGCCCCAACCAGCTGCAATGTTCCTGGCTAGCCCACTGTTCTCCATCTGGGTACCCAGAGTGTGTGACTGTTTATAGAGCCTAAAGTGCATGCATAATTGTTTGACTGATACAGCCTTTAAGCAAATTAACCTGATTACACCCATCCCTTGTTCAAGTCCCTTAAATAAATCAGATCTAACTCTTTTTTGCATTTACCCTGACTGTGGTTCCAGTTTGTGCAAGAGTACTATACTGCTGTTATTTGCTGTGTATAACCTTGTTTTAAAGGGGGTCTCCAGGGCCGGGCCAGGGGAAAGCCCTGGTGGTAAGTGCAAACAGTGTGGGTGCTTGTGTGGTGTATCAGGGGTATTGTGAAAGTGATTATTGTGTATTGTTCTGGCCACTAGTAAGGAAAGAGGGGGGTTACAGTGTCCCGGAGGGCTGTGCCCAGGTCAGCTTGACCACTACCAACCCTGACCTCCGGGTGGAGGCACCCGTTTCAGAACTCAGGCCCCTTAACCTGCTACTAGCCAAGCAGGCAGGGGTAGTAGCCCTTGGGATAGCGTGACCTAGGGGTCATAATAGCATTGGCCATGCGTAGATATCCATTTAAGTCATGATTACATCCCTAAACTGGGGAGCAGGAGTAACGATTGGATCTGCAGAAGGTAGCAGGAGTTGGAAATCCTGTATTGGAAGAAGAAGCCACTAGAACAGGTGCAGGAGGTACAATGCCTGGAATAGGAGCAGGAGAAGGAGCCGGCGGAGGTATGGCTAGTATAGGCTGAGTCTGGGTAGTAACCAGTGAAGGTGGAGGCAGCACAGGAAGGGGAGATTGCCTGCTTTCAAGTACTGTAAGATGATTGGAAATGTCAAGCACAGACATAGCCAACTGAGAAAGAATATCCTTTAGTTCAGAAAAGGTGTCAACATCCAGACCAGAAGGTGGAGTAGGCACGTCAGGTGTCCCACGAGATTGTTCCTCAAGTAGTAAATCATACAATTCCTGATTTTTGGCATGAGCGTTGAAACTGATGTCTAGCTTCTTTAATTCAGCCATCAAGTGAGGGACTGTCCAGTCCTTCAAGGAGTGCTTGGATTTGGAGGTGCGTTTCCGGGGGACAGGAGGAGCTGGAGCAGGCCCTTCAGCTGGATCAGAGGATGCCATAGTGCTGCAGGAGGATGCCCTGAATATGAGCTGCACTGACCTGCAGCAAAGGCACAAAGCACAGGTAAATAAGTAGACCGGAGAGAAGTAGGTGGCACCTCCACGTAGATATCGAGTAGGGATGGGTGCCTCTACGAAGGCACCCGTAACTACAGTGAGCGGCTAAACAGTGACCTCCATGTAGGCACTGATAGCCGATTGGTAGCCAGGAAATCACAGCTAGGAGCCTCACAGCAAGGCCTCAGAATGGCAGGTAGGCGGAAAAGACATCAATATGGAGAGAAATGTCTAGTGTCTAGGTTGAGTAGGATGAGCTTAGCGAGGAGTCCAGGAAAAGGAGCTAATGACAGCAACAAATAGTCCTTGCAGGGAAGCAGGAGTCCAGAAAATAGCAGGCATGTTAGCACAGGTGCCAGGAAGCAACACAGAACTCGAACTGCCGCATTGACGGAGCCAGGCAGGGTAGGAAGTGTGCAGGGGAAGGAACCGGGCAGCACAGCACCCAGAAGAGCGCTGGAGCCAGACACATGAAGAATCCCCCAAAAAAGAAAGGAAGGAGCGATGAAAAGCAGAAGCGAGAAGCAGAAGGAATCGGGGAGAAGGAGAGAGAGAGAGAGAGAGGTGGGGCGCCCGGGCGGCGGAGCCGTGGGTGGAAAGGCAAGCAGTGGAGCCGCAGAGAAAAGCAAGCTGAGGACAGAGAATGCAAGGAGAAGAGAGCCAAGGGGAGGCAGAATGAAAAACAGGTAAGGGGGGGAGGGACCCAGGAACAACAGCAAAGCAGAAATGAGCGAAAGCAGAGGAGCACGGCAGACAGCACCAGTGAGCGGGCAGAAAACCACATGCCTGGCTCAGCAATCAGAACTGATGGCTAAGCACCAGTAGCTGGGCGTGTTGTTTTTTTGTAGACGGGTATCCCCGCCCATTGAACTACGGGCGGGGCCCTTCAATTATTTTCAGAATTGGCATTATTCATTTGGGACCATTTCTCCTTTTCTTGTACTCGGGCTGCTTCCCATTAATCACACTATTCTATGCTTTGTTCCTTTGGCCTTTGAATGCTGTTTCCATGTCAATAGTTTATTTTTTGTTTTGTTCCTCCTTCTTGAAGTTGCTAACCTATGACCTAATAACTTTCATGTTCCCCTTCCCTCCCTTCCCATAAACATCAGTCATCAACTGTAAGTGAGTCAAGCTCCTTGTGTTCTTTGTTCATGATGTGGAGTGTGTTTATTTTGTGAATGCAATCACTTTTATCCATAATCTATAAAATGCATGCAAGACTTTTTTTGCCATAAAACTATTATTTTATTACTTACTCTGTGCTCGCAGATCATTTGCATAACAGCATTGAGTGCAGTGTTTCCGGCATGTTCTGCCATCTGCAACATTTATTTATTTATTTATATTTAAGTCTTTGGTAACCGGGTAAGGCCCACTAGGTACAAGTGCCTGTTTTCAGGGACAACATGGGAGCACTGGGCAGTTAAGTGACTTGCTCAGAGACAGTCACACAGTATGCAAGTGGAGATTGTGAGAATCAAACCAAGGTCTGGTTTGCTGGATGTACCAAGCTTGTTCACACCTTGTTACTCTAACTTCTAGACTATACTGCCAGCCCTGCCAACATGTCGCTGCTCTTAACATACTCCCGCTAGGCACCACAGAGGGTCTTTGCCATTCTAGTCTTCCTTTTGAGTTCTGTGGTGGTACTGTTCATATCTATTCCTATTCAGGAAATACTTTTTTTTTAAGGGAAAAAAGAATAATTAACAACCCCCACTCTCCTCTCCACCCTTATCCATAAAAAAAAGTCCCCCATCCCCCCAACCTGTGCTACAATCCCAATTCCCCATCCCCCCATCACCCAAAATTTCATGTTTCAAAATAAAAACACCCGCAATGGGCGACTGGTACAACCAACCCACCTCCACAGCCAACTGTCATCTTTTTATATCAGTATCTCCTCATCCTTGCAGCACCCTCCTCCCCAGCAACCAAAAGCACAGCGTGCTCTGCAGACTAAGACAACTGAAACAACCCACCCTCCTCCACAGCCAACCACCATCTATTGAAAGAAAGTGCTGGTTTTACTATGCTAACAAGCATGGGAGTGCTTTCATTCAATAGAAGGCAGCTGGCCGTGGAGAAGGGTGGGTTCTATCAGTTGCCTTGGTCCACAGCATGCAGTAATTGTGCTTGCTAAACAAAAAAATTGGATGTTGGGGAGGAGGGAGGAGGGTGTTGCCAGGGATGGGAGAAATATTGATTTAAAAGAAAATGAGCACGAAAGATGGCAGCTGGCTTTGGAGGTGGGCAGGTTGTGCCGATCGCCCATTGTGGGATTTTTTTTTTTGAACATATGAAATTTTGGGTGCTGGGGGAAAAGGGTGGAACTGGGATTGTAGCAAAGGGTGGGGGATGGGTGTTATGCATTTTCAAGGGTTGGACTGAGGAGGAGAGTGGGCAGCTGTTTCTTTATCTTCTTCCCCTTCACAGGCACATGGATAATGAATATGAATAACTGATACCCAAATATTTGGGGGCCTGAATATTCAAAATAAGACATTCACACATCCCACCAGCTGTACTGAATGTCCTAGAGCACTGTGGGCCACCGTAATACCTCGTCCAACAGCTGGCACTGTTTCTACTTTTTCTACTAAACAAAACAACTAAACAAGTGTAAGTTAAAAAAAATATATATTTTTTTACTACCACCCAGTCACATCAAGTGCAGTCAATATGTACAGTACAAAATCTTTCCTTATTTAGAAACCTATTTACAAACTGCTGCTAAGTATCTATGATTCGATAAACATAAGAATTACAGTGCAATCAATCGCTGTAGCTGACAGGTAGTATAAAGCATAAAACAGGTAAATTAATAATTAACAGCAAAATGCATTAATTCTCAGTGGAAAAGTTGGTACAGTCAAACATGGATGTGCATATTGTTAACCACAGAAGAGCACACAGCCCAGCAGTCTGCAGTAATTGGAAGGCTTGCCCTGTATTTCAGTGGACAAGCAGCCAGTCACTCCCACTTCCTGAGCTATATAAGCAGTTCCTCTCAGCCTCCATCTGAAGCACTTTTTTTTTGCTGGCCGGAGGCTCTGTCTGTCCTCCGAGCCGGCTGGGTCCTAAACCCCGCCTCCAGCCTGCTGTCTCTGTTTATCTCTGCTGGACTTCAGTGTTTGTTTTCCTGCTTCTGGTTTGTATCTTACCTCTGGCTGTGTGCTTCTTTCTGTCCTTGCTTTCTGTGTTTTTTGTGTGTCTTTGTTTTTGTTTTGGGCCTTGTTCCCTGTTTTCCATGTTTATGTGTTTTGGTTTTGTCTTTTGGGGCTTTGTTTCCTAAGTTCCTAGCATACTGCTACTCCAGCGCTCATACTACTAGCTTTCAGTTACTCACAACTCTCACATTACTTGCAGTGCAACTGCAAACAAATCTGTGTGTTTCAGCTCAACTAAAGCTGCTCTCCATGTTTTCACCTGATTCAGAATCACTCTGAACCCTAGCTATGCAGCTCAGTCATGCGCTCACAACTCATTCTCTTACCTCATTGTTGCAGTTTCATTGCGCTGCCTGGTGACAGCTGTTTTAGAGCATTGTGCCTCCTTTATTTTATGTTTATCGCAGTTTACAACTCACTGTACTCACTACAGATGCTGCTTCTATGTTTGTACAACCTGTTATACTCTGAGGTCAGCTAAAGCTACTGCTGATGCTGTAAATTAGTTTCAATACCTGCATGGGGGTCTCAGCCCTTCCATTACTTTCTTGTTTTTCCTATGGTGGGGACTTGGAGGTGTTTGGAGAGTCGTGACCCTGTGTGGCTAATTAATTATGTTCTAAATCCCGTCCCTGTCGCCGGCAAATCCTCAGAGTATGTGTTACCTTTATTGGCTTTTTGAATGCCTGGCTGACTTGCCCCACTATTTACAGTGCTGCTTCATTGCTACTATGGTTTGCAGACCTACATGCAGGTCCGACTATTGCTATACTGTTACTGACCTACGTGCAGGTCCACTCTTGCTTACGCAATCTTAGCTTCATGCCTACCATCATCCCCTTGGCTTCAGCCTCTGGGTGTCTGCTGCGCTCACTACTGCATCCAACCTTTGCAAGGTCTCAGCACTTAACGCTCATTCAGCTCCTTATCAGATCTGGGGAATGCCAGCCATACCATTCTGGCACAGGGTTTCTCTACAGCCGACGGTCTCGCTCTGCATTTTAAGTCTGCATCTTGAGCGTGCCCAACTTGGGTTGGGGTCCTGCTCACTTGGCCCATAACTGGGAAAGTCCTCACTCCAGGCTTGGCTTTAGCTGTTTGCTACACGACAGCAGCTCCTGGTGTAGAATTTAATACTAGCTGTGATGGATGGTTACTGCAATCTCCTTTGACTCTAGTGGTTCCACTATAATGGTTAACCATTGGCTTTAGTGATTTCCCTAGCAAGGCACCTTCACCGCATTCTTCCTACGACTGCCTCTGGTTCACTTTGTTTGTGTTTAGGGTGAGCAGGCCAGGTGAGTGCCTCAACAGGCATTGCTCTCCTCCTCCTCCTCCCGCCTTGGTTGCCCCCAATGTTGCAGAGCACTCTTGCAACCTTCAACGGTGTTCCCGCTAGAGGGATTAAGTGAAAGCTTTCCTCCAAATTGGAATGTTTTCCACCTCCCTTAATTGGGTTTCCAAATTGCAGCAGCAGAGCCATCACTAAATAAAATATCCCAAGCCTGGAGGGAAGGCTACCTAGGCCTTGGATCCCCAGAGATTTCCTCCTCATAGGGTTTTTTTTCTCTCCTCCATAACTCAGGTCATAACTGTTAGTTAGCATAGCAGTGTTCCCTAGTTTCTTTAGGTAGGTTCCGCTGTTGGATGGAGGTGGATGGTGTCCCTGCCGTTCCCTCTCTCCTTAGAAGGTCCCCTCACTTTCAACGCAACATCAAATCATGCCACGCAAGCCTGAACTTCTCATTACATTATGAAGCTACCTGATGCATTATACTACTACAGTTGAAGCCACTTAATGGGGGTGTGCTTAATGGGGATGTTCGCTTTAAGGGGACGATCCCCCAGGCACCGATTAAGTGGCTATGCAACTGAATGGGAGTATCACACCTTTAACGGGGACATAGGAATCCCTTTAATGGGGACATTTTGTGGCCGTTTCCTCTGCTATCCTCTCATTATCTGTCATTATCACCTGCTAAGACACTTGACATTTCACACCTAATCAGGTGCAGCTAATCAAATTTAATCAGTACATACTGTATAAAAAGAGTCGCAAACTACTAATCAACATAGGCTGTGTCTCTTGCTGTTACCTGTGCACATTTATTTGTCCTGATGAGTCTAAATAAGTGGATCTTCCCTTGGCAGACAAAGTGAAGGTTATCGAAGTGCTGCTGGAGCTGGGTGCATCAGTGTCCAAGGTTGCTAAACTCTGTACTGTTTTTAAACACTTTAACACTTTTTTCCTCAATAAAATAAAGCATGATTTATCTAACTTAGACATACAACACAAAATCACAAAAGAGCTGAAATCAGTACATGCTGTTTTAGTGTTAATGTACCTCTCTGTTTGTTCCTGATGTATGTTTCCTCTGTTTGTCTTTGTACGTTGCTTTTTTTTGATCTTCTGTTATTAGAGATGGCCACTTAAAGGGGATGAAGGCCCATCAATGGAGGCGTTCACTTTAAGAGGCTTAAACTGTACTATGTCACAGCTCCTGCTTGCTTATATGCTTCGTACTACATTTATTTTTGGGGATCCTTCCTAAGGTACCTTTAGCCACAGGAATTGTCCCATGGCACCTCTAGGTGTGGAACCCTCTTTGAGGGTTCCTTGTCTTTGGTACCCCTACAGGGTGGCAATTCCTCTGGAATAGAAAATGCGAACAGCCAAAACCAAATGTAACCCCCCTACAAATGGGGGTCCCCAAAAAGTCCTTCCTTGCCTAAATGCTCATTGCCAGGCTGGCATCCTGCGTTTTAGCAATTTAAATGTGATTGCCAGAGAGTGCCTGTATAGCCTCTGTGTACTGTCTATTTAAGAGCTGGCTGGATTGCAGTCATAAGTAATCTGAGAAGGAGCTCTGTTGAAAGATGTAACTATTTGCTGAAAATCATTTAGAGTGATAATGATAACGTAGTTTGTCTAACCTGCCCTCTTTGCAGCAAGGACTGTTTTGCTTATCTCCACTATCTTGGCCAGGGATGGCCGAATTGGACCAATAAGTACTGGTGGGACTTAAAATGGAGCCGGACTACAGGAGCTCTCTGGAGTCAGAATCTGTAGGAATTGTAGTTTGGGGCTTTTGGCGCCTTTTTGCACCTGAAGGGGGAGCTCCTGTTGTGACTGACAGATGAATCAGCCAACCGAACTTTTTGGATCTTGGGGAAATTCCCAGGCTTGCTGGCAGTTGAGTCAGATCTAAGTTGGGAGCTGAAGAAGCAACAGCTCAAGACAGTCTCTGTGTCAAGGCCTGCGTTTTGGCTTGCAAGCCTACCTGCTGCCCCTGAGAGGGAGAAGAGAATCAGTTCGGACTGAATCCGAGTTTGTGAGAACGAAGTAAGCCATTCAGTTGTGACCAGGATCAACCTGAAGAAGACCAACGATTTGTTGAATGCATCGGCCTGTCAGGATTTCCAGCTACCCCTAAACTCCTGGTGTGTGCAAAGACTTTGTGATTGTGACCGGAGAGCGGTTTGCCTGGTATAGTAGAATCCCTTACATGTAAATGTGCTGTGTGTTTATAGTGGGTCGTGATTTGGTTCCCCACTGTGTGAATTGTGTTCTTCTTGCTGGAAGCAGTATCCAGCTCGACCGAACTGAATCTGCGTTCATCTCCATATGGCCAGGGCCATGCCACACTGGCCCTGCCAGACTACCCCACTGCACAGAGAAAGCCATCAACGAGAGACCTGCCTGGGGATCAGCCCCACTGCTCTACTCTTGAAAAGGAATGATTCCTCAGTGAATTGTGTGGGCCCTGCTTCTTCTGGCACTCCAGATCAACCACCTGTAGTCTCAATTTTCGTCCAGCCTATGTCCAGTCCTGGGTATCGTGAGTAACCATCAGGGTAGCGCCCTGCAACAACAGCTTACTCTAACTGTGTCATCTGATTGTCTTGTTGTTTCTTTTCTTTCACGAACTGAGCCCTCTAGCTCTGGATTACAATTAGTGTATGTTGTGCATGTTGTTTTCTTCCATCACAGGGCCCCAACCAGCTGCGATGCCGGCCTACCCCGGGCAACGATCCTGGCTAGCCCACCTCTTCTTCACCTGGGTACCCAGAGTGTGTGACTGTTTATGGACCCTAAAGTGCATGCATAACTGTTTGATTGATACAGCCTTTAAGCAAATTAACCTGATTACACCCCTCCCTTGTTCAAGTCCCTTAAAGGATACCTAAACAACATTTTGATAACAAACTATTAAAAAAATCTGACTCCGTAGGTGACTAAAGAAAAGGCTGCTGTATTCATTAATGCTAAAACTACATTTACATAATCTAAATAAATGTGCTTACAGAGCATTTGAAAACTGTAAAATCAGCCTTCCAATTTAGAAAAAAACTGTCTTACCTGCTTCCTAAAATGGCTGCCAAAGTGTTATGTGATGACATCATCTGAGCCAAAGTCAGAGAGAGATATATGGCTCTCTGTAGTTCTAACTAGTTCTTTTTTCCCTTTCTATAGAAGTGTTTCACCCAAATGGGTCAAAACCATGTGCATTATTCTGTATAATGCACATGATAGGCAATAATTCTATTCATTTTGTTTACTTTAACATGCTGAAAATGTGTTTTAATCCAACCAACTTTCTCTGTGGCAAACCACAGTGCAGTACAAATCTTGAATAACCTGGTGGTCTAGTGGTTATAGTGGATCCAGGATGCTACAGTGCGGGTGCTGGAGTGGTGTGCATGCTTAATATGCACTTTTTAACATTTTTATTAAACCTTTATATTTTCTGCTATTATTCTTTTCTAGTACTTTTTTGACAGACTCCATAAATGTAATCCATGGTTTGAATGTAAACATTTGTACAATCAATAAATCAGACTTCTTCAACAAAGTGAAATGCAGCATCAGCTGCAAGCAAGTACATTACTATGTTGGGAGGGGGGTGCAGCCACACCCTTCACTACCCCCTAGAGCCACCACTTTTTTGTAGCAAAGTTCTTGTACAGTCCAATGTTAGAGTTCATACTTTCCTGAAACTCAAATATATGCTTGTCTTGTCCTCTTTTTCCATGGGAAATAATAATAATAATAATAAGAAGAAGAAGAATCAGCATTTATATAGTGGTTTTCATACACACTGTATCCCAAAGTGCTTTACAAGCAATACTAGACTGATAGTGAAGTGACTGAACGTGTAGTGGCAGCTGTTCCATACATTAATATCCACACACAGCCTTAGACAATTGCATGAACTGGTTTATGGGAGGGGAATGTTGGCCAGAACAATGGGGTCAGGTAGTGATCAAGGTGCTGGCAACCCCACATCTTATTTCTCACAGTAATCTGCTCATATTTCTCTCATTCTGTCTTCCCCTTCCCTGAATATAGCAGTACCTAGTGAGAGTGGCCTTCTCAGTCCCCCTTTGGTATTCACTCTTCACTATTCCTCCTCACACGAAAAACTGGTGAGTCTCATCATCCTTCTGCATAATGAATGCAGGTAGTACAGTTCCATTTTATTTTGACATATCAAATATAAACATATCTTTCAGTAAATCAGGCTCATATCAGCAGGAACAAGGATGATGGGCTTTCCTATCCTTAAAAGATCTAGGTTATTTTGATTAGGCACTATTAAATGACAGGTGTGCACATCCATTATGCACGTCATTTAATAGCCTCAATCATAGGTGGCTTAGATCTTATATGAGTAGGAAAGCCTATTTTTCCATTTTGCCATTCTGCTATTCAGCCTGGCTTACCAGAAGACTGCATGTTTATTATTAATATGTAACTATAACATGGAAACTGTACTAACCACATTCATGATGCAGAAGGGTAGTGAACTCACCAGTTTTTGGTGTGGGGAGCGGGTGAGAAGAATGAATGCCAGAGAGGAACTGAAGAGGCCATTCCAGCAGGGTACAGCTATATTCAGGTTAGTTGAAAACATGAAGGAGGACACTGAGCAGATCACTGTGCGATCTGAAATGTGGGGCTGCCAGCATTGTGATCACTACCTGACTGTGGATGAGAGTAGCCAACAATGACAAATACTCAGAGTGGCAGGGCTGCACCTAAACTGTTACTTGAATTCAGTGTAGGGAGATTATTGGGGGGGGGATGTTGACGTTTGTTAGGACAGTATTGAGGGAGTTGTGTATAGCTCATTCAAGATTTGGAAGGGTGGTAGCCAGCCAACTCGCATTGTGGAGTACAGCACAGAAAAGTACTGGAGAAGAATTGCTAGGAACTGTCCTGCGGGGTTCTTCAGATCACAGGTAAAGGAGTAGACTGACACTGGAAGTCAGGTGATTCGAACAAGGTATTATCATGCCTCTCCTGCTAATAATATTGTTATCCATTGTAAGTGCAGTCCTTATGAGGGCATGAACAGCAGTTTTTCTGGAGGGTCATGATGCTTATTGCTTGTCCCTCCAGGAAGACCTAGTTGTTGGTTAATAAGGTGAGAAAAAAAAACACAACCGGGAACTGTACATGCTACCACCACTGTGCAGAAGCGTGGTGATCCACTTAATATTTACTGTGGGAGCAGAAGTCAGACACTGAGAATGTGAACTGAAGAGTGATTTGGGAGGCATTTTATAACAGTGCCAGCTTATGATGAGTATCAGTATAGGTTTGCACAACCCTCTGAGGTACAAGATTACAATCTGAGGTGTGATAATTCTCTTCATGAGACCTCAAGCTCATATGTGGCCCCAGGCAGTACTAAGGACAGGGTATGGATGGTGGGGTGTTCAACAGAAGGCAGGCTAGATGCAGGGAGTTCACATGGAAAAAGAAAGTCTTATTTGTGGATTAAAAAGAGAGCATGAGCTTTGGAACTGAACAAGACCGGTACTTTGCTGTGTGACCCTGAGCAAGTCACTAAACTTCCTTGTGCTCCTAGACCACACCTGTAAACAAGCTGTCAGCTTAGTGTGTCTCTCCTGGTTAACAAAAAACAAAATTCAGTGCATCATATAACCACTAGATCATCAGGTGTTTGAAGTGTTGTACTGTAATGCAGTCTGCCAAAGAAAAAATCAGCTGGATTGCAAGACATTTTCTGCAAGTTAAAGTAAACAAAATGAACAAACTCATAGCCTAACGTGTACTGATCAAAATAATCCATGAGGTAATACATGGTGTTGATCATTCTGGTACAACAATTCAAAACAAAGAGGGAAAGAAGAACTAGTTATCACTATAGAAATATATGTGGATCTCTGTCTCTGGCTCAGATGATGCCATCATGACTCATCACTTAACACACTTGGCAGACATCTTAGGGAGAAGCCACGGCTGTTTTTTGAATGTGAAAGGCTGATGTTTACATTTTTCAAAAGGTATGAAACTGCATTTATGTTATTTCCATAAATGCAGTTTTAGCATACATATAAACATCAGCCTTTAATTTACCTTCATATGAAGCCAGATTCTGGCATTTGCAGTTTTAAAAAACTGCTTGTTTAGGTACCCTTTAAATAAATCAGATCCAACTCTTTTTGCATTTACCCTGACTGTGGTTCCAGTTTTTGCAAGAGTACTGTACTGCTGTTATTTGCTGTATATAACCTTGTTTTAAAGGGGGTCTCCAGGGTCGAGCCCAAGGAGAGGCCTGGTGGTACGTGCAAACAGTGGGTACTTGTGTGGTGTATCAGGGTATTGTGAAAGTGATTATTGTGTATTGTTCCAGCCACTAGTAAGGAAAGAGGGGGGTTACAGTATCCCGGAGGGCTGTGCCCATGTTAGCTTGACCACTACCAACCCTGACCTCCGGGTGGAGGCACCCATTTCAGAACTCAGGCCCCTTAACCTGCTCCTAGCTAAGCAGGCAGGGGTAGCAGCCTTTGGGATAGCGCCACCTAGGGGTTACATCTTGGAGGCTAACAGCTGGGATTTTGTACCTTCTAGTGGCCAAAATTACGACTATTGTTAAAGATTAATGGCTACCCCAGTAGAAATGGCTGTACACCAGTTGGGGGTGGTGTATTGGGCAGGAGCTCACCCCAAAATGCTCTGCTTATACTGGATATTTCCCTGGGTACCAATAAGGACACTGTAGAGAGAGCACTCTCCAAAGTTGAATGTTTAAAAAACCCTGTGGTGGTGGGTCGACAGACTGATTTGATCGCCCAAACTTTCATAGCCTTAGTAGAGTGTAGTGACCTCGTGGACAACTTTAAAGTGCCACAGACTGTTGCCCCAGAAGGGATTCCAGCTGCCTGGAGAGTGATAAAAGACAGCAAAGATCCTGGATAGGATGAGCTCTCACCATTATCTGAGACTTTTGAGGAGAAATTTGCTAAGTTGTTGCTAAAGAAAGGGAAAACTGTAGAGGACTTTAACAAACTGTTCCTGCCACCTGGGGGTGTTCTTTCTCCCCAACACCCCCTCCCACTCCAGCATCTGTTACTGCCCCGCCTTCTGTGCCCATGCCAATGCTGGCCCCTATATCTGTACCCACTATTAGTCACAACTCCTACCGAAGGCTGAGAATCTTCTCGGGCACCCTCCCCACCCCCAGGAAGCGATGACTGGGAGACCTGGATCGACTATGTTGCCCCCTTGGTACCCAAGTGGCAGTGTGCGGAGGCTGAGAATCAGAAAAGAATCATAGAAAGTTTGAGGGGCCCCGCCCTTGAAGCCATTAAATTTTTGAGATCCACGAACCCTGATGCATCTGCTCAGAAGTAACTATCTGTACTTGAAGGCAATTTTGGGAGCATTGAGTCAGGGGAGACTTTGATGTGGAAAGGTACCAAGCAATTTAAGGGGGAAAGTTTGTCTGTGTATGTTACTCGCCTAGAAAGAGCTCTGCAGAAAGCTTACTGAAAAGGTCGGGTAGCCGCTAATGATTTGAACTATGTGAGATTGGGGCACATACTGCAACATGCCTAGCATTCTAAACTGCAGATCATCCAGTTAAGGCTCCAGGATAGGAGAGGTAACCCACCTGACTACTGTGACTTGATAAAAGCACTCCGGGAGGTAGGAGGTGAAGAGGGAGATTGTAATTATGGAGTGAGTGCAGCCCAAGTGATCACGGTACTGGAAGGCCCTTCCGAAATGGAGACCCTAAGAGTGTCCCGCTGTGGGCTAAATGATGGGGGGGAGTTGCTGAAGGAAGTCAGAAAAGTACAGCTGGGTGCATTCGCTGAGGTATCCCTTGCTGACAGAGACCCTGGTCCCTGTCAGAACATGACTGTTATGGGGTTGGGGGTGCACTCTCAGGCATCCTCTACTGAGGGTGGCTTCTCAGCTAAGCTCAAGGATTTGACTATCACCCTAAAGGAACTTTTGAGATATGGTACACTACCCACAGAAGTCAAATCTCAATCTCCCATCAATGCTCCAGTATCCCCTACTATGTTTTCCTCAAGGATGCCCCAAGAGCGCGTTATTTGCCACAATTGCGGCAAGGATGGCAATATAAAGAGGGGATGCCAGTCTCAGAAAGACTTAAAGTGGTGAAGCAGCTTCAGGGAGAATTTCGGAAAATGAGTCAGTGGTCAAGGGGTGCACAAAATGACCGCAGTAAAGGCTTCGGCCATCCTAACTCAAACCCCTCTGTGGCTAAATCATCTGTCCAGGCCCCTGCTGTTGTCCCTCTAGACTGGTCCAAGATAGTGGGCCCTTCAATGGAGAGTAATGTGGCTGCAAATGGTATTCCTAATCGGGCTGTGCTTGACAGTGGGTCACAAGTGACCATTGTGTTTCAAGACTGGTATGACAAACACTTATCTGATGTGCCCTTTCAATCCCTGGAAGGCCTACATGTGGGGGGGCTGAGCGACAAGTCTTATCCATATCTAGGATATGTCCGCCTCTGGTTGTCTTTTCCTGCAACTGTCACTGGTGTAGAGGAGCAAGTAGAGACACTGGCCCTAGCCCCCTGCCCACCTGATTGTATGATGGGGTTCCCCTGTTAATTGGAACAAACGCCCACATGTTTGGGAGATTAGCACAACTCTGTCATGAGAAAAAAGGGCAGCTGACTGGATGGGCCCTAAGAATTCCAGCCTTAGTAAAAAGGGCTTATGACTAGGATGAAGGTTAGAGCGTTGTTGGTGCAAGTCCACTCTTGATGCCGACCACCTTAGATTGATGGATCATTATCAAGGCTATCAATCTGCAAACTCCCGTAAGAAGGCAGAGTTCCTGTCTGGGGAGATTGCGCTGCTCAGAACGGACCAGCTCAGCTTTTCCGTACTGTAGATAGACTGTGCAACCCATCCTGTCTGCAGGTGCGGAAAGCCTTTTCGCAATTAGACCTCGATGAGCTTGCTCGATTCTTTGCTAATAAGGTGGCTGACATCAGAGCAGTTCTTCAACCGATACACTGTAAGGGTGTTGCTTTTGATCAGCCCGAGGTCACTACACATCGGTTTTCTTGGAGTAACTTCAGCCAACCAGAGTTCATAGACGTCATGTGGATTATCCAGGTTGTACGCCCTATGTACTGTAGGTTGGATGCTGGACCAACATCCCTAATTTTGGGCTGTATTGATGTCATAGGTCTAGTCCTTGCGTGGATACTTGGGTGCTCCCTGGAATCCAGAGAGTTCCCTAGCTCTCTAAAGGAAGCAGTGATGACACCCCTCTTGAAGTAAGCTACCTTGGACCCAGACTGCCACGCAAATTACAGACCTATCTTGAACCTTCCCTTTTTGGGGAAGGTGATTGAGAAAGTAGTGGCAGTACAACTGGAGGACCACTTGACCATTCATGACATCTGTGAACCACTCCAGTCCGGTTTTCACAAGAGACACCGAGACAACGCTGATTTGGGTGTTCAATGATCTCCTGATGGCTAGAGAGTGGAAGAGTCGTTCCATTTTAGTCCTTCTGGATCTCTCATCAGCATTTGACACCGTGGACCATGGAGTATTGCTGGGGTGCCTGAGGCACATCTGTGGACTGTCTAGGACGGTCCTCAGGTGGTTTATATTATTCCTCACGGGTAGAACGCAGAGAGTGGTGT
The DNA here is from genome assembly GCA_016271365.2 of Neoceratodus forsteri. Lineage (NCBI taxonomy): Eukaryota > Metazoa > Chordata > Ceratodontiformes > Ceratodontidae > Neoceratodus > Neoceratodus forsteri. The sequence goes on along the minus strand of CM028132.1, from coordinate 465,182,461 downwards.
CAGGAGTTTATTCTTCAGACCCTATCTCTCTGTGGTGTGGGGTTCCCCAGGGCTTGATGCTTTCCCCCATGTTGTTCACGGTGTTCATGCTTCTCATCGGAGACATTGTAAGAAGGTACGGGCTGAGGTTTCACTGCTATGCTGATGATACCCAGCTCAACCTGTCTTTTACACCCGACCAGGCTGGAGCTGTCTCGGTTGTCTGAAGGAAATTCAGGAGTGAATGGATGCCAGCTGGCTGAGGTTGAACTCAGAAAAGATAGAGGTGCTGGTAGTGGACCCAGGTTGCCGGATGGGGGACTGGGAGTTGATTCACCCTCAGGAATTTTTCTCGATGGTGTCTCACTCCCAGTCTCTGAACAGGTGCGTAACCTGGGGGTAATTTTTGATGAAGGGCTGACCCTGCACTTGCAGGTGTCGGCTGTTGTTAAAACTTCCTTTTACCATCTTAGGAATATCGCCAGGATTAAGCACCTGGTTCCATCTGGCGACCTTCCTACCTTGATCCATGCCTTTGTGTCCACATGCTTAGATTATTACAACTCCCTTTACTTAGGGCTGCCTGGGGTAGAAATCCACCACTTGCAGCTAGTGCAGAACGCAGCAGCCCGGCTATTGACCGGATCTCTTCGATCCTGTCATATTTTGCTGGTCCTGCGCGAACTGTACTGGCTGCCTGTTCAGTGGTGGATCACCTTTAAAATCAGTTTGCTGACTTTTAAAGCCCTACATGGACAGGGCCTGAATACCTGAAAGAGCTCCTGGTTCCCTACCACCCCGGATGATCTCATCGCTCGGCCAACGAGGGGTTGCTAGAGATTCCAAGGGTACATTTGAAAACATCTGGGGTGAGAGCTTTTGAATATGCAGCCCCTACACTTTGGAATTCTCACCGTCAGCTTCGGGGGTGCACAACTGTGGAGGGGTTTAAACAATCCCTAAAAATGTAACTGTGGCACCAGGCTTACAGTAACTGACATAACTGATTTTATTAATTGATGTTATCTTCTAAGTCTTTTTTTTTACTTTTTATATTAGTATTTAATGTCTGTTTATGAATTGTGAGGCACCTTGGTTGTTGATAAGACACTTAGTAAATAACATTTTATTATTATTATTAATATTAACAGAGACTCAATGAGGTGGACCCAGTTGAACTGGTGGGAATTGTGTGGAAGAAGGATCCCGAGTCAATGGTACTGGACCCTGATGCTCAGTGTACCATTCAAGAGGAGGTCTGCCTCCAGAAAGATGTCAAGAACAAAATACTGATGTTGGATCCACCAGGTGATGGAAAATTGCCAGAAGGATGAATGGTCAACTTCAGCATCTTGCCTGCTCATGCCCATGCCTATGTATGATGAGTGATGATCCAGATTCACAATGTGTCAGATCAGGAGATCCGGGTGAACAGAGGGTGCACCCTAGCTACAGTACACTGCACAGACACTGCAATATTGCCCAGCAACAAGCGTCCTGATGAGAAGTAAAGAGTGACCCCAGACTTGTTTGACTTTGGTTACTCCCCGTTGCCTGCGGAATGGAAGGCTAGAATTAACAAGAAACTTGCCCAGAGAGACCAAGTGTTTTCATTGAAGGAATGGGACATGGAATGTGTCCACAGTGCGGAGCATCACATACACCTGCACGATGAACGGCCATTTTGAGAGAGAGGTCCCATGCCTAGCCCCAGCAGACATAGATGATGTGAGAAGACATCTGCAGGAAATGCTTGCTGCTGGCATGATACAAGAATCCAGGAGCCCATATGCCTCTCCCATTGTGGTTGTGCGCAAGAAGAATGGGTCTGTGAGGACGTGTGTTGATTATCGAACTCTGAACCAGTGGATCATCCCAGACCAATACACTTTGCCTTGTACACAAGATGCCCTGAACTGCTTGAATGGGAGCAAATGGTTCTCAGCGCTGGATCTTCGCAGCGGATATTACCAGATTCCAATGGCCCCAGAGGACCATGAGAAAACAGGCTTCATCTGTTCTTTGGGGTTCTACGAATTTCTGAGAATACCATAGGGGATATCAGGTGCCCCGCCCACTTTTCAGCGACTGATGGAACGTGTGGTGGGAGATATGAATTTGCTGGAATGCATGGTGTACTTGAACAATGTCATTGTGTTTGGGAGCACCCTAGAGGAGCATGAGAACCGACTGTTTAAAGTCCTAGACCAACTGGAAGACTTCGGCCTCAAGCTGTCCATTGATAAGTGCCAGTTTTTCCAAACCTCCATGAAGTATGCGAGGCACATAGTATCTACAGAAGGGATAGAGACTGATCCCAGTAAGGTTGAAGCCCTAACTACTTGGACCCAGCCCCATAATTTGAAAGAATAAAAACATTTCCTGGGGTTCTGTGGCTACTTCTGCAGGCTCATAAAGGGCTATTGAAAGGTGATTCACCCACTATTGAATCTTATCCAGGGTTACCCACCTACCAATCGTAAATACAAGAAAGGGGCCATCAAAGAGCCAGAATAATTATACTTCCCCCCAGGTGAACTCTTCAGGCTCCACTGGACACCCGACTGTGAAGCAGCCTTCCATGAAATCATATACCAGCTCACCCATGCCCTCATCCTCGCCTATGCTGACCCCACCAAACCCTATGTGCTGCATACTGATGCTAGTCTGCAGGGTCTAAGAGCTGTGCTGTATCAAGACCATGAGGATGGTTTGAGACCAATGGCTTTCGCCAGTAGGAGCTTGACCCCACCAGAGCTAAACTACCCTGTGCATAAGTTGGATTTCCTTGCACTAAAATGGGCCATCGTTGACCAGTTTTATGAATACCTCTATGGGGCAAAGATATTAGTGAAGACTGACAATAACCCGTTGACCTTTGTACAGACTTCAGCTAAATTAGACACCACTGGGCACCGGTGTCTTTCTGCATTATCAACCTATGATTATGCTGTCGAATACAGACCGGGCCTGAACCATTTTGATGCTGACACCCTCTCATAAAGGCCCACTTCCAAGAGTGATTGGGTCTGGCTGTCTGAACCTGACATCTGAGCATTGTGCCAAAAGTTTGATAGAGATGAACATATGTCTGTGGACACAGTGGACTGTTTAGTAGATTGCTTGGGCCCTTCTGACCCCCTGCATACCGGCTGCTTATTGCAACTTCTCTGCTCTAGATATTAGTGCACTACCTCAATTTGACAATGATAGCATTCAGCGGGCACAATCCCAAGATCCTATGATTCAGCCAGCACTTGATGCCCTGCGTGCGGGAAGGATGTGTCTAAGTTACGTTCCACTTACTTGCAAACTGCTTTATTGTTTAAAGAAGGCCCCAGATTGAAGTTGCTCAATCAGTTGTTCTATAGAGAGACAGTAGATTGCAGTGGCAAAGTAGACAAGCAACAATTGGTCCTGCCTGTGGCCTTTAAAGATTTGGTACTGAGGCCCCTCCACAATCACATGGGGCACCTCGGTGTTGACAGAACCCTTGACCTGATATGATCTCGCTTCTACTGGCCCAAAATGGGGGCCGATGTTGAGCACCATGTAAAGACTTGTACTCACTGTCTACAAAGAAAAGCCCTGCCCCAGAGGGCTGCCCCTTGTTAATATTATTACCAGCACTCCCATGGAACTAGTCTGCATAGACTTCTTGTGTTTAGAACCTGATCAGCGGAACACTGGCAATGTGTTAGTGGTTACGGATCATTTCACATGGTATGCACAAGCTTTTCCCACCAAAGATCAAAAGGCATCTACCGTGGCTAAGGTGCTAGTTGAAAATTTCTTCATCCACTATGGTGCCCACCTGCAGATCCACTCTGACCAGGGCAGAGACTTTGAGAATCAACTAATCAAAGAAATGGTCTCTCTATGGGGGGTGCGGATGTCAAGAACCACCCCCTAACACCCGCAGGGAGATCCCCAACCAGAACGATTTAAAAACACCCTGCTAGACATGCTTGGCACCCTCCATCCAAAAGATAAGCATAAATGGAGCCAGCAGATTATCACCTTGGTACACGCATACAATTGCAAGAAAAATGATGCTACCAGGTTCTCCCCCTACAGCCTCATGGTCGAGAGAGAGGCCCAGCTGCCAGTTGATGTCTGCTTTGGGGTCTCTCCAGATGGGGTCTGAACTAAAAACTACCTGCAATATGTACAAAAACTGAAAGCTCAATTGAACCATTCCTATCAACTGGTCCAGACAATGGCCGGCAAGAGAAATCTAGCCAACAAAGAGAGGCATGATAAAAAAGTAAAGGCTCAAGAGCTTCGATCTGGAAACTGTGTGTTGTTACTCAATTTGGGACTGCATGGCAAACACAAAATTGCTAATTGGTGTCACCATCTCCCCCTTGTAATAGTTGGAATGTTGGATACAAGGTGCGCCCAGAGAATAACTCCAAATCTGTCAAGACCAGCACCGTAACCACTTGCTACCTATCGGCCAAGTCATAATTCAGGCTGAACCCTCAGAGATTGTTTCCGCTGGGCCAGTGACTCGTGCTGCTGCAAGAAAGAGACAGAGATGACCTACCCCAGTGGTTACAAGTTCAAGGTTTCCCCCACAGCAGGTTCAGAATGGCAGTGACTGTCAGTCCACTTCGGACGAAACTGAATGTGACAATGCCTATTACCCCTTCTATGAGTTGAGTCAGCTGTTTTGTGGTCACCCTATGACTAATTGTGGGGATGAAGTTGGGCCTTCTAGACTGCCTTATCCCCCCAGCTTCATCCTTGGAGCCAATGCTCCCAGCAAGTAAAGTGCAAAGTATCACATCTGAAGATGTTGAGTCTCTGTGTATTGTGGGACTGTATGATTTGCCTGAAGAAGGAGCTGAGGGTCTGAGTCTTTCTGGTGACATTCCAGAACTTGAAGAACACTATGACAGTTCTCACCACCACCACCCTCCTTCCATGCCTCAAAGCTTGATTGTGCCTGAGCTTTCGCAAAATGAGTCAAGTGTTGTAGAAACAGAGCCTGCAGAGCAAGGAGCCGACAGTGCCCCAAGTTTGGACGTTCCCATCCAGGTAGAGGCACACCTCACAAGTGACGAGAGCCCCCAGACCAGTGCTGAGAGTACAGAGACTGTAGTTGTACCCCTCAGAAAGACTGGCCGAGCTGTCAAGCCAGTAGTAGTAGGCTTCAGTTATGATTCTCCCTGGAGGTCAGTGGATTTGCCTCTTAATGTGGTCCACAAAAGGGTTTGTGTGTCTCAGAGCTCACTGCCCAAACTAAGCCTAAGTGCTAATTCTAGGTTAATTGTTCTGCCTTCTAGGTATGGTGTCCCTGCCCCATCTAGCCCCAAATTAGCTGATAGGGAAGGGCCCCCTCTTACATTGTTCAATGTACAGTACAACAAGTTATTACATGATTCTGCATAGTAATGTGTAAATTACCTGTGTGATATATGCATGATGTATTGTTAGAATGGATATAGTATTGTGAAGTGTAAAGAATATGTATAGTAAAGGTATACATTTACATTGACTGATGCATCAGATGTCACTTGCATAACATGCTAATGGTATAAATGTCTCATATAGTTTGCGTTTGCAATATTGTGATGGTACAGACTTGATGCGGACGCCAAGTTTTCTCCAGGCAGGGAAGGGTATAACCCCCCTACAAATGAGGGTTCCCAAAAAGTCTTCCTTGAGCTTGCCTAAATGCTCATTGCCAGGCTGGTGTCCTGCGTTTTAGCTGCTTAAATGTGATTGCCAGAGAGTGCCTGTATAGCCTCTGTACTGTCTCTTTAAGAGTTGCCTGGATTGCAGTCATAACTAATCTGAGAGGGAGCTCTGTTGAAAGATGTAACTATTTGCTGAAAATCATTTAGAGTGATAATGATAATGTAGTTTGTCTAACCTGCCTTCTTTGCAGCAAGGACTGTTTTGTTTATCTCCACTACCTTGGCCCGGGACTGCCGAATTGGACCAATCAGAACTGGTGGAACCCAAAATGGAGCCAGACTACAGGAGCTGTCTGGAGTCAGAATCTGTAGGAATTGTAGTTTGGGGCTTTTGGCGCCTTTTTACACCTGAAGGGGGAGCTCCTGTTGTCCTTCTAATCAGCCAATCAAGCCTTTTGGATCTTGGGGAAATTCCCAGGCTTGCTGGCAGTTGAGTCAGATCTAAGTTGGGAGCTGAAGAAGCAACAGCTCAAGACAGTCTCTGTGGAAAGGCCTGAGTTTTGGCCTACATGCCTGCCTGCTGCCCCTGAGAGGGAGAAGAGAAGCAGTTCGGACTGAATCCGAGTTTGTGAGAATGAAGTAAGCCACTGAGTTGTGACCAGGATCAACATGAAGAAGACTGAAGATCTGCTGAATGCATCGGCCTGTCAGGATTTCCTGCTACCTCTAAACTCCCGGTGTGTGCAGAGAGTTTGTGATTGTGTCCGGAGAGCGGTTTGCCTGATATAGTAGAATCCCTTACATGTAAATGTGCTGTGTGTTTATAGTGGATCGTGATTTGGTTCCCCACTGTGTGAATTGTGTTCTGTTTGCTGGAAGCTGTATCCAGCTCGGCTGGACTGAATCCGGGTCCATCTCCATACAGCCGGGACCTTGCCACACTGGCCCTGCCAGACTACCCCACTGCACAAAGAAAGCCATCGACGAGAGACTTGCCTGGGGAACAGTCCCCTGCTCCATGCTTGAACAGGAATGATGCCTCAGCAAATCGTGTGGGCCCTGCTTCTTCTGGCACTCCAGATCAACCCCCTGCAGTCTCAATTTTCGTCCAGCCTGTGTCCAATCTTGGGTATTGTGAGTAACCATCAGGGTAGCTCCCTGCAACAACAGCTTAATCTAAGTGTGTCATCTGATTGTCTTCTTTCTTTTCTTTCACGAACTGAACCCTTCAGCTCCGGATTACAATTAGTGTGTGTGATGCATGTTGTTTTCTTCCATCACAGGGCCCCAACCAGCTGCGACGCCGGTCTACCCCGGGCAACGATCCTGGTTAGCCCACCTCTTCCTCACCTTGGTACCCACAGTATGTGACTGTTTATGGATCCTGAAGTGCATGCATAACTGTTTGATTGATACAGCCTTTGAGCAAACTAACCTGATTATGCCCCTCCCTTGTTCAAGTCTCTTAAATAAATCAGATCTAACTCTTTTTGCATTTACCATGTCTGTGGTTCCAGTTTGTGCAAGAGTACTGTACTGCTGTTATTTGCTGTCTATAACCTTGTTTTACAGGGGGTCCTCAGGGTCGAGCCAGAGGACAGCCCTGGTGGTAAGTGCAAACAGTGTGGGTACTTCTGTGGTGTATCAGGGGCATTGTGAAAGTGATAATTGTATATTGTTCTGGCCACTAGTTAAGGAAAGAGGAGGGTTACAGTATCCCGGAGAGCTGTGCCCAGGTTAGCTTGACCACTATTGACCCTGACCTCTGGGTGGAGACACCTGTTTCAGAACTCAGGCCCCTCAACCTGCTCCTAACCAAGCAGGCAGGGGTAGTAGCCCTTGGGATAGCACCACCTAGGGGTTACAATAGCATTCAGAAATAAAAGCAAAAGCGATTGTGAACATAAATAGTTGAATGCTGGGTTACAAAGTGTGCAATCTGACTATGGCTATACCAGCAGGCATTTACTGCTGGGACATGCCCAGTAGTAAAGCAGGTCATGGCCCATATACTGCTTGAAAAACAGCACAATCATTTTAAAAAGTTTGTACCAAGGGGTTTAGCTTTTTATATGTGGAATATATTTATTTATTGTTTTTCTAAAGTTTCCTCAGGAGAGACATACTGAGCTTAATAAAATAGGGTTTCCACATGTGTCCGGGGGTGAGGGGTGTAAGAACAAAATAGAAAAATAACATATGCAGTAAATCATCATACAGGGCAGTAAAGTTTATAGTGCAAAAACAAGAATTTAACTTTATCAGACAGGCAAAATTATATTGGTACAGGGCAAGGAACCTGTCCCGTGGGTTTAGGAGAGAATACATTTCAAGGTGAGGGCACTAGGGGGTTTTGACTCCAGATTTTCAACATTGCCATCTCTTCACACCTCCCTATGAATGGTACAGCTGTCATTTTTCACATCCTGTCTGAACTGTGTTTTCACTCATCTGACGCAGAATGGCGTGGTCGCTGTGGGAAATCAACATTTAGGACACATTAACAAAATCACAGTGCCACTGTTCATGAGAAGAGATTCCAAATGATTTCGTGAGCTGGGGTCACAAAAGGCCATGTTGAAAATATTTGGTGCAAATACCAACAAACGCCTGGTGTGTTAGGGTTTCTAACCATGATGTCCCACCCTGTACAAACTGACAGGCGTCAGGGGTGTGCCTTTGGATTGCCAGCTGTAATGCTCATGTCATTCCACCCCCACCCTGCAGCCACTGACAGGCATTGAGGTGTGTCTTGGACTCTTTGGCCCCAAAGTTTACCCCATTCTCCTATACTGCATCCATTTCAGCGTATTTCCTTATGAAATGAGGTGAGTATGAAGACCAAACACCCCAAGGCACACCTCAACACTTGTCAGTGTCAACAGGATATAGTGAGGTGAAATGGTGTGAGCATTATAGGCGATGACCCAAAGGCACACCCCAATGCCTGTCCATCTCTGTAGGGTGGGGGTGGGGTTGGTGTCACTTCAGTACTTCACTGCCCTTCCTATTCTGCATCTAACTCATGCACTTCCAGTGCTAATACCAGCAAGCAAACATTTGGTATTGACAAATGTGTCTTTTTTGGTCTCACCACCTTATCTGTCTCCACCATATTATTATTTTCCCTTTCCCATCTCTCTTTTGCTCCCTCCCCATACCCTTTCTTCTTCTTCCCCTATCTTTCTCCATCGCATGTTTTCGCTTTTTCTTCCATCTTTCCTGAGCCCCCCCCCAATTTTTCCTATAGTCTTAAATACAGTATATGTCCTATCCATTGACATTTGCAAATGTTAAGGATTGGCAAATGTTGGAAAAACTGTTTATTACAAGTTTGCAACTCTTTCTCATTCTCTCTAAGTATGTTATAAGATGTAATATCTTTTTTTATGTCTACTAGCATAAGGAAATTATTTATGAACTTATCCCCTAAACAACACAACATGCTTTATCGTTTTCAGACACCAATGGAATTGGAATATGGTGTCTGCATATATCCACAAACTGCATCTCTGAGAGTGTGATATTTTGTCTGATATGCATTTCTAGAATACTGAGTAGTTATGCATCTTCGATGGTTGTAAAGTAATACTTTTAATTGATAAAATATTGTTGTTAAGCACACTGTTATAGTTTTTCACACTTTAGTGCCCTGCACTTTGTCCCTGCACTTTAATGAGGTAGTATAAAAGGACACGTTTGTGGGTCAGTACCACTGAAAAGAGCCAAGCATGGTGAAGAATGCTGGGTGTTTGATGCGGGAAAGACTGCTTGTATCTTGGTTTGCATTTTAAAGTGTGTTTTTTTTGTTTTATTAAATAAAGAGATCAGATTGGCCATCTCATGTGACACCATTTAGCTACATGGTAAGTAGATAAGGTAAAGTAAAGTTTATTTATATGTAGCCCAATCCCAGCGGCTCTATGCACCTTACAAAAGTCAAACACAGACAGGGTAAAAGACAAAATAAAAATAAAAGCTGTAAAGGGTTATACAAGTGAAAGTTAAAATTCAAGCATAAATAAGCACTAATAAATAACAATTAATAAATAAGCACTTAAAAACAGCTGCAATTAATCCGGAAATGCCTGTTTGAAAACATGAGTTTTCAGACCACTCTTGAATGCTTCCACCAGCGGGGCCTCCCTTACAGAGCTGGGAAGCGAGTTCCGGAGGGGTGGGCTGGCCACCTCAAATGTTCAGTCACCTGAGGTTTTCAGCCTGGCCCTCGGAACTGCAAGGAGGTCCCTGTGGAGAAGCAGAGAGAGCAGACTGGAATGGCAGGTGTAAGGAGATCAGTCAGGTAGCCAGGGCCTGAGCTGTATAGGGCCTTGTAGGTGAGCAAGCCCACTTTGAAGAAGATACTCCAGCTGACAGGCAGCCAGTGCAGATCTTGCAGGATCGAAGTTACATGACAGGACCTAGACAGGCCTGTCAGTAACCTGGCCACTGCATTCTGCATTAGCTGCAGATGGCAGAGGTTGCGTCCACTGACCCCTAAGTACACAGCACTACAGTAGTCTAACCTGAATGTAACAAATGCATTCACTAGTGATGGCAGGTCTTCAGGCGGAACTAGGGGTTTAATCTGGGCAATGTTCCTTAAGTGGTAGAAACCACTGTGGACAACAGATGTCACCTGAGTATCAAGCATCAACCTATCATCCAGGAAGATGCACAGATTTCTCACCCTAGAGGAAGCCATCAATGGGGTGGTTCCCAAGACCAGTCCTGTTGCCATCCTGGAGGCACTCCTATCCAGGAGGCAGTATAGCACAGTGGTTTAAGGCTCTGAGCTGCAAACCTGGAGACCTGGGTTTGAATTCCTTGGTCCTCCACTTGCATACTGTGTGACCCTGAGCAAATAACTTAACTTCCTTGTGCTCCTAGGTTGCATCTGGAAACAAGCTTTGGCATAGTGTGCTGTTCCTGGTTAAACAATGTTCCCTTCCCTTCCCTTCCCTATCATGCCTTTGACCAGATTCAATCACCAGGACCTCTCTCTTGCCAGGATGCAGCCTCAAACAGTTAGAGGACATTCAGTCCTGGATCTCAGCCAGGCAATTATTAAGCACTTTCACAGCATCATTTGCTCATGGGGTAAAGGACATGTACAGCTGGGTGTCATCTGCATAACAGTCAAAACCCAGACAGTAACACCTGATAAGCTCTCCCAAGGGTAGCATGTACACTGCGAAAAACATTGGCAATAGGATCGAACCTTAGCAGATGCTTCAGAAAGGAGGAGAAATTCCCATCACCAACCGTTGCTTCCTGCCCAACAGATGGGTTTCAAACCAGTTGTTGACAGTACCGGCAAGTCCACAATACTCTCTAAGGTAATCCAAAAGCACAGTATGGTCCATGGTGTCAAATGCTGAAGAAAGATCAAGAAGAACGAGAAGTGACCAATCTCCTCTGTCTCTCACCCTGAGTAGGTCATTTTGTACCCTGACCAACACTGTTTCAGTGCTATGCCTAGCCCTGAAATCGGACTGAAATGGCTCATAAACATCAAACACTGGGAGGCGCAACTTCAGCTGCAGCGCCACTATTTTCTCAACAGCTTTCCCTAAAAATAGGATGTTGGAGTTGGGTCAATAATTCTCCAGGACATCAGGATTAAGTAATGATTTCTTCAGGATGGGCCTCACCAACGACTTCTTCAAGGTGTCAGGAAAGATACCCTCGGAGAGCGAGCACCAGATTATCCTGGTGAACACTGGACCAATGGTCTTGGTTCATCCCACTAGAAGATGGGTTGGGGATGGGTCTAGTTCACAAAAGGTGGACTACAGCTTCAAGATCACCCCAACAACCTTAGCCACCTCCTCTAGCCTAAACTCCTCCCAGACAATAGGAGTGCCCATGTTCCTACCAGGTTGGCCACCGCGGAGCTTACCTTGCCCAACTGGGAAGATCCCAGACCAAATAGAGGACACCCTGTCAGAGAAGAACTAAGCAAACTCATTGCACAGTGCATTTGAAAAATGTTTTTTTTCAGCTGCAAACAGACTGGGTAAAGTAGTCTGCACACAGTTCAAAAAAGCTGAGCTGGTCTGTTCCTCCCTGTGGGAATCTCCCTGGACAGGAACTCTGCCTTCTTATGGTCAATTACCCCTTGGTACTCACAATAGTGAGCTGTCAAAGCCAGTTTGTCCTCATCGGACTGGGTCCTCTGCCAGCGATGCTCCAATTTTCAACCCGTGATCTTCCTCTCCTTGAGAGCCCAATCAAACCATGGGGGTCTCAAGTGTGAAGATCTGGGTTGTATATGAACCAGCGTGATGGCATTGAACACTTCAGAGATGGCCTCATTATGTTGCTTGCACGCATGTGCAAGAAACATAGTGCCATCATCGGAGATTTCGGAGGTGTGTCACCTCCTCCTCCAATTCAGGCAGTGTCCTGGCAGGCGCGGCCCCTGTAAGCCAATGCATTTTGGAGCTATGACACGCTCCAAAATGCAGTGGCATACAGTTGAAAGGGGGAGCTACGCTTGAGTGAGCAGTGATAAGAAGCTGCTCACGCGCAGCCCCCCCCACTCACAGGCGTGCACGCCCCTGCATGCACTGTATAGCCGTCGGGGTGCCCAATCCCTCAGCTGAGATGTGGGTCCTCCCCCAGTAGTTGGTGCCACCCTGGGAGCCCACCCCAGCTGGCAATCTGAACTCCCAAAGTCCTTGTGCCATGCTGGAGCCCACCCCAGTGTGGAAAACAGTCCCACGACCTTTTTTTTTTTTGTACCTGTAAGACAAAACGGTCCCGCTGTGCGCCTCCCAACCCCCACAACCGCACTCCACCCACTGTGCACCCAGCCTCCCACACCCCTCTCACCCTATACTTAGCTCCGGACTCGGCGCGATGATCTTGATGGACGGAAACAGGTCTGCACTCTTCAAAGCCGACGCGAGACTGAGGAAATGCCCGGTAAGCTGTATAATGGGCTAGATAGGGGGTTTCAACTTTATTGCATATCTCAGCCATTTTTGGGAATTTTTGCACCAAATTTTCAACATGGGGTTTTTGGGAACCCTTCTCATGAATGATGTCACTGTCATGGCGTTATTCGGGCCCGAAGGGTGATTTCGTGCAGTGACTGCGAAATCAACCTTTGGGCCTGAATAATGCCAAGACAGTGATGTCATTCATGAGAAGGGGCCCTAAAACCCCCATGTTGAAAATTTGTGCCAAAATTCCAAAATGACTGTTTTAAAGCGTGGTTGCGAGTTCTGTAAGCAGGATCTAGTTCGCGAAATTTCAATATTTTCACTCCAGATTTTCAACATTGCCATTTTACCACACCTTCTTATGAGTAGTATAGCTGTCATTTTCACATCTCACCCAAAATGTGTTTCTGCCCATGTAGCGTAGAATGGCGCAGTCGGTGTGCGAATCAATGTACGGGACAAATTAAGAAAATCACAGTGACACTGTTCATGAGCAGAGGTCTTAAAATGGCTATGTTGAAAATTTGGTGAAAAAATTCCTAAAATGACTGTTTTAGGAGCGTGTTGTGCAGTTCTAATGCGACGTCAGAGGTTTGCAAATTTTCAACATTTCCACTCCAGATTTTCAATATTGCCATTTTTCCACACCTTCTTATGAGTAGTACAGCTGTCATTTTTCACATCTCACCCAAAATGTGTTTCCGCCCATGTAGCGCACAATGGCGCAGTCATTATGCGAACTAAGTGTATGGGACACATTAAGAAAATCACAGTGACACTGTTCATGACCAGAGGTCTTAAAATGGCTATGTTGAAAATTTGGTGAAAAAAATCCTAAAAATGACTGTTTTACGAGCGTGCGTTGCGCAGTTCCTACGCACACTCGTAAGTTCGCAAATGTTCAATATTTACACTCCAATGACTTCCAAATATCTAAACAGCACATAGAAGCAAGCAACATTCGGCATTGACAAATGCTTGTTTTAGGAAGCCACCACATTGCCTGCACCAATCGCACATGCAGTACTCTCATACCAGACAAATCTACTAAGCCAGAAGTCCCTCTGGAGACAATATCCTTAAAGGGCAATAGCTGACCATCTTGACAGGGTAGGGACTATCAGGGGGCCTCAAACAAGAACTCTACCATGCAATGATCAGACCAAGTGACCCAATCAGTCCTGAGGTTCGTGATCTCAAGCCCCAGTGAGAATATTAAGTGCAAGGTATGGCCATGGTGATGGGTCACAGAAGCAACTGCTTGTGCCAGGTCCAATGATGTCATCAACTGGAGGAGGTCATGTCCAAGATGTGAGGATTCGCTGTTGACCTAGGCATTGAAGTCCCCCAGAATTAACCATCTAGGGGACTCCAACACCCTGTCAATGACGAAATCTGTACCCTCCTGCAGAAAATCCCCCCCCCCGCCCTGGAGGGCAGTAAACATTGCAAGCCGCACCTGGACCCCATGCACTGCCACACGTTCAAAGAATGAGGTAGAACCCACTGAATGCACAGGAAAGTTCAAGCTGGATCTAAAACAGATGGCCACACCCCCACTGCTGGGTTCCCTCCTCAGACAGTGCACTATAGAATACCCGTCAGGGACAGACACCTCCAAAACTGGCCCGGCATCATCTCCCAGCCAAGTTTCCGTAATGCAGTCCAGATCGACAGATGAAATTGAATCCACCATAATTGCAGTCTTGTTCCTCATTGATCTGGCATTGTACAGCATGGCCTAAAGGGGACTGGTGGAGACTGCAGGTTCACTGGCTACTTGCTCACTCAGTCCTGTGGGAATCCTGGGAATGGGTACCAAACACATAAGGCCTCTCCTGGCTCCATTTAGCCCCCTGGCATCTCCTGCTTCTAACCACCCCAATATTGCTCACCCCCGCTGCGCTCACAGCACCCCGCCACCAACCAACTCACCCCCTAGTAATACCCACCTCACAAAAATGTTTCACTGCTATAGCTGAAAAGAGGTAGGCCAGCAGAGAGGCAATGTTCACGCAGCAGGGACGCTGCATAGGCAATGCAGAGGGGTCTGTGATTCTGATACATCATGCAGTAACTAACTACTTATTTAAAAGCCCTAATACAGCTATAACATAAAACCAATCCAAAAAATATAGAATAAAGCTGAACCCTAAACATGCATCCAACATACATACAATAAATTACACAACTAGCATCCTACCCACACTCAAACCACAAGCACATACTATCTGAACCCACACCACCCTAAAAACAATAATCCAGAATTCAAACTTTAAACAAAGCAAATAGACAGAAGAATCTTTGCTAGTTTTAGGTCCAGAGGATTACTGCTGAGAGTCTAGTCAAAGTTCATGCCCCAAATCACAGAAAATCACCATTTTTTAAGCAGTGCTCTCACCATTGCTAACAAAGAAATGCAAGGCAGGTAAAAGGGGTGCTCTCACCACTCTCTCTCACAAATGATAGGGCTATCAAAAATCCACAAGTGGTGCCCCTATCACCACTTAAGAAAAGATGGAATACACAGTACTCACTGGAGAAAAAACTGACAAAGGTCCACCACAGAAAACAATTGAAAACTGACTGTAGTCCTCAGGGTCTCTGTTCACACTGGCAGGTCAGTACAAGAGGCATCTCCTGATTGAAGTTACAGCAACGACGTCCCGGGGTACCACTCCTCCTGACCTGCTGCTACATTCCATTTGGGCCCGGAAAACAACTTCCAATAGTCCGAACACAGTTTCTCGGGCTACCCAGCCCACGATCCATGGCAGAGGTGGTTCACCAGCTGTTGTGTAAGAAAATATCAGAGCTCACTTTCTAATTCTGCACTTTTTAAAGGTCTAAATCAATATTTCATTGAATCTAAACCAAAACCCTCCCCCCAAACAATGTGGTAGATTGCAAATCCAAATCCACCTCTGGATTTGCTCACCCCTAAGTGCTACTACTTACTATTAGTGTTACTAGCACTGCACTAGTCAAGCCCCTAAAATCATTTTTTCACCTGCAGTATGGTGTTCTAATTAAGCAATAATACATGACAGGGTGTGGTATATCATGAGATATCATCAAGCCTTGGGTGCATTGTGAGAGGCACGAGGCCACAGGCTGAGTGTCTCATGCATCTGAGAAGTGATGATATCCCATGATATACCACACCCTGGAGTGTATTATTGCAATTATAAAATGTCTCTAAAGTGTTAGTAAGTGGCCAATCTTGTTGATCAGTTTTGGACCGTGATGATATTGTGAGATATCATCAAAGGTCAAAGTCTGCTTCAGCCAATCAGCTTCCAGGCTTTATCCTTGCCATTTTATAATACTGTTTATTAGAAACATAGAAACATAGAACATAGAAACATAGACTTTGATGGCAGAAAAGGATCACTTGGCCCACCCAGTCTGCCCATTTCCCTACCTACTGGATAAGCTGCAGATTCTAGTTAACCAACAGCCTGCTTCCTGCAACCCCGCACTATAATTGCTTTGTGTCTGTCCCAAGCATGTTTGAATTCCCCCACTGTTTTAGACCCAACGACCTCCTCAGGAAGGCTGTTCCATGTATCCACCACTCTCTCCATGAAAAAGAATTTCCTCACATTACCCCTGAGCCGTCCTCTATCTTTAAACTGTGCCCCTTGTTCTTACACATCTCTTTTCTGAAAGATGCTACCTCCTGGACTTTGTTGATTCCCTTGAGGTACTTGAACGTTTCTATCATGTCCCCTGTCCTTCCTTTCATCAAGGGTATACATATTAAGCTCTCTCAGTCTCTCTTCATATGGTTTCTGATGTAGACCCTGCACCATTTTAGTTGCCCTCCTCTGGACTGCTTCCATCCTGTCTATGTCCTTGCGAGATGAGGTCTCCAAACTGCACACAGTACTCCAGATGGGGTCTCACCAACTGTCTGTATAGAGGGATAATCACTTCCCTTTTTCTACTTGTGATGCCCCTTCCTATGCATCCCAGTATCCCCCTGGCTCTCCTTACTGACTTCTCACATTGCTTACCCACCTTTAGGTCATCTGATATGACTACTCCCAGGTCCCTTTCCATTTTTGTTGTTGTTAGTACCTCCCCTGCTATTGTGTACTCTTCTCCTGGGTTTTTGTTTCCCAGGTGCATTACTTTGCACTTCTTTGCATTGAATCTAAGTTGCCATATGTCTGACCATTCCTCCAACCTTGCCAAGTCCCTTCTCATCTGTTCTACCTCCTCTTGTGTATCAACTCTGTTACAGATCTTTGTGTCATCTGCAAAGAGGCATACCTTTCCCTCCAGACCCTCTGCAATGTCACTTAGAAAGATGTTAAAGAGGATTGGACCCAGTACTGAGCCCTGAGGTACTCCACTAGTAACTTCCCTTTCTTCAGAATGTGTTCCATTCACTATTACCTTCTGTGTCCTGTTGTGCAGCCAGTTCGCTACCCAGGCTACCACCCTGGGACCCACTCACAGGCTGGCTAACTTGATTATTAATCTTTTGTGCAGGACTGTGTTAAATGCCTTGCTAAAGTCTAGGTAGGCCATATCCACAGCCCCTCCCTGGTCTATTACTTTGGTCACCCAGTCAAAGAAATCAATTAGATTAGTCTGACATGACCTTCCTGCTGTAAATCCATGTTGCTTTGGGTCCCAGTGCCCGCTGGCCTCTAGGTGCTCAACAGTTCTTTCTTTCAGAAGTGATTCCATCATTTTCCTACCGCTGAGGTCAAACTTACAGGTCTGTAGTTTCCTGCTTCTGCCTTGCTCCCACTTTTGTAAAGGGAATCACATCTGCCCTCCTCCAGTCCTCAGGTACCACCCCATCCTGCCATGATTTGTTAAAAGTGTGGTCAGTGGTGTCACTAGGTCCCCCTTAGTTCTTTTAGGATTCTGGGGTGAATCCCATCAGGCCACATTGCTTTGTCCACCTTGAGTTTTAGGAGTTCTTTCAGGACTCTTTCTTCTGTGAATGGACTGGTATCAACCCCCTACCCAGAGTGCTTCTATTGTCTGGTTTCGGTAACTGCTTCTCATCTTCTTTTGTGAATACTGAGCAAAAGTATTCATTCAGTATCTCTGCCTTTTCACTGTCTCCCTCTGCCCACCTCCCCTCTCCTTTATTAATCTTCACTATCCCTCCTTAACCTTTCTATGCTCCTAATGTACCTATAAAAGGTTTTATCCCCCTTTTGACCGAGTTGGCTATTTTTTCCTCGGTTTGTGCCTTTGCCATCTGACTGCCTTCCTACTTCTTTCTGCTTTAATTGATACAGTTCCTGTCGTGCTCCTCTGTGATTCCTTATACTTTTAATGCAGCCTTTTCTCCTTAACCTTCCTGCCACTTTTGAGAACCATAGTGGTTTTTTACTCCGCTTTGTTTTCTTTATTTGTTTTACACAAAGACTTGTTGCCTCTATGATGGCAGTTTTGATTTTTCTCCATTGTTCTTCCACCCCTCCTATTTGGCCATTTGCTAGTGCATTCTTCAGGTGTTCACCCATTTTGCCAAAGTCAGCCCTTCTAAAGTCCAGTATCCTTGTTTTTGTATGGCTTATCTCCATGGTTGTGCTCATTGTGAAGCACACTGTGCAGTGGTCGCTTGTTCCCAGATGTCTACTGACTTTAAATTTGTGATCCTCTCTCCATTTGAGAGTACCAGGTCTAGTATTGCTCCCTCCCGAGTGGGTTCCAGCACTAGCTGTCTCAGGTCTGCCCCCTGCAGGGCATCTAGAATGACCCTGCTCTTGGATGTGGCTGCAGTACATGTCCTCCAGTCAACATCTGGCATATTCAGGTCCCCCATCAACAGTATCTCCCCTTTTTCAGCCATTTTGAGAATGTCCTCTATCATTTTCTTGTCCATTTCCTCCCCTTGAGACGGGGGTCTGTATACAACCCCTGTGCGGATTGTGATGCCATTCCCTATCTCCAAGGTAACCCAGAGTGCCTCTTGTCCTCCCCCTTTACTTTTTAGTTCTGTAGCTTTGATCCCTTCCCTTATGTATAGAGCTACTCCACCTCCTCTTTTGCCTTCCCTGTCCCTTCTGTAGATTGTGTACCCTGGTATGTTGACATCCCATTCATGGTTCTCGTGTACCATGTTTCTGTGACTGCCACAATATCAATTGTTCATCTTCCATCAAAGCTACTAGCTCAGAAGCTTGTTTCCCAGACTACGGGCATTAGTAGTCATTGCCTCCATTTAATGTTGGCTTGATCCTTTTTCCCCATCCCTGCTCTTATTGTCTTATCTATTTTACCATTTACCCCGATCCTGCCCTGTGTTGAGCTCTGTACCTCAGTGTTTACCCTACTACCTGCTCCTGTTTTGTGGGGAGGCTTGACTTTTCCTGCCTTTTATCAGTACCTCCCCTTATCTAGTTTAAAAGCTTGCCAAGGAAGCATTTAAACCTGTCACCTAGAAGCTTGGTCCCCTTTGTGGACAAATGCAGACCATCATACCAGTATAGACCTTTATCTCTCAGGTGGACCCCAGTCCCCAATGAAGCTAAAGCCTTGTGCTCTGCACCAGTTTTGCAACCATTCATTAAACTGCATGGTGTGCAGTACCCTAGCCTCATTCCTGCCATGGACTGGTAGCACCTCTGAGAAGGTTACTGTGCTTGCTACCCATCTGAGGCCCCTCCCAAACTCCACAAATTCGTTCTGCACTGCACTGGTCCCATGCTTAGCTAGGTCATTTGTCCCAAGGTGGACAATGATATCTAGTTCTTTCTCCTGTGATGCTGCTTCTACAATTGTGAGGATTCGCTTCTTGTCCCTCCAAGCCATGGCACCAGTCAGGCAGCTTACTTCTTCTCTCCTTCCCCAGTTCTACCCCCAACAATTGGAGTCCCTATCAGTAGCTGTTTCCTTCCCTGTGGTGTCCCTTGCCACACTTTTGTGGGTCTCCCTTGTGGATGTCCTCGGCATTCTTCTGGGTCTCCACTGAGGGTGCCATCATAGAGGAACCTTGCTCTGCCAGAATGGCATCTGATTTGTGTAGAGGTACAACTGGGGGCTTCCGCCTGGTCCACCACCCGCACCCACCCAGAACCCACTGTGGTCCTACTTCTCTTCATACTCCGAAACCTCTGACTCAGTGGTTGTGGCAGTGGTGCTCTTGGGAGGGAGGCCTCCTTAGTCCTTGCTAGTTCAGCCTGGAGGTGGGCAACCTCCTCTCTCAGAGCTGACAGTTGCCTACAAATAGGACAGCAATGCAGTTTCCAGAATGCTTCCTGGAAAACTGCTGCCCCACAGCCAGTGCATTGCACCACTCCCCACATGTCCCGCTCCCTTATTCTATACAATATGTAATTATATATGTATTATTATTTGTTTTGTGTAACTACTCTTTATGCATGTTGCAGGGTTATTAGGAATATGACAGTTCTACCCAAAGACCTATTGAGGAAGTGATGTCAGGACTGTGGCTGTAAAGGAAATGCCACGCCTGGGGGGTGGGGTGGGGAAGGGTGGGTGGTAGTGCACAGCCACTGGTGACTGTTAGAAACAATCAGATACACAACTGCTCCACCACCCTGGTGAGTACTGTCCTTTATAGTAATACAACTAACACCACAATTTACTAGACCACGGCTCCAACACAAACCAAACCACTCTACTGAGTCCAGGGATAAAATGAACTCACTCCTCAGCCAGCAGGACACTTAAAATGTTACAAAATATCCTTCAAAATGCTAGGTCTCAACCCCGCACTCAAGCAAATTCAGTTGTATCTCACTCTGGTTATAAAATTACTACCCTTTTAAAGGAATCCTGCAATTCTCTGCTTAATGCCAATAAGGAAAAATACAAATAAAACTTTTTGTAGAAAGTGTATCTCCCTTCTTACCCAGTGCTCTGCAGTATTATGCTTTAATCAGGTTTCCAGGTCCTAAATGGAGTTGCAGTTTGTTCTTTGCAGTAAGTTTGAGCTTCCAACAGACACTTTAAAGTCAGTGTGACTCATGGCATATGCAGCCAGTATAGTGTTATGCTTGTGCAACTGTGTTAGTTTGGTTTTGGTCATTCGCACTCTCTATTCCAGAGGAATTACCACCCTGTAGGGGTACCAAAGGCAAGGAACCCTCACAGAGGATTCTACCCCTAGAGGTGCGACAGGATGATTCCAATGGCTAAAGATACCTTAGGAAGGCTCCCCAGGAGAGAAGTGCTGCCACTGGAGAAGGAGGAGGAGGAGAGGATGGTGGGGCAAAGAAAAAGTGCTTCAGAAGGAGGCTGAGAGGAACTGCTTATATAGCTCAGGAAGTGGGAGTGGCTGGCTGCTTGTCCATTGAAATACAGGCCAAGCCTTCCAATTATATGGCCTACACAGCCAGTATAGTGTTATACTTGTGCAACTGTGTTAGTTTGTTTAACCCCTAGGTGGCGCTATCACAAGGGCTATTACCCCTGCCTGCTTGGCTAGGAGCAGGTTAAGAGGCCTTAGTTCTGAAACAGGTGCCTCCACCCAGAGGTCAGGGTTGGCAGTGGGCACAGCCCTCCAGGACACTGCAACCCCCTCTTTCCTTACTAGTGGCTGGAACAATACACAATAATCACCTTCACAATACCCCTGATACAGCATACAAGTACCCACACTGTTTGCACTTACCACCAGGGCTCTCCTCTGGCTTGACCCAGGGGACCCCCTGTAAAACAAGGTTATACACAGCAAATAACAGCAGTACAGTACTCTTGCACAAACTGGGTCACTGATTTTTCACAAGGCAACTGACTGTTGCAAGCTCTCATTTCCTGTAAGCTAGAATAAAATGGCTGAATTTGGGAAATCATCACTTAATCCGATGAGTGAAAATGTCAGAAAAACCATCATCAATGAAAACCCTTCTGTGGTTGAACCCATCCAAAAAGGATTTAAACCATAGGCAATGTTCAACATGTGTTCACCATCCTGCTTTCTCCTACACTCCAAGCAAACCTGTTGCTGCTAGCTGTGGCACTACTAGTTCCAGTACCACCACCACTGTTCCTACTCAAGTGGCAGCTTCCGTATCTGCTGTTGCTGTTGCCACACCCCCTGCCACTATAATCACCTCCACAACTACTACTGCGATGATCATTGCTGCTGATGGCACCACAAGTACTACAGTTGCCAGTAGGGATGTTACAGTATCAGATTTCTGACAGTACAATAACCATCACTGTAACACCACAGTCACCATTATATCACGGTATTGCATAAAAAGTCATTTTTGTACAAAGCATCAGGGAGAGTAGGTGTGGAAGGGGCAGTTGTCCCTGAAAATACAAAAATAAATTGGCTCAAAAATCTTAATCTCAACTGCCCTTCCAGCTGGGTGTGCTAATGGGAAAGACCAGTACACTCTCAAAATTTCTGCACCACCCACCACAGAAATGAACCAAAGACTCGAACTGAATCCATACAAATGCAATTTATTATGGCAAAAAGGCTACAATAAAGTGCAAACCTGCAGCAGAATAGATGCTCAGACCGGGGGACAGAAGGTAGGACCCCACTAACTCTGACCGGTTTCGCCCAGAAGGCTTTCTCAGGATGAAACCAGTTGAAGTTGGTGGGGTCCTATCTTTGGTTCGTTTCTGTGGTGGGTGGTGCAGGAATTTTGAGAGTGAAAAGTCTTAATACCTATACCATGAATACTGCAGTATACCGTGAATCACGGTTATCGCGGTTTTGAAAATTGCCACGGTATCAATACAATGATTTCTGATACCACGGTATGCTGTAAAACTGGTATACCATGACATTCCTAGTTGCCAGTCTTATTACCACTGTGGGCAGTACTGCCAGTGCTGCCACCACCACTACAAGTTCTTTACCTCAAACATCTGCTTCTGCCAGTGCCGTCAACACCACTACAAAAGTTTGCTTTGGTCCTTCTGTCCTGGTCTTCAAAACAGATGTTCTCTCCATTTGTTTTGGTAGACCTATCAGACCACACAATGAAAAAATCATGCATGATAGTACACAAATACTTACTCCACTGTGCAGCTCTGCTTCAGTATACCCATGCTGAGCACAAAACGTTTCATTTGTCTGTTGTTTTTTACATTTCCACAGCATGTTTTGCAAATGTACTACTTTATGGTTGAATACCAGAAAACTGAAAAAACATAATTCAGTCGAATACTTGAATACCTTGGCTGTATGTAATGAATATTCGATGAATATATAATTTTGCAGATTAGCACTCCTGTTTGAGTCCTTCTTTCAGGGCAGGTCCCAGAGGGTGGTGCTTGGGAATTATTCTTCAAGCCCAGTGGCCCTGTCCTGTGGAGTGCCCCAAGGTTATGTCTTCTTTCCCATGTTATCTGCAGTTTATATGTTGCCCCTGGGTGAGGTCATATGGTGGTTTGGACTTGGGTTGCATTGCTGTGCTGAAGATACCTAGCTCTACCTGTCTTTCGCACTGGGAAGAACAGATGTGGTTGATGTGCTAAATAAGGGCTTGTCCAAGATCCAGTCAAGATGTTGTCAAGTTGGCTGGGCCTCAACTCAGGGAAGACTGAAGTATTGGTGGTTGAGTTGAGTCACAGGGAGGAGTAGAGGCCTCTGGGGAGGATTTAGGGCTTTTGATGGGCATATCCAAACTGGAGGCCTCCACTAAGGTGAAAAATTTGAGCGTCCCTCTGGACAGTGAGCTGACACTGGATGCTCAGGTGTTGGCAGTTGTCCGGAATGGATTTTACCAGCTGCGAAATATCACCCGAATAAGATCCTTTATCCCCCCGATGACCTCGCCACACTGATACAAGCGTTTGTTACCTCAAGACTCAACTACTGTAATGCGCTCTACTTCAGGGTCAAAGGAGGTATTCTGCAGCACCTGCAGCTGCTGCAGAATGCTGTAGCATTGCTACTGACAGGTCTTTGGAGATCTTGTCATATTTTGCCAGTGCTGCATGAAATGCACTGGCTGCTGGTGCACTGGTGTATCACCTTTAAAATAGGACTGTTGACCTATAGGGCCCTGCATATGCTGGGTCCAGGTTACTTGAGGGAGCTTCTGCAGCCCTACACCCCAAGATGCTCTCTGCAGTCAGCAGGGGGAGGACCTCCTGGAGGTCCCTATGGTGAGATTAAAGTATTTGGCGGACCAGGCTGTTGAGGTGGTCGCATCGACTCTCTGGAGCTCATTGCCTGAGTACCTGAGGGAGGCCCCCTTCCTAGAAATATTTAAAAGAAAACTTTTTCAACAAACCTTTGGGGACTAAGTAAAGATAAACAGTGTTGTTGTTTTAGAATGTAAGGTATGCGATATGTATTAGATTTTGTTCTTTTTACGTGTTTGATATTGGATGTATTATTGTATTACAATATGCTGTTTATGATTTATGATTTGTAAAGGCTCCCTGAGCCTTTGGGGAAGAGCACCTCAAAGAAATACCATCTTCTACTACTACTACTACTACTACTACTGCTACTGCTACTACTGTACAGGCTGACATAGTAAGCCACCAACATGGGGGCACTATAAGATTTGGCTGCTACCAGCAATTCGGGTCTTTATCTATATTGAGATGTTTCTTAATTTTTGTGTTTTTTTGTTTAGTTTTGTGTGTCAATATGTTAGTATAACAGTTATTGTTATTATCTATTAAAGTATAATATTGCGTATACAATGTATGAGGAGATTCCACTACTTAAATAAATGCATTATTTTCCCAAGTCTTTGACCCAAGTGAAAGATAAATGATGTTATTCACCCAGTGGGTAGATAACTGTTTATTTTTCACTTGTCTACATCGCAATCAACTTGACTGACAGCCCATTCTGCCAATCCCACAATGAATCTGCCCTTAATTGTCACATAGAACATAGACATTGTATACACAGAACATACAATGGACTGTGTTCAAACATGCCATTAATTTCCTTTCATGAGGTGGCGGGACTTTCATAACTCACTTGGGACTTTGTGACTCATGAGTTATGGTTCCACCCCCTCACTCATGGAAATAAATGGCATATTTGAACACTCCCATTGTATATCCTCTATATATTTTTCATTTTTGTAGCAGAGCTGTCTATCCAATCTCACCGTTTATTTTATAAAGTGCCCAGAAGGGGGGGGTTTGATGCTGCCAGCCACAGTGCTTTTCACTGATACACCACTGGTTCAACTTCTCCAACACCAAATAATTTCAGGTTCAGACCCAAGATTCAGACACATTTATAGCCCTCCAAACACTGGACACACAAGTTCAACCTTACCCCTTAGTTTCAAGTGAAATTTTAGGTCACACCTACAACATCCACACAGGTTCAGCTCTAACACCAGACAGAGCAGTGCCACGTACTCAGGACCTCCTTGTGACTGAGCCTGCTCAATGGAGTTATTCCTGTAATAAACTTTGACTTGAATTGACTTTGACACCAGACAGAGCAGGGCCACTTATTGCTCCTCAAGCAGTGAATACACCAGTTCAACCCCACTCCACCAGTTTTGGACACACTTTTTGCCCCACCACTAATTGTACACACAAGTTCACCCCCCATTCCAATATTAACCACAATGACAGTTTCCTTCCCACCACAAGCACCAGACTCACTTGTGGCTCCCCCAAGCAGTGGACGAACAGATTAAACAACTCTGCCAGCTTTGGACACACTTTTACTGTCTGCCCCCACTGTACACACAGGTCGCCTCAGTATATAATAATGTAGCAGGCAAGTATTACTATGAAATAGTATAATATTAGTTTTTCATATATATAAGGGATATGTGATGGGCCAGACAGACAAAACACTGAGAATAAGACCCACAGCTCCATCCTTGACATCATAATCACCAACTATCCCCATAAAATCCTCAACTCCACCGTCCTTCAAAATGACATGAGTGATCATGGGATAGTGGTTTGCACCCATGCCTAGTACAAGTGTCACTCCACACCTAAGCTTACTACAAAATGGTTCTTCCATAAATTAAATCCCGACAGATACCTGGCAGATCTCAGAAACATTAAATGGCAAAGCTTCTTCCTAGCTACCACCGTCAATGAAGCGGTTGGCATCCTTTTTTTTTTTTTACTTTCTTTATTACTCCCAGACCCTGGGCATCCTTCAGGAGTGCCCACTCGGATACTACCCTACTCCCAGCCTGAACCCTCCGCATCTCCCATGATCTCTCCCTGAACAACCCCCAGGCAGGCCCGACCCCCGGTATCACCTCCGGGGCTGGTTCCGACCTTCCCCCTGGCAGTCAACTCCGAGGTGTGAGGTGCCTTCCCTGGGGCCAAATGGTCTGGCTATGTAGAGATTCTGACATGTCTGGACTGACAAAAGGTATGTGGGTGTTCCCCTGGGGCCACCGTCTTCTCACCAGTGGTCTAGGAGGCCTTTTCTTGTGTAGCTTGTTTTCCCCCCAGAGTGCAGTCGTGCAATGGTGTGTGTGCACACAGAGCCCCATAGATGCCCATCGTGCTCATCCCCCCCCTTGTTCCCATGCAGGTAGTACCTCCGGTCTCCACCGTGGGCAACAACTGTGTCGGGAAGACCCCTGGATCCCTCCCAAGGAGAGGAGAGCTGTCCCACAGACACTCGATCCATCTCCCTCCCCTGCCAACCCCCAGCACCCGGGCTCGCTCCTGAACCCAGGTCTTCGGCATAGTGCGAGGTGTGGCGACCAGTGCCTCAACCCTCAGTGCTACTGGGCCGGCTGGTTGGCATCCTTAATGACAAACTTATCCACCTAGCTAATAAGCATTAACCCATAATTAAAACTCAAGTTCGCAAGTTCTCTCACCCTTGGTTTACACCAGCCTCAAATCAGCACTCTCTCACCGGGACAAATTATGGTCCAAAACCAGGCTTCCCAAGTGCTCAGCTGCCTGGCAGGTGTTCAGAACAGCTAGGAATGCCTGTGTCAAACTTACATGTACCACCAAACCAAATTACTATGTCACTACCCTCGAGCAGGCTAAGGGGAACCGGCTAAAATCTGGGCGACTTTAAAATCAGGTAAAGGCCATCAGGCCACTCCCTCCATCCACTCCAAGATTCATCTTAAAGGTGTCAACATTGAAAGTCGTGACCAGATTCTCGGAGTGCTTAATTTGCACTTCACAACTGCCAGTCTGGCATTCAATTAATCTCCCTACACCAGTCTTGTCAATCCTCCTTTGGACAACAGCCTTCCTCAATCTCCACTCTCTCCTCACCCCTTCCAGTTGTAACCTGTCACCTTCAAAGAAGCAGGAGACCTCCTTATCCATCTGGACATAAGAAAAGGTGGTGTCGACAATGGGTTACATCCAGTCTTCTTAAAATCAGGGCATTTTTACCTCACAGCCCCCATTCTCCACATATTTAATCTCTCCATCGACACAGCTACAGTTCCCTCTTGTTGGAAATCTGCCCATATCACCCCTCTGTTCAAATCTAGTGACCATTGTGATCTCAATAACTACAGACCCATCTCTATCTTGTCTCTCCTCTCTAAAATCTTTGAAAAGCTCATCTACTCCCAACTCAAATATCATACTGAAACTTAATCTCTCCTCAACCCCTCCCATTCAGGCTTCAGACCCAATCACAGCACCATCTCAACCCTTGCAAAAGTTACAAATGATTGGGTTACCGCGCTTGACTACAAAAAGGTCACTGGTGCTGTCTTCCTGGATCTCAGAAAAAGGCATTTGATACTGTTGACCATGACCTTGTTGTAAGCAGCCTCCTCAACCTAAGTGCCACGCCCTCAGCTGCCCAGTGGTTCAACAGCTACCTCTTGGGCAGATCACAGACAGTTAAGGCTGATGGCTTAGTTTCAGCTTCTCTACCCATCACCAAGGGTATCCCTTAAGGTTCCATCTTAGGGTCTATCATTTTCTCCCTCCATATCAATAATCTGGATGCTAATATTAAAAACTCCAAACTCCATTTCTTCGCGGATGACAGAGTCTTGTATACATCAAAACCTACTCTCACCGAAGTCAAGAACGAACTCCAAGCTGACTTTGCGCAACTTGAATTGAATCTCATTAATTCTAAACTGCTTCCAAATGCTAAAAAAGCTAAAACCATGTTCTTCACCCTCAACAACTCTGTCAACGCTCCAACAATTCTGACCAATATCTCTATTGTCACCTCCCTGGGTGAACTCCTTGAAATTGTACCAAAATTCAAATATTTGGGAGTCTGGTTAGACAGCAAGCTTTCTTTCAACACCCACATCGACAGCCTCACATGCAAACTCAAAGCCAGGTTAGATTTCTTTTTCAGAAACAAGTCCTTATTCCTGACCGAGATTAGGATTAGGCTTGTTCAGGCCACCTTCCTGCCATTACTCGATTGTGACAACATAATTTACAATAGTACCTCGGCTTCTAACCTACATAAATTGGATGTCCCCTTTCATCAAGCCCTACGGTTCATAACTAAAGCACCTCATCGAACCCATCACTGCGACCTAAATGCCGCTGTTGGCTGGTCATCACTCTCCACCAGATGCTTGATCCACTCCGGTATATGGATGTTTAAAACTCTTCTGAATAAGCTCCCACATTACATATCATCCCTCATTCATACGTCTTACTTTACATACTCCCTCAGGAAATCGGACCTCATCCTCCTAGATATCTCTAAGTCTTGTACATCCTTTGGGAAACGTACTATCTCCTACACCCTCCCTTCAGTTTGGAACCAACTCCAGTCTGTACTTAAACTCACCAGCCTTATCTCTGTCAAATTCTTTAAAGTCTTTGCCGGTATCAAGCTGAAAGACACTTGCAGCTGTAATTACCAATTGGCTTGATTCACCTGGGATCACACTCAGGAAGCTTGCTAACTTAAGATGTGCTGTGTAAATATTTGCATGTACTGTATGTTCAGTAGGTTGTAGGATCGCCCTCATCTACTGTCCACCCGGAGAGGAGAAGTGATTCCTTCAGGAAGTAGCGGACTTCGTGGTCGACATGGTGTTTGAGTCACTCAGGCTGATGGTCCTGGGCAACTTCAACGCATGGGTCAACAATGAACTCTCATAATTTGGACAACAATTCCTCCAGTTGATGATATCACTGGGCCTTACACAGATTGTTACCTCTGCTACCCATAAACATGGTCACTCTCTTGACCTGGTCTTCCTCCTGAGGATTGAAGCCTTCGACTTGGGGGTGGAACCCGTCAGATGGTCCAATCACTACAACGTGGGCTTCAGTTTCCACGCCCCCTTCACAGGCCCACCACTGTGGAGATGGTCAGATACCGCCCTTTACGGGATGTAAGCCCCTATGACCTGGTGGCGGTACTTGACCTATCGGTACTTCCTGGGGAAAGTGATAACCCAGAAGCCTTCTGGCCTATAATAAGGCCACTACTACAGCTCTGGATTCTATCGCTCCTGTCCGTGTTCATCCTCTCTCCTTTCACCCTCGGTCCCCTTGGTTTGATGGGACCTTGAAGGAGATGCAGCGACTAGGATGAAGGTTAGAGCATTGTTGGCGGAAATCTGCCCTGGAGGCCGACCATCTTAGATTGATGGAACATCATCAAGTTTATCAATCTACAATCTCCGTAAGAAGGCAGAGTTCCTGTCCAGGGAGACTGCAGCTGCTCAGAACTGACCAGCTCAGCTCTTTCAAACTGTGGACAGACTGTGCAACCTAGCCTGCCTGCAGTTATGAAGAGCCTTTTCATAAGTGGAGTGTGATGAGCTCGCTTGATTCTTTGAGGATAAGGTGGCCGATATCAGGGCAGGGCTCCAACCAGCACACTCTATGGGAGATGCTATTGATCATTGCTCGGTCACCTTCCCTCACTTTTCCTGGAAAGCCTTCGACTGGCCAGAGTTCATCGATGTCATGCAGATTGTCCAGGGTATGCACCCTATGTGCTGTAGTTTAGATCCAGGCCCAACTTCCACGATTATGAGTTGTTGTGATATCATCAGCCCAGTCTTAGCATGGATAGTCTGGTGCTCCCTTGAGTCGGGTGAGTTTCCTAGCTCCCTGAAGGAGGCGGTGGTGACACCCCTCCTGAAGAAAGCTTCTGAGGACCCAGATTACCCTGCCAACTACAGACCTATCTCTAACCTTCCCTTTGTAGGAAAGGTGATTGAGAAAGTAGTGACACTACAACTGGAGAACCATTTGACCATCCATGACATCTACGAACCTCTCCAATCTGGTTTTCAAAAGAGGCATAGTACCGAGACTGCACTGGTTCAGGTGCTCAATGATCTCCTGATGGCGAGAGATCAGAAAAGCCGTTCCGTCTTGGTTCTTCTTGATCTCTCATCAGCGTTTAACACTGTGGACCATAGGGTTCTGCTTGAACACGTGAGGTTCATCTACGGCCTGTCTGATAGTCCTCAGATGGTTTAAATCGTTTCTCACTGGCAGAACTCAGAGGGTGGTGTCAGGGATTTATTCCTCCGACCTGGTCTCTCTGTCATGTGGGGTCCCTTAGGGTTCGGTATTGTTCCCCATGTTGTTCGCAGTGTACATGCTGCCCCTCAGAGACATTGTAAGATGGTATGGGCTGAGGATTCACTGCTATGCTGATGATACCCA
Organism: Neoceratodus forsteri; assembly: GCA_016271365.2. Taxonomy (NCBI): domain Eukaryota; kingdom Metazoa; phylum Chordata; order Ceratodontiformes; family Ceratodontidae; genus Neoceratodus; species Neoceratodus forsteri. Next base: position 465,152,373 of record CM028132.1, on the reverse strand, counting down.
GTTCTACCCGTCTTTCACACCCGACCATGATAGAGCACTCTCGGTATTTAATAACTGCCTTGCTGAAATCCAGGACTGGATGAATTCCAGCTGGCTGAAGTTGAACTCTGAAAAGACTGAGGTGATGGTTGGGGACCCGGGTCGCCGGATAGAGGGGTCAGGAGCGGGTTTGCCTATGGGTCTCTTCCTGGGGGGCTCCCAGCTTGGAATGGGTGTGAGACCTGGGGGTAATTCTTGATGATGCACTGACACTGCAATCCCAGGTGTCAGCAGTTGTCAAGTCCTCTTTTTATCATCTGAGAAACATCGCCAGGGTCAAGCACCTAGTTCCGTCTGGTGATCTCCCTACGTTGGTCCATGCCTTTGTGACCTCGCACCTTAATTATTGCAACTCCCTTTATCTAGGGCTACCTAGGGTTGATATCTGCCACTTGCAGCTAGTGCAGAACGCTGCAGCCTGGTTGTTGATGGGAACTACCCGGACATGTCACATCTCCCCGGTGCTGCGCAAACTGCACTGGCTGCCGATCCAGTGGCGGATCACCTTTAAAGTCGGATTTCTGACTTATAAAGCCCTACATGGACTGCACCCGGACTACCTAAAAGAGCTTCTGGTTCCTTACTGCCCTGGGAAATTGCCCACTAAGCTGACGAGGGGTTACTAGAGACTCCAAGGGTATCTTTAAAATCATCGGCAGCCCGTGCATTTATGTATGGAGCCCCTGCCCTTTGGAATTCTCTATTCTGTCGGCTTCGGGAGTGCGCGACCGTTGGGGGTTTCAAACAGGCCTTAAAAACATATCTCTGGTACCAAGCCTATCCTACCTGATTTTCTGAAGTTATGAATTTTATTGTCATCTGTTCTTAATTGTATTTTATTGTATTTGGCTTTTATTCTTGTACTGTTAAAACGTCTTTACATTTTGAAAGGCACAGCATAAATAAAGCAATTATTATTATTATAAAATGAATGTTTCTGTACTCTGTTATTATGTATCACAATTGTATGTGTTATGTACTGCAATAGTATGCAGTCCTGTTTGTCTTGTAAATTTTATTTTCCTGATTTATACTCTCAGGACCTCCTTGTGAATGAGCCTGATCACTGGCGTTATTCCTGCAATAAACTTTAACTTAGCTTGACTTAACTTTGACACCAGGCAGAGCAGGGCCACTTATTGCCCCCAAGCACTGAATACACCAGTTCAACCCCACTCCACCGGTTTTGGACACACTTTTTGCCCCACCACTAATTGTACACTCAGGTTCACCCCCCATTCCAGTACTAACCACAATGACAGTTTCCTTCCCCACCACAAGCACCAGACTCACTTGTAGCTCCCCCAAGCAGTGGACTAACAGTTTAAACAACCCTGCCAGCCAGCCGGCCTGGTGGCGCTGAGGGTTGAGGCATTGGACGCCACACCTCGCACCATGCTGGCGAACTGGGTTCGGGAACAGACTCGGGTTACAGGGGTTCAGCAGTAGGAAAGAGGATTGAGCATCCCAACAGATGCTCTCCTCCTTGGGTGGGGTTCCAGGGGTGCATTACGCACCTGACGTCCCTGCAGGTCGGTGGAAACACTGGCTTTTGGGGCTCTGGCAGCTCCCTTCGGATGGAGTCGGGGAGAGGAGGATGCTGTGAGGCACTTGGTATGACATGCATCAGCATGTCGTCTACCCATGCCAGCATCCTCAGGGGAGAAAAGGGTCCACAGAAAAATGGAAAAACACCCTCGTTGGTCCTAGATGATGACTGATATGTGCCTCCCAGCCACTGCTCTGCTGGGCAGACCCCATTGTGTGGGCTCTCCTCTGAAGGTTGAGGAAGGGAGTCCTTCCTTTCCCCACCTTGGGGGTTATCCGGGCATGTAGGAAAATACTGGAGAAGCCTGGCACTCTAGGGGCAGACTTTGCAGTGGTGGTCTGAGGAGGTTGAGCGGTCCAAAGAAGTGGACGGTTGGGGGCAGGTCAGGAGGAATAAACAGTAAGTTGAAGAAAAAACAACCCTGCCAGCTTTGGACACACTTTTACTCCCTGCCCCCACTGTACACACAGGTTGCCTCAATATATAATAATGTAGCAGGCAAGTATTACTATTAAATAGTATAAGATAAATTTTATATATATATATATATATATATATATATAAGGATATGTGATGGACCAGACAGAATATTGGCAATATCCTTCCCGAATGTAGTTTGACCTTATGACATCACGAGTGATGGAGCCACGAGGGATGTAAAAGGTCATACTACATGAGGGAAGGATATCGCCGATATTTCTGCCTGGCCCATCACATATTCCATTTACGTAATGCAATTTCTTTTTTTTAGCAGGGTACTTATTTTAGTTTTGAGTTCTTTTCTTCATTTGCTTCTTTTCAGATGACTGAGCAGTTCATAGCGTGAGCGCCTGTGGTAATACTAATATGAGTGCCGCATCATTGCCTCACTGTGCACCTAAGTGAGCTCAGAGTGCTACCACTGTAAACTCTGGTGCAGTGTGGAGGAGTGCCATGCCGAAGCTGTGGAAGTCTTGGGGAAGAGCGTGTGCTCCAGGAAGTATCATGTTGGTGCCTGTGGAGAAGAGAAGGACAGCACCAGTGCAATAGCTTACCAGTCAGGGGTCACAGCATAGAGCGATTGTCGGGGTCCGAGAATGTGAGTGGAATGTCGAAGTACATATGCTTCTGACAGTGTGACCTGTAAGAGGAGGGCCAAGAAGGATGTTAAAAACAGACATAAAAAAAGAACTGCAGAAGGATTTGTTATTTTTATTATCAATGGAAATGCTGTTTGGGGTCTGGACCTTGTGGCTTTGGTGGACAAGTGAGCGGTATTTGAACCAGGTTTTAGTTGTGCGGTGGTTTGCGCTATGTGGAACAATGAAAGTAAAGGTTATTTCTGTGTGAAAGTGCTTGACTGGAGTCGGGAACTTGTGCTGCTGGCTGCAGCCAATCACTACCTACTGTGAGCCGCAGCAGTTAAGTGAAGTATGAGCCTTTGCTGGATCTACTGTGTGGATAAATGACTTACAGTGAGGATAAATGCAATATTCTCACTGTAGGTCTGACCACACTGAAAATATTACTAATATTTGCCATTTGTTATCCTCACATGCATTACATAAAAATATCGAGCGATATAGCTAAATAGATATGCATGCGTGTGTGTGTGTGTGTGTTCGTGTGTGTATGTATATATATATATATATATATATATATATATATATATATGTAATGTAAGTGGTTAGTGCTATGTGTTTGTGGGAGTGCGAGCCCTCGGGTCCTCGCTCCTTCACTGTGTCCATTTTTCGTAATGGTATGCGTATGTGGGAGTGCGGGCCTCTGGGCCCCACTCTACCTACGTAAATATGGAGCCATACAGCAGCCCCATAGTACTGAAAAGTAATCCTTGTAACACTTATTTGGCAATATCTCAGTAACCATAGCAACTATGGAAAAAGTTCCACTGCAGTTACAGTCATGACTTTGAAACCTTCACACATGCTTAAGGGGGACTAACCTGCGGGTAACAAAAAAATCTGTATCTTGAATCGTTTGAGATATGAGCACTGAAAAGTGCTGCAGGCACCACAGTGTTATCCTATGGGAAATTTCTCAACTTCCGAACACTGTAGCTATGGGCCCATTGAATGTTTTGGGAACAAACCACCAAAAGGCACATCTGTGGGACCAGGGCTTGCCACCCTGCAAATTTCAGCCCAAAAGCTCAATCCACCTTGGCACAATGAAGTGACAAAGAAAACATCACATAGGGCAGTGTTTTCAAGCGCTGTTATTGCAAATACAAAAATGTTTTCACAATACCCCTATACCTTATAATGAAATGCTTTCACACACAAAAAAATGTTGTCGAGGTGCTTTTTTTTTGCCGTGACAACAAAAAATGCTGTCACAACAACAAAATGGCAAAATGGTAGAAAAACGTTGAAAAACATATTTCCGCCACCTGCAAAAAAACTAACGCCAGGGTCATTATTCTAAGGGCCTGATTAGTTAAACACAACTGTTGGTGTTTACCAAAGGGCTTTCTTTTTTGAGTTACAATGTTTTTTGTCTCTTGCTAACTGAAAACAAGAGGGCAGCAACACGAAAACAAAATTAGGGAACATGACAACAAAAATGTGATCGCGAAAGTTTTCGCAGTGCATACATATTTTACCATAGGCTACAATGGAACATGAAAGACGTGCACAACTTTTGAATGGATTAAGATTTTTTCACCAATTCTTTAAAAGGCACCAGTTTAACCCAGACCACATATAGACATACAGATTTGAATCCACTCAGACACATTCTTCAGTCCTTTAAGGCAGACTGAAAAATGTGCAAAGGTTGGGTGTTTGAAATGACGCATTATTGATCTTTAATAACTGCCTCACTGAGATTCAGGACTGGATGAGTGCTAACTGGTTGAAACTGAATCCGGATAGGACTGAGGTGTTGGTTGTGGACCCGGGTCATCGTGCAGAGAAGTTGACTCCTGGGTTTCCCTCTGGCCTTGTGTTAGGGGGCAACCAGTTGAGACCCTCTGAACAGGTGCGGAATCTGGGCATAATTCTTGACAGCGAGCTGACACTGAAGACACAGATATCTGCCGCTGTCAAGTCTTCCTTTTACCATCTGAGGAATATCGCCCGGATAAAACACCTTGTTCCACTTGATGACCTTCTTGTGTTGGTCCACGCCTTTGTTTCCTCGCGTCTTGATTACTGTAATGCTCTATATCTAGGGTTGCTGGGGTTGGATCTCCGTCGTCTGCATCTGGTGCAGAATGTTGCAGCCAGGTTGTTGACTGGGTTACCAAAAACTTGCCATATCACACTTGTGCTGCACGAATTGCCGGTGCAGTGGAGAATCACCTTCAAGGTTGCGTTGCTGACCTATAAGACTCTATACGGTCAGGGACCGGGCTACTTGCAAGATCTTCTTTGACCCTACTGTCCTCTCAGCCCACTCTGCTCCGCTGACGAGGGATTGCTAGAGATTCCCAGGGTTCATCTTCAGTCATCTGGGGCCAGAGCTTTTTCTTTCATGGCCCCAACCCTGTGGAATTCTCTACCTTGTCAGATTAGAGAGTGCCTGTCCATGGAATCATTTAAGGTGTCTCTGAAGAGTTATCTATTTGAATTAGCATTTGAATAGGTTTATTGCTGCTTTTTATTGTTTTTATGTTGTTATTTATTATGTTAGATGTTATTTTGATATGTAGTTGCGCTTTGATATGTTGAAAAGCGTATTATAAATAAACTTTGATTTGATTTGATTTTGATTTGATTTATTTTTCACTTTTTTGACACTACAGTTCCGCAACTGTACATCCGACTGGAACGAAACTTCCTAGATCCAGAGATCTATTATTGGATGCTGTGCATGCAAAACATCAGGCACATTAGACAAAACGTTGCAAAGTTATTAAAAAGCAAACTTTTGGATTTAACATTAAAGTGTCCAGCCTACCCCAACTATACTTTTATTTATTTATTTATTGAAATGTTTCACCAGGAGGGCACACTGAGCAACAAGTTGCTCGTCTCATGGTGCAACGTGTGGGGAAGGGGTTACATAGGGTTGTGAAGGATGGTCAGTTACAATAGTATGTAGGTAGTACAAACAATACAACATTGTAAGATTATGCAACAGTTGGAACACAAGGTATTGTACAATAAACAGTAGTGGAATATTGGGTAAATTACAATACATGTCCAAAATCATACAAAAGAACATATAAACTGTAGTGTCAAAAAAGTGAAAAATAAATCAATCAGTAATAAAGTGACAGAACCATTTATAGTGCATGAGTGTATCAGGAGCAGGCTTGAGGAAGTACGCAAGTGCTGTTGGAGTAAAACGGATGGGTAGGGGGTGCACACAGATGGCCCAGAAGGGCAGGTGGAGAAGAGAGGGGGAGAGGCAAGAACTGAATATGAGGAGACGGGGTAGCTATTTCCTGATTCCCTCTTCAGGATGTTGAGAAGCTTTTTTTTTTTAAATCTTCTTTTTATTATTCAGAATTTTAACTTATATACACACAGGTCAACCTCTTCAGCTTTACACAATTCTTTTTACATCTGGCCATTCAATACATCTCTGGAATGGTTTCAGAACCTCCGATCAGTAATTTTCACAGTTACGTCAACCGATTTTTTTAAACCCCTTAAGTCCAACAACACACATTAGGGTATTTGTCAGGATAAAAAAAAACACATTTTCATTTCAGTTTTTCCCAAAGATTAAATATGTGCTGTCGACTCATAATTCCTGGTTTAGTTAAAAAGGAGGGAGGGAGGAGGGACGAGGGAGCCTAGACAAGAAGCCTCCACAGGGGCAGGAACAGTCCCTGCCTTCCGGGCCTTTACTGATTTCTAGGACTATACTCTTTATGGTACAAAGAGTGGGTCTTTTAGCATATAATATAACTGCCATCGAGTCCATCTATCAGAGAAAAGCCTACCGCGGCCATTCAGATTGTGGGTCATCTTCTCCATACTATAGACTTGTCTGGTGATACTCCACCATTACTGGATGGTTGGGACCATAGCAGATAGCCAGTGTTTAGTGATCGCTTTTTTAGCTATTGTGAGGAGCAAAGAGAGAAGATATCTAGTATAGGGTCCCTGGTGAGGTTTAGGTAATATGAGGAATATATACATCTCCTGGGTGCCATATCTCTGAGTCAATGAACTCACGAGTTGCGCTTTGAGCTGTTGTATGTAGTTGGAGAGAACGGACAGCTCCATATGATATGGGTCAGGTTGGCCTCCGCCTCCGCACTCTCCAACAGGCTGCTGTGTTGTTTGGTGCATAGTGTTTAGTGATCATGGGGTTCTAAAATAGCGAATTAATACCTTCCAGTGAATTCTCCAAGATGAGAGCTACTGACCCTGGAGACCTGGCGTAGGCAGTTCTCCAGTCAGCAGTATTTAATTGAATACCTGTCTCCTTATCCCATTGTGCTCGAACTCTCTCCGTAAGGACACCTTCCCGTTGGTTCAGGGATTGATGGTAGGAGGAAATTAAATGATCTTGTCTCCCTAGTCTATTTATTAAAATTTGATACTGTATTAACATTGGGTAGGTCTCATGGTTTCGCAGAGGAGGCGGTAAGCTATCTACATAATGCCGGAGTTGTAGGTATCGATAAAAATCTTTATGTGGCAATTGAAACTTTGCCTGGATCTCTGCAAAGGACCACAGCCTCCCTTGAGTCATTATTTGTGGAAGAAATCTTAACCTTAGTGTGCTCCATTCACCAAATCCCTTATCCAGATCATTGGGAGGAAATCCAGGAGTGATTGAATTGGTGATATTAAGGGCAGATAGAGTGATATCCCGTAGGACCTACACAAGAAGTTCCAATTCATGAGTGAGCTATGAGCCACGGGTTAGTGGTTCACCAGCCACACCCAGTGACCCTGTTGGATACATCGCCGATAATATTTAACGTCATTGAGGAGAAACTCTCCATCTCTATCCAGTGTGGGAGTATTGTCCTGTTTTGTCTGGCCATAACACTGGTCATGGTTACCGCCTTGGTATGCTTTTAAATCTGGAAGGCCAGTCCTCCGTCAGCTCGTGCTCAGGTGAGCAAATTCAAATTTACTCATGCCTTCTGTCCAGCCCATACAAAATCTTGTATTATATGATTGATCTCTTTAAAGACTTTCAGAGGAACTAGCATTGAAACATTTTGGAAAAGGTATAACACTCTGGGGAGAGTTATCATCCTTATAAGTTCAATTCGTCGTGTGAGTCCCAAGAGGATTATCGACCATCTTCAGAGATCTTGTTTTAGTTGTGTAATGAATGGCACATAGTTGTATTTGTAGTATTCAGTCTGTCTTGAGGTATATGTATGCCTAAGTTATTTTAGCTTGTCAGGTCCCACCTGCCTGGGAGGAACTCCACCATCTTCTGAGTGGGAGTACAATTAAATAGGAGTATTTCAGTCTTAGTGAGATTTAGTTTATACCCTGATATTAGTCCGTGGAGTCTAGGACCCTGCGAACTTCTACAATAGATTGTTCTGGATTTGGAGATATAATAGTATATCATCCGCATACAAGGCAATCCGTGTTCCGTTCTCCAAAGTTGACTCCTGTAGGTGGGAGAATCTCGGATGTATTGAGCTAGGGGTTCTATTACTGTTGCAAATAATAGTGGGGACAATGGACAGCCTTGTCGGGTGCCCCTTCCAAGTTGGAAGTGTCCTGAGTGGTGGCCACTAACCCTAACACAGGCCCGAGGGGAGGCGTATATGTTTTGTAGGGTTTGGATAAAGCCTGGGGGGAAGCCAAATTTATTCAGGGCGGCGTATAAAAAGGGCCAAGACACCCTATCAAAGGCCTTTTCGGCATCCAAACTGATCATTACTGCCGGCGTGTTTGCTTGGCTCATATGGTTTACCAGGTGAAGGGTTCGTCTAATATTGTCAGTGGTGGTACGAGTCCTGACAAAGCCTGTTTGGTCTCTATGTATCAAGGAGGGTAGGATTTGGTCAACACGTTTAGCTAGTATGGTCATGAACAATTTGTAATCTTGGTTTAATATGGAAATCGGTCGATATGAAGAGCACTCTTGTGGGTTCTTCCCTGGCTTGGGAATTACAGAGATAGTAGCATAGGACCAGGATTCCGGGGGTGAGTCTCCTTCTAGCAATGAATTAAACACATTAAGAAGGGTGGGAAGGATTTGAGATTGTCTGCTTATAAAATCAGCTCCATAGCCGGGCCCAGTGCCTTTTGGGATTTGGAGCTAACTATCGCTTGTGTTATCTCCGAGCAGTAATTTGTCTGACAAGGGAGTCTCTGTTTTCTTCCGTAAGAATTGGTAGCGACATTTTCAAGGTACTCAGTTAATTTATCCAAAGGCGGACTGGATTGGGAGTATATAAGTTTCTATAGTATGCCTGGAAAGCCTCAGCAATGTCATGTGTCTTAAAGAGTGGTTGGCCTTTCTCAGGGTGTCGTATGGAGCTTATTGTTGATCCCTTCTTCTGCCTGTGGGCTTGGTATGCTAGCAATCGAGTGGCTCGAGGTCCTATCTCATAAAATCTTTGTTTCAGAAATGTTAAAGCAATTTCAGTCTGTTGTAGGGCGAGCTTGTCTAACATTTGTTTGGTGTATTGTATTTGGGGAAGGAGAGAATCATCACCCTGCTGATGTGCCTGTTGTAGGAAATGAAGAGTGTCCTCAAGAGTGGCCCTCTGCTCATCTCTTTGTCTCTTTTTTTGTGCAGAGAACTTAATTATGTGCCCTCTCAGGACTGCTTTAATTGTGTCCCAATGGACTGATGGGGAGGTATCAGAAGCAGGATTATCAATCATGATCTCCGAAATCTTGTCTGAAATTAGTTTCTGGAATTCTTCAGACCGCAAATAGTATGGGTTTAGTCTCCATTGGGTGATTCGAGGCTGTAAGCCAAGTTCCCAATAAGTAATCACGGGGGCATGATCCGAAATAGAAATATCTCCCAGCTGCACCCCACCAACACAGTGTAGTTTTTCAATTTGCGTGTACGTAAAATCAATACGGGAGTATGTTCAGCACATGAGAGTAGTAGGAATAGTTTCTAGACCATGGGTGAAACTTCCGCCATATGTCACACCACCCAATTTCTGAGGTAAAATTATTGAAGAATTTTGGGTCGCGTTAATTTCTGCATGTTTCGCTTTAGAGGAATCTAGGTTGGATCAACAGTTAAATTAAAGTCTCCAGCCAGTAATAGGGTGCCTTTGGTGAATTGTATAATCCTGTCCAGCAGTGGTCTTAATTGTGAAACTGTGGTGCCAGGTGGAGGTACACATTGGCCAAGGTGACTTCTTCATCATTAAGCTTTCCCTGGTTATACCTTTATCGCCCCTCCGGATCAGACCAATTTAGTTCCGGATGGTATGGTATATGCAGTGATATGATTGTGGCCACCCCTCTACTCCGCCTCTCCTTATATGATGCATAAAAGCGCTTGCCCTTTACTTAATTTGGCCAGTTTTGCATGTTCTATTGAGACATATGGGTTTCCTAAAGGTAGACAACATCAGCCTTATTTCTCCTAAGGTAGGCCAGTGTCCTGGATCTTTGATGGGTGAGGCCAGACCATTTATATTTAGTGAGAGTAGTTTTAATTTTTGGGGAGTATCATGTCCAATAAGCAGGATTCTGGTGTACTGAGCTCCGTCCCGCCCTGGGAACTTCCGGGGATTGTGTTTTCTCCAGTATAAGCCAGAAGCAGTTCAGTGACCTGTTTACATAACAACTAACAACAATCACAACAATACATTTCAGACCTACATTAAACATTCTATTAATTTGATTAATTCAAAATACCTGACCAACGTGGTCAATAAAAAACCATTGGCACTTCCATTGATCTGGACAAATCCAGATCTACTATAGGGTCCAAATACCCTATCAGTTCGGGTCCTTTTCGATTCGGACCTTAGGTACTAAGGTACCTGTGGGGAAAGGTTAATGGAGTTTGGTGACTGCAAGCCGCTAGGCAGTGCTACCCCTGATATCCCTAGTGTAGGGGAGAAAAACTCTTATGGAGAGGAGTCTGGGTCCACAAGTGACCAGTGAGGGTATAAACCAGCCTGTATGGAGTACCCGCCAGCGTAAAAAAAGTCTGGTATGGTTACCCGAAGGAGGTTTTACCAACGAGGTATAGTTTTTCCCCACGCAACTCATCAAAGGTAGCGGACGGATAGGCTGTGTCTGTAGACCCAGCCAGTAATGATGAGTTAGGAGACTCGAAGCCTCCATGGGCCGCTTGACCTGGGTGGTTCAGCCTCAGACTGAGTGCTTCGGGAAAGGAGGTAAGTTAAAAAACAACCCTCCATGCACCCCCACCTCCTGTCTATCCACAGGCATCCCCACTTCCACCACTGCCTCACCCTAATTCAGCCTTCTTTCTATGAGTACAAAACTCAGCTATTTCCTAGCAGACCTCAAGCCCCTGCAGAATCTCAGTCTGTTTTTATTAGGTCTCCTTTAATTCAGAGGCTGCCACGGCCCCCCCTTCCCGGTTCACATTCCTGCTTTCCCTGACTAAACGCAATCCCCGACATCCAGGCCAAACCTCAGGCGCAGTCTCAGCTATCCAAGTGATCCTACCCCTGCCCTCAAGGGGTCAAGCAAGAACAGGAAGCGGGTGGACCACTCAGCACGCCACACCCCACCTCCCGATTCAGCGGTCCAGACATACCCAGCCATTATCCCTGGACCCCCCCCAAACCCTCTAGACCGCAGACTGTAATCTCCCTCTCAGCTCAACAGCCGAGTCAATCCCCTCCAGACCCAGCGAGCAAGGTGAATCTTCCGGTCCGGCCGGACCGCCGCTTCCACTCCCCAACTCCCGAACGGGAACCCTGCCCTCTGGCCCATCACCTCTCACAGTTGGTCCGAGCACATCGAGCTGCGCTAGGCCAGCGACGGCTTCTACTACCATCTGACAGACACCGTCAATTCACCGGCCATCTCAGCAACCCGATTTCCCAACCATTTCCCCGGAGGAGGAAGAAAGAAAGTGAAAGGAGAAGGGGGAAGGGGAAGGGCCCACTCGGCTCAAGTGGCTGAGGCTCCACGAAGTCCACGCCTGCTACCAAGGGGAGCCAACAGCCCTACCCACACAGTCTCCAGGGCCCATTCAACTCCTCGTTCTGAATGAGCCTATGAGGGCCCGATTCAAGCGTCGAGAAAGCCTGTAACAGATCCAAGGCCTAAGTCTAACAGATGTCAGCGGGATGTCCCATCCCTTCCATCCTGGGCAGGAGGCAAACATTCGATGGGGACTCGCCCTCCATAAGGAGGAGATATTCAGTTATTGTTTAATTGACATTCCCAGATATTTCCAAAATTCCTCTCCATCTTAACGTTAGCCCACTACTAAACCCCCTTCCCCCCCCACTCTATGTAACAGTCTCTCAAAGGTCCCTTAAATATTAAGTCAGTTCCAAGGGGAACTCAGGAGTGATCGAGAGTTCCACAGAGTATACTTCTGTTCGAGGTGCTTATGACAGTGAGTGTCAAATTTCAAGCTTCGAACCTGTGCAATCATTCTGGGACTGGGTTGTTTGGAGAAACTAGCTAGGAGGAGATTATGCTCTGTAGGGCCTCGGCACCTTGTTTACGCCTGCTATCTCGTTGACTGGAAGACCAGGCTCTCTGGGCTAGTTTTGTTGCAAGAGGTTGCTTCTCGGGTTGTTGCTGCTGTACAATAATTTTCCTGGAGTTGAGTTCCATAGTCGCTGCCGCGGATTAAAACCGTTGGTCCCTCAGCGAGTAAACTACCAGCTTAATCACGGGTACAGGGACCCGAACTTTATCCCTGTACTTCTAAGGGCCTTCATCACTGGGTAGTACAGTCTTCGGCTGGCGCATTACTCGGGGCAAAGTTGTTTTCAAAGTAAAGTCGGTGCGATTTGTACATCACTTTCTGTTTTGTCCCGCAGTGTGAAGAACTGCCTCTTTCTCCTGGTGTCTGAGGAACTTGAGAAGGATAGCTCTGGGGCGTCGCCTGCCGGTGGCCTAGGGCCTAGCGTGATGTGTACTCGCTCCATCTCGAGGGTGATGTTTTCTGGTAAGGGAAGGCCCTCTCAGCAGGTTCTGCATATATGAGATGAAATCGGCCCCTCATCGCCCTCCGGCCGCGCAGACCCTAATATTATTAGCGCCGACTTCCATTCTGCATCCTCTGCCCGCTCTTGAAGGGTCTGAATGTGGTGTGTAGTTGGGCTATGGCCCTTTCGACTGTGTCCACGTGTTTGTTGGTGGTGGTGGTGAGTTGCTCTTCTGCACCATCCTGCCGCTTTCTCCAGTTTATTAAGATCTGTTCTGATGGTCGGAATTGTTGTTCGATTTCTTTGCGAAACTCCCGGATCTCAGCAAGCATCAGCGCCATTTGTTTCTGCAGGATGTCATGCGGGACATGATCGCCCAGGGCTGTGCTTTGGCAGGAGGCCAAAGAAACCAGCGAGTCCTCGCTATCCGACTCCTCGAGTCTTGATCTGTCTCCATCTGGTAGAGTCGCTGTACACAATTTATCTGCCCCTCGCTTCTTGGGCATTTTCGGCATCTGTACTGGCAGTTTTCTATTAATTTAAACGCTATTGCCCTGTTTAAAATTCTTTATTTTGAGCAGGATATAGGGGAGCCTCGCGTCTGAGCTGTTTGCTCGCTCATGACGTCACCGGAAGTCTCAGGATGTTGAGAGAAGCTTGACGGGGTTAGAGTAGGAAGGCAGAAAGTGGGGATAGGTATTAAGGAGAGTTAAAGCGGGAACAGCTGAGGGAGAGGTAATTGTGTAGGGTGGAGGTAATGGAGTAGCTGGAGGAGGGAGAGGAAGGAATTCCAGATTTTAGGGAAGCGATGGGTGAAACCAGTCTGACGGATGAGGGTGGAGCGGTGAGGGACCGTCAAGGTGTGGGCGTCAATTAATCTGACAGAGTGGTTGGGGGAGGTGGAGTGGAGCGAGAGGATGACAGACAGGAGGGGAGCACTCTGAACCAGAATTTGGAGGTTAGTTTGGCACAGTGTGAGATGTGTCTGTGAGACAGTGGAAGGAAGGTTAGAGAGCGACAGAGTTCACAGCGGTGGGAGCGGGAATGGAAGTCGAGAGCAAAGCGGCAGAAGAAGTTAAAGAGTGTCCAACTTGATCAAGAAAGATTTGGGAGCAGCACCATAGACTATGTTACAGTAGTCAAAGATGGGGAGTATAATCTTCTGGACAATTTTGCGCCTCGCAGTCAGCAAGATGCAACTACAATTCCTGTACAGAGAAGCAAGCTTGGGGCACAGTTTCTTCAGGATAGCATCGATATGCACAGAAAGGTCGAGGTGCTGGTCCAGCCAAACCCTCAGATATCTAAATGAGGAGGTGTCCTCCAGGATGGTCCCATCAAGGGTGTGGAAGGTGGGTAGGGCCGGGAGTCTAGAGAGTTTCTGCTGCTGCCAAAGGTCATTGAGACCGTCTTCTTGGCATTTAGAAAAAGCTGGTGAGAAGCAAACCAGAGCTGAACTTGGTTAAAGTCATGCTGTAAGCTGATTTCCACAGCAGCAGAGTTTTTGCCGAAACTGTATAAAACAATCTTGTCAGTGTACATGTGGATAGAAGAGGAGGATGAGTAGACTGTGGGAAGAAATTTAAGGAAAATAAAGAGTAGGGGACCAAGCACTGAGCCTTGAGTGTTGATGGGGAGTGGAGGGGAGATGGAATCAAGGATTCTCACTGATTGGGTCCTGCCAGTGAGGTAGGATTTAAACCAGTTGATGGCTGAAAGAGCAAGGCCAGCTGAGGAGAGAGAATCAAAAAGCAGGGGATGGGAAACAGTGTCAAAAGCTTTAGCTAGGTCGACAAAGGTGGCTGAAGTGATCAGGCCATCATCCATCCCTGAAAGGATGGAGTCAGTAAGCCTGAGGAGAGAGGTGATTGTTGAGTGGTTCTTCCAAAAACCAGATTGGAAAGCGGTGAAAAAGGAGGAATCAGAGAGGAAGGGTGATAGTTGAAAGAGAACTAAATGTTCTTGAAGTTTGGCAAGGGTAGGAAGGAGGGAAATGGGGCAATAGTTGACAGGAGTGGATGTGTCACTACCCTTGGGAAGAGAAAGGACTACAGCATGCTTCCAGAAAGAGGGTACTTGGGCAGAAATAAAGGAGAGGTTAAGGATTAGGGAGATAGGATAAGCAATTGCAGGAGCAGAAAGGTAGAGAAGTTTAGGTTCGAGCTAATCTGGGTGAGAAGCCTTTAGAGGGGTTGAGGGATAGGAGGGCACTAAGAGCTTCATCAGAGGAGATAGTAGAAAAGGAAAAGGGGAAGGAGAATGCACTGGCTGAGGTGAAGGGATGAAGTTAGTTGGTGGCAAAGGAGAGAGGGAATTTAGAAGAGATGTAGCACACGAGGTGTAGTAGGCATTACATTCATTGGCCTCAGAGCCAGGGTTGGAAACTAGGGAGTTATTTTGAGAACTGGGGGGGGGGGAGAATAGGGTGTGAACTACCCTCCAGAATTTAGATGGATAGTTAATGTTAGTCAGGAATGAGGAGTTGAAATAATGAGACTTAGCCAATCTAGTAGCTTTAGTACAGGAATTATGTAGCATTCTCTACTTGGCATAGTCGTTTGGATGTTTTGTAGATTTGTTGTTTCCTCCAGGCCTGATCACGCTCCCTGAAGCAAGCCAGTAGTTCAGGGGTGATCCAGGTGAGGTGAAACCCACGGACTCTGGTCCTTCTGAAAGGAGCAAAGGAATTCCAGGTGGCAATGAATTTATCCTTAAAATAGTCAAGGGCTTTGTCAACAGAAATAGCAGAGGAGAGGGAGGCTCAGTCGGTGGAAGCAAGTGCAGAGCTGAGTGGGGTCAGGTCTAAGGATCTAAAGGACCGGAGCTGTATGTTTTTAGGGAGAGGTTTGGGGTGATGGACCTTATGTACAATGAAGATGGGCCAGTATTTTATATATATATATATATATATATATATATTAATTATGGTAGCACAGTAGTGCTACCATAGTTAGGGTTGAGTAGCACTTTTAAGGTTAAAGGGTGAAACTTTGCACCTTAATAACTTTGCCACTGTTCAACAGATTTGTCTGAAATTTGGTATGCCCAGTTGTGCATGATAGATCTTGAGATCTGCCAACTTTTGTGCCGGTTGGATATACAGCTGCAGAGTTATTAAGCAACATCCGAATGCGCAATTACAGTTTTTTGCGAATTCTTTGCTCTCGCCTGCAGGTCACATGGTTTGCGCGACCAGTCCGAAAGATTCAGAAAACGTACAGCCAGGGTCCCCGATGTGCCTTTTGAAGATTTCATGAAAAAATATTAAACAGTTCAAAGGTTATTCAAAAAACAAGTTCCCATTATAAGTCAATGGGAAAAGTTAACAAAAAGTTCGAAAGTGTCACAGATGCACTTTTTAGTGTCGCAAATGGCCCTAGTAGTGTCGCAAATCTGCCATTTTGTTTTCAGTTACTGATCAGAAAAATGATTGGTGTTTAAAATTGGGACCCTCTAGGGACACCATTTTTTCTGTGTTCACCTAGTCGGACCCTGAGGATGCTAGCCATGTCTTTATTTTGGGGTTAAACAAACCAGAAATATGTTTTTAAAATTTCTACAAACATTAGTGTTACAAAGTAGTGTCACTCTTACGACACTTTTGCAAATTTTTGCGAAAGGTGTCACACATTGCGAACGACTTTTCCGGACTATGGCCAAAATGACAGGAGTTCTTTGTCACCCTGCTGCAAAAGAACGGTTTGGTCTTTTGGGTTGAAATCTGGAGGGAAGGCAGACAACATCTCACAGATGTGCCTTTTGGTGTTTTAGTGAAAACATATTGCACAGGTGCCAAGTTATGGTACTCCAGATTTGACATTTCTTCCCATAGACTAACATGGTGGCGTACGCCACGCCTTTTGGGGCTCGTATCTCGAAAACGGTGCGAGATATGGAATTTTCATCGCAAAAACCTACCCAGAAACTCATGAATCATCTGAAAATTAAATTTTTTGTCTACATTGCATGGTTTCTGAGATATAAGCAATTTAGTATTCCAACAGCTCATTTTCTGCTCCGAGGCCCATTATTATGGATACATTCTTTCTACACACTGTTTCTCTATGCAGCTGTTGGCCAAATACAGGGCGTGTGCTTCCGTTACAGTTACAGTTACCGTTCTCTCTTGTCTTTCCATACCTGCTTATGCTACTGCTCCAATGTATGCCACAGTAAGCATTTTACATTCTCATTTGCATACGCATTTGCTTTTTGCGCTTCTTTTCTGTTTACTTTGCCATTATTTCTGCTGTTAACATTACCATTTGTATTTCAATTGCCATACTTGCCACCGCAGTACATCATGGTTTATGCTTTCTTACATGCTTATGTATTGCATTAGCGTTTCTGTTTTCTTTGGAGTTATTGTTACTGTTACCATTACCGTTAGTGTTTACAATTGCGGTACCGTCACTGCACGTGTTACAGTTTGCATTTCTGTACACGCTTGCATTTGCATTTCTGTTTCCCTTGACATTATTGTTGCTGTTACCATTTGCGTTTACAATTGCAGTAACATGACCGTGCGCGTAATGGTTTGCGTTTCCGTATGCGCTTGTGTTTGCCTTTCCGTTTGTTTCCTTTGGCATTATTTTTGCTGTTACCATTACAATTTGTGTTTGCTATTGTGGTACTGTGACCGTGTGCGTTACGCTTTGCGTTTCCTTATGCGCTTGTGTTCGCCTTTCCATTTCTGTTCCCTTTGGCGTTATTGTTGCTGTAACACTTAACATTTGCATTTACAATAGCGGTACCGTGACCATGCGCATTACCAGTTGTGTTTACGTACGTGCTTGCATCTCCGTTTGCATCACTATTCGCTTTGCCGTCACTTTGCACTTGTGTTTCTATTAATGTTTGCGTTACCTTTTACGTTTACGTCACCATGTGCATAACTGTTAACGTTTGCATTTGTGATGCAGTTACTGTTACTATGTCACTACACATCACGTGTTGGGAGCACGGGGCTCAAAGGGCCCGTACTCCCACCACCACATTCTATTCACTATTTATAGTCCTCATTCTCAAAAAGAAGGGAAGTTCATGGCAAAAAAACTCTGTTTATTGTATCAGTTAGGGTTGTTCCACAGCAACAAAAGCCAGGAAATTTGGTGTTAGGGTTGAAAGCCCCCATTGCACCCCCCAGCTCGCCACCCCAACTGCCAATGGGGTGTGCATTGGGGTTGTTGTCCTAACTCTCACCCATTCTCCTATACCTCAGCTTATTTACACATGTGATGGGGTGAGAGTTAAGGCCAATGACCCAATGCACACTTCTGCTGGTGGTTGGGTGATGGGATGGGGGTTGCAAGGGGCTTTCAACCCTAACAACACCAAATTTCCTTGCTTTTGTCACTGTGGAACAACCCTAACTGATGCATTAAACTGAGTTTTTGCCATTATTATATATATATATATATATATGTATATTGAATAGACAAATGATTGTTTAGAATTATGATGTTTTAAATCTAAAAAAAAGGGATATCATTCATATATATATATATATATATATATATATATATCCTTTTGTTGTTTTTTTTATAGATTTAAAACATCATGGATTCCTAGCAATTTAATCATTTGTCTACTCAGTGACTCTAAAGAACACTCCTTATTTCCTGGCAAAAACATTAAAGTCCCAAACGCATACAGAGAAAGCCATCTGTCTTGCTGTACATGTACGACAGTAGCAACCTTTATACTGTATAAAATAAATGTTTATTTCAATTCTGTCCCTCTTATCCTTCTTCTGTAACTAAACAGAGAACCTGTCTCAGAAATGTTTTTTTCTATCCTACCTCTAACATACCATTTCAAAGAAAATAAATGCAGTCAAAAGCATTTGACTGATCCTCCGTTTATTTACAGAGTAAGTATGAGGGAGAGAATAAACCTTAGCCTGACTTCCAGGTGGAAAATGGTCCAGCAACTCACAGTTAAAACTTGGCCTCCCAAAGTCAAAGTGCAGTCATTATACACCAGTTCTGGGGTCACAACTAAAGGAGCAAAATGCATCTCATCGCTGAACAGCCTCCTCCCCCTCCTGAACCGTGACCTGCCACCACTACTGCGCTCCGGGCACAGCTAACCAGAGTAACAGCAATGCACAGTGTGTGAAAGAAGCAAACGACAAGATCTGTGGACGTGAGTGATGCCTGAAAAAATAGAAAACAAATTAAGAACTAACTACAGTATAAGAAAGCATTAAGCCACGAGAAAGGAGGAATTCACAAGAAATTAATGCATGGTTGGGGGTGCATAAGGCCACAGGCCGAGTGCTCCAACCACTTTAACCATGCATTCATTCCTTGTAAATGCCTCCTTTCTCGTGGCTTGATGTGCTTGTAACATGGCTAATATTCTAATATTTATAATACTATGAAACACAGACACAGCATTCAAGTATTTCATCTCTATTTTCTTTATAGGACTGTGCTTATATTAATACAACAACAGTAACATCGATTTTGGAACCATCCTTTTTTATATTGCTATTACTATAATAATTATTTATTAGAAAGAGACTTTTTTATGTGTTATACTTCTAAATAAATGCTGCACTACTTAAAACTTTTTTCAACATTATCTGCAACTGTGAACTTCACTCGTAAATATTTTTTAAAGATCTGTTCTGCATTGTGGGAAACATTAGCCAATTTGCATACTATGCTATTTGTTGCAAAAACCATGTATTTAACAGTCATTTACAGCAATATAATAATTGGTTAGCAATTTTTTCCGTAGGCTGAACCAGTTATAATTTGCTGTTATAAACCCGTGAGTTATAATGGTAAACATGCGCCACTTCAATCAAAAAAGAGCCACATCCTGATTGGCTCTCCACTTCTCATGGACGGGCTAAACTCATTAACAAACATGGCGGCTCATCATCCCGCTTACCAAGGAGCCATCACAGACCAGCCGTCACCCCGGATGTCCTGTTTTCTTTTAAAACCTCTTGTTTAAATCCTCTTTATCTTGTTGATCCTGCCATCCGTAACCCACACATCACACCATCTCCTGATAAATCCCTCCGAAACAGAGCACCGCACTGGAACGGCTCTGAAGCTCTTAACATAGGTAAGCTCCGTTCCAACAAGTGAAACTAAAATCGAACAAAGCACAAAGAAACGGTTGTAAAAAAAGATGCCTAACAAACAATAAGCTATTTTTCTAATAAAGATACTGTGTGTGGTGTGTGTGTGTGTGTGTGTGTGTGTGTGAATCACAGACAAACAGCACCAATGTGGGAAAAAATTGCTGACCAGCAATTATAAATAATAAAAAATGGGAAAGTGTGTTCAAATTCGAAATTAATGGTTGCCCTTGGTGTGGGATGCTTTAATAAACCCCGAGGGCGAACACCTCGGGCAACCATTAATTTCTCATTAAGCACATTTTCCCATCTATTATTGTATATTTTATAACTGTTGTTGTTAAATACACTTTCTCAGTAGTACAACTCTTTCGGCACTCATATTTTGATTTTAGAAGCATTACATTGCTTCTTGCAGTGGTGCGATTGCACACCAGAAATACTACGGTGAAAATTACTTGTCCGGTGATCTACAATTCAAATTCACAGGCCCCTTACCACTACACCTCAAAATATTGAATGGATTATTGCCACAGAGTTGCAGCAGGATATTACTTGGAGACATTATGGGATAAATATCTTCCCTTCTTTCTTTTGTCACCGTTTCTGGTGTCTTTGGAACTGTTCTCATTCTGAGATGGCAATGAGGTGGTAAATGTCTTTGTAGGTGCACAGTTCTCTAACCCCTGATTTTTACTTTCCTGTGCTGTGCTGACAGTAGAACACTTTTCGTTCTTTGGCACTGTGCTGTTTAATTCCAGGTACACGACTCACTAGGGTATCTACTCTGTCCACTGGGAAGGTGGGTGGGACATTCAAGTTTCACCCAAGATGTGTGGCTAATCCTGATTTTACACAGCAGGGCATATCTAGGAAATTGATGCATGGTTCAGATATGGTCACATGATCAGTTTTAACCAATTACTCGTTCCTTTTCTCACTTAACTATATAGCACACTTCATGAACTGAAAAAAAAAGTCAGAATGTTTCAAGTTCGATAAGTTTTCTTTTTTACTCCATTTGTAAAACCAGAACTCAACGAGAGCTGGCACATTAAGTTAGGACTGCATTGTGTGGGACCATCTATAAAAAACACAGTGTTGGAACGTCAACGCCCTTCTTTTAGTTAGAAAAATAGGGTATTGCAAACTTTATTTGGGACTCGGACTAATTGATCAAATTCTTTTGGATTACAGATAGATCCTGCGACCTTGGAAACAGATAGTGCACTTTGGTTTTATATTTTTTCAACTACCCTGTCATGTGCAACATGACTATCAGTGGGCCTACACTGATTCAAGGACTTGGCACCCATGGCAACACCAGGAGCTCTCTCCGGGACTCGGGGCTTGACTTTTAAAGCTTTGAGGCATGATTTTGCCACACCAGCACTACTTGCAATGTGACTGTTAGACCAATAAAATGTGGTCTAACTTCATGTAACCCCCCCCACGTCACCTGGGGTTACAAGAATCCCACTTAGAGCTAATGGCAGGCAGGGAAGGCAGCTTGTGAAACATCAGTTAAATGGATTTCACACTGTCTCACGCTGTCCTCAGTCTCAGTTGAGCTGGAAAGATGACATCTTACAGAATTTTCACAGCAGCATAAGCCACTTTGGAATGTTGCCGCAGGGAGTTAGTTAGAACGTTGGGAGGTTTTGAATCATTCTTCAGGAGACTCAGTGGAGGGAGGAGGTGTGCTGCAGTGTGCAGTCCCTCAAAGCCCTCAGCTCTGATCAGAGCTTCCAGTTGTAGTGGGTGTGTGTTCTCGCCCCAGAGAAGGACACAGAAGAACACTTGTGAAGTGGTTGAGACCGTCTCCCCAGTTGTTCTGGGGCCCCATCCCTGAGAGGAATGGGGGGGAACCAGACCAGCTCTTCAGGGGCAATACCCTGGCCCGTCTGGAAAAAGAGAAGCTGCTTAATAAGATTTGTGCTGAGGCACCAAGAAGTATGTTTGTGTTTCCTGTGAGAAGCCTGTGGGCACCTGCAATCCAGGGTGAGTCAGCTCTGCCAGAGAGCCTATATTTCACCAAGACTGTTGTATTAAGTATCTGCTACTGTGGGTCAGGAAAGGACAGCCAAGTACAGTACTTAAGTTGTGTATGGCTTGAAATGCCTCTAATCAGTGGAGGTCTACAGGGATGGACATAGCCACTTAAAGAACATTACAAGTCAGGACACTATTTTCCAGAGACTATAGATCGTTAAGTGTGATATATATTTCTAGATAGCAATCTACAACCAGAGAGGTTCAAATGGAAAGGTGTTGATTCCAAGTGAATGGTCGGGTATAAATTTGGGAGCAAGAGGTGGGAGACCTCCCCATCTGGAGTAACCAGATTTACCTCTATGGGTTCAGTTTGGGCACCTTTGACTTTCTCCCGGGCACTTGGCCAGTGCTTGCAGAAAGTACCCAGATGCAGGATTAGATGGAAGATTTTCCATTTATGGAGCCAGTATGTGCTCATGGGTGGTGGAGAGAGCCACCAATAAATATCGATGCCATATGGAAAGTAGTCCAAGTGCTGGCTAGAAGCGCCACGCCAGGAAAATCAAGAGAAGAGTATAAGTTCAGGCTGAGAGCTCAGTGTGTGTCAGAATCTGAGGGTTATAGTGTGTAAGAAGATGTGTTCTGGTCTCTGTTTGTCTGCATTACCAGGGAGTGTAACCCCGTGGGGGTCCATCTATGCTTTATTATTCTGCTGTTGTTGTGAATAAAAGCCACACTCTAGAATCCCGCTCCTGGTTTGGACATTACAGTTATTGCTTCCTGTGTCCAGAGTTACTTGGGTGCCCCTGACTAGAAGTCAAACCTAGCCAAAATGCCGAGCAACGATTTTCTCCCCGAATCCAGACAGCCAGGTAGTGGGTTACATAATTGAGGCACCGCACAGCGCTAATAAAACAACAAATAACATCAACCTGAGCCCTGGCTGGTTACATTCATGTTGCATGTTATGCAAGTTTTGCATAAAAAATAATGCATGCATCACAAATATGATGCATGTATCTTTTTTTATTGTCATAAGTGAATGGTTGCAAATGCATCCGTTTTTTTGAAAACAGCTCAAAAACATTTTGACACATTTGCAGAGGTACAGCTGCAACAGAACAACTTGCCACATGTTTTGTATCAAACCCTTAGAAAAAACATGCCTAGAGGTTTGCCACTGGAACCAGTGAGCAATCTGGGAGAAGTGCCTAAGTATACAGTGTGGGAAAGAGTGAAAAGATAAAGGGTAGTGGCAGACTTTGGTAAAGAGTAAAGCCACTGTTTATTATTTGTACTGCTTAAACTAAGCCTTTCCTCCCCTAGATCCTTTGTTCCTGACCCCAGTACAATCCTTTTTCTGATGTCTGAACTTTACTACATTGTCTGTTGTATTTTAGTGAGTCTGCATCACATTTACATGTATCTGGCACTGCACTGGGTGGGTATTCTGTGGGTTCAACCTTAGGGACAACAGTGAGATAGTGTTGCTTCCTAGAGGTAATACTATCTTTATCACCTAGGCTACTTTCCCTTTCCCTGGGCTGAGGCATTGCCAATTCACTGTTCAACTTTGGATCACAAACCCCAAGCAGAGTTGGATAGCCCAGGCCCCTCGACCTTATCTGAGCCCAAAAGGCAGGGGTAATGGCACTGTGAGTAGTTACCCAGAGGCTGAGGCCACATTTGTTTAAAACATATAGCTGATAATGAACCAGACAGCAGTGACTTCCAGCCTAAACTGGAACAGAGAAATACAGTGCACACACCAGGCTCATGAACTTCAAAACCTTTTACTGTGCAGGAGAAAACACCGGTCAGCAACGCCTATGTATCACCTATTCACTAGGCTTCCTCAGAGAGGGCATCACTAACAAAGGACACACAATATTCATACCCCATTTGGTCAATGTGCAAATGACAATCAGGTGTAAAACATATAAAGTGCTAATTAATATAGATAAAAGACAAGGAATAATTAAAATATAAAAACTGTCAAAAAACACATCTCAAAATACCTGTGTATGTTGGACATGGGAATTAATATTTCTATAATGTTACAACATAATCCAGCGCTGTATTATTTCATTTTTATTTTGCCTCAAGTGCATAAATAGCAGCATCAGGGTCTAGACTCATCTCGTAAAATTATAATCAAAGCTGTGTTCATGTCGACCATAATAACAATTATTTATCCCATGAATAGATCATCTCACTTTCATGAGACACGCTATAAGCCCATTGTTTTACGAATACCCTCTTTTTGGGCTGCTCCAGATTATCAAGGCTCACTTTTTCAAAATAATTTGTTAACACACAGTGTCTAAAAGAGTTAATATACTGTATGACTGGAGCCCTGGAAAAGGATAAATTGACAAGCAAGAATCATAAGTTCTGGCAGGAGTTTAGCACACAGATAGTCATGTCTAAAATTATAAAATAATGCTCAGCTGCACTGAGCATGTAAACGTTCTCCAACTAAGAATAAATTAATTCATGATCATGAGGATGCCTCTGGATTCCACGGATAATTAAACTAGCGTTAATAAATATCTCAAATGTTTAATATTCCAAATAAATTATTGGGTACTAGAGCACCACAATATTACTACAATTACATAGGAATCATAAAGAGTCCAAACGATACACATTAAAACTTGGACTATAGCCACAGTAGCTGGAGGTTGTGGCGGGAGCTGAGCCCCTGTTACTGGATTGTGTAGATTCCTGCTTTTTTAGAGCTCAGATTTAACAGAGAACTACATGGGACTATCTGAAAAAGTTAATAAATAGATAGTACTGCTAAGTTCTAATTCAGGTTTATTTTGTATAGATATTATTATGTAACCCCCCCCCCAACCCCACTACTTTACACAGTTAGCTACCCCTGGCACCCATAACTGGGCTCAAACATCAGAAACATTTAGAAATTGTACCATCCCTAGTGTTGGGAATGTATACCAGGATCATTACTCTAGAGATCAAAGAGGTGGGGGTGTACAGAAGCAAATATGACCTATAAGATCTTTACAAATCCAGGTCCCAAGGAGAGAACTTTTTGCTAGGGCTATGCTAGATCAATACTTCATTAGGGGTACCCAGCAAATCCACACACAGGAAGCAATAACTGAACTGTCCAAACCAAGGTTGGGGTTCTAGAGTATGACTTTATTCCAAGAGATGTTCTCTAAAGCAAGTGTGGACCCCCATGGTTTACACATCGTGGACTAGGAACTTGCAGAACAACAAAACTACGGTATCTGACAGAAAACTGATCGTATTCCCACACTGTAGGACACTGAACATCTTGTACTGGTATTCCCATATAGCACAGGACACTTAACATTTCTTCTAGTGGCACTGGTCACAACTGGCCACACACTTACTGACAGAACTCTTTCACCTTGTATTCCCATATTTCATAGGACATTTAGCATGTCTTCCAGTGGCACTGGCCACAACTGAATATTGCTTCTAGTGTCACTGGCCACAACTGAATATTGCTTCTAGTGGCACTGGCCACAACTGAACATACATTTGGGTAATAACTAGCACAACCCACTTCAGGGGGTGAAATCCTCTTCAGATATTGGCCCTATGTCTAAAGTAACCAGACATCCTTACTGAACCTGTAGTCCTGAACTGGTTACTCCAGATGGGGGTCTGCCCACCCTTTGCTCCCAAATCCATACCCAGCCATTCTTCAGAGTAACACTTTAAACATCTAGAACACACTTAAAATGCTTATCAAATTAAACTTTCACGTCCAGCATTTAAAACACTACACTGGTAGTGGAAGAACTAAAATCCCAAACAATGAGATATAGTCATACCTCTGCACGTCACACATTTCAGCCAACTTTAAATGAGAACAGTCTCACACTTCTGAACAGAAAAGTTGTGCATTTCCCTTTTAGCCAGAAAATATATCCACACAGGCACTTGCTTTCTGCAGCAAAAAGTCAGATCCTACTCACTGTTAGACGTTTCAGACAGCTTCAAAACATCCTGATCAAAAAGGGATTGCCCTTGGATCCATCCACTAGCAGTTCTTTTCACCCCTTCAGGGATGAAAATCAGGAGATCCTGCTGTAGACAATGGTTTCCACCACTTCTCTTGGCAAACTGGACAACTCAGGAACAAACTATGCTGAACATTTGGGGTCAAAATATGTAAAAATGGCAAAGTTATGCCCATTCATTGCAATTTTGCTATGCAAGCTCGTAACTTTGGAAATGTAAAATATTTTGATCCCAAATTTTCAATATAGCCTTCTTATTGCCTCACCTTATGCATGTCACAGCTGCCATTTTTCAGACCCTGGCCAAAATGTTTTTTCACTCCTGTGGCACAGAATGGCATTGCAGTTGCACGGAATTACATTTAGGTGGGGATTTGAAGATTTTCTGTACTGGGTACATAAAGTGAGATAAGATGGCTGTGCTGACAATTTGGTCACTATTATCCTGTAAATGGAAGCTCAGAGCCCTTCCACAGCTACATACATATGCACTCCCACAGGCACATAAGGCTACGATTGTATTATCTCAAAAAGTAAGGAAATTCTTTGCAAAAAAAAAATTTCCAATAATGCAACAGCAAGGTTAAGGATAAAGCAACAAACATAGGGAAATATGACAGGGTTTCCAACCCTAAAACCCCTACCCCACCCCTGAAGTGAATGATGGGTGGTGTCTTCCTTGAGGTTGTCAACCCTAACGCTCGCCCCATTGTATGCACTCATGAAACATACACACCTGTCTACATCACATCTTACTTTTTCTGTTACTGCAATGGAGTGAATGTTAGGACTGACAACCCCAAGGAAGACTCCACCCATCATTCACTTCAGGGGTGGGGCAGGGGTTTTAGGGTTGGAAACCCTAACATCAGATTTCCCCACATTTGTTGCTTTATTGTCAACCTGCTTCCATCACAGATTACCTTTTCTGTTACTGCAATGGGGTGAGCATTAGGGTTGACAACCACAAGGAAGACTCCACCCATCATTCACTTCAGGGGAGGGGCAGGTGTTTTAGGACTGGAAACCCTAACATCATATTTCCCTACATTTGACACTTTATACTCAACCCTAACTGAAGCATTAATGTACTTTTTTGCAAAGAATATGTACAGTTACTGTGTATGTGAGTTTCTGTTAGGATTAGTGTTTTTTTAAAAATAGCATGCTGTTTGGGTTTGTGGTTTTCTTTAAATCATCATCTGTTAATGTGCTCTGCAGTAACTGAAAACAGTGAAGAAAGAGTAATGATGTTTCTGTCCCTGTCAGCGAGCATTAACATCATACCTGTCCAGGCTGCTACTTCACTAATTAAGCCCCTAATTGACTGAAAAATCTGTTGCAGTTCCTAGTTAGAGCAATCTGTACAGCTAATTCTTTTCACTCAAAGTTTATTGTAGGGGATAATTTCTCTATTACTAACCCATCTGGTTTGTGTTTAGAGAGATTAGTTTAAAATCATTCTGTTCTCATAAACAGTTGATCATCTGGGGTTCAGTGCTGAACTGAAGTGGTATGAATTAATGTCTATGAGAAATTACCTTGTCTGTATCACAGATGTCAGTTGTTTGTCATCAAAACTATGCATTCTATTCTGGCTATATAACACAGGGTTGTTTAATGGATACAAAATAAATCTACATTCTTGGCGCTGAGGGTTGAGGTGCTGGATGTGACACCTCGCTCCACGCCAGTGACCTGGGTTCGGGAATGAGCCTGAGCCATTGGGGGTCAGCAGGGGAGGGAAAGGATTGAGCATCCGAGGAACAGCTCTCCTTTCCCGGGAGGGAGGGGAACACACACTTGGTGCCTGCCTGGCCTCTGGTGGAAGCCGAAGGCATAGCAAGTGCACAAGCGTACAGAGGGGACTGGGAGTGGGTGATGTTGGTGGCAATGCCTTGACATTGGGGCATGCACCACGCCCACAGAAAAATGGAAAAATACCCCGCAGTACTCCCGGTAGACGAAGCACCAAGTCCCGATCTCCAATGCCCCTGCCTGACCCGGTACCAGCATCCCGATGAAAGCAAGAAGGACTTTGGGGGTGGCCCAGCCCCATGCCTGCCTGGGGGATATAGCCACAGCTACATGGGGGAAGGACTACACCAGGGCCCCAAGTAAGAGGCTGGAGACTGGAAAGCCATAGATGTCTCCTGAAGAGGGGGAGCGCTGCAGGTAGGGGGAGAATAAAGAACAAGTAAAATAAATAAATAAATAAATCTACATTCCATTAGTTCATAGAAGCAGTATGTCTTTGATGTAGCTTCAATAAATATGGTCATGTGATAACAATATTGTTTACACGTCAGATTGACAAACCTGTGTCTGCCACACTCTGCTATTTCAGGAACATGTACTATATAAACTCATAAAATTCAGTTCTTTGAGAGTTTGTGTGAAAATTCATCATGTATCTGTATAACTAGAAATACTACATGGCATCCTGATGCCCATGTCTCCTGCTCAACAGTTGAGGCAGCAGCTCTCTGCTGCCCCTTTTCCCCTGCCCCAAAAGCCCCATCTTCTGCCTTCATATGAGGCTGCTGCAACCTGCTGCCCACTGTCTTGTCCACACAGTCAGGGCTGTTCCACCCTGCTGCCTCTTGCACAAACAATTTAGGTTGCCGCACCCTGCTACCCTCTGTCCCCCACCCTATAACACAAGATGAAAGTCTTTTTTGTATTTTCTATTGAGTTGTTTTGGGCAGTGTACCAAAGGATCTGATTCTATTGGCAGGGAGCAGCATGGTGCAGCAACTCTAACTGTCGGGGCAAGAGGCTCTATTGTGCAGCAGGGAACAGTGGTGTCAGGGGACAGAGGACAGCATGGTGCAGAATCCATGACTGTGGTGTAGGACACAATGGGGAATCAGGGTACAGCAGCCCTGACTGTGTGATGGAGTGCACATGGTGCAGCAGCCCTGCCCATTTGGGGCAATGGAAGTGGGTATCAGGGTGCAGAAAAAGCCTCACCTTTCGGGGCCTGGTGCAGCATGGTGCAACAGCCCAAACTGTGAAGGCAGTGGCCCTGGAACTATAGGGCTTAGCAGAGCACAGCATCCCTATCTGTGGAGACAGGAAAATGGGCAACAGTGTGCATTGGCCCTAACTGTGGGGTTGGGGGACAGAGGGAACTGGGGTGAAGCAGCCTCAACTGACATGCAGGAGAAAAGGCATCAGGATGCCATATAGTATTTCTAGTTATACACATACATGATGTATTTTCACACAGCACTCCACAAATAACTGAATTTTATGAGTTCATACAGTACATGTTCCTGAAATAGCAGTTTGGCATATACATGTTTGTCAATCTGACATAAAAACAAAATTGTTCTCACACGAACCTATTTATTGAGGCTGCATCAAAGACACACTGCTTCTATGAATTAACAGAATGCAGATTTATTTTATATCCATTAAACAACCTGTGTTATATAGCCAGAACAGAATGCAGAGTTTTGATGTTAGAGAACTGACATCTGTGATACAGACAAGGTTATTTCTCAAAGACATTCATTCATGCCACTAAAATTCAGCACTGCACCCCAAATGGTCAACTTTTTATGAGAACAGAAATATAGACTTTAAGCATATCTCTCTAAACAAGCCAGATGGAGTAGTAACAAAAGTCTGAGTGAAAACAATTAGCTCTTCAGACTGCTCTAACTATGAACTGCAACCGCTTATTCAGTCAATCAGGGATTCAACTGGTGAAACAGCAGGCTGGACAGGTATGATGTCATTGCTCACTGACAGGGACAGAAACATCTTCACTGTTTCAGTTACTGCAGAGCACATTAATATATGCTGATTTGAAGAAAACCACAAAACCAAACAGCATGCTATTTTTAGGAAACACTAATCATAACACAGGGACATGTATTCAAGTGAATTCAAGCTTTTTATGAAATAGGTGTGCATTTGATCTTTAAGTCCTTTGTGTACCAGAACTGCTCAAATTTGCTTTATAGTTCTCTCACACAACAAACTCAAGAATGTCCTTTCCATAAGAGACACAGAAACTGTACAAATAAAATATGTAAAGGTACTATAAAACGGAGAGTTAGGGGGCTAGTCTGCCAGTGCAGTGTTAAGGTTACTGCTCACAACTTCAGCCACCCAGGTTTGGGAATGAGGGTCAAGCACTCCAGAGGATACTCATCTCATAAGGCAGTGTTAGGCACAAGCAAACTAAGAGGCTATTTGGTGTGCCAGCACAGAAGGTACACACATGAGTAAAATGTAAAACGACTGATCCTCTTGAAATACAGAAACAGTCAATATTAAAAAAAAATTGTTGCTACTCATGTACTGTAGTTACAGAAATTGTTACCACTTTGTAGACATGGACTTGCATTAGAAAGGAGGAGAGGGGGCAGTTGGAGCAGTGAAGGGGGCACCAGAAGCATTTTTGCTTGAGGCACCTATAGATTGAAAACTAGTCCTGGCTTGCCTCCTTGATTTTTTTAACTTACTCACTCTTGGCTTTCATTTAATCAGTGCAGAGAACCCCCCCCCCGAGGGTAAACAAGAAGAGTAAAAGGACAGACCTTAACAAAAGCATAATGCTATACCCTCTCCCTTTGAAAGAAACAGTGTAAGGAGATTCAAAATACATAATATAAAACATATTATAACATTTTAATAAATCCTCTGCAGCAAAAATAAAAATGTAACTAGGACCTAATCCCATTATAAAAAACAGACACAATGGTTCATTTATTTTAGAATGTTTGGAGCAGAAAAGTCACACTGAGCAGACGCTCACTTCCAGGTGTGTCCCAGTAGCAGAGAGAGGTTAAATGACTTGTTCTGGGTCAAATCATGATTTCTGCAATAACCAGTTGCACTCCTAATGAGAAAAGGGTTTAAAACTTTGTGAATGAGCAAGAGCTGAGCTATTAATTTGGGGTTTGTTTAACGTTTAGGAGCTGTATAGCTGTCTCCACTAGCAAGCTCCCCACCAATCACCAGCACATTGGCTGAGGACTGCATGTTTAAGGTAAGCCAATTTAGGCAGTGCACCTTATTTAAAAGAAGTCAGTTAAGGCAGCTACATTGTATAATAGAGACCCAGTCAATGGGTGGACCACCATAGCATTTGGTGGCTGGACTGAAAATTCACACAAAAACTCTGAACTGAACACTAAGAGACCCCCACTCCTCTTTGGGATAAAATAAATAAGTAGCCAATAGAGGCAGAAAGCAAATTGTAATATCTGAATTATTTGCCATAGGAGGGGAAAGAGGATGTGCACTGTATTTTCTGCTTCATCTGATTCATACCGCAACCAGCTGTACTCCAATGAGTAAAGTGAATACAAATGTGTGAGTGAGCAAGGGCTGAGCTGCATATTTGGGGGTTGTTTAATGTTTAGGAGGGATATATGGCTGTCTCCATCAACAGGCTCCCCACCAAGCACCAGCACACTGGCTGTGGATTATACCTTTTTTAAAGTAATCCAATTTAGGCAGTGCCTCTTATTTAAAAAGAGCTAACTAAGGCAATTACAGTTTAGAACAGAGCTCTAGCCCTATCCAGCCCAAGCGGTACACTGTGACATTTGGTAGCTGGGCAGAACATTCACATCAGAGCTCTGAATTAAACACTAAAAGTCCCCCACTACCCTTTGGGATAAAATAAATAGCCAACTGGCGAAGAAAGCAAACTATAATATTTTAATGATTTGCCATGGAGGGTGGGAGAGTGTGTGCACTGGGCTCTCCGCTTTGGCTGTCAATAAGACAGTCTCTACCTTCTTAGAAACATCACCAGTCTGACCCTGAAAAGCATCAATTAGAGACTGCTTAAAAAAACCTGTGGCCACCAGTGTCCATGATGAGTTGCCTTTGGGTCGTCCCATATTTGTACTGCACAGCTCAATTCAATCACTTTTCAGGTATGAGGCTTTCAGATAATGCACTGTACTTTGTGCTTGGATTTTCATGCAAAAGTGATAAAAAGATGCCACCACCAGCAAACAAGGCCATGATAAGGAGGGAGACAGGGAGAGAACCATCAACATCTGCAACAAGCTCCACAGACGGGATTGGGGGGAGCACCAGCTACAATATGCATGTATGCATCTGGAACAGAGAAGAGGACAGAAAAGTCACAGGCTACATCAGTTTACACAGGGCACCCACTATGTCCGGCAATGGAGAGCACTGCTGATTTGCACCTGTGGCCTGGACCAAGTGTTTTTCTGTGAGCAACAAGTGGTGACGTGGCCCATGCTGGGGACCTGTGGTGGCTATCATCATGTCCAATCTATCTAAATTCACACTGCCTAAACTCATAAACTCGCCAGAGACAGAGTTCAGAGTGTTGTGACTTTTGAATGGGAGATCTCATTGAGGGAGGTAGTGGGTGTTTCTTTGTAACTTACACAAGACCAGGAAGATGGAACGGAAGGTTAGCAGGTGAGATAGCTTGTAAGAGGCGGGAGAACACAATCTCTTTTCTGTATGTAACCCCCCTACAAATTGGGGTTTACTAAGATGTCTTCCTGGGCTACCTAATGCCCACTGTCAGGATGATGTCCTGTGTCTGCAGTAGCTGTATGTGTCTGCATGAGAGTGCTATAGAAAGCCTCTGTGCCTGTCTCTTTAAGAGAGCCATTATGCTGTGTTAGAAATTAGTCTGGGCTGGATCCAAGTAGTTTAGGGCTCATGACCAGCCAGGCGAGTGGTATTTCTGCTCCTTTCTGTAGTCGCTATATGCACAGAGGGAGCTCTGTTAGGAACTGTGTTCATTTACTGTTTATCTGTTTTATTAATAATAGCATAGAAGTTTGTTTGACCGGCCTTCTCTTGCAGCTTGGACTTTTTGTATAAGAGCCACCTTTTTGGTTCTGGACTACCAGAGTTGGACCAATCAGACCTCAGGGGGCCTAAAATGGTGACTGTCTCCAGAGGTCTTGTAGGATTGAATTTCTGTAGGAATTGTAGTTTTTAAGGTTTGACACCTAATTGGACTCGGGGGAGGGGGGATCTTGCTGTGACAGACAGTTCCCTCAGCCAACCAGACCTTTTGGATCTCAGAGGAAATCCCCAGAACTGCCTGCAGCAGAGTCAGTTGTGAGCTTGAGTATGGAGAGAGAACAGCTCAAGACATCGAGCAGCTGCTCCTGCATAGCAGCACTGGAGAATCGGTGGGAAGGCTGCACTGGCCTGCCTGTCACATCTTCCAGTGAGAAATCCTGTGAATGTAAAAACTGGACTTAAATCTAATTCCTTTGTTTGAGATCTGAAGCCTGAAGAGAAAGACAGTGATCATTGCCTGAATTTGGGACCAAAAACGTGCTCCAGAAGTGATCAGTCTGCCAGGTACCGAAGTGAGTTATGGATTGAGAGGTTTGCACAGAACTTATGCTAAATTGCAACTGGACATTACCCAAACTGTGACTAAGAGTTGTGTTGCTTATAAGTGTGCTGAATGTGCTGTGTGGGTCACGATTTGGTTCCCCACCTTCAAGTGTGTTATGCTAGCTGGAAGCTGCTCTAGCACTTGCACGGACTAAATCCAAATTGCCTGCTCTGGTCTGGGCCCTGCCATCTTGGCCTAGACTGCCGTTCCCATTACAGAGACATTTTCCGATGAAAGACCCGCTCGCGATTCGGCTCCCTGCTCAACACCATCGAACAGGTAACAACCACCTCGGTGAGTTGTGTGGGCCCTGCTTCCCCTGGAAAACCAGACCACCATCCAGAGATCTTCATCTTATCAGTCCTGCCTCCTGGTCTGGGTAGCGTGAGTACCTAACAGGGTAGCTCTCTGTAACAAAGCTGCAATCATTGTGTGCCATCTGATTTATTTGTTTGGGTTTATTACAACGAACTGAGCCATCCGGCCCCGGATTACAAATTCTGGGTTGATGTGCATGCTAATTATTTTCTTTCCTAAGGGCCCCAACAACAGCTGCAACTCCGGCCTACCCCAGGCATTGCTCCAGGCTAGCCTGCCTATAACTGGGTACCCAGGGTTGTGTGACTGTATACAAGGGACTCTTTGTGCATGCATTTTCAGCCTCAGATAATCAGATCTACAAATCATCTGCTAGATTCATGCCCCACCCCAGTTCACATTCCCCCTGAATAAATCAGATTGTGTTGTTTTTGCATTTAATCTGGCTAGTGTGTACCTTTTTGGTGGAGGTATTGTATTGCCATTGAACTGTTGCATTACAGGTCTTATTTTACAGGGGGTCCTCAGGGCAGCTGCAGACAATCCAGCCCTGGTGGTAAGTACAAGGAATGTGAGTAAGTCATTACTGCCATACGGTATATGTGAAAGTTTTGCTGCTATACTGTTTAAGCCACTAGAGGGGTTGGTAGGAGGTTATACCATCCAGGAGGGTTATACCAACAGCAGTTATGCTACCCCAGAACCATTCCTCCTGGTGGAGACACCCATTCAATTAGCTCAGGCCCCTCAACTGGTGCCTAGTCACGCAGGCAGGGGTAGTAGCCCTTAGGATAGCGCCACCTAGGGGTTACATATACATCTTCTAAGAAAGTAAAAATGGCACAAAAATATGGAAGGGAAAGCAACATACAGAACTGAATGTCCATGTGTGGTAACTACCAGTATGTTTTTGATCCATCATGTTCATCTTAGGTCTGTTAAGACATTCAGCACACAACTTTATATGCACATGTGCACTGTGAAAACTACAGTAAAGTACATAGACAAAGTTAACTGTGGATGCTCTTGACATCAACATTTAGCAGCGCAAGTTCTCTGCAGGCTCGCTGCTCACTCACCACATCTTCATATACTGTTCAACCTGTAACCAAGCACACAGTTGCAAATTGTAACATGCAGTACCAGATGTAAATAACAACCTACTCCAGCAGCTTGCTTTCTTAAACAAATCCCAACCCCCGAATGGTTTGCAGTGGCATAGCTAGAGAACACTTCCTGACTTGATCACAATAGAGACTGATTTGTTACACAGACCAGCACTAAAAACAAAAGGCCTGTTGTTAATGGTGCATGGCCTGGCTTGTGTTTCTTAATTTTTTAGTTTAAAATATAAAAAAGAAGAGTCCTCGGACAGACTGAGGTGCCACACCTTTCGCTGGTGTAGGTAAGCTGGGTAACATTTCTATTTCTACAGGCTACAATATTTAGGACAAAGTTCTATTTAGAGAAATTATCCTGCAGAAAATGATGCACACAGTTTAAGTTAGAAAACATACAAGACTATACAACTCCAGGTGCCCTGTAGGTTCCATAAGAGGTTTCAAGGCCTCAAAGAGATAACTTCAGAGACTCACTTAGTCCTCCACGGTCAGCTGGTCAGTGCCTAGGAAGCTGGGGGGTGTGGTAAGCTGCCTGGAATGGGGAGAGAGCAGGGTGCTGCCTGCACTTAGAGCTGACATACTAACATACTAGACGCCAGCAGAGTAGGCCTATTGGTCTATCAAGCCTGCTCGTGCTTCAGCACCCTGATTGGGTACCGTAGCTCTCTATCTGTCTCCTTCCACTGTTACTCCATGAACTGCTAATTACCATTCTGAAGCGAAGATTACAAATTGCCTGGATTGTGGCAGCTGTCAGCCGTCCATGCCCACTGGGGGCATCTGCCTATACCTCTCGAGTCAAAAGTAATAAAGGGAAAAACAGAAGAAACTAGAAACTTTGATCTAGAAGTGTCAAAGACTGTAAATGGGCACCAGGTGGTGTTCTCCTTTCCTGCATCAGGCAGAAAGGATTTAAAGGGGGCTCTAAAAGGACCTCTGAAGTGCGAAATTACTGTAACTGTGCCACTTATTGCCTTAGAGGTAATGAGCATTAACTGGCATAGAATGTGTTTCACAGTGCAGACTTGGTAATCCACACATCTGCCTGAGTGTGAGTTGGAGGTGGGGAAATTGTTTTAGTTAACCTGAGGCCTTGTGAACATAGGGGCTGGCACATACTCAGTGGGTATTTGTCTCTGGCCTATGGGTCTGTAAAGGATGGATTAGCCTTCCAGAGTAGCCCCTTAATGGGGGGTTGACCCCCTCTTCTGCCCCTCCCGAGTACAGCACACACCACTATGCCTGGGTAAGGATAATTGGTGTGAATAATTGCCAGCGTATATGTGCCCTTTTTTCCTGAAATGAAGAAACCCTGAATCTGAGACTGGGAAAGTACTGGTAAGTCATGGGGAGTGTGCCCCAGCTGCAGTTATATGGACAGAACTCTTAAAATGTTGTATTGCCATTGTGCCTGCTGGGTTGTCCACCCCCAAACTTTGACATTTGGGACAATGAAGATTAACTGTTCTAAGAATGGATTTAAACCCCATGGGGTGGGGGGGGGGATCACTTGAAAGTGGGCTTGGTTCTGAAATGAAATGATAATGTTGCTCCTGCCTACAAACTAAATGAGTAAATTAAATATTTCAGTGAATCAATGGATCAAAGTTCGACTCGAACCCTGTTGTGGAGCTTAATGTTTGTGTCACAGATCTGTTGTACTACCTCCCTTGTCTTATAGCCCCAGTTGCTGTCACTCTGGCGTTTGGCTGCCAGGACGATCATTCTAAAATCTATAGGTCAAGTAAGTGGTTTCAGATCTATATATGCTTTCCTCCACCAAAACGAGATATAGTTTTACCCCAGGACGGGAGAAGGGGCTTCACATTGGTGCTTGTCCATAAAGACCAGGGTGAAGTTTCCCAGTTTACAGATGGTGCCGATAGGCTCCATAGATTCATACCTAAACTTCTTTGCACTTCTGGCAGGACTGCTTGACGATATACGCTCAGTCTCATTAGTGTCTGCGAGAAATTAGCACATTAAACTCTGACTGGCTGTTGAAGAAAGACTCTAAAAAGTCATTCAAAACAGCTCCACTATTGTGAGGGTGCGTGCAGCCAACGGACTAAAGCTAAAGTAAGGAAGATGCCGCACTCCTCTACTGATGCAAAAAGGTATGAACATTTATTGAAATCACATCAAGCATAAACAAGCATTTGTCAATGCCGAATGTTGCTTGCCTCTATGTGCTGTTTAGGTATTTGGAAGTCATTGGGTGCAAATATTGAAATTAGCCCGGGCACCTGGCGTCGTGGGAACTGCATAAGCATACGCTCATAAAACAGTCATTTTAGGAATTCTTTCACCAAATTTTCAACATAGCCATTGTAAGACCTCTGCTCATGAACAGTGTCACTGTGATTTTCTTAATGTGTCCCATACATTAAGTTTGCACACCGACTGTGCCATTGTGCGCTACATGAGTGGAAACACGTTTTGGGCAGGATGTGAAAAATGACAGCTGTACTGCTCATAAGAAGGTGTGGTAAAATGGCAACCTTGAAAATCTGGAGCGGAAATATTGAAAATTCGTGAACTTATGAGCGTGCGTAGGAACTGCGCAACACACGCTCGTAAAACAGTCATTTTTTGGAATTTTTCCCCCAAATTTTCAAAATAGGCTTCTTGAGAGCCCACCTTATGAACACTGGCAGTGTCATTTCATTAATCGGTCCTGAAAGGTGATTGCCAGTGACTGTGAAATCACCCTTTGGGCCTGAATAACGCCACGACAGTGACAGCATTCATGAGAAGGGGTCCCAAAAACTCCATGTTGAAAATTTGGTGCAGAAATTCCCAAAATGCCTGAGATATGCAGCAAAGTTGAAAAAACCGTATCTATCCCATTATACAGCTTACCAGCATTTCCTCAGTTCGCGGTCGGCTTCAAAAGTGCAGGCGTGTTCCGAGTCCACCGATGATCGTGCACCGAGCTTTGGAGGTGAAGTATGGGGGGGGCGTGGGGAGGCAGGGCGCAGTGGTGGGTGCGGGTTGTGGAGGGGACAGGGAGACTCACGAGGACCGCTTTTTCATTCACAGTTTGTTTGTTTTTACGAAGACGACGCAGGACGTTTGCCACGCTGGGGTGGGCTCCCACTGTGGCAGCAGGAAAAGCTGTTTGGGGGGACGTGGAGCCGACGGGATTGGGCACCCCAGTCAGCCAAAACAAGATTTGCCACGCTGGGATGGGCTCCCAGCGGCACTGGGAAAGTCTCTGAGACGTGCAGCCTTTGAGCTAACGGATTGGGCACCCCATCGGCTTATAATAGTTTTGCCACGCTGGGGTGGGCTCCCCAGCATGGCACCTGGACAGCTGTTGGGGGCGGCGGAGCCAATGGGGATTGGGCACCCCCGTCGGCCATACAGTGTGTGCGTGGGGGGAGCGCATCAGCATGCAATATGCGTGCTTGTGCGTGTGTGTGTGTGGGTGGGGAGCTCTGCTCACTGAAGCGGAGCTCTCCCTTTGAATTCTATGCCACTGCATTTTCAGCTTGTCATAGACAGCTTCAGCAGTGATTGCGGAAGTGGGGCCGTGCCTGCAAACACACTGACTGCATTGGAAGACGGGCTGACACACCTCCGAAAACTCGGATGATGGCACTATGTTTCTTGCACATGCGTGCAAGCAACATAAAAAGCATACTGCTAAGGAGCTGAAAACACTGAATCACTAAACTACCCTGACTGGTTTTGTACCCAGTACATCATCAATATGTGCTTTTTTTTTATGCTTGATGTTATTTCAACAAATCGTCATACCTTTTTGCATCAGTAGAGGAGTGTGGCACCTTGCTTGTTTCAGCTAAAGAAAGACTGTGCCTGAGAGTGGTGAACATGCCATGCACACACCCAAATTGCTATGTACTAGCCTGACAAAAAAACCTGCATTCTACCTTTCTATTGGCTGGCTTGGTGAGCATAACTGAGGACTGTGAACACACACATTGATAGAGTTATGAAAGCCCCCCCGCAGCACCACCACCACTACCATGGACTGTTTTCACTGGATTTGCCTGAGGGGTCCCAAGTCATCTTGTTCTGGCAGTACAAAAGCAAGAGTTGTGTTCAATAGTCAAGATCAGGGCAAAATAAATGTTCTCCTTATAGATACAACTCAACAGTAAGTGTCCATGAGACAGAGGGGAGAGGCAGAAAGGGCACAGTGGAGTCCACTATTGGAGGAGCAGAGCAGAGGTCCCAATCACAGTGACAAGAAAAAGAAACTGAGTACAAACTTTGAGGAGGAAAGTGCCTAATCAGAACTGAGCGATCAGGATCCCCACACATTAAGTGCATCACTTGAGCCAGCACATTTAGTGGGGGTATCAACAGAGCACCACAGACATAAGAGTAAAGTGAAAAAGCTGCCTGATAAATATAGTCACCTACCCATCGGTGTTCGCTACTGACTGCCAGCTAAAGTGCAGGGTCACAGATAGCTCTAGCAAGGGTGGACCCCAGATGCTGTTAACCCGACCCAATGGTGGGTGCAGGCATGAAGAGCAAGAAGCCAGGTGCTGGACAGCCACCAGCCTCTCCACTGTGCACCCAAGCAAGTATCTAATCATGCCCAAGTGGGGATGCAGAAATGAACGAAGTTGAAACGCTCACAGGGGAGTGAGCACTTTTCCATCAAACCCAAATGACATTGTTCTCCTACTCAGATGACATAATCTTTCAGCTTCAGATGAAGTTAGATGAGAAACCCCAGAGATGTGTCAGAGATTCCAGTGTCCAAAGCTCTAGAGACAGAAAGAGAGAGAGAGAGAGAGAAAGAGAGGGAGAGAGAAGTCAGTGATCGATGCCTGAAGGTCGGGTGGAAGAAGAGGCTCAAAAGCAAGTGACCTGCTTTTGCTATAGGGACAAGGCTAGACCTGGATCACCTGACTTTGCAGAGAGATGACACTGTTCTTTTGCTTTTTTTCTCAGGGTGATCTTGGATGCTGTGTAAGATTTAAAGAAGGAGTCTGGCTAAAATTTCTAACATTAATAAATTCTGAATTATGATTGGCATATCCCTAATTAGCCTCATGCCAAAAATGATATTTGTTTAAAAGTTGCAAGCCATTTTGTAACTATAATTTCACTGCCTGTTCAAAAAAACCAGTGTCAGTGAAGACTACTGATGATGGCATAACCAGAACTCACAGCCTAGTCCTCCCTGCAAACAACCTTATAGGACTTATTTTCCCCATATTGCATAAGACTGCAGTTGTAGTAAACATTTGAAAAAGAAAAGCTGACAGCTGGTGGGTACAGGGCATGAATTTCCAGAATGTGCAGATGCAAGGTGCCTAAGAATGTGGTAAGGGATTGGAATGCAGTGGAAAACAGTTTTAGAATGCCAGCATTGTGTGCAATATTTTAAATACTGCAGGGATGAGATTTTAGAATACCACCAGGTCGCAGTTTTGGAATGCAGCAATAACGTAATCTCAGAAAGTAGCAGGGACACACAATTTTGTAGTGTGGCAGGGACACTGAAATTTGGAATGTAGCAGTGTCATACATTTTTAGAATGTGGCAGAGATATGCAATTTTGAAATGTGGGAGACAGTTGTGGAATGCTTCGGCATGTGGTGGTGATACACCATTTCAGAATGTGACGGTAATGCTCAATTTCAGATGGTGGTAGCAACATGCAGTTTCACAATGTGGCGTGGACATGGAATCTCAGAATGTGGAGGGATGTACAGTTTCAGAATGTGGTGGCAACATGCAATTTCAGAATGTGGCAGTGATGCACATTTTTGGAATGTGGTGGCATGCATAATTTTACAGCATGGGAGAGAAATGCATTTTCAGAATGTGAAGAGGATTCACAATTTAGGAATGTGGAGGGAATTTACTAATTTGGAATGTGGCAAGGACGCACAATTTTGGAATGTAGCTTGGATATGTGATTTTGGAATGTAGCATGTTCCCTTATTTTCAGAATGCGGTGCTGATGCACAATTTTAGAACATGGAAGTGATACTCATTTTCAGAATGTAAGGAGAGTAGGTAAATATGGAATTTGGCAGTGACACACAATTTTGGAATATGATGGGAAGGTACAATTTTATAATGCATCTGGGAATCACAGTTACAGAATGTGGTGTGGACGCCCAATTCAGGAAAGTGGCTGGGAAATACAATTTCTGAATGTGGCGGGGACACATAGTTTTGGAATGGGGAGAGGATGAGCTTTTTCAGAATGTGACAGCGAAGTTTTATTTTGGAATGTAGCAGTGAACATTTTCAGAATCTGGCAAGGATGTACAATTTTGGAATATGGCCAGGACACAGTATTTCAGAATGTGGTGACAATGTGGGGCATATGATTTTGGAATATGGTGGTGATGTGTAGTTTTGGAATGTGGCATGGATATTCAATGTTGGAAATTGGCTGGAACACATATCTGTAGAACATGGTGGGGATACACAGTGTTGGAATGTGGTGGGGACATATAGTATCGGAATGTTGTAGGGACATGCAATGATGGAATCTGATGGAGATGTGAAATTTGAAATGTTAGGTGGGTAGGGCTGGGAAGTGGGTGGGGTTTCAGACAACCTTAACAAGTTACAGTTTCTTAACACTGTAATTTTTTGGCGAATGCTATACTATTGTATACCCAGATTGTATCAACTGTATTTTATACCAGCATTATTGTGTTGTCTGTATATGGTGTTGTTTGTCAAAATCAATAAAGCAAATTAAATAAAAAATTTCAAAATGTGGCAGGGATGCACGATTTCAGAATGTGATGATGACACACAACTTTACAATGTGGTGATGATACAATTTCAGAATGTGGCGTTGATGCACAATTTTGAAATGTGGCAGGGGCATGCAATTTTGGAATGAGGCAAGGATGCACACATTTTGAATGTGGCAGGAACACACAATGTCAAAAGGTGGTAGGGACACACAATGTCAGAATATGGTGAGGATGAACAATTTTAAAATATGGTGGTGCGTGCAATTCTGCAGTGTGGTATGGACAAGCAATTGTAGAATGAAATAGTGTGTCCTGTCACATTCTGATAGTGTGCATCCCCACTATATGCCAACATTATCAGCCCCTGCCAAACTCCTAGATGTGTATCCCTGTCACATTCCGAGACTGCAAGTCCCTACCACATTCTGAGACTGCGCATCCCTACCACATTCCAAGACTGCATAACCTCCATCAACATTCTGAAATTGTGCACAGTCATGAAATTCCATAGCTATGTCCAGCTTTGCATTCTAATTCTACCTCCCTGCCACATTCTGAAGTACAGTACCATGCACCTGAACATTCTGGAAACACTGCAGTGCACTCAACCCTCCGTCAGTTTTTTTGTTTGTTTTTTAATGATTACCATAACTACAGTTTCTTAAACTTTGAAGAAATAAGCCCAATGAAACTGATGACAGGGAGGACTAGGTCATGAGTTCTGGTTATTATATCATCCGTAGGTCTTCACCAACATTTTCTGGAACAGGAGGTGAAATCTGGCTTACAAAATATCTTGTAACTTTTAAAAGATCTAATTTTTGGCATGATGCTTATTGGGGATATGTTGATTCTAATTCTGCAGTGTAGCCCTTTTGGCCAGACTCCCAAGTCAAAACCAAGACAACAGTGTTCATGACCTTTGAAACCAGCCAGAAACTGGCCAGGCTTGCCCTCCCCCCTTTCTTCACCACCCTGTCTAGTTCCCCCCTTGAAGTGGTTCACTTCTAGTATCTTGGTCATCTTGGTGTGTGGCTTGACTGCAGGCTTGAGTTTGTTGCCCATATCAATGCCATCCATGCCAAGCTCCACCCCAAGGTTGGTGCCGTGTACCGTAACAAAGATTGCTTGTCTCCACATGCCTGCTAGGAGTTAGTTATCAGAATGGTGCCCCCAGACTTTGATTATGCGGATGTGATCTGTGGTAACACCCACTCCTCTTCCCTTGCCAAGTTGAACACCCTCTGTAATGCTTTCTGTTGTTTTGCTGTCAACTACCCACTTGCACTCACCATTGTTCCCTTTACTCCTCCCTCTCTATCCCCTCTTCCCTCCAATCGCTAGTACCATTGTGTATCTTTCATTTCCAAATACTGATTTGGGCCACTGCCCTCATACCTATCCACATGCATCTCTCAAATTCCTCCTGCCTCATGCACATTTCACTCCAGGGATCCCTGCACCTTCTCCATCCCCCACCATCGCTCCTCCACTGGGCAGTCAGCCATTTCCTATCAAAAGAGAGAAAGAGAATGGGAGCACACCATGCTCCTAAAGGTGCTCCTGTCCAACAAGTGCCGAAAAACAAAAACATATACATGCACACACTGAAATGATAATTACAATTTATAATTTACTGGTAACAAAGTATGGAGCATGCCGACCAGTACCCTTACATATTGCCTCCAACAATGAAGCCTCATTGTTGGAGGGGATACGTAGGGGTACTCGTTGGCATACTCTGTACTTTTGCACCAATAAATTATAAATCATAATTACATTATTTTTTGTGCTGCCACTCCAGTGCAGCTCAGCCCTCGACTTCCCAAGCCTTACTCACCCACCAGGACTCTTGAGCCTCCCCCCCCAGCCCTCTGACTGCTCAGGTCCATTTCCGAACCAAGGGCATCTGCGTCATGAGTGGATGCACTACTGCTGCGCCAGCGGTCCAGCTCATAATTACCATTTTGGTGTGTGCACTGTTATTTTTGTTTATTTAGCTTTTTCCTATTGCCTTTCCCTTCATCCCCATGGAGCTTCCTCCCCTCCTCCATCCATCTCCCACCCTCATGGGCTTCATTAGGCACCACCTTAAACTCCTGCCCTCCCTCTTCTGCTCCTGTCTGCCCCCTACCTGACCTGCCCCTTGTTCCCATCCCCAGTTTTGGTCACTTCTGGTTTATGATTCCCATTATCAAAGTACTGATATGCACCACCAGCTGTTACCATTTACCTTGGGCTGTGAAGCAGCTCATAGTTCCAGGCATCCGCTATTGTTATTTTTGCACTTACACCTTGTTGCACTGCCTTTGTTCACACTTTATTATGTTTGCTTGCACGCATGTG
The DNA here is from genome assembly GCA_016271365.2 of Neoceratodus forsteri. NCBI lineage: Eukaryota > Metazoa > Chordata > Ceratodontiformes > Ceratodontidae > Neoceratodus > Neoceratodus forsteri. Next base: position 465,108,809 of record CM028132.1, on the reverse strand, counting down.
CAAGAAACATAGTGCCATCATCCGAGTTTTCGGAAGTGTGGCAGCCCTCTTCCAGTTCAGGCAGTGTGTTTGCAGGCATGGCCGCAGTTCTCCAATGTCTGCTCAAGCTGTCTATGACAGCTCCAAAATGCAGTGGAGTACAGTTGAAAGGGGGAGCTACACTTCAGTGAGCAGCGATAAGATATCGCCTGCTCATGTGTGCTCCCCCTACACAAACACACACACGCATACTGCGTGCTGCCCCCCCCCACGCACACACTGTATAGCCGACCAGGGTGCCCAATCCCGTACGGCTGTGCTGCACTCCCACAAAAGCCTTCCACATGCCACACTGGGTGCCCACCCCAGCATGGCTACATGTATAGCCTGATGAGGGTGCCCAATCCCCATCGGCTCCACTGTCTCTCCCCAAGCATCCAGGTGCCATGCTGGGGAGCCCACCCAGCGTGGCAAAGGTATGTTATAGCCATTAGGGGTGCCCAATTCCCCATTGACTGGCCCCAAACAGCCTTTCCAGCTGCCACGCTGAGGAGCCAACCCAGCATGGCAAATGTCCTCGTCGTCTCAGTAAAAAATAAACCTGCAAATAAAAAATTGTCCCTGAGCTTCTCCTGCCCCCTCCACAACCCGCACCCATCCACTGTGCACTCTGCCTCCCACCCCCCACCCCATACTTACCTCTGGACCTCGGCACGACAATCTTTGGTGGACCGGGAACATGTCTGCACTCTTCAAAGCCGACCGCAAACTGAGGAAATGCCGGTAAGCTATATAATGGGATAGATAGGGTTTTTTCAACTTTGCTGCATATCTCAGGCATTTTTTGGAATGTTTGCACCAAATTTTCAACATGGGGTTTTCGGAACCCCTTCTCATGAGTGCTCTCACTGTCATGGCGTTAATCGGGCTCGAAGGGAGATTTTGCAGTCACTGCACAAAATCACCTTTCAGGACCAAGTAACAAAATTACACTGTCACTGTTCTTAAGGTGGGCTCTCAAGAAGCCTATGTTGAAAATTTGGTGGCAAAATTCCTTAAAATGACTGTTTTATGGGTGTGTGTTGCGTGGTTCCTACACGCTTCGCTCATATGTTATAAATTTTCAATATTTTCACTCCCAGATTTTCAACATTGCCATTTTACCCACACCTCCTTATGAGCAGTACAGCTGTCATTTTCCACATCTTGCCCAAAAATGTTCCGCCTCAGGTAGCTTACAATAGCACAGTGGGTGTGCTAAATCAATGTATGGGATACATTAAGAAAATCACAGTGTCACTGTTCATGAGCAGAGGTCTTAAATGGGTATGTTGAAAATTTGGTGAAAAAATTCCTAAAAATGACTGTTTTATGAGCGTGCGTTGTGCAGTTCCTACGCACGCTCGTAAGTTTGTGAATTTTCAATATTTTCACTCCAGATTTTCAACATTGCCATTTTATTATACTTCCTTATGAACAGTACAGCTGCCATTTTTCATATGTCACCCAAAATGTGTTTTCTCACATGTAGCACACAATGGTGCTGTTAGTGTGTGAAAGCAATGTTTGGGACAGATTAAGAAAATCACAGTTACACTGTTCATGAGCAGAGGTCTTAAAATGGCTATGTTGAAAATTTGGTGACAAAAGTCCATATAAATGACAGTGTTAGAGTGAGCATTGCACAGTTTCCACGCACCCTCATAAGTTCATGACTTTGTAATATTTCACGTCCAGATTTTCACCAGTGGCATTTTTTCCACACTTCCTTATGAACAGTACAGCTGTCATTTTTACAACATGGCGAAGTGTGTTTTCACACTTTTAGCTCAGAGATGCGTGGTCGCTGTGGGAAATCATTGTTCAGGACAGATGAAGAAAATCACAGTGACACTGTTCATGATCGGAGGCACCAAAATGCCTGAGTTGACAATCTGCTGTAAAAAAATTCCCAACCTAATTATATTACCGGTGTGCATTGCACAGTTTCTATGTACCCTCATGACTTCACCATTTTTTAAATATTTTTTACTGCAGATTTGCAACATTGCCATTTTTTACACCTCCCCATGAACAGTACAGCTGTCATTTTTTACATCCTGTTCGGAATGTTTTTGCACCTGTGGTGCTAAATGCCGTAGTCGCTGTGCATAAGCAGCTTTCGGCTAACAAACTGATATTGCCAGTGCTCATGAGGTGAGGGTCACAAAAAAACCATGTTGAAAATTTGGAGTGAAAATACCAACGAATCCCTGAGGTATTAGGGTTTCCAACCATAACGCCCAACCCTGTAGAGAATGACAGGCATCAGGGGTGTGACTTGGGATTCTTGCCTGTAATGCTCATACCATTCCACACCCTGCAGCCAGTGAGAGGCATCAAGGTATGACTTGGACTCTTCGGCCCCAAAGTTCACCCCATTCTCCTATACCGCACCCATCTCACCATATTACCTGATAGAATGGGGTGCGCATAAGGGCCAAAGACCCCATGGCACACCGTGACACTTATCAGTGTCTGCAGGGTTGGGTGTGGTGAAATGGCTTGGCCGTTATGCCTGACGACCCAAAGGCACACCCCAATGCCTGTCACTCTCTGCAGGGTGGTGGTGGGGTTGGCTTCAGTTCATTACTTCACTGCCATTCCTATTATGCAGCTCTGTAACTTTTACACTACCACTGCCAATGCCAGCAAGCAAACATTCGGCATTGACAAATGCTTGTTTTTATATTATGTGTCAATACTTCTGTAGTTGATTGATTGTATCCCATACTCTTTCTGCCAGGCCACACCTGGAAATGAGCCTTTTCTGATTACCAATTTTCAAATAAATAAATCATTTTGAAGTGTAGAATGTTTTTGTTTTTCTAAATGACTTTACTGGGAGTACCAAAGACATCTACGTGTGGGACATTTCAACACCTGAACTCTAGAATGATAACAAATGTAATACCAACCCCCCACCTCCCCAAACAGACAATAAGGGCCTTTTTTATTGGTGCTTAGAAAAGGTTACAATCTTGGAACTATTTTATAACATTGTTCAGTCTGTTACATTTTCACTGTTTAAAAATATGTTTTATGTTGTTCAGTCTGTTACATTTTCACTGTTTAAAAATATATGTTTTAGAGTACCTCAAAATATTTTACCCTTTGCAACCCTTTTAGAAATATGTTTTGAAATTAAATGCATTTTTATAGTATTGTGTATGCCTAGCTTTTGATCAGTGGCTTAGTATAGATTAGTGATGGGTAGTGGGTGGCTTTCACATGTTGTTGTTTGGCACTGTAGCTCTGAGTAGCCACTTCTGGTTACTCAGGCACGGAGCCCTGAGGGAAGAGGGGATGGGCTATCAGAAAGTCCAGGGGTCTACGACCCTCAGTGTGTAGGAATTTTTATTGTTTTCAGTTTTGTCCGAATCTACACAACTCTGGTGGTGCCCCAGATGAAAGCCATGTTTCCCTCATACTCAGGTGGGGACGGCAGGCACAAGGCCCTTTCTATCTTGCAATTAGGTGATGGCTACACCTCTTGTGGTCCAAGGCACTTGCTGAGGGCAGCACGTTTTTCCAGTGAGGGGTGAGAGTGTTACACATGAGTGCCCCATGGATTCCCATTAGAGGTCTGAGTGCCTCAAAGAGTTAACTTCAGAGGCTCACTTAGTCCTCTATGGTCAGCTGGTCAGTGCCAAGGAAGCTGAGGGGGGTGTGGTCAGCTGCCTGGTGCTAGAACGTTTCTGGCAGTTGGAGGCAGTTCTGTGGGGATTGATGAGAGCAGGGTGCTGCCTGCCCATAGAACTGAACTGGTAATTCATGTTCTGAAGTGAAGATCACAGATTATCTGGATTGTGGTGGTAGCTGTAACCCAGCCATGCCTCCTGGGGCATCTGCCTAAACTTCCTGGGTCATGAGAAACAAGCATTTGTCAATGCCGAACAGTTTATGCTTGGTAAACAATCTATTGTTTTGCAATTTTGACCCCAAATTGGGAACCCCTTTTAGCTGTAACAAGGTCTATGTAAATCAGATCAGGGTAAGGAAATGAGTTGGGGCTAAAGGTTGCTCTCTCCTACCTGAGCATTAGAACTGAGAGTGGTAGCAATAGCCTCACACCGTGAGAGAGACAACCCCTACCCCACCTCAAATAAAACATATGCAAACTGGCCCCAGATCCCAAGAGACATCCCTTGTCCTACCTAAAAAAATAAAATATATACAGACTGTATATAATACCCCTTACCTGCCCGTTAGCACTCAAACAGAAGCAACAGCCTCAGGTACATACCCCAAGAGCAGCCTCCATTCCACTTTGAATAAATAAAACATTCAGACTATATTTATTGATCCCCACTTATCTGATCCATAACACTTAAAAAGCCTCATACCCTGGCAGACAACCCCCAACCTACCTCAAATAAATCAAACATTTACAGAATTTATGTATACCAGGACACTAGATTACAGCAAATTAAAACAACAATTACATTGAGATATGATTAGTGTCAAGAGTCTCACACACACACACACACACACACACACACACACATATACACATACAGGAGTGGCTGCACCTATACAGTCAATCACCCATGTATAGGTAATTTGGTAAGGGTCTCTTACCTGTGTACTAGGGAGCAAGAGGTCGAAGTCTTCAAGGGATGACATATGACAGACCTGTAACATAAAATATAGGAAGGGGGTCACAAAGGATCCTTAGTTCTTACAGAGTGAACAGGAAGGGTAAGACAGGTTACACACAGAGTAATGATTATCTGATGGGAAGAAGCCAGCATCCTGTCGGACCTGTTAATGAGAAAAAATAGGTTTATATGGAGAAAATACAGTAGCAAGAGCACAGACAGAACATGGAGAGATGTGAATGGTATTAACATCCTACCAGCAGGTACAAATTTTGCATGGGCAGGTAACACTTCTACCTGATTGTAATCAGAGTATTGTTAGTTATACATTTTTTTCCAACTCCACTCTTTCCACTACCCTTATGAGCAACACAGGGAAGCATGATCATCCACCGATTCCTGGTTCTGGGGTGGAGGCTGGAAGAGAAAAGAAAACTACCACATTACATCAGCCTCTGCAATATCAGTGTTCTAAAATAGAAAAACCTGTACAACCCAAGAGTGATTACATTTACTATAGTAATCTAGAGTTATACTACACTACAAGTAAGAAGCTCCATCTTGCATTTTCATGGTGAATTCAGAAACCCCAGTTACCTGTGCTCCCTGTCCCTCACTATTCCTCTTCTGGATCCTCTGCCTGCAGAAAGTGAGGCACTTGTGAGTAAAAGAGAGAGATGTAAAAATGTAAAAGTTAAAAATATTTTTACTTACCAAGTAAGGGGATTGATGAGAGCTATCTGCCCTTTCTTTAATGTGCTTTGGTTCATTTCATCCAATCTCCTAAGTGTCTTAGATGCACAGACACCTTGGCATTACCTTTACCCCTGCCCCACCCCGGGCTAGAGACATAGAAACATAGAAACATAGAAGTTGACGGCAGATAAGGACCGCAAGGCCCATCCAGTCTGCCCATTTCTTTTTCTACCTTATAAATGTGCCATCGGCCTTTGCTCTGTCAGTGACCTATCTATTCATAGTCATTTGTATTGCTCCCTTATGCCTATCCCATGCCTGTTTGAAGCCCTGCACTGTATTCATAGTCACCACTTCTTGTGGTAAGCTATTCCATGCATCTACCACCCTTTCTGTGAAAAAGAATTTCCTCACATTCCCCTTAATCGGCCTCCTCTAATCTCATGCTGTGTCCTCTTGTCCTGCTATTTTTCTTATATTTAAACATGTTAGACTCTTTCACCTTGTTTATGCCCTTAAGGTGTTTAAATGTCTCGATCATATCACCTCTCTCCCTCCTTTGCTCAAGGGTATACATATTGAGCTCTGCTAATCTGTCCTCATATGTCTTCTGATGCAGTCCCCTGCACCATTTTGGTGCCCTTCTCTGGACTGCCTCAATTTAGTTAATGTCCTTGTGAAGGTGTGGCCTCCAATACTGCTTGCATGATACTCCAGATGGGGCCTAACCAATGTTTCTTGTACAGAGGGATTATTACCTCCTCTTACGACTTGTGATACCCCTACTAATACACCCTAACACCCCTAGCCTTACCTACTGCTTTAGAGGTCTGCTTGATGATTTTAGGTCATCAGTGATGATGATGCCCAAGTCTCTTCTTCCTTTGTGACTGCTAGCAACTCCCTCCCAGCCTATAAGTGGCTTCAGGGTTTCTCTTCCTATGTGCATGATTTTGCACTTTTGCATTAAATCCCAGTTGCCACTCTTCTGACCATTTTGCTAGTTTATCCAGATCTCTTCTCATTCTGCCCACCCCATCTGGATCATCTACTCTGTTGCAGATCTTGGTGTCATCTGCAAACAGACAAGCCTTACCTCTAGTCCATCTGCGAGGTCACTAATGAAGATGTTGAATAGACTGGCCCCAGGACTGATCCCTGAGGTACCCCACTTGTGACTTTCATCTCTTCTGACTGTATACCATTTACCACCACTCTCTGTTTTCTGCCAGTCAACCAGTTTGCCACCCAGTTGACCAACTTCTGACCAACCTCGAGCCTACCTAGCTTATTTATCAATCTTCTATGTGGAACAGTGTCAAAGCTTTGCTGAAGTCAAGGTAAGTGACATCAACTGCTCCCTTGGTCCACCACTCTGGTTACCAGTCAAAGAAATCTATGAGATTAGTTTGACAGGACCTTCCTTTGTAAACCCATGCTGTCTTGGATCCTGTGCCCCTATGGATTCCAGGTGTTGCACTATCCTTTCCTTAAGGAGTGCCTCCATAATCTTGCCCACTACTGAGGTAAGACTGACCGTCTGTAGTTCCCCACCTCCTCTCTGCTACCACTCTTGTGGAGCGGATTCATGAGCCCTTCTCCAGTCTTCTGGGACCTCTCCTGTGCTCAGAGACTCACTAAACAATTCTGCTAATGACTCTGCTAGTTCCTCCTTTAGCTCCTTATGTACCCTGGGATGTATGCCATCAGGTCCCATTGCCTTATCCACCCTGGAGCTTAGCAAGCTCTTGTAGGACCCTTTCTTTTGTGAAGGGAGTAGTGCTCACCTCCCTCCCCTGTGTCCATGATGCTTGAGCTGTGGGCCCTGCCCTACCTTCTCTTCAGTAAATACTGAGCAAAGTATCTATTTAGGATAGATGCCTTACTGGGTCCTCCCTCCTCACATGCTCTCCTTTTCTCCATTAAGCTTAGCAATACCCCCTCTGGACTTTCTCCTTTCACTAATGTATCTATAGAAAGTCTTGTCACCTTCTTTTACTGTTCAGGTTAGTGTTTCCTGCTTGGGACTTTGCCTGCCTTACTGCCTTACCTGCTTCCCTTTAGGCAGTTTGGTATGCCTCCTATCTTCATCCTGCTGTGTTCCCTTTATATTTCCTGGAAGGCCAGCCCTTTGGCTCTGACCTTTCTGCTACTGTATTTGAGAACCAAAGTGGTTTCCTTCTTCTTTGCACTTCCTTTCTGTCTAACACAATGGATGTTGCTTCAAGTATTGTATCCTTAATGCTTGCCCACTTTGCCTGTACCTCCTCACCTGTGTTTCTTTTTGCCAGGGCTGAGCTTAACTCTGTTGGCCATCTTATCAAAGTCAGCTCCTCTGAAGTCCCATATTTTTGCCTTGGAATGGATGATTTAGATGTAGTAGCCAAATTGAACCATACCATGTGATGGTCATCAGCCCCAGGTGACCTTTCTACCTGGAGATCTGTGATCCCTTCTTGTTAGTCAGTACCAGATCTAGGATAGCCCTGTCTTGTGGGGTTGCTGTACCCAGTTGTTTCTCTGAGGCCCCCTGCAGGGGAATCCACTATGAGTCTAGTTCTGCAGATGTCTTGCTTGTATTGACCAATCTGTATCTGGCATGTTGAAGTCTCCCATTATCAGAACCTCCCTTAGCTGTGTCATGTTTGTATGTCTTCTAACAGTAATGTGTCTATGTCCTCCTCTGGTCTGGGGGCCTGTAGAACAACCCCAGTTCTTATGGCTGTGCATTTCCTGTTTCCAGGGTGACCCACAGTTCTTTTCTGGCTCCTTATGTGTATTCTGAATTTCTGTAGCTTTGATATTTTCATTAACATACAGGGCCACTCCTCCCCCTTTTTGCACCTCGGTCTCTTCTGAACAATACATAGCCAGGTACTGAAGTCTCCCAAGTGTGGTTACTGGTAAACCACGTCTCACTAATTGCTACTATGTCCAGTTTAGCCTCTGACATTATTGCCTGCAGGTCTGGGATCTTATTTCCCAGGCTGTGAGCATTGTACATGATTTTCCATTGGCCAGATTTTGGTGTGTTAGTTGTTGGGTGAAGTTTGGCATTACCCTGTGCATCATTATGGGGAGACAAACCTTTTTCTTACCTGGTGATGCAAATGACGGCAAACACGCTGAATTCCTGTTTGACCATTAGCTGAGGGGAGGGTGTTCTTCCCATTGACGATGGGGTGCTGCACCCTCCCATTTGCTAGTTTAAGAGTTCTGCAAAGACGCTAAACTTCTGCCCCAATGCACTGACTGACTCTCTTAGCTGGGATGCAGTCCATCAAATTTAAAGAACTCGCTTCCTAGAACTGTTGCCAGTTCCTACAAATTTCTGTGTCCTTTTCCTGGCACCAGTCCTTGAGCCACATGTTTAGCTCCCCATTCCCTTCTCTGACCTTCCTCGGCCCATCTGCTCCTTTCTCCCAGACTGGCAGGATCTCAGAGAAGAGATGCCGGATGAAAAGATGATAGTTTGTCACCCAGCTTAGTCAGGTGTTCCTTGGTTCTACAATTGACCGGTTGGCGTAGATCATTAGTCCTAATGTACTAGGACATCAATGTTTTCCTGCTTTTAGAATAATTTAGCAATGCGGTCAGTGTCTCTTCATGTTGATGTACCTGGGAGACATCTGACCATCACCCTTGGTTGAGATGGGTATCAATTCACTCAATCATGAGTCTCCTATGATGTGATAGTTTTGTTTCTTTTGTGCTTGTTTAGTTTTTGGTTCTGATTTGGTGAGTATTGTTGTACTAGCTTCTTGTGCCGCAGTGTCCTGCTCTGCAGTATCTTCTGCCTCTTTATTTGATTTCAGAGAGATAGAGGCAGATACCTGTTTGTAGTGTTTATATGGTTTTTTGGAGGTATGTGTTGGAGAGCAGAGAGTGATGGGGTAATTTGATTTTGCTTCTCCCAACCACCTGCCAACCTCCTGGACCAACTACCTCTGTGCGGTCGAGGTTTTTCTGTTGATGCTGGGGAAATGGCGGGTGGTTTTATAATGTATTTCCTCTTCAATATGAAATTTGAGGCTGCAATCTCTGCCCATGCTGCCTGGAGTTGAGACCTAAGATCTCCAAAGGCTTCAGCATGTAGGACAGTGTCCTAAATCCTGTAAGACTGTCCTTCTGAAAATTGTTCCACAGTACTCTGCAGTTAATGAAATCCATTCCAAATAAGTTGCTGGGTTTGTAATCTAGTCAGAGTAATTAGAAGGAAAAAAAAAGAAAAAAACTGCAAGTAATTTTAATTGTGCTTTGTTTGGTTGTTATAACAAGTTAAATTACTAGTGCCCCTGTAAATGAGATCACTTTGTGGAGGCCTCTTCGATCCGCCTCTTCCTGCTCTACACAGGAAATGTCACAACTGTGGTACCCTATAAAAGGAGGGTAGTAGCGGGGTGTTAGATGGGGTGGTGGCTGGGCCTTCCCCTGCCTAAAAAGAAGAACCATTGACGAAAGAACAAGGAAGTAAGAGCAGAAACAACTAGTCAACAACAAATGCAGTAACCCTGAAAGCTTATCCTAATGTTAGATAAAACTGTAAAACCTGTAAAGCACCACCTGCAATAATTCCAGAGAAGATATACCCTGTAAGAAACACTTTGCTCCAGAGAAAAATAAAGCAGTAACAGAAGATATACCTTGCAAAACACAATTTGAATCAGAAGATTACAGCAGTAATCTGTTAGCACACACCTGTAGGCACACCTTGTAATAATGCAGAAGAAGGTATACCAGCAACAACAATTTGAATCAGAGAAAAATAAAGCAATGAAATGTTAGCAACAAACAGTAGCAATCCCTGTGAGTAAAAATAAAAACACCACCACACAGTAAATCTGCTTAGCCAAACTAAGTCTTAATCTTCTCCCTTGCTCTGGTAAATTTCTACTCTGCCTTTCAAGCAGTCTTAGAAGGAAAGAGCTCAGGGAAGCTAAGTGCCTTGGCCAGCAAACCAAGTCTTCTACCTCCAAGATATCAACTAACCTGACTTTTAACCCTTCTTTCTGTTGAAATTACTGACAGTTTGCCAGCTCCACCCCACATACACACCTAATCCTTTGGAAGAGCTGTGGAGAAAAGCAATTAGCTCCTTCAATGTGAGAAGGAGACTGAAACACCTCTGAGACAACAAACCTTTTCAACAAACAAGAATAAAATAAAACACAGTGTCAAACACTAATTTTGCTTAGCCCAATGATAAAAAGTCACAAAAATGTAAGCTCCACCTGTAATACAGTAATTTCAGAGAGATATACCCTGTAAGAAACACTTTGCTCCAGAGAAAATAAAGCAGTAACAGAAGATATACCTTGCAAACACAATTTGAATCAGAAGATTACAGCAGTAATCTGTTAGCACACACCTGTAGGCACACCTTGTAATAATGCAGAAAAAGGTATACCAGCAACAACAATTTGAATCAGAGAAAAAATAAAGCAATGAAATGTTAGCAACAAACAGTAGCAATCCCTGTGAGTAAAAAATAAAAACACCACCACACAGTAAATCTGCTTAGCCAAACTAAGTCTTAATCCTTCTCCCTTGCTCTGGTAAGTTTCTCTACTCTGCCTTTCAAGCAGTCTTAGAAGGAAAGAGCTCAGGTGAAGCTAGGTGCCTTGGCCAGCAAACCAAGTCTTCTACCTCAGACAGAAGCACTGTGAGTATGAAATGAGTCAGGGAGGTATTCTCAGGCAATCTGATACTACTGGTCTCAAAACACAGCAGCCATAGCCACTCTACCCATTATACCGTTCATAGGATGTCCTTCAAAGCCAGGACCTGACGTTGGCATTTTCTTGTTTTTGCCAGACAATCCACAGTTGATTTATGTTTTTTTTTTTAGTAATCTCTAGCTCTCTCTGATCTTCTACTTGTTTGTTTATTTAAGGTTAAGACCATTGAGCAAAAGTTCATTCACAATTTTGACCTTATGAAACAATACAAAGTAGTCTACTAAGTAACTACTGAGCTGGGAGTACTGTTGAAACTTGTCCTGCATATAACTGTTGTTTAGAAACCAGCAGCAGAATTCTCAAAGCCTTCAGAAGGTGAAAAACCTTCCCTAAGTCCCCAGACCTTCCTCAGCTACAGAAAAAAAGGGGAGATTGCTCCAAGTGCTATTCACAAAAACCTCCGCAGCTGCGGAAAAAAACACTATGGACAGTGGAGAAAAGTGCAGCTGCGGAAGACCCTGAGGACAAAAAGGTGTGAAATAAGTAAGGCACAGCCCCTGAAAGGCTATTCACAGCCAGTTATTTTCTGCAGTTGCGGAAAGAATGTTACACACAGTGGAATGAGGTGTAACTCTCCCTCAGCACACTGCAGTAGTGGCCCAGCAATTGAAATCAATTAAGGTGGAGGTGAACCACAGATAATAGCATCTCAGACAGTATAGCAGTGGCTGATGTTACAGCACCAGAAGCATACATTGCCATGATGTGGCAACAGGCAACAACCACTAGACCCAGTGCAGCCCATGACAGAGCCTCACAGGCAGTAGAGCCTGACCAGCCAGCAGCGAGTGCTACCTCTGCAGGCCACAGGAACACTCCAGGGAGGGACGACCAGCAGGGACAGTCGGCCACTGTGGTGCTAAGGTATCGCTGGTACCTGTGGTGCTGCTGTGGTCCCAGTTGGGATTGGTTGCTGGTCTCTGTGTGTGCTGTCAGCTTCATATTATAGCAGCACTGTTACAGTCTGCTGCTTCAACCACTGTAGTTTCCCTATTGCCGTGCCTTCTTAGCCTTTGCTGCAACTGTGGTTCCACAACTGTGAATTTCCCCAACACTAGCACCAAATCCCTGCGGCCTTCTAGAAAGTACCACATCTGCGTCACTTTTGAGGAATTCCACAGCTGCACTGGTTTCTTTGAGAATACAGCGCAACTACGTCCTATCAACTGCAGCAAGCCTTTTATTTATTGTATTTTTATTAATTTTTGTTGACAGGGTTAGTGCACTAGACAAATCCTGCCTATTTTCAGCACGACCGGGAGGGATACAGATGAATGCCAACTGACCTTGAACCAGATTAACCTGTTGGTGATACTTTTTAGTGAATGAGGAATTTGGCCAGGTTACCGGGAAATTTCCCTACTTTTTTCGATATTAGGAGATATCATTAAGCGATACAGTTTAAGTTTTCAGTGCTATGCAGATAATACTCAGCTGTATCTGTCCTTTCTACCCGAACAAGGGGATGCAGTCTCTGTGTTTAACAACTGTCTCGCTGAGATCAAGGACTGGATGAGCACCAGCTGCCTGAGACTGAACCCTGACAAGACCGAAGTGTTCGTTGCCCGATGCCTGCCCAGCCCCCAAACCCACCCCTAGATGACCAGGGGAATGATTAGATAGGACCCGTGCTGAGATCCCACTGTCTAGTACACCAGGCAGGGAACTAGTACCGATTAAAAAAAAATCTACGCGGGAGTGCGATTTGTGGACTGGGGAGCAGAATGTAAACTCTCATGCATCTAGGTGCAGCACTCTCCATGGGTCACATAACCCTCCCATTGCCAACAACTCATGCAAAGCTAGTTGGGTGGGGGAAGGCTGGACAGAATGATGGTTAGTCCTGTCCTGGTCTGTAGTGAGAGTTATATTCCAATCCGCTGCAAGTATTATTGCAATGTGCAAGTAGGGAGCAATTAGATTGGTCAATTGGGAGAAAAATTCAGGTGTGGGAATATTTAGACCATAAATACACTCGAGAAGTATTTCCGATTGCTCTAAAACCCCGTGGAGTAGTATATAGTGACCTAAATGGTCTACTATACTGTGCCTAATGCTGAAATTAATACCTTTAAAGAATATAATTGCTACCCCTTCCGTTGAGTAGAGCTGCCTGCCGTGAAGACCTGTCCCACGTTCTGCCATCTAAATTGCAAGTTCTCTGTAGTCAGGAGGTGGGTTTCTGCAGGAAGGCAACCAACAGTGAAGCAAGTTAAGATATTTAATGACTTGGTATCTTTCCCCTCACTCTAGCACCTTTAATGTTCCATGAGATAAATATCATGTTCATACAGGATTATCTGGTTGGTCCATTAATGGGGAGATATTTAAAGTTCAACTGGCATATGAGGGTCAATATGGTTGCAATTCCCCCTTCTCCATTCCCAAGCCCACCTTAAGCCCCCTAACCAAAACCCTCCACCCCTAGCCCTCCTCACCCCTATGTATAGGCAAGAATGATGTGATGCAAGGGTCCCACCCCCACCCCACATATACCAGAATGCCACGAGGACTGCCCGAACCCTCCAGTACCCCAAAAACCCTAATAAAGCCCCATAAACCCCTAGTCCTAAAGACTTCTCTCCTTCGCATTCCTGATCATAATGACACATCCCTCCCCATAGAGACAGCCCTTCCTCCACCCACCGCCTCCCAAAACCAATGCAAACTCAGTCAATCAATTAAACATGAACATTAACATTTGTAAAACCTCATAGTCTGTAAACTGCAAATAGGTAAACCATTATGCAAACAAACATTAGGCACTTACAAAAACTAGCAAGTATCCTAGAATGCCCAGCTGGGTGCAGCTAACTTAAGTGGATCCCCATCAGGTACGCCATAGAGTATAACATAGCCCAAGAGGACTGCTCATTACAAATGAAAAAGGGAGATAAAACCTGGACGTTAACAAATAACTGGGGTGTCCGTGGCAGTAAAAGACCACAACTCAGGAAGCATTATTCTGCAGTAGGGCACCCATTAGTGTCACAGCAAAGAGGTGGCCTCTATGTTGAAAATGGTCACCACAAAAACAGTATGGCAACAATAATCTACATAAAGGGACCCATAGCAGGCTGTTGGGAATTCAAATGAGGAGCCACAGGCATCATTAATAATAACAGCCTAAAGGTAGAAACACCATGAGGGCATCAGCATAATAGTGCCAGTATAAGAGAATGTCCCCCTGAACAAAACAAAATGAACAAATATCAGTGACATCCACATATGCAGCCTCAGGTCCAGCCATGTGGATAACCTGGCAGGATTAACATACGAACATCAGCTACCGACAGGCAGGATGAAAGGGACAATTCAGTCCTTCCTGTGTCCACTGCAGTCAGAGTCTCCAGGTATATGTATAGAGAAGCGCCCAGGTTTTACAGGAGTCACCAAACTGGAAAAGAAAAGTCACAGGCTGGAATTCCTTGAATCAGGGCAGCAAAAGTCAAAGACATTAAATTATCCTGAGGCCAACTGTAAGTTCGTGCTGGAACCTAGAAGCTTACTTTAAGAGGCAATGGGGAGTACTTCAGACTATTTATTACTCTGCATGATGATTGGGAGAATTTCCTCGGCTGTTGCGGTGAAACAATAGAGCAATTTCACCACTAGGTGGAGCCCATAGGTTACGAAAACAAAGGAGAAATCAGGTAGCCAGTGAGTATTCTGGTCACCACCCATAGCAGATTGTACTGTTACTAGAAAGTAATCATTGGTCTGAAGATTCGCAAGCAAACACAGCTCAGCTTACATGCCAGCAGGGCAAAAAGTCAGAAAGCGCACTATAAAGTCTTTCTCTTGCATACCTGATAACCTCCATATTAACACGGACAGGGCGCCTGCCATTTATTTCACTTAAATAGCTCTGGGTACAGTAATTTCAGCAGAGTATTAGCTTGCTCAAAAGAATCATAGCTGTGCCATGTGCCTAAGTGCAGCTTGTAGAGTTGCTGAGTACTTCATGAGAAATTTCACCCCTGCGGCAAGTAACTTAGACACTATTGGGTACATCTCAGTCCTCTTCACCCTTATTGACTTGGGGAGATCTTGGGCAGTTCTTATACGGCGTCCTTCCCATTGAGGGTCTTGTAATTCTCACTTTTTGAGGATGTACTGCTTATCTGAAAAATTAAGCAGTCTGAAGATTATTGGTCATGGAGGAGATCCTGGGGCAGGGGTAGGCCAAAGCGATCTGTGTGCCCATTCAACTATGTACTCAGGACCATTAGGGGAAGGGCCAGTGATCTTATGGCAGAACCTTTGGATAAAGACCACTAGTGTGACCCCTCCTCACCCTCGGGAGACCAAGGATTACCAGGTTATTCCTCCAGGACCTCCCCTCAAGGTGTTCAAGCTTCCCCTCCATCAATTTAACCCAGTGTCTCAGCTGTGCCACATCTGGATTCACTCTAACCCTTCAGTCATCCAATGAAGCAGTTCTCACCTCGTTGTCTCTGGTATACCTGATGAGTAAATCTAGTGATGATCTAATATTTTGAAGATCCTGAACCAGTGTGTCCAGTGTAGTTTTGAGGAAAGTCAGGCCTTCTAGGAATTTGGGCTCTGTGAGTGCAGTCTGGGTGGTTGTGGTAGGGTTTGCCCCAGAGGCCTGCGCTTTGGAGTGCTTCTCAGTTTTTTTACTTGTCAGTGTGGTAGGAGGGGTATGATGCAGCAATGGATCCCTCATTTCAGCTTCCATTCCAGTTTGTTTTTTGCCCAGCAGAGTCGACGATGTTCTCAGAAGCTCGCGATGTGCCAGGATTGTTATATTATTATTAGGTTAGCACTGAGAGTGTGAAAATAGGAGCAGGAGAAGCATGAACAATGGAAGGAGCATCTGCTTAGGCAGCCATCACGTGTCCCTCCCTACTTATTAAAATTGCTACTCCCTTTTGCTTTGTCGAATTACCTGCTGCAAAGACTCTACCAAAAGAATATCTGTGGAACAGCGTACCTTCAGACTCTAATAGATTAGTCTCTTGGAGGAATGCTATGTGGCACTACATTAAATTAAGATGTTTTAAAATTTAATATCTCTTGAACTTTGGTCTGGCTCCTTTAATATTCCTAGACACATATCTCATAATACAAATTCAAGGATATACATATACCTGTGGGATTATATAACTGGAACATAGCTTGTGCAAAAGAAATATCCCCAGTGGTTTCTTTAACTAACCCCCCCACCCCAAAGTAAACACATCCATATATGAGATCTTTGCTCTCCAAAGGCCCCTGGAGTTTGATGAAACAATACACACACAAAGTCCAGTAAATGCAATCAGTTCCAATGATATAAAGGAGCCTTTCCAGAGATAGCTATATTGATGAAATGTCCCCTTCCCCCACCCCTTCTGAAATAGCAGTGAATTCTCTCAAAATCAACACTATAGGCCTGCCTGGTGGCGCTGAGGGTTGAGGTGCTGGATGTCATGCCTCATGCTACACTGGCGACCTGGGTTCTGGAGTGAGCCTGGGCACCGGGGGTCGGCAGGGGAGGGTTGAGAATCGAGTGTCCTTGTGGTGCTCTCCTCCCCGGGTAGGGAGGGGTGAGATGGCTCGGCATGCCAGCAATCCCTGATGGAGACCGGGGAGCACTGCAGCAAACTGGGCAGCACGTGATTAGTGTGGTCGATGCAGGCAGGGTTGCTGTGTACCAGTGTGTTGGGGCATGTGCCACGCATGGGGGAGGGACTCAAGATCTAGAAAAAGGAAAACACTGGCTCCACAGAGCCTGTCTGCCACATGTCCATAACTGGACCTCTGCCACTGCCCCTTGAACTCCCCACAGACCTAGGGCCGGGGGTTCTGTGGGGAGAGCTAACGCCTTTGAGGAGGTTGGGGGTCTCAGTGGGCTGTAGAGCGGCAGGCAAACTGGCAACCCAAAAGAGTTCCAGTCTGGTGAGTACCATATAGAGATTAAAAAAACAAAAAAAAAAAATCACCAGAGCAGTGTCATTGATCAATCGAGGAAGAAGGACCCTGTGGCTTAAACTATGGGATGCAGATAATGAATCAAAGGCAATGCTCCATAAGCTTCCCTTTAAAGGATCACTGCTATTCAGAGAAGGACTAGACAAATATGTCAAGGCCAAGGAAGATGGAAGGCTCTAGGGAAGGAACCACTAGCGTGAGACCCACTTATGTCCTGTTCAGGCAGAGGTTTTTCCTAACAATTTCTGTGACCGATGACGAGTCCATTACAGCAACAGTGGAAATAATTTTTGCCCCTCATATTCCCCCACCAACAACAGATTCAGAGGCTGAGGCAGATCCAACTGGGGCAGATTCTCAGATAGTAATAGTTTTCTGTGCTTTGCAGTTGAAGCTATCTTCTTCCCCCTCAATCACAGTACACACCAATAGGAGCATGATCAGATCGGCCTTGAGAGTCATATGACCATGAGACTTCCTCAGATCAGTAGACTTGAAGGATGCCAATCTACACATCTCATAAGGCCATCCCACTTCAGGTTCTTCAGATTCCACATTCTGTGGAAACACTGTCAGTATCAGGCTTTGCCCTTCAGCCTTGCCTTGGCACCCAGAGTATTCATGAAAGTCTCCATAGTACTAGCAGCCAAGATGAGAGAACAGAACATTCAAGTCATCCCCTACTTGGCCAATTAGCTAATCAGGATCAGATCAACATAAAAATAGCAAAATAAAAGTGATAAATGAATGGATCAGGAAATGGACACTAGACAACAAATTAAGGTGTCTAACTCATTGGGAAACTTTATAGCATAATTACAAATGTTACTGTTGGGATGGCATCGACTTGAACAAAAAAGGTACTGTAGCAAGTACCTAGGGGACAAAATAAATCAATATATTTCAAATTGTTTAAAGTTCTGAATAGGGAGAAAGAGAACACACCATCAGTTTTAGAATCAATAGATCATAGAAAAAACCCTAAAATTTTGTTGGGAACTAATGCATGAGTCTAAATGTTCTTAAAAAACTGAACTTGAAATCCAATTGAACAAGAACAAATCAATATTATCTCAGTATCAGAAACATGGCGGATGAGGCTTCACTCTGGTCTAGGAAATTACAAATTTTAATCTCTGCCTAAAAAACAGAATAAATAAAATGAGAGGTGATGTCTGTTTATATGTTAACAGGAGCTATCAGAGTTTTGAAATTAACCACCCAGTATTGACACCACTGATAATATTGAAGCAATCTGGGTTAAGGTAAATCTATCCCCATCCCATACTGTCCTGATAGGATCCTGCTATAGGCCACCATCAAGTTCTCCCAACTACATAGCCAACTCATAAAAGAAACAGTTGAATTAGTTGAAACTAACGACATAATGATCCTAGGTGATTTCAGTTACCTGGTATAAATTGGGGTAACCACACAGCCTCAAATGCTCATGAGCAGATCTTTTGGATTCTTTATTATCTACAGGATTACGGCAGCTAGTTGATAAACCCACAAGGTCAGATAATACCCTTGAGCTTGTCATAACTAATATATCCAACCTATTTTTGACATTGTCTCAAAGCACCATTGGGAAACAGCCACCATAACACCGCTTTTGTGTACTCTTATATCCAATAGAGTAGGCAAAATATACCAGTATTTATTAAAGATTATACCAAAGCCAACCATCAGGCCAAGAAGTATTCAGGACTCATTAAATTGGGATTTAATGCTTTCTGACCTTAATATAGAGGAATGCTGGAAGACTATCAAGGAAGTAATCCTCACAACCGAAGACTGGTTAGTGCTAGCAAAACAAATCTATAATAAGAAGGGCAAAGTGCCACCCAGGATGTCTAAGAAACTCAGGAGGCAAATCAGAAAAAGGATAACGATTTAAAAATTAAAAAAAATAAGACACATCAACATATTCCAAGTATAAGTACAAGGCCAGAGTTACCAAAACATTAAATAGAGCAGCAAAAGACAACTTGAATTCAGAATATCCATGAATAAAGAAATAGTAAGTATTTTTTCTTGTTAACCATCTAAGTAAGGGAAAACTCAATTCAGTCTATACTATCTAACAGTGATGTTCTGAATGACCCAGCTGAAATTGCAACAGTTCTAAACAACTACTTTTCAACAGCATTAAATAAGAATGATAGACTTAATCCTCAGATTACCATGAGTCCTGATGAACCACCATACTTTATTATCAACAACACTAAGGAGGCTTAGATAATTTGAAAGTCAATGCCTCACCAGACCCAAATGGTATACATCCTGGTATAAAAACATTTCATCTAGTATTTGCCTTCCCTTAACCAAGATTTTAACACTTCTATAAGAAAGTGAGAAATCCCAAAAGAATGGAAAACAGCTATCATCTTCCCAATTTTCAAAAAAGGAAATAGGTTAAATCCAGAAAACTATTGTCCTATAAGTTTGTTATCTGTTTCTTTTAAAATCCTAGAAACATTGATAAAAAAGCAATTTGAAAAATAAATTATATTGCTAGGAAACAAGGATACTACTCAACATGGTTTCCAGAAAGGAAGGTTGCGTATAACCAATTTGATAACATTCTATGAACCAGTTAGTCGTGCCTTGGATGCCAGTTACCCATGCAATGTTATACTAATTGATTTCAAAAAAGCATTTGATAAAGTTTCACATAAACTACTTATCAAAAGACTATGTTCAATAACATGGGTCAATAATTGGTAACAGGACAGGTACCAACAGATTTGAGTCCAAAGTCAACTGTCATCTAAGGTAGAAGTGACAAATGGCATACCCCAGGGGTCAATCTTGGGACCCCTCTTATTTAACTGCTACATTTCTGACTTGCACATAGGTGTTACATCAAAAATTATCAAATTTGCAGATGATACAAAATTGGCCAATGAAATTGCAACATATTCCCATTAGGAATCACTTCAAAACAGCCTTAACACTATTTCCAACTGGTGCGAAAATAACAGAATGGAGCTTAATTTAAACAAATGCGCTATCATTCATTTGGGAAAAAATAATCCTCTCTACACATATTCATTGGACTCTACAGCTTTACTTGTAGTTGACAATGAGAAAGACCTTGGGATAATAATCAACAAGGCATTTAAGCATAAACTCTGTATTAGGTCGATAGTCCAAAAGGCAAAATAATTAACATTATTAAAAGATCCTTTATAATGTATGACGAACATACCATCTTCAATCTATATAGAAATTATGTCCAATCTCACTTGGATTATGCTTCTCCTTTCTGATCACCATATTGTATACAACAGAAAGATTTCATAGAAAAGGGCAACCAAGCTCATCCCCAGTCCCTCTAGACTGTCCTATCTCACTAGACTACAGCATTCAAATCTCATGCCACTTGACATAAGGAGACTGAGAGGGGACTACCTACTTGTTCACAGCATAGTTAGAGATCAATCGAAAATGTCTGATTGTGGATTCATCCCTAATAATAGAAATTTGAATTTACGCTCTGATAATTATCAATTTGCTCTACCTAAGACCAACACAAAACAGTGAGATAATTTTTTTACACTGAGGATAATAGCTGTTTGAAATAAACTCTCAGAACATATTGTCAATATTAATGAACATAAAAAATTTAAAACAACATTGGATAACTACTTGGGCTACTAACTGTTGCCCCATATGCATCAGGGACAGACTTGATGGGCCTTGGCCTAATTCTGTCTTATAACATAAAAGTACAAAGTACAAAAGTACTAAGATCACCACAGAAATCACCACAAGAGACACCAACAGTAATATAATTCCTGGAGAAGCATGTTTGGGTCATCAACCATCATGACAGCAGCCTTACACTCAGCCAGTCCATAGATCACCTGAGCACCCTAATCAACACAGCAGTGGGCCTGGTATGACCCTCAGATAAATGTATGAACAATCTAATAATATAAGTGACAAGCATGCAAGAGGAGAAAACAACCCATGCTGGAACAAGTATTTTGAGTATTGGGGCTAATGACATCATGTGTAGACCTGGTCCTTTCGGCCAGATGGAACATGCGATGGCTACTTCTCCTGGCCATCCAACAGAGAGTCCTCCATGACCAGGATCTAATGGTTACATTAACTATGCCACCTCTGGTAGTTGCTTCACTAAGGTGGTGGACAAACAAATACAATCTGGCCAAGACGATGCCCTTAGACATCCAATACGATATGGTAATCAACATGGATGCCAGCCTAACAGGGTGGGGGGCAGCTACCAGTCCGCTTGGAAATGGTCCCTAACCGAGCCAAAGTTACCATTTAATACATTGCAGATGAGTAAAATCTTCCTAGCCTACTGCACTGCAGTCAACTAATCAAGAACATACATCTTCATCAGATCAGATAATAAAATGGCATTGGCATACACTGCAAAGCAGGGTGGAACCAAGAGCAGGGCAATAAGAAGGAGGCTCAAAGGTTCTGACCTGGGCATAAGAGCATCTGACCAGCATCTCAGCCACCCACTTAGCAGACAAAGTGACTACAATGGCAGAATGGTTGAGTCACCAAGAAATACACCCAGATGAGTGGACACTCAATCTGCAGACCTTCAATTGCATCAACAGGCCCTGGGGACCAGTGCAAGTGGACCTCATGGCAACTAGCAAAAACACTCAATGCTCCAGTTTTTACACCAGATTGAAAGACAGCCAACCCATGGGAAAGGATGCCCTGTCATCAGAATGGTACTTTAACATGGCATACATCTTTCCACTACTCCTACTAATTCCACAAGTCCTGGAGAAAATACAACATTCCAGGGTGAGAATAATTCTGATCAACCCATACTGGCCAAGGAGATCATGGTTCACTACAGTGGTGGCCACGGCCCTGGACCACACAAGGAGACTTCCACTCAGGTGCAACATACTGCAGCAGTTGCCTGTCTGTCACACAGCCCTTGGAGTCTGAAGTTGACAGCTTGGCTTCTGAAAAAAAAGCCAGTTATCACCCTTCAATAACTGACACCATGACTATGTCCAGCAGGCTGTCTACCAGGACAACATATGAAAGACAATGGCATAGCCTCTCGACATGGTGCTTCATGAAATTTTTATCTCCACAGGACACCGCTATTGCAGACACTCTTCTTCCTTCAAGAGGACCTATACAAGGGATTCCCTCTTTAATCACTGTGTTTGCAGCTAGTGGCAACTGGAGCAGCATGACGGCAAATAGATGGAATAGTGCTGGGAACTCACTCTGACATACTTTGTTTTCTGAAAGCTTCTACAAATACACCGCTGAAGGTTAAACAGATTACTGCACCCTGGGATTTGAACTTTGTACCCAAAGCAATGACTACAACACCTATTGAACCACCAGCCACAGTGGATCTAAAGTGGATGAACCTCAAGACGTTGTTTGTGATTGTGGTTTGTTCAGCTAGAAGAACAGGCAAGCTGCAAGCTCTGTCCTGCAGAGAATCATACTTGGTCTTTCACGAAGTCAGTGTAATGTCGTGAATAATCCCATCCTTCTTGCCTAAAGCAGCCTCAGAATTCCACTTAAGACACATAATTGAATTACCCACTCAAATGCCTATCTCAGAGGACACAAAGGATCACAAAATTGATACTGTGGGAATGAGAAGGGTCATCGCTATGTATATCAACAGAATGAAGGACTTTTGCAAGACAGGCAGACTGTTCATCATCATCCAAGCATGCAGAAAAGGATACCCTACATCACATTCCACTATAGTGTCCTGGCTCAAAAAAGCCATTCAAGAGGCCTACAAGGCAGGTGCCAAAGAAACCTGGCTACAACATATGAGATCTGTGCAGCCACCACTTGGACATCAATACACACTTTAACGAGACATTACAGACTTGATATCGCTAATGAAGCAAAAACTAATTTCAGTCAGTCAGTCCTCCAAGCAGCCATGTCTTTTCCCCAAGAACATGACTCATCTGCCTCTCCCTAGAACATGGGTGTTGCTTTTTAAAACCCTAAATGTAAGAATCCTGGAGTGCCTCAGAGATTATTCCTCCACACTGGTAGTTTACTCACCTGGTAAAGGTGACTGTAGGGGTATGCATCTCTGAAGCACTCCACATCCCATCCTTTGAGACATTCATGTTCAGACAAGAAGTGACGTCCAGCCCCGACGTGCCATACAGGACAGATTACTTAGAGTGTATGAATAGATAATAAATACGCATTTATGCATTAGTTTATCTCCAATCTGTGGTCTAGTATGTAGTCGTGAGCCTATAAATTAACCAGTCTTTATTCTAGATACAGCTTTCAAAGACATCAAAACTGAGCTAGCCTCATCAGGTTGGAGGAAAAGACAGATAAGTAAAAACCTTCATTTTTTGACAGGAGATAACTTTTAGGACTATGAGGCCCTGTTTTACAAAGTTGTCCCACTTAAACATTACGGTTACATGAAAAGGTAGGTCCAACCTCACTTTTGAAGTCACATTTGCATCAACAACCCATCACAGAATCATAGAAGCTTGACAGCAGAAAAGGACCATACCAGCCCATCTAGTCTGCCTTTTGTTTCCCCCTACACCTCCCCTCCCTGCAAGCCCCCACCATCCCCCCTGATACTCAACCCCATATGCTTGTCCCATGCTCTCTTGAATTCTTCCACTGATTTAGCCCTGATCACCTGTCTGGTAGTCTGGTAGTCTGTTCCAGGGCTCCACCACCTTCTCCGTGGAAGAAACACCCTCTTACACTGCCCCTGTATCTTTTTCCTTGCAGTCTGAGGCTGTGCCCTCTAGTTTGATCCCTCCTTCCTCTTAAGTAAACCCTCTTCTCCCACTTTATTGAGCCTCCTTTACATATTTAAAAATTTTAATCATGTCTCCCTTTCTCCTTGTCTCCAGCGTATACAGATCCAGTTCCTTACACCTCTGCTCATATGACTTTCCCTGCATACCCTGTACCATCTTGGTTGCCCTTTCTCTGAACCCTCTCCAATACATCTATATCTTTGCAGACATGTGGCCTCCAGAACTGAACCCCATACTCCAGGTGCAGCCTCACCATGGCTTTGTAATAGGGCATTATTACCTCCCTCTTTCTGCTAGTAATGCCCCTGCCTATGCATGTCAACATTTCATTGGCATTTCTCGCTGCCCTGGTACATTGGATTCCTACTTTAAGGTTCAAGGAGACTATGATCCCCAGATCCCTCTCCAGTTCTGTTACTTTAATTTCATCCGCACCTAGGGTGTACCCTGCTCTTCTGGTCCTACTCCCCAAGGGCATCACAGTGCACTTCTTGGCATTACATTTCAGCTGCCACATTCCACACCTTTTTCAAGTGTCTTTAAGTCCTCCCTCATGTACTCCACACCCCCAGGGGTGTCCACCCTATTGTACATTTTTGTATCATCAGCAAATAGGCACACCCTCCCTCTTAAACCCTCAACAATATTACTGATGTAAACATTGGAAAAGCGGACCCAAAACTGATCCTGTGGCATTCCACTCTTCACTTTCACTGTCATGGAGTGCACCCCTTTTATTACCACACTCTGTGTTCTTCCTGACTGCCAGGCCTCCACCCAGCTTGTTATTTTCCCACCCAACCCCAGGCTTTCCATCTTGCTCATCAGCCTCCTATGGGGGACAGTGTCAAAGGCCTTACTGAAGTCCAGATAAGCCATGTCCACCTCCCCCCCGCTCAATCTCCTGAGTCAGTTAATCAAAAAACTGAATTAGGTTTGTCTGGTAAGACTTTCTCTTCAGGTGATAAGGTGAACATAACCCTAGACGTAAGGATTCTAGAGTATCTCAGAGGCAGATACCACCACAATCACCTTTACCAGGTGAGTAAATTGCCATTACTTCCATTGAAAGTATTTCACAGTGCACACTTGGTAGTCTATGCATCTGCCCAAGGGTGCGTCAGAGTTGGGGAAACCCTTTAGTCACCCTAAGGCTTTGTGGGCATAAGGGTTAGCACATGCTCAATGGGCATTTGTTGCTGGGATGTGGGTCTGTGGCAAATGGAGTAGTCCTCCAGAGCAGCCCCATAATTAAGGTTTGAAACCCCCGCCTTTGTCCCTTCTAAGTACAGCACCCACCACTGTGCTTGGGCACGAATACTCCATGTGGATAACTGTTTGCATATATGTGTCCCCGTTTTTTTTTGAAATGAGAAAATTCTGAATACAAGATGAAGAAATTACTAGTAAGTCCTAGAAAGTGTGCCCAAGCTATGACTGTGAAGAGAAATCTCAAAATGTATTGACACTGCCCCTGCTGGGTTGTCTGCAACCCCTAAATCTGGAGATTTGTGACAATGAAGATGGACTGTAACAAAGGACTGAAACCCCATGTGAGAGAGAGACCCTAGAAATTGGACTGTACTCTGACATGACATGATAATGTTGCCCCTGCCTGCAGGCTAAACAGCACTAATAAATAGTAAGCCTTTTCGTGACTCCTAGATGCATTTGGAACCATTAATGGTTCTACACCCACCACCTCTGCTGGTGGGCAGTTACCCAGCTAAACCACTATCTGTAAAATAAAACATTTTCACATCCCTCCTGAATCTCCCCTGCAAGCTTCCTCCAAGTCCCTTGTTCTTAACTCACCAGTCCTGCTGAATATTTCCCCACCATCCACCTTGTTCATTCATTTCATTTCAGGACCTTGAATGTCTATCATATCTCCGTTCTCTCTTCTGGTCTCCAGCGAGTACATGTTCAGGGCCTTAAGCCGATTATCCTAGGATCTGCCCTGCAGGCCCTGAATCATTTTGGTTACCTGCGCTGTACTGTCTCTAGCCTGTCTTTGTCTTTTGTTAGGTGAGGACTCCAAAATAGCACAGTATTCCAGAAGAAGCCTTACCAAAGCTATAAAGAGGCAGTATCACGTCATTCTTTCCAGAGTTGTGTTGCACTAACCCCCTTTTCTTTTAGCGCCTGGTCCTGCAGTTCTGGTGTCTGGCTGCCTGGGAGATCACCCCTAGCCCCAAAGATCATGGATGCATTTTCAGATCTTTTTATATTGCTACACCAGAAATGAGATCCAGACTTATCCATAAACTGGGGAGGAACTACAGCTATAAATAATAATTAAGAAAGAAAAAAAATTTAATTATTAAATAAACAGATAATATACTGTGTGGGTTTACAACATCTCTACTTACTAATAGTTTGCAAGCTGGCCCAAGTTCAATATAATAAACATGGACAGAAAGAGAACAATTTTTTGGTAGATATGTTTTATAACTATTTTACACTGCTTACCATTCTTGCTGTTGGGGAAAGACAGTTTGTTTTGACTATGAGTCCTGCCAGTCAATTTCTTTATGGGTTGTTATTGGCTATGGAGAGTCTGAAAAATGTAATATTTCTTTCAGAAACAAGCATTTGCCAATGCCGAATGTTTGCTTACAGTGTAAAAGAGCTGTATAAGGAACATATCATTTAAATCAACTATTTCTTGTATTTTCTGCTCATTTGTATGGCTGCATGGGTGGAGCCCTGCAGGCATTTTGAGATTACTGAGGGGGGACTGACAGGAAATGATGACTGTGTTCTTCCCTTGAGTGCTTCAGAATGAACATATGTCATTGCTTCAGTCCAGGTTCTCTCATTTAAAGCTGCGATCTCTTTCTGTCTGCCTTCTGCTTCATTTCCTTTCAGCCTGCCTGCACTACATCTGGACTCTAATTTCATTGCTATCTGTCTCATTTTATTTGTTACAAGAGCTGACTTTTAAGAACCTAGAGCAATTTTAGACAGAAAAAGAAACTTTACATATCAGTGTGGTAGATCTGAGGAGCAATTAATTAAAAAATACAACTAAAGAGATAAGGAAACATCCCTGAAATTCACAGGAGGGAATGGGTCATATGTCACAGAATGGAATTTTCCTGCAGTAAATTATCTGATAGCAAGTGCTTAGTAAGGATGCATACCTTAAAGAATAAAGGTTTGGGGTCCTTTGCTACAGTACAGTCATTCAGTTTGCTAATAAAGGGCAAAGCTTGTTACTGAAAGAAGCATCTATTATGACACTTGGCCAGCTGGTTCTGATTGTTGTAGGATATTTGTAATATAAATGTAGTGTGTGATTGTCATAGTGCTTCCTGGTGCTCCCAAGTTTCAGTGGAAATGACAGGATATATATTAAACCAGGAGATTTCTGTAAGGTAATTAACTTCCTTGAGACACATTGTATTTTATGGCCTTTTAATGACCTGTTGTTTCTTTGAAGTGGAAATGAAATGGGACTTTATGGGTCTGCCAGAGGATGAAAATCAAACTTTTATGACGTCTTAAGAGGAAGAACATTTAACATCAACTGGTGTTAAAAAGCTGTAAAACCCTTTTGAAATGCCTTGAGAGAAGGAACTGGGAAATCACAGACTTATAATTTGAAAAATGAGTTTTTGCTGATGTCACCTTATTTGAAATACCTCCTGATAGGACATACTGTTTGTATATTTTTTATACTCTAAAAGGAGGAGCAAGGTGACATCATAGAAGATGTGTGGAAACACAGAGTTTTAAAACTGTGTACTGTGTTTGAACTGGTTGACATATGTTTTTGAACTCTTAAGAAACAAGATCTCTGATCTAACTTAAGCACTGTAAAGAGGTAATACATTAGATAGAAAAAGTCTAATTGTATTGTGGTAGGAGTTTATGTTTTGCACTTTAACCTTGTTCTTTTAAGTGATTGTATGCTCTTTGATAGTGTTCTGTGTTTACATTTTACATATTTTTATCCATGTTAGTAAATGTACTGTATTGTTTTGAAAGACTGCCTGGGTGTGTCTTTAAAGTTCTTTTTGCATGTGACATATAGAGGGTTAAGACTGACAAAAACTGTTCAAAGCTTGATGGTGTTACTAAACTGGGAAAAGCTAAGAATATACCTAAGGTCTTTTATAGAGTTTTAAAGGTTCCTTTTGGATACCTGGTTAGGTGCCCTTAGGCGAAAGATATCTGGCATCCCCCCAAAGAGCAGATTATCTGAGCCTGTACATTTGGGTACACTAGCATAAGGTTCACAGTTTAAATCCCCCCAGATCTTGAGACTTAAGGTGATTCGGACCCACAAACAGATAGGAGGGTTACTCTCTGTCCTGCTACCTGTTCACACATATTGCACCTTGACGTTGGCATTGTGGGGTTGCAGAGGGCCTGACCTGCTGAGTGCATTTGTGTCTATTTATTTATTTTGAAAGAGATAGAAAAATATATTTAGTTTCTCATTGACATACATTGGGCTCCTAACTAGCTGGCAGTTTCTGGCATAACAGTACCAGAATTCTACTGAATTCTTTTTTACTAACAGTGTGAAAAGTAAAGACAAAAACCTACTTGTTTCACTGCACTAACACATATTTTGTTACAAAAGTAGAAGTAATTACTAACACATCAAAATACAATAGATAAAATAATATTTTTCTGTTTCTAGAAGTAAACACCTGCTCTTTACATGTCTTTCTGAAATTAAGTGGGAGTGGAGAGAGTGTGTGTGTGTGTGTGTGTGTGTGTATACACTAGAAACAGCAGGTCTGTTTATGAAATTAATCTATGAACGCATTGTCACATGATAGGCCTAGATTAATTTATGTGGGTTTATATTGTATATGCTGTAATGTACTTTAGAATTAAGACACTGTCTCTTTAAAAGGCTTTTAGGAATAAAAATACAACATAGCCAGAATTGCTATAATGGCTAGTGTGGGTGGGTGATATGTCTCCAGATAAGGGAGACAGGTATATGGCCCAGGAAGTCATGAAATATCCCACTGTAGCTTTCCATGACAGGAAGAGGTCAGGGGATGACCTAAGGGGTCAGGGGTTAAGCCAAATGCATGGACCAGATGTTACTGGGGTTGACATGGAACCACAGTGGCATCTGCAGGAAAAGGCAAACTGTTGCACCCTAATATCTGTATTGTCTTGGGACCATTTAACCCCTTTCCAGAGGAACAAACTCTTGTCAGAGCAGGAAAGGCTGTGGAAAGCTTTTGTGATGCTTGTACCCATTATTTCTAATGAATTTGCACAATGCATATCTGTGAAGATCCAGTTTCAATGTGGTCTTTCTTTTACATATTTTTACAATGTGTTTTCCTAGACTATACATGCTGATTGTGATATATTTAGTCTGGATAGTTCACAGAAGAAATGGCAGCTTATTTTCAGTGGGGCTCTACATCTACACAATATTATGCTGCATTGTGTAAAATCAGAATGCACTAAAAACAATATTTTACATCTGGGGGGATATATTAAGTGCCAGATCAATGCACGAGCAGAAAGATGCATTGCACAAAGAGTGCTGGTCGGCACTGATACAACATTCAAAGAGAATGCGCCACTCGTACAGGGTGTGATATAGTGGGCCCACCTGGATGAAGCGCAGCACTGCAGAATTCTGCAGTAGAGTTACTGCAGCTAACAATGCAATTTCAAAGGGAGTTAATCCATTTTGTCATGCAGTAAACCTGTGACACTGCACTTCATCCTGGCGGGCTTCATCATTCCTGTTGAAAAGGTGACCCTGGACAGGAGTCACAGTGTAGACAGCTGCCATGTCAGGTGCATCCAGGGTGCCTCCAACTAAATACTTCCAGGGGAATGCATGGCACATACTGGCATGCACTGCAGCTCCCATGGGCAATATTCAGCCCAGGAATGCAAATGAACTGAGCATGCAGGGTGCAAAGGGACCTTACCCATGCTCATTACCAGTGCATTTGCATGTTGGCATGGGGATGAATGCACAGGAGCAGCTCTCACCCCCAAACCCTGACCCTGATCACTCCCATGTGGAACAGGCTCTGAGGTCTCTGGTGGTATAGTAACCCCCCACCCATTCCACCAGTCCTGATTGTATTGGAGTCCAGGCTCTATCAGTTCCATATTGTAGGGACCCCAATGCCATCCCTAATTGCACCTGAATACACCCACAGTCCATGTCCATAGTGTAGTGCTCTCCGCTCCCCTCAACAGTGCACAGACAACCCCCTCCCTGTGCCCCACCTCATCCCATTGCAATGACTGTCTCTGTAATGAGATCATACCACTCTATCAGCAGGTGGAAGAGCACAGTAGGATGCTGAATGTGTTATACATAGGTAGAAGCTGTGAGTGGGTGATAACACTCAGCGGCCATACTCCTCAGGCACTTGCATGCAGATCAATCATCCCGGTGCCATTGCACTGCTCAGTGTGGGTGACGGCCGATGCTGCACCCACTCACACAGGTCCCAAGACAGGCATGTTACAGTCACTCTCCCATTTGTTTGTACAATTGGGGAACTGCGGATGAACTATCTATAGCCTGAAGTGTACACTGTAAATTACATTACAGGATACCGCATGCTATGGCACCTGGGATACTTCAGAAGTCTGGAGGGTGGCATGTTACACAGGGGAATAGGGAAGAGTGTGGACTTGCAGTGGTGTATGACAGCATGAAGATACAGCACTGACAGGGCATGCATTGAGATATGTAAATTCCTCTCAATTTGCTAGGGACATACATACAGCTGCATACGCTGGTGGATTTACAGCTGGCATGGTGCCCAATGCATGGTACAGACAGTTGGGTCATTCCAGAGTTCAGGTCCCCAGCACAGGTTCAGTGCAATCAATGGCTGGTCATTGGCAGGGTGTGGAGGGCAATGCCAGTCTTTGCAACAGGTTGGGTATTGGGGAATGAGGGTGTCTGTGTACAGGGGTGGTGGATGGGAGTCCTCTAGACTATGGATATAGACCATGGTTTCTTCTGGCAATCATGTCTGGGGGGCCCTACACCATGACACTCTTTAGGGATGGAGTTGACTACATTGGGGATGGAAAGGGGGGTACCTCTAGTCTACCAAGGCTGCCAGGCTGCTGTGCATCTGGGTGCACATCTGCAGCCTGCCTGCGGGTGGCTGACCGGGTTAGGTCAGATATTCATGGCCTAACTGTGGGCTGCAGTGCTGTGGACTGTGAGGGGCACATTTCCACTGAATATGCTGCAGCATGGCATATGCATGGGGTTGCCCCCTCGACTAGAACAGCATATAATTTGTGTGTGCCCTGGCCCATTTTCTTGTGGCCAGCACATCCCATACATTTGAATATCACACTGTTGTGCATTGTTGGAGTTGTACAGCACATCTCCCTTTTCCATCAGGATGCACTGCTTATCTCCTTTGAGTATGGGGGCCCTGGACTAGGTAGCCTGAATACGTTATCAAAATGGTAAAACCATGACCCCACTAAAAACAAGTTAGTGCATCTAGTCTGGGACAGCCTGAGTAAATACAGTGCAAAAATGTGTAGATGAACATCCCTGTGACAATGAGATATAGCATTTCCCATGCACTATCCAGGATACAAAATGTAAAATAAGAAATATTCAGTGTTCCCAGATCTAAATAACCATTACTCTGTAAGAAGCCCTTATTTTCCTGTATTTTCCCCACAAAAGGCAGAATCAAATCCTGTACATATCCTTGTAAATTTTTCCATAAGCCGCTGGTTCTTTATTTATGACTTTGTTCTTTATTTATTATATCAGCAGCCTTTTATTAAGAAAAGAGCTCTGATTTGCTGCTCAGTATTAATATTATATGTCATGATAGCCTTGGAATTATTTGGATTTATATGCTATGCATAAGGCATAATGGGGGACTGTATGAAACAACAAATATCAAGCTCATTATTTCATGGACTATACTGAAAATTAGTAATCACAAGTCAGACAATCTTTCAAAAGATAATAGTAATGCCTATAAACAAATGTATTGCAAATAGATATATAGATATATACACACACACACACACACACACACACACACACATATAACACAAATGCTATTTTTGCAACTTATAGTTAGTTTTCAGATAAATTCTCATAAGACTTTTCTGTCCACCTGATGGAATCTTGAATGAGTTAAGTAAATATTATTTTATCAAGGCCCTGATGCAGCAACTCAGTAAATACACACGCAGTACTGTATATCATATTATAAAATGACAAAAATAGTCTGTTTGCAGTTGTTTTGTCAGGAATTCTATAAATGGTTTAAGTTCTTTATGTCACATCTATGTTGGTCCAATAAAAGGTATCAAATCATTTGCTTCTGTACCACTCATGGTTTGTCATTAGATGAGGTCTCCCTTGCCTAGAGTTTGACTGTTTCTCAGCCCCCAAACACACACACACACACACAATCTCTCTCTCTCTCTTACTATAAGAGATCTCAGTAGCTCTTATCTGTTATGTTTGGGAGGCAGGCCATAGCCCTTTATGTCAAAAAGAAATGTATGTATTTAGTATGTGTAGTTCACTGAAGACCTGGCATTTTATCAGATAGATCTTAAGAGGTTAAAAAGAGTAAGTCTTTACAGAATTTGCTGGGAAAGGGTAACTTTCATGAGGTATGAATCTTTCTTGAAAGATATTCATCCCCAACCGTAGTTAGTAGCAAATAAATGTTTAAATGCTAATCATTTAAATGACAAGTTGTCACATTTCAAGGAGGTAAACAAATCTCCAATTTAATAGGCAACCAATATTTAACAAGCTGTTTCAGTTTCCTAATGGCCATCAGCTAAGCGGCTTGGAGTTATATCTCCAATGTTCTAAACAAAAAGAAGGGATTATTTTATTTTAGTTGTCATAGTGATTCGTAGATGTGGAAGAATACATTGAAATGTCCCAAAAATATGTTCCACAAAACTCCATTTTCAAGCTACAGAGAGCAAAATGGCTGTAGGCTCTGCCCACAGCCATTAAAAAGGTGGATATGTCCCCAAAAAATTACCATTGTGTATATTATCAGACATACATTTTGAATGCAGGGCAGCTGATGAACAGTTTAAGTGGGGGTCAGATAGCCTGACCAGCTGACATATACAGTGATTGTCACAATAAAGTTGTGTGATACTGTGCACCGCACATCATTGCGTGGTAGCGGTACGCAGATTATTCAGTGGGTACCATGCTTGTGCAATGCTTGATACACCGCACTACCAGGCAACATTTGCATGATTACTACTGTACTTGTAAACCAGAAGTAGATGTGTAGGCCTGGAAAAATCTCTAAAATCAGACCAGAGTGTGTGGAAATTTTGACTTTTCACATACTGAACAGAAAATTCGGATTTTAAGTCAGAATTTTGGAAATCAAGACTTTTCACCAAGGAAAGCACCTCAAGTCTTTTTAAAAGGACATTCAGAGGAACTGACTTGGTACAAACTTACTACAAAACTGTTGCTTAAAGTCTCATCTCTACAAGGACATTTAAAATCTTGTCTGGACTCTAACACCAAAACGAGGTATAGTTTAGAATAACAGTATCTAGTGTTTTCTGTAAACTGTCCAGTTTTACTTTTGACATTGTCTGCATTTCAAATTCTTCCAAACTGTAGAATTTCTATATTGCTTTTATTTTAAGTAAACTTGTGATTTTCTTATCAACTCTGCCTGGGTTCTAACTGTGTGACCTAACATTTTAACAGAAGGGTTTTGAAAAGACTGTGTGCCTTGAAAGATAGTACTGCTCGGCTAACATACCAAACTACTTAGGCAAAAAGTAGCCAGTGGCCATGGTGAGTTTCAAACACTGAATGTAGTGCAGAGTCAAGGGACATTGAAACTACAATTTCCACCCTCCCACTGGGAAAAGGAAGGTTGGTGATATCTTCCTGAGCCCTTATAACTGCTCACAAGTTCTTGAAAAGGGGATCCTATCTGCAAACAGGAGGTCCTACCGGGCTGCCTGGGATTTGGGGGCCAGGGGCTCGTGACATTCATCACCCACCAGTTAAAATCAAACCTCTAACACACATATAGTCAATAAATTAGACAGATCCTATATATATAAGCATAAAAAACATGTAAGACCAATACAGAGCAATGGGCACATATTAAAAGGTATCAGGCTCTCTTAAGTCTCTTTTCTTAGTGCAAATTAGCACAGTTCACTAAATTTATGATACTCAAACGTGTTTGGAGCAAAGTGAGACTGCCCCAAGCATGTTTGAATATAGCCCCCCAAAGCAACAAACTCTGGCCAGAGCCAGTACAGCTGCATTTGAGTGGATGGAGAAACACAGGGGACCGAAGAAATACACTGCACTGTCCATGTTGAAGCTGGCTACCAGAGTTGTTTGCACATGCATGATGACTCGCACATGTGTACTGAACTCCAGTGCCCATCTTGGACACAGGGGACTGTGCCATCAAAAGAGATTAACCAGACAGTTTGGGATCAGTTTTGTCAATTTCTGACAATTCGTGATTTGTTGGTGAGCTCCTCTAATTACAAGAATTTGCCGGAATGGTCACGAAACTGCTCAGTATGGCCCGTTGTAGCTCCCAACTAGTCAAGAGACAGCAACTAGACAGTTTGGGATCATTTTTGAACAGATTCTGTCAATGTTCGTGAATTATTTGTGAGCTCATCTAATTGCTGAATGTGCCAAAATGACCACGAAACTGCTCAGTATGGCCTGTTCTTGCTCCCAACCAGTCAAGATACTGCAACTGGACAGTTTGGGACCATTTTTGTCAATTTCTGTCATAATTTGTGAATTAGTGGCGAGCTCCTCTAATGACATGCGTTTGGCAAAATGGTCACGAAACTGTTCAGTATAGCCCATTCTTGCTCCCAGTCAAAAGACAGCAACTGATGGTTTGGGACCAGTTTTGTCAATTTCTGACACAATTTGTGAATTATTGATGATCTCCTCTAATTACAAAAATGTGTCAAAATGACCATGAAACTGCTCAGTATGGCTCACGTTTGCACCCAAACAGTTAAGAGGCATCAACCAGACAGTTTGGGACCAGTTTTATCAATTTCTGACACAATTCATGAATTATTGGTGAACTCCTCTAATTACAAAAATTTACCAGAATGGCCATGAAACTGCTCAGTATATGGCCTGTTCTTGCTCCCAACCAATGAAGATACTGCAGCCGGACAGTTTGGAACCATTTTTGTCAATTGCTGTCAGAATTCAAGAAGTATTGGTGAGCACCTGTAATTACAAGAATTTACCAGAATGGTCACAAAACTGCTCAGAGTGGCCTGTTCTTGCTCCTAAATAGTCATGAGACTGCAACCAGACAGTTTGGAACCATTTTTTGTCAATTTCTGACACAATTCATGAATTCTTGGTGAGCGCCTGTAATTACACGAATTTGCCAAAATGGCCATGAAACTACTCAATATGGCCCATTTTTGCTCCCAAATAGTCAAGAGACAGTAACCAGACAGTTTGGGCCAATTTTTGGACAGATTCTTTCTATGTTTGTGAATTGCTCGTGAGCTCATCTAATTACTGAATGTGCTGTAATTCCCACAACTCTGCTCAGTATGACCCACTCTTGCTTTCAAACAGTGAAGATACTGCAACTGGACAGTTTGGGACAATATTTGTCAACTTTTGTCATAATTTGTGAATTATTGGTGAGCTCCTCTAATTACATGCATTTGATGAAATGGTCACAAAACTGCTCAGTATGACCTGTTCTTGCTCCCAATCAGTGAAAAGACAGCAACTGGACAGTTTGGGACCAGTTTTGTCAAGTTCTGATATACTTTGTGAATTATTGGTGAGCTCCTTTAACTACACAGATTTGCCAAAATGGCTACAAAACTGCTCAGTATAGCCATTATTATTCCTAAATAGTCAAGAGACAGTAACTGGACAGTCTGGGATAATCTTTGGACAGATTCAGTCAATGTTCGTAAGTTATTTGTGAGCTTATCTAACTGCATAAATGTGCCGTAATTCCACAAAGCTGTTCAGTTTGGCCTGCTTTGCTCCCAACTAGTCAAGAGACTGCAACTGGACAGTTTGTGGCCATTTTGTCAATTTATGACATAATTTGCCGAATTATTAATGTGCTCCTCTAATAACATGAATTTGCCAAAGTGGCCATAAACTGTTCGTTATGACCATTCTTGCACTAAATAGTGAAGAAACAGCAACCGGACAGTTTGGGACCATTTTAGACAGATTCTGACAATATTCGTGAATTATTTGTGTTGTCCTTTAATTGCAGGAATTTGCCAAAGAGGTCAAGAAACTACTCAGAATTTCTGGAGCCATTGTCTTCACCATGGCAGGCTCTGATGTGACAAGAGCAAGTAGAAAATAGAAACATAGACTTTGACGGCAGATAAGGACCACTTGGCCCACCAAGTCTGCCCATTTCCTACCCTCGGATAAGCTGCAGAGCCTATTTAACCAACAGCCTATTTCTTCCTACCCCCTACAAAAATTGCCTTATGTCTGTCCCATGCTTTCTTGAATTCTCCCACAGTTTTATACCCCACAACCTCCTTAGGAAGGCTGTTCCATGTGTCCACCACCCTCTCTGTGAAAAAATACTTCCTCACATTGCACCTGAGCTGTCCCTCTATCTTCAAATTGTGTCCCCTTGTTCTTGCACATCTCTTTTTCTGAAAGATGCTGCCCTCTTGGACTTTGTTGATTCCACTGAGGTACTTAAACATTTCTATCATGTCCCCCCTCTCCCTCCTTTCCTCAAGAGTATACATATTAGGCTCCTTTAGTCTCTCCTCGTATGACTTCTCTTGCAGACCCTGCACCATTTTAGTTGCCCTCCTCTGAACTGCCTCCATCCTGTCTATGTCCTTGCGGAGATGGGGTCTCCAGAACTGGATGCAGTACTCCAGATGGGGTCTCACCAACGGTCTGTACAGGGGGATTACAACTTCCTGTTTTCTGCTGGTGATACCTCTCCCTATACATCCCAGTATCTCCCAGCCCTCCCTACCCTTCTTGCATTGCTTGCCAACCTTAAGGTCATCTCAACCCCTAGGTCTCTTTCCATTTTTGTTGTTGTTACTACCTCCCCCCCATTGTGTAATCTTCCCTTGGGTTTTTGTTTCCCAGGTGCATTACTTTATACTTCTTTGCATTGAATCCAAGCTGCCATGCTTCTGATCATTCCTCCAACTTTGCCAAGTCCCTTCTCATCCTTTCCACGCTTCCTTGTGTTTCAACCCTGTTGCAGATCTTTGTGTCATCTGCAAAGAGGCATACTTTTCCTTCTAGTCCCTCTGCAATGTCACTTATAGACATTAAAAAGGACTGGACCCAGTACTGAACCCCTGGTATTCCACTAGTAACCCTCTTTCTTCAGAGTGGACTCCATTTACAAATACCTTCTGTGTCATGTTGTTCAGCCAATGTTTTACCCAGGCCACCACCTTGGGACCCACTCCCAGGCTGGTTAATTTGACTACTAATCTTTTGTGTGGGACTCTGTCAAATGCCTTGCTAAAGTCTAGGTAGGCCATGTCCAAAGCCCTCCCTGGTCTACTACTTTGGTCACCCAGTCAAAGGAATCAATTAGATTTGTCTGCACTTGACCTTCCCGCTGTGAACCCATGCTGCCTTGGGTCCTGTGCCCCACTGGCCTCTAGGTACTCAACAAGTAAAACCATACTCAGAACTCTTGCTGCACAAAAACACCACAGTTGCTCCGGGCAGTCGTATAGGCTCTGACCAAAGTTTGTTTGACATACTGTAACCATGGTGCAGCAGCTTGGTCATATACAGAAGAAAAACAGAACGATCCAGATTGTTCACTGGAGCCAGTGTAAGGGTCCATTCTGCAGATGTACTTACAATAGAGTCTCAACTGCTCCCCTTGTCAGTTTCTGTTGTGAGAGTGGTGCTAATTCTTGTGATGTTATTAAAACTGTTGTTTCCCCAACCAATTTTAATATATTATACTTAACAAGTTATTTACTGTGTGTGGTTGAGATGTAACATTCCACTTTCTGTGATGCCCTGCTTTTTACTATTTTAGTATATTGTATTATGATATTTTACTATACAGTATGTATATGTTTGTATTTTATGTAAAACGTTTTGGTTCATGCAAAGAATTGTGCCATAAAAATAAAGGATGATTGATTGAATACAATGTTTTGCACAAAAATATACTGTAATTATTACTTATGTAGAAAGTATGACTAGGTTATATTTAGCAGATTACTTGCTTGGTGTCAATAACAGTTGGCTTTTTGGCCATTCAAGGTAATTGTTTACAGTATTGCTATTACTTTTGACTGCAAATGTGTACTCACTTACTGACAACATGTAGGAGAGGCAGAAAAAGACCTTAAGCCCTGGGATTGGAAATGGTGAGTATGCACAACACAGAAGAGGGCCAAGTGGTAAGGAGCATGTGGCAGTTGTTATCCAGAGCAACAGAGCCAGCCTTTTTCCTTTGCTTTTCTCCCACACTTCCACCCACATGGACAGCACCTCCATGACCCCACTAGCAGGAGTTCTTACTATAGTTATGCTTCTTCAGCCCTCCATCTAGCAGGATAGCACCTGCATGGACACTCTTAGCCTTCGCTGCCAGCTTCCACTTCTGTAGTCCTGTCTCCAGGCATAAATCTGGATCACCAGCAAGCCATTGCATTCCACACCACTCAGTGTTATGGAGTCAGCTGAAATTTTTAAACTAAACATAGCCCAACCTCACCTAATGTAGAGGACCCCTCATATGGCTCTCTCTCTCCAGTGTAGAAGATCCCTCATATGACCCCAACTTCCACCACCAAACTCATTCTGGGCCTTCAAGAGACATACAGTACAGTAGCAATTATGTAAACTCAGGAAATTAATATAAATTAATTGAGGCTTAGAAACATAGAAACATCGAATCTGATGGCAGATAAGGACTGCTTGGCCAACCCAGTCTGCACATTTCCCTACCTACTGTATAAACTCCAGATCCTAATTGATCTGCAGCTTACCTTCTGTTTCTTACCACTAGGGTTGCCTTCTGTCTATCCCGTGCATTCTTGAATTCATCTATCATTTTTTCCCCCACAACCTCTGCAGGGAAGTTGTTCCATTCATATACCACCTGTTCTATGAAAAAATACTTCCTCACGTTGCCCCCGAGTCCTCCCCAGCCTCATATTGTGACCCTTTGTTCTTGCACATCTCTTTTTCTGAACTATGCTGTCCTCTTGAACTTTGTTTATCTCCTTGAGGTACTTGAATGTCTCTATCATATCTCCCCTCTCCCTCCTCTCCTCCAGGGTATACATATTGAAGTCTTTCAGTCTGTACTCATATGGTTTCTGGTGCAGTCCTTGCACCATTTCTGTTGCCCTTCTCTGGACTGCCTCTATTCTGTCTATGCCCTTTTGGAGATGTGATCTCCAGAACTGAACACAGTACTCAGATGAGGTCTCACCAATTGTCTGTACAGTGATATCACTATCTCCTGTTTTATACTGGTGATACCTCTTCCCATGCACCCCAGCATGCCTCCAGCTCTTCTCACAGCCCTCTTCATATTGCTTGGCTACCTTTAGGTCATCCGTTATGATTACCTCCCCAAGTCTCTTTCCAGTTTGATTATACTTGGATCTATACTTGAGTGATAAGATGAACAGAAGGTGGTAGCCATGAGGTCCATCACCTACTCTAGCTGGTCAATTTGTCCCTAGTTCTTTTAACAGATGTCTATCCAGTCTGTTTTTAAACATTTGAAAGGTGCTAGCCTCTACTATATCCATCGGTAAACTGTTCCAAAATGGAATTATTCTTTGTGTATACAAATTTCTGCTTGGGGTACTTTTAGAATATGTCAACTTCAGTTGAAAGCTGTGACTTCTGAGGGCCATATCCCTGTTATTTATTTGAAAATTAAGACTACCCATCAATTTGTTGGGTCTGGAGATCCTATACATCTGGAGCAGGTCACCCTTGATGCGCTTTAATTCCAGGGGATACATATTGAGATCCCTCAGTCTATCCTCATAGGTCATCCCGTGGAGTCTGTCTGCCATTCTAGTCACTCTTCTCTGCACTCCCTCAAGTGCATCAATATCCCTCCTTAAATAAGGGCTCCACAATGGGGTACCATAGTCTAGGTGTGGTCTAACTATTGCTCTATACAAGAGAATAATACAAGCTCTATTTCTGCTAGTGAATACCCTTGTAATACATCTTATGATTTTAATGGCCTTTTTGATTACATCTCCACACTGCCTACTAAAGCTGAGGTCACTGGTAACTAAGACCTCTAGATTTTTTTCACTTTTGACTGTTTTTAGATGTGTCCCATTTAGCGTGTAGTTATTCCCCTCATTCCCCTCTCCAAGATGCATGATCACACACTTATCCAAATTAAATTGCATTCCATTTGTATTTGCCCATTCCTCAATCTTTTGTAAGTCTTGTCTTAATGATATTACTTGCTGTGCATCCCCAACCTCAGCATCTATTTTTGTGTCATCAGCAAACATGGCGCAAAAGTTTCATATTTATTGTCATGTCAGAAATGAAGATGGTAAATAGTACAGGGCCCAATACTGAGCCCTGTGGGACCCCGCTAGTCACCTGTCCTCTACTTGACAAGTGGCCTCTGACCCTTACCTGCTGAGCTCTCACTTAGCCAGGACTTTACCCACCTTACCAATGTTATACCTAGTCCCATATTTTTCATTTTATGTATTATGATGAATGTGGAACCTTATCAAATGCCTTTTTTAAATCCAGGTAAACAATATCAACTGGTGTCTTGTTATCTAGGAGTCTGCTTACTTTCTCATAAAAGACCAGGTTATTAGTCAAGCATGACCTGTGTTGTCTAAAGCTTTGTTGCATTTCATCATTACGATAACTCACACTAATCACTAGCTGTATTGTATCTTTGATTATGGACTCCAACAGCATGCCCAGTATCGAAGCCAGGCTAATGGGCCTGTAACTACCCACTTCTCCTTTTCCTCCTTTCTTGTAGATTGGAACGACCACTGCCATTCTCCAATCCTGCAGGACCTCTCCCATATCCAGTGACATATTATGCAGTTTATACAGAGGATCAGTTAACCATATGCTTATTTCCTTAATTAATCCTGGATGTAATCCATCCAGCCCCACTGATTTTGTTTGAAATTTTTTTGCTATTTCCTCTTTTGGTATTTTAATGACAGATACAGGGACTATTTGCATTAGTTTAATTCATTACCTATGCAGCCATGATTACTCTTATGAAGGACTGTACAAAAATATTCATTAAATATATGGGCCTGTTTGGCCGGGTCGATTATCACATCGTCCCCATTTATTAGGGGACTAGTGGTCCCATCTGCTGCCTTGTTGTTTACATGGGCAACAAAAGATTTTCCATTATCCTTGGTATGAGCCAGCCTGAACTCAATTTTCCTTTTTTCAGACCTCATTGCCCTCTTGCATTCATTCAAAGTTTGTTTGTATCTACTGATGTTGTAGGTATTATTATGCTTTTTTAATGCTCTGAAAGCCTTTCTGTTTTTTTTTTTTATTAATTAGGTGTCTTACCTTGCTGATATACCATTGGGGCACCTTTCCCTTTTTATTATA
Organism: Neoceratodus forsteri; assembly: GCA_016271365.2. Classification (NCBI taxonomy): domain Eukaryota; kingdom Metazoa; phylum Chordata; order Ceratodontiformes; family Ceratodontidae; genus Neoceratodus; species Neoceratodus forsteri. Next base: position 465,067,414 of record CM028132.1, on the reverse strand, counting down.
CATTGTTTTGTTCGGTATATATCTATCTTCCTACTCTTAACAGTTTGTTTTTAATCTTTGATCATAACTGCTCTATAGACATTGTTCCATCATCACAGTTCCATTCCCTTAAGTCATGCCTGATCTTGTCGAAATCACCTCTAGCATAATTTTGTGCTTTAGTTATACCTTGGATTTTCCTTGGTGTTGTATTTAATTTGAATATAAGTTTGTTGTGATCTCAATTAATAAGTGGCTCAAGTACCCTTATATTCTTAATTCCGTCAGGGTTGTTAGTCAGGACTAGGTCAAGTATATTAGTACTTCTAGTTGGTTGTCTGTACCACTTGTTGCAGGCCATTCCAATACACATTAAGTAGAATTTGTTCATATTTGTTGTTTGCAATACTCTTGTGCCAGTCAATGCCTAGGCATTAAAGTCACTAGCACAAGTACTGCATGTTGGGCTATATGATCACCAATGCTATTTATTAGCTCTGTATGGTCTACCATATTTAAATCTGGAGCCCTGGGGCATATGCCTACTTTAGTTTATTTGGTTTTCCCATAGTATTTCCACCCACATAACTTCCTGTTGTGTATTTTCATCTGTTATTTTTCTACATTGAATATTGTCCTTGATGTACAGAGCGATTCCACCTCCCTTCCTTCCTACTATATCTCTGTAGAAGACTTGATATCCTCAGATGTACTTGTTCCAAATAGTGACGTCTGACCACCATGTTTCAGTGATTGCAGCAACCTCTATTTCCTGGCTTGCAGTATTAATTCTAGTTCTGATATGTCAATATCATTTAGGCTCCTTGCATTTGTTAATAATACGTTTATCTCTCTTTTATTCCTACATCTATCTTTTTTGGTCTTGTCTGTGGCTAGATATTGCCTGTCCATGGTCCATGAACACCCCTTGGAAGTCAGGTTTCTGGATTGTATGTGGTACCATTTACTGCATTAAAAAACATATTCCCCAATAGTCTTGATCCCTTTTTATTTAGGTGAAGCCCATCCTTACTATACAACTCGTATCGGTCCTCAAATAATTCCCACGATTCTATACAAGTAGTTCCATTTATAAGACAATATTTTCTCAACCAGTTATTAAAGTCTTTGATTCTTTTCATCCTTAACCTTCCTGCTTGTGGTACTGAAAGAATTTCTGACAGAATCATTTTGGCATTTCGCTGTTTCATAATTTGACATTTTCCATATCCTTTATGGTATCCTTCAGACTAGATCTACCCAAGTCATTTGTACCAGCATGTAATACAACAGCTTTAAAGCCATTTATTTCCTGAAGCATTTTTGGCAGCATGTTAAATATCTTTGATCGTTTCCCCAGTGTAGCTACAACTGGTGATATTTTCCTTGTTGCCTCTAGTTGATGCACTATCCACATATATTTAGTTATCGAGTCCCCCAGGATGAATATTTGTTCCATTGAGTGTGATGGCAATTCTACTTCCTCCGGTACTTCCATGTTTCCATCAGGGCACTCTATGTCCCCCACGGCCCCTACTGTATCCAGAGCCCTCATTTCTGACTCGTCACCTTGGTTATCACACTAGGAATAAATGTTCATGTGTTATTTCTTGGGATTGCAATTGTACTGCTGATATGTTATGCTCAGAATCCCCATTGTGCTTCTTTCTGGCAAGATCCAGTATCTCCCGTGTTTGGGAATCCACTGTTTCTATCACGTTCATTAGTGGGGCATATCTGTTTTCTAACTCTATACTATTTCCAATACATCTTCTACATTTTTAGGTTTTCTTCTGGTTTTGTACTTGGCTCTATTCTTTGGTCTCATCATCCCCCTCATTTTCCACTGCTCTGGGTCTCTTTATACTTGTTCCTTCACAGTTAACAGTCTTCTTAATAGTTTCTAACCTAATTGCCTCTAGCTGATCCTTTAGTTGCTTAACTTCCCCTTCTGTGGTAGCTAGTTTATTGCATAATATTTTTAGTTCTTGTCAATGTGTACAGATATAGATTTCGAACAAGGATTTGTGGTTCAGACTGAACATGTCACAATGCTGGCATATGAACCTCATTTCCCCTGTTGTTAATGTAACTACTTTTAATTCCATAGCTCTTACTTTTAACATAACCTTTCATGGGATTTATATAATCCATGGCTTGCTGTCCCATCTGTCCCAGCTGACACAGCAGACACATGCAGAGATGCGCGTGTCTCAGTACGCATCTCCATGCATGATGCTGCATGCTTGCCCCACTCGCTCAGAGCTCTCAGCTTGATACAGTTCCGGTACCTCATGGAATGAGCTGTGGCCACAAAAACAAGAAAGCCACAGTACCTTTTGTTGTTAGTAATTCCTCCCTCCTCGTGTATTCCTTGCCTGGATTTTTGTGCCCCAAGTGCATGATTTTGCACTTCTTATTGAACTTAAGCTGTCACACTCTTGACCACTCCTCGAACTTGCCTAGGCCTCGTCTCATTCTCCCCCCCCAAGAGCGTCAACCCTATTGCAGATCTTGGTATCGTCCGCAAAGAGGCATACCTCCCCTTTCAGCCCCTCCACACAATGTCACTTATGAAGACATAAAAGAGGACAGGCCTCAGCACTGAATCCTATGGCACCCCACTGGTTACCCGCTTTCCTTGGATTGAGCTCTGTTTACCACCACCCTCTGTGTCCTGTTGCTCAGCCAATTTCTGACCTAGTTTACCACCTTGGGACCCACTCCCAGACTATCCAACTATTTTACTAGCCTCCTGTGTGGGACGGTATCAAATGCCTTGCTAAAATCTAGGTAGGCAATGTCTGCTGCTCCTCCCTTATCAACTACACTGGTCACTCAGTCAAAGAAATCTATCAGATTTGTTTGACAAGATCTTCCTGCTGTGAATCCATGTTGCCTCGGGTCTTGTGCCCTACTGGCCTCAAGATATACCACAATCCTTTACTTTAGCATTGATTCCATTATTTTCCCCACCACTGAGGTCAAACTGACTGGCCTGTAATTTCCAGCCTCCACTTTTGTGGATTGGTACCACATTTGCCCTCCTCCAGTTCTCCGGTGCCACTCCCTCCTCCAATGATTTGGTGAATAGGGCTGTCAGTGATGCCACTAGCACCTCTCTAAGGCTTTAATCAGTTAGGCAGTCTGTGAGGTTCAGTCAGAAAATTGGTAGGCAGTATGGGCACCAGGGGAAGGTGTAGGGTGTCAATAATGACAGCAGTAAAGTTAGCTCAGTCTGACAATCCAAATTTATAACACACCACGCAAGTAAGCTAAAAAATTATGAAATCAAACAATAATAGAGTGTACACCTATTTATTGAAGGCAGTACGGACATGAATGTTCAGGCAAGTGGCTGCACTTTTAATATATTTTGACCTTAAGTGCATGTGGTGCAATCCCTCTGTTGTCTGCACACATCTGGAAGGATCTAGGAGAGTGACAGATCACTGACACAGACTTACAAGCCAGCCAGAAGAGAAGGATGTTAATCACTGGAAGAATTCGGACACCAGTGGAGGAGTTATAGCTACAGTGATTGTGGATGGCATCTGTTCATCTCTTCAAAATTTAAAGATCTCATGGGAGATAAAGTTAAGGCAGCAGCATGACTGAGTTATTGTAGAAAGCGGTAGTAGTGGAAAATGCACACCCAGGCTGCTTTGGGACTACCCAGGAGAATCAGTAAAACATCAGTCATGTTTTCTGAAGGTCAGTCATGACTGACCGTCATTAATCATACCTCTGCCCATAAAACCTCCCTACTAAAATGGGACGTAACTTTTAACAATATTTGCAGATTTGCCTCTTCGTCACCTCAACTCAAGCATCACTGCCTTATCTATAAGAATCTGAATTGGCTCGCCCTGCTAGTAGACAATATTTCCTTGGATCACTAATAGACTCGATCATCCGGAAAAAAACATCCCAGCTGGTAGCATTTGGGTCCCCAACCAACCTTCCATGCCTACGATCAGCTGATAGATCTTTGCTTTATGTTCCAAGATATCGATGACCAAAGGCACTGGGGCCTTCCAATACTCTGCTCCCAGGCTGTGGAATGCTCTTCCACCTAACCTCCGGCTGTCGAGTCTCACCTGAGTTTTAAAAGTGAATATCATTGTTATTTATCCCTAGCTGATACTTGCACATGTGTTGACCAAACCTGAACTCCTGAGACTTACCAGTAATTTGTCACCCCAACTCTATTCTTGCTCCAATCCATGCTCATCTAGTCCCTCTCTTCTTCTTTCTCTCTCTTTGTAAATATTTTGTTTACTACCATCTTTTTCCTTTCCTTGTTGCTGGTCATCTACTGTTACAGTATTCCAGCTACTAACCCTGGCTTTCCCATTGTTAACTTTTCATGTTGGGTATGTATAATCCTCATTGTCCTGACTCTCTCTCTCTCTCTTGAACCCCTTCTGTCCCCTAGGTCATGTCTGGGTTTCTGCACTTATTACATATTTTGCTGCCGTTATTTTATATTTTTTGTTTCTACTCAAGGTATTGTTGTAGCACTGCTGTACTGTTCCCCTATTGTAATACTGTACCCTTGTTATTGTTACATTGTTTTTCCTTGTTGTACTCTCCCGGGTCATGCCTGAAAATAGTCATTTTATGGCTAGCGCACTTACCCCGTAAACCAAAACTAAATAAATAAATAAATAAAAATGTTGTCATGTGATCAAGGGAGATTGTAATCTAAGATAACCATCTAGATCATGCTGTACTTACCAGTCATAAACTTTCAAATCACCAGCTGATAATTATTGATTATTTTTGTAAGCATAAAGCAGTGGAATGGTTTTGATGACCTGTGGATGATCAAATGATGATTAATGATTACATTAATTCTGTATTATAAGATTGTAAGTTACATGAATAAAACTTAACATTTTATATGTTACTATTTTGAAAATATTGAATTTCAAATATCAGCAAAACAAATTAACTATAATGTAAATCATGTGAAGTCAAGTTGTAGTCCCTTTAGGAAGAGTGGATGCAATGTTTGGTGTAGTATACATATTTGTATAACTAATTTGCATATTTCAGAAGCACAGTTTTTTGAACCAAAATAATGATAATTTCTATTTTTAATAACATTTTGCCTTAACAGTATTAGTTTGCAGACAGGCAAGGTTTTGAGCACAAATCATGTACTTGTAGGCACTCACCACAACCATAAAAAGAAACCAATTTGAGCCTTTAAAACAGTAGTAACAATGGAGAGATCACAATAAGTATAACTGATTGCAGTGTGTTTGTGTAGAAAATGTATCATAACTGATAACTCAAAAAAAATGTCTAAATAGAAGAAAAGATAAATTCCAAAAGTATAGAAAACAAACTGATTTTCTTTTGCTTAAATTTTATTACAGCAATCTTGACCATGGGAAATCATGAAAATTCATTATGATATGAAAGCATCATTAATCACAGTAACCATTTCTATAACATCATGGTTTTTGATTGGCATCCATCTAACATTCATGCTTAATTATTGTTAATTATGATCACAATGATGGTTTTTGAAGCTGAACATGATCTTTGAACATAATTGATAACGATCATTCATGATACATGGTATCCCATGAGGTGGGTGCATGAGAAAGGGCACCATCTGTAATGGCGACTCCTTCCCGGCACAATCCCTCACGGCGATGGGAGGGTAGGGTGACCAGATGAGGGGGTGGGCGAACTGGGCAACAGGATGTCGCTATGTGTACACGCGCGGGGGGGAGCGAGCATGGTGAGCGTGAGCTGGGAGGGGGCAGAGGGGCTATAGGGGGTGGCACTGCGGTCAATGGCCAAGCTGTGTTGTGGCATTGGGGGTTGGCTAGTGGTTGGGGTGGGTGAGGTCCCGGGTGATGGTGCGATTTTATTGCGCCCGGCCTGAACCTTTTTTTTTTTTACTTTCACCCCCACATGCACCACCCTGGAGCTGAGAATCCTCAAGTAGGGGGTGCAGGGGCAAAGCTCTCCCGAGGTGGAGTGTAGAGGGCACAGCCCCCACAGAAAGCATTACAAAACTGTCCCTGGCTCATTGTCCTGTGCTGCGTTCAGAGGGCTGAAAATGTTTTCAGCACTCTGACTGTGCGATAATGGTGATCACCTTTAGGCATTCACCGTGAGACCCATGATACATCATTATGAAATCATCATCTTTTCATCTGGGTAGTGGCAGGCAGCTAGAATGGCAGCAAGCAGTAGGACCCATGGGATGGGTTGCAAAATGCTGGTATTTTAGTATTTACATTATTTTTCTTCAAAGTATGGTAATTGATCAGAAGACGGGAAAGCTGGATCACTTATCACTGTTAGCAAATGCCAGGCAAGAGACTCCAATGAAAAGCAATGACAGAATCCAGGCAAAACCCTGCCACCCACCATCAATGTACCAATATAAATTTGTCGGAAACAAAAAAAAAGAAATTTCAGGAGACAAGACACATATTCAGCTACACAATATAAAAAGTTCACTATCACAGTAGAGTGTATCAAATATAATAAATGAATACATGCATTCTTTACCTGATCTCACTGCAAAAGGAGGACAGCTGGTGGATAAGGATAACCACACATATTTTTTTGTTGTTTGCTGGGATGGGAGCACAAGGGGAAATGATCTGGAGGTAGGCGGGATATACTACAGGGGAAGGAGAAAATTTATTGAGGAGCGGACAGACTGAGGAAATGATTGGGAGGTGGGTAGGACATCCCGCAGGGGTGGGACTGAGTTCACTGAGGAGTGGACAGACCACAGAAATGATCAGAAAGTGGGTGGGACATACAGCAGGTCAGGAGTGGGACCAAGCTTACTGAGGAGCAAACAAACTGTGGAAATGATTAGGAGGTGGTCAAGATATGCTGCAGGAATGAGAGTAAATTTATTGGGGAGTGGGCAGAGTGGAAAAACATTTAGGAAAACATTGCGATGTGGGCAGGATATACTGCAGGGTGCAAATGAAGTTAACAAGGAGCAACCAAAGAAAATGAGGCACCAAACTGACAGAAAAAGGTACAACATACACATAAATGACAGCAATGATGATGATACGGTGACTTTTGATTATCAGACATTTGGGGTGAGGGTAAGGAGCAGGCTGAACATGATGGTGCTCGCTGGATGCTGGGACGGTATGTTGTAGATGAAAGCATGTATTTTTACTCTGATAGGTGTGGCTGCCTCCTTTCAACTATACAAAGTTTCTGCCCTTCAGCCAAGCTGAACACTGTCACTATCAGCCTGCTCCTCAATGGGCTGTCAGTGGTGAGCATACTGCAGCCTGAGTGACATCAGATGCTACAGTGGCTCACCTCTGCAGCCTCTATTCTTTGGAGTATACACAACATGTTCACTTCATCCATGCGCACACAAAAAGCATAAGAGGCGAATCCATATTCATTAATTTAAATGAAACAACCAGGTAAGTTAAAATCCTTTTATGTCTTATGGGAGGAGTCCAGTCCAGATTTTTATACATTACTCAACGATATGTTGCAAATGAACACTAATGTCTGTACGGTACTGTCTTAGTGAAAATTACATCCAATTTGCTCAGGTAATTTTTTGGATGCATGTCTATGCAGTATATTTCTGAACCATAGTCCAAAACTGGCAGTAACATTTGATTCATTATTTTTGTACGCGCATCCCAGGGCAGACAATCAGTATTCCTTCTCAAGGCATCCATATGACATTAGATTGGTGTTTGTTCCTACCCACTTTCGGCACTTAACTTCTCTGCACTTCTCCATCTCCTCAGCTATCTTCCCACCCTAGGTATTTTTTTTTTTTTTGCCTTGCTATTATCCCTATCAAGCCTACTGTGCTTGCTGTTTCCTTACTCTGGTAACTAACGTAATATTAGCTTGTATATGCATTCTTCTACATGTAAGAAACTGTATGTATGTACTTTATTATCCTGCCCAATAGTTTATTCTTGCTGTTATTGTATACTGTATGTTGAAACTTGTATTGCACAGCTTGTATGCTGCTTCTCCTATTGCATTGTCATGTATTTGAACTACTATCTGTGCCATTGTTCTGGCCGGGTCGTGCCTGAAAATGGTCCTTGGATCAGTGCACTCACCCAGTAAACAAAGACTTAAATACATAAATAAATATAATAGATTATTGAACCAGTTTATGAATGTGAAGTATAAAAGACAACACGTCATCAATTATGACCTCTGAATATTTGTATTCTCTAATCTGAGTTAGATAGGAGCCCTAGGAGGTTCCGACTGTGAGCTACTGTGAGGATTTTTCTTGCTTTTGGATTTACCTTAAAGAGCAGCTTCCTAATAGCTGCTTGCCCCAGGCCATTCGATAACTTACCCCCACAGACAGCTCCGAATGAAGTGTGGCATAACAAGTCATGCTGTATTAAAACTTATTTTACTCATAAAATTAAAATCAAGCCCACCAGCAAAAAAAGAACCGGGCAAACCATGCCCCACGTTATTAGCATGGCCCTGTTTGTGATGTCACAAAATGAAGGCTGAGGGCGCTACCATTCACTTATAATGGGGCCGATGTTGTCACATAGTTTTTAGATTATTTACTGTCGGGTTATAATAAATCAAAGCGATCGATCGACTAATGGGTCCCTATTAGTCGATCGATCGCTTTGATTTATTATAATCCCGACAGTAAATAATCTAAAACTATGTGGTAATATCGGCCCCATTATAAGTGAATGGGGAGCGCTCCCACAGCCTTCATTTTGTGACATCACAAAACAGGGCTGTGTTGGCCAATGTGGGGGCGTGGTTTGCTCGGTTCTTTTTTTGCCGGTGGGCTTGATTTTAATTTTATGAGTAAAATAACTTTTAATACAGCACAACTTATTATGCCACACTTCATTGGGAGCTGTCTGTGGGGGTAAGTTATCAAATGGGCTGGGAGAGGGCAGCACAACCATCAGTGGGAAGCTGCTCTTTAAAAGAGCATGCATTGGGGCTGTTTGATATTCATAACAAGCTTGCACCCAGTGAACTACTGTTGCATCTTGTACAAATTTTCCTGTAGATTTGAATTCATCTGAGTTTTGGAGATGCTAGATGATGCAGCAGTGTATCATTTGTATACAGACCCACAGCTGCATTTTTAAGAACTTGTGGCAGGTTATTTACAAACATCAAAAACATTAAAGTCTCTAAAATTGAGACTTGGGGACCCTTTCCCATAACACATTCCTACAAATAGCCCTCTATTTTAACTTTTAGCCAGGGCCCTGTGTTTACTGTGGCAAACTGTACCTACATTCTCTGACAGGACCTAATGCTTGGTGTGGTCAGGCTATGAGCAATTCTGAGGTGATTCTGCAGCAATTTTGTGATGGGCTTTACATTCTCTGGCAACTCAAATGATCCCCAAAATAAAATCTAGTTACCCAGAAAGAATGCTCAGAAAAAGGCAGCCTGGGGCAATTTGGTAGATTCACAGGCAAGGCAATGCAAAGCAATTGTGGCATCATGATTTGGATTGGATGTAGGGCATGGGGGAATTGAATGGTTAATTAAGCAATATACCATGACAGGGAGTGGGTATATGGGTGGATTATACTTTGAGTGTTTACCTTTTTTGTTTGCTGCTGTGTCTCTCCTTTTGTTGTGTGCAGAACCTGGTTTTCAAGGCTTCAGAGTGAGACCATCCAGTACTGTTAAGAGCGGCAACGGAGGTACTGTACAGTGCTTCATCTCGCCGTCCGTTGCCATCTTTACGAGTTGTTGCTTTCTGGTGCTTGGAGTGATTTTAGGAGTTTCTGATGCAGCTGACTGGTGGCTTGCACCTTTTCCAGTGGATACACTAGAGGATTTATCATGCTGAAAAGGTGCCAACCAATGAATCAGATTTCAGAGATTGGGCATTTGGATTTACCCCATTGTATAATTATTTTTTTTATTATAGTCTTTTATTGTCCCATGGCTCCTTCCCACCTGCCCAGTGCTACTTTACCACAGCTATGCTCCTGAGAATTTCTCCCTCTGCCTGCCCAGTTGCTTGAAGGCCAGTATTGCCTGGTTGCTAAGCAGTGCTTCTCCAATGGCTCCCTCCCACCCACTTGCTTAAAGCCTGATGGTGATAGTTTGTGCTGTAACGCTGCTCTAGTTGTTTCCTCCTGCTCATGCAGTTCAGCACTGATGGTGTCATTTGTGACAGTGCCACTTGGCTTCCATATTTTCTTCTCTCCCCCTCTATAAGGATTTACTGTGAGGCTAGAGAGTAGTGGGACCATTTTACATTAGACAAAGGTCCAGAAAGCCTCCCATTTTTTTGTCTGCAATAATTACTAATACTTTTTCATTCCACGGTTCTGCAACTGGCAAACAGAACCACAATTCTTTCTCATGAAATAGACTTCCTGAAGTTCCATCAGTGTTTGTAGAAGGCCATAATGATCATAAGCTTCTGGGCAGAGTGCCAGCGGATCAGAAAGGGGTCATCTCACTGACTACTGCAACCCAGGGGGTGGGGTAGATGTATAATGGTGCTATCAACTACTCACAATAATGCCATTGCACATTTGCTCACAGTCATTTTAGCCATTTAGTCGGGGTTCTCAGTGGTGACAGCCATTTTTACTGTACACAAAAAAATGCTGTTTCTCCAGTAGGACCATGTTTCTGCGGCAGTTGCTGCAACCGCAGGATTGCAGGAAACACAGGGCCCTGCTTTTAGTTTATGATTTGTGAGATATTATATAACTGTGAGAGAACACTGGAGAGAAAGCCAGGTCTTCCAGTGTTTTCAATAAGCAGAGTGCTCCACCTGGTCAAATGCTTTTGGTAAGTCTAGGATCACCATTCCAACACTGTTTTTATGTTTGCTTCTACACATGCACAGAGAAAATATATTGGCACCACTCCAGCAGTGTAGGGGCTGGGGAGGTGTGTGCTGTAAACAGCCAATGCAGCTGAGCCTGAAGGACGTGAGCTTGTGCACACCCAATCCTGACAAGGCTCCTTCTGATGCTGTTTTGCAGGCTGATAAGTAGAAACTACTCACATATGAAATGATGCAGCTGCACCTTTCACAGTGTGGCTGCATCCTTTGATAATGTCGACACCAGACAGTGAAACAGCATTTCCCTCCCTCCCAGCCCAGGTTTCCCCAACATTAGGTGATCAACCATACTTGCCTGCTTTATTCCACCACCAATCTACTCACCTTGGAGAAGCATCTGTGCTACCAAACCTGCTTACTTGCCTGATGGGATTCATCCCAGAATTCTAAAAGAACTAAGGGTAGAACTAGTGACACCACTGACTACCCTCTTTAAAAAATCATGGGAGGATGGGGTGGTACCCAAGGACTGGAGGAGGGTAGATGTGATTCCCCTTCACAAAAGTGGGAGTAAGGCAGAAGCAGGAAACTACAGACCTGTTAGTTTAACCTCAGTGGTAGGGAAAATGATGGAATCACTTCTGAAGGAAAGAATTGTTGAGTATCTAGAGGCCAGAGGGGCACAGGACCCAAGGCAGCATGGATTCACAGCAGGAAGGTCATGCCAGATAAATCTGATAGATTTCTTTGACTGGGTGACAAAAGTAGTAGATCAGGAAGGGGCTGTGGACATGGCCTACCTAAACTTTAGCAAGGCATTTGACACAATCCCACACAAAAGATTAATATACAAGTTAGCCAGCCTGGGAGTGGGTCCCAAGATGACAGCCTGGGTAAAAGAATTGGCTGGAGAATGGGACACATAGAGTAATAGTAAATGGAGTCCACTCTGAAGAAAGGGGTTACTAGTGGGGTACCGCTAGGGGTTCAGTATTAGACCGGTCCTCTTTAATGTCTTTATAAGTGACATTGCAGAGGGACTGAAGGAAAAGTATGTCTCTTTTCAGATGACACAAGATCTGCAACAGAGTTGATGCACAAGGTGGGGTGGAAAGGATGAGAAGGGACTTGGCAAGGTTAGAGGAATGGTCAAATGTATGGCAGCTTAAGATTCAATGCTAAGAGTGCAAATTGCCTGCACCTGGAAACAAAACCCATAGGGAAGAGTACACACAATGGGGTGAGATACTAACATCAACAAAAATGGAAGCGGACCTGGGGTAGTCATATCAGATGACCTAAAGGTGGGCAAGCAATGTGAGAGGGCAGCAGGAGGGCTGGGGGATACTGGGATGCATAGGGAGAGGCATTACCAGTAGAAAACAGGAAGTTATTATGCCTCTGTACAGACAGCTGGTGAGACCCCATCTGGAGTACTGCATGCAGTTCTGGAGACCCAATCTCCATGAAGACATAGACAGGATGGAAGCTGTCCAGGAGGGCAACTAAAATGGTGCAGGGTCTGCACCGGAGAGACATATGAAGAGAGACAAAGGAGCTAATATGTATAGCCTTGAGGAAAGGAGGGGAGGGAACATGATAGAAACTTTCAAGTACCTCAAGGAATCAACAAAGTCCAAGAGGGTAGCATCTTTCAAAAAGAGTGTGCAAGAACAAGGGCACAATTTGAAGATGGGGAGGTGGCTCAGAGGTAATTTAAGGAAGTATTTTTCACAGAGAGGGTTGTGAATGCATGGAACGGCCTTCCGGAGGAGGTTGTGGAGTCAAAAACAGTGGTGGAATTCAAGCATGCATGGGACAGTCATAGGGCAATTCTAGGGGTTGGGGATAGGAAGAAGTAGGCTGCTGGTTAACTAGGATCTGCAGCTTATCCATTAGGTAGGGAAATGGGCAGACTGGGTGGGCCAAGCGGTCCTTATCTGCCGTCAAAATCTATGTTTCTATCCTTGCTAGGACTCTCCCCCCACCCAGGGGTCACCGCATTTCTGCAGCTTGCATCCCCATTTCTTGCAACCCGTAGCTCAGTTATGGCCACCTTTCTGGTGCCCCGTACCAAGACCTTCCTAGCCCAAAGGTCCTTCTACTACCGCACCCCAACATGGTTCCACTCCCTCCTGCCCTCTGTCACTAAGTCTACCAAATTGGTCCCTCTAAAGACGCTTTCCATAACCACCTCTTTGGCACCCGAAACTGTAGTTGCCCTTAATCAATCTAATGTTGGGGTCCCTCCCCATTTCTGGCCCATAGCCTTGACAATGTCCATTGGACTGCTTCCCCGGCCCCTCTTTTTTTTTGTTTTGTTTTTCTTTTCCTCGTCCTGTCCCCCCACCCTTCCACATAGGTATTTCCCTGTATGACCAGGGTTGTGACTTCTACTATTGTTATACTTTATACGATTGCTAGTTATTACATGTAACTTTATTCCAGTAAACCACTGTTATATTGTGTTCTTTTTGTTATCTGTATTGCACCTGTATGTTACCACTGTTGTATTTCACACTCTAACCATGGCTACCCTCCGTGTGACAAGGTGCCTTTGTAAATGAGTCCCTAACTCGAAGGTTGTAAATCTGACTTTCAAAAATAAATAAATAAAATAAACCATGCCTCCCCCTCCCACCCTACTCATTTTTCATCACATAACTGGTGGGAGGTGCTCAACCCCGCTCCTGGGATCCCCCCTCCCACCTGACCAAACTTTCCCATCTGACTGGCGGTAGGTGCTCAACCCCACAGCTAGTATTCCCAGTCTTAAAAAAAAAAGCAGTAGTTTCAGCATACTCAGCAAGGCAGACATGGATCTCAAGCTGCAAAATAAACCTTTTATTCGGCCAAATAGCACTCGGCACAAGTGACAACAAATACCAGAGCTCAAGCTAGAACCCCATTGTTTTGCCCAGGGGGCTTCCTCAGAGAGTTAACTACCAGCCATTCTGCCCTTGCTTAAACACTAACAAGGCTGCTGACATCATAACTGGCATCATTGTCCCAGGTGGAAATTGATGAAGCCTTGTAGAAGGCAAATGTGCATGCGGTAGTCTCTTTACCTGTTGGTGAACAAATCAGCAACAGTCTCCTGGTGTCTGTTTTTTTTTTTTTTTTTGTGGGATTGCTTTGTTTTTGTTTTGGAGGGGGGCCAAAAACATCTGACATACTTGCCAGCAGAAAAAGGCCCACCGGTCTATCACTTCTGTCCTATTGTGCAGTTCTTAGTTTCATATCACTACAGCTGCGGTCCATAACCAACCCCCCCTTTCTCCTCCTCTTTCCTGGTCCTTCCCCTCTTTGTGTTCTTGTCTGTACTAACCCTGCCCTTGACTCAATCCCAACCCCGCTTAAAGCTATCCAGTGTCCTTTGAGTGATTAACTCCTCCGGCAGTGCTTTCCAACCCGCCACCACTCTCTCTGTGAAGTAGTGCCTTCTCATCTCCTCCTAAATCTTCCCTTTCCAACTTCAGACTGTGCCCCTAGTGACCCCTCCCCCCCTTACACAGAACACTCCTCCCTCCCTGACTTTGCTTATGCCTTTCAAATACCTAAAGGTCTCCATCATGTCCTCTCTTTCCCTTCTCTCTTCCAGCAAGTACATGTTGAGCTCTTTCAACCTTTCCTCATACGGCAAATCCCCAAGTCCCATGATCATTTTGGTAGCCCTACGCTGCACCCCTCCAGTAATCTCCCATTCTTTCTGAGGTATTGGAACCAGTACTGTACACAGTACTCCAAGTGTGGCTTCACCAGTGATCTATACAATGACAGGATGACCTCCCCCTTTCTAGAGGTGATCCCTCTGGCAATGCACCCCAGCATACTATCTGTCCTTGCTGCCACCCTCCTACACTGTGCTGATACTTTCATGTCCCCTGTGACTATTATCCCCAGGTCCCTTTCCTCCTCTGAAGCTGTTACCTGCACTCCCCCCAGCCAGTAGCTGTTCCTGGGGTTTCTGACTCCAAGGTGTATGACTTTGCACTTCTTAGCATTAAACCCCAACTGCCACTCCCTAGACCAGTGTTAGAGTTTAGCTAAATCCTCTCTGAGTGCCTGCCTCCCTTCCTCACTGTCCACTTTTACACAAATCTTAGTGTTGTCCGCAAACAGGTTGATCTTACTCTTGACCCCCTCTGCAATGTCTCCAATAAAGACATTGAACAAAACAGGGCCCAGCACTGAACCCTGTGGTGCCCCACTCATTACTGGCCTTGGCTTGAATGTCTCCCCCCTTACAACTACCCTTTGTTGTCTGCCCTGCAGTCAGCTTTCCACCCACCCCACCTGTTTTCCCCCACCCTCATGTCCCTCAGCTTGCTCATTAACCTACTGTGTGGCACTGAGTCAAAAGCCTTGCTGAAGGCCAAATACAGGACATCCACAGCATGGCCTTCGTCAACTACCCTAATGACTCAGTCGAAGAAGTCAATCAGGTTAGTTTGGCAAGAACTTCCCATGACAAACCCATGCTGTCTCATCCTGCAGACTATTGCTATAGAGAAAGGTTATCAATCTCTCCTTCAGAATGGTCTCCATCAACTTCCTCACTATGGAAGTCAAGCTCACCGGTCTGTAGTTGCCCGGTTGGTTCTTGGGTCCACTCTTGTGAATGGGCACCACATGAGCCATCCTTCAGTCCCTGGGTACATTCCCCATCTCCAAGGAGGTGTTGAACAGCTCCATCAGAGGGCCTGCCAACACCTCTACCAGTTCCTTCAGGACACTGGGGTGTACGCCATCTGGTCCTGATGCCTTGTCCACCTGCAAGGCTTTAAGACCCTTCAGAACTCTGTCCTCTTGGATGACCCCATCTGTCAACTCTGCCCCCCCTTCCCTCTTATCCCCTTTCCCCTTTGGTATTGGGCCATCCTTTTCTTTTGTGAACACTGAGCAGAAATACTCATTGAGTGCCTCTGCCTGATTTTCCCCTTGTTCTGCTTATTCCCCTGTCTCTTGATTCTAACAATGTCATCCCTACAACCCCTCTTCTCCCTTATATATTTAAAGAACCCCTTTTCCCCCATCTTTGATCCCCTGAGCCAACTTCAGCTCCTTCGCTGCCTTGGCTGCCCTGATTGACCTTGTCACCTCCCTAGATGCCTTTGCGAATACCTCTTTCCTCCTCATGCCCCAATTTTTTGAACTTAATGAAGGCCAGTCTTTTTTCCCCCTCACCTTCCCCTCCACTTCCTTGCTGAGCCAGCTAGGTTTTTTTGACCTGGACTGCTTACGCTGAGATTTGGCACGTGTTCATGGCCTCATTCAGCCACTTCCTAATGATTGCCCACTTCTGTTCAGCATATGAACATATGAAAGTGCCAGCAGAAACAGACCACCCGTTCTATCTAAGTCTGCTTGAGTGTGCAGCTAGCACTCCTAGTTTGCAGCTTCCCCACTCACCCCTCCCCTTTGTCATCCCAATGCTGCCCCTTCAACCCAGCATCCATCACTGGGTTAATTTTAGCTAAATACCCATCTAGGATGATGCCCATTCTGGCAAAATCTGCCTTCCTGAAGTCCAACACTCATATCCTGATCTTAGCCAATCCCCTCCCTGTGTTAAGGAGGAACCACACTGAGCGGTGGTCACTTCCTGTTAGAGGGTCCTGTACTACCACATCCTGGACTTAATTCCCATTTCTTAGCACCAAGTCCAGTATGTTCCCCTTCCTCATAGGATCCATCACTCCTTGCACTAGGTAACTGTCTTGGATAGCCTCCAGCAGCACCTGTTCCCTGGTGTGTGCTGTAGTTACTGTTTGCCAGTCAACCCCAGGTAGGTTGAAGTCTCCCACTATAATTGTATTCCCTTTGCAACTGACCTTCCTGATTTGCTCCTCCAGCTCCCTATCCAACTCCTCACTCTGTGAGGGTGGCCTGTACACTACCCCCATCCTGAGCTTCTTACCTTTAGGGCTTTGGAGCAATACCCATATAGCTTCTGACCTCCCTCATCCTCCTCCTCCTCCCTGGTACACAGTATCCCCTTCCTGACATAAATAGCCACCCTTCCCCCCTACCAGTTCCTGCGGATCACTTTGTGTCCTGGGATTGTGAGAACCCAGTCATGGTACTGCTGGCCCAGGTCTCAGAGATGGTGGCAATATCTACCGCTTCCTCTACCATCATTGCCTGGAACTCTGCCACCTTGTTTGCTACGCTTCTTGCATTCAAGGATACTACAGTCCACCTTGTTTCCTGCCCCTCCTCTTCCCGTATCTCCCCCTTCCACTTTTGTCTTGTAACTTCCCTCATTCTCCTCCTCCCTCTCTGGGGGGTGAGGCCTTCCGGTCACCCTTGGAAGGTGCCTCCTGCCTGCTCTCCAACTCAGCCCTCCCACTCCTCAAGTTTAAATCTATATTGTTTTTAATGTAATTCCCCCAGTCCCTGTCCCAATGCCCTTGTACCCTCGATGTTAAGATGCAGCCTATCCTTGGCATAAAGCCCCTTATTGTTCCATGTCTTGCCCCACTCCCCTACTACCCTGTACCCCATTTCTGCACACCACCCCTTCAGCTACCCATTAAACTCCTGTATTCTTAGCTTCCTCGCTGTGCTTGTCCTAGGTACCAGGAGTACCTCGGAGAATGTCACTGAGCTTCCCACCAGATTGTAGATAATCCCACTTCCCTGAACCTCTCCTGCACTTCTTCCACTGTACTGCCTTCTAGGTCATTTGTTCCTAGGTGCACAATGATATGAGGCTTCCCTACCACCTTCTCCACACATTTCTGAATGTACTGCCCTACTTTCCCAGCTGTCATACCTGGTATACACTCCACCTAGGTTTGGCTCTTCCTTACTCCCTTACCTCCCCATCTCACCCCCCCAGGTATAGAATCCCCTAATACAAGTACTCGCTCCCCTATCCCTTGCATTTCCTCTATGATTTTCCCTCCTACAAGCCCCTTTTCCTCAGTGTCCTCGCCTTTCATACCCTGCTATTTTCCCCCTCCCGTCTCCTTCAGTTGCACATCCACCTGCTCGCTCCCTTCCACAACCACTCCCCCTCCACTAATTTTACATCTTCCCACTGCCTCTGCATTATGCCTCCCCCTCCCAACATGCTTTGGCCTTCCTCCCCATTTGTTTAGTGTGTTTGTACCAACTTAATCTACTTCCCCACTGCCCCCCATGTTCCCTCTCTCCTTGTACCCTGTATTTCCTCCCTCCATCCTGGTTCCCCGACTCTTGTTCTATGGTGCCTTTCCCAACCCTCTGCTCTGTTTCATCAACCAGTACTAGGTACCTGTTTGTTGTCTCCAACCTCCTCCCCTTGCCTTCTCCTGAAATCCCTTCCTGCCTCTGCTTACCCTGAGCCTCTTTAATACTTCCTCTCTGTCTACCTGAGTTCCCTACCACCTGCCAACAGCCAATTTTGGTGGTCCCAGGACTCTGGACTTGTCTTCCCTGGCCAAGCACCCCCTTCTGGCCCGTGGCAGCCTGGTCTATCCTGCAATGGTGCCCTCCCTGCTCCTCTGCCCCATCTCCTCCTTAACTCTCATACCTGTCCCCCTCCCCCAGTTCCTATCTAAAGCTCTCTATCTCCATCACAAGCTGTGTGAACATCCTGCACTGGACACCCCCACCTTCCACCAGGCTCCCAGAAACAGTGCTGACCCACACCCATTGCAGCTTACAACCCTCCCGTCCTCCCTGTACCCCAACCCCAGTCATCCCAACCTCTCCATGCTTCCCCCTATACATCCACCTGCCTCCTTTCCCTGGCCTCCACATCCCTCCTGTCTTATTTAGTCTCTGAATAGTCCACAGCTCTTTACAATTGCATCCATATTTCTATAAGAGCTCTAAACCTGTAGTAGTGCCACAAAGCTCTTACTCTCTCCTTCTGTAGGGACTTACAGCTTCTCTCCTCCTCTTGCATGTGCCCTCTGGACCTAGTTGCTAGCTACACCCTTCGTAATTCTGCATATATATCCGCTAGGCTATTGCTTGTGCTGTGCTGCCTAACAGTTCCTGCCACTTCAAGTAGGTGTGGCTTGGCCTTCCACTGTAAAGGCAGAGCATCCAGGGGTGGTTGGGGAATGGTAGTGGGTGGAGGGGGGGCTGTTCCTTTGATATTCGGTGTCTACAAAAACAATCAGGTGAAAAAAGACAGTCTTCTGTAAACTACAGGGCAAACACTCACAAACCTTCCAGCAAACAGAGTTTCCTAGTCCTGCTCACACAAACTGGCAAATCCAACTGAATATCAGTTAGGCACACACTTGAATTTCATCCCTCCTAAACCCCTGCTGAAATGTGATACCCGCAGTTAAGGTACAACCTCAGTCAATTCCAAAAACTCACAAACCTACCAGCATACAGAGTCTCCTAGTCCGGCTCACACAAACTGGCAAATCCAGCTCTGAAAATTTGTGATACTTACACAACTACATGCAAGGCTGCTATACTGGGCATAGCTTATAGACTCAAACATTCTCACCCCTGGGTCAGCCCGCTGGTGCAGCGGTAGAGCTCCTGCACTCGGTCTGTTTGGACGGATTTTAGCCAGCCGGAATTCATGGACATTGTGCAGATCATCCAAACATTGAGCCCAACCAGCTGTAGTTTGGATCTGGGCCCAACACTCCTTTTAGTGGGCTGTGTAGAGGTCATCTGCCCGATCCTAGCTAAAATTGTCTGGGGATCCTTGGAGACAGGTGTCTTTCCAGATCCCCTCAAGGAGGCAGCCATATGACCACACCTAAAAAAAAAAAAACCCTTGGACTCAGACTGCACAGCTAACTACAGGCCTGTCTCTAACCTTCCTTTTGCCGGGAAGGTTGAGAAGGTGGTTGTGTTGCAATTGGATGATCACCTTGTGACCCACAATGTCTCTGATGCTCTCCAGTCTGGATTTCAGAAGAGACATAGTACCGAGACTCCACGTGTCCGGGTATTGAATGACTTCCTAATAGCATGGGATCAAAAGGCACATACCACCTTGGTCCTTCTTGATCTCTCCACAGCATTTGACACTGTGGATCATGGTGTGCTATTGGAGTGCCTGCGGTGTCTCTGTGGACTGTCAGGGACAGTCCTAGAATGGTTTCGATCTTTCCTCATGGGCAGGTTTCAGAGGGTGGTCACCGGAATTTATTCCTCTAATGCCCTTTCCCTGTCCTGTGGGGTCCCTCAGGGCTCCATACTGGTGGCCATGTTGTACAGTGTATACGCTGCCATTAGGAATTATCATTAGGTGACACAGTTTAAGTTTTCACTGCAATGCAGATAATACTCAGCTGTATCTGTCCTTTCTACCCGAACAAGGGGATGCAGTCTCTGTGTTTAACAACTGTCTCGCTGAGATCAAGGACTGGATGAGCACCAGCTGCCTGAGACTGAACCCTGACAAGACCCGAAGTGTTGGTTGTGGACCCTGGTCATCAGAAGGGGTGGGTTTGGGTGCTGGGCAGGCGTCAGGCATATGGCTCGACAGCGCCCAGCTTACTACCTATGACCAGGTGCATAATTTGGGTGTTATTTTTGATGACAGCTTGACCCTGAAACCTCAGGTGTCTGCCGTTGTCAAATCCCCTTGCTACCATCTGAGGAATATCACCCGAGTGAAACACCTGGTTCCTCCAGATGACTTTCCAACATTGGTCCACGTCTTCATCACCACCCACCTTGACTACTGCAGTGCCCTCTACCTGGGGCTTCCTGGGGTTGATATCCACTGTTTGCAGCTAGTGCAGAATGCGGAAGCCAGCCTATTGACAGGTACATCTAGGACTAGCCATATTACACCTGTGCTGCGCAGACTTCACTGGCTGCCTGTTCAGTGGCAGATCACCTTTAAGGTCAGCCTTCTGACCTTTAAAGCCCTACACAAACTAGGACCCGGCTACCTGCAAGATCACTTGATTCCCTACCACCCTCTCTGCCCTCTCTGGTCCGCTGAGAAGGGATTGCTAGAGATTCCCAGGGTATGTTTGAAGATATCTGGTGTTCATGCTTTTTCTTTTGCGGCCCCTACCCTGTGGAATTCTCTACCTCATTGGTTGAGAGAATGCCTGACTGTCAAGAGATTTAGGTCAGAATTTAAGACCTATCTTTTTCAGATGGCCTTCCCAGATTATTTTAATTAATTTACATATCTGTAATTTTATTACTTTATATGTTTTATGGTCTTACTTGTAAAACACCTTGGTTTCAAGAAAGGCACTATATAAGTAACATTTGCTTTGCTTTGGGACTTCAGCAGCCTGAGTTCGGTAGCAAGCCTGGGTTGCTGGAGGGCCGACTTGGGGAAAAAGGATTGAGTGCCCATAGGGTTGTTCTCCTACTCGGGGGTGGGAGGACCGTAGTCCTCACTGCTATACCACCACCTCGGTGACCCTGGGTGGAGGTGCAGTTGGGGACGCAGTAATGCAGGGAGGGGTGGACGTCGGCCAAGGGCCTAGAGCGAGGGCACGTCTCTGCATGCCTTTATCTCCTTGGCCCACCTCAAGTGCTGGCATCTGCAGGGTCAGGACCAGAAAATAAGAAAAAGACCCACGCCTGTGCCTGGAGATGGGCCCCTGCACCAGTGACCTGGGGAATCAAAGGAGAAGCTCCAGAGTGGCCACTCTACTTAAAGTAAGGAGGGAGGATTGGGGATGCCCCCTCCACCTCACCCGGGGGATAATCTGGGCACTTGAGGGTTACGGGAGTGGTCACATGGGGTGGAAGTCCTCTGTCCTCTGGTGCAGCCTGAGTGGTCACATTGGGACCCTGAGGGAAGGTAAAGTCGTGGTGAAGGAGGGGGCATAAAGATGAAAGTAAAAAAAAAAAAACTTTCTCACCCCTAAAGCTTTGCCATTGTTAGAGGTGTCCTTCTCTCTTGCCTAAATTATGGTGCCCCTTGTCTTTATGTGTTCCCCCAAAGCAGTATTGCCTAGGTGGAATATGACTTATAATAATATCTGTCGCTTTGTTTCATCTGCAAGCAGACTCACTCACCATTGTGGCCTATTTGCAAGGCCCCTAGAATTCTGCGGCAGCAGAATTTTGCACAGAACTTGCAATCTAACACACAACTTCTGCAGTGCCGCAGAATTCACTCTTCTTGGTGATTTTTTATTAATATTTCTGTTTATCCATAGAATCTGGTTCCCGTCCCCTCTTTTTATGTCCAAACCCCCATTATGCTCAGAATGTGATGTCATCATTGCTATAACATCATACATTAGCTAATGAAATGGCTGCATTCTGCAACAGAAATGAACAGTCACTTATCTACCACATGGCACAGCACATCATGCATGGTGATATTTGCTCAACCTGCACTACAGTCATACAGTTTTCAGTCTTAAATTATTGCACTAGGGCCAGCTTAAACAAAACCTTGTCAATAGCACAGACCTGTTAAGTCCATACCTCACTTTGTACAAACTTATTTGTGCCTTCAAGATATAGAGATGCCATCTGAAATGAATAACTGGTCAAATGAATTTAACTGTCATTTTTAAGAAAAATAAAGTAATTATGCCCAGAAAAGTGGAATATAATAATGTGTTGACCTGCTGAAAGAACAGACCTGTTAAATAAATAATTGAGCTGTACATATTTTTGCCTAGGTTATTGACTACATATTGTCACTGGTTGATAGAGTCACCCAGAAGTTATGGAGAAATGTGTTCAGGGCCAGCTGTTGGGCCAGAGGGTAGCATACTATGTTTCCATGCCAGCAACTCAGGTTCAGAGATTAGCTCTGGGAGCTGGGTGGGCAGCACAAGGATTGGTGGAACACATCACTGCTCTGAGCCTGGCAAGGTATGGTGCAGTGTTCTGTCACACAGTGGACAGATTGTGATAGGCTGGAGAACTCTTACCTCACAATCTGTTCACACGCATGTCATGGCCTGAAATTGTTATGTAGCGTGTCAGGGGAAGCAGGTTGGCATGAAAAATGAGTTTTGCAATAACTCCTCTATTCTGTTCATTCCATTTCCAATGGGACCTGTATGAAGGAGGATGCAATTTCATGGAAATTAAATATATATACACATACACTCACATACACACACACAAACACACACACACACATTTGTATGTATGTTACAGATTGCATATAAATATATAAGTGATACACAGCAGGAACCTCATGAGTGGTGTAGAAAGCACATACAAATATATACGTGATACACAGTAGAGACCTCATTAGTGGGATAGATAGAATGCGTATAGAAATACTTTCTTTATCACATAAGGTCCCCTCTGCATATTTCATTTATGCAATAGGCTAGGACCTTAAGGGAGAGATATTTGTTTTGCTTTTTTTAGGCATAACATTATTTCTATAAGTCTGTTATTTTTTGAACTAGTGTTACTGTGCTTTCCACCATCCTGGTTGCTGTAACCACTGCCATGAAAGTGAGGTCAGGATGACAAGCTGACACTGATGTAGTAGTTTGCTAGTGCCGCAGAACTTCCGCAGAAATTACAAACCACCACTGCAGAAGTTCTGTGGCAAATGGTAGTCTTGCCACAGAACTCGGTCCCACTGTGCAGCAGAAAAGTAGAGGCCTTGCCTACTTGTCAACCTTTGCTTGTTGTCTCCATCCACTAGCCAGTTGCCTGCTCTTGGTCTTTCATCCTTAATTGCCAACTTTTGTAAGCACTCACATCAGAGCTACTCCTTGAGGTCTAATGATGAACCTTTACTCATTGTACCAAAGTCTCCACCTTGATGGGTGCTCAGGCCTTTTCCGCTTTCCCCCGGGCCAGGTTCCCTCCCTGTAGCTGTCCACTGTGCCCCCACCCAGTGCCTCTTCAAGAGGACACTGAGGAATCACCTGTTGACTGCCTCAGCTTGTACCTGTATGACTGTGCCACATTTTTCATGTTTACCCCCTACTTGGTCCTGAGCCACTTTTGACTTCTGTTGGGATGTTTTCTGACACATTGTTTACCTACACCTCTGATAGCAAGCAGTGTACTGCGGTTAGCCCTGTTACGAATGTGCCTATTTTTGTACTATGTATGCTTGTCACTTTGTTTAGTTCTTCGTAACCTTTATTTTATTTTTTAGTTATTAAGTTCTCGGATTAAAGACCTATGAGTTATAGACTCTTTTACACAGGTTCCACGTAATTACACAAAACAATGAATGAATACAAGTACAAACATGGGTGGTTACATAAAAATGGGTTCAGGAACAATATATACAATTTATACATGTTACAGTAAGAGGTTCTGCAGTTAGAATTTGGTTAGATTCAGAAAGATAAAATAAAGCTAAACAATGGTGTCACTAGTAGGACAACTGGTCTGGGCAAGCAGCCAGGGGTAGCATTGTCAGGGGTGATGAGAGGTGGTGACACTATAAGTATTGCAGTTCAATACATGCAGCCAGAGGCTGGCTTTGTCAGAGGGTAGAGGCATCCAGAGGTTTGGCTTAGTTGAGATCTACAGTGCAGTCCCACTGATTAAGCAGGCTAAGAATAGGCTAAGGAAAGCAGGGAGGAGATGAGGAGCAAGGAGAGCATAAGGAGTGGCTTGAAAGAGGGAGGGTGGTGAGGAAGAGAGTAGGGAGGAGGGAGGGACCCAGGGTAGGGTGAGCATACAGGAGTGGGTTGAAAGAGGGAGGGTGGTGAGGGAAGAGAGTAGGGAGGGAGGAGGGACCCAGGGTAGGGAGAGCATAAGAGTGGCTTGAAAGAGGGAGGGTGGTGAGGGAAGAGAGTAGGGAGGAGGAGGGACCCAGGGTAGGAGAGCATAGAGTGGCTTGAAAGAGGGAGGGTGGTGAGGGAAGAGAGTAGGGAGGGAGGGAGGGACCCAGGGTAGGGTGAGCATACAGGAGTGGCTTGAAAGAGGGAGGTGGTGAGGAAGAGAGAGTAGGGAGGGAGGAGGGACCCAGGGTAGGGTGAGCATAAGGAGTGGCTTGAAGAGGGAGGGTGAGGGAAGAGAGGTAGGGGAGGGAGGAGGGACCCAGGGTGGGGTGAGCATAAGGAGCTTGAAAGAGGGAGGGTGGTGAGGGAAGAGAGTAGGGGAGGGAGGGAGGGACCCAGGGTAGGTGAGCATACAGGAGTGGGTTGAAAGAGGGAGGGTGGTGAGGGAAGAGTGGGGAGGGGGAGGGACCCAGGTAGGGAGAGCATAAGAGTGGCTTGAAAGAGGAGGTGGTGAGGGAAGAGAGTAGGGAGGGAGGGAGGGACCCAGGGTAGGGTGAGCATACAGGAGTGGCTTGAAGAGGAGGTGGTGAGGAAGAGAGTAGGGAGGGAGGGAGGGACCCAGGGTAGGGTGAGCATACAGGAGTGGGTTGAAAGAGGTGGTGAGGGAAGAGAGTAGGGAGGGAGGAGGGACCCAGGGTAGGGAGAGCATAAGGAGTGGCTTGAAAGAGGGAGGGTGGTGAGGGAAGAGTAGGGAGGGAGGGAGGGACCCAGGGTAGGGTGAGCATACAGGAGTGGCTTGAAAGAGGGAGGTGGTGAGGAAGAGAGTAGGGAGGGAGGGAGGGGACCCAGGGTGGGGTGAGCATACAGGAGTGGCTTGAAAGAGGGAGGGTGGTGAGGGAAGAGAGTAGGGAGGGAGGGACCCAGGGTGAGGGTGAGCATACAGGAGTGGCTTGAAAGAGGGAGGTGGTGGGGAAGAGTAGGGAGGAGGGACCCAGGGTAGGGGTGAGCATACAGGAGTGGCTTGAAAGAGGGAGGTGGTGAGGGAAGAGAGTAGGGGGAGGGAGGGGACCCAGGGTAGGGTGAGCATACAGGAGTGGCTTGAAAGAGGGGGTGAGGGAAGAGAGTAGGGAGGAGGAGGGACCCAGGGTAGGGGTGAGCATACAGGAGTGGCTTGAAAGAGGGAGGTGGTGAGGAAGAGAGTAGGGAGGGAGGAGGGACCCAGGGTAGGGTGAGCATACAGGAGTGGCTTGAAGAGGGAGGGTGGTGAGGAAGAGAGTAGGGAGGGAGGAGGGACCCAGGGTAGGGTGAGCATACAGGGTGGCTTGAAAGAGGGAGGGTGGTGAGGGAAGAGAGTAGGGGAGGGAGGAGGGACCCGGGGTAGGGTGAGCATAGGAGTGGGTTGAAGAGGAGGGTGGTGAGGAAGAGAGTAGGGGAGGGAGGAGGGACCCAGGGTAGGGTGAGCATAAGGAGTGGGTTGAAAGAGGGAGGTGGTGAGGAAGAGAGTAGGGGAGGGAGGGAGGGACCCAGGGTAGGGTGAGCATAAGAGTAGGGTTGAAAGAGGGAGGTGGTGAGGGAAGAGAGTAGGGGAGGGTAGGGAGGGGACCCAGGGTAGGGAGAGCATAAGGAGTGGCTTGAAGAGGGAGGGTGGTGAGGAAGAGTAGGGAGGGAGGAGGGACCCAGGTAGGGTGAGCATACAGGAGTGGGTTGAAAGTGGGGAGGGAGATGAGGGAAAGGAGTGAGAGGTGGGACTGCAGGGCAGGTGGGTCATTCCTGAAAAACAACCATTTCTCAGTCTAGTGTGCTCACCCAGTCAACAAAAACTAAATATTAATAACAAAATGTGAAAAAAACAACACAGCCATGTGGGACAATTGAATTTTTTCAATGTTGACTCACAGCTCTGTCATTTGTGCAGATTTTGGCCCCAAATGTGCAACATAGCCCTTTTGTTACCTCACCTCATAAATATGACAGGTGTAATTTTTCAAATCCCCTTCAAAACATGTTTTAGTAGTAGCGCATCCAATCATCTTTCAGACAGGATATTAAAAATTCCCCTTTCTTGATCATAAGGTGGAGTCATAAAAAGACTGTTGAAAATGAGAGTGAAATAAAAAAAACCCTAAAGGTATGAAGAAACGTTAATTTTCCAGTGTCTATGCATAATGGGCCTTAAGCACTATCAGGTGGAAATTACACCCCAAGGCATGTATCCTGCCTCGTGAGGTCCACCTGCAGATAGATGTGTATGTCTGGCATTCACCATTTACTGCCACCACCTGTCATGCCTTCCAGCGTAGTACCCACAGGGTGGCCGGGGCCGAGTCGCGGTCTCGGGCAGGCATCCAATGGGATGCCCATCCTGGGTCCTAAAGTGGATCCCTCATACAGCAAGATGTAGGTCCAGGGTAGTAAATGCCTACCCAGGTACCCGGACCTGCGCGCCCATGCCTCAGTGGCCAGCTAGCAGTTGGAGTCAATGCTACACACACACAGAGGTGCCCAGCAATTCTAAACAACACCCCCGTACCCTGCAAAACTTGCTATCTGGTAGCCAGTGGTCCCACCGACCTGCACCGACCCATGGCACCAACCCCCATGGCAGCAAACCTTCCTGGTGGTGCGGCACAGCCTCACTCACCTTGGCACACCAGCCTTCTAACTGCTGCTGGGAGTGCACTGCTATTAGATAGGCAGTGTGCTCTCAGCAGTAGTTAGATGGCTGGCAGCCAAAGCGGTGTGGTGAGGGCTATGCCACTGGCCATCCATTCCTGTGGCACCACCAGGCAGATATGTTGCCATGGGGAAGCAGTGCCATGGGTGGGTAGGGGGAACCACTGGACAGCACAGTTTCAGCAGGGTACAAGGTGGGGGTCTTGTTTGCATGCTGAGGGGCAACGATGCATGTGGGGGGGCCATTCTGAGCAACAACAGGGTCAGGGCTGGTATGGGGCAGGAAGCGGAGTCTGCCTCTGAAAGTCCAGGATGGGGCAGTGTGGTGTTGGGGGTGCGATGGTTCCCTGATACCCCATTGATGGGGCTGACTTGGCTTGGGGGGGCATGGCACTATGAGACATATGGGCACCCATCCGATTGGCAGCCCCAGCCCTCCTGTTCTGCCCAGTGGGCTCGGGCAGCATGAGGGGGATCAATTCCAGGTCCCACTGCGCATGGCGGATGATGTCTATGGAGGTGCACAGTGGGTTACGGCAGGGTCTATCCTTCTGTAACCTGCACCCTACTGTGCCTCCCTGCATGCAGTACATTGCGGCTTTGAGCATGCTGCATAGCCCTGGCACATCCCGGCACGTCCCCTGCCTGCCCCAACACATTGCTGTCCATACGACCCAGAGTCTGGGCACATAACAGGTGCACACCCCTTCATAAATGCCACTTGGACGCCACTCCACAGAATCTGGATGTAGCGATGCCAACATGCCCAGTTTACGTGGTGCATTGGCATCGTGCATAGGGCCCAATATTAATTTTGCACGTTTTGGCCCCGCAGTTTCAACATAGCCCTTGTGTTACCCCACCCCATGAACATGAAAGGTGTCATTTTTCAAATCCCCTGTGCAGTTGCTCCGCTAAATCACTTTTTAGATGTGATTTTAGAAATACCACACATCTTGACCATAACATGGGGTTATAAAATACAGTACTATGTTGAAAATCTGGGGTCGAACTGTCAAAAATAACAAAGTTATAAAGGAACAGTGAATTTAAAAAGATTGTCTTTATTTTATTCACCATTTTTTCAGCTCTATACTGTACATTTTAGCCTGTTGGAATCCAAAATCCATGAGACAATGGCTACTGGGGAGAGAAAAGTCTGCCCAAAGCTTCAAGATGCTGTTGTTCCAACTTGCAACAGCATGTTCAACATTGACAAATGGTTGTTAAGCGTGTCTGGAGAGTATTGTACCAAGGATCCAACCTCCTAGGATTCACAGTAAGTATTCATGGTATCTGTGGATCCGAATAGGATCGATGGATCCGACCCTCCAATCTAGCTATCTGGCCATCAGACAAAACTTTCCGTGGGTGGATCTGACCTCGGATACCTAGAACAACCTCATATCCACAATTATCACACTCTAAATCCAGAATCCAGTTATGGCTGGATCCATAGTCACTGTCTGATGAAGGATAGTCGGAGACCTCAAAAAAACCTTTCTGAGCACCACTAGTCTGCTATTATGTTCATAAAATCTATCAGGGCAGTGCTTGTGGAGTGTTTGGTTCTAAAGCCATATTAATAGTCAGTCTGTATTTTTCACATAAATAAATATAATTGATCATCAGGCAAAAGGGAAAAATATAGATCAGTATGAATAAATAGGCCATTGTCAGAGTAAAGGCCTATGGCACATTCATTAGGTAGAACAAGCATTTGTTAAGGCCGAATGTTCGTCATGTGTACGTCACTGGTGACATGGAGGGAGGAGATGTATGGAAATTGCTTCAGTGAAGTTGTTTGTGAGGTGGGGTCCCAAAAAACATATGTTGAAAATTCTGGGCAAAAATATTTAAAAATGGCCAGGTTTTGGCAGTAAGCTGAAAACCCTACTGAAAAACATTGACCGCGAAAACCCACATTGAAATACATGAAGCCCTTCCCTCAGTTCGTAGTCAGGCTTTGAAGTGTAAAGACGCGCCTGCAGTCCAAGGTAGATTACAGTGACGGACCTCCAGTAGGTAAGTATGGGGGGGGGGTCTGTGGGGTGGTGGGTCCTGAGTGGGAGTGTAGGGGGTTGGGTAACAGTGGAACGGACAACAATGGATGGTTTTCCTTTTTACAGGGAAAACAAATGATGCGGGTCAGTTTTCTTTTTTTCGGTGAGTTTGCTCAACAGATGAGGACACTGGGGGATTGGGCACCCCAGTGTCTGTATATTGTTTGGGGGGTTACACAGTGGACAACAATGGATGGACAGATGAACACTGAGGGATTGGGCACGCCCAGTGTCTGTATACTATTTAGGGGAGAGGGGTTACACAGCGGACAATGATGGTCGATTTTCTTTTTTCTTTTTTTTTAGGATAAAAATACAAGCATTTGGTAATGCCAAACGTTTGATGTATAGAAAGATGTCCACCTCTGCACCTTGTTTATGCCCTTGAGGTATTTGAATGTATCTATCATGTTCCCCCACTCTCTCCTTTCCTCCAATAAGTACATATTGAGGTCCTTTTAATCTCTCCTGATATGTTCTGTGTTACAAGCCATGTACCATCTTGGTTGCCTTTCTGTATACTGTCTCCACCCTGTCAATGTTCTTGCACATTTGTAGCCTCCAGATTTGCACACAGTACTGTAGGTGAGGCCTCACTAGTGCATTATACAATGGCATTGCCACCTCATGCCTTCTGCTTGTGATACCTCTGCCTATGCTCCCCAGCATGGCACTGGCTATCCTTGCAACATTTGTGCTCTGCTTTGACACCTTTAGTTCATTAGAACTGATAACTCCTGGGTCCCTTTCTTCTTTGGTGATCATCAGCACCTCCACCCCATCCTGTAACTCTCCTCAGGTTTCCCTCTTCTCAGGTGCATTATTTGGGCTTCTTTGCATTGAACCTCAGTTGCCACTCCTTAGACCATTTTTCAAGCCTCTCCAGGTCCCTGTTCATTTTCTCCACCCCTTCTGGAGTATTTATTCTGTTACAGATGTTGGTGTCATCTGCAAACAGGCAGACAGCCCTTTCCTTCTCGCCCTCCCGCAATGTCTGTAATGAAGACATTGAACAGGACTGGTCCCAGGACTTATCCCTGAGGTACCCTGCTGGTCACCCCCTCTCCCCAGATTGGATCCCATTACCAACACCCTCTGCCTCCTGTCCATCAGCCAGTTTCTAACCCAGTTTATCAGCTTGTGCCCCATTGCCAGACTACTCATCTTGTTAATCAGCCTTCTGTGTTGGACGTTGTCGAAGGCTTTGCTGAAATCAAGGTAGGTGACATCAAACATCCCTCTGATTTACTTCCTTAATGAGGCATTAGGGTTTCCAACCTACGCCAACCCCACCTGAAGAGACTGACAGGTACTTAAATCCTTTGGGTCATTGGACGTGAAGCTTCACGCTTTCATTCTCACCCCACCCTGCAGACAGTGACAGGTGTTGCGGTGTGCCTTTGGACGCTTCGGACTCTAATATTTACCCCATCCTATAATGAAATAAGCTGAGATGGGTGCAGTATAGGAGAATGGGGTAAGCGTTTGGGCCAAAGAGTCCAAGGTACACCCGATGCCTATCACTGGCTGCAAGGTGGGGGTGGAATGGTGTGAGCATTATGGCAGACAACCCCAAGGCACATGCCCGACGCCAGTCAGTCTCTACAGGGTGGGGGGATTGGGTGTTACAGTTGGAAACCCTAATGCCCCAGATGTTTGTTGGTATTTTCACTCCAGATTTTCAACATGGGCTTTTTGGGACACTACCTCATGAACAGTGGCACTATCATTTTGTTACTCAATCCCAAAAGGGTATTTAATGCAGTGACTGTGCCATTCGACGCCACAGGTCCTAAAACACATTTTGGGCAGGATGTGAAAAATGGCAGTTGTACCGTTTATGAGGAGGTGTGAGAAAAATGGCAATGTTGAAAATCTGGAGTGAAAATATGAGAAATTGGCAAAGTTTCGAGCGTGCATAGAAACTATGTAATGCGGTTATTTTTTGGAATTTTTTCACCACATTTTCAACATGGGCTTTTTGGGACCTCCCCTCATGTACACTGTGATTTTGTTACTCCATCCCAAAAGTTGATTTTGCACAGCAACCGCGCCATTCTGCATAACTGGTGTGAAAACACATTTCAGGCAGAATGTGAAAAATGGCAGCTGTACTGTTCATAAGGAGGTGTGAAAAAATGGCAATGTTGAAAATCTGGAGTGAAAATATTAATAATTGGCATAGTTACGAGCGTGCATAGAAACTGCACGATGCATGCTTGTAACATAGTCATTTTTTGGAATTTTTTCACCAAATTTGCAACATGGGCTTTTTGGGACCCCACCTCATGAACAGTGCCACTTTCGTTTCATTACTCTGTCCCAAAAGGTGATTCCATGCAGCAATCGCGAAATCATCTTTCAGGACCGAGGAACAAAATGACAGTGACATGTTCATGAGGTGGGGTCCCAAGAACCCCATGTTGAAAATTTGGGGTCAAAATTAATAGCTGAGATATCAACCTAAGTTGAAACCCCCATTGGGTCCCATTATACAGCTTACCTTTCACTCTTTCAGTTGCTGGTCAGCTTTGAAGAGTGCAGACGTGTCCCGCTCCACAGAAGATCGCATCAGCCGACCTTTGAGGGTAAGTATGGGGTAAGGGGGATTGTGGGGAGGTGGGTGTGCAGAGGGAGGGTCAGGATGGGAGGGCGACAGGGGAGACAGCGAGGGATGGTTTTAGTTTTTACAGGTGGAAAAAAAAAATTAAAGACCACAAGGGAGAGTTATCTTCATATACAGGTAAAAAAAATAATATAAATTTAGGCACACTGTGGTGCGCTCCCAGTGTGCCACAATAGTGGTGGGGGGATGCTGACACAGGGATTGGGCACCCCAATGTCGGCTAGCGATGTAGGCAGGTTGGGGGAAGGGGGCCACATCCAACACCAGGAGTGGGCATCCCGGGCCACATCCAACACAGGGAATGGGCATCCCAGTGCAGGAACGAGAAAGGGGAAATTGTTTAACCAGGAAAGACAATTAAGCCGCAGCAGGAAAAGAAGAAATTGTTTAAGCAGGAAAGACACAGTAAGCCGCAGCAGGGAAATTATTTAACTAGGAAAGATACAGTAAGCAGCAGCAGGGAAAGGGGACATTGTTTAGCAAAGAAAGAAACACTAAGCCGCAACTGAAGGGCTCGCATTTCAAAGGACAGAGCCTCGCACAGTGTCAGCTCTGTCCTTTGAAATGTTTGCCGAGACCAGCCCCCTCAGCAAACCAGTGTCATCAGGGCATTGCCGGCTGATTTGCTGGCCACAGACCAGCCCCTGCACCACTGCTGGCCACTGGGCTAGCACCCCTCACACCTCTTTCTAGCAACTCTCATATCAACATGTTCATCTGCACTAGCACACACGATGAACATAAAAAAATGGGCAGATTGGATGAGCCTTGCATTCCTTATCTGCCATCAACTTCTATGTTTCTATGTTTCTACCATGTACCAGGCATTTAAACACCTTGGAAAGGATGGACAGCAATGCAATAGGCCTGAAGATTGCTTGAACTGAAGTGTCCCCCACCTTCAGAATTGGAAAAATGTTACTCATTTTCCAATTTTCGGTGAAAGTACCTTCCCTCATATTCCAATTAAAATAGATACATCGTTGTTGGAGCCATTAACATTGCTGCATCCTTCAATAATCTTCAACATCATCTGGATCTCTGGCCTTGTTCATGTTCATTCCTTTGCTTTACTAACTCCAAATTTAAAAGAAACAGTAAAACACTGATTTCTTTTTGTTATGCATCCTATCCAAGGGACAGTTGTCTGAAGCTCCAGTTGGGGCACATTATAATATCCTAGAGTATTCATGCAAACATCTAGAAGAGCCAAAAAATAATTACTATATTTACTTTTGTAACTGAATCAGTTATCGGTTGGCCCATGTGTTTTAGAGCAATAGGTAAAGTTATAGTTGTTGACTTTTGGGGAGACAATCAATTTCTAATATTCCCTTGGTTCTACAGTATTATCTGCCTTTGAGTTATAGTATTTTGCTTTGACCAATTGTATCATTAATTTACACTGATCTGTTTTTTTCTGCCTTTGTCCTCCTTAGTTTTTTGGGCTTTACTCCTTCTTAATCAAGCAGTGTCCTTCATTAATCTCCAATGGGCCAACATATGGTACTAAATAGGATGCAAAGGCTGGCCCAGTGGCACTGAGGGTTGAGACTCCAGATGTCACACCTTACACTACGCCAGTGACCCGAGGTCAGGAGCGAGTTCGGGCCACTGGGCATTGGCCAGGGGAGAGAGGACTGAGCATCCAGAGAACTACTCTCCTCTCATGGGGAGGGTGGACTGTGGCTTTCCAACACCTAGCGACTACCAGTGGAGACTGGGGGAGCAACAGCAGGAACCACCTGAGCAAGGGACAGAGGCGACGGCGGACATCTGCGGGACCGGTGTGGGAGCACACCCATCTCACGCTGGATATCATTGCACGTCTGCACTTCCAGGGGGGAACTCACATTTACATAAGAGAGGAAACACCCCTTCTGCAGAGGACACAACGATATGCCACCAGCCCCATGCCCATCGTTGAATCCCGCCCACTCTGGGTCCCGATATCCTCCGACCTTCACCCTACCTGCAGGAGTAATGGATGTAAGGAGTGCCAAGGTAAGTGGATGGTGGCCCCACCATGGGGGACACAGATCAGGGGGTATCCTGCTGGTTGGAGGTGATAGGCCAGGAGTTCTAGAGGGGACCTGGAGCTGGGGGGGCCGTCGTCTCAGGCTGGGTGGGAGTAGCTGGGGTGTTGTCTGAGGGATGTGTCTTCAGTTGATGACCAGGAGTGAAAAAGAATTAAAAAAAAAAAATAGGATGCAAAGTCGAGACCTATTCATTTCAATGAGGCATATCCCCGCTCTCTCCCCTGCTTGATGTCATAACGCGGGGGCATATGCATTAATCAGGAAATGAAAGAATCAGTTGGTCCACTTTCTTGGGGCAAAAGTATGATCTCTTGTATCAAAATAAATACACTGGATTAAATATTGATCATAGCGAAAATTGAATTATGCTGACACAGAATATACGTAAGCATTAATCACCGCCAGATGAGGGCTCTGCTGGTGGATTAATGCCTGCTGGGGGGTTTGGTGCCCGAGGGCGCAGACCAAGGGGTCCAACCACCCAGCGGGCATTAATCCACGGCAGAGCCCGAGGCTGAAGGTGATTAATGCGCTTGTAACATAGGCTTGTCGCGGCGGCGACGAGCCTATGTTACGGGTGTGTGCACCTTGCAGCCGGCAAGCCTACGGACACAGAGACAAGGAGACAGTTTGCCGGCCGACAGGAGTGTATTACACTTGCTGTGACAGCAGACAGCACAGTCGGCTACAGCGCTCGGTCCGGCATCCATGAATGACCGCAGTGCCGGGGGGGCTCCTGGTGACATCGGAGCGGTGAAAACGGTGCAGGGCGGCGGGCGGCTGTGTGGCACACAGATTCAAGGCCCTTGCAGCTGTCGGGTGCGAGGGATGCAGATTTCTTGGTGGTGGGCGGGTTCCAGGGCCGTGCGGCGCTGCGTCACTCTGGTGACGACATCATGCTGTTCTCTTCCTTACAGAGGCCAGCTGTCCTGCGGGAGGCAGAAGAACGTTACCGGCCCATGCACCGTCATGCTGTGCATGTGAAAGCAGCTGCCGCTTTCTCCTTGATGTGCTACACTGCAGTTGTGGCTACTCGCGGGACTCTCCGCGGCTCGCCTCTGTCGCCCACTGGTTACGGCGCGCCACCTGGCAGGTGAGCACTAGCAGGCTGTGGCTCGTGAGCGCCGTGGGTGGCGTGAGGGGGTCGTAACTGAGCGGGCGGGTCCCACAGCTAGTACTGCTGTCCCTCTCTGTCACTGCTCCCCCGCGCGCTCCCGATGGCATCTCCACACTGTTTCTTGCCTGCTCAGTGCTGCACCCTCTGCCTCCTGGCCAATCTGGGTACTGACATAGTGGGCTGCTACCCTTGGGTGCCTCCATGGCCACAGCTGGTACTGACCGAGCGGGCGTTATGTGTGGCTTAATACCCGCTCGGTTTCAGTCAGCTGTGGCGATTCGGCCAATCATCGCGCTCCTTCACAGCAGCCGACTCAGAGCCGTGTTACAAAGTACTATAAGGTAAGGCAAGTCCCAGTCTGAGAAAATCACTACAAGCATTTGTCAATGCTGAATGTTTGCTTGCTGGCACTGGCACTGGTAGTGTAGGAGTTAGAGCTGCATAATAGGGATGGCAGTGAAGTATTGAACTGAAGCCAACCCCATCACCACCTTGCAGATAGTGACAGGCATCGGGGTGTGCCTTTGGGTCATCAGGCATAACGGCCACTCCATTTCACCACTCCCTACCGCAGAAATCGGCGTTACAGTGTGCTCAGTCTTTGGCCCTTATGCGCACTCCCATTCCATCAGGAAATATTGTGAGATGGAGCGTATAGGGAATGGGGTGAACTTTAGGGCCGAACAGTCCAAGACACGCCTCGATGCCTCTCAGTGGCTGTAGGGTATGGGTGGGGGTGGAATGGTTTGAGCATTGCAGGTGACAATCCCAAGTCACAGCCCTGATGCCTGTCATTCTCTACAGGGTGGGGTGTTATGGTCGGAAACCCTAACGCCTCAGGCATTCGTTGGTATTTTCACTCCAAATTTTCAACATGGGTTTTTCATGACCCCCACCTCCTGAACAGTGGCAATATCAGTTTGTTAGCCGAAAGCTGCTTTTGCACAGCGACTACGGCATTTGTCACCACAGGTGCAAAAACACATTCTGAACAGGATGTGAAAAATGACAGCTGTACTGTTCATGGGGAGGTGTAAAAATGGCAATGTGGAAAATCTGCAGTAAAAATATTAAAAAACTGGTGAAGTCACGCGCATGCGTAGAAACTGTGCAACGTGCGCCCTTAATGTAATTAGTTTGGGAATTGTTTACAGCAGATTGTCAATGCAGGCATTTTGGGACCTCCGGTCATGAACAGTGTCACTGGTATTTTTCTTTATCTGTCCCGAGCAATGATTTCCCACAGTGACCACGCATTTCTGTGCTGAAAGTGGGAAAACACATTTCGGCCAAGTTGTGAAAAATGACAGCTGTACTGTTCTTAAAGAAGTGTGGAAAAATGCCACTGGTGAAAATCTGGACTGAAAATATTACAAATTCATGAACTTACGAGGGTGCGTGGAAACTGCGTAATGCTCACTCGTAGCAGTCATTTTTAAGAATTTTACCAAATTTTCAAAATAGCCATTTTAAGACCTCTGCTCATGAACAGTGTCACTGTGATTTTCTTAATGCGTCCCATACATTGATTTCACACACCGAGAGCGCCATTGAGCGCTACATGGGTGGAAACATGTTTTGGGCGAGATGTGAAAAATGACAGCTGTACTGCTCATAAGGAGGTGTGGTAAAATGGCAATGTTGAAAATCTGGAGTGAAAATATTGAAAATTCGCGAACTTACGAGAGTGCGTAGGATCAGTGCAATGCATGCTCGTAAAATAGTCATTTTGGGGAAATTTTTCACCAAATTTTCAACATAGGCTTTTTGAGAGCCCACCTTATGAAGACTGGCACTGTCATTTTGTTAATCGGTCCCAAAAGGTGATTTTGAAGAGTGACTACTTAAATCACCCTTTGGGCCCAATTAACGCTCATGACAGTGACAGAATTCATGAGAAGGTCCAAATCCCCATGTTGGAAATTTGGTGCCAAAATTCCAAAAATGCCTGAGATATGCAGTAAAGTTGAAAAACCCTATTCATTACATTATACAGCTTACCAGCATTTCGCAGTTCGCAGTCGGCTTTGAAAAGAGTGTAGACGTGTTCCTGGTCCACATCGTAAGATCGCCGCGCCGAGCTCCAGAGGCAAGTATGGGGTGAGGTGGGGGTGGGAGGCAGGGTGCGCAGGGTGGGCACGGTGGGAGAGGGGGTGAAGACAGCAGCAGCAAGGGAAGGTTTTTCTTTCAGGTTTTTTTTTTATTTGGACTACGCGGGAAGTTTGCCATGCTGGGGTAGGCTCCCAGTGGCAGCTGGAAGGCTGTTTGGGGGGCAGTGGAGCCAATGGGGGGTTGGGCACCCGTCAACCATAGGACCTGTTGCCACGCTGGGGTGGGCTCCCAGCATGGCGCCCGATAGTCTGGGGGGGGGACAGTGGAGCCGACGGGGGATTGGGCACCCCCATCAGCCATACAGTGTGTGTGTGGGGGAGGTAGGAGCGCATGAGCACGCAATGTGCGTGCGCGCGTGTGTGTAGGCAGGGGGAGCGCTGCTCATTCAAGCGGTGCTCTCCCTTTCAACTGTACAGCACTGCATTTTGGATCATCGCACTATGTTTCTTGCACATGGGTGCAAGCAAACATAATAAACGACTTGATTTGTTTCTCTCCCCCCCCCCAAGAAGTGTTCCAATCAGCATTAACATATCCCATAAATATGACCACTTCTCCCTTTAATAATTTTGTTAATTCATGGGTAAGTATGTATAAAGCTTTCCATTTTTGTTTTGAAGCTAGTAATAGTGGCTCAGGGATTAGTTCTCAGGCCTGTTCTCTTTTCCATCTTTATCAATGACCTCCCCTCAGCCTGTACCCATGCCAACATTCACATGTACACAGACGATACAATCCTAGTTCTCTGAAGGAAGGGGTGGTGACTCTCCTTCCGAAGAAGGCTTCCCTGGACCCAGATGACCTAGTCAACTACCGCCCGATCTCTAACCTCCCTTTCGTGGGGAAGGTTATTGAAAAAGTCGTGGCTGCCCAATTGGATAACCATTTGACCATCCATAGTTTATACGAACCTCTCCAGTCTGGTTTTCGTAAAAGGCATAGCACTGAGACTGCTCTGGTTCAGGTGCTCAATGATCTCCTGATGGCGAGAGATCAGAGACACCATTCTATTCTGGTTCTCCTCGATCTGTCATCAGCCTTTGATACTGTGGATCATGGGGTTTTGCTCGAACGTCTGAGGTCCATTTGTGGACTTTCAGGTATGGTCCTCAGATGGTTTTCATCTTACCTCGAGGGGAGAACACAGAGCGTGGTCTCAGGATTATATTCTTCCAGGGCTTTCTCCCTGCCCTGTGGGGTACCACAGGGTTCGGTGCTTTCCCCCATGTTATTCGCAGTATACATGCTACCCCTTGGAGACATTGTAAGACGGTATGAGCTGAGGTTTCACTGCTATGCTGATGATTTTCAGCTCTATCTGTCTTTTGCACCTGACCAGGTTAGTGCTGTCTCGGTGCTGAATAACTGCCTTGTAGATATCCAAGACTGGATGAACACCAGCGGTTTAAAGTTGAATCTGGGAAAGACTGAGGTTATGGTTGTGGACCCCAGCCGCAGGGTTGGGGGTTTGGGGGTGGGGTCCCCCTCCGGAATAATTCTGGGGGGGGAACAGATCCCCCATCTCTGAACTGGTGCATAACCTGGGTGTAGAGCTTGACACGGACTTGACCCTTCATTATCAGGTGTCTGCTGTTGTCAGGACTGCATTTTTCCATCTTAGAAACATCGCCAGGATTAGGCACCTGGTTCCTCCTGGTGATTTACCGGTTTTGGGCCACGCCTTTGTGACATCTCACTTGGATTACTGTAACTCCCTGTACCTAGGGCTTGCTGGGGTTGATATCCACGCTTGCAGCTAGTGCAGAATGCAGCAGCGTTTGTTGACTGGGGTTTCAAGAAGATCTCATATTACCCCCAATGTTGCGCTTTCTGCACTGGCTGCCAATACAGTGGCAGATCACCTTCAAAATTAGGTCTTTTGACCTACAAAGTCTTACGCGGGTATGGTCCTGACTACTTGAAAGAGCTTCTGTTACCTTACACCCCTTTGAGACAGCTTCGCTCGGCTGATGAGGGGTTGCTGGAGATTCCGGGGTTATTTTGAAGTCTTCTGGAGCCCGTGCTTTTGGTTTCGTGGCTCCATCCCTCTGGGAATTCTCTACCCTGTCCGCTCCAAGAAAGTACAACAGTGGACAGTTTTAAAAGGGCTTTAAAGTCCTTTTTATGGGACAAGGCTTTTCCTGTTATATTGTAACTGGCTTTTATTTGTTATAATTGTTGCTCTGTTTTATTGTATTTTTTGATGTTTGGTGTTTATGCCTTTTGTACAGCACCTTGAAAATTTGAAAGGTGCTTAATTAAATAAATTTTATTATTATTATTAAATTTTATCTTTTTCCTGTCCAGCCCGTCTACCCACGACATCCAAGCCTGTCTCCAAAGCGGCCTATCAGCAGTCACCGAATGGTTTGATGCCAACTGCCTAATACTCAATACTAAAAAAAGTAGCCATGACCTTCGGCACTAAAAAAAACTTGCCAGGCTTTCCTCCCTTCCTGTCTTCTCCTCAGCAGCTAACACTCCCCCTAGACAACATCTTTTCTTACAAGTACCTTGGCATCTGGCTCAATCCATTCCTCGATTTCTCCTCCCACTTCAGCACACTCCACATCAAACTGCGCCCCAAACTTGGGTTACTTTACCATCACAAGTCCAGTCTCGCCCTTCCTGTAAGATGCAATCTCATAGTCAAATGGATCCTCCCAGCCTTTGACTATGCAGAGATAGTTTAGTGCTGCCCCTGCTACCTCCCTCACCAAACTGGACATTCTCTTTCATGCCTTCTATAGGTTCACTTCTGACTCTTGCTCCTTAACTCACCACTGTGACCTTTACTCTCTCTTTTCCCTTCTTCTCCCACACACAGAGGCGCTCCTCTCACTGCTCTACATTTATAGCAAAACACTGGTTTGGGTCTCTTCCATCCTACCTTGCCTCCCTCCTTACTCCTCCTACTCCCTTGCCCTACAACTCACGGTTGAGCTGTGCCCGTACTTTCTCACTCCCCCGAGTCCGCACTACCACGGGCAAACTCTCCTTCTCCTACAGATTTCCCTCCCTCTGGAACAGCCTTTCTTCCCAATTGCATCTCTCTCCCTCCTTCCTTATTCTTATGCACCTACCCAGATCAACTCCTACTTCCTGCATCTGCTCTTCTTCCTAGACTTTGCTAACTTTGCTTTATTTGGTTTTTTTGTGCCTCACTGTATATATTCTATGTAAATAATTATAGTATGTATTTACTAGCTTATCACCGATTGTATTTATCTAGTGTGTTTAATTTTTTTGTATGCCTCTCTGTAATTAGCATTTGCTGTGCATATTTCTCTGCATTCTGTATGCCAATTGAATTGCTATTGCTATGTACCTCTCTCTCCCTGGTGTCGCACCTGGAAACGAGCTTCTGTTTATGGTGCCTTTCCCGGTTACCAGCTTTTAAATAAATAATGACTTCCAATGCTATCTGTATCTTTGATAAAATGCTAATTCAAGCCACACATCTTGGGGCTGGCTTACTAGGCCGTATTCTCCACTTTGGTTAGGTTCCCTTTATAGGCATTTCCGTGTTCTGCCCCCGGAGGGGCATTGCTTTTGCCCCGGTTTAAAAGGGGAAGGTTTCTGGAGAAAAAAGGGGGTCTGGCAGGCTGCATGTAGGGCAAGTTGGGCTGGGGTTTCAAACCCCCAGCCCGGGAGGTATCAGCTGTTCTAGCATCGATGGCTATGCGGTTTTAACTCCAACAGGAAAGGTGTTAGGAGTATGGCAACCGTTGGGAACTGGGGTCCTGGTAAGATCAGTGGCTGGGTGGACAGCAGCCTGGAGGTAAGCCTATAGATTTCTGGGTTTGGGAGACCTAGTGCCCAAAAGAAAGGTATGGCAGTGGGCTATCACAGCAGTGGCAGGGCCCCTTGGAGGCGGCAGTTCTGAGGAGGTCATTTTTCCCTGTGTGGCATGCTGCCAAGGCAAGATGGGTGGATTGCATTTCAGGATCTCTTTTTATCAGGCCTGTCATGCCCGTGTCAGGGGCAGGTCCCATGTTAGGCCCATTAAAGAAATGCAAAGAAAGAGTAACTGTAGGGATGGAGCAGAGTCGCATATGCTATAGTTTAAGCAGCATCCTGTTTCTTTCGGAAGATGGTTACAAACTGGTTGGGTCTCTGGCAAGGTTTTCAGGGTGGCCGCAGTGTGCGTTTAAGGCCACATCCCCAGAATAGGTTGTGACACTTGGCCAGCTGGTTATGATTGTTCTATGATATTTGTAATATAAAAATCTAGTGTGTGATTGTCACAGTGCTTCCATGAGTGCCCCCCCCCCAAGTTTCAGTTACAGTCAGGTGACCTGAAACCAGGAGGTAATTAAAAGGCTAGAGAGACTTAATTAAGGGTCTCCTGTAATTAGAACTGACCCAGTTGCCAGGATATAGGGATCGTAAACTTTTATGACATTTTAGAAGAAAAAACATTGTTATATCACTATGGTGCTAAAAGTCATAAAATCTTTTGATGTGCCCTGGGAAGAGGAACTGCCGAGACCAAAGAGGAGATGTTAATTAAGGAGACATATTGGGAAATTAGTTTTTGCAGAAGTCATAGTATTTAAAATATCTCCTGACAGGAAGATCATTGTTTGTATAATTTTTATGTTCTAAAAGGAGGAGGAGCTAGATGGCATCATAGAAGGGGTGGAAACAGAGTTGTTTAAACTGTATTCTGTGTTTCAACTGTGTGACATATCTTTTTGGACTCTTAAGAAACAAGGGGCAGGATTCATGAAGCATTATTTTCTAAGTCCCACTCCGCAACTGCTGTTGCAGACTGGAATCGTCCACAGCTGCAGCGGTAGCTTCCACCAGCTGTAACCCATTCCCATCGCTGCAGCCATCACCCTGACAACACCGCCCGCAAGCGGCCGTAACCCGTGGGGCAATAATCCCAAGCCACCTTCGCGGAATACCTGCTGCCATGGTAACATGCGGTCTGCAAGTGGCAACCAACTTGCACAGCGGTTTACCCACAGCTGTGGGTCTTTCAACAGCTTTGTGAATCCTGCCCAAGATCTCTAACTTGGGTATTAGAGGTGACTTGGGGAAGGAATAAGGAAAGAGTTAGGGGAAGGAAAAACAGGGAGCAGCAAAATCTGCAAAATGAATACATAGCAAAAAATGTACAATCAAGAATACATAAAATAAGGCTGGCCTGCTGGCACAGAGGTAGCGCTACTTACAGCGCTGACAACCCAGGTTTGGGAATGAGCCCAGAGCACTGGAGGGCCACCTGAGGGGGAGGAGGATGGAGTGTCTGTTGTATATCTCTCCTCCTCTAGGGAGGGAGGGAGGGAAACTGAGCCCAGCAACAGTCCAACCCCTAGCGACAGTGGGAGATCAGTGCACCACAGCCAGTGCAGCCACTGAGGGCTGAGGACTGGAGGAGCCCAGGACATTGTTACATCAGGGGCGAGAGCATGCCTGCTGTCACTCAGATATCATGCATGCCTGCTCCATTGGGAAACATAACAATGAAAACCCCTTTGGCTGAGCACAGTGAAGCCGGACCTTTGCCAGCACCACCTCAACTACTCCAAGGGCAGATACCAGAAATGGATTAGCAACTCAGTCCTCCCCCAGGGCCCAGGTGAGGGGGATGCCCCACCATGGGGGGCAAGCCACAGTCTTCCGGGACTGAGGATGGTAAGTCTCTGGGGAGTTGGTTAGGGGTGGGACTGAATGGGCTTCACAGGGGCTGATATGGGGTATATCCCTGCCATCCAAGGGAGAATGAATAGAATTGATAAACACACAAAAAAAAGGAAAGAAGACTACATAAAACAAATTGGTTAACATTTCCTTGAAATGTGCCTCCCTTCCCACAATGTAGGAGCTGATTCAGGCACTTGAGTTGTATGGGCTGTGTGGGCCTGCTTCTGCACTCACCACACCAGTGTATCCACTGTATACTTCATGCCCCTATCCTGTTTCTGCCAGCTCTTCACTAAGTCCCAGAAAGAATGAAATAGCTATCCCTTTTCCTGATCTAAAAGTTGATTTAGGCAGCTGAGGTGTATGGAGGACTGTGTGGGTGCACCACTGACTCCACCATCTCCTCCACCTTTTCATCTGTTCATCTAGCCCTTCGTCCTGTCCAAGAATGAATGATATTGCTTCTTTTTTTTATTTTTGTGAACTTAAGTCCATGCAACGTGGTTAAATGCTTTTCCTTTTTTAGTACTCCCCATCTACATAATTTTTCCTCCTTCCTGTTTTTTTTTTGAGGATTTTTTAGAATGCGTGAATCTTAAATTTTTTTAACTTGTGT
This sequence comes from Neoceratodus forsteri, assembly GCA_016271365.2. NCBI lineage: Eukaryota > Metazoa > Chordata > Ceratodontiformes > Ceratodontidae > Neoceratodus > Neoceratodus forsteri. Next base: position 465,024,126 of record CM028132.1, on the reverse strand, counting down.
TTTGTTTTTGTTTTTCTTGTTAATGTTTTGCCTCCAGTCTCTTCCCAGGCCTTCAAATCACCAGTGTAACACTGAGTTCGCTAGTGTCTGCCACAGCCCCTTCACCTTACCTCAGACACATCTGTCTCCTCTTATTGCCACATACCAAGTGACAAAGCTGACTTCATGTGGTACATATTTTCAAAATACTATGAGAACAGAACTTCTCTCAGTATTTCCTCAGTCAGAAAACCATGTCACATGGGTTTACCAGAAAAAATACTGTTAGAAGTAATTAAGTTCTTGCAGTATTTCCCTTCCCAGTGCCATGTTTTCTTTTATCCAGCAGTATTACATGGTCTCCCTTAGGGAACTCAAGATGCACTGCAGCAAAGGACACCCTGAGGGAAAACGGAGCCAAACCAAACCCTTTGGGGCAGTCTCATTTCAGACTCGGTAGGGAAAACACTGCATTGTTCAAGGGGCTTGGTTTTCAGCAGATCTGAACTGCTCAGCCAGTGCCATTGAAACATAGATGTTTTTGACAGAAGTCTGCCCATAATACCCTAACCTGCCCCCAAGCTTTTAAATAAATAATTACATTAAATAAGACTACGGTACTATGCATCAAATATGTAGTTAATAGTCATAGGCAGAGAGAGTAAATTAATACAGTTAGCATTTGTTTGTCTGCTCCTTAAATGTCCGTTTAAATTCTTGGCACCAAAAATATTAAAAAAATAATTCAAGTTCACAGGCACGCCATGGGGAGTAAACGGCCTCCTTCTTCATACCTTGAAGCTTGGGGGAAATTTCTGCAGCTCGGGGAAGGCATGGATACAGCCCTCGTGACCCTCAGACCTTTGCAGCTTCAGGCTTGGGGGAAATTTCTGCAGCTCGGGGAGGGCATGGATACAGCCCTTGCGACCCTCAGACCTTTGTAGCCATCTATTGGGCAATGCAGCTGCTGTTGGCAAAATATAGAAACGCACAAGGGACAACTTACAGCTGGAAAAAAAAAGAATCCACATTTAAATGGAGAAAATACCAGCTGTCATTTTATAGCAGAGTTATACAGCAGGAAACCACACCCAGCACTTCACCCTGTCAGTTTATTTGTTGGCAAAATATGCCTTAGACTCTGGACCCATTGGTGTTATTCTTTCTGTACCCATTGTGTTCAGTCATAGTAATCCTGGCCTGACCTTACAGTACATATGTTAATACCACGTAGTTTGTACCGCAATGGAAAAACAAAAACCAGAGTTGCTGAACATCCCTTTTCCCATTATGGATCAAGGATACTAAATAAGCTATTCAATAGGATTTAGAACCACTTGCAAACTACTCTGTCTTTAAGAAAAACTTGGTGAGAGTCTGCAGAAAACTTCTCTTGTGACTGTAATGGCACATGAGGGCAGATGTGCACTGTGAAAGTGTTATGTCAAAAGTACAAGTTCTTTGCATCTTATCTAGAGTTAAGAATACTATATAATAACTGGTTCTTGTTTTTTCCCATAGGGAAACCAGGTTGTAATTTTATCATTATAACCAGCTGGTTATAATGGCAAACATGCACCCAGTTTCCCTATCTCTGCACATGCGCTAGCTGCGCTCTTCCTCAGCTCTGCACATCCTCTGCCATCGTGCTCCTCAACTCTCTGCAGTTCGACAATAGGAGTCAGCAGTAAGTTCTTTTTTAAAAAAAATATATGACTTGGCACACAAAATGTTTCCGTTTTTTCAGTCGGAAATAAAAAAATAAACTAAACAGTGGTTTAAGTCAGGAGCCGAGTCGCTGTGGACCATACTGAAACCTCAACGGTCAGCGGCTCAGCTCCGTAGAGATACACATTTATTTTGTATAATTGCTGTGGCAAAAAAACAGTCCCCGGCAATTATACAAAATAAAGGATGGGTAGATGTGTGAAACTCGGATTTTACACACACCCTCGGGGTGGAATGCCATAATAAACCCCTTCAGTTTCGCTCTTGGGGTTTATGTGGCATACCACCCCCTCGGGGGGGGGGTGTAAAATCCTCGTTATAACCACCTACCAATTCATTATTCTCTATATTATGCATTGTGTAACTTATATCTGTTATGTATTATGCTTGTTTTTCCTATTGATGTACCCCCAATTCTTCAGGTGTGGCTGAAAACGAGTCATTTGATTCAGCCCACCTTCCTAGTTAAATGGAAATAAAACTAAAAAAAAACTGTCACTGACCATGCTTCATTTACTATGTAAGGGCTGTAGCCACAAAACGATTTTTACAATAGGCACAAATAGAGACGCTGATTTATGAATAGAGTCCCGGATGGTTTTATATTTATTCAGGAATCATTTTTGAAATCAAAGAAGGGAATGTTAACTTTCAGAAGTTCTGTACTGTCAGGTGACAAACTGGTTCTTGTGTCAGTAATAACGTTACCAGCTGAACTGTACAATATAGTTACTTCACTGCAGCTTGTACTAGAGCAGACCACATAGTTTGTCTGGCTTTACAGAGTTTCAAAATACGAATTTCAGTCAATGTTGGGCCCTGCCAGGTATTTTGCAGCAATCATCTGTGCTAAAGTTGAGCTTGAAGGACTGACTGAAGAACTTATAATTATACCATGCAACTGCATGTTCACTAGTGTTGCTAGAATATCAACAGTATCCTAAGTGTAGTTCTATAGTAGATGCTGTGGTAGTTCTATATGCACACATTCACATGATCCACAGTGGGAAGGGTTTCTACTCGAACCACATGTGACTGTACCTTGGTGGTCCTTTAAGGCCTGACCTGTGGAGTGGGTAATGGGTGTGGCTATTGACAGGTGGATACATTACATCTGACAGCCCAGTCATTATTTGCCATCAGAGGCTGTACAGAGATGACCAACTTGAAGCTGGGCCCAATACTACCAACAGTCTACCTACCCAAAACCCTGACCCTGTAGAGCAGAGGGACTTAACTCATAAAACAGTGTTATTATTGGTTCATAACAATGGGATAATTCAATGAAACAACTGACTTATTGGGCTCCAGCCACTCCATTCACCCCCTTGGAGACACTCCTCCTGCCAGATTGTGATGAATGTGGCATTAGTTTTTCAAATTCTTGTTTAGTGTTTATCACAGCTGGGTAGTAGATGTTATTTATAATGTATTTTGGGGGGAGGGGGCAACTTGGGCGGTCAAAGCTGCCTAACCTGCTGCTACCTAAAAAGGCAGAAATGCAACCATTTTATGTTTTTTTTTTTATTAAAAAAGGATGTGCCACCAGTGAAGAATCCAGGATAGCAGAACCATAGGATGATGCAGTCAGGTAAGCAGAACAGCATGGTGATGTACTGTATTCAAGAGGGTATACACAAGATTACAAGAGAAGCTATTCCAACCTGTATTTAGGTTCTAAAGACATTATCATGCATTATAAAATAGGTTTTAAAAATCGTGTAACCTGATTGGCTGAGGGCCATTTTTGCCAGTGCTGTTATCTCAGCACAACAGCATTGGATAAAGATCCAACAGCTTCTTCATAATAAAATCAATATTATACAATGGGCTTGGCAATACTTAAATGTGATTAGCTGACTGGCACCTTTCAGGCGTTGTAAATTGTAGTATGATCAACGCAAAAGGTGCCAGTCAGCCACATCTACAATCACCCCTTTTTCAAATCAGTCTGACTCCCCAAACATCAAAGATGAAAACCTACTATATTGACTGCCCGCTAAGCCACCATTAAGTCACAGTGCTAAAGCGTAAACTCCTGCTGCAAGACTCATTAAAAAAATTAAAAGCAGCTTCATGAAATGGACCCCAAACCCACTTTCAAAAACATAGAAACAGTTACCTTTACTTCAGTGATGCTTGCAACTGCCTCACCTGTCTGAGCATTTTTTCAGATTGTCTCAGCTCCATCCCGTATTCCCCATAAGATCATTGGCTGACTGTCACCTCCACTATGGGATACTTCACAGTTATTAGAAATGCCCCACTGCCTCCATTAAGCACACCATTTTCCTGATCACATAAGACAAAAATCTTAAAAACTCCACCGAATCAGACCTATTACTTTCTCTCACCACAAAACTCAACCCAGAAGCAGACACTGAGGAACAGCAGCCCGTTAGAGCTCGCACCATGCTCTGTCACATAAGTAGAAGTAAAGGGCAATTCACAACTGCACCAGGCTCTGACTTTTAAAAATAAACAAACATCCCAGCATCTTTATGTGTCTCTGTATCTGTGGGGGTGGGGGCGACTACTTCAGTCATAGTCTGCCTTTCAACAAGGAAATATATAACAGGGAGGAAGGATATTACTGAAAAAAATCAATTAAAAAAATCTTTAAAAACAGTAAAAAATATTTTAGACACTTTTTTTTTTTTTTTACAGGATATTGTATAATCACAATAATGCACAAGTTATGCTGGGATTTACCCACTTCTGGTGTGGTTTACTTCGTCGGCCTGAGGCCTCATGACCAAATCACACCAGGTGTGGGTAAATCCCAGCATAACCCACACCCTATCATGGTTTATTGCTTAATTACCACACATCCCCAACTGCCATCACAAACATGGCTGCCACCTTTACTCACTAAAAACCTTCAACTAGGGCCTAAAATTACAAGCTCTAGCTCTAGCTGATACGGCTGTGGCAAGCTTGCAGTAGCTCTGAAGAATGAGCACCATGAGCGCCATAAATGCCATGTCCCAAGATGGGTGAATGGCGAGGTACGCATGCCAGCACCTCGCGACAGCGCAGTTGATGGCGGCACTGGACCGATTCTCCACATGCTGCACATGCCACCAGCAGCCAGCAGGAGGTGGACCACCACTGCAGTTGGCCACAGCACAGGTAGAGGGCAACGTGGTGCCAGATGAATGCATCGGGTGCACTCCCAGGATACAGGGCACAGACATGTGTGATGTGTCCTGTGGCATCACACACAACCTAGCAGTTGATGGAGTGGTACCCCTTCCTGTTGACATAGACATCTTTGTCACCACCAGGTAGTGCTCTGATGGCCACATGGGTGCAGTCAATGGCCCCTAGCACGACTGGTAGGCGTGCATCCCTGTAAAAGCACTGCATGAATGAACTCATTAGTATGAGGCAGCAGAGTGATGAGGAACTGTGTAAGAAGCCAAGCAGTGGCTACCTGGATGATGCCAGTAGTGTCACCCACCAGTATCTGGAAGGTGCCCGTGGCGAGCAGGCATAACGCTGCTGTGACCTTGGTCTCCACCATCATTGCATGACTTCTGTGTGTGGGTGCCTGGAGCTTCTCATTGAGCGGTTCACAGAGCTGCCTCAGAACTGCCCTGTTGAGCCAGTACTGGCCCATGATGTCTGTGTCACTGAGCTGTTCATACGTGATGCGGGCCAGTAACCGTCTCTGTCGAGCATATCGCTATGGGCCCTTCCTCGCCACCTTGATGTTCCTCAGTCTCCTCACATCAGCCATTACTGCTGCCATGTGAAATGGAAGCCCAGACATTCTTCCTACAGTTCAGCGGCCTACCTCTGGGTGCCTGGCTGATTTAGGGCTGCCCCTTTTACACCTAAATTTGCACAACCCATATTTGGGATGCCCAGCACATGTGCCATGCATTTTGGCTGAATATGCACATGCACTGCATATTTAGGTGTCTGCTCCCTTTTTCTGCGTGGCATACATTATAGCTGCGTGATCGCTCATTTGGACTTGCGCGACGCATTTCCTGCTTTTGAATATCGCGCCACCATGCATTTTCCAGGATGAGCCGTGCATCTCCATTTTGCATTGCACAAGTCATTTGAATATGGGGGCCATAAAATTAAATGTTATTTGTCCTCATAATCCTCTTCTTACACACACACATACATGACTTAAAAAATAAAGTACTGCAGTACTTACAGTTTTAATTTATGGTGTTTCTTTGCTAACCATGAAAAATCCCCCTCCTACCTGCTTACTAGTGAAATTTGTGCTGTTTAACTAGAGTACCTACAGATAAAACAAAAGCCCTGGGACTGGTTGCACAAAATGTGGCTAAAATTAGCCTAAATAATATGGTCAAGTGGTCTTGTCTAAGTCTTGGAGGTAAGACTGTTGCACAAACAAACAAACTCTGGTCAGAGCCGATATGGCTGTGGAGAGCTTTTGGGATGCTTTTACTCATTATTTCTAATGAATTTGCACAATGCAGACCTGCTGAGCGGTGGTTTCAATGTGGTCTTCCTTATACACATTTTCACAATGTATTTTCCTAGAACATGCCTGTTGATTACTATGTATTTAGCCTGGATAGTTCACAGAAGAAATGGCATCTTATTTTCAGGTGGTGGAACACTGGCAGTAGGACACTGAAATGTGTCTTACACAGGCATGAGCTGTGTGCGGGAGATAACACCCAGTGGCCATACACCTCAGGCGCTTGCATGTGGATCCATCATCCCGGTGCCATTGCACTTCTCAGTGCGGGTGACAGACGGTGCTGTACCCACTCACACAGGTCCCAGAACAGGCATGTTACAGCCGACCTCCCATTCATTTGTACAGTCGGGGAACCGCGGATCCACTATCCATAGCCTGGAGCATACACTGCAAATGGCACTGCAGGATACCGCACCCCATGGCACCCAGGATACCTCAGCCGTCCAGAAGATGGCATGTTACACATGGGAACAGGGGAGAGTGTGGGCCTGCAGTGATGTATGACAGCAGGAAGATATAGCATCAACAAGCCATGCATTGGAAGTATGTCAATTCCCTCTTATGGTTTGCCAGGGACATACACACAGCTGCATACACTGGTGGGTCCGCAGCTTGCATAGTGCCCCAATGCATGGTACAGCCACTTGGGTCATTCTGGAGTGCAGGTCCCTGGCCCGGGTCCAGTGCAGTCAGCAGCTGGCCATGGCAGGGTGTGGAGGGCAGTGCCAGTATCCCAACAGGTCAGGTATGGGAGAAGCGGGGTGTCATCATTACCAAGGTGGTGGGTGGGGTCCTATGTGCTATGGATATGGACCATGGTTTCTTCTGGTGTGACTGGGACCGGGGGGCTACACTATGGGGCTCTTCAGGGATGGAGTTGGATTGATCGGGATGAGAGGGGTACCTCTAGTCCACCAGGGCTACCAGGCTGCTGTGTACCTGGGTGCCCTTCCGTAGCCCGCCTGTGGGTGGGTGGGTGGGTGGCTGGCTGGGTTAGGCCAGCTATTCATGATCTGTGGGCCGTGCTGCTCTGGACTGCAGGAGTGCCTTCCCACTGAGTATACCGCAGTGTGGCATATGCATGGGAACGCACCCTCGACTTTATTTATTTAGCTTTTGGTAACCGGGTAAGTACACTAGACAAGTAATATGCCTATTTTCAGGAATGACCTGGGAGGAGATTACAACAATGGGGTACAGAAAAACACACAGTACATCATTACAGTACAACAACATGTGAGAATTCATTGGGAAGCGTCATCAAAGAGAAAACAGGTCATATAAAACAGCAGTTCAGTTTAGCACAGATTACATTTTAGCACAACCAGAGCAGGTGGTCATGCCAATTAATATGAAATAAAACTCAGTCAAGTACAGGGGTACATAAACATAGTGCGGGACAAGCAAGATATGGCAGGAGGTTCCTCAGAGAGCAACCTAGGGTCCAGTGGACGGATGCCACTGCACTAAGGGGCCTGGGGCAATCACACGCTGAGGCAAGTTTCAGGACTCCCCACAAGGATTTGTGGAAGCACTGATGTGTGAGGGCCAGCGAACATACTCAGGAAAGGAGTTCCAGAGTCTAGGGAGCACACTACGGCGAAGTCCCTGTCACCCATTTGGGTCTGGGAGGGGAACTTTTAGCAACCCGGGCCTGGGACCTAAGTTGATATGGGGATAGGTCGGCTGGAGGAAGAAGCAGAGGCCAGCCCTGGAGGGTTCCGGTTCTCAGCACTTTGCCCACAAGGCACCCTAGCCAAAGTCTAGGTACTTGGCTGCTGGAGAACCAGTGGAGCTTTCGGTATAGCTCACAGTGGTGAGTGAGTCGAGGGCGGCCAGGGCAAAGCGACAGACGTTGTTGTACGTCGTGTGCCACCTCGTGAGGTGTGTTTTTGGGGAGCGGCCAAATAGGTGCATTCCATAACTAAGGGAAGGAAGGAGGACTCCTCTTGCCAGGGCCAGTCAGGCCGCAGGGGTGAGGTTGTATCTGGCCCTGTAGGCCAGTCCCAGTTTACTGTTTGCTGCTCTACAGACATTGAGAATGTGACTTCCCAGATCAAGTTGTGGATCAAGTGTCACCCCAAGGTACTTGACTGAGAGCACTGTTGGGAGGGAAGTACCATCCGGACTGGTTATATCCAGCAGGGTTGGAAGGGCTTTGAGTTTGGCAGCTGAGGCAAAAAGCATAGCCTGAGTCTTTTTCCGGTTCAATACTAGTTTGTGCTTGGTTACCCAGGCCAGGACATTGTTGAAGCCCTCAGACAAGTGCTTGTTGAGAGTGGCAATGTCCCTGGAGTGAGATATAATAACCAGGTCATCTGCATACAGTGTAGCTTGGCAGTTAGTTGCTGCCTCCGGGAGTTGATTGATGAAGAGAGAGAAGAGGAGGGGGCCCAGGACCGAGCCCTGGGGGACGCCACAGGTAACCAGTAAGGGCTCAGATAGAACTTTGTTGAAACAGGTCCTCTGCGTTCTTCCATTCAGGTAGCCTGATAGCCAGGTCATAGCAGGGGGGGAGAGGCCGAGCACCCTCAACTGTGCACAAAGCAGCTTGTGATCGACAAGGTCGAATGCCTTGGACAGGTCAATAAATATGGCTCCAGAGAGTTTGCCCTGGTTCATGGCAGCCCTGATGCTTGCGGAGACAGAGACCAGGGCTGTGGTGGTACTATGCCCTTTATGGAATCCGTGCTGGGCCAGGGACAGGAGTTCATTCACCTGTATGTACTCCGAGAGCTGCTCCGCCACTACCTTTTCGAGGAGCTTACTGAGGGAGGATAGGATCGCAATAGGACGATAGTTGTCCGGGATTTTGGGATTTCCTTGTTTCAAGGCAGGGACTACCCTCGCCTCCTTCCAGATTTCCAGGATGACTCCCTTTGTAAGAGATAGGTTAAAGATATGAGCTACTGGGGGAGCAATATGGGAGGCACTTAGTTTTAGTAGCTTTGGCTCCAGGCTGTCAAGGCCTGGGCTGGAGTACTGGGAGAGGCCTGAGAGAAGCCTCGTCATGTCCTTGACTGACACAGCTCTGAGGTAGAATTTTTGATGAGGGAGGTAATCCTCCTGCCCAGAGGGTAGAGGAGTGGAGGAAGTACCCCCGTCTGGTGGGAAGAGTGCGGAGAAAGCTGATAGGTCTGAAAAATGAGAGTTTAAGGAGTTGGCGATGGTGAGTGGGTTGTTGCAGGATACCCCTCCAATTAACATATCGGATACCCCCGGACTTGCCTGACATACTATTTGTGTGCACCCTGGCCCATTCCCTTGAGGCTGGCACATCCCGCATGTTTGAATATCACGCTGTGGTGCATTGTTGGAGTTGCGCGGCACATTTCCCTTTTCCACCGGGATGCGCTACACACCTCCTTTGAATATGGGGGCCCTGGACTAGACTACCCTGAAGAAATACATCATCAAAATGGTAAAATCATGGCACCACTGAAAATATATTGCATCTAATCTGGGACATCCTGAGTAAATACAGTGCAAAAATGTGTAAATAAAAGATCCCTGTGACAATGAGATGTAGCATCTCCCTGTGCTATCCAGGATACAAAATTTAGGATAAGAGATATTTAAAGAAAATCTACAGTAAACTGAACTTCACTGTGTTCACTGACATAAACAGTTTCTTTATTGTTTTATAACATTTTAGAATGCAGTATTTATTTTGAATGTTGTGGCCATGAGGGTGGTGTGTACAAAGGGTGTATGTGTGTGCGTGTGTGTGTGTATCCAGGATACAAAACACAGGATAAGAAATATTTAAAGGAAATCTACTCTAAACTGAACTTTACTGTTTTCACTGACATAAACAGTTTCTTTCTTGTTTTATAACATATTTGAATGCAGTATTTAGTTTGAATGTTGTGGCCATGAGGATGGTGTGTACATAGTGTGTGTGTGTGTGTGTAAAGTTGTAGCTCAATATATTTTTCCTAAAAGCATTGTAGAAAATGCCTGCTGATTGCTACATAATCTGATTGCTACATATTTAATATGGGTAGTTCACTGAACACCAGGCATATGTCTGAGACAGTGCTTATATGATAGTGTCTTTAGAGGTTAAAAAACAGTACCAATTATAGATTTGCTGGGAAAGGGATGGCATTTATGAGGTATGAATCTTTCTTGAAAGTCAATACATTTCCAAGTGAAACTAGTAGGAAGAAGCTGTTTAAATGCTATGTATTTAAATGTGCAAGTTGTTGCATTCTGAAGGGGGTAAACAAATCTCCAGTTTAATAGGCAACCAATATTTAACAAATATTTAAAAAGCTGTTTCAGTTTCTGAATAGCATCTGATAAGCAGCTTGGAGTTATGTCTCCAACATTCTTATGTAACCCCTAGGTGGCGCTATTTCAAGGGCTACTACCCCTGCCTGTTTGACTATGGACAGGTTGAGGGGCCTAGGTCCTATAGCGGGTGCCTCCACCCAGAGGTCAGGGTTTGTAGTGGTTAGACTAGCTTGGTCACAGCCCTCTGGGACACTGAGACCCCCTTTTATTCCCTCTAGTGGCTCACATAGTACACCGGAGTTACAGCCCCAATACCCCACATATACACACTGTTCACTCACAAAAGTACCACTTGCCCTCGAGACTGATGCTGCAGCATGTCTGAGGACCCCTGTAAAACAAAGTTAGGCAATATACACAAACACAATGCAATGCTTTTCTACATGTACTGATACCACAGACAGCATATAGTTCAATAACAACAAATCTGATTTATTAGAGGGCAGTAATCAGGTTGATTTGGTTTGGAAATATTCAAATCACAGTACTGTGCATGCATATAGGGTCCAAGTGTCACTCTCTGGTACCCAGGATGGTGGGGGTCTAGCCAGGGTCAGTGCAGCTGGTTGGGGCCCTTTGATGGAAAACACATGCACACACAAATTGTAATCCGGAGCCCTGGTGCTCAGTCTGTGAAGAAATTAAACAGCAACAATTTAATGACACACTTGCAGTTCGATAAACAGATGGCAGGGAGCTACCTTGATTTGTACTCACGGACTCAATACTGAAAACTGGATGGATGCAGGTTGTCCTGGATTGCCAGGAGAAACAGAATACCTGGCCCAGGACTCACTTGCATTCGAAAACAGGCGGATTCAGTCCGAATCAAGCTGGGTTCTGCTTCCAGCTTCAGCACACAATTCACAGTACTGGGGAAAATAAGATTGTGATTCCCCACAAGCACTAAACACATTTATATGTAAAAGGAAAGTACTATACCAGGCAGGCTGCTCCTCGATCCCGACCGCAATTACTGCAAGATACCCGGGAGAACACACAGCAGCTTCAGTTCCTGACAGACCGAGCGCGATTCAGCAATTTCTCCAGTCTTCTACAGGGTGAACTTGGTTTCCACACTTCTGGTGCTTCTTTCTCCTCACAATTCGGATTCGGTCCCAACTGGCACTCATAAAGGCTGCAGACCAAACCTCAGGGCCTCACACGCGCTTCCCGCGTGAAACTATACACCACAGAAGCACAGAGCTCCTCATCTCTTCACAGTCACAACTCATCTGATCTTTCCAGTCACAGAGCAGGGCATTTCCTTTAGCTCCACACTATTCTGTTGGCCAATTCAGCTGTCACTCACAATAAGCTGTCACTCACAATAAGACTCCCTCTGTTGGTAGAAAAAGGCACCAAGGTCAAAACTACATTTCCTAGAGTCACTGCCCATACAATCCCCTTACAGCAGGCTCCAGAGGAGAGTACAAGTTCTGATTCGCCCAGAGCAGGCTCCATTTTAAAGGATCCCCACAATGATTGGTTCAATTCAGCAGTTCAGAACCAACATGAGGGAGCTACTCTGCACAGTCCTTACTACAAGAAAGCAGGTTAGAACAGACTGCATTTTCATTATTACCTAACAGGTTACAAGCAAACAGTTACAACTCTGAAAGAGCTCCCTCTCGCATACAGTGACTGCAGAAGCGGAGCAATTTACTCAGTGCCAAGCGGGACTAGAGCAGGGAAACACACAGACCCCCATTTCAAATTAATTATACTGCAGTTTGGCAGCTCTTAAAGCAACATTACATGGAGTCATTAGGCACTCTCACTCAATTATTTTTTAAAATCAGCTGAGATACAGGACACCAGCCTGGCGGAGAGCATTTAGGCTCACCAAAGAAGACTTTAGTGACCCCATTTGTAGGGGAGTTACACTTAACAGAAAGAAGGGAGTATTTTATTTCAGATGGCATGGAAGGATACATTGAAAAGTCCAAAACGTGTTCCACGATGCTCCATTTTCCAGCTACAGATAGCAAGATGGCTGTAGGCTCCGCCCCAGCCATAAAAACTGTCTTGACTTACACAAGATAGGTCTTGTCCAGATTTTGCCTAGCAACATAGACCATCTTTAAACTGGACTTACTGTACACTGCTGAAAGGAAAAAAAAGACAGCTACATAGAGTAAGAACACAGAGGTGTGTTGATGCAGTCCTAAGTGCATTAAACTGCACTGTAGAAGAAATTACTTTGCAATGGCCTATTGGTGATAAGTTATTTTATTTTATTTTTTTTTATTTACTGCTTATTTTAATCTTTGAAGTCATAGGGTTTCTGTTTCTTTGTTGTTCTCAACACAGAGGCTGACCAGAGATCTTAAGGATATTGTCTATATGCAGCTGCTCTTGGCCACTGTGTAGCACTCTGCCCCCACCATATTCAGCCCCCTGTCAGACTCAGAGCTCTTTCTTTTTATACTCAGCATCCATCTTCTCATGCTTACCACGTCTCATTCTCAGCATCCCATTATTTATTTAATGAAGCCCAGTCAGGCATTTTAAATGTAAGTGCTCTGTGGGTTTAACTGGCAGCACTCACTGCCTCACAATGCTACCAGCTCTGACTTGTACCAAATGCCCCCACAGTGCACTTGTACCCACGCTGCAGCTCAACTGAGGAAATTTAAATAGATGCAAGTCCAGCTTTCTTTATGGCAGCCTCCTTATTTCTAGTCTATAAAGGCAATTACATTTGCCGCCAGAATGGTGGCTCGGGTAGCTGGTGGGAGACGCTTCTGTCCTAGCCTCCTCCACCTCCTGACAAGTTCCTGTCCCTTCCTGTCCTGCCAGAACAGAGCAGGCCACAGCCTGAGCTCCATATGGGTTGGAAGTAGAAAGTGCAGCCTGGCACTTTCATTTTTAGTACACTCACTTGCACTAATTGCAGCAGCATTCCCCCTGTTCCTCTCAGTCCACCTTACTATCTGCCAAAAAAATATATCAAGGACCCCCCCCCAGACTCCATGGAAGAATTGGTTATTGTTTTATCTTAATACATTGGTCACCAATGAGTTCTTCTCCCATCCACTCAGAGCAGGCTACAGCCTGAGCTCCGTACAAGCTGGGAGTAGAAAGGGTAGCCTGGCATTTCACTTTCAGGTGGTCATTTGCTTTAAATGCAGCAGCAGCTCCAGCGCATAGCGTCCTCTTTCTCACATGCCAACTCCCTGCGTGCAAAAGCAATACTGGAGTGCAGGGACCCCCCAGTAGACCCCAGGGAAATTATTGTAATACATCAGTCACCAGGAAATCAGCCCACCAGGATATTATGTTGGCCCCATGGGGTCAACTCCAGCACCCTGGACCACCAATGCTAAATTTATGTTGGGGCAGCTGACACAAAGAGTCACCATTAGCCCACCTGGGTTACCTCTTTTAATTACTGGCCACTAGGCCATCTAGGGTCATAAATGATTTTTGCTGAGCCCACCACCACCACCACAAATCACCAAATTTTTTCTCAGTTCTTGTTTTTTTCTCAAATATTCTTTATGCTCCTCTGTCTATGGAATAGGACCTCCTTCTGCTTCCTCCTAAGTGAGCTTCCCTCCTAAGACCATTCTGTAGCTACTCCTAGTCCTTACACCCACCTGCAAAACAGCCCTGTGCTCCCCCCTCCAGCTTACCCCCTGGTGCTGGATATGCCATCAGCCATTGGCATTTCTTCCACGCAATCATCTGGCCACCCAGGGATGGGAGATGAAAGTGTGGGTCAAATCCAGGAGTGCTGTAGCTAGGGTCTGATGCAGGAGTGGGCTACTGCAGGGGCTTTATCTGTCTGGCCATTGCATGCTGTTTCCATGTCCTTCCTACTCTTCACCATGAGCGCACATCAGGATTGGCTGCTAGCGAGGCTTGAACCCTGCCTTTCACTCATGGATCCCTTGCACTACCACCAGTGGCTAGCCATTTTTCATTTCATTTTTATGTTTGCTTGCACGCATGTGCAAGAAACATAGTGCCATCATCCGAGTTTTCAGAGGTGTGGCAGCCCGCTTCCAATTCAGTCAGTGTGTTAGCAGGCGTGGCCACAGTTCTCCAATGCCTGCTGGAGCCGTCTATGACTGCAGTCCAAAATGCAGTGGCGTACAGTTGAAAGGGGAGCTACACTTCAGTGAGCAATGATAAGATATCGCCTGCTCATGCCGCTCCCCTACACACACACCCACACACACAAACACATACGCACACTGCGTGCCTACTTCACGCACACACTGTGTGAGCCCAGGGTGCCCAATCCCGTCGGCTGTGCTGCGCCCCAAAACAATATTTGCATATGCTTTCGCTGGTGCCCACCCCAAGCGTGGCCCCATCGAGCAACCGACGCGGGGTGCCCAACTCGCTCGGCTCCACTGGTTCCACCCCAGAGTAGGGGGTGCCATGCTGGGAGCCCCCCAGCATGGCAACATATGCTATCGCCGGCCGGGGTGCCCAATCCCGTCAGCTCCACCCCCCACCAGCTGTCCTTGTGCCATGCTGGGAGCTCACCCAAGCGTGGCAAACGCTCATAGTCATCATTTAAAAAAAAAAACTGAAATGAAAACGGTCCCTCGCTGTCCTCTGCCCCACCCGCGCCCACCCTGCGCAACCCACCTCCATCCCCACACCCCATGCCCCTCCGGACTCCGGCACGGCGATCTTCAGTGGACCAGGAACACATCTGCACCCTTCAAAGCCGACCGCGAACTGGGAAATGCCGTAAACTGTATAATGGATAGATAGGGTTTTCAAGTTTGTTGCATATCTCAGGCATTTTTGGAATTTTGCACCAAATTTTCAACATGGGTTTTGGGACCCTTCTTGTGAATGCTCTCACTGTCATGGCGTTAATCAGGCCCGAAGGTGATTTCGCATGTCACTGCAAATCACCTTCGGGACCAATGTAGAAAGGACACTGCCACTGTTCATAAGGTGGGCTCTCAAAAAGCCTATGTTGAAAATTTGGTGGAAAAATTCCTAAAAATGACTGTTTTACGAGCGTGCATTATGCAGTTCCTACGCACGCTCGTAAGTTTGCGAATTTTGAATATTTTCACTCCAGATTTTCAACATTGCCATTTTACCCACCTCTATGAGCAGTACAGCTGTCATTTTTTCATCTTGCCCAAAATGTGTTTCCATGTAGCATGCAATGGCACAGTCTGTGTGCTGAAATCAATGTATGGGACACATTAAGAAAATCATTGTGGAATTGTTCATGAGCAGAGGTCTTAAAATGGCTATGTTGAAATTTGGTGAAAAGATTCTAAAATGACTGTTTCTGGCGTGCATTAGCAATTCCTACGCAGGCTCGTAAGTTTGTGAATTTTCTATATTTTCACTCCAGATTTTCCACATTGCCATTTTATTACATTTCCTTATGAACGGTACAGCTACCATTTTTCACATGTCGCTCCAAATGTGTTTCCGCACATGTAGCGCACAATGGTGCAGTAGGTGTGCGAAAGCAATGTTTGGGACAGATTAAGAAAATCACAGTTACACTGTTCATGAGCAGAGGTCTTAAAATAGCTATGTTGAAAATTTGGTAACAAAAGTCCATAAAATGACTGTGTGCGAGTGAGTATTCGCGCCAGTTTCCACTACCCTCGTAAGTTCATGACTTTGTAATATTTTCAATCCAGATTTTCACCGTGGCATTTTTTCCACACTTCCTTATGAACAGTACAGCTGTCATTTTTCACAACATGGCCGAAATGTGTTTTCACACTTTCAGCGCAGAGATGCGTGGTCACTGTGGGAAATCATTGTTCGGGACAGATAAAGAAAATCACAGTGACACTGTTCATGATCGGAGGTCCCAAAATGCCTGTGTTGACAATCTGCTGTAAAAAATCCCCAAACTAATTACATTACGGGTGTGCGTTGCACAGTTTCTATGCACGCTTGTGACACCAGTTTTTTAAATATTTTTACTGCAGATTTGCAACACTGCCATTTTTTTTTTTTTACACATCCCCATGAACAGTACAGCTGTCATTTTTCACATCCTGATTGGAATGTGTTTTTACACCTGTGGTGCTAAATGCCGTAGTCGCTCTGCATAAGCAGCTGTCGGCTAACAAACTGATATTGCCACTGTTCATGAGGTGGGGGGTCACAAAAAAAAATGTTGAAAATTTGGAGTGAAAATACCAACGAATGCCTGAGGTGTTAGGGTTTCCAATCATAACACCCCACCCTGTAGAGAATGACAGGCATCAGGGGTGTGACTTGGGATTCTCGCCTGTAATGCTTATACCATTCCACACCCTGCAGCCAGTGAGAGGCATCGAGGTATGCCTTGGACTCTTCGGCCCCAAAGTTCACCCTATTCTCCTATACCGCACCCATCTCACCGTATTTCCTGATGGAATGGGGTGTGCATAAGGGCCAAAGACCCCAAGGCACACCGTGACACTTCTCAGTGTCTGCAGGGTAGGGTGTGGTAAAATGGCGTGGCCGTTATGCCTGACGACCCAAAGGCACACCCCAATGCCTGTCACTCTCTGCAGGGTGGTGGTGGGGTTGGCTCTAGTTCAATACTTCACTGCCATTTCTATTATGCAGCTCTGTAACTTCTACACTACCACTGCCAATGCCAGCAAGCAAACATTCGACATTGACAAATGCTTGTTTATTTTTTATACTTGTAAGCAGGATGAGCAAAACTGCCCGGTGGCAGTCGAGCAGTGGAGCACAAGTCCCTCCCCAGATGAGGAAAGCATCCTGTCCTCTTTTCCTGGGGTGGTGCTCTGACAGTCCTGACTCGTTCCCAAAGCCGGATCATCGGTATCATGAGCGGTAGCACTACCGCTGTGCCAGTGGGCCCGCTCTTATCTGTGTATTACTTTATTACCTTGCTCTGTATTTCTGTCTTCCTGCTTTCCTCTATCTATAACTTTTTATCTAAAGCTGCCTACTCCTATGCTGTCCTATACCTCTTTCATATCTCTCCACTCTCTGTCTCAGCCCTTGCCACTGTAGTTTCTCCATAGTAAACTTTTTTTTCTCTTTACTTTAACAGGTTTGACAGGATGCTGACTGCTTGCCCATCAGATAAGAATTACTCTACATCTAGCCTGTCCTATCCTATCTTTTCTATTTATTCCCTAAAAACTACAGGTCCTTTGTGACCCCTTTCCTGTATTTTATTTTACAGATCCAACAGACGTCATCTCTTCAAGACCTACTTCTGGTTCCCTATTACCCAGGTAAGAGACTCTGAACACATTACCTACACTTGCTGGGTTTACTGTAACGATTCAGCTGCACCCCGTGTGTGTGTGTGTGTGTGAACTAAGGTTACACATACTGCAGCACTTTTTTTTTTTACATTAAGCTTTCTGTCTTGGTGGTCGACACAGGTGGGCTCTCAGACCCTGTCCCCACCTCTTTTACCTGGAACTCGCCTCCCTAGGTTCCCCCCAGGAGAGGAGAGCTGTCTGACGCATGTGCAATCCTCCCCCTGGCAACCTAAGCATGTTCCTGAACTTGGGTCACCAGCTCATGGAGGTAAGGAGCACCGCTACTTTAGCCCTTTGAGCCACTGGGCTGGCCCTATGCCACAGCTATTTTTAATCGCATGAAAGTTATTATACCTGTTTGGTGGCACGTGATTCTATGCTAAGCAATTGCCACAGATTTGTGTGTGTGTGTGGGGGTGTAGGATGCATACTCTGCACAGATCTGTAAACAGCCAGTAGTTTTCTGATTTTGATGGGGGGAGGAGTGCTATTGGTTCCTTCCATACATGTGTTTGTAGTGCAGGATGCACACACCACATCATTTATATTATACCTGAACTGCTGACTTGGTAGGTGGGCAGCGTTATGGTCAATAACTGTTTGTATTCAAGTGTGCGTGTTGTGTGTGTGTGTGTGTGTGCACACGCGCACGTGTGTGCATGTGAGTCCTCAGCATTTTGTTCATAGCCAAGAGTTTGTGGGTGGATGGGGAGGGGGTGGTCGAATAGTGGTGCAGGTGACAGTCATTATTCAAAACCACCCTTCGGAATCACATCATCAGCACTGTGAATTGCTCCTGTCTCTGAACATAGCCTCCACCTCTGCTCCTATTGACAACGCTCGGCAGCTCTCCACCTAGCCATCCTCACCACCACTTCCTGTACACCATGCCTATGTTTAACCTGGCCAGTGCCAGCTGTTTCAGTGTTTACCAACTAGATTGCTCACTTGATACCAACTTGTGTAACACCTGTTATCAATTACATGTACCTGTAACCTAATTTATTTGTCTGACCACAGTGTGGCATTAAGCCTCTGTTGAACGCCTATTGTTTTGCAAATCTATGCTATGTAACCAAAACACAATGTATGTCTTTATGTGACGTACCTTTTGGAAACGAGCCTCTGGCTCCAAAGGTTGTAAACTGATTCTTAGAAATAAATAAATAAATTAATAAATTATTTGTCTGTGTGGGAGTGTGTGTATATGGTGGTGAAGTCTGTCACTTTGTTGATATCCAGCCATTTAATAGCTGGTAATGGGGATGACCTGTGCTACAGTCAGTATATGGATTCTTGTGTGATGTGTGCATGTTATCTTTTAGATTTGGGTGGAGGAGTTACTGCAGAAAGACCTAGAAGCATTGGAGAGAGATGGTAATGCATCTAGCAGTTGGCTTCGATGCAAAAGTGCAGGATTAGCACTTCGAAACAAGAATTCTGGATATAGTTACCAGCTGGGAGTGTGCAGTTATCGTATCTGTCGAGGAAAAGGTCTGGGGGTGCTGGTCACAGGTCGTATGAATCACTCTACACAATGTAGGAAAGCAGCGCAAAGGCCAATAAGATGCTGGGTGCATAGAAGAGGAATCACCTCAAGAGGGAGGAGGTGATCCTGCCACTGTACAGGGCACTGGTGAGGCCTCACTTGGTTGCCTAGTGCAAGCAGGTGCAACCCTGGTTGGCTAATGCAACCCTGGTCATCTGGATGGCAAGCAGTAACTACCACTGCACTAGCCAGCCTGCTAATTATGGTTGCATTTCTGTTTGCACTAAAATTACTTTGGGTGAAAATAGCTTGTTTTACATCATAACACATGTAGTGCCTAGGGTGTACCGTTACTGCAGCGACTCCCTGACGGCGAAGACCACAACGCAAAAGGAATCGAGCAAAATCCTCCCATCGCAGTGGTGGTCTGTGTGCCAATCAGGACTGCCTCGCTGGGTGATTGCCCCCCCGATCCAATTCGGATTTAGAATCCTAGAGACTGGGGGGTGTGGGAGGGCGAAGCCCCCCATTTGTGAGCGTCAACATCCCCGTGGCTACAATGCCAACAGTCAGCATTGTAGCTGTTGCTGTAGGGGATGTTGGTGCTAGCGCTGTCAAAGCACTATAGGTAAATCAGTGCCTAGCTGTATATTAGCAATATCACTTCCCTGTCAAAGCAGTTGACTGCCACCTGGTGGAGGCCCATTGCTAGAGCAGGCTCTGAGAGGCTTCAAAAAGTGGGGACTGCAGTTTTGCAGTGCGTGCAAAACTCAGTGCACACACACACACTGGTGCGCAGCAGTGGCCAGGGGAACTGAAGAGAAAAATAGAAAAATGACAGTCAGGTGGTCTTAATGAAGCCCTGCCCATTTTTCCTTGGCGCTTCGCTGTTCTCGCTCAAGCCGAATGCACATGAAGGATCAGCAAAATTATCATTCTTAAGGTCCCCAATGTCTGCACCCAGTTTGGGAGGGCTGCTATCAGCTACTCACTAGCAATGGTTTGGAATTCACTCCAAAAAACCATGAAGCTAAATAACCTCCTACCCTTAATATCCTTCAAAAGATTATTCACCACCCTATTCCCAGAACTCTGCAACTCTTCCACAAGGCCTAAACCTCGCCCCTACTTATCCTCTCTTTTTTTCGTGTTCCTATATGATAAAACCCGCTTCCAGTCCCAAGATTCACCCTCAAAATGCCTGCTAGGTCCTATAATCTACATATTACTCCTGATGTGTCCATTGCCTTCTGTCTCACAGATTAATAGTTTTAATGTGCCGTGTACATATGTATATTGTTATATATTAGCACTTATGTCATTGTATTACTGTTTATGTTACCACTGTCATTGTATTACTGTTTATGCTACCCTTGTCAATGTATTAACACTTGCACTTCTTGACCACTCAGGTCCATCTTGTAAATGAGCTATGCTCAATGATGTTCGCCTGATTAAATAAAGATTTTGATTGATTGATTGATTGATTGACATGAAACCACTCTTATACAGCAAAAAGTGGCTCCGGGGGACATACTAACATACAGTAGAGCTGAGCAGAGGTTTGAATTCCTGTATTCCATCCATAGTAAAAATTCCATCTCTTCAATGTAGGCAAGACAGAACATAAACAGGATGGGGAAAGGAGAAAATAATATACAGAAGAAGAAAGATAAGGAAACTGGTAAATGGGGTGGGTTGGGAAATAGAGGTTTAGGAGCTAATTAAAAATACATGCATTTTGCTGGGCAAAATATTTAAACCTGAGATGGCATGTCAGTGCTGGGACTATTTAGGTGAGGTGGATGAACTTTTTTTTTTTTAAGTCATAAAAATGTTTCTATTTTGATTTTGGTGCATTTCTTCATCCCCCTCCCCATCCCTCAAAATAATCTTGTACTCATTTTATAATCACACTAAGACACTCCAGGGTGTGCGTTGTGGTGGGATAATGGCACTTCTCAGATGGATGAAGGCACTTGGCGTGCCTCGTGCTTCACAACACACACAGGGGTGTGCTGTTATCCTACAACACACACCCTGTCATGTCTTATTGCTTAAATATTAAATTTCCTGGATGTGGTGCTCCCATATTGTTGCAGACAACATCACCCAAATCAGAATTCTAGTCCTTCAAAGGGGGAGAGCATGTCTGGAGAAGGAGAAGAACCCATCCTATGATCCAGACAATGACAGTGACCTAGTGTGGACCTAGTACTCAGAGGGCCCTTACAGGCCCAAGAAGAAATGAGATGGAGGGGCCCAACAGAAGGCACTACAGAGCTACAGTGGAGGCAGCACCAGTTGCTGGAGAGAGTACAACAAGGATCTGTGTCTGTACATAGTTGCCAAGGGCGCCATGTGAGCAGTAGGTCTGTGTGTTGTGACACATCTCAATAATCGGAACACTCACTAAAGTTATGTAACACCATGAATTCCCAGGGTGCCATAAGACTCCACTGGGCTGTGCTGCATCCCAAAAAATCCTATTCACATCTATCTTTTGTGATATAATCACTCACAGTGTCAGCTATTCAGTGTTGTGTGTCCTTGTGTATGCCTTGTGTGCTGTGTGACATGGCCAACTCCTGTAATAACAGCTGGGGGGGTTAACTATGTGAGTGCTCAGTGTTGCAGTACTGTACTGGGTTCTCTGTTTAAAAGGTGTCCCTGTGCTGGCCAAGACACTGTATCTGCGTGTTGTACACTACTCTGGCCTTTTTTATGGCACGTGCTGGTTATGGTTAGTACTCCAACTCTGTTACTCTCTTGCACTGTTCAGGGGATATGCTATTGCTACTGCAGCCCTCGAGGTAACACTTTTTGGCCACAGGATCTGCACATGTGAATATCTGTCTTGCACTATGGTTAGGCCTTTGCACATGCAAAACCTTTGTATACCCTGGAACGTCCACAGTAGGCACTATGCACATCGACAGATAGCGTTACACCTTCACAGGCTCTGTATATGTGCTGTGGATGTTGCTCTGGCCAACTTCCATTATTTTACGGCACAAGTGCCTAGATACATGTAATCATGTCTGGACATACTGTGGATTGGGACCAAACTGATTAGGGATTAATGAACTTTTTACAATATGCATTATAAATAATCATTTCTCCACCTTACCGCCTTCTAATGCAGCTGCAATTTATGTTTTTTTTTCCTTTTGGAAATTTGTTGATGGTGGGAGAGGAGGAGTGAAAGTTGAAGGTAAAACTCTTCAAAAAAAAAAAAAACAGCTTACTAGGTTAGATCAGATATACGATGGTATCCCTAAACTCAGAATCCTGAGTCTCGGGATACCAACCCCACTGGCCCGAAATCCATCCTGCCGAATCAATCAGATGCCCAAAAATATAATTTCTGGTATCTGATTGAAAAAACACAAGGCAAATAGGGGGGCTTTGCCCCCCCGAACCCCCACACCCCCCTGTAACTAACATAACTCTGAGGGAGAGCGGAACTCAGAGTTATAAAAAAATTAGTTACAGGGGTATGAGCCATAAATGTTTTGTGGCCTGCAGTGCGGATAGAACCCGCACCTCCACAGCATGCCAGCCCGAGCTGCCAGTGATGTAGTCCTCAACACTACCAGGGCAGCTCAGCCAGCCTCCCTATTCCTCCAGGATTTCAATCCTATGGACAGGAGTAAAGTATCAAGCCGTCACATCCGTTACCTTACCCCTGTAAATGTCCCTCGGGATTCCTAATGTCAGAATGCTCACTGTCCAGATACTGAACCTTTCGGGCAGTACTGCCTCAGTAGGTTAGTGTCAGAATAGTGAGCCTCAGCATACCATAAGGGTACCATTAAGTCTAACTTTATTAAGAAGAACAACTGAGATAGCTGAATTTATCTCCACTCTATTTGGCATTTCTTTTGAATGTTTCTGTACTTTGAAGTTTGCATGGTTTATGTTAATTGCTGTTGCTTTTTATTTTTATCTTGCACACATGGGCCCAGATATTCAAAAGGGTTGCGCATGGCGCAACAGTGTTGCGCCATTTTCAACTCACTGATGCACCCCGGCATGATATTCAAATTGGAAATGCACCTGGCACAAATCCCGATGCACCGGAGCGCATCAGTAATGTATGCAGGCGCAGGTAGGAGGGCCATGCCCATACATACTCTGCACTGCCCGATATTCAGCCTGGGATGTGCAGAGCCATGCATGTGCAACCCCTACCTGTGCCAGCACAAGTTACAGTGTGGTGAAGTGAATGGCCGCCACCCACAGGTGAGCTGCCGTATTGCAGGGTGCAACACGGCAACTGCCACTTGTGGGTGGCCACCCGAGCTCGAGCTGCACCTCCATGGTGGCACCCCATGCCCGATCGCGGGCATTAGTAAAATAAAGAAAACGTCCTACATCCCTGGTGGTCCAGTGGACCGCTGTCTGCCCGATCGTGGGCTGAAGTAGTAATAAATAAACCTCTATCCCTGGTGGTCCAGTGGACCCATCTGCCCGATCGCGGGCTTAAGTAAAAGAATAAGATAACCCATATCCCTCGTGGTCCAGTGAACCCCCTCCCCACCTGCCCACTGATCCCCACCGCCCTGCTTCCACCCCTGGTCAGTGGCGGGTGGCAGCACCCCACCCGCCCGCCACCCCGCGGACTGACACCGTAGGTAGGGCTGTACGCCCATTGGTCCACAGCATGGGCCAATGGGCGTGCAGCCCGTACCTACTACACATCCAGATATGTGAAATCTGGATGTGGCAATCACTGATGCGAGCTTCTGCATTGTGCGCTGGCATGGGCCAATGGCTTCCACAGCCCTACCTACGGTGTCAGTCAGTGGGCAGCGAGCAGGTGGGGTGCTGCGCTCCTTGCCGCTGACCGGGGGTGGGCGATGGGGATCAGTGGGGCGAGGTGGGGAGGGGGTCCACTGGACCACCAGGGATAGAGGTTTCTGTTTTTTAATTCAGCCTGCGATCGAGCAGACAGGTCCACTGGACCACCAGGGATATAGGATTCGTCGATTATTTAATATGTAATCCTGCGATCGGGCAGGAAGCAGTCCACTGCACCACCAGGGATATAGATTTCTTGGTTTATTTACTGAAGCACGCGATCAGGCAGACAGCAGTCCACTGGACCACCAGGGATATAGGGAGTTTATTTCCTTACTAATGCCCATGGCGGCTGTAGAACTACATTGCCCAGAGGTGCGGTCCCCGACGTGGCTGCTGCCTGGCAGGGCGCCAGGCGCAGTCGTCGGGATCGCACACCTGCATGCAAATGGGGCCATAATGACATGCAAATGGCCCCATTTGCACCTTGCACACATTATGGCCCCATTTGCATGTCAACTTTTGAATATCGCGGTTGTTGCACCTTGCGCAATGGAGCTTATGCTAGCGCATCCCCATGCTCCACTCTGGCCACTGGCGCTGGCGCAGTGCCACTGCACCATGAGCACTGCGGGTGGCCAGGGTGCGATATTCAAAGATGCTGAGCCATGGTGCAGCTCTGTTGAATATCGCCCAGTCCACACTCCTGCGCAGCCAAGTTGAGCTGCGCCCAGGCTTGCACCACAGCCTGGCGCAGTTTGAATATCTGGGCCCTGGTACATATTTCAGGAGCAACCTATTTGCTTTGAGTTTGCAAGGTTCCATTTTCATTAAAATGCAGCCTTTATCATTTATGCCAATGTGTGCCCAGCAGTAAGAATTAATTTGAATGGGAACAGTCCACACTAAGAGACTCACACCCAAGTGTGTGGCTGGTCCCAGTTTGCACTTTATGTGCAAATTTTTTTTTTTTTTACTTACGGTTTACTGCTGTATATTAGATTGTATAAGACTGATTCTGTTGACTTCCAAGCTGACATTGTCTGTAACTATACATCTCAGAAGTCCCTGCAGTTGACATCAGAGCTGGGCTGCAGCAGTGGAGGATTCAATAGCCTACAGTGCATGTTAGAATTTTTATCTTTTGTTTGCTGGTCCCACTGTCCTCCCAGGGATAAGTTCAATCACAAAGAACTGTTCTCATTGAGACCAGTAAATATCTGATTGGGCTTATCAAAGCTATAACATGCACAGCACTCATTTAATGATTAAAACTGCTGGTCTACATTTATGTTCCCAAGAATCCTTTTATGTGCCTGCTGTGTCTGTCATACCCTGATTTTTTTTTGGGTAGCACGGTTCCTACTCATGGGTGTGTTGCTGTGTATTGTTCCCATATGTTCACCAAATTCTGGAAGACTAAGGCCCCCAACGTTCAGAGCCAACTGTTATGAAGCAGCCTGTAGAGTTGTGCCAAAAACAGTGCATGGCCAGTTTATTCAGCCAGTTAGTGTGCACTATTTAGCATACTAACTAACCCGAATATCTGGATGTGTTAGCACAGTGCTAAGTGATATGGGCCCACCGACACGCCCCAGTACTGCATATGGCCACAGGAGATAGTGTGCACAAATGGAAAGCACCAGTGCTCTTGTTGTCATATTCAGCCCAGGCATACAAATGAGCCCATTGGGCATGCAAGGTGTTAGGGAAATCTCCATGCCAACTATGGGTATGTTTACATGCAAGCAGTGAACCCTCCAGTGCCAGTGCATGGCAGGAGCAGTAGACATTCCCTGGTAGTTTAGGGGACCCCCATCTACCCAATTGCCTCTGCCATAGAGTTATGTCCACTCTCTGATGGCTAGTGGATCCCCTCCCTCTGTTCACCCCATCATAATATACTGTATATCCACTTCCCTGGTGTCTAGTGGACCCTCACTCACCTGCCCACCCATTGAAGTCCCCACACCCCCTTACCCCAGTCACTCACCTGTGAAAACATTTCAGATCAATGGCCAGCAGAGCGCTCAGCTCACCTTCTGAGCCGGCCACCATCTGAGTGTCACAGCATAGTCAAGAGTACTAGCAGTCATGCTGTGTGACTGTCAGATGACAGCCAGCTGAGAAATGTGAGCAGAGGGCTGTGTGGGCCACCAATCTGATACATTTTCACAGGTGAGTGTGTTTCAAGGTGGGGGTTGTGGGTGAGACTCCCTCAGTAGGGTGTCATTTAGATGGAGGGGTGGCTCTCAGTGTGGCAGAGGTGCTCCAGCCTGCAGGGATGTAAACATACATGGGACTCAGTCCAATATGGGGATCAGTTAGACTACCAGGGAGTTAAATATGAACATAAACCAGGCAGTCGGGAGGGGTCCAGTAGACTGCCAAGGGTTAAAATGAACATAGACCAGGAGAACAGGGGTGGGGGTCCACTATACACCAGGAAAGTGGATATATATTATGAGAGGGGTGATCAGGAGGAAATTCACTAGATACAGGAGTGGGCAGGTGTCATACAGCTACCCTGCCTTCAAGGGGTGGGGGCACGGCCTTAGCACTATGTTAAAATGGGTTTTCAATAGTGGTAAACAGCTGCTCTGGGGGCTATTTAGCATCACAAAATCTCTTGCATATACTGGCGCATTGTTTTACATGAGGACTGCCTCATTTTCATCGGCACAGTGGTATGTTTCGATCGGGTTTATGTGACCCTCCAGTGGCCTCTGGATATGGCCTCACCTGGAGCACCAGTTCTAATCCAGGTTAGCACAGGCACTAAGCTGGCTAGAGCTGTGTGGAATGAGACAAGTCTGAATTTTGGAATTCCAATCTAATTTCATGAAATTCTGTGAAACTCCATGAAATTTCATAGACTTTTGTCAGAATTTCAGGGAATTTTAAAAATTACTAATTCGATCATGACTCTCTGAAATTTGGCACACATATTTACTATGATGAGTTCTAATGACATGCCAAATATCATGAGATTAGGATGGAGCGTCTCAAAATTATAGATGCTCAAAGTGTGTCGTTTTATTTTTTGTGGGAAATTTCATAACATTCTTTATCTGCAAATAACTCTGCTGTCTATTGGGCCAGAGATCTTAAATTTGGCATGAGTACTCAATGATGATTCTAACACTATACCAGATCCCATGATATTAGGATGGAGTGTTTTAAAATTATATGTGCTCAAAACCTGTCATTTTATTTCTGTGGGGAATTTCAGGAAACTCTCTTCATATACCTCAGCTGTCTATTGGGCCAGAGATTTTAAATTTGTCATGATTACTTGTTGCTAGGTGTTCTAAACATGTGCCAAATTTCATGACATTAGGATGCATAGTCTCAAAATTATATGTGTTCAAAGTCTGTCATTTTCTTTTTTGAGGGAAATTTTATAAAAAAATTCTCTACATATAGCTCCGGCACCTCTGGAGCTAAACATGTGTAAATTAGCACGAATAACCTTTCTGTAATGGTTATAAAATCTTCTAAATATAGAGAGAATTGGATTAGAGATTTTTAAGTTGCAGGGGTTCATAGTTTTACAACGTAAATATTTGCAAAATTTTGTGAAAACTCTCAAAAATGTGGATGTTTGTAACTTCTTTGCTCTTGCAGGATAGACTTAACATTTGATATGCATATCCAATGTCAGTGTAACCTGGGGCCTGATTCCAGAAGGGCATACACCTGTGTAAGGCGAGATATGCCAAACCCCATGGTGTATCACGCTACTTATGCCAGTCAATACGCCAGCCCCTATTCCAAGATGTGGGGTGCACCTTGGCATTTGTGGGAGGTGACAAATGCAGTTTATGCCAGCACTTGCGCTGCAGCCCATAATGCCTGGTGCAAGATCGTGATTCGACAGCAACCCAGCCCAATTCCAGTAGGGTGGTTGTCGTAACCCGCAAGCACAATTCCAAAAGCCAGTGGCGTGGTTAAGTTAGAACAGCAATGAGGTGCTCTAAGTGGCAACTGATGGTGCCATCCATCGGCTGCCTGTCTCCTGGCACTGCAGCAATGGTGCAGACATGTCCCCCGTGTCCCATATTGTATACCCCTGCCCCCCATCCCCCCAAATAGAAGGGACCCCCAGGGGTCCATTCTGCAGTGTGCACCCCCCAACACCTGTGTCACCTATCCTGACCCCCTCCATGCCCCCTGGTGTGGCTGGTGGTGTTCTGGGGGGTGCTTTGGGGTGCTTTGGGGGAGCCGCCTGGCATTCATAGCAAGTTGCAACTTGCGGCCGATATACACCATGCATGGGCTACCACCACATGCATGGCGTGCATCGCAGGTCACAAATTGCCAGGACCTTGCCGCTTCTGGAATGCGGCATAGGGTCCCTGGCATAGAGGCAACCGGCGTAACTCGCAACTGCATGAAAGTTACACCGGCCATCTCGAAATCATGCCCCTGGTGCCTAACACAACTGGATACATTAGTTTAACAGTTTTAAATTTACAGCTGAAAGAAAAAACAAAAAACATGTTTGGCAGGCTATAGCTCAGTCCCATTTGATGCTAGAAATGTGAAACTATGTACATACTGTATATAAATGTAGTGATAGCCTATATACCTCTAAAATTGTACAACATTTCAATGAATGCTATCAAAATTATACTAAAACAACAGAAATCTAAATTTATGCAAAATTTGGTCTACTTATAACTAAGCCCCTGTTGTAGCTTGAAACTTAAAATATGGTGCACATACTCATGTTGTAAGTTTCTCTAAATCTTGAAACTGTGGAGAAATTTGGATAAGAAATTACAAAATCAGATCGAAATAACTGAAAATTAAATTTTGATTTAATGTTTGGCCACCCATAACTCTGACCCCATTCAACCTACGACCTTAACTTGGTACACTTATGTAAGCCGTAGTTTTAAAATTAAAGCAAAATAAGTGATATTTAAAATTTGGTGAAATTCTGTGGAATTTTCACGTAAATTCCGCAGAATTCAGTTGAATTGGAATGGTAATTCCGTGGGCATTCCGATGGCGGAATTTTATATTCCACACAGCTCTAGTGCTAAGTTTTCGAATATGGGGCCCAAAGTATCTCTTAATATTACCCCTGAATTTAGTTACAATTTGATGTTCTTTTCATGATTTTTATTATCTTGTACGCTTATCTAATATGATTGTTTGGCCATGCTGATCTTACAAAAAAAAGTAAATAGTAATATTAAAGAATGGCTAGACAGTGTGGACCAGGCCTAAATGTGGATTTCTGTAGTACTACATATGATTATTCAGTGAATTGTGAAAGCAAAATAGTCAGTGCATTACATGGTGTCCGGACAACTTCTATCTCACACTGAACTGTATTATAGTGTATGGTAGAACGCTGTTGAGCATGGAAATCCATGCTCTCAACAACGTTGTTGTGCTGCACTAGCTACGTCATCACAGCTGTTGTGCTGCACCAGCTATGTAGCTAGTGTGCAGCATAACACCCAGAAGGTGGTGCGCATGGAAGCTGGGGTGCGCATGTACCATCAGGCGACGGCAATGCGCGAACAATGGCCGCGCGGTGAAACGGGCTGGAGGAACAGAAACCACACAGGAATCAGAAGAAAAGTAAGGGCAGTCTTTTACGAGCGACCATACACTATAAAAGACTGTATGATCGCTCATACCAACTAGGGCATTTTTCAACTCTCGAGGTTTCCATGGTAACGAGACCTCTCAAGCTGCGCTCTTGAGGTCTCCAGTTACCATTTATTTATTTATTTAGCTTTTGTTTACCGGGTAAGTACACTAGACAAGTAGTATGCCTATTTTCAGGAACGACCCGGGAGAGCACAAAACATACAGGCCGGATATTCAAACTGCGCCCAAAATGCGCACCAGCAGAGCAAGCACAAATCAATTGGCGCATAGCAACAGACGCAATATTCAAACATGGAGCAGAACAAATTGGCGCAAGCAGCCAACGTCTGAATATCGCACAAACGCGCCATAGCGCAACCAGGAAGGAAGCTGAGCAGAAAGGTTGCGCTATGGCACAACCAGGGCAGCCCAGCTGAGCAGTCCAGAGGTGCCATAGCGCAAGCAGAGCCCCCTCCCCGCAAGAGCAATGGAACTGCACATCCAGGGAGGCAGGCTGGGCCCACCGCAGCCATGCCACACATGGGCACAGAACACACTGCAGAACCAACAAGACACCTGCACACCCAAGCACAGCATCACTGGGGGTGGGACGGATGATCCACTGGCCCCTGGGGACAAGCCAACAAAGCACAGCAGAGGCCATGATGCCCTAGCACAACCACTGGCAGGCTGAGACTGCCACACACAGGGGATGACAACCACAGTGCACATCAGCCCCCTGCAGCACACACACCCTGCACCGTGACCCCAAGACACCAGCCATGTGCAGGACTGGCACTGCAGGAAACACCATGCATCCCGCCCAGCACCGCCAATCCCGTGAGCAGAGAAGCATACAAGCCAGACCCAACCTGTGCACCCAGCAGTGGGCGGCAGCAGATGGCAAGACCAACAGAAAGACACTGCCACACTGGAGACACCTCCCCATGCACACACACGCACACACACACACACACACCCCCAGGACCATACCACCACAGATGGCATGCACACCACTGCAACTGAGCAACCATAGCCAGCTGCAAATCAGAGACCACCACAGTATTCATAACAAAATATATATATTCGTAGAAACAATAAAATACAACAACAAGAACAAGAACAACTATATACAGTCATGTACAAGACAAGGGGGGGTGGGGTACAAGGTAGGGGTGGGTAAGGGGTAGGGGTGAACAACTGGGAGAGGGAAGGCAGGGTGGGAGGGATTGTTGAAGTGGGAAGGGGAAGCACAATCATGGCCTGGCAGGCTGGTCTGCCGCTGCCTGCTGCCGTCGCTGTCCCCTCCGCCGTCTCCGGATCCCATGGCGGTAAATGTCTTTCAGGATCCCATGTGTTGCAATTGACACACGTGTGATCCGCTGAAGGGCACGCTCCATCCTTCTTAGGATGCTGAGACCTAGGAAAAGGGAACACAGTCAATGGCTGTGACTGTCCAAAACCCTGAACACCACCCATCCTGCAAGGCATAAAGCCCTAGTGCCCTGCACTGTGATAGTATGCACCCACCACAGTGACCATGCACGCAGCCTTGCCCAACCAGGCAGCACCAGCTATGTGCACCACTGCACACACACACACTGGCCATGTACATGACAGCACAAACAAGGCTGTCAAGTGGCGTGGCAACGTGATCCCGATGCCAGTCCCACAGCCATGTGCCCAGTGCATGCGGACCACCAGTGGACGCATACACAGACATGCTGTGACACTGGACAGTGATGAATGTCGCCTGTGTCGTGCATGGTTGTGTTGTGCATGGCTGGTGGTCATGCCCCCCCAGCATGCAATAGCATCCATGAAGTAATGATATTCACACTCCTCAAGCAGCTGCTGCTGCTGCTGCTGGGGCGCACCACCCACAGCACCACCGCCCAGCACCGGGGCCCTGGCACGGCCCTCCTCACCCCGTGCCTGCATCCTCTCCGCCCATCCTGTGGGAGACAAATGTTGAGAAAAACATCAGTGTGACTCCAAAGCAGACTGCCCCCTGCCCCAGTGAGAGTGCCTGCCCACACAGCCAGACCCATGCATCTCACACCTGCACACACCTGACACAGCCAACCATGGCAGAGCCATCACCTATGCACAGCCACCAAAACACACTCACACCCCTACAGAGAATACAGGTGCATAGATGGTACACCCACCTGGCCTAGGCACCACCCCTCCTGGCACATGACTGTGCCACTCAAAGCTCAGGATCCCTCCTGCGGAGGTCACTGTACGGTGCCGCACTGCTCAGCTGACCGCACCGCCCAGTGACCCACCAGGTCACTGGCCACTTGCTGCCAGACCTGGGTCCTAGCTATGGTGAGGGCACCCTCACCACACAGTGCCCCATAGTGGGGCTCCATCAGAACCACCAAGTTAGCCCACTTCCACGGGCTCCATTGCACTGCCCTCCTGTGCGCCATGCTACCAACTTTACACCAGGCAATATGGCCCCACTCGCCCGTAACTCCGACGGAGATGTGTGCAATAGACCACCATAGGTTCCAATCGCGCTGTTTGAACAGCGCCGTCAGTTCACATAGTGCTGTCACCAGACAGCGCAATAGGGCCGTACACATGGCAGCCGAACAGCGCCAGGGGGCAAAGGTCGGACACCAGGTCATGGGCAATGACGCAAGGCCACGCACAGCGCCATCTGACGTATACGCATCCTGCATGACCGACCACCTGCATACCAGTGCCACAGTGGACTATTGCGCAGTAGTGCCACAGCGCCATATAGTGCCCAGTGCTGTAGCGCCACTGGCACAATGGTGGCCATGGCCTGAATTGCCGATCGCACACAGCAGCGTCAGCAGCGCGCTGACGACATAAGCTATCTGGCATGCACAATGCAGTGTACCACACAGTCACAGATCTACGCCATTGGCTCAGCCGGCTCAACCAGTATACGCCAGCGCACACTGCGATATTCAGCGACACATGCAAATCATCTGATCAGCCATTCAAAGGTGCAGTGGCGCGATTTGCATCTCATTATAGTTGTTCCTCCTAATTTGCATGCATTGCACTATAAATGTCGCGATACTGGGCTGCGCTGGCCCAGATTCGGGTACTGCTGGTGAGAGATGAGTTGCATGCTGTGTGATGTTCTGGACAATGGTCATGGGAAAATGCTGTAGACTGCACAGTGACAGGTGTCCACATCCCCCCATACAGATCGCCATGACCGAGCAGAGACAAGGTGAGGGTGAGGATGGTGGGCGTAGGAGGAGGCCCAACTTTACCCCAGCAGAGACAGAGGCCCTCTTCCAGGCCTACCTGGATGAGGAGCCACTACTGAGTGGACGGCGGGGCACCCCTCAGTCCCGTGCGGCTGCATGGGAGGGGGTAGCTCGGGCCATGAACCTGCACGGAAGCCACCAGCGCTCCATGCAGGAATGCAAGAAGAAGATGGGGACAGACCGCAGCAGGGTGAAGGAGAAGGTGGCAGCCTTCAGGGCGGCACGTGCTGGCACTGGCAGGGGCCAGCCAGCGGTGTTGGAGCTGACCCCGGCTGAGGACAGACTGGCTGCATCAATGTAGTGGAGCGCTATTGAGGCGTACCAGGAGGTGGATTCCAGACAGGTGGAAGCCCATCACTGCACGGTATGACATGGTGGTGGTGTTGGGGGGGGGTTGTTCACATGCACTCACAGGTACTCTCTTTCTGTTACAGATCTTGTTCATCTTCAGGAGACGGTGGTGGTGGGTCCAGGCAGGATGATGACCTGCTGGACATGGAAGAGGGTCCATCCATCTCTGTCACCAGCCAGCAGGCACCGCAGCAGCATGCACACTGGGCCGCCAACTCTGGTGTCGATGATTCGGGTGGGGTGCACAGCCTGTAGTCTCAGCAGTCTGGCATGCAAGCATGCCAGCACGCTGTGACTGTGGCTGTAACAGCGTACCTGCACCATTGATGATGCAAGGACTGCAATGGGCAGTGTATATGTGTGTGTCCCATGACGGACACACAGCAGGCCAGCACGTGCCCCTGGGCCTTTCTGGTTCCAACTTGTGTACCAGCATGTTGGCACAGTCCCAGGCTGTGCCTGTCAGCACCAGTGGGGCAGCACTGGTGGCTGTGCAAGTGTCTGGCACTGTTGCGGCCACAGCGGTGGAAAAAGTGGACCCTGGGGCACAGCAGTTGGAGGGGCAGCAGCAGCAGTCACCCACCAGGTCTGGGGGTACAGTGTCAAGCGGTGGCACATGTCCGCCGCCCTTTGATCCGCCCATTCCTGGTCCTGGTGAACAGCGCCCACCCTCAAGGGGTGTTGTGCATCAGGACCTGCCACACCCTGGGGGATAGGATGCCATTGCGGCACAGTACCCATTGGACGAGCACACCCGCCTGCTGCAGGAATCAGTACAGCAGCAGGCGCGGTTTGCAATATCCGTGGAGGCACTGTCTGTGGCTGTGAAGTGGCACAGCAGGGAGTGTGCTCTGAACGTGCAGAGCTGGTTCGTATGTGGTGGAAGTGACCGCCGCCATTGACAGGCTGACCCAGGCAGTGGTCTCTGTCATGGACACATTGGGCACACAGTCAGGTGCCCCTGTACCGCACACCCCACACAGTTCACTCTCCACTCCCCGTCCCCGGCTTCATGCGACACCAGGCCTGTCGATGCCGGGTTCTGCTGTGGGCATCCCGAGCACCCCTGGTGCAGGTTTGTTCGGCATGCTGCAGACCCCTGTGCGGGCAAGGTCGCGTTCGCGCAGTGGGACCCCTGGTGGTCCAACAGTGCCACCCCATGTGGCCCCTGCTCAGCCTGCCAGGGCTGTTGGGTCACGGCAGGGCCGCCCATGCATCCGCGGTGGCCGTGGGACAGTGCTACATGACTGACCTGTCTCCCAGTGCGGGCCCTGTCTGGTGCTGCCCTGTGTGCAATGTGTGTCATGGTGGGCAGTGCTGCTGGGTGCTCTGCTCAACCCGCCCGACACGGACCACCTGCACACCTCCCAACTGCTGTCCACAGCTGCATGTGCATGATGATGCCTGCATTGTACTGTACACCAAGGTGCCAGGGTGCCCAGCATCTGACACACGTACTTGGACAGTGCAGGTGGTGGGGGTGGTCAGTGGTTCTGTGTGTTAGCAATGTCGGTTCTGCTGTGCTGTGCATCTGCCCATGTACGCTCTGTGCATGGTGTGTGTGTGTCCATATGAGTGTTCACTCCTCCCTGATGGTATGTTTGTATGCCTGGACCCTTCCACTCCCCTGGCCGTCATGCACCCCTGGTGTGTTACCCTGTGTGCCTGTGGTTTGCGCATGGACAGTGTTGGTTGACATGTCCCCTTGACTTCCTGTGTTCTGCATAGTGCTCCTCTGTGATGGTGTCCCAGTGCAGCTGGGCCTGCGGATCAGTCGGGGGTCCCGCGCCGTCCTGGGGGCTGCTCATCACCATCAACACCGGGCCACTGGTGTCCCCATCGCTGTCCCCTCTTCAACCTGTAGGGCTATCCCACAGTCTTTGGCCATGTTGTGCAGGATGCAACAGGCCAGGAATATCCCACAGGCCTTTTGGGGGCTGTACTGTAGGGCACCGCCCGGAGGTGTCTAGGCATGGAAGCATGCCTGAGCATCCCAAACACCCACTCTATGATGTTGCGTGTGGAAGCTATTGTGCCTCATTATAGCGCTGCTGCGATGGGGTCATGGGGCAGTCGTCACGGTGTGAGCAGCCAGGACGGAGTGGGTATCCGCTGTCACCTATGTGGAGATAGTGGAGATCAGTATCATGTTCAGGTCCATATTGCCCATATCCCTGTATTGCCACTACCATGGCACCTGTGGCATTCCACCCTTGCCCCGAGTTTGCATTCCATACATGCGTACTCACCCACTAGATGGCCTGTGGGGATGTCCCACTCTCGAATCGATGGCACAGTGCAGACTGATACCATATGAAGGCATCATGTGCTCCACCAGAATTGTGTGGCACAGACATTGATTATGCGCCCAGTGGCATCACCGCCACCTGGCAGTTAACACCTGGAAGCCCTTTCTATTCTATATGCAGCCCCATCGGGGCCAGGTGGTATGTGAATGGCCACATGGGTGCAGTCTATGGCCCCTAGCATGCCAGGCATACGTGCTACCCTGTGGAACTCCTGCATTTTGCTGTACGCTCTGCCGCGTGTGCTGGGAAATGGATGCATACTCGCGGCAGTATGTCAGCAGTGCGCTGAGGATTGGGTGAGGATGCGTGGCGTGGCCGACTGTGTGATGCCTGTGGTGTCCCCTGTCAGGCCTCTGGAAGGTGCCCGGGCGAGCAGGGCACATGCAGGCTGTCACCTTGGTCTCCACTGACAGAGCGTGACTCCGCCGGAGGGTGCCTGCATCACATCACTGCACAGCTCACAGAGCCGCCTCAGTATTGCCCTGTTCAGGCAGTACCTGCCCCGATCTCTACATCTGTGTACAGCTCATAGCTGATGCAGACCGCGGCGCTGCCTGCTGGGGAGGCACGTGACGGACCTTCCATAGCATAGTCCCTGCAGCTGCATTCTCCCCCTCATTACAGCTACCATTGAAGCAGGCATACATCTCCTGTTCACGACCCCCCGGCTGAAGCTGTGTTACCCCGCTGTCCTGCCTGCTACTTCCACTGCACCGGCACCCCTGCTGGCCTCTGCAGCCTATGGCCCATGCTTGCCTTGCCTGCCCTAGCCTGTCACTGTCTGTCTGTCTGTCTGTCTCTCTCTACCCCACTTGGCATCCTTAGGCGTTCTTGCGCTTCCTTGAGCCTTTTTATTTTGGCTCATTTCCGCTGGTGCACAATTTCCGGCAGTTCCGCTATTGCGCAATGCACAAGTCTTTCAATTTCGCATTGCGCTCTTTATGCATGGCTCCACCCACGTCGGTTGCGCATGCTTTCCTTTGCATTGCACTGTTGCTCAGCATGTTTTCGGTGGCGCAACTGCCTCCTGCTGAATATCGCAAAATGGTGCACTTTTGGACTTGCGCATGCGCAACCCTATTGCGCATGGCGCAACCCTTTTGAATATCCGGGCCACAGTATACATACATGGCAACATTGGAGAAACAGCATGATACAGTAAAAAACAGCTATAACAACGCTTGTATAAGGGCAGAGATACTGCCGCACATAGTACAAATTATTACAGGACATAGATAGACATTAGAATCACTGAATACATATTTCATAGACCATCATGGACTCAGAGTGGACAATAGTGGACTGCAGAGTATTACATTACAGAGACTAGGAGCAGTCACATCTTGTCGTTTGTTTTAGGTGGGACCACAGGGAGAAAAGGTTCCATGGGAAGGGGCAGAGCGAACAGAGTCCGGAATGGAGTTCCAGAGCCTAGGCACAAAAGCGGCAAAGTCATGATCCCCCATAAGGGTCCGAGTAGGGGGAACTTTAAGCATGGAAACCTCTTGAGTGAAAAATACCCTGTGTATGAGTGATCACACACAATCCTCTATGTTTACACTAACCAGATTCAGCATACTTAATTACCAGTACTATGTGTCTGAGAGATTTCCTATTAAAAATATTTTACACATTTTGATGCACAAACTCAATAAAATGCAAGAAAAACGCCTATTTTTTTCTAATTATTTTTATCTTGTCATCAGCACTGCCCCCATGTACCATCTGGGCAGCCTCTGGCCTTGACATTGCCATCACTGCCATTTAACTAGTTGCCCATGACTTAGACTACCTGGTGGGGCCCATGGATCAGCATCTTCTTGACCCATCCGCAGGATGTCAGTGAGGTGGGCCCTGTGAGTAGCCAGACTTCATCTTGCACTCATCTGATGTTTCTTCCTTCAGTTGCTCTTTTATCATAGGACATGATGAGGCACTCCCAGTGTGAGTATGGACCTGTACAGAGCCCATGAGCATCCTCTCCTCCTGTCCTGCATCTGCGCAGCACTGCCATCTGAAGTCCCCATGTGGCAATAATACAGCAACACTGGCTACCCTCCCTCCCTGGAGAAGGACATCATCCGCTGGTATGCTAACAATGTTCCCGCCATGCCAGAGCTTTGGGCTTATTCACTAATCCTGGGCTGCTGGCGCCATAAGCAGCAGTGCTAGGCTACTTCTACAGGCCAGCCTGAAAAAACATCTGTTTGCAAAGAATGGGGAAAATTGCAGATTTCAAAATAAAACTACGCACATTATTTCCCAGTGTCTCTGGCCATAAGTCTATGTAGCTATTATACAAAGAATGCCCTGATTACTCATTAATTCCCCTTTTTTTCTGCATGGACCACACTGTGAAGCTCCTTCAAAACAGAATAAATAATATCCCCTCCACCATAACACTGCATTACGTTCCTAGACCATCATGACCCTTGGACGAACTAACAAAACATGTCATTGAACAAGACATAACAACAAGCGTGTTGCATTTATAGTTTAATACCATAGGCATAGGATCTCATTTACATGCTCATGACAGAATCTGGGCCGAGTTCATCTCATATATTGCAGGTAGCCCACCGAGTGCGAGGACCCCGGATGGCTCCTGCAGTGGCACATAACTGATAATGGGCTGTGCCATTATACTGATGGAGGGTTATTATCACTGTGAGCAAATTTTCATCCCTGAATCATCAAAAGATGAACTTCACGTCTGTATGTTGTGAGTTGTCTGTTGGTCTGCAGGTAGTAGTTTATTGCTGCTGTTTTTAGCCCTGTCTGATTTTTATGAAATGCTTGCCACTGAGCAAAACATTACGCCAAATGTTTGTTGGAAAAATCTTAAAATATATTTTGGAAAAAAAAAGGCACTACTAAAGTCTAGACTATATAGGCAGCAACAGATTTTTATTGGTATTCATTATGTTTGCTTGCACGCATGTGCAAGAAACATAGTGCCATCACAGAGGCTCCGGAGGTGTGTCACCTCCTCCTCCAATTCAGTCAGTGTGTTGGCAGGCACGGCCCCTGTAAGCCAATGCGTGCTGAAACTGTCTATGACAAGCTCCAAAATGCAGTGGCATACAGTTGAAAGGGGGAGCTACGCTTCAGTGAGCAGCAATAAGATATCGCCAGCCATGCGCAGCTCCCCTTGCCACACACACACACACACACAGAAACACACGATACTGCATGCTGCCCCTCCCCCACATTTATAGCCGACGGTGCCCAATCCCTGCCGACTTGTGCTGCGCCCCGTCCCTTCTCTTTTCCAATGTGACATATTTTGCTCTTCGAGCCTCTCCCCATAGGTCCTATCCCCAAGCCCCAAATCATTTTGGTTGCCCTCCTCTAGATCCTCTCCAGGAGTTCAATGTCCCTCTTTAAATGTGGCTCCAAACTGCACACACATACTGAGGTGCAGCCTCACCAAGCAGTTACAGTGGAGTATCACTCTTCCTTCCTTCTGGAGGTGATCCCCTAGTGATGCATCCAGGCATCCTGTTGGCCTTTGCCGCTGCCCTCCTACAAGTCTCCGAGTTGTTCATCTTGACATCCACCACCACCCCCAGTCCCTCTCAGCCATCGAGACTTGTAGCATCCCCTCTGGTGTGTTACCTGCCCAGGTTTCTGGCCCCAAGTGCAGTACCTTGCATTTCCCTGCATTGAACCTCAGCTTCCACTTTCTAGACCACCTTTCAGAACCTCCTGGTCCCCTGTAGGGTCACCCTCCCTCCTCCCCATCCACCACCACCCCAGTTTTGAGTCATCCGCAAAGAGATTCATCTCACTCCTGATACCCTTCCTTATGTCAGAGATGTAGGCATTGAGCAGAGGGGTCAAGGACAAATCCCTGAGGGACCCCACTTATGACCCTCCTTGGGAATGAGACTATCCCGCCAACCACAACCCTCTGGGTCCGGTCCTGGAGCCAATTGCCTATCCATCTGATCATCTGGTTCCCCACCTTCATTTCTCCCAGCTTATCCAACAGGCCCCCGTGAGGAACAGAGTCAAACACCTTGCTGAAGTCAAGAAAGAGGACGTCCCACTGTTCTACCCAGGTCCAAGACACTCATCACTCAGTCATATAACTCCACAAGGTTTGTCTGACACGATTTCCTGGGATGAATCCATGCTGTCTATGATCCAGGCACCCAACTTTTCCAAGTCCCCTTAGTCTCTTCTTGACAATGCCCTCCATCACCTTGCCCACCACTGGTGTCAGGCTGATGGGCCTGTAGTCCCTGCCACTTCCCTTGATCTCCCATTGTGGATAGACATTATATATGCACCACCTTCCTGTCCTGGGACACCCACCCTGTCCTCAGAGAGATGCTGAAGAGCTCTGCCAGGGGTTTCGCCAGGACATCTGTCAGTTCCTTCAGCTCTCTGGGATGTCGTTTATCCAGCCCTGGTGCTTTCTCCATCTTAAGGGACCTTAGGGCTTCCCTCACTCTCTCTGCCATGATTTCCACCTCTGCTACCTCATCCCCCTGCTTTGCCTTCCCCCCACCTGCCAGTGATGCCCCCCCCCCAGATCCGCTGATCAGTAAGGGTCCCCCTCAGTTTCACTGTCTCCTCCCATGTATGATGCAGCCCCCATTTTCCTTGGTGAAAACTGAGGTGAAGTACTCATTTAGTACCTCAGCCTGCTCCCCCGGGTCTTGTGCCCATCCCTCCCCTGTTTTAATCCTGCTAATCTGCCCCTTCACCCTTTGTTTTTCCCCCAATGTATCTAAAGAACCCCTTGTTCCCTCTCCTAATTTCCCTGGCCAGGTTCTGCTCCTTCCTTGCCTTAGCTGCCCTCACCACCCTAGTGGCCCTTCTGGCCATCAGCTCATACTCCCTCGATCCCTTTCACTCCTTGAGCACTTGAATTGCCTATAGGCCACCTTCTTTCCCCTCACCACCTCCTGAACCTCCCTGATCCACCAGTAGGGTTTTCGTGCCCTACTGCATTTTCGTCTTACTCTTGCGCAGGTGCTGGTAGCATCCTGCACCCTCCTCCTGATGATTTCCCACCTACTGTCAGTGTCCATGTCTGGCCCAATCCCATCCAAGTGCTCCTTAAGAATTATTCACATTTCCTTGAAATCTGCCCCCCTGAAGTTAGTTACCTCCGTCTTTGTGCAGCCTTCTACCCCTCCTAGGTTCAGGCAGAACCAGACCATGGCATGGTCACTCCCCGTCAATGGGTCCCTTACCTCCAGGCCCCCAATCTGGTCACTGTCTGGCAGGACTGCATCCAGTATCCGCGCCTCCCTGGTCGGTTCCCCCACCTGCTGAGTTGGGAACGTGTCCTGAAAGACATCCAACAACCTCTGTTCCCTGGCCACCGAGGATGTCATAGTCTTCCAGTCTGTTCCTGGCATGTTTAAGTCCCCAACACCACCACTTCCCTGCCCAATCTGCAGTGCCTCCCAACATCTGCCACCAGACTC
Source organism: Neoceratodus forsteri (assembly GCA_016271365.2). NCBI lineage: Eukaryota > Metazoa > Chordata > Ceratodontiformes > Ceratodontidae > Neoceratodus > Neoceratodus forsteri. Next base: position 464,983,142 of record CM028132.1, on the reverse strand, counting down.
TCCTCCAGCTCCTCTGCCAGTGCAGGGGTCTATCACCACTCCTATTTTACTCTCGCCCCCTTGTTATCAAGGTGACCCAAATCACCTCCACAGTTCCCTCTGCCTCCTCCACTCCTCCTATGGCAATGCAGTTTTGACTATTATTGCTACCCTCCTCCCCTTCCTCCCTGTCCTTCCTGAACATGGCGACCTCCAGATTCAGGTTCCAGTCATGCCCTGTGGTGGCCCAGGTCTCAGTGACCGCTGCCATCCACCTCTCCTCATTTAGCTTCAGCCTAGAGCACAGGAATTTTATTGCTCAAGCTCTTGGCATTTAGCAGAGACTACCTTCCACCCTTTCCCTATACTTCCATTTCTCTGCTCGCTTTCGTGGGATTCTGTTTTCCCCTGGTCCACACTTTATCAGTCGGCCTTTTCCTGCATTCCTCCAGCTCCCCAGGGGTGGAGATACAGTCCCTCCTTTATTGGACTCCCTCAATAGCCTTTTCTCCCATCCCTCCCCTTCACAAGTTTAAACCCCACCTTTCACCAATGACCCCTTCATTTTCAACTTAGATTTCCTTCCCTCCAAATTGAGATGGAGCCTTTCTGTAGCATACAGCCCTTATCCTCCCAGGTCTCCCCAAATCACCCATCAACCCACACCCTCTGGCCCCACACCACTCCCTGAGCCACTGGTTTATCTCCTAATCTTCCTTTTGTGTTCCCCACTGGCCATTGGCACTGCAGCTGAGGCCATTTTTGCCAGTGCTGTTATCTCAGCACAACAGCATTGGATAAAGATCCAACAGCTTCTTCATAATAAAATCAATATTATACAATGGGCTTGGCAATGCTTAAATGTGATTAGCTGACTGGCACCTTTCAGGCGTTGTAAATTGTAGTATGATCAGCAAAGGTGCCAGTCAGCCACATCATAATCACCCCTTTTTCAAATCAGTCTGACTCCCCAAACATCAAAGATGAAAACCTACTATATTGACTGCCCGCTAAGCCACCATTAAGTCACAGTGCTAAAGCGTAAACTCCTGCTGCAAGACTCATTAAAAAAATTAAAAGCAGCTTCATGAAATGGACCCCAAACCCACTTTCAAAAACATAGAAACAGTTACCTTTACTTCAGTGATGCTTGCAACTGCCTCACCTGTCTGAGCATTTTTTTCAGATTGTCTCAGCTCCATCCCCGTATTCCCCGCAAGATCATTGGCTGACTGTCACCTCCACACTATGGGATACTTCACAGTTATTAGAAATGCCCCACTGCCCTCCATTAAGCACACCATTTTCCTGATCACATAAGACAAAAATCTTAAAAAAAACTCCACCGAATCAGACCTATTACTTTCTCCTCACCACAAAACTCAACCCAGAAGCAGACACTGAGGAACAGCAGCCCGTTAGAGCTCCACCATGCTCTATCACATAAGTAGAAGTAAAGGGCAATTCACAACTGCACCAGGCTCTGACTTTTAAAAATAAACAAACATCCCAGCATCTTTATGTGTCTCTGTATCTGTGGGGGGTGGGGGCGACTACTTCAGTCATAGTCTGCCTTCAACAAGGAAATATATAACAAGGGAGGAAGGATATTACTGAAAAAATCAATTAAAAAATCTTTAAAACAGTAAAAATATTTTGAGACACTTTTTTTTTTTTTTTTACAGGATATTGTATAATCACAATAATGCACAGTTATGCTGATTTACCCACTTCTGGTGGTTTACTTCGCTGCCGAGGCCCTCCATGACCAAATCACACCAGGTGTGGGTAAATCCCAGCATAACCCACACCCTATCATGGTTTATTGCTTAATTACCACACATCCCCAACTGCCATCACAAACATGGCTGCCACCTTTACTCACTAAAAACCTTCAACTAGGGCCTAAAATTACAAGCTCTAGCTCTAGCTGATACGGCTGTGGCAAGCTTGCAGTAGCTCTGAAGAATGAGCACCATGAGCGCTGCCATAAATGCCATGTCCCAAGATGGGTGAATGGCGAGGTACGCATGCCAGCACCTCGCGACAGCGCAGTTGATGGCGGCACTGGACCGATTCTCCACATGCTGCACATGCCACCAGCAGCCAGCAGGAGGTGGACCACCACTTGCAGTTGGCCACAGCACAGGTAGAGGGCAACGTGGTGCCAGATGAATGCATCGGGTGCACTCCCAGGATACAGGGCACAGACATGTGTGATGTGTCCTGTGGCATCACACACAACCTAGCAGTTGATGGAGTGGTACCCCTTCCTGTTGACATAGACATCTTTGTCACCACCAGGTAGTGCTCTGATGGCCACATGGGTGCAGTCAATGGCCCCTAGCACGACTGGTAGGCGTGCATCCCTGTAAAAGCGACTGCATGAATGAACTCATTAGTATGAGGCAGCAGAGTGATGAGGAACTGTGTAAGAAGCCAAGCAGTGGCTACCTGGATGATGCCAGTAGTGTCACCCACCAGTATCTGGAAGGTGCCCGTGGCGAGCAGGCATAACGCTGCTGTGACCTTGGTCTCCACCATCATTGCATGACTTCTGTGTGTGGGTGCCTGGAGCTTCTCATTGAGCGGTTCACAGAGCTGCCTCAGAACTGCCCTGTTGAGCCAGTACTGGCCCATGATGTCTGTGTCACTGAGCTGTTCATACGGCCAGTACCGTCTCTGTCGAGCATATCGCCTATGGGCCCTTCCTCGGCCACCTTGATGTTCCCTCAGTCTCCTCACATCAGCCATTACTGCTGCCATGTGAAATGGAAGCCCAGACATTCTTCCTACAGTTCAGCGGCCTACCTCTGGGTGCCTGGCTGATTTAGGGCTGCCCCTTTTACACCTAAATTTGCACAACCCATATTTGGGATGCCCAGCACATGTGCCATGCATTTTGGCTGAATATGCACATGCACTGCATATTTAGGTGTCTGCTCCTTTTCTGCGTGGCATACATTATAGCTGCGTGATCGCTCATTTGGACTTCTTGACGCATTTCTGCTTTTGAATATCGCGCCACCATGCATTTTCCAGGATGAGCCGTGCATCTCCATTTTGCATTGCACAAGTCATTTGAATATGGGGGCCATAAAATTAAATGTTATTTGCCCTCATAATCCTCTTCTTACACACACACATACATGACTTAAAAAATAAAGTACTGCAGTACTTACAGTTTTAATTTATGGTGTTTCTTTGCTAACCATGAAAAATCCCCCTCCTACCTGCTTACTAGTGAAATTTGTGCTGTTTAACTAGAGTACCTACAGATAAAACAAAAGCCCTGGGACTGGTTGCACAAAATGTGGCTAAAATTAGCCTAAATAATATGGTCAAGTGGTCTTGTCTAAGTCTTGGAGGTAAGACTGTTGCACAAACAAACAAACTCTGGTCAGAGCCGATATGGCTGTGGAGAGCTTTGGGATGCTTTTACTCATTATTTCTAATGAATTTGCACAATGCAGACCTGCTGAAGCGTGGTTTCAATGTGGTCTTCCTTATACACATTTTCACAATGTATTTTCCTAGAACATGCCTGTTGATTACTATGTATTTAGCCTGGATAGTTCACAGAAGAAATGGCATCTTATTTTCAGGTGGTGGAACACTGGCAGTAGGACACTGAAATGTGTCTTACACAGGCATGAGCTAGTGCGGGAGATAACACCAGTGGCCATACACCTCAAGCTTGCATGTGGATCCATCATCCGGTGCCATTGCACTTCTCAGTGCGGGTGACAGGACGGTGCTGTACCCACTCACACAGGTCCCAGAACAGGCATGTTACAGCCGACCTCCCATTCATTTGTACAGTCGGGGAACCGCGGATCCACTATCCATAGCCTGGAGCATACACTGCAAATGGCACTGCAGGATACCGCACCCATGGCACCCAGGATACCTCAGCCGTCCAGAAGATGGCATGGACACATGGGAACAGGGGAGAGTGTGGGCCTGCAGTGATGTATGACAGCAGGAAGATATAGCATCAACAAGCCATGCATTGGAAGTATGTCAATTCCCTCTTATGGTTTGCCAGGGACATACACACAGCTGCATACACTGGTGGGTCCGCAGCTTGCATAGTGCCCCAATGCATGGTACAGCCACTTGGGTCATTCTGGAGTGCAGGTCCCTGGCCCGGGTCCAGTGCAGTCAGCAGCTGGCCATGGCAGGGTGTGGAGGGCAGTGCCAGTATCCGCAACAGGTCAGGTATGGGGAGAGCGGGGGTGTCATCGTACCAAGGTGGTGGGTGGGGGTCCTATGTGCTATGGATATGGACCATGGTTTCTTCTGGTGTGACTGGGACCGGGGGGGGCTACACTATGGGGCTCTTCAGGGATGGAGTTGGATTGATCGGGGATGAGAGGGGGTACCTCTAGTCCACCAGGGCTACCAGGCTGCTGTGTACCTGGGTGCCCTTCCGTAGCCCGCCTGTGGGTGGGTGGGTGAGTGGCTGGCTGGGTTAGGCCAGCTATTCATGATCTGTGGGCCGTGCTGCTCTGGACTGCAGGGGTGCCTTCCCACTGAGTATACCGCAGTGTGGCATATGCATGGGAACGCACCCTCGACTTTATTTATTTAGCTTTTGGTAACCGGTAAGTACACTAGACAAGTAATATGCCTATTTTCAGGAATGACCTGGGAGGAGATTACAACAATGGGGTACAGAAAAACACACAGTACATCATTACAGTACAACAACATGTGAGAATTCATTGGGAAGCGTCATCAAAGAGAAAACAGGTCATATAAAACAGCAGTTCAGTTTAGCACAGATTACATTTTAGCACAACCAGAGCAGGTGGTCATGCCAATTAATATGAAATAAAACTCAGTCAGTGCACGGGGTACATAAACATAGTGCGGGGACAAGCAAGATATGGCAGGAGGTTCCTGCGAGAGCAACCTAGGGTCCAGTGGACGGATGCCACTGCACTAAGGGGGCCTGGGGCAATCACACGCTGAGGCAAGTTTCAGGACTCCCCACAAGGATTTGTGGAAGCACTGATGTGAGGGGGCCAAGCGAACATACTCAGGAAAGGAGTTCCAGAGTCTAGGAGCACACACGGCGAAGTCCCTGTCACCCATTTGGGTCTGGGAGGGGGGAACTTTTAGCAACCCCGGGGCCTGGGACCTAAGTTGATATGGGGATAGGTCGGCTGGAGGAAGAAGCAGGGCCAGCCCTGGAGGGGTTCCGGTTCTCAGCACTTTGCCCACAAGGCACCCTAGCCCAAAGTCTAGGTACTTGGCTGCGGAGAACCAGTGGAGCTTTTCGTATAGCTCACAGTGGTGAGTGAGTCGAGGGGCGGCCAGGGCAAAGCGACAGACGTTGTTGTATGTCGTGTGCCACCTCGTGAGGTGTGTTTTAGGGGAGCGGCCAAATAGGTGCATTCCATAACTAAGGGAAGGAAGGACTCCTCTTGCCAGGGCCAGTCAGGCCGCAGGGGTGAGGTTGTATCTGGCCCTGTAGGCCAGTCCCAGTTTACTGTTTGCTGCTCTACAGACATTGAGAATGTGACTTCCCAGATCAAGTTGTGGATCAAGTGTCACCCCAAGGTACTTGTCTGAGAGCACTGTTGGGAGGGAAGTACCATCCGGACTGGTTATATCCAGCAGGGTTGGAAGGGCTTTGAGTTTGGCAGCTGAGGCAAAAAGCATAGCCTGAGTCTTTTTCCGGTTCAATACTAGTTTGTGCTTGGTTACCCAGGCCAGGACATTGTTGAAGCCCTCAGACAAGTGCTTGTTGAGAGTGGCAATGTCCTGGAGTGAGATAATAACCAGGTCATCTGCATACAGTGTAGCTTGGCAGTTAGTTGCTGCCTCCGGAGTTGATTGATGAAGAGAGAGAGGAGGGGGCCCAGGACCGAGCCCTGGGGGACGCCACAGGTAACCAGTAAGGGCTCAGATAGAACTTTGTTGAAACAGGTCCTCTGCGTTCTTCCATTCAGGTAGCCTGATAGCCAGGTCATAGCAGGGGGGGAGAGGCCGAGCACCCTCAACTGTGCACAAAGCAGCTTGTGATCGACAAGGTCGAATGCCTTGGACAGGTCAATAAATATGGCTCCAGAGAGTTTGCCCTGGTTCATGGCAGCCCTGATGCTTGCGGAGACAGAGACCAGGGCTGTGGTGGTACTATGCCCTTTATGGAATCCGTGCTGGGCCAGGGACAGGAGTTCATTCACCTGTATGTACTCCGAGCTGCTCCGCCACTACCTTTTCGAGGAGCTTACCGAGGGAGGATAGGATGCATAATAGGACGATAGTTGTCCGGGATTTTGGGATTTCCTTGTTTCAAGGCAGGGACTACCCTCGCCTCCTTCCAGATTTCAGGATGACTCCTTTGTAAGAGATAGGTTAAAGATATGAGCTACTGGGGAGCAATATGGGAGGCACTTAGTTTTAGTAGCTTTGTCCAGGCTGTCAAGGCCTGGGCTGGAGTACTGGAGAGGCCTGAGAGAAGCCTCGTCATGTCCTTGACTGACACAGCTCTGAGGTAGAATTTTTGATGAGGGAGGTAATCCTCCTGCCCAGAGGGTAGGGGAGTGGAGGAAGTACCCCCGTCTGGTGGGAAGAGTGCGGAGAAAGCTGATAGGTCTGAAAAATGAGAGTTTAAGGAGTTGGCGATGGTGAGTGGGTTGTTGCAGGATACCCCTCCAATTAACATATCGGATACCCCGGACTTGCCTGACAGCCACTATTTGTGTGCACCCTGGCCCATTCCTTGAGCTGGCATCCCGCATGTTTGAATATCACGCTGTGGTGCATTGTTGGAGTTGCGGCACATTTCCCTTTTCCACCGGGATGCTACACACCTCCTTTGAATATGGGGGCCCTGGACTAGACTACCCTGAAGAAATACATCATCAAAATGGTAAAATCATGGCACCACTGAAAATATATTGCATCTAATCTGGGACATCCTGAGTAAATACAGTGCAAAAATGTGTAAATAAAGATCCCTGTGACAATGAGATGTAGCATCTCCCCTGTGCTATCCAGGATACAAAATTTAGGATAAGAGATATTTAAAGAAAATCTACAGTAAACTGAACTTCACTGTGTTCACTGACATAAACAGTTTCTTTATTGTTTTATAACATTTTAGAATGCAGTATTTATTTTGAATGTTGTGGCCATGAGGGTGGTGTGTACAAAGGGTGTATGTGTGTGCGTGTGTGTGTGTATCCAGGATACAAAACACAGGATAAGAAATATTTAAAGGAAATCTACTCTAAACTGAACTTTACTGTTTTCACTGACATAAACAGTTTCTTTCTTGTTTTATAACATATTTGAATGCAGTATTTAGTTTGAATGTTGTGGCCATGAGGATGGTGTGTACATAGTGTGTGTGTGTGTGTGTGTGTTGTGTGCTGTAGCTCAATATATTTTTCCTAAAAAGCATTGTAGAAAATGCCTGCTGATTGCTACATAATCTGATTGCTACATATTTAATATGGGTAGTTCACTGAACACCAGGCATATGTCTGAGACAGTGCTTATATGATAGTGTCTTTAGAGGTTAAAAAACAGTACCAATTATAGATTTGCTGGGAAAGGGATGGCATTTATGAGGTATGAATCTTTCTTGAAAGTCAATACATTTCCAAGTGAAACTAGTAGGAAGAAGCTGTTTAAATGCTATGTATTTAAATGTGCAAGTTGTTGCATTCTGAAGGGGGTAAACAAATCTCCAGTTTAATAGGCAACCAATATTTAACAAATATTTAAAAAGCTGTTTCAGTTTCTGAATAGCATCTGATAAGCAGCTTGGAGTTATGTCTCCAACATTCTTATGTAACCCCTAGGTGGCGCTATTTCAAGGGCTACTACCCCTGCCTGTTTGACTATGGACAGGTTGAGGGGCCTAGGTCCTATAGCGGGTGCCTCCACCCAGAGGTCAGGGTTTGTAGTGGTTAGACTAGCTTGGTCACAGCCCTCTGGGACACTGAGACCCCCTTTTATTCCCTCTAGTGGCTCACATAGTACACTGGAGTTACAGCCCCAATACCCCACATATACACACTGTTCACTCATAAAGTACCACTTGCCCTCGAGACTGATGCTGCAGCATGTCTGAGGACCCCCTGTAAAACAAAGTTAGGCAATATACACAAACACAATGCAATGCTTTTTCTACATGTACTGATA